>OX439473.1:26461518-31261518 GCA_949320105.2 Crepidodera aurea | reverse complement strand
GTTTGTTTTTTGCAAATAACTCCCTCATTTTTAATCTTACAAAAAAACTTTCAAGAGCAATTTTGTAGAGAATTACATTTGCAACAACTTTCAATTCTTGACTTTTTTTCATAACTGCCTTATTTTATTTATAATAATTGTTCAAAAAATTGCAAAAGTGGTTTTTTCGTTTTTTTTTTTCAGTTTTCCACCGATTTGATTAAAAAAACTTCCAGACTGAACGATACTGCATTATTCTGTATTCCGAAAAAAAAATTCGCTGGAAAAACTATCTGGTCATTGAGATAAGGCGGAAAAATTTTTGAGTAGCCTTCTGCCTTCTGCCATTTGCAGAGTGTGTATCGTCTATCGTTTTGGATGCACATGCATGGAAAATGGACAATTGTATCCTATATAAATCATCTTTGAATGAAGGGAAAACTGCAGTAGAGTAGAGAGGGGTTACTTCGATATTAGCAGCCTACGTACGAAGACATTTTGTTGAAGACATTGTCGTTGTTCTCGATGGGTACCCATCTGATCCTGAATTCTTGAGACGAAACAGCGCGCAGTAGACATTTTTTTCGACCAGTCTTCGACTATCTCGATACATCAACAGAAATTCCTCGCTAATGACAAAAACAAAACAAACTTAATCAACATTCTCACCAATTTTCTACGAACCGACGGAATTATCGTAGTTCAAGCGATCGAAGGTGCAGACACTGTTATTGTTAACGGCCATCCAGAAAGCTAGCTCACACGATACAGTTTCCATAGTTGGAGAAAACATCGATCTGCTTGTTCTACTCACTGGTCTTCTTCCCGAAAATGTGACAAACATTTTTTTGAAAAAACTCAACAAAGACCGAATTTCTCAAGAAATATTCTCGCCGGCAGGATTTAAACATTTAAACGTCATCCGCGACTCGCGGGTGAATTTTCCGGAGCGCGCAACTTGAGCGCGATGAGGAGCAAAAAGTACGTTGACTATGAAAAAATAGTTTAGACAAAAAATGTAGAGAATATAAACAGCTATGGTTTTTTTCAATCAAATCAGAGGAAAACTGAAAAAAAACGAAAAAACCACTTTTGCAATTTTTTGAACAATTATTATAAACAAAGTTATGAAAAAAAGTCAAGAATTGAAAGTTGTTGCAAATGTAATTCTCTATAAAATTGCTCTTGAAAGTTTTTTTGTAGGATTAAAAATGAGGGAGTTATTTGCAAAAAACAAACTCACTCCCAAAAAACACCCCTCTGCAAGGGGTTAAAGGTCGAAAACTTGGATTTGAGTTCGTCCTTTGACCAAAAACTACCTGCAAAATTTCAGCTTGCCCCTAATTTTTTCCTTTTAGTCAATGGTAAATTGTCTCTATTTACTGTAGTAACACCGAAAACGGACATTCAGTGGAATCATAGGAGACACCATAATCAGTCTTTATTTCTTTGAAGGACATTTGCATGGAAGGAAATTTTTAAGATTCATGAAAATAGATTTTTGGAATCTTCTCGAAAATATTCCTTTGAATGTGAGGCAGAAGATGTGGTTACAATTACTTAGATGGTGCTCCGGCACTATTCAAACGTGTTGTCAGGAACTATCTGGACAGAAAATTTACAGATGAATGGATAGGGAGAGGTGGTCCTTATATATCAAGTATATTGTATACAGTACACCACCCACTACTCCGGATGATATGAAAATGAGGATTAGAAATGCCTTCCAAACAGTAACTCCAAATATGCGAATTAGATGCTGTATTCTATCTATCTATCTGTGATGGAGGTGTCGATACACTGCGACCTATAAGATCTATTGTGCCCCCTACTGCTGCCCAATCGTTAAGGATGTCCCAACGAATAGAGCAGTTCCTCCAGTCCTATTGCTTTCAAAAAGTTCAGGATGTCGGTAGGCTTCAGGTTAGGTAGATCTTCCTCTTCTATTTGATATACTTCGAGGTATCGTTCCCTTGGATTTTGCAGGGTAATGCATTCTGAGAGAATGCGGATAGAGGTTTCCTCCTCTTCCTCGCCGAATCTGCATTCTTCCTTGTCTACTAATCCGAGTTTCTTTAGGTGGCCTCGCAGCTGGCAGTGCCCTGTTAGGATACCCGTTAGTATTCTGAGCTTATTTTTACTTTTACTAACGCAGTCGTCAGATCTCTTCTGGTTATCGTTTCCCAGTAGTGTCTTGGCCTGCCTCATTCCTTGCAGTCCTATCCAGTATTGGGATCTTTTGTTATTTACTTCTTTTCCAAGATCATCAAGTATTGTACTAGTCCTTATTCCGCAAAAGGGTTCAGGTCTCAGAAATGGTGTTTCAGCCCATTTTTTGCGAGTACGTCTGCTATTTCATTACCCTCCACTCCAGTGTGTCCCGGAACCCGTAGGAGGGTAACAGTGTTGTTCTTGCCTAGTTCGTTTAGATTCTCTAGGCACTCCCAAACCATCTTGGAATTGATTACGTGGGAGTTCAAGACATTAATTGCTGTATTGAAGTAGATAGTGGTCATGTCGAACATTTTCCTTAAACTTTAATCTTTCAATATTGTTTATTTTTATAAAAAACCAGTAACCCCAAAAATAGTACAGATGGACCGCTATAACAATGCTCTAAAGAAAATCAATTGTAAGATGACAAATTAAATTTGCTAATAATATTCTTCAGTATTCGACATCAGCCGGTTGATGAAATTTTTATTGAAAAATTCATCGGATTTCGAAAAGGCTTCCATAATTCATGAAACACCAAATTTAGGTATAGGGAAATATTGTATGGTTCTAAGGCAAATAAAATGGTGAATCTTGTCACGTGGAAAATATAGGGGATTCTACTTGAAATAACAAAGTTATTGGAGTTCAAATATGCGGCAAGGGTTCCTGATAATATAAAACACACTGTATACTATTGATTGAAACATATTTCAACGTATTAACAGACTAATTACGACACACCATGTATTGATTAAACTACAAATTAGAATCTAGAGTATATTATCCCTATAATCCATTTGCTTTTACCACTTGTTGTTTTCATGCATCATCAGTATCGTGCAAACCTGGCGAATTTCTGTGTGCAAGTGGACAATGCATTGACGAAAAGTTACGTTGCAACAACATTCCAAATTGTTCAGACCAATCAGATGAAAAAAATTGTGATAATGGTAAGAACAGTAGAATACGTTTTCTTCTTGTAGTTTCTACTTCAAACTCTGTTTCGTTCTATTTTACCATTTCCTGTTTCTACTTTTTATTTACTACTAGGTCTAGAGTTTCGTTTCCCCCTGTATTTTCTACTTGACTTTTTTTCTTAGACGTTATTCTTGATTTCTGTTTAATACAGGATGATTCGTGACGTACTGTAAACGCTTCTGTGGTATATTAAGTCCGCAAAGTAAATTAATTTACAGGGTGATTTATGAGGACTACAAGCATTTATTAAAATTATCGTAATTTTTTCTTACTTAATCTATTCTCAAAGAATAAACTGGCAAAAAACAAAAAAGGGCCGAAAAAGGAAATTGGCACAAAATAGTTTTATGTGAAGGGAGTAAAATATTTAATTTATTCCCGAGTGTAGAGGTTGTTGGCCAAGGGCAACTATTCGAGGGATTACTTGACTTTCGTCATAATTTCGGGAAAATTATGAAAAATGAAATAAACATTTAAAAACAACTGTCAACGTTAAAGTAAATTCAGAAACCCAAAAGTTTATGACCCATTTTAACTGCAAATATCTCCCTATATTAGATTTTACTAAATAAACATTTATACTGAAAAAAACTTTACATAAAAATAAATTGTTCAGTGAAAACCGTACCTTCCTATCGTTTCTGAGTTCTGAGATATTTGTAGTTAAAATGGGTCAACTTCTGGGGCACTAATAATAATAAAAAAGTACAGGTAATATTATAAATTACTCTTTATATTATTGGTAAAAGAATACCTAGTCATTTCATTGATCTATCTTAGTCGACTTTATCTACCACAGAAGAATATACAGATGATCGTGACTCACCCTCTATGAAGTAAAGAGTGTCACATATTTGTACTGCCGAATTTCTAGTAGTGGTTAAAATAAGGTACAAGATATTTCAATAAACCCTTTCAAGGGCAAATATATCCGAAGGGATATGACGTAAAAAAGAAATATTTGAAATTCCAACGCTATTTTAACCTTTACTGAGTTTTGGCCGTATCCCTAAGGGACACTCTGTAGTTATATAAATATTTAACACGTACAGAATAGTGGATGAATTTTTCAATTTTTCGCTTGGTAGAAAATTAGAAGAATACGGTGTGTTTGACCGTCAGGTACATATAAAAAATTAATAAGTGTCTAAGATCTCTCTAGTTCGTTTAGTTCGAAGGGTTTTTCCAAAGCTACTTTGAAGAACTGAAAAATTAAGCCACCAAGATGGAGAGAGTATCCTTGGATATTTTTTCCAAGATTTAATTCACATACTTTGCACTATTCAACATTAATTGTTTGAAAATGCCTAATTTTCTGAAAAAGGATACAAAATTTGTGATATAGAGGTTTAAGGACATGCCGATTCCTGTTTGGTTATATGCAAAGTTGGGATATTGTCCATATTTCCGATAATATTAATCGCTTTGGTTTTTTACAAATAAAACAATCTAAGTACGTATTATTTCATTTTTTTGATTCTCGATCGCTGTTGAACGATGTTTCACGCAAAAAAATCTATTTGAAGCCTTTTCACCACATTTGGTGTCATCAAGACGGAGCCCGACCTCATTTTGGTATTATTCTTATGAAGTATTTACCCTATGATCGATTGGTAGACGAGGAAGTCTTGAACGGCCTCCGCGTTCACCTTATCTTATTCCCAAAGACTTTTTTAATGTGAATACCTAAAAATAAAGTTTACCTGCTGAAAAAATGTAATTAACACATTCCAACCCCAATTTGGTCACTGTTAAGTTACCAACTGAAGTTTTTAAAAAAGTTTTATTTGTTAAAAACGTCTCTTTCTACAATAAATCTCAAGTGTGACATACCGTAGAACTGTGACTGAAGGCTAGAATAAAAAATGAATCAATAAATCGTCCTACAACCTCCAGATCCCAAATTTTGTATATTTTCACAGGCCGTTATTGCCCTTAATTGTAACGAACTTTTTTGTACAAATAAGATTATTTTGAATATGGTAGGAGAAATTAACTGGTAAAAATATCTGGGATTCTCTATGTACATTATTAGTTTATAGCGATTTTGAGTAAAAATTATATTTTACATATTAAAATTAATACCTAAAAACAAGTGGATGAGAAAATGCAAACACTTAGCATGCTATGAAATACAGTGTGATGCTTTATCACGAGAAAGATCGATGTCTCTTACTTCTTGAAAAATAAAAAATGGGAATCTCTATCTATATCTTTTTTAAAAGATTTCTCAAAAGGTAAAAGATATATGGAACTTGGTCAAGAGCACACCGTACATAAATAAGTTTTTAACTAATTTGCATAACCTTTTACACCAAAATTAACCGCATGTGGTTGCTATAACCATAATTTCACCAGGAAGGCCCATAACATGTCAACGTAACGCATGGAAATGTAAGGATAAGATAAAATGTATAACAATGAGTAAACTTTGCGATGGAATATTTGATTGTCAAGATCATAGCGATGAGACGTTTTGTGAAAATGGGTCTAAAGCTGCGTTTACTCCAGAAATAGAATTGCTGACGCCAGGTAAATTAGAAAACTGGGAAGTCTTCTTCATGTTTGTCCTGTTAACATAGTCCTTTTTCTGCTATCTAAACTTCTTACACATCTATTTTGATATTATAAAAACTATCCTATATATATATTTTTAAAGACAATCTTTCTGCTTCTGGTTTTAATTTAACGTTTTCTGTACGAAAAGGATGAAAGCCCTAAAGAAATTTATTTTTATTACTTGGAACTTCAAAACCAATTGTTCTTTATCGGGATCTCTCAAGTGCGCCTCTAACAATTATATAAAACTATTGTAGTGTGACTTGGTGCATTATTTTGAATGGGTAATAATGTAATACTTGAATATCCATCAATTAAGTTTGCAAAGTTTATATACTGTAAATATTTACGAGAGTAGTCCCAAAAGTACCCGGCCTGACGAATAGATGGCGGTTGTTGTTTGAAAAGAATGACTGCGGTAGAAAGTACCAACCTTATAAAGCTTAAGTAATTTTGAAGTTTGTTAGGTCGAGTACTTCTGTGATTACCTTGATACTAAACTAAACTAAGTTTGCCTTGTATTTGAGTATGACGTATGACTAACAAATGTAGAATTAAGAAAGTGAATGATATGTGAATGCGTTTTCTCTAATAGTATAAAAACGATTAACAACTGGGATCAACAAAAATATCTGTGTTACCATATTGCCACTTTTGTTTTTATTTATAGAAAATACTACTTACAAGTTAACTGAACTTCAGACCCTTATTTAATCAAAGCAAATCTTAAACAGTATGATAGCCTATAACCGAGGTTAAAAATGCCAGAAAAGGTATTGGTCAGATATCCCCATGCATTTTGAGACGCCATTTTTCTAACCTCAAAATATCTATATTTAATAGACCATTCCAGAACACGTGACTTTGACAGGTCGGCCATATTTGCTGGGAGACACACAAACAATTCTGATTGCATATGATTTACATTATAATGTTTCATTTAAAAAATCGAGGTTGTGACATTTCTGGAGAAACCGGAAGTCGGCCATTTTGTTTTTATACGTCTGTCAATCCAAAATTGTGTCTCATGTCTATGTACCAAATTGTATTCAAATCGGTTGAAAAGTGAAGTAGATACAGGCATGGCCCTAGTCTCATTGTCACCCGGTCTATAGAAATTATGTGACTGAAGCTAGCCCACCACTTTTAGCCTACAACAAATCGGACCGTGGGAGAATTTATGTCAAATCTATTACAATTTATTAAAATTTGAAAAAAATTTATTACACCTCCCGTTTTCGAAATATGAGGTTGTGGGCCAAGTTTGGGATGAAGCTAACCCACATCGTACAAAACTGAATAAATCCGATAGAAATGCACGTGGAAATTTATTGCAAATTTATTACAATTTATTACAATCTGAATAGCCAGGTTTCGGCTCAATACATTTATTTATTACAGTAGCCCACTCACTTCTTTCTGGCAAAATATTATTGCCTTTAACTCTGAAATGCTGACCAAAGACATATTTCGTGAATGGGCTACTGTAATAAATTTTAAACAGAGTATTAGTAGTGAACGTTGAATTGAAATGAATATATTTATTTATTACAGTATCCCACTCACTTCTTTATGGTAAAATATTATTGCCTTTAACTCTGAAATGCTACTGTAATAAATTTTAAACAGAGTATTAGAGGTAAATGTTGGATTGAAATGAATATATTTATTTATTGCAGTAGCCCACTCACGAAATATATTCTTGGTGGGCAATTCAGAGTTCAAGGCAATAATATTTTACCGTAAAGAAGTGAGTGCGCTACTGTAATAAATAAATATATTCATTTCAATCCTACGTTCTCCTCTAATACTCTGTTTAAAATTTATTACAGTAGCCCTCTCACGAAGTATGTCTTTGGTCAGCATTTCAGAGTTAAAGGCAATAATATTTTACCTTAAAGAAGTGAGTGGGCTACTTTAATAAATAAATATATTGAGCCGAAGCCTGGCCCACAACCTTATAGTTCGAAAACGGGAGCTGTAATAAATTTGTTTCAGATTGTAATAAATTTGTAAGAAATTTCCACGTGCATTTCTATCGGATTTATCCAGTTTTGTACGATGTGGGTTAGCTTCACCCGAAACCTGGCCCACAACCTCATATTTCGAAAACGGGAGGTGTAATAATTTTTTTTCAAATTGTAATAAATTGTAATAAATTCTCCCACGGTCCGATTTGTTGTGGGCTAAAAGTGGTGAGCTAGCTTCAGTCACATATAGAAATTTGTATTACCAAAATTGTAATTAAAAAAAAAACAAACTAAAGTGGCAATATTGAACACCATTGAGATTTTTCGCATACGATCAGTTAAGGAAACCATTGAGTGTTTTGAAATAGGTCCAAAATGTAGACAGGATGAATTCGAGTGCAGTGGGGGGTACTGCATCGCAGCGTACAAACAGTGTAACGGTTATCCTGATTGTCCTAGTGGCAGTGACGAAGAAAATTGTCCGACAACCGTTCCACCTACGCCTGGTATGTTATACTCCAAATTTGAGATCTTATTCCTGGGAAGCTAGTGACTAACAAAAAATAATTATTTGAAATATACCGGGTATAATGTAAAGCCTCATTTTTTTATATAACAATTTTGTTTTCGAGACATTTATCCGACTTTTAGGCTAATTAAATTTGAATTCTAAAAAACAAGCGAGAGGTCTCCAAAGTTAGCATTCAATTAAAAAAATATCTGCATCGCTGTTATAAAGTTCAAAAACTCCAATATCTTACGCACAATAAACTCAAATTCATCCAGCCTACCTATTAGTAAGATACAACAGCAAGAAAACGAAATTATTAAAATAAAAATTGAGACGTACATTAAGTCGTTGTAACAGGGTATGTTAAATGCAGAGATTAAGTATTGCATCGTCCTCTATCTCATTCAGAAATATATTTTTAAATAATAGGAGGAATAAATAGCTCGTAAGAAGTTAAAAATTATACAGTGTGTCTACTTAAATTGGAACCATATGGAAACCTTTTTTATTATTGGTTTTGTGAAAAAATTTATTTTTCATAAAAAGTTGTGCATTCATGCAAAACTTAAAATGAAACTATCAGATATCAAATTTTTGCAATCGTATACGAGGTTTGTCAAAAAATATGAATTTTGCTCAAGACTAAAGTACCTTTATTGTTATTAAAAAAACTTGTTTCTAATGACATTTTACGTCAACATACCGATGAACAAGATATTTCGACTTTAAGAAAATTTTAATTTTTAATATTTTTTGATGCACCTCCGTAACCGACAATTTTAAATTTATTGAAAAACCTTAAATGAAACGAAAAGACAACAATTCCATAACAATTTTTGTTAATAATGTTCGACGGTGTGGTTAGTATGTCTGAAAAAGTTGACAACAAATAAAAAATTCCTTTATTATTGATTTTTCAAAAAAATTATTCTTCATAAAAAGTTCTGCATAACATTATTTTATTAATTTTATTAATAATAAGCAGGAATCAAATTTGAAAAATATTTAACGGTACACAGGGAAAATCAAAAATTTTAATCCGGATTAACTTTTTTATAAAAGGAAGACTAGTAGGGGTTTGTAAGGTCCCTATGAACATTCTTAAATTTTAAATGAAATCAAAATTGACAGTTACGGGGGTGTATCACAAAAAAATTAAAAATATCGGAATATCTTATTCCAAATCGGCATTTTGACCTAAAATGTTGTTAGATACAAGTTTTTTTAATAACTTTTTTTTCATATATCAAAAATAAAGGTGGTAATTCATATTTTTGACAAACCTCGTATACGGCTTAAAAAAATTGATATCTGATGGTTGCTTTTTAAGTTTTGGACCATGCATAATAAAACAGTTTTCCATATGGTTCCAATTTAAGTAGACACACTGTATATACAAAAATTTTATTCTATTTAAAAAAAAATTAAAAATATTTTCATCGGAAAAACAAGTTTATATAAAATGCCAAATGTAAATAACTAATTATCAATAAATAAATAATATAGGGTCATTTTTTGAAAATATTTTTAAATAAGCACACCCTGTACATTTTACATTCTTGAATTCCTCTTAATCTTATCAACTATTGCTCAAGTATACACGGTACTTTAAAAGATATGAACAATATTAACACCCTGTAGCTTTTTACAACTTTGACATCAAGTACTTAATATTTTTGCGTAATCTCACGATTGATGAACCACCACCTAAGTGCTATCACACGAAGAACTAGGTATGATAAAGCTGTTGGAAAAATGGATATAGTTCGTGTAATACATATAGTCCAGCCATCTTAAATTTTTTTTAAAGTCGATGCCCGAGTGTTCTACTTTAATATATAGCTCGGGAGCCAGAGAATATTTCTCGAGTTCATAAAATAGAAACTTGCATTCACTAAGATGTAATCGAAGCGACTAAAGGCTCGGCCGCTCGACCAAATCATAGTTTAACTGGTCCTTGCGTTCCCAGCAAAGTAGCGGCACCCTTTGCGGCAGTCTCAAAGGATGCCAGTACGTTAAAAGTTTTTTTGGTAGCAACAAAGGCGCCGCTTTAAAGCTGTTAAATTGGGGCTACTATATGTATTAGACGAACTATACCGCATTTATTACTAGATTTTACACAGTTTTTAATCAGCGAATCATAACTATGGATAAAACTTGGAAACAAGGTGAAAGCTAGAGCATTGAAGTTAGTGGGAAAGTTGATGATATCAGCTTTTTGAAAAACTAAAGGAATCTTGCTTATCGACTATTTAGAAAATGGAAAACTATTATTAGGTATAATATGCTTCACTTTTGAGTCCAAATTCATGCAGCGGGCTCGTGCACACACAACGATTTTGGACGTCCACATTCCTTTAGTGGCGTGAAGAAATGCATGGGACTTTTCACACAACATGGCACGATATTTTGCCGTCGACGGCATTTCTTCAAAGGAATGTGTGTAGAGTTTGCACGTCGCCATGTGGACCCTGCTCTCAGACTTGCGTGTACGTTATAAAGTACCATTTTTGGGAAATATTGCTTCGTCTCCAACTGTAACTGAATGAAAAAAAAATCCTGCTTCCTGAATTTTTTCCTGTGCCTACTGACATGAAATAACTTAGATTAGATTAGTATGGGGCTTATGTGCTTATAGTAGCCTCTACACTGCGACCTTTGCAGATCTATTGTATGTGCCCTCATGTTATGTTAGAGTACCCTGTCTAGACCCGTTCTTATTATTAGACTCTATAGGCCCGATCTTAGGTCTTCCATGAACTCTTTGGCCTGTCTCATTCCCGCTGCCTTGTACCACCATTCTCGAGACTGTTTTTTCATCCAGGTACTATTATATGTTTTTCTCAGCGCTTTCGCTATACCACAGAAAGGTTCTGGGTCAGTCGGGGAACATCTTGCCCCTTTTCGGGCCTCTTCATTGCCCTTGTAGCCCGTGTGGCCAGGTACCCAGGCTAAAGACAGTCTGTTTTCACTGCCCAACTCTTGTAGGGTTTTTAGGCAATGCCATACAAGTTTGGAATTTACTTGCATGGAGCTGATTGCTTTTATAGCCGCTTGGCTGTCAGAGTATATGGCAATGGTCTTTTCTGTAACAGGCAATTTCGGCATTTATTGGAGGTCCATTACTCCATGCCTCTCTGCCTGTTAAGATTGTTTTGAAGTTTTTTCCGAAGCTATACACAGGTTGAGGGCTATTATGCTTTTTTGGATTATTTTCTGTAGGTGTTGATTCCACGTCAACTTGTGGTCAAAGATGACTCACAAGTATTTTGCCTCTTGTGCAATTGGAATTTCTACCCCGTTCAGAACTGGTGACTTCAGTCCTCTCAGTACCTTCTTTTTTGCGAAAATCACAATTGTTGTTTTGAGAGTTAGTTCCTCCTCTTGGCACCACTTATTTATTATGTTTAGATCAGTTTATCTATGCTCCGAGACCGTCCCTGCGAATTTGCCTTTTGCAATAATCGCAAGATCATCGGCGTACCCTAATCAATGCATGCCTTTGGATGTTAGCCATTTTAAAAGTTCGTCAACTAGGATAGCCCACGGAAGAGGTGATAACACCCCACCTTCGGGCATCCCCTACCTGCTCTAACTGTGACTGTGGTTTCGCCTATGGATGATATAATTACCCTTTTTTCCAAAGAGACGTTTATCCATTGACACAGGAGGGATGGGACCCCTTTCCTTTCTGGTATTTGACTTTGTAGATGCATTGTTGAAAGCACCCTCAAGTCAACAAATGTCGTTATGGCTATCTCTTTATCCTTTATGAAATAACTTTCTTCTGTTAGCACTCCTACAAATATATTACAATAACTTTTGAAGTATTCCATATAACAGCAAAACTCTATATTATCAAAACGGTAATATCGAGAAGAATTCAAAATTGTAAAAATGTAGGTGTTCCAATTTATATATAATAAGTGTGGTGGTTCACAATAATAATATGGTGACCTTGTATAAACGAAAATATTCTTAAAATTCGGTCCTTTTATCTTTAAAATATATTCCTCTCTTCTTATAATTCGAATTGAGTTAGTGGGGCTGCATTTAAAATCTACACTGTATATTTACTACGTCGTGTATGGAATGTGCGTTGTTAGATATTTATCTGTTGAATGAAAAGTTTTAAGAGAAAAATGAATGTGATGCAAAAATAACACCATTATTAAGTCATCGATATTATAGAAATTAAAATAGAATACTACTAACATTCTGAGCTTCGCTAACTTCCTTATTTTCATATTTTCAAACGGATTTATCATGTTTTGATAACATTTATTAGTGAAGTCGATCTGACGGAAAAAAACCCGATAAACGAAGTCGCTCTCTTGGAATGTTTTTTGTGATTTCATAGATTCGAGGTTCCTCTTTCACGTGATCACTATGTGAAAGATAAGGGAGGTGAAGTTTATTCGCATCGAAACGACTTCTATATATAAATAAAGTGCTCGCGAAAACGCATAATCTGAATTTTAACCCGTCCAAATCAGTCTAGCGGTTCTCGAGATATGCGAGTATATGGATTTTTGCCGTGGCGAGAACACACCTAGAGCCGTATTCGCGTTTTTGGCATAGAAGAAAGTGACTTCGAGACTTGATTTTTTTTTTGGCCCAAATATCAACCTGCTAGTTTAATTTCGGGGGAGAGGGAGGGCAAACACTGATTAATTTTTGACTCGACGTAACTTTTTTCATTCTTGACGAATCCGGGTCAGCAAAATGGCTAACTCTTTCAAGAGGACAGTGCTAGAGGATGTATTAAGAAGATTATGGTTTTCGCAAAAACGGACAAATGGCGACCGAATTTCGGATTTTGCAAATTTTAATTTTTGATTTTCACAACGAAAGATAAAGTGAGAGAAATTTTTTATTTGCCATCGGTTGCGAAATTTTTTTCTCTTTGATTTGAGCCCTTCAAGAACTGGATCCGATATTCAGGAAGGGAGGGAGGGGGTGAACACGTTTTGTAGAAGTGCAATGGATAGGGTTAGTGACTTTGTGCTAGGCTCATTGTCAAGAGCAATCAGTTCTCTTTTAAGATTTTTTTACCACAAAGCTCTAAGTTTATAGAGGACTACAGGTGTGCGTGATATATTTATAAAAGCGAGTGCGCTCGCTGAGCCGCTGTAAAATTAGATGCCGGGATAGGAGCTAAGCGCTCCCTTTCGTCTCTCGTCTCTCTCACATCTCACATCATTTCTCTGCTCTCTCACAAATGCTATTCCGGCTTCTAATCACACGGCGGCTGAGCGACCGCACGCGCTTTTATAAATATATCACGCACTCCCGTAGGCCCTAATATAGCTAGACCTTAGGGGTAAACATTTTTGAAAGAAAACTGATTGCCCTTGAAAATGAGTTTAGCACGAAGTCACTAACCCCTATCCATTGCCCTTCTACAGGGCAAAACGCGTTTACCCCCCCCCCTTCCTGATTATCGGATCGAGTCCCTGTAGGGCTCAAATCAAAGAGAAAAAAATTACGCAACCGAAAATCGAAAAATAAAACTTGCAAAATTCGAAATTCGGTCGCCATTTGTCCGTTTTCGCAAAAACCATCATCTCCTTAATACATCCTGTAGCAGTGTCCTCATGAAAGAGTTTGCCATTTTGCTGACCCGGATTCATCAAGAATGAAAAAAGTTACGTCGAGTCAAAAATTAAACAGTGTTTACCCCCCCCCTCCCCCCAATTAAAGTCTCGAAGTCACTCGAACACGGCTCTAGGTGTGTTCTCGCCGCGGGGAAAATCCAATATATCAATAATCGCAATATCTCGAGAACCGCTAGACCGATTTGGACAGGTTAACATTCAGTTTAAGCGTTTTCGCGAGCACTTTATTTTATATAGAAGTCGTTTCGATCCGAATAAACCTCAGAGAGTTACGTGCGAAAAACCGATTTTCAATATATTTACATGTTAATTTACCCCTCCTCCACACCTCCCTTAGCTTTCATATAGTGATCACGTGAAAGAGGGAGCTCGAATCTATGAAATCACAAAAAAAAAATTCGAAAAGAGCGACTTCGTTTTCAAAACCAGATCTACTCCACTATTTATTATAGCCATATATTGAAATTTTGTAGCGGTAAATTTATTAAAAGTAGAGGTTTAAAATATATAAATATAAACCTCTAATTTTATTCATTCCTTCGCTCCAAAATTCCTATGTATGATTATAACCTAAAAATACTATTAGTAACTTTTCCTTACGGATCTTTTTATGAAATTTACTTTAAAAATGATTTACAAATGGCTTAATTTTTATTTTCAGGAAAATTACAAGAATTTGAGAATAATCAGTTTGTAAATCAAATTTTAATAGTTTATTTTCTAAAAAAAAGTTTAAGACTAAAATTAACATTAACAAATTTTCTTAAAGCGTTTAAAGATTTTCACTGTACTTGTTTTTTAATAAGAACTTTGAAAAACAATACAGTGGTCAAAATTTTTAATCAAAATATACCTCTTAACGATATTTTACTTATTAAATATTTTTTCTTTCACCCCAAATAACCATTTTTATAAAAAATATAAATAATAACAACTATAAATAATTTTAAAACTTTATTTAATAGAAATATATTTGTATTGTATATTAGCAATTTTTATGTGCCGTATATATACTAATATTAATTTTATGTGACTTTTTTAATCTTAGATATTAATATTTGTTCATCAGTTAATAGTAGTGAGAGTACACATTTGTATTTTCAGGGGTTTGCTCCTTGTGTGCTCTCATTTTCCCTCTACTATTAACTTTTTAATCTTTAAGGTGTAATTTTGCATCTCTACCAATGCTGATTTAAAATTTAATAAAAATTATTGAATAGAAGGCAGTATTTAAAGAAAGTATTAAATTTTTAAACAAAAAGTTACTCACATATTTGAAATATTTTCCTCACCGCAAAGGAAATACTTTCGAAAGAAGGGAAGTTATGAGCCAAATGTTCGAAAAGGCTTCCGCGGTCAGAAAAATGAGAGCTTGATTTTCTGAATAAACCACGGTTTTAACTTTTGTATTCTCGATGAGATAACTCCGAGGAGTAGGCAGATTGAGAGCATGAACTCGTACTACATCTTATCCACCATAACTACTGAAAGAAGGAGTCGAAACATCGAGAGCACAAAAAAAATTCAAAACGAGGTTTATCCATAAAACCAAACACTCATAAATATGTTCCCACAGTCAAAATAATGAAAGAAACTTTCACTTCACAGGATGAAACTTTACTTTAAGGTTTCCACAAACACCGTTTTGATCTCTGGATCAAAAAAGCAATACAGTACTACTATCCCTTCTTTCATAAGTATTCCTTCTGCAGTAACCAAACCTTTTACTTTGACAGTTACCTGTAAAGTCAAAAATACACCTTAAATGTTCTATAAGAGTTTGCTTCTATCTAACCTAACATTGCATCATTACTAACACTGCTTCTCTAGCACTTGCTTTTCTCACTGCACAGAATCAGCTTGCACAGCTAATGAATTTCACTGCAATGATGGAATGTGCATCGAAGACTCCTATCTCTGCGATGGCATCAACGACTGCCTTGACAAATCGGATGAAAGTCATTGCGATTTGGACTTGGACGGTAGGTGTGCATAGAAGATTAGGTATCTCGATTGTATAACACAAAACAAACGATACAATTAAATTCAGCATCATATAATGATAATACAGTCTAATATCGTCGGGTTCAGATGAAGTTGACGTTGGCAGAAAAATCTACATTAAGCGGTATTTGGACTACTGGTTTCACTATTTCTCAAGTTATTTTACATTCACGTTGATGGCTAGTTCCTAGTTGAAACGTTAAACTATATTAGTGGGGTTGATTTTCTGACATAAAACTCTTTCCCAGAATGCCAACCAGACGAGTTGAAGTGTAACGATGGTAGCTGCGTTCCAGGGAAGAAATGCGACCATATATATGATTGTTATGATCGTTCTGATGAACTAGATTGCGAAGGGTTTTGTGATATTACTCAATTTAAATGCGACAACGGTAAATGTATCGACGAAAGGTTGCGTTGCAATGGTCTGGCTGATTGTCCTGATAATTCTGATGAAGAAAATTGTGGTACGTTTTACTGCCTTGCGGTTTTGGTTTTGATTGAGTAGATTGCTTGTGCAGAAGGTTGATGAAGTCTTTCGTAGTGATGATGGTTTTAAATGAGTCAGTCGATTTAAGTTTGTATCGAAACATTATAGATGAATAATCCCTATCCACTGGCCCATTTAAAGACTGATGAAAACCTCTTCTTACCTGTCGATTTTTAATCTTCATTAGGTTTTTCAGTATTTAAAACAGTTTAACGCTTTAGCTCTGATTAGGTTTGAAGAAATTAATTGGTTTTGATTGAGGTACTTTTGTAATAGAAGATAACAATCGTTTCTTTTAACAATGCTTATAATATAGTTGACTATAGGGTTTACCACTAATAGGATTGATTTAGTTTTTGCAGACTAATTTTAATTTTAACATGCTTTAAAACAAACTTTAATTTAGTCCCTATTTACTACTACTTTTCTGTTAAAACAATATTTGATTATTCAATTTTATAATTTTAATAATTTAATACTTATTATTTATTTATCAAAAATTGGCAAAAGCAATTGTGGTGGCAGTGATGCTAAAAATCGTCAATACTTTTGAATCCCCAAGAACAATGACAATTTCGACGATGAAACTTTTTTAAATGTTTGTTATTATCCATTATTTGATATCAGATATTTTATCCAAGACGCGTGAAAATATTCTAAACGTAAAATCTAGTTATCATACAGATTTCGTTCAGGGCGTATGAGCAGATTTTCACCAGTAGAGAAGCATAAGGCTTGTGCCATGTGCTATGGTTCTTTAGGTGCTTCACAGCTTTTTTAGTAAATGTTTTTTGGTGGTGACTCTTCTAGCAGTGGTATTTTTTCATCTGGTCCCGTCTGATCCAAGATCTCCGATATCGCTGAGGCCTATATTATTGTGCTTCCTGCCCACTTTGTTACTCCACCCGATCCAGTATTTTCGTACCTGTACTATCTGTATCTGTAAATCTAGAAGGGTGGGTCACCCCACAGCACGTAGGCCCCATTTGGCCCATTGTGCATCCTTCTGAGGTTGAGCCTTCCTTCTAGCTCGTCAGCCAGCCTACTTGTTTAAAGTAGACGATGACGGCACCTGAAGGTAGCTCCCTCATGTTGGCATGTGTTAGCCACTGCTCGCCGAAAAGAAAATGTCTTATTTGTGAGAGTGTCGGGCATTCGCAAAGAATGTGTTCGACAGTCTCGTCTTCCTGTTCACATCCTCTACACAGTGGAGTGTCAGATAACCCCATCCTGTAGAGGTGTTTTCGTAAATGACAGTGGCCAGTCAGGATACCTGTGGCTGTGTGCAGGTTCTGTTTGTTCATAGTCATGTACTTTTTGGCTGTTTCGCTGTTCGGATACTGCTTATGAAAGTGCCAGGTCCCAAAAGTTTATGGGAGGCTGCTTTCTTAGCTAATGAGTCAGCTATACGGTTGCCTTTTGATTTTCCATGACCTTTGATCCACGTTGTTGTTGCAAGCTTCGATCAGGGCCTGGTGACATTCTAGTACTAGACCTGATGTAATGCGTGGTCTATCCAGAGCTAGTAGTACCTGTCTGCTGTCCGTGATGATGTAAATATTATTACCAGTAATGTTTCTTCTGGTAGTCTCTTTTGTGGCGATGGAGATAGCAGTGAGCTCTGTTTGAGCTACACTGGCATTAGAACCCATTGCCCATTTTATATTGTGATACAGGGATCTGGAATAAATTCCACAGCCTGACCCCTCATTTGTTTTAGACCCATCGGTGTAGGTGCACAAGGCACCTGCTGCCAATGTAGCCTCTCTTACGTTTTTTATTATTACCCTGTAAAAGACATATCTTGGTGCAATCGAATCTGTGTTGGCTTGTAGCAGTGGGACCTCTCCAAGGACCTCGTGCCACAAGTTACACCTCGACTCACCAGATCCTACGTCAGGTTGTATACCAGTAGAGCGTAGCCGTGTCATGGTCATCACCACAGCCTCCTTAATAAATATATCAAGAGGGGTGAGACCAAGGATCACCTCCATTGCTCTAGTTGGTGTGGTTCTTATGTCCCCTGTTATGTTGATGCATGCTATTCCACTGTCCGCTGGCTAGTTGTGACTCCCCAGGCAATCGCACCGTACGTTAGTATAAGTCTAGTTTAGATCTAGTTTAGATCCAGGCCGTAACCTTAGGTGACATTCCCCAGGTGCGGCCAATGGTTCTTCGGCACCTGTACAGTTCTTTTGCTGGGTGGTTGTTAAAACTTTTTGGGTCTAATATTGTTTGCCCAAAAAGTGTTTGTCTCTTGCGATCCAATACCTCGCATTCGCATAGTACATATTTCACTGTCTCTGACTTCTTATTGCATAGCGTGCACCCATTGTACAGTCCAATTTTGTTTTAGAACTCTTTTACTGGTGTATGGCCAGTCCTGTTATCACTCTCAGCTTACTTCTGCCCAACAAGAGTAGTTCTTTTGGAACACGATCTTCCTATGAAGGATTTTCCGTGTTTTTGTCCTGACATATTTTGCCAGTGTTGAAGGTGTCTTTCCCTGATCCAGTTTTTTTTATTTCTTCTGATCCCCTTTTTGCAAGTTGATCAGCTTTCCATCGATACCCTGATGTCCAGGTACCCATGCCAGCACTACTCTGTTCTGGTCTCCCAGGACTTTCTGTTCGTCGATGCATTTCCATACCAGTTTAGACGTCACTTCCTGACTGTCTAACATGATTAGAATCTCTTGGTTTTTGAGGCCTCTCCTATTACTTTCTCTGGCAGTATCTGCATGGCTGCTGTGGGCGTGGACATGCAAGTCTTTGCACTTTGCTTAGTCTTGATTTGGCAGCTCCTCGTAGTGTCTTGGGCCACCACACTGTTGCTTCTTATGTAATAGAGGGTTTGATCACCATGTTGTATTGATTATACAACATGTCTGGTCTTAACCCCCATTTCTTCTCATAAAGTCGTCTGGCCGCCATAAGGGAGGTCACCACTTTTTCTATTTGCTGATTCCAGGTAAGTTTCGAGTCAAGAATTACCCCGAGATACTTCACATCCCCGTTTAGCTGTTCCCATGCAGTTTTAGAGGACCTAGTCTCTCTAATTTTCGTCTTCGTCACCGTAGTTGTTTAGGGACTTATGCCTAACCCCTCCCTTCTTGTCCATTCGTCCACTAGGTTAAGAGCCTGCGGCATATCCAATAGTTGTATGTCCATTTTCATTAAGAGTCCCTATAAGCCCTTCCATTACCAGGTTCCAAAGGAGAGGAGACAGTACTCCTCCCTGTAGGCATCCTCGTATTACCCGGGCCGATGTCATCTGTATGGTATGGTTGCATTTATCACCCGATTCCTTAGCATAGAGTCTATCCAGGTCAGACAAGGATTTGTTTATGGCGACTTGGTAGCATTTTTTGCAAAATCTACAAGATTGAAGAATGTTCCAACCAATTTCAAATAATGTATAATAACGAATATTTAAACAAAATAAACATCAAATTTGATTATATTCTTGAGGAATTAGCACAAGTATCGGGAAACTTATAAATTGACTTGTTGTCATAAGCATTTGGTATCTATGAAAATATAGCTCAGTAAAAATTAAGCAAAAATTGGTGGTAGGTACATCAAATGTAGGAAACATTTAAGGTCATGTCGTTGATTTTTGTTCTTAAATTTTCATCCAGTATCCCATTGTCCTGACGGACAATACCGATGCAATAATGGAATCTGCCTTGACAGCAGGAGACGCTGCGATACTTATCCAGATTGTCCCGATGGATCTGACGAAGAAGGTTGTCCCGGTTCCCAAAATACCAGTATGTTCAATTTGAAAATGAAAACGCTGCTATCTCTTCATCTTTCTTGTATATCATTTCTTTCTTCTTCGTGTCTGGATTGGTACATTACACACACTTATACATACTTAAAACATTCTATACTAATGTTTCGTATTTACAAATTTAACTTTGGTTTAAAGTTTTTCTTGTCCAGGAAAATAGTAAAGAGCTATATTAAGTTGCCGTTTGAAACTATTTATTTTGTTGCCAATTTCATGATTGTTTATTAGTATGAAGATTTCATTTAGGTATACGGAACGTTATTATCTACCACATCTATTGTCACCCGAGAACGATTTTATCATAACCTAACAAAAAGGTACTCGCATCTTTAGTAAAGCTGACAATTGTCATCTAAGACTTCATTTTATTAGTATTCCATTCGAATAAAATGAATAATCCTAGCTAGTCTAAGATGTAGTAAACTTGACATCTGTCACCTGTCACTTTTATAATGTACATATAGTAAATTTGATATCTAGTTATTTATGTTTCATCTGTCATTACCGGTAGGTATCTGTCAATAGATAAAAACATGCTTAATGATTAAAGAAAGATTGAAAAATGACATTAAGAAAAACAAACAAGCAACAATTTAAATGGATTCAGCAATCAACTCTTAATTTAGTTCTTTTACTTTTCTATTGGGTCAGCTGGGCATTCATTGGCTTTCTATAGGTTCATTAACTCCTAATAAAAAGAAATGTAAATTTAAACTAATTCTGGTTGTTAAAATTATTAAAAAAAATTAATTGGTTTTAAAATTGGCATGTAAAAAATACCGTTTATCGTGTAAATACTACTTTTATAAACCTGACTAACTTTCAGCTCAATTTTTTTTTTAATAAAACTTTTTATAATTAAAATTTACTCCCATATTATTTAGCGTGCACCAGTGCTGAGATCGATTGTGGTGGTAAATGTATCGATTTAAGTTATCGTTGCGATGGGTTCGATGATTGTCCCGATGGTAGAGATGAATTCGATTGCGGTAAGTAGGCTTAGATGCTTCGATTTTTGTTTGCTTTTTGGGCGAAAATATTGGTGTGCTTAAGATTTTTAGCATTTATGCAATTTTTGTTTATTTTAAATCTCCTGTTTTCCTTTTCGTAACTTTAAAATAAATTTAATATATTTTCGTTAATTTCTCCAAATGTACGAGATGGTAGAATAAGCGGCAACGCCTTTAAATTATTAATAACTGAGTATATAACGCATAAAGATAGGATATTCAATGAATTAGATAAGGAAGGACATATATTTCAGCTTATTAGAGAGAGATATAAGAGTTAAGACTATTTTGATCAGAAATTAATAAAAAAAACGGAGAAAATGAAGATTAAAGCTCCCTTTTCACACTTATTGTACATTTTTGACATTTGCCGTATGTGTTTGACATTTGAGGCATGTTTTTGAAATTTGACATATGTTTTTAACATTTGAATTTCCTATTATTACACAGTAATTTTTTATATAATTTGAATGCTTTGCCGTTTATTCTACTTTAAATGTATTTAAAGAAATCCAGCTCAAAAATTAAACATTATAAGGGAGGATTTGTTTTATTTAAAACAGGTTGTATCATAGACCTCTCATAAAATGTGATATCGCTGAAACTATGCTCTTAGGTACTTCAAAGTGTTGTAGACAACGATAAAAAATCTTTGCTGCTCTAAAGTATATGCTTTTTATCGTTTTCTACACCCAAAAAAATACCTAAGAGTCTAGTTTCAGCTATATCACATGTTATGAGAGCTTATTTTTATAGAATAATTCTAGTTAAACCAGAAGGAAGCAAAGAATCTATCGATATGTTTTTTAATCGCTTTTCGTTTATAGGTAATTGCGGAGACGATCAATTCCAATGCGAGACTGATCGACAATGCATCAGCGGTGACAAAAAGTGTGATGGCAACTCAGACTGCTCAGACAACTCAGATGAATTTGATTGCCCACGACAAAGATGTTCTTCCACACAATTTACTTGTGACGATGGTACTTGCATTGATGATTTCGGGCAATGCGATGGTAAACAAGATTGTCCGGATAACTCAGACGAAGCTGAATGTCGTAAGTAGAAAATTCATATGATATTTAACGAAAAGGCGTAAATATCGGTGGTAAATAGAGTGCGAACTTAAAAATTTATGAAAACATATTCAAAAATATTTGTTTATTATATTTTTCCCTTTACTTCCTAAAAAGATATCTTCGCTAATGAAATAGCGCTACTTCGAGGTAATGGGGTATTTAACTAAATAAGGGAGTTTCCCATGTCTCTAACAAAAATAACTTATGTAGATTTTATAGTTTCTATATATATATACATTTTTTTTCACTTACAACTTTTAATTGCTTGTTGTTATGAGAAAACTTTTCATATATTTTTCCCTATATCAACTGGCTCATATGTACTTTATTAATATATTTAACTTTTAAAGTTAATTTTTTTTTAAACTTTATCTAGATTTTCGTTATTTTGCTGACCGAGAAGGAAATGTGGGGCAAGTGATGCAATTGCATATAAAGAAATTAAAATCTTAAATCAGGAGTTGCTGAAGAATTTTTTAATTTTACTAAAAAACACAATTTGGTGCAGAAGTTTGTCAAAACGTTTTACCTTTTACTTCTTCACAAAAGAAAACTGTATTTTTCTTTGTTTTTTCTCAGACTCTTTGTAGAGTCACTGCTTAATTATAAACGCATTAAAAAACAGGGTTTTTTATATTACCAGGATATACGTTTAACTTAATGAAACCCTATCTATATATCTATCTTTTGATGGGGGTGTCTATACACTGCGACCTATAAGATCTATCGTGCCTCCTTCTGCTGCCCATTCGTTAAGGATGTCTCAACGATTAGAGCAGTTCCTCCAGCCCTATTGCTTTCGAAAAGTTCAGGATATCGGTAGGCTTTAGTTTAGGTAGATCTCCCTCTTCTATTTGATATTCTCCGAAGTATCATACCCTCAGATTTTGCAGGGTTATGCATTCTGAGATTCTGAGATTCTCAAAATCTACATTCTTCTTCCTCTTCTCTTCCTCTACTAATCTGAGTTTCTTAGGTGCACCCTCAACCGGCAGTGCCCAGTCGTCTGATCTCTTCTGGTTATAGTTTCCCAGTAGAGTAGTACAGCTATGGCACTGCTGGACCACATAGGGCGATTCAATGGGTGCGAGAGAGAAAGGTGTTTGTGTGTAATATACAAATGAATTTATTTTGTTAAACGAAAAAAGTTGTTTTTTTTTTAATTCGTTAAATAATTTCACGATAGTTGTAATAGCGTGTGACGCTATGTTTCTCTTACACACATTGAAAGACCTTTCTCTCTCGCACCCATTGAGTGTGATGTAGGCGCTCTGTCTCTCTCTTACACACAAACACCTTTCTCTCTCGCACCCATTGAATCGCCCTATGTGGTCCAGCAGTGCCATAGCTGTACTACTCAGTAGTGTCTTGGCCTCCCTCAATCCTTGTAGTCCTATCCAGTATTGGGATCTTTTGTTATTTACTTCTTTTCCAAGTTCATCAAGTATTGTACTGGTGCTTATTCCGCAGAAGGGTTCAGGTTCCAGGAATGGTGTTTCAGTCCTTTTTTTTGCGAGTACGTCTGCTATTTATATTATTATTTAGGCACTCTTAGAGTTGATTACATGGGATTTCAAAGCATTAATGGCTGCTTGGCTGTCTGACATGATAATGATATCTTGTCTACGAAAATTTCTTTCTATGTTGAACTGGATACATTTTCCGATGGCGTAGATTTCAGCTTGGAAAATTCTCGGAGATTTGCCTATACTTTCGGAATATTTGATTCCAGGCCCATATACTCTTATTCCTGTTCGTTCTGGAACCATCTCTGTACCTTTGTAGATGTGCTACCATCTATGGTAAGAAGAGAGTATTGACATTAAATTTTGACTGAATCTAGTCAAGATGTCACTCTCTTCTTTTTTATCCCTTTCAGAGATTAATACAAAGTGAGTAAACCAGTAAGGAATTTTAATATATTAGATTCGACATCCTAAGACCGGTTTCTGTCTTTCGACTTCATCAGTTAGGCTTTTCGAATCCAATAAATAAAATTCCAAACTCGTACAAGTCAATAGCTATATCCGCTATAAGATAACATTTGTAGATGTGCTACCATCTATGGTATTAATCTCTGAAAGGGATAAAAACATCTTGACATCTTGACTAGATTCAGTCAAAATTTAATGTCAATACTCTCTTCTTACCATAGATGGTAGCACATCTACAAATGTTATCTTATAGCGGATATAGCTATTGACTTGTACGAGTTTGGAATTTTATTTATTGGATTCGAAAAGGCTAACTGATGAAGTCGAAAGACAGAAACCGGTCTTAGGATGTCGAATCTAATATATTAAAATTCCTTACTGGTTTACTCATCTCTGTACCATTTAATGGCACTTCTCTTAAGTTTTGGGATTGTGTTTTTGTCCCATTCGCTTTTGATACTTAGCTGAATCCTTTCACAAAGCTAAACGTCTTTGTCATCTCATCTTGGGGCATGTCCTCTGGTAATTCTGTATGTTGTCCTTATCGCTATAGTCTCTACCACTATATGGAGGGGTGAAGGCTTTGGATTACCTCCATGGCGGCAATTGGACACGTTCTCATTGCACCTAATGGAACCCTATTTAGGAAGTATGATGGGGGTGAGCTTAATCTATATTGAAATATTATATAGGGTGTTCCATTTAACACAATACTCGCAAAAACCTTTTTTTTGTATTTTATATAATAAACGATACATTAAACTGCTCTACTCAGACGTAAGAGCTGTCCGGTGAGGGGTTCATTTTTTTATTTTTAAACTCTGCAAATCAATTGAAAATTAATTCAGCATAATCTTTGAATGGTCACGTATATTTTCTATAAAAGAATGACTTTCAATTTCTTGACATTGTCCCACATTTGTATGGAAAAATTAAGTGGGAAAGCAAGAAAAATATTCTCTAGTAAAATTCCCATCAAATTTAATTTCCACACTGTTTAATAGCTAGTGCTTTTCTAAAACATCATTTAGATATACCAGGTGTGCCCGCGAAAACTTTAAATGGAATTATATCTGGTGTTTTAAAAGATATCGACTTGAAATTTTGGAATGTCATTAAGTACATAAGTATCACAAGCAATATTATTGGACAGTTCATACAACGAAGCTGCTTTCATGGCTTGCTATTATTCGTTGCTTTCGATATTGAATATCTGGTATCTGAACCTTTAGCTCTAAATATCTTACAAAGTTCGTTATGTAATTAAGTCATTTTTTCACGTAAAGATACTAAAAAAACTACACTCTTGCAAAATATGTCAAAAAAATACAGGGTGTCATTTAAATTTTTGGACCAGGGGTGGCTTGGGGCGGCGAATATCAGGTTGGGGTGGCATCTCATATGCTATTAATTTTCCCCCTACTTTCTTAATGACATTCCAAAATTTCAAGTCGATATCTCTTAAAACACCAGATACAATTCCATTTAAAGTTTTTGCGCGGACACCTGTATATATGATCAATTGTAAATTTCTGCTTCCCACAATTTCGAAATATATCCAAAATTTATCGAAAAGGTTGCACCGCATCTGAACCTAAAACAACTACTCCTTGAGCTACTTGCCCCAACAGATATTGAATTACATCGATCCCAAGCTTTGTCGGGACAGTACTTTGATTGTGTTGTTAAAGGAGCTTGTCAGTTCTAGACCGGTTTCGGCATCATTGTGCCTCATCAGTAGAAAGTAGACAGCTCAACGTGGAATATCTAATCCATGTTAGAAAATGACGATGTCCCGTGCCAAGTTGTATTAACTGTTTACGTTTACGTTCATTTTAATAACCTAATGAAAACTCAATACCTGCGGGGGCAAGTAGGCCAAGGTGTAGTTATTTTAGGTTCACATGCGGTGCAAACCTTTTCGATATATTTTGGATGTATTTCTAAATTGCAGGTTGCAATTTTGATTTTTTTTAAGTTTTGGTGTGGTACTGATTTGGAGATTTATTGGATATTATTTTATGCGATGTGTGCATGATTTTTACTTTAAAAAAATATTAAATACCCCACGATCTCTTGTTACGACATGCAGGGAACGAAAGTTTTTTCAAACTTTTTAAAATGGTTGTAATTTTTATTATTATTTCTATTAAGCATATTTATATAAAGTTACTTGTAAATGTGGCTGTTATAATTGAAAAACTCATGTTCAAAATGTTGTTTTCTGGCCTTTTTGGCCAGGGAGTTGCACCGAGCCTGAGTGGTTCCAGTGCGACGACGGATCCTGTATCGCTAGGACTCTACGCTGCGACAATTTCTATGACTGCAAGGATTTTTCGGACGAACAAAACTGTTTCGGTTAGAAATGTTTACTCTTTTTGGTGCTGCTGGTTTTTAGGTGTTTTTATATGTGTCAGTTTTTAGGGTAGGTAGATGATAGAAGGTGGAAGATACTGTAGATGTAAGAGAAGTTTTCGAGGTACGAAGTTGATCAAGGTTGTCCGTTAAAAAAAATATTTTGCCATGGATTTTAGCCATTTGTCAGATATTTTTAATATTTTTCGCGACTTTTTCCTTGATTCTTTATTTTATTTTATTTGAAATTATCTGATATATTTTTTTGGTGTATAATATCCCAAACAATTATTTAAAAACTTCAACCCAACATATTTCTAATTTACACGCCGACACTGGCTAATATCTAATAAATAAAATTCAATTGTATAATTCATAAACCCATCCACGCTACTGAATTAAAATTTAGACATGATTTGACGTTGATTTCAAGCCACAGCTAGTTAAATGCGCAGTTACAGCTCTCTTCCGCATCGAATTCCAATTTATTACGGGAAGTAAAAATATAGCGCTTAATCGCGCCAAAACACTGCACAAAAGCTAAGTGCCTAATATTTATGTAATCTGAGCAAATGCGCGTTACATATTTAAGTTAAAAGTGAATTTTTCCTATTGATTCCATTGTTACCTAGTTGTTTTCTGTTTATGTTTTGATGTTAATATACAGTTAACTAAAATCAACGCTCATATCATACTATGATTTCTAACTCAACAATTGGTTAGCTTTTATATTTGCATCCCCACCTAAAGGATACTAAGAAAATATAACAACCCTGATCAACTGCTGTACTAATATTAAGAATGAACTCGAATACTTCGAATTTTTAAAACATAGTGTATGTACCTGTAGGTCGTCCGTGAAAATTTATAAATTAAAAGTATGTATAGGTTTTTTCTAAATAAATTAAATAGCGAATTAGTTAATAAATAGTTTTACCCATTTTTTAAATATATCATTATAAAAATTGGAGCTTACTTTTTTGCATGCTTTAATTTTTTGTTTATTTACAACAATTCACATAAAATTGCACATAAATAAAATTATAAATTATCTCTACGCAGTTTTACTGAATATTTCGATTAAAATGGGACAATAGAAAAGATTCGTGTAAAAGGGGTATTTTCCAGACCTTAGTTTTCCAATTTTACATGAAATTTTACCGTAATGTATTTTTTGCAGTTTTATTTCAAAGCTCCATTAATCAAAATGATTCAATAATCCTTTAACTAACAAACAAAATAGTTTTATGTATCTGCATTTTTTCAAATATTTTTAATTTATAATTTAAAAACAGAAAATTACATTTTTAGGAGCCTAACTTTGATTTCTAAGCCTCATTCGACAAAATATTTCTGTTATACCCTATACATATACAGGGTGTCACGAAGGTGGCTCATTAGCCCTATATAAAGAACTATAGATATTTGAAATTTGAAAATTGGGTTATTGGGCTTTGTCAGTACGATCTATACGATGAAAATATTTTCAACTTCCGGTTACTTCCGGTTATACCGGAACTAGACATCAACTTTGTTATTTCAAACGGCATGTACCATTTTTCTTTTTAGTTTTGGATTCAGTATCAAATTTTGAACAAAAAATTATTAACATAAGTTTACTTAACAGGGCGACTACAGGCCGTTAGTATTGGCAGTTGTATATCGAAATTTCATTTAGTAACTTCTGAGGTACCCCAAGGGTCACATTTGGGACCATTATTATTTAACGTATACATTAATAATATATCTAAATGTTTTAAAATTGTCAAGTTTTTAATGTACGCTGATGATTTGAAGGTTTATCACTCCATTAAAAGTCGAATGCGATATTTTATACAGGGTGTCTAGAATGGAGAGTCCAATGTTCATATTTTCAATTCTCAATAAGTCGATAATTTCAAATGAAACACCCTGTATTTTATTATCACGCTTGGACCAGTTTTTTATTCTCTTTCGATCTGTATTAGCATTATCTATACCTTAAGTTACGTATTTCTGAGTTATTGCTAGATTTATTATAATTTGGAGATATTCTACATAAATTGGTGGATAATATAATCTAGCATGCCATGAAAATTGAAAAGACAGTTGTAATAAACAAACTACTGGACAATTCGATTATTTTATTTTCTAACTTCGTTCAATTTAATCGTAAGTGGAAATGGCTCTTCTGGATTACAGTAATGAAGATCCTATGGATTGTTTTAAAAGATTCTCTTAAACTAACTTTTGCATCCCGCAATGACGAATTTGGAAAAGCATGAAAGTAAGCTAAAACTGTTATTTCCAATTCTTCATCATCAACTTTTGGTTTGGTCTTTTTAACTTTTGGTTTAAACGATCCGTGCAATAAAAGATTGTCTATAATATTGCTGACCGTTTTCCTATTGGGTCTGAGTTTTCTGGGTATCTGCGAATAATTGGCACGTACCTACGATTAATTATGCGATTGCATTCACCATAAATCATTACCAGATTTAATAAATATTCATTCAACCCAGAAGAGCCATTTTCACTACAAATTGAACGAAGTTAGAAAATAAAATAATCTAATTGTCCAGTAGTTTGTTTATTACAACTGTCTTTTCAATCTTCACGGCATGCTAGATTATATTATTCCCACCAATTTATGTAAAATATCTCCAAATTATAATAAATCTAGCAATAACTCAAAAATACGTAACTTTAAGTATAGGGAATGCTAATACAGATCGAAAGAGAATAAAAAACTGATTCAGGCGTGATAATAAAATACGGGGTGTTTCATTTGAAATTATCGACTTATTGAGAATTGAAAATATGAACATTGGACTTTCCATTCTAGACAGCCTGTATAAAATATCGTATTTGACGTTTCACCGTATGCTAGAAGGATATTCTCACAATATCTGTATAAAATTTGAAATTAATAGCTTAACAACTAAGCCAGATACGGAAATTAAAGTAAATGCGTGTTTTTCAAAAAATTTACAAAAATTTCAAATATCTCGGAAACTGTTAAACTTAGACCTGTGGTATGTTGATAATTTTTTGTTCAAAATTTCATGATGAATTCAAAAATAAAAAGGAAAATGGTACATTCCATTTTAAATAACAAAGTTGATGTCTACTTCCGGTATAACCGGAAGTAACCGGAAGTTGAAAATATTTTCATTGAATAGACCGTACTGACAAAGCCCCGTAACCCGATTTTCAAATTTCAAATAACTACAGTTCTCTATATATGGCTAATGAACCACCCTCGTGACACACCCTGTAGTTGAAAATTTCATTCATTGGAATTTTTTAAATTATTTTAGAAGATAAAAGATTATTATAAACATTAAAATAATTTTCAAAAATTAAATTTGTTACAAAATTAAATTAACAAGGAACAAAACAACATTTTGCGATTTTAAGTGAAATTCTCACACACTATAAATGTTGCCATTTTATTTCAAAGATCCATTCAAAAGTAAATAAGAGATAACAAAAAATTTATATGAATTATAGCCCAGGAAAACTTGATAAAAATTTAGAAAACTATTTATGAGGTTTAATTGTGATACTCAATTAAAATCTGCGATATATTGTTAAAAACAAATATATAGTAAGTTCTATATTAATATAGCCTGGATAATCGGTATAAAATCAAATACTTAAACATATATTTAAACACAAAATGTACTAAATATATAAACAGTAATAAAAAACACCTTAGAATGCAAATTATTATTATTATCATTTTGATTCAACTTTGTTTTTTATTATACAATATAATTTTTGATATATTTATTTATAATTAATTTATGCAGAACATGAGTTAATCTCTACGGTAAAAATTCTATAATTTTTCAAAATGTTCGTGCCTCCTTAAAAATATTTTGATAAATACAAAAATATTTTTAAAAAGTACCTGATGAATTTTAGACCAGGGCCAATCATTTTTGAATCGTAAATATTCTCAGCAGTATGAGGATGGTCGGAAAATTGACCATGAACAAACTTTTTTTAGGACAATGTTTCACCTTTTATAGAATAATACAAATAAGTAAATGAAAATTTTTATTTATAATATATAAATAAAAATAATGGCATATAATGACATAAAATGATAAAGAAAACTGATGAAAATCTAATTCCTTGCAAGGAATATCTAAAAATAATTGGAATTTGTGAGTTACATATAACCAGTGTTCATATTTGTGGATGTGATAAATTATACTAAGATATTTTTGAATTCAAAAATGAAATGTAAAAGGAAAAAAACATTGATGTATTTTTTGTGCAGTCATTTGGATTTCCATATACACTGGTTGAATTCCCTAACTTCTGCTGATAAATTTCCTGACTTTGTCAACAATTTTTGAATTCCCTGACATTTCCCTGTTTTATAGATTTTCCGGGTCTGTGGAAACCCAGCAACGTTTCCACCAAGTTTTATAAAAAAAAATTATTTTTGTGGGAAATAAAAAATTAAAAACGAAAAAACGGTTTTTAGCCTTTTTCTAGATAATTTTGAGGTTATGTTGAAAAATGATCAATACAAAACGTATGTTCACCCCCACTCTCATTCTGGAACTTTTAATCAGTCGTCTTGATTTTTTTTTAATTTACTTATAATTTACCCCAAATTTTCCGGCCATCCACATACTGCTAAGAATTTTCCATAAAATCGGTTTGGCCCCGGTCTATTTTGAAAATGTACGTAATTAACTCCGAGATGCTTCTCATAACTCATTCTGTATAATTTATATCTGATTATTTGTTATTTGCACCGTGATTTTTTATTATATTGCATGTAATTTTACCTGCACTATTTTACTTTATTAATTTTTATGTTTTTATGTTTTGTTATTTTTGTTTTTTTTTTGTTTTTTGTAGCTACTTGTGCGAGTGGTTATTTCCAATGTTTAGATAGTTTCAATTGTATACCCTCAAGTTTGCAATGTAACGGAAAGAATGATTGTAATGACGGTTCCGACGAATATAATTGTGCCACTGAACCACCCACTACTGTTTCCCCAGAAACAACCACGAGGGGGATTTCCTGTCCGTATGGGTACCAACCATGCAGATCTCAGAACCAGTGCATTCGCTTGGAGCAGCTGTGCGATGGACGAGTTGATTGTAATGATTTGTCCGATGAATATAACTGCTGTAAGTATAAAAAAGAAATAAAACTATTTGCTAGCTTTCCAGATTTTTCAGACGAAATAGGTCTTACAACTTATTAGAGTTGTCTCTGAGTATAAGCATAAATGATATCATGTTGTCTTTGTCCTTGTTATTACATAAAAAATGCAGAACACATTGTTTAAAATCAGTGGCTGGTTCTTGGTTATGTCAAGAAAAGGGATTAACGTGAAAATTATAAAAAAGAATTTTGCCACGAGTTATTTTTACTTTTTACTGCACCCCCCCCTTTAGGTTACGTTTTTTAATACATTCCATAGCCTCCCGATCCTCAACTCCACATTATGGCTGAAAGACAGCCCCCCCTTGAAAATCGGCTGGATCCGCACTTGGCTTCCTGTCGAGGGTAATACAAAGGTATTTCACCTCTTCAGTTTAATTTGTTTTTGAAGACTTCAGGGGGTTTTAAGCCCGATATTCTTCTTTTCCTGGTGAAAAGGACCATCTCAGTCTTGTTAGGATTGATATACAGTGAGTGTTCCTTACACCATGTTTCTATTAATTTGAGCCCATCCTGCACTCTATCGCGTAGTATATTTTCAAATTTGCCAGTCTGCAAGACAACTATGTCATCTGCGTATGCAATTGTGTAGAATCCATTATTGTTGAGGTGATTAAACAGGGTATCCAGGACTATGTTCCAAAGGAGGGGTGATAAGACCCCTCCTTGTGGACATCCCCTCATAACCAGCCCTCTCACTGACACTTATTGCTCTACTAGAGAGCATCTTGAGTATCCATTCGCTCACTACCAGGGGTATATTCCTGGAGTTGAGTTGCTGGGTAATTGTTGGAAAGGTTGTTTTATCTCAACGCTCCCTCAATATCTATGAGTATACCCAGGGTGGATTCTTTATTGTCCAATGATCTTTCAATTCTGCCAACCACTAGGTGAAGGGCCGAATCTGTGGATCTTCCCGGAGTATATGCATGCTGGTTTGGATGAAGTGGGTTGTGAACTAGCACCTCATCTCTTATATACCTCTCACATAGCCTCTCCATTGTTATTAAAAAGAACGATGTGTGACTAATTGGTCGGAATGTTTTTGGTAAGGTGTAATCCATCCTTCCCGGTTTGGGTATGAATACCACTCGTACTTCTCTCCACTTTCTGGGAATATACCTCAGAGCTAGAGAGGCTCTGAAGATTCCAACCAGGTGCGGCATAAGGATATCCATTCCCCACTGAAGTAGGGCTGGTCTTATACCGTCAGGTCCTGGTGACTTGAAAGGGGAAAAGTCCGATACGAGCCAGTCGTATTGGGAGGGTGTTGCTGGTTCTTCCGTCCAGTTCGTCGTTCCAGGAAAGACAGAACCTCTTGGAGGTTGGTGGCTTTGTCGCCATTTTCGCTCGTCAGGATGCCGATTCTCTTATGGTGGTCGCTTGAGAGAGCCTTCTGTAGCCTAGAAACTTGTGGCTGCCTCACAATAGGCTCTTCAGGCTGCTATTTATTTTTGTCTACAAACTTTTTTGAACTCTTTGAGGTTGGCTTGGTATATTTCCCAGTCCTCTTTGAGTTTTGTTCGTTTTGCCTTGTTAAAGTTCGTTCTAGCTGTCCTTGTGAGGTGTTCCATCTACTATATTTTGACTCGTGGAAATCTCTGCAATAATTTTTAAAGAAAAGAGAGTAGTAATAGTTTTGGCCGATTTTTATACTTTCAACTGCGCAATATCTTGACGTAGAGCGATTTTGAATCTACTCATCGGGCTCTACAAGATGGAATATGATGAAATCTTAAAATTTCGCATTTTTATAATGATTTTTGAAAATTTGAAAGGCATTTTTGAGTTCCTTTCGATCTAGCTAGATCAAAAAACTTTACATTTTTTGCAAATATGCTCGTCAAGGACTGTAAGATGGCGTTACACAAACATTGAAATTTTAAATATTAATTATTTTGCTAATAAATTGATTTTTCCTTTTTAGTTTCATCTAAAGAAGGACTCGATCTAAGAACCTATCCAACAGCTACAGAAGAAAAAGAAAGTAAGTTTTTTTATTTACGTATATTTATAATGAATTTGTCATTCTTATTATTTCATGATAAATTAAATATTTAATTACAGAAATAACTAGAAAGTATCATAGTTTCGCAATAAAGTCTTAAATTTTTCGCAAAGAAGCATTTTATTATTAATTCTAGACAATACTGTTTATCATGAAAAATTAAGTATTTTTTTATGTTTTTAATACATTCTCCTATCTTATTTGTATTAATTTATTTTGTTTTTTGTGTCTGCGCAACAGATGTGTATAAAACTGGTGAGTAAGATTGATCCAAAATCATTGGGCTCGTATGAATATTTTTGCGCATCATCCATTTATCATTTACAAATTTTCTACTACTAAATACACACATTTTTACCTCACATTTACTATTTTTATTAAAATTTTCTCCAAAAATAACGGGCCTATAACGAAATTATATCACAATGCTATTTCAGTGGCGACAAACTTAGTTGTATGTGTAGGTAATAGTTGTCTACAATCACAAACTCCACAAACTCCAGTCAAATTGCAGGAACATAATTTCAATGTTATTCCATTTCTACATACCAAAAAAATATACAGTGTCCCTTTTAATTATACTGCTGAAATTTGTCGTTTTACTCCGGAAGCATATAAAGTCACAGGAAGAAAATTGTTGTCAGGGGAAGAAAGCAGACATATCCAAAAAGATGGAGAATGTTTATGCTGGGATGCACTCTGCACTATAGGAAACCAGTCGCTCGCCAGAAATAGTGGGCCAAAGAAAGTCGTATTGGAAAACGGGCATCTGCCATCTGTTCGACACTGCTTCAATGCCATTTTTTAGAAAAAAAATTTAGACCAAATTTTATTGTTTTGTTAAAAAAGAAACAACTAAAGGTCGGGGGATAGAATGGCAAGGGATCGAGTTAGTGGCTTCAGACCAGGCTCTTTCTAGATTTTTTTACCACGAAGCTCTAACTATATTGGGGACTGCAGGTGCGCGTGAAATATTTATAAAAGCGGGTGCGCTGGCTCAGGAGCCGTGAAATTAGATGCCGGGGGAGGAGCCTAGCGCTGCCTCTCATCGCAAATACTATTTCGGCATCAATTTCACGCGCACCTGCAGGACTTAATAGAGTTAGAGCTTTGTGGTAAAAAAACTTGAGCCTGGCCCGAAATCACTAACTCTATTCCTTGCACTTCTACAGGGCAAAACGCTATCACCCCCTCCCTCCGTTCTGGTTATCGGATCGTGGTTTTGTAGGGCTCAAATCAAAGAGAAGAAAATTCCGCATCCGATGGCGAATAAAAAATTTCCCCTACTTTACTCTTTCGTTGCAAAAATCGAAAAATAGTATTTGCAAAAGTCCTCAAGAATAAAAAAAGTTACGAATCAAAGATTAATCAGTGTTTGCACTCCCCCTCGTCTCCTAATTAACCTAGCGACTTGAAATTTTGACACAGTACCTACTTGGGTCATGACCTTTATCGGAAAAAAAATGTCTAAGTCACTATTTTCCCTGCGAAAAACGCGAAAACAGGTGTGTTCTCGCCGCGGCGAAATTCCGTATATCTTCACATCGCAATACCTCGAGAACCGCTAGACCGATTTCAACGTGTCAAACTTCAGTTTATGCGTTTTCGCGAGCGCTTTATTTTACTTTTAAAAATCGTTTCGATCCGAATAGAACTCAGCGAGTTACGTGCGAAAAACCGGTTTCCCATATCTTTACATGTTCCCCCCGCCCCTTTCACACCGCACTTAGCTTCCATATAGTGATTACGTGAAAGAGAGACCTCAAATCTATGAAAAAAAAATCGAACAGAGCGACTTTGTTTTCAAAACCAGATCTACTTCACTATGTCAGGCTTTAAAACTCCACGAAACAGTGTTGCCATCATCTATTTAACTATGAAAGCGAATATTGTAGGTATTGTCCAGCAAATAGCAAAATTTCGTCAAAAGTGTTACTCATGCCCTAAAGTAGAAAAAAACAAAATAAAACTCTAATCTGCAGACAGAGTTTAATGATTGAAATATTAAAGCTGTAAATAAAAATCTACAGGATTTTTTTACTCTTAATTTGGTTATCGATCGTTCAAATAAAAGTCTATCTAAGATGGAAAACTCAACATATATTTTTTAGTTCTTCAAAGAGTATCAATACACAATATATTTATACACAATAAAGATCTAAAACCACATCGAATTCAATTTCAATGTATAGACCTAATATTGAATTTCATTTCTTTTACCTACCCACTTTATTTTCTTTAAATGTAACAAGATAATCTATCCCACTCATTACTAATTGATTTTTTTTTACTTATCTTGTAAATATTCGTGCTTTCTTAAAAATTAATGAGGTGTATTTTTAATCCCAATTTTTTATTATGCAAATCAGAGCTGCGAATTGAAATATGATTCCAAATTTGTTTCGAAATAAACCTTTAAAGTACCTTGAGGACTGAAATTAATATTTCTGTAGCAGTTCGCAATTCTGATAATTTAACCCCGTTTGCATGGTTAATCATCTCGTATTTCTGAAGATATAACACTATTTCGTTATTTAGGACAAGAAGTGGTACTGACATGCAGAGATGAAGGACCTATTAGAGCCAGAGTCCACTGGGAAAGGGCTAATGGAGCACCACTACCTTTCAACACAACTGATATCCGTGGAAGATTGACTATGCCAAATATTCAACTGGAACATGCTGGAACTTATTACTGCATTGCTACTGATTATCCTGCCAATACTCCAGGAGCACGAGTTGCTGTTCCTTTAACTGTTGTTAGAAGTAAGTTGAAAAGAACAACAAAGAAAGTATTTTGAACCAAAACATTTATTCCAGCTTAACTTCTTATTTTCGTGTAAGAAATTAATGTGTCATTTAGTTTTGGTTCAAGATATGTTTTTATCCCCAAATTATTATTAATCTTTGATTCTTTCAACAATGCAGCGCGATTTGGAACAAAATTATTTCCTTCGCATTCAAAATTTGGTATACTACCCCCAATACATACTACTTACAGAGGGACAGGTATATATTGTCTTCAAACCATTCAGTACAAATTCTTAAGTATTTTTTTTCTTTTTGCTTCCAATGAATCATTTTTGGTAAGTATTTCTGATAGATATATCTGAAAAAATAGCGGTAAGCAAATACGACGCTTACTTTATCCTAAAGTTTTGGGTAAAACTATTAAATTTAAATGTTTCCAAATGTTTTTATATAATTTGTAGCCCTTAAGTATCACCACTTATAGTCTGACTTGATATTTTAGGACAACCCCGGCCTACACCTTTACCACCAACAGTGTGCTCGGTTTACGAAGCCACCTGTTCAAACGGTGAATGTATTCCAAGATCAAAAGTCCGTGATGGAAAATTCGATTGTTCCGATGGTTCAGACGAAGATGGTTACCGTAAGTTTGTCTAATTACTAAAAAAAATTAATTCAGAACACAATATTGTTACTATAAAAGCTCAAGATTAATTGACGGCTTTGCGTTGGGCAACAGGTTCTTCTCTATTTTTAGAGAAGACTCTTTATTAGAATGTAAACTTGCACCATTTTTTCTTGCTCTTTTTCTAACCAGAACTAGATTCTGCCTCTGACGAAACTTGAGGCCAGCCCTTATCCAGTGATTTAGCTTCTAAAATTATTGGCTCAATAGGCAAACTCGACATCGGCTGGCGCTACGCGAGCGTTGCTCTAGCGGCAACGCGCAATAACAATTGTCCTCAGATTTAAACCGATCGCGCTGGTCACGCATAAGTTTAATTTCATAGCACGTTTATTTATTGTTATTAACTGTCCACAATGTCAGTTATGTTGAGATGTGGGTTCAAGCCGGTCAATTTAACAATTTTCCGACACTAACGGCAAAAAACTCGTCGAAAGCAATCATGTTTCCGACGGATCGTCTGAGATCAAAGGGACTGTTTTGCGCGATCTCTGTATCTGTATTTGTAAAGCTAGAAGGGTGGGTCCACCCCACATTTGGCCAATTGTGCATCCTTGAGTGACAGTCTCGTCTTCCTGTTCACATCCTCTACACAGTGGAGTGTCAGATAACCCCATCCTGTGGAGGTGTTTTCGTAGATGACAGTGGCCAGTCATGATACCAGTGGCCGTGCGCAGGTTCTGTCTGTTCAGTAATGTATTTTTTGGCTGTTTCGCTGTTCGGATACTGTAGAAGTTCCTTGGCTAGCTTGCAGCCTGTTTCGTCGTCCCATCTACCCTTAAACTTTTCAAGGGAGTGCGTCCTGATGTGATGAGTGGTCTATTCAGAGCTAGTATTTGTCTGCTTGTCTGCTATCCGTAAGGATGTAAATATTATTACCAGTAATGTTTCTTCTGGCAGTCTCTTTTGCGGCGATGGAGATAGCAGTGAGCTCTGTTTGAGCTACACTGGCATTTGAACCCATTGCCCATTTTATATTAAGATTCAGGGATCTGGAATAAATTCCACAGCCTGACCCCTCATTTGTTTTAGACCCATCACAAGGCACCTGCTGCCAATGTAGCCTCTTGACGTTTTTTATTATTACCCTGTAAGGCCTGTGAAAGGCATATCTTGGTGCAATCGAATCCGTGTTGGCTTGTAGCAGTGAGACCTCTCCATGGACCTCATGCCACAAGTCACATCTCCACTTACCGGTTCCTACGTCAGGTTGTATACCAGTAGAGCGTAGCGGTGTCATAGTCATCACAACAACATCCTTAATAAATATGTCAAGGTAGGTGAGACCAAGAATCACCTCCATTGTTCTAGTTAGTGTTGTTCTCATGCCCCCTGTTATGTTGAGACATGCTATTCTTTGGATTTGATCCAATTTGCGTATGACTGTCTGCTGGCTAGTTTTGACTCCCCAGGCAATCGCACCGTACGTTAGCATAGGTTTTATGATCGCAGAGTAGATCCAGGCCGTAACCTTAGGTGACATTCCCCAGGTGCGGCCAATGGTTCTTCGGCACTGTTCATAAGATATGTATGCTCTTTTGGATCTGTTTTCTAGATGAGAGTTCCATGTTAACTTGTTGTCAAAGGTGACCCCCAGATATTTCACCTCTGCAGAAAAGTTTCTGTTTTGCGCGAAACCCTTGGTGCACTAAGCACTAGAAAACAAACCTTTACACGTCGACAGTCGAGGTATGTATATAATTATTTAAAGTTCGAATAACAGATAATGACAAGTTAAAGAAAAGTAAACGTCACTGATTTGGACAATTGTTGTCGGCACTGGCCGCCAGATGTCGGGTTGGCGTATACGAAAATAATTTCCAACATTTTTCCTTGACCGCTTACTTAATCAGACACCTGGTATAATTAAATTCTTCGCTTATACAAAACTACGTCTCTATGTATCTATAATAATCCGAACTAAATCATTTGTTGCTCGTACGAGGCAATATCACTTCATTCACTGTTATTTTTCTATTGTATACGATAATTTATTTATACCCATGTTACCTCCCATGTTCCACTGATTCTATAAGAGTTTTTAGACTTCAACAAAAGCCTATAAGAATAAAGTTGGTCCACGTGAACATTGCCATCCTCTCGGCAATTTACATATTCAACCCACTAACAACACACTCTGTTTACAGTCAGATATCTACGTTATAACACCTGTCATGCATCACTGGTCAGACCTCAAAGGTTTAGATTTGATGTCAGTAAAAAGAACTCTCTTAATTATAGTTTATAATAATGTCCTTCCGGACACAATGAGGTGCATGATGATTGGTCCATTTAAGACATTCAACAAAGAGTTTCTCCACTCTCTGGTTCCCGAGCTATATATGAAAGTCGAACACTTCTGAGATGGCTGGACGCTTTATTTACCGGAACTATACCAGGTTAACAACTGTCAAAATGGAAAAACCTTTAGCTTTAGCCCAAAAAAGTATCACTTTTACTCGATATCATACACTCAAACACACACAATTTATTTTTAGGTCCCGAGGGTTGCGAACCGAATGAATTCCAGTGTGCTAACAAAAAATGTGTTTTAAAAACTTGGAGATGCGATTCTGATGACGACTGCGGTGATAATTCCGATGAAGATAATTGCGCTACAAATCCTCCTTTCTCTATCTGTAAATATCACCAATTCGCTTGTCATTCCAACAATCAGTGTATTCCTAAGAGCTATCACTGCGACATGCAGAGCGACTGTGTTGATGGTAGCGATGAAGTTGGGTGTTGTAAGTATGATATTTTCGATTATAATGTTTTGTACGAAATAATACTAATCGACTTGTGTAATAATAAGATTGATAAAATCTGAATCTTTCTTACAGCTAAACCAGTTATATCTAGACCTCCACCTCCCATGGTAAGCTTGAACGTAGGAGAAATCTTTGAAATTTCCTGTACTGCCGTCGGAATTCCCACACCCGAAATAGTATGGCGTCTCAATTGGGGACACGTACCAGCCAAATGCAGACAAACCAGTGTCGATGGAGTAGGAACTTTAATTTGCGAAAATATACAAATCGAAGATCAAGGAGCTTACTCTTGTGAAGCCATTAACATCAAAGGTGCTACGTTTGCTGTTCCCGATACCATCTTAAGTGTTAAACAAGAAAGTCCCTGCAGACCCGGATTCTTCAATGTCCAAGCTAGGACTGAAGGAGAATGTATTAAGTGCTTCTGTTTCGGACATACCAGTAATTGTAGATCTGCTGATCTCTTCACCTTCCAAGTAAGATTTACCTGAAACATAAATTAAATCTATACTGTGCTTTAACCCATAAACAGGAACTTAAGAAATATTTTTTATAGTTCCAACCTCCATTCGATGCTCACAAAATACTGGGAGTACGCACTGATCCATCCGGAGCCGTTGATGTAAGAGATGAACCAGTTTATTCTGGTGCAGAACCTATTTTGACATCAAGTGGACCTCAAGGCGTTTACGCTACTATTCCAAGCAACGGATATCTCAGTCAACCAAACGTTATTCCATATTTTGCCATGCCAGAAAATTATCACGGAAATCAACTCAAAAGTTATGGCGGATATTTGAATTATTGGATCAAACATACCAATAGGGGCGCACCGTTGCAAGGACCCAATGTTATTATTTCTGTAAGTATTTTATATGTGATTTTTATGTTGATGTGTATAAAGACACACGAGGCAATGCATTTTGAAAGAGACTCGATGTAACATTATGGGATTGTTAATTAATAGGCATTCTTTTGCAGGGTAACAGATACACTCTTCTTCACCAATCTACCCACTCACCTGCACCAAACACCAACGAAAACATTAGAGTTAGATTCTTCGAAGGTGAATGGTTAATAAGAGCAATAGGATCGCGAGAAAGACCAGCTACTAGAGAGGAAATCATGATGGTTCTTGAAGATGTAGACAATATTTTGCTTAAAGTTCAATATAATGACGGACAACTTAATACCACCATTAGCAACGTAGAAATGGAATCTGCTGGATTATCTAACGTTGGTTTAGGACCGGCTACTTACGTGGAAGAATGTACTTGTCCTCTTGGCTATACAGGAACTTCATGCGAGGTAATCATTAATGATTTTGCGATAATTACATAACTAATATGTACCTGAATCTTTTTTAGAGATGTGCTGATGGTTATACCCGTCAAAGTAGCGGACCTTGGCTTGGACTGTGTGTTAGGGAAATCAAAACGTGTCCACGTGGTATGTACAACGATGGAAGAGAATGTCAAATGTGTCCTTGTCCACTCACAGATGCTAGCAATCAGTAAGTAAAATAACATAGATACAGCAACTTATTTGAGGTTAATAAATTGATTAAGTAATAAAATGTTTTTAAATACTACTTTTATTGCGACTGCCCAGCCCTTTAAGGATGCCTTAACGATTAGAAATTATTTGATATTCTCTGAGGTATCGTACCCTCGGATTTTGCAGGGTTATGAATTCTGAGAGAATGTGGATAGAGGTTTCATCCTCTTCCTCGCAAAATTTGCGTTCTTCTTCCTCTTCTAATCCGAGTTTCTTTAGGTACCCTCTCAACTGGTGCAGTCGTATCGATAGTGACATTTTGACTAGAATTAGTCAAATAAAAGCTTTGCAACACACAATGCAAATTGTGTATGCAACCCCAATACATCGGGAATTATTTGCTTTAAAAATTGTCAATACTCTCTTCTAATCATAGATGGTAGCACATCTAAAAATTACAATTTCATGATTAACACAAGCCTTTGCGAAGTCACAAAATACTGAAGCTGTGAAAAGTTTATCATTAAGTGATGTATATATTTAGTCTCTGCTATTCTGGTGGTAGACAATAGTCGCGAATTAAGTGAGGGAACTTCGAAAAATACTTTGTGTGATATCTCATACAAAATATGTAATTTGTATTTTCTGTTTTTAATAATTAAGTTCTTTTTGTACAATTGACCAGTCACAAACTAATGTAAATTGATAGAAATAAACTCTACTCTACTCTACTCTATTTTTGAAGGTTTGGAAGAGCCTGCCACCTTGGTCCCGACGGAGATGTAATATGCGAATGCCCAACTGGCTACGTAGGCAACCGTTGCCAATACTGCGCGAATGGATACGAAGGCAATCCGCTAACACCTGGTGATTCTTGTAGACCTATTCCACGTCCACCTCGTCCGTACTGTGACCCAGCCGGTTCCATGGACACCACACCTGATCAATATGGACGTTGTAGATGCAAGGTACCAATTTATGAGCTTTCAATACCTATTTTTTTTTATTCTTTTTTCCACTTCTACTTTTGCCAAACGCTTCCAAGCGTGTGGGTTTTGAATGCAGAGTTTTTTTTAAATAAGCTTCATTTTAACAAAATACCTAATTATATTTATTTTTGACTGAATTGTTTCATGCTTTACCCAAAAACGTTCGGTAAGTAATTAAGGGTAAATTAACGAGGATTTGATGAGTTTGTTAAGTAAATATTTTACAGAATTTGGTTGATGGTCCACTGTGTAATCAATGTAAGGCTAATACGTTCTACTTGAGTAGTGTCAATCAATTTGGATGCGTTTCGTGCTTCTGTATGGGCGTTTCCACGCAATGTTCGAGTTCAAACTGGTATAGAGATCAGGTAAGATATTGTAACGGTTAACTAATTCCAATAGCTCGAAAAGAGAATAAAAAAATGTAATATCTATCACACAGAATTAAAGAGAAACAGATAAGTTTATTAATATGAATAAGATCATTACTTCTTGTATTTTGAGTAATCACAGAACAGAATGTAATTTAAAAACAATGTTTTAAACTAGTTCTTGCATCGTAATTGTAAAAGAATCTATAAAGTTTGACATATCGAAATTTAACATTGAAAGCCCATAAGAGATTTTTACTAACAGATTTAAGGTATTTACGTAAAATTTAACAAAGAACTGAATTTATAAATTCAAAGTAATGTAGTCTGCGACTATAATAACAATGAGAATCATCAAATTGCAATATAACCTCAAAATTTAATATCATGGTATATCAAAGTGATTAGTTAAAATTTAAGGGAAATAATATAAATCAGAGAGAAAGCAAGAGAGAAGAGTTCCAGATTTCTAACATTAAAGAAATACAGTAAAAAAGGGGAATAATAATGAAGTTTCATGGAATTTCAGGAATCGATAATAACGAGCATTAAAAGTCTGTGTATAAATTTAATATAAGTAGAAATTATGAGAAAATTATATCAAAATTATTCTTTTTGTCTCTAGAATAATTTGGTAATCAAAAGTTGTGAAAAAATTAATAATTTTTGAATTTTATAAAAATTTACATTAAAAAACTGTCAAATTCCAATCAAGTAAGCTGTGATTAGCTGGTTTATAAAACTATTTCGCGCTGTCAAGCGAGGCTTTTTCACCAAAATCTTTTGAAACGTTCACATCGATCCTCGTAATAAAAACAAAAGAAAATCAAATGAAAGCAATACTGATTGAAGAAAAAAAAATTCAAAGAAATTTACCTGTCAAAATAAGTGAGGTTATAATTTTGTAAAACAAGAAAACTTAAAGAAAAATCAAAAGGAGAAGTCCAATTATCTATCCTACCGTTGTTCCTGTTAAATAATCCAGATCCTGTTGTATCCTGACTATGCTATCCAGATCCAGTTGTATCCTGTATTAATTTATTATCTTATTCCTGTTTTTGGTTTCCTAGAAGATATTGTACTAAATCCCATCGAGTCGTATTAAAGGTACTATAATATTTTACTATATTAAATACCGATATTTAAAAACATTTAAAAATAAAAAGAGGCCACAAGTTTTACAATTAATTAGGTTAGATTTTTTTTAAACTATAACTAAATTACTTAGATTAGAATATAACATTGGAGCAAGGTAAGATAGTAATCATAAGATTTGTGCTAATTGTTGATTTCGTAAATAAGAAAAATATTACGCTAACCTTATTCTGGCAAACAACTCTTTCACATAAAATAAAAGGTTAACCGTTATTTATTTTGAATATTAATAAATGTTTACATATTTTTACTAAGTCGTTATTATCAATTTCTACAATCACGCGGTCAATAGAAACACTTCCTGAATTTGAGATTCTCAAATTTTCTACTTGATAGTAGATGGCGCTCAACAAAATTGCGTCAATATCGTTAGTAAAGCCGATTTTCCATGGTTCCTAGCTTCAGCTCTCTATTTGATGGAATAAGGTGGGTGTAGTTTATTATGAGCTGCTCAAACCCAACAAAACCATCACATGAGATCACTATCTACTGCAATTGATGCGTTTGAACCTAGCATCGAAGGAAAAACGGCTGCTATACCAGCAGAGATACGACAAAGTGATTTTGCAATATAGAATAGCACATTTAATTTCTCTTGAATTATTCCGTTTTTTTTGTACATCTAATAAAATATGAACTCTTGACCTATTTTACTAATTCATACAATATCCATTAACAGGTATCCAGCATCTTTATATCTTCAGTACAAGATTTCAGAATTGTTACCAACCTAAACAGGGAATCTCCTATCACGAGCGGTATCACATTGGATCAAAATAGCAGACAAATTTCTTACAGCGGATTTGCTACATCCGAAGTCTACTACTGGGACCTTCCTTCGCGTTATCTGGGAAACAAATTAACCTCGTACGGAGGCAATCTACGTTACTCTATTAGACATAGTCCAATACCAGGAGGACAGAGTTCCAGAAACAATGCTGCAGATGTCGAACTTGTCAGTGTAAGTGTTTAAATCATCCTTAAATTTTAATTACTGATTTTCTATTGGCTGATCTTTCATAGGGAAACTGATTTTCCCCTTCACCCTAACATTTCATGTTTCTTTTTAATTTTGCATACACTTCCAAGCTACAAGCGTTAATTTGTTACATCACTCTGTTCCATACAGTCAATAAAAAGCTTTGACAAGTAGTTTTGCAAAATACAAAAGTGTTTCATGTGATTTACAGTTTTCAATATCCCAACTTACTCTAAAACTGTTCCTTCGTCAAGATGTAAATTATATTGTTATCTTTAAAGACTAATTAGGCACTGGTTAATCCAAAATATTTTTTCTTTAGAAAAACAACATCAATCTGTTGTATTACAACAAAAACCAGACACAGGCCTCTGGTGGAGCGCATTCCTTTGCTGTACCAATCTTAGAACAATTCTGGCAACGTACCGACGGACAAGTTGCTGACAGAGAACATCTTCTCATGGTTCTAGCCGATTTAGAGAAGATCTACATCAAAGCTACTTACTTTACCAATACCCAACAGTCCTCGTAAGTTAGTAATTATTATCGATGAACGTTTAACTATTTGATACATATTTTCAGGCTTATTTCGGTTTCGTTGGATACAGCTAGTGAACGTAACACTGGCTCTTTACAAAGAGCCTTGGAAGTAGAACAATGTCATTGTCCTGTTGGTTATACAGGTTTGTCTTGCGAAAATTGTGATGTTGGATATACCAGGACAGCAAATGGATTATACCTCGGTCTTTGCGAAGTCTGTAGTTGTAATGGGTATTCCAATCATTGTGATCCAGATACAGGAACTTGTTTGGTAATTCTAAATCTAAAATTAAAATCTAAAAATCTAAAACTAATTTTGCTTATAGAACTGCAAGAATGGTACCACTGGTGATTATTGTGATGAATGCCTGGAAGGATACACAGGAGATCCAGCAAATGGTATTCCTTGTACCTATCGTGGTACTCCACCACCATGTAACTGTGATCCTCGCGGTTCTATCTCAACTGAATGCAGAGATGGTAGATGTGCATGCAAGGTATTTTTTTAGTAAATTTGATATATATAATATACACATTAACCCGTTTTTACCATTCTAGAAATTATTGTTTATTATAGGGATTTGTAGAAGGTAGATTTTTTGTGTGTGAGTTGCTATTTTTTGAGTTTGTGAGTTTTTGGCACTCGCCTGCAGCTCTATCTGTACAAATCTGTTTTAGTTTTATAATACGATTAAGATTGAACAAACAAAGGAATAATGTAGATGAAATTTAACTGTATATGTTTAAAAAATTGCCCAAATATGTACTGAATTTATTCCTTAACCACTTTACATACTTTTACCACATGTAAGAGGAATATGAAATGTTTTGTCTTATTTTGATAAACCCTGTATATATTAAAAAATAGCCGTCCTCTGACTATTACTGCAGCCTGTATAATTATAGTTGCCCAGCGAACAATTTTGATCGGTCTTATTCTGGCTCAGAATATGCTGGCCAGATCAGGCCGGAATGTAGCCTATGGCGGGCCGGTGAAAATAGGAGACATCGGCCATCAAACAATTATTTGGTTTAAAACTGAAAAATAAAATAAAGGAAACAATTTTTTGGTTTGAAAGAACAAATATTATTGAAATGTGTCAATGCTTTATTCTCCATCTGTTTCTCCGTCCTTGACGGCAGTTCTTAGCCAAATTTTGATTACACTGGCAATTTTGGCTTCTGTGGCATTTCTACTAAACGGATTTTTCCGAAAACAAACTTAAAAAAAATTAACTGGTCAAATGCAACTGTATCTGGCGCATAAAGGGTTTATACGATTGATATTGATTTCTCAAAAACAACAAAACCTGGATTAAGTGAAGTTTATTCCTATTTATCATAATTTTTAAGAACATATTTTTCTTTTTGATTATTAAGAAAACATACATACATATACATACAAACAATCTATGTGAGTAAGTGAGTGATTTCAACATTATGTCAGTAAGTGAGTGATTACATCGGGGTCTGAGATACAGAACCATTAAAATATCCTGTAAAGAATACACATTTATGATTCCAACTCACCTAATATCATTCTTAGGACGTTCCTTAGGCTCTTGAATTCTTTTTTACCCCTTCCAGTCCAATTATATTGAAGAGATAACTCATGGGGGACTAGTTTGGCCATTTTAATATCCAATGCCAAAAACTAATAAGGTTGTTTCTTGTAACTGGCGCTACAATTGACTATAGAAATAAATACTAACTTACCTCAGTTCATCAGGAGAAGTCGACATTAACTGTCAACTGTCAAATGTCAAAGAACTGTACAATATACAGTAAAACTTAAAACGGGCCATTACTTTTATAATGTCGGTCGAAAGACACACTTTTGATAGTAATGGCCCATTTCTGGCTGGATTATAACCCATACTACACTGGGCCGACATTTTGCCGATGTAGCTTTGCCGTTGCCAGCATATTGCTGACCGATAATGCATTGAGCCAGAAGACGGCCAAAGATTCATTGTTTGCTGGGTGGTTGAAATAATATGGATCACCTTAAATAAAGCTGGTCTAAAAAAAAGTTAATTTCATCTAACATTATTTTTATTTCCATATTGGCCAGAAAATAGGATCGAAATAAGTATTTTAATTTGCAATAAATGTTGGAAAATATATATTTTATAGTATGTGCTTAGTTCACATATGATTTTTATTTATTTTCATAGTATCAAAAAGTTGTTTAGGGTAACGCATTAGTGTGTGTCCTTTTTTTCGTAATAAAATACAAGGTGATTCGTTTGTTCGTTTGGAGTGTACAGGACATTGAACTCACAACAATGGTATGGGCTAGATGATTCATCCTGGCAATAATAATAAAAATCTGTAGATAGGAATAAGAATAAATAACTTTTTTTTAAATATTTTAAAATAAAAGATATATCGATTACTTACTAATATATCACTCTGCAACCAAACAATTTACGACTTTCCAATTTTTTACCTGTAATTTAACGCGAAAATTTATGAAATTCCTCCCCTCTTGAGTAGGTATTTTACAATAACTCATATTGACTTAGTGTTCACCAAATTATAACCAAATCAAGTAATTTAAAACAACACTTTTCTACTTTTCCAACATTTTTTATCGTATATCGAAACCTTCCGGCTGGCCTAGTAATATTTTACCGGAATTCAAATCTCTAACAACACTTTTTCACTTAGGCAAATGTAGAAGGCAACAACTGCGACCGTTGCCGACCAGGCTCATTCGGACTCAACTCCAGCTCAATCGACGGCTGTGAATTCTGTTTCTGCTCCGGTGTAGCCTCAGAATGTACCGAAAGTAACCTCTACGTCGAACAAATCCCCTATCAAATCATGGAGGTTGACAACGGCTTCTCCATCACCGACCAATCTCTTAACACCAGGATAACAGACTTTGGTGTCAATGATTTCATGAATGAAATCAGTTACGGATTCTTGCCCAGCAATAGGGAGACTCTTTATTGGTCTCTTCCTACGATATTTACCGGTAATAAGATTAGATCATATGGGGGTAAGTTACAATTCTCCCAGAGATATACCCAGCGGCCTCAAGCTAGATACGTGCCCGATAAAGATATTATTATAATTGGTAATGGTATTACTATCTTCTGGACCAATCCTAATGAACAGAGAGAAGGTATTGTTAATGTAAGTATAATAATTGTTTATTTATCTGTGCAACCATTTAAATATTACGTAAATCGTCAATACCACGAAATAAATCATAGTTTAGTTTAATCCCTTTGTTGTTATATGAATGGTTTTGGTGGGATTGACTTCTACTAGCTTCAATTTTTAGGAAATTTCCGTTGCGCTACACCCCACTGCCGACTGGTTCCGATTAGACCGCAACCAAGGACCCAGACCTGCATCACGTGAAGACATTCTCACAGCTTTAGCGAAGATCGAAGCGATTTTAATTAGAGCAACGCAATCGAGCGACATGATCAGAGCATACTTGAGCGACATAACTCTAGATACAGCCGTCGAACAATATACTGGCAAATCCAAAGCCGCTAGTGTCGAAGTTTGTAGATGTCCGCCTGGATACGAAGGATCTTCTTGTGAATCCTGCGATGCCGGTTACTATAAGGACCTGTACTTCGATCAATCTAGACCATTGGGTGCTTGCACGAGATGTCCTTGTAACGATAGAGAGGAGAGTTGTGAGGTGGGACCTGATCATAGGGTGATGTGTAATTGCAGACCCGAATGGCAAGGAAGAAATTGCGAATTTGAAGGTTGGTTAAAAAATTGATGTATAAAAATGCATGCAGCATGATTAGTATTTATTTATTCGGTTTTTATCTTAAAAAATCGCCGAGTAATTTAATTTTGCATGATACAATAAACAAAAAAAAATATGAACGGAAAGATAAATTGCAGACTTTATTGAAATATGTATAAAATAAAATGTTATATTTGCATGCTGGGAAATCACACTTTGAAAGGTAAGTGCCCGTCTTCCCTTACTTAGGAATTTTTTATACATTTGGACATGAAGGGATCTTCTCTGTGTAAACAGTAGTTTTACAATTTTTGATAATATCTGCAATTTATCTTCAAATAAGTAAGAGGTTTGTCTTGTGCGATTCAATCTTATCTTTTTTTTAAGCTTATTTAAGTGCAGGTTTTGTTCAATTAAAAAAAAAACCTTTTCAAAAACGTCAAATTGAGAACGTTGAGATTTATTATTTATCCTGAATTCGACAAAAATTTGCACAAGGCATCTTCGCTCTAAGAATTAAGTCTAACTTAGGAACCACATTCAGTAGAAAACTATACTACTCAAAAAGGATATACTATTACAAGAGGCGTTTTCACAACCTCCCTTTAAAATTCCTTATAAAGTTATCTGGTAGATAAAGAGCCAAATCAATTTCACCACCTCCCAATTAGGCTTAGGCTTATTGACAGGATAAAGTGACCTATAGGTTAAAGGACGAAAAATCCTACTTTTTTATCTGGCCAACAAATATTTAGAGGGTACTGAGTACTTCCTATTGGTTTCTTGGGTCAGGTGATCAAACATGGATGTCTATATAAATTCTTCAAGGTCATTATACAAACCTCCATAAAGGGAGTCATACACTATAAGTTTGGTGTGTCACTTTGGTTTGAACACAGCGAATTGACACATCCATGTATGGGTTAGAAATGGCACGAGATCATGCCAAAAAAATGAACTGACGATTTGATGAAATTTCATCAAATGGTGTGATACATCAAGATGACTATTTGACTTTGTGTGGGGTTTGAATCAGTTTATTTCTTCAAACTAGCCATTCTGCGCATGCCCCGACGCTATCAATTATCAAAAGTTCAAATTATTATTTTATGACTATTTTGATCTCTTTGCTTTTAATAAATAAAATTAAGTTTAAGTTTATTAATAATTATTGTTTAGTGTGTTACTTCTTGTTTTTAAAGAATAAACGAATTAATTATGTCTACTGGGAGTAAAGACTTATTGAGTTTATTGATTTATTGAGGCAATAATAATGTTTATGGAAGGTTCTATCAAAAGGTTATCACAATAAATTAAAAAAGGACGCTTCCTAAACTACTAAAAAAACAAGACGATGTGACACATTAACTGACCGTGTGGAGACCCCAGATCTGTCAATTCGATTTGACAGTTAAAACTGATCAAATGGAACTGACACAACAATTGACCGTGTATGGCCCGCTTAAATCATTCTAGCAGACGAAGAGTATTGTTAACACCAAATCAGTATTATCTTATGCAAATAACTTTGCAGTATTCACAAATTAACTTGAATGAGATGGTTTGATGCAAAAACTGTGGTTATATTGCAATCTTTCTCTCGTCACCAAATGCATTTTTTACATACATACTGAAGTACAACTTATCTACCCGATAACTATTAGGCACCTTATGGGGAGGTTGGAAAACTGCCTTAATTTTCTCGAATATAAAACCACTAAAATATGTAGAAATCTTTAATTTTTGGAATTGGAAGAAAACATTTTCTTTTTCTATAAACAGATCTTGTGAAACTACTTTTTTTTAATTCAGCAGTTGTCTAAACGATAAAATGTCTTTAAATCATTAATTACACCCTGATCTTTCTCGCAACAAATAACTTTACTCAAATTTCTACTAGAAGATTTTTAAATGCCCTCGAGTGACTCAAGCAGTTAAATTTCTGAAAATACCTTTCGTCTTATTAAATTAATAGGTTTTTAAACAGATTTGTTATGTTTTATCACATAATAATATCACATTTGTTATTTAAGAATTTATAAAAATTTGTTTTGTTAATTCGGGTAATATTTGCTCTATAATTCTAATCTATGAGATTCCCGTTATTTGGAAGCCTTCAAGTACGAATTTAAATAACGTTGTTGGCTTGCGGAAAAGATCAGAGTGTATGCTTAATAAGTTTAAAAAAATAAGAAAGAGAAAAAATGTTGGAAAGTCATTTATTTATTTTTCAAGAAAAAGTTCACCAAACATTTTTCTGGCTACAGTGACTACTTAGTAAATTTATTAAGATGAAACAGTTTTTCGCAATTTGGTGGATTTATTTGGACGAGAATTATAGTAACTATTAACCAATTAATTATAAAAAAGAAGCTGTTTTATTTAAGCAAGGTAGGAATATAGATTCCATAACAATAGCAAAAAACTAGCGTAATATTGTAAAATGTAGATTGTATTTTATTTTCCAAAATAGTCAATAGCACAAAGTTTGGTATCGAAGTGGAAATAACACCATCCGAAGTATCGGCTCCCATCGGTACTCAAATACAGTTCACTTGTAAGTATCACAAGGAGTCGTCGCCGGATCTCTATATTAGCATTGAAAGTTTAAACGTTTACGATATAAAAGAGAGGAGGTATCCCGGCGGTGCGGAAACAACTTTTTACCATGTTGTGGGTTTTATTCAACAAACGATTCGATGCGTTGTAAGGAATAAAGACATGCAAGAAGTAGGAAGTATTAAAGCCTTTGTTACTCCAGGTTTGAAGATAATCAGAGTCAAAAAAGACGCTTTTTGTTTTAATACGTCTCATTGTGTATTGGAGGTGGTCGAATTTAGAGTGTCTTGCTTTTTGGATCGGCACACGGTCGGCAAAAAGTTGGCCAAAATGTAAAATAAGTACACATGGTGATTGATAAAATATTATAACCATAGGCTCTAAATATTAATAGTTTACCAAAGTTTTAAAAAGATAGTTAAAGTTTATGTAAACTCCCGATGTCCTAGAAATCCTGGGGAATATCCGTGGTATGATATAGTGTAGAGAATCTCTCTCTTTAGGGCTCTATCCCTTAAATACTTCATCTCTGTCTTAGGCATTCAGAAACATCAATTTCCTACGCCCATCCTGTTTCAGTTTTTCTACGATTTTCATTATGAATTCTTCGGCTGTTTCCCATACTTGTTTTTCCTTACTATGTTTGTCATATAACATTAGAGAGACTATTTTGAACATACATTTTGATCAATTCAAACCAAAACATGAAATAAAGAAATGAAAAATTTTAATAAAACGGTTCTAGAAATTTGTGTTATTACATAAATTTATTATACCAAAATCAGGAAGATTGGGTTAGTCCCTTCCAAAAGCATATCGACGGATTAGCCTCGCATCGTTTTCAGTGAAAACTTTAGAGAGGCTATGTGAAAGATATATAAGAGATGTAGCGATAATACAGAACCCACTACATCCGAATCAACATGTGTACACCCCAGGAAAGTTTACAGATTCAGCCCTCCACCTCGTGGCCGGCCACATCGAAAGATCGCTGGACTCTAAAGAGTCCACCTTGGGTGCATTCATAGATATTGAGGTGCGTTTGATAAAACCACTTTTCCCAAAATAGCAAATGCCTTAGCTAATAAAAATATCCCCAACACAGTAAATGGATGGATATATAACATGCTATCAAAGAGAGCAATAAAAATCAGTGTAGATGATGTCACCATAAGAGGCCTGGTTGTAAAAGGTTATCCACAGGGCGGGTGCTCTCACCACTACTGTGGAACATAGTCTTAAACACCTTAGTCGAGGTGTAACTTGTGGCACGAGGTCCTTGAGGAGGTCCCACTGCTACAAGCCAACACAGATTCGATTGCACCAAGATATGCCTTTCATAGGCCCTACAGGGTAATAATAAAAAACGTACAAGAGGCTACATTGGCAGCAGGTGCCTTGTGCATCTACACCCTGGGTCTAAAACAAATGAGGGGTCAGGCTGTGGAATCTATTTCAGATCGCTGAAGCTCAATATGGGTAATGGGTTCTAACAAACAGAATCCTGACTGGCCACTGTCATCTACGAAGACACCTCTACAGGATGGAGTTATCTGTCACTCCACTGTGTAGAGGATGTGAACAGGAAGACATTCGACAATCTCGTCTTTGCGAATGCCCGACACTTTCACAAACAAGACATTTTCTTTTCGGCGAGTATAGGCTAACACATGCCAACATGAGGGAGCTACCTTCAGGCGACGTCATCACCTACTTTAAACAAGTAGGCTGGCTGACGAGCTAGAAGGAAGGCTCAACCTCAGAAGAATGCACAATTGTGGGGTGACCCACCCTTATAGCTCTACAGATACAGAAACATAAATTTATTGTAAATAAGTTTCAATCGATCTAATAAAATAGTGTGTGAAAAATTACAACCAAATTAATTATTGATTGTTAAATTTTAGTCAGTCTTCCTTGGATGTGCCATTTTGAATTTTTTATAACCTATTTCTAATAAACTTGTTAATTTTTGACCAGCTTTTTACTACCTCGATTATATCAACGGCAAAAACACTGAAATTAGATTACCTCTACTGTGTATGAAGTAGGAGATAGAGATAGTTTAGTTTTTCAACTATGTTAATCTAGTTAGACATTCGGCGATTGCAAGAGGGAATTATTTAAATACTTTTATAGTTTCAAACATTATTTATGTGATTACCTCTTTAACGATTGCAATCAAATGTATTTGTAATAACAAAAGATACATTGAAAGCAGATAGTAAGTACGTAGTTATCTAACAGGTTTTGGGAAGTCTCCGTTAATGTGTGTTCATACTATGTTTTTTAACAATCATAAATTTGTACGCATCAGTTTTATTAAAAATAAATTAATCCAATATTTTATCTCGATAAAAACTTGTAGTTGCAGAAAATTTAGTACACAAAAAATATCTTATAAATAATTCGCTGAATACGAATCTGACTGGTGGGAAAAATATTCCAATGATTTCTCTGAGACGATATAATTAATAACATTTTGCGATATAAACAAGTGGACGCGACCATAATCATTTTACAGGTGATTTCTGGGGTTTCGCTCACCAGAATTGTAATAAAAATTTTGCATAACAACTATATTACGTTACTGACATTTTTCATGTGGAATTTGTAACCAATGACTGATACAACAAAAATATTCCAAAGATTAAAAAAATAAGCATGTTAAGTTAACAAAATTCACAAAATCCAGTTATGCTTATCGATTTGTTGGGGTTAGAAAAAAGATATGGAGGATTTCTAAGTCAGATTCGCATTCAGCTGCTGAAAATACATTCTGACGATACTTTGTTGTGGATTTGTACTATTTATAAATTGCATATAAGAGATAAAATATTCTCAGATTACTAATAATGTGAAAGTAAACTTGAAAATAAGGAGAAAAATATTACTAATAAAATATTAATACGTTTTTTTATCATCAATTAACAGTATGATAATTGTTTAAAAAGTAATAATGTTGGTACTACCGAATTGAAAAACTTCCAAGTTTACTTAAACTATATACAGGGTGAATCAATAGTAATTTTTAAAAGAGTAAATTAAGCATATTCAAGAAGTTTTCGAGCAACAGGATTTTATAATTCCCTGTGCTCATAATATTTCTAATTTATATTTTATATTTTAAGATATTCTTAAACTGTTGCTATTATGGACCTTAATCGGGAAATTTTAAACGTAAAAAAATAAATAGATTTTGTAAATAGAATTTAAAAAAAAAATACATAACTTAATCTGCATTAATCCAGTCGTTATTATTGAGTCTCCCTGTAAACAGTATTCCTGGATATAGGAATAGGCCCAAAAGGGTTAAATGAGGCTTTGCCTAATTTACAAACTTTATTATAGCTGGATACCCAATAACGACAACAGAAAATCCAGATACCACCACAATTTCACAAGAAGCAACAATAGAAGTAACCATAGAGGACGCTAATATAGGAATATATGAAGTTGGTAGTACCGTAAGGTACAACTGCTCTGCTAGATCACGATTAACGCCTGGAGTAAGTTTTACAATCTATTTTTTCTCATTTAATTTATAAAATATTGCAACGGTTAACTAATTCCAATAGCTCGAAAAGAATTAAAAAGAAACAGATAGGTTTATTAATATGAATAAAATCATTACTTATTGTATTTTGAGTAATCACAGGACAGAATGTAATTTAAAAACAATGTTTTAAACTAGTTCTACCATGGTAATTATAATAGAATCTATAAAATTTGACATATCAAAATTTAACATTGAAAGCCCATAAGAGATTTTTACTAACAGATTTAAGGTATTTACGTAAAATTTAACAAAGAACTGAATTTATAAATTCGAAGTAATGTAGTCTCAGATAAGTCTGCGACTATAATAACAATGAGAATGTTATTATATTAATCGTCAGGAGAAAAAGAAAATTGCAAGATAACCTCACAATTCAATATCATGGTATATCAAAGTAATTAGTTAAAATTTAAGAGAAATAATAAAAATCAGAGAAATAGAGTTCCGGATTTCTAAAATTAAAGAAATGCAGTAAAAAAGGGGAATAATGAAGTTTCATGGAATTTAAGGAATCGATAATAACGAACATTAAAAGTCTGTGTATAAATTTAATATAAGTAGAAATAGTGAGAAAATTATATCAAAATTATTCTTTTTGTCTCTAGAATAATTTGGTGTTAATTAATAGTAGTAAAAAAATTAATAATTTTTTAATTTTATAAAAATTTTACATTAAAAAACTGTCAAATTCCAATCAAGTAAGCTGTGATTTGATGGTTTATAAAAACTATTTCGCGCTGTCAAGCGAGGCTTTTCAGCAAAATCTTTTGAAGCGCTCACATCGATCCCCATAATAAAAACAAAAGAAAATCAAATAAAAGCAATACTGATTGAAGATAAAAAAATTCAAAGAAATTTACCTGTCAAAATAAGTGAGGTTACATTTTTGTAAAACAAGAAAACTTAAAGAAAAATCAAGAGGAGAAGTCCAATTATTTATCCTATCGTTGTTCCTGTTAAATAATCCAGATCCTGTTGTATCCTGACTATAGTATCCAGATCCAGTTGTATCCTGTATTAATTTATCTTATACCTGTTTTTGGTTTCCTAGAAGATATTGTACTAAATCCCATCTTGAATTGACTAGTAAATTAATCAGAATAAAAAAGTCTAAGTCGTATTAAAGGTACCAATTTACTATATTAAATATCGATATTTAAAATTGTTTAAAAATAAAAAAAAGGCCACAATTTTTATAATTAATTAGGTTAGATTTTTTTTTAAACTATAACTAAATTACTTAGTTTAGAATATAACATTGGAGTAAGGTAAGAGAGTAATCAACAGATTTGTGCTAGTTGTTGATTTCGTAAATAAGAAAAATATTCTCTTTGACATAAAATAAATAAAAGGTTAACCGTTATTCATTTTGAATATTAATAAATGTTTACATATTTTTTTACTGAGTCGTTATTATCAATTTCTACAATCACGCGGTCAATAGAAACACTTCCTGAGTTTAAGATTCTCAAATTTTCTACTTGATAGTAGATAGCGCTCAACAAAATTATCCACAACAAATAATTACATTCTGTCTGAGTTTACGGCAGAAGGCAATAAGAATAAAAAAATATAGGTAAAATTTAAAATTTGCATAAATATTAAATTAAAAACAAACCAAAATAAAGAGCTAAAGTCGAGGTTGGTTAATCTATTAATAAAATCAATAATAACATTGTAGGTTATGTACTAAAACTCAAAATTAAATAAATCAAATAATAAAAATAAATATTCATTAAAATTCATTTTTTTTTACACACCGATAGTACGTAACAATATATATGACAAACTTAAAAAAAACCAAATTGTCAAGGAATATTATTGTGAGGACACGTAGCTCGTTTTTAATCTTTACGGCCTGCTTTTTCTTGGTAAATACGCTTTCATTTTCTTACTTTTAGTCTTAATGTAGAACAAATATTTGATAGTGTTACTCTTTTACAGCGAGTTAGAGTTATGTGGAGGAAAGCCGATGGAGACTTACCATCTCATGCCATCGATGATGGAAGAGGAATACTAGTTATTACCAATTTGAAGGTTTCTGATTCAGGAAGATACGTTTGTGAAGCCAGAGATGGATACACTATAGTAGCACATAGTATCAACTTAAATGTAGGAGGTAAGTCTAGATGTTTCTATAAATCGAGAGATGTTACCATTCGATCATGAATAGAAAACTGTTCTAGAAATAGTCTAGCTAGTACTCCAATCAATGAGGAAGATCTGTGTTTCCCAACCTTTCTCAGTTGGCGACCCATCTTTCCTTATCGGAATACTTCCACGGTCCATCGGTCAATTGGTAAAAAATAACCTTATTTGTATCCTATCCAGTGTGTCAGTCATCTTGGAGAGATGTACTGGTTCTGTTGTCTGCACCAGATGCCAAAAATCAAGAACCAAGAAAACAATCAAAACACAATTCGATTTGTTTCAATTTTTCTTATCTTTTCTGATGGTTTCTGATAGTTTTAGGATCGAGACGCCGTGACCCACCGTTTGGGAAACACTGGCGTAGATACAATATTTTTTATATAAATATACTTGTCGATAGATTAACGTATATCAAAGCAATAGATGAAAATAAAGTTTGTTAGTTTCATATAAATATTGTCTCATATTCATTATTTATTTCTTTACACGCCTCTCAGCATCTCTAAAGAATGCTTTACAACTATCAGGTAACTTGAACTCAACTAATGAGATTAATAAGTATTCGCAATAATAATGTTTATATTAATTGCAGTTCCTCGCGATCAAAAACCAAGAGTAGCGCTATCCCAAGCCTATGTAGAAGTCAATGAAGGGCAATTAGTACAAGTGCAGTGCGTTGGAACTGGAGTACCTACACCTGAAATGAGCATTGTTCGAGCAGATGGACAACCGTTAAGTGCTGGACAGGTAAATGGGAGTTTCTTGCCCTCTTGTACACATATTTTTCAAGCCTTTCCATTATTTTCTCTCTATATTCTAAGTTCCATTCTTACTAAATGTACATAGCAATTTAACTGTCGTTTCTCTATTTGGTAAAATTTGACTTCCGTTTTGTGTTTTCTTTCGTCATTCTTCTTAGCTGTTTCATGTTTACTTTACAATTTTACTTTACAGCGCTTTGAGAATGGATTGTTCCGTATTTATCAAGCACAAGTATCAGATTCTGGAGAATACAACTGTATAGCATCGAACCGAGCTGGAAGTGATTATGCCAAATTCACCATTGTTGTCCACGAAATAACCGTAGGACCTATCGTAAGAGTGGATATTACACCACCATCTTACTCCGGGGTAGCAGGAGATACCATAGTTCTTAGATGCTCTTCAACTCCTTATGGACAAACCATCAGATGGACAAAACAAGGAGGAGATCTTCCTTATAATTCTAGAGAGGATAGGGGTACATTAATCATACGCGATGCTACACCAGAAGTTTCAGGAGTTTATGTCTGTACGATAACATCATCTTCAGGTACTAGTGGCAGCAAAAAGGCTTCTGTGTCTATTACAGGAAGCGATGACAAGTAAGTAATACTATTATTATATACTTTGCAAGCAATGGTATTGATTCCTTTTTTATTATTAGCGGATTCCCTACCGCTCAAGTGTCTACAGAAAGAGTAACTCTTAATCAAGGAGGATCAATTGAAATACAATGTACCACCACCGGTAATCCACCACCTTCAGTCAAGTGGACCAAACTTGGAGAAGATCTTTCAAGTAACACAGAACAATTCGGTTCTACTCTAAATATTCGTGATGCCCGTGTCCAAGACAGAGGCGTATATGTGTGTGTCGCAACCAACGTGCGTGGTATAGCTCAGGCTTCTGTTGTTGTAGAAGTTACCAGTAAGTACAGCTATTCTTTTTAACTTGTAAGATGAAAGGTTAACATAGATCTATTGAACATTAACTTTCTTGTAAGCTGTCTTGTAAATTTTGTGACATGGAAACGACGAAATCTGGTATTCGATAATGGTTTTTCAAATCTTTACAGTCCCAGCAAACAATTTTGATCGGCCAGAATATGCTAATCAGATCAGGCCGAAACGGCAAGGTACCTGTAGCCTATGGAGGGCCGGTGAAAATATTAGACACATCAGGACCAAAGCTTGTCAACAATGTCTTTTGAATGATGGCAAAACGGTGGAAATCATTGATGGCCCAGTCGAAATACTGCAATAGAAGTTATCTACTAAGAGGGTTTGCGCACCTTGAATTATACATATTTACTGACTGCCTTTTCTTTGAAAAGTAATGAAAGAAGTTTTATACATTTTGAGTGAAAAAAGTTCAAATTTCTCTTAAGGTGCGTCCAGACATGCGCAACTGGCTAGTTTGGCCATTTTAATCTCTTGTTGAATCTCCAATGCTTAACCTCAAAAACTAATGAAGGTTGTTTCTTGTAACTAACACTACAACTGATTATAGATATAAATACTAACTTACCTCAATTCATCAAGAGAAGTCGTCATCATTTTTCTTCACTTATACTCTGCCCATACTGGTTTTTGGAATAACTGTGTTCTAACCATGAATGTGTCAAAGCTGTCAAATGTCAAAGACCTGTACAATAACACTTGAGACGGGCATCCTTTTTATGATGTCGGTTGAAAGACACACTTTTGATAGTTGCTGGCTGAATTATAGGTATCCGATTACAATATGCCATACACTGGGCCGACATTTTGCCATTGCCAGCATATTGCCGACCGATCATGCATTGGGCCACAAAACGGCCACAAATTCATTGTTTGCTGGGGCATTTCAACTTCTGAAACTGCACATGAATTCAACAGGCTTCTTTAAGGAAACAATAGATGGGACTAATATTCTTGAATTATTTGTTTTCTTCTAGGACTAGAAACACCCACACTTGAAATACATCCACAATCTACTCAGACTGTCATTGCTGGAAACAGCGCAGTCGTGCAATGTAGAGCAGTAGCTGGTATTCCATCCCCTACCATCACTTGGACCAGAGAAAACGGCTTACCGCTTAGTCAAAATGTCGAAGAAATGTCAGGCGGTACTTTAAGGTCAGTTGAACAACTTTTTTAAATTAGGAATTTTATCGCAAATATAATACGTATAGATTGACTATTGATGATAATACGACTATTCTGGTAGCTATAAAATAATTATACAATATTAAACATTTTTTTAGATTTACATCGATAACTCCTGCTGAAGAAGGCGAATACATTTGTTCTGCATATAACGAAGCTGGAAGAGCTTCAGCTAGTGCACACATCATAGTACACACTCCACCAGAAATTACGGTTACTCCAAGACAGGAAGTGATAACTAAAAACTTAGGGGATTTCTTCAGACTTGAATGCCAAGCTACCGGAATACCTTTGCCAGCAGTTGTGTGGTCCAAATATGGACAAGAATCCAGGTAAGAACCATATAAATACATACTGACGAACTACCTCTACTTTATCAAATTAGGAGCCTGATTAAAAAAAAGTACGTTCCTTACTGCCCGCCAATCCCATTCGTATGGAATCCAACATCTCAGAAAATACCGCCATCTATTGTTTGTTTTAGGTATTTACCAACCCCACAATTATCATATCACTTACCTAATATTGCTTACCAAGAGTTTACCCACCTTACCAAAGACGATGAAGGTTTGTACGTGTGCAGAGCTGAGAGCAGCGCTGGTATTGTAGAAAGAAGAGTTCAGTTGTATGTTGATACGTTACCAAGTAGAGGAGATATCACAGGTATTCTTAAATAAGTTTTATGGTTATAGGAGAGAATAACTAATATTTTTTTATAGAATAATAATGACAAATTTAGATCATATAGTCTGCAAAAAGCGTGATTCTTAATTAAGTACTACACTTTTTCTACGCCCAAATAAAAACAATTATTTAAATGGTTTTTATTTTACTTTTCAATTTATGAAAAGTTAAAACTTTCTTCTATAGTTAAAATTTTTAATATACACCTTGATTTTCTCTTGAGGACTTTTAATTTATTACAAGTTGCAACGTTTTTTCTATTGTTTATGTTAATTATCATTTTGTTCCAAAATTGTCATTAACATTAGGCCAATTTTTATGTACTTAAAATTGATTAAAACTATTTTTCGATTGCATAAAAATTTGCTTATAAAAATTGGTTAACTAATTGGTAATAATTTAATTTTTATTTAACTGAATAACATATGTATTTTGCTTTATTATTAACTACGTTTACAATTTCTTAGATGTATAATGTTGACAGCTCTATTTAATATAAATAAAATCAAAATAATTCGGAAAATGTCCCTGGTACTCTTTAATCAGTTTATATTTTAATTTTTTGCATTTAATTGTTTCTTGAAACATCAAAAAAATTGACCATTTGCCAAATTTTATTTTTATTCAATTTTAAAGTTAATCAAAAGGCTCGCCAAGTTCTTATGAAACACTGAATGGCAAGTTCGTTTTTTGTAGTTCCATAATTGATTTTAGTATTCGGTATTCGGCTATAGCACAGATCCTTGAGGGACTCCTATATTCATATCATTTAATTTAAATGAGTATTCAGAACCACATATGAGTTTATGGTACGGCATACCTTAACCAAAATGGCCTGTTATAGCCACAAGCTTTATTCAAGCATAAGTCGATAGATTTACACAAATACGCAATAGAATGAATCAAAAAATTAAAAGAAAATTTCAAGATAACGTGTCTCAAAACGCTTACCTGATGTTTAATCGTCTCTCTGGTAGTGGATAATGACTAGTAGCAGCGGCAAAAATGTTTGTCTATAGCACAATAAAAATAAATATGAAAAGGCAAAGCGGTTGGTACATGTACACGTGAAAGACCCAGAATCAATTGTGTTTTCTGCTCAACCAAGGTCGCTTCACTCGTTTTAGGTGCAATCAGCGCATGAGCGGGTCGAAATTCAAATTAAGCACTTTGAGACAAATAAGCGCGAAATATTTAAAAACAAAATACAAAAGTATTCATTCTGAAACAAATACAATAAAATTTTCCCATGGCAGAAAGTTCTACAGTTACACGGTGGTCCTGTAAATGATTTTCCGTTTGTAAAAAAAAAGTGAAATCATGCCCAGAAGTAGGCAATGAAAATTTTTATTTAAAAATCTCATTGTCTAAACTTGGGAACGAACCAGAGCACTGACAGACCTCTTAATGGTACATACTGAAATATAACCGCCTTTGCCCCAGCTGAGCCACCGTCACCTAATAGATATTAAGTTGCAGGAAAAAAGGGCCTAAAGAGTTACAGCCACAAGATTGAAAAATGTTTTCAATTATGAAGAATATCATATATATTAATAAAAAATATCGAACGGACATTTTCTATCGCCCGCAGCTACACGAAATTAAATATAGAGTCGCATCTTTGCAGTCAATTCAGCTAAAAACAAATTTTTCACCTTTTCGGGGGTGATTTTTGGCCGTTTGAGGGATGGGGTCAACTCTAAGAAATGTAACCACCGCCAACGCCAACGATAGTTTTGCGGTGGGTGGTTTTTGGTCGTTTGGGGGGTGGTAAACTCATACAAAATTTTATCTCCCGCCATTGTGTTCAGCTTCCTCTAAAACGTACTTTGGGTGTGTTAAAAATTATTTGTGAATTCTCGTGGTTTGGTCCAACTCACAGAATGCACTAAAAGCATCATCTCCATCGACGAGAGCTAAGAAATTGTAGCACGTGTATATATTTTTTTTATTAAATATATTTTTTAATATTTTTAATATTTAATGCTTTCTTTTTCATTTTCACCTACTAATCGGACTATAGACTGGCCACCGACAGGTAAGTTAACATTAATAATAATAAAACAAATAAGTTATTTTGACATTATTTTTCGAAATTAACAAAAACTCAAATACGAAAAAAATATAAAAAAAGTATTTTTTCGGTCAAAACAATTCCATTTAAAATTTTCTATTGTTCAATTTTCTAAACCTGAAATCAATTTTATGCATCCAATGGGCTGGTTCGACATTTTTTTATTTGAACTGATATCGAGAGATGTTATCATTAAAAAATGATGACAAAAATTTCGAGTGCAAATTTTAAGATTTACGTCCGCTATAAGTATTATAAAACCAAGGGTCAGCGCGAGGCTAGAAAACGTACCTGTGCGCGAGACTAGGCCGCTTGACGTCAGTAGCCCGTACAAATCACAGCATCAAAATTATATGATGCCAGTGGTTGTAAAACAGTTTCGGTTTCTTTAGTTAACGAAATCATGGGAGTCTAGAACGGGCTAGTGACGTCACGCGGCCTAGTCTCGCACACAGGTACGTTTTATAATGCTTATAGCGGACGTAAATCTTAAAATTTGCACTCGAAATTTTTGTCATCATTTTTTAATTATAAAATCTTTCGATTTTAGTTGTAATAAACAAATTACGAAAAACGTCGAACCAGCCTATTGTATACTGATCTAGCACACAATCTAGATATTTTTCACCAAAGCGTTGATGATTTTATATTTATGTGTAATTTGAATGAACATATATAAAATGGTGGAGGAAACAATTTTTACATACAATTTGCTATATTAACAACGGATTTGTAATTTTTCTCTTTGGTCTTAATAATTAAAATTCTTAGGAGAAGACGCAACTTCCACCGGGGAAAGACCGGGATGGAGAGACAACGAACAATCCAGACCCCATGTTACAACCACATTTAGACCAGAACGACCCACCCATGACCAAGAATACATAGCTGCTTTAGGAGGAAGAGCTGAAATTAGATGCAGCATCGAAAATGAAGACGGTGAGTCATTATATATTTTTTTCTACAACTATGCGGTAAATTAGTTGTTGCACTAATTTGCGTGTGGTAACTACCACTTTACCGGACATGTGGTAAGCAAGTTTTTAGCGTACTGTGTGAGTACACAATAAACTATTTAGTGGCTTAACAAATACTTTTATTTGCCAGTATAGTACAGCAAAACAATTGAAGTTTTACATGTATTTGTATTTGAACTTTGTAAATAATAGAGCAACTTTTAGGAGCAAACATCCAAGTAAGGTGGACTCGAACTGATGGGTCTTCATTGCCTGCAAATGCGTTCGAAAGAAGTGGAATACTATACATCGACAATGTAGGACAAGAAGCCCAAGGCGAATACACCTGTACTGGATATGATCAATCTGGCAGATACATTTTCAACCTTATTGCTTATCTCACTGTGATTTGTAAGTATTTTTAAGTTTCTTTAAAGGTGTGTATTTACCAAAAGCGCGAGTAAGATCAAATATTGCTGGTGATAATTATTTAGGTACACACGAATTATTCGAATATCAAAGAAATTATAAACAACCGATTTACCGACTGGTATTTAAATTATAATTCAAAGAGAAAACTCGCTCTTATGGTAAATGCGTACAACAACACTAATGGTACCTTATTTTATTTAGATTTATTTTGTGTAATCCTTTCTTCTTTTTTTATCTGCCTTCAGCCGGAGAAGACATATGTGCGTATTTAGGTACTGTGTTTTCATCGGTTAATGTTCCTTTATACTCACTTTTATTTTATATCCATCCTTCATTAATATTATTCTTCACCCCATTTTAACAAAAACGAACGATTTCCTAAAGATTAATTACACCGCATTTATATTTAAGGTAAAAGTGAATGTTTTTTTTCGTGTAGATTCGAACAATCATTTCTTAAATGAAATATTATTAGGAAATCGTTTATCAGAAATAATGTATTATGTGTACAAATAAGTTTCCACTATTTCACAAAAGTTGGCGCCACCAGTAAGTTATGAATAAAATTGTCAGATGTAAAGCGTCATTATCGTAAGGTTGGACATCAGTCAACAACATAACCCTATAATATTACTGATTTTTTATCAGTATGATATATTCTTCGAAAATGTCGACGTTCGAGTCTAATACGCGTCATTTGCGGTAACTTTCGATTTCCTTCTTTAATTTGAAGAAATGTGCAGTTGAGGCATATCGATTGCTTGTAAGCATATGGTGAGGCCGCGTTAAGAGAGAAGTTGTCTTGAGTGGTTGAAGAACGGTGAATTTCACATCGAAGATAAAGAACGCAACGGAAGGCCAAAAGTGTGAGAAAACGCAGAATTGGAAGCATTATTGAATGAAGATTCGTGTCTATTTTAATGTCGTTTAATTAAACACGGCTTTCTTTAACTCCGATACAACTTTATTCTTTTCAACAAGTAATGCCGTAACATATTAATCATATTACCAAAATACATGAATGTCAAACGTCAAGTGTCACTTTACTGTATGCGTTCACTTAACACAGATTAGAGACTTACAGATATGAAGCTCCGCCCATTTACTTTGATGACCTTGTCACTTTAAATTGGAGTGCACCCATGTTGCCAGTTCTGAAAGAACGTCCAGGGTACAGTGTTGCCTTTTCGTGTAACGTATAAATTTGAATCATCAATTGCCATTAGAGACAGAAATAAGAAATATATTTATAAAATATTGTGTTTTTGCGGTCATAGTGTTCTGAAAGATAATATTTTTGGCATAAATAAACATTAGAAACTTAAAATCAAAGTAAACTGTTAATATAATGATTTTATGAACTGGCAAATGAACTAGTATTTATTTTTTTTATTTATTTATTTATTCAATACAATGATAAGCGATAAGTGCTACTGCACTTGTTTCGTATGAAAGACGTCATAAAACATCATCATCAACATTATAAATAGAATTATACCCAAAGACCAGACATCTGTATGAACCTTGACCGATCTTCTTTCCAATTAAGTATTCCCTTTTTTCCAGAGCATTTACTTCAGACTTTCGAGGACTCAAAAGGGTCGCCATGTGTTAATTAAGCAGGTTTTTTCTTTACCTTTGATTTTTCAAAAATATCCATTCAGGCAAGTCGTTCCCGCATATACACCTACTTGAATTTTCGTTCCAGTCTTTTGGTAATGTTCAACATAGATTTAAATTACAAAAATTTGGGGAAAATGACATGTCATACTTTTAGTAGTTTGTCATAACCGAAGAAGAAGAATATTGTGTGTTCTGAATTATCTGAATAAATATTCAATGTAACACATAGACTGTTGACAGCCTTTAGAGTGGGTTTTAAATTAGGATGCAATTCTATCTCTGTCTAATTTCGTTTATCTTATCTGACCTTCCTATCTGTAACTCTAATCTGTGATTTAGTTCGTTAAAGGTCTGTTCATATGACCGACTAACTTCACTCAAACAGTGCCGAACGCAAGAAGAACTTGCACTTACATTAATAGTGACTCATTATCATCATCATCAAGCCATTTCGGTCTGCTGCCGGATGTAGGTCTCCTCCAGAAGTTGTGCAGTTGCAACCCAATTATTCGAAATTCTCTTTAGTTCATCTGTCCATCGAGTAGGTGGTTTTCCTAGACTACTTTTATCTGCTCTCGGTCTCCATTCCACAATCTTTTTTGTCCATCTACCATCTCTTCTTCTTGCAAAACATGACCGGCCTACCTCCACTTCAACCTAGCTATTCTTTCTATTACATCCTCTACTACTGTTCTTCTACGTATTTCTTCATTTTTTATTTTGTCTTGTAGTCTAATTCTTAACATAAATCTTTCCATTTTCCTTTGTGTGCTACGTGACCTTTTAGAGTTAGAATTTTCCTTTTTAGGCTGATAGGTATGTCGTCTTTAAATGTATGTTTAAGTTTCCCATATGCTGCCCATCCTAAGGTGACGTTTGATTATTCCTCCCAATTCTTATTTCTTGTCCTAAATATATGTATTTATCTACAAATTCTATTTCGTTGTGTTTGGTTTGTATGTTCTCGCTAGGGACTACGTTTGTCATTAACTTTGTCTTTTTGTGGTGTTTGTGCAATCCAACCGTTTCCATCGCGTCCTGAAGTTCTTGCAACATTTCTTCAGCTTCATCTAGGTTGTCTGTTATCGACCGAAGGTTATTCAGCCTCTCTCCATCCACATTTATTCCTCGATTTTTCCAGTTGAGGGTTTTCAAAGCATGGTCTAGAACGGCTGTAAATAGTTTGGGTGACATAGTATCGCCTTGCCTGAGTCAGCATTTGAAGTCTATTTCCTGTGTTGTTCTATGTACTGTTGCGGTAATTGTTTTATGTTTATTAATATTATAGACGATGTTGGAGTAACTCAAATTGGTTGAAATCATTGGGAGTGATTCAAAAACTAGGAAATTGGGTTCCATATAAACTGATAATCCAAAAAGGAAGAAATCGTGGGGACCACTTGGCCACGCTTCAACATCATCAGCTACGCCAAATATTCATAGAAAAAACTCTTTTTGTGTATTTGGTGGGATCAGCTTGGTGTCGTGTATTATAAATTGCTTAAATCGAATGAAACCAGTGGATCACTCAAGGAAACGCTTAAGTGGGCAGTTTTACCTCACGCGCCTTATTTACCAGACATTGCTCCTTCTGATTTCTACTTGTTTCGATCGATGACGCATGACCTGTCTAAGAAACTCTTCACATCATATGAAAATACCAAAAATTAGGTCGATTCGTGGTTAGCCTCATAAGATGAAGCATTCTTCCAAAGCAGTATCCGTATGCTGTCAGAAAGATGGAAAAAGTAGTGATAAACGATGGACAAATATTCGAATAATACATTAGGTTCCGTTCTTTCACAATAAATGTCCAATTTTTTATAAAAAATGGCGGAAACTTACTTGTACATCTCATAATTATAATTAAAGTATGCTGGAATAAATTAGAGTAGGTGGAAATTCACTAAAAAACTGTTTTACTTTGCAAAATATACTTAAAAATTAAAGACAAATAGAAGGACTTTTTTGTCGAGCAGTTCATTTTTCCAAATGCCCTCTTTAACCTTAACGCTTTATACCATAAACTTTTATAAAATAATTGCACCTGTTCTGACAAGACCTCTGTACTTTTATAGCCCCTCCGAGAATTATTTTGATTCCACCAAGACAAATTGTACATCCCGGAGAACATGCTTACATCAATTGCAGCGCATCTGGCGAACAGCCAATCGAAATATCCTGGTCACCCATAGAAAGGGAAATGCCGACATCAGTCTACACAAGAGAAGGTTTCATCCGTTTCAACAACATCCAACTCCAAGATGCCGGTAGATACTTGTGTACCGCTCACAACAGGGCCGGATCAGCTGAAGCCGTCGCAGATGTAATCGTTGAAGGTAAATTTTTACCACTTTTTTTCACTTTCACAATTTGTTAATCATCTGGTTAACGTGTCCATCTCCAAGTTCTGGTAGAGGTCACTGTTTCTGCAGCACCAGGGAGCCTTGATTATGCTTTGTTCAGGAATATCTGTATTACGAGTAAAATAATCTTTTCAGCGTAGTCTCGCATCTAAAGTAACACCTAGATACTTTGCTGAATTAGCATAAGGGATCTCAGTATTATTTATTCTGACTAGTATATACTCATTGTTTTTGTTGGTATAATTAACATGTACCGATTTATTTTCATTTAATTTGATTCTCCAACGATTGGTTTAATTATTAATTCTATCTAGATGATAGATAGATGTAAAAAGGGGTGGCCCTACGGCCTATTCCACTTCGACCTTTGCAGATCTATTGTGTTTATCCTGATAATTAGATGACTTGCGCGAGCTTCATCCTAACAATCTGGTACACAGACGGCTCGAAGACCGAAGAAGGAGTCTGAGCCGGAATATACGGGCAAAAACCAAGGATAATGATCCCGGTGAGCCTGTCAAAAGACACCACAGTATTTCAAGCAGAAGTAGCAGCAATACACCTCTGCATAGGAGAAATAAACAGACAAGACAGCATAGGCCAGTCCATTGTTATATTCTCTGACAGTCAGGCAACACTAAAAGCACTAAAGGCCACCCAAGTAAACTTCAAACTTGTGTGGGACTGTGCCTGTGCCCTAAATGAACTAGCTAACCGCAAGAAAGTGACCCTAGCATGGGTTCCAGGACACAAAGTGCATCGAGGAAATGAAAAAGCCGACGAATTGGCCAGACAAGGCTCGTTAATGGCATTTTATGGTCCAGAACCCTTCTGCGGTATAGCAAAAACAACAGTTAAAAAAGCAATCAGCAAATGGGTAGAAAAACAAGCCCAAAGCTGGTGGCAACAATCCCCAGGACAGAAGCAGGCAAAAAGGTTTCTCAAGAAACCATCGCCTACACTTACGGCAGTTCTACTAAGCAAGGACAGAAGGTCCGTAAAAGCAATAGTAGGCATGCTTACAAGACACTGTAAACTCAACAAGCATATGAAAAACATAGGTCTGGCAGAAGAAACCACATGCAGGTTTTGCCAGACAGAGGAAGAAACCTTAATCCATATTCTATCAATCCATATTCTATGCGAATGCGATGGAATAGCAAGGACAAGGTTTTCACAGAAGGGAACGGAATCCCCAGAGGCAGAGAGCTACGTTGAAGAGCCACTGTCAGGGATCCTAACCATAATTCTATCTAATGATTTTTATAGTTTTCTTGTAGCCTTTTCGTGAATTTTCCCTACTTCATGATACCGGTGTCATCTGCAAAGGTGGCAATTGTATTTTGCTCTAATTCAGAAATATCACTAGTGTATAATAGGTATAGGACTGGCCCTAATACACTTCCTTTTGGTACTCCTGCCTTAATTTCTTTAATTTTAGAGTATATTTCTTCCTGTTTAATCCTAAAGTATCTTTCTGATATTTATGATGCTAATAATTCTGAATAATGTTTTGGCAATAATCGATTCATTTTGTGTTTGTGTCCTTCTTCTTTTGTGATGCTTTTTTACTATTTCTTAAAGGCTTTGACGTGCTTGGTAGTCAAGTAGCCTTGATATTTATACGTCTGTAAATTATTTTTATTATTATTATTATTATAGAAAATGTCTCAAGACCAGCCATAAAAGCAGAACAGAAACAACAAAGAGCACCAGTAGGAACCACGGTGACACTCCGATGCAGAGCCAGTAATCCGAATGCTGGAAACTCTATCAGATGGTTCAGAGAAAGATTGGAACTTCCCGGTGGTTCCCAGCAAAACGGCGAAATTCTGTATCTTCGAAATGTTCAACCAGAAGACCAAGGACGATACTATTGTGAAATTCAGACTAGAGATGGTACATACAGCGACTACGTTGATCTTCAATTAACAGGTTAGCTTTTATTGTGTTGTAGAAAAAAAAGTAGTATTTTCACTAGAACCGTAAAGCGATATCACGAGTAAATAAAACTGCATGATTTGTATATTTGATAGGTTATAATAAATAAAGTCAAATCCTAATAATTTTGCAGTAAAAATATGAATATTTTCTTGGATTCACTAGTTTCAAATAACAAATAAAACCCTGTGATGTCATTTCAGGCTCATCGTGAAAATGCTTATTTTTATAGTATTTAAATGTACTACACTATTTCATAACTCGCTTTTTCCAAAAGGTCTATAATTGGAGCCAACTTGTACATAAAAATTTTTAGAACACGATACAATTATAACAAATACTGACATGGCAATTAATAAAATGAATAAATAATTAGGAAATTTTCTGGGCTTTCTTTTGAGCTCGGTTAGAACCCCCTACTCATCTCGGTTCTCCCGCTCTACAGCAAAGACTTTACCGGCCCGTAGCTCCTTTCCTAATTAATCGAGTTTCTGCGGGGCTCAAAACAAAAATAAAAAATGCCGTCGAGCGGAGAAAAAAGTTTTTCCCCACCCTCCCTCCTTCATGCCTAAAAACGCGATTGGGGACTGCAATGTCCAAACCGTAATGTCCAAGTCATAATGTCCACCAGTATGTTATGTCCAATAAATATAAATATTTTATTACATGTTACATGTTGATATAATTTCCGAGAGTACGGAGGTATTTCAAAATTTAACTAACCTGATCTGACCTTGCAGAATAACAATGTTGTTGCCAATGCCTTTGTCCGAGCCAGAGTAGAGCATTCGGTACGTCTTCGGCACGTCTAATAAATTTTGCCACCTTTTTCGTCCTTTTTTGTGTACAAATGTCAATGTTAAGAAACAGGCCTCCTTTTCTTGTTGGAATGAGCTCTACTGTAGTATGTTGTGTCACAAGGGCTGAAAATTAGCTGTAGCAGCCTGAGGCTATTAGCTGCTGCAAGCTCTTCAATTTTGGTAATTATATATTTTTTTGTGGGATCAAAACCGGCTAAGATATGTCCAAAAAACCGTTTTCATGTTCTTTAGATAGAGTTTTCCCCGAATGATGGGGGATCTGATTTCATCGATTGGGGAAAAAAATTACTCGATTTAATCAGATCTACTCCACTAAAAGTTTTGTCTTTAAAGATGAGATAGAGGTCACTACTCAGTCAACAAGCTCATCATTCTGACATACTTTTAGCCCTGAAAAGTAAGAGAATGACAACTGCTCATTGAGAGCTCAGGTCAATTTGTTATTTGTTTGTCCCTCTTGTTTGCAAGTCATATTTTTCTCTGGATAATAAAACGCCTTTTCGTTATCATTTTATAACATTAGTTGCCCAACAATGTTAAAAATTGATTAAAATAAGAAAAAACTGTAAACTCCTGACTATCGGAGTCATATTCTGGTATGTATATAAAAAAGGTGCGTTATGAAATAGTATCGTAAAAGTGTAGTAGCTAGGAATCACATGAACATGTTTAACATTGCACATTGCATGTATGACAGCACGTCAGGAAAATTGTGAACCAGGATGGTGGTCATGTAAAAATAGAAACTGCATACCGAACTCTCTAGTCTGTGATGACCACAACGATTGCGAGGACAATAGCGACGAAACTGATTGCTCGCCAAGGATACGACGGGGTTTGTTTTTAAATAGCTTTATCTTAGTTGTTTTTAGCTCTTCGTTGCCTATCTAGCCTCTTCGTGATGTCAAGCCTACGAGTGTAGATGATGTTTACTTTTCTGGGAGATGGAAATACTCAAAATTTAGACTTGCGTTATATATAATTTTCTTTTTAGTGCTTGTTTAATCAAAATAATTGTATGCTGTTATTTTCAACGTTCAGTAAAAGATTTAAAAAAACCCCATAGCTTTTTGTCCTCGATAATACCCAACAGTATGAAAACGAGGAATTCGTTTCGGTCTTTCTGCTTCCTCCATTGGGCCTTCGAGTCCAAAAATTAAAATTCTAAACCCACATAAGATCAATAACTAGATCTCCTAAGAACTAAACTACGCAACCGTGCTACTATCTATCACCAAAATGATAAATGAAGCCCAGAAAAAAGTTTTGACAACTGTTGGAAAATCCTACATATTTTTAATTTACGCGCCGGACACTGGGCTAGGGATAGGATTGGGCCCATGGACACTATTGATCAGGACATCAAGTACTATCACATATTAAAAATTCAGACAATTTGACGGTGCTCCCGTTTCCATTGCTATGAAATCTTACAAAAATAAATAATTAGAAACATCAACTTGTCGAATTCTGACGTATCACACAAGCTTACTATATTTCAAATAATAAAGTGCTAGGGAAAAAATAATACTAATTACGAAGGTTCAACACAAAGTTTAGGGAGAGAACTAATTTAAACAAATATTTTTCTCTGGTCTGTACAATTGGTGTTCATTCCTCGTAATTACTGGACCTCTTATAGATACATGGATGACTTGTATTTTTTAAGAAAATAAAAAGCTAAATGGGTTTTTCGATATTTAACAAGAAAAAATTTCTCTCTCTTTTGTTAAGCTTTGTAATAGTAACTATAAAAATATTATTATTTAATAAGAAAATATGGTTAAATAAAATTAAATCTTTTACAGAACGATATTTAAATCCAAAAATCTCTGTAATATTCCTTTTTAGGTTGATCTATCAGCAAAAATGTATTGTTAGAATCTAGAACGTAATATTGTTTATCTAATTGCTACGAGGACGTATTGATAAATTGTTAGCTAAACAAAAAATTTTACTATATTTTTATTAATTCGACATATTTTAATTCGATACAATACACGCACAGTTTGCACCAACATCGTGACGAAATAATAATAATAATAATAATAATAATAATAATAATAATAATAATAATAGGGGGGTGGGTAGCTCAGCGGTAGAGCACTGGACTCATAATCCAAGGGTTGTGGGTTCGAATTACACCAAAGGCAGAAATCATTTTCTAATTTTTAATTAATTAAAAATTTAGAAATTGATTTTCATATACTAGGTGTGATTCCTCACTCGACCATTCACTGTTGGGTTCTAATTAACAGTGCTGTTCCTAAAGTGGCGCTGGGAAACAGTAACAAAGCCTACACAGAACACGAGGCTAATGGCCATAGTAGTCGATGCCATTGACACAGAAAAAAAAAAAAAAAAAAAAAAAAATAATAATAATAATAATAATAATAATAAAAACAAGTTCTATCTCGTTACTTTGTATTTTTCTCTTTTAAATAGTTATGGATTCACCTTTTCTTGTAGTTTAATAGACGTTATTTTTATATCAATAAACACAATTAAAAGTAATTTAATTTTTATTTATGTGATAAGCTGTGCTCAATTCTCGCGTGTTGTTGTCAGGCCTCGAAACTGAAGAAAGTATCTCCGAAACTTCAAAGTCTTTTCGTTGGATGCAAAAGAAGCTCTAAGGCTAACAATATATCAGTACTACCTTGCTGTACATGTTTCACTAATTTATATTTGTATGTTTCTATTATTAAACATTTTTCTTCCTCTGCACTGTCAAATCTGCGAATTTCTCTATCAATAAACCGAAAAAATTAACTGATATTAAACGAATTATTATTTTAGGACCATCAGAAAATTCCCCAAGTACCCCAAGACCGTATCTACCACCACCAACACTTTACATTTCACCTCCGGAAGCCGATCACTACGTTGGCGAAAACATCGAAATATACTGTCAATCTTCTGAACGTGGAGCTATACCAGTCTGGTCCAAAGTATCTGGTCCTCTATCAAGTAATGTTAAAAACGTCGGTGGTACTTTACGGATCGTTAATCTTATGACAGAAAATGGCGGTATGTACAGGTGTGAAGCTACAGGAAGACAGGGTGTTCAATATAAAGACTACAATTTGAATGTTATAGGTGGGTACAAATTCGCGCTTTGTTATTAAAGTTATTAAACAAATGATGGAAATATTTATTTAAATTTATTGGAATATTGATCTATTTCCAGATGACCAATACAAAGATGAACCACCACTTCAAGTCAAAGAAGCACAACGAGGCTCAACGGTAGTTTTGGACTGCAAGACAGATTTTGAACCATCCCAGTATGTATGGAGCAAGCAAGGTGGAGAATTACCTAAATATGTCGACGAGTTTGCTGTAAGTATTTAATTTTTTAACGCAATCCTTTTTGAGTGCGTTTAATTTTAGAATAGATTTATTTCAAATTGAGTGTGATTACCTGCTTCAATGCAGCTCATCTTTTCACGAAGTGGAAAGTTGTAAGGTGGGATTTACAAATATCTGGAGCACTGATTGTTTTTCATAGACAAAGCAGGCACCAATAACATGCTTTACATGTTGTATTCCGACTACATTCCTCCAGTATCTGAGCACTTTCTTCTATATTTCGAGTTGCTTCTTATGCTATATGATTGATTCCGTCCCTTCTTTAGCTATAGTGTCAGTCCTCTACTCCCCTTTGCTTTGGTATCCTGTTTTGAGTACTGGAGCATCCTAAATGCGAACTGACTGGTGTGCTACAGGATGATTCATTAATTTTCTCCCACATAATTTTGTAACAAAAACTTTATAGATGAAGGATGGTCTTTGGACTCTCACAAAACTTAGTTTACCTTCCGGAGGGACACCGTTTTCCATACAAGTTAGTGTAACCATGCTCTCTGAGTTCATCCCGTGACTTAGTTTTACCAAGGATCATTGTTTTATTCTGAAATCATTTGGCATAATTCTATTTGGTACAACTTCAAAATTGAACGACAGGTCCTTACTGGTCTAAATATCTGCTTGGTATATAAAGACAGAGTATGAGGAGTTCTTCCAAAATCAGCTAGTACCTTTTCCTTCCCTTTTTTTCTTAGTATGAGTACTTGTTTGTTATTTATATGACCTGGTGTCTATTTGATGTAAATAATCATTGAAATTTTTTTAGCAAACAATTCAACTAAATGACATTGATGGCTCAGACGCTGGAGCTTACACCTGTACAGCAAGTAACGGACCTAAAACCGTCGATGTGCCTCTAATCTTAGTAGTTACCGGCATAGTTCCATATTTCACTCAAGCTCCCAATAGCTACATAACTTTACCAACGCTAGCAGACTCATATATCCAATTCAACTTCGAAATCTCCTTCAAACCTCAACAAGACACTGGTCTCATACTATACAACGGAAACAAAGGCAACGATATTAGTGGAGATTTTATCTCATTATCTTTAGTTGATAGCGTACCAGAATTTAAATATAACTTGGGAATGGGTACCACTTCGGTGAGATCTAACCGTCCGATTACAATTGGCGATTGGCATACTGTTAAAATATCCAGGAATAGAAGAAAGGTTACCATGTATGTTGATGGCGATGGACCGTTTACAGCCATTTCTGAAGGAAAATACACTGGTTTAGATTTAACCGAACCATTATATTTGGGTGGTATACCCAGTCCAAACGGAATATCCCCAGAAGTTAATGGTTATACAGCATATCAAGGATTCGTTGGTTGCATCAGCCGTTTCAAAATTGGCCACGCCCATCTAGATATACTGAGAGAAGCTTTGAACAAAACTGGAATAACGACTTGCGAATCTTGTAGCGATAACAAGTGCCAGAATCAAGGAGCTTGCCAGGAATCTCTATCCAAGGAGGGTTACATGTGCATCTGCCCATCAGGATTCAGTGGACCCACCTGTAATAAACTAAAAGGAGAAGCCTGTTCACCACGTAAGAAATTGTTCGCTTTTGGTGCTCAAATATTAGATCATATAACTTTTCTTTTAACGGACTTTTCAGAAGTCTTGAAAATAACTAGGAAAAAAACATATTTTTAAGTATCAATTCCTGCGTTACAAATTCTTTTTTTAGATGCTTGCGGAATCGGCAGATGTCTCGACACAGACAACGGATTTGAATGTCAATGTCCACTCGGTCATGCAGGTCGTCGATGTGAAAGAGAAATAGTAGTAAACGAACCAGCCTTCCAAAACGATGCATACGTAGCATACCCTACACCAAAACCAGCTAGGAAGCTTAAACTCACCCTAAAAGTCAAGCCCAACAATCTTGAAGACGGTATTTTACTTTATAGCTCAGAAAGCGAAGAAGGGTTTGGTAATTTCATAAGTTTGGCCATCAGAGATGGACATTTAGAATTCAGATTCGATGCCGGAAATGGTGAGCAAAAAATTGTAAATATAATTATGTTGCAATGTTAATTTTATGGGATTTCCTTTATAGGAGTTACGGTTATCAGAGATGAAAGCGATTTACGTCCAGGAGAATGGCATGTACTTACAGCAACAAGGTCATTAAGCGAAGGTAAACTTATGGTAGATGGTCAAGCTCCCGCCGTAGGAAGACAAGCAGGAAACTACAAAACCATAAATCTCCAAACGCCACTCTACATCGGTGGATATGACAAGCAGCACATTAGAGTTAATGATGGTGTTCAAGTTTTCAACGGTTTTAGCGGATGTATATCTGATGTAAGTTTGATTTATGAGTTGAATAGAGATGTACAAATGCTCAATCCAGAAGCCTGACAAATTATTATTATTTCAGATAAATCTTGCCGGAATCGACATAAATATAATCCAGAATATAACAGATTCGGCAAACGTAAGAGACTGCAGTGACGATTCTGAAGGAGAGAACAGCGTCTTTGGTGATAACACAGAGAGACCTTTCAAACATGTTAGCTGTTCGAACAACCCTTGCCTGAATAATGGACAATGTTACCCACTATCGCCGACGGATTATCAGTGCGCATGTGCTGCAGGGTTCACGGGTACAAATTGTGAAATATCCGAAAATGTTTGTGATCCAAACCCATGCCACAATAAAGGAATCTGCAGATTGAACAACTCACAATTTGTTTGTGACTGTCCACTTGGATTTATTGGCCGCGACTGCGCTCAAAGTTAGTTATAACAAACCGTTTTTTATTTGTAATTTTTGCTAGCTGTGTCTTCCAATATCTTATTTATTTCTTCTTGAATGTTTTCTTTTAGATACGGAGTTAAGAAATGATGCACATTTTGAGGGAAACGGTTATTTGGAATTCAGCAAAGACCTCTTAGGTCACGATAAAGGTGATCAAGACCTTATCGCTTTGGAAATATCTACGAACCAATCATATGGACTCATATTCTGGCATGGTCAAACACCAGACATTGATGGACGAGGACAAGATTACATTGCGTTAGCTAGTAAGTGAAACAAATATAAAATAATGTTTTATTCCGAATAAAAGTTATTTAACCCGACACGCTTCAATTTTCAGTACAAGATGGCTACTTGGAATACAGTTTTGACCTTGGAAACGGCCCAGCTGTAATCCAGAACCGACAAATACAAGTAAACGACGGCGATAGACATATGGTAATTCTAAAGCGTAATGACAAGAGGGGATCAATAGAAATCGACAACGCCTGGATACAAGAAGGCGATGCATTAGGCTCAACGTCAACTCTGGACGCCGAAGGCAACATCTACATAGGCGGTACACCCAACATCTCCAGGATGACCGGTGATAGATACAAGCAAGGATTTATTGGATGTATTCATGGATTCGAATTACAAAATTCCCAAAGATTAGATTTAGGATTTAAGGCTATAAATGGCTTAAACGTTAAGCCATGCTCTAGGTAAGTTATTTTATTATTTAATTAATTATTTTTTAATATAAATCGATCAGCTAGAGTATGTCTAATTTAAGAAAGAATACAACGAAATTCGAAAACGACAAGAAATTCAAATTTGCTTTAATGAAGGAAAATTCACTGTGTTTAGTAATCTCGCAAAATATAATTAGTAGGTACTTAATGATGGAGCAGAATGTGCAAAAAAATATTCACCAATCAAACTGATCTATTTTTTATTTTATTAAACTTATCTACTGTCTTTGTTTTAATTTTTTTTAGTATTATTTACAACATTTAATTTTCCTTTGTCAGTTTTTTCTTTTACAACAATCACCCCCTTATTTTTTTAATATTGCACTTTATCTGCGATTTTTAAACGAGATTTTGCTGTTAAATCAATGATGTAGCACTTATTAGGTTTAAATAACGTTTTAGTCGTCATTATGTTTTTGTAATACAAAAAACTCAAAAATCAAAAGCAATTTACAAATTTGAATACAGTAAATTCTCACAAGGATGTCTGAAAATGAATTCGACTCGCCTCTAGGGATAGGATGTCGAGCTAGCCTGCTTCTTACTGATGAGGAACAATAATTCCGAAACCGGTCTAAGAATGGCAAGCTTCTTTAATAATAAAATCAAAGTTTTTGGTTTAAAGCCCCGACTTGGTCGGGCGCCAAACCACGTCTGGACTTTCGTAATTCAATACCTGGGGGGGCATATAATCCAATGAGTAGTTGTTGAAGTCCAGACGCTGGTGCTTTTTTGGTATTTTTAAGGTTCAAAAAAGTCCACCGTCGTTAGAGCAAATTTTAATTTACCAGAGCTTCATATGAAAAAAAATATTTTTAAGTTTTTATAACTATAATTTTATATAACTTATCTTAATAAATAAGGGGTTTATTCAACTAGCTGGTATCTTCTTGTTCAGCTCAAGGAAATCATTCACATTAGGGCTCTGGCTGGGACATCAGCCACGTAAAAACGCGACTAGAGATGTCACACTGGAGATGGGCGAAAAATAACGGTATCTTAGATATACGTTACAATTTCGCGTGCGTCATAACCTTTGCCAGATGTAATTAACATAGTACATTTTTTCTAATTATTTGCTATGAATCAATTTCATATCAATGCAGTTTACAAAATATTTCTTAGAATTTTAATGACACTAATGGCGCTTGTTCAGGAAGCTTCCGACAACTTCTCTTACCTACAATTTTTTTATATTAATATATTTTTTCTGGTTCTCTGCAGCTCTTTAAAAATATAACTGATTCATTATCTTATTATAATGTTTTAATATGCCAAGTTTCATTACATTATGAACAGTAATTCTAAAACCGAGAGTACTAGGTACCTTAACTGTAAAACTACCTTTTCTTTATTAAACCAAATTTATATATCTTATCGTTTTCGAGATTTCCTTGAATATTTGGACACACTATACATATTTTATCCTTTTCACGCTGCTGATATTTAGACTGCGATGGATTCCGTCCTCTCTTATATTCGCTGATAGCGATCAATTCGATGAAATAGTAGAACCCCCTCCTGTAAATATAATCCATCCTAAACCTTCCAATAATGCTCAAAATGTATGTAGCATTCAAATTTATTGCATTTTATGTACAAGTTATATAGTTTTTTTATATTTGGTAACGTACGTCTGACCTCAGTGTATTTTTTATATAACATAATGAAATGCAATAAATTTCGTGTGCTAGACAATAGGTATTTTAGTTATTTTGGAATGTTATATCGTATCATATCAAAATTTTTATTGTTACGTTGAAAATTTCTATATTATAAGAGATTAAAACGAGAAAGTATACATTTTGTTATACCGCAGTATAGATAATGCAGTATTGAAACTTGAGTCGGGCTCTTCGAATTTCCTCAACAATTCTAGTTCATTTTATTATATTTTTTAAAAGGAGTGGTTCATATATTTTTCAAATCCAAAAAAAAAACAAATTTACAACTCTTACGTGTTTAAAAATTTACAGAAAGGAAAAATTATGAGGTGAATAAAAACGAGTACACTGTATTTTAAATAAAAGTACTTTAGAAAACAAGTTTAACCTTCACAACCTCTCAGTTGAATTTAAAATCTTTAAAATTTTAAAGGCCAAAGACAAGCAAGACAATTGTGGCCTAGTGTCTAGTGTCTAGATTCCTTTGTACATAATCAAACTATTTTTGGTAGCTCTACCTCTTCTCTAGGCACTATTTTTGACTAATAAAACAACTTTTAGGCAAAATTCAACTTTATTAATCAACATTGTCTCCTTCAAGAGCGATACATTCATTTCGTTGCCCTTTTTGTAGAACAATTTATCCTAGGCTTCAGTTTCGGTTAATTACTTCTTCATTGGAGCCGATTCTCTTTCCTTGGAGCATTCTTTTTAGTTCTTGAAACAGTGAGTAATCGCTGGGAGCCAGATCCGGACAATATGGTGGCTGGGAAAGCAACTGAAAGTGCAATTTTGCTATTGTTGCTATCGACTTGTGACACGGTGCATTGGTCTCATCTCATTACTGTCATTTCTATACTGGGGTTATTATACTCTCAATCTCTGTCGTCAAAGAATCAGGAAATCCAGATTTTTTGAGTTCTAGAGATTTGGGGTTATGTTAATTTGTGATAATCAGTATTTTATGTATATAAGATATGCTAACGTTATAAATATTTTATTACCTTTATAATATATAAAATAGACTGATGCTTTTTTACTAATGTTATTGCATTATCCGTGGATATCTGCTAAATCCAGGTAAGATTTATTTAAAATTGTGATAACTAATACATTATCAGAAAAAATTTGTCTAAAAAATAATGAATTAGATCTGAAACTTTGTCTGGAGTAAAAAGGAGGATCGTCTGAATGCATAGTCGGTCAAATGTAATTTTATTTTCAACATAGTTTCCTTTTTAAGTCAATACACTTTTTCCGGAGATGCTATAACCTTGCAAATAGTAGTTGGCGTTTAAGTATGCCTCGTTTGATGAAAATCTCTGTCCTGCAAGCGAAGCTTTAAGTCTAGGAAACAGGAAAAAGTCGCTGAAGGCCAGGTCTGGTTATTACGGTAGATGGTCAACCAATTCGAAGTGAAATTCGTGAATTTTAACCATGGTGACCGCCGAAGCGTGAGACTTAATGGAACAGCAGTTTCTTCTGTTTCAAGTGCGGCGGTTTTTTTGCAATTTCTGCCTTCAGGTTATCAAGTAATGACGCTTAATACACTCCCGTTATTGTTTTACCTTTTTCGAGAGCGTCGATGATGACAAATCCGTGACTATCCCAAAAAACAGTCGCCATCATCTTCCCGGCCGATGGAACAGGCTTCGCAAAATCTGGCTCGTTTTGCTCAAACCGCTCCAACAGTGCGTTGAAAATGTTCATTTAAATGCCTCTTTAGTCCAAAGTGAGTAAGTGCGGCACCCAACTAGCTGATTGCTTAAGGACGTTCAATCCTTCAATCAATATATTACAAAGGTGTTCTTACGATATGCAGGTACCATTTGGTCAACATTTTCGATGTTGTCGGTGGTGGTCGCAGTTTTTGGGTTTTTCAAACCCGCATCATCAGATAAGCTGATACGACTACGTTTAAATTCAGCTACCCATCTTTTCACGGTGGCAAATAATGGGAGATAGTCCCCGTAAATAGCTTCCAACTCTGTTCTAAATTGCTTTTAAATAGTATTATGCCCCGGTTGATCATTATGCACAGCGGGATTATTATGCCCAGTCTTCCCTGTAGATTGAAAAAATAAAATAGTATTATTTAATGATGAATTTTATTTTGTTTCAGCTTTTCTGACCGAGACATTTGGTCCAACAATGATCTGGTACACTGAAGATTAAAACTCTAGGATAGGATGAACGCAGTCGCTGTCAGTCAATACTTAAGTTTTTTTTTTTGTAAATTATTCACCCATCAAGTGTTCACTCTTTGTGTTCATTAGTTGCATAATGTTGACGAAAAACCGAATAAAATTATTCGGTGAATCAACATTAGCTGTATTTCACTCTTTTTTGCTTCCTGTTTTATTGTTAATGAGCTTTAATTTGCTTGAAATACAGTTTTGTATATTTTTGTATTACTTTCAAAACTGCCATTTTAATTTCTGGTCGTTAATTTTTTGTACTGTTTTTTTTATGTTTTCATATTGTATCATAGTAAGTAAAGGAAAATATCGTGCCATTATACATAAACTAGTAAAGTTTAAATAGAAGAAAGATGGTCCAAACATTGTTTATAAAAAAATTTGTTCCCCTCTCCTTATTACTTTCGTTGATTATGGTGCTATAAACAATTGTATAATTATATTCAGAATACGTTTTAGTTCCGTATTGTAAATTTTATTTGTACCTACGATTAAGAGTTTTAAGAAAAAAATGTATACAATGTGATTTCAGAAACGAAACTTAAACGTATCAGCAATGGTGATTAACAATACATATAATAGGTATAGGCTATTAAAAAAAATATTTTATAATTGCTTATTGTTTCTCTCTAGATTAACTCATTGTCCTCAAATACATATTGTACTGTACTCAAAAAAAAACTAAATCAATTACATCTGTTTTCAGAAATTTCAAAATTCCTGAAAATCAGTGTATTTATTCATTATATGTTAAAAATCGCATTCTCAATAAATGAAGACAATAATAACGATAAATGAATCTATAACTGTGTTTTATTTAATCCCTTGACGTTTGTGCTCGAATTAAGAGGATTGATTATATATCCTTTAACAAATATCTTGGTTGGTGAAAACAGCGAAGTTCTAAAAGAGACAGACAACCCACCGTATTGGTTACGATATAGAAGGTACACTCACTGCCCCCCTGGATCCGCCACTGGTCTGAGAAATAAATTTAGGCGTCAAAAAGTCAGTTTTTGAAACACATTAAAAACCTTTTTCTATGCTCTATTGTTCTTGACAGATTAGTAACTAAAGATTTTGAACTTCGTAGTAGAAATTATTGCGCATGTTTTGCGTTGTCACACCAAAGGATGAAAGAATGGTCAACAACGCGTTTTGTTTGTTACTATTATCGTCATGGTATTTCCATGTTAAAGCAAGTGTTCGTTGAATATATTTGTTGTTTGTTAATGGCAAAAATGTGTAGTATGGATAAAGGAGAGTACAAAAAGTACTTGAATATGTATTTTTTAGATTATTTGTCAAATCGATATTATTTCGTATTCAATTCTCAAGTTTGTGTAATTTCAAATCATAAATGGAATGCAGGGGGATCGACAGAAGAGAAGCAAATAAATTGGCAAAAGACAAAAAGAAATGGAGGAAGTTCGTCCACGAGGAAGAATAATGGAAACCTCACGCCCTACACCTATCTTAGGTAGAAGGGTATATATATATATATATATATATATATAAGTGGATATTTTCGTGACTGTTCAATAAGTAGAAAAAATTCGTGGGAATCAGTCAATATAAAATAAATTAGTTTGATTTCTTCGTTTTGGTCAAGCTTTCGAAAACGTTTATTTTCTTTTTCAAGACTAATAACATGAAATACGGAAAAAATTAAATACAAAAAGAAACATCGGTGTTAAAATATTTTAAAATGACAAAATGACAGTTTCCAAAAACTTCAGAATACAATTGTAACATACAGAGTGTGATTATAAAAAGTATAAGAATTATTTCACAAATACATTCTAAATTGAAAACACCCATACCAGTCAAAAATAAATCAAATATAATCTATGAAATCCCATGCAGCAGCTGTGATGAAGTATACATTGGTCAAACAAGTAGAATGCTTAAAGATAGAATAACTTCTCACAAAAGTGACTGCAGAAGGAATGTGAGATCTTGTCGCCTTGTTGAACATGTAATAGATAAAGATCATGTGATTGACTATAATAATGTCAAAATTCTCGATAATGAACGAAATCTCAATAAGCGTCTCTTGAAATGGTTCATATAAATAACAATCAAAATTCAATGAATAAAAGAACAGACATCAATGACCTGAGTACAATATACACATTTCTATTAAAAAAACATAAAGAAAATTTCTCAACTCGTCCTCCTTGAATTGATATTTATTATTTTTTTTTTTTATATATATATATATATATATATATATATATATATATATATATATATTATATATATACACATTCTTATACTTTTTATAATCACACTCTGTATGTTACAATTGTATTCTGAAGTTTTTGGAAACTGTCATTTTGTCATTTTAAAATATTTTAACACCGATGTTTCTTTTTGTATTTAATTTTTTCCGTATTTCATGTTATTAGTCTTGAAAAAGAAAATAAACGTTTTCCATTATTCTTCCTCGTGGACGAACTTCCTCCATTTCTATATATACATATATATATATATATATATATATATATATATATATATATATATGCAAATAAAAATTTACAATTACTTACTCAAGACCACCTAGCAGATTCGAAAATATAAATCCTTATTTACAATACATTAGAATCCACGAGGGAGGTGTCCAAGCGAAAATACCTTCATGACTCCCCAAAATAGAAGTCCTCTGAAGGAGTCCTGGTCGTGAAAGTAATATATTTTTTCAAAACAAAATCCGGCATTTTGGATGATTTTAAAAAACTCCTGTGATGGAAAAAATATTCAGAGAATAATTTTTACTGCCTAATTCTATCTCTCAGACCACATTAATGTGGTCATTTTGTTTTTTCAAATCTCACTTTAAATTCGTAATCGGCGACCCCGAAAATTCCCCTAGAGCGAGACGCAAATCTAGAACCTAAGTGCTTTGAAAAATTGTCCGCCATTTTGTTTTCTAAAAACCTGACTTTCAAATTTGTAATCAGCGACCCCGAAAACCCCCCAGTAAAATTTTTTATCAACAAAAAATCGAATCTTCATATTTTTGCCGCCTAAATGTATTTCTCTGAGCGACATCGCGCCGATTGCACTCGTGACGACTTCTTCAATGTATACACATTCTGACAAAATATTTGTTTGGTATAGGCTGAAATCTACAAGAGTAAAAAAGAAAGCAATAATAATATAAGGTCATATAGCAGAGAAAAGCGCAATGCTGTACTCCGCTTTGTTAACCCCACTTAGCTATTGAAGTGACGGAGTCACGGACACAAGCGGCAGCGAACGATTCGTTATCGATAGGTCGATATCCACTTCTTCGCGATAAGTGAGGAGAAATTGTAAGGCTGTCTCAACATTTAACAAGCTTTCTTTTATGCTCTCGCTAAATCGTAATACCACAATTATTTTTTGTCCGAATATGTATAAGGCTATAGTTTCTTATATTTTACAATTTAGTCGTCAAATATCAAATGTTGGGCCTATGTGCTGCACCTTCTTTCAAAATATATCACACACAAAAGAAAATTTGTACTACTATTATTATATTTCTGTTGAAAAAGTATAAATAAATATTTTTGCTGATAAAAATATGTTTTCGAAAAGGAAGATAAGAAAAGTCGATATATTTTGCGCTGAAAAGGAGGAAATCTCCTATAGTAGGGTCAAAAATGTATCACACACCTAAACTTAAATAAATAATAAATAAAAAAATATATAGCTCTTTTCTGCATTTTGGAAACTCGATCCGTAGAGCGCGATGCATTTTTAACAAACTTTAAAATGCAATAACTTCACTCCCCGTAGAAAGTAAAAAGGTAAAAGTAAAATCTTTTATTCTCCAAGTAGGCCACGAACTGCAATGGTCTTTTCTCGCCTCTTCGGCTGGAACTATCTGGGGATTAGGTCTAAGGGAGTGGGGGTGGAAGGAATGGTGGTAGATATTGAGGGGATGTTACTGACTCAGCATTTTCCTATTTTATATATGAAAACCCGTGAAAAAACAGGTCATGCGGCCGTGGGGATCAAACTCCTGAATGAGAGGCAGGTGCGCTACCACAGGGAGCCATCTTACTGAAGTGATTTTTGTAAACTTTAGAGACATTTTCGTTAGAAGTAAATATACCATTAATTAGTATATTGTTGGAACATACGTTGCGTAAAAGAGCAAGGTCTATAAGATTTAGAGCATTTTTTAAACCTCAAAAAGATAAGTATCTAAAAAATACTCGGAATCTGCTTTTAGTTCGATTTGCTATCAATATAAAAAAGAAACGACATGGATTTTTTCTAAAATCACCGAAAAATCCGTATAACTACCCAAAAATTTAAATTTGGAGTTAAAGTTAAAGTTTTGGACGATTTCGTTTTAAAAGTGCAATATCTCGGATACCCGTGGTACAATAATCGCTTATGATAGCAGCCGAGTTAGGAATTTAATTTATCAGATTCGATATCCTAAGACCAGTTTCTGCCTTTCGGCTTCGTCAGTTAGGATTTTCGGATCCAATAAATAAAATTCCAAACTCGCACAAGTCAATAGGTAAATCCGCTATAAGATAAAATTCTTAAATGTGCTACCATCTATAAATGGTTAGAAGAAAGTTTTGATACTTTACAAAGCAACGATTCCCTATATTGGGTGTTTTTCTGATTTTATTTTTTTTATTTATTTATTCAATAAATACACTGAATGATAAGCGATAAGTGCTACTGCACTTGTTTCGCATGAAAGGCGTCATAAAACATGATCATCACCATTATAAATAGAATTATACCCAAAGACCAGACATCTGTATGAACCTTGACCGATCTTCTTTCCAATTAAGTATTCCCTTTTTTCCAGAGCATTTACTTCAGAATTTCGAGGACTCAAAACGGTCGCCATGTGTTAATTAGCAGGTTTTTTCTTTACCTTTGATTTTCCATTCCGAGTCGTTCCCGCGTATACACCTACTTGAATTTTCGTTCCAGTCTTTTGGTATTGCTCAACATAGATTTAAATTACAAAAATTTGGGCAAAGTTTTTATTTGACCGATTCTGGTCAAAATGTCACTCTCTTCTTTGTATCCCTTTAAGGGAGGGATTAATACAAAGTTAGCAAACGAGTTAGGAATTTAATTTATCAGATTCTGCCAGAACCCGGTCTCAGGATGTCGAATCTGATACTGATCTGAAACTAGTTTGCATACAAAGAAGACCAGAATCGCTCAAATAAAAACTTTTCAACACACAATGCAAATTGTGTGATATGCAACACCCAATACATTGGGAATCGTTGCTTTGTAAAGTGTCAAAACTCTCTTCTAACCATTTATAGATGGTAGAGCACATTTAAGAATCGCTTGTGGAGTATACAGCTGGCAGAGCAAAGTCAGCAGAACGAAACATGACTAGAATAATATAATGCTAATTAAATGCTCTATTGAAAAATGTTATGCTCCTTTTTAAAAGAAAAAACGTACGTTCTGCTAGCTTCAGATGAACTCAGCAGATCAGACTAATTCAATATTGTTATAAAAACTAATATGAAACACGAAGTAAATAATTTAAAGAATTCAAATTTATCACAGTCTACAGAAAAAGTAAGAAAACATTGCTCTCAAGATCTACAAAGTCCAAATTTGATAAAAAATTTGAATTTAGTACCACATCCTAAATCAACATAATTTAGGACGCCCTAATTGGTCTAATGGCTGGGTAAGGTGGGTAGGGTTTTTTATTTCAGATCGCTATAGTGCACAAAAGTTGCCATTGGTATAGACGTTAAAAAAGCGCTAATTATTATTTTTTTTATTAATTTGTAGCTTTTGCAAAATTTCAAAGTTTGACATTACAATCGTACGACAGAGATACTTGTGGGAAGACCTCTACAATGGAGTATTTGTCTTCTCCATTAAAACGAACTTCCATTCCGCCACATTTTCCAACACTTAGATGGAAATACAACAGGTCCAATAGGATATTCCGGGCCGATTGGAAAGGTCCTACCTAATTGTGAAAGACTACCAGTTGTTGATTTTCATCCTATTGATTGTGAGATTCCAAAAGCTGACAACCGTATTCTTAGCAAGGACCAATTGGTACTTGCTTGAGATATCAGAAGTCATCAGGTCAGCACATTGTTCAGAAGACTTTGTAGTACTTGATCCTGGCCCAATGTCACATTCAAGATCTCTACATCAGTGTGTCGAGCCCTTCTGAATATCTGAGAGAGATTGTTATTAGATTCATTCTCAAATGTTATATGCCTATGTGGTTTGCCATAAAAATTAACCACAAATTCACATATGGGCCTAGACATGTTTACAAAACAATTGTATCTACAGGGTACTTACCAGAAGAGCTGCTTCATATTGTTGTTTTACAACGGAATGCTTACTTTGCCAATCCCGAAAATGTACTTTTGGTTATGGTAACTGATGAAAGAAACCATATCCGAGAGCTGGGCTTTAGGCGTATCATGAAGGCAAAGCAAGCAATATCTGAAAGTGACTCTATCAGAATCTTTAAACCAACAAACGTAAACTTTAAAGATAAAGACTATACCGAAATTATTAAATGGAACACCAGTATACTGACTCCTCCTCCACTGTTAAGAGCATTGACTAATGAAGAGATCAAACAGTTTGTGAGCAACATTATGAGCGTAGATGCTTTCCCATGCCTACTCAGGCAGTTGAAAGATGCGTTAAGCTATTGATCGAAGCTTCAAGTAAAGTGTGTGGACACAGTTCCGGAGACGGCGGCTATATTAAAACCACATTACTGCCACGCTAAGCGATCCAAATTTTTCACACAAATCCAAATTTTGATGTTTATCGATAGATGAAGATTAGAAAGGAAACATCATGCGTTAAGCTAGTACGCATCTTTCAACTGCCTGTGTAGGCATGGGAAAGCATCTACACTCATAACAGGCTTGAAGCCATTGCTCACACATTCTGTTTGATCTCTTCATTAGTAAATTTCGGTATAGTATTTATCTTTCTGATAGAGTCACTTTCAGATATTGCTTGCTTTGTCTTCATGATACGCCTAAAGCCCAGCTCTCGGATATGGTTTCTTTCATCAGTTACCATAGACAAAAGTACATTTTCGGAATGGGCAAAGTAAGCATTCCGTTGTAAAACGGGATCAACAATTTGAAGCAGCTCTTCTGGTAAGTACCTTGCAGATTCAATTGTTTTGTAAACATGTCTAGGCTCATCTGTGAATTTGTGGTTTATTTTTATGACAAACCACATAGGCATATAACATTTGAGAATGAATGTGACAATCTCTCTCAGATTTTCAGAAGGGCTTGACAAACTGATGTAGAGATCTTGAATGTGACATTGGGCCAGGATCACGGTACTACAAAGTCTTCCGAACAATATGCTGACTTGATGACTTCTGATATCTCAAGCAAATACCAATTGGTCCTTGTCAGCTTTTGGAATCTCACAATCAATAGGACTAAAATCAACAACTGGTAGTCTTTCACAATTAGGTAGGGCCTTTCCAATCGGCCCGGAATATCCTATTGGACCTTTTGTATTTCCATTTAAGTGTTGGAAAATGTGGCGGAATGGAAGTTCGTTTTAATGGAGAAGACAAATACTCCACTGTAGAGGTCTTCCCACAAGTATCTCTAACTCGTATGATTAAAATGTACTAAACCGTCAGACTTTGAAATTTTGCAAAAACTACTAATTTTACTCATTTTGTACTATGTTGCGCGACCGGAAGATATGAAACAAATGTATAATAAGTGCATATATATTGATTTTACATATTTTTAGTAGTTAATTCATGGTATAGGAACGCAATTAAAACCATCTGGCGTGCTTAAAAAAATTATGAAAAATTAAGGTTTTTCACAATTTTTTGCTAAATTCGACGGCATTGCGCGACCGGAAGACAAATTAATAAAAAAATAATAATTAGCGCTTTTTTAACGTCTATACCAATGGCAACTTTTGTGCACTATAGCGATATGAAATTTAAAAGAAGCTTTTTTCGAACCAGCCTAAGGGTGGGGGTGGAACCCAAATTGCAGCCATTAATTTTATCAATATATAGATGAGTGTTTAAAATAACTCATTAACGAATTATTAAGAAAGATGACATTTTATTATTTAAAATGCCACAGTGTTCGATACTGTTATTCTTTATTCAAGGAATTTACGAACTTTTCCAATAATCCTTCCAATAAAGTCGGTAGATATTAAGCCCACCGGTGCGCCACTGTACATGGCGTGAGTAATCCCAGCTGGCAAATCCGTCTACACAGAATCACAACACACAAAAGAGCCCCGAGGCTCTCCTCATCTTCGTTTATTACTTGAAAGAGGAACCCGAACCCAACGAGCACCGGAGAGGCACCATCAGTATGTTGTACCCAGCCCAGAAGCAGTACCAATCTGACATGCCGCTATACACGCTTGGCCATTCGCTTCCGTAACCTCTCAACAACAAAAAAAAACAACTTTCTGATATGTAACTGAAAGTACCAACGACCTGAAGTTCAAAAAAATTAGTACCCTCGTCTGTGATAAAACTGCTTAAATTCTGTTTTTGTGATATAATATTTAAATTTAACCAAAACCTGATTTATACGTGTTAAATAACTAAGCGAAAAGTTGAATTTGTTTAAACAAAGTGAAGGTCGCGTTAGAAAGATAAGCGATCGTCGTATAGTCGCTTTTTTGCTTTAATTTATTCTAAAAGTACATGTCGATTTTATATCAAGTGTCCTAATTACGCCGACCCTTAATTGTGGTGCTTCTTAATTAATTTGGATTATAAAAATTTCACAAAATGGTAAGTGATATGCTGATTTACCATCAAGTTATTATTTTATTTAGACATCAGCAATTGTTATACAACTATTTCGTGCATTGCAGGGAATAATTTTAAGAAAGGGCTTTCAATAATGTATTTATTACTATCCATGGGCGTACGGATATGTATTAACGAATTTAACAAGTTTAGTTGAAATAAATCACGTTAGAATAAATTTTTTTTAAAATAGCCTCAAATAAAAAAATTATTTTTACTGCGGCTTTAAGAAATTATCATTTTCTTAATAGTTGCTCTGAAAATCTATCTTTCTACCTAGATTTTGACGTACAAAGCCGTTATTTTGAAACAAAATGTTTTGCAAAGTCATTTTGGTATCATAATTAAAATCACAGGCCATATTTTCGAGCTGATCGAGGAGAATTTTCTTTCTAAAAAAATTTAATGACTTTTTATGTGACAATTTCCCAAATATCATATTTCCAGCTACAGGAGTTTTGATTTACAGCAGAACATTTTAGTTGCTCCATACAGGGTGTCCCAACTAAAATTTGCACCCAAATATTTCGATTTTTGTTCAAATTTTGAAAAAATGCCGAAACAAGTCAATTTTAAACTAGAGGGGGCTCAATATTTTCATCCCTCTAGCGCCCAGAACCACCCCTTGAAAAATCTTAAATGGCAAAGGGTGTTAAGTGATACATCATTTTGAAGCTGCTTTCATTATCTAATGCAACCCCGTTCTTTTTTTATTTTGGAGACTCTTTTTAGAGAAAACTGCTTAGATTACACAGCCCCACAAAAATTTTTTGTCTACACCAAGAACTTCACTACTGTAACTAGGGGTTTTTGGGGTCAGGGTTAAGGACATTTGAAGGTCAAATTGAAGAAAACTTCTAGAAAAATCTGAAAAAATTCATACAAAGGTTTTCAGGGTCGCTGAATCCGAATCCTAGGTCCACTTTACTTCATAAGGTCAGGGTCAAGATTATTTGAGTGTCAAATTGAGGAAACCTTCTGGGAAAAATCAGAAAAAATTCATACAAAGGTTTTCAGGGTCTCAGAATCCGAAACGGAGGTCCGCTTGACCTCGATCAGGTCAGGGTCAAGGTCATTTGAGGGTCAAATTGAGAAACCTTCTGGGAAAAATCGGAAAAAATCCATACAAAGGTATTTAAATTAAAAACCTTGAATTACTAGTACTGATATATTTCGTCTACCGAAATATTTTATGGGAGTAAACAAATTGCATAAATGAAAAGAAAAATAGTCAAATCTCCCAGGAATTGGACATTAAATGTCAACGTTGCCTCAACGTCTGGACTTCAAACAACTACTCCTTGGGCTATATGCCCCAAGAGGTATTGAATTATAGAAGTCCCGACGTTGGTTGGAACCTGAAAAAGCAGGACATTAAACCAACAACTTTGATTTTGTTATTAAAGGAGCTCGTCATCCTTAGACCGGTTTGGGCATTATTGTGCCTCTTCAGTAAGGAGCAGACAAGCTCGACTTTCCATCTCTAAGGAAAGTCTGACAGTGGATTCGACTAGCCCAGTTCCTATAAGATACAGTTGCGTTAGGAAAAAATTAGATTATGAAAGGCATTAATCGTGAAAATAATTGGGTCAAAAAACTTGGTCTAATGTTTGAAACTTTAGCGAAAAAATAATATTTTGTCAAAAAAAAAATAACGACAATATGACATTGTGCCCTCAAAGCGATTAAAAAAAATTAGATTTGAGTAAAAAGATTGATATACAGGGTGCGCCAATTATTTCCACTCGATCTCTAGCACCGAAACTAAAAGAGATATCAACAAGATTTTTTGTAGGGGTAGACAGTGTCACTCGGACTACAATTTTAAAATATTTTGATGTATACAGGGTGGCTAATTTTTGTGGAATGAAAATTAATTTGGTTTTTTTAAATTGAACACCCTGTATATGATTATGTCTTCTGATTCTACTTAATATTAGATTTGCGGTAGTTTTTTGTATTTGTAAATCCGACGCGGCGTTGAAAAGTTATTCCTATTTTAAGCAGATTTAATGAAAAAACAGCACTTCAGAAATATTAGCACAAAAACCACATTTTTTAAAAAATTCCTCAAAAAAGCTACTATGATGTAAATGAAACATGCACCTATCACAATAATCACACAACATCTTCACCTGTTGCACAGGGTGTTTGCCGATGGCGTGCCAATAGTCTAGTTTTCAAATGGCAATAACTTAATTTTTTCAAATGGGACACCCTGTATATTTTTCTTCAGTTAGAAGCTCTCCCTAATAGGCATTAAAAAAATATAGGGTTTTGCACATCTAACTTTACTATTTACTTTAATAATTGACGTTAAGTGACAAACAACATATTTTACACAATTTTTAATAAGTACAAAATTTTACAAAGTTTAAAAGTAAGAAAACTACAATAGTGAAAGTTAAAATTTATAGTAGGTGTTCAAAATGTCTTCCATTTTCATTTATACATTTTCTTGCCCTTTTTTTCATTGATTTACGCACATCTCTTAGCATTGCAGGGGTCACCTGTCTAAATGCTGCAGTAATTCTTTCTTTCATATTTTCTTTTGTGGTAACCTCTTCTTTGTAAACAATATTTTTAATAAAACCCCACAAGAAAAAATCGCAAGGTGTAAGGCAAGGCGACCTAGTAGGCTAATTTATAGGTCCTCCCTCCCCTTCCTATCCAACGATCCTGAAATTCCCTATTTAACCAATTGCGAACATCTAATAGGTAATGTGGTGTGGCACCATCTAATTGAAATTGCGATAATTTTGAGCCACATTTTGCAATAAGTTGTGAAAATCGTGTTCTAAAAAATCTAAAAATATAGCTCCCATTTACAGTCCCATCAAAGAAATAGGGACCAATTACATAATCACCTAGTATTCCCACCTACATATTCAAAGACCAGCGATACTGGGATGTGGTTCTAAATAAATGTTCAATAATGGAAGTTGTGTCTATTTACACAACCGTTTTTATGAAACGTGGCTTCGTCGGAGAATAAAACTTTGTTTAAAAAGTTACGCTCTGTATTTATCTTGTTTATTAACCATCTACAGTATTCCACTCTACGCGCGAAATCACGTGGTAACAATTCTTGGTGAAGCTGGATATGATAGGGGTGATATTTATTCTTTTTTATTATGCGTCTAATTGTTGTATTGGAAATATCTAACTGATTGCTTAATTGCCTTGTGCTTATATTGGGATCTTCAACTATAGTAACAGCTGTAGTTTCACGTGAATGTTTTTCATACTTGACGGTTCCTGTTCTATCAAATCTATTCTTTAAATTCTCAAAAGTATTCTTTTGTGGATGACGTCTTTCTGGGTATCTTTGACGATAGACCCTACTAGCAAGAAACGCATTTTTTTGACATTCACAATAGCGATTAAATATAGTAGACGTGATACAATACAAAATTTTATGTTGACAATTAATACCATAACAAAATATACCTTCTGTCATTTTCATAGGTAACTTGATTTCTTATTAAAAATTGTGTAAAATATGTTGTTTGTCACTTAACGTCAATTATTAAAGTAAATAGTAAAGTTAGATGTGCAAAACCCTATATTTTTTTAATGCGTATTAGGGAGAGCTTCTAACTGAAGAAAAATATACAGGGTGTCCCATTTGAAAAAATTAAGTTATTGCCATTTGAAAACTAGACTACTGACACGCCATCGGCAAACACCCTGTGCAACAGGTGAAGATGTTGTGTGATTATTGTGATAGGTGCATGTTTCATTTACATCGAAGTAGCTTTTTTGAGGAATTTTTTAAAAAATGTGGTTTTTGTGCTAATATTTCTGAAGTGCTGTTTTTTCATTAAATCTGCTTAAAATAGGAATAACTTGTCAACGCCGCGTCGGATTTACAAATACAAAAAACTACCGTAAATCTAATATTAAGTAGAATCAGAAGACATAATCGTATACAGGGTGTTCAATTTAAAAAACCAAATTAATTTTCATTCCACAAAAATTAGCCACCCTGTATACATCAAAATATTTTAAAATTGTAGTCCGAGTGACACTGTATACCCCTACAAAAAATTTTGTTGATAGCTCTTTTAGTTTCGGTGCTAGAGATCGAGTGGTAATAAATGGCGCACCCTGTATGTTCGAAAAATGAAATTATCAGAAAAATTAAAATTATGTCAAACCAGTTAAGAATGCTCTTCTAGCATTGCCATAAACCCAACAAATTGTAATGATTATTTCCCTTGCCTGTCAAATATCAATTTTTAACCAATCACGTGCTTGGAAACTGATTTGACGCAGCCAATCAAAATAAAATAAAGCGACTATTCACCTTGGTGGTAAATAGTCGGCTATTTGATCATCGTCCTCAATATTCACCTGAAGGACGGTATTTATACGTACGTACAGAATTTTTTTTTGACTCGGGAAATAATCTTATTAAATATAACGCGACATGGACAAATTAGCTACTATTTTTATTGCTACTAAATTTCTCGTATATTTTACAATTTGTCTCGACAATTTTGGCATTAATAATCAAAGAATATCTCTGATTGGCCTATCAAGTTCAGTTTTCAGATACGAGCTTCTCGCGACAGTATGAATATGGCTGCTGGCTGCAGAATCGGCAATAATTCGCATCCGCAAGCAGAGCCAAAAATATGTTTACTTCAAATATTACTTTGTATATCATTTTTCTGAGCTGAGGTGACCTGACCTGACCTGTTGTACCGTTATCTTACCTATCTGTTACATTTTATTTATTTCTGCTTGTGTATTGTGTACAATCGCCGAAGCCTGCAGCCAAATTCATACTGTCGGGAGACGCTTCCTTTCAGATTTGTGTATGTGACAGTTAAACGTCAAATATAAATAATCACGCTGTGCACTCATTTAAAAATTAACAGATTTGGAATTTCGTTCGATGTCAATGTTTCCTGTTTATTAAACTTTATTAATTTCTCTTATCAACTTTTTACCTTTTTGCTAATTTCCTCTAATTCTGCCGAATTTCAGATTTTTTAGCTTTTACTTTGTTTGTGAAATAGTCTAATAAAATTCCACTTGTAATTGAATTTATCTCATAAGTCTGTAGATAGATAGAAAGATAGATAGATTTATTTATTAAATAGGAACCCTAATATACATATAAGATATAAATTACACAGTATATAAAATAAAAAATACAATAAACAGTTTGTTTAAATTATTCTACAACTATTTAGCAGGTAAATCTATTATTAAAATAGGAATTAAAAAAGAATTTTACATAATAAAACTATTGAATTGACAACACTAAAGTTATTACATTTTAAAAAAATATTCATTTCGGAAGCTCATAGTGGTTTGTATTTTAATTTCTCTCTTTCTCTCTCTCTTTCCACTAGATTAAAACCACTTAGTTGTTAAAAAAGTTTTTTTATTGACGTTTCGGCTTTCTATATCGAAAGCCGTTATCAAAATGACATAAAATAAATAAATTTACTAGAAACAGAACACTTGATAATCTTGCAAAAATATGACATCAACATAGTATACATAGAATAAGATTTTGAGATTGAAGATGTCAAAATCTATTTCAATCATATTTTTGTGACGTTTAAAAATTCGTTCCCAGAAACGTCACAAAAATATGATTGAAATAGATTTTGACATCTTCAATCTCAAAATGTTATTCTATGTATACTATGTTGATGTCATATTTTTGCAAGATTATCAAGTGTTCTGTTTCTAGTAAATTTATTTATTTTATATCATTTTGATAACGGCTTTCGATATAGAAAGCCGAAACGTCAATAAAAAACTTTTTTAACAACTAGGTAAGTGGTTTTAATCCAGTGGAAAGAGAGAGAGAAATTAAAAAAATATAATACAATACAAAAAAAAACTATTACCATTGGACAATTTTATCTCATACTCATAAATTCTTTGATCTTTATTTTGAAGACATTGAGAGATTGCGAATTTTTTACATCTATGGGTAGATTGTTAAAGTTAAAGAGAAAACTTTAAAAAACAATAAATTCATTGTACTTTTATAGCAAGTTCGCGAAATATATATGTTATTAATATTTCTTGTGTTGTGTGAATGAACATCTTTGCTGAGAATAATATATTTTGATGCAAATATTCCGGAGCTATCTTATTTACAATTTTATAAACCAAAATCATGGAAAAATAAAATAACCTATCGTTTATTGAAAACCATTTTAGAGAACATAACATATTCCTTATAGGAGTATAACGATTAGTTCTTAGGATTATCCTCATTCCACGGTTTTGAAGTATGTTCAACTTATTGAGTTTTAGTAAGTATAAAATGAACGCACAATAATCAAAGTGAGATTGAATAATCGTATTATAAATAGTGATTCTTGTTATAACTGATAAATTTTGAGCTATTCTAAAACTAACTAACTAAAAAAATAAGGTTTTTTTTTATATTTTTTTGGAAATATAATCAAAGTGGCCTTCAAAGGTCAAGAAATTATCTAAGTAAAATCGGCGCCAAACCACGTCTGGACCTTCGTAATTCAATTCCCGGGGGGGGGGGGGGGGGGATATAGGCCAAGGAGTAGTTGTTGTAGTCCAGACGCTGGTGCAGTGTAGGACATTTAATGTCTTTGTTCTTGGGAACTAGTGTGATTTATTTCACAACCTTAAAGTAAAATACTTCACTGATGTAACAATTTCTATTCTTTCACTGTTAATAGATAAATGTATATTATTTGTATTCAATAAATTATATTTGTATTTAGTTGTAACTATCATAGCGGGGGTTTTTGAAACATTTAGTTTTAATTTATTATTGTCTAAATATTTACTCAGAGTTTTTAAGATATCATTCATTTTTTGGATGGCCTTTTCTAAATTTAAGTCAGTGCATGCAATAAAAGTATCATCTGCAAATAGCTTGATAAAGTCGCATTTTATGAATAGTTCTACATCGTTAATGTATAATATAAATAGCAGTGGACCAAGTACACTGCCTTGCGGAACTCCTGTATCATTTCCCGTTTCAGAAGATGTTTGATCGCCTAACGAACTCGCTGTTTTCGGTTTTGTAAGTAATCACTAAGCCAATCAAGTACTCTACCCTCTATACCATAATGTTTTAGTTTAATTAATAGTATCCCTCTATCAATTGTCTCAAAGGCCCTTCGAAAGTCAAGAAAAACACCAAAGTATATCTTTTTTTATCCAAATTACCTTTAAGAAAACATAACGTATGCTGTAATGCCGACTCACAAGAAAATCCTTTGCGAAAACCAGATTGGTTATTAATCAAAACAGAATTATTATTGACATGTTTTAATAATTGTTCATACACTGCAACTACAAGAAGTTTTTCAATTGGAGGTAAAATATTAATAGGGCGAAATTCTTGGGCTTTGGTAGTATTATTAACTTTTTGAATAGGAATAATTGTACTCGTCCTCTGGACTCGTGGTGTTTTTAAGCAACTCAGTTTTGTTATGAAATGAATCGACAGACTTATCGCGAAAATTTAATCACTTGTTTCTGTTAGTTTTGTTTTTGTACGCGGCATTCTGCTTTAACAAAAATAAAAATTACCTAATTTTTGCTTTGTCCTTTTATTAGTTTTCCGATTAGTTGATTTTGAAATATTTTTATATAGAGTGTTTACAAAATATTAACTGTTCTAAAAATATACATTTAATTTGATATTTTGATTGGTTAGAGGAAAATAATTTCCTCATAAATTCTAAAAATTACATTTAGATCATAGTATTAATGAAAACGTCATATAATTAATAATTAGGTACATTTTGAGCCACCATAATTTTGATAAACTGAAACTTTGAAGTTTCAATTTTAGTATTAAAATTATCTGCGGGAAAACAAAAAATACGTCGAATTCAGTTGTTTGTGATCTTTCCAAATGTGTAGAGTAATTTCTAAAAATCCTTTATTCAGGTGTTGTTTTGAACCTGAAAAAATTTGTCAATTTTTTTCTAAACCGGACCTGGATTTTTTCTTACAAATATTCTAATCGCTTGGATACCTTACAGAAAGTTCCTATGTGAAATATGAAAAAAATATACCGCGTGGTTCGTAAATTACGAGTCAAGAAGGAAATGACTAAAATTAATAAAACGCTCTGTATCTCAGTTAGGAAGACGGTTACACCCAACAAATATAGGTTTTTTGGAATTATCTAATTGTGTTATGTCTGCGTTTAATGTATGGACACTTCGCAACCCTGTATAATTTGATATGTTTATCAAAAAAAACAAATACTGGAAAAATATGCTGAAAATATGAAAGTCAGACGTTTTTTCACCTATTTATAAAACCGATATCAACTTAGGTATCTACTATCGCTTAATTGATATAGCGCTACCGCAGTAGTAAAAACTTAATCAGAACCTTGAGATTAATAAAAAAGTTTTCCTTTACTTCGTATATTATTAATAAAATAAACCAATCACAATGTTTACCCAAATGGATTACCGATTCAAGATCACTGTGTAGGTGAATTTTCGAATGAGATCACGCAAACATGGACCAGATGGATGATATCATATTTCGAACTCCGTATGGAAAAATAAAATGTTAATTATATTCAAATTCGTTTAAAAATACACATCAAACATCTACAAAAAGCTCTGACGGAAAAGGAACATTAACATTATAATAGTATATGCGCATATATTTATCATAGTAAATGCGCATATATTAGTACCGGCTGACAACAGATTATGAATTAATTTTGATTTTAAAAATAACAGTAAAGTCATCCGATACCGGGTAAATACATAATTGCAACAGTCATAAAAATATATAATATAATAGATATTTTTTCGTAAATATCCCTTAATATTTCCCGCAAATAAAAAAAAATAAAATTCCTACTCGAAAGCCTTCAAATCACCGGAGTTCTTGAAAATACCCTTCCCTTCATTTACCACGGGCGGATACAAAATGCGGACCAAATAGGGTGGACTACCAGCCACCAGAAAAGGTACTATAATTTGTTTGCAGGAAAGTTTAGAAGGTATAGTTAATGAATTTAAGAAAAAATAGAGGTCACTCATTGTCAGAATATATTTAACTGTTAAGAGGTAGGATACTTTAATGTCATTTTAGTTTTGCTAACCATTAATAGTATATTATGTAATGATAGCTATTAATACACGAACTTAAGGTAAGTTACGACATGAGCCGCGAGTGTATTAATAGCCATTACATGAAAGTTGCATACGCTATTTTTTCTATGACAAAATATAAAGTACCTTAACTGAAAACTATTAATTTATTTGATACATTTGACACCACAAGAATAATTTTGACATTAGCTTTCACAGAACTGTCAATATAATATCTAATATCTACCAACAACCTACTTGATTGTTGCAAAGTCAGTAATAGAAAGCATAGGTGTCTATTGGTCAAAATCAGTGTCAAGTGGGGAAAGTACTTTTCCCACATGTTGAACAATATACTATTCTCGCACATATCTCTTCATTTCAGCACAGGTAAATTCACATTGACATTAACACTAAATTTTGGCAAATGTGATTTTTTCAGGAAAAGGATTTTTAATTTTATATTTATTCATTTTAAAATGTTTAAGGTCATTTACAAACAGAATTTTTTTGAAAACTAAGTTTAAATACCGATATATCTGTATCTGTATCATATGACGCAATATTTTGCAACATATTCTGCTGATATAGAAGGTTTAGATAATATTAAATATAAGTCAGGTTGGCCGAGCGGTCTAAGGCGCCAGATTTAAGCTCTGGTTCACGAGAGTGAGCGTGGGTTCGAACCCCACACCTGACAGTCTTGTTTTTTGTTAATAAGCCACATAAGTTTAAAAGTTTAATGTTTCCAAAACTCATCACAGAAAAAATATTAAATTTTAATTATATTTCAAGACGTCCACAACTTGAGGAAGATTTTGTAAACCAGTCGTACATTAATTAAAAAACATACTTTTTTTAACAAAAATAGATATCGAGGACTTTAAAAAAATATAATCAAGTTATTTTTTTATACGAGTTTAATGGTCAACAAAACGGTATAATTATTTCGATTTCAACTTCCACAAGCATGTCTATTTCATTAGAGCGTAGCGAAATAATTACGGTTTTGTCAAATGCATTACAAGTATAAAGTGCTTTTTTTATTCCTTATTTAACGTTAGTGTATATACAGTGTGTCCACTTAAGTTCGCAGCATATGGGAAACTTTATTACTTATTTTACGAAAAAAGTTATTCTTTACAAAAGATTCTGCATTGTCTGAAACCTAAAATGCAACTATCACATATCAATTTTTTGCAGTCGTATACGAGGTTTGTCAAAAAATATGAATTTTGCTCAGGAGTAAAGTACCTACCTATATTTTTGAAATATGAAAAAAGTTATTAAAAAAACTTTTAACATTTTTTTGATACTGACAATTTTGAATTCATTGAAAAGCTTAAAAGGGACGAAAAGACAAGAATTCTATACCAATTTTTGTTAATATTGTTTAAATTAGTCCGAAAAAGTCGACAACAAATGAAAAATTCCTTTATTATTGATTTAAAAAAAAATATTCTTCATAAAAAGTTCTGAATTACATTATATAATCAATAAGCAGGAATTAAATTTGCAAAATACTTATACTCCGTTTGAAAATGCATAATAGCCCTGTTTTTATGGCAAATGTCTTTATACCGGATTGTTCAATGCAGAAAAAAAGGAATTGTTGATACCTTCTTATGTGAATTTTCACTAGATTTTAATATGACCACCCGAAAAATCTCAAATACAATACATCATAAAATGTAAATAAGCAAACCCTAAGGTATTAACCAATAATTCTATACCTCAGTGACGGGAACACGAAATTACTTTAATATAAAAAATAGGAAACTGTCAATATTAAGTACCCACATTTATTTTTATAAAAATAGTATACCTACTAGATATCAGGTTAGGACATTTCCTTAAAATTTAATAATAAATATGCACACAACCAAAATATGATATAGACACTAAAAAAAAAATCTTTGCAGAAAAAAAAACACTCTTATTTCGTTTTTAGAAATACGGGGTGATTCCGTACAAATTTGTTTGTTTCTATTTCGGGTACTAGCGTCATATAAACTTATTATAATTAATATAAATATAGAGTTACATACCTAAATAATTAACAACGAAGGTGAAATTTTTTGAACCATAAAAATTCCAAAAAAGGACCATGGGCGTAACAAAACTGCCTGAAATCACACTTGTTCCCAAGACCAAGGACATTAAAAATGTCCTACACTGCACCAGCGTCTGGATTTTCTTATTAAAGTGAAGATGGCGTTGGACTCTCCTCGTTCGTGATATACGTGCTGTAACGCAAACACTTTTATCAAGAACGAGGCGAGTCGAATTCATTTTCAGACAGCCTTTAGAGATAGGATGTCGAGCTAGCCTGGCTTCTTACTGATGAGGAACAATAATTCCGAAACCGGTCTAAGAATGGCAAGCTCCTTTAATAACAAAATCGAAGTTTTTGGTTTAAAGCCCCCAATACCTGGTGGGGCATATAGTCCAAGGAGTAGTTATTGAAGTCCAGACGCTGGTGCAGTGTAGAACATTTTTAATGTCCTTGGTCTTGGGAACAAGTGTGATTTTATTTCACATCCTTAGGCAGCTAAATAAGTAAGTCGTTTTCTCCCGAAAAGGAGTCATCATAATCAGTTTCCTCAATTCCCACAGAAATAATAATTGGTTCTATTGTTTCCTCTATTAACATATCAAGTTTCCAGAATTTCTCTTCTTCATATAATATTTGACGAACATCTTGAAGTTTAAATGTTGTATTGTTTATCGCGACATATCCCTTCATTTGAGCACAGATTAGTTCAGTGGGGTTAAGTTCACAGTGATAAGGTGGTAACCTCAACACTTTAACTCCTTGTTCTTTTTCTATTTCATCCACACTATACTTCTTAAATTTTGGTGCCATTTTGGCCAATCGGAGAGTTCTTGCTTTTTCCATTTAGTGTTAGGTAAGTTCCTTTAATCTTGAATGGTAACTGGCATTGTCCATAACTATTACAGAATTTGTCGGTAATTAATCTATCATTTGACTGAAATATTGCTCAAAAACATCAGCAGTCATTTCTTCATGGTAGTCTCTATCATCAAATCCTTTATCTTCTATAAATGCCTGACGAGCATTTGTAACCTGTTTATCTTGCCAAACTTTTTTTACAAAATGTCCTTCATTTATCCATTTTTCATCTAAATAAAAAATATTTTCGTCTTCTCTTCTTAATTTTCTAATTTAATCTTTTCTAAGAAAGTTGAGGGCTACTTAAATTGACCTTGAATTGTAAATATTTTCTACCTGTAGAGATTACATACTTACCAAGAATTGAAATAAATTGGTATTTTTAAAAATTTTAGGAAGAAAACCCAAGATTTCATTTTGGAACAAATAATGCTAAACATTTTATTTTAGAAATTATCCGAGAGTCTTTTATGATGTTATATTGGGGTTTAGTTTCTGGGTCATAAAAATTTTGCTATCAATCATTTTCAAACAGAGATAGTGGTATACAGGGAATATCAAAAATTTTAATCCGGATTAACTTTTTGCTTATAAAAGGAAGTCAAGTATGGGTTTGTAAGGCCCCTATGAACATTCTTAAATTTTTCATCGAAATCAAAATTGTCAGTTATCACAAAAAATATTAAAAAATAAAATTTTCTTAAATTCGGAATATCTTATTCAAAATCGGTATGTTGACGTAAATGTCATTAGAAACAAGTTTTTTAATACATTTTTTTTTTCGTATTTCAAAAATAAAAGTACTTTACTCTTGAGTAAAATTTGATATCTGATATTTTCATTTTAGGTTTTAGAACATGCTGGAGCTTTTGTAAAGAATAACTTTTTTTCGTAAAATGAGTAATAAAAAAGTTTTCCAAATGCTGCGAACTTAAGAGGACACACTGGATAAATAAATATAGATCTAAACAGAGTGTCGCCGAATTAATGAGAAAAAAGTCGAAAGCGTACTTTATGTAAAATTTTGTATTTCATATCTTCGACATTATTTTTCTACGATTATAAAGGAAAATACCACTTTCATATGCGCCATCAATTAAGAAACATACATCATAGTTGTATACGGATGTTCGTTTCTTACGGCCGAGCCTGTAGGAAATGATTCATTTCATACAGATTTCATAGACAACTACTCTGGCATTCAGTCCTTATTCCATATAATCAACGAATTATGTGCATGAAATTAACAGCGTCTAGGTGGCTTTGACAGTTTAATAAATCTTTACTGACAGCAACTGACAGTTCTTAAACGCAATAAATTCAATAAGTTTGCACGAATTAAATTAAAAATATGGATATTAGTAGTGAAGATACAAGTGAAACATTTACTTCAACTTCTTCAAAGATCACAGAAATGGCCCAAATAGCCTGAATAAATTTACTTCCTCAAAAAGAAAAAAAGAAAAAATAAGAAAATGGATACAAAAATTTTATGGATTGGCGTAGCGACCAACACATAAGTTCGTTTTCGGAGACTATTTTATTCCACCAAGTATTGTAATTTTTTTCCTTCTCGGATGCTGTCCTATCGCTAGCTGCACCTCAGCCTCTTGGGCTTTTTGTGCCTTCCGGCTTAGTTTTACAACATCCTCTCCGTAACGCTTGTACCTATACCATTCTATACAGGTTCTTCACGGTTGTTATATTCTTTGGGAGTTAGCCTGGGCTGTCCTTAAAATGGCATGTCTTTTGCGATCCAGTGCCTCGAATTCTGACAGTATATGTTTGGCCGTTTCTGTTCCTTTATCACATTGTCTGTAGGAAAGTTCTCTGTTGTACAGCCCCATCTTGTGCAGGCGTCCTCTCATTGTACTGTGACCAGTAAGAAGGCCGGTTATTGTTCTAAATTGATTCCTGCTCATCATGACGGCGACGGTGGCTCAGCGGGCAAAGGCGGTTACATTTCAGTATGTAACATTAAGAGGTCTGTCAGCTCTCTGGTTCGAGCCCAGGTCTAGACAGTGAGATTTTTAAATAAAAATTTTCATTGCCTACTTCTGGTAAACCCCGCTTATTTCGAGAATCGCTGACCGCTCTACCTCTGCTGCAGGCGGTCAGCGATGCAATTGAACCCAAGTATGTGTTTAACAAACCCTACAAAATACAAATAAAACAGAACACGGAGTCAGATGCTGCAAATGCAATACGCTTATACACAGACGGCTCCAAAACCAAAGACCTAGTGACTTGTGCACTTTCCTGGAAAAGACAGGATGGACGATGACCTAGGAGGATAACTCCACGGGAGGATGTACAATGGGCCAAATGTGGCCTAAGTTCTGTGGGACTAACTCACCCTCCCTACTCTACAGATACAGATAATAGTGCGTAAAAGAAGCCAATGGGTAGGAAATGAAATAGTCTCAGTTAAATCATTAAGTTATGATAGTTAAAAGTTCCTCTTGTTTAAAATAAAGATGATGTTCAACAAAAAACCGAACATGTTAGCTTTTGAAGTAAAAAATAAAAACCTTAAATCAAAATAGTATTTTCTGAACACCCTTATATGTAAAGTCGATTTCTTAGCACTCTGTATGATAAGTAGTTTGATGTACAAAAATCGTGTTCCTCTTTGTGTGTTTATAATTTGGTCTAAAGTTGTTAAACCCAGAAAAAACTGTTGTCGTGTTTTCATTCATCAGATAGGATTAAATTTCAAATAACGATAATGAAACGACTTTTGTGGCATAAAATATTACTGTACTGTACATTTAATACTGTAGTAATATTTTGGAGTTAATAAAATTTCCTAACTTTGTCACCAAGTAGAAAATCATACAGAGTGCGGCACATTTATACTAATAACATTTTTTCCTACTTCTTACTTCATAGGAGTAATTTGATTTCGTCGAACTAATGCCAAACCATGTATAGTTGTTAAGTTAATTTAGTCTACAAAGAGGAATTTCAATTTAACGATGACTATAAATTTCAAGACATATGTGAGAAGTTATAGCCGTTATAAATACAATCAAAATAACAAATTTAAATCAACTGTTTTTAAAATTATTTAGACATTTCAAATTTTTGAGGAAACGTGAAAATACCCACTTAAAAAATGAAAATAATAAAGTAAGTATTTTTTAATTATGCGAAAATTAAATGAACGATAGGGTCTTGTATCCGATTCGAAATCTTCCACATGTCGAGGAACTACCTTGAAATATAAACTTTAGTATAATTTTTTTGATAATCAATAAAACCTGTCTAGAATTTTGGCCAATATTTTAAGTTACAACTTACGCGAGGGAAACTTTGCAAATGGTCCTTCGAGCCGGATACATCTCCCCGTTGTTCATGAAATTTTTGCATTATTTAAAACATTTAAACAATAAAATTAATTCTAAATGGTGAATTTATTTTTATAATTTATATTGGAAACAAAAATAAAAAAGACTGTCAGGTGTGGGGTTCGAACCCACGCTCACTCTCGTGAACCAGAGCTTAAATCTGGCGCCTTAGACCGCTCGGCCAACCTGACTTATATTTAATATTATCTAAATCTTCTATATCAGCAGACTATGTTGCAAAATATTGCGTCATATGACGTAATACTGATATATCGGTATTTAAACTTAGTTTTCAAAATATTTCTGTTTGTAAATGTCCTTATTTTAAAATATAAAACTAAAAATCTGTTTCCTGAAGTTTTTCTTTTAAAAAAATCACATTCGTTGATAACAAATATTTAAATTACACAGGTCAAAAAGGAATCCAAGCGATCCTACTAAAATTACATGTAAGTTGCGCGAGTTTGTTTTTAAATAAAAAAATAATTAAATTAATTAAATAACCACGAACAATAGAGGTATTACACCGTCCGCGAGATTCAAAAATCCTATTAGATAAGAAAAGAGAATATATGAAATTATTAATTTAGAGACATTTAAAATTATTAGTTAACAATTAAATACACATGAGCAAACATAAAAAGATAAGAAAAACTTGCGGTTGTTCCAAACTCCCTCGTTTTTAAACGTGGGTTTTCTTCTACCAAACCAGAATTAAATTGCAGCTACTTGCTCATCAACACTAGAAAAAGATCGCTGAACGCTTGAAAGTATTCCTTACGCCGTACACTGGATACTAGGATGTGCGTAACTTCCGCCCAATACTAGAGCGTGCTTATCTTCCGCCCAATACTAGACTGTGCGTATCTTCCGCCCAATACTAGGACGTGCTTATCTTCCGCCCAATACTAGAGGGTGCGTATCTTCCGCCCAATACTAGAGCGTGCTTATCTTCCGCCCAATACTAGAGCCCCTTTCCTACAGTGAAGGGGAATTCTCGAAGAATCAGGAACGTTTGTAACAGATGTTTCCGGTAAATTCTCGGAGAACCAAAATCGTCTTAAATTAGTTTATCCCGTGAAAGGTACTGACAAAAATGGCGTCGTCACGAACGTGGCTTGGCTTAGTACAAAATAACAAAGTCCTCTTCAAGAGATTAGAACACCAGGGTAAACACATCAAATCAATAATACGGGAATCGCTCGTCTATCCCAATCAATTGGACGAAATAATTTCCATAAAACACCGGCGATTTCCCAAAATTTTGACTAAACCACGTTACACGCTTTTTCACCCAAAAGAAAGAGCCGGTCAAAATTGCCACACTTGCACTAAAACAAATTCAACCACGCATGTCCAGAAAGATAATCACCTATTAACCGCCACGGGCCAATAAAAACGACTTGACCAATCATATAACAGCTGTCCGGCCAACACTCGGAACAACACCCCAAATTTAACAGAAGAAGTGACCGTAATGACAGATCGATATATGACGTCGATACATTTTGACATAGGTAAACAAAGAAACTGAATTTCGATGTTCAAAATACGTTCATGGCGAAAATACCAAACTAAATCAAATGGATATAAAGTGAGTCAAAAACTTGAGGCTGAACGTAACACATCTTATGTGATATGGGGGTTCCTAAATAATATAATTCGATCCATACAGTTGTTCACAACTACCCAAGACAAACAAGGTTTGGAAAACCATAATATAGAAAGGTCTTAATACTGAATTTAAACGTTACAGCTTTTAAATCATTTGAGTTCCCTCGCGATATTTTTCCGAAAATACCCTTCCCTTTATTTCCCTCACAGAGCAGTAGCACAATCATTTAAACTTTAGGTATATTCCCGGCTCACCTGAAATTAAAAGTTTGTACGATTTGGTTGCGTTTTGCCTGACTACATGTTAAAAGGAAATAAATAGTTTCGATTCACCTGACCCCTACTCGGGTAATAAATATGTAATCCAAACATTTTTGAACTAGTACAGTTTCTAAAAAAAAAACTCAACATTGTTAAATATTAATTATCCAAACATATATTTTTTTGTGATGAATCAATAATATGTGTCTAGAATTTTGGACTTAGGTGGCTTATCAACAAAAAATAAGACTGTCAGGTGTGGGGTTCGAACCCACGCTCACTCTCGTGAACCAGAGCTTAAATCTGGCGCCTTAGACCGCTCGGCCAACCTGACTTATATTTAGTAATATCTAAACATTCTATATCAGCAGAATATGTTGCAAAATGTTGCGTCACATGACGCAACTTATTTGGAAGTCGACCATCTTAAAATACTTTACGGGAAATCTCGGCATTTGTATAAAAACCCATTTTGAAAATAAGGTTGGGAAGGAAAATATATTACGTCATATGACGCAATATTTTGCAACATATTCTGCAGATATAAAAGATTTAGATAATATTGAATATAAGTCAGGTTGGCCGAGCGGTCTAAGGCGCCAGATTTAAGCTCTGGTTCACGAGAGTGAGCGTGGGTTCGAACCCCACACCTGACAGCCTTTTTGTTTAATTTTGTTTCCAATATAAATTATAAAAATATCATTATAAAAATAAAAAATTCAGCATTTAGAATTAATTTTATTGTTTAAATGTGTTAAATAATGCAAAAATGAAATGAACAATAGGAAGATGTATCCGGCTCGAAGGACCATATTCAAAATTATCCTCGCCTAATGGTTGTAACTTGAATTATAATCAATCTATATTAATAAAAATGGGGGAGTGTATTTTGGCCTGTCGAGGGGTTGGTGAGGGTCGGAAGTAATCTTCAACATTACCACCGTACTCAGTATCCTCGAAAACGGGGGGAAAGACGTTTTTTTTACAGTGAAATGATGTGCTGCCCGTTTAATCTCTTTAGGGGGTAGTTTTTGGCCGTCTTAGGGGGTTCGGCTGGCGTAAAGAGAAATTCTGATACCGCCATCGTGTTCAGCATCCTTGAAAACGGGGGGAGAAGGTACTCTCGATCCGGGTAAATTTTGGTCCATGTCCTTCCGACTCACAGACGCCACTATTAAATCTTGGCGAATGTGATTTTTTAAAAAGAAAAACTTCAGGAAAAAGATTTTTAGGTTTATATTTTAAGATAAGGACATTTACAAACAGAAATTTTTTGAAAACTAAGTTTAAATACCGATATATCAGTATTGCGCCATATGACGCAATATTTTGCAACATATTCTGCTGATATAGAAGATTTAGATAATATTGAATATAAGTCAGGTTGGCCGAGCGGTCTAAGGCGCCAGATTTAAGCTCTGGTTCACGAGAGTGAGCGTGGGTTCGAACCCCACACCTGACAGCCTTTTTGTTTAATTTTGTTTCCAATATAAATTATAAAAATAAAAAATTCACCATTTAGAATTAATATTATTGTTTAAATGTTTTAAATAATGCAAAAATGAAATGAACAATAGGGAGATGTATCCGGCTCGAAGGACCACATGCAAAATTTCCCTCGCCTAATGGTTGTAACTTGAAATATAATCAATCCATATTAATAAAAATCGGGGGGTGAGTTTTGGCCTGTGGAGGGGTTGATGAGGGTCGGAAGTAATCTTCAACATTACCACCGTGCTCAGCATCCTCGAAAACGGGGGGAAAGACGTTTTTTTACAGGAAAAAGATGTGCTGCCCGTTTAACCCCTGTAGGGGGTAGTTTTTGGCCGTTTTAGGGGGTTAGGCTGGCGTAAAGAGAAATTCTGATACCGCCATCATGTTCAGCATCCTCGAAAACGGGGGGAGAATGTACTCTGGATCCGGGTAAAGTTTGGTCCATGTCCTTCCGACTCACAGACACCACTATTAAATCTTGGCGAATGTGATTTTTTAAAAAGAAAAACTTCAGGAAAAAGATTTTTAGGTTTATATTTTAAAATAAGGACATTTACAAACATAAATTTTTTGAAAACTAAGTTTAAATACCGATATATCATTATTACGTCATATGACGCAATATTCTGCTGCTATAGAAGATTTAGATAATATTAAATATAAGTCAGGTTGGCCGAGCGGTCTAAGGCGCCAGATTTAAGCTCTGGTTCACGAGAGTGAGCGTGGGTTCGAACCCCACACCTGACAGCCTTTTTGTTTAATTTTGTTTCCAATATAAATTATAAAAATATAATTATAGAAATAAAAAATTCACCATTTAGAATTAATATTATTGTTTAAATGTTTTAAATAATGCAAAAATGAAATAAACAATAGGGACATGTATCTGGCTCGAAGGACCATATGCAAAATTTCCATCGGCTAACGGTTGTAACTTGAAATAGAATCAATCTATATTAATAAGAATCAATTTTCCGAATGTTTGTAAGCGCATCACTTCAGTGCGGCTACACTTATTTGGCTAATTCTTATTTTTTCTATTTGTAATTATCAGGGCATTGTATCAAAGAAAATAATTGAAAAATTGTACTGGAAAATTAAAATTTTGGGTTAAAAAATCTCGATATAAAAAAGTGAGTGATTGAGTGAGTTATTGATCTGTAAACTAACCTGTTTATTTGTTTATTTCAAATCGCTTTAACGCCTTTAACACACACATAATCAACACAACATCAGATTTAGAATACGTCCTAAACACTTAAATTACATTAAAGCTGACAAATGTCAGTCTGAACGAATTAAGCCAAACGCAATCACTCTTGCCTTGGTGGCCCTGTATTTAAATATATAACAGCTCAATATTTAACTTTTCAATTTAAAAATTGTAGGCGAAATTGATAAAGAAAATATTGAACATTTGTGTGTAAAGTGTCTTTTGTATAAATGACTATATTCTTTGTTTTTAATACAAAATGATTCAAAAAATATTCTTTCAAAATATCACTCGTATTCTCAAATTTTATAGATTAAATTTTAGGTTTCCACACTCAAACGCCTTTATTTCAGGCAAAACCACTCAAACAAACTGATTTGAGATAAAATCAGTTAGTTTTCGTGGTCTTTCCAAATAATGCCGTTTTCGTGAAAACCAAAAATTTAATCGATAAAATTTGGAGGACTCGTGGTATTACCTTTGATTATTGTCCTGGCATTTTTTTGTCATTTTCACTAATTTGAATGTAGATTATATATTAAAATACAGTAAAATGTAGAAAAGTTAAAAGTAATATGATAAGTCGCATAAATTTCGCTTTGTACTTCGATTTCATCACTTATTATCGTTATTATACTCGATGCATTTATTATGAAACTGGTTTTCAGAAATGGTATAAAAATAATTTTTGCCGACAGCTCACTAGATCAGTTCATCGTTTATATTGTAGATTGCATAAGAGTTTGTTATTATTGCCAGCAGTATTTTTAATCGTTGAAAATATAGATACGAGGGCAGTTCCAGAAGTACCCGACCTAACAAAGAACACGCAAAAAAAAATTGGAGAAACATATCTTTATCCAACACATGACCGCTATGACTGTCATCATTAATGTTAAACTATCAAATAACACACTAGTGTTATAATTCATAACTCACTAGTGAGTTATGGATTATAACTCAGGTTCATATTTAAAGCAGTATTCTATTTATTTATTACTATTACAAGCAGAATTCACATTGATATTGAAATTAAAGGAAAACGCTAACGGTTTATTCGAATTTGAAGTCATTGTAAAATTCGTTGATTCATTGGAACCAGACGCTCCCATATCGGTACAACTGCTGATAGTGCCGGAAGACGCCGACGCATTAGAACCTTGTAATTTTTCTGCAATTTGTATTTTGTTGTGCACCGATTCTTCTAGGTATCCTTCTGCTATGGTCGAGGACTTCCATCCTCCGTGACGCTTCAAAGTAGTCATGTTAGCCTCTGCATTGGCCAAAAGAGTCGCCGAATACCTTCTCAGGCAGTGACCGGTGTTGAGCGCTGGTTCCTCCAATTTCAAAAACATTGCAATTCTTGAAGGTATCTTCGACAAGGTATTTATTGCCACACACTGGCTGGTACACCTCCCATTTTTGTACAAAACAAAAAAGCGGCTAGAACTAGTATTTTTTGGTCTCAAAGACATGTATTTTTTACACAAATTGATCGGGTTGACTGGAAATCCTTCTTCAAGTATGGTGAAACTTCTCGATTTCTTGGTTTTAGTGTCTGGCAAAACTACGTGAAAATATTTCCCTTTGTCTTCTATGTTTTCTATTTTCAAATTGACCAATTCATCGCATCTACAAGCACCGCTAATCCCCATTATCAAAGCCACTTCCATCAACAGGTACTCGTTGTCGGGAGCTTCGTTCAAAAACTTCTCTATTTCAGGTCGTTCTAATGTCTTGGACTTCTTTGGTTTGTATCCCTGTGATTTGCTTTTCAAAAAGCTCGTTAGTTTGCCATATTTTGAAATGTCGATTTTTTTATAAAGGTGAATAGTCGAGCGAAGCATCGAGTATTTGGTCCATAGCTACGATGGGGCTAACTTTTTTTGCAAATGTAAACAATAAGCCCATAGAACATTTTCATCGATACCTTTTATCTTCCGTGAATTCATCCAAGACCCAAACATTTTGAACTCCTTATCGTAAGCATCTCGGGACTTTTCTGGCAAAATCTGCATCGCTGCATCTTCCGCTTCCGTAAGGATATCCTCAGGAACGTAATTTTCATCGGTTTCCTCCATTTTCTATACTTGTTTTTTCTTCAAAACAGCTTCCCTTTTCTGAAAGGAAAATTGGCAAGTGTCAAAATTTATTTAAACATTTGCTAACAATGTATCATGCCCGTGGCAACCAAACAAACAACCTCCTTTGACCAAAATGTAAAAAAGTCACTGTCAAGTCATTCTGACATTTATAGGGTACTGAGACGCAAGTAGCTTTGATTTGATCACAAAGCCTATTAATTATTATCTCATATAAAAGCGATTTCTTCCACTTGTTGGATAAAACATTGTATGCCACTCGCGTGTTGTTTTCTAAGTCACTTGAGAATGTACACCACTCGGCCTGACGGCCTCGTATAAATTTTTTTGCGTGACTTATTTTCAACATAACACACTAGTACCATAAATAACTATTATTTCTCTACATATCTCGATACTTTTTCCAGCGATTTTCAATAGTTTTGATACTGTGTTTATAGTGAGAATCGTCGACCTTATCAAAATATCAGACTCGACCTCTTCATTGTTGGCAAATCTTTTGTAAACAGAAAATAATCCAAGGTGGCTAATAAACGAATATGGTGCCTCAGGGAGCAATTCGAACTTTAGCTCACTGATTTTGGCCATCGCGATAACGGATTTGTGAACTGATACATAGTCGTGATGAATGATAACTTTATTTTTCGCCAATTGCGGTCGTTTTTTCTTGCCTACAGACGGAATTGTCTTCGATTTTCCCCTTGGTGATGAGGAAATCCTTTATGGACACCTGGTACAAGTTCCTCCCTTCCTCGGTAGTGTGGGACTCCCCCTTGCGGGCTGAACTGACCTAACCTGATCCTATCATGACGCTTACTAGTTATTTGGTTCCAGGGTGGTGTTCGCTTTGATATTCATTCATTAAAAAGTTTATGCTCTGCTGTATCATCCCATTCGGGACAATAAATACATCTGGGACTGTCTTCTGCAATACTTTACGAGTCTGAAATGCGTATTTCGCGTGAATTTTTTTTTACTTCTGTGTCAGTTTTTCGTCATCACCCGCCGTTTTTTTTTTCATCCCTCCAAATTATGGAAAAGTGATAAAAATACGTTGGGGCCACCTCCCTAAAACGGTGGGTGATGGGAAGTCATTTTACATAAGAATCTGCAAGAGTGGTGCCAGGGCCAGAAAAAAAAATGTTTTGCCGACCAGTGTAGTCATGCAGCTGATCTCTAAAATGCGATTATCTCGTAAACCGTTAAGTTTTAAGATTAATAACAAGTATACTTTTTTTCTACTAAAATAACGTGGCTTTAATATTCTTTTACAAGAATAGCACTAACTTAAAGAGCAAAAAAGTTTATCACACATTTATGCCACAAATGTGGCCTAACTAGCGCCCTCTACAAATTACATCGAAGTAGGTACCAGATTCTGATTTCTCGTGCCCAAAAACCCTTGGTTCCAAATTTTAATGTATACATATCTAAAAACGCTAAAGTTATTGCAAAAAATAAATCTTAAAATTTAACCTTTAACGCCCTGTATATTCCTTATTAGCAACATGTTATTAGAGCAAGTTGGTTCCAATCGTAATATTTTAAAGTGAGGAATCTACCATACTTCTATGTGCAATTACTTAAGGACCACCCTGTATATAACATTGGAATTTTTTAACATTTTCATATTGAAAACAAGACGGTTGACATTCCATTTCGGTTTATTGGTATTTACTACAAAAGTTCCTTCTTGATTTACTACCTGCTTAACAAAAATTGACAATGCATGCTTGAAATTTTGAAGTATCTTTATCACCTTTATCTTTTTACTTTTGAGAAATTCAATAAACTTATATGCCTACCTGTTGCCCTTAGAAATGGTAAAAATGTGGTTGGTCTCTGTGTGGCTATATTATACCTACCATAAAAATTTTAATAATATATTATCATCCTTTTCTGTAGTTCATAGTGGCTTGGTAAAAATACTCTTCTCTCTGGATATTAAAACTTTATTTATATCAAAAAAGTAGAAACGTTAAATTAAAAACTATTTTTATACAGGGTGTTTCATTGGGAAATGCGCATACAGTAAGGGTAGATGGGGGACACCTAGGCACTTCTAAATAACCTATATTTTATGGGTCCATCATTCTTTATAACCAAGATACAAGGTGATTTATTAAATTTCTCCATTTTTTCAATTAATCATAACTTATGAACCACCCTATACATTTTTATAATATTTGGTTCGTCTGAGGAAAAAAGCATAACTTTATTTTAAACAAAAATACTGTTGCCACAAATTGTATTAAATTAAACGAAAAGAATTAGTCACAAAAAAATGTAAACAACGTAACTTATAACAGTTGTTCTAAGTGGCCTTCATTTTGCTCAATACATTTCCGTGCTCTTGAAGTAAGACTTGTAATTGCCTTTCTAATCATAGCTGGAGGAGGACCTAATAACTGGCCTGTAAGGGGGCCCGATTTTAATCCAATCGATTACCATGTTTGGGGTTATTTAAAATCAAAAGTTTACTCAACTGAAGTAAACGCTATCGAGGACCTTCTACGGATAATTCAGGACGCATGCGAGGAACTGAGAAATGACCAAGCTATGATTAGAAAGTCAATTACAAATCTTACTTCAAGAGCACGGAAATGTATTGAGCAAAATGGAGGCCACTTAGAACAACTGTTATAAGTTACGTGTTAACATTTTGTTGTATCTAATTCTTTTCGTTTAACTTAATACAATTTGCTGCAACATTATTTTTGTTTAAAATAAAGTTATGCTTTTCTCGGAATGGGCATTTTTTCTCATTTTTATAATTTTTTGATAATTTTTTTACACATACAGGGTTTTTTGAAAGTTAGTCATTGATAATAATAAGAATTTGTCCCAAATACGGATCTGTCCTCTCGTTTTTCAATAAGGTTGGGATCCAGAAATTAGGAGAAGAAGAAATAGTTGATGATTTTTATGGATTAAAGCTGGAAAAGTACCATTTGAGGCAGAAAATGTATTTTTTTTTAATTTTGTGCCACCTCATTATCGTCTAGATTTGACTCAAATTAATAAGTAAAAAAGTTGTATGGGCAAACACCAAATACATTTAGTCTTACTTATTTTTTTGTGCTCTTTCCAAATTTGTAAATAAAACTTTAAAATATTGATATACAGGGTGGTGTTTCGACTCAAAACTTCCTTATTCATTTTTTTAAGGCCGGACCTGCAATAAGACTTTTTATGTTAATCGATGCTCCTATGGACAAATAACATACGAACCAAATATTATAAAAATGTACTCTATACATTTTTATTCATAAGTTATGATTAATTGAAAAGAGGGGGAAAATTAATAAATCACCCTGTATCTTGGTTATAAAGAATGATGGACCCATAAAATATAGGTTATTTAGAAGCACCTCGGTGTCCTCCATCTACCCTTTCTGTATGCGCATTTCCCAATGAATCGCCCTGTATAAATAAATAAAGCGCTTTTAATATCCAGAGAGAAGAGTTTATTATAATCATCGTTTAAGTACACGGTATAAAAATATTTCTGCTCAGACCTGACTTGACCTAACCTAGTCTGACCTAACCTGACCTTTCGAAGCAAAATATTGTTTCAAATTAGAATTTATATCATTTGAACTTGTTGTTAGATCTTGGTCGTGAATTATCAATTTTTAGTCAAGTAACCAAGAACAAACATTGTTTGATTAAAGTTTTCATTGAGGACTAAGAGGACTATTTCCATAATCCCGGAGTATTAATTATCTTTCACTAGATCTCCTTCTTGTATTTATGGAGAAGACAAAAAAAATAAATTGCTTATACACCAAGTGCCTATCCCTTTCGTTCCACATGTATTATTTTAAGATTTGTTTTGAATCCGTAGAATGAACGAAAAATTGTGTAATTTTCGCTATTATGAGATAAGTAGGATTGGCTTTAAACATTTTTACTCTATATATACAATAATGGCTAAATACATAACACTGATAAAAAGTGATAACCAGATAGCTGTCGATAATTCCCCATTCGCGGCAGTCTGTGATTAACGGCACCCAAGTTTATGGCAGAAAGTTAAAAAACCGTTGGAATAATAATTGGGGTGAGTCTCGAACTTAGAAATAACGCAGGGTCAGTTTGTGAAGCAAACATTAATAAAATTACCGTAGTATTAAAAAAACTGGGTCCAGAATCTGCAATACGCCCAATAATTCATGTAATGGCGTAAATAGGTTTTTTTTAAAGGTAATCATTTTATCTGTAATTGTTGTGACAAGATCACAAATGATTAAATCCAGGTTAAATGTGCAAATAATTAAAATATAACCACTAAATGACATGTTTGCATAATTTTTATTACGAATTATTCTGTAATATTTTGAAAAACACCATTTGAAAATCATAAAAGTGCTATTAATTTCTCATTTCATTGTTGCCGTTTTTAATATTTCACAGGATTACCAAATAAATCACTTTCCTAAAACAAAACTTGAAATCGACATACATTTTGGAATTACGAATGCCTATTGTAAGTTCTATATAATATTCAATTCATTTGAAATAACATTAATTTTTCTGCAGCCGTCTCGAAAACAAAATTTTCGGTATGATTTATTAAATCTAAAGTACCACTTTACACAAATCGTACGGAAAATGCTATTTTCGGGACGATTTTTTTCACTTTCGGAACGATTTCTTTACTTTCGGTATGATTCTTGTTACTTTCGGGACGATTTTGGATATCTAGTAGGCGGTTTTGACAATAACGTGAACTTGTATTTTATTCTGACAGCGCCTGTCATGTAACATTGGTGTGTGTTTTTTCGCTTTTCAAATAAAAAAAAAGGAAATAAGTAGTGAAATGATTCCACATGAGATTAGTGAATCTGTTAAAGCGGCTATTTATGAATTAATGCATAAGTACTGTATTCATAAGAGTGATTGTTATATGTAATTGTCTAGATATATAAAGTTCATACGTTATTATCCATCGATATCCTTTTTAACATACAAAACGGCTGCAGAAAAAATATTGTACGTAACACGATCCAAAAGTGATTTTACGGAACTCGCAGGATTCCTACTCATCCCACAAAATATCACTTTCGGAACTTACTATTGTGAATAACTGAGATCTAATATCTGCGCATAAAGTTGAGAAATTCATATAAAATATTTGGCAACGCTGTAACCATTTTGGCCCTCAGACTTCTTCCTGCTTCAGACTATTTTATATACTCGGCAATTTTGACATTGTTTGCGTTCGTTCTGCATTCGAGAGCTCTCAGTGATTGGCCAAAGAGATGAGACGTAAATTCCCGGTCTTTTTTCTTGGTGTTTGAACATTTTTGAGCATTTTTTCGGGATTTTTTTAAAAAAGAACTAGGTACTTTGACTAAAAAATCTAAAAAAATATTTTTCGACTCGACTCGACGTAATTCGAGTAGTGGTATTTTTTCAGAAATTAGTGTTTTTCGATTTTTACTGCTTATCTTATGATTCTAAATTTGAATGAAAGGGTTGTGGAGTTGTCAAAACCGATGGTATGTCCAGTTTGAACATGAGAATACGATTTTTGGCTAAAATGGAGTTGGTGTCGGAATGCCTTACCGAAATGGTGTGTTCGTTGGGTCGGATGTGTAAGCGTCCCTTTATTTTTAAAATATGAAAAAAAGTTGATTCAATTTTTCATCGAATTCGAAATTGTCAGTATAAAAAAAATATTAAAAATTTTCTTAAAGTCGGAATATCTTGTTCAAAATCGGTATGTTGACGTAAAATGTCATTAGAAACAAGTTTTTTTAATAACTTTTTTCATATTTCAAAAATAAAGGTACTTTACTCTTGAACAAAATTCATATTTTTTGACAAACCTCGTATACGACTGCAAAAATTTGATATGTGATAGTTGCATTTTAGGTTTTAGACTATGCAGGAGTTTTTATAAAGATTAACTTTTTTTTGTAAAATGAGTAGGTACTAAAAAAGTTTCCCATATGCTGCGAACTTAAGTGGACACACTGTATATATATATTTTTTTTTTAATTTCTCTTTTTGAAAAATTGTCTAAAAAATTTGGAAACATAAAAGTTTTTACTGGAGAACTGGTCTACTAGATATTAAACATTTCCTTAAAATTTAATAATAAATATACACACGACCAAATTTATAGGATATAGATACTAAAAAAAATCTTTGCAAAAAAATATTTTCGCATAAAACACTCATATTTCGTTTTTAGAAACACGGAGTGATTCCATATACATTTGTTTGTTTGTATTTCGGGTACCTAGCGCCATATAAACTTATTATAATTAATATAAATATAGAGTTACATACCTAAATAAGTAAGTCGTTTTCTCTCGATAAGGAGTCATCATCATCAGTTTCCTCACTTCCCACAGAAATAATAATTGGTTCTATTGTTTCCTCTATTAACATATCAAGTTTCCATGTCTTATAGGGTTTTGCCAATTGTCTGGTGAAATTTTTGATATGGAGTCACATAATAGTTGTCGAACATCTTGAAGTTTAAATGTTGTATTGTTCCTCGTGACATATTCAATGGGGTTAAGTTCACAGTGATAAGGTGGTAACCTCAACACTTTAACTTCATGTTCTTTTGCTATTTCATCTACACTATACTTCTTAAATTTTGGTGAATGTTGTTTACATAACTGCAATAGCTCTTTTTTGAGTAATCCCTCTTTTGCCACTATTTGTTTGGTTATTAGCCAATCGGAGAGTTCTTGCTTTTTCCATTTAGTGTTAGGTAACGATTCCTTTAATCTTGAATGGTAACTGGCATTGTCCATAACTATTACAGAATTGGTCGGTAATAAATCTGTCATTTGACTATATTTGAAATTGTTTTTATGCAGTTTTCTTCGGATCAGTTGTTTGATAGTACCGTCTATTTGAGTGGGTTTTCTCCCAGTTGACGTTTTAGGTGCTACTGTATACTTCCATCATTTCGTTGCTTCGAAAGTCATAAATTGTTGCTTCTCCAACTCCGGTGATATGTGAACACTTTTCAATCTTCACAACACTTTCTGCCGATTAGAAATTTTAATCCTTTCTAATTGATCTTGAATTGTAAATATTTTCTACCTGTAGAGATTACATACTTACCAAGAATTGAAATAAATTGGCATTTTTAAAAATTTTAGGAAGGAAATCCAAGATTTCATTTTGGAACAAATAATGCTAAACATTTTATTTTAGAAATTATGCGCCACTGGTTTATGATGTTATATTGGGGATTATCTTCTGGGTCATAAAAATGTTGCTAGCAATCATTTTCAAACAGAGTATACATTTTCTTATAAACGCTTTAAATCTTGCAGCGTAATTAATTCTACAATACTTTATTAATTAATTTTCCCGAAGATCCATACAAAACTCCTTTTACCCTTAAAAATAATAAATAAATATTCGAATTCGCGGTTCATCTATTTTCGACTATGGATTTTCCAACTTAAATCTACCATGCCACATTCCCGTCTGTGGAAGTCCATTCACTCCAGATTTACTGCATTCACTAGCAGTAATCGAGAGCAGCTGTACTACAGAATAAAAGGTATAAGCGCACAGTGTTTCAGGTTGCTAATCTGGTGATCTAAAATTAAAAAAAATATTCCTAATTTACCTAAGTATTGCTAACGGCGGTACGAAAATGGACCAAATGTATGTATGAAAAATTAAAAAAAAATGTTTCGATTTGTATTGAAATCTTGGCTTGATGTGACAAATTAGTGATATATTTCGTTTCAAGATAAGTACCGCAATAGGATTATCAGTTATGGGTCTATAAAATACCCACAATTTATGATTGGAAACCAAAAATAAAAGCTTTGCAACACACAATGCAAATTGTGTATGCAACCCCCAATACATCGGGAATTTTTTGCTTTAAAAATGGTCAATACTCTCTACTAATCATAGATGGTAGCACATCTAAAAAGGTAAATAGTTTGTTTTCTCTTTGTTGATCGAGAGCAATTTATATTCCAACCATGCTTTTATTGATTGGAAGTCAGTTTCTGCTTTTTGCTTCAGGTTTTCCCAGTTATCAGCCCTGTATAAAATTGCTGTGTCATCGGCAAATCCGATAATTTCTCCACTGGTGTTAAGTGAGAATAGTCCATTAATATAAATGTTAAATAAAATTGGCCCGAGGACTGTACGCCATAGTCAATTGTTTCGATAACGCTAACCACACCCTCAACACTCATAGCCTGGGTTCTCTCGCTTAAGTAACTCTTGAAGAGTTCCAAACAAATACCTCTACCGCCAAACGCTTTTGACAGATCTATAAATATGCATAAACATGGGCTGCTTTCATTTAGAGATTCTGTTATTTTTTATGTTAAAGCTAAAATTGCATCTTGGATTGACATATTTTCTCTGAATCCGAATTGATTATTGGAAATAATGGTAAATTTGTTTAAAAAGGAAAAGCTAATCTGGTTTTTATAATTTTCTCGAATATTTTTGAAAGGTGGGTGATCAAAGATATTGGTCGGTAATTGCCTACTTTGTGGGTATTTCCTTTTTTATGGAGAGGAATTACCATTGTGTGTTTAAATGCCGATGGGTACTTTCCTGCCTCTATACAAAGATTGGAAATTTTGAATAATGGTTCTTGGATATAGCTAGAAATGATCTTTATAGTTTCGGTTTTGTATATCGGTTGACTCGATTGGGGTCAGGACGAGGGAATTAGGTATAAGGGAACGGTGTGGAACATAGTTGGGATCTTTTTTATCTTACTGGATAGTTTCCTTCTCGTTTCTGAGAACCTGAAATTAAATTCATTCGCTATAAGTTTCCTATCTATTAATATTCTGCCGTCCTCACTTTTGATAGAATCTACGGAGTGTCGTGCTTTTTTTTGTTTTGCTTATTTCCTGTACTACTTTCCATAATTTTTGTTGTTATTTTTGATTTGTGTATTATAATAGTTGTATTTGGTTTTTTTAATGAGTACATTCAATCTGTTCCTGTTTTTCTTTTAACTATTTGTATGTTATACTAAAAAATTTAACAGGTTTACAAAAAATAAACAAACGGCTGATATTATTTAAGTAATCTTATTTTAAAAAGGTTGACCGGCCGAAATGCAACTATAATCTTAATTTAAATATGCCAAAAAGGGTCACCGGCCGAAATGCAACTTTTTAATCCAACGGCCGAAGTGGTACTAAACCACCCTAAAACAGCTGCCACCTGGGAATACGACATTAATCGGTACACTGTCCCGATTTCACGTCGGCATATGTGGAAGCTCTGGTTGTCGCTAGTTTTTTAATTTTGTCTAGCTGGATTTACTAACTGAAACACTGTGAAGCGTGACTTTTCAGCGATTCCATGTACACCCCCTCCTGCCCGTATTTGAATGGGTATTTGGTACCTTACTTTACTCGCGACATGACTTAAGAGGATTTCAGTCTTTGCCTAAGTTTAAATGCAAAATGTTTTGAACGGTGACTGCGCATTGCGCGCGTTTTGTTGCTCATGGATTTGAATTTCTTTGTGATGGTGATCGGGGATTTAATATGAAGTGATGCAAGGGGAATTGTGGATATTTTTTATTAATTTTAGTTATAAGTAAGTTATTAAAATTGACATTTATTTATTGATTTAAAAAAACAAAAAATAGTATTAATTATTTCCAAAAAAAATCACACAGTTTGCGGTATCTTCAGACTCTAAGATTTTTAATTGATAAAGACATTTGTCAATAATAAGAAAAAATATCAGTTCAAAAAAGATACTCCAAACCAATCCCGTCATAAATGAATGTGATTATGATATATCTAAGTTTTCCTCTAAAATTATTTTGGAATAAATCGAGACTATTTTACTGTTGTTTCAATACAGTATTTTCCAGGGGATACTTTAAACTTTTATTTACACATACAGGGTGCGGCATTTGTACGAAGAAGTACAACTAATTTTTATATATAAAAAAAGGAAAATGCGTTCACCAAACTTTTATCTGGTCATTATCTTGTAAAATTGTTTATTAAAATTATAACAAAAATATTTCAAATTAAAAGTATTTTAAATTCTTGAATGTTTGTATGCAAAATTTTACGTTTTTCATTCATGAGAAGGGGTAAAGGTTAATATTAGAAAATTATATACAAAATTACAAAAAATAAGGCGGTTATGTTAGGAGTAATCAGGCCCGTGCGCAGGATTTGCTCGAGAGTTTAAAAAAAACGAAAGAACTATAGTTTGTCCATTGTAAAGAAAAGTAATGTAACTAGACTTTTGGCACGGTTTGCCTATTTGAACTATACAGTGTGGCGCAAATTTAATTGAACACTATTAGGATTTCGTAAACCGTTATAGATTAAATCAAGACGAATTTATTGTTTTTTTCAAAATTAAAATATCAGGTGCGATTTCCCAGATATTTGGAAAAACCGAAATTGGCGATTTTTGTTTTATTTAATTGAAACCTTATTTTTTTTTAAGATAGAAAAAAGTTTATAAAACTTTTTTATTGAAGGCCAAATATCGCTTGACATAGCGTATCCAATTTTATAAAACAACGTTTCGTCTTTGACGGGCTACCCTCAACTATTTTTTTTTTAAATACGGACCTGTACTTTTTATTTTATTTCATTTATTGAGCATATTTTGGATGTAAATTTTCAAGAAAAGTGCACGTAGGAAAGAACACAATTTAATCTCAAAAAAGCATATCAAGTCGGCTTTGAAACAAAGATTATCCTTTATTTTGACGTTTCTTAATTTTGTTGATTTTATGACGCAGTACAATTTATTAGTTAAACTAAAACAAATCATGTTTGAAAGCAATTTAGAATCACCATAAAACAAGCAAAACAGCGTTGTCATATCTCATTCTTATTTTACCAATTTTTAACATAATCAAAATGTAAACGGTAAAGTTGAAGGTTCTGGATAATTATGGATAATGCACAATAAAAGTGTGATTAAACAATATTATTTAGGAAAAATATCATTATTGAGTAATACTTATAAATCATTTCCTTCCCATTTCAAATAACTTATTTTATGTAGGTATTGCTTATTCCTTTATAAAACTCATGACAACGCTTTACAAATCTATATTTCTGTCTTTGTCCGTTTCACTGATAAGTACATTTTAACGAGCGAGTAAGTTGTAATCCGTTTTCTACCTGGTAATATCACAAACGTAACATAGGGTTGGTTAGAATAACGATTAATTTAAGGTTTTTAATTATCTATTACTTTTTCCTCAAATTTTTATTTTTTTACAATAACAACTAGAGTGTGCTTATATTATACATATGCACATAGTTAAATGAAAAAAAATGAATTTTAATGATTTTTAACAGTTTGGATTTCATTAAATTGACAGAACCGTCCTTCAACAGTCAAAATAAAATTCTTTTACTTAAGGCAAACCTTGGAGGAAGCCTGTATTTAAGTTAAATACAGGAAGCATGTATTTTAATAAAAGCAAAACTTAAGGAGCTGTTCACTGCGCATGCGTACATGTCAAAATAAGGGATCCTTTATTAAAAGATCTGCCAAAAATAGGTTGCAATAACTCTCTATTTAATGCATTCAAGGAATTAGCTTAAACAGATAATAAGTGACAAATAGAAAGTGTCGTCAAAAGACAGTCTTGATGGTGGAGTGAAATATTCAAAGATTATAAATATATGTTTATAAATATAAACCAGTTGAGAATGCTCTTCTAGCATTGCTATAGACCGAACAAATTGCAATGAAAGTATTAATAAAATTTTAGATTGACAGTTCTTATTCTAATCAACACAGCCACAGTCTACTCACTTTTACCAATATCGTCATTCACTAGGTATGTGTCTACTTTAAATTCAGTCATTTTAAACTTCAAAATTTTCATATTTTGGACCCCATTTTGAAGGTGTTCTTGAAGAGGTACATCAAACCCTAAGCTTACTTTTTGATGATCCATCAAAATTCGCATTACCTCCTTACCACTGCGAGTTTAATACTACAGAATTGATCTGGGACAAGTAAAAGGACAAGTAGCACGAGAAAACAGGACATTTAAAATGGCGGATGTACAAAATTACCTTAAAGAAGCCATTCAAAGCGTCACTGCAGAAAACTGGAAGAAATGCATCAAGCACGTTTTGAAGGAAGAACAAAAAATGTGGGACATAGACCAACGGGTTGTACAAAATATTGAATCAGTCATGATCAACTTTGCTGACGATAGCGGTAGCGACATTGCATTTGACGAATCTGAGATGGCAGATTAGAAGACGAAAGGAAAAAGTTTTTAGTTTATTGTAAAAATAATTTACTATTTATTTAGGTTAGTCTTTAACCCTTTCAAAAATTAATAAGCACGCCACTGCCTTCAATATGCTAAGGGCCAATAAAACTCTCAATCATTTTTGGTTCTAGTATAGTTAGAGTTATTTTAGTAATTATCTACAAGAGAATTAGTTGCAAATTGATTAAAATTTCTGAAAAATGGTAGAAGTATACTCAATTTTTAATTAATTTTACTCAAAAAGATTTATAAATATTTTCAGTGAAAATGGAACAGGACCGTACCTACTTCCTAAAGTACAATTCATTTTCAAAACCTAATAAAAATATTAAGTGTTCTACATGGTTGGATAGAGAAAAAAAATGATGATTTTAAAAATGAAATAAAACGCACAGGTCCGTATTTAACAAAAATAGTTGAAGGTGGCACTTCAAAGACGAAACTTTGTTTTAAAAAATTGTATACATACGCTATGTTAAGTTATATTTGTCATTCAATAAAGAAGCTTAATATATTTTTTTTCTATTTTTCAAAATTAAGGTGTTAATTAAATAAACCGAAAATCGTCAATTTCGGCTTTCCCCAAATATCTCTGAAACCGTACCAGATATTGTAATTTTGAAAAAACCAATCAATTTGTCTTGAAAATACGCATCTTTTTTCCTATTTAACCAACTTTGTATCTATAATGGTTTCCGAAATCACAATAGTGTTCAATTAAATTTGCGCCACCCTGTATATAAAGAAAACTATCTAAAACGGACGTACACAAAGTAAAGTATGATGTATGTCATATTCAAATTTATAGTATATCAGTTTTATACATTTCTGGAATAATTTTTTTTCAAATATTTCAAGTAAAGATACAGAAGTTTTCCTCTTGAGGGGGTTGACCTAAATTATCCCGAGCTAGAATATAGTATCAACTTAATGACTTACCAATTCTATTAATACTGGTAGGGTAATTTCATGGTATACAAATCGTATTTCCAAACGTTTCATTTTAAATTAGGACTAGGTACCATATGCTAGTAAATAGTAACGCGGAACATCGTATGCAATTTTCGTGGTCTAATAAACAAACATAATGGTAGATAGTAGTTATAGATAATTCCCGAATATATTAGTTATATAATATATCGGCACAGCTGTGGTATTAGTTTATCTGATGGGAAATTTTATTTGAACACTGTCAATTGTTTTTTTCACATTTGATTACCCATTTAAACCAAATTTTAGTTTCCTCTGATTTTAATCGCTGGGAGCCTGTTCCGGAGAATACGATGGATGCGGAAGCAAATGAAAGTGCAATTCGTGCAATTTTGCCATTGTTGCGATTGACGTGTGAACAATTTTTTCTTCATCATTTTGTGATAATGGTATAATGAGGAAATTTTATCTTCTTTCGATTCTCGAACTATTTGAATTAATAGTTGTACATACTAGTTTTGCAGTCATGCTGGTTTTTAACCTAAAAGCTGGTTTATTCCCGTCAAAATTTAATAAGAAATAGTGTTTCGTCAACGCTTATCTCAATGTTAAACCATGATTTGGTCGTGTAGCCGGGCCATTAGTCGTTTACAACTTAGCGATTGCACATGTTTTTATTTTTTTAATTTATACTTACCACTCTCTGGCTCCCGAGCTATATATTAAAGTAGAACACTCGATAGAGACTTTATAGAACTTTCTACATGGCTGGACTAAAGCGATTGCGAGAACTATACAAGGTTTGTTTACAACATTAAATCAATTTAAACTATTATTAAATGAAAATAGACGTGTTTATCTAATTATTCACAAATTATTCGGGTTTATAGACAATTAACCATGGCGTTAATCCTTTTTAAACAAGCTTAAGTAACCCGTTTCCTTATTTTTATCGCTGGATACCAAATCTGATGCTAATACAGAAAGTACACCCTCATTGCATATGTGCATACATACATAAAAGTCGTAAAAGTAATACTGCTTTACCTCGAACTAAATATAGTCTTAAATATGCTATTCGTGCACATGGGAATAATACTCTGTGTACAGGGTGGTCCGCCAAACGTCCCAAATGAAGCGGTAGTTGCAAATACGATCGACTGATATTCCAGCACATAAAACCTACGTCCTGATTGACTGAGCAGTAAAATTGTTTATTATTAAATTACAAATTAACGTCTAAAATGAAGATATATGAAGTTAATATCACAAAAATAATTTGTTAAAAAATAGCTTTTACCTGCAAATCGCGTAAAATTACCGATTGAAATCCATCTGGAATGAAAAGAAGAAATTTAGTACGTTAAATATCATTTAAGATTTTTGAATTAAATTCGTATCGACGTCCTAAAAAGTACAGTTTTTGTAAACTATTTGATGTGTACTCCATCTCACCCTTATACCTGATGATGACCTGCTTAGTTTGAAACTAAATAAATTGTATGGGAATTAATTTATTTCATCAAATATTTTCGAAATAATAATGCCACCCAAAAAATAAAAAAGACGTTATACTTTGAGATAAATAATTATAGACAAAGATACTCAAAGTGGCCCATCTGTGGACCACCGTGTAGGTATATGGTGTCTGTCATCGGTTTTATCGTAAACATTTCCCAGAAATCTCACCTCTTTGTATACAGGATGTCCTAAATTTCTAAGATTTTAAGCTTAACGATAAAATATCACACTTTCATATTCAAAATGTTACAAACGTGTCATGGTTAATTTATACAAGGGGTTGTAAAACAAGTATCATTTTCTGATATTTCTGTTTGGTAAAGTCACATTATTTTGGATACTAGAGTCGTTGAAACCTCTACTTTAAAATATGGAAAATTCGGCTTTTTTTAATTTAAATTCGTATAAAATAAAAAAAATTAAAAACGAAAAAACCGTTTTTCTCGATAATTTTGAGGTTATCTTGAAAAATTATTAATACAAAAGTTTTATATTTTTTAATTATCTACAACTTTTACATAAATTTTTTTCCGGTAGATTGCATATTTCAACCACAAATCGAAAAAATCAATATCCAACCCCCATTCCGGAACTTTTGCTCAGTTGTCTCTTGATTTTTCTCATTTATTTACCCTAAATTTTCCGACCATCCACATACATACTGCTAAGAATTTTTTTTTGTTTCAAAAATGATTGGGCCCGGTCTATTATCAAATTTCCCAAATGTGTTTTTAAAGATGTCGATAAATCGAAGACAGACCATAAATTAGAACAATTCTAGTAGTCATATATTAAACGACCATTCTTAATGGTACTTAATAACACATACTTTAAAAACAATTTATTTACGTATCATTAATTTGATGCATTAAAAAATGACCTTCATGTCCGTTATCACGACCGGGTAGCATATCGGGCATAGTTGGTGAAGAATTATTCGAAATTTAAATGTTCGTGATATTCCGGTAGATTTTATTTTGGGCGTTTTTTTGTATTAAGTTCGTGAAAACTGAGTATTGGTAAGACAAAAATATTTTAAAATTAATCTTACTTCCAATAAAATGGTATATAGAGTCCTACAAAAGTATATCGTCCTCTTTCGTACGATATAAAAATTACATGAAGGTTTTACGTGGCTCAGTTGATTTAACCCCTTAAGGCACACATTGTATGAAAAAACTGTCAAAAAAAATCAAAAATCAACAGTTCACCACATTGTGAATTTACTCCAATCAGATTGATCACAATTTAATGTGAAATTTACCTTGCTACCCGAAAATAAAAAATACAGTTCAATTATTAATCTTCTATTGGAAATAAAACCACTTATTTGAATTAAAAAAGTCTTTAATTTGACGTTTCGACTTTACTTCGAAAGTCTTTTTCAAAAATCAATAACAAAATATAATGCTGCTTCTTTAATTTTGCGGTTATAATTATTAGGTTCTTTTTTTCTGTGTCAACGGTTTCAACTACTGTGGTTATTTCGCCTCGTGTTCTGTGTAGGCTTTGTTACTGTTTCCCAGCGCCAATTTCTAAATTTTTAATTAATTAAAAATCAGAAAATGATTTCTGCCGTCGGTGGGATTCGAACAACCTTGGGTTATGAGTCCAGTGCTCTACCACTGAGCCACGCACTCCCCTATTATTAGGTTCTCTTAATAATCTAGTTGAAGAATTCCATTGTATTTTATGACCAAAATCGAAGGATGTTCACATATTGTTGATTTTTTGAATGGTTTATTCTTAATGTATAATTGGTGTTCATTAAGTCTAATATGAAAAGGTCTAGATGTTTCTCACATATAAAATTTATTACATTAGCATGTATTTTGAATTTCATTAAAAAAATTGTATTTACAAAATTCCATGCGAATGTAATAAATTTTATATATGAGAAATATCTAGACCTTTTCATATTAGACTTAATGAACACCAATCATACATTAAAAATAAACAATTCGAAAAATCAAAAATATGTGAACATGCTTGGGATTTTGATCAGAAAATACAATGGAATTCTTCAACTAGATTATTAAAAGAACCTAATAATTCTCACTGACTCCAGAAGCTTTTGGAGATACATCAAAACAAAAAAACACAACCACACCACTATACCCCATTCTGTTTTTTTCGAGCTGACAATGGTCAAGATATTTGCGATCTATTTTCTACTTATTTCAAGAGTGTATACACTCTAGATCCACTTGCCAATGACCATCCACAGTTTGCTGAAGACAACATAGTAGATATTCCAGAGCAACAAGTTTCTGATGTGATCGATAATTTAAACATTCACAAAGGTCCCGGTCCTGATAATATACCTTGTAAATTCATAAAAAATTGTAAGTATAATCTAATAACACCCCTTCTTCACATTTTCAATTTGTCGATTCACACTGGGGTATTCCCAACTAAGTGGAAAATTTCCACCATTATGCCGCTTCTTAAAGGGGGCAACTGGAGCAACATCAAGAATTATAGACCCATCAGCAAACTCTGTATCTTTGGAAAAATGTTCAAGAAAATTGTTTATGAAAGAATCCTAAATATCACGAAAAATAAGATTATCCCTCAACAACATGGCTTTTTCTCCTGAAGATCTAAAGACACAAATTTAATCGAATTCACAGATCACATCATAGAACAAATGGATGACCAAACGCAAGTGGACGTAGTATACACTGATTTCAGCAAGGCTTTCGATAAAATCAGCCATAACATTGCTCATCGAAAGACTTGCTGAAGTCGGCGTAGGTTCGTATCTTCGAAAGTGGTTATGGTCCTATATTACAGAAAGATATCAGATCATGGAGGTTAATGGTTATAAATCAGAGCCCTTTGAGGTAACCTCAGGAGTCATTTGGGACCCTTACTTTTTATTATTTATATTAACCATATTGGTAAAAGCTTCAAAAACTCTAACTTTCTATTGTATGCCGACGATCTGAAAGTTTATCGTACCATAAAAGATTCCGAAGACTGTAACAAACTACAAGATGATCTCGATTCATTTGTTGAAATATGCAAAAATTCCTGTCTGTTTTTGAACTACGACAAATGTCTCACAATAACCTTTACGAGAAATAGGAATATAGTTAACAGTGAACGAAATTCGTGATCTTGGAGTCATTATGGATTCTAAAATGACTTTCAAGACTCATATAGAGAAAATGTTCAATAACTGTAATCGATTATTGGGATTCATATTGAGGGACACTAGACACTTCAGGAATGCCAAAACTCTTTTTAACCTATATTACGCATTCATATATAGTAGATTGAATTTTGCATCAATCGTTTGGAATCCCCAATATGTCACTTATCAGCAGAGAATCGAAAGCATTCAGAACAAATTTGTGAAACAACTAGCTCGTAAATCAGATATCCCAATATTAAACAGCAATTACAGTCCAATTCTCAAAAAGTATTCCATGTTGTCCCTCACCGATAGAAGAAGGATGTCAGATCTTCTAATGATTTATAAAATATTCAATAACTGCATTGATTGTTCCGGACTGTCGTCCAAAATATCCTTAAGTATACCTAGCAGAGATTTAAGAAGCCATGAAACTTTTAATAAGCCTTTCAGAAAAACAAACTCAGGATTAAACTCTCCCATCTGCAGAATGGTCAAAACTTTTAATACCTGTTGTAATGAAATTGCACTCTTCAGGCTTCCATTTCTAAGATTCAAGAATCACGTGAAATCATTATTCTGCTTTCGTTGACAGGGAAATGTTTCACTTACGTTTACTATAATTTCATCGTTCATATGTTGTTCATATATTTTCATAATGTATCAGTTTAAATGTTTTCTACATATGTTATATTATTTGTTTACTCAAAATGAGGATACTCGTTGGATTCTGTCTGTTTGTATCACTACTTTGTAATAAATAAATAATTATAACCGCAAAGTTAAATAATAACGAATGTGTTTCTAATTGTTCGGTTGATATTTCAAAAATTTGGATGCCTATTCTACAAAAAGAGTTAATTGCAATCTATATCGGGATAGTATCATAAGTTTTTTATCTGGTTTTTTCTTATGACAATATTATTAAGAAAACTTCATTTATAGTATAATTTTTTTTATAATATGCAAATGCGCTATCCTTTTTAAAATTCGTTCCCAGAAACGTCACAAAAATATGATGGAAGCAGATTTTGACATCTTAAATTTCAAAATCTTTCTCCGTGTCCTATGTTGCTGTCATATTTTTTAAGATTATCAAGTGTTCTGTTTCAATAGTACCTAAATTATATTTTGTTATCAATTTTTGAAAACGACGTCAAATTAAAGCCTTTTTTGATTCAAATAAGTGATTTTATTTCCAATAGAAGAATAATTGAATTATAAGAAACCACTATGAACTACAGAAATGAAGTAAAAAATAGGGATGTAGGAAAAAAATTCTAAGAAAGATAGTGTCAAAATACTCAAAAGACAAAACATATTTTGCAATTTTTCAAAAACGTACGTTTTTTGGTTGCCAAGAACTATATTTACTGTAAATATTAAGTCATTATATGAAAAAGTTATAGGAAAACCAAAAAGTTATGATTTTTGGCGATTTTTTCGATATATCTCGAAAAGTAATTCGACAATCGATACTTACAAGAAAGATCTTTTTATTATCTACAACTTCCTCATTTACTATTTTTCGATTTAACGAGAAATTTCTTTTTTATTTACAAAAAACCGTTTTTTTTTCAACTTTACAAATTTTTTAGGTTAGGTTTGCCACTGAAATCCGTGACTATTTTGACACTATCTTTCTTAGAATGTTTTTTCCTACATCAATGTATTTTTTGTTTTCGGGTAGCAATTTAGGTAAATCAAAATATCATTTGATTGGTCTAATTTAAAAATTCAAATGTCCAGTAAAGTCAGTATCAAATTGTCTTGCGGGTTAAATGAATATCCCGCAATAAAAATCGTACGAACATAAAAATCCATACATTCATTTTATTAACGAAATTTAATGAATAAATTTTATTATTTTTTGTTGTATGTTGATACTCTTATAAATAACCTACACAAGCTGTAATTTTTCCTTCACTTCAACCAGCAATAAAAATTGTTTATTATATTTTTAAGTACCCACTTACCGTACCAAAATAATTGAAACGTAAAAAGAATGCGTTTAATTTTTATCTATCTCTATTATAAATACTGGTAGAAGAAAAAATGCATTAGAACAAATAATAATCCAAATATAAAGTTTATCTTTTAGGTTTTAACATTCTTTTGTTATCATTCTTCTCGGTATTAAATAATTTTATACTGTTTACTCATTTTAAGAACGTTATTGTTGTGAAATCGAGGGGAATATTGATATATACTTATGAGAATAGTAATTATATAATGTCCGATAAAGTATGAAATATATTAATTGTTTTATAAACAAATACATTTAAAATATAATCTGGTGTTACAAAAGTTATTTCTAAATACTCTTCTTTACGGATTAGTCGAGAAAATTTAACACAAAAATAGCGCAAAATCCGAAATTTGGGTGCAGTAAGTCGGATTGAGATGGGGTTTTTTGCATTCGCTTCGTTAGCTCGTCTAGAAATTTTGTGCAATATTTTGATCTTGTACTTTTTTGAAAATTGCATGGCTGCATCAAAAAGTGCATTCTTCTTTAGAAGTGTTAGAGAAAAAATTCATATATTGCACAGAAGACATCCGGACCAAACGAATTTCAGTACCCGGGGGTGTTTTGGGTTGCTTAATCTGAATATGATGGCCAAATGAGCCCCCGGTGTACCTGGAGATCAGGGCGGCGTCAGGAACGTCATCACCTTGAGTTCCCTGTTAACTCATCAAAAATCGATCGAATCTCTTTACCCAAGGGTTTTCGGGTCGCTCGTCCCAGTTCTGACATCGAAATCGTCCTCCGGAGGACCTGGTGCGCGCTGCCTGGCTAAAAACGTCAACTGCTGGAGTTTTACTGACATTACTTACCAAATCGACCGAAACACGTCACCCGGAGGTTTTTTGGATCGCTCGTCCCAGTTCTGACATCGACCTGGTGATGTTAGACAGTTTAACGACAAAATTTCAGTGCACCAGGTCCTCCGGAGGTCGATGTCGGGTGAGGTGTTTCGATCGATTTGGTAAGTAATTTCGTTATCCAGGAGATAACGTTTTTAGCTAGGTCGCGTGCTTCAGGTCCTCCGGAGGTCGATGTCGATGTCAGATCGGGGACAAGCGACCCGAAAAACCCTTTTTGATGAGTTAAAAGGGAACTCAAGGTGATGACGTTCCTGACGCCATCCTAACCTCTAGGTATACCGGGGACTCAGTTGGCCATCATATTCAGGTTAAGCAATCGAAAACACCCCCGGTTACTGAAATTCGTATGGTTCGAATATTGTCTGTGCAAGATATGAATTTTTTCTTCATCACTTGGAAAGAAGAATGCACTTTTTGATGCAGCGATGCAATTTGAAAAAAGTACAACATGCACCATTTTTTACAAACCCTCGGGCCGAAGGCCCTCGTGTTTGTAAAATCATCCTTCTCAGGGCATAAACATCTATTTATACCCTTGATACATAAATAACTATTTTATTAGAATATGTCAAAAACGTCAAATTCGATACAGTACACAATAACAAGTAGAAAACTTTTAAACAGTACTTTTTGGCTTTAAATTAATAGTTGTGTTCATTAATATTTGTTGTATTTTATTATCGCAATAACATATTTACTTGCTCTGATATGTGTTTAAAAAAAACCAAGTGGTAGGTTATGTAAAAATGTCAAAATAGTTATAATTTTTGTTTGAAATTTGACATTTCTTACACTTGTGTTCTATTGCTTTTTAGTGTAGTCTATATTACACTGACAGAACCGATCAGTAGTGTTTATAAATTCTACATGCTATAGGTAACTCGGATTAAGATTGCAGCGCTCATGCGGTGAAATTGGAACTGTGCTAAGGAGTAGTAGTTGGTTTACTTCGTGCTTTCTTATGGGATATTTCATGTGTATTTAAGTTGTTTATTTGGTATCAGTTTGGTTTTTTTGAATTATTTCTAGGTGTAAATTGTGTATTATTTTTGTCTAGTGCTTAGTGTGACATTCATTTTATTTTATAAACTATACATAAACATTTATTTTATATCTTTTAAAGTGTGATATTTCCAGTTTGTCAGGAGTTTTACTCAAATACATTTTAGTCTCAAATTATTGTTTCCATTATTTTTTAGAAATGAAGTTAAGCATTTTAGAGTACATGAACTATTTGGGCGGATCGGCTAATTCTAAATCTGTAGTTGAAGGTGAAAATGTCCTGAATGAAGGACATCTTATTTTAGCGGGAAAGACCATAGAAACTTCTGAGTTATGAGTGGATAGAAACCAAAGGCAGAAATCTTTTTCTGGTTTTTAATTAATTAAAAATTTAGAAATTGATTTTCATATACCAGGTGTGATTCCTCACTCGACCATTCACTGTTGGGTTCTAATTAACAGTGCTGTTCCTAAAGTGGCGCTGGGAAACAGTAACAAAGCCTACACAGAACACGAGGCTAATGGCCATAGTAGTCGATGCCGTTGACACAGAAGTAAAAAAAAAAAAAATAATAATAATAATAATGATTACTCATTATAAAAAAGATCAACAAAAAAACATGACAAAAATACTATGAAAATTACTTAACAACGCTAAAGAAATAACCCAAAATGTCAAAACTACTCCTTAGCTCAGTTTTCGTGTTTTTTAAACAAAACCGAGTGATATTTGTAGGTTATGTTGTTTGAAATTTGACATTTCTTACACTTGTGTTCCGTTGCTTTTTATTGTAGTCAATATTACATTTACCGATTAACTATTCGCAACCAAAAAATACATCGAATTTTAGAGAATCGTTGGAACGAATGCATGAAAGGGACTATATTGAATAAAGTTGAATTTTGACTAAAACTTGTTTTATCGGTCATCTAATTTACAAATCGAGTGCATATTGAGTACCGCAGACAAACTTTTTTGTCCGAAGAAAAATTAATAGCACTCAGATGTGGCCATTCAAATGTATAAATAAAATTCGAAATCAGTACCACAGGGATCCTTCAAAAAATCGTTGTTCCTTTGTGACTCAATATATATCTCTGACCTTTATAAATCTTTGGATAGTTTAAAATTACACTCATTTGCAGATGATACACAACTGCATTTTTCTTTTGTACCTGAAACTGTAAATTTAGCATCTCAAATACTAAAACGGGGATTTAGAAGCTATTTGTACATACTCAAGTAATCATAACCTTAAACTAAATGCTAAAAAATGTAATTCTCTGCTATATTGTCCTCATACCTCCAAAGCTATTGTTGAACAAAACTTAAAACTATTTATTAAAAATGAGCAATTAAAAATTGTTAATAGTTGTAGAAATTTAGGAATAATTTATGACTGTAGCCTTTGATTTCAAAAGCATGTCACACTTTTAGTAAAAAAATCGTATCTAGTTCTACGTCAATTGTATAGAGGTAGGGGTATTTTAAACTTTACATTACGAAAATTAATTTGTGAAACCATGGTGATGTCAATTCTTAATTATGAGTTTTTGGTTTTTTATCCTTGCTGAGATCAAGTTACTAAATTTCGATTTGCAAAAAATTCAAAATAATTGTTGCCGTTTTGTCTTTGGCATAAGAAAATATGACCATGTATCAAGTAAGCTAAAACAACTTGAATGGTTGAACATAAGTAACTTGTATACAAATTCTACTACAGCGTCAATAATTTTGATCATTTTTTGATATTTGTGATGTAATTTTGATCATTTTTTGATATTTGTGATGTAAAATTTTAGTGAATATTTTAAATGTGTAATGTCTGAGTTTTACAAATTTTGTATTTTATTATTATCTGTAAACTTGAGGTTAAGTAGAGTAGCTCTAGGTAAAGTTCGCTTCTTGAACTCATTGTTTGTATTTTTACAGGCAAATAAAGGCAATTTATTATATATCAAAAATATTATCTATACTCATACACTTGTGCTTAGTCGTAAATAACGGTTTGTTCAAAAATTTGCATTTTTAACAACTTTTGTCCCAAAATTCATTCGTGGCACAATATAAGCCAGAAATAAAACAAAATTTCATAATACATCTTGCTATTCTTTAGAAATAAAAACTTGACTCATTAAAGTTTGATGTTGTAAACATCATCATTTAGAATTAAGTTGTTATTACTCGAATTAGACGGCTAATTGTTTTGCCACAATAACTTGATAACGAATCGGTCTAGATATGCTTCCGCGGTGGACGAAAGATTCAGAAAGCTGGCCACAAGTTAAAATAAGTTCTTATACTGGGTGTTTCATAGTCAAACCGACACACGTTAACTGTAAATAGAGGGTACTTAGGTGCTTCCAAATAACCTTGGTTACTGGGTCTAACGCCTTTAATAACCGAGATACGGGGTGTTTCATTCATTTCGGCCAATATTTTGATAAGCCGGAGATTTCTCTCATACTTGGTAGTTTTATAGTTTAAGAACTATAATTAAAATCCAGAAAACCGGATTAAGAAGAATTTGTAAAATTTGAAAATCCACAAAACAACACCCTGTATATCAATTTTTTTAAAATTGGGATGGATATTTGAAAAGAACGGAAAAAATGAGTACATGAGTAAAAAATGAGTAAATTTGATGTACAGGATGCTATTTTAGAGATTACCAACTTTTACAAATTTTTCTTAATCTGGATCTGGATTTTAACTGTAGTTCTTGTATTTTACGATTGTGTTTATTAAACAATCTACCTGTACCAAATATGAAAGAAATTTACATGATGTTTCCAAAGTTATGGCTTATGAAAATGACAGTAAGTATTGCATTAGTTGAATTTTAACTTTAAAAGTTTAATAATATGTAGAACGAGATGTGCATTTATAAAAATATGTCAGTATATCTCAGTTTTTTCCATTCGTTTCGAGTGCCTGATCCAATTTAAAAAAAATCTGATGTACAGCGTGTTGCTTTGGGAATTTTCAAATTTTACAAATTTTTCTTAATCTGTATCTGGATTTTAACTGTAATGTCGTCTTTACATTATCCGATTGAGCTACTAAAAAATGATACATGTACCAATTATGAAAGAAATCTACCAGGTATTTCGAAAGTTATTGCTTGTGAAAATGAAAATAATGGATTTAATGTAATTTGACGTTAAAACTCCAGTAGTAGAATGGGGTGTGCACTAAAAAAAAATTTCACTTTAACTCATTTTTTCCGCTCTTTTCAAATATCAATCCCAATTTTAAAAAATCTGATATACAGGGTGTTGTTTTGGGGATTTTCAAATTTTACAAATTCTTCTTAATCCGGATCAGGATTTTAATTGTAGTTCTTACACTGTAGGATTGAGCTATTAACACAATATACCTGTACCAAGTATGAGAGAAATCTACAGGGTGGTTATAAAGTGACGGCTTATCAAAATATTGGCCGAAATGGATGAAACACCCCCTATCTCGGTTATTAAAGGTGTTGGACCCAGTAACGTATGTCGGTTTACTATGAAACACCCTGTACAATCTAATAGAAATATATCTAAGGGTTTTATAGATAGTAGATGAAATTAAAATCATTAATTTTTAATTAAATCTTATTATAATCAAAAAAAGTTTGAAAATCTGCACAGTATCCTTACAGCAATTTAGACCAGAGCTAATCATTTTTGAAAAAAAAGTCTCGATAATTTTGAGGTTATGTTGAAAAATGATTAATACAAAAGTTTTAGATTTTTTTTACATTAAACTTGCATACTTGCATACTTCAGCCACAAATCGTAAAAAACCAATAGCCAACCCTCAAAACGTCTATTAGCTACCCCCACCCCCCTTCCGGAACTTTTACTCGGTCTTCTTGATTTTTCTTAATTTACTTATAATTTTTCCTAAATTCATGTATTTAAAATCGGTGAGTAAGAACGGTTTGTTTGCATGAACATGCAATGATAATAAAAAATTACTCATCACACGTTTTCGTCCACCTTATCTAATCTAAAACATTGTTCAAATACTAAAAGGTCGCCAACCAATTAACCATTATCTTTTTTAATTAGAAATATTTGTTTCAGGAGATTATAAAGACGACACCACATTCATTCCACCACCATGGACGCACTGGTACGACAAGATGCCATCGAGTTTAAAGAACAAGAAAAAAGCAACGAAAATATAGCAAACCAAAACGACAGTGGCTGCGAAACAAGTACAACAAAGTCCACTGAAGAAATCCTCACCACCAGTACAAACACAATCGAAACAATCGACGTTCTGGTAGCCAGGAGTCATCAACTTGTTAATAGAAAACAAATAAATAAAGCGGCTTATGCCAAACTTCAGAGATCGTTATCGCCCACAAGAAACAGCCAACTTGATTCGTTAAAATCGAAATACGAAAAAAGCGATAACGAAAACGATATCGACATCGATAACGATAAGCCAGAAATCAGATCTAAGTCAAAATTACCATTGCCGGTACCGAGAAGCTGTATAAAAAGCGAGATAATCTTACCATCACAAAAACTATCCGACAAATTGAAGCACCGACATAGCTTAATGTTAGACAAAAAAACGAAGAAAAAAGATGAAAATTCGAATGAAGTTTTCAGAAAAAACAGTTCGAGTTCTGGAGAATTTATAACTATAATACCGCGTTCAGAATCGATAGAAACTGTTGATGAATTTGAAAAGGAATTGAACCTATTCACAATGGATAAAAAAGTGAAAGATAAAAAACGTACCAACAGCTTCAGGAAGATATTTTCTGGTAGAATATTCAATAAGGAAAAAAAGAAAAAGGAAGAGACTGAAAATCGAATTGTACAAAGCGACAATTTGCAAAATGAAAATAACTTTTCCAGACAAATTCCTCACAGGATAAGTATAGTAAATAGTAATATACCAAAGCCAGTACCACAAGGAACGCATAGATTTCCACCAAAAGCCATTGATATGCACGAAATAGAGCGAAAATATGCACAAATGCATGTTAAGGAATTTAATAATATAAAACAAAACTTTGAAAATCAAAATAACCACGACGAAACTGACGAGATCGCTACTCTTACACCAGGTCCAATGGACTTCAATAAAGTTCCAAATATCAGCAAATTTATCGACACCAGCTCGTCGGCTAGTGTAGAATCTGATAAAGACAATTCTAGTAAAAATTTCACCGACCAAGAGAATCCCTACAAATCACTTAGGTTTGCCGATAACCAAAGAGACACCCCTCCAAGAGCTCAAGAACTAAGGCAGACTCAAGATGTCCGGTTGGTTAATCCCAAAGCTCTACTCCCGATTAACACTGAAAGACCTTTACCCAATCCGTATCAAAATTCAACGAAACCCGTAATAAGTCCTAAACCTAAGATAATCCCTTTAACTTCGCCAAAACCAAAAATGGTACAACAATTCAACTATAGTTCCGAGAAAAGACCAATTTTGGACGAAACGTACGGCACAGTTTTTGATAGCATAGATAAAAAAACCATTCAGAAACCACCCAAATCTCCTTCATTGGAACCATCTAAATTAAGGCTGCCTCCTAACAGAGATATTGGACCCATGTCTCCTAGGATGAGATCTCCTATACCACAGCACCACGTCAGTACGGAAAAACTAATAGCAACTGAACTACTTCGTACTTCTAGATCTCCGACGCCGACGAAAAAGAAGATAAATCAACTCAGCTCGAGTCATCAAAAACTTGAGATGAATATAGACTATCCTGATAATATTAGTAGTCAATATACCAGAGGTAGTCCTGTAATAACTAGTAAGCCTCCAATTTCGCGGAGTCAGTTATCCCCTGCTTATGAAAATAGGAATCTCCAACCTATTTCGAGAATGCCTGAGAGAAATAGCCAAGTATCATTTAACTATGAAAACATAAATTATCAATCTTCTCCAATTTCAAATATTAGAAACAGCCAAATATCACCTAATTACGAAAACAGAAACCATCAATCTCCGAGTTCGAGAATGCTGGATAACGAGAGTCTTCAAAGAAATAGTCAGTTACCTCCTGACTACGAAAACAGAAACTATCAGTCATCTCATTTGATGAATTCTCAAGAGAGACTGATCAGGAACCATCAATCGTCTCCATTAGTAAACTCCCAAGAGAGACTTACAGGAAACTCTATTGTTATGAGATCTCCAACTCCTAGCAATATTTTACAAAACGCAGAATTGACGATGGTAAAACCAAATTCTCGATCATCGACCCCTGTAGATCTCAGAATACCGAACTCAAACAGCACACCGTCTCCACAAAAAGAAGAAATGAGAAGAAGTGTAGAAGCCTATTACTGGAAGGAGATTAAGAAATTAAAGGAACAAGAAAACAGGGACTTGTACTACTATCAAATGCATATGATGCCTTTCGGATACGCAGAAGATCCGATTAATTACAGAAGATCAAGAAGCTCTTCACCATCTTCTCAACGAAACGGTAGAAGAAGCTTAAGTTTGCCGAGAGAAACTAAATCGAAGTTAGTTAACGTTGAAGTTAACGATAACTATGGCAGGTACCAGCCAGCACCTATACCTGAAGGTAGAGCTGTTGTTAATTATCCCACTGCGGTATACTACCAACAAAATTTCAGAAGGAACGCCCCTGAACGACGCACGATCGATTCAGTACCTAGATCTAACGGAAATACAATATATAGACCGATTTTTAAGAGAGGTAGTCTCACAACTCCCGTTAGAGAGTTCGTAGAAGATCCACAACAGAAAAAAGTTAGTTTTACTGGAAATAAGGAAAAAAAAGAAGCTTGGCCTACCAGAAATGGATACACCCAAAGTCCACCGCAACGCAGACCAGAAAGTATGGATGACGACGTTTTCTTACCAATTCCACAACAAACTTCCAAACTTATTGTGGACGGAAAGGAAATTTATGGGTATACGAACCACATTCCAAGACAGCAGGATCCTCATTATCAAAATACAAATTTTTATAAACAAATCCATCAAGAACCTGTTTATATGACCCAGAATAATAAAATAGAAGATACAAGTAAGATTCCTAGAGGTATGACTAGATACAATTCCATGCAGCTTACAGAGCCAGTTTATGGTCAACAGCAAAGGCTTTCCCGAAGAATGTCGTTCGATAACTCACAGAATTATGTTCCCAAAGTTCAGATGCAGCAAAATGTTAAATATAATATGCCTAGGAGGCAAATATACGTAAAGGATGATGTATATGGTTACTTTGGAGGTTATGTTCCTAACGATCAAGGTGTCGTCTATTCTTCTAGGCAAAACATAGCGGAACCTATGTACGGTTATAGCAGAGATCTTCCGAAGCAAATAACTATGAGAGAAAAAGTTTGTGATATGTATGGACAGATACACGACAGAGATAGCCCTTCAATCAGGAAATCTGGTGTAATGCTTGGACAACTACAACCTGCGCAAATTTCCCAACCTCCCAACCAGAACTTTGTTCGAAATTCAAGACTGACAGCGAGTGCAAACGATATGTACAGAAAGTATCAAAACGTGGAGCCGCGGTATCCCAGCAATTTGGCGTATGAATACCAGGTCCAAAGTGACAGACCGCCTTCAAGACCCCTGCCTCCTGTACCAACGGACAAAAATGTTTATTACAGACAAAATACGGATGGTACACAAGAGTTTAGTGATGTACAGAAAAGTGGTAGTTTAGGAAAAAATAAAAAACGTGGAATTTTTGGTAAGTGAGCCAATGGATGTTTGAGAATTTGAGGAAGGATATTTCCAGGCCGGTTTTGCAATCTATAGTCTACAAAAATGATATTTAAACTTTTTGGTTTATTTGTTTTTTAATTATATAAAAATTCAAGTTATGATATCAACAATTTTAAACAGTATTTCTTTAAAGGTCGATATTTATCAAGCCATTAATATTAATATTAACGTTTTATTTAGACAAATATTTCATATTTCTACCGTTAAAAAAAATAAGTCTCGATAAAAATAGAAACGTGACATTACATCACTGTCGGTGATAAGATATATTAAATTCAAACAAAGATAAAATGTATTTTCATCTCAAACTGTTGAAGTTTCGAAGAAATTCATGATATCCTTAGGTGGGTATGCAAAAATAAACATCGACTGTTATCAGTATTTGTTGTTGATATATGCATTTTATTTTTAAATTTTTACCGGTACATTCGTTTGCAAAAACAATGATGAGTTACAAAAATAAAAATTCTCTAATTAATATCCCCCAACATTTAAATTTTGTTCGACAAAATATAAACAATTCATTCTATAGTCGGGAATTGAGGTGCTGAATTCGACCACCTCTATACAAATCACGAACATCCACCTAAAAAACATGAAATCCTATGTAAAATGACCTGCCGGATTCGAATGTTCCCTAAAATAATATTTATTGCAAACTAGTGCGTTACTTTGTTAAATGATGTACGATCCTTATGAATTTTGGATATGATATTTTTCAGTACTTTCCTGACCTAGTTTCATAACAATAAAAAATATAGGACGTAATTTTTTTTTTGCTAGAATACACAAAATATGGTCATTTTGCAGAGAAAAATGGTGAGTCGAGAAAACTTTTTTATCTTTAGAGATAGTTAACTAGTATACGCGAGAAAAATGTTGCCAATATAGCAAGGAAACTTTTTTACTTTAACTTTTTTTTCATACGACGTTGTTTGGGTTGTGTACTTTTTAAAATCGGAGGAAATTGAATCGGCGCGTCGCATCTTTTGGCATTGCAACTATTAGGATGCTGTGAAGCGAATAAAGCGATCAGTGTGTCAGAGAGAGTAAACACCACAGCCTTCTTCAAACATGCAACAAAGCTGACGCGCATTACAATATTATTATGACACTATAGGGATTAAAACACAATATTATTATCTAATTAAAATATTTATTTTTCATTGCATTTTCCCTCACACTGGCCACTTAAATTGCATCTTACATTTGCTTTCAGGCATTTGCACTTGTTACCATAGTTAAATAATTTACATTTACATAAATAATTTTGGCTCTATACAATTATTGTCTTTGCGTTCGTAACTAAACTTTAGAATTTCAGGCAGATCTGGCTTTAACATATATGCCGTTTTGAAAATTGCGCATTGTAAAAATGCCTTTCTCGCATGAAAAATAAAAAAATCTTCGGTCGGTGGCAAATCTTTAAAAAAAGGTTGTTCGAAATCGAACATTTTTACCTACGCCCATGGCGACAAAGGAAATAAAAATAACCAAACCGCACACCTAAGTGCCCAGCATAGCAACAGAACACGCGTCGTGAATCAAGGCCATCGCGCAGATAATCAACGCGGAAGTAACTCACCGACGAGATAAACATCAATGGTAAAAGCCGCCCTTGTCGGCAACCGCCTTTACATACACCGCGACACATTGGCGAGACTGCAAGTTGCCAAAGAGATAAAAAAAAAGGCACAACAATAAAGCCGAAAATACATACCCGTGATTGGCCGCCGAAGGATCTCGTCTGTCGACAAGCGTCTCAAATAAATCAAAATTAAACCAGTAGAACTTCTATCTCCGTAGAAACAGGTCGCATCATTGGACTGTGTCATACGTAATAAATTCATCAATTTTTAACTTATATAAATTGCATAATATTACATACATACCCGTATTCACATTCAGTTATTTTTTGAGCAATTGCAAACACAGTTTTGAATTTTGTTATATTCTATGTTTGTTGAAAAGTGTTTTGTTTTTTACGAAGTTATCGTTAATATATAAAATTCAAGTAATCAGTGTATAATTTTGCTACAACCTATATACAGTCCACATACAATTTGTCAGCCAACTTAAATCTACAATAAGTTGGGACAGGCCCATCTAAAGGGTGTGGCCTAATAAGTTTGGGTCTCCAAATTTGGCATTATTTGGAACTTCCCAAAACAAAGATCACTATTAAAACCTTATTTACCAGTTTAATAGTATAAACTTCAATGATATATTTTAAAAGATAATAGGTACACAGAGTTCTATAGTGAGCAAGAATCGTTTAAAAATCATATCTTAGGAGCTGATCAAATTGAAATTGTATTGGCAGGAATGTCAGAAGATAATCAAAGAACAATAAAATGCACAAAAACGGAGTCGAAAGTGTTTGATGGGTTACAGTTTACTGGGCATGAGGAAGCTGATACTAGAATATTCGCAATTATTAATTTTTTTAAAGACACGTTTAATGTATTTGTTATTTATTCATTAGGCACAGATGTTTTTATTTTATCAATGTTTTACTCGGTTACCTTAGATGTCGAAATTTGGATGGAAAGAGAAAAGAAATTTATCCCGTTTCTCAATCATTAAAGCACTAGCAAACTTGAAGCATCTGGATGATAAAATAGTATTTCTGTTAGCTTTCCGTTTAGAAAAGGCAAAAAAAGAGCCCTAAGAATAGTGTTGTTTCAACAACCAGATGAGATGAATATTTTATCTTTTGGAACCAAAAGTATTACATGTGATTCATATGAAATATCTGAGGAGTTACTATCATCATGTAGACTATTCTTTAAGCATTTGTATGGCCGAAAAGACTTTAGAGAAAATATGGATGAATTAAGAGCTTATATGTTTCCAATTTGCAAAACAGATATAATATATAAGGTAAAGATTAAGTCTAAATAAACAAACTGTCCTTAGTAATAATGCTCCTAAGATATGATATATTTTAACGATTCTTGCTCACTATTGAACTGTGTACCTATTACCTTTTAAAGTATATAATTGAAGTTTATACTATTATACTGGTAAATAAGGTTTTAATAATGACCTTTTTTTTAGGGATTTGCCGCCGACCGAAGATTCTTTTATTTTTCATGTGAGAAGAGCATTATTATTTTAATTAGATAATAATAATATTGTGTTTTAATCCCTATAGTGTCATAATAATATTGTAATGCGCGTCATCTTTGTTCCACGTTTGAAGAAGGCTTGTGGTGTTTACTCTCTCTGACACACTGATCGCTTTATTCGCTTCACAGCATCCTAATAGTTGCAATGCCAAGAGATGCGACGCGCCGATTCAATTTCCTTCGATTTTAAAAAAGTACACAACCCAAACTAAACGTCGTATGAAAAAAAGTTTCCTTGCTCTAAAGATAAAAAAGTTTTTTCGACTCACCATTTTACTCTGCAAAATGACGATATTTTGTGTATTCTAGCCAAAAAAAAATTACATAGCTTTTATGAAACGTCCTATATTTTTTATTGTTATGAAACTAGGTCAGGAAAGTACTGAAAAATGTCATATCCAAAATTCATAACGATCGGACATCATTTACTGGTTTGCAATAAATATTATTTTAGGGAAAATTTTCAATTTTTTCAAAAATGTCATGTTTTGACACATTTCGCAATTCCGGATCAAAGGGCGAAAAAAAAATTCGAATCCGGCAGGTCATTTTACATAGAATTTCATGTTTTTTAGGTGGATGTTCGCGAGTTGTATAGAGCATCTTTAAAACGCTTCCTAGAAGGCCTCAGATTCCCAACTACTATACGTCAACCCGACATCTCTCGACGCAACATCTGCAGGCCAGTGTCGACAACAATTCCCAGTCAGATTTAAACCTATCACGCTGTTTGTTACGCATATGTTTGATTGCAAAACACGTTTATTTATTGTTATTAACTGTCCATAATGTCAGTTATGCTGAGATGTGACTTCAAGTCGGTCAATTTAACAATTTTCCGACAGAAAAGCCTCACTAAAGCCAAAAAACTCGTCGATAGCCATCTTGTTTTTATGAAACCTATTTCCCAAAAACAAAAATACTACGTTTTCACAGTAATACACCCACGTAACTTTGTTGATTTATTATTTTTTTCATCCAGAAATGAACTGAACAATTGTCGAATGACCGAAATGTATTCGTCGTGAACGCAGAAAAAATGTCGCGATCTTAGTTTTTTTTCTAGGGGGTGGCTCTGCTAACTTCATATTAAGTTAGCAGTGCCCTAGAAAAAAACTAAGATCGCGACATTTTTTCTGCGTTCACGACAAATACATTTCGGTCATTCGACAATTGTTCAGTTCATTTCTGGATTAAAAAATAATAAACCAACAAAGTTAAGTTGGTGTATTCTTGTGAAAATGTAACATTTCTATTATTCAGCATTAAAACGTAATATTTTTGCTTTTGGGAAATAAAAAACTTAATATTTGTCAATAATGACACGAAAAAAACACTTAAAAAATCATTATACAAATGCGCTGTTGCCAAAAATGCGAATTTTCCCCAGAAACCAGGAAATCCCAAGAAAAAGTTATATATATATATATGCCAGAAGAAATGGATTTTTTGCATTTTTTTTTACGTCAGATGGACTTCGATAATTACTCGACAATTGTTCATAACAATTGTGATGATATTTTATGTTTATTTGTGAGTGGCTCTGCTAACTTAATATTAAGTTAGCAGAACCACCCCCTAGAAAAAAAATTAAAAGCGCGACCAATTTTTTTCGTTTACGACAAATTCTCGACAATTATTGGAATAGGTTTCATTGATTTTTTTGCAAGTGGCTCTGATAACTTTATAGAGGTGTTAAAAACTTCTGTCAGACGAAAACCAAACGTCAAAAACTTGCGTCAAACATCAAAAACATGCATCACAGGTTAAAACTTACACCAAACTTCAAATAAGTATCTAGTGCGTTTTAAAACAACAAAGAACTGATTTTATAGCATTCCCAAACATAACCCTTTCTCACGGTTATTATTCAAAATAAAACCAAGACCAAAAAGTTGAAATTAAAGAAAATTAAATTAAATTTAAACTTGAAGGCATCAAATATTTTTCCGCCATAGATTTTGATGTTCTTAGGTTTTATACTTACTTTAAATAACTTTCCTCAAATCTCAAAATCTCGAATAAAGGCTGCATAAGAAAAACATTTACTGCATTTGCCATCAATCAAGATGTAAATCTTTAATACTGTCTATAATGTTTCCTTGTTCGCTAACTTAGATCCATATTAAAGGATTATTAGTGGTTGATATCACTGCCTACAGAAGTTTTAATTTATATTTACATCTACAACTTTATTATCCAGCAATTTTTATAAATAAATAAATAATAAATTCAATTTTATAATGTTTGTTAACTTGATTTCATTTTTGTTGTGGTACCAACTTATACAAATTAACTTTCCCCATAACTGATTTGTCAAATAAATGCCATGTTCCTGTCGAATTATAAAAATATTTTAATACATTTTGTAATCGCGATTAATTTGCAGGATTCAAAAATTATTTAGGATATATTTTAACAATATCTGAAAACTATTTGGAATATTTAATAACAAACTTATCGAGCATAAAATTTATTATGCATACGTGCTTTTTGTGAAAATATTCACTCGTATTTACGATAAAAAAACATATAAACGAAAAACGCAAACTTGTCAATTTGAAAAATTGTTTAAAATCTGATCTTATAAATAGAACTGCCTTCTTGGTTTATAGACTTTATTAAAGATGTTTTGGTAAATTTATCATTTTTAATAATCAAAAAGTATTATAAATGCTTACTTAATAATTACCTATATTGTTTTTATGAATGTAATTTTATGTATATGTAATTTTAATATATAAATTATTATATTGTTTACCAGTGCTATTTTAAAATTATTTAGCCAATAAAATAATTAAATTACTAACAGACATTTTTATTTTCCGCTTTAATTCCAGATTTTGGGAAAAGAGTTACTAAAGTAAGTAAATATTTAGATGTAATATTTTTTCATCAAAAATAACACATTTTACAAATACATGAAGTAATGAGCATATCCTATTTCTATTTACTCAAATTTACATATTATCTACATCTTTTAGGCCAAACAGAAAACGCTTTGAAAGAATCAAGTGCAAATAGAGAAAGATTTATTTTAGTAGAACAAATACAACTCTTAAGGAGGCAACAGGAACTGGAACTAAATAAATGTAAGAATAATTTTAATTCGTTTCTGTAATTCATAGTGGTTTTTATTTTTAACCGTATTACCATCTGTCAGTAAAACTATTAAAGCTCCCATACATGATCAAACTTGTTCGACAAGCCAAAGAGCCCCGCACAAATCTTACGGGAATTGGCTCCCGGTCAAATTGGCTGAAATTTGGATATTTTGTTCGTTTCGGCATCCTGAGCAAGTCTTAATGGACACAAAGCCCAATTTTGCGTATTTCCGCTCTTACGGAGATCCAAAGCTCCACAGTTTTGTCATTATTTACTACTTAAAAAGGTAATCTTTTGCTGCGTTAAAAAAAGTACCCTCTTATATTTTCGAGGTCGCTGCATTCAAAGCTAATGCCAATATAATAATATTGACAGTTGACAGCTGTCAAACAGCATGTACAAAATTGATAAAATTAATATGTAAACATGTTTTTAAGGTTGCTCAATTCAAATCTGTTGACAAAAAGACGATATTGACAGTCGACAGCTGTCAACTAGCTGTCAAACAGCAAGCAATAATCAAAATTGATAAAATCCACATGTAAATATATGTTTTTGAGGCTGCTGAGTTCAAAACTGATGTTAAAAAATCCATATTGACAGCTGTAAAATAACTGTCAAACAGCATGTAACAATCGAAATTGATAAAATTGACATGTAAGCATATGTCTTTAAGGTTGCTTAATTCAAATCTGATGCCAAAAAGACGATATTGACAGTTGAGTACTATCGTTAATTAAATATTTGACTGTGCATGATAATGTGTCAAGATAGAGTAATAATTAGGTAGCAGCAAGCATGCTTCAGTTGTTTTTCAAATATCGTTTTTTTTACCTTCAGTTTTGATTTTAGCAATCTCAAAAACATATGTTTGCATGCGGATTTCATCCATTTTGATTGTAGCTTGCTTTTTGGCAGCTAGTTGTGACAGCTTTTAACAATTTTTTGACATTGTCACGTTGTATTTTCCTAGGGCTCCTTAGCCAATTTTCCGGAGTTGTGTTACCCTTACCTTTGTTAGTTTGACAGCTGTCAACTGTCAATATTATTATATTGGCATTAGATTTGAATGCAGCGACCTCGAAAACATAAGAAGGTACTTTTTTTAACGCAGCAAATACTAAAGTTTTGAAAAGATTACCTTTTTAAGTAGTAAATAATGTTAAAACCGTGAAGCTTTGGAGCTCCGTAGGAGCCGAAATAGGCAAAATTGAGCTTTCTGCCCATTGAGACTTTTGCTCCGGATGCCGAAACGAACAACATATTCAAATTCATATTCATAAGATTTGTGCGGGGTTCTTTGATCAAAAGTTTGTCAAGCAGGTTTGAGGCTCCTGTGGGTCCACACACTATACATTCTAGTTTGAGAACTGCAGTTTTTAGTATTGTTTGTAGAGGAGTGGCCGAGAGTGCGCTGATTATGGATTTTAAAAAATTGGCCTTATTTGTATTTGACTTACAAGAAATGAGTTCTTATTAAAAAAAAGGAATAGATCAAAATGGTGCAAGCAATGGTTAATAAAAAGAGCACAGTATACACACTTAAATCTATTAAACGAAATGAGGCGTGAGCTTCAAGACTGTCATGTTTTATCACTTGTAACCCCGAAAATTGATGGGAAATGAACTACAAGTTTGACAGTTTAGCTTGATGGAACCACAAAACGTCAAACTTGACTGACAAGCCTTCGCACCACAAACTACAAGTATCAAACTCATAATCAAGCCATAAAACTCACAAACTTCAGCCGCACACGGTCCACCTAATTTGTCAACCTGACAAGCCTGGTTTGTCAAACTTGTTCGATCGTGTATGAGGACCTTTAAAGTCCACAAGAAGTTTGACAACTTAAAGTAAAAATTACCAATTTGCATTCATGGGGGAACAAAATTTTTGACCGATTCTGGTCAAATTATCTTAAGGTAAGACCGCACTAGGCTGAGCGAAGCGTCGATGCAACATATTCTTTAATGGCATCTATGATCTGTACCGTACTAGCCGGGTTACACACCGAAGATGCACATCATGCAGCGCGATGAACACGGCAAGTATCATGCAGCTTAATTCACGCAGCTTGAAAACCAACCAATAGTAGGTTTGTTCCAACATAACACAAAACCAGTTTTCGTACGGTCGGGACTCTGCGCAGTCTAGTTTTGGTGAAACCAATTCTAGTCTGCGCAGAATCCCGACCGTACGAAAACTGGTTTTGTGTTATGTTGGAACAAACCTAATGTTATATGAGATCTTACACACGGAAAAAGCTCTCTTCTTCATATTCCTTCAGGGGGAAAACAAAGTTATAGGTTTATTTTTTGCGTGATTTTTGCGGTTGGTCAAGTTCTCGTTGATAGTTTTATAGATTTTGAAGTTAATAAACTGTTGATCGATTTTCAGGGCAATGGCAACAATACCATAACCGTTTTAAAGGTGAAAACCAAAAGTACGGACATTATCCCGAGGAAATTAGAAGTACTGAGCAACGATCCATTTCTGATTTGAAGAAATTAGTTCTTTTAGAAGAATTAAAACTACTTAGACTTAAAATAAAATTGGAAACCAGTTTGAAATAAAATAATATAAGTAAAGTGTCATCTTTATTTATCATTGGCTTCTTTATACTTTATACAGGGTGAAAATTTTATTTATTTATGGATACGCGCGTTGATAAAGGCTACATTTTAAAATTATTTTGAAATATACAGGTTGTCCCAAAAAGGCGTATCAAAGTTATATTATTTCTTGTGGAAGACCCTGTATTTTATTGCATTAATAGAGTATACGTTAAAAATAAGATAAACTTTCTTAAGTATTCCCCATACCTAAGCTTTTTAGTTTTCCAGATATTTGGATATTTTTAAAAATGGAAGCACTTACAGGAAAACCAATAACTTCGAAACCTATTGAATCAGCCAAATCCAATTTTAACTGAAAAAAATTAGACTAATAATTTAAAGCAATAATGTATTTAGAGATGTTTAAAATTATACAGGGCGTCCAAAATTGGGCCATTCTCTAATGACATATTCAAACGACAATATCGTTCTTATTTTAAATAGGACACCCTGTATTTTATAATTCCATTATGTAGCAAATTCCATTACCTTTTAAAAATTATAAAGGTCTACTATGTCTAAATCTATTAATTTTGGAGTTATTTTTATTTTTGTTAAATTTTACATTTTTTCACCGTAATGCCTGTACATAACACCCTGTAGCTTAGACTATTGCAACATCATTTTTTGTCTAATATCTAATGGTACATTTTCCAACAGTTCCTAGAAACTTTTTCTTAAAAATTGCAAAAATTCCCTCCCATTTAAATAGTCATCAAAGAAATATGGGCCAATAACTTGGTCTCTTATAATTCCATCTTATACATTTATGTTCCACCGACTCTGATGATCTATTGTGTGGAACAAATGCTGGTTTTGAGTATCATAATAATGAAAGTTATGACGGTTAACCATTATTATGAAAAGTGGATTCATCTGTAATTTTTCGGATCATAGTCTAAGCTGATCACATACAGGCTATACAGGTTATATTTAGGCATTACGGTGGAAAAATAATGTAAAACTTAACAAAAATGAAAATAACTCCAAAATTAATAGATTTAGGCATTTAGGTTTCGAAGTTATTGGTTTTCTTGTAAGTACTTCCATTTTTAGAAATATCAAAATATCTTAAAAAGTAAAACGCTTAGGTATTACTTAAGAAAGTTTATCTTATTTTTAACGTATAATCTGTAAATGCAATAAAATATAGGGTCTTCCATAAGAAATAATATAACTTTGATACGTTACACTTTTTTGGGACAACCTGTATAATTCAAAATAATTTTAAAATGTAGCCTTTATCAACCCACATATCCATGAATAAACAAAATTTTCAAAATGTTAATCGTTTAGCCACAATGGACCGTCGCGTTCACCGTAACTCACCCTGTATAGATCCTAACGCCCGAATAATATATTTTTTTAAGTGTTAGTCCGCAGTCCATCGGAATTTTGTGTAAGTGTAAAGTTTTGAGCGCGATCAGTACGCGACTCGCTCAGATCTTGAAGAAATTGCACTAAAGCGGAATGAGGAAAATTTGGTTTAATTGAAACTCTAAAAAACGAAATTTTTAGAGTTTATTAAAAAAACATAAAATGTCGCCTTAATTCGATACAGTGTTTCCTAAGTACAATTACAATCCTGATTAAATCATCTCGTTTTGACTAATTATAAAAATAATATCAAATTCTTTTCTAAACTTTTCGTATTATCACATTGAAACTAAAAACGAAGGTGTGTACAACTTTTTTTTATACAAGGTGGACTCGAAGAAACTATTTTAAACATAAAAGGAACTTTTTACAGCCAATCTCGTGAGCCACCCTCTATACATAAATAACATTGGTAGTACCTAAAATTGCTATTCTAAAAAAATATGGATTTTTAATACTTAATACTAAATAAATACTATACAAATTGTCATGATTTATTTTAATGTAAAATAGAATAAAAGTATCGAAAATTAGGTCAAAACTCTGGAACAAAAACAAAAATAAACGGTTTTAGATAATGGCGGTAAAAATTATAGTCCTAAAGATTCCATTTAAAATTTTAGTTTTGATTACATGATTAAAAAATCCTTTAGTAGTTGTTAAATAACAGTGCACACTGTGGAGCTGGTAATCAGAGAACGATTTTTTACTAAAATAAAGTGTAAAAAATAAAATCACTGTAGTTTTCAGTTCAGACATTTAAGATAACACATTTCAATAACTATAATTTCTTATATATTAATTTAATAAATGAAATATTTCTAAATTTTCATTTCATTCCAATCTCAAGCTTATTTAAAAAAAATCCATTGCGATGACCTCCTACCTAACTATAGTAGTTGTTAAATAACAGTGCACACAGAGGAGCAGCTGGTCAGTGACACTCGTTAAAATTGTTATTCTAAAAATAATGAAGGTTTTGCTTTTTTTGTTATAATAAAGATTCATAAAAAAAATTATTTTAGCTTTCCGCCTAGACGACTAATACCAAGCCTAAACTTGAGTATAAAATTACAGAAACAACCATTTAAAATTAATCCATTCTTCTACAGATTCGGACAAAAAATAATTGCGGTATTACGGTTTAGCGAGAGCATAAAGTTTTTAATGGGTATCGGAAGCCTGAGTCCCACACTACTATTTTAAATCTACCTGATTTTTTCTCTTTGTTTTCATTAATTTACTAATTTAAGGCTGAAGGACTTCGGTCGATGGCCTTTTGGTTGTTGTATTTACGACCAATAAAGTGCGTTTATTATTATTATTTACTAATTTATATATTTGAAAAGAAATCCATTGTAATGACCTTCTAAATAACTTTAGTAGTTGTTAAATGACAGTGCACAATGAGGAGCATTACAGAAATATATTAAAATTTAATTGTATTTTTTTATAAAGAATTTACCAAAATGTTAAGCTATTAAAAACAAAATTGAATTTCCCATATCTACTTTATCAAAAATCTTCCAGATTTTTTTTTTTAATTTAATAAATTAAATATTTGTAAATTTTAATTATTTTCATTTCCATCGGAAAACCATATTAAGCTTATTTAAAAAAAAACATTGTAATGACCTTCTACCTAACTTTAGTAGTTGTTAAATGACAGTCACTGAAATCTGTTAAAATGTTTGTTATAATAAAATTTAAAGAAAAATCAATTTTATGATAAAAATTCTAATTTGAAGCTAATCATTGAAATCGTTTGTTTTTATTTTTGTTCAAGAATTAGGCCTATTTTTCGGTACGATAGAAATTTGAGATGTTTATCTTCCATTCGTTTGTATCACATCTTTGCATAATTTTATTTTGTGTAAAAAAAATTAAATATAGAATGTGTGAACCTACTAGATGTGACCACTAAATTAATAAAATGAAAATGGCAGGAATGACGGATGTCATCACTGATAGCTACTCTAAAAATAGAGCATTCGGTTGACATATGGAATAACAAATTATTTTAGCAAAAAAAATTGCCCACAAAATTCATCGAAAAAAAAAATTTGGTTCAGAATTAAGTCAATTATCCAAAAGTTGTCCCAAAAAGTTTGGTTGAAAAGTGATTTTGTCCAAATAAAAAAGAACGTAGAAAAACAAAGTATTTTTTTAATTAAAATTTTACTAAAAAAAATTGTCCAGTAGCTGTCCAAGAAGGAAAATGGTTTGAGAAAAATTATAAAAAAGAAAGTTTTGGACCGAAAAAAAAAATTGCTTTGAAAAATAAGTGTGTTCAAAAAAAATTACGAAAATATAATTTTGTACGAAATAGTGTGGAAAAAATTCTGTCAAGAAATGTTTGAAGGAAAGAAAATAGTTTTGTTAAAAAAAATTGTCAAGAAAAAAATTAAATAAAAAAAAAATTGTCTGCAAATTGTCGTGCCGAAAAAATTTACTTGAGGAAATAATTCTATCGAAAAAGAATTTGGTTGAACAAACTATGGTCGGGAATTTGAGGTACTGAATTCGACCACCTCTATTCAACTAGAGAACATCCATCTAAAAAACAGGAAATCCTATGTAAAATGACCTGCCGGATTCGAATTTTTTGTTCGCCCTTTGATCCGGAATTGCGAAATGTGTCAAAACATGACATTTTTGAAAAAACTGAAAATTTTCCTTAAAATAATATTTATTGCAAACTAGTGTGTTACTTTGTTAAATGATGTCCGATCGTTATGTATTTTGGATATGATAATTTTTCAGTACTTTCCTGACCTAGTTTCATAACAATAAAAAATATAGGACGTCTCAGAAGAGCTACGTAATTTTTTTTTGGCTAGAATACACAAAATATCGTCATTTTGCAGAGTAAAATGGTGAGCCGAGAAAACTTTATTATCTTTAGAGATAGTTAACTAGTATAAGCTAGAAAAATGTTGCCAAGAGAGCAAGGAAACTTTTTTACTTATTTTTTGGATAAAATTATTTTTCAACCAAATTTTTTTGAAACGAAATTTTTTGGAAAAAAATTATTTCTTCGTCCAAACATTTTTTTGGATAAAATCATTTTATCAACCAAATTTTCTATTCGGTAATTTTTTAAACAAAATTATTTTGGACATTTTTCGTCCAGATTTAGGGGGAAAATTTTGTTGTCTTCCCCCACCCCCCTGGAAAATTTTCTGCGGACGCCCTTGTCTTAATATCCGAGCAAACTTTAAGCCAAAATAACACAAAATTATGCAAAAAAACGCAACACAATACTGGAATCCTAACGGGAAATTATTCGTCTATCGTAAAAATTGTTTTCAGCTTAAAAGTATGTACAGGTACAGAAAACGATTTTCTTTGTATTTAGATTCTTCCGTTTTTTTTATAATCATACCAGGTACGCTTTGGTTGCCCCCTTAAACTAAGTTTCATCTTTTCGAACCTCTTCTTCGACCAGTCGATTTCCGAGCGTGCGGTTTTTTGGTTAAAACGGTTGGATTGGTCATCCACGGTACCTGAAATTCACTGTAAAAAAAAGAAAAGTAAAAAAAATACCGATAGCGTAAGTAAACGAAAAATCATACCTGGGGTTAAAATTGGTTATGGGAGAGCCGAAAGCGGCTACTGGTAACTCATCATTAACTTCCAAATATTTGATATCTTCTAGTTTTGGCCACAGCGAAGTTACTGGTTCGTGGTCGTCGCTTTTAGATCCCAAACCAACTTTTTCCTGTCGCTGTTTCAGCTTCTCTATCACTCTTTGTTCGCGTATTCTTTGTACGTCCCACCTACAAAAAAAAATTAGTCAAATACAAGAGTATACCGGAGAAAATAATTTACCTTTTCCGCCTTCGTTCGTCATTTTCTAACCTCATATGTCTTTTATTGAATACTTCATCATCTAAGTTTTCTGTACCTTCCATTGTATAACAACTGGCGTAGATCTTGTGTCGCCATCTAGGTACCTACAAGAAAAGATTTGTTGGGTTTTTTAAAATAATATTCATTAATACAAAAAAATTAAAATCCTAACGAAAACAGATTAAAATGAAAATATATATATATTATATTCCAGTTAAGGGATGTAATTTTTTTTTCACATTTTCGTAACGTAAAAATAATTTTTTACACACACAGTACACAGTAACAAGAAGAAGAACTTTTCTGTCCTAATCCTTTTTCATACTTTTTCGGACGGTGAACTATCCGGAAAAGTAAAATATAATATTGACTTGCTATGATATGTTTTTTTAAATAAAACCAAGTGACATTTGTAGGTTATGTTACAGTTTCAAAATAGTTATAATTTTTGGTGGAAATTTGACATTTCTTACACTTGCGCTCCGTTGCTTTTTAGTGTAGTCTATATTACACTGACAGAACCGATCAGCTATTCGCAACTACCAAATTCAATGAAGAAGTTCTAATAACACTGGTTTAGTTTATCATAACTCAAAACTCTATGTTTATAAATTCTACTTGCTATTTTGCTTCGAAAAGTATTGTGTATATTTTATTTATTTTAGTACTTCTTATACTATACAAATGCAATAAAACGCGTTTTTTAAAAATTGTGTCAGATTAGAAATATACAGATATGAAGCTCCGCCCATTTCCTTTTATGTTGCCAGTTCTTAAAGGAACATCCCGGGTACAGTGTTGCCTTTTCATGTAACGTATAAATATGATTTGTCAATTGGCATTAGTGTCAGAAATACGAAATATATTTATAAAATATTGTGTTTTTGCTGTTATAGTGTTCTGAAAGATAATATTTTTGGCATAAATAAACATTAGAAACTTAAAATCAAAGTAAACTCTAAACGATTTCATGAACTGGCAAATGCACTAGTATGCAAGCCATAACCAAAGAAAGAAGAAGAAGAATGATTTCATGAATGGGTCAAAAGATGACAGACACGCAGACTGCTAACTAGTGTTGCCGTTTGGGTAGAAATTTCCCCCTTGAGTGAAAATTTTGACTTTAGTGGGAATTTTGGGTGTATTCAATATTTTTGGGGAATTTGCTCCCATAATGATATTTTTGCAAATTAATTTGGTTTTTCTTCGTTTTAGATGATTTCTCGTTTCGTCCAATAACCAAAATTTACCTGCGTTGGCCTGCATTTGTTTATATGAAATATTTATTAAATAAGTTCAATGGTTTGTACTTTTTGTCAATTTATATTTTGCTTTATATGTATATTGGTTTTTAAAAGTATTTTACAAATTCCTGATATATTATTAATATGTATATTAATAATTTAATTAATTTATTATGTAATGTTTTTGTTTGGCTTATTGCTTAATTTTAAACTTTTGATTTGGCAACATTGCTGCCGACAGCCTTCAAAGTGGGTTTTAAATTGGCATGTAACTCTATCTCTGTCTAATTTCGTTTGTCGTGTCTCACCTTCCTATCTGTAAGTCTCTAATCTGTGCCTAAGTACTACACTTTCTAACACAAGCTACATTGACATTGCAACTATAAAACTATAAGTAGAACAAGTATTTTTCTTTATTTTTTAATCTTTTTTATAATCGAATAAAAAATATTGTAAGATAACGCGGACGAGAAATTTCTTTTTCGGACTCTTATGGTTTCCATAATCGTCCGAAAAAGTAACACTTCTCATCCTTGCATCATAAACTACTATTTTAATTCGAAATTTATTTTATACCTACTTTTATGGGCAAGGGTCGAGCGCGATTTAGGGGTGTGTAACAGCAGAGGTAAGCAAAATATAGCAGCCCTAGTAACAGCGAGGGATTTTGAGTTGGTGCTGGTAATAACTCAAAGAACATTCACCTGATTTGTACGCAAACATGTAAAAACACACGACACACAGCCTCAGTATATAGCTCATGACGACGGGTGTGAAACTAGCCACATCCACAAGTACACTGAGCAAACTAAATTCTTGAAATTTTAAAACTCACTACTTACCTATTAAATAAAAAGTTATTAATGAATTGAAATTGAATTCTAGCTTTTTCTTGAGGCTATTATAATTTAATATTAACGGGATGACCTTTGAGGGTTCCTGTGCCCTTAAAACAAGGGGTGACTTACTAAATTGAAGATGTACATCAAATTTGAAAACGCCAAAAAATTAGTAATAATTTAACAAATCCAAAAATATGTGCCTCATATTTTGTGCACCCTTAGTAAGGGTAGAACTAAGGGGTGACTACTCGAAAACTTACTAAAATAAAGATGTACATCAAATTTGATAAAGCCAAAAAATTAGCAATAATTTAACAAATACAAAAATATGTATCTCATATTTTGTGCACCCTTAGTAAGGGTAGAACTAATGGGTGACTTGTCGTAAACTTGCTAAATTGAAGATGTACACCAAATTTGAAAAAGCCAAAAAATTAGTAATAATTTAACAAATCCAAAAATATGTGTCTCATATTTTGTGCACCCTTAGTAAGGGTAGAACTAAGGGGTGACTACTCGAAAACTTACTAAAATAAAGATGTACATCAAATTTGAACACGCCAAAAAATTAGTAATAATTCAACAAATCCAAAAATATGTATCTCATATTTTGTGCACCCTTAGTAAGGGTAGAACTAATGGGTGACTTGTCGTAAACTTGCTAAATTGAAGATGTACACCCAATTTGAAAAAGCCAAAAAATTGGTAATAATTTAACAAATCCAAAAATATGTATCTCATATTTTGTGCACCCTTAGTAAGGGTAGAACTAAGGGGTGACTACTCGAAAACTTACTAAAATAAAGATGTACATCAAATTTGAAAAAGCCAAAAAATTAGCAATAATTTAACAAATACAAAAATATGTATCTCATATTTTGTGCACCCTTAGTAAGGGTAGAACTAATGGGTGACTTGTCGTAAACTTGCTAAATTGAAGATGTACACCAAATTTGAAAAAGCCAAAAAATTAGTAATAATTTAACAAATCCAAAAATATGTGTCTCATATTTTGTGCACCCTTAGTAAGGGTAGAACTAAGGGGTGACTACTCGAAAACTTACTAAAATAAAGATGTACATCAAATTTGAACACGCCAAAAAATTAGTAATAATTCAACAAATCCAAAAATATGTATCTCATATTTTGTGCACCCTTAGTAAGGGTAGAACTAATGGGTGACTTGTCGTAAACTTGCTAAATTGAAGATGTACACCCAATTTGAAAAAGCCAAAAAATTGGTAATAATTTAACAAATCCAAAAATATGTATCTCATATTTTGTGCACCCTTAGTAAGGGTAGAACTAAGGGGTGACTACTCGAAAACTTACTAAAATAAAGATGTACATCAAATTTGAAAAAGCCAAAAAATTAGCAATAATTTAACAAATACAAAAATATGTATCTCATATTTTGTGCCACCTTAGTAAGGGTAGAAATAAGGGTTGACTTGTCGTAAACTTGCTAAATTGAAGATGTACACCAAATTTGAAAAAGCCAAAAAATTATATTACTAATTTTTTGGCGTGTTCAAATTTGATGTACATCTTTATTTTAGTAAGTTTTCGAGTAGTCACCCCTTAGTTCTACCCTTACTAAGGGTGCACAAAATATGAGATACATATTTTTGGATTTGTTAAATTATTACCAATTTTTTGGCTTTTTCAAATTTGGTGTACATCTTCAATTTAGCAAGTTTACGACAAGTCACCCCTTAGTTCTACCCTTACTAAGGGTGCACAAAATATGAGATACATATTTTTGTATTTGTTAAATTATTGCTAATTTTTTGGCTTTATCAAATTTGATGTACATCTTTATTTTAGTAAGTTTTCGAGTAGTCACCCCTTAGTTCTACCCTTACTAAGGGTGCACAAAATATGAGACACATATTTTTGGATTTGTTAAATTATTACTAATTTTTTGGCGTTTTCAAATTTGATGTACATCTTCAATTTAGTAAGTCACCCCTTGTTTTAAGGGCACAAGAACCCTCAAAGGTCATCCCGTTAATATTAAATTATATTAGCCTGAAGAAAAAGCTAGAATTCAATTTCAATCCATTAATAACTTTCTATTTAATAGGTAAGTAGTGAGTTTTAAAATTTCAAGAATTTAGTTTTCTCAGTGTACTTGTGGATGTGGCTAGTTTCACACCCGTCTCATGACGCACGGTAAACACAAAACCGTGCGAGTTGTTTACCGTAAACAAAACGCACGGTTTTGGTAAACAAAACGCACAGTTTATACGTAAAAGTAAGCCGAACATTTAATAATTCGCAAGTAGGTAGTGATCGCGTAATCGCCCGTCATTTAAAACTATTTATAACCCCTTAACAGGGCGCTCGGGTTAATTCGCGCGCTCTAAACAAACGCTCGAGATAATTCGAGCACCCTAAATAAATGCTCGAGATAATTCGAGCACTCCAAATAAACACGAGATAATTCGAGCACCCCTAAATAAACGCTCGAGAATATTCGAGCCCTATAAATAAACGCTCGAGATAATTTGAGCACCCTAAATAAACTGTCGAGATAATTCGAAAGCTATAAACGCTCGAGATAATTCGAGCGCTATAAATAAACGCTCGAGATAATTCGAGCACCCTAAATAAACGCTCGAGAATATTCGTGCGCTCTAAATAAACGATCGAGATAATTCGAGCGCTATAAATAAACGCTCGAGATAATTCGAGCACATTAAATAAACGCTCGAGATAATTCGAGCGCTCTAAATAAACGCCCGAGATAATTCGAGCATCCTAAATAAACGCTCGAGATAATTCGGGCGGTGTCATATTTTCTTAAATAAAAAAGAATACCTACAAGCAATTACATATTTACAATACATATTACGTAATATACTATTACATAGCGCAAATAGGATATTTTTTTTGTACTTAACCGATTTCATTCTACAGGGCGTTCGGTGAACGTTTTTTGAGGTGTATTTTTTAAAAGTGCGCAATTTAATTGTTTTTATATCACCCGCCCCATGGAGGCATCTGATTTTCGAAGCAGTCCAGTATACAGAGGATATGAATTAAAAAACTTGCATAAATAAAGTGCAGAAGTTTTGCGTTAAATGAACAGGTATTTAGTTTATTTCAGATTTGTGTGACTAAACGATACTTTATTCCACTTACTTCTAATGATGTCGCCAAACACTCCGTAATATCTAGTTCAATGGTGGGTATTCCTAGATTTACTTCGTGTGATTGGGTAATATAGGCTTCTAGAGATGTTAAAAAAGTTGCATCTTTGGTCAGTCCTTTAACAAAAAATTAATAAATTAAATCAATTAAAACCGTTACGAAAACCCAGAACGGAGGTGAAAAAAAGTGGACAAAAAAGTTTTCAAATTAGTTCATTTGTAAAATACCCTTAAAAAAAAATGCCAAAACTTAAAACTAACAACCAAAATTTTGAAAAAACATAGGATATCGTCATTTTTTTTTTTGTGGAAAAATGGGTAAAAGATATTTATAAAAAATTGGTTAGAATCGTTAAAAAAAGTGTGGAAAATCAGGAAAACAGTGAAAAAAAAGTGAAACATTTGGATTTAAAATAGCAAAATTTGTTAACAGCACCATCCGTGATAAACATCTATCGATTTCAAACAACCATTGTTTTTAAAAATGAGAGAATTCTTTACAGCGCCATCTTCTCTTTAATTCGTGAGCTAAAAACTTGGGACAAATATTCAAATTTAATTATCAACATCCAATGCAATGTTAATATACATAAATTACTATTTTCTTAGAAATAAAAACCTAAAATATATTGACGCTAGTGGATCTAAGGATATAATATAATATTTCATAATTAAAATATCTATAATGGAGTTATAATTGTGGACATTAGCATATTTGCAGCAACACCATCTCTCAATAATTTAAATAGATATCTCTATTGGAGTGAATATGGTGGATCATTTAAGTTTAATATATATGATTGAACGTAATTTACTAATCAGTAGTTTTATAATTGGAAACTTAAAATATCTATACTGGAGTAAAAATGGTGGATTAACCACACTCTCGGCAGCGCCACCTACCCACGAAAGTAAAAATATCAACAGATAGCGGTATTTACTTATTTTGATTTTATTTTAAAATATTTGTTTTTGTTGGTACGAATTTATTTATATATCACTAAAACCAAATTAATAAATATAAACGTAAATAAAAAATCAAATTTAAACATAGTATGGAGTAAAAATGGAGAATTTAACCACATTCCTACCAGCGCCACCTGACCATGAAAACAAAAACAACTATCAACACATGGCGGGAAACCTAAAAATTGACTTAAAAGGTGTATATTTGCTTATTTTTTGCTTTCAGTTTCGTTTAAAAATGCTTCTTTTCTTGAGTTAAAAGTTATTTATATAATACTACAGATCACTAGTTGAAAATTTACAATAGGAAACTTAAAATATATCAATACTGGAGTAAGAATGGTGGATTTAACCACTCTTGGCAGCGCAACCTACCCATGAAAATAAAAACCATCAGCAGATGGCGGGAAACCTACAAATGAATTTAATGTGTATATTTACTTAATTTTTATTTTAGTTTAAAATATGCGGTTTTGTTGATATGACTATGTATATATTACTAAAACAAAATTAACAAATATAAACGTAAAAAAACGTTAAATCATTGTATAAGGATTATAATCTTTATACAATGGTTAAATATAGTATGGATTAAAAATGGTGAATTTAACACTCCTAGCAGCGCCACCTAACCATGAAAACCAAAACAACTATCGACAGATGGCGGGAAACCTAAAAAGGGCTTAAAGGGTGTATATTTACTTATTTTTTTGCTTTCAATTTAGGTTAAAATGTTTCTTTTCTATAGTTAAAAGTTATTTATGTAATACTACAGATCCCAAATACAAAAATGACCAAAAAAATCCAGTGTAAACCGATCATCAGACTTAGTTATCTTAATTTTTGTGCACTTACTACACTTTTTCTTCTTGAACCTTCTGCGATAGGTTTCTTTTTCTTCAAGATTAAAAGATTCATTATGCGACAACCCTGAAGAACTACTTTTAACGCGCTTCCTTCTGATACTCATTCTTAAGTTTTTCATAGGATCAAATTCACTAATATTGTTCACACTAAAACTGTATTCGGTAATGGGTACACTGTCAGTTAAAAAATCACTATTGGGTTTCCAACTATTGTCTATATGGTCTAATACAGTTTCCTCGTTTTTTAATTCGATTACACTATTTACAACTGGTTCAATATAGTTTTTTTCAGTCACTATTACACTATTATTTAACTGAGATTCACAGTCACTTATGTTAACGCAATTTTCGTCCCTATAACTTAATACTTCGATAGAACAGTTATCACCAGGACAAAACTGCTCTTCAACAACTTGATTGCTTTCCTGTGCCTCTTCTTTTAAAGAGCCCTGGGTCATATCTTCAACAATAACCTCCTCTTCAATAACTTGGCCGCTTGGCTTATCCAATTCAAATGGAATTCCCTTTTCTATGCAATTTATCCTCTCTTTGAGCTAAAACACAGTAAACAAATTTAATTGTGAGTAAAAAACTGGTCATCAAAAAAACTGCGCAGCTTTTTCAATTACACTCAAAGAGTAACTTACCATTTCATTTTCTTTCCGTAATACGTAGATTTCCCTGTCTTTGTCAAGAATATCATCATTCTGTTGTTGGATCAAATCTGTATGCAAAATTAACCACTCTTTGATAAGTTTAACCTCACTTTCGGCAGTTTGACAGTTGATTGGCGGACTTTCGTTTGATATATCGTTTATGTCTCCATTTTCGATATTCGTTGCATACATATGATCCACTACATTTATTTCTTCCTCGCTTGATTCGTTTTCTACGTTTATTTCATTAAAATATTCAAGAGAATTTGTACAATTCGACAACAATTTTGAGCTACTTTCATGATGAAAATCCTCGGACATTTTCGTGTAAACTCGACCTTATGTTTTGATCATTGTTTATGCTTGGCATACGGCAAAGACAATGCGACGAAATTTGAATTTAATCATTTTGAATTTGTTCATATTGGCTTTAACTTTAACTAATACACAAAATTTTAATTATGTTATAATTATCCTTCACTTTTATTGGAACGGCGTGTAAACAAACGGTTTTTACGAAGTCATTTTTATCCTTTAAACCACATAATTTAGCTAAATACCAAAATAATATATTAAAATAAATCAAATTAAAACTAAATAGGAGCGTTTTATTTCACCACTGCAGCTCGAGTCGCCATATTAGCAAATTACATTATAAGTTATGGAAAATACAAGTAGGGTTAGAATGTGAGAATTCTATACGGCACTGTTAAAACGGTTTCTTCGAAACACAAACTATGCAATAATATGCAAACGAATAAATCACTTAATTTTATATGTACCACCGCCACATTTTAAAACGATTTTTTAATATAAAATACAAAATATTTAATTCGAACGTCATTGTGTAATTCAAAAATACGTTTCAGAAACAAAAGTGCAAACTAATTATGTTATCTAAAATGCTATGAATTATATACTTTCTGAAAATAATATATTTTTAAACAAATCTATACTTTGTCAACACAACAATCAACAACGCGAAACGCGATCACTTTTAATTTTGGCATTTGACAAGTTATTGGAATTTTGGACAGCTGACACCTCAGGCAATTTCACGAGAAAGTAATTTGAAATAAATAACGTACTTTAAGTTATTTCGAAAGAAACTAAATTTTACAATTTTTATGTATTTTATGCTAGAGCCTCTTTTACAAATAATTCAGTATATTTGACCTCGGCGTACTTCATGAACTCGTACCTTCATAGTTCATACACAACGTTGCCAACCCATTCTAAAATCTGTAGAATCAATCGTAAAAAATAAGAAAATGATGAAAATATCGGTATGTTAGAAAAGGTTGCCAAGGTGCTCATATATTATTACCTCATTTATTTGATAGAAATTATCTACTCTAATTTTATAGAAGGAACATAATTTCTAAACACTCATAGAAAACTATTTTTGTTCTTTATAGCTGATGGTATTTTGTAAAAGTCACTAATTTAAGATGAAATAAACTCAAAATATTAAATAATATGGATCTGTGACGTAATTTTTAGTTTTTTTATTTAGCAAAATATTAAGGCATTTTCTGGAAACGACCGGACACAAATCCATTGATTAACCCATAAATGAGCAGAGTTGACAACGTTGTTTATACGTGTCTTGATCGTGTCGCAAATGTCAACTCAAAAACGTCGCCTTAAATCCTGTGCTTAAATCCACGTACAGGACACCCTAAACAAATGTCGGTTTTGTAGTTTAGATTTGATACGATTAAGATAATATCGTTTGATAAAAAAAATTAATACAGTTTAAAATGATTTTTTAGTAGAACCGAGTAACCCGTAGCTTTTATTAAAAATAGTGAAGTTCAGGCTTGCCGGCTATAACCTTAAATTATTCTAAAAAAATGTTAGGATTTGGTAAGAAAAATACTGCTCAACCACAAAATGCTGATAAACAAGAAACGCTACTTACTTTGACAATTTTAACTCTAGCCGCCATCCTCTGTAAGTATTTAACATTCTGTTTGATTAAGTAATCTGTTAATTATTATTTTTGTAGCATTTGCTACAAGACTGTTTTCCGTATTGAGATTTGAAAGTGTAATTCATGAATTTGATCCATATTTTAACTACCGTACTACAAAATATTTAGCAGAACAGGGTTTTTATTCATTTCATAACTGGTTTGATGACAGAGCATGGTATCCTTTGGGCAGAATTATTGGAGGTGAAACTAAACTATATATTCGTCTCAACAGAAAATATATTACGGCTTTATTTTTAGGTACCATTTATCCAGGATTGATGGTCACTTCAGCAGCTTTTTATCATCTCTGTTGGTTGCTAAACATTACTATAGATATAAGAAATGTTTGTGTCTTTCTTGCCCCTTTATTTTCCTCATTTACAACAATTATAACTTACCTACTCACCAAAGAAGTTAAGAATTCCGGTGCTGGTTTAGTTGCAGCAGCTTTTGTTTCCATTGTTCCTGGTTACATTAGTAGATCTGTTGCTGGGAGTTATGACAATGAAGGAATTGCTATATTTTGTATGTTATTAACATATTATACATGGATAAAAGCTGTAAAAACTGGCACTATTCTTTGGGGAACCCTCAGTGCTTTAGCATATTTTTATATGGTAAGGTTTAATCACAATATGTAGTTTCATTGTAATTTATATAATTATTTCTAGGTTTCATCTTGGGGAGGATACGTATTTCTCATAAATTTAATTCCATTACATGTGTTAACTTTAATGGCAACTGGGCGTTTTGGACACCGAATTTATGTTGCTTACAGTACTTTATACTGTGTAGGGACGATTTTATCAATGCAAATATCATTTGTTGGTTTTCAGCCAGTACAAAGTTCTGAACATATGCTAGTAAGTTATCTTAATAAAAAAAATCATCCATGATATATTTTTTAACGAATTTTTTATTTTCAGGCATTAGGAGTCTTTGGTTTGTGCCAAATTGTTGCGTTCGTAGACTACATTCGCAGCAAATTATCTAAATCTGATTTTGAAACCCTCTATCAATTTTTAATATACACAGTTGGTATATTAACAATAACAGTTGGGGGAGTTTTAACGATTTCTGGAAAAATTTCCCCTTGGACTGGACGATTCTATTCTCTCCTTGATCCTTCTTATGCCAAAAACCATATTCCTATTATAGCGAGTGTTTCTGAACATCAACCGACCTCTTGGAGTTCCTTTTATTTCGATCTACAAATTTTGGTGTTTCTGTTTCCAGCAGGCTTATACTTTTGCTTCAAGCAATTGACTGATTCAAATATTTTCATGATTTTGTATGGAATAACAAGTATTTATTTTGCGGTAAGCTCTCTATAAACTTTTTATAATTTTCGAAATACATTCAGTTTATAACTCAGTGGTTAGATCATAAAACTGTAAATAGGTGCAGCTATTTGTAAAAGTATTAGTACGGGATACCGTAACCGAAATAGCCTGTTATTGCCAGAAGCTTTATTCAAGCACTTCGATAGATTTACACAAGTACTGTAAGGCTTTTTCTTGCCACAAAGAAAAATATGCCTTAATACGGAGATTGCTCAGGCGCCAGTTTATTAGTGTTGTATGCTCCACAACCCTTAGAAACGGCATCTTAGGGGCACAGGTAACTTCAGATGGAGATACGGTATTCTCCAGGGGTCTTGTTGATTTCAGACTAAATACTTTAACTTATTATATATATTTTTTAAAAGCCCTGAAAAGAAGTAAGGTCTGTGAATATAACCCAGAAAATAACGTTGACACGTGTATTGCTTAGTAATATTTATAACTCAAAAGAAAATCAATATTTCAAAGCCCAACCCTCAAACCCTGAACATAAATTAAATTAACTTAAACGAAATGTTCGATTCGGAATTTACTCTAACGGAATTTACTTTAACGGATTTTACTTAGTAAACGGAATGACTCAATCGGATTGTGTTAAAATTTAACAAAATATAAATTAATCGAGAAAGATTATTGAATGAACTCTAATATTCGGCGGAAGCATTCGTTAGATTTATTAATTTAAATTAATCGGACAAATGTATTTAACTGATTTACTTACTAATTTAACTGGGAGAAATGGAAATACGGACTAAAGTGCGAATTTACCAGGATTAAATAAAGGCAATTCTAGCCAAAAACGGAGACTTGTCCTAGGCTTTTAGTATACCATTCATTAGCAAACCAGGAATGCTAATGCCTGTTGACACAAACCTAGTTTGAAAAAGATATTGGTAAACGATAGCTAACCAGGAGAATCAATACCAATTTCAACAAGCTTCTACACGGAAACGTGGCGGGTGAAATTACAATGGACCCTTTGATATTGATTAATGATAGTAAACCAGGAAAATCAATACCAATCCCGACAAGTCCTGATACAAAAGAAGTCTCATAAAAGTCCCATCAAATCTTAGACCTCAAATATCTAATCCAAATTTACGCGATTTAATTAATAAAAGTAATAAAATAAAAATGAATTCGGAGTAACCTGGTATAATCGTATTTAGCCTCGTTCCGGCACTTTCAAAAGAAATATTAATCGGCTTCTACTATAACACAAAAATGAAAATTAAAAATCAAACGTGTGCGTCCAAACGGACGGACAATTAAAATGAAACTACAAACTCAAATGATTAATTTAAAAAGATTTGTAAATTAATTTCCAAAAACAAATAAAATCTCAATAATCAAACTCGAAAAGAAAAACTAAAATAAATAATTTAATTTTCCAAAAGAAACAAAATCTCTAAATCTAGTTCGGAAAGAATTTAAATAATTAAATTAATCTTAAAACACGATTCGGTAGTTATCAACTAAACGCGAAAATGAAATTAAATAAAATTCTAAAGTTCGACTGTATTTCGGTATTTAAAATCAAAATGATTTATCGCGTGTAAAATAAAACGATTCTTTCGGCTTAAAACTGACGACGGACTTAAACGGTGAAAAACTTATCAATGTTTACCTCGAGTTTTTACATTTAACGAAATTATATAGAGTCGCATCTTTGCAGTCAATTCAGCTGCATTCTGTGACTCGGACGAACATACAAATAATTTTTGACGCCTCCAAAGTACGCTTCCCCCGCTTTCGTGGATGCTGAACACGATGGTGTGGGTTAAAATTCTTTTCGAGTTGGCCACACCTCTCAAACGGTCAAAAATCGCGTGAATCGCGTCTTTCACCGGCAAAACTAACAGGGTTGATTTTTGGCCATTTGGGGGGTGGAGTCGACTCGGGGCGAAGATCGAACATCACCATCGCGCCCCAAAAAATATGCATAACAGTCGCAAGTGCACCAATGAAAATGTCAGTTCATATCTTTTCGCAGTCTAGAATCATATAAAATAACCGATAATCAACAGAACCGACTATCCCAAAATTTTCAACCTGTGGGTAATTTTCCAATTTTCATCCATTAGAACCTGGCGAGTGACTCAAAATGTCAGTTCTCAATTTTTTCTCAACACATTTACTTTCCTCTATTACAAAAACAAAAAACTGAAGTGTGGTGATAACAAAAATTGACCAGTTTTTTTTACATGTTACAATTTCGTCCTTTCGGGTGACTAAAAAAATCCGTCACCCTGAAATTTTTTTCTCAATTCTCCGACAACTGATGAAAAATACTTGAAAATTCTGTGTGGCAATAAGTCGAAAATTCTGGTTACGGTATGCGGTACCATATAGTGAAAAAAGTTAAATTAATTTTTGGGGGAAAAATAAACTAAACGGTACCCCTCCGTTAAAATAGGTGAAATGATATCCATGGAAAATTGGGAGAAAATATATAGGAAGGTTTATAATGTCAAAAGAGATTTATCAAAATTCTCTTTTTAAATATTTTTTAAAGTAAAATATGTAGAAAAAACGTCAAATATTTTTTTTATTTATTCGAATTTTACACCCATTTTGACCGAGGTAACTTTAAAACTGCATTTTTTTTAAAGGGTGTTATGGTCCGTCTCATGCTAGTTCTGGCACCCATAATGTGCATATTAAGTGGCATTACCATTTCCCATTTGCTCACGAAATTTATGAAAAACATGGACACACCCAAGCAATCTGAACACAAAAAATATAAGAAAACCGAAGCGAACGCAAGTTTCCGTAGCGAAATATCATCGATGTTCGTAGCAGTCGTTACCGTCCTTTTGATCTCCTATACATTTCACTGCACTTGGGTTACATCGGAAGCCTACAGTTCACCCAGTATCGTACTCAGTGCTAGATCACACGATGGCGGGAGAATTATTTTCGATGACTTCAGAGAAGCTTATTATTGGTAACAATTTTTACAAGCCTCTATTACGTGAAATATATTGTTATGTTATTAAAATTTTGAAATGTTGGGGGGAATTATGGAAAAGGGACTTTAAAATTGAAAGATAATTGGATGTAGCTTATTAATCTTTCAATTTTAAAGTCCATTTTCCATAATTCCCCCCAACATTTCAAAAGTTTAATAACATAACAATTTCTCCCAAATTATTTTCACGTTTTAATTACTTAATTATAACGTGAAAATTATTTAAAAACTATTTTTTTTTTTATAGTTACGAATTATTTCTTTAATTTTATCAATATTATTTGTTTTGAACAAATCTGATAAACGTAATTGGATGTAGCTTATTATTTATATCACCTTCAAATTTGCTAACATTGTCATTATGACATGTTGTGATGACTCTATTTTCTATTGTGTTTTTTCTTGCTTCTTCAATTTCTCTCATTAAATTATTTCTTTCCTCTACCTGTTCTTGTCTTAATTGTTTCATTTGCTCTTACAATTTCTTAATCATTTCTGCTAATTTCTTATTTTCTTCTTGTTTGATTTCTTCACTTATCTTGAATCCTTGTTCCATTTCTTCTTCTATTTTCTTGATTGGTTCACTGTTTCTTTTTATGTAATGACTCTGATTCTCTAATTTTTCATTTATTCTCATTACTTACAGTCTTACTTCTTTTCTATCTTCTTTGATCTCATTCGTTATGTCATATATTCTTGCTTGTATTTGTTCTGTCTCCTTCTTACTATTTCTATTTTTTGAGTCACATCTCTCATATCTATTTTAATTTCTAATTGTCCGATACATTGTTTGATTTCGGCCCTGTTCTTTCCCATTCCATTCATTATATTTTGTAGAATGTCATACATTCCCTTTTCCTGTTTTTGTGACTCTTTATTTTTTCTTCTTCTTTATCATGTTCTTCCTCTGATTCCTGTTCACCACTAACTGTGGCTTCATCTTTTCTTCCATGATTATTTCTTGCATTTGCCTTTGCTGCCTTTCTAATCCTATTCTCTTTCCATCTCTAAGATCCGTTTTGGGTTCACTCAAATGTAATGAAAATGTAATTACACGTTTTTTTCTATCTTTCATAATATTTATTTTCAAAAATTTAAATCTTGACATACATATTAACATAAACAAAACATCCCATAACAACCATATTTCAATTTTAAAGTCCCTTTTCCATAATTCCCCCCAACATTTCAAAATTTTAATAACATAATGATATATATCAATCGATCACTTTTAGGTTAAAAATGAACACTCCCGAAGACGCTCGTATCATGTCGTGGTGGGATTACGGCTATCAAATAACCGCCATGGCGAATCGGACAATTCTTGTGGATAATAATACTTGGAATAATACGCATATTAGTAGGGTCGGTCAAGCAATGGCTAGCACAGAGGAAAAAGCTTATGAAATAATGAAAGAGCTCGATGTCGATTACGTTTTAGTTATTTTTGGAGGACTTACGGGATATTCCTCGGACGATATTAACAAATTTTTGTGGATGGTGAGAATAGGTAGGTGCAAACTTTAAATTAAAATATTAAAAAGTATCTTTATTCGTAACTACTACAATTGGTAATCGAATATATTTATATTAGACAAACAATATCTAAATTTAATAATGAAAATGATTAAACTATAAAAAAAATATTGCGTAATATGGGTTAATTTCTTTGTGACTGATTGCGGTACGATTAATTGATTCATCATTTAAATATTCAAAATTTCCTTCAATATATAATAGATGAATACCGTTTTCTTACTAGTAGACCGTCATTTTTTAACAGAGGCACTCCTTTATCTGCTGTCATACTTTAACGATTTCAGCTGTCTTATGTCAAACTTTAACCTTGTCAGCTGTCTTGTCAAATTTTAACCATGTCAGCTGTCTTCTCTTAAACTTTGACTTTATCAGCTGTGTTCTGCCAATCTGTAACCTTGTCAGCTGTTAAGCTTTGCCTTTGATAGCTACCTGCTCTTAAACTTTGACCTTGCCAGTTGTGTTCTATCAAAATTTGATTTTATCGGCTGTCCTCTATCAAACTTTGACTTTGTCAACTGTTTTCTGTCATACTTTAATCTTATCATCTGTCTTCTGTCAATTTTTTACCTTATCTGCTGATAATTTTTTACTCAAGTCCTTGTTCGCATCACTTTCGAGTACTTTTTTCACCATTTCCAATAGTTTTTTCGGCTTTGATTTGCGCCGAATTTCAGCTTTCAAAGATTTTTATTGTGGATTTTCAGTGCTTAAGACTTGAAATTTACAAACATCTTGTTTTCTAACTAGTAGGCCATCATTTTTTAACAGAGGCTTTCTTTTATTAAACTTTGACTTTATTTGTTGTCATACTTTAACGTTGTCAGCTGTCTTGTCAAATTTTAACCATAGCTTCTTCTCTTAAACTTTGACTTTATCAGCTGTGTTCTGTCAATCTGTAACCTTGTCAGCTGTTAAGCTTTGACTTTGATAGCTATCAAACTTTTAAAATAAAATAAATATTTTAGAAATTTGAAGACGTGCATCTCTCAAAATATATATTTTCATAAAGCAAGTCATTATATTGACATAGACATTGCAGAAATATGTTGAAACGAAATAATCTACAATTGGATTTATGAATATGAAAAGAGTTCCAAATTCAATTTATCCCTGTCTTCTACCAGTATAAATTTCCTCATCGTTCCATTTACGTTTTTTTCGCTATTTTTAGGGGGAAGTACCGATAGGGGAGCACACATTAAAGAATGGGACTATTATTCACCCAGTGGAGAATTTAGAGTAGATAAAGAAGGTTCTCAAACTCTCCTAAATTGTTTAATGTACAAGATGTGCTACTATCGATTTGGACAAGTTTATACTGAAGGTATGGTAATAATAAAAATTTATTAATAATTGTTAAAGTGGCAACAAATTTAACCTACTTTAACAATTTACAAAATCAATGTTTTATACATTCTACACGTGTATAACTAACCATATTGACATCCCCGGGGAAAAGCGTCGACTGGATGAACAATCGGTTACGATGAATTGTTTTTTTTTTGTTTTAGGTGGAAAGCCTCCGGGTTATGACCGTGTACGAGGCGCTGAAATCGGCAACAAAGATTTCGAATTGGACGTCCTAGAAGAAGCCTATACAACTGAGCACTGGTTGGTTAGAATTTATAAAGTTAAAGATCTTCCTAATAGAGGTGTATAATTTTTTTCTTTTCTTGAATATTTTGTACTTTTTCATGTTTATGTAATATATTAATACAGATTTTTATTTCAACACGTATTTTTATTGCCTCCTCTTTCTATTTCCGATTGATTTAAATCGATATCTCTACTTGTCTGTGATTAGACGGGAATTGTGCTGTTCCAGCCCTAATCACTTTAATGTTTGGCTAATAACTAGCCAAGATAAAAGTGGACTGTATAGTAAGGTTCTATTCAAATTACCGGAAACTGTGTTGAATAATACCGGACCGGTCGGAACACGGTCACTGTGGATTGTTTGTTTGCAAATGACCATGATCACGCGTAATTCTGTAGCTGGTTTTCGAGGTACAGGGTGTTGAACATCGGAAATTCCACTTTTTGGTAACCAGATTTCTCATAACAGACCTGTTTTATTGGCGTTTGTTGTAGAAAACATAAATTATAGATTATTTGGCAATAATATTTTATAAACAATTACTGTAATGGTTACATACAATTTGGTTATTTGTAGGGTGGTTCGAAAATAAGTAATATCGCTTATTTATAGAAATATTTTTTTTATAATAACTTTAAAAATATGAGCAAATGTCATTGCATCATGAATATATAGTTTAAGTAATTACTTCTTGGTGAGGCATCATATTTTATAGGGGCATAGTTTTATTTTTCTTTTAGAAAAATTTATTTTAAAAAAAATAATTAAAATAAACGTCTTTATTATACAAAGCTAAGTAAAAGAATGATATTTTATAAAACTATTGTCTACAAACTGAAAAATGCATGGTGACATTGATAAGATGAAGTTCAAGGAAAAGAATCATATTTCTGTTGTGTAATCTATTCTATGGGAAGCCGCAACATATAACGGCATATAGTGTTTTAAACTTTAACACTTCCACTGCTACATTTTGCTGGAAGACTTGCCCAAAAGCGACTATTTGTTTTTAAGTAAAAAATAAAATTATTTATTGGAAAAATCTTTTTTGGATTAATTGATGTAAATTTATTACTCAGTTGTCAATTTTGACATGTGTCACAGATCCGTGCCATGAGCACTGGCCAACAAATTTTCTGTGCAGTGCTCATCGTCACGGATCTGTGACAAGTATATTTTTATGGGTTTAGGCCAAAATGTACGTAAAAAAACTATGAGGGATGCAAAAAAATCTTTATTTTGTTAATAGGCCGTTAAATTATTGTAACTAAAACAAAATCAATAATAAAATAACAAAAATAATGCACATTTCTCAATAAAATAACACAAACAAGAAATATTTGTGTTGTAAAAAATAATAAAATAAATAAACGAAAACCCTTAGTCTAATACATTAATAAAATCACTTTTTCCAATAAACATAAATCACAAAAATTATTTATGGATAACGTCGAAGCAGTCTCCCACACAATACCCAGGTTGTTCAGGACATCATCGTCAAGTTCAAACTTGTCGTCGTCGTGACTAAAATATTTTTCATCGTCACTCGATTCTTCCAAGAGTTGTAATAGTTCATCATTTGACAGTTTTTTGGATTTTTATACACCAATTTACGTTTTTTAATGACCGACGGATCCGCCCTACTATCGTCCATATTAACCCACTTACGAAAAAAAAAAAATCCGAAACGGACAACATTTTTAGAAGTCCCAATACGTATGCTACATGCTCGTTAAAGTAAGTCCACCTTCAATTCTCGCTCATCCGTATAATCGATGTGTTATAAAATTTTTGTATTAAACAGGGTGATTCGTTCGGAAATGCTCATAAAGCAAGGGAAGATGGAGGACACCGAGGTGCTTCTAAATAACCTAAATTTTATGGGTCTATCGTTCTTTACAACCAAGAGATGTATTCATTTTCCCCATTTTTTCAATTAATCATAACTTAAGAACCACCCTATACATTTTTGTAATATTTGGTTCGTATGTTTATTATACCTACTTTAAAATAAGTGGTTTTATTTCCATTAGAAGATAAACTGATAAATATTAGTTTAATTTGTCAGTTTTTGGCATTGTCAAAAGTAGTTATTTGTCAATCATCGATCATCGATGGAAATCACATCATATTTTTGCGCGAAGAGTGTTCCAAAGCAACGTTCAGTAACGTAGTCGCGATACATAATGTTGGTCCTAACAGTGGCCGGCGAAAACGTTGGTGGAGTGATGATGGAGAATCGTCTTAAGAAAATAACCTATTTTTGTAAATATCAACGTCAAGGTTTGACTTTATTTAATTTATGGCGTTTCAATCTGAAATAATTCCATTTTAAATTTGCCGCTTTTTTTACAATGCAATAGAAGATTCCATAATAACCTACAAATTTTGACAACTACTGACACGCACATCTCTGGGTAAACGTCGTTAAGAATATGGGGCCGGCTGGGATTTTCATGAAATTTTCACATGATAAATCAATATAGCAATAGAAATTTTTGCGCAGAAAAATATTTTTCACATTTTTTTTTTAATATATGTTGGGATACTCACCCCCAAGACAAACAAATTCAGTGCGTTGAAACGATTATTTAACATATTTTTCCAATACAAATGCAGACATAACTTTTCTACAAATGCCCAAGTAGCAATTTATAACCAGAATAAACCTGAAAAGTATAAAAAAAGGAAAAAAATGTTCATTTGACGGACATGAATAATTTGCTTGTCAAATGACAGCCGTCTCATAAATTCAAAGTTGAAAATACAACGTTGCCAATTTAATTTCAGAAATCATCGATTTAGGTAAATATTTAATGGAACGTTGAGTAACACTGTTAAAATAGACACTTGTCAAAATGTGCTAAAAATATGTGTAATAGTTTTGGTTTTAATCATCTTTTTCCGAGTTAAATATTCGTATGTCTATGGTAGACTTAATATTGAAACTCGGTTTGTTAAATTTGATAAATTTTCGGGCACATATCGTTTTGGCGAAAAACATCGTGACTTTTTTTTAAAATGAAAAATGTAAATGTTTCTTATAGCCAAATCCGTGAAACAGAATTAATCTCATATCGAACTTTTTAATAAATTGAGGTATGGTGGACTGTGTCGGAATGGGCCTATTTTCAAATGCAACGATAAATAAATTTATTGTATCTCGAATCGAGTGGCCCCGAAAATACCACTTTAAAATTTGTATCTTTTCCTCCTTTGTGAACGTGAACATTTTATTTTCAATCGTTATCGGCTTAATACTAATACTACTGCGATGGCCTTTCAGTAGACTGAGTGGCAAGTATCACGTGCCAGTTGCTCGAGGCAGGAAGGGGTTGTTCAATTGAATAGTTGATACGTCGTCGCGCAGATTTCTTATATATTGTGCTGGTCCTACGTGAGCTCTTGTCCAAAATACATTGAAAATCCTATGTTCCGTTAAAATTTTGCCATATCTGTATAACTGTCAGAACATAAGAAAGGTGTCTGGTCCTTTAATTATTTTATTTATATATAGAGTGCACTTGATTGGCTTTTATTATTTAGATTAGTTAAAATACGTTGGACGTTTTCCAGCACTAGATACTGGTTTTGATGCAACGATTTTTTTTAATTCACATTTCAGATTTTTATTGTGGATTTTAAAATCTAAAGTTGTAAATTTCACAAATAAACATCATATTTCGCAAACTTTCACTTTTGCACCCTGTTTCGTCCAAAAGGAAAAAAAAATGTTATTATAACCATTTTTTGTGCCAAATTTTATCGAGCTCTATACTGTATTTGAAAATCAAGAGAGAGTAAATTCCCAGAATAAAAAGTGATTCGGTATGCAAAACTATAGTACAGTACGTGCGGTAAAACTTCAATATTTGTAATGCATTCTAAATTGTTTTTGTTAATTTCAATACAAAATTTATTAAATTTCTTGGACTATCACATTATTTTATGATCTTTCATTGTTACTACAGTAGGCCTAAGAGGATTAACGTGCGTCATAGGCGTAACCAGAATAGAAAGGGATAATTGTTATTTAACGACCTCCGAATGGCAACAGCTTCTAATGACAGATATTTTGACTTAAATAGTTTCTAGAAATGCAGTTATTTGATTTTCGATAAACGTGACAAATAGTAGTGACTAAAAATGGAAGCAGTTTGTGAGTATACGCCAGTGAAAAAATTAAAACTAGACCATTTATCGCTCAATGAAAAGAGTGCTGTAGTGAATGTGTACCACTATTTTAAACATCAAAATCCCTCAAACACTATTGACAGTGTAGTTGAAACAACATCTAAGGCAATGGGATATGGAAAATCTACAATATATAGAGTTCTAAAGGAGGAAAAATCAGGTGGAGTAACCTCACCAAAGCCGAAACCAGGTAGACCAAAACTATTAAGTCAACGTGGACGAGTTTTTTAAAAATGCTATTCGTAAGCTTGTTCACTCATTTTTTATAAACAAGCAAATACCAACTTTAGATAAAGTTTTGCAAGCCATTACGAATGATGTTGATTTACCCACAATAAGCCGGGATAAACTATGGAAAGTGTTACATGAGTTAAACTTTAAATTTGAAAAAATGGGCAGACACTCAATGCTAATTGATTCTGAAGAAATTGTATGTTGGAGAAGACAGTACCTCAGAAGAATACAACAAGTTAAAGCTCAAAATAAAAACATTTATTATTTAGATGAAACATGGGTTAATGAAGGACATTGTGTAGGAAGAGTTTGGAAAGACAAAAATATAAAATCATCCCATCAAGCTTTTCTAGAAGGATATATTACTGGTTTTAAGGAACCTATAGGAAAAGGTAAAAGATTAATTATTTGTCATAGAAATTGAAATCCTTCGTTTACCACCCTACCATTGTGAGCTGAATCCGATAGAATTAATATGGGCTCAAGTTAAAGGTTATGTTGCCAGAAATAACACTACTTTTAAATTATCAGATGTTACAAATCTCTTCAATAAGGCAATATCTGAAGTAACAAGTGAAAATTGGCAAAAATGTATTAGACACGTTACAGAAATAGAAAAAAAATGTGGGAGCTAGATAACATAATTGATATTACTATAGAGCCCATTGTAATTTCTCTAGAATCAGATGGTGAATCTTCTGACACAGAGTGCGAGGAACCATAACTTTAAAATTATTAATTTATGTACTTTAATTTTATTTTTAGATTTTTATTTTTTAAGATTTAATATTGTCGTATTTTTTGCATGTTGCTCGTCAAATTTTATCCTTGCGGTTGGTTTTTTTTTTCTCATATACCTACTTAATTGTTTTTTTAGCTCCTCATATTCATTTATAAATAATTGTAATTATCTGTACATATTATATACATATTTTGTAAATAAACATATGCCTAAAACAAAATGCCTAAAATAATATTGACTTTTTCTTCATTTTACCCAAATTAAATTACTACTTACGAATTATGTTTATCTATCTAAAATTGGTAATCTAGGTATAAATAACTAAAACAAATTAAATATTTCTATTTCCATATTAATTTAATTTTGAAAACGCACGTCTATGGTTTACTGCCTTTAACACTGATAACTGCAAAACATTTCTGGGAATTTACTCTCTCTTGATTTTCAAATACAGTATAAACAGAGTTTTGTGCGGTCGCACACGTGCGATTTGGGAAGGGGCGCCGAAATGAGAAAAAACATGAAAAAATAATTCGGTAAAATTTTTTATAGTCCAGTAAATTAACGCCAGAAAAACCCCAAACCTGGGCATCTAGTCTGTCCGTCAAATGTTTTTTAATTTGCAGAGGTGTCCTAACCCCAAAAAATTTTAGCACGAAAAGAAAAAAGTCGATTTTTCATAGGGGTGAGAATTTTCTCAATTTTCCGGAAAACCAAAAAATATGAAAAAAAAGAAAAATGCCATCGACAAAGGGAAAAGCTAAGCTTTCTAATGATCTGTGTTGAAAACCGATATGGTCCTTGATTATCTATTAATTCTCGATTTTCTAAAACTCCGGAAATCCAAAGAAAAACGCCCTAAAAAACATGTCGTTTATGAAAATACACAAAAATAATTTATTGGATATTTCTGAATATATTTAACACCTTGCAAAGCCCCATTATCCAAAAGGATTCGGTGAAATTAGTCGTGATAAAAAAAATATGAATAAATTTATAGGAGGGTCAAAATATCGAGCAAAAACAAACTTTGGCCCGGTTTTTCAATAATTCAGAGAAATAAATAAAAGGGAAAAGTAATATGATATTATAGCTACAGGTTCCTTCTTTCATCTGAACTTTGAATCATGAAAAAATATTAATTTTTACGTGATTTATTGAAAAAATTTGTAATCCGCTTGGGAGTGTCATTCCTTTAGAGCGTGCTCTCTAAATGCAGAGCAGGAGCTAAAAATGGGGGTGTGTTTTGGAGCCGGTTATGTCGAAAAGTATCATATTTTTGATAAGGATCATTTTCGTCCAAACAAAAATTCCCTAAGTGTCATTCGGAAATATCGGCGAAAATAGGCAAAAAAAAACACATTTTTGAGACCAATGGGCCATTTTCCCGCCCTTCCACAAATTTCAGACAGCTGAGATTTTCGGGGGTGAATGTACCCATGAATACGTGCAAATTAAAAAAAAATGGTGCCGGACAGACCTGATGCCCGGGTTAGCACCTTCGCTTATTGGACTATTATTTTGTATGCAAATTAGCCATTTGAATATGTTCATAACTTCTGTTCAACAGGTTCCGCTTCATTGTTTTTACAGAGTACAATAATAGTGCCAAATTAAATAATTATTAAGCTCTGACAAATTCGTTTTATAGCACAAATAACAATTTTGGGGGGTTTTATACACCCATTTTCATTGTAAGGGGCGCCAAAACTCATTCTTGCACACACAACATTTTGCTCTTAGGCCGGCCCTGAATTTTCATAAACATTTACATATAGGAAGATAATTTTATTTTTGTCATTTTTTGGTGCATAGACTTCCAATTTAACTTTTTTTTTTAAACTTTAAATAAAATTTATTAAAGATTTATAAAATGATTTTTTCGTAAACAATGCATAAAAAGTAATGATGACGTACTATAACATCAATTTTTGTCAGCTCTAGAACAGAGTTTTGGTTTGAAATCAGAGTTGAAAATCACACGACTTCGGAAACATTTTTTTTTTTTTCGTATTTTCATGAACATTTTTTTAGTGCGTTCTCAATAAGCCTCCGATATGAGTAGAACTTGATGGGGGTATAAACTTCCAATTTACCTAGTTTTTAAAATTTAAAGTTTTTATACATAAAATTTATTAAAGATTATTATAAAATTCAGTTTTTTGTAAACAAAATATAAAAATCTAAAGAATGATGACAAATATAAATCTTGGCACTATAACACACCAACCTTAAAATTCTGTTACGCCACTGGCTGTAACAGCAAGGTCAGCTAATAGTTTTCTGTGCCAACGTTTGGAATGATTCAAATTTTGTATGTTGCGCTTTGATCGATTGGAGAATCCACTGAAATCCTCTTTTTCTCGCACTACCGATCCAAATAAACATGTGTCGGTAGCACATGGGGAATACCTTGAAAGACGAATACGAATAGGTACACGACAAAAGTTTATTTGAAAGTTTCCGTTTCTGTGAATATTTTCATTTCGTATATCTGGGATTGGAAAACCAGTGCGTTTAGTGTTTTAACAAATAATATTAATCGATGTTGGGCTATAAATTGTGAACAGTGGTGTGTGTTGTGTTTTTAACGGTTTTTTATATTTCGGTAAGTAATTTTTTATTTTTTTGGTATAATTTTTTGATTTGTCTTTTTGGTCAGCTTAATTAATTATAACATGCGTAAGTCACTTCTGAGTTTCAATAAATATAATATTATTATTCTAGTAGGAATCTGAAATAATATTAATTTATTCAGAAATTAAAAAATTAATACAGACAAAAATTCAAACAAACAAACCGATTCATAAATATTTGAAGCGTAAGTTAGAGCCTTAAAAACTATTAATGTTTCGATAAATAATAACACGGGGTCTTTAAGTTTGATATACAGGGTGAGTCACGGTGGACGCGACGGTCCATTGTGGCTAAACGGTTAATATTTTGAAAATTTTGTTTATTCATGGATATGTGGTTTGATAAAGACTACATTTTAAAATTATTTTGAGATATACAGGTTGTCCAAAAAAAGTGTGGCGTATCAAAGTTATATTATTTCTTATGGAAGACCCTATATTTTATTACATTTGTAGATAACACGTTAAAAATAAGATAAACTTTCTTAAGTATTCCCTATACCTAAGCTTTTTAGTTTTCGAGATATTTTGATATTTCTAAAAATGGAAGTACTTACAAGAAAACCAATAACTTCGAAACCGATGGAATCAGCCAAATCCAATTTTAACTGAAAAAAATAGACTAATAATTGAAAGCAATCATGTATTTAGAATTGTTTAAAATTATACAGGGGGTCCAAAATGGGGCGATTATCTAATGACATATTCAAACGACAATATCGTTCTTATTTTAAATAGGACACCCTGTATTTTATAATCCTATTATGAAGCAAATTCCATTACCTTTTAAAAATTATAAAGGTTTGCTATGCCTAAATCTATTAATTTTGGAGTTATTTTTTTTTTGTTAAATTTTTATTGCAACATCATTTTTTGTCTAATATCTAATGACACATTTTCCAACAGTTCCCAGTAACTTTTTCTTAAAAATTGCAAAAATTTCCTGCCATTTAAATGGCCATCAAAGAAATATGGGCCAATAACTTGGCCGCCTATTACAATTCCACCATATACATTAATGTTCCACCGGTTCTGATGATATATTGTGTGGAACAAATGCTGGTTTTGAGTATCATAATAATGAAAGTTATGACGGGTAACTAATCCATTATTATGAAAAGTGGATTCATCTGTAATTTTTTCGGATCATAGTCTAAGCTGATCAAATACAGGGTGTTATATTTAGGCATTACGGTGGAAACATAATGTAAAATTTAACAAAAATAAAAATAACTCCAAAACTAATAGATTTAGGCATAGTAGACCTTAATAGTTTTTAAAAAGTAGTGGCATTTGGTTCATAACAGGATTATAAAATACAGGGTGCCCTATTTAAAATAAGAACGATATTGTCGTTTGAATATGTCATTAGAGAATCGCCCCACTTTGGACGCGCTATAATTTTAAACAACTCTAAATACATTATTACTTTCAATTATTAGTCTAATTTTTTTCAGTTAAAATTGGATTTGGCTGATTCCATAGGTTTCGAAGTTATTGGTTTTCTTGTAACTGCTTTCATTTTTAGAAATAACAAAATATCTCGAAAAGTAAAAAACTTAGGTATAGGAAATACTTAAGAAAGTTTATCTTATTTTTAACGTATAATTTATAAATGCAACAAAATATAGGGTCTTCCATAAGAAATAATATAACTTTGATGCGCCACACTTTTTTGGGACAACTTGTATAATTCAAAATAATTTTAAAATGTAGCCTTTATCAACCCACATATCCATGAATAAACAAAATTTTCAAAATATTAACCGTTTAGCCACAATGGACCGTCGCGTCTACCGTGACTCACCCTGTATATTTTTTTGGTTATTAGTGTATGAATTTACTTAAAATTTGGTATATATACTTTTTTTGCTATAAAAATAATAATTTTGACGCCATATTGAAAGATTAAAACCGCCCGTAATTTTTTTTGTATGTTTCAAAAAAATGTTCATCGATTATATGATACACCCTGTATATCTAAGCAAATGAGATATACTTCTTTTAACACTTTAAATTTGACCGTTTTCGAGAAATTACCCCTACAATGTTCACATTGAAGAGTTGGCTTTGAATTAGAAACAGAAATATTGAGTAACTGTCCAATAGTAATTGTGTCAATTCAGTTGACTGACAAATTTATGATAATTCCGCTACACAACAATATTTTTCCAATTCAGAAAAGAAAGATATGGTTGTATTTACACGCAAATGTTTTGTTTGCTTTAGCTGCCGTGATAGTGCAGGCAAGATAGCAGATTTAGTAGCCAAAAAACAAGAATTATATGGGAAATGGTTAAGGGGGTTACAAGAAACTTCTAAAAAAAACGACGCCATCGGGGTTGGTACAATTAACGGAAGGGGAGGTTAAAGGGGTTGAAAAATGGATTTCCCATTGGTAGATTTCGGGTAATTCTTGTTGAAAAAATTTAATTTGCCTGCACTATGAGTTAATAATGCAGAAAAATATATCCAAACAAAGGATATAATCAGAATGTATGAAAAGATGTCAAACTTTGACAGGCGATTCGAAAGCAACCAGTTAGAGAATTGTAAAAGAGCAACGGCTTCGTCTATAAGCTCTTGGAGGTCAATGATATAATAAAATTACACATCCTGTTCATGAATACTTAAATCTACCAAATACAGGTCGCACAAAATTTCGGGGAATCTTGGTATAAATTAATTGTGGCCTAAAACTGGGACATACTGTACATGGAAAAAAGTTCGTTATTTATATTATTGGACGTGTCTCTAAAATTTTAGAATTTGACGTCATTTTCCACATCTTTTCCACCTATTTATTCTATAAATTGCATTTATGACAGATTTAAGTTTCTGCGAAACAGACACAGGTGGGTGTCTTTGGGTTTTGATAAGGTTAAGGTATCATTGAAAACAGGAAGCATACCCTCTTCTATTTCAAAATATCGCGTTGGTTAATCTGGCCTCGGAAACAACATTTTTTAAATCTAAATGCTGGGAATGTAGTTCGTAATCGATGTTCACAGGGATCTCCAAGCCAACGTACGCAAGGTCATTCAAATTAGACAAAATTAACGCTTAGATATAGAGTAAATACTAGGTTTAGAAAAAATAATCAATTAATTAACCATTACGTTTATGTAAAATATATATTAAAGTTTTCCGCTGATAAAATTGTTAGTTTTTAAGATAATAAATTATTGTAAGTTAAAAATTCTTTTATCTTATTTTTATACCAAGGAATATATCAAATACAGGGTGTTGCATCGAGTAAAAGGGTCCAGTATTTGAATTCAAGCCTTTGCAGAAACTTCAGCCTAAAAAAATAATTCTGGGTGTGAAAATATAGTGAGGGAATGGGAAAAATGTGTGAGAAAATAAGAAAAAAGTGCGATAAAAACTATCAAAATTTAAAAAATAAATAAATAAATTTCCCATTTTCGGAAAAAATACATCAAAAATTTGAATTAAAAGTTTTTTATATTCTAAATAATGGATTTTTAATTTTTTTTTCAAGAATAGATAAATGGTACGAACATAAAAATCCACATAATTACGAAATTTACGACAATAAAATTTAATAAGAATAGTGATCAAAATAGTGCAAAATGTTGGAAATATTGTGAAATGATGTAAAAAAAATTCATTTATATCCTAAAATTGATGTCAAAATCGTTTTTTAATACAACAGACATTTTAAATTTCAAAAATACATATTACCCTGCAAGGACCAACACAGCGACATTGAAGACCGAAATGACGAGGATGATGACGATGAAGATGAAGACGAGTCAGATATATAGTGGCTTCTGTGAGTCGGAAAAAACCTCAAAAAAGAAAATATTTTCTAACGTAACGAAAATAAAAAAATTCGAGGATGCTGAACACCATGGCGGTGGTTTAAACTCTTTCTGAGTCACCCCCAAACGACCAAAAACAACCCCCAAAAGGGGTGAAACGCGAACATACCGTATTATACAGAGAAAAATTACGTCACCTTCCGTTTTCGAGCATGCTGAACAAGACGGTACACAGTGGGGCAACCGACCTTTAAGGTTGGCAATAAATCAAAAATTAAAATATTCCGTAAAAATAATTTTTTATTACATTTCAATAAACCATTATCCCTTCTATCATAAAACGCTTATGTATGGTCCTTATTCACGCTTTAGTTCACAATAGAGCTTTCAGACTAAGCCAGGTACCTTTGATGATAATATGTGTGTTGTTATTGTCATTTTTTTAGCTGTTTATTTAGTTGTGTTTGAACTGTATTGTGCAAATTATATTATAATTTTGCGATAGATCCTTGAAGCTCAAATATGTATCAACATTTTAATAGCTGCAAATTAGCAGAAAAGTTTATATAGTTTTAAAAAGTAGCTATAAAGTAACATAACTTCCAATTGTTTGATATTTATATTAATCTCAGAAATATTATGATTATTAGTTGTGTTCCAAGATTGTCCGAGTTTTCATTATTGAGTTTTTGCATTGTATATTGATTGAAAATTTCAGAAATAGTTAAATTTTTTGCAATCATTTGCTCTTTTCGTCGGTTCTCGAGTTCTTTATAGTCTACATAGTCAATCGTATTTATTTTTTGCTTTTGTTTTCAGGAACAAGCTCCAGCGCTATATTTATAGAGAGAAGGGAACTTCTTGATATTATGAGCTGTTCTGGGAGCAGTGTAATTGAAGAGAAATCCAAAATTAAAATATTTACATTCTAGAACATCCTATTACTATTATTTTGAAATAAAGAAACATGTATAATGTTGTTTATGACTTTTTTCTGCACTAATATGGTCTCTAAAGCGAAATATATAATGTAGAAGTCCATTCATAGAGCCTGTTATTTATTACCAACTTTGAAGGTTGTTTGCCCCACTGTGCGGCCAATAGCCACCCCCGAAAGGGGTGAAACATGAATATATCTTATATACCGAAAAAAACTGCGTCACCTCCCGTTTTCGAGTATGCTGAACATGGGGATTCTGAATCTTCTTCCCGAAGTAAACTTACCTAAAAATCACCAAATAATCTAACTAGACCCTATATATGCGCCAATTTTTTAGGGTCTCTTACCGGGATTTTCTTATCCACTTCACAAGACAGGGTCTCACGGGGTAGTTTTTGACCGGTTCAGGGGTTGGTTTGCTTCGGGGAGAAGAACCAGAATCCCCATCATGTTCAGCATACTCGAAAACGGGGGTGACGCAGTTTTTTTTCGGTATATAAGGTATATTCATGTTTCACCCCTTTATTGGCTGGGTGGTTATTGGCCGTTCAAGGGGTGGGATTTAGTCGGAGAAATTCAACAGCACCTCTGTCTTGTTCAGCCTGCTCGAAAACGGAAGGTGACGCTTTTTTTCAGGTATAAAGCGGTGTGTTCGCGTTTCACCCCTTTTGGGGGTTGTTTTTGGCCGTTTGGGGGTGATGGTCAACTCAAAAAGAGTTTAAACCACCGCCATCGTGTTCAGCATTCTCGAAAACGGGTTTCGTTACGTTAGAAAATATTTTCATATTTTTCCGACTTACCTACAGAAGCTACTAAGAGTGATTTTCAATAACACTTTCCCGTTTCATTTAGTACAATTTATTTGGAGCGCGTGAGCTATGATTAATTTATAAAGAGCGGTAAATAAAATTCTCTTTATTTTTATGTTTATAAATTGATCATACCTCACGCGCGCGACCACGTAGCCGTCCCATTCAGAAAATTTGGGATTCTTACTGGAAAAATCTTTCAGAATAAAAATTCAAAAGAATGATAATGATGAGCACATGGAGAAATCGCTGTTTTTCGTAAAAACGTTTTTGAGAGAGTTTTAGCAAAGTTATTAAAAAATAAAAAATGGATTCGAAAATATGAGACTTTTTCACGTAAAAAACGTATTTTTTCGTTAAAAATGGGCATCGCTGTATCGAAAAGTTTTATGATTAGTTACATGCTACATTCAATTTGTCTGATATCATTTTTTTCGACATCTGGGCAATGTATTCAATCATTTACGACCAATTTCAGACATATTGCTATAGATCAGTGACGTCAGATTTGTTGACATTTTCGAAATGCTATAAAAATGGAAGGCGACAGGTTTTTTGTCTGAAAATTGATTTTTCCGCATCACCTGACTCGACTTTATCTATAAAAGTGATTTTCAGACGGGCTGCTATGAGATAAAAATCTTGGTTGTCATCTCTCTTACCATCACTTCCGAAAACAAAACGTGAAATCGACATTCATTTCGGAATTACGAGTTCATATCTATGTTCAATTCATTTCAAATAACATTAATTTGTGAATAACTGAGATCTATTATCTACGTATGAAGTTCAGAAATTCAAATAGAATGTTTGACAACGCTTTAACCATTTTGATATTCAGACTGCTTCCGTTCGTTTTTCGTTGTTATTCGTTCGTTCAGCCATCAAGCGCTTTCAGTGATTAGCCAAAGACTTAAATTCCCGTTTTTTTTTCGCCGTGTTTAAACGGGAGTATTTTTTCGGGATTTTTTAATAAAGACCAACTTCGACTAAAAAATCGAAAAAAATATTTTTCGACTTGACTCGTCGTAATGCGAGTAGCGGTATTTTTTCCAGAAATTAGTATTCTCGCCTATTTTAAAAATAATGATTTTTTAAAATTTAAAAAAAATACAATATTAATGGTACGAACTTAATATTTTAATTTGACAATATTAAATTTCTAATTACAGTAGATTTGGGCCATTTATAAATCACTAAATAATTAAAACCTTTCTAAATTTTTAAAAATTATATCTATACACTTCAGGGTAATTTTACCAAATTTGAAGTTTACTATACATAAGTGATTTTACATTTTTACCCTACTGTCAGGGGATTTCTATTTTGCTTGTTGACGAGCAGTGGCTACAACTCCGTACGGCTTGTTTAGAAATGTATCTCAATGTCATGGTGATAATTTTAATATTCTTTTATATAGACTTATGCACTATCTCAATATTAAGCTGCATTATTATTATTATGACCATTATATGGTGTATGTGTTGAAAAAAAATTTATCAAATTCATGTACATCAATGTCAAAAGTATATCCATGCCTTGAAAGACTGATTTGTTTATCACATTTTATTTATTTCGGGCATGATTTGTAATTGCTTTGACCCTTTCACTTACAATTTATTGTTCAGAAAGTAGTCGCTATTTTGAAATATATTTTTTATGCTTTTGTTCATTCGTTAATAAAACAAATTTTTAAAAAAGTAATGAAACAAAAACAAATACTTATTTTCTATACAGTAACGATTTTTTTTATATCCTTAGCTAACCGAGACATACTGTTTGTTGGTAGAATAACTGGAATTCCTTTTTGCGGTAGGTATTTCGGTATTATTTTTTTAACAGTTGTGTCAACGTCAGTGGTTTTTTTGAAACTACAAATACTATTTTATGTTGAAACCTCGTTGCAAATACCTTTGTTATTATGCAAATATTTTAGCTATAAATTCCTAAGAAGTTCGATTAGTAACTGGTACGATTATTTACTACATTAGTACAACATTGATAAGAGTTAATATTGTTTTCAAAACAAATTGTATTCGCAAATGTTCTACCATCTATTATATCAATAAAACTGATAAATAAAACTTAGAGTGGAGTTTTGACAAAACAAGGACTCCCAACTTCCATCATTGGGGTTGCAAAGTCAAGGTGTCACTCTCTACTTCGTATCTCTTCAAGGGAAAAATACAAAATTCTATTTTACCCTCGTTGTGATTGCCCCCTACGAGCGACCTACAAAAGCGCAGTTTTTGATAGGGAAATGGCTTACGGTCGATTTTTCCCAAACTTCGGAAATTAATTCGTCATCCCATCCCAATCAAAAGTGTCCATGGGCCCTAGTAAATCCTATGTATAGCCTATTCCAACTTTAAGACACCAAGACCTTAAAGAGAGATACAGTCATAAATCACATGGCTCCTTTCTTCAAAGGAAAGCCGAGCGCTTCGATCTCAGCGGTTCCTTTGAAGGCGTGTTCCTTTCTTTCCGACTTATTACGTGGACAGACTATACAGATTTCGAGCTAGCGCGAGTTTAACCTGATTAGGGCGAACTCCATATAAGCGCATTTATCAGCAAGTTCACCGCTTTACGTTTATGGTTTATATTATGAATATATGTCATACACACCCACATACACAAACTCGCACACATACAGCTTCTTTTAGAAGATTTTATTTTGATTTCTAAACTTTTTTTTAAGAAATTATTTTTTTATTTTATATCATTTTTTGTTACCATGGTTACAGGGTTAAACATAGCCGGCCACCTTGAAATAAATACAAAACTACATGTTTAATGAAAAAATACTTATTATTATTATTATTATTAACTCATCATATTTGTTTAAAATGAATAATTAAAAACGAACATACGCGAACATCAGCGAAATAACAACAATGCTTATTCCAGCTCATTTTTATAGTGCCCCTATGAAAGTAACATGTATTTATATTGCACAAATGAAAAGAAAAATAGTCTAATCTCCCAGGAATTGGACATTGAATGTCAACGTTGCCACAACGTCTGGACTTCAAACAACTACTCCTTGGGCTATATGCCCCAACAGGTATTGAATTATAGAAGTCCCGACATTGGTTGGAACCTGAGATATCAGGACATTAAACCAACAACTTTGATTTTATTATTAAAGGAGCCCGTCAACCATAGACTAGTTTCGGCATTAATTGTGCCTCTTCAGTATGGCGTAGACAAGCTCGACTTTCAATCTCTAATGAAAGTCTGACAGTGAATCCGACTAGCCCAGTTCCTATAGAATACAGTTGCGTTAGCAAATGTATAAAGAACTGAGAAAGCACAGCGTCATCTATCACAATAATAACAAACTCAAAGTTAGCAAGAAGCAGCGACCTGTGAATGTTTTAAATGCTGATATATATTTCTACCAAATATATTTTATGGGAGTAAACAAATTGCACAAATGAAAAGAAAAATAGTCTAATCTCCCAGGAATTGGACATTGAATGTCAACGTTGCCAACAATATGTTTATATGTTCTAGAATCTAAACATCTATCACTCGCGGTCCACCGTTGACGGATCTTGATGATATGAATGATTGAAACGCCTATGCTGGACATAATTGTTAACCGTTCTCTTACAAAAAGTATTTTTCCATTAAACATTTAGTTTTGTATTTATTTGACAGCTGTGTTTAACCCTGTTAATGAAACGCCCATGTCGTACATAGTCTAGCTGTATTCATGGTAATAAAAAAGTGATTGGAAAATGTAATAAATTCTTAAAAAAAAGTTGAGAAATTAAAATAAAATCTTCTAAAAGACGCTGCATGTGTGTATGTGGGTGTGTATGACATATATCTATCATATAAACCATAAACCTAAAGCGGTGAACACCTAACTTGCCGATAAATACGCGTATATAGAGTTCGCTGTAATCAGCTTAAATTCGCGCTAGCTCGAAATCTGTACATAGGATGGACTTGGGCCCGTGGACACTTTTGATCGGTATGGGATGACGAATAAAATTTCGAAGTTTTGAAAAAATATGAATAAATTTATAGGAGGGTCAAAATATCGAGCAAAAACAAACTTTGGCCCGGTTTTGAATAATTCAGAGAAATAGATAAAAGGAAAATGTAACATATTATTGCTACAGGTTCCTTCTTTCATCTGAACTTTGAATTATGAAAAAATATTAATTTTTACGTGATTTATTGAAAAATTTGTAATCCGCTTGGGAGTGTCATTCCTTTAGAGCGTGCTCTCTAAATGCAGGCAGGAGCTAAAAATGGGGGTGCGTTTTGGAGCCGGTTATGTCGAAAATTATCATATTTTTGACAAAAATGATGAGGATCATTTTTTTAGGTAATGAACTGATCTTCATTTTCGTCCAAACAAAAATGCTGTAAGTGTCGTATTTTCGGAAATATCGGCGAAAATAGGCCCTGGGATTTCCATGTTAACCTCTGTTCAAAGATAGAATTAATATGACCAGGATTGATTATGGTTTACAGGCTCAATTTAAGCAAATAATAAATAAATATTCTAACAAATAAGTTTTTGGAATTCTATATAAAAAATCCAATTTGTTACGAGAATTTACTTATTTTTTCAATAAACTCTCATTTTAAAATCACAGCAAAAAGTCCTATCTTTCAAAGATAGAATTAATATGACCAGGATTGATTATGGTTTACAGGCTCAATTTAAGCAAATAATAAATAAATATTCTAACAAATAAGTTTTTGGAATTCTATATAGAAAATCCAATTTGTTACGAGAATTTACTTATTTTTTCAATAAACTCTCATTTTAAAATCACAGCAAAAAGTCCTATCTTTAAACGACTGAAAATGTATTACATCACTACACTGATTTTAATTGATCATCAAATCACCTAATTTTATTTTAAGGTCAAAAAAAATATATTCTTATCGCATTTTTAAGGTCAACAAACTCAGTATTAGAATAAAAATAAGTCAATTTAAATTATGTTTTAAAAAGTATTCAATAATTAGGTGTTTAACTCCAAATCTAACCTCATTTGTTTTATATTTCTAATTACTCATACTTAATTGCATGTTTTTTTATGTTTTTTGCTTAAAATAGATAAAATATAATAATAAAAGATTTGAGATTTTATGCAATTTTTAATGCAGATACGTCACTGGCACGGGTACTGATTTCCTTTACGGTAAACGATTAAAAAAGAAGAAGCATGCCGAGAAAACACAAATACTCTAACTTACAAACAAACTATAAATTAAACTAAACAAAGAAAATACATTAAAAACCAAAAACCCATACTTCAACAAAAATCAAAGAAATGACATTATTGACAGTGACATTTAACAATTTTAACTTTGATGTCGAGTGAATTCGTTGAACTTTCGATTCGGCTTATATCTAACTTTTTTGATATAAAAATAATTGATTTTTATTTCGTAATAATGTCAAATCTGTTTAGTCGACTTTGGGTCAATAAGATAAACTTTATTAGTATGGATATGATAAAAGGGCGATGTTTATGTGTATTTAATATTATCCCTATAAATATTCTTGACGGAAAAATAATAAAGGAGTGATTCATTTCTATAGTTCTATAGTTCTATGTTCTTCGCCAAAACGACATTTGCCCGAAAATTTATTAAATTTAACAAACCGAGTTTCAATATTAAAGTCTAGCATAGACATACGAATATTTAACTCGGAAAAAGATGATTAAAACCAAATCTATTACACATATTTTTAGCACATTTTGACAAGTGTCCATTTTAACAGTGTTACTCAACGTTCCATTAAATATTTACCTAAATCCATGATTTCTGAAATTGAATTGGCAACGTTGTATTTTCAACTTTGAATTTATGAGATGGCTGTCATTTGACAAGCAAATTATTTATGTCCGTCAAATGAAAATTTTTCCTTTTTTAATACTTTTTGTTCTAGTGCGGACAGCACTATTAAATAATAATAATTATTACTTTAACAACTTTATTAAGTTTTATGATTTATACAACCATCTTATAAATATCATGATCGGCGTTCTAATGCCTTCCCCCCGGTATTGACAACAGACAGTTGACTTACCATTCAGCAGGTGCGTTCCGCAACATATACAACACGCTCTTCTTTTTTTTTTTTTTTACTTTAACAACTTTATTACGTTTTATGATTTATACAACGATCTTATAAATATCATGATCGGCGTTCTAATGCCTTCCCCCCGGTATTGACAACAGACAGTTGACTTAACATTCAGCAGGTGCGTTCCGCAACATATACAACACTTTTCAGGCTTATTCTGGTTATAAATTGCTACTTGGGCATTTGTAGAAAAGTTATGTAAGTACCTATGCGTTTGTATTGGAAAAATATGTTAAATAATCGTTTCAACGCACTGAATTTGTTTGTCTTGGGAGTGAGTATCCCAATATATATTTCTTTTTAAAAAAATGTGAAAAATATTTTCCGCACAAAAATTTCTATCGCTATATTGAATTTATCATGTTTTATAACATCTGTGAAAATTTCATGAAAATCCCAGCCGGCCCCATATTCTTAACGTTTACCCAGAGATGTGCGTGTCAGTAGTTGTCAAAATTTGTAGGTTATTATGGCGAAATTAAAGTCGAACCTTGACGTTGATTTTCCATCATCACTCCAACGACGGTGGAATTTTTTGTAACCACCAACGTTTTCGCCGACCACTGCTAGGCCAAAATTATGTATCGGGACTACGTTACTCAACGTTGCTTTGGAATACCCCTCGCACAAAAATATGATGTGATTTCCATCGATGATTGACAATTAACTACTTTTGACAATGCTAAAAACTGACAAAGTAAACTAATATTTATCAGTTTATCTTCTAATGGAAATAAAACCACTTATTTTAACGAAAAATGGGGCTTTAATTGACGTTTTGACTTTCTTGAATGAAAGTCGTTTTCGAAATGATATAACAAAATATATACTAAAAAAATTTACTATAGAAACAGGGTATATTATCTCTGGGTTGTCTGCCGTTGCTAGGAAATAAAACTAAAAGCTTAACTTTTCTTGTAAATATCTCGGAAGATCGAATTTTCACAGACATGAGACCTGCATTTTTTGCCGATTTAGATAGGAACTAGTCTACCCTGAAAGTTTCATTGAATTCTGACGAGTGGATTTTGAGATCCTCCGGACACACACACACATACATACAAACCTTGCTCGTTTAATAGTATTTGATAGAATTTTTCATGAAAATAAACACCTCCCGAGTTATAGGGCGTAGAAAATTACGATTTTCATCACAAACATTGTACACTTCTAAAAGTTTTTTTTAAATATAACCGGAAATCTGTTAGTATTACGTAAAAATTTTATGGCCTTGAGCTAAGAATTAAAATGATTTTTTTTTATTTTTCTACGATTAATACGAAGGAAGATATGGCAATTCAAAAATGGGAAAATATGACTTCCACAATAAATATATATAATGTTCCCAATGTTGTTCTCTCATTAGGATATATATATATATATATATATATATATATATATATATATATCCTAATGAGAGAACAACATTGGGAACATTTTAAGACCATCCAGAACCGTTTAACATAAGCAGAAATAAAGTTATGGACAAAATAAATTTTTTTTACGCCATTTTTTTAGCGCCATCATTTTGCAGAAAGCCGTAACATATGTTTCTACAATTGTCCAGTAATTTTTAGCCCTATGGGGTAATTATTTTTTTTGGTTTATTAAATTTGAGCTAAATTTTTGTTTTTATAAGACATTTTCAATTTTTGGTCAATAGCGTCAAAGTATTGATTTGTGAAAAAAATTTAAAGAGACAAGACAAGACAAGACAAGCAAATGTTGTTCCGAATAATTTCAATTTTTTTTTATATTTGTTTTTAGAAATGTACGATTTTTGTAGTGAAAATCTTAATTTTCTACGCCCTCGGAATGGAAAATTGTATTTAACATTAATTCATTAAAAAAGGATACTTTATCGCGCAAGTTTTTTCTTTTTTCTTTTTGTAATCTTTCATAAAGTTCAAAAATAGAAAATTTTTAAACCAACTTTTTCAATTGAAAATTAGGCTTTTTCTCATTTAAATTAAATAAAAATAAACAAAAGTAAATTATTAGCGTTGAAAATTAAAGAACCTAAAGGTGGATTAAAGACAGAAATGAAATATTCATTGCTTGCACTGATAATATAGCAAAATTCAAAAAAACCATTAAATCATCTTGTTTTTTTTTTGCAGGAACCTCAAGTATCTTTTTGCTGTTAACTTGTTATGGACGGCGGGGTAAAGAAAAGCAGAAAAGCAAATCCTCGAGAAAATGCATTCCCTTTATCTGCAGCAACTTTCTGGTAAGCACCTTCATGTAATTAACTCGTAAATAAACGACTGGCGTTCAAGTAGCTTTATAAAAATAGATTTCTTCGCTTTATATTTAATTTGGCAACAGTAGGGTTTCTAAATTTTTCTTTAGGATTCAATAATATATATTTTTAAATGAAACAAATAAAAAAAGCTCCTTGGAATGCCAAGTACCGTTTCATAAATGATGTTTTAATTTTTAACCTCTATTTTTTCTTAAGGAGGAAAGGTCGTGTGTGTGTTCGAGTTTTTTGACTAGCCTAACCTATAAGGAGGAAAGGTGGGAATAGTTAAGTAAACATCAGTATCTAAATTTCTTGTAGGATATCTACGAGTTGGTCTTTCCGATACCTTTTGAATGTGCTTTCGAACTAAGCAAACGGATTCAAAGATAAATAGAGCAGGAAGGGTTAGAATTTTGAAATTTTAAAGGAATTTTCACAGTGTGTCCTACTACTTAAACCAAATACATAACGAATTGCTCTTTTTTGTAATTTGAAAATAGATTCGAAGTGGTATAAGCTACAAGAACCCCAGAACGGTAAACCATAGCGTAGGTGAGATTCGAATAAGGAAAAGTAGGTCATTAATGCAGTAGAAGGGGTTAGCTCTAAACAGTTTTAATGGCAAAACATGCAGAAGATAATTTTTTTGCCAAGGTATCAATATGAGTTGACACCATTTCAGGAATTTGTCTATATAAAGACCTAAAAATTTAATTGAGTTCACCGTTAGAATCGGATTATTGCTTAGTATTATAGGCTGTAAAGTACCTCTGTAAGACATTGCTACGGTTTTACAAAACAAAGCCCATTGGAGTCAGACCAGGACTTGATAGTTACTAGATCTTTGTTTATGCTAGATTGTAATGTCTGTATATCAGCACTACTCCAGGTTACACTCGTGTCATCGGTAAATAAAGTAATTCTTCCACTTATTTTTAAGTCTGTGATATCGTTGATGAATAATAAAATTGTATTGTTTTGAGAAACATAACCTTTTAATTGTGACCAGATCAGTTCAATGGGATTTAACTCTGCATGGTAAGGAGGCAATCTGAGAATTTCAATTCCTTTTTCTGGGACCATCTCATCTATAATATATTTTTTTAATTTGTTTTTATGTTGCTTTGCTATTACGAGTAATTCTGCCTTCAATATATATTAATACAAAATTCCGAATAAAGTTTGACATCTGTCAAAAGAACAGGTTTATTAGAGTAAAAACCATGGAAACATGATTAAATCAAACGAAATCTTTTGTTACAATGAAGAATTTAAAACCAGTTAAAAGTTGTAGCTGATACTTTTTCAAGAAATTGTTTGACTTTCTAGCATAAAAGTTGAGAAAGTTAGTATTTTTTCGGCATAACCAATGGAATTTACTGGATTTTCCTCAATTTTTTCGCATTAAAAGGAAAACGGTGAGTCGTAGAGAAGGAACATTTAAAAACAAAAGGAAAGATGAAAAAATTTCAAATACTTTTTATGAACCGAAACAGAAGATCAAGAGTGCGCACTTTCTTCTCCATGAAATCGCTTTAAGAATTATGTAATATAAAAAACTGCAAAAGTAACTTTAGTGGAGTGCCGTTAGTCGTAAATAAAAAGTGACAAACCTCGGATTTTTTTGCATTGTATTTCTAAAATCTAATACTAAAATGTGTATATATTAGAATTTTCCGATCTTTGTTTATTTAATAGTTTATTGCAAAATTCCAAAAATAATTGTAAATGAATGATTAATCCAAAGTAACTGCAATACTTTTCATTATATGGATGAAAAAATATCATTATTTATGTTTTTGGGGTTAGTAAATATTGATTAAAGGCCGAAAATTGCAAATTTAGAAACTTTGTAATCAGGTATAATTCATACAAAAATCGTTATATCATTTATACAAACATATTTATTTGTTGTTGTTATTTATAATAAGTCATTATCATAATGAAAAATATACTAATTATGTCCCATTATCTCCCAACATCGTCTATTTGCAGGGCCGGTTTAAGGCGTACGCGAAGGATGCGGCCGCAGGCGGGCGCCACAGATTGAAAAATTTTTTTTTCTGAATATAATGTAATAAAAAGTAGCCCAAAACAGCGTTTTAGGCTACTCAAATTTTAAAAATTCTCCCAGGCCCCCCTGTATTACGCCCCCCCAAACTACGCCACTGGTATGAGGGGCACCAGTGAATGAAGAATATCACTGAGTCTGTTAAATGACTTGAAATTTCCTAACCGTGTAGCCTAAATGTTTAGAAATACGCCTGTTTTTGTTTCATTAAAATCAAGCAAGTAGTGTTAAATTTTAGTTCCGTCCTATTCAAATATTTCGTGTGAGCGCGCTATGGTCGCGTGACGTCATTTTACAACGCAACGTTCTTACCGTACACTCATTTATTGCTTTACTATTGGATGTTCTCTATATTCGACCACAATAATTAAGTTAAAAGGGGTTAAAAGGACATCACATCATTTCTCTGTAAAATAACGTCTTTCCCTCCGTTTTCGAGGATACTGAGCACGGTGGAGTTGTTGAAGATTACTTCCAACCCTCACCAACCCTCCAATGGCCAAAATTCATCCCCGAAAGGGGTGAATTTTTCTTTATATCAGCGGCTTCGGAGGTGGGTTTGGTCTTTTGGAGGGATTGGTGAGGGTCGGAAGTAATCTTCAACACCACCATCGTGTTCAGCATCCTCGAAAACGGGGAAACAGGCATTTTGCGGCTGTTAAAGAAAAAAAATCCCTGTCGGAGGTTAGTTTTGGCCGGTGGAGGAGTTGGTGAGGGTCGGAAGTAATCTTCAACACCACCACCATGCTCAGCATCCTCGAAAACGGGGAGAAAGACGTTTTTTTACAGTGAAATGATGTGCTTTCCGTTTAACCATATTAGGGTGTAGTTTTTGGCAGTTTTAGGGGTTCGGCTGGCGAAAAGAGAAATTCTGATACCGCTATCGTGTTCAGTATCTTCTAAAAAGGGGGGGGATCGATCCGGGTAAATTTTGGTCCATTTACACAGGTCGGGAGCAGATCACGCATTGACCGACCGTTGTAAAGTGACGTCACAGCAGCCGATGACTCCGCGTCGTCGCAGGCCTAGCTAAAAAATTAAATATCTCGGAAACTATCAGACGTATCAAAAAATTTTTTTACGGTATTTTTGTATTTTTAATAGAGTCTATTGTAGGGTAATAATCAAAAGTTGGTGATATTCTTCATTGTTCGCATCCACTAGAAAAATGTCTAGGACCGGCACTGTCTATTTGTGAGATTGGAGATTGCACCGTTGCACTCTGAACAGACTGCACTGCAATTTAATCCATGTTTCCTGCATCCACAAGCAACTCCGCATCAGGTTGTACATCCAGCATGTAAAGATAGTATATGCTGTTTTTTACATATAGGCAGTATTGTTTTTAAACAATGAAATGAATAAACTTTTTGCTTCATGTAAAGTTTACTAAGCCTGCCAAGTTCTATATTTTTTAAATGCGTCGTTCTCAAGATATTTGAAAAAATTGACCTGAAGACGCCATCTTCAAAAAGCTGTAGCTTCGAAACCAAAGCTCCCAAAAGTACATGTTTATAGGAACTTTTCACTATATTTTTGCATGTTCTACATGTCCTAAAAATCTGTAATACGTATTCATTATTGTATACAGGGTGTCCCACGACGAACTGTACATAGTCCAACCATAAGTAGGTACTATGGACCGAGGTCATTTCATATGTGGTATTTGCGATATTTGATGCCAAACATCATTTTTTTATTTCGGTTACTATCATCCGCTTTGACGTGACAGAAAGAAAATTTGTTCAACTCGCTTTGTTTTTACAGGATCAATAAAAACTTTAAAAAAAATACGGCCCTAGAATTTCAACGGTTGATTGAATAATACTGTATATCGAGTAAAATGAACTGTCCTCATGATTTTTGTTGAAAAATGATGATGTGCTATCGATGTAGTGCCGCATCAGTCATAAGCACAATGTGAATCCATTAAAATTATACTATTTTTAAAAGTTTTATTTTTTTCTGCAGAAAACAAAAACTTCTGCGTTCAATTTTTTTTAACTGTTGTTATCATCCTTAAGCTTTAAAGTGAGAAAAATAAAAATTGTCTGATCTCGCTTACAGGGTGATGTTTTTAAAAAAACCAATAAAAATCTAAAAAAAACTAAGTCGTCCGGACCACAGAGAGAATACTCAGTACTCACTATTTTATATGTCTGAGATTTTTACTTTTAGATATAATTAACGTAGAATAATTCACATATTTTCAGATATCACCCTGTATATCCGTTAAAAACGCAACAGGACATTTTTTAATACCAGATATGAAATGGCCTCGGTCCATAGTACTTATGGTTGGACTATGTACATTTCGTCGTGGGACACCCTGTATATATAAAATTTAAAAAGCGAATAAAAATAACATTAGAAAACGAGTAAGGAATTTAATTTATCAGATTCGACATCCTAAGACCGGTTTCTGCCTTTCGGCTTCGTCAGTTAGGCTTTTCGAATCCAATAAATAAAATTCCAAACTCGTACAAGTCAGTAGCTATATCCGCTATAAGATAAAATTTTTAGATGTGCTGCCATCTATGATTAGAAGAGAGTATTGACAATTATTAAAAGCAAAAAATTCCCGGTGTATTGGGGTTGCATACACAATTTGCATTGTGTGTTGCAAAGCTTTTATTTGACTGATTCTAGTCAAAATGTCACTCTCTTCTTTCGTATCCCTTTCAGAGATTAATACAAAGTTAGAAAACGAGTAAGGAATTTAATTTATCAGATTCGACATCCTAAGACCGGTTTCTGCCTTTCGGCTTCGTCAGTTAGGCTTTTCGAATCCAATAAATAAAATTCCAAACTCGTACAAGTCAGTAGCTATATCCGCTATAAGATAAAATTTTTAGATGTGCTGCCATCTATGATTAGAAGAGAGTATTGACAATTATTAAAAGCAAAAAATTCCCGGTGTATTGGGGTTGCATACACAATTTGCATTGTGTGTTGCAAAGCTTTTATTTGACTGATTCTAGTCAAAATGTCACTCTCTTCTTTCGTATCCCTTTCAGAGATTAATACAAAGTTAGAAAACGAGTAAGGAATTTAATTTATCAGATTCGACATCCTAAGACCGGTTTCTGCCTTTCGGCTTCGTCAGTTAGGCTTTTCGAATCCAATAAATAAAATTCCAAACTCGTACAAGTCAGTAGCTATATCCGCTATAAGATAAAATTTTTAGATGTGCTGCCATCTATGATTAGAAGAGAGTATTGACAATTATTAAAAGCAAAAAATTCCCGGTGTATTGGGGTTGCATACACAATTTGCATTGTGTGTTGCAAAGCTTTTATTTGACTGATTCTAGTCAAAATGTCACTCTCTTCTTTCGTATCCCTTTCAGAGATTAATACAAAGTTAGAAAACGAGTAAGGAATTTAATTTATCAGATTCGACATCCTAAGACCGGTTTCTGCCTTTCGGCTTCGTCAGTTAGGCTTTTCGAATCCAATAAATAAAATTCCAAACTCGTACAAGTCAGTAGCTATATCCGCTATAAGATAAAATTTTTAGATGTGCTGCCATCTATGATTAGAAGAGAGTATTGACAATTATTAAAAGCAAAAAATTCCCGGTGTATTGGGGTTGCATACACAATTTGCATTGTGTGTTGCAAAGCTTTTATTTGACTGATTCTAGTCAAAATGTCACTCTCTTCTTTCGTATCCCTTTCAGAGATTAATACACAGTTAGAAAACGAGTAAGGAATTTAATTTATCAGATTCGACATCCTAAGACCGGTTTCTGCCTTTCGGCTTCGTCAGTTAGGCTTTTCGAATCCAATAAATAAAATTCCAAACTCGTACAAGTCAGTAGCTATATCCGCTATAAAATAAAATTTTTAGATGTGCTGCCATCTATGATTAGAAGAGAGTATTGACAATTATTAAAAGCAAAAAATTCCCGGTGTATTGGGGTTGCATACACAATTTGCATTGTGTGTTGCAAAGCTTTTATTTGACTGATTCTAGTCAAAATGTCACTCTCTTCTTTCGTATCCCTTTCAGAGATTAATACAAAGTTAGAAAACGAGTAAGGAATTTAATTTATCAGATTCGACATCCTAAGACCGGTTTCTGCCTTTCGGCTTCGTCAGTTAGGCTTTTCGAATCCAATAAATAAAATTCCAAACTCGTACAAGTCAGTAGCTATATCCGCTATAAGATAAAATTTTTAGATGTGCTGCCATCTATGATTAGAAGAGAGTATTGACAATTATTAAAAGCAAAAAATTCCCGGTGTATTGGGGTTGCATACACAATTTGCATTGTGTGTTGCAAAGCTTTTATTTGACTGATTCTAGTCAAAATGTCACTCTCTTCTTTCGTATCCCTTTCAGAGATTAATACAAAGTTAGAAAACGAGTAAGGAATTTAATTTATCAGATTCGACATCCTAAGACCGGTTTCTGCCTTTCGGCTTCGTCAGTTAGGCTTTTCGAATCCAATAAATAAAATTCCAAACTCGTACAAGTCAGTAGCTATATCCGCTATAAGATAAAATTTTTAGATGTGCTGCCATCTATGATTAGAAGAGAGTATTGACAATTATTAAAAGCAAAAAATTCCCGGTGTATTGGGGTTGCATACACAATTTGCATTGTGTGTTGCAAAGCTTTTATTTGACTGATTCTAGTCAAAATGTCACTCTCTTCTTTCGTATCCCTTTCAGAGATTAATACAAAGTTAGAAAACGAGTAAGGAATTTAATTTATCAGATTCGACATCCTAAGACCGGTTTCTGCCTTTCGGCTTCGTCAGTTAGGCTTTTCGAATCCAATAAATAAAATTCCAAACTCGTACAAGTCAGTAGCTATATCCGCTATAAGATAAAATTTTTAGATGTGCTGCCATCTATGATTAGAAGAGAGTATTGACAATTATTAAAAGCAAAAAATTCCCGAAAGGCAGAAACCGGTCTTAGGATGTCGAATCTGATAAATTAAATTCCTTACTCGTTTTCTAACTTTGTATTAATCTCTGAAAGGGATACGAAAGAAGAGAGTGACATTTTGACTAGAATCAGTCAAATAAAAGCTTTGCAACACACAATGCAAATTGTGTATGCAACCCCAATACACCGGGAATTTTTTGCTTTTAATAATTGTCAATACTCTCTTCTAATCATAGATGGCAGCACATCTAAAAATTTTATCTTATAGCGGATATAGCTACTGACTTGTACGAGTTTGGAATTTTATTTATTGGATTCGAAAAGCCTAACTGACGAAGCCGAAAGGCAGAAACCGGTCTTAGGATGTCGAATCTGATAAATTAAATTCCTTACTCGTTTTCTAACTTTGTATTAATCTCTGAAAGGGATACGAAAGAAGAGAGTGACATTTTGACTAGAATCAGTCAAATAAAAGCTTTGCAACACACAATGCAAATTGTGTATGCAACCCCAATATACCGGGAATTTTTTGCTTTTAATAATTGTCAATACTCTCTTCTAATCATAGATGGCAGCAAAAATAACATGTAAACATTTAAGTATGAAGTGTCAAAAACAGATTCCAAAAGAGAACATGATAATTTGATCACTGCCAACTTAATTCGAGGTATAAATCTAACGGCACTTCACTTTTGTTTTTGTATACATTATTAATTAGGATATTAATTGTTTGGTGCGCTAATGGTTTAGAATAAAGTTGCAAGGTTAAGGATGTACTATTATTAGTTCCGTTGAGCTTGTAACGCTTTTAACGAAATGGGAAACGTCGTCATTGCTTTCCCATGGTGATAATTTCGCACTTTGCAAAAAGTAATTCATATTAAATGTACCGATACTCCGTTTACTGTTTTTATACAGGGTGTCCCAACTAAAATTTGCACCCAAATATTTCGAGTTTTGTTCAAATTTTGAAAAAATGCCGAAACAGGTTAATTTTAAACTAGAGGGGGCTCAATTTTTATCGTAGTTTCAAACTTCTTTTTTCATCCCTCTAGCACACAGAACCACCCCTTGAAAAATCTTAAATGGCAAGGGGTGTTAAGTGACAAATCATTTTGAAGCTACTTTCATTATCTAATGCAACCCCGTTTTTTTTTTATTTTGAATGACCCCTTTTTGAGAAAACTGCTTAGATTACACAGTCCCACAAAAAAAATTTGTCTGCGCCATGAACTTCACTACTGTAACTAGGGGTTTTTGGGATCGCTGAATCCGAATCAGGTCAGGGTCTAGTTCATTTGAGGGTCAAATTGAGGAATCTTTCTGGGAAAAATCGGAAAAAATTCATACAAAGGTATTTAAATTAAAAAACCTTGAATTGAACTGTACATTCGTTAAAATTAAATTGTTTGTTTATAACTACTATTGTTTTCTTTCACAATAATCTAAGCAGTTCTCTCAAAAAAGTGTCATTTAAAATAAAAAAAAGGACAGGGTTGCATTAGATAATGAACGCAGCTTCAAAATGATGTATCACTTAACACCCCTTGCCATTTAAGATTTTTCAAGGGGTGGTTCTGGGTGCTAGGGGGATGAAAAAAGAAGATAAAAATATTGAGCCCCCTCTAGGTTAAAATTGACCTGTTTAGGCATTTTTTCAAAATTTGAATATAACTCGAAATATTTGGGTGCAAATTTTAGTTGGGACATCCTGTATCCTAGTTGGCTGTGCATTTATTATAATAAACGGCTTAAAAACAAAATTCGAATGTCCAAGAAAATTGTTAATAATTTGGTGCCCCGAATTTCTGATCGGAACTTTTTATAAAGAAATTATTTTTTGACAAATGAAAAAATATCTTTTTTCATGTATTATTTATTGTAAGGATAAATTATATTTTTCAGATTTTTTGTACAATAAACCACAATATACTATTAAACTTTCAGTAGAATTTTTTCAAGTAATAAATCCCATAGATGTCCGTTGTAGCAATTCACTGGAGAAATGTCTTGTAGGATTCAGTAACAACGAAGTTAGATGTCAAAGACCTTCTGACAAAGTCGCTGCTTTTTTTTTAATCTGCGCCCCATTTCAGACACAGTGCCGTTTGCCCCATTCAAATAACAACGAAGTTAAATGCTACGGCCCTTTTGGCAACACCGCTGCACATTTTTGTATAAGCAGTGACCCCCATTTTCATTTATCTAAAATCAACAAATAAAACAGGGTTTTATAAAAGGCACTAAAAACTAGACGAGAGTTTTCCATGAAATAATAATTATTAACAAAAACAAAACAAAAACTTAATTTTTCTTTTCAGTTTATTTTTCAAATTTTTCTCATTATTGCGATTAACGAAAATATAAGGGTCATTCCATAAAAGTGGGACAATTGACCAAAGACATTTTCAAAATACAGTATGACATACTTTTGACTTAAGAGTAAGTTTAATATGATTATTTGTATCTACCTACTCCACTATGATGATAAGCAGAAGTCATAGATTGGGTTTTCACGAATTTTTAGTGACTTTAGGTTTTACTGGACTTCGGAATTGACTCAGTACCTATGGTGTTGACGGTTTTATAAATAATGAATAAGATCAAATTAAATATTCTTAATAATGTTTAGTATTTAATAAAACATATAAGATTAAACTAAGTCTCAAAAATTCTAATATAAACAATAAACATATTATTCAAAATCACTTCTAACACATATTCAGTTTGTATTTCTTCGGCAATGAGTTGAAAATATGATGGTGATGATGGCTATGGTGTCGACCAAAATATATTTTAAGCTTAAAATTTACTGTTTAATATCATTTTAGAACTTATCGTCACTATTAACAATAGGTAAAAAAATATGACAAAAAAATTAAGGAAGAAAATAGATTTAATGCAACATACGGTGTTGACGATAAATAAACATACGCCTGCTTTAACGAAACCAATACCCAGCACAAAACAAAAAAGAACAAGTAGCCTACCCCATTGACACCTTACGCTTAACTAACTGTTCGAATGGAAATTCAATCGCATAATTACTCCAACTACTTTACTCCATTTTGCAACATCATCCTTGAGAACGGCGTTGATGCCAAACTTGTAGGACACTTATTAATGTGTCATAAAAATAGAAAATTAATCAAAAACTCTCAATGGACATAACTAGTTATTACAATTCAACGCGTTTTCGAATGTTTACAGCATCTTGGTTATATTTGGACTATCTGTCGAGTTAAAATATTTAAATATAAATAAAAAACAGGCAGTTGGACACCCTACGGTGTTGACGTTTTAGGTGTAGATGTGGCAAAAAAACACTAATAATATTATATTTCAGGCTATTTTTACTTAAGAGATATATAGAACAGTTTAATATGTCTAGGTAAAACGTGTTATGAGGCAAGTGATAACCTGTTTTCACCTGAAAAAATCAACAGGACACAGATTGTCACGTTTTTATGGAATGATCCATAAATGATTAAAGCATTATATTTTATTTCAGTTATACGCTCCCCACATTTATCCATGGATTCAAACACGACTTGGAAGAGGCCGATTTGACCGAAACGTTGAAGGAGCACAGATCGGATTATCTAGGAAATAAAGTTGAGAAATGTTGGATAGCAGAAGAAGAACGAGCCAAAAGAAACAATTCCACTCCCTCGTTACAAAGAGCTCTTCTAAAAGCATTCGGATGGGAATATGTCGCCTTGGGTATAGTTTTAGTAATATCCGAAGCGGTGAGGTAGGTTTTGGATTTTATCTTTTATAGTTTAAATGGCGCGAAACTATACTGTCTCACATTTTTAACAGACGATTAATATTACCAATTTTTAGAAATGATTTAACCTTCATAGCTCAGTTGCTAGAGCCACATTTAGTCCAAAAGCTCTCATAAAATGTGATATCGCTGAAACTAGGCTCTTAGGTACTTTAGGGGGTGTAGAAATCGATAAAAAAATCTTTGCTGCTCTAAAGTGTATGCTTAAAGTTCACAATTTCGAAAATAAAATTGAAAATTTGGTGTTTGCGTTATATGTCGAAAAATAAAAAAAAACCAAAAGAGCGGAAAACGTGAAAGAGCGGAAAATTTTACTAAAATTTATATTATAAATTATTTAAAAAAAAATTGTATTACTATAAAAAATTGAAAATATGAAAGCGAATTCGAAAATTATGCGCGTCAAGCCGCTGAATACAAATGTTCAAACGAGGCATTCGGGAAAAAACTAAAGCATTTTAAAGAGGAGATTCTAAGCTTTCTTAGAAATCCATTAGTTTTTATTTTTGTTTTCTCATAGAAAATTTGACCTGAAGTTATAATTTCTAAAATTCTCACTGATTTTTATAAAACTGAAGATATATTTTAATACAGGCATAACAAAAAAAATCCTTGTACATATTTATCATCATTATATTTTTTCTTTTGATGTAAAAATAATTAAAATGATGAACATTGCCTCTGTTAAAAAATGTGGGACACCCAGTATAGTAATTTTCTTTTCGACGTCTTTCTAAAATCAGAATATTTTGTTAATAAAGAGCCCCTTATTCGGACGCCCTTGACTGCTATTTATTGTTTAAATTGCACTGAACAATGTGAAGATAGTACAATTGCAACTATTTTAATTGCCTATATTGAACTAGCGATAATTCAATTTCGTTAATGGACTACAAATGTAACCGTCGATAACAAAGTTCAGTGGCGTATGTTTTAACGCCTTAACGCATACATTTTTTTAAAAAAATCTAGCAGAAAAAAAATAAGTTTTGTTTTTTATAAGAAAATACTTTATAGAACCTTGTTTTGGTAAAATTTAAAAAAAATTCAAAATTAATCAAAATTTTAATTTTAAATATGGATTTTGATTCACATTGCAGGAAATAACCGAATATTGCAATCTGCCAATCGACTTTCCTTACCTTTCTTTTCGAATTGCTGTTTCGAGAAAAACATATTTTTATCAGTAAAAATAATAATAATAGTACTTACCTAGTTTTTTTTTAATTATTCAAAGTTTTCTCTTGTGTGATATATTTCGAAGCAAGGTGCAGCACATAGCCCAACATTGCAAGTATTTGATATTTCACGACTAAATCGTAAAATAAAAGAAACAGAATCCATGCCAAGTGGTCAAAAAAAAATTAATTTGTTCCTTGACCATCTTAGAAAAAATTAATATTTGGTAGGTAGATTCCATTATATTTTGGGGGTTCAAAAATATTTTTTCAAAATTTTTACTGTGTACCATTTGGAAATGGCGGCCATATTTGTTTTAGGCCGCACGCTATTTTTCGCGTTTGCAGGCATCTACGATTTTTTAAATTGTACAGCAATGGATCGTCCTAACCTTCTCAAATAAACTGCATTGAGTTCAGTACACTGGTCTACAAAATAAAACCATAATTACCTAATTATATGTATTCATATAATTTTTACAGCTCAAAATTATTGTTCGGAAATAGGCAAAATTCAATTAATAATTAGTAATTTTTCAAATAAGGAATAACTTCTCAGCCTTAATATTTTTTTCAAAGTTTAACATGCAATATTTTTGTTGAGGGACCAGATAAAAATCTGACACACATGATAGGTCTTTATGATATCAAACTTCAGTATAAATTTCAACTTTGAGATTCAACAACAAAAAAATACGGTATTTTCGCATCAGCTATATACAAAACGTATAGTAATTTTATGATTATCCAATTAAATACAAACTTTGAATCTCAAAGTTGAAGTTTATACTGAAGTTTAATATAAAGACCTATCATGTGTGTATTTTTCAGATTTTTGCTGACCCATACCTGGAATTCAAGTATTTAAATGTTATGGGCATTTTGTGCCAATTTGTGCCGTATGTTGTGAATTTTGTGACCGTGTGGATTTGAGATATTTCGGAAGTTCCATATGGGTCACCAACTTGACGCTGTGACCCATATATTGAAACATGAAAATTTTCTTTTTCCACTAAATTGTGCCCATTTTGGCCAATTTGTGACGTATATTTTGAATTTTGTGCCCGTATAGTTTTTGAGATATTTCGAAAGTTCCATATGGGTCACCAACTTGACGCTGTGACCCATATATTGAAACATGAAAATTTTCTTTTTCCACTAAATTGTGCCCATTTTGTGCCAATTTGTGCCGTATATTGTGAATTTTGTGCCCGTGTAGTTTTTGAGATATTTCGAAAGTTCCATATGGGTCACCAACTTGACGCTGTGACCCATATATTGAAATTTGAAAATTTTCTTTTTCCAGTAAATTGTGCCCATTTTGTGCCAATTTGTGCCATATGTTGTGAATTTTGTGCCCGTGTAGTTTTCGAGATATTTAGAGTATGGTTTTATTTTGTAGGCCACAGTGTACTGAACTCAAAGCAGTTTATTTGCTGTACAATTTAAAAAATCGTAGATGCCTACAAACGCGAAAAATAGCGTGCGGCCTAAAACAAATATGGCCGCCATTTCCAAATGGTACACAATAAAAATTTTGAAAAAATATTTTTCCTACGAAAGTAGTTTTGCCATAACATCTAATATGTCACCGAAAAAATCACCATGTATAAATTTTATCATTTTTGTAAAAAAAATAACAAAGTCTTCTTCTCGATCATTGTAGCGCATCTACAAGTAGTGACAGACACTATAACCACTGAGCTAATACATGATAGTAAATAATTCTTATTTGAGGTATCTATATCTTGTAGGAATATTTAACAATAAAAAAATATTCAAAATTAAAAGTGTCTTGAGGTCTTTTAAGTAATTTTGCACTAGAAACTGATTAATTATTAAAACTAAAGAAGTCCCTTGAAATGGTTCGCATCAGCCTCTTTTCGATTTAATTTCTTGCACACATGTCAAATAAAACATCGATATTTCTTCTATTTTCAGTAGCTCCTAATACTATAAGTACTTCAATATAATCAGGTTATACATCGATAACTTGTTGCATAATTACAAAGAGTGTCAGTTTGACAGTTTAAATAATCCGACTGTGACCGTTATTGTTTTGTTTTCAAATAAATGTTAATGATCAATATTTGTATTTATTCTACTACAAAAGTGATTGCAAATAAAACAGCATTATTTATAATATAAACTAAACTAAATACACAAATAAAACACATTTCCCAATATTTGGTAAAATTATCACGTGGTCGTAGGAAAAATAATGTACATTACTTGTGCGAAAATGATTTTTCACACTCGTGGGATTGTCTCACTCGGCTTGCGCCTCGTGCGACAATATTTCCCACTCGTGTGAACAGTGTTACTTTCCGCACTTGTTATGTAATGTACTAGTTGAACTCTCAAAACATATTGGAATCTACATACCAAATATTAGTTTTTTCTGAGATGGTCAAGCAACTGGTGCTGGACCACTTGATATGGTTTGACCCAACAATGGTGGATCGCAGTTTAGGGAAAATTATAAGTAAATAAAACTAATCGTGGACAAATTAAAAGTTCCTGAATTTCAATGCTTATTTTCGATAAAAAATAATTATCTAGATTAACTGAAAAATCGATTATGAAACAGTCGTTTTTTGGTTTTTTGCGTTTTTAAGGGTATTTTTCCATATGAATAATATATTTTTTCATACCATCTTAAAGTCGAGGTTTTAATGAAAAAAATGAGCATTGATAAAGTTAAAAAAATTAAAAAATTTGTAAAGTAACTTTTTCGATTGAAAAGGCTTTTTTTTAAATTTAAATTCGTTAAAAATCGAAAAATAAATATTTTGCTTTGAAAAAATTACAGCTTATTAAAACACAAAGAAGAACGTTTTCACAAAGTTTCATAAAAAAAATTATTTTTACTTGAGATAAAAATTAAAATCGAAAAAAACTGTTTTTATCGTTTTTCTCGGTAATTTTGAATTTTGACGATAGGATGCATATTTCAGCCACAAATCGTAAAATCCAATATCCAACCCTCAAAATATAGATTTACCCCCACCCCCGTCCGGAACTTTTAATTTGTCTACTTGATTTTTTTTTAATTTACTTATAATTTACCCTAAATTTTCCATATACTGCTACTGGTCTGTAGCGCGTTTAAAACACGTATTGTGAATTTTAAATATTCAACGTATTTGATAAGCTGTTATTTTACTTTTCCTTTTTAGGAATTAAAGTAGACTTTTACAGAAAATTATGATTTTTTACTTCAGGTTTATTATATATTTTAATATTTTTTACTAGATTGTCACAACCTATTATTTTGGGGCGATTAGTGAAATATTTCGATCTCCGCTTTCAGAAAACGTCTAAAATAGCAACCTTCAACGATACCGGCCCTCAAAATGTTAACGAAACGTAAATATTTTGTGTGAAGTTTATTTTGTGTAGAACTGTAGCTTTCTGTTTCTAGATTAAGCTTAAACAGTAGCTTACAATACCGGGTCGTCTCATTACGTGGTGGCAGCTTTTTTTTTAATGGGACACCCTTGTATTTGAATTTAGCCACTTTTATGTGAAAATATAAAATATTATGTATGTTTAAAACAGAAGTAAACAAAACATTTATTTTGCTGGTACCAACAATAGATAATAATAATTTTAATTTTATTAAGAATTTCAAAATTTCATCTTTTACAAAACCCCAAAAAAATCGACTATTTTTAAGTCCGGATAACTAGCTGGCTAGCGTATGGATTCTCGTCTTTCATTCCACCTCCCTGAAGACGGATCATTAAGTAATTATAAAATAAGGGTTAATGGACGAATAGCAATGAAAGTTGTGTATGTTTAAGCAACCATCTCTATGAAAGGTCTCCTCATCCCCAAAAAAAACAAAATCATAGAAATCTCTCACCATTTTTAACTCTTCAGTTCATTTTTTCCTACATTTCCAATTGCTATTTATCGTTCATAGTTAATATCATAAAGTAGGGATGCCATAGCTTCATAAACTCTAATTTTTGCTTTCCTCATGAAGAATTCAGCTACACCTCAGCCTCTTGGGCTTTTTGTGCCTTTTGGGTCAGTTTCACAGCACCCACTCCGTAACTCTGGTCCCCTGTACCATTCTGTACAGGTTCTTCACCATTTGGCTGCTGTATTCTTCGGGAGTTAACCTGGGCTGTCCGTAAATTGCCTGTCTTTTGCGATCCAGTGCCTCGCATTCTGACAGTATATGTTTGGCTGTTTCTGTCCCTTTGCCACATTGTCTGCAGGAAAGGTCTCCGTTATACAGCACCATCTTGTGCAGGTGTCCTTTCATTGGACTGTGTCCAGTGAGAAGGCCCGTTATTGTTCTCAGCTAGTTCCTGCTGATCTTGAGCAGTTCTTCAGCTTTGTGTTTGGACGGTTCTTTAATAAATGTTTTCCCGTGGTGCATGAGAGGGGCTTCCTTCCACCTTTCTCTTTGTTTTCATTTGATCCAGTCCCTTATGCATCCTCGGATGTTAGATTTAGTAACACCAAGTGCTGGTTCTGGGCCAATATATGGAGTTGATGATGATGATGATGGCTAGTTCATCAGCTTTTTCGTTGCCCTCGATGTCTCAGTGTCCTGGAACCCACATCAAAGTTATTTTATTGTGTTCTGAGAGGACACTGAGTTCTTCAGGACATCCCCATACCAGTCTTGATGTCACTTTTGGGTTCATTAGGAAACTGTTACTTTTCTCTATTTCTATCTTTTCATCGTTTCTATTCGTTTAAACTTCTTTAATATACTCAAACTGATCAGGGTATTGAGAAGAATGTTATACACGATCTCAGATGTTATATAGTTATTTCATCTTTTCGGTTTTCTTTTTGTGGTCCATGTATTATATACTTCGTTTTTCGCCAGTCTTTTGATGGCGAGTTAACTTAGATTTATTTTAAGTTCTGTAAGTATACCCTTTGATTTTTCTTCGGGTATTTTCGAAAATATAACGCACAGAGTCACCGAAGTGATTTAAAGACCTTACTTTATTGCAGAAAGGATTAAAGGGTATACTTAATGAATTAAAATGACAGTGAACAAGTCCATTTCTGGAATATCATCTCCATCTTCACTTCCAATTTTGTCAACAGTACCACATCGTCCGTGAAAGCAAATAATTTGACGTTTACGTTGTGATTTACGATAGCTTCATGTATCATGTCAAAAAGCAGAGGCGTTGAATAAAATCTGCCCAGTAGTTACCAGGCAAGTAAATATACTGAACTAATTGGGTAAATTATAGAAACTACTGTTTAAGCTAAATCAAATTCTTCCAATTTTCTTTCTCACTTTACTATCGTTAACTCTATTCTAATGTTAATACACTCTTGTAATTTTATTTATATAATTTCTGTAGTTAGTTGGTGATTGGTAGTTGTAAATAAAACTAAATGTAATCCTTCTGAACTTCGCAGCCGTTAAGTATGTATACATATAGGTGCCGAGTTTTATCTGTATATGATTAATTCTAATTAAATTTATTGTCGCGCTCCGCGGGAGCAGGTGTCGATTACGGATATGATAACAAATTTCTATAAACCTTCATTTGACGTATACAAGTTAGTCCACTTTATCGCTACGAATGAATGTTTATTTGATCTGTAATTTAAGTGGTCGTTCCAATTTATCAATTTGTAAAAAATCGATTTTTTATTGCAGTTTTCGAATGAATTAACATTGAAAAATATTCTTTGTTTGGAGTTTGTTGGAAATTTTATTAAATATTGAAAACTTCTTTTTAGTGGCTCAAAAGCACCATAAAATATTATTTTAAACCAAGAAATTTACATTTATGTAGGTTTGAGGTGACAAAACCACGTTTTGGCTTAAACAAGACAGTCCAATTTCCTTTTCTTCATTTTAGCAAACCTATCAACGACTTTTTTTGCATCAACTTTGTCCGCAATTCCTCTGTATGTTTATCAGTGCTGATGCTACAAGTCTCTCATGGTCCTTCAATTTTCAAAGGGTTAAAAAGGACCTCACGACTTTTTGTAATCTTTCTTTAAATTAAAAACACAGCCCCCCTGGATCCGCCCATGATCATGAATAACCTGGTTGACTATATCTCAAGACACGTGTCTAGACTCAAATAACTGGTTTAACTGACCCCTCCAGGCAACCTTTTGCTCTCTGATTTACTACCTACTCCTGGTGATCCTACCCTTGTTACGTCCTTACTTGGCGCCTAGGAATTACTCCATTGTAAATAACCAAAAGTTGGGAATGTATTGGAACTATTTGTTTACTAAGGTGTTGGTTAAAAACCATTTTAAAATTTGGTTAAGAAGACAGGAATGTTTTTTTTGCTTTTTGCTTGTAGAATTTCTTTTTTATTTGTAGAGTAAATTGAGCCTGTATATAATACTGATCTTATGGTACCCCTATTTGTTTTGATATCCCCAAAATTTATTTCCTGGTATAATAATAGTTAGGGATGCTTGTATGCGTCTTTTCACTTTTATATATCAGGAACATTGATATCAAAATAAGTAGAGGTATAGCCAATTTTACCAAAACCAATTAAATCTTTCTTAATTTTTAAGTGTTATTCAGCCACTTATACTGGGCCGCCTCCTGACGTACTACTCAGACGATTCATACATCTCCGAAGAAGACGCTTATTATTACGCAGCTGGAGTTGTACTCTGTTCATTGATCTCTGTACTCTGCATCCATCCGTACATGTTGGGAGTATGTCATGTAGGAATGAAAATTAGAATCGGATGTTGTTCTTTAATATACAGAAAAGCTCTAAGACTGAGCAAGGCTGCTTTAGGCGAAACCACTGCTGGACAGGTGGTGAATCTCTTGTCCAACGATGTAAATAGATTCGATTTGGCAGTGTTGTTTGCCCACCATTTATGGCTGGGTCCGATTGAGACTGTTATATGTACGTATTTTATGTACTTAGAAGTTGGTGTTTCAGCAATAATTGGAGTTTGCGTATTGGTTTCGTTTGTACCCTTACAAAGTAAGTACTAGATTTTTAAACTTTAACTCGGTCGTTTAAGCAGCTTCAAACAGCGGGCTAGGTCAACAACGCGATATCTTTAAGGTGTCGGCTCACTTCAATTTACGGTAAACGTTAAGAATATGGGGCCGGCTGGGTTGTCAGGTAAGCTTTAGGTTAGGTTAGTTTTAGGTTTGTTAGCTTTAGATTAGGTTAGGTTGGATCTTTGTAATAAATAAAGAAAAGTACGATACGTGTCACATTTTGACAGTTGTTACATTTGACAGGTATCAAGATTTGACAAGTGTCATGGTTTAAGTGTCCATTCTGACAGGTGTCACATTTTAACAGTTGTCACGTTTTGACAGTTGTTACATTCTGACAGATGTCACATTTTGACAGGTATCACATTGTCAAAAAATTTTTATCATGTTTTGTAGCATCTGTAAAAATTTCATGAAAATCCAAGCTGCCCCATATTCTTAACGTTTTCCCAATTTACGACCTGCGATAACTATTTTGTGGAATTTGGATGTTGTCTGGAACAACTGTCGAATTTGAACGACCATAGCGTTCAGAATCATCAGAGTTTGCACAATATGTTTAATATCGGCCTACCATTTGTCTCGAGGGATCTGTTGCTTGTGTCAAGCCATTGCTTCGCTTGAATTTAATTGAATTGAATTGAAAATTACAAAATCGGCGTCACTAAATCTACTGTAACTTGTGAACTAAACGTCAGATTTGCATAAAATTTTGACACGTATCATTTGAAGATTAGTATTTTCTTTGTCTATATAAAAGTATAGTCTTTCAACCTCATGAGCATGAGCAGGAGTCAGAACAAAGATGCATGTATATTAGGAGGTGATTTTGCGACAAAATCTGAAAACCACTTTTAAATTAAATTATTTTGAAAACTTGACCGCGCTGAGATAAAATCGATAAAATATTTTACATCCCATCGCATGTAGAAATTTTATGAACTTTGAACTCATTTATTGTCTGTAATAATATAATTTATCTGAAATAGTTTAAACGATGTTTGATTTCATTTGTTCCTTAGGTTACAAAATTACTAATTTAATATTTTTTGATGGTCTGGCCAAAATACTTTTTTGAAGACATTGTTTTAGTTTCCTTAAAAATCAAAGTTTTTATTAATAATTTTAACATAAATAAAATCTATGCATTTTATATTTATTGTTAGTGAACGGGTCTGGTAAATGTTGCTCCAATTTATTTAAAATTATCTTAAATTAGCAGTCAATCACGTGACTTTGAAAATTAAAAGTCTATTTTTAGAACAGTTATTATACATTTAATGTTTTATAAACACCCGTACAAAAATATTTCAAAATCGGTACACTTATAACTAATAGAATGACAACGCAAAAATTAGGTAATTTTTATTGTTGTTTAAACAGAATGCCGCTTACAAAAACAAAACCAACAGAAACGGACACACTAAAAACTATGAATAAAATAATTGAATTAATAATTATATATATTATTATACAGGGTGGCGCATCTGTCCTCGTTCGAACCATAGCTGCTAGGCTGATGAATATCGAGAGAAAATTTTTATTGTATTTTATTGGAGGCTCGATGTGCTACTTCTTATTATTTTCGAGTATACATGGTGAAACATGAATCCGGGGCAAAACATTCGGTCTTTTTTTAAACGGACCACCCTATATATATTTTCATTTTTAGAATATCTGTCATGTGGACTTTACATACCCCTTTTGTTTTTGAGGGTCACATGCAACGTTGTCAAGTTATTTACATTTTAATAAAATTTTATAAAAAGACATAAACGAAGAAAAATCTTCATAAAAACGATATTTTTAAAAATTGATGGAAAAAACTGGATATGCAAGTACCAAAAGTATGTGCAGAAACATACACATCATTTGGGTTCATTCAAAAATACAGGGCGTTTCGAAACATGGACCAAAGTTCGCCAACTTCAAATTGCCGAAACTTATTTTTTTCAAACGGATCACCCTATATATGATTTCATAAGTTGAAGGTCCATTCAATGACCTTTCCAATGGTATCATATGGACCATATCCAATGATACTTTTCGATAGGTAAATAATCCATTATTTTGGTGCAAATCCATAAATTATTAAAAACAAACAGACATTTTTAATGGTCATTTGGTAATCCCCTAAGGTGCCTCTGGTAGAAGTATGTACAGTTCCTCATGACTCACCCTGTATTATCTTACTAATTTATTGAGGGACGAGAAAAACAAAACAGAGAAAACACCATTTTAGAGTCTAACGATAAAACCTGCTCCCCCCCCCCAAACACAACCAACTTCGCGTGTTAGAATTACGCAACAGAATTACTGATAATGATTATTTTCAGTGTATATTGGAAAAAGAATCTCAGTTTTACGATTAAGAACAGCTTTAAGAACTGACGAACGAGTAAGACTAATGAATGAAATACTCTCTGGAATACAAGTTATCAAAATGTACGCATGGGAGAAACCCTTTGCCCATTTGGTAGCTCTAGCGCGAAGGTAAGTTATTTTTTTATTATTATTATTATTATTATTATTATTATTATTATTATTAAATACCCATAAAGGCATTTAGTATATTACAATCTGGTCAACAGTGACCAATGAGCAATTTAATTCTAACTTAATCTAATAGAGTTTGAAACTTAAAACTAAGGTATACTCATCAGCGTTCTGTAGAATGGATTTCACTAAACTTTAACGTGCATACACAAGCTCTGGTTTTGCACTAAAAACACTAAACTCACTCAAAGGGCTTGATCCTCTTGTCTTCTTTTAACCCAGTATTGTAAAGGAGCTGGATAGCCTCGACATTGACATGATGATGAAGTCTTTCTTCATGACTCTTGGCTAATTTTTTGATGGTCTGGTCAACAGTGTCCATTTCCAGATCCCTATGGAGGTCACTATTGCAAATGTACCAAGGGGCATCTACTATGTTCCTCAGTGCTTTGTGCTACATCAAGAAAGATAGTAGCACAAACAGCACAAAGTTAAAAAGTTTCTCTTTCCTACAGGAACACCCAGTTTAACTTTAAAATACCTGTTTCAGACATGAAATAAAATCAATCAGAGGCACTTCCTTCCTACGAGGCATATTCCTATCTTTCATAATGTACAGCACCCGAATGGCTCTCTTTGTCAGCGTCCTGGTCTACGTCCTAACAGGTTACAATATAACAGCAGAAAAAGTGTTCGTCCTAACATCGTTCTACAACGTCCTGCGTCAAACAATGACCGTATTTTTCCCTCAAGGTATTGCCCAAGTCGCGGAAGCGAGGATGTCTGTCAAACGATTGAACACTTTCATGATGTTCGGCGAAATAAACGCTATTAAAGGCAGAAGAAATTCTGAAAGAGTTCAAAATGTTGGTGATAAGAGTCTAGACTTGAGCAGATCGTCTAATGGTGTCGAGAAAAACGAAAGGAGAGGAGAATTGGGGGTATTTTTGACCAATGCTACTGCTAAATGGAGTGAAATGTCCGTGGATAATACGTTAACGGATATAAATCTTAAGGTTAGTGAAAACAATATAAGATATTGAAGGTACGAAAACTAATAAACGTTGTTAGATTAGATTAGTATGGGAATAAACGCTGTTGGAAAACCGAACATATCTTTAATTTACATGCCGACACTAAATAAAATTCAAATTTTATAATTAATAAACCCATCTACGCTACTGAATTAAAGTTCAGACACGATTTGGCCTTGACTTCAGACCATAGTTAGTTAAATGCGCAGTTACAACTGTCTTCCGCATCGAATTCCAATCTATTACAGGAAGTAAAATCGGACAAACTTAAGAATAGACCGCTAATATGGCTGCCAACGCGCAAAGGCGGAGCTAATTACTCAGTAGCGCAGGTAGAAAGATTTTCACAAGTGATCAAATCAGCGATGTTATTGTTGTTATCCGCTCTTGCGACGCTCCTGTCATCACTTGGTACTGCCTCGTTGCTAGGTAATGTACGCACGCGCACAAGTAGGCGGTGACAATTACCGGTCTATTCTTAAGTTTGTCCGACTTTAAAAAAACAATGCATTTCATCATTCCATCTACCCAAACACATAAAAACATTGAGTTATGGAATTTCGTGTTAGCTCTTCTTGCCGGGGCTGACACAAGCTGGTACTTAATAACGAAGGGAATGTTCCTGACTAGGTAGGTTAGGGTGAGGTAACACAATAAGATAAAGATAGATCATTAGCTTGAACAGTAAAAATTTCTTATTTTCCAGTCAGTCACATATTAGGGTGTAATGAATCTATTTTTCACAGCTTAAATAATTTAAACAAATCCGGGATAAATGAAAATTTATTTAAAAATGAAACTGACGTATAGATCATTTTCAACGCTTTGGGATCAAAGCTTGTCTTTGTTGGTGGCTTCGGCATAGCCCTTAAACAATATCTCCCCACTGCGAGGTTAGGTCGCCGTGTAATAATTTTCAACGCTTTGGGACCAGATCTTGTCTTTGTTGGTGGCTTCGGCATCACCCTTAAACAATATCTACCTGCGAGTTTCGACAGGGTTGTTTTAATGTTCACAGCTTCAGGACTGATCTTGTTTTTGTTTGTGGCTCGGCATAACCCTTAAACAATATCAGCTTCTGCGAGTTTAGGCCCGTGAGATATACTTTCGTCGTTTTGGGACTGATCTTGTCTTTGTTGGTGGCTTCGGCATAACCCTTAAACAATATTGCTTCCTAATTCCCGCGATCTGATTTACCCCTGTTTATTTCATAAAAGCTAAGAAAGCTAACTAACTCACCTGGTTTGAATTAAATAATTTAGTAATATTAATTAACGTTTCCGGTTAATTAGGAGTGCTTTAAAAAGGTATAATAAAATTTTGCCGATTTTAATTTCAGAATTTAACACTTTTAACAAAATCTACCAGTCAATTTCATAAATAATAATATTAAGTAACACTCTTAATTAATTACTAAAATTAATGAAATTTAGTAATATTAATTAACGTTTCCCGTTAATTATCAATGTTTAGAAAAAGTGTAATCTACAAATAACTTTCATAAATAATAAGATTAAGTAACTCTCCTGATTAATTATCACAATTAATGAAATTAATTAAAGTTACCGGTTAATTTCGAGCATTTAAAAGGGATTAATAAAATTCTTCCGGGTTAATTTAATCATTTAATACATTTAATAATTCTTCCGGTAAATTTTAAAGTTTAAATAAATTTAATTAATGTCTGATTGAGTCACTCCGTCATTACCGTCAGTTAATAGAGCCGAATCGAACGTTTCTTTTAACGTATTATTTTTTTGTTCAGGGTTAAAGTGCTTTGAAATATAAAATTGTTTTATCTGTAAATAGTTAAACACAATATATATGTCACGTTAATTCTCTGGTTTATATTCACAGATCTTACCTCTTTTCAGGGCTTTTAAAAAAGTATATAATAAGTTCAAAATATTGAGTCTCAAATCAACAAGACCCCTGGAGAATACCGTATCTCCATCTGAAGTTACTTGTGCTCCTAAGACGCCGTTTCTAAGGCGTCACTCGTAAGGCATAATTTTCTTTGTGGCAAGAAAAAGCCTTACAAGGGCTCAAACACAACACATCGCTCATTTTAAAACGTCATATTTGAGCTCGCAACACACAAAGATTCCTTCAGTGCATTTTATTTTATTTCATTCTCATGTTCAGTTGTACTAAAGTTGAACATTTTATTACTACAAATTTCAACTCACACTGCACAAATACTAAGTGCCTAAGATTTATTTAACCTGAGCAAAAGTGTTACATAGTTAAGTTAAAAGTGAATTGTTCCTGTTGATTCCATTGTTACCTAGTTGTTTTCTGTTAATGCTTTGATGTTAATATACAGTTAATTAAAGTGTGAATTTTATTCACTAGCATGAAAACAAACATTTTGTATGATACATACTTATGTTCGGGCATGCAAGTCTTTTTTCGACATTTCAATTTTTTTTACAAAATTTTGTTCAATAATTTCTTTAACAAATTTTGTTTTCAAGTTTTTTTTACAAATTTTTTTTTTTTGAAAAATTTTGTTCAAATTTTTTATTAACAATTTTTTAAAATTTTTTCGTCTATATTTTTCTAGCTTTTTTTAATTTCCACAAAATTTATTTAGCATTTTTTATAGTTCTTTCTTTTTGCCAATTTTTTGTCCATATTATTTGACAATTTTTTTGGCCATATATACAATTTTTTTATTTTTCCCGCCCATAATTTAAATTTCCAGGTTGTCTTCGACACTTTTCCTCAACAATTTTTTTTCAAAAAAAATTTTTTTTTCGATAATTTGTTTTTTGATAAATTTCAAAAAAAAAATTTTTCCCATAATTTTTTTTTCGTCGACCTCTACAAAAAATGACATTTTACGTACTAATTTCCGAATGAAAAGTCAACTATTTTTGAAGGCAAGTACTTTTCGTCCTCAGCGAGCACCGTGCCGTATCCTAGTGACCACAGCGAACGAAAAGTGTTTGCGGATGAAAAATGCTTGCCTTCAAAAATGGTCGATTTTTCTTTCGGAAAATTAGTACGCTTTTGTAGAGGTCGACGAAAAAATGTAATATGCACCTCGGCGAAAAGCTGTCTATTGTCTCGCCTGCTGATGGCTAGCCTCGGCTATCAATTTGCAGACTCGACTATAATAGACAGTTTTTCGTCCTTGGCACATAAATAACTAATTATTTATCTTCTTTTTTATTTTTCAGGTATACCCAGGACATCTGCTCGGAGTAATCGGCCCAGTAGGAAGCGGCAAGAGTTCCCTATTCCATGTGATACTTCAAGAACTGCCGCTTATGGAAGGAAACTTAAAAGTTAACGGCATTATTAGCTACGCTTCTCAAGAACCATGGCTTTTCGCCGGAAGCGTTAGACAGAATATTCTTTTTGGCCAACCCATGGATAAACTTCGATACAAGACTGTAATAAAAAAATGTGCCTTAGAACGAGATTTCGGTCTCTTGCCTTACGGAGATAAAACTATCGTTGGAGATAGAGGTGTATCCCTAAGTGGAGGACAAAGGGCTAGAATAAATTTAGCCAGAGCCGTTTACAAGCAGGCGGATATATATTTGCTGGATGATCCTTTATCTGCGGTCGATACGCATGTTGGAAAAGAATTGTTCGACCAATGTATTACCGGTTATTTAAAAAACAAAACCGTCATTCTGGTAACCCATCAAATACAATATTTGCAAGAAGTTGATAATATTTTATACCTTGAAGATGGTATTGCAAAAACAGGTAACAGTTATAAATTTTTTTCAACTATTAACGAATGCTTTTATTTTATATCTAATATTTAATCCGCGTAATCTGCAAAACATATTAACGAGCGCCAGATCACTTCAACCTCTAATTGACTACGGCATTTTAATTTTCATAATCTCTTCCTACCTCGAAACATCCCATATTTTGAGCAACTGCGTTATATCAATCCAAGTTTAATGTTTCTGTTTGTTGGTTGTTTCAGCAAAACTTAGTCCTTAGTCCTAGTACAATGTTTTATCGTCCGTTAAATGAACAGTAACACCAGTTTTAATTTCTGTTAATTTTGATTCTTCACAATCAGGTCCGACTACCCTTAGGGTTAATTTTCTAATTTATATTCTTGATTGTTCCCACTAAATTCCATAACTCAATTTTTTTATGTGTGGGTAGATGAGATGATGAAATGCATGGTTTTAGAGTTTTGGCTCGTGTCTCTAAGCGCAACTTTTTACTTCCCGTAATACATTGGAATTCGATGCGGAAGAGTGTTGTAACCACAGAGTACTCCATCTAATAAGAGGCGAAAGAAAGCAGTTTTCCTGATAACAAATTTGTATGCGCATGCGTGATTTAAGTTGCATTACTGTCAATGTCAATCATCATTTCCGAAAATGAGAATATCTGAACTAAAATAATGCTAGAAGAGCATTCTCAACTGGGTTTTTTCTTAATTTCAGGTACTTTCAGGGAACTTCAGGCAAGCGGTTTGGACTTTACGAGTACTCTAGGAGACTCAGGTAATGAAGAGGAAGCAATCAAGGAAACGGAACTATCACGTCAGTTGTCAGTAAGGAGTGTGGCTTCTTTAGAAATAGAGGCACCAAAAGAGATAGAAGAACACAAAAGCACTGGATCCATCGGCGGTTATGTTTACAGCGCATACTTCAGCGCGGGTGGAAATTGTTGCGTTATATTTATTTTCTTTTTCCTTTTCATCGCTGCTCAGCTGTTTTCGAGTGCATCCGATTATTTCCTAACTTATTGGTAAGTTTATCCGAAATGACATTAGTTGTCACTAAAGTGAAATTGGGAGAAAATATCAAAACTGTCCTTTTTTTCTTAATATTTTCAGGGTTAATCAGGAACAAAAAGATAACGCTTTAAACGTTACATTAAAAGAATCCAACGCATCTCTATCAAACACGACAATCCCGTACGATTTCTGGCATTTCTCAAGACAGACTTCCATCTACATCTACTCCGTCATAATAATACTCCTGATAGTCGTAACTATGGTTCGTTCTTTCACTTTCTTCATTGTCTGCATGCGAGCCTCTACCAGACTACACGACAACATGTTCACTAGCATAACCAGAGCTACCATGAGATTTTTCAACACCAACAGCGCTGGAAGAATTTTGAATCGGTTCTCTAAAGATATGGGTTCCATAGATGAACTTCTGCCTTTGGCTTTGATCGATTGCATGCAAATTGGATTGGCGCTGCTCGGAATTATCGTGGTTGTAGCAGTTGTAACGCCGTGGTTGATGATACCCACTTGTGCGATTGGGATTTTGTTTTATTTTGTGAGGATTTTCTATCTTCGTACTAGTCGGAATATCAAAAGGCTCGAAGGAACAAGTAAGTCGAAAATTAAATATTTGTGGGATGTTTAAATAATATATAATTTTTATAATTATTATTTATTTAATAGAAAGGGTTGAAGAACTCAATTAAGGTAGTGCTCTCGGTTTTAGAATTACTGTTCAGAATTTAATGAAACTTGGTATTGGTACTTTATAATAAGATAATAAATAAAATTTTTAAAGAGCTGCCGAAAACCAGAAAAATATATTAGTAAAAAAAAATTTTGCCTTTACCATTGATTCTTGTGAGAAGTCACAGATTTTACTTAATTTTAAAAAAAGTACCGTTCAGATTTCGGTGCAAGTGGTATCAACGGAAAGAATGAACTAAATGAAAAATAAAAATCTAAACCCATTAGTTTACTTACATAAGCAACATCTTCCTATTCCATTCGCACAAGGACCTGAGGATATATCTCCTGAATTTTCGCATTGTGTCCTTCTGATACAAGTTCCTGTAAATACTTCTAAAGTTGTGCAATCGGTATTTTGAAATCTTACTAGTCCAGGATACCAATCTAATTTGTAAATATATAGTAAATATAGGTATATTATTACTAAATTAAAAAGGATCGTATCATGAACAGAAAAAAATTGACTTATTTAACACGTTCCCTGCCTCCCACGCGTTTACGCGTTTGACTGGGCTTGCGGCCAATGCCCCCAACGCGTTTACGCGTTCTTGTGTTAATTTGTGTTTAATTTTAGTTATTCACAAATCGAGCTTCAGAGCCTATGATAAGGGTAATTAGCAAATAATTAGGATGTATTTACATCTGGCAACGCCGTCAAAGAGGTTATGACGCGCGCGAAATTGTAACGTACGTGGCTGATGTCCCAGCCATAGCCCTAATGTGAATTACCAAAAAACATATATAGTTTTCCGAATAGTTCCTTCCCCAGTTGAAGAAATTCCTAATTTTCGAGTAATACACTTTTGTCATATGCTTGCTTGCTTAATTTTAAGTCTCCTTTCTGCAACTAAGGCTAATCTGGACGGGACCTACAGCTTATCGTGGGCTCCGAACCACGGTCCTCAATCACCTTAAACCCAGGACTATGCCTTTGTCATGCAGGTGATCTACCGACTAACAAGTGTGTAAATGTGCCACCAACCCCTATCAGTTCCACGACATATTCGATCTCATCCGGCCTGTTTACCGGCGTGAATGAAACTGCGTATGATACAAATACCTTTTTGCACTTGCCAAAGTCTTATCTGACTTTTAATTCCACTTGAGTTTCGCAGGGATCGAACCTACGAACCGAACACTGGCCTAGTATAAAGACCGAGGCCTTAACCAATTAGGCCACGGTGTCCGGTAAAAGATCGTTAATATGTACATAGAATGTATTTAGAATATTTTATATTAATGTACTAGGAATATAATATATAAATATTCGTAGAATATTTTAATATATCCAATACATTCTATGATCGTTCTCAGAATATTTGCTTAGGAATATTCTGCAAAAAGAACATTGGTACCTTGTAAGTATATTCTGGGAATATCCTGTACTGTGGGTTTTAATAAAAAATTGAGTCATAGGATCTTATTTGGACTTCATATTCTTTAATCAGAAAGGTTTGAAGAATTTTTCACAAAATTTTCAGCCTCCAATATTAAAATAATGAGGTTCGATATTTTCGGGTTTAACGATACACCGAATGAGTACAAATTTGAACTTGAAACTAGTTTTAATCGATAAATCACGATTCATTTTATTAGAAAAAATCAGTTGAGAATGCTTTCCTAGCATTGCCATAGACCGAACAAATTGTAATGAAAGTATTAATAAAATTTTAGATTTACAGTTCTCATTCTAATCAATACAGCCACAGTCTACTCACTGACACCAAAAATTACAGCAGCTCGGATTTTTTCAAAATCCAACTGCGTCAATGATTCGGGAAATCACATATTTTAATCTTCCTAACATTTTTGTTTTATTTTTGCAGCAAGAAGTCCCGTATTTTCCCATTTGAACGCCTCTATTTTAGGTTTGACAACTATAAGAGCTTTCGAAGCTGAAGAAATTTTAAAACAAGAATTCGACAATCATCAAGACTTACATAGTTCAGCCTGGTTTAGTTTCATATCAACTTCCAGAGCCTTCGGTTATAGTTTGGATTTACTCTGCATGGTCTACATAACACTTGTTACTTTTAGTTTTCTTTTATTGGGAAACGGTAAGTTCTTTTTGATAAAAATTATATTCAACTTTGTTCCACAAGAAACAAGGTTGTGCGTTTCTTGCCGAAGACGAAACCTTGCTTTAAAAAATTTCTACACAATTTGACCATGAAGGCGTCTCCCTGCATCTTTGTGGACACGCAAATAAATGCAGAAGTAATAGCTGGTTATTAATGTTCTCATTTGCGTTTTTGGTCACTTGAGGTGGCTTTTTCCGATTGATGACCACTCAGCTAACTGCCGATTTGACTGGAATATAGTGATGGTCCTCCATATATTTGGAGGGTTGTGATTTTCCTCCCCTATCGTCGAAAACCTTAGGCTTGTCAGACCTTCGCAGTAGCACAGAATGTGTGCTGATGTTTTCTCATCTTCTTGGCAGAACCTACATGTGGTTGTGTCTGCCAGTCCGATGTTATTCATGGGTTTATTGAATCTACAATGCCCTGCCAGGAGCCCAACTATAATCCTGGTTGATCGCTTATTGTGGCTGTGAATTTTTGGTGATGGTTCTTCAATGAAGTCTTTGGCCTGTCTCATTCCCAGCGCCTTGTTACACCATTCCAGAGATTTATTTTCCATCCAGGTACCGTTATATGTTTTTCTCAGTGCTTTTGCTCTACTACAGAAAGATTCTAGACGAATTGGTGCACATCTTTGCCCCTTTTCGGGCTAGTGAGTCAGCCTCTTCATTGCCCTTGTAACCTTTGTGGCCTGGTACCCCGGCTAAAGACCGTCTGTTTTGACTTCCCAACTCTTGTAGGGTTTTAAGCAATTCCATACAAGTTTGGAGTTAACTTGCATGGAGCTAATTGCTTTTATAGCCGCTTGGCTGTCAGAGTATATGGCAATGGTATTTTTCTTAAACTCTTGCCTTACTAACTCTTCTGCACAATGATGTATTGCTGCAACTTGTGTTTCCCTAAGCTCAGTGAGACTCTTCTCTGTGGCTTGGCTATAGAAATTCCTGCTCCTGCACACTCCTCGATTTTTGGGCCGTCTGTGTAGTAAGCCATTTCTGCATTTATTGGATGTCCATTACTCCATGCTTCTGTGCCTGTTATGACTGTTTTGAAGTTTTCTCAGAGGCTATACTTAGAAAGCATCTCGTCCGTTGGCATTCCCATTATGGGATCGGTTTCCAACTCTTTGTATAGCTCGTTATACATCTTATCATGCAGTCTACATATGGGCGCTTGCCCTCTGGTCAATCTTCCAGGGACTGGCCTGGCTTCGCCTTGTATGTGGACATGCAGTGGCGCGATAGGTTTAGCAAGACTTCTAAGGCGGCTTTTGGGGTTGTCCTCATAGCTCCCGTGGCAGGCCAAGCAAGCTTGCCTTTGGATGCCACTTAGCCTACGGATAGACCCAGCCTGTTGAGTCTTTGGCCACCTTACCACCGAATCATATGCCATCATGGGTCTGATGACCTGGTATATAGCCATATGATCATTTTTGGTTGTAGCTATCAGTTTTTCCCGCACATTCTTCTGCACAGGTTGAGGGCTATCGTGCTTATTTTCTGTAGGTGGTGATTCCTTTTGACCTGGGTACCCCTAAATATTTACCTTTGCCAGCAAGATTCATTGAAATCTCGTTGGTTTCTGAGACATAGATGGCGTAAAGTCCCCACTAGTCACATTATATAATCAAAATGATCATAAGTATTATCTTTTTAGAAAAATTCGGTGGAAACGTCGGACTAGCCATTACGCAGGCCATCGGTTTAACCGGGATGTTCCAGTGGGGTATGAGACAATCTACTGAATTGGAAAACCAAATGACATCTGTCGAAAGAGTTCTTGAATACGATTCTATAGAAAAAGAAGGTCAACTAGAATCCGATCCTGATAGGAAACCGCAACCGACCTGGCCGGAAAAAGGAAGACTTGAATTCAGGAAAGTATTTTTGAAGTACTTTCCTCAAGATCCGTTTGTTTTAAAAGATTTAAATTTCGTTGTGGAGCCTAAAGAGAAAGTCGGTATTGTGGGAAGAACGGGAGCTGGAAAATCTTCATTAATAAGTGCTCTATTTCAACTCACCGACACAATTGGTGATATAATATTAGATGATGTAATAATCTCCACTATAGGATTGCATGATTTGCGTTCCAAAATATCGATTATTCCACAAGAACCAGTCCTCTTTTCTGGAACTATGAGGAAGAATTTGGATCCATTCGATGAGTTTACAGGTAAGTTAAGATTTTTGTTTAAAATCCCACTTATTAGTTATTCCAATACCAATTTAAACCTTGCTGGGCCCATAATCTCAAGCAAGAACTGCTTGTCTTTCTGAAAATGACCCCACGGAGTCCAGAATAATAGGAAAACGTTTGGACAGACCGAAAGCCAAGATTATTACAGATTATATGGACGTATCGTTAACATTACTTACTTGTGTAATAAAATATAAATTACCTCTATAGATCAGCAATGTTTTATTGCTTTTAAACTCTCATATATTTTCTTCCAGACTCTGATCTATGGAAAGTTTTGGAAGAAGTGGAACTAAAAGAAGCTGTTGACAATCTCGTCGCCGGCTTAAACTCCAAAATGTCCGAAGGAGGTAGTAACTTCAGCGTAGGACAAAGACAACTGGTATGTCTAGCGAGAGCAATACTTCGAAACAACAAACTCCTCGTTTTGGATGAAGCCACTGCAAATGTCGATCCCCAAACAGACGCTCTCATCCAGCAAACGATCAGAACGAAATTCGCAGATTGTACCGTACTCACTATAGCGCACAGATTGAACACAGTCATGGATTCTGATAAGGTGTTGGTAATGGATGCTGGTATGATGAAAGAGTTTGATCATCCGTTTAAATTACTGGAAAACCATGACAGCATCTTCTACGGTATGGTTCAACAAACGGGAAAAACGATGTCAGAAACTCTATATCAAGTAGCTAAAAGAAGTTATGATGATATATAAAAAAATTAAAAAATCGTCGTGAATGTTTTAGTCAAATTGTTAAAACGGGTGTTGGCCGAATAACTTCAAGAAAGTTAGTTATTGTTTTGGCCAGTACTTGTTTATAAACAGAGCAAATTCATTGTTCAGTTAAATATACAAGGAGATGTGATCTTTTTCTGATCTTGTTTTTATATAAATTCTAAACACCAAAAATTTAATTTTCTCTATTTTGAAAGATATTAATTATTTTCGTTTAAAAAAGAGTCAGAATGACAATTAATTTATTTTTATTTCAACATTAAATAAATTTTCAAAATCAGTACCACAATAATCAAACTATTGTTTGAAAGTGGCTGACAATGTCTGGAGTTACAAAGTGGAGTTTCGGACTTCCATTGTTTAAAGGCATAAAGATTTGAATCTTTTTGTCACGACGTTTCGATTGTGTGTATCTACAATCGTCCTCAGGTGAGAACTGACGAAGTCGGAGAATGCGTGGGTATTTACAAGTCAGCTGACCATTTGATGTTATGTTGGTGGGTCCAGACGTGATCTGCTATTCCTGAGTTGGTAGTATCCCCTCGTTCTTGTGTTCACCAATCCTGAATTCTACACATATTTTTAGCACATTTTGATAAGTATCCATTTTAACAGTGTTACTCAACGTTATGAAAAATATTTTTCCGCGCAAAAATTTCTATTGCTATATTGATTTTATCATGTTTTGTATCACATGTGAAAATTTCATGAAAATCGCAGCCGGCCAGAGATGTGCGTGTCATTAGTTGTCAAAATTGGTAGGTTATTATATGGCGAAATTAAATAAAGTCAAACCTTAACGTTGATATTTACAAAAATAGGTTATTTTCTTATGATGATTTTCCATCATCAGTCCAGCAACGTTTTCGCCGGCTGCTGTTAGACCAACATTATGTATCGCGACTACGTTACTGAACGTTGCTTTGGAACACCCCTCGCACAAAAATATAATATGATTTCCATCGATGATTGACAATTAACTACTTTTGACAATGCCAAAAACTGACAAATTAAACTAATATTTATCAGTTTCTCTTCTAATGAAAATAAAACCACTTATTTTAAAGAAAAATGGGGCTTTAATTGACTTTTGTCTTTCTTGAATGAAAGTCGTTTTCAAAATGACATAACAAAATATATAATAAAAAATGTACTATAGAAACAGGTTTTATTATCTCTGTGTTGCTAGGAAATAAACTAAAAGCTTAACTTTTCTTGTAAATATCTCGGAAGATTGAATTTACACAGACATGAGACCTGCATTTTTTGCCGATTTATATAGAAATTAGTCTACCCTGAAAGTTTCATTGAATTCTGACGAGTGGATTTTGAGATCCTCCGGACACACATACATAATTACATATACACACATATATACAAACTTTGCTCGTTTAATAGTATTTGATATTGCAATAGAGGTTTAGAATTTACTGGATTTGTCCATCAAATTCATTCAAAACCAGTGTTAAAACATTAGTAAGTAATATAAGGTCCGTCTATTAATGTAGTACTACTAAAATTGTTTATTTTTAGTTTATATTTAGTACAAGTATGCATTTGTATTATATTTCATATCTAAAAAAGGGAGAACCCGTGGATAATAATAAATAAATAAAATGTAGGACAAAAACACGGAAAATCCTACATAGGAAGACCGTGCTTCTGAACTGCTCTTATTGGACAAAAGTAAGCTGAGGGTGATAACCACCTTAAACTAGACAGCTAATATCCATATTCCCACCACACAAGAAACTCATCCAATTGAACATTCCGAAAACGTCTCTGCGCAATGCGCAATGGACACCAGTACGTTTGACGTCTGGGTTTCGGTTCTCGAGCTTTGCCGATTCGAGGATTGTTTTTTGTTCATAGGCGTCCACTGTTCTGTTTGGTGTTTGACCGATACTCGATAGTGAATTTATTGTAAAAATTAAGTGTTTTGTACTTTGGTGTAAGAACCGTTCAACAAACCATCCCAAAGGTGTTATGTTTCATAGGTAAGTCAATATAAGAAACACACAATAAAATTGTTATATACCATGCATCTATTCAACAACTTTGATTCACACACATTTATTATACCAAAAAGTAATTATTTTACGCGAACGAATGTATATTTGCTTCACAATGATATTTTAGAATACCTGAGGACCAACGTAATGAATGGTTGAAAGCAATCGGAAGACCTTTAGAACCGCTTCGGCACTCGTCAACAAGAATATGTTCAGAGCATTTTGCTTCAGAAAGTTATTTCAATGATATAAATTGAGGATAATATATGTCTTACTCGAACGATACAGCTATTTATACCTATACTATACTATTTTGCAATTTCCAATTGTTTTCATCATTCCACTTATTTTCGTTCTAGACCCAATCATTTTTCCTAAGGTTTTCGGAACATAGACTTTAAGGTTATGTCGGTGAATATGACAAACACAATGCGCATGCCTTATGGACACCAGTCATCCTCGTAATTGATCAATTTCTATCATATGGAATTAGCCGTCTAGTTTAAGGTTATGTCGGTGGTGATAACCGATCTCATGACTGGTCACGCACCAGTAAAGTTCCTAAACAAAATATGACTGTAGATTGGAGACCTTAAGCAACCTTAAGGTTATTTGTAGTACTGATTGTGATGAATTTATTTAATGTTGTATTAAACGGCAATAGTTGAATGCAATGAATATTTTCCCTTTTTTTTTGATTTGATAATGTTTCAAAAATTATTGTTAATATTTGGACGATGAATTAAATAGTTCCTTTAAAATTGAAAAAGCCTGAGATTTTATTTTTATAGATAGTTTTATTGAAAGACAAATTATTGTTTTATGTAATAAATATTTACGAATAATGGTGTTTTATTTTTTACTGTCAAAATTGACAAATTAACGTTGGAAAACGTCCAACATATTTAAAAAAATTACGCACGCCCATGGTCATTTGAAAATCAAATTATTCGGAATTGTTCGACACAAAGAGTTTCCGGGTATTTTAACGGAGCGCGAGGTCTGAACCAATAAAAACCGATAATTCGAATAGACCGCGAAGTCGGAAGAAATAAAAATGAATTTTTAGCACGTGATTTCCAAAGCGAGTATGGCGTGAAAAGAAATATGGCTTTCTTGACGTCATTGCAATCGCTCTTACACATTCAGGAAGACTCTTCCTCGCAGAATCTGCATTCTTCTTTGTCTACTAATCCGAGTGTCTTTAGGTGGCCTCTCAGCCGGCAGTGCCCTGTTAGGATACCCGTTAGTATTCTGAGCTTATTTTTACTTTTACTGATGCAGTCGTTAGATCTCTTCTGGTTAAAGTTTCCCAGTAGTGTCTTGGCCTGCCTCATTCCTTGTAGTCCTATCTAGCATTGGGATCTTTTGTTATTTACTTCTTTTCCAAGTTCATCAAGTCATGTACTAGTGCTTATTCCGCAGAAGGCTTCAGGTCGCAGAAATGGTGTTTCAGCCCCTTTTTTGCGAGTACGTCTGCTATTTCATTACCCTCCACTCCAGTGTGTCCCGGAACCCATAGGAGGGTAACAGTGTTGTTCTTGCCTAGTTCGTTTAGATTCTCTAGGCACTCCCAAACCATCTTGGAGTTATCCTCGACGAGATAAAATGCAAAATAATGTGATAATGTGAAAGAAATCGGATTTTTTTTTACTAGGCACAGAGACTTCATCCTTTGAGGTATAGCTGGCCGAGCTGTCTGGCTGCACTACTTGGTCCCACTAAATTGATTGTAACTAAGTAAGTTTTCATAATTTTAAGTTGAATTTTTTTACGTATTTTTTTGACCTGTTATAGTTCCCACTTAACAATATTCGTAATTGTCCAGTTTAACTTTTAAGCTCTGTACCGAAAAAGTAACACTTTGTGTAAAAAGCCTGCTAGCATAAAAATTATTTTAAAAATAATAAAAAAAGGAAATTGAAGTAGGCTCATGAAGTTTCGGCACCAGAGGATTTTTTTTACTTCTTTTTCAGAACCTTGATAGTTAATGTGCTAAATTTCTATGTTATACTCATACATTTCAAATTCTAAAATTCTTTCACTTTTTTCGCATCAAAATTCCGATATGAGACACAAAATATTTTTGTGTTTGTTCAATAGATTTACTAAACATCCCTACTACAAATTGGATTTATTTTTTTATAATTTTATCAGTCTGTCATATCGGTTAATAGGATTTAAAGATTTTACAGTATATATAAACATTTTGATAAAATAGTGAGATAGCAAAACGCACATGTGCATGGGGTTAATTAAACCATACACAATGGGGTAGTCACTGAACCGTATAGGAAATATATGGTGAATGAGGGATGAGTTATATTTTTTATAAAATTACATGCAAATTTCACCTGCATTTTAATGAAGCAAAACAAAAGTTGAAGAAATTCGTATATAATAAATAAATAATAAACAAATTGATGGGCATAGTTTGTAACAAAATCTTGTGAAAGGTTTTTAATAACAGAAAAATAAAATACCAAAATGTCCTGACCGAAAAATCTGAAAATTAAAAAAAACTTCGGTTGATCCGCATATCAAATCGGGAGATCTTGGTGGCCAATTATATATATTTTTGGTATTTTTGGCAATTATAAACTAGAACATAAATAAATTCATTCTAAAATACCAAGTTACAAATAAAAGCAATTTAACAATATACTTTTTGTTTTTAGATAGATTTAAAACGGTTTACATTGGTTGATTCACGTATAGATAAAGGGAGGTCATTGAATTTTTTGAAACCTTTAAAGAATAAAGAAGTTTTGTGATCTAATATAATGTGTTAAAAGTTAAAATTATGAATATTATTCTTTAACATAATAACTATATTGCTGGAAGTCTTTTAATGCTATATGATTTACTATTTTTAAATACTAAAATCATTGTAAAATAGTACTTTCTGTTTCTGCTGGAAACCAATTTGACGATTTGTTTTCAGAATTACTCTCATTTCAAGATTTTGAAGTTTTTGTATCATATTTAATTTATTTAAGTTTAATAAGTATAAAATAGATGCGCAATAATCAAAATGTGGGTGAATTATGGTATTATATACAGTAATTTTGGTCTCATTTGATAAATACTGGGAAATTCTACTAAAGAAATAAAGTTTTTTAGATATTTTTTATAAATATAGTTAAAATAGCTACCAAAATTTAAATAATTGTCTAATTGAAATCCAAAATATTTTATATTAGAAACAAATTCAATGTGTTTATTATTAATGTTCAAATTTATGTTTTTAACGTCAATACAACTATATTTGTGAAGACCATTGCTTTAGTTTTTCTTACATTTAATTTTAGTTTATTTATATTCAAGAATTTATTCGCAGGTGATAACGAAGCATTCATTTTCTTTATGGCTTTATCCAGATTCAGCAAAAAGATTAATGAATTCACAATCAACAAAGAGTTCAATATCATTAATGTATAAAATTAAAAGAAGAGGAGCCAGTACATTCCCTTGAGGAATCCTCATATCATTATTTATGTCACATGATGTTTGGTCAGCAAAACGGACTCTCTGCTTGCGATTATTTAAATAGGTACTAAACCACTCCAATACTCTACCCCAATACAATATTGTTTCAATTTTGATAACATTAATTGCCTGTAAATTGTCTCAAAAGCCCTTTTTAAGCCCAAAAATACTGCTACAACATATTTATTTTCGTCTAATTTAAGTTTGAATGTAACAAAGTGTAAGTTGTAGGGCCGATTCACAGGAAAATTTCTTTTCTAAATCCGGATTGGTTACATCTAATTTTAAACTAAGTAATAGGAAAAATACTGAAACATAAAAGATAAAAGCCAGCAAAGCTAAAATTAATTATATTTTAATTGTCTAGATATTTAATATTCAGCATTTATCTTCTCCTGAGTCATAAAATATCAGTATTTATCTAGGTGCAAAGTAACGTGAATCTTCCAGTAGCGTAGGGAAAGGTTTATATGAATATATTGTTTAGATATTACGGCCTTTTATTTTTATATTTTTTATTGAATACAAATTAACATCTCAGGGTTTTTTTAAATAAGTGGATTCATCAAATTGACAACTCTCCTCCTTTCCTGTTAAAAACTCCCGATCACACAATAACAAAATATAACATAACTTATACACTACAATATATGAAAGCTAAGGAAGATGTGGAAGGGGGTAAATTAACATGTAAAGATATGGGAAATCGGATTTCGCACGTAACTCGCTGAGTTTTATTCGAGTCGAAACGACTTCGATATATAAAATAAAGTGCTCGCGAAAACGCTTAAACTGAATTTTAACCCGTCCAAATCGGTCAAACGGTTCTCGAGATATTGTGATTTGAAAGTATATGGATTTTCGCCGCGGCGAGAACACATCCAGAGCCGTGTTCGAGTTTTTCGCATAGAAGAAAGTAACTTCGAGACTTGATTTTTTTCCTCCGATAGATAGTCGTGACCCAAGCATTGTGTCCAAATTTCAACTCGCTAGTTTAATTTGGGGGGGAGAGGGAGGGCAAACACTGATTAATTTTTGACTCGAGGTAACTTTTTTAATTCTTGACCAATCCGGTTCAGCAAAATGGCAAACTCTTTCACGAGGACACTGCTACAGGATGTATTAAAGAGATGATGGTTTTCGCAACGAAAGAGTAAAGTGGGTAAAATTTTTTATGCGCCATCGGTTGCGGAATTTTTTTCTCTGATTTGAGCCCTACAAGGACTCGATCCGATAATTAGGAAGGGAGGTAGGGGGTAAACGCGTTTTGCCCTGTAGAAGGGCAAAGGATAGGGTTAGTGACTTCGTGCTAGAGAGAATATGCTTTATTGTCATAGAAAAATTACAAAAATTTTATAGACAAAGCGAAATTAATCATAATAAAAATAAAAATAAATTACTAGATAAAACAAAACACAAACAAAATAACAATAACAATTGCATTGGATATGCAATATCCGTCACTATAAATTATTGTTCAAATTAAAATTTTCAAATTAACTTAATTTAATTATTGCTCCTATATGCTGCAACCCAAAAGTCTAAGTCACGTTATAAAATTCTGCCACTGTGTAAAATGGTCTTTCTTGAAGAAAAGCCCTAGTGGATCTTCTGAACTTATCATAAGAATCTATAGATTTTAGCTGTATCGGGAGATTATTATACAATTTTTTTGCATTGTAGGTAATACAATTTTTTATTAGGTCAGAGGTGGGAATAGGTAAGTAAACATCAGTATTTAAATTTCTTGTAGGATATCTACGAGTTGGTCTTTCCGATAAATTTTGAATGTGTTTGCGAACTAAGCAGACGGATTCAAAGATAAATAGAGCAGGAAGGGTTAGAATTTTGAAATTTTTAAAGTAATTTTCACAGTGTGTCCTACTACTTAAACCAAATACATAACGAATTGCTCTTTTTTGAAATTTGAAAATAGATTCGAAGTGGTATAAGCTACAAGAACCCCAGAACGGTAGGCTCATTTTCAAGGGCAATCAGTTCTCTTTCAGAATTATTTTACCCCAAAGCTCTATCTCTATTAAGGCCTGCAGGGGTGCGTGATATATTTATAAAAGCGAGTGCGCTCGCTCAGCCGCCGTGAATTTAGATGCCGCAATAATATCTCAGAGAGATGATGTGAGAGAGACGAGAGATGAAAGGGAGCGCTTAGCTCCTATTTCGGCATCTAATTTTACGGCGGCTCAGCACTCACTTTTATAAATATATCAGGCACACCTGCAGTCCTCTATATACTTAGAGCTTTGTGGTAAAAAAAATCTTAAAAGAGAACTGATTGCCCTTGAAAATGTGCCTAGCACAAAGTCACTAACCCTATCCCTTGCCCTTCTACAGAGCAAAACGCGTTTCTTGTAAGCCTCAAATCAAAGAGAAAAAAATTCCATGACCGATGGCGAATAAAAAACTGTCCTCACTTTACTCTTTCGTTGCGAAAATAAAAAATTAAAATTTGCAAAATTCGAAATTCGGTCGCCAGTTGTCCGTTTTCACGAAAACCACCATCTCCTTAATACATCCTGTAGCAGTGTCCTCGTGAAAGAGTTTGCCATTTTGCTGAACTGGATTGGTCAAGAATTAAAAAACTTACCTCGAGTCAAAAATCAATCAGTGTTTGCCCTTCCTCTCCCCCCAAATTAAACTAGCGGGTTGAAATTTGGACACCATGCTTGGGTCATGACTATCTATCGGAGGAAAAAAATCAAGTCTCGAAGTCACTTTCTTCCATGCGAAAAACGCGAACATGGCTCTAGGTGTGTTCTCGCCGCGGTGAAAATCCATATACTTTCAAATCGCAATATCTCGAGAACTGCCAGACCTATTTAGACGGGTTAAAATTCAGTTTATGCGTTTTCATGAGCACTTTATTTTATATATAGAAGTCATTTCGATCCGAATGAACCTCAGCGAGTTACGTGCCAAAAACCGATTTTCCATATCTTTATATGTTAATTTACCCCCCCCCCCCCCCCACACCTTCCTTAGCTTTGATATAGTGATAACGTGAAAGAGGGACCTCGAATGTATGAAATCACAAAAAAAAATTCGAAAATAGCGACGTTTATCGGGTTTTTTCCGCCACTAAAATATTTATAAGGAAACATCCAAGAAAAAAAAACAAATTCAAAAATTAAAACCACCCTTTTAAGGTTTAACAAACTTGATATAAGAAATATTTAAAAAACGTCGTTAAGGAAAATGGTGCAGAGATCTTTTTAAATAAGAACCCCATATTATTATTATTATTATTATATATTATTTTAAATTTCTTATTTTTCCCACTTTTTCAAGTTATAGAATATGTTTTAAAATAATTGACATTTGTGTATGAATATAGTAACTATATCAACGACCTGTAGCCAATTACACACTTTAGAAAAAATTATTTTTATATATAAATAATCATAAAAAAGGTAAATAAATAAAATAATTAATCAAAATAAATTTAAAATAAAATACTGGGATTCTTATTTAAAGAAACATAATATCCTGTATACCTCAAAATAATTTTAAAATGCACACCTCAAATCCCTCCATCATTTTTCTTAATAATAACATTTTTTAATGCCTCTTACAACAATGAAGATATCAAACTTTGCCACGCTCTGTATATGCAGAACCAAATAAATTTCTGTGTATAAGAGAGTTTCCTAATTTGGTATCCATGATTAATTATCTGACACTATTTGTTTATATTTAAAATGTAATAATTTCATTACAATACGGAAAACAAAAATGCAATTGCAGATTGTTTGTAACCCCCACACCGAATAATCACTTTATACAATTGGTGAATAGCCGGTGAGCGAATCGCATCTCAATTCAACCAACACTTATAGCAAATTAGCATCTATTGAATCAATAATGGGCTTTTAATGCAGTTCCCGGTCGATTTGCCCTCGCCTTGGAGTGGATTGTTTTTCATGGGGTGTCTGCATGATACATATGTTTCTTTCTAATGCAGTCTCACGGGCTGGATGCGCTGCGTGTAGATTTAGGGGTTGTCCAGGGTGAGCTGCGAGGGACGATGAAATTACTTGTCAAACATCGAGAGCGTGAAGAGAGGATTAAATGACAAATTGCAAGTGTGCTTTTAGATTGAGTGTTTTTTGTTTACTCTTTTTTAGTTTTAAATGTCTCTTATTTGTAACGTTTATCGAACAGTATCTATATAGGCTATAAACAGTTGTGGCAACTTACACCATTTTTTCTGCAAATTAAAGTATATTTCCCCCACCACTTAAGCATAAGTGAAACAAAAAATTGGCTCAAACAAAAGTTATAGACTAAGGACAGTAGTTTAAATTAGGCTTATTAAAAATTTAAATTTCGTATAAAATCGAAAAATAAATATTTGGCTTTGAGAAAATTGCAGCTTATTTAAAACATAAAAAAAAATATTTTGGCAGGAGATAAAAATTAAAAACGAAATAAAAAACGGTTTTTAGTATTTTTTCGATAATTTTGAAGGTATATTGAAAAATGATTGATACAAAAGTTTTAGATTTTTTAATTATTTACAACTTTTGGAATAAACTTTTTTCGATAGGATGCATATTTTAGCCACAAAACCGTAAAAAACACTTTCCAACCCTCAAAACGAATATTTAGCTCCTCCGCCTCCCTACCGGAATTTTTACTCAGTCGGCTTGATTTTTCTTAATTTGGTTGGTTGGTTCGACATGACCGATTAAACGGAATACGAAGCCGAGAAGCATGCTCTCCAATTGGCCAGTGTCCCGTGTAAACAGCCGTACCCCTAGCAATGTCCTTCCTCGAAAGCTTCAGAAGGTTATCCGTTTTACTTTTGACGTACGAGGGCCATGTTTGCCTGGCCGTCTTGCACGTTGTTTAGGCTTTCCACCTAGCGTCGGCTAAGGCTAGGAAGTGTAGATAAATATATCGTTTAACCATATTAATTAAGGGTTCAACCCGTTCAGACATTGTAACGTCCGTGGCTGCGCCTCTCCTTGCTAATTCATCAGCGCTTTCGTTCCCCGGTATGTTCCTATGGCCAGGTACCCAGAGTAACGTCACGTATAGGTTACAAATTAACGCAAGCTCCTCTGAGCATTTGCTAGCTAATTTCGATGATATGGTAGCATCATTGAGGGCCAAGATGGCGGCTTGGCTGTCCGTAGCTATCACCACGTCGCTTGAAATACGCTAGATTTATTAGGTAGTCTAAACGATTGGCTAATTTGGATTCGATTCCGAGTAAATATCTGCACCTACACCGCAGTCCATCTTTGAACCGTCAGTGTAGATCACCGTGTCTACCCCACTCAATAGATTGTTGTTCTTCCACTCACCCCTAGCAGGTATCTTAACTCTGAAATTATTGCTAAGGCACAGCTTGGGAATGGTGTAATCAGTGGATACGGGCAGCATCTTCCTTATCGCCGAACTGAGAATATTGCTGTGTCCATAGGGTTTAGCTGGCCAGTGCCCATTTTCTCTGAGCCTGACCGCGCTACAGGTCGTTATGTATTTAATGTGATAGTCGGTTGGGAGGAGAAAGAGGAGAGCATCTCGAGCATCCCGTGGCGTTGATCTTAGCGCCACCGTTATACACACACATGCATCTGGACCCTACCAAGCTTGGTGCGGATATATTCCCTCCCAAGGGCCGGCCACCATACTATTGAACCGAATGGGGCGTACATCCATAAAGCCATGCGTAGTTTTAGTCCCCATTTCTTACCTACCATCTTCTTTGTAGATTATAAGGCTATACAGGCCTTACAAACTCTTTCTTCCACGTTTAGTTTTCAATTTAGCTTGGGATCTAGGATTACTCCCACATATCTCACACTAGGGGGTAGATCCAGCACCGTCCAAACTCGGTCTTGTGAAAGCTGGGATATTAGTTTTGGTCGTAAACAACATTAGCTCCGTCTTTGCGGGGTTGGCACTCAGACCACAGTCTTTAGCCTATTTGACAACAATGCCTAGGGCCCTACCCATAATTTCGCTAATTATGTGAAGATACCTTCCGGAGACTAATATTGCTAGGTCGTCCGCTTACGCAACTGCTTTAATACCTTCCCTTTGGAATTTTTTGAGAATTTTGTCCATTGCCAGTAACCACAGCAGAGGTGATAACGCGCTACCCTGAGGCGTACCTCCGCTGACATACCGAGTAATGTGTTAGTTACCAAGATGCGCCGAGATCTCTCGCGTTTGTAGCATGTTAGTTATCCTGTGTCTACACCCAGTTCAACCAGTCCATCCTGGATAGCTGACACTTGAACGTTATTAAAGGCACCTTCTATATCTAAGAAAGGGGCTTGTTTGTATTGGATAGACTCTTCCATAGTTCGCGCCACGTGGCTCAGAACTATTTCTGTGGATCTACCCTTGCATTAGGCATGTTGGCAGGAACATAGTGGAGTTCTCTCCAGGATACTCCTCAGTTCCTGCTCCAGAATACGTTCGAGAGTTTTTAACAAAAAGGATGAGAGACTTATCGGCCTGAAGTCTTTTGCCGCTTCGTGCCCCCTATTTCCAGATTTTGGTATAAAGACAACCTTCACCCGTCTCCACGCCTTTGGAATATATCCGAGCAGGAGGCTGCCATCAAATAGCTTTCTTATCAAGGGAACGGTCTGTTCCTTTGATTCCTGTAGCATTTTAGGAAAGATACCACCCAAACCAACAGATTTGTATGGTTAAAAATTGTCAATTGCCCAGGCAATCTTATCATCCGTTATTGGCTAGTTAACCTAACTCTTTGATCCCACGATGTCCCCTTGATCATCCAACTGGATGCTTTCCGTGCATCCGGGGAAATGCGTGTTTACAAGAAGATTTACTGTATCTGAGGACGATTCTGTCCACGTTCCCTCCGTGGTTCTTAGGAAGGAAGGGTTGGAATGTTCTTTTGATAGGACCTTGCTTAATCTGGCAGAGTCCCTTGTGCTCCCGATGGATTCGCAATAGTCTTTCCACAAAGCTGACCGTCTTCTCCTCAAGTTAAGCTGTCATTAAGTCATCGTTACCTATGGTTGGTAACTGCCGCTTTAGCACTGACCTAAATTTCGCTCAGTCAGTGTTTTTAGGATTTCTGTAAAGCTCGGAACTTTCACTTTTATGATTTAACTCAAAGAGTTATCCAGTTATGATCCGAGAAGGATCTTTTCTCGGACACTCTCCAGTTTTCCACTTTAAGGGTGTCATCATTTCTTAATTTACTTATAATTTCCCTAAATTTTCCGACCACTGCTAAGCAGAATTTGTTTTTGTTTCCAATATTTTAGTATCGCTAGGTAGGAGCATGCTGATACTGCACCACTGAAAAATACAAATTAGTTAAAAACACCTGCGAAATTTCCCAGGATGAGTAAACGGCAGCGTCGTGACGTCCTGAAAACCGTGCGTCAATATCTTTCCGACGTTACTATTGGTTGAAGCTGTCAGGTCTCACGGTAATCAAGATGGCGATATATTGGAGATATTTTTGTATTTTAGAAAGAAATGGATTTATCCAAAAATTCGATACGAGGTAACTAGAATCATCACTTTTTACGAATGTTGTAAATAGCTTATTACACATGAGTAGATAATATACGAGTGTGTAATTGCTTAACAACACGAGTTTTGTATAATATTTTATCTACGACTAAATAAAAAATTCTAGAAAAAATTATATTAAATTATTTTTCAGTATAATAATTAATAGTAAAATTAGAACAGTCTTTGATTATTATGGGTGCTTTGGGGGTTTGAGTTATATTAACTAATGATGTTGATTTGTTTATTTCATTAAGTTCTGTTAAATCCGAAACGTCAAATTAAAAACTTTTTTATTTATTAATATACCCCTTATTTCTTAATATTTTATATTAATGAGTCATTTTTTTCCAACTTAAATTAATACGTTTGAAGATTGGATAACCAAAATCTGTTCACTAGTGTACCTTAGGTTCTGATGATTTTTTTTACACCTTACTTAACGTGTATTCACTACGACGCACTATTCTCTGCTTTTTGCTGTCACTTTCATTTACACAAAGGGCTTCTTCCTCTTGAGTCTTCTTACTAGCTCACTGTTGTCCAGGAGCTGGATAACCCCGACATTCACGTGTTAGTGGTGTTGTTGTTCGTGACTTCTTGCAAATTTGTTAATTGTCTGTTTAACAGTGTCCATCTCCAAGTCCCGATGGAGGTCACTGTTTCTGCAGTAACAGAGAGACTTGACTATGCTCCTTAATGCTTTGTTCTCTGTATTATGAGTAAATTACTCTGACTGGCACAGCCCCAAAGCTGGATACCATAGGTCCATACCGGTTTCAGAATTTGTTTATAACAACATTTTGTTATATACTGACAGGGTAGAATTTGTTCCAAGCAGCCAATACATTTTTCTTCACGTTTCTTTTTGACATGGACTTTCCAGCGTACTCTCTTATCTAAAGTAACACCTAGGTACTTTGCTGAATTAGCATAAGGGATCATTTTAATTTAATTTGATTCTCCAACGATTGGCCCAGCCTCTTCGTGAGTTTTCCCTACTGCCATGATAGCGGTGTCATCTGCAAGGGTGGCAATTGTATTTTGCTCTAATTCAGGAATATCAATATTGTATAATAGGTATAGAACTGGCCCTAATACACTTCCTTGTGATACTCTTGTGATAATTTCTTTAATTTTGGAGTATGCTTCTTCCTGTTTAATCCTAAAATTTGTTTCTTATATATAATATGATTCTAACAATTCTGAATACTGAAAACAACAGTAGACTAAAAAGTAAAAACATTTTAATATAAAAAGTGGTTTTATTATCCAGACAGAACATTTAAATCTAGAGATAAGTAGGAAGGATGTAGTAAATAAAAAAAACTAAATAATTTATCCAAAAATGTAATAATATAATAATTTAATACTACTTAAACTATTATTAAATATACTTCTTTCTGGGTAATAAAACAACATTTTTTTACATTAAAATGTTTTTACTTTTTAGTCTAAAGTCGTTTTCAAACTATGTACCTTATTAATAGAAAAACTTTTTATTAATTAAAAATTATAATATAAAACATTTTTTTATGGTAATAACTGTTACAACAGATGGACATCCGCGTCAGGATGAATCGACTAAAGATTTGTTGCATCCGTATTCGATTAGGCGCAAACCGGAAGTCCTTAAATCCTCCCCTATTAGCTCATTGTTTATTCCTATTTGTAACTTAAATAAAGTACAACACAATTAAAAACACATATTAGATTTTGGCCCAAATTTATAACTTCATATTTCATTTTGGCGTGAATCCCTCGCATGTCATAAACTACTGCGGAAATGCTTTTTATAGGGTGATTCCAAGTAACTGTTTTTGGTATAAACGATTTAAATAGGCTAAGGTCGTATTTCCCTAACTTTTTTAAAGCGGAACGTAATAGACAAGATCACAAATGAGTAAATCCAGTTTAAATGTGCAAATAATTAAAACATAACCACTAAACGGCATGTTTGCATAATTTTTATTACAAATTATTCTGTAATATTTTGAAAAACACCATTTGAAATGCACAAAATTTCAGGGAACATTCAAACATGCGACTTGGAGGCTTGATGATGGTGTTACAAGATTCCTAAGCGACTAAAAAATATAAACTGTAAAGTCATTTTTTTTCGAAACAATTAGGTGCCACGAGCTATTCCGGTCAAAGCTGCAGCCTATGCATTCGGTGTGAAACATTGACACTTTTCCCTTTAATCGACATGGATAAAAGCATAAATTATATTTTATTATTTTTATTATCATTTTAAACAATTGAATAAAATGACAGAACCTCACTAGATGCTGGAGTTTTTACTATTGTCATATTATAAATTGATGTCAAATAGAGTATTTTATGAAAAACTGTTTTAAACATCACTGAAGAAGGACTTCCAGAAGGTGTCCTAGAAGCCGCCAACATAGCTAATTTGCAATTGCTGCCTTCCAAATCGCGATATAAGTATAGTCTAACCCACTGCTTTAGGAGAATGAAAAAAAGCAAACGATATCGGCAATTGAAGAAATGCTAATGCATCTGGACATTTTTGAGTACTCTAATGTCGAAAACACCGTACACTGTCCATTTTACCCAAATTTTTGTAATTTTAGTCTATGTTGAGCAATACCAAAAGACTGGAACGAAAATTCAAGTAGGTGTATATGCGGGAACGACTTGCCTGAATGGATATTTTTGGAGGTAAAGAAAAAACCTGCTTAATTCATGGCGACCCATTTGAGTCCTATCATTCACTGTATTTATTGAATAAATAAATAAAAGTAAACATTAACAGCGAAAAAAGAGTATTGCTCCCCTGAAACTCCTAAGCGACTAAAAAATATAAAGTACAAAGTCTTTTTTTTTCAAAACAATTAGCTGCCCCGAGCTGCCCATGTCAAAACTACAGCCTATCAAAAAATGCATTTTTTTTTGGCAAAACGTGCATTTTTTTTATATAATCAATCAATTTTTGTATAAATAATGATAAAAATGATGCTAAAATTTATTTAAAAACAATACAAATCTTCATTTTCATAATATATTGAAGAAAAACCTAAAAAAAAGTAAAAAATGATGAAAACTTGATTTTCCTGTTAACATAATAATTAACCTTCACACTTTTAACATGTGCTATTTGTTTTGTCTTGCAAATTATTTTGTATTTTATCGCCATTGTAGGATGAAGTTTATGCAAAAAATAAACGAAACGTTGGCTGAAAATTAGGATCTTATTATTGTCCTCATCCGACAACTCCTCTTACCTTTTAACAATAGGTTAAAAAATGAAATCCTGACGATTAGGAATTTTGGAAATAAATATACAGTGTCATTACGAAAGTACGCACCATATGGGAAACTTTTTTATTAAGGGTTTTTCGACAAAAAGTTATTCTTGTTGGTGCATGTTTAGTTTTAGGGGATGCACAAACTTTTATCAAGAATAACTTTTTGTCGAAAAACCTTTAATAAAAAAGTTTCCCATATGGTATATAAAAATATATATCGAACAATCTAAATTGTGATTTTTTCAACATATTTTACAAGAAACACGAATGGAATCATACAAATATAAAAATCCACAAAATTTTGGACTAATAAATCGATATTTACTGACAAAATAAATTTCAGCGAGAATATAAAATAGTTTTCTAGTTAGTGTTGTTACTTGCGTTTAGCTTCACCCTGTATAACATATATTTTTAATGATTTGTAGGGGAAAATAAATTACACCTACGACCTGAACTTGTACCTTAGAAATGGACACCTGGGACAAAGGACAGAGGGGTCAGAGTTATTGTTTTGTATGAGGGGAAATCTTTGCCATATAATTTATTTTTCAAGTGCTGTCCTAAATTTTACTATTTTTTACAGAAAATTATTTTTAATTCATTTCTGTAGCTCATAGTGGTTTGTAATTTTTGGATATTAATTGTTCGGTCGATATTTCAAAAATTTGGATGATTATTTTACAAAAGAGCTAATTGCAAAAAGTATACCCTCTATATCAGGTTTTTTCTTCTGATAATATTATTATGTAAACTTCATTTATGACGAAGTATAAATTCTCTTATAATATACAAATTCACTATCTCTCGTTCCCAGAGATGTCATAAAGAATATGTTGGCAACAGATTTTCACATCCTAAATTTCAAAATCTATTTCTTTGTTTTATGTTATCATATCTTCTGAAATTGTCCAGTGATCTGTTTCTATAGTAAATTATTATTAATTTTTTTGTTATCTCAATATTTTAAATGTTATACAGTGTTCTTCAAAATATTAACACCCTGTAGCGTTATAAAGCATTAATATTATACAGGGTGTTTCATAGTTAAACCGACATATGTTAACTGTACCTAGAGGGTATTTAGGTGATTCCAAATAACCTTGGTTACTGGGTCTAACGCCTTTAATAACCGAGTCAATATTTTGATAAGCCGTAACTTTAGAACCACCCTGTAGATTTATCTCATACTTGGACAGGTAAAGTGTATTAAACTAGTAAAAAATGATACCTGTACCAAATATGAAAGAAATCTACCAAGTATTTCGAAAGTTACTGCTTGTGAAAATGAAAAAAATGCATTTGATATAATTTGACGTTAAAACTCCAGTAGTAGAATGGGATGTGCACTTAAAAAAATTTTCACTTTAACTCATTTTTTTCCGTTCTTTTCAAATATTCATCCCAATTTTAAAAAATCTGATATACAAGGTGTTGTTTTGGGATTTTCAAATTTTATAAATTCTTCTTAATCCGGATCTGGATTTTAATTGTAGTTCTTACACTATAGGATTGGGCTATTAACACACTATACCTGTACCAAGTATGAGAGAAATCTACAGGGTGGTTCTAAAGTTACGGCTTATCAAAATATTGGACCAAATGATGAAACACCCCGTATCTCGGTTATTAAAGGCGTTAGACCCAGTAACCAAGGTTATTTGAAATCAACCAAGTACACTCTATTTACAGTTAACGTATGTCGGTTTAACTATGAAACACCCTGTATAACAATACCTATTTGATAATTATAAAAACTCTTATTTTTTAAATAATTTATTTCCTAAGCATTTTTTTTAGTATTTTTTTTTATGAGCTAATTATAATAATAATAATAAAAATTTGATTTCCTCGCAATAATGCCGCGCCCTGATAGTACTCATAATAAACTCTATAAAGATTCTTATCATCTTAATTATTATTCCATATATGCACCTGTGATAATATTTCTGAGTTAATATATTATTATAAAATAATAATAATATTTTTATATTTTTACTGTTGAAAAAATGAAGATGAAAAAAAGTTTTTGATAAAATTATCAATAGTGAATTTTTTAAAATAAAAAACACTGTGCAGAAAAAAAATATCAATTAATATATTATATATATATATTATATTATATAATATTAATATATTATTTAACGAGCGGTAATGTAGGTCATAATGCAGATCATAACTCACGCAGATGAATTTTGCAGCACGAGCCACAGGCGAGTACTGTAATTCATCAAGCAAGTTAAATGCTATACTTTATCTACGACTGTAATAACAATAAATACTAAGATGCAAGTACCGGAGAAAGAACTTTATTCACAAATCTTAATACCTAGTTATAACAATAATATAGAAGTTTTATTTGTAATTACCTACTCATTTTGTTTATTAATGATATTAATTGTAAAGTTTGAATAAAGTAAAATGAATATGGGGGATTGAATTATGCAAATTTATTGTTTCTTTTTGTGTTTGTTGCATATATGTTGTAGATGTACTGACTGGTTGAGGGGTTATAGAACTGTATATTTTATTTGCAGTATCTGTCTTATTCTTCTCGGAGTCATCAATGCACACCTCAATACTAGTTGATAAGTTGATCGCCAACCGCCATGGCGTTTCAGTGTCGTTATACCCCCTCCAGCATCTACTAATAGAGAGTTGAAGTAAACACAGTACGTAAAGCTTTACGTAGAAAATAGCGTACGAAATATAACGTAATAAAATTGTATGAAATTTGAGTGGAAGTGTTCATGTACGTACGTAAAATAGATGTGAACTGTCAACCTTTAATTAATTGGTCTGTATTTTGCTTTTATGTTGTTTTATGTGAGCAGAAAGTCGAAAAGTCAAAATTAAAAAAATTTTTTTAAAATAAGAGGTTTTATTATATCCATTAAGAAGAGTATTTGAAGTACAAAGCCACTAATGAGTTATAGAAATGAAAAACAAAATAATATATATATTGGAATTCGATTTCTTGAAATTCTACTAAAATAGAAGTTACATTTTTATGATAAGCACGTCTTTATACATGTTCAATTAGGCTCTATTTATTTCATTTAAGGTGGAAGGTATTCTTTATGCAGCACAACTTGGGGATTCAGATTTCGAAGAAGATGAAATGGATGAGGTAATCTTGCTACAATGATCCTGTTGTGAATCGAGCAGAGCTTTATGGGCGATTGAGCCTCCACACAACTGGAACAATATTTGGGAAATTTAATGTTCTGTTCAGCACACACAGATTTTCAAAATCCATCCATTTTAGTAAATGTATAGTCGAACTCAATCCTTTATGAGAATGAAAAAACAGCAAAGGATTACCGCCAATAGAACAAATACTGGTTGATCTGGACATTTTTGAGTATTTTAATGTCGAAAACACCGCATACTGTCCATATACATAAAAATAAAATGATATTTTGTCTATTAGGACCTCTATGCAAAGATCCAATAACCAACTTAGCTGGATATCGTTATAGGGGAGAATGGCGTATAATTATTAATTATGAGTTTAATATGAATTTACATTTTAATTTCTATAACGCATATTAGATTTGAATTACTAATTAAAATTTTGTCTTAAATTAATTTAACTAAACTGTGGGGTGTGAGGTTACACTCATAAGAGGCGACAATGGAAGTGTGGTTATAGTTTTTACATTTTCAATTGCAGAAACAAAATTTTCAGATGTGCAGACAGGTTACTTTGGCGGCTTGTAGATGTGCCGACAAGTGGCTTTGTCGGTATTAGTGGCATGTAGATGTGCCGACAAGTGGCTTTGTCGGTATTAGCGACTTGTATAAAGCGGGATCATTTTGTTCTGCAATTAAAGTAGGAAGTAGGAAGTTAGACAAATATTGTCTTCAGTAGTGAGGGCTAGGAAAATATTCATACAGTGATACACTGTGCTTGTGTTCGCACTTGATTTTTGATTTAGTGAATAGTAGGTGGTAGGTGATTTGTGGCGTTAGTTTATTTCAATTAATATTATTCTTGGCTTCCGTGTATATAAATGCTTTTTTTTATTTTGAAACATTGTTACAGTGTACTTCTTATTTATTTATTCGGTGTCAATTTCAATATCTTTCGTAATTGGGAAAATACAGTTTTTTTAAGTGGATCTAAAGAATCGGAACAATCACTAACTGATATTCCAATGGATTATGTGGTATCAGGTTGTAGTCCCAAAGATTCCTGGCATCAAAAAGGGCCCACGAGGTATTGCGCGTTCCGCCCTATTTTTGTGTATTTAACCCCATAGAATTAATTTGGGGACAACTTAAAAAAAGAATAAGGCGTTATAACGTGTTTCCCAAATTTGATGGGTTGATAGCAAATTTGGTAAAAGAAGAAATTAACAAAATTTCAGCTGATGATTGGCAGAAAAAAATCAAACATGTCATCAAAGAAGAAAATTCTTATATAACGAGTCCGACCAAATTTATTATCAATGTTGATGACAGTGATTCCGATGGTGAGGGTTGAGATAGGGTAGGTAAGCTTAATTAATTTATAATATTTATGACTATATTCAAAGTGTTTTTAATTTTAGAATTAAAATTTGAGACAAAATTTTAATTAGCAACGTTTCTGAATCTCACAAGAGATCAGAAAATGAAGCTATAGGCCAGGTGGAGTGGTCAACCTCTATTCAAATCTAATATGCGTTATAGAAATTAAAATGTACATTCATATTAAAGAAAGTTAATCAATATAGAAATTTTACGCAAATTACCCCTAACGATCTCCACTAACTTGGTTATTGGATCTTTGCACAGAGGTCCTAATAGACAAAATATCATTTTATTTTTATGTATATGGACAGTGTGCGGTGTTTTCGACATTAAACTACTCAAAAATGTCCAGATCAATCAGTATTTCTTCTATTGGCGGTATCCTTTGCTGTTTTTATAGCGTTTTTTCTTTCTCATAAAGCGGTGGGTTCTACTATACCTAGATTGATTTTTGTAAAGTTAGTATCGCAATATTAAAGTAGCATACCTTTTATCAAGCAAAAACAACTTTAATGTTTGTTTTATTACCAATATTTTGTTTGCATTTTTTGCTAGTTTTAAGATGTAAAAAGCGCCATCAACTAAATTTAGTTGAACATTTCTACACTTTGTAAATTTTATTTTTATTGAGTATATTTTCTAAAAATGTTTTATTCGTTGTTTTGTAGTTTTAGAGATAAATATTCTGTAATATGGTTTTGTTATTGTTGTTGTGATTAATAAATAAATATTTATATAATAAAAATGTTTTAACTTGAAAGTTTTTTATTATCTTACTGAAATATGAGAAATAACCTTTAGAAACATAATAAGCGAATATTTAGTAACTTCTATAGGAATTTCTCAACCGAATGTAATCTAATAACAGAAAAATAAAGAAATTCTTTTGAGAACTTCTAAATCACACTTAAATTCCTAAATTATATAAATCAAATGAAACAAAAACGAATATTTAGTAACTTCTTGAGTGACCCTTAACACCATGTTATTTATACAGGGTGTCCCATTAAGAATGGGACATAGAACAACCGCAGATTCTCCAATTCAAAATAAAACGATTAAGCGAAATATGCTTAGATAAAATGTTACTCGTTTCCGAAATACAGGGTGTTGAAGTTGAAAACTGAAAAATTATTAATGGCCATAATTTTTTTAATACAACGTATAATTTTACTCAAATCGGCACACTTGTTAAATATCATAAAATGCACCTAACAGTAAAAAAAACAGTTCAGTACGTTCTACCAGAGGCGTACGGCAGGAGTAAGTAATGCTTGTACCCCTTCTAAATGTTACGCCGCCGTCTAAATTTTAATTTTGACTATAATTTTAATTTTTTTGATATTTTCTAAGTCAATAATGTACACTTGTCAGTTTGTTGTAAAGTCATTGTTTTTCGAGATATTCGCAGTTAAAGATAGACAGACATGTACTTTTTATTTGTATTATTATTAATACTATTCATTTTTACAATTTTGTCTTAAAACCAAACAATGTAAAAACTAATGTAATGAAATTTTGACTTCAACAAATTTTCAATGTGTCCACCATTAACTTGTATACACTTCCTTAGACGTTCAACTAAAGACTGTCTCACTTTAAACAAACGATTTGCTTGATTTTGTCGAATTGTAGCAGCAGCATTCTGAATTTTGTTCCAAAGTTCCTGACGGGTATTTATTGCTTCACCATAAACAAGACTTTTGATGTAGCCCCAATAATAAAAATCTAAACGATTAAATTCAGGACTGCGTGGTGGCCAAGCAAATTCGCTTCCACGTCCAATCCAACGATGTGGAAAATTTAGGTAATTCCGAACATCTAATACCTAATGGTCTGGCGCACCATCCTGCAAAAACCAGAAGTTATGACGTAAATTTAAATAAATAAAAAGTACATGTCTATCTATCTTTAACTGCGAATATCTCGAAAAACAATGACTTTACAACAAACTAACAAGTGTACATTATTGACTTAGAAAATATCAAAAAAATTAAAATTATAGTCAAAATTAAAATTTAGACAGCGGCGTAACATTTAGAAGGGGTACAAGCATTACTTACTCCTGCCGTACGCCACTGGTAGAGCGTACTGAACTGTTTTTTTACTGTTAGGTGCATTTTATGATATTTAACAAATGTGCCGATTTGAGTAAAATTATACGGTGTATTAAAAAAATTATGGCCATTAATAATTTTTCAGTTTTCAACTTCAACACCCCGTATTTCGGAAACGACTAACATTTTATCTAAGCATATTTCGCTTAATCGTTTTATTTTGAATTGGAGAATCTGCGGTTGTTCTATGTCCCATTCTTAATGGGACATCCTGTATATAAAATGATTAATCAACTATAGTGCCTCAACTTGTAAATAATTGTAGGTTTGTTAAAGACATATATAAATATTCCACAAGATCAAGAAACAATTTTTATGTAGATAGAGTAAGCACTAGTTATATAGTCAGAATAGTCTGTTTTATAAGGGATTAAAGCAATACAATGAATTGCCTGATTTTATTAAAAACTGCAATAATTTAATGAGCTTTAAAAGAACATGTAGGTTGTAAATATAAGTATATAACTATTTATTTTTGTTACATTTTTTTTTTGTAAACCTAAACGTAAAAATAATACTAGCCAAGAGCTAAATTAAAGGATTATTATTATTATTACTTCTATAGGAATTTCTCAACAGAATGTAATCTAATAAAAAATACTAAACAAAAAAAAATAAAGAGTCTTTTTGAAGTTATGAATAATTTACTTTAAGTCCAAATTCAAAATTGGGACATTTATCGGTGTCACTCGTATAATTTTTCGGTGTCACTCGTAGATTTTTACGGTATCCGTGAGAGAACGCAAGGTTACGTACGTACGCAATCCTATTTTTCACGTAAACGCTATTTCCAGACAAATGCGCATGCGTAGATGTCAATTCGGCTCCTAACGTTTACGTACTTGGCACAACTTCAACTCTCTAATAAAGTTGCCGACGAGCAACGAAAACAATGCCCGGTATATAAATTACTATCTGGTAATTTTTGAAAATGTAGCAATGTCTTTCCCCATTGCTCCAAAATTGTTAATGCCAATTCTTTGTGAGTGATATTTTAACCTTAAAATAAATTATATAATTCATTCAAGAAATTAAGTAGTTCTGGCGTAAATATTTTTGCCTTTTTTCTCTGATTGACGTTTAAAAAACAAACGTAATTTTGAATAATTCTCTATATGGGTTCCATTATTTAAGTTGAGTGTGCTTCTTAGCATGGAGTAGAAAGTCAATAGAGGCGATGCTTTATATTTATTGCTAAGTTCATTAAAATATGCCAAAAGTACATTTTCTGCAAAGGAGTTAACGTTCTTACAGCCACACCAATCTTGAAAATTTTTGTATACTTTTATATTTGTCTTGTGATTTTTCCGTTAATAAATTCTGTATTGTAGCATTAGCTACACGAGTTAATTCTGGAGGTGTACATAATAATTTATCTTCACTATCTGAATACATCTTTTTTAGCACAAAATTATTATAAACTTGATTTGAAAACGTCAAAATTATCTTGTTAAAAATAAAAGTGACAACGAATCGACCAGAGACAGAACCACCTTGGCATTTGGTTGCAAAAAAGTGTGCAATAAATTCCAAGAATCTTTTTCATAATGTAGACCGTAAGATGTTGCTAATTTAATAATTTTAAAATCTTTTAATTACTTATACATTCCAAGTTGTTACAAAATCTTTCTAATATTTCTAAGCCAATAGCACGTATTTATCGGCTTTAGAATTTACATACCGAAATAAAGAGAGACCAGAGATTTTTAATAACTAACTAGTGAGTTATTATAAATCACGCTGTTTATTTATGGATACCATTATTTGCTCAAGAGCAGTTGAAAAATTAAAAAACATTAATTTTTCCTAAAGAGGTCAAAAAGGGGTTTTAATGAGCAAAAAAATTGCTCGCATAATTTACCAATATCATCAATATACCTACCATAAAAATTTGAAAGATTTAAAAAACAATGATTCAGAAAAGTTGTGTATTTCCAATATTAACAATATATCCCTTATTTTAAACTATACATATAAACGCAGAAAAATCGCCAGGAAGAGGAAGTCTCTATATACAATCAGCATTGCACAGGTGCTTACCATAGTTGTGCGTAATGACAATATTATTATAAGGGGCTAAATAATAAGTATGATATCCAGCTGCGTAGATGGACTTGTTTATACAATTCGAAGGGAGTATTTTAAGTGGTATTAAGGCCGGCCCCATCCGCATTCACACCCCGGTAAGGAGATTTTAAAATTTCTATTACTGTGCAGACCGCCGAGGATAATTCGGATTTATTTTTGATACCCCGAAAATACAAAGGGGGATGAATCTTGAATTTCGAGTCTGTTAAAAAAATTTAACGCCGTTAAAATGCTCAATGGTTGATTTTTATTTTTAAATAATATTATTTTTATACGATCGTGCAGAAAGTTACTACTTTTTGTCCTCCCACCTGTGCCAAAAGTTTTACTTTTTTGAACTAGTGCAAAAAAGTGCTTTGATACTCTATAATTAAGAGTTCGATCTGAAGAAAACATTTTTTCCTTGTAATTTATGTATACTAGTAAACGTGGTAACTGTAGGTACTTAAGTACCATTAAATATTATTCAAAACATTATTGTTTGAAATTAAAAAGAAACATTTTTTACTGTAGTTTTGATTAATCCAAATCCAAATTATAAATTGCTCTAACTGCAACATCAAAATTGAAATTAACTCGAAAAAAGTAAATAACTAGTTTAAGGAAATTATCGTTAGTTTAAAGTTAAATGATGATAACTGATCATTTTATTGTTAGAACTATTCCTAAGTTTTTGTAATATTTCTTGTACTCTAAAATGCTTTTCAATAAAATTTGAAATAAAAACAGATTTAATTCGATCGTAGAAAAAATGTGTGCTACACGTGCAAAAAGCATATTTGTTGCACTCAGCATGATTGCAGCTCTCGACTTCATGCGTTGTGCAACAAATATACACTTTTTGCACTAGTTACACAAATAACTATTTCTACTTAGCACTTTCCCGCACACTTATTTTAGAGCAAAATTACCATATTATAGACGCGTTTTTTCTTATATTTTATAATTTTTTTAGTAATGTTCGTATGTAAGAATTGCACTTTATGCAAAAATTCTTGATTTTTTAAATTTGAACAAAATAAGAGAAAAATAAAATAATGAAGATTTCAAAACTGTTTTGAACCGTCCGAAATAATATACTTACGTATAGTTTAGTTTATAAGGCAACAAATAAACCACCGTCAACTTTGTCCTGTTATAATATTTTTATGTAATATGCCGTTTGTTATCTTAGCAACCAGTAATACCACAAGTGATTGAATTTTCGCGATAAGTCTGTCGATTCATTTCATAACGAAACTGAGTTGCTTGAAAACACCACGAGTCCACAGGACGAGTGGTGTTTTCTTCAAGCCAACTCTGTTGAGTTATGAAATAAGAGACAGACTTATGAGATAAATTCAATCACGAGTGGAATTTTATTAGACTATTAGATTATCAAAAAACCTTTATTTTTGTATGAAAAACAAGTTATTAAAAACACTTGTTTATAATGACATTTTACGTCGAGGGTTAAAAATGGACATCACTGAAGAAGGACTTCCAGAAGATGTCCTAGAAGCCGCCAACATGGCTAAATGGCCGGCAAATCGCGATATAAGTATAATCAACTGCTTTATGCGAATGAAAAAAAGCTATAAAAACATCAAAGGATACCGGCAATAGAAGAAATGCTAATGCATCTGGACATTTTTGAGTACTTTAATGTCGAAAACACCGTACACTGTCCATCTCACACCTCACACCTCACAGTTTAGTTAAATTAAAATTTAAGACAAAATTTTAATTAGCAACGTTTGTGAATCTCAAAAGAGATCAGAAAAAGAAGCTATTGGCCAGTTGGAGTGGTCAACCTCTATTCAAATCTAATATGCGTTATAGAAATTAAAATGTAAATTCATATTAAAGAAAGTTAACGAATATAGAAATTTTAGGATCTACAGTTAAGTTGGCTTTGATTAGCCAAAATATTATTTTATTTTTATGTATATTATTATTATTATTATTATTATTATTATTACTATTATTATTACTTTATTCAATAAATACAATGAATGATTAGCGATAAGTGCTACTGCACTTGTTTCGCATCAACATTATAAACAGAATTATACAATTATACCCAAAGACCAGACATCTGTATGAACCTTGACCGATCTTATTTCCAATTAAGTATTCCTTTTTTTTCAGAGCATTTACTTACAGAATTTCGAGGACTCAAAAGGGTCGCCATGTGTTAATTAAGCAGTTTTTTTCTTTACCTTTGATTTTCCAAAAATATCCTTTCAGGCAAGTCGTTCCCGCATATACAACTACTTGAATTTTCGTTCCAGTCTTTTGGTATTGCTCAACATAGATTTAAATTACAAAAATTTGGATAAAATGAACAGTGTACGGTGTTTTCGACATTAAAGTACTCAAAAATGACCAAATGCATTAGCATTTCTTCTATTGCCCGTATCCTTTGCTGTTTTTATAGCTTTTTTTTCATTATCATAAAGCAGTGGGTCCGACTATACGAGAAACAGTAAGAGTTGTTTTCCAAGTGGTGCGAACAAAAGGGGATAAAAAGGTTAAAGGAAGAGGTACTTTTAGCATACTTTAGCAAAGAATTCAAACCTAACACAATGTGGTCAAAATATTCAATGCTCAAAAATGTAAGAAAAATTAAAAGAGGTAGCTGAGGAATACATTGATGAGTCCACAACTTATAAAAAAGGACTAAGCCAAGTACTTCAAAGAATGGATATATTTCTTATTCTTGCAACGCGATAGTACTGATGAACCAGGAAATGACATCTACTACGACATTTTTACCTTCAGTTGCTCGATCTGCAATAAATTTAGAAAATGCGACCAACTGCACATTTAATATTAATGTTGTTAATAATAAAAAATAGGTAATTTAGATATAGGTAGTTATAAGTTGTTGTTTTTGATGCTAATAAAAATTAAAAAATAGAGTTTGTTTTACTATGCACAAAAGCACAAGATTTAATGCCGCGGCTGGTGTTACATGTTAATAGTCGTCAAAAAAATCATCATTTCACGCTTGTTGTACAATATATTATGTTTGCGGGCATTTTGACCAGGAATTTATTTGTTTCTATACTGCTACCACAACCACTCTCCATTTTGTCATATTTCTTCTCTTTTTCCGTTTTTTAAATCAAATGCTGGTTTTATTACTGTTCGGAACTTTCTAAAAAGTGATTTTATTCGCAATTATAGAATAATAATAAATCATACTGAAATTTAATCAATGTTTAATCCAGAACAGTAAAATGGGAGTGGCTACACACCCCACACCAACCACCGACGTATCCGATCGCTGCATTCCACCCGCGTTCTTGTACAGAACGCAGGATGGATGCTCCTCGCGACGTTCCAGGATACTTTTCAGTCGTCCTTTGCTCCTGGCACGTGCTTCTTCCGACAGCGCACGTGACTGTCACGCGTACCCAATTAAATCGCTTGTTCGATAATTGTCAAAGTGTGCCTTGATAATATGGAATCATAGGATGTGTGCCGCCGCAATGGAAAATCTCGATTTAGACGTGGTTAATCGACAATATTTTTTCGAAGGAAATCACTTTGTTCACGCGAACGGTAACAGTAACGGCAGTACGACCGGATCGTCCAATGGTAGTGATTTATTTTTTTACGATGAGAACAGCAGCGATTCTGCGGTATCGAGTTTCTCGTATAGCAGCGATCAGGAAAATCATTCGGAATTTAAAGAGTGAGTATACATTTTTTTTCGCTTATTACACAGTCAAATAGTATTTTGTTACCATTAAAATCTCTTTCATGCCGTCGCGCGAAATACTGATGGGCGCCATTTTTTTGTGATTTGTAATATACTCGTCTAGCTCTATTAGATGGCAAGAAGAATGTTTTTTTAAGGGTCTGCGTTTTAGAAGATTTCGTAAATCTGAAACTACAATTTCTCGGTAGCCCGTTGTGCAAAAACCTATCGTGAGGCAAATCCATAAAACCCTGAAGTTTTGAAATCTAGGACCATAAGATGGCGTAAAAAACAGACAACAGAAACCAACAAAATTTACAATTGAATCCGTCATTTCGAAAAGTGCATGTGTCACTATACTTTGCAGTATAAACAAAAAATATCTGGATATAGATAATTTTTTGATTCTACCATGCATTTTGTATAACGATAAGAAACATTTACATTTTTCATTAAAAAAAAGTCACGATGTTCTTCACCAAAACGATATTTGCTCGAAAATTTATCAAATTTACCGAGTTTGAATATTAAAGTCTAGCATAGACATACGAATATTTAACTCGGAAAAAGATGATTATTACACATATTTTTAGCACATTTTGACAAGTGTCCATTTTAACAGTGTTACTCAATGTTCCATTAAATATTTACCTAAATCCATGATTTCTGAAATTGAATTGGCAACGTTGTATTTTCAACTTTCAATTTATGAGATGGCTGTCATTTGACAAGCAAATTATTTATGTCCGTCAAATGAACATTTTTTCCTTTTTTAATACTTTTCAGGCTTATTTCTGGTCATAAATTGCTACTTGGGCATTTGTAGGAAAAGTTATGTACCTATGCGTTTGTATTGGAAAAACATGTTAAATAATCGTTTCAACGCACTGAATTTATTTGTCTTGGGAGTGAGTATCCCAATATATACACATATTTTAAAAGTGTGACAAATATTTTTCCGCGCAAAAATTTCTATTGCTATATTGATTTATCATGTTTTATAGCATCTGTGAAAATTTCATGAAAATCCCAGCCGGCCCCATATTCTTAACCTTTACCCAGAGATGTGCGTGTCAAAATTTGTAGGTTATTATGGCGAAATTAAATAAAGTCAAACCCTGACCTTGATATGTACAAAAATATTTTCTTATGACGATTCTCCATCATCACTCCATCAACGTTTTCGCCGGCCACTGTTAGATCAACATTATGTATCGCGACTACGTTACTGAACGTTGCTTTGGAACACTCCTCGCACAGAAATATGATGTGAATTCCATCGATGATCGATGATTGACTAATAACTACTTTTGACAATGCCAAAAACTGACAAATTAAACTAATATTTATCAGTTTCTCTTCTAATGGAAATAAAACCACTTATTTTATAGAAAAAGGGGGCTTTAATTGACGTTTTGTCTTTCTTGAATGAAAGTCGTTTTCAAAATGACGTACCAAAAATATAATAAAAAAGTTACTATAGAAATAGGTTATATTATCTCTGTGTTGTCTGCCGTTGCTAGGAAATAAGCTAAATGCTTAACTTTTCAGTAGTAATACCCCTAGGGCCTTGATAATACCGAGATAATTTTGTCATAGAGAATGCTGTAAGCGTGTTGCTTGATAATAGCCCGAGGCCGAAGGCCGAGGGCTATTATCCTTAAGCAACATGCTTGAAGGATTCTCTATGACAAAATTTTGAGGATTTATCAAGGCCCGAGGGGTATTCGATAAGATAATTTTTTACTTTGTAGATTTATACATTTTTAAACTAGTTGTCAGTTTGACGTTTAATTAATTTTTAATCAAAAACTTGACTTGTTGAAAACACCAAACTGAAAACACCACATGTAGGGTGTTATCGCTGTAATCCATAGCTGATTGGATGAAATTTGACACATGACTCTAAATTAAGTAATTTGATTGGTTACTATAGTTAGTAAAAAATTATCTTGTAAATATCTCGGAAGATCGAATTTTCACAGACATGAGTCCTGCATTTTTTGCCGATTTAGATAGGAATTAGTGTACCCTGAAAGTTTTATTGAATTCTGACGAGAGGATTTTGAGATCCTCCGGACATACATACATACATACATACAAACCTCGCTAGTTTAATAGTATTTCATATGTTTCTCATAAAAAAAATCATTGGAATATTTATTTAAAAAATAACATTTTTATAAAGATATTGTAGTGTGTAACAATTTGAAGTTATGTTCATGGAGGAAATGACTTTACCTACTTGTTATTCTGTGATCGGGAGTTTTTGACAGTTGGTTGTCAATCGAATTTGAAAAAAATTGGAGAATTTTGTGAAGAATCCACAATTAAACCCTGAGATTTAAATATTTGGTGCTCAATATAAATAACGAGGCCGTATTATCAAAATATATGGCGCGAAGCAACGTGGGACCTTTCTTGTGATCGATTTATAAAGCTAAAATTATAAAATCAAGTTTTGGGATAAATTTGGTTTATTGGTTACACATAGTGTATTTAAGAAGTGTACATAAAATAATGGAGAAAACTAGAAAATAAGCAATTCTAGCAGGATAAGGAGACGTGGTTGAAATTTTACAAAGTATTGTGGAGGATGTTCACAAGGACAATAATAGTGATAGTGAAGAAAAATATACAACCGAGAAGTAATATAGAAAAGGCTTTTATAGAATCGACAATAAATGAAGAAAGAAATCAAATGCAGATGTTAATGAAAATGAGTGAAGAGAGAAGACAAGATCAAGAAAAATTGATGGAAAATCTAGAAAATAATAAATTAAAAAACAAATTGGAGATATGAGAACGGAGATGGGAAATCAATTCAAGAAGAATAATGAGGAAAAGATCATTTTAATAAGAAGAGAATTTGAAAAGTGACATTAGAGAAATAAGAAAAGGAAATAGCTAGAAAAATAGAAGAAACTAGAGAAGAAGTAGAATTTGCTATTAATGCAGTAGCTAGAAAAGTGGACAAGAATCAAGAAGAATTGAAAAGAGATATTCAGGAAAATAAGAAGGAATATGCACAGAATCGTTCAAAGAATTAGAAGAAAAATTAAAGAAAATTCAAGTTTCAAGTGGACAAAAAATTATAATAATGGGAAATGATTTGCAATTCTTTGGAGACAACAGACTTCATCCAGTGAAGTACTTAAAAGGGATAGAAGAAAAAATGAAGGAACTAGGAGAAATAGAAAAATGCAGAAAATGGATAGAAAATACTAATAAAGGACAGGCAGCAATATGGTAGAGCGTTAGCGAGGAGATGTGTGAATATTTTGAAAATTTTTAAATTATTTTTGGGGTGCTATAGTACAAACGAAAATAAGAGAAAATTTGTATACAGGGAAATACAAGGAAGATTTAACTAGTAGGGAAACATATGCAATGAAAAAATTTGACAAATTGAAATACCTCAATCGTACAATTTTGTCAGAAGATATAGTAAAGTATTTAACCAGAAATTTTGGACCTAAACAGAAAAAAACAATATATAAATATATTTCAAAAAATATAACTTTTCTTGCAAAAATTAAATTTTCTGTACAAAAATTTAATTTTTAATTACTAATACCTCCACAGCTCGTGTTATATTTTTAATAATACGACCGTTTTAGTTAATTTCCAGAATCGGCTTTCAAAAATGTACAAGCTGTTTTGAATAATACTAAAACATAGCCCTGTATAATATTTCTTTAGTGATTATCGGTATCGTCATTTTATCGAATTGTCAGAATTTTCTTTTACTTTGTTCAAAATAAAAAGCTACAGTATATTATTATTAACGCAATTTGTACCAAGTATGAGATAAATCTACAGGGTGGTTCTAAAGTTACGGCTTATCAAAATATTGACTCGGTTATTAAAGGCGTTAGACTCAGTAACCAAGGTTATTTGGAATCACCTAAGTACCCTCTATTTACAGATAACGCATGTCGGTTTAACTATGAAACACCCCGTATAATTTTTATTATTAAAGATAAAGTACCTTTCTTTTATGCCCTGGTAGTTAGTTTTATAAAATTTAGATTACATTATTAATTAGTGACCTAAGTTGCCACCATTAGTTTTCCTTTTTCATAGTTGTCAACAGTTTCTCTTTGTCAAATTAATTTTTAAATATACAGGATGTCTCGAAATTATAATGGTAATAATAAATTTAGAATGTTTTATTTTTCTTGTATTTAATTTTAGGTCATCAAAGGAATTACCTCGGAAGAAGTTTTACTATTACAATCAAAAAATTCTTCTGAATCCAAATTAAACCATTCCCAAGGTAAATTAAATGTCCCTTGAGACATCAGTAAAATTATGGGTCTTTTATTTATTTACAATATATTATGATTTCTATGATTACTTCAGAGGAAAAAGTTGGAGAGGGTGGCTCGAACTACCTACAGTCGCTTCATCTGACGTCGCACTCACATCGGCTTTTTCGTCGTTGGCTCTCTAACTATAAAAGGTGTAACAAATCTGGTACTTACAAAAGAAAATAACTGGGATCACATAAAAAAAACTGGAAACATGAAAAACTTTTAATAAAATAGCTTATAAAAAAAGTAAAAGGTTATAAAAAAAGAATTAACTTACAAATTAATAACAAAAAGTTTAAAGAACTTCAACTTTTCAATATTTTTATTTAGAAAATTTGGAAGTCTAATATTAGTGGAATGAAATTAGAATTTTATATGGATGTAAGAACTAAGTCAATTTTTTTCGAGATATGTGCCAAAAACGACATTTTTGGTATTTTTCGAGTGGATTGCTTCACTATTTTTTAAATATCTCCGGCTCTAAGAGTCGTGGAATAATAAAAAAAAATTAAAGTGACCGTGATGAAGTAGAGTATCGATCCGTATAGTAGGGTTTTTTTTAAATGCATCCTAACCTCAAAAAACGAATTCGCGCACATTATTTTTTTTTACTGAATTGCGGCTAAACGGTTAATATTTTGAAAATTTTGTTTATGGGTTGATAAAGGCTACATTTTAAAATTATTTTGAAACATACAGGTTGTCCCAAAAAAGTGTGGCGTATCAAAGTGATATTATTTCTTATGGAAGACCCTATATTTTATTGCATTTATAGATTGTACGTTCAAAATAAGATACACTTTCTTAAGTATTCCCTATACCTAAGCTTTTTACTTTACGAGATATTTTGATATTACTAAAAATGGAAGCACTTACAAGAAAACCAATAACTTGGAAACCTATGGAATCGGCCAAATCCAATTTTAACTGAAGAAAATTAGACTAATAATTGAAAGCAATAATGTATTTAGAGTTGTTTAAAATTATACAGAGCGTCTAAAATGGGGCGATTCTCTAATGACATATTCAAACGGCAATAGAGAGTTATTGCAAACTGGCAGAATGTATACCGTATAATGTATGCGTAAAATAGTGAGTTATTGCAGTTGCTTTTCTCAAGGAAGTGACGTTTGACATGCTAATAGTGGGGTGTCAATGGTGTCGAAATATAAATATTGGATATTGTGCTTGAGTTGATGGTAGAAAAGTATTAACGAAATTACGGAAGAACTTTTGAATATTTTTGTTGAGGAAGAACATGAAGATGAACACATAGATGAAGCCATATTATTTCACCTTATCAATAATAGGGAAGGTCGAGGAAGAAATATTGGTAATTTAGAGTTAATGTTAACCCATTACATAAAATCAAATTTCCGATTTGAAAGAGAACACATTGTATTCTTAGCAGAACGTCTTATGTTACCAGCTGTAATTAGAACAAGAAGAAGTAATGTTATATCAGGTAAACTATTGACTTTCTCCTAATGAAAGTAAAAACCTATTACCCCTAATTTTGTGTTACAGGACTTGAAGGATTGTGCATTTTGCTTAGAAGATTAGATTATACGAATAGGTTGAAGGGTTTTGATGAAATTTCAACAATCAAAACCGGGAACCAGGAAGTTCATACAAGAAAAGACTCTTAAGATCCATCGGAGCAAAAAACAAAGCAAGAAATAGAAATATGTTGTAGAATTAAGTTTGAATTACTTTGAAATAAAATATTTTTAACTTTCTTACCTTTATTAATCAATAAATTAAGACTAATAGTTTTTTAGTTTTATTTAAAACCTAAAATGCAAATATCAGATATCAAAACTAATGGAAAATTTCATTTTTTGTATTTTAAATAATTAACATTTTTTCAATAATATATATTTAAATACATATAGACAAAACATTACAATTAAGCACAGAATTTTGGAAAATGATTTCTTTAATCCCCAGCCAGCAGTTAAATTTACATTATAACGATTGGATTATAGGTTTTTCACAATCTGTTGTAATCCAAACAGACTAAGTTCCTTGAAATAATGCAATAATTTATTTTTCAAAATACTCATAAACTAATTCATCTAACAAACCCTTTTATGGTACCGAAGCCCTATGTTTTGAAGGTTGGATATTGGATTTTTAGAATTTGTAGCTGAAATATATCGTAAACAGTTTAATATAAATGTTGTAGATAATTAAAACTTTTGTATTAATTTGTATTACTTTTCAACATAAACTCAAAATTATCGAGAATAATCGTTTTTATTAAAGTCTAATGTTCAGTCGAAAAATTTTGTTTACAAAAAAGCCGCTTTTTGGTTTTAGAACACCAAATATGCATAACGTATAAGGTTTAAGGCTCTCCTTATGCCTTAGATATAGCGTACGACGTTATACTTTAAAAATGGTTGTTTACTGTTGCGCATGCGTAACTGTCATTGTAAGGCATACCGTATACCCCAAATGATGTGCAATAACTCTCTAATATCGTTCTTATTTTACATAGAACACCCTGTATTTTATAATCATAATAAGTAGCAAATTCCATTACTTTTTAAAAATTATAAAGGTCTACTACGCTTAAATCTATTAATTTTGGAGTTAATTTTATGCCTAAATATAACACCCTGTATTTGATCTGAAAAAATTACACTTTTCATAATAATGGATTAGTTAACCGTCATAACTTTCATTATTATGATACTCAAAACCAGCATTTGTTCCACACAATAGATCATCAGAACCGGTGGAACATTAATGTATACGGTGGAATTATAGGAGACCATATTTCTTTGATGGCCATTTAAATGGGAAGAATTGGAATTGGACATGTCAACGTTGCCACAACGTCTGGACTTCAAACAACTACTCCTTGGGCTATATGCCCCAACAGGTATTGAATTATAGAAGTCCCGACGATGGTTGGAACCTGAGATATCAGGACATTAAACCAACAACTTTGATTTTGTTATTAAAGGAGCCCGTTAACCATAGACTAGTTTCGGCATTATTGTGCCTCTTCAGTATGGCGTAGACAAGCTCGACTTTCAATCTCTAATGAAAGTCTGACAGTGGATCCGACTAGCCCAGTTCCTATAGAATACAGTTGCGTTAGCAAATGTATAAAGAACTGAGAAAGCACAGCGCCATCTATCACAATAATAACAAACTCAAAGTTAGCAAGAAGCAGCGACCTGTGAATGTTTTAAATGCTGATATATATTTCTACCGAAATATATTTTATGGGAGTAAACAAATTGCACAAATGAAAAGAAAAGTAGTCTAATCTCCCAGGAATGGGACATTGAATGTCAACGTTGCCACAACGTCTGGACTTCAAACAACTACTCCTTGGACTATATGCCCCAACAGGTATTGAATTATAGAAGTTCCGACGTTGGTTGGAACCTGAGATATCAGGACATTAAACCAACAACTTTGATTTTGTTATTAACCATAGACTAGTTTCGGCATTATTGTGCCTCTTCAGTATGGCGTAGACAAGCTCGACTTTCAATCTCTAATGAAAGTCTGACAGTGGTAGACTAGGTAGAAATATATATCAGCATTTAAAACATTCACAGGTCGCTGCTTCTTGCTAACTTTGAGTTTGTTATTATTGTGATAGATGGCGCTGTGCTTTCTCAGTTCTTTATACATTTGCTAACGCAACTGTATTCTATAGGAACTGGGCTAGTCGGATCCACTGTCAGACTTTCATTAGAGATTGAAAGTCGAGCGAATTAAAAAAAAATGAATCGACCGCCATTTTTGGAAAAAACAATAGTAGAGAAAATTTTATCTTAAAAAGAAGGATTTTGTGTATATTTTTGTCAAAGAAAATCCAACATTTTATTTCTTTATTTAAAGTGCCCAATTTAGGAAATAAAAAAAAATCGATTTCCATTTTTTATATTGAATATTGAATCGAAAAATGCCGATTTTGGCTGGACAAATACATTTTTTTTTTAATTTTTACCATCTCTTCCCGATATAAAAATACATATTTTCTCCAATTTTTAAGAAAATTCGAGGATTCTTTGGTTATTTATTGCCAATTCAGTAAAAAAAATAATGTGCTCGAATTCGTTTTTTGAGGTTTTGAGTCATTTTTAAAAAACCCTACTATACGGATAGAGGTTATCCCAAAAAAGTGTGGCGTATCAAAGTTATATTATTTCTTATGGAAGACCCTATATTTTATTGCATTTATAGATTATACGTTAAAAATAAGATAAACTTTCTTAAGTATTCCCTATACCTAAGCTTTTTACTTTTCGAGATATTTTGATATTTCTTAAAATGGAGGCACTTACAAGAAAACCAATAACTTGGAAACCTATGGAATCATCCAAATCTAATTTTAACTGAAAAAAATGAGACTAATAATTGAAAGCAATAATGTATTTAGAGCTGTTTAAAATTATACAGGGCGTCCAAAATTGGGCGATTCTTTAATAACAACGACTATATCGTTCTTATTTTAAATAGGACATCCTGTATTTTATAATCCTATTATGTAGTAAATTCCATTACCTTTTAAAAATTATAATACCTAAATCTATTAATTTTGGAGTTATTTTTATTTTTGTAAAATTTTACATTATTTTTCCGCCGTAATGCTTAAATATATCACCCTGTATTTGATCAGCTTAGACTATTGCAACATCATTTTTTGTCTAATATCTAATGACACATTTTCCAACAGTTCCCAGTAACTTTTTCTTAAAAATTGCAAAAATTTCCTGCCATTTAAATGGCCATCAAAGAAATATGGGCCAATAACTTGGCCGCCTATTACAATTCCACCATATACATTAATGTTCCACCGGTTCTGATGATATATTGTGTGGAACAAATGCTGGTTTTGAGTATCATAATAATGAAAGTTATGACGGGTAACTAATCCATTATTATGAAAAGTGGATTCATCTGTAATTTTTTCGGATCATAGTCTAAGCTGATCAAATACAGGGTGTTATATTTAGGCATTACGGTGGTCCAACATTTTCTAACAGTTCCCAGATACTTTTTCTTAAAATTTGCAAAAATTTCCTCGCATTTAAATGGCCATCAAAGAAATATGGTCTCCTATAATTCCACCGTATACATTAATGTTCCACCGGTTCTGATGATCTATTGTGTGGAGCCAATGCTGGTTTTGAGTATCATAATAATGAAAGTTATGACGGTTAACTAATCCATTATTATGAAAAGTAATTTTTTCAGATCAAATACAGGGTGTTATATTTAGGCATAAAATTAACTTCAAAATTAATAGATTTAAGCGTAGTAGACCTTTATAATTTTTAAAAAGTAATGGAATTTGCTACTTAATATGCTTATAAAATACAGGGTGTCCTATTTAAAATAAGAACGATATTGTCGTTTGAATATGTCAGTAGAGAATCGCCCCATTTTGGGCGCCCTGTATAAGTTTAAACAACTCTAAATACATTGTTGCTTTCAATTATTAGTCTAATTTTCTTCAGTTAAAATTGGATTTGGCCGATTCCATAGGTTTCCAAGTTATTGGTTTTCTTGTAAGTGCTTCCATTTTTAGAACTATCAAAATATCTCGTGAAGTAAAAAGCTTAGGTATAGGGAATTCTTTAGAAAGTGTATCTTATTTTGAACGTACGATCTATAAATGTAATAAAATATAGGGTCTTCCATAAGAAATACTATAACTTTGATACGCCACATTTTTTTGGGACAACCTGTATGTTTCAAAATAATTTTAAAATGTAGCCTTTATCAACCCACATATCCATGAATAAACAAAATTTTCAAAATATTAACCGTTTAGCCGCAATGGACCGTCGCGTCTACCGTGACTCACTCTGTATAGCTTAAAGGGTATACTAATTAATTTTGAGTTCCTTCAGCTTTATCGATTAACAATTTTGCCACTTTTTCAAAACCTCCCTTCTGAGCAAGTTCTAAAGGAGTCACCCCATTAACATTTCTCATACTGACGGTATGCCCGCTATTCAGTAATAATTCCGCCATTTTAGGACGATCGTTTTCAGCAGCAATATGTAATGGCGTTGTACCATCCTTTTTACTTACATTAACGGGGTGGCCTCTTTGCAATAGCAAATTTGCAATTGCAGTTGAAAAACTATTAGCAGCAATGTGGAGTGGAGTCGTTCCATCATTTTTACTAACGTTAATGAGATGTCCATTATCCAATAATAATTCCGCAAGTATTTTCCAACCGCCTTCAATAGCACAATGTAATGCTGTAGTACCATTACTGGTAGTTACATTAATTGGATGCCCATTTTGTAAAAGTAATTGCGCAACTATTCTTCTACCATGTATCGCTGCAATGTGTAACGGTGTTTCTCCGTCTGTTTTAGTGCAAACTATGCAATGTTCTCTGTCTAATAATAGCTTAGCAATTTCTGTTGAATAATATCGAGATGCGTTATGTAGTGGCGTTGTTCCATCATCCTTACTTACATTAACTTTATGCCCTTTACGCAATAATAATTCAACTATTTTTTTTGAACCTTTAAATGTGGCAATGTGTAGTGGCGTTGTGCCACCGGCCATACAAACATTGACAAGATGGCCTCTATCTATTAACAATTCTGAAATTTCTAATGATTTATTCTCAACCGCAACGTGCAGCGGCGTTGTCCCATCTTTTTTACTAACATTGACTAAATGTCCGTTATCCAGTAATAGTTTCACTGCAAGTTCATTATTGCGAACAGCATTGTGTAATGGTGTATTTCCATCATTTTCTTTTACGTTTACAATATGTCCTCTATCCAAGAATAATTCTACGAATTCTTTCGAATAACTTCTAGCAGCAAGATGTAGTGGAGTTGTACCATACTTTGTAGAAACATTAATAAAATGTCCCTTATCTAAAAGAAATTCTGCAATTTCTATTTCATCCTTGCTTGTAGCTTCATGTAGAGGTGTTGTACCAATGTCATCACTAACATTAATAACATGTCCTTTCTGCAATAACAAGTCAACAACTTCCTTTCTATTTCTCGCTGCATTGTGCAATGGGGTTATTCCATCATTGGCCACGACATTGATAATGGGTTTTTTCTCTAATAGTAATTCCATACATTCCTGTGATTTACTACTAGCAGCAACATGTAAGGGCGTTAATCCGCTGTTTGAGGCACAATTAACACTATGTCCTTTATCCAGTAATAGTTTTACCATTTCTTTATGTCCAATCCAAAGAGCTTGGTGCAATAAGGATTCGTCTTTGTTTGAAGTAGCATTAACGTTACCGTTATTCAATAATAATTCTATAGTTTCCTTAGAATTAGAATATATAGCATTACGTAGCAGTATTGCATAATTATCACTAGCCATAATAGAAGGTTTTTTTGACAGCAATAGTTCCACAACTTCTTTTGATTTTCTTTGGACTGCAATGTCGAGGGGAGTTTCTCCATAATTTGTACGGACATCAAATGAATGTCCTCGCGTTAATAACAACTCAGTTACTTCTACTGAATTATGATATGCGGCTAAATGAAGTGGTGTCTCGCCAATTCGATTTATCACATTAACCTCGTGTTCTTTATCTAATAAAAATTCTACTACATTTTTTGAATTCCAAAGAGAAGCAAGATGCAACGGTGTGTTCCGTTCATTATTCCTGACATTAATATTTTGTACTTTATCTAATAATTCTATAAATTTTTTGGATCGATGATCACGAGCTCCAATATGAATTGTTGTTAAAAAACTATCATTTTTCCATTTGTACAAATTGTCGTAACCTCCACATTTTGGTATAATCTGTATTGCCAAATTAAAAATGTTAATACCAATATTGATAACCGATTTTTCTTTTTCTACCCAATCGCGCAATTGGTTTAAAACATCATCCAATACAATTTTATTTTCTAACATAAAATCAATGAATACATTTACAGTAGATGAATGGATATTATTGAATGTTTCACGAATTAAAAATTCTAAACGTTCATTGGATATTCCATCTTTTGTTAATAAATCGCAAATATGTTTAGCTACAAAATATTCAGCAAATGTCCTATGGATAAATTGTATATCGTTGTTAGATTCTGTCAATATTCCTATTTTGAGTAATTCTTTCAATTCTGAGTTTGTAGGTACTTTGTTTGTTTTGAAATTTTCACCAAAAATAATTTTTAATGCGTACGCTACGTGTACATTAATTGATCCTTCAAATAAATTCGTTAAAGCTTTTAAAGCTTCAGAATTTCCATGTACATTGCATTTTTCAAAATATATATATTTTTTAGATTCAACAAACATGTCGTATAATGTGGATATATTCATATTTTCGGGAAATTTTATTTCAGAACTTGATGATAAAAAGTCTGGACATCCCAGCCATTCATTCCTATTTGGCGAAGGATTTACGAAAATATCACCAATCATCTTAATTTGTAGTGGAATTCCAATAAATTTGTTCCAATTACTAAATGTTTCAGCGAATCTACTTAAGAGTTTTTTGATATATATTTTAATTTTATTAGATGCGTCTTCGTCGTTATGCTTTTGCAGAATTTTTGTGAAATAATTGAAGAGGAAGGAAACGCTTTCTTCTTCCGAAAATGGCACTAAATAGTATTTTTGACAGCCAAGTATTTTGCTTTCATCTAAGGAGACGTGAGTTCTGGAAGTTATTACAATTTTTCTAATATTGCTATTGTTTTTAATGAGTGTTTTTAACGCATTCAAAACTAAATCTGAATATTCCGGACAAATTTCGTCCAAAGCATCCAATAAAAAAACAACTTTTTGGGGCAAGTTAAAAATATTTTTTGCAAAGTCAGTATCAGGTAAATAATTTAACCAATTTAAAAATTCGTCTAGGGGAATAGAATTTTGATGTTTTTTAGAAAGATCAAGTAGGATATCGGCATATTCATTTAAATTAATTTTTATTATCCAAAAAGGTTTGAAACGAAGCAAATCGCACAATCTATTAAGAATAAAAGATTTACCCATACCTGGTTTATCGAATAAAACAATAAACTTATTGTCAGACTCTTTCAGAACTTCCGAACAAAAAAGATCCTCTGAAAATGTAGTCAAGTCATTATTCAAAAATTCCTCTGAAAGTTCTCCTGGATTTTCTACAAAAATTCTTTTAATGTGATCTGTAACATCCTTGTCACTTTTATTATACATTCTATTAATGACGATTTCTTGTGTATTAGTAAATATTTTAAAAATTGTAACTTCATCTATAATTTCATCTATAAGACGATGCGGGTCATCATCCAATAATAATTGTCTTACTGACATTTGATTTCCTTGAAAGTTTAGTTGTCCGTTCAGTATAATTTCCTGAGTTTTTGGTAAAAAATCACTAAATTTTATAAATACATCCTCTTGAAGAAATTGATTACTCTCAATTTGTGTATTTTCATTTGAAATTTCATACACAAATATAATCTTCTTATAAGATCTCTTATCGGTCAAATCTATAATTTCGTTTATGATATTCTGTAGCTTGGTAAACATCTCAGAATTAAAAATGGGTATTACTAAATATATATATTCAGGCATTTTAAAAGTTGCAATCATTACCTCGATAATATTAATGGGATCTTTTGGATTTACTATTAATATTTCTTCTACTACTTCTTCCTCTTGTATACTGTTCAATAAAATTTGGTATAGTTTAAAAAGGTGAATATCGTACGTTGATTTATTTCTTATTTTGAGCACTAGGTTTTTCGTCAATTTTTTATCGATTAACGGTTTTTGAAATTCTACATTTAAAAATTTTTGTATTATACGATTTAAATAATTTACACTTCTCATAATACACGCATATTCTAAAACTGTTTCGTTGGTAAGGCAAATTCCTTTCTCGGATTGCATACAAGTTTTAATCTTATGAAACAAAAAATTACAAACGAATTTTAAAGGGATACTATTATCAAATATATTCATGGTTTTAATTAATTGGTTTATTTGTTTATCTAAATCTTTTGTAAATATAGACACTAATATCAATTTTTTTAGAAACAGTTTAATGTCGCCTTTTGAAATGGTTAAATTTTTAAAAAAATAATTAACAATATCATCAAAAAAACTTTCTTCAAAAGAATAACATTTAGTATTATTAACGGAAGAAATTACGTCTATATTTTTATGTTTATTTAGATACAGATGATATATATTATCATCATCTTTATTAATTTGTAAGTTAAGTTTGTTGTTTATATCTCTAACGTTATATTTAGAATTGGTACAAATAATTAAATAATTAATACTCTGATTTTTTTCTGCAATATTTGGAAATCCTTTTACATATTTAAGAATGTTAAAATGATCAGATTTATTTTTCTCATGCAAACTTTCAGGAAAGAGGTATTTTTTTACATTAGTTAAAAATTCGTTTACATATTTAAAAAGATTAAAATGACCATCAGACTTATTTTTCTCATGCGAACTTTCAGGAAAGAGGTATTTTTTTACATTAGTTAAAAATTCGTTTACATATTTAAAAAGATTAAAATGACCATCAGACTTATTTTTCTCATGCGAACTTTCAGGAAAGAGGTATTTTTTTACATTAGTTAAAAATTCGTTTACATATTTAAAAAGATTAAAATGACCATCAGACTTATTTTTCTTATCCGCACTTTCAGGAAAGAGGTTGTTGAAAGTTATGGTTTTAGTGGTTTTACTTATATGTTTAGCTTGCATTAAAATTGTTGTCTCAACTGATTGAAATACTACATCATCAAAACTTCCAACATTTGGATATTCTGTGGACAATTCGAATAAGTTTTTGTTGTGGTAGCCTTGAAGAAGGAAAAATTCTAGTAATTTTATCTGGTAATCTGTACCCTTTGATCCGCCAGCTCCCGTTTTATTTTTTTTATATGTTCTTCTCTTCATTTTTCTGAAAATAGAAGCCACAGTCATTTTGAAATTTAACTTTCAAGGTGTAACGGGTGGCCCAATAAGAATGGCTTTAACCCATATCTCAGTAACAACTTCTAACTTCATTATCAGAGAAAAAAATTGATGTTTTAACTTACCTCTACAAAAATCTGATTGTCAAAGTTGGAAAAATATAAATTTTAGACTTTTTTCACTAAAAATTAATCAGGTATTATTAACAGACTTAAACATTTTGGTCAGATATAGAAATTTATAATATTTAAACAAGTGTGTGGTATAATTTTACCTGGATGATCCAAGATAAGATATTTTTATCATAAAATAATCTCTAAATAAAAAAATCGCAGATAATGCTACGAATACCTATTTCTTATTATTATTTTATAAAATTTGTTAAGGTCGCATACCCGCGCCTGTATCCGGGGGGTCATATAAGAAATTGAACAAGAATTTAAATTCTAATATGATTCAAATCATCTTAATTATCAATTAATACCTATTGTCCTATTTTCTATTCTAATAGTCCAGGGAAGTTAGAAAATAAATCGGAAATTTTTAGGTACAGCAGATATCGAGATGCGGTTTTCTGCATTGCGTTCAGAAAGCTCTCAGGAAAAAAGTCTATATGGTGTGGTTATGCCATTTTTCGAAAAATGCATTCTGGTACAATAAATGCATTTTGCAATTGCATAATTACTTGCAACATTATAAGAACGACTGGGAAAAATCGCTCGAAAATCGTTACTCGGAGGTTTTTGGGATGCCGAATTCAATTCTTGCATTAGAATTACCCGGGGGCGCTCGGGGGTGCCTCTGCGGGGGTGATCGGGGGAAGAAATTGCAGCGTCCATGAAAATCAGCCGAAAATCGTTACTCGGGGGTTGATTAAAACTTTAGATTTTGGTAAGTAAAATTCCGTGCGACACAATTTTACATTGTCCATATACATAAAAATAAAATAATATTTTGGCTATTAGGACCACTGTGCAAAGATTCAATAACCAACTTAACTGGTGATCGTCATAGGGGTGAATGGCGTAAGATTATTTATTATGAATTTACATTTTCTGATCTCTTGTGAGATTCACAAACGTTACTAATTAAAATTTTGTCTCAAATTTTAATTCTAAAATTAAAAACACGGTGAATAAAGTCATAAATATTATAAATTAATTAAGCTTACCTACCCTATCTCAACCCTCACTATCGGATTCACTGTCACCAACATTGATAATAAATTTGGTCGGACTCGTTATATAAGAATTTTCTTCTTTGATGACATGTTTGATTTTTTTCTGCCAATCATCAGCTGAAATTTTGTTAATTTCTTATTTTACCAAATTTGCAACCAACCCATCAAATTTGGGAAACACGTTACGACGCCTTATTCTTTTTATAAGTTGTCCCCAAATTAATTCTAAAACCTCGTGGCCCCTTTTTGATGCCATTTCATCAATAAGGAATTTTTTTTCAAATGATTGTGTGCCTAATACTCCAGCAATTGTTTTTTTGTATAATTTTCTTCGAAATAAAGATCATGATTTCTTAAAAATTCCTGAATCTCCGACTTATTTGAGTTGGTATTAGGATCTTTTTCTAATAAGCGGGAATATCATTTAGTGATTGTTCCGATTCTTCAGATCCACTTAAAGAAACTGTATTTTCACAAGGACGAAACATATTGTGAATAAATAAATAAAAAGTATACTGTAACAATGTTTAAAAATAGAAAAAAGTATGTAATACACGAAAGCCAAGGATAATATTAATTGAAATAAACTGACGCCACGAATCACCTACCACCTATTATTCACTAAATCAAAAATCAAGTGCGAACACAAGCAGTGTATCTGTATATGAATATTTTCCTAGCCCCCACTACTGAAGACAATATTTGTCTAACTCCTACTTCCTACTTCAATTGCAGAATAAAATGATCCCGCTTTATACAAGTCGCTAATACCGACAAAATCACTTGTCGGCACATCTACATGCCGCTAATACCGACAACGCCACTTGTCGGCACATCTACAAGCCGCCAAAGCCGATCATAGTAACCTCCCGGCACATCTGAGAATTTTGTTTCAGCAATTGAAAATGGGAAAACTATAACCACACTTCCATTGTCGCCTTTTATGAGTGTAACCTCATACACCACAGTTTAGTTAAATTAATTTAAGACAAAATTTTAATTATTAAGGTTTGTGAAACTCACAAGAGAACAGAAAATGAAGCTATCAACCTGTATTCAAATCTAATATGCGTTATAGAAATTAAAATGTAAATTCATAATTAATAATTTTACGCCATTCACCCCTATGACGAGCTCCAGCTAAGTTGGTTATTGAATCTTTGCACAGTGGTCATCCTAATAGTCAAAATATTATTTTATTTTTATGTATATGGACAGCGTACGGTGTTTTCGACATTAAAGTACTCAAAAATGTCCAGATCCATCAGCATTCCTTCTATTGGCGGTATCATTTGTGTTTTTATAACGTTTTTTCATTCTCATAAACAAGTGGGTTCTACTATAAGTATGCAATTGCAAAATGCATTTATTGCACCAGAATGCATTTTTAGAAAAATGGCATAACTACACCATATAGGCTTTTTTCCTGGGAGATTTCTGAAGACAATGCAGAAAACCGCATCTCGATAAATCTGGTGTCCCTAAAAATTTCTTTATTTCGGTCGATTTTGCTCCAAATGCCCTGGACTATAAATGTCTGATGTGAATTTAAACTTTGTATAAGTAAATAAACGAAAATAAGTATTTTGCCGATATACAGAGTGAGTCATGGGGAACTGTACATACTCCTACCTCGTATTCAGGCCCCTATGGGGAATACCAAATGAGCATTAAATAGTGTCTGCTCCCATTGTTTAATAATATACAGGAGGAGTTGTGAATTTTGACTGAAATTTCTTTTGGTCATTACTTTTGAACGGTAAGTTCGATTTGTCTCATATATTCGTAAAATCTTACACTACTACCACCTAATTAGCTGATTGATTCAAGCTAGAAAAAAATCAGGTCCTGGCTAAAAAAAATGAGTTCGTTTGGTTCATATAAAAAATTTCATCCTGTATATAGTTTTTGAAAACTCTAATAATGGTTTTACAAAGTACAAAGGACAACAAAAATTGCTTATTTATGTTTTCTCCACACGATTACTCAATTTCTAATAAAAAAATCAAATTTGACTATAAATTAAAAGTTTAGCAAAATAAATCATATATTTCAAAAAATATAACTTTTCCTGCAAAAATGTAATTTTCTGTACAAAAATTTGATTTTTAATTACTAATACCTCCACAGCTCGTGCTATATTTTTAATAATACGACCGTTTTAGTTAACTTCCAGAATCGTCTTTCAAAAGGTACAAGCTGTTTTGAATAATACTAAAACATAGCCCTGTATAATATTTCTTCAGTGATTCATCGGTATCGTCATTTTATCGAATTATTAGAATTTTCTTTTACTTTGTTGAAAATAAAAAGCTACAGTATTTTAGAGTTAATGAAAAATAAAATTAAACTTTAAAACAACCTGCAAACTTACATTTTGCTTTTAAATTTGAGAAATTGCAAAAAGGAGTCAAACATAAACTATAAAAATAAACAGGCTTAGGAGGCTGTGATAATTTGACATTTTCGTTGTTTGGAATTGTTTAGGTATATAATTGGACTTTTCGTTTCCCGTAGTTATTATTTGTTTGTGTTTAGTACATTATTTTGACCACATTTGTTAGTTGGTGTTCGTCAACAACACTTACGAAAATAAGACGCGGAGGGCCTCATGCATGGCTACATAGATCTCCTGACTTTAATCCTGTCGACTATTCCCATATGGGATCGATTGAAAGACATATGATCCCTTAACACTCAGGAAGTCAATTAGACATTTGATGTTCCGACAAAGATGTATAGGAGCTGGTGGATTTCATTTCGAAAATCTGCTATAAATTTCAAAGATTTTCTTTCTGGTTTTCGTTATGTCGTTTTAGTATTTTGTGCCTTATTATTATCTACTCTTATGTATTTTTAAATTTTTTAAAAATGTAAATAAATTCGTTCATTTTGAATGTTCTATTTTCTTTTCTTTAATTTTACAAATATCCTTCGAATAACTGTTCAAGTTTTACTTTCAACAATAGTAATTACCTAAATGTTTATAGTCGTCAAATAAAAATATAAACTGTGTAAGGCTTTTTCTTGCCACTAAGAAAAATATTGCCTTACAAGATGACGCTTTAGTACGGAGATTGCTCGAGCGCCAGTTTTTTTATGTGGTATGCTCCACAACCCTTAGAAACGGCCTCTTAGGGGCACAGGTAACTTCAGATGGAGATACGGTATTCTCCAGGGGTCTAGTTAATTATTTTTACTTTATTAGATACCTTTAATATCCCTGAAAAGAGGTAAGGTTGGTGAATATAAACCAGGAAATAAACGTGACACATATATTGTTTTTAGCTAGTGTAACAAAATAAAATTCGTTCTACTTCAAAGCCCAACCCTATTTAACCCTGAACAAAAAAAATACTACGTTTAAAAGAAACGTTCGATTCGGCCTTATAGTGACTGTAGTGACGGAGTGACTCAATCAGACTTTAATTAAATTTATCAAATTACGGAAGCAACCGGAAAAACAAAATAACTTCTATTAAATATCTAAATCACTATGAAAGAGTTATTTAGCCTAATTAATTTATGAAATAGATCGGCAGGGTTTGTCAAAATTTATTATGTTCCAAAATTAACAAGAAAGTTAATAAATTTATTCTCAATTACTTTTATTACTTTAAATTAAAACAGGAGAGTTATCTAACCTTATTAATTATGAAATCTACTTGTCCAATTCGGAAATTAAAATCGGCAACTATTTTATGACTCTCTTTCTAAAAATGCTAATTAAACGGAAACGTAAATTAATACTATTAAATTATTTAACTTAAATCGGGTGAGTTAGTTAGCTTTCTTATTTTACGGAATAAACAGGGTAATCGCGGGGGTTGAATTTACGGACCTAAGCATTCAGAATCTGATATTGTCTGGGGGTTTTTGCCGAAGCCACCACGAAGATAAGATCAGTCCCGAAGCTATGATACTAATATAGACCGGCCGAAACTCTGGTAGATATTGTCTGGGGGTTTTTGCCGAAGCCACCACGAAGATAAGATCTGGTCCCAAGATTTCGGAAACTACACGTCGAACTAACTCTGCAATTGGGGAGATATTGTCTGGGGGTTTTTGCCGAAGCCACCACGAAGATAAGATCTGATCCCAATGCTTTTAAATTATTTCACGACAACCTAACCGTGCCAAAGCGTTGAAAATTATTACCCGGCGAGCGAACTTAGCTATGGGGAGATATTGTCTGGGGGTTTTTGCCGAAGCCACCACGAAGATAAGATCTGATCCCAAAGCTACTACTCCACGGCGAACTAACTCTGCAATTGGGGAGATATTGTCTGGGGGTTTTTGCCGAAGCCACCACGAAGATAAGATCTGATCCCAATGCTTTTAAATTACTTACGCGACAGTCGGAACAATTAATGCGGTAACTACTATTAAATTTCGGACGTGAAAAGGTAACCAAAGCTAACTGAGATTTAATTAAAAACAAACTAACTCAAGAAAACCATCAATAAATGAATCAATTTCGGTTAATCTAGCGGAAAAGATAATTATCAAAATTAGAAATGTAATCGTAAATAAAATTAAAAACTGAGAACTTAAATAACTCTCCTAAAATTCGGCCACGAAAAGAAACCAAAATTAAATTAATTTTTCGGAAATCAAAATAATTAACAAAATTAAAAATGAAATTACGGGTCCCTAAAATGAATAAACTATTCTCGTTTACTAATTCGGAAAAATAATGATATTTAAAATGAAATTAAACCAGGTACGCCACTGAGAATGAAAATTTAATTATAAATAAACTAAATTATAAAACCGGAAAAATGATCAAACTATTTCAGCCAAATTATTCAAGAAATAAAAACGAGAACTAAAATAAAATCTCACGCAATTCGGTATTGTGATTTTTAAAATCTAAATAACTCTTTGTAATAAATAAAATGAAATCTTTTACTAATAACTAAATTATTCTCAAATTAAAATAACCGGCAAAGCAATTGATACAAAACGATAAAAAAAAGTCGTAACGATACAAAAAAAAAAACGTAGGTAAACAGTACACGACGCGGCGTCTTATCTTTTAAAATAAACGGATGTGATTTCAGATCAAAATTAACGCTATTCTAATTTATCTTATTAACACGGCAAAATCAAATGAAAAATTACGGAAAACAATACTAAGAATTTTATACCTCGGAATACTTTTAAACGGCGGAAAAACGGCTAACTAGATTTCGGTTCGACTGTTCAGAATGAATCGCAGGAAAAGAATTCATTCTAATTTCAAATTATTTCTCACCTAAGCTCTGAAGAATTCCTACTACGCAAAAATCCCTTCCAAAGCGACCGGATTCGCGGCGCGCGCAATACTATCTTTAAACGGCGTTAGCTCGTGAAATATTTTAAAATATGTATAGGGTGAGCCAAATAAAAATCGAACGTTTTATTTAATTTCAAATAAATTTTCATTGAATCCCGAAATTATTCAAATTATTTAAATTGTGAAAAATAACTTCATTACAACTGTTTGTACGCTTTCATTTAGCAAATAAGAAATACATTATTGTAGAAAAAGTATAGTGTACAACTCGTGAGAAATGCGTATCATTCGGCGCTTGTCGTGCAATATACTATTTTATATGAATTTATGTATACTGCAATCATATCCAAAAATCCACTGTTGTTATTTATGTGAGTACATAATTAAATGTACCCTTTATATTTATTTTGGTCCTTTTTTCAGTCGGTTGCACAGACACAGAAGAAGAAGCAAATGCCCCCAACAACAGATCCAACAACGGCAGGCCGCCAACCTGAGGGAAAGGAAAAGAATGCAGTCCATAAACGACGCCTTCGAAGGTTTAAGGGCGCACATTCCGACGCTTCCGTACGAAAAAAGACTCTCGAAAGTGGACACTCTAAAACTAGCTATAGGATACATAAATTTTTTAAGTGAATTAGTGAGGACTGATAAAAATTCAAATACGGAGTATTTTAACGGTCACAACAGGAATTTGAGGCAGGATGAACCGAAGAAAATTATAATCAGAGGTCAGTATAAATTATTTATTTATTTCTTTCGACGTTTGACGTTTAAGTCGTGTTTGTTATTTCTACAGCCGCCACTTTTTCAATATTTGATTTAGTTTTTCTAAAAAAAAATCGCAAACTTCCATGTTTTTTGATATAATTTTTCCAATTTTTTTTTAGAAAAGAACCAAAACAAATTTCAAAAAAGTGGCTTCATCGGAAAATATATTAGATCTTTACCAACAAGTACAAATATTTTCATCCACTAATAATAAAAAATAAACCTTAAAAGTTAGGGACTACGAAACCCTTGCTTGACAACATTTTGCATTCGTAGAGTGGCGCCACTTATTTTACGAGGGATGGGCGGATAGGTGAAGAATTATAATTTCCGTGGAATATTAAATTATTAGTAAATGTTCTTCTTTCTATATATTAGAAACACATTCATTATTATTTAAGCATATCAGTGCCGCTTCTTTAACTTTGCGGTTATAATTATTAGTTTCTTTTAATAATCTAGTTGAAGAATTCCCTTGTATATTTTATGGCCAAGATTTTGATTTTTAGAATTGTTTATTTTTAATGTATGATTGGTGTTCATTAAGTCTTATATGAAAAGGTCTAGATGTTTCTCATATACAAAATTTATTACATTGGACATCTCTTAAGCTAGCAGAACAAAGTCAGCAGAATTAAGTTATTTGTTGGTGTTTACATTAAAAAAATTTTATAATGTTGAGCATAAATGAAAAAATAGAATTAATTCTTATTCATGGAGAAAACAGAACAAATCGAGAAATAGCCAAGAAAACCATTTTCATCGCCAGAAGAAGCGGTTGAGGCATTCAAAAAGCATGTTTTAGAGCTATCATTTTCTGACTGCTTTGGGTAGTTCAATCGCATGCAACAGTGTATAGATCTTAAAGGCGACTATTTTGAAAAGTAATAAAAATATTTTTTTAAAAATTCATTTCTTTGTTCTTTCTATTCTCAATACATAAAAAGCAACCCTCCTATAACATTAAAAACTCTTTACGAACTGTGTATCTTCCGCATTCCAAAGTTACACGATTTTTATGAAATAAACCATAATCTAGTTTGCTTGATAAACGAGACTCATTCATATTTTTTGTTTTACTTTAACCCATTCTTCTGTTATTTACAAAAACAAACCATCAAACAAAATAGTTGTCATTTAAAAACAAGGCAGCTGTTTTACGTATTGCGTAACGAATCGTATTCGAGGGTTCGTCTACTACTATTATCTAGCATCGATAATCGCAATTGGTAAACCACCATCAGGAGCCCTATGACCCACGTGTAATCAATTTCAAATACACCGATGATTGTTCTCCCATGTCACGGTGAGTTCTGTTGTGATATTCGTGGCGATAAGAGCACCCCAATAGGGACCAGGGGGTGTTGGCGCGATATCTAGTGGGAAATTATGACATTTGTGATGATTTACTTTCTTATGCAGTGTCCACCGTATAGTTTGTAGCCTGTAGGGGACAGTTTTATTATCGACTGTCGGGTGGTTTTTATTTTTTTGTTATTTTTTGGACTCGAACTTAAAAATTGTTCATCCACTTCCAGGTGACTGCTTTGTTTTAAATGCAAATATACGACAAGTCTTACCTCATTTTAAAGTTTTTTTAATTGTCTATCAAATTGTGTAAACAAATGAAATTTGTGTGAGTAAATTTTGAGTAATTTAATAATTTGTGATATTAATTTTGTTTTTAGTTAAATATAACACGAAAATAAAAATATTTAATGACGATGTTTATTGGCTTTTTGACAAAAGAAGAATCTTCTTCCTCTTCTTCTTATTCTTCTTTTTCTTCTTCTTCTTCGTTTTACGTGCTTTATATATCTTTTTCCACTAAATTGCTTTTTCGTAAATTTCAATAATCCAAAAACCTGATATATATTACTTGACATGTATATTTTCAAATTCACAATTTTCTTCATATTTTCAAGTAAAAAAACAAATTTTGCCAATAATTTAGGATCTGACTTAATTTTCTACTCATTTCTTGACGTTTTGCACACTTTATACCCCTTTTTCTACTTTTTCATTCATTTTTAATTTCGTACGATTTTTATTGTGGATTTTTCATTTTTCTTATGAGAAAATTGACGAAAATTCTACTAATTATATTATGGAAATTTATATTTTTCAGATTCACAATTTTTTACGTTCTTTCATGCAAAAAAAGATTTTGACATCGATTTTGGGACCTGTCGCAATTTTCCGACCTTTTCCAAAAATTTTATCCTGTCTCTCATACTATTTTTCTTCCACAATTATTCCATATACCGGGTGATTCAGATAAGAGTTCGCGGCCCTGTAACTTTATTTCCAAAAAATGGATGTTAAAAAGACACACTCTCATGAATTTGGTAACTGGTTTTCCAATTTTTAACCTCAAAATCCAAGCTTTCTGATGATCAATTAGATACTGTGTGCCCATTTTGTCTTCCATTCTAACCTTTCGTTGCCCGGGTCTAGGAAACAAATGGAACGCAAGTTCAGTATTTGTTTTCTCCCAGGAATTACAAAAAGGCACTGAACAATACCGACTCATACTTGAAACTTCAAAATAAATCAATAATATCGTAATAAATGATAAAATCAAAGCACGTTCTCTTATGTAAATAAAGACTACTACTGACTTTTTATAGTTCGATTTTTGTCCGCACTGTCGCTTCGATCTTAAAACATGATACCAATAGGCAAGATGACAAATGAGTAAATGAGAAAACCCTTTAAAGTACCTATGAGCCTAGTTTCAGCGATATCACATTTTATGAGAGCTTTTGGTCTAAATATGGCTCTAGCAAGTGGGCTATGATAACACATTTGCGAATAATATTGTACAATTTGGTTTGTTTTTCTATTGTAATAAACTTTAATATTCTTATTTTTAGGAGGAGGTGGCCTTTATACAGCACATTCACTATCCTGGTCCAGAGTCAAAGAACCTAATCCGAATGGTATAATGCACGCCAAAGTTTGGGTACCCGAAGACCCCAGAGCTAACAAAGATGGTGCTAATAGTTCTTCTTCGTCGTTTAATTTATCAACAGAATGAAACATAATTTGAAAATAAATTGGTGATATTACCATTTAAAGATCAAGCATTGGGACTTTTGTCCCATTTTTAAAAACAACACAACCTTGAAATACTGCAAATACATTTGGAACCTGTTTCATTCACTGAACTCTAATCTAACTGGATGAGCACATCCATATAAGAAAATTGAGGCAACTAGTATATGACATTCTGGAGCAGGGCACATGCGCATTAATGATATGTCAAATATAGGCGTCTCCTGAGGGTTAAGGGGCATTTTTAATCTCTTTGAAAATGATCTCTAAAATTATTGGGACATTTTTTCAAACGTGCATACTGCATTTGGAGTCTTGAAGTCCCAAAATATACTCGTTTTGAATAATTTATATGCCAATTTTGATGAATTTCATGGACATATACTTGGAAACTGAAAACATTTAACAAAGTAAAAAGACCACTGGTAAAAATGGCTTTCTGACGTATTGACATTGACATTATGGAGCAATGCACATGCGCACTTTTAATATAACGAGACGGCTAGTACTCATCCAGTTAGATTAGAGGTCAGTGGTTTCAGTTCATCTGATATGTTTTATTTATACTAAAATCTTACAAACAGGTATACGTAGAATATACAGGGTGTGTCACGGTGGTGAGACATTAGCCGTATCTGGAAAAGTACAGCAAATAGAAATATTTTTTCTTATTTTTCAGGATTTTTTCACAAGCGCTATTTTCTCAGTATTTTGGTATATTTTCGTATTTTTTTCCTAGTCTTAGAAAGTATACAGATTAAAATTTTCACTATTGTAGACATTAGTATGGTCCGAGCGTCGTGACACTCTGTATACCGTATAAATAACAGACTGTACTGAAACCTGAAACTTGTGTCGGCTTTTTTATCATTAAAAACGAATGTCATATTTAAAAATTATTTAAAGCAAAAACTGTTTATAGTTTCTAGTCACTTTATTCTAGTCTTAATAGAAGCCAACATAAATTATATTTTTACTTTAATGGAGTCACATGGAGTCTCAAATCCATTCGTCAAGACTTCATGACATGGCCCAATTTTAACAGATTTAACGGGAGAGAGCTCATTCGATGTTGCTAACGAGATGAAAGCTCCCAAGTTTGAACGTTTTAGTTCCCTCGTTATTTTCTTGCAATCGATTTCAGCGGTATTTCCTTTATTTTTTCTCGGATGCTGTTCTATCGCCAGCTACACCTCAGCTCTTGGGCTTTTTGTGCATTCCGGGTTAGTTTCACAATACCCACTCTGTAACTCTTGTCTCATGTACCATTCTAAACGCAATATCTTTGGAATTTGTGGATAGAATTGTAAAGTAAAGACGTCAGTAGACCTCCCTTGAGCTTGTTTAGCACTTAAAATAAATAACCGTTGAAATCGGTTTTTTCGCGATTGCAAAAAAACGACGAGTGAGCTAACGTTCAAACTAGGGAGATTTCATCTCTATCGAATGAGCCCTCTCCCGTTAAGATCCATTAACATTGGCCTATAAATGAAGTCTCGTCAAAATATATTGAACAATTGTATTATATTATATTCTTATACAACAATGATTACAATGTATCTCAACCTCAAACGCTCAAACACATCGGTCTACCCGCCCCGACAGGCATGGCCGTCTTCCAACATTGATTTAAGACTCCATATATAGATGATCTACTTTCAAATGGTTGAATTCTCAAAACATATAGTTAGCCCAGTTGCCAGAGCCAGATATTGACCAAAAGCTCGCACAAAATGTGATATCGCTGAAACTTGGCACTTAAGTAATTGAAAGGGTGTTAGAGAACGATAAATAAATCTTTGCTGATCTAACGTGTATGCAAATTAACGATCTCGAAAAATAAAAACAAAATCTAAAAACTAATAGCACCACGTGAAAGACCAGAAAATTTTCCTAAAGACTGTAATAAAAGTCTACAAATTAAGACTAATTCAAATATCTTTGCTGCGGAAGATTACTGATGAGTGTTGATTTCAGACGTACAGATGAACAGGTTTTCAGAAATTGATACAATTTTTCGAGAAATGAGGGTAAAAACAAAAGTTTGACATTATAAACTAAATATTTTATTTCAATATCATATGTCAGTGTTGGTTTATAAAATCTTATTAACGGGTATGCCTAAAAGAAAAGCTAGTTTATCGCGGGGATATACACAATGTGGATATTAGGAATCCTTTTACTCTGATGCTACCTAGATATCATTTAACCATGTTTCATCGGTCGTTCACTTACCGTGCAGTTTCGGTATATAATGCATCTGAAATCGCAGTCATTAAGAACTTTTAAAGTCCATGTAAAATCACTATTACTAAACCAAATAGATATACAGTATTGTAGTATACTAAATATGTATTATCGTTTCCTTGTTAATGTTTTTTCTTAGTGTATATTTTGTATAAAGGAGTTAAGTGGAGTAGTTAACGCTAGACTTCGCCTCTTTAAATTGTTTACTGTATTGTATATCACAATACTAAATAAAGGCACTTTATTATTATTATTATTATTTTCTGGAAAAAACATAACCACGTAGAGGTGGATAGTCATTACAAAAGAATGCCTATTTTGTTCACATTCTACCATGGTATAATACATACTATAATTATTTTTGGACCTATGAGAAAAAAAATTAAAAACTAATGGCTTCGTGAGAAAGCTTGAGTCTCCTCTTTAAAATGCTTCCTTCTTTCTTCTTTGCGTACATTGTAGGCAAAGATACTTTAGTTTTTTCCCGAACGCCTAGCTTGAATATTTGTAGTCAACGGCTAGGCAAGCGTAGAGTTTTCTAATTACCTTTGTTATTTTAATAATTTTTCTTTTAAATAATATAATTTTTAGTAAAATTTTCCGCTGTTTCACGTGGTGCGATTAGTTTTTCGAGATATAATGAGAAAATCAAATTTTCGATTTTGTTTTCGAAATTGTGAACTTAGCATACACTTTAGAGGAGCAAAGTACCTAAGTGCCAAGTTTCATCGATATCACATTTTGTGAGAGGTCAAAGTATCTGACAACTGGGTTAAGTCGGGTTCCAACACTGATGTAATGCAATATGTTTGTGGGGACGAGTAGTCAAAGGAGTAGATCAGATAAGGTGCAAACTCTACTACTTATCTAGTCATATGTAATTTTATAAATACTCAAAATCTACATTGTTGCTCACGTAGGAAATTCACTCTATTTTGTTATTGTTTAAACTATCGATTCGCAGTTTTTCAGTTATTTATAATTATTTTTTAAAAATGTATTAGTACGAAAAACAAAAATTATATATTCCCAGTTAAAAGCACAATTTTTTCTTCAAATGTAATTCACTTTGCAACAATTCAACTAAAATGAGGTGAAACATAAATACGTGTACGTATATATTATTGTATTGTATATAAATTAATTTATTATATTTTTATGTTTGTAAAATTTTAATTTACATAAATATACCTGTAATAAATTTATTATAAATTAGTAAACTTTTTTATTTTAATACAATTGTATTGTCTCCCGAATCGCCGAATTTCTCATATACTTGAAACAGGTATATTGTGTTAATAGCCCAATCCTATAGTATAAGAACTACAATTAAAATCCAGATCCGGATTAAGAAGAATTTGTAAAATTTGAAAATCCCCAAAACAACACCCTGTATATCAGATTTTTTAAAAATGGGATGGATATTTGAAAAGAACGGAAAAAAATGAGTTAAAGTGAAAAAATTTTTAAGTGCTCATCCCATTCTACTACTGGAGTTTTAACGTCAAATTACATCAAATACATTTTTTTCATTTTCACAAGCAGTAACTTTCGAAATACCTGGTAGATTTCTTTCATATTTGGTACAGGTATCATTTTTTAGTAGCCCAATCGTATAATGTAAAGACTACAGTTAAAATCCAGATACGGATTAAGAAAAATTTGTAAAATTTTAAAATCCCCAAAGCAACACGCTGTACATCAGATATTTTAAATTGGATCAGACATTCGAAACGAATGGAAAAAACTGAGATATGCTAACATATTTTTATAAATGCACATCTCGTTCTACATATTACTAATCTTTTAAAGTTAAAATTCAATTATTGCAATACGTATTGTCATTTTCATAAGCCCTGTAGATTTCTTTCATATTTAGTACAGGTAGATTGTTTAAGTAGCCCAATCGTACAATACAAGAACTAAAGTTAGAATTCAGATCCTGATTAAGAAAAATTTGTAAAAGTTGGTAATCTCTAAAATACTGTATATCAGATTTTGTTAAATGTAATCGGATACCTATTTAAAAAAGAAAAAAAGACAAAAGATGTGTTATAATAAAATATTTTTATAAGTACACAAGGGCGTTCTACAAAAAAAATACAGATTTAATTTTTCGGATTAATTCCGGATACAAAACTCATTAAACTATCAAGTAAGCTTCGGCAATAACACATCTTTATTATTTTTTTTCTTTTTTCAAATAGGTATCCGATTACATTTTAAAGAATCTGATATACAGTGTGCTATTTTAGAGATTATCAACTTTTACAAATTTTTCTTAATCCGGATCTGAATTTTAACTTTAGTTTTAGAAAGAAATCTACAGGGTGTTTTCAAAGTTATGGCTTATGAAAATGACAATATGTATTGCATTAATTGAATTTACTTTAAAAGTTTAGTAATATGTAGAACGAGATGTGCATTTATAAAAATATGTCAGAATATCTCAGGTTTTTCCAGTCGTTTCGAATGTCTGATCCAATTTAAAAAAGAATCTGATGCACAGCGTGTTGCGTTGGGGATTTTCAAATTTTACAAATTTTTCTTAATCCGTATCTGGATTTTAACTTTAGTATAGTCCTTACATTATACGATTGGGCTACTAAAAAATGATACCTGTACCAAATATGAAAGAAATATACCAGGTATTTCGAAAGTTACTGCTTGTGAAAATGAAAAAAATGCAGTTGATGTAATTACATCAAGATTGGACGTTAAAACTCCCAGTAGTAGAATGGGACTTAAAAAATTTGTTCACTTTAACTCATTTCTTTCCGTTTATTTCAAATATCCATCCCAATTTTAAAAAATCTGATATACAGGATGTTATTTTGCGGATTTTAATTGTAGTTATCACACTATAGGATTGGGCTATTAACACACTATACCTGTACCAAGTATGAGAGAAATCTACAAGGAGGTTCTAAAGTTATGGCTTATCAAAATATTGGCCGAAATGGATGAAACACCCCGTATCTCGGTTATTAAAGGCGTTAGACCCATTAACCAAGGTTATTAGGAATCACCTAAGTTCCCTCTATTTACAGTTAACGTATGTCGGTTTAACTATTAAACACCCTCTGTATAGGGTCTTCCATAAGAAATAATATAACTTTGATACACCACACTTTTTTGGGACAACCTGTATAATTCAAAATAATTTTAAAATGTAGACTTTATCAAAACCCACATATCCATGAATAAACAAAATTTTCAAAATATTAACCGTTTAACACAATGGACCGTCGCGTCTACCGTGACTCTCCCTGTATATGTTGAAAACCCCGTTTAAGAACTATTCAAATAGGAACTAATTACTGAGATTATAAGCATATTATACCTACGTATAACCTATACTCACATCCGTAGATGCCTAATATCCTTAAAAATCAAATAACTCATTTATTTTTCATCTAAACTTCAACAAATTATACATTTTCGGAAAGGTAAAGAGCTTTCAGATAGAATAAAAATATATAGGGTATTTCGTTAAAAAAATCGACGATATTTGTATTTGTAAAAGACAGTTTTTTTAACACGCCCTATATAACATTATACTAAATAAACATTAATACTGCAAAAAACAGGTTGTTTAGTGAAAACTGCACCTACCTATCGTTTCAGAGTTCCCAGATATTTGCAGTTAAAATATGGATCAGTAACTTCTGGGACACCCTGTATAATAAATAAAACTGACAAAAGTGACAACATAGTTTTTGTTTGTTTTTGGAGCAGATTTCCTTCTTTTTCTTCAACAAGCATTAAGTACTTTATATCTCTTTATAATTTCAGATAATGATCACATTTCCATGAATAGAAAAAACACCATGTCTGCTAGCTGAATAACTCCAACGGAACAAGACCCATGTACAGAAGAACACGTGACAGCAAACGTCACGTTGACGTTTACTTGACCTTTCTGCCCTTTAAAGTTTACCCGGTATCAGTTTCAACTCGGTTTGAGATTTCGTCACGTATTTTTCACATACCCAGTCGCGTAATCCTTCAATTTTACGAAAGACTTGTTATCTCACAAATTTTTTCTTCTATTTATAGTGACAAAGCGCTGGTGACAAGCCCATAGTCGAAAAAATTGTGCAAAAATGTCTCTCAAACAAACGTTTAACTTTTTACAAAGCAAAAATGGAATAAACTCTGTCGCTCAAAGAGCCAGGTAAGTTAAATTAGTATGTATATAGTAAATTATATTGGTAATAAGTTAACAATAGAATTATAATCGTTTATTCATTTAAAGTTCTTGGTGGTCTGGGGTACAAATGGGACCACCTGATGCCATATTGGGAGTAACAGAAGCTTTCAAAAAAGACTCAAATCCCAACAAGATCAATTTAGGTGTAGGTGCTTACCGAGACGACAACGGTAAACCTTATGTTCTTCCTTCTGTTCGTAAAGCTGAAGAAAAAATCAAGAGTAAAGGTATGGATAAAGAATATGCTCCTATTTCTGGAGTTGCTGAATTCTGCAAAAAGAGTATTGAGTTAGCTCTAGGAGAAAACTCTCCCGCCCTGAAGGAAGGCCTTAATGCAACAGTACAAGGTATTTCTGGAACAGGTTCTTTGAGAATAGGAGGAGCTTTTTTAAATGGATTTTTCCCTGGAAATAAAACAGTGTACCTGCCAGCCCCATCTTGGGGAAACCACACTCCCATTTTTAAACATTCTGGTTTAGATGTAAAAACATATAAATATTATGACCCAAGTACCTGTGGTTTGGACTTCAAAGGTGCCATAGATGATATTTCTGTAAGTAAAATTATGACTATTTTATTACATAACTTTGTTTACTTAAATATCAAATAAAATATTTTCCTATGAGCGTAAACAAAGTAGTACTTTTCCGCATGCATTTGCGTGTGCAAGGTTGCACTTTTCACATAAGATATTATTGATTAAATTGTTATTTTTTTTGTTATCTGATATGAAATATGAAGCTCGTAAGAAAAATTTTGTTCCTAACCCGTGCACAAAGTGTTACTTTCCCGCGCGTCGTTTGTGTAACTATATTTGCGTGTGGAAAAGTAACACTAGTTGTTAGGAAATTAACTATTTGATTTTTTATAGAAAATACCAGAACAATCAATTATTCTTCTACATGCTTGTGCTCATAATCCTACCGGGGTTGATCCCACCAAGGAACAATGGAAAGAACTGTCAGATGTTATCAAAAAGAGAAATTTGTTTGTATTTTTCGACATGGCTTATCAAGGATTTGCTACTGGTAGTGTAGATAATGATGCATTTGCTGTAAGTATTACATTTTATAAATATTTTTGATTTATTTTCATAACATTTTATTATTTATCAACAATTGATGGAATATTTAAAATTAAATTAGTGCGCTATTTATAATTTTTACAATAAAATATCTTAAAAGAAAACAAGTCTGTGATGAAAAAATCAATTTTTTTTTATATTTTCTGTATGTATGCAAGTCAAATATTAAACACAGTTAGATATATACAGTAATTCTGAAAAACGTTAGCAACAAATGGGGTCTATTCTCAGGGTTCCCACAGACCTGGAAAACAGGGAAAAGTCAGGGAATCCAAAAAGTGTTGACAAATTTTCAAAGTTTTTGGTGCAGTTATTTTTATTTTTTGTTAACACCAAAAATTGCTCGAGATTATACAGTAGTGTAACATGAACTTAACAAAGTTAAATGTCCTTATAAATGTTAATTTGCACCAAAAACTTTTTGTCTAAAAACCCTTAATAAATAATTTTCCCATATGGTGCGTACTTTGGGGATGACACAGTATATTATAAAAAAAAAATTCTACTCTATAAAAGGTGGATTCTTGACCTGAAAAAAGCATGGTCAAGGAAAACCTGGAAAAGTAAGGGGAAATTTTCTCGCTTCCATTGTGGGAATCCTGATTCTGTAAAAGATTTTAAAATTGAACTTTTAGGCACCCAGGTAATTTTTAATTTTAACGAAGTCCTGTCAAATGTCAGGGGAATGCTCGACAACATTGCATTTAAGATTCATTTTAACTCATTTTGAATGTTGTACTCATAAATGAACTAAGTCGACTGTCCATTTCGTTTTAAATTTCCAAATTTCCACCACTTTACTTTAAGGGACTATTTTAATAATAGGAAAATATTTTCAAGGAAGTACTATCGATACCACAAGTGTCAAATGTGTGCTCCGTGTTATTTAACTTACTTTGGCAACGCCGCGTAACAGCAAAAGAGACAGAAGTATGCTTACAGTCACTGTTTCAAATACCGTCATAACCCCTTTGACGACGTTGCCAGATGTAATTAACATAGTACATGCTTAAGCTTAAAGGAATCGTTAAAGAATCGCCCTAAAAAATTTAATTTTATTTAAATCCTATATAAAATAAAAATAGCTGCAAACTTCATTTTTATTTTCCATTATATAGCTCCGTTATTTCATCGACCAAGGCCACCGTGTCGCCTTAGCCCAAAGTTTCGCCAAAAATATGGGTCTCTATGGTGAACGTGCTGGCGCCTTCAGTATTATCGGTAGTTCTAAAGACGAAGCCGACCGAGTTATGTCCCAAATTAAAATTTTGGTTCGCCCGATGTATTCCAACCCTCCAATAAACGGCGCAAGAATAGTCGCTGAAATCTTGAGCGATCCTAGCCTGAAGAACCAATGGTAATACCCAATTTGTAATTGAAGAAGCAAATATGAAGTACCTGCTTTGATACGCCTAAACCTGTTCCCCTTCCAATCCTAGGTATGCCTTTATCCCTATTTTCCTTCAATTTTTAATGATTTAGTATAAAAAAAGAAAGATTTAGACCTAAATGAATTGAGTAGAGGTCTAAACTGTCAATTGTCACTTTAACCTACATTTTTCTTGATATAAATGAATTGAGTTGAGGTTCCAAACTGTCAATTGTCACTTTACCTACATTTTTATTCTTCCTTTTTTTAACCTCTTTGTCTGCGCTGTTCGTCAGTTTTACCCATACATGTTGTTGTTTTATCGTGATTTAACATTACTGTCTTGAAAACCGAATTTTTTAATTTTTGCTGTATTAGAACTCTAACAGATATTGCAATTTTTTTTAATTAACCGCTCTTTTATCTCTTGCGGTTACCAAGATAGCGATGTTAAATCTGGATAAAAAACACTCTGTATAAAGTATACTACTTTTAGGTTGCCAGAAGTGAAAGAAATGGCTGACAGAATAATTTCAGTACGTACGAAACTTCGCGAAAATCTTAAGAAAGAAGGTTCCGTCCGAAACTGGCAACACATCACTAATCAAATAGGAATGTTTTGTTTTACCGGCATGAACTCGCAACAGGTAAGCAATTCCTATTGAAAAATTAAACCGATTGTACCATTTTACATTTTTTTAGCTTAAAATAATTCTGAAATATTTTTTGTTTCACTCTGTTTATTAAAATTAGAGACAAGTTACTCTCTACTATTTTTTTACCGTAATTCTGGAACACCCTGTTCAAAATTTTATGTTAACATCACTAAAATTGTATCTGTTGATGTTATTTTTGTTTGGACGAAATACCGAGAGATCCCTTAGATAGATAAACAAAGCAATTATTACGTATTAGAAAAAAAAACCTTTGTGATCCCCCTAGATTACAAATTTTTGTTGTTAAACTAAACATTACATTTAAATATTTTTAGGTGGAAAAACTTATCAAAGAACACAGCGTTTACTTAACGAAGGACGGGCGTATCTCGATGGCAGGAGTAACGTCTAAAAATGTGGAATATCTAGCCAGGGCCATGCATTTAGCAACAAAATAAACCAAATAGTGATTATTAAATGATATTATGTTGTGGTATTACATACCGTATTTGGCATTATTATTGCATTTTAATGAAGTTTTAAACATTTACTTTTTATTTCTGTTTTCGTTTATATTTTTTTGTTGCTGCTAAAGAATATTAAATCTACATATTTTTATTAGTATAGGATTTTTTTGTACTGACCTGTCCAATGTTCCTAATTAATCAAGATTCCCTACTTTATTAAAGCTTTTTATGCAGTAGTTCAAACGTACCATATTGTTAAAATTGATTTATTTATAATCTAGACTTTTTTCCTCGGTTTATGATGGTTCATAAGAATTAAAATAAAACGTTTTATTAAAAAAATAATTTACTAAAAACATTATTTCTTTTTGAAATTTTTAAATCGAGTTTTTTGTTTATCTTTTTGCTTAGTCTCTTCAACTTCTTTGGGTTTATGTTCATCGTGAATACTAGAGTACAAGGCTTGCGCATCTACAGAATTACCCAAAATATCTTTCAGTTCTTCCTGAAAAATAAAAACGACTTGTTTAATACACTGAATTTGAACATAATATCCATTGATTTGACAAGCAACGCTGAACAATTTGACGTTTGACATCTTTTATTTTTGTCAAACGTCAAAAGACCTTTCAGTGATGCCTTTTTAATACCGAACATCTTGACGTTTTACGTCAAAACCGTTTTGATATTTTTTGTCAAACGTCAAAAATACTTCAGTGATGGTTGTTTAATACTGAACATTTTGACGTTTGACATAAAGAAACCAACGTTTTAAGGAAAACCTTCAATGATTATGGTTTAATACTAAACATTTTGACGTTTTACATAAAGAAAACTACATCTTACGTCAAAACCGTTTTGATATTTTTTGTCAAACGTCAAAAAAACTTCAATGATGGTTGTTTAATACTGAACATTTTGACGTTTGATATAAAGAAATGAAAATTTTACGTCAAAACCGATTTTAATTTTTTCATGTTTAATGTAAAACTGTGTGTATCACTAATACTTGTGGACATGCCGTCTGGCGGGCATTCTGATGAGTTAAATTTGGGACTTCTCTTTCTTCTTTAGAAATAAAACGCGTTCTAATAAGGCTTGAAAAATATTTTAAAAATACACTAAATAATAATTACCTCAGTTTTTTTCGCTATCTCATCTAAACTATCGCCTTTTCTCAGAAACTGATCGATATTTTTAGAATTTATTCCGGGTAACTTTTGAACAAAGTCGTACACATTTGAATTGTATCTGGATTGGATTACGTCAAGATCTAGCTCTCCTCCAAGTGAGGCTGCATATTGTACGTTCGGATCGTCTTTTCCAGACTAAAACAAAAAATAACTGAAGAGTTTTAATGAGTGGCTTCAAGGCTTGTGGGAGCCTCTTGTGTTTAGACAGTCTGAACGTTTTTCTATTTCAATTCGGGATTGGAAAAGACGGATAGGTACAGTCGAACCCACTGCTTTATGAGAATGAAAAAAATCTATAAAAACAGCAAAGAATACCGCCAATAGAACAAATGGTGATGCATCTGGACATTTTGGAGTACTTTAATATCGAAAACACCGTACACTGTCCGTATACATAAAAGAATATAGAAATTTTACGCCATTTACCCCTATTAGGATAGCCAAAATATTGCATATGGACAGTGTTTTCGACATTAAAGTACTCAAAAATGTCCAGATGCATTACTATTTATTCTATTGGCGGTATCCTTTGCTGTTTTTATAACTTTTTTCATTCTCATAAAGCAATGGGTTCGATTATATAATGGCTTTAGTGTAGAAATAATTACCTTCAATTCTTCAAAGAGCTGAGCAGACGCGTACGGACTTGGGCTCCAAATGATCTTTAACTTGGGGAAATGTAACGTTAATACAAGCAATTTTTGTTGAATTTCGAAGTTATTTGAGTCGCTTGATATCATATAGTTGTTCTACAAAATAAAAAACAACGGATTAGCTAGACTCACTTTAAAAAATAATTTTTTATAACTTATTACCTGCCAACCAAAATGTTTGTTTTGATCAAACTCGATCAATAACATCGGTTTCGAATAGTATCTGGACATATTCGTACACTGTTGATGCAACCTTCCTGAGTTCAATGAACCGATTAAGTCAGAGAGACTTTTTCTTTCCACGCAAATTTCAGGCGTTAATATATAATCTCCTACCTAAAAAAATAAATTCTCCAGAAATAGACATCTCGACTGAACGAGTATATATTTTAGGTAATCGTTTGGATATAAGATGGATGACAGGTTTAGTGACAATCCACCAAAAACGCTATAGAGTGAGAACTTTAGCGGTTTTTTATCGTGATACAAGTGAATTTCAGGCTCCACCACGGACGCCAGATTTGACCCCTGTGGCAAATTACTATTTCTAAACTTAAAGTTTAATAAAAAAGACTTGTTGGTAAAAAATTTACTTACAGAAATAGTTAATGGTTCTATTTCAATGCCCCTTTTATGTATAAGCGCAGGAAGTTCGCTCCGGAATTCCCTCATATCGACGATGACCGTCTGTTTTTTTGCGACTTGTTCTTTGCCTCCCTCTCGAGTATTTTTTTTAGGACTTATTATGCTCCTTTGAAGCGAAGAACAGTCTTCAGATTTTCCATCCTGATCTGTTGGTATCACCATTGTCTAAAAATTGTCTAGTGAAGAAACTTTACAAAAAAATCTAAAACTGGAAGAAGTGTAGAAGGTAGAGGAAGGTTTGGAAAACAGTGCAGCGAATGGAAGTTTGAAAAATTCAACAATACACTTACAGCTTTTGTTTGTATTAAATACTCAAAAGCTTCTTTTTCTCGTCTAAGAGTTGTTAAATAACTTTGTTCTTCCACCGTATCTGCATGTAAGAGAAAATATACTTTAACGGCATCTTCAGCCGTGCGATGGGCTTCGTACATCTAAAATGAAAATCCAGAAAAAAAATATATTATCTACTACCGCCTCACCCGAATTACGACACCTAAATAATTACTTACTTTAAGTCAGTTTAGTGCCATTTTCTAGTCGGACGGACGGAAGAATGAACGGTTTATAATTTTGATTTGACACTAATGACAAATGACATATCTAAACTTGCTTTTTTTCAGAGTAAAAGTTAGACAAAAATCAATATATTTGATAAGTTTAAAATGTCTGTATATCACAAACTACTGATGTAACATTTATGGACATTTAGAAAAATCATTAACAAAAAATGTCGAACAAAATATCAGATGAATGAATGACAAATAAAAATTTACCTCAATTTCCCGCACCGCAGTTATACTGCAATGATACATAATAATAAAGTTTGGTTTTACGTGTTCCAAAGTATTTTGTAAATTTATAAATGTATTTGATCCTTTAAATGTCTGAATAAGAATTTTAGGCTCGTTTACTGTTTGACAGATTTGAGTCAAATCCATATTCTCCATCTAAAAATAAATATACCTATATGTAATACCGATGTTAAAACTAAAAATGTAACTATGCAACAGATTAATATGTCGATGTTTGTAAACATTTTAATAGTTGCAATACCAAAAAAGACATCAAAAATGCTAGAACCCGCCGAAATTTGCGTTAGACAATCTCCTAGACAGTGCGTCAGCATCATCATTTTCTTCGATGTTATTGTGTCAGGGATACCAGATATCCAAAAAAACATTTCTACGTCAATTTTTTGAAAACGACTTTAGACTAGAAGTTGAAACGTCAAATTAAGATTTTAGTATAAAATAAATTGTTTTATTATCCAGAAAGAAGAGCATTTAAATCTAGAGATAACTAGGAAGGATTTAGTAAATCAGAGAGAGAGAATAAAAAAATTAAATAATCAACTCAAAAATGACTACCGTACTCTCTCGAAAAACTGTTCAAATGTTTACAAACGGGCAAATTGACAGCTGGAAAAGTTATAGGTCAAACACAAATTTCCAATGTACCTGCGTAAACGGTTCAAATGTGTAAGTACTTTCATTGGCAGAATCCTGCGGTTTGTCTTCGCAAATGGTCTCGCTCATGGTAAGAATATAACTGTTTTGGAAATCTTCTTCTTCTACTACATCAGTATTGGCTTTAGATTGATCTTCGGAGTTTGAATCTGTTTTTAGTTTTTTATTTTTTGAAGGTTGCGTTTCGTTTTTATCATCCGGTATAACGATTTCCTCAGGAATTTTGTCGGATACTCTAAATGATTTACTTACTTTCTTTATTGCTAATTTATTTCTAAAGGTTTTCATGTATAAGTAGAAGTGAGGACCATGTGTCAAAACCTACAAAAATTCGTATTTTTACTTTTATGCAATTTTTGATTTCTAAAAGCAAATCTCAATGTATCAGTTATGAGGCGCAAGTTATAATAGCTCAGTTGCCAGAGCCACTTTAGATCAAAAGCTCCCATAAAATGTGATATCGGTGAAACTAGGCTCTTAAGTAATTTAAAAAGTGTAGAAAACGATAAAAAAATCTTTGTGTATGCTAATTCATAATTTCGAAAACAAAATCTCTCTCTCTCTTTCTATACAACTGCTCATTGACTGACATTTGTTTCAGCTTGTTGTTGGACTTCATGCTCACACAACAAATGGAAATTTCCCAATTGTGAGCCACGCAAATCAAAAAATTGTAGTGAGAGTAAGTGCACGTTTCTTCTATGTAATATTTATTAGTTTGTGGTATTTTAATGATTAATATTTGACTTGCATTATTGACGTTTGACAGCTCATTCTCACATTTATGGCGCTTGTTTGTTACATGGTGCTTTTAATGCTTAACACAGGTTTATTACCTGTTGTTAAGTATTGGTTATATATTAAGGTTAAACACCTTTGATTCTAAATTTTAGAAAAAACATAACTCACACATCAAATTTTTGGACTGTTAGAGTTAAAAACTACGTGTGTAAGTTACCTAGCAACGAGGCAGTACCGACAGGAGCGTCGCTAGAGCGGACAAAACAGTGTTCAGAGTGTTTTCTAGTGGAGTGTGACTCTTTCTACCTGCGAATAATAAGCTCCGCCTTTGCGCATTGGCAGCCATATTAGCGGTATATTCTTAAGTTTCTCCACTTTAGAGCAGCAAATATTTTTATAGTTTTCTACACCCTTTAAAGTACTTAAAAGCCTAATTTCAGCGATATCACGTTTTATGAGAGGTCAAAGTCTCTGACAACTGGGCTATAATCAGTATCGAAAAAATATATTTTTTTAGTTTTCATTCAAGATTCCTAGCCTTATTTAAACATTTTATAATAGCATATTGTTAGCAAACTGTTTTTAGATTTTTTAAGTTGCAAAAAAAATTATACGAACATTTTGTGCTGAAAAAAAAATAAACCAAATAAATAATTTCTTACTTCTTTCAATTGATAACAACTCTTGTAATCCGCACATAAAATAAGAATAGTACTATCTTTTAAATCCTTCTTCTTCATCTCAGCAGGTATTTCAACTTTAAGTATCTCTAGTAAAGGATTCCACTTTGGACAAAAGTCAGGATGAAATTCTAAAAAGTACGGTAACTGGTTTGGATTCAAACTGTATGCGATAATTTTACCTTTATCTTTGTTAAATATAAAAGAGTTCACTTGTGAAAAAAGCAATTCAGCAGGTTCTAAAAGTATCCAATTCGCAGTACGGGCGTATTCCTTACTGCGATAACTCATCACGGTAGAATAAAATGATGTAGGATCTGAATGAAACATGGTTCTAAAATTAAACAAATACGTCAAACTTTGTACCAAAAAGACATATTTTATCAAAAACGATAGAATTACGTATTGTTATTGTCTGTACTGAAGACATATGGAATTAGAGGCAATTCTTTAAAATGGATTTCAACCTTTCTTAAACACCGACAACAATATGTATCTCTAAACTTTAAAATAGACAACAAAACTAAAAAAGTTAACTCCAATCTGTTAGATACACATATGGGAGTTCTACAAGGGTCAATTTTGAGGCCACTATTGTTTGTTTTATATGTCAACAGCGTAAACTACTTATTAGGTAATAATAATGCAACGCTACATATAAGTTATAATGCAACAAATTTTATGGGTCCAAAATTGCAAAATGTGCGCAAATATTAATATATTTAGAAAACATTTGAAATATTAATATATTTAGAAAACATTTGAAATTTTTTTTTCCGGGACAAAAATGTTTTTATTCCATAGCTGAATTTTTATATTTTTAATCCGTTTAGAATTATAGCGTGTTTGTATTTAAGTGTTTTTTGCCTTTTCTTTTTTTTATATATTGGCGAATACAATTGTAATTGTCTTATCGAAAATAACGAATTATTATTATTATTACTAGACACTGCATTATCATTTTCTTCGATGTTATTGTGTCCGGGATTCCAGATCTCCAAAAAACATTTCTAAATAAAATTTATAAATAAGGCTAATTCTATAATTTCCCCGAAAAATATTTCCACTTATTAAGGTTAAAACAATACAGTGCTAAGTACGAAAGTCAGTCCAGATTCTAAGCTCTGAGTTGTCAGAAATCCTAAACATTTAATGTATATCGGGATATCAGATATTTACAAAAAAACATTTCTAATGATAATATATGAATGTTTATTGCTATTATATTTTCTCTGAAAAGTATTTGTACTAAATCAAAATAAAATCTGGCCAGTGCTAAGTGCGAAAGTCAGACCAGATTCCAGGCCCGGATCCATTGTCTAGTTTTATCTACCTGTCTGTATTTCATAAAAAGTCATAAATTAGTTCTAAGCGCTTGACACTAATGAATCCTTAATATCGATCTACTAGCATTAATAATGACCAGCCACCTAACAGGTTTTTGCTAGAACTTGAAGATATTCAAAAATGTTTGTGCTCTGAATCCCTTTGGGGGTGGCGATCGCCACATCTGCCAGATTCTACTTGCTACGTGAGTTATCAGAAATGCTAGACCGTCTCAAAAAAAATATTTCTAAATAAAATGTATGAAGAAGGCTAAGCTTTAGCTTTAACTGTATGAAAAAATGTTCAGCGCTTTCATTACACTATTAATTATATTATATACTATAACTTCTTTAGTAGACTTTTTGGCTTACATAATTAAATGTCTTAAAGTTTTTAGATCGGCCACTAATTGAAGACTCTTCTTACTCAATTGATGCCATATGACATCCAATTGTGCTTGCAGAATTTTGTGAAATTTTTTCGTTAAACAATTTTCAACTGTTATTTCCTGAAAAAAAGAAACTACTATATATTATATAACATTATACACCATTATGTTCTCTATTTTTACCTGCAATTCTATAGTTTTATTGATACGCTTTAACTCTTTTACAGTTAAATTCATTAATTCTAGAATGTATGTTTGCATTTTTTTCATTTTATCGGAAATCGGGATGTGGAGTTCAATTACATTAGGCTAAAAGTAATTAAATAGTTATTAATTTATAGTTTTATTTTTTTAAATGTACCTGACGGTTTTTCAAACTCTGTAGAACAGTTTTATGAAATCTTGGCCAAATAAATAGTTCTTTCACAAATAAAGCTCTCATTACTCTCTCTACATGGCCATATCCAACAGTAAAACTTTGTACATTGTTGGTAAATGCTTTGATAAATCCCGTCTGAAAATATACCAAATAATTTTCAGCATACAGCATTATTTTAGAACTAACCTTATTGCCTTGTCGATATAACCTTAAGACAAACGCTTCTTGACAACTCTCAAAGATGCTGTGAGCTCTTAAAACTACTATTCCCGTTATTTTGTCTATTGGTAATCGTTTTTTTAACATATCAACAACTAATATACGTGTTGTTACAAAATTTATCCCCCCTGACAAATAGATGTCTTCTCTGAAAATAATAATAGTTATTTTCCTAACAAGTGCACAATGTGTTACTTTTCCACACGTAAATACAGTTAGAAGAACGACGTGAAGCGGAGATCCAATAGAATCTTATCTCTAAAAGGGTAACTTATGCGAAAAAGTACTACTTTGCGAATGCACATAGGAAAAATACATTTCCTACAATTAAATGCATTTTATCTCATAAATAATTAATAATAGCAATACCTTTCTTTTGTATTTGCATTGCAAGTTGTAGTATAAACATTAGGATCATTTAAATTTTCTTTATAATGTTTTTCTTCTATTTCACTTGCATTTAAAACTAAAACTAAGTTGCCTGGATCACAATACACTTTCAGTAGATTTAATATCACCAGATCCAAATTAATTCCTCTAAAAAATGAATATCAATGTAACATTGGCTTTATTAATTTCAGACAAACTTTACTTTTAAACAAGATTTTTTTGTACGTAACAATTCAAATAAATATGTAGGTACTTATTTGGAAATTCACTTGACTGTTTTATTTGTAGTTTGGTTTTTTTTACAATACAATTTATTGTATCATAAATATTTTAAGCAAAATAATATGTTTGATTCTTACTTAGATGAAACAACTAGTCCATCATTATGAATTAAATCCAAGAATATTTCAGTTTCAAAGTCGAGCATTCCCTTCAATTCAATATTTTCCAATAATTTTTCAATATTAGGGGATTCTGCAGCCATTGTAATAAAAAATATAGACTTTTTTATGACTCTTTAAATATTTTGTTCCTTATTTCTTTTTATCGTATAAAAATAATTCAAAAGACAAATGTTTCGACCAATAAAATAGAGAATATCTCAACATATTAAACATTGACAATAAACATAACCTCTAAAAAAAATTGATGGACGAGTGATTACCACTACAAAGTTTAAGACAGAACTAATAGGACTTGTCTTGGCGAAACGGTTACTACAACTTTAACAAGGAAGAGTTCAATACTACATGAAGAATAAAATAAAAAAGAAGAAAATTAAGTTTAAAAATGTCAAAGTCAGCATTTTGTCTATTATGCCGGGAAATTTTTATTTATCACCGAAACACTAAATGAGTTTGTTGTGTATATGTGTGTGTCTTTATGTGTATGTTGATTTTTTTACATTAACTTCGATATAAATAAAAGTAATGGATCGTGAACAGTTAGTTGCATTTTGTAAGAACCTTGTCAAATTAAAGGAACATCTAAAGTGCCCAATTTGGTAATACAAAATAAAATTGTTCTCAAAGTACCTGTAGTATAAATTTTTATTTTTCAGCCTTGATATAATTGAAGAAAATGCTGAATTGGAATGTGGTCACAAACTTTGTGGTCCTTGCCACATTACACATAAAAGTAAAAATGATACATGTCCTCTATGTAAAAAAGTTATTACAAGGAGGTCGTCTGTATATAAGGATGAATTTGCAGATAAACTTGGCACCTTTGTTTCTAAACTCTGCAGTAAAATAGAAGAGGCACGGAATTGCAGCGGTAAGTCTATTTAACTATTAATACTCTTATTATAAATTTATATACAGTATGTGACTCATTGGTATTTGATATACCTGTTTTATAGAAGATATATAAAAAGTTATGTACTATATTAACCTTCATCTTGTAAAATTATATTCATATTAACAGTGGGTGACACCCTATATATTGATGAATGAATGATAAATGCTTTTATTAAAATTAAACAGTTGATATATTACAAAAAGAAAATGATATATATTAGAAATATAACATTAATAAAAACACATGGTCTTATTATGTAAAATGAAATAAATTAAATTCCAAACTCAATATTTAATTATCCTTTTTAAAACTAATTTAAGAAGTTTTAAATTTGGTAGTCATGTGATGAAAAGATGTAGAAAAGGTAAGAGGTGAAAGTCAAATTTTATATTTTTTTTGGGATTTGACATATTTTTATATTTGGTAGACATGTGAAGAAAAGATGTCCAGGGTTCCCACAGACCTGGAAAACAGGGAGAAGTCAGGGAATTCAAAAAGTGTTGACAAAGTCAGGGAATTTTTGCATTTTTCAGCAGAAGTCAGGGAATTCAACCAGTGTATATGGAAAACCAAATGGCTGCACATAATTCAACATTAGTTGATTTCAGATAAAAAAACAAATTAAGCCAGCCCTGTTTTCGGGTTCCCTTTGTATTTTTTTTCTTGTCTGACACATAAAAAATACGTCAATGAGTTTTTTCCTTTTACATTTCATTTGTGAATTCAAAGATATCTTGGTACAATTTATCACATCCACAAATATGCACACTGGTTATATGTAACTCACAAATCAGTTTTCATTTACTTATTTGTATTATTCTATAAAAGGTGGATTCTTGTCCTGAAAAAAGTTTGTGCATGGTCTGGAAAAACCTGGAAAAGTAAGGGAAAATTTTCTCGCTTCCATTGTAGGAACCCTGGATATAGAAATGTTTCTGTGAAGACCAAATTTTAATTCATTTCTGTTGTTCATAGTGGTTTCCTGGTAATACAATTTCTCTTCTAATGGAAATAAAACCAGTTATTTTAAAGAAAAATGGTGCTTTAATTGACGTTTCGACTTTCTTCATTTTTGAAAACGACTTTCGATCAAGAAAGTCGAAACGTCAATTAAAGCCCCCCTTTTCTTTAAAATAAGTGGTTTTATTTCCATTAGAAGAGAAATTGTATTACCAAATTTTAATAGATTGATAGATTTTTATATGGTAAGAGTTCAAACTCAAATTTTTACATTTTTTGTCATTTGATATAGTTGGTTTTATAGCGCTGCGCCACCTTTTTAAAACTAAAATATGTAGAAGTTTTAAATTTGGATTACATTTGACATTTATAAATGTTGGGTAGGAAGGCCAGGGTAATCAATAAAAATAAAGTTTTTAACTATTATTTAGATACAAAAACTAAAATATATTAATCTTTTTAGTTGAGAAAATAACACACTACAATGATCAACCTCTTGTTAGAAAAACTACAAGTCGCAAAAGGGAAAAACTTGCTGAGGATAAACCTAAAAACCAAAAAAATGTTAAAACTACAGATGACAAACTTGTATCTAATAAAAAAGTAAGAAAAACTGAAGAATCAGAGTGTTCTACAAGTATAACATCAACTATTTTTAATGAACCATCGATTTCTAAAGAAGAAGAATTTGATAAACTAATACAAACTCGTCGGGGTTATCAGCTTAACAAAAAAGGAACAAAAGTGATGTATACACACAAAAAAAAAGATAAGAAAGAAGATCTTGAATATAAAATTTTAGAATTCGACAATGATGACACCAAATCTGCAGTTCTTCAATGGCTAAATGATAACCGAAATAAATTTGATCGAATAACTCAATCTCAAAATTATGTAGAAAGTTCTGAAGAACCCAAAGATATTCCCCTCACAGATCTTACATCTGTATCTCAAATACCTAAAAAAAATCAAAGTGTAGATCATAAATCCAAGAAAAAATTAAATATAACTTTAAACAAGAAATCTCGCGCTAGATCTCTGGATATGGAATTAAACAATTCAGTAAAAGAAATAATGCGACATTCAGATGTAGGTCTACATGAAAATTACAACATCGAAGAAAGTAACACTGAAGATGTTCTCAAAAAAGCAGAAGAAAACGTATTGCTAAATATTATCGAAGATAAATATCTTAATAAACTGGAAAACGATCTGCAGAAAAGTGGAACAAAAAATAAACAAAAAGAACCAAAAACCAAAGAAAATGAACATCACACTACGCAAAGTTCGACGTCAGGATGGGATCGTATAGAAAAAATATCAAAAACTTTAATAAAAAAAGGGAAGAGTCCCAAACAACTTAAAATTACTCTTGAACCTTCTCAGAGTTCGAGTTTGAAGAAGGATTCTAGTAAAACATTAAAAATAAGTTTAAAAAATGAAGATATTGTTAAACAATCAGATTTAAGATGGGAAGAAAATGATATGGAAATTATTTCTGAAAGTGATAATAAACAGGTAAGATTTTTTTTATAAGAAATAATTGATTATTTTGTTTTCTCAATTTTTAATTAGTTTGTTTTTTTGGATTTCTAATTTAATTTTATTTACTCAATCGATTTTTCTTTGTACATTTCGATATTTATCGATTTTTCAAAAAAGTTTCCCATCTGTTGGGATGTTTAAATTCGTACAATTATTTTTTTGATGAATATTAATTTTTTTTTACAAAAAAAAATATGAAAATCTTCAAACTTAGAGTAATGTACATCTGTATTTTTAAATTCACGTTTTCTTATGTATTTTTGGCTGATGATTTTGGCATGGATTTTAGGATTTGTTTTTTTCCTAGGATTTTTATCAGTTGATAACCTAAGCCATTACCACATCACTGATAAGGAAAGACCAAGACATGCCTCATACGAGTTTTATTCTGTGATACTCATTGTTTTCTATTTTTTTTTTCTAAAATTTCGATCATTGGACATCTGAATTTTTTAAATTCACAACTTTCCATGTATTTTCGGTCGAAAAAGATGATTCTGCTATTGATTTTAGGGTTAGACAAATACAAATTAAAGGGGCAATTTGTGGATCTGAATTAACTAGTAATCGGGATCCGCATCTGTGGTTAGCTGGCGGCGGAAACATAACCTATGTGAATATGTGATGTTTTATATATTTGTTAACATATTATTGTATATGGATATGCCTCTGAAAAATAAGCTGTTTTGGCCATTTGTGGATGAAAATCTTAATAAATTTACATCATTTGATTGCAGAGTGTAATAGTTGTGTATATCACTGCGAAAAATCCAAAGTTAAATAAAAAAATAAAACTGGATTTTTGAAACAGACATTAGTTTCAAGGCAAAAAAAATATTGCTTATAATTTTTAACAAACATGAATTGGTGGTTGAAATTTTATTTCATAATTACAAAGTTCAGTCTAGTGATTTACCTAAAAGTTGTGAACTCATGAATTGTATGATTTATGAAAAAGAAGTTGATATTAAAATAATAGAAATTTTTTTTGAGGAATCTGCATTTCTACTGCTAGAAAAGCTTATACACGAAAAAATATTGATAGCATTCAGCCAAGTGTGAGGTGTGGGTACATAAAAGTTGTTCTGGGCTCTCTAAATTCCCTGGCTCCGAAGTTACTAACATTATCCCTTGCCCTTTTACAGAGCAAAACGCTTTCACCGCTCTCCCTCTCTTCCTGATTATCGGAGCGAGTTCTTGTTGCCAATGGCGAATAGAAAATTTCCCCCACTTTACTCTTTTGTTGCGAAAATCGAAAAATAAGATTTGCTAAAACCCGAAAATTATCATCTCCTTAATACATCCTGTACAGAGTACTCAAGAAAGAGTTTGCCATTTTGCTGACCCGCATTGGTCAAAAATGAAAAAAGTTACCTCGAGTCAAAGATTAATCAGTGTTTGCCCCCCCCCCCCACAAATTAAATTAGCGACTTGAAATTTGGACACAATGCTTGGGTCATGACTATCTATCGAAGGAAAAAAAGTCAAGTCTTGAAGTCGCTTTCTTTCCTGTCAAAAACACGAACACGGCCGCGGCGAAAATCCGTATATATGCGTTTTCGCGAAAAACCGATTTCCCATATTTTTCATGTTAATTTACCGCCCCCCCCTCCCTCTCCCTGCCGCTCCACACCTTCCTTAGCTTTCATATATTGATCACGTGAAAGAGGGACCTTGAATCTATGAAATCACAAAAAAATTTTTTGCGAAAAGAGCGACTTTGTTTATCGGGTTTTTTAGCCAGATCGAATCCACTAAGATTTCATACTTTACAATCCCATTTTTTCAATAAATAATTTTTGTTTCAGAATTTAAAAACCATTTCCATCGCTAATCCTGATAAAAATAATCCATCAAACTCAGTAACAGAAGAATCTATTCAAGATACGAAAATAGTGGAAAATATCGAACATAATTCTTACAAATCAGAAAATTCTGGTCTAGAAAGTGACAAGGAAAACAGTAAGAGTTTAAAAAACGTGACCAATCAAGTTAAGAAAATTAATATATTAAATGATGTTACAATACGCAAAGAAAATATAATTGAAGACCCTGTAGACCCCTATTTACTGCCAACCCAAAAACTAAATTTTTCGGACGAAAAATTTGATGATAAAAAAATTGTAGATTCAATAATGGACGTATCACAAACTTCAGATCTTGACGATTCAATATCCGAACTCAACACTTTCGATGCCGTAATGAATAATTTGAAAAACAAGTTAGGAAAATATTTAGAAAATATGGACAAAAGCAAAAATTTATCTAAAAGACACATAGAAAGTATCCAAAGATATCTAGAGAAGTTGAACGATTTTCATGGTGTTTTTCAGAACAAATTTCCTCCTCAAAGTGCTGATGTCGCGGTTCAAACAGAAAGTTTTACTTGCCAGGTTTGTGCCGCAAAAAATGTAAATCCAAGTATATCGAATTTACTACAAAGCCAATCACAATGTAACATCACAGATCTAATTGTACCAGAATCTTTAACAAACACCCAAATGGAGCCAAATTTAGAAAATAATGCGAATTTTAAAAACAGTATTATAAGAACCAGGTCGTTTAAGAAAACTCAAAATGACGAATTTGCAGCTAGTTTAGACATCTTAAACTTCGAAACTCAAGAAATTGAGAATCAGTATTTACTAAAAAACCAAAATAAGTCTGTATTATCCGGAAAACGATTGTCTAATATGGGAGAATCGCAAAAACAAGGTCAATCTAGCAAATCCAATAAAGAAATTAACACTCCAACAGATTTAAATAAGAATTCAATCCCCAACGAAGATCCTAACCTATTGGTTTGTTCCTTAAAGTCTGATTCCTTGAGTAAAGATAGAAAAAATACTAGTCGAAAAAGGTTGTTATCCGATAGTGATTCGTCTGATGTTGTGATACCTAAAAGGAAGTGCAATAGATTTATTAGGGATGATTTATCAATTGAGTTTGGTACTTCAGAGAAACCAAATTTTGAGGGAAGTGGAAAAATCGTGACGGGATTGTCACTTGAAAGTGATGGAGAAAATGATGAGGTAAATTAGTTTTTATTTTTATTGGGGATTAAAAATGAATAAAAGAAAATGTCGTTAATGTAACCTCACACTTGGACACACTGATATGTCCAAGAACTAATATTGTAACGTCGGGCTCCGACAATAGTTTTTTTTATAACATCCCAGATATATTCGAATTATAATTCATGTAAAATTTTCTCTTTTAAAGTTAAGGTAGTATAATCAAATGTGTGCTCTGTGTTATTTGACCACTACAGTATTTATATTTGGCAACGCCGCGTAAAAGTAAAAGAGACAGAAGTATGCTTTCAGTAACTTTCTTTCAGTGCTGTCAAACGCGTATGGGTTTGACTTTGACATTAGATTATAAATAACTCAAGCACTCGGGAAATTAGAAATTGGAGCGACACCAGATTTAAAATGAGTATTCATAAAATGTGGAAACATCATTAATAATTCATTTCTATGGTTCATTATCCAGGGTTCCCACAGATCTGAAAAACAGGGAAAAGTCAGGGAATTCGAAAAGTGTTGACAAAGTCATAGGGGAAAGTCAAAACTTTAAATACAATAATGACCAAATTTTAATTTACTAGAGCTTCATCCGTCTAGCATACGGTGAAACATCAAATGCGATATTTTATACAGGGTGTCTAGAATGAAGCGTCCAAAGTCCATATTTTCAATTCTCAATAAGTCAATAATTTCAAATGACACACCCTGTATTTTATTATCACGCCTGAATCAGTTTTTATTCCCTATACCTAAAGTTACGTATTTCTGAGTTATTTCTAGATTTATTATAATTTACTATGAGCCTACTTAATAAACAAAAACCAAAAAAACTCGGTAAAAGAAAAATTTTAATTTTTCAAAAATCTATTCATTACAAAATATGATCACAAACACCACCATGTACTTCTAAATATTTGTTAATTCTCTTAATCAAATTTTCTTGGGTAATTTTAACAAAATATTCTGGTTTAACAGACTGAATGGCTTGCCTAATACGGTTTTCCATATCTTCTCTTGTTGTGATAGGATCAGCGTACACAACGTTTTTAATGTAACCCCAAATGGAATAGTCTAAAGGGTTTACGTCTGGAGACCGAGGGGGCCAGAGAAATGGGCTCTTATTACCGATCCAACTGTCTTCAAATAATTCTGTCAACAAAACTTCAACGGGAATGTAATTGTGCACCATCTTGTTGATACCAAGCAGTATTTAGAAAATAAAATAATCTAATTGTTCAATCGTTTATTTATTACAACTGTCATTTTCAATTTTCATATTACCCACCAATTTATGTAAAATATCTCCAAATTATAATAAATCTAGCAATAACTCAGAAATACTTAACTTTTAGGGAATAAATAAATAAAACAGATCGAAAGAGAATAAAAAACTGATTCAGGCGTGATAATAAAATACAGGGCGTTTCATTTGACATTATCAACTTATTGAGAATTGAAAATATGGACATTTGGACGATTCATTCTAGCCGCCCTGTATAAAATTTGAAATTAATAGCTTAAGAACTAAGCCAGATACGAAAATTAACTTAAATGCGTGTTTTTCAAAAATGTTTATAAAAATCTCAAATATCCTGGAAACCGTTAAACTTGGACATGTGGTATGTTGATAATTTTTTGTTCAAAATTTGACCCTTAATCCAAAAAGAAAAAGAAAAATTGTACATGTCATTTGAAGGAAGTTGAAAATATTTTCTTTGAATAGAGCGTACTGACAAAACCCTGAAACCCAATTTTCAAATTTCAAATATCTATACTTCTCTATATACGGCTAATGGGTCATCTACGTGGCACATTCTGTATGAAAAAAAAATACTTTTAAGTTAATATATTACTCGAATCATCAATTTTATATAACTTATCTTAATAAATAAGGAGTTTCATCAACTGGGGAAGGAACTATTGGTTCTGAAAACTATTTAGCTTACCTTCTTGATCAGTTTAGGGAAATCATTTTTTGGTAATTCACATTAGGGCTCTGGCTGGGACATCAGCCACGTAACAACACACTGGAGATGGGAGCAAAATAACAGTATCATAGATATAAGTTACAATTTCGCCCGTGTCATAACCTCTTAGCTAATTACTCTTATCGCAGGTTCTAAAGCTCAATTTGTGAGTAGCCAAAATTTTCGAAATTTTTATTCACTCCGTTGATACCACTTGCATCAAAACCTGAACAGTACTTTTGTTTAAATAAAATAAAATCTGTGATTTCTTATAAGAATCAATGGTAAAGGTAAAGGCTCTCCAGCTCTTTAAAAATTTTACCGGTTCATTATCTTATTATAATGTACCAATATGCCAAGTTTCATTAAATTCTGAACATTAATTCTAAAACCGAGAGTACTTACCTTAAGCAAAGTTTCGTCGTCATTAATGTTCATCAAAAGAAACTGTTTTTACTTATTTCAGGAGTACCTTGAAAAAATTCTAAAAAAATACGAAAACGGAGGAGATGACAACATTTCCGTATCATCCAAAAAAGATGATAAAATCACGAACGAAGATTGCGACGACATAATTGCTCTTGTAAATGAAAACGTAGAAAATCTGAAACGTAAATCAGTCGAAAGCAGATCATCGTATAAAACTGCATCTCCAAATTTAGAAGACGATAATCCATTTTTCAACGATGACAATATTTCTAAACTAGACCAAGAAATAAGGCTTCATACGGAGCTCAAAGGAGAATCAGAAATACCGGATATTATTCCAGAAAGTGAAAATTTAGAACCGCTTCTTAAAAAACCCAAATTAAAAGTTTTAAATACAGCTTTTACCATTGGCGAAGAAACAGAAAAAGAATCTACAAATATTACATGTCTTGTTAAAAATAAATCGACTTATTGTCAAGAGCTGGAAGATAGTTTGGACGGGATCGATTTCGAAAATATAGAAATGGCAGAAGAGGTGAAAAAAGGTAAAAATATTGCACAATCAAACGAAGGTGATTTATTCTCCGATGAAGATGTTGTCGAGACTACTCCTCAGAAGAATAAAACAGTTGTGGAGAAAAGGTAATTTTTTCGAAAAATAAAATATTAAAAATCTACTTTCACATAAACACCCATCTAATTATTATAATTACTATACATGAGTTTTGACTATTCTCTCTTTTTAAAGTATACCTTTCACGACATTTTACATGCATTCTTATGCTGCTTACATCTCGGAGTAGCTTAAAATGACCATCCTTTCTTTCTGTACTAACTTTCCTCAATTTATCAAGTCCTTGAGTTACGCAAACGATTTCTTGTGTATCCAAGCTTTTTTTGCACACAAAACAAGTTTCCTCCATCTTAAATCTTTATAATTTCAAAGGAAATTCTTGTAGATATACTCTCTTTAAGTCTAAGTAGATTATTATTTGAAAATGTCAATATAACAGCTCGCACAAACACGAATTCAGTGAAAGGCCGCGCAGTGGCGCTGTGCTCGTCTTTCTTCATGATATTCTCTTTATTTTTAACGTGTTTTCAATTAATGTTTGCTTATAACCTGAATGCGTAATCAAAAAATGAATAATAAATTCTTAAAGCTTAGAATTTAATATTTCATTTTGTATCTTTAATCATTTTTTTAAGCTTAAAATTAAGTTGCATGAATTAAAATAAGCAAAGAACATGCCTTTTCTATATATTTCTTTTATTAAAAATTATTCAAATATCAAGCTGTATCATTTTTTGAATTATTACACATTATAAAGTGTATCTTTAACTTTATTTTAAAAAAATAATAATTTCTGATTTATATAAATTAAGAAACACCATTTTGAAAATAAAAATGAATACTGTAAAAAAAATGATAATTTTAAGACATAAGTTTTATTAAACAGACAATGTTCATCATTTTAATTATTTTTAAATCAAAAGTAAAAGTATAATGATGATAAATGTACAAGGATTTTTTTGTTATGCCTCTAATAATATATATCCTCAATTCTATAAAATGAGTGAAAATTTTAGAAAAAAAACTTCCGGTCAAATTTTCTATGAGAAAAAAAATAAATAAATAAAAACTAATGGCTTCCTCATACAGCTTAGAATCTCCTCTTTAAAATGTTTTTTTATTTTATTTTTTTGCGTACATTTTAGGCAAAGATACTTTAGTTTTTACCCGAACGCTTCGCTTGAATATTTTTAATAATGTTTTATAGTAATAAGAACTTTTGTTTAAAACAACTTATAAGATAATTTTAAGTAAAATTTTCCGCTCTTTCACATGGTGCTATTAGTTTTTCGACATTTATATATTTTTTTTTTCGAGATATAATGGAAAAACCAAATTTTCGAATTTGTTTTCGAAATTGTGAAGTTACCATAAACTTTAGAGCAGCAAAGATTTTTTTATCGTTTTCTACACCCTTTCAAGTACCTTAGTGCCAAGTTTCAGCGACATCGCATTTTGTCCGACGTAAAAATCTCTGACAACTGGGCTACAATCAATCTGGTTATAATTCAATGTGAAATTTACCTAAATTGCTACCGAAAACAAAAAATACAGTGATGTGGGAAAAAAATTCTAAAAAAGAGAGTGTCAAAATAGTCACATATTTCAGTGGCCTAAAAAATCGTAAAGTTGAAAAGGGTGAACACGTTTTGTACTGTAGAAGGGTAAGGAATAGGGTTAGTGACTTCGTGCTAGGCTCATTTTCAAGGGCAATCCGTTCTCTTTCAAGATTTTTTACCCCAAAGCTCTATCTATATTAAGCCCTGCAGAAGTGCGTGATATATTTATAAAAGTGAGTGCGCTCGCTCAGCCGCCGTGAAATTAGATGCCGGAATAGTATTTAAGAGAGAGAAGAGAGAGATGAAAGGGAGCGCTTAGCTCCTATCCCGTCATCTAATTTCACGGTGGCTGAGCGAGCGCACTCCCTTTTATAGATATATCACGCACTCCTGCAGGCCTTAATATAGCTTTGTGGTAAAAAAAAATTGAAAGAAAACTGATTGCCCTTAAAAATGAGCCTAGCACGAAGTCACTAACCCTATCCCTTGACCTTCTATAGGGCAAAATGTTTTCACCCCTCTCCCGCCCTTCCTGATTATCGGATTGAGTTCTTGTAGGGCGCTAATCAAAGAGAAAAAAAATCCGCAATCGATGGCGAATAAAAAAATTTCTCCACTTTACTCATTCGTTGCAAAAATCGAAAAATAAAATTTGCAAAATCGGAAATTCGGTCGCCATTTGTCCGTTTTCGCGAAAACCATCATCTCCTTAATATATCCTGTAGCAGTGTCCTCAAGAAGTTTGCCATTTTGCTGACCCGGATTGGACAAAAATTAAAAAAGTTACCTCGAGTCAAAGATTAATCAGTGTTTGCCCTCCTCCTCCCCCCCAAATTAAACTAGCGAGTTGAAATTTGTACACAATGCTTGGGTCACGACTATCTATCAGAGAAAAAGAAATGTAGTCTCGAAGTCACTTTCTTTCCTGCTAAAAACGCGAATACGGCTCTAGATGTGTTCTCGCCGCGGCGAAAATCCGTTTACTTTCAAATCGCAATATCTCGAGAACCTCTATACCGATTTAGACGGGTTAAAATTCAGTTTATGCGTTTTGGCGAGCACTTTATCTTTAGATGTTAATTTACCCTCCCTCCACACCTCCCTTAGCTTTTATATAGTGATCACGTAAAATAGGAATCTATAAAATCACAAAAAATTTTTTTCGAAAAAAGCGACTTCGTTTATCGTTTTTTTTTTTCGCCAAATCGACTCCACTAAAGACATTATATGAAAAATTTTAAAAACTTGTAGCAAAACCAGGAAATGACTACTTTTGACGGTTTTTTTGATATATCTCTTAAAGTCATTCGGTAGCAAATTAGGTAAACTAAAATACCAATTACTTTGACTATAAATTAGAAAACGTAAAAGTCGGTAGATAATAAATTTAAAAATGTTTTAAAACTTGGAATTATTAACTGTTTTATTTCAGATCTGAATTCAACGTCGCAACAAATCTATCTTTACGTTTTCCCACGCCAGATAACGTAGATAACGAATTTTTCGATGGGGATATAGTCCCGCTCGCTCCTCCACCCGGTTTCGAAGATGTCAATGATGATGGTAGCGATATAACTGTACTCAAAGAAGAGGAAGCAATCGAAGTAGTTACCCCTAAAAAACAGTTACAAATTAATATTAGCTCCGTGACTCCTCTTAATATATCGGTACACAAAGTTCCTCATAGTACTCCACATTCACAATTCATCACGCAGCAAGAAACTTTGGGTTTTTCTCCTATAGCTCGGGAAAAAAGCATGATCGAAAAAGCCTGCGATTCAAACAACACAATCATCTCTATCAGTAGTCAGGATACCCCTCGAAAGCGAAACATTTTAACGAGCACCCCCAGGCAAAAAAGTATTCTGAACTACGTCAAAGGAGGTTCCGCTTCTGTGGCTAAGCAAAAACCTTGCATCGCTTGCACTAGGCTCGGTAAAGATCAGATACAGAGCATTTCGCTGCTGACCAATAAGAAGTTAGCTACTTATAGTGCCAAGTTTAATGATTCCGTAACACATATGATCGTTTCTGTTGATGATAACGGGAGAATTAAGGATTATACGATGAAGTTTGTGGCTTCTGTTGCCTCTGGAATATGGGTACTAAGTTTCGAATGGGTTCAGGAGTGTTTGAAGAATAATGAAATCGTGCCCGAGGTAAATTTGGCTAATTTATAACGATTTATGTTTCCATACTGTTCGTTCTAAAAAAAGTATTTATAATTTTAGAAGGGTGTAGAAATCGACGTAGCTCTCTGAGGTTCATTCCGATCGAGACGACTTATATAACGCTATAACGCTTAAACTGAATTTTAACACGTCTAAATCGGTCTAGCGGCTCTTGAGATATTGCGATTTGAAAGTATATGAATTTTCGCCGCGGCGAGAATACACCTAGAGCCGTATTCGCATTTTTCGCATTGAAGAAAGTGACTTCGAGACTTGATTTTTTTTCCTCTGATAGATAGTCATGACCCAAGCATTGTATCCAAATTTCAACCTGCTAGTTTAATTTGGGGTGGGGGGGCAAACACTGATTAATTTTTGACTCGAGGTAACTTTTTTAAATCTTGACCAACCCGGGTCAGCAAAATGGCAAACTCTTTTATGAGGACACTGCTAGAGGATGTATTAAGAAGATGATGGTTTTCGCGAAAACGGACAAATGGCGACCGAATTTCGGATTTTGCAAATTTTATTATTTGATTTTCGCAACAAAAGAGTAAAGTGGGGAAATTTTTTTATGCACCATCGGTTGCGGAATTTTTTTCTATTTGATTTGAGCCCCACAGGGACTCGATCCGATAAGCAGGAAGGGTGGGAGGGGGGTAAACGCTCTTTCTAAAAATTTTTACCCCAAAGCTCTATCTACATTAAGGCCTGCGGGAGTGCGTGATATATTTATAAAAACGAGTGCGCTCGTTCAGCCGCCGTGAAATTAGATGCCGGAATAGTATTTGTGAGAGAGCAGATAGATAATGTGAGAGAGACGAGAGATAAAAGGGAGCTCTTAGCTCCTATCCCGGCATCTAATTTTACAGCGGCTCAGCGAGCGCACTCGCTTTTATAAATATATCGCGCACACCTGCGGTCCTCTATAAACTTAAGAGCTTTGTGATAAAAAAATCTTGAAAGAGAACTGATTGCGCTTGAAAATGAGCCTAGCACGAAGTCACTAACCCTATCACTTGCCCTTCTACAGGGCACAACGCGTTCACCCCCCTCCCTTCCTGATTATCGGATCGAGTTCTTGTAGGGCTCAAATCAAAGAGAAAAATATTCCGCAACCGATGGTGCATAAAAAAATTCCCCCACTTTACTCTTTCGTTGCGAAAATCGAAAAATAAAATTTTCAAAATCCGGAATTCGGTCGCCATTTCTCCGTTTTCGCGAAAACCATCATCTTCTTAATACATCCTCTAGCTACGTGCGAAAAACCGATTTTTCATATCTTTACATGTCAATCAAAAAGGGACCTCGAATCTATGAAATCACAAAAAATTTTTTCGAAAAGAGCGACTTCGTTTAACGGGTTTTTTTCTGCCAGATCGACTCCATTATAATCTCTGAAAGGGATACGAAAGAAGAGAGTGGCATTTTGACTAGAATCAGTCAAATGAAAGCTTTGCAACATACAATGCAAATTGTGTATGCAACCCCAATACATCGGGAATATTTTGCTTTAAAAATTGTCAATACTCTCTTCTAATCATAGATGGTAGCACATCTAAAAAATTTTTGATACATTTAATATATTAATATTCACATTAAGGGTCTGTAAGGGTTAAGTCGACAAGATTTGCAACATTTTTTTTTTTTAATTTAGGAACTTTATGAAGCTTTTGATGATTCTGGTACTCAAGGACCTAAAATTGCCAGACTAACCAGAAATCTAAAGCCTCTATTTAAGGACTATCGATTTTATTGTGAAAGGAATTTATATTCCATAACAGTCGAAGACGTCGAGGTGATTTTTTTTTCATTTTTTAGTTTGAATTGAGACAAATTGAATATTTTATAACTTCAAAAACAATTTTATTTTCAACAAAGTAATTCAATATCGCAAAATAAATTAAACAGTTCAAAAATACCAGTTTTAGATAAACTCTTATAAATACTTATTATAATTTTTCATAAATGAATTTACTTGATCAATTTTTTTTTATTTTTTAGGGCGTTATTAATAATCTTGGCGGGACAACGGTACGCAATTTGGAAAATTTGCTACAGGATGACGGCAAAATTAATTTAATACTTACAGAAGGTAGATCAACTCAAGATTTTGAGATTTATGAACGTAAGTGTTCAATTTAAAATTTTAGTTTTAGTTTTAAGGTTTCTGTCCAGGTGACAAATTTTTTGCATAATCTTTAGGATGGTTGGAGAAATACAAAATAGTTACCGTAGAAATTGAGTGGTTGAGCAAATCCATAGGGCGATATAAGATACTTAGCGTGAGACCATATATCTGGTGTTCCGATGACATATTGGATGAATTGGGATATCCCTCGTATTTAACGGAGAACACGTCAAGTTTGTCATCCGAACAAATATAAGTTTTAAGTACAAAAGGTACAAACTTACTAGTTTTAAGGAAAACAGAGTTATATTTTTCTTTATATTGTTTATAAATAAAATAGTTTAAACTTTATTTCATTTCATTTACCCGTTGGCTTAACTATTTCAGCATTTAGTCCAACTGATGTCATACATCATCGGGACTTCCTTTTATATAATTACTAGGGCCTTTTTTAAACCCGTTGACTGTGTGAATAAGTTTGTACGATTCCCACCACCATCCCAGAGATCCATTCTCAGGCGAAAACTTAAATAATATTTTGGATAAATTATATTTGATTTTAATAATAATAATTTGACAATAATTGAAAAGACAATTAGTTTGATATAAACCGTTTACATCTTGATTTTCAAATTATTTATACAGGGTGTTTCATTGGGAAAGGGCTATATTTTAATAGTGGATAGGAGTTACTGAGGTGATTCCAAATACACTCCCTTATAGCTGAGATAGTGTTTTGTTCGTTTTGGTCATTGCCTCCTATGATTTTAACCACTCTGCATAATTTTATATTTGGTACACATACTCTCTGTATCTTAACAAATTAATTGAGATATTATTAAGATTGAAAAGGGATCATCAGAAAAAAACGAAGAAAAAAAAATTTCAACTTTAACGCCCTGTATCTTATTCCACAGCAATATTTTATTAAGGTATATTTGGTCCTATCGCCATATTTTAGTCCAAATAACCTGTCCCTAGCCTCTGTCCCAATAGTTATGACTCACCCTTTGGATAAGGTGTTGTTTGGTAGAGCCATTGCATTTATCTAAAATGTGGCTATACTATACATAATCTTAAATCTTACACTGTATACTTTTAGAAGTTATTTTGGCAAATCCATATTAAAAATGTGAAATTTCTTTAAAATATTGAAAAATGCATTTTATTCGCTAGATGAGTACACCCCAGCAGTGACATAGAAGGCCATTTTTACCTGCCTTAACAATTTTTAAATTTGTGATGTACTAGTATATGTATTTTAATATTTTGTCCATATTTGTAATGTAATATTTTGTTTTTAAACCAAACTTTTGTGATATACACATGTTGACGTGTCTCATATGTATATAATCTGTAGAGATGAATAAATTATCTATATATCTAATAAAACATATTAAAACAAAAAAAAGATGTTTCTTTTGGGTACATCATCAGTAATTTTTTACATTTTTTGTGTGATCTCTGATCTACAACTTAAAAAATATTAGAAAATGATAAATACCTATTTAATTCAAAAAAAATGTATTACTATAGAAGCGAATTATAATGTACATAAGAATCACTTTAATTTTTTCTTCTGAGTAAATGAGTTTTTTTTTTAAGTTTTTATAGATGAAAGAATCAATAAATATTCATACTTCTAAGGAAACGATTTTTCACAATTTTCGCACTTGAAATTCTTTTCACCTAAATGGATCACTAAATCTGTGTTTAGATTCACTTTTTAAATAAATAATTTTTCGCAAATGTTGCACTTCAAATTCTTTTCACCCGAATGAATCAATAAATGGTTAACCATTTTCCTATTAAATCATTTTTCACAAACATTGTATTAAAAATTGTTATCACCTGAATGAACTAGTAAATGATTATTCAGACTGTTTTTGTGAGTAAATAATTTTTCACAAACGTTTGAAATTCTTATCACCAGAATGAATTAGTAAATGTTCTGTCAGATGTGACTTCTGGGTAAATGATTTTTTACAAACGTCGCATTTAAAATACTTATCACCAGAATGAATTAGTAAATGTTTTTTCAAATCTGACTTCCGAGTTAATGATTTTTCGCAAATGTTGCATTTAAACTTCTTATGACCAGAATGAATTAGTAAATGTTCTGTCAGATGTGACTTCTGAGCAAATGATTTTTTACAAACGTCGCATTTAAAATTCTTATCACCAGAATGAATTAGTAAATGTACTCTCCGATGTGAGTTCTGAGTAAATGATTTGTTACAAATGTCGCATTTATAATTCTTATCACCAGAATGAATTAGTAAATGTTTTTTCAGAGATGACTTTTCAGTAAATGATTTTTCACAAACGTTGCATTTAAAATTCTTATCACCAGAATGAATTAGTAAATGCTTTTTCAGAGTTGACTTCTGAGTAAATGATTTTTCACAAACGTTGCATTTAAAATTCTTATCACCAGAATGAATTAGTAAATGTTTTTTCAGAGATGACTTTAGAGTAAATGATTTTTCACAAATGTCGCATTTAAAATTATTATCACCAGAATGAATTAGTAAATGTTCTTTCAGATGTGACTTCTGAGTAAATGATTTTTTACAAACATGGCATTTAAAATTCTTATCATCAGAATGAATTAGTAAATGTACTCTCAGATGTGAGTTCTGAGTAAAAGATTTGTTACAAATGTCGCATTTATAATTCTTATCACCAGAATGAGTCAGTAAATGATTATTCAGACTGTCTTTGCGAGTAAATGATTTTTCACAAACGTTACATTTAAAATTCTTATCACCAGAATGTATTAGTAAATGTCTTTTCAGATGTGACGTCTGAGTAAATGATTTTTCACAAACAATGCACTTGATTTTCGTTATATAATTTTTGTCAGTTGTGTGCACTAACAAACGCGTTTCAAGATTGCCTTCTTGAGAAAATGTATGTTTACAAATATTGCACTTATATTTTTCTCCATTAGTAAAACATACTTGGCAACCACCCTCTTCAACATTCTTGCTGTTCTTATCAACTTCTTCTAAACATTGTTCAGTTTCATCCTTAATATGTATTTCTTCTTCTTCAATCTTAAAACTGTTATCACTGAATAATTTTGTGTCAATATCTGTATATTGAACTGTACAAGACTCTTTTGTAACATCAAGTTTCTCCTCTATCCTGAGATACTTCCCCTCTAGTTGTTTATTGTTCTTATCAACTTCTTCTAAACAATGTTCACTTTCATCCTTAATACGTATTTCTTCTTTAATCTTAAAACTGTTATCACTGAATAATTTTGTCTCAATATCTGTATAAGAATCTTTTGTAATATCAGGTTTCTTTTCTACCTTAAAATACTTCTCCTCTAGTTTTGAACTGATTGTGTCATCCTTACATTCAGTTTCAATTTTTATATGGTTTTGAGCTTGAACTATGTCTTTTTGGCTTGATGTCATTTTACATTTTATTAAAAATAAATAAATAACTAATAACTAAATATCGCAAATGAATTGAATATTGAATTAACTAGCCAGTGTTGCCAACATAGTCACTAGTCACCAGGCAATATGACATTTTACTAGCCGGATGCAACCTCAGAGTAATAATATATTATTACTCTGAGGATGCAACTACACTGAATCAGAGACAAGTTATCTCTGATTGGACTCACAGGCAAAGGATAAAGGTCACGTGAGTCACAGGCCAACTTTAACGGATCGTAACCATAGAAATCATAATATATTTATGATCACATATATCTTAATTACGAATATTGACCAAAGGCCATAAGACCAATGTTAAAAAGTGATGCCTGATTTATTACGTTTTTCCTTGGTCTAATTAGCAACGATGATCGAGAGCGCATGAGCACAATTCAAATTTAGACAGAATATCATCTACTTTATTTTGGTACATGCGCATAAATCAATCTTTCCCTTTATAGCACTATTTTGTTTGGGCATCAGATAGGCTGTCCTTATTATCAATATTGTAGTTAATATATACAGGGTGGTCCTTAAAAGTAATTGTACATAGAATTATGGTAGATTCCTCACTTTAAAATATTACGATTTGAACCAACGTGCTCTAAAGGTGCCCATTCACGGTCGTTCCACTCCATCACTCCACGCCAAACACTCCAAAAAGTGACCGTGAATGGGAAACGACCCAGACGGAATTTCGTCCGGACAGAAATCCATCCACCGACATAACCTTTAAAGGTTTAAGGTTATGTCGGTGAATCCATCACGCCACTCCAAGGTCAAATACTTGTCACTGTTGACAACGTCGGTCTGTAAGTATCTGTCGCACAAGAATAAAAAAACAACAAGAAAATAGAAAAATGTATCACAATTGACAGAAATCGAAATCGAAATCGAAACTACGGTTAACCTTCAACCAGTGGTTATGTCATTTTTCGTTGTAACACGAATTATCAACCAATTCGCTTCTCGTCCTAACTGATACGCCCTCTGGTGAAAACTGCGAAAACTGAGCTAAGGAGTAGTTTTGACATTTTGGGTTATTTCTTTAGCATTGTTAAGTAATTTTCATAGTGTTTTTGTCATGTTTTTACAAATAATTTTGATTTGTTGATCTTTTTTATAATGAGTAATCATTATTGATGTGTACCTAAGTGTTCATCATGGGGAAAAAGAAACCCTGAACTAAGTTTTCATTCGTTTCCAAAAGCAGGAACGTCCAAAGTTTTTTTTGAAACCAAACTTGGCAATAGAGAATTAGTGGATAGGAAAAGATTGTGGATCACAACATTAAAAATTGGCAAGAAAGTTTCAAATACCATGAGAGTGTGTTCTCTACATTTTACTGAAAGTGATTTTATTCAAAAAGGTATGGTAAAAATATTTAATTATTATTTATCACTTTGCTTTGATTTATTATTTACAGTTAGAGTAAAACGGAGAACATTAAAGCCTCATGCTATAACTTTACAAGAACATAAGAGGTTCTCCACTTTTACAGTGTTAGAAATAGATAATTTCCCAGTAATTTCATGTGGATTAGATTCCAATGCACTCATTTGTAAACAAACCATATATTTCTATCCACTCCTAAGTTTCTATGGTCTTTCCCGCTAAAATAAGATGTCCTGCATTCAGGACATTTTCACCTTCAACTACAGATTTAGAATTAGCCGATCCGCCCAAATAGTTCATGTACTCTAAAATGCTTAACTTCATTTCTAAAAAATAATGGAAACAATAATTTGAGACTAAAATGTATTTGAGTAAAACTCCTGACTACTACTACTATACAACTGGAAATATCACACCTTCAAAGATATAAAATAAATGTTTATGTATAGTTTATAAAATAAAATGAATGTCACACTAAACACTAGACAAAAACAATACACAATTTACACCTAGAAATAATTCAAAAAAACAAAACTGATACCAAATAAACAACTTAAATACACATGAAATATACCATAAGAAAGCACGAAGTAAACAAACTACTACTCCTTAGCACAGTTCCAATTTCACCGCATGAGCGCTGCAATCTTAATCCGAGTTACCTCTGACCAATGTATTTAGGATGGCACCAATGACTTAAAAATAAAAATCCCAACAACATTAGTGCTGTGACGGCTGTAATGGTAGTGAATAAGACAGGCTGAAGAAAAACACAACCAAGAAATACAACATAAAAAGGAAATTCATGATGAAAAAATAAAAACGATGAAGGAAGAACATTATATTAAAACATCTAATTTAAAAACAATCTTTTTTAAATAAAGGAGGAACTGCTCTAATCGTTGAGACATCCTTAAGTAGCTAAATAGACAATGTATTTTGTTTTTTTTTAACAAAATTAACAGTTCTTCATACTTAATAATATATATCTTAATTATGAATAGCCCTATAATACTTAAAAAAAATATTTATAAAAATTAGTTATATAGTCAATCACACAATTTGTTTTATATAAAAAAGATTTTACTTTTTTATAGCAGCCCTTGAAGATATTGTGAAATTAAATTATATCACTTATGTCATTCATATTAAATCTAGGTATATTTGGTATTATTCCAAAAATATTGATTGCTTTTTTAATCTAAATAAGGAAAAATGGTCATTCGTTCGACACAAAGTTCCTTACTGGTATTTTCGTTATAGAGAAAGAAAAAGTTCTAGGCAACCTTTAATAAATTTTACGAAAAAACAGTGCCTATACAATCATTTCATTTAACAAAAAGACATAATGCATCTAGACCTATAGGGTCTGTATGTGCACATACATTAAATCAATATGAATTTCCTTTATTATTTCCAAAATATTTTGATTTACTGGTTCATTTTTTTGACAAGCTATATTGTGAAGAACATCACAAATCACAAGCGACCACAATTGTTTGAAGAATACATCCTGTTGCTAAGAATCTTAAAGTTATTAAAACTTTCCCTTCAGGAGTTACAGCATTAAATCTAAAAAGCATATACATTTACCATTATGATAAAATAAATTACATAAGCAGTACATACTCTTATCTACTGTATGATATACATTCTCTAATTTTCTCAATAATGTGAATCACAGTGTCTTCTGATAGTCTGAATCTATCTCTAAACTCATTGTCAGTCCGTTTTAAAAAATGATTTTCTCTTTCCCTGAAAATCCTGGCTCGTCTTGGAAACATTTTATTTAAATATAATTCTTGAAAATCTTGGTCATCTGTTATTATAAAATATAACCAAAAAATAATCTCAAACAATGACAGCAAATTTATAGAACAAAATTTTTTTTAACGTTTCATGCCCCAAACACAGGTTAAACTACCGAAATCGGATAGTAAACTTTTGAGTAGTTAACCAGCTGGTGACCGTCTCAAAATGTGTGTTACAACAACCCCATTTACGTTAACCATCGACTACGGTTTAACCTTGCGTTTAACCAACTTGCTCCAATAAAATGTTGCTAATAAGGAATATACAGGGTGATAAAGGTTAAATTTTAAGATTTATTTTTTATGTGTAATCATGCAGCTGATCCCTAAAATGCGGATTATCTCGTAAACCGTTAAGTTTTAAGGTTAATAACAAGTATGCTTTTTTTTATTAAAATAACGTGGCTTTAATATTCTTCTATAAGAAGAGCGCTAACTTAAAGCGCCCTCTACAAATTACATCGAAGCAGGTACCAGATTCTGATTTCTCGTGCCCAAAAACCGCCACTTCCAAATTTTTATGTATACATATCCAAAAACGTAATATTTTAAAGTGAGGAATCTACCATACTTCTATGTACAATTACTTAAGGACCACACTTTATATGATTATGATATATGATATATTTATATATAAATAAATTTTTGAATTATTACACATTATAAAGGGTGTATTTTTAACTTTATTAAAAAAAACAATTTCCGATGTATATAAACACTATTTTGAAAATAAAAATTGCGTCGAATGAATGCTGTAAAAAAATAATAATTTTAATTTTATTTTATTTTATTTTATTAAACAGAGACAAATGTTCATCTTTTTAATTATTTTTACATCAAAAGTAAAATTATATATTGATGATAAATGTACAAATGCCTCTATTAATATATATCTTCCGGTGTATAAAAATCAGTGAAAGTTTTATAGAAATTATAACTTCCGGTCAAATTTTCTATAAGAAAACAAAAAAAAATTAATAGCTTTCTGGGAAGGCTTAGAGTCTCCTCTTTAAAATGCTTTCTTTTTTTTTGCTTTGCGTACATTTTAGGCAAAGATACTTTAGTTTTTTCCCCTTTCAAGTGTACCTAAGCGCCAAGTTTCATCGATATCACATTTTGTGCGAGGTCAAAGTCTCTAACAACTGGACGTATGCATATGCATAATAAAAATTATTTGTTTAATTTTATTGGCCTGTATAATCCATATAGTCGGTAGAGTATACACAGCTAAAATATAGATCCGGATGCTAGGAAGATTATACGTTCTAATCTTTTGTCCATGTGCTCATGCGCATTGCATAACTCGTAAAGGCGCAGTCTCCCAAAGAGGCCGCTTTCGGCGCTGTGTTTTCGTGCAAATCAGAAAAAACAAGATGGTGTCGATTTAATTCAACACCATTCTGCATTTTTATGCATATTTGCAAGCAATTGAAAGAATATAAAAGCGACCATTGCTAGAAGGCAATGATAGTGAACAAAAGCGACTAGCGAAAATGCTTTTTTAAAGCACAGTGGAGGTAAGATCGTGGGAGGCATGGTGCTTCAGAAATACATCTGAAACGTAAATAAATATTGTTTACTTTTACTACATACGTTTTGGAAGAAAACATGAAAGAAAGTTTGTTTAATTTGTTAATTAAAAGCCTCCATTTTCGTATTAGCAATGGTGAACTGTGAAATTACATAATGTTCAATTGTTTATGCTTCTAATAACCTTGTTCCAATTTACATCAGCATTTTTTTCATTAATTATATTTGCAGTTTTAACTGAGTTTCGTGTTTCAGGGTAATTTTTGAATTTGAAAAACTAAAGAAAACGTAGAGATGAATGTGAACCTGTTGCTTTGGTTATGTGGGGTGGGATTGTCGAATCGCTAGTTTAGCAAATCCTGTTTTTCTGCATTATGAGGGAAATGGTAGGAGGCTGTTGTGTTTGTTCTGACGATAGAGGCTGGTCTGAAAATCCACTTGTTTACTGCGATGGACAATCTTGTACTGTAGCTGTTCATCAAGGTAGTTATTTCAGTACTATTTTTTTCAAACATATATAAACAGTTGAAAACATTGTAAAGTACATAGTTTGGTTTTTATTTAGATGTGTATATGTTTTGTTTTTCATGTGTAGTCAAGTCAGCGCTTTGTTGGTGGAATTGTAAAAAACTGACTTAAATGTTAACCTTTAAATGTACCTGCAAAGGTGGTTGCCTAATTGATTTTTTTAGCATTATTTTGCGAAGTATAAACAATCTTAAATTAAAATTCGCAACCATCTATCAGCAAAAACTGTGTTTAAGTTACCAGTTTTGTTAATCATGGTAGCACGGTTGCATTATTTATTTAGCTATGGACCTTGTGCCTGTTTGGAATTTCATTTATTGGATTCGAAGGCCAAATGGTAGAAACCGGCCTTGGTATGTCGAATCGAATATATTGAATTCCGAACTCTTCCCTTATCTTAAATTAAGTTGAGTTTTCAAAAGAAATACAAAAACATTAGAAAACGATTATTTCATCTCACAGTAAAATGTCAATTACATTTGATATTATTTGTCCTGTCAACAAATGTTTGCAGCATTTCTTGGCACTCTTAAAAATTTGTATGCCAAATGTCATGTCACAAATATGTCATATTTAATTTAAACAAATTTTAACATTGTTTATAAATGAACTATAAAACAGGGTGATTTAATAATATCCGTTGTAGCTATTATTATATTCTGAGGGTTCTACCAGTTGAAAATCATTTGATTGATCAATAAGAATCGATTATTGCTATTAAAAAACGAATGCAACCTGTTTTTCAAGTTGCCCTTTGTTGGGGTTACTTAAAAGTCTCCCATTTATGTGTGTTAAAATGAAGGTTGACTGTAACTTGCTTATTTTTAACGGAACACCCTGCATATTTTGTCGAATCGAATAAATTAAATTCATAACTCCTTTGCTTATTTTGTATTTTTTACTTAAAGGGATACAAAGAAGAGAGTGACATTTTGACCAGAACATAGAAGGGACAATAATTCAATTTTTTAATTTTTATACAAAGTGTTGCCGAAAATTATTTCAATACCCAGTTTACAAAAAAAAGTTTTCTCTGATTTTAGTTAGAATTTTTAAAAGTTTAAATAAAAATTACAGCGAACTTAAGTTAAAAAAAAACTTGTGAATCGGCCGCATGTAATGTACAGGGTGAGTCACGGTAGACGCGACGGTCCATTGTGGCTAAACGGTTAATATTTCGAAAATTTTGTTTATTCATGGATATGTCGGTTGAAAAAGGCTACATTTTAAAATTATTTTGAATCATTCAGGTCCCAAAATAGTGTGGCAGATCAAAGTTATATTATTTCTTATGGAAGACCCTATATTTTATTGCGTTTATAAAGTATACGTTAAAAATAAGATAAACTTTCTTAAGTATTCCCTATACATAAGCTTTTTACTTTTCGAGATATTTTGATATTTCTAAAAATGGAAGCACAAGAAAACCAATAACTTCGAAACCCTTGGAGTCAGCCAAATCCAATTTTAACTGAAAGAAATTAGACTAATAATTGAAAGCAATAACGTATTTAGAGTTGTTTAAAATTATTCAGGGCGTAAAAAATGGGGCGATTCTCTAATGACATTCAAACTTCAATATCGTTCTTATTTTAAATAGGACACCCTGTATTTTATAATCCTATTACGTAGCAAATTCCATTACCTTTTAAAAATTATAAAGGTCTACTATGCTTAAATCTGTTAATTTTAGAGTTATTTTTTTATTTTTGTTAAATTTTAAATTATTTTTCCACCGTAATGCCTAAATAACACCCTGTATTTGATCAGCTTAGACTATTGCAACATCATTTTTTGTCTAATATCTAATGATACATTTTCCAACAGTTCCCAGAAACTTTTTCTTAAAAATTGCAAAAATTTCCTCCCATTTAAATGGCCATCAAAGAAATATGGACCAATAACTTGGTCGCCTATTATTCCACAGTATACATTAATTTTCCACCGGTTCTGATGATCTATTGTGTGGAACAAATGCTGGTTTTGAGTATCATAATAATGAATGTTATAAAGGTTAACTAATCCATTATTATGAAAAGTGGATTCATCTGTAATTTTTTCGGATCACAGTCTAAGCTGATCAAATACAGGGTATTATATTTAGGCATTAACAAAAATAAAAATAACTCTAAAATTAACAGATTTAGGCATAGTAGACCTTTATAATTTTTAAAATGTAATGGAATTTGCTACATAATAGGATTATAAAATACAGTGTGTCATATTTAAAATAAGAACGATATTGTCGTTTGAATATGTCATTAGAGAACGGCCCCATTTTGGACGCCCTGTATAATTTTAAACAACTCTAAATACATTATTGCTTTCAATTATTAGTCTAATTTTTTTCAGTTAAAATTGGATTTGGCTTACTCCAAGGGTTTCGAAGTTATTGGTTTTCTTGTGCTTCCATTTTTAGACATATCAAAACATCTCGAAAAGTAAAAAGCTTACGAAAGTTTATCTTATTTTTAAATTATAATCTATAGATGCAATAAAATATAGGGTCTTCCATAAAAAATAATATAACTTTGATACGCCACACTTTTTTGGGACAACCTGAATAATTCAAAATAATTTTAAAATGTATCCTTTATCAACCCACATATTCATGAATAAACAAAATTTTCCAAATATTAACCGTTTAGCCACAATGGACCGTCGCGTCTACCGTGACTCACCCTGTATAGTCACAAAATTTGTCGGAATTTTATACTAAGGCAGATGACCCCATGGGCATTTTATTTTTTTTACAATCTAATTAATGAAAAAATAGTTAAAATACCATTTTATCCCATACTTGTTTTTTATGCGTTCCTTATTAGCCCAGTTGTCAGAGAGTTTGACTTCGCACAAAATGTGATATCGATTAAACTTGGCACTTAAGTACTTAAAATAGTGTAGAAAACGATAAAAAAAATTTTGCTGCTCTAAAATATGTGCTAACTTCACAGTTTCGAAAATAAAATCGAACATTTAGTTTTTCCATTATATCAAAAAAAATTCGGAAAACTAATAGCGCCACGTAAATAGCGGAAAATTTTACTAAAAATTATATTATAAGTTATTTAAAAAAAAAATTGTATTACTATAAAAGATTATTAAAAATAAGATAGCAAATACGAAAACACTACGTGCATCGAGCCGTTGAATACAAATATTCAGGCGAGGCGTTCGGAAAAACTAAAGTATCTTTGCCTAAAATGTACGCAAAGGAAAAAAAAGAAAGTATTTTAAAGAGGAGGCTCTAAGCTTTCTCAGGAAGCCTTTAGTTTTTATTTTTTTTTTGTTTTCTCATAGAAAATTTGACCGGAAGTTATAATTTCTAAAATTCTCACTGATTTTTATAAAACTGAAGAAATCTATCAATAGAGGCATAACAAAAAAAATCCTTGTACATTCATCATCATTATACTTTTACTTTTGATTTAAATATAATTAAAATGATGAACATTATCTCTGTTTAATAAAACTTATGTTTTAAAATTATTATTTTTTTTTTACAACATTCATTCGAAGCAATTTTTATTTTCAAAATAGTATTTATTTCTTTATATAAATCAATTTCTAAATTATTTTCAGCTTTATTTAAAAAAAATATTAATTTCTGAGTTATATAAATACTATTTTGAAAATAAAAATTGCGTGTTGTAAAAAAAATGATTATTTTAAAACATAATTTTTATTAAACAGAGATAATGTTCATCATTTTAATTATATTTAAATCAAAAGTAAAAGTCTAATGATGATAAGTGTACATGGATTTTTTTTGTTATGGCTCTATTAATAGATATCTTCAGTTTTATAAAAATCAGTGACAATTTTAGAAATTATAACTTCCGGTCAAATTTTCTATGAGAAAACAAAAAAAAATTAAAAACTAATGGCTTCCTGAGAAAGCTTAGAGTCTCCTCTTTAAAATGCTGTCTTTTTTTTCTTTGCATACATTTTATCATCTCGCCTGAATATTTGTATTCAACGACTCGGCGCGCGGAGAGTTTTCGAATTTCCTTTCTTATTTTTAATAATTTTTTTTATAGTAATACTATTTTTTTTTAAATAACTTATAATATAATTTTTAGTAAAATTTTCCGCTCTTTCACGTGATTTTTTTTTTCGAGATATAATGTAAAAACCAAATTTTCGATTTTATTTTCGAAATTGTGAAGTTAACATACACTTTAGAGTTTTCTACACCCTTTCAAGTACAAGTTTCATCGATATCATATTTTGTGCGAGGTCAAACTCTCTGACAACTGGGCTATATCCATTACCTTTTTTTTTTCATTTTTTTTGTCGGGTAACGTATTTGTTAAATGTATGAAAATTGTAAATTTTGTACTCTGATTCTAAATAAAAATCACCAAAATATAAAAAAATATTATTAACAAGGGGAAAATCGCGACGTCAAGAGTTTTTTTTTTCTTTATTTCGGTTTTTTTATTTTTAGAGAGTTTCTTTTAAACGATCATTTTTATCAGTTATCACATTTGTTATTGTTTTCTTTAGTTTTACAATTAAAATTACTGATGGATACGAGAGTTGCATGAATTCTGGAAGAGTAAAATATACTTCAAAATATTCACGCTTTAGCACTTCAGACTTTTTTCCTTTTATCAAACCATTTACAAAAACAATTCGACTTCAGCATTCGCATTAGTAAATTTAAAACCACGTATTTCTCTTTTAATTTTGGCACAAAGCGAAATCAAGTGGTCAAATCTGGGCTATAAGGTGGACGATCCAGTAATATCTTTTGAGACACAAATTTATTTGACGATTAGTTTCGGCCCGTGGCCATCCTCAGGTTCTAAGATTAATCATGTTAAAAGTTAAAGTTGAGAGTTCTCAAAGGAAAGATTAGTTCTGTGGCTTGGTACAAGAAATGCATATGTCAAAATATACTTTTATTTAGTACTTTGGCTTATTTTTTTGCTTATTTATCTTAAAAACGCAAAAAGTGACATATGCACTTCTTGTTTCCGCTTTAATGTGGGGTATTTTTTCTTTATTTTTAATAATTGCTTATATTCCGTTTGAAAATGCATGATAGCACAGTTTTTATGGCAAATGTCTTTATACCGGATTGTTCAATGCAGAAAAAAAGTAAATGTTTATACCTTCTTATCTGAATTTTCACTAGATTTTAGTATGACCACCCCGAAAAATCTCGAATACAATACATCAGAAAATGTAAATAAGCAAATCCTAATGGATTAACCAATAATTCTATACCTCAGTGACGGGGAACACGAAATTACTTTAATATAAAAAATAGTAAACTGTCAATATTAAGTACCCAGATATATTTTTATAAAACTAGTATACCTACTAGATATTAGGTTAGGACATTTCCTTAAAATTTAATAATAAATATACACACAACCAAATTTATATGATATAGATACTAAAAAATCTTTGAAAAAAACATTTTCTCATAAAACACTCATATTTCGTTTTTAGAAATACGGGGTGATTCCATATAAATTTGTTTGTTTGTATTTCGTGTACTAGCGTCATATAAACTTATTATAATTAATATAAATATAGGGTTGCATACCTAAATAAGTAAGTCGTTTTGTCCCGATAAGGACCCATCATAAGTTTCCTCACTTCCCACAGAAATAATAATTGGTTCTATTGTTTCCTCTATTAACATATCAAGTTTCCAGAATTTCTCTTCCTCTGCTATGACACGTCTTATAGCGTTTTGCCAATTGTCCTGTGAAATTTTTGATATGGAGTCACATAATAGTTGACGAACATCTTGAAGTTTAAATGTTGTATTGTTTCTCGCGACATATCCCTTCATTTGAGCTCAGATTAGTTCGATGGGGTTAAGTTCACAGTGATAAGGTGGCAACCTCAACATGTTCTTTTGCTATTTCATCTACACTATACTTCTTAAATTTTGGTGAATGTTGTTTACATAACTGCAATAGCTCTTTTTTGAGTAATCCCTCTTCTGCCACTATTTCTTTGGTTATTAGCCAATCGGAGAGTTCCTGCTTTTTCCATTTAGTGTTAGGTAACAGTTCCTTTAATTTTGAATGGTAACTGGCATTGTCCATAACTATTACAGAATTGGTCGGTAATAAATCTATCATTTGATGGAAATATTCCTCAAAAACATCAGATCAGCATCTATGGTACTCTTTGAAACAAATTCTCACAAGCCTCACAAGACCTTTATCATTTGGAAATTTTAAGCCAGTAGACAAACCTTCTATAAATGCCTGATTTGTAACCTGTTTATCTTGCCAAACTTTTTTTACAAATTGTCCTTCATTTATCCATGTTTCATCTAAATAAAAAATATTTTTGTCTTCTCTTCTTAATTTTCTAATTTCCCTTAAATATTGCCTCCTCCAACAAATAATTTCATCTTTCTCTATCAGCGCAGATTTTCTATCGTTCTTCTCCCATACGAAGTCTATCTTTTTTTGTAAATAAAACGAATGCACTTTTCTTCGGATCAGTTGTTTCATAGTACCGTCTATTTGAGTGGGTTTTCTCCCAGTTGACGTTTTAGGTGCTACTGTAATAGTACCATCCTTTCGTTGGTTCAAAAGTCTTAAATTATAAATGGTTACTTCTCCAACTCCGGTCATATGTGAACACTTAGAAACTATACTCCGAACAGTACTATTGAAATGTTCATGTACAAGAGCGTCATGTACATTTAACACTAAAGTTTTCATATGCACGGTTAAATTGCACTTTAATTTTTATTGCACAAATTCACTTGATCAATATTGCTTTTTATCGCCTATTATTACAGAACTAACAATTCTACGTGTTACAATCACAGGACTACACAAATAGAAATGTAAATTTTAACTAAAATAATTTACAATCTGCACAACACTTTCTGTCGATTAGAAATTTTAATCTTTTCTAAGAAAGTTGAGGGCTACTTAAATTGATCTTGAATTGTAAATATTTTCTACCTGTAGAGATTACATACTTACCAAGAATTGAAATAAATTTGTATTTTTAAAAATTTTAGGAAGAAAACCAAAGATTTCATTTTGGAACAAATAATGCTAAACATTTTATTTTAGAAATTATCCGCCACTGATGTTATATTGGGGTTTATCTTCTGGGTCATAAAAATTTTGCTATCATTCATTTTCAAACAGAGTATATACAGGGTGCGTCAAGAAGTCCAATAACTTTATAGTAAGAGATTAGAAAAATATTGATATAAAGGCGAATATCCATAAAAAACTGGTGAACCAAACTTACTTTATTTGAAATGGAACACCCTGTATATTTTGACATTTGCAACATTAACAACCCTGTAACTTTTTACAGTTTTGGCCTGAAATTAATGGTTTATTCAGACGTTTAATACTTGTAAACAGGGCGTGTCAAAACTGAGGGATTATTTCTTCGGTTTTTTATTTTTACTTCTAAAATGGTTAGATTTAGATGTATGATATCGAAAATTGGTTTAAAGTACAGAAATAATTGCTTAGTGCCAAACAAAAATCTACAAATGGATAATTCCGCACAAATCGGCAACGCTGTCAAGGCTTTAATTTTAGAAAAAAAAATACAAAAATACAAAAAAAGCGAATTTACTGCTGCCCTCTAAACCAATAAATTATATTTCAAAATTATTTCACCCGATATTATTAAAAAAATATTTTTTTTGAAGTTAAGTTTGTTTTAAGACAGATTGTATATATGATCCTGTAAATTGCAGTTATAAAAGGGCGTTTTATAATTTTTTAACTAAATTGCCATTACTGAGAAGTTCAGGTAGCAAACCCATTTAAAGAGGGTAAATATAGGGGTTGGATTATTTTCCAAACATACCCTCTACCTTTTTACCCTTTTAGTTTACTTTCTGTCGGCAAAGAAATTGTTTTAAGATGACAAATATTCGGATCATCTTGCGATATAATTTTGAAATTCTTTTTCAGCCGCGCATTCTTTTTAAATGGCTAATTGTCGGTAAAAATTTAATAAAAGTGTTTAAAATTTTTGAAATGTCATTTAAGTGTGTAATGTTAAGTTTGGTAAAATCTATTTTGTGTAAAAATTGCGTAATTTTACTTTAAAAGTAAGTACTACTACCATTCAGTTTAATTGGACCATTGTATTTTTTTTTACAATTTGCCAGAAGTGTTGGACGATTTGCCATTAGATTTGTCGTGGTCAACCCTTAGTTCCGATTTGGACCCTTTCTTCAAAATACCCCTTGTTTGTATTTAAAAAATGAAAACGTAGTTTCACACAGAAAGGGATGAAATGCGGGAAAAAAAAATTATGTATGTTGATGATGATGTTTTGAAACAAGTCCAGTAGTACTTATCGCTTATCATTGTATTTATTAAATAAAAAATAAATAAATTCTCTGATTAAAAAACCGACCTGTATAGCGTTCTACTTAATAGTTGCGAAATTAGCGTCCTTGCGTTAACAATTAACAAATGATTGTTTTTGAGGTTTCGAACAATAAATCAAACTTCTTAATTAAAAATTGCCGATGTTTTGGCCCTATATTAAGCCTTCCTCAGGGCTACAATGATATAAAAAAGAATTGTTATATAACTCAAAATACAAGTAAGTAACTGGACGTAAACAAAAATCATGTACGCTGAAATAGTAAAAAAAAAATACAGAAGTCTGGCATATTTTTTTTTACTTCTGTATTTTTTTTACTGTTTCAGCGTGCATGATTTTTGTTTACGTCCAGTTACTTACTTGTATTTTCAGTTGTCTAACAATTCTTTTTTATATCGTTGTAGCCCTGAGGAAGGCCTAACATGAGGTCGAAAAGTCGGCAATTTTTAATTAAGAAGTTTGATTTATTGTTCGAAAACGACCGTCTGTTAATAGTTCTACTTAATTTTCACAAAGTAAAACAAAATCCCACCATTTTGACAGAAGAATAAGCCATTTTGTGTATGGCCATCCTCACCGTTTCCCCCTGTATAAATGAAATATAGTACCATGTATCTATATTGATAAAAGTTCTTATAAAAATCACAACCACTAACTGGTTTTCAACTCTACTTCATGCTTACGCTTTAATGCATGTATGTATATGCTGTTGAGTTATGTTAATCCATAAATATTTGATTTGTATATTTTTTTTAAGATCACCAATTGATCTGTCCCGCAAATTCCTAGTAGATGATCTTTAAACCATGGGAATCCCCTCGAGTTGCAGCTTGTTAAATTTCTGAAAATACCTTCCCACTTGAGACCAAACCCTCAAACATCTAAACCTCGAGGATCAACGGACGCGACTAATATACAGTTTTCGAGAGAAAGTTATTTTCAGAAATTTAACAGGCTCGAAATGATTCCCTTGATTTAAAAGACCAGTAGGGAATGATCTGTGGGTATAGTGCGTTTCAAGAAATTTCGTTGACTTTCCAAGTACCCCTATATGATTATCATTAAGGTTGTACATTCCTTATTATAAAATAAACAGATCCGTACTGCGATATAGTATAATAAATAAATTTTAGTTTTAGTACATTATCAATACTTTATAAATATTTCCTACCCATATATTGTATCTAATATTGTAGTTTAGATGTTTAATAAGCATATTCAATTATCAAAATCAAGTATTGGGTCCGCAATTAGAGGCCGTCAATACTTTCTTATCGAAGATAAAAACTAAGTACATACCTGCCTACTATTTTCGGTTTACAATCACAAATTATGGGTATTTTATAGACCCTTTACTGTATTGTGGTACTTAGAAAGTCAAAGAAATATCTTGAAAAGGACTGAAGATTTAATGAATTTTAGAAAAAATAAACATTTTTAAATCATAGAAAGCATGAATTGAATTTTATAAAATTGGTGTAATAAGATCCAAATTTAATTTAGTCTATTCTATTATACTCTCTTTTTGTTGTACATAGTGGTAGCTTTTAAATTATTTAAATAATCGCTTAATAGTATGATTTTTTTCAGCTTGTTATGGTATTGTAACTGTTCCTACTGGTCCTTGGTATTGTCGTAAATGTGAAAGCCAAGAGAGATCTGTTAAAGTGGTGAGTTTTAGCTTATTAACTATTAATCGATATATCCATCGGCCTCTGATGATGCAGACTTGGTCAGCGAAACATACTATAGTGGTGTTACTAGTTCTCAACTATTAGGTGTTTAGTTCTAGTTTTTTTTAGAAATGCGAGCTGTGTCCCAGCAAATATGGCGCTCTCAAACGTACAGACAATTCAGGATGGGCGCATGTCGTTTGTGCTTTATATATTCCAGAAGTTCGATTTGGGAATGTCACCACTATGGAACCTATTCAGTTGCAGTTGATTCCTGCAGAGCGATTTAATAAGGTAAATATACTACTCTACACCAACATTATACCCTTTTCTGAAGATCGAAATATATTTTTAACTTTATTTCTAAGGGTCAGCCTATGTCAACATAAGCGCCCATTGTTATCTGTTACTTGGCATCTGTCAGTGTTATGTGTTACTTGGCGTTTCTTATTGTCAAGTGTCACTTGACGTCTGTCATTGTAAAGTTTCACTTGACGTCTGTCATTGTCAAGTGTCACTAGGCGTCTGTCATTGTCATGTTATGCTGATCATCAGGTAGTCGATCAGTATAATTTTGGTTCTTAGTTATTTTTGTTATCGACAATTAATGGTTGATATGTAAGTTTTGATATAGGTTTGTTATATATGCGAAGAGAAAGGGCGACCTTCGAACGCGACAGTAGGTGCTTGCATGCAATGCAATAAAGTTGGTTGCAAGCAACAATTTCACGTGACTTGTGCCCAAGGATTAGGATTGCTTTGCGAGGAAGCGGGCAACTACTTGGACAACGTCAAATATTGTGGCTATTGCCAGTATCATTATAGTAAATTGGTAAGTATCTCTCGTCAAATCATCTTTAATGACTATGTATAAAATAAAGGCTAAACCGTAGATCGTAGTTCACGGACAAAGTTGAAGTTGGTGAAATTGGCAATTTCTCGCGACACAAGTCAAACATAAGGAAAAACCGGCAAATTTGAATATAAACGAAACTTTAAAATGTCAGCAGTAGTACTTTGGCACAATGTGAGAATTTTTATTTTGATCTTTTTTCTTTGTTTTTCTCATTTGAAGAATACTCACTCAGCAATACTAGTTTACTTTAATTAACTTTAGGTTACGTTAGGTCAGGATAGCTTGAGATTAGGTTAGGTTGGGTAAAATCTTTTTAATAAATAAAGACATGTGTCACTTTTGACAGATTTTACATTATCACACATGTCACGTTTTGACATGTGTCATGTTTTGACAGGTGTCACATGACAAGTTTCACATTTTGACAGTTGTCACATTTTGACATGTGTCAGGTTAGGTTAGGTTAGATATTGTTTGTTGTTTCAAAGTACTACTGTTGACATTTTAAAGTTTATATTTGCCGGTTTTTACTTATGTTCGACTTGGGTCGCGAGAAATTGCCAATTTCTCCAAAAGTTATTGGCGACTTGTAGCCAACTCCAGTTGGTCAGTATACTACGATTTTAGCAAAATAAAAATGTAAAAACATCAATTTTACATCAAAAATTAGGATTGCTCTTTATTATCTTTTCACAGAAGAAAGGAGGAAACGTCAAAACGATTCCCCCTTACAAACCCGTAGCTAACGAAGCTCATAACTCAGATTCCAATTCTGAACGCGAACCCGACCACGGCGCTCCGTCGAACTCCAAAACGGGTATATCTCCGCCATCCTCCGGCAAGAGGAAAGCCATTCAAGGAGGTGCGAAACCTCCTACAACAAAAACCACGGGTAAAAACACTACATCCCAGCAACAACCGAAAACCATCCACAATAATCACCACAAAGCTAACGAAAAGACTAGAAGTTCGACGGCTGGAAAAAGTGCGAAAAGTGAGGAGAACTCGACTAGTGGGGAAGTTATTGATAAGAAAGAAACTGAAAACGAGCAACGCGAGAAAGAAACCAAAGACACTAAAGGTTCTAAAAAACGCAAAGCTAACTCAAGGACGCCCACTCCGGTTACTGTAACTCCCAGTGAGGTTAGTGTTGTGATACCGGTTTCGAGTGCGGGAACAACGAGTACTGTTAGTGGGTCTAGTAGTTCGGTGAATAGCGACAAAAAAAGCGGTGGTAGTGGGGACACTGATAAAGCCAAAAAGGTGAGCTTCAACCATTTTTTCTTATTGATTTTTTTTATATAATAAAATTTGAAGAAAATTGTACTCCTCAAATAAAAAATATAGTACGGCATACCGTAACCAAAATGGCCTGTCATCGCCACAAGCTTTTTTCAAGCATCAATCGATAGATTTACACAAATACAATAAAATTCTCCCATGGCAAAAAGTTCTACAGTTACACGGTGGTCCTGTAAACGATTTTCTGTTTGTAAAAAAAAAGTGGTCTAACTTTGTTATCGCCACACCTCTGTTCTTGATTTATTATTATTAGTTTCGTAAAAACATGCATGAATTCACGCAGAACGGACATTTTACACCGCCCGCAAATTCAACAATAGATATTAAAGTTGCAGAAAAAAAGGGCCTAAAAAAGTTACAGCCACGAGGTTGAATTTTTTTTAAATTGTAAAGAATATCATAAATATTAATAAAAAATATCGAACGGACATTTTCTACCGCCCGCAACTACACGAAATTAAATATACCGGATGACCCAAGGGTGTGTTCATGCTCCATAACTTTTTTCTACCCAAGTTTGATTTTTTTTTAACGATAGGACCAACAATGAGTCACATTCTAAAAATATTTATTTATATACAGTATGTCCCAAATAAGACACACAACTAAGTTCTGTTTTTTTTTAATGGGCCACCCCCATTTTTGTTACATTTTCAGATTCGCCATTAAATTGTTGATATAACGCATCCGGGTTTCTTAGACTTATCTGCAATAGTTTTTGACTTATGTCAATTTATGTGTCAAAATAGCGTCGTGCAGAGATCCACAAAAAAAACAGAACTTCAGAACTGTTCAAGATAACTTAATCAACCTTTTTTCCGTCGATTCCTTGAACTTTAGCGCATCTTTTGAAATGTAGGCGAACTCGGAGTCGCCTACTACGATTTTTTGAAAATGACAAATTACAAATAGCAATAACTTGACTTTTTCAAATGCATCACCCTATATTTTATTACATCATTGCATGGGTTTATTTTGTAAAACTTGCGAGATTTATCGCCTGGTTTTAATGGATGAAAATTGGAAAATTTGTAACAGATTAAAAAAAGTGTCATCGCCACATGCCCGTTCTGTTGATTATCGGTTAGTTTATATGATTCTGGTCACCCGAAAAGTCGGAATTGATCTTTGAAAATGTAAAAAAAAGTAGTTGTTATCGCCACACGTCCGTTCTTTACTTGAGGTATTAGTTTTTATTGCAAAAAAGGTGGAAAAAATCGAAACGGACATTTATAACCGCCCCGATATGAACAAACGCGTTTCCTTCGCACAGTGAACGAAACGCCGCTGTCGCATTCAAATTACTCTATACCTCACATAGTTCCACTGTTTGAGGTGGATTTTTTTTAAATGTTCGTCTTGGATTTCCCTATCGATCCCTTATTTGGGATTTTTGATTTGCGCCGAAAAACAATTTATTTATTTTTCATAAAAATCAAATTTTGGAGTCGGATTTCAGAAAAATAAAGACCGAAATAAAAAATCCCAAATGAGGCATCTGTAGGGAAATCCAAGACGAACATTTAAAAAAAAATCCACCTCAAACACTGGAATAGTCTAGGGAAGTTAGGAAATAAATCAGTTTTCTGCATTGTGTTCAGAAAGCTCCCAGGAAAAAAGTATATATGGTGTAGTTATGCCATTTTTCGAAATATGCATTCTGGTGCAATAAATGCATTTTGCAATTGCATAATTACTTGCAACATTATAAGAACGACTGGAAACTCGGAAAAATCACTCGAAAATCGTTACTCGGGGGTTTTCTGGGATGCCGAATTCGATTCTGGCATTAGAATTACTCAGGAGCGCTCGGGGATGGCTCTGCGGGGAAAGGTAATGGAGAAAGTGAAAAATCACAAATTATGAAAATAATACTTTTTATTAATATTGAATTATTCATCATAAAGTTCAATTTTTAACTTAAATACTAAACATCTTCTTCAAAGTCTTCTTCTTCTTCATCTTCTTCCTCGTCACTATCCTCGGCCAAGTTGGAAGTGCCTTTTTGGTTTGAGCAATTGCCATCGCAATGCTTGCATGCAAGTGAGCACTCCAACCCACTTCGGCGGCACCCGCACTTTGTGCCACAGTCGGTTTCACAGGAACAAGAAATATTGCTTAAAATTTTCACAACTCAAACACGAAAACGAAAAAGCATCATGGTCCTAAACGACTGATGTAATACTGATGCCACACAGACGCCGACTGCGCGCGGTAACTATTCCCATATTTTTTTTTCTCTTCAGTGGATACAGGAAATTTCTGTTCGCGCCGGTCCCGCGGTAACGATACTCTACTCTCTTGATAGCTTTGGCGCCTTTTTCAAATCCAGTTTCGAAGCAGAAAATATTTCCAAAGCAACTGTTTTTATAATATGTGTAATATAATTTAATATTAAATTAAAATTTTCATCCCCGAAAACCCCCCGTGTAACGATTTTCGAGCGATTTCATTTGCCCCGAAAAATATTTTTTTTTTTTTTTTTCATAAAAATTAAAGTCGAATTTCAGAAAAATAAAGACCGAAATCAAAAATGCCAAATAAGGGATCGATAGGGAAATCCAAGACGAACATTTAAAAAAAAAATCCACCTCAAACAGTGGAACTATGTGAGGTGTAGACTAATTTGAATGCGACAGTGGCGTTTCGTCCCACTGTACGACGGAAAACGCGTTTGCTCGTATCGGGGCGATTAAAAATGTCCGTTTCGATTTTTTCCAACTTTTTGACAATAAAAACTAATACCTCAAGTAGAGAACGGACGTGTGGCGATAACAACTACTTTTTTTAAAATTTTCAAAGATCAATTCCGACTTTTCGGGTGACCAAAAAAATCCGTCATCCTGAACTTTTTTGTCTAGAATCATATAAACTAACCGATAATCAACAGAATAGACATGTGGCGATGACACTTTTTTTAACCTGTTACAAATTTTCCAATTTTCATCCATTAGAACCAGTCGGGTGACTCAACATGTCCGTTCTCAATTTTTTCTCAACACATTTACTTCCCTCTATTATAAAAACAAAAAACGGACGTGTGGCGATAACAAAATTAGACCACTTTTTTTTACATATTCAAAGATCAATTCCGACCTTCCAGGTGGCTAAACAAATCCGTCACCCTGAACATTTTTTCTCAATTTGTGGCGATAAGTCGAAAATTCTGGTTACAGTATGTCGTACTTTTATATTGAGTTTATTATTTTCAATACAAAAAAAAATTACACTAAATAACTGGATGGTCGTTTGTGAGGATTAGGAAGATAAATCAAACTCCTTAATTAAAAATTCCCGACGTATCGACCATATATTAGGCCTTCCTCAGGTTTTTTTTTAACTAGAAGCTTTTGTTGTTATTCCTTAAAAAAGCAACTTCGAAGTACCATAATATCATTGCTACTTATTTGAAATTTTAAAGTATTGTGTTGTTGTATGTTTTGTAAAAAATAAAATGTATAGTGTGGAGTTACTAGTTTTAAGGAATGACAAAAATTTCTAGTTTCAAAAAAAGCCCTGACGAATGCCTAATACAAGGCCGAACCGTCGGTAATTTTTAATTAAAGAGTTTGATTTATCATCCTAAACCTCACAAACGACCATTTAGTAATTTGTTATAGTCTATTTTTATGTATGAGAGAGTATTAAAATAATAAAGCGTTCGTAATGAAGTTATACCTCGAGTATTTTCGTATGAAATAACCTTTGTATAAATATAATAAATATATCGGGTGTACACTTATATTTTCACCTAATTAACCTGCTTATAACTTCTAAGCAGCTGAAGGTAAAAAAGTGCAATTTTTTCTAAAATATTTTATTTTTCCACAAGGTATGTTAAGAACATTGTGTCAAACGGGCTATGTAGGTATAAGGGTTTAAACTTTGATTTTTAAACAACGTTACGTTCATAAATAATAATTTTAATATAAAAACTACTTCTTACCTACAAATCCAAATCAGAATCGAAATCAGAAGATGAACTGTCGCAACCAATATTTACAATGAGTGGCTCGATCATTTCATCAGTAATATTGTCCAACTTCCACATTTTCTCTTCTTCTTTAATCGTATGATTTACTGCCTTTTCCCAGTTTTCAGGCTTATTTACAGCCTCCAAAAACAACTGTTTAACATCACTCATTTTAAAAGAATTATTTTTTCCTGAAACTTCTCCCTTTATCTGTGCCCATATCAGTTCAATCGGGTTTACTTCGCAATGATATGGTGGTGATCTAACCACCGTCATCCCACGATTTTTTGCAATTTCATCAATTTCATATTTTTTTAATTTCTCTTTATGAAGGGAACACAAATGATACAGTTCTCTTCTCACAGAACCGGGATGGAACTTAATATTCTTTGAATTTAGCCAATTCTGTAAATCTTTTTTTAACCACTTGGTTGTGGGCATTTTTTCTGTAAGTCTCGAGTGATAACTTGCATTATCCATTACTATTATACAGTTCTGAGGAAGAAGATCTATCATTTGTTCGAACCACTCTTTAAAGACATCAGCATTCATGTCCTCATGGTAGTCACCGGTACGAGTAGATTCAAAAGTCAATAAACCACCTTTAACAAAACCGTTTGAACTACCGATGTGTACTATTATCAGTCTGCGCCCCTTTCCTGATGGTGGATTTAAACCAGTAGATAAATTATTTAAAAAAGCCTGTCTTCGATTTGTAACAGTTTCATGTTGCCAAAATTTATTTGGTGTATGTCCCTCGTTGATCCATGTTTCAACTAAATAAAATATATTTCTTCTTTGGTTTCTCATTTCTTTTATAGTCAGGTAATTTCTTCTCCATACTACAATATCGCTTCTTTCTATTAAAATAGACTTTCTGGAATGCTTTTTCCATAGAAAACCTATTTCTTTTAAAAGTTTCCATAGTGTGCTTCGACTCATTTCAGGGTAATCCTTATCATCTCGAACCGTGGCAAGAACTTTGTCTACTGTCGGAAATTCTTTTCTAAAGAAGAACGCATGCACTTTCCTTCGAAGTCTTACTTTCAAATGATTTTCTATTTGAAATTTTGGTTTTCCTGGAGCTTTACGTGCTGTTTGAAACTCGCCACATTTCTCTTCTTTACCAACTCTGTAAATCGTAGATTTCTCAACACCAAGCGTACTACTAACTAATTCCACTGTGTCATCAACACTTTTACATAAATGTTTGTCTGTAAATGATTTAAAACAATTAAATATTAATGTTTTTTCATTAACTGTTAAAGGACCGATTTTTTGTCGTTTACGCGGTACTTCCAAATTTTCCATGATCACACTAGAATTCACAATAGACTGCACACTGCACCTTGCATGTTGCAACTAAACGACATTTAGTAAGCTGTCAAGAATACACAACTGGACCTCCTTACTAAATGGAAAACCTACAATCGCATTTTCGGTGAAATTTGTTGGTAAGGAATTTATCTACTTATAATTCGATTACTGGAAGAAATTCTTGGAATTAAAATAAAACAAAATTGGCAAATAGGTACTTATTGAAAATAATCTTAAGATACGGCTATGTTATCTTTAATACACAGGGCTTTTGGCCTGTCTAAACCTTTTTCTATTGTTCTGTACAGCTTATGGTTATAAAAGACCAATAAAAGACGCAAAACTTGTATTAGCTCAGGTACATTTATGACAATTTTAGGAAATATTTAGATTATTCCGTAAAAATATTTAAAATGACCGTACTAAGTTTTGCATTAGAAATGCTATTTTATTACTCTCTCATACATAAAAATAGACCATAATGCAGGGACGCTAATTTCTCAACTATTAAACTACAGTTTTTTTTATTGATAATTATAGCTCTTTTTTGCCTTGGGCGTTTTGATTATAATAGTAAAGCGGCTGGACATGTTTTGGCCATTTCAAGGTCACGTGCTAGCTCGACGTTATCAGCTTGTGATTATACGGCCGTATCGGGCTAGTAAGCTGCAAGAAGGAAATAAGCTTATGACGTATGACCTTGAAATGGCCAAAAATGTCCAGAATGAACCTTAGAGATTTTTTTATATAACCCGTTTTTGTACTTTTTTATTTAGATCAACTTTTTCGATAATTATTTAAAAAAATTTTTGTTTTTTGGAGATAGATTATCTTCAAATTTACAAATTTATATTTTAAGGCAAAGGTCGACTCTACACAATCCATTTTGTCCAATCAACCAGTGGTCGCTCTCACCTCCATATCCCCTGTAAAAACAGCATCTATTTCCACAACCATTGAATCAGTAGTGAATACTGATACGACGGTAACGACTCCCATGATAATTCATCCGGCACCACAAGTACATTCCCAATCGCTCGTGGTCTCCGTCCCCCTAGTGAATACTACCCTGAGTCCCCACAAAGGAATCGTCAACAACCAAACGAGTGTGTTGACTCCGCTTGCTCAAGAAAGAAGTAGCAGTAGAGGCAGTACAGAAAGAAGTATTGCTGTTGTAGCTGGTAAGTAATGGGTCAATAATTATTATTTATTTATTTATCTACGGCTTAAACAGGTGAATGATAAAAAATTATGTCAAAAAAATTTGTAAAATTGTTTAAAAAAAAATAACTTTTAAATTTTGTGGGAAAATTTTATCGAAAAAATTTTGTCATAGATTAGTGGGAAAAATTTTATTTAGAAAAAAAAACTTATGGGGAATAAATTTTATTTAAAAAAATATTGTAGAAAGAAATTTTGCCAAACTTTGTAGAAAAAAAAAACTAATAATAAAAAAAAATAATATTTGACCTGGAGAAACATTTTTCCGAAAAAAAATTCTCGTGATTTATGTGAGAAAAAATGTTATTGTTGCCAGAGCCCCATTTAGACCAAAAGCTCTCATAAAATGTAATATTGTTGAAACTAGGCCCTATAAAGGGTGTAGAAAACGATAAAGAAATTGTTGCTGCCTTAAAGTGTATGCTATATTTTGCGTTATATCTCGAAAAATTAAAAAAAAAATCGAAAAAGTAATAGCACCTCGTAAAAGAGCGAAAAATTTCACTGAAATTTATATTATAAGTTATCTAAAAAAATCTTGTATTACTATAAAAGATTATTAAAAATAAGAAAGCGAATTCGAAAGCTCGACGCCAAGTCGCTGAATACAAATATTCAGGCGAGGCGTTCGGGAAAAAACTAAAGTATCTGTACCTAAAATGTATGCAAAAAATAAAATAAAAAGCATTTTAAAGAGGAGACTCTAAGCTTTCTTAGGAAGACATTAGTTTTTAATTTTTTTGTTGTTTTCTCATAGAAAATTTGTCCGGAAGTTATAATTTCTTAAATTCTCACTGATTTTTATAGAACTGAAGATATTGTAACGGTTAACTAATTCCAGTAGCTCGAGAAGAGAATAAAAAAATTTAATATCTAGTACAAAGAATTAAAAAGAAACAAATAAGTTTATTAATATGAATAAAATCATTACTTATTGTATTTTGAGTAATCATAGGACAGAATGTAATTTAAAAACAATGTTTTAAACTAGTTCTAGCATGGTAATTTGACATATCAAAATTTAACATTGAAAGCCCATAAGAGATTTTTATCATGGTATATCAAAGTAATTAGTTAAAATTTAAGGGAAATAATAAAAATCATGGAAACAGAGTTCCGGATTTTTAAAATTAAAGAAATACAGTAAGAAGGGGGAATAATAATGAAGTTTTATGGAATTTAAGGAATCGATAATAACGAAGTAGAAATAATGAGAAAAGTATATCAAAATTATTCTTTTTGTCTCTAGAATAATTTGGTGTTAATTAAAAGTAGTAAAAAAATTAATAATTTTTGAATTTTATAAAAATTTATATTAAAAAACTGTCAAATTCCAATCAAGTAAGCTGTGATTTGATGGTTTATAAAAACTATTTCGCGCTGTCAAGCGAGGCTTTTCACCAAAATCTTTTGAAGCGTTCACATCGATCTTCGTAATAAAAACAAAAGAAAATCAAATCAAAGCAATACTGATTGAAGATAAAAAAAAACAAAGAAATTTGCCTGTCAAAATAAGTGAGGTTATATTTTTGTAAATTTTGAAAACTTAAAGAAAAATCAAGAGAAGTCCAATTATTTATCCTATCGTTGTTCCTGTACTATCCAGATCCAGTTGTATCCTGTATTAATTTACCTTATTCCTGTTTTTGGTTCCCTAGAAGATATTGTACCAAATCCCATCTTAAATTGACTAGGAAAATAATCAGAATAAAAAAGTCTAAGTCGTATTAAAGGTACTAATTTACTATATTAAATATCGTTATTTAAAAACGTTTAAAAATAAAAAAAAGGCCACAAGTTTTACAATTAATTAGGTTAGATTTAAAAAAAAACTATAACTAAATTACTTAGATTAGAATATAAAATTGGAGTAAGATAAGAGAGTATTCATAAGATTTGTGCTAATTGTTGATTTCGTAAATAAGAAAAATATTACGCTTACCTTATTCTGGTAAACAACTCTTTCACATAAAATAAAAGGTTAACCGTTATTTATTTTGAATATTAATAAAGGTTTACATAATTTTTACTGAGTCGTTATTATCAATTTCTACAATCACGTGGTCAATACAAACCCTTCCTGAGTTTAAGATTCTCAAATTTTCTACTTGATAGTAGATGGCGCTTAACAAAATTATCCACAACAAATAATTACATTCTGTCGTGAGTTTACGGCAGAAGGCAATAAGAACAAAAAGATATAGGTAAAATTTAAAATTTGTTATAAATATTAAATTAACAACAAACCAAATTAAAGAGCTAAAGTCGAGGTTGGTTAATCTTTTAATAAAATCAATAATAAATTGTAGGTTATGTACTAAAACTCGAAATTAAATAAATCAAATAATAAAATAAATATTCAATAAAATTAATTTTTCTTTTACACACCGATGGTACTAGTAACAATATACAATATTAATAGAGGCATAAGAAAAAAATCCTTATACATTTATTATTATTATACTTTTACTTTTTATGTAAAAATAATTAAAATGATGAACATTGCCTCTGTTTAATATAACTTATGTTTTAAAATAATCATTTTTTTACAGCATTCATTCGACGCCTCTTTTATTTTCAAAGTATTGTTTATTTATTTATATAAATCAATTTCTGAATGATTACACTTATAAAATTATTTAAAAAAATAATAATTAATTTCTGACAACTGGGCTAAAAGAAATTTTTCAAAAAAAATTGAATATTTCTGGGGAAAAAAAATTGAAAAATTTGAACGAAAAAAGTGTGGAAAAAAAATTTTAATTAATAAATTTATTTGTCGGAACAATATCGTGGAAAAAGTTTTGACAAAAAAAATTGTAGAGAAAAAATTACGAAAAAAATAGTAAGGAGAAAAATTTTCTTTAATAAAATTATGACAAACAATTGTGGAAAAATAATTTTCGAAAACATTTTTGTGCAAAAAAATTTATTTAGAAAAATATTTGGATGAAAAAATATTGGTTAAAAAATGGCCAGAAAATTGTGGTGGGTTAATAAAATTTGAAAAATTTTATAGAAAAAAAAATGTATTTGAAAAAGTATAAAAGAATTTGGATAAATATTTTGATTTAAAACATTTTTGTGGAAAATTTTGCCAAACAAATTGTGAACATTTTTGTAAAAAAAATTGCAAGTAAAAATAAAAAATATACGTCATGAAAAATTTGTCGTAGGGCAATTAAAATTTTTTTTTTTTTCGAAAAAAAAAATTGAAGAAAATTTTGTGGAAAAAAAATATTGTCATGGCAAATTTTACCGAAATAATTGAGGATATATGAAACATACGGGTTTTCACCGAAATTATTTAAACTTTTTTCAGATAATATGATTGGTGGAAACAGTAATCAAGATCTCATAACTTCAGAAATGAACACTGGAGGTCTGAAAATTACTTATGAAAAACAAGTGGATTCCATTAACACCGAAGTGGATATGGAATTAGAACTTGATACTGCCCCTTCTGCCAATGTTGAAGTACCTGTCAAACGAGGAAGGTAATAATTCAAAATGGCATTTTTTATTACATTCACTCTTCCGTCTCATTGCTGGACTGCCTTAATTTAACTTAAATGCACCGTAATTCGAATCTAAATTGTGCAGCTGTCCAGCTAAAATCACCCGTGGCACAACTTACTAATATACAAGCATCTTTGTTTTGACTCTCTTGCTCATGCTGAGGTTGAAAGACTATACCTTGATACAGACAACGGTAGAAGGAAAGTAAATTTGCGTTTTATTTCAGATCTCAATCCCAGTCAAACGAAAAGTCTGATCGCGTAAGTCGTAGCAAAAAACGAAACAGTGCCGGCGGATCGAACTCGAATCCTCCACCCACCCCTTTAATAAACAATATCGCCCCGGCAAAGAGGTCGAGCCGATCGCACATCACTCCCCCGCCCGAATCGCCTGGTGCATTTAGTTCCATAACGCAGTCCCAGATTAAAGATTCCCCTCCGAGCAGTCCCAGTTCGGAAAGTCAGAGTGTCCCGCCCAGTTCCGGGAACCGACGAACGCGACCTAGGAAGAGCGATTCTTCGGTTATCGGGACGGGATCAGGATCGTCGAAGGACAGCAAGGACGTCAAGATGTAAGTAAACTTTTAATTATGATTTTTTTGCAAAAAATTAGTTGCGATTCGTGATTTTTTATTATGAAATTTTCGAAAATCGGTAAACAACAAAAAACTCGAAAACCCTGCGTCGGTCGAATTTGGCGGTCCTCTATCGAATTAAGAAATCTGATTAGGGACATAAACTATTAGGGAATCTACATAATTACACAATCTTCTTAAATTTGAGAGCACAATGTAAACAAATGTCTCAAATGTGCTATAAAAATTATTTGTCGGATATGGATAACCGTCTCTCATCTGAGCCCAAGCATTTTTGGAATTACATAAATTCGTTGAGGAAAAACTCTAGTATCCCAAATAGCGCCAGATCAGCAGATACCTTTTCTAGTATTTATACCAATGAAACACTTGATTTTGTGGATCCGTCCACTATTAACGATACTGTAATCTTCCTTTCTACTTCTTAAAAAGATGTGTCTACACTTTATCAAAACCAATACACTTAAATCTCAAATATTTTCTAGTATCTGGAAAACTAGCTTTGTAACCCCTATTTTTAAAAGTGGCAAAAAGGTTATATCAAAAAAGTTCGACCTATCATCGTTCTGCCATTCCTTCATAAACTATTTGAATTGCTCCTCATTTCTCATCTACCTTGGCACTGTAAAAATACTACAGTTACTAATTTGTTATTTTATCAAAACGACATAGTTCTGGCTATTGAAAAAGGTCTTCAGTTCGATTCGATCTACACAGATTTCAGCAAAGCTTTTGTTAAGAGTAAACCACAAACCATAAGGCATTTGACTGCGTCTCTCATGACATTCTACTTCACAAATTAAACCATTACGGTGTTAGAGGAATCCCTCTAAAGCTTTTAGCATCTTACCTAAATGGTAGACAACAGGCGGTAATGTCCAACACACATCTTTCTGAATTTCGATGGAGTCCCAAAGGGATCTGTCTTAGGACCTCTTTTGTTTGTAATCTAAGTGAATGACTTGCCCAAATTCCTATCACCTTACAAATCTGTACTATTCGCAGATGACACGACATTTATTATTTCCAGAAGAAATGATGTAGATCTAAAAATGTCTTATGAGGAGGTAGCTACTAAATCTAACACGTGGTTTGCAGCTAACAAGCTTAAGCTAAATTGTGATAAAACCCAAAACTTACAGATATCTGTCAACAATCTAAATACTAATACGGAAAACAAACAGAGTGTCAAACTGTTGGGGATTACCATGGATGATCGAATAAATTGGTCGGCTCATATTATACAACTAAAGAAAAAGCTCTCTAGTTCACTGTTTTTAATTCGCCAACTTAGAAAAGTTGCTAATATTAACACCCTTAAAACAACATATTTCTCGTTATTTCACTCCCACCTAAGCTACGGTCTAATTCTATGGGGCAATTCGGGATACGCAATTCAAATTTTTAGAATGCAAAAGAAAGCCATTAGAGCCTTAGCAGGTGTCGGTTACTCAGAACATTGCCGACCCTATTTTATTAAATTTAAAATTATGCCGCTACCTTCTTTGTTTTTATTTCAAGTTCTAATTGAGACTCATAAAAAACATGCTTTTTTACCCAAGCGATCTGATTTTCATGTTCACAACACTCGACAATGTCACTATATAAGGACTAATCGTTGCAGACTACATCTTTCAGGCAAGAATTCTCTCAACTATAGGTACTATAATGTACTACCAAATAATATCAAGCAGTTAAGCTGTAACGCCTTCAAAAAATTATTAAAAAACTATCTCCTGAAACACAGTTTTTACTCCACTGAAGAATATATGACTCATAGTAGATCATCAACTGAACTGCTTACCGTTACTTTGTCCTAAACTAAATTTGATTTGATTTATTAGTTATATTAATGACATTTTTATACACTTTTTTTTGACTTGCTACACATTGTATTTGTAAAGTAGTGAAATAAAGCCATCTATCTCTAACTTCTTATTACAAAACTTACATCTATTGGCTTTCCTCTATGGCTCACAAATTGGTTACAAAGTTATCTATAGGCCCCTACACACTATGGGCCAGGCAGTGGCTCAATTTTGCTAGACCACTGTGTAGACAGGGGTTGGCTTGTGTTGATCAAATGGAGGAGTTCCCTACTAACCTCAAAATCTAAAAAAAGGTCTACCAACAGGGAAGGGTTTTATTTGGATAAAATCTACTGCATTATTTCCGCAATGATAACAAAATTCTACTGAGCTTTCCCAAAAGTATCGTTAGCAAAAATAATTTTTATAAACTCCATTTCTGATTGGTTGAAATTAAAGTTGCTATCGAGACTCAATGTGACAGTTTCGTGGTCAAATGTCATTTTACCTATGTCATTGGTTTCGTTAGCTAGAGGCGTCTCCCGACAGTATGAATTTAGTTGCCAGCTGCAGGCTTCGGCGATTGTACGCAAGCAAAAATTAATAAAATGTAACAGATCAATAATCAATAAAACCAAGTAAAGACGAATGACATTTGACAACGACGCATGTCAACTGTCACCCCGAGTCTCGACCAACTTTAATTTTAACCAATCAGAAATGGAGTTTATTCAAATCATTATTTTTCTCAAACGATATATTCTGGATAGCTCAGTAGTTTTTTGTGAACATATTGCATCATTACGAAAATAATGAAGTAGATTTTGACAAAAAAATAACGCTTCCCCGATGGAAGCAACTCCTTTATTGGACCAGGGTATTGGCTTGTGTCTTGTGTTGGCTATCGGTGCGGTTTTCAACACACATCAAAACAGGCCAATATGCGTGAACCAAGTGCGCAGTACATAAGTGACGCGTCCACACACTTGTCCAACTTTGGTTTAGCTTGTGTTTATAATTATTATAATATATATTGTTGTAAGTAAAGAAAGTTTTATTTTTGATTGCCATGGTAAATAATTACAAATACAAATTGTACCTAATTTATTCTGTTCCGGTGAATGGTTAGCGTCCACCATCTGTTTTGTTTCCATTTCTTTTTAACCATGTTCTTGTCAATAATATGTAAGTAGCAATTATATGCCTTAGCCAAACACAAAGCTGCAGCAGCGATTTTATCAATATCCATCACGGAAATAGGGTTAATGCAACTGATGAATGCTGGCCCAAGGTTTACCAAAATACTGGGCCAGTGGCTGGCCCACTATGTGGAGCCAAAGTCAAGGCCAGTGCCGCCATTACGCCAATATTGTTGACCAATGCATTGGCCCATAGTGTGGAGGGGCCTTATCAGATTGAACTCAAATAGTAAGAATCAAATACCATCGTTTCCATTCTTGGTAACCTCTGAAGTTCCGCAGGGGTCCCAACTTGATCCTCTTCTTTTTAATCTATTTATCAATGATATGGTCTCGTTTTTTAGCACTGCAAATTCCTACTGTTTGACGATGATTTGAAAATTTTTCTCAAGATTAGTAATACAAATAATTGTGAGAAGCTTCGAGCTGATCTCACTTCACTACATTCTTGGTCTGTAAAAAACGGAATGTCACTTAATTTAGACTTAAATTGAACGATTTTTTTTTGTAGTTTCCAGAACGGTATCTCTGCCCCCCATATGTTAGGCAACCAGTTGAATCCTAATTCGACTATGCATTCAAAGATGAGCGACCATCTCACCAATGAACTAGAGGCTCATAGCATATTTAACCCCAATGAAAATAATTCTAGTCTTGTAGGACCTCAACTTCATCATCGTGTACTCCAATCTGTAAGTATAAAATAATTGTAATTGTGACTAGTCATTTAATTTGAGAGAGAGAAAATAACGCTGTGTCGTCGAGATAATGTCACTTTAACTAATTAAGTTTCAGGCAAGAGCTAGCAGTACGGGATCCAGTACCGCTTCGGGTGGTAGTGGACTGTCATCCATGTTGGGCGGAAGTAGTGCGAATATACCCCAAACGTTAGACCAATTATTAGAGAGGCAATGGGAGCAGGGATCCCAGTTTCTCATGGAGCAAGCTCAACATTTTGATAGTAAGTGATTTGTGATAAATATCAACTATTATTTTGTATAATTTTTAAAAATTTGGTGCAGTCGTTGATTAGTTTTGTTTGGGAGCTTTGAAACATTTTTTTTACAGTTGCTTCTCTCCTATCGTGTTTACACCAACTTCGAGCCGAAAATTTGAGGTTAGAAGAACACGTAAGTTCGTTGTTACAAAGACGGGACCACCTATTAGCTGTAAATGCTAGATTAGCCATTCCCCTTACCACCCAACCGGCTGCAGCGCCGTTATCGACCCACCCTCATTCAGGTAAATATTAAAAACAATTCTTATTAAGAATATCGTTAATGTATTGAAGAAAAATTGGAGGCCCAAGACGGAACCTTGTGGGAGGGGAAGCCTCTTTCTTTTCTTATGTTCTTCATTTATTTTGTTCCGTTTTGCTTTTGACGGGGATTAGACGGAAATTGTGCTTAATATTTGGCTATTGACTAACCAAGACGAAAGTGGAGTGTATAATTAGGTTACCTGCGTTTGCTGTTTCCTGTTCGCTCTCGTAGACTTTGAAGAGGTGGAATAAAATGCGTCACTTAACAAAACTCCATACTGAATTCGTAGGAGCGACTGCAATGGTGTGAAGAAATTTTTATTGGTTCCGATTTCGCGGTCTACTCAAATTATCGGTTTTTATTGGTTTAGGCCTCGCGCTCTATTCCGAATAATAGCGGACCGGCCCGAGCGTTGATCTCGCGGTCACTGTGAATTGTTTAATTGTTTGTAGGGACAAAACACGATGAGAATATCACACCTACTCTAGCCCAGTGGCGTGTTGTGTGGTACACAAAAATATTTTGTAATTACTGAAATTTAGTTTTTATTTGTGTTTATATGAACAACATCCTGATATTACCATTGTATTGGGTACTAAAAATTCTAGAAAATCATATATTAAAATTGGCTTACCTGGTTAAAAACATTTTTTTTTTGTCTTTGTGTATATTTACTTTTAATGGCAGTATAAAATAATAATTATATTTACCAACTCATAGACGAATACGTTGAACTAATACTCACAAGTGAATTCAACCATAAAAAACAGAATGAACGGGCCCGCCTATGCATGTCGAAAAACGTGCGGTTGCTAAGAGGAGGTGCAACTATGCCTATGACGCGGTGTGATATTTTCATCGTGTTCGGGTTCTAAATGACCATGAGCGAGCGTATTAAATTTTTATTGGAAATTTAATTGATCTTAATTTGATTCTTATTTTGATCTTGGTCTTTTTGGCGTTTTTTTTTTTAATACAGTGAACAATATCCATCCGTCAGTAGCGGCCGTACATGGAGAAGTTCCGAGGCCGTCGAGACACAGTGGCGGCGCTTCCGGTTACCCAACGCATCCGCAAGCATCAGCGCAGCACCCGCCTATGGAAAATGGGTTACCCCCCGATACATATCCCACAGGTTCCCACAGGAGCAGGAGTCCCGGGAACCAACAAAGTCCTAATATGAGGTAAGAGAAAAAAAAAAACAGAAAAATAGCGTTTTTCTTGTCAAAGAGGCATAAAAAAGCGAAACCTATTTTATTTAAAATAATTTTGTACTCGACATAATATTTTTCGACAATTTGACGAAATTTTTTATATAATTTTTTTGTTGAATAAATTTTTTGGGACAGTTTATTTTTGACAAGATTTTTAATTCAACCAATTTTTTTTTGACAATAAAACAAATTTTGGCAGTTTTTTCGCCACAATTTTTTTTTTTAATTTTTTACTTTGATCAATTTTTTTGAACAATTTCTTTTTCTTCGTTTTTTAGAAAATTTTCTAATCTACAAAATTTTTTTCGTTTATTTTTTGTTCTTTTTTTTTCGACCATATGTTGATTTGGGCCACTTTTTTACAAAATTTTTTTGAACAATTATCTTGATCGATTTTATTTTTTTTCAACAAAATTTGATTTTTTTCAAAAAGATAAAAGAGCGAAACCTATTTTAGAAATTCACCAGTTGGAGCGTACCCCAATAGTAGTCTGCACAGACAAAATGCAGACACTAGCGGACGTTCAGCGCCCCGACCACAACCTTATCCATTGTACGATAGGCCGGGGCCTTCTGCACAACAACAGGTATTTCCTCTCATTCTCACATTCATTCTGCATCGCTTGAGGGAATGCCTTACTTAGTTCATCATGTACATAAACTAACAGGGTGCCCCAAAACCTTTGATTTCGGAAGTTACTTCTTAGCTTTTAACACTTTCATTGCTCACCGTTTTTAAGAGGACGAATAGTATAGTTATATACTCAAAATACCCTTATAAAGGTTTTTTTTTAAAAATTTGCAATTTTTTTTACGTCTTCGATTTTTTTTAGATAGTTTTTCGAGGTTTTTCCCGACAAATTTTTTTTCATTTATGGACAATTTGACGAAAAAAAGTTCCACGGGTTTATCATTATTTACTACTTAAAAAGGTAATCTTTTCAAAAGTTTAGTATTTGCCGCGTTAAAAAAAGTACCCTCTTATGCCAATATAATATTGACAGTTGACAGCTGTCAAACGGCATGTAACAATCAAAATTGATAAAATTAATATGTAAACATATGTTTTTAAGTTTGCTCAATTCAAATCTGTTGTCAAAACAACGATATTGACAGTTGACAGCTTTCAACTAGCTGTCAAACAACAAGCAATAATCAAAATTGATAAAATCCACATGTAAATATATGTTTTTGAGGTTGCTGTTACAGTTTTGAGCTCAGCAACCTCAAAAACATATATTTACATGCGGATTTTATCAATTTTGATTATTGCTTGTTTGACAACAGATTTGAATTGAGCAACCTTAAAAACATAAATTAAAATTCCTTACTGGTTTGCTAACATAGTATTAATCTCTTAAAGGGATATAAAGAAGAGAGTGACATCTTGACTAGAATCAGTCAAATTTTAGTGTCAATACTCTCTTCTAACCATAGATGGTAGCACATCTAAATATGCTGTTTGACAGTTAGTTTGACAGCTGTCAACTGTCAATATTATTATATTGTCATTAGATTTGAATGCAGCGACCTCGAAAACATATAAATATAAGAGGTTACTATTTTTTAACGCAGCAAATACTAAACTTTTGAAAAGGTTACCTTTTTAAGTATTAAATAATGTCAAATCCGTGGAGCTTTGGAGGAGCCGAAATACGAAAAATTGAACTTTGTGCCCATTGAGACTTTTGCTCAGGATGCCGAAACGAACAACATATCCAAATTTCAGCCAATTTGACCGGGAACCAATTCCCATAAGATTTGTGCGGGGTTCTTTGTTTTGTTCATTTTTTAGAAAATTTTTGATTCGACAAATTTTCGTGAAATTTTTTTGTTTCGAGATTTATTTTTCGGTAAAATGTTATTTGGGCCATTTTTTACTATTTTTTTTTTTAATTTTTTGAAAAAATTTTTAGCTCTACAAGATTTTCGTCAAATTGTTTTTCGACAAAAAGTTGATAGGGCTATTTTTTTGCAATTTTTTTTTTCAAAATTTTAATATTTTTTTGCGACAAAATTTTATTTTTTATTCGGCTGTTTTTTATAAAAATAAAATTTGTTTGTAAAATATATTTTTGACATTTTTTTCAAAAATATTCCTTTTTTTTCGACAAAATTTCATTTTTTTTTGGCAATTTCGCCACAATTTTTTTCTTTAAAGTATTTTTTTTCATTTTTTAGAAAATATTTGTCCATAATTTTTTTTTCGGCAAACTGTTGATTTGGGCCATTTTTTACAAAATATTTTAAACAATTGTCTTGAAAGATTTTTTTATCTTATTTTCTTCTTCGAAATTATTTGTTTTTTAGACCAAATTTTATTTAGGTTTTAGTTTTTATAAAAAAAATGTTTCTAAAATATATTTTGGACATTTTTTTTCGACAAAATTTAATTTTACTGACAATTCTTTGGACAATTTTTATTATATATATAAATTTTTAAAATACATGACTTTTTCTCATACAACAAAATTTTGAAATTATCTTTTTAACCATCTGTTAGTCGCTGCTATAATCGTAAATTTGAACAAAGTGGACGAGAGCAACGAAGAGTTAAAAGCCAAGTAATCGAAATCGGGAGATTTGGAACAACCTTAAAATAATTCTAAATTCCGTTGTGTCATGTCAGTGTGCATTTTTTTTAAAATAAAAGTAACTGCAAGAATGTGGGGAAAGGGGAATTATTTTGAGTGGTCAGTATAAAACAAATATTTTTATAATTAGTAGTTAAATTTGCTCTGGGAGGAACATTGATAGACAATTTCAGAGTTATTTCAAGAAATTTTCATTTTGTATTTGCTTGGTTGTCAGGGTTAATTATTTCTTGATTAAATAAACTAAATGGCTTTGTGGTTGTGGGACTTATTTTTTCTTCATCCGTATAAGGACGATTTTTTTATATTTTTCTACTACGAGGGTAACACCAAAAAAATTCACCCATTAATCTAGCCAATAATTTGAAATTCCTCAAAGGATCTTTGCTAAATAATGGTTTAAAACCAGATCTTACCTTCTATGATTTTTTTTCCTTTAGCCGAGATTGACAACGTTATTTTGAACAATAAACAGTTTAGTTTGCAGAATTTATGGTGTGATCCTCGTACGCACTATGTGCATCAAAAGTAACGAACAAAACAAAATAGAAATAAAATTAGAGTATCTAGATAGCGAAATGCAAAAATATGTCAAAAAATTATGTTATCTAATATTAAAATAGGCAGTTGTTTATAATGTTATGGGACGACGGTAAAACAGGTGCAGAAAGTTGTAAAAGTATCTCACTGACCCGGTAACTCTCCAGTTAGTTCATTGAATTGAATCGGGGGCTCGTGTTTTATAAAAATGTAGAGTTTAACTAAAATAACACTAATACCCTGTATACAAGTATTTAATAACCAATTTCTTTGTCAACCTTTTTACACGTTTTTAAAAGCCATTTAAATTTAGTGTTAATACATCGAATCTACCTACATTTGTATTTTAATTAAAAAATCCTCCCGTGGTGTAAAGGACCATTCAGATTTTCCAATCCAATAATAATTGGCACGCCATTCTTTATTTTTCAGGTGGTAATACGAAGAGAGAGGGGCGACAGAGACTCGGAGATGTATCACCATGCATCCTCGAACCCTAGCTGAAATCTTGTTGACCCTTCGTTTAGTATTACAAGATTATTAGACTTGCATTGACAAATCATTAAAGAAATGAATAGAAAACGGTTAATGGAAAGTTACTAGTCAATTTAATTCAAACGTCTGAATAGAAGTGGTCACTTTGTAATTTTTCATCTCAAGTTTTTATTAAAAATTCTTAAATGTACTCTTAAAGATTGCTAGTGGGAAAGGTACTTGTAGAACTTGATTCTATCCCCTATTGATTTTGCCACCCATTATACAGTTGATACGATACTGGCTATACAATACATTTGCTTTAAAAACAGTCATTAAGCGGTTTTGGCGCATTCTCCCGAACGAATGTGTAGTAGATCAGCCATTTGTGCCTGGACCGCATGCGCTGTAGATCGGGAACAGTAAAATGTGTCCGGTTTGTAAGTGCAGTTGACTATTCCGGGCGGAAGATCAGACAAGCGTGCCTGTACCGCATGTGCAATAGATCAGGCAAATATGATTGAATCAAATGCGCTGTTCTAATGTGGAAAGCAATAAGAGCGAACACCTTGAAGGGTTGCTTATTTGTGCCTGGACTGTAGGCCCAGTAGATCATACAAATGTGCCTGGACTGTAGGCAGTAGATCAGGAAAATGTGTTTAAACTGTATGCCTAGTGGATCACGCAAATTTGCCTGGACTGTATGCGAAGTAGATCAAGCAAATGTACTTGGACTGTATGCTTGGTGGATCACGCAAATATGCCTGGACTGTATGTGAAGTAGATCAAGCAAATGATTGGACGAGTAGGCAGTAGATCAGGCAAATGTGCTTAGACTGTATGCTCAGTGGATCACACAAATGTGCCTGGACTGTATGCTAAGTAGATCAAGTAAATGTACTTGGACGAGTAGGGACTAGATCAGGCCAATGTGCCTGGACTGTATGCGAAGTAGATCAAGTAAATGTACTTGGACGAGTAGGCACTAGATCAGGCAAATATGCCTGTACTGTATGCTCGGTGGATCACACAAATGTAACGGGACTGTATGCGAAGTAGATCAAGCCAATGTACTTGGACAAGTAGGCAGTAGATCAGGCAAATGTGCCTGGACTGTATGCTCGGTGGATCACGCAAATGTGCCTGGACTGTATGTGAAGTAAATCAAGCAAATGTATTTGGACGAGTAGGCACTAGATCAGGCAAATGTGCTTAGACTGTATGCTCAGTGGATCACGCAAATTTGCCTGGACTGTATGCGAAGTAGGTCAAGCAAATGTACTTGGACGATTAGGCACTAGATCAGGCAAATGTGATTAGACTGTATGATTAGTGGATCAAGCAAATTTGCCTGGACTGTATTCGAAGCAGATCAAGCAAATGTACTTGGACGATTAGGCAAATAGGCATGGACTGTGCGAAGTAGATCAAGCAAATGTACCTGAAGAAATAATTAGTATTAGGCGTTTTTGAGGAAATGTTATTGTCGATGCAGGTAAGATCTTGATTCCTCGACGATTTGAGTCGTATAGGTTGTTACGAATTTTTTTTACACAAAAAATCTTTAAGAGAACATTTAGGAATGTTTGAGGAAAAATTGTAGGTGAAAAAATAATAAGATGTGTGTGTGTATAGATTTCATTTGGCGACCAGAATAGATTGATTAATTAATTGGATAATGAGGAATTTTCAAAATAATAATTTGCTGAGGCTGATGATAAGTAACTCGTATGCCAAAAATTATATTATTTTTTTTTAAATAATTTTTCATTGTGTTCATTCGGAATGTAGCTTGGCTTTGATTCAAAAAACTCCTTTACAGTTTTTTGACGTATCCTATTTTAAGATTATTATTAATTATTTTTTTCATTAAATTATTTTTTATATTTAGTATCCATTTTACTTTTATAACATTAATTTTTGTCTAATTATAAATTTTACATTTATATTGTGTTCACCAAAAATGCAGAATGCAGAAAATATATTTCGTCATTGTTTATATTTTTACCATTTATTACTTGCGATTCGCAATTTCTTTTTTTTTTCAATTTTAAATTTTAACTGATTCTGAAGATGATCCTATAAAGGTAGAAACGTCTCAAAAACAAATCTGGTTGTTTATTTTTTACTGATCTACATCCAACTAAATGTACGCTAGTAGAATTAAAGATGAAATGGATATTTGGGGATATTTTAAACACATTTTAAAAAAATAAATAAAATTTTGCTCAATTTACAATTATTTTTTAAAAATTATTATCTAGATAATTGCAAAAATGTAAATAAATTATTAATTCAAAAAGATACTTTCAGATACAAGGAGTATTAAGGATTTAATGAATGAAATTTGAGACCAAAAAAACGATATTTTTGATTATATTGAACCGCTACAAGCCAAAAAATATATAAAACTTTAAATCCGAAAAATATCAAAAAATGAAATACAGTGCGAGCCAAAAAGTCTGCACCTTAGGTAAAAAAAATTTATTATTCATGTGACAGAAAATTTTATTCTTGATAAAAGTTGGTGCGTTGCATAAAACTGCTATTGCAAGCGTCAAACTTTCAAATTTCTAAATGGTATATAGGGGCGGGCAAAAAATAGGAATTTTGACCAAGTGTAAAGTACCCTTATTTTTGACAATATCAAAAAAATTATTTAGGAAAGTTTAGAATTAAAAATTACACTGAGATTTAAAATCACTGCACCAACTTTTATCAAGAATAAAATTTTCTGTCAAATGAATAATAAAAATTTTTACCATATGGTGCAGACTTTTTGAGTCACACTGTATATAAAATTATTTTGCATCAAAACATTTGGTACTTATTCGCAGAAAAAAAAATTACGTCAGAAAACAATCAAATAAGAAAAATAGAACAATTTTACATTAAAACATTCGGTCCGCGTTCAAATCAAATCGATCATTATGGAAAAAAAAATGAAAATATCAAAAAAAATCATAAAACGATAAGTACGCAGAGAAAAGAAAAATAACGCCACAAAACATTCAAATCAGAAAATTGTGAAGAAAATATTTTGCAGAAAAAACAAAATATACTTAATGTCACAAAACCTTCCAGTCAGAACTGTCAAACTGTCAAAACCTTCAAATTAGAAACATATTTTAGAACTATTTTGCGTCAAAACCTTCCATTCACAGGAAAAAATATATAATTTAGGCAAAAAAACATTCGGTACACGAAGAAGAATAATTGGCGTCGCAAAAACCATCAAATCAGAAAATTATCAAGAAAATATTTTGCATCAAAACATTCGCGCACAAAAAAAAATGAAATCATAAAAACTTCGGTACGCGCAGCAAAAAACAAAATATAATGTCACGAAACTTTCAGATCAGGAACATTTGGAGAACTATTTTGCGTCAAAACTTTCAATTCAGAAAAATATTTTTGAACTATTTTGCATTAAAACTTTCCATTCATAGGAAAAAAAAATTTAGGCAAAAAACTTTTGGCGAAGAAGAACAATTAGCGTTGCAAATATCTTCAAATCAGAAAATTATCAAGACAATATTTTGCTTCAAAACATTCGCCCAAAAAAAAATAAAAACTTCGGTACGCGCAGAAAAAAAAAACAAAATATGTCACAAAACTTTCAGATCAGGAACATTTGGAGAAAGAACTATCTTGCATCAAAACTTTCAGTACGCGCAGAAAAAAATGTCAAAATCGTTTGTACACGCAGAAAAAAATACGTCACAAAACCAATCAGAACTATTTTGCATCAAAAAAGGTAAGCGCAAAAAAAAATTAACTGACAAAACCTTCAAATGAGAAAAATATCAGAAATATAATATAGGTCAGGTCTATCGTAGTTTTTAACAAAAAAAATGTAATTATAACATTTTAAGGAAAAAACATGCGCAATGGTTTAGAGATCGTTGTATTACTAGACCAGCCTTTGAAAATGGTAAAAAGTGAAAAAAAATAATAGTAGGATGAAACCCATTGGAAAAGGAAGAGAATATAACAAAAATGAAAGGAAAAATAATTACGGGCGATCTGAGGTCGGAAAGTGGAAGGGGGAAGTTTTTAAGGGTAGAAAACTGTTTATCTGGATTTCCGGCAAAACTACAAGGCCTATGGAAAAAAGTTAAATGGCAAAGTTGTAGGTAATAAAAATATCTACAACTTTTGTGTTTACACTTTTTTCACATAACCTCAAAATGTATGTGAAAAATTATCTTTTACAAAATTTTTTTTTAACGAAATTTGGTGAAACCTAACACACTGTAATTTTTTTGATTTAAAATATTTATTTTTTCACCTTATTTTGACTTAATATCGAAAAATATATGCTTTTTTAAAAAACTCGGTGGGCTTTTTGTTCGTTGAAGTCTCTACTTTTTGATGGTTTAAAAAAATATGCATTACTATGGTAAATGTTCTCAAAAAATGCAAAGAAACGAAAAAAACTCGAATCCGAAATTTTTTTTAAATCATGTACAATTTTGATGATATTAAAATGTATACTTTAATTACTCAAAAAAGTAAGATTCCGTGTTACATTTACGTTTTTCGAGTAATTGAAGTATAAATTTAAATAAATAGCTCAAAATTGTAAATGATGATTTAAAAAAAAAAATCGGATTCGAGTTTTTTCGTTTCTTTGCATTTTTTGAGAACATTTACCATAGTAATGTATATTTTTTTACACCATCAAAAAGTAGAGATTTCAACGAACAAAAAGCCCACCGAGTTTTTTAAAAAAACAGATAATTTGACGTGAGAATTTTCGATTGAAAATTAGTGTGCTTTTTCGATATTAATTCAAAATAAGGTGAAAAAATAAATATTTTAAATCAAAAAAATTACAGTGTGTTTGGGACATAAAAAGGTAAGTTCCCCAAATTTCGTTAAAAAAATTTTTTTTTCGTAAAAGATAAAAATAAAAAACCAAAAACTTGGTTATTTGAATTTTTCACATAAATTTTGAGGTTATGTGAAAAAAGTGTAAATACAAAAGTTGTAGATCTTTTTATGACCTACAACTTTGCCATTTAACTTTTTTCCATAGGACTGTAGTTTTGCCGGAAATCGAGATAAACTTAAAAAGTCACCCCCTTCCACTTCCCGGTCTCAGATCGCCCGTAAATTATTTTTTCATTTTTGTTATATTCTCTTCCTTTTCCAATGGGTTTCATCCTACTATTATTTTTTTTTGTTTTAAAAATTATCGACCCTGGTCTATACCGTCGACTTAACGGGGAAAAAACCACAGGGGTAAAGGGCCCAATTATTTTAGGTTGCCCGTACGTACGCTAATAAAAATAGATCAAATCTGCGATTTGTGAGAATTGTTTTTTACCAATAAAATCGTAAATTACAGAAAAAAATGTGTACCTATCTACATGGTGTTACCAAATAAGTGCGAAAGTTTTTAGAGGCTGAATCCGTACGAAAATTAAGGGGGGTCTTTCATGTAAACAAAAACAAAATTAAACGTTTCCAAAAAAAAATATATTTTTTTTTCCTGAGATTGCTAAAGAGTGGAAGCATATTCTACCAATAAAAAGAGTACCTATGAATATTTTTTTAATTTTGTTGTGATCTTTTAAAGGGGTGAAACATGAAAGCCCCTATTCCATTTTTTACCAGAACTTTTTACCGAAACAAAATTTCTCAATTTAAAAATATGCGTTGAAAAGAAGGATTGATTGCAAAACTTTTTTAACTCTTGTGTTGTATCCGTAAAAGCAATAGTTTCCTATTAGAAAAAAATAAAATACAACATTGTGCATGAACGGATTTTCTGTAAATGGAATTGAAAATATCTAGTAGGTGAAAAAATGGCCTAAGAGCTTTTGTTTACATGAAAGACCGTCTTTAATTTTCGACAAGTAATCCCCCATAAAAACTTTTGCACTTATTTGTTAACACCCTTTATAGCAACATATTTTATTTTTTTTCTAAAAAAAGCGGCGTTGACAGTAAATCCTTTTTTCTTAACTATATCCTTAATAATATAGATTTGGATGAATCTCAGGGAAGATAACCTTAATATTTTAATAAACTCGTATTGCCAGTACACAGCCATATTAGTTTTAACTCTTGTAAATATTAGATTTGCTAGATGCCATTTTATGTTCATACTTTCGGAGTAAGTTATAAATAAACTAGAATGATCTTATCTAGTTTTGTAAAGTCAATACAAAAAAAGAATGATCCCTATTTTTCTGCCGATATTTTTGGGGTTTTGTACTTTTATAAAGTCTAGAATAAAAATTATGTATAGTCTTAAGGGTATCAAATTTTGTGAATGTACATTTTTGTTTTTGAATACTGTAAATTTGTATATTTTTTTGTTTTTGTTTGTAATATAAGTATTTGTAGAAGTGTTTGTGTTTTATTTGTAATTACGTTTTTCAGTTACATAAAATTGTACTTTTGTTGAGACTTTACTTTCGAGTACATTTTAAATTCGTATTATAGTCCAAAAAAAATAATATGAGTTTCTCTTTCATTAAACTCCATCCTAGTTGGCGAAATTGCCTAAAAAAATTCGCAAAAACGGTTTATCGTGAATAAAAAAAAGTATAACTCCAATAGAAAAAAGTAAATGAGAAAGTTGTAGATAATAAAAATATCTTTCGATTCATTTTTTATAAGTCTCGATCGAGATGTAACTTTTATCGAGATATATCGAAAAAACCGTCCAAAATCGCATTTTTTTGTTTTTGCTAGAACTTCATCAAATTTAATTAAATTTATTTGATACTTGACAAAATTTTAAAAATATTTATTAGTTTTCGAGATATTTCGATTTTTCGAAAAAAAGGCGCTTGCGAAAATCGGCTACTCTTGCTCGAGGACTGATAATAGAATAACGATCTTGAGCTTATTTTCTTCGGAAAGACTTATACTTTCATCCTATAAAAAGTTTATACCAATTTTTTAAATTTTAAGTACCCAAAAAATGACATTTGGTTTTTTTTTCGATCGCTATTTTTAACTATCTTTCAATTTTAATTGTAACGTTACGAGTATTTGGGACATTGTTCCTGTCCGCATTAGCAGAGATCTGGCCCGCTTTGTATCCCCATTTGCATAAATTTGCCTTACACCTCCCCACTTGGGCTCGAAGGCGATTAAAGCTCCTCCAGATAGGCCATTTTTGGTCGCTTCCTGTTGGCATTTGTTCAGCGGGTTGGATTCCCGTTTCGTGGTCGTCGGGTATCATCAATGCGTCCCACATTTGGCCGTCGCGCGGGTGTGGCGACCGAGGCAGTCGCCTTGGGCGGCCGGGACCAGGGGGGCGCCGCCGTGGGTAAAAAAATAGTATATTGTGTCACAAGGGCAGAAAATGAGCTTTAGCAGCCTGAGGCTATTAGCTGCATGAGCTAGCGAAGGTGCGTAGATAGTGAAAAACTACAAAATCGTGTTCTTTATGATTTTTGCGGCGCAAGGCCAGAAAATATTACTTTTGGGCCGGTTTTTTAGGGTTGATATGATTTATTTTCATATGTATGGCCGGCGAAAAATTATATTTTATGCGTTTGTAGTCTAATTCTATTTATAAGCACTTAGACGACTGTATTGGTCTCTGTATTTGCATCGCTGAGTATTCATTAACAACCTGTTACGAAATAATACAAAAGCATCCCTCGGAACCAAAATAATTACGAGTTTTACCGGGGGGGGGGGCGATTAAATCTTTGCCATGGGCGCCTACAAACCACGCGACGGTCCTGTACACTACCTTCTATGTTCCTTCTACAGTTCAGGAAGCTGGTATCTCGATTTAAGACGAGGCCTAAGTGACTGTATTATTTTTGTTATTTTGATGGACAATCTACAACTGGAACTCGGTAAAAACGTTCAGCCGCCGTCACTGAGTTCTAATTAAGTTGTTAAAGTTTATTTCTATTGCAAACGTCAATAAATTCTGCAGGTGTTTAAACGCTGAATACCTTGTTTATATTACGTTTTGTATTTGTTTAAAATTATCTAATGTTTTTGGTTAAAAAAAAAATTTAATCGCAACTGAAATTAGTTGTTTTTAGATGGATTTTTTCGCTACGTTGTTTACCAGAGCTTTACAAATAGAACAAGTTTTTAAATTTAGACGGTTTATTAATAAAATTATGTCAAGGTAATTGTCCAGTGTTTCCAAGAAAATGTTACTATTCATATATTTTCCTTATTATAATTATTTATCCATGTACTTTTGAATGATTAATAAACCATTCTATTATAAAAGAAAAAATAATGAAATGTAAGTTCTTTCCCCTGAACGTAACCACAATTTTAGCCGAGTGTTATGGTCGAGATAAGGTTATGTGTACATCGCAGCCAGCCACGATTTATTCAATTTTGAACCGTCTGACGTTACAGTTGCATAAAATTAAATGCAATTTTAAGAATTGACGAATTGGTAATTAACGATCGAAAAACAGTAGCGCGTTGTTGTGCAGTGGGAAGATGCAGGAAATACGAAGATTTGTAATATAATTTAAATTTTGTGAATCATGTCGGAAAAACCGGAAATTAGTGAAAATAATAAACGAAAATGCACAAATTACTGTCAGAAGTTTACTTATACAGTTGTTACTTACACGGAGTTATTTTTTTACGAGTAAGTAGATTATTTTTAGTATTAGTGGTTTGAAGTTAGCCAGCCGCTTTTATTGTTATACTTTGTATTGATTTACGGATGAGAGTGTAGCGACAGGGGTGTACTCAGCGAAGACCTTTTGTTCGTCGAAAAGAAATAATCAGGTTCTATAACCGCGAGTTGGTTGGTGTAAGAGGGGTTGGTTATGACCGCCCAAACTTCAAATTCAACTATAAGTCGAGAATAAGGGGTGTTTTATTAATGCGAGAAAATCCAAATACTCACTTTTATAGTGCAGGCGAGATAGGTAATTTAATTGCAAAAACGTAAAGTAATTTTCTGCACGGTTTTTATGATTGGAAGTGGCAAAAGAGCTTACAATGAACGTAAAAAAATTCGTCAAACAAGAGGGGTGCTAAAGGTTTAATTAGAGGGGGGTTAAAAAGGGGGCAAAATGGTATTTTGCGATTTTCCGCGAAAGTCCATGTCTTATCAAAAAATATCCATTGGCAAAGTTGTAGATCTAGAAAAAATGTACAACTTCTATGCGAGTCATTTTTTACCATAACCTCAAAATTTTCGCGGAAAATGCAAAAAATTATAAAAAATAATTTAATTTTGATGAAATTTTGTGGAAGTATACCTTTTTAGGACCTTCAAGGTCGAAAACATTTTTTTTTTCAAAATTAAAGTTGGTTTGCAAAATATCATCGTATAGGGTTCTTTAGGACCTCATTTTTGAAAAAATAATTTTTGCAATAACGTATTTTTCAGTACTTAATTGTTGATAATTTGTTTAAATTTTTAATAAAATTAAAAACTGATTACTCCATTGAATTCTACAGAAAAAAAATACGAAAAAAACTGTGTTTCATTGTAATATAGAAAATGCAGTTAAATATAAAAAATAATTATTTTTTAAATAGTTTTGAAAAATATTCAATATGAAAGTTGTAGATTATGAAAGGACACCTTTAATATAACCTCAAAACTGTCGAGAAAAATTCGAAAAATCGTATTTTTCTTTTTATATACAGGGTGGTCCTTAAGTAATTGTACATAGAAGTATGGTAGATTCCTCACTTTAAAATATTACGATTTGAACTAACTTGCTCTAATAAAATGTTGCTAATAAGGAATATACAGGGTGTTAAAGGTTAAATTTTAAGATTTATTTTTTGCAATAACTTTAGCGTTTTTGGATATGTATGCATAAAAATTTGGAACTGGGGGTTTTTGGGCACGAGAAATCAGAATCTGGCACCTACTTTGATGTAATTTGTAGAGTGCGCTAGTTAGGCCACATTTGTGGCGTAAATGTGTGATAAACTTTTTTGCTCTTTAAGTTAGCGCTATTTTTGTAAAAGAATATGAAATCCACGTTACTTTGGTAGAAAAAAGTATACTTGTTATTAACCTTAAAACTTAATCAGCTGCGTGATAAGACTGGTCGGCAAAAAAATTTTTTCTGCCCCTGATACCATTCTTAGTGATTCTTATGTAAAATGACCTGCTGGTGTATGATGGGGGAAAACTGAGGTCATATTCGGATTCAGGAGGTCATTTTATATAAGAAACAGCAAGAATGATGTCAGGGCCAGAAACATTTTTTTTTGCCTACCAGTGTAATCATGCAGCTGATCCCTATAATGCGATTATCTCGTATACCGTTAAGTTTTAAGGTTATTAACAAGTATTCTTTTTTTCTACTAAAATAACGCGTATTTAATATTCTTTTACAAAAATAGCGCTAACTTAAAGAGCAAAAAAGCTTATCGCACATTTATACCGCAAATGTGGCCTAACTAGCGCCCTCTATAAATTACATCGAATTAGGTACCAGATTATGATTTCTCGTTCCCAAAAACCCCCAGTTCCAAATTTTTATGTATACATATCCAAAAACGCTAAAGTTATTGCAAAAAATAAATCTTAAAATTTAACCTTTAACACCCTGTACATTCCTTATTAGCAACATTTTATTAGAGAAAGTTGGTTCAAATCGTAATATTTTAAAGTGAGGAATCTACCATACTTCTATGTATAATTACTTAAGGACCACCCTGTATATAATAAAAGGTATGAAAACGAGTTATTAAGACCGTATTTTAAATATACGGGGTCACCCATAACGCCAGAATTAACCAAATTTACTCTATGTTAAATCTTCCTGTATATTTTTACATTTATAAATTCTTAATGATTAATTTCCTATTTGTTTAAATTTCTCTGTAAATCTTATTGTTACAATATAAGTTCATTATCAATATTTTCTATATGCAGGTAATATATACTAATATATATATTATTTGTGGATTCAAAGGATTGCAACCGTTGAGATAAGGATATATTGAAATCATTTTTAACTTTTAGATAAAGCAGAGTATTTTATTTTATAAATTCTCCTGCACTGATTTTCGATGTTACATTGAGGTTGCTTTTTCAAATAGACTGTAAAATAAAGTAACTTTGTTTCACCCCGTACCCCGTCACTCGTAAATACCAGGTGATACCCCAAAAAAAACCGGAGTAGCGCTGCCCTGGAGGAGATTTCAAAGAACGCATTTTTCCGCTAAAATTGACCGCAGTTAAAGGCAGGGTTGGATTAATTGAGTCATATTTTATTTCAAGAGATTAATATGTCTGTTGTGGAAAAACCATTTAGAGAGCTCTTTCAGAAATGGGATTTAAATAATGTCCTGTCAAGAAAATCAAATTATAATAGAGTACCTATAATCGTTTAAAAAATTGCACTTTGATTACTTTGTTCAAATAAAGAAAAGAATTACAATTTTATATGCAGGGTCATAAAAATCCAATTTGAACTACCATAAAAATCGTTAAAAGTGTTAAAATTTATCAATCCACCGTTTTATTAGAGTCATTAAATAATTAAATGTTAAAACTGGTGAAATAAAATATTAAAAATTATACATATTTCCGAGAAAAGAGAAAAATTTAAATTCTAATTCTGATTCATTTTCTTTCATCATGATATTTTAAGTATACACACTCAAAAAAGGTTAAAGCAACTTTCTCCATTGTTGAGCACACTTCACTGAATTTGAATTATTGATCAATTAAAGTGAATTTGATTCCAAGAATCGAAATCTTACAAAAGTGACTTGTTTTAAAGACGCTTTGGAATCCTAAAAACCTAGAGACGGCCCTGTTCTTTAATACCTTCTGGTTCTTTTGTATTTGTCAAAACACATACAACGTTACAAACATTATAGGAGACTCTTGTGCTTATTATGGCGTCCAAATTGTATGCAGGTAAAAATTCCAAATGAGCCACTTTGAAGAAAATAATGGACGGTTTCAGTAGCGTATATAGAAATTTATCACGGAGGGGTATCGACTAAAATTTTTTATTTAGAGGCAAAAAAAAAATTGTTTTATTTAAGAAAACACATTTTAGAACCTTGTTTTAGCAAAAATTAAAAAAAAATACAAAATTAATAAAAGTTTTTAATTTAATTTTCGATTTTTATCCACATTGCAGAAATGACCCGAATACTACAATCGTGCATGACTTTTCTTATCTTTGTTTTCGAATTGTTGTTTAGAACAAAACATTTTAGCAGTAAAAATATTTATACTTTTTCAACAGAAATACTTTGGAGGAAATAGTCCATTCTCAAAGTGGAGTCGTCTCGTTTTACATATTTGTCAAATGTCAATTTTCATTCTTATTTGTTCAGTCACACTTGCGTATGGTTGTACTGAAGTTATTTCTTAAAAAAAACTTTAAATTCTTAATTATCTTTGATGGGATCGATTCCAATAAATGGGTGGTCTCCTACTATCCCCCCTTAATATTAATGTTTAATGTTATTTAAGTTCTTTTTTCTACATAATAAAATTTTTTATGTCTCAAGTAAGTAGCCATTTTGTCTTTAACTTTGATTTATACTTTCATCAGAAATGAAAGATTGTATTTTTCAAATCATAACAATGTTTTTCTATTCTAGTTTTTTCTCCTGTGTATATTAATGATGAATACGTATGTATTTGAAAACATGTTCTATATATAACGGTTATAGCTTTTGACTTTAAACCGTTCAACTTTCCCCTTGAGGGTTTAAATATATTTTTAATTATATGCGTGGAGACGACTTTGTGTTTTATTTTGGTTGTATAAATACTTAATAATAATAGTAGTATTTATTTAAAAAAAGTTATTAAAAATGTTTTTTTATGTGATATATTTTGAAGCAAGATGCAGCACATAGCCCAACATTGCAAATATTTGATATTTCACGACTAAATCGTAAAATATAAGAAACAATTGCCTTTATATAAATTCACGAAAATAGTCCTCACGATTTTTTTGTTCTCTTGTAAAAGGCTATATTTTATTCTTGAATAAACAAATGTTATAGCCTACAACCCTACGTAAATGATAAATATCAATACAGTCATTGAGATACAAAATTATACTTATTTAAAAAGTATTAACAATAAAGAAAGGCAAGGTTATTTAAAAAAAATTCACAAGTTTGCTAGTGAACCGTATATCACGTTTGGTATATAAATATATATTTTTTTAAATAACCTTAGGCAAATTAAAATAATTTATCTACTAGACGACATAATTATTTATAAATTAAATTGTTATGTATTATACAGTGTGTCGCATTTAAGATGAAAACACCTCCATATTTTCGTTATTTGAGATTTAAATCATACAGTCATACAGGGTGATGGATCACATAAATCTGAACGGTAAGTGTATTACTTACCGTTCAGTTTTTCTTGACATTAGTAAATGCTCCTTACTGTCATCAAAATAGATATGGTAAACAGTCAAAAATGACCAATCGTGCAAAAAAATTATTAGAAAAAGTTGTTCAGAACATCATTTTAACCCCATATACCGATTTTCCCAACAAAAATTCGCATTTTTAATTTTTTTATTATTTTGGTCTATAGGTACACAAAATTATTACTAATATTAATGATAATAATAATATAATAGGGGGGTGGGTGGCTCAGCGGTAGAGCCGTGGACTCATAATCCAAGGGTTGTGTTCGAATCACACCAAAGGCAGAAATCATTTTCTGATTTTTAATTAATTAAAAATTTAGAAATTGATTTTCATATACCAGGTGTGATTCCTCACTCGACCATTCACTGTTGGGTTCTAATTAACAGTGCTGTTCCTAAAGTGGCGCTGGGAAACAGTAACAAAGCCTACACAGAACACGAGGCTAATGGCCATAGTAGTCGATGCCGTTGACTCAGAAGTAAAAAAAATATAATATAATAATGTACGCCCCTCAATTCGTTTAAGAGTGAACCCCAGAGACAGAGAGCCTGTGCGGGGGAGGGACGGCTAGTATTGTTATTTGCCGCGGCGCTCTGGGGTGACTTACCTACTGACGATTGGTGGCGCATTTGCTTTAGGTACTGTTCTGCGTTATCAATAAATTAGTACCTATTAAAATCCTTGAAACCTCGAAATCCTTGAAATTTGAACGGGAAAATTAAAAAAAAATTGTTTGTTACTTGATGATACATTTCACTGCAATAATATTGTATATAATTAATCATCATATGTTAAATTAATTAAACGATACTGAATGTTTGTGCGTTAAAAAAATTTAGATAACACAGGCTAACAATTCGTAATTCATTAAATTCATTAACATTTATTAAAATTTAATCCATATCTAAATGTTTCTTTTATTTAACAAAAATGTATATAGATCATGGCCAAATTCTTGAAAAATTTTTATAGCCCAGTTGTCAGAGACTTTGACCTCTCCTAAAATGTGATATCACTGAAACTAGATTCATATGTAGTTTAAAGGGTGTAGAAAACGATAAAAAAATCTTTGCTGCTCTAAAGTGTATGCTAAGTACACAATTTCGAAAACAAAATCGAGAAAAACTAATAGCACTACGTAAAAGAGCGGAAAATTTGACTAAAAATTATATTACTTATTTAAAAAAAGTTGTATTACTATAAGCGAGGTCAATATCCTTCTCTAGCAACTGGGCTAATTCTGAAGTTTATAAAAACAAGTTTTCCGAATAGCATTAATATAACTTTTGATCTAAATGTGGCTCTGGCAACTGGACTATTAGCAGTCTGAGGGTGGTCGGAAAAATTAGTAGTAATAAGAAAATTAAGAAAAATCAAGACGACTCAGTAAAAGTTGCGGAATGGGGGTGGGGATGGGTAAATATACGTTTAGAGGGTTAAATATTGTTTTTTTACGATTTGTAGCTGGAATATGCATCCTATATATCCTATATATAATTAAAAAATCTAAAACTTTTGTATTGAACATTTTTCAAAATAACCTCAAAATTATCGAAAAAATCGCAAAAAATTGTTTTTTCATTTTTAATTTTTACCTCTTGCAAAAATATTTTTTTTATGAAACTTGGTGAAAACGTTCTTTTTGTGATTTAAATAAGCTGTAATGTTTTCAAAGCAAAAAATTTATTTTTTGATTTTATACGAATTTAAATTATGTTCTTATGTTCAATGGAAAAAATTGGTTTACAAACTTTTTAACTTTATCAACGCACATTTTCTTCGTTGTACCTCGACTTTAAGATGGTATGAAAAAATATATTGTTCTTATGGAAAAATTAGACTTTTTAATTTAAATTCGTATAAAATCGAAATATAAATATTGCGCTTTGAAAAAATTACAGCTTATTTAAAACACAAAAAAGAACCGTTTTCACCAAGTTTTATAAAAAAAATTATTTTTGCGCGAGATAAAAAAACGTTTTTTAGCGTGTTTCTTGATAATTTTGAGGTTATGTTGAAAAATAATCAATACAAAAGTTTATCTACCCTATTACATTAAACTTTTTTTTCGATAGAATGCATATTTCAGCCACAAATCGTAGAAAACCAATATCCAACCCTCAAAACGTATATCTGAAACATTCTGGTTCCGCAAAAATTGACAGAAATAGTACATTGTGTATCTAGTAGTAAAAGCAATACATTCCCGGGCGACAATGTAAATTGTACAACAAGCATGAGAATGTGCTTTTACTACGAGGTACACATTTTTTTATTTGTGGAGGTGAAGAAAACCCTTTATGGGGAGGTTATGAGCCTAAAATCTCAAGGTCTACTGTGAGAATCTCCTTTCCAGGGTTACTCGCTAAAAACTTCACACCCTGGTTGGGCCCGTCTGACCGAAGCCTCCGGTGACACTTAGGCCTGTCGGCCCATTGTATCTTCCCTCTCTTTATATGTTTACACTACCCAATCCAGTACTTTAGTGCCTTGTATAAGCTTGTAAAGGTCCTGTACTGAGTGGGAGTTGTATAGATCTGGTTCACCTATTGGCTGCCCAAAAATTTGCTGTCTTTTGCGGTCCAGTGCCTCGCACCTACACAGTATATGTGTCACTGTTTCTGTTTCCTTACCGCAGTCTGCAATTAAGGTCACCATTGAACAGTCCCATCTTGTTGAGGTGCCCCTTTACTGGCGCAAGGCCAGTGAGAATTCCTGTAACTATTCCTGTTCATCTTTAACAGGTCTGCCGCTCTTTTGTGGGACGTTTTCCCAGTAATTTTTGTGCTTGTCCCAAATCCAGTTTATTACAAACACTCTTGATGTACGCTTTGGTACTTCTAGTCTCCGCCTTTGGTTTGGGGGGCTTTCCGAGCCATTTCTTGCGAGTTCGTCTACTTTCTCATTACCTACAATTACCTGCCAGCGATCTCAGTTCCTCTTTGCAGTCCCATACCAGTCTAGACGGCACTTCCTTGCTGCACAAGGCCTTGAGTGCCGCTTGACTGTCTGATAGAATATTAATTCGCGCGTTAGCTATGTTTCTCCTGTTATTCTCCCTCGCGCATTGGACAATATCATATACCTCTGCCTGAAAGACGGAAATGTGAGTGACCAATGAGTAGCTGATGCCAGTCTGCGGGTTCCTGTAGAACACACCCGAGCCCGCTTCATTCTCAGTCTTAGATCCATCTGTGTACCAGAGTTTCCCCTGTAGAATGTTCCTGAGCTGTGAGTCGTTCCATTCAGTTCTATCTGGCACCACCACTCTGATTGGGTTGTTGAAGCCGTACCGTTTCGGAATATGATCTGTTCTCGTTCCTAGTACCTCCCCGGACACTATTCCGACGATACTCATGTGTTAAGTCCCAAAATTCATATTGGTTTGTGTGTTCTGTAGTCTGAGACCAAGCGTTGCCTCCCCTTGTACCACAAAGTGGAGAGGAGGCAATCCCAATAGTGTCTCCATGGCTAGAGTAGACGTTGACTTTATTGCCCCCGTGATTTCAAGACATGCAAGCTTTTCCACCTTGCTTAGTCATGTAATGGCTCCTCTTTGATGTGTCTTTGGCCACCACATCAGAGAGGCGTAGGTAACGGAGGGCATGACCACCTTTGTTGTTGTACAACCAGTGCAACATATGTGGTCTTAGTCCCCATTTTTTCCCAAAAGAGCGTCTGGCTGCAACTAGTGAAGTCACCGCCTTTTTGGTTGTTTTTTCAGATGTTGGTTCCAAGTCAACTTGGAGTCAAGAACTACTCCGAGGTATTTGACTTCTCCCTTGAGCTGTATGTCTTCCGCTCGAAGGCTCACAGGTCTAAGACCATCCAAGTTGCGTCTTCGGGTAAACGCTATGATGTTTGCCTTGCTGGGATTGATATTCAACCCAATTGATAGGCAACGGACTAAAATACTAGATTAGCGAATTTAGGGGTCTGAAGTTGCTCCGAAAAAGTAGGCATTCTTGAGCGATTTCAGAAAAAAGTCATCCCCTCAGTGTTTATGATAATATTACATTTTTAATTATCAGTTTATTTTCTATCAGTAAAAGGCTGCGTTTTCATTAAAATCGATCTGTATCTTATCTTGAAATCTTCAGGCAAGAAAAGAAATGTGTCACTTCAGTTACCATTTATTTACTTATGTTTCTTTAATATTGTTTTTTTTATCGATTAAAAATACACAATTATAAGTGTCACTTCAAAATTGTGTAACCACTAGATAATGAATTACATAAAGTATACTTAATAACTGATTTATTTTATGTACACACTAAGAAAAGACCTTCAGAGATAATTTAAGAGCGAGAAATGTTTCTCTCCAGAAGTTTGCATACAAGGTACGAAGGTAGTGCCAGAATTACCCGACCTGACGTATAGATGGTGGTTGTTGTTTGACAAGAATGACTGTGGTAGAAAGTACCAACCAGATAAAACTTAAGTTTAAAGTTTGACGACGCTATGTTATTCTGTATGACGTACATTACACGTTCAATTTTTCATCAGTCAAATCATTGACTGTGCGGTTAGAATGGCGCCAAACTGACCGTGTAACTCAATAGACTAGACTGACAAATATTTAAATTTTTTATAAAATTTGTTAGTCTGGTCAGACTGATAGTGTAGCACTACAGCACTACTGTTTCATTCTCTGTGATGGGTGCCGCGATTACTCACAAAGAAACGAAAACCGCGTCGTGAGGATGTTTCAATCGAGTGACTGGGGAAGTTCCAGGCAATAAAGCAGAGTTTTTGCATCGATTCATAACCATGGATGAAACATGAATTCATCACTTCATACCTGAGACAAAAGAGCAGTGGAAACAATAGACTGAAAGGGAAGAATCGGCTCCAATGAAGGCGAAAGCAGTTCTATCTGCAAGCAAGGTCATGACGAGCTAGCGAACGAAGCTGTTAAGTGTATTTGCAACATCATGTATATGCGAGTCTATGACTATGGAAAATTTGAACAATGACGAGCACAAAAAAATGTAAAATTCATCAACAAAAAAGTAATGCTGGCTTATTTTGAAGGCAAAAAATCACTAAAGGCCTCCACATTATGGACTACGTACTCCATGTTATGATGTGTAATATCCTTAAAACATAATGTCGACATAGCAATGATTATGGGAATAGCTGGTGGATTGCGAAAATCCGAGTTAACTTTTTTACGAATAGAAGATGTTTTTTTTTTGAAGAAACCTATTACAGAGTGAAAATTCCAGAAAATAAGACTAAAATTATACGAGAATTTATAATATCTGAAGGGGACATTGAAAATGTAAATTTTGTGGACATTATTAGAAATTATTTAAATTTAAGACCGTCGAATATAAAACAAAACCGTTTTTTTGTCAAATATTGTAATGGAAAATGGGGTACTCAACCGAATGTACCGGCTCACCGAATCCAGTTTTATTTACCGGACATTGATTCAGAAGAAGCTCGGCCACATTACTGGCTAACTCAAGAGCCGATATTTTAAAATTAAAAAGACATGGAGGCTGGAAATCCAATACAGTTGCGGATGGATATGTGGAAAGTTCAATTGAAAATAAAAAAAATATTGCAAATGATATTCTGGGTGAGAAATCTGTTTCAAAGATCTCTGCATCTATGAGTACTTCGAGTTGTAGATATTTGTTATTAAACGTTAATTTTTCTTAATTTTTGTCTTTTATTTTTCATAACCAGTGATGAAATAAAGATTTCATCACTGGTTATGTAATATTTTACTTTACGCAACCAGTTACGTAAAGTATGTTCTATCATAACGTCATTTGAAAATGCGTGATAGCACAGTTTTTATGGCAAAGGTCATTATACCGGATTGTTCCATGCAGAAAAAAAGTAAATGTTGATAGATTTTAATATGACCACCCCGAAAAATCTCGAATACAATACATCATAAAATGTAAATAAGCAAACCCTAAGGGATTAACCAATAATTCTATACTTCAGTGACGGGGAACACGAAATTAGCGTTTTGCCAATTGTCCCGTGAAATTTTTGATATGGAGTCGCATAATAGTTGGCGAACATCTTGAAGATTAAATGTTGTATTGTTTCTCGCGACATATCCCTTCAGTTGAGCCCAGATTAGTTCAATGGGGTTAAGTTCACAGTGATAAGGTGGTAACCTGTTCTTTTGCTATTTCATCTACACTATTACTTCTTAAATTTTGGTAAATGTTGTTTACATAACTGCAATAGCTCTTTTTTGAGTAATCCCTCTTCCGCCACTATTTCTTTGGTTATTAGCCAATCGGAGAGTTCTTGCTTTTTCCATTTAGTGTTAGGTAACGGTTCCTTTAATCTTGAATGGTAACTGGCATTGTCCATAACTATTACAGAATTGGTCGGTAATAAATCTATCATTTGACTGAAATATTCCTCAAAAACATCAGCAGTCATTTCCTCATGGTAGTCTTTCGTAGAATTTGAAACAAATTCTAATAAGCCTCTATCAACAAATCCTTTATCTCCTCCAATATGAGTGATAATTAAACGGCGACCTTTACCATTTGGAAATTTTAAGCCAGTAGACAAACCTTCTATAAATACATGACGAGCATTTGTAACCTGTTTAACTTGCTAAACTTTTTTTACAAAATGTCCTTCATTTATCCATGTTTCATCTAAATAAAAAATATTTTTGTCTTGTCTTCTTAATTTTCTAATTTCCCTTAAATATTGCCTCCTCCAACAAATAATTTAATCTTTCTCTATGAGCGCAGATTTTCTTTCGTTCTTATCCCAATTCATGTAAAGTTTTCCACAATTTGTCTTTTTTAACGTCTGACAAAGTTTCGTCTCCATTAATGTCTACTAAAAGTTCATCCAAAGGAGGTATCTTTTTTGTAAATAAAACAAATGCACTTTTCTTCGGATCAGTTGTTTCGTAGTACCGTCTATTTCAGTGGGTTTTCTCCTACAGTACCTACTATTGAAATGTTCATGTACATTTAACACTAAAGTTTTCATATGCACGGTTAAATTGAACTTTAATTTCACAGGAGTATAATTAGACGTTTGTGCCATTTTTATTGCACAAATTCACTTGATCAATATTGCTTTTTATCGCCTATTATTACAGAACTAACAATTCTGCGTGTTGCAATCACAGGACTACACAAATAGAAATGTAAATTTTAACTAAAATAATTTACAATCTGCACAACACTTTCTGCCGATTAGAAATTTTAATCCTTTCTAAGAAAGTTGAGGGCCACTTAAATTGATCTTGAATTGTAAATATTTTCTACCTGTAGAGATTACATACTTACCAAGAATTGAAATAAATTGGTATTTTTAAAAATTTTAGGAAGAAAACCCAAGATTTCATTTTGGAACAAATAATGCTAAATATTTTATTTTAGAAATTATCCGCCACTGATTTATGATGTTATATTGGGGTTTATCTTCTGGGTCATAAAAATGTTGCTATCAATCATTTTCAAACAGAGTATAGTTTAAAAAAATGTCATATTACATGTCAAAATTAGAAAAACAAAAGTACGAAATCGCCTCTAACTTGAAAATGATATAATTGTGTATATATACTTATAGAGTTCAGATTTGAGAAACTTCCTTCTAAAAAACAAGTCCCATGCGTCGCGACCCACGTCAGAAATGTTGAAAAAATCCACAAAATTAGGAGTGAGGATGTTTCAATCGAGTTTTTGGTGAAGATTCACCCCATTAAGAGGAAGTTGTACCATTCTATAAAACAGTGTATACAAATCACTGAAAAATACAGAAAACCAAGCTCGTAAATGATATTTGAAGAAAAAAAGAGTTTGCATCAATTTCAAAAATATCCAAATATGATTTCTTGCTATTTGCATGAATGCGCCTTGTTGGATTCAAATGCACGCGGTACATTTAAACTTTCCCTCTGAAGTGATAGATATCGATTAGCTCAAGTCTATAAATTGTTTGTGTAATATTTAAGCTCCTCCCACTAGTAACAAATTTACTAACTCCCCCCAAACCGCTGCGTGGGTGGATGACGAATGATTTATTCATCTCAGAAGTCGAGCTAGTCTTAAAGGTCAGTGACTCATTGATGATAAATTTCCTCTGTAACAATGTCAGTTAGATAACTTTTTAATTATTTTCTAATTAAGGTCTGTGTTCTGGCTAATAACAGCATTTAAGATGCTTGAAAGAAATTGTCGTACAGTCATTATTCAAAATTACTATTTGTAGAATTTATTATAGGATTCCCTTAAAAAGATAAAGGGGGGTTGTCATATATATCTTTTTGTAGAACATATCATGTTTTCCATCTATTGTAAATATATAAAATACAAATATAGATAGTCATGGATTAAAAAATATAAATATTATTTTCTATTTCAGATTAGGAGTTTATGTTGGAAAACACCCACTTAGAACAATCGCCATATGCTGGATAATAGTAATTTTAAGCGCATTAGGATTTATCAGATTTAGACAAGAAAAAAACCCTTTGAAATTATGGGTTCCACCTCACACTTCGTTCATCCACGATTCCGAATGGCTGATGAAATCCTTGCAAATTGCATATCAGGAAGAAGTAGTAATGCTCACAGGTGACGATGTTTTGACACCGGAAGTCGTCCAAAAGGTAATATTTCTGTGTATCGATGACTGTCGGTCAGAACGTCGTGAATATAATTTTTTTTAAGAATTTTGAATTTTTAGCACCTCGTATTTTTTTATCTTCTCGAAAGGCTATTTTCGAAAATATAACGCTCTGAATTTGAAAAAAAATTTTTGTTTGCAGGAAAGATAAGGGATGAACTTTTTTTAATTTCGGCATTTAACTTTGATCATTAAGTGTTGGAGTCGATTGTAAGAAAATATATAATTGATTCATAGACACAACTTGTATTTTAAACTTTGCCTTGGTTTTATAAAAGTAGCGTTTTGTACATTGATTTAATACCATGTAATTTTTGTGATTAATTCTATTTAAATCGCATTATTAAAGAGTCATTAATTTTGTTTCCTGTATCTAGTTATATGTTTTGATGATGATGATGACCGCAATTACTATGTTACTGTTTATTTTGATATCCTTGAAGGGTTCGATAATATTTATTTTTTGTTATATTTCTAATGAGACATTTTGACTGAACTCGGCGCTAAAATAATTTTTTTTGGGACGAAATTAGATGGGAAATTGTGAAGAATTCCAATTTTTTGACAATTTTTCCATTTTTGGACCCCTCATTGATTTTATAAAGCAGTCGTCATTACGTCAGAATAGCATATTCTGTGACAAGGTTGGAATGAGAATTCGACACGAGTGGATGATTCCGAACGCGAGCGAATGCGAGCGTGAGGAACCACGAGTGTCGGATTTTCATTCCAACAGAGTAACAGACTGTACTTTCTCCACGGCCACAAAAAGTAGAAATTAAATATAGTAAAATGAACCCTGAATCTCTCAGCATTATGTAGGTAGTATTTTTATATTCAAGCTTGGATTTTTGCGGTAGCAAATTTTGAGTTATATTATCGGCATATTTTTTTATTTCTGGAGGAGTATTTTCAAATTCTACATCTGAATCGTTTGATTTCCTTCTCCTTTTTAATAAATTAAAAGTTTTTACAAACCAATATTAAGACCACGTCAACTAATACTGGCAGTTAATTTGACATTCAGTCATAAAATACATAAGAGACAAATGTTTCAGAATTTTCTTTCAATCTCAAGAGCGAGAATGTTTCTTTTCTGTTATTATAAGTGGTTTCAGAATAACAGAAAAGAAACATTCTCGCTTTTGAGATTGAAACAAAATTCTGAAACTCGCTCTAGTAGTGCATTCTGTGAGTCGGAAAAATATACAAATTTTTTAAGCAGCAACCAAACCACCTCTCCCCCCCCTTTTGCGAGGATGCTGAACACTATGGCGGTGGTTAAAATTCTTTTGGAGGCCAAACGGCCAAAAACCACCCCCAAAATGGGGGGAATCGCGTATTCCGCATATTCCATCGTTAAAATATTCCCTACCACCCGTTTGCAAGGATGCTGAGCACGATGGCGTTATCCAAAATTATTTTTGACTTGACCCACCCCTCAAACGGCCAAAAACCACTCCCAAAATGGGGGATTCGTGAATTCCGCGTCTTCCATCGGCAAAATATATCTTCCCCCTCGTTTTTGAGAATGCTGAATGTGATGGCGGTATCCATAATTATTTCTGACTTGACCCCACGCCTCAAATATAAGAAGATAAATTTTGCCGGTGGAAGATGAGGAAACCACGATTCCCCAATTTTGGGGGTGGTTTTTGGCCGTTTGAGGGATGGGGTCAAGACAAAAATAATTTTGGATAACGCCTTCGTATTTAGCATCCTAGAAAACTGGGGGTAGGGAATATTTTACCGATGGAATATTCGGAATAGGCGATCCCCCCCTCATTTTGGGAGTGGTTTTTGGAAGTTTGGGGAGGGCAGCCTCCAAAAGAATTTTAATCACCGCCATCGTGTTCAGCATCCTCGAAAACGGGGGGGAGAGGTGGTTTGGTGGCTGCTTAAAATATTTGTGTTTTTCGGGGTTTTTTCCGATGCACTATAGTGTCAGAATGTTCAATCTGTAACACCTAGCTGTAAATATCACGTCCGCATCCTAGATAGCCATGAATTTCATGTTTGATAGTTCTACGCGACGTGTTCTTTATTTAGGTTGAATTTGCCTGAATAAAGATAAGCTGTGTTTTTTGAGGTTTCATTTTACTATATTCAATTCCGACTCTCTGTGGCCGTGGAGAAAGTACAGTCTGTTACTCTGTTGGAATGAAAATTCGACACTGGTGGTCCCTCCACTCGTATCGAAATCTCATTCCAACCTTGTTACAGAAAATACTATTACAGCTTTTTTATATTTTGCATCTATAATATTTTATATTATGATACGCATTTGAGTACTCTAATGTTTCATTAGAGTACGCAACTTTTTGTATTATACGGTTGAAGAAAACACCACTCGTCCTGCGGACTCGTGGTGTTTTGAAGCAACTCAGTTTCGCTATGAAATGAATCGACAGACTTATCGCGAAAATTCAATCACTTGTGGTATTACTGTTGATAATTTTTTTTCGTCGATACATTTTCTTAACTAGGTGTAGAATTTAATTAGGAATCGAATAAAAAAAGTCTCGATGTTTTAAGATTTTTTTTAATAAAGTTATGGATGATTTTCTGAAGTTACGTCATAATTTTTTCTTTGATTTTCTAGAAATTCTAATATATGATTTCCGTTTTATTATATTCGTTATTTTTATAAAAATGTTTGAAAAACGAGATTTATTAACTCCGCTGATCTTAATACATTGATAATTATTTCTTGTAGGGTAAATTAAACGTTATAATTTATAAAAAAAATAAAGTAGATCCAAAAAAAAAGAAGAATTTTAAAAGAATAATGCAATAATTTTTTCGTTGGGAAATCCGCGACAATTAGAAGGAAGCTAAATTACAATATTAAATTATACTGATACGGTTTATCAAAATCACTTTACTGTACACTGTACAAAGTCTACTACTACTACTAAAAATTAACAAATACGTAATTAACATGTGTTTAAAAATTTATTTTTATCAGAAATAATAATAAAAAAACGTGACTCATTTCTAAATGTATTCCATCATAGAAATACCAATAAACTCGCGCCAGAATTTAAAAAATGTTTTAAAATATAGCAAAAATTAGGAAATACACTTTTTTTAGTTGGAAATCATAATTTTTATTAAAATTAGTGGCATCTTGGCTTACTTGGTTTTCAAATCTGATCGACGATATTTTGTTCTAGATTTACAATTTGGATACAAAAATTCGTCACTCAAGAAGTTCTACAAATCTAACTTTAAAGGATGTATGTTTTTTGTAAGTATTTTCTGAATTTAAAACATTCTAGGTAAAGTATATTCAGAAATATAGTGGATTGTCTCATAAAACCAAGAACTTATAAAAAATCCCAATAAAGCTAACCTACTATATTTCTGAATAACTTTAATTTAACGATTCCTAGGCATTAGGCAACACTCATCACTGTTAACAGTGTTGCCAGATCAACTAATTGGTTAGATAATATATTGATAGTTTATACTTAAAAGTAACAAGTAGAAACAAAACACGATGAGAATATCACACCGCGTCATAGCTGTATGACTTCACCGTTCTTGGTCTCCATCTACTCCAGCCCATTGGCGTGTTGTGTGGTACACAAAAATAACACTGCTTATATTTTAAAATATTCAATATTTTGTATTTACCGAAATTTAGTTTTTATTTGTGTTTATATGAACAACAGCCTGATATTACCTACCATTGTACTGGGTACTAAAAATTGACTTACCTTACTAAAAACCTTTTTTTTTGCTCCTTGTGCATTTTTACTTTTAATGATAGTATAAAATAATAATTATATTTATTAATACATAGACGAATACTCACAAAAGAATTCAACAATACAAAACAGAATGAACGCGCCCGCCTATGCACGTCGAAAAACGTGCGGTTGTTAAGGATGCTACGGCGTTGCTAAGAGGAGGAGCCAACTGGGTCTATGACGCGGTGTGATATTTTTATCGTGTTTGGGTTCTACCCAAATGATTACTGCTACATATAGATTTTTAATTTTCTTCACATATTTCACTTTTTGATTTCAGAATACCCAAAATAGAGAAAGCGCTTTTAAAGTTCTTCGATATTGATGATCCACGATCGGATCCTAGTACAAAAATGAATCCAGCGTTGTACTGTAGTTTCGTGGAAGCCATGAAAAAAGAATGTTATACAAAAAGTATATTAGATTTGTGGGATTTTGATAAAGATATAATTATGAATCTTACCAAAGAGGAAATTATTGAAGCGGTAAATTCTAATACAGAGTAAGTACTACATTTTTTAGAAAACCCATTAAAACTTAAATATTTCAAAAAAAAAATAATTTCTACAGTTCATAGTGGTTTGTTATTTTAAATGTTCCTCTTTTTGGATATGGAAGAACATCTTAAAGTAATCATTGTTGTATTGAAATATATACAGAAATATAGTTACTTATTAAGGTGGCTACTCACACGCCTGCCGCAGGGGCAATCTAGGGAGCAAGCCGGCAGGGGCAATCTAGGAGGCACCTACGTACCTGCCGTTCAGTGCGACAGTGAACGTAATACAGAACAGACGTATCACTTGAATCCGTGAAGATGGTGCCAACACTTTCAAAAAATCAAAATCATTTTTAAGGCGTCATGCAAAAAAATCCCAGTAATGAAGCAAATGAAATCGCTCCAAACATTTATAAAAATGCGACGAAATAAGATTTTAATTTAATCTTAAACAACCTATTGAAAAAGAAAATGAAAAGATATAAAATAAAATTGCTAGACACTTAAAAAATATCAATTCTCCTACAAAACTTCAAATAGTAAAACATATTTTAGCTCCTCTTTCACCAACACATATTTGGAAATATAAAAATTACCTCATATCTTATAAATACTTCCTGTATATAGAGCGCACCGCGCACCCCCTTTTTGAATGCTGTTAATAATTATACATATAAGGTATACCTAAAATTTTCTACCATTTTATAAATTCAAATATAGTTTAATATTTGCTTTATCTAAAAAAAGCAATGTGAAGGCCTCTAAATTTACTTTTTTAATTTTCGATCTATTTCACATATTGTTTAATATTTTTAAATTAATTTGATAAAATTTCATATTTGATTTATTTACTTCAAAATACTCAATATTTGTACCTACGACCAAGTTGCGGATTATATTTGAAACAACCACATTTCCCGCTACAAGTTCTGTTTAAGGTCAATGCTGGGTTCATTTGCAAAGCGTAATGAATAGACGCTAGTGTCTGAGTAGAGTCCGGAAGATGGTTCAATAGCTCATTATCTCATTTACCTGAATTATTTTATTTTTTATTTTATTAAAATTTGTACTTTTTAAGAACATATGGTAAATTAAGAACGATACGTGTCACATTTTGACAGGTCTCACGTTTGACAGGTGTCACATTTTTAGAGGTGTCAGGTTAGATATATTTTTCTTTATTAATCATAAGTTAGGTCAGGTAAGGTTAGGTGCGGAGCATTTTCTCATTGAAAACTGAGCTTTTTTGAGCTTATTTGACCTCTGCGAGCCTGAAGGTCATGCCATTCGACCCAACTTGTCGAAATATATTGTCCTCTAGCGGCAGACCGTTAAAACACATTTTTATCCAAATTTCTAAACAAAATTCAGGGATGGTCTTCCATCTATTTCTCAAGAAATTTTATGCCTGATGTTATGAGGATTTTCTAGGTTTTATTCATCATTATATCGCTCCGAAATACACTCGTAAGAGTATGAATTGTAGCGCGTATATTACTATATAATTTCTTAAGCAGGCGTTTAAAATTGTAGAACTAATTATAACCTCGTAATTACTATTTATATACAATTTTAAAAACTAGTAAGTTTTTTAAAGAAAGTAAATATTTTAGGAATATTTTTGGACATCTAAAAAGTTACATAGACTTATTGGGTAAGGTTGAGAGGAACGAATCTGGACATATCATTGGAGCCAAAGCAATTTACAATTACTGGTACCTCACAAAAAATTTTTCCGCAATTGACGTCGATAAAACTGGAAATTATGCAGGAACCGGTGATTGGGTAAGTTTCTTAGACAATTAAAAATTTTCTAAATATGAAACTAATTTTATAGATCCAATTCTATACTGATCTGGCACTGGATATTCTTTACGAAAGCCGTAATGATTTTATAATAACATGTGTATTTTGAATAAACATTTTAAGGATAATAGCACGTAATGCTTTTAAAATAAGGGGTGTTGCCTTATATCTACTTTTTTGTCAAATAGAGAAATTTTACGTCACGTTGTTTGTATATGTGACGCGTATACACATCATAGAAAATGCATTTTGTTGCTATTATCGAGTATAGTCGTGTGCAAAAAAATGACCGTTTACCATATCGGGTATAGTCCAACCCTCTGCTTTATGAGAATGAAAAAAAGCTATAAAAACTAAAAATTAAAATGTAAATTTATATTAAAGAAAGTTAACCAATATAGAAATTTTACGCCATTTACCCCTATTATGATCTCCAGTTAAGTTGGTTATTGAATCTTTGCACAGTGGTCCCAATAGCCAAAATATTATTTTATTTTTATGTATATGGACAGTGTACCGTGTTTTCAACATTAAAGTACTCAAAAATGTACAGATGCATCAGCATTTCTTCTATTGCCGGTATCCTTTGCTGTTTTTATAGCTATTTTTTCATTCTCATAAAGCAGTGGCTTCGACTATACGCGTGACTGTATTTTTATTTATAGGCAACTGAAGAAGCCGTTGATTGGGAAGGATTATTTTTGGAAATAATGGACGAATTTAGCAGTTCAAACGAAAGTGTTTATTATGCTGGAAGAAGGTAAATCGTTTTAATTTTAGTGTCTAAACTATATCCAACTTAAACATCTGCACAGTGCGTGTTTACGGTCAAAATCTGAATTTGTAACAGATGTGTATTAAGGATTTACTTTTAAATATGATTTTCTTTTATATGAACTAGTTAGTTAGGTATGAAGAAATGAAATATTTTGGATTCAAAATATTTTACTGCGAGTAATAAAACAACAACAAATGATGTGAAATAAGTAAAATCACAGCTCCCAAGAAATACGACATTAGAAAATGTCACACACTTCACGAACGTTGCTGGGTTTAAGTTCCGAAAGGATTCGGATTCCACCCGCGTCTGGACTTCTGTAATTCAATACCTGTTGGAGCATGTAGACCAAGGAGTAGTTGTTTGAAGTCCAGACGTTGGTGCAGTGTGTGACATTTTCTAATGTCGTATTTCTTGGGAGCTGTGATTTTACTTATTTCACATCATTTGTATAGTTAGTCAGGAAGTTAAAATCCTTAATGGCGATCCAGTTACTAGAAGTGTCACAATCTTAGCACGTGCACGTCTTTATAAAAAAATACTTTAATTTTTTTTAATTTTTACAGTTTTGGTGACATAAGTAACGCAGTATTATTTCAAGATATGGACAAACTAGCATTTGGCATAATGATTATGATAATCTACATTCAACTAGTAATTTCAAAATTTAATTGGGTTGAAGCGCGGGTAAGTTTAGATGCATAATTTTCAGTGACATCTCATCTTTGAAAATCTTGATTTATTAAATAAAATGTTCAATGAATTTAGTGGCAAAAATTTAGAAGTGGGTAGAACGAGTTAAAATAACAATAATAACTCATATAGAAAAGAAACTTTTTATTCTAAAATATAGGGCCCTAAAGGTCAGACTATATTGGGGAATTTTTTTCTAATAAAATTATTATTATTATTGTATTCCAAATTATTTTTATTGTAACGCCCTGTCCAAACCGTCACAAACTTTCAATTAATTGCTAGTTATTAATTTTTTACCTTTTCGCAATTGCTAGTTAATAATTTATGTATTTTTTTTCAAAAAAGTACTATTTGGTATTTAGCTTTTAGCCGATTTTTTTAGCTTTTAGCCATTTTTTTTAAATTTAAAAAATCGTCTGAAAACTGCAAGTTAGGAGCTGAAAATTTGGGTACACTACAGCCAAATATTAGTGGAGACGGGGCGAATTTTTACCATCTTATCCAATTATACAACTTAAATAAAAAATAATTCTGAACAAGAGTCTAATTGAAAATGAAAAATATGAAATAGTAAAAAAGTTTTAGGTTTTCTTGATAGATCGGGAGATGGTGATAGGTTTCATTCTCCCATTTTTTACCGCAATCTTTTTTAAGCGTTGATAATTAACCCTAAGATAATAAAGATAAAATGGTTCTAACCAGCCGCACGCTTTCCGGCCAAGATGGAAATTGCTTTTCTCCACGGCCACAACTGAATGTAGTTATTCTGAAACCACTTATAATAACAGAAAAGAAACATTCTCGCTCTTGAGATTGAAAGAAAATTCTGAAACATTTGTCTCTTATGTATTTTACATGTATTACATTCTATCACAAGAGATGGAATCTGTATTCCGTGATTGTTTACAAAAATAAGGTTTGCCATGAATGTCAAATTAACTGCCAGTATTAGTTGACGTGGTCTTAATATTGGTTTGTAAAAACTTTTAATTTATTAAAATAGAGAAGAAAACCAAACGATTCAGATGTAGAAATTGAAAATACTCCCCCAGAAATAAAAAAATATGCCGATAATATAACTCAAAATTTGCCAGCGCAAAAATCTAAGCTTGAATGTAAAAATACTACCTACACAATGTTGAGAGATTGAGGTTTCATTTTACTATATTTAATTTCAACTTTCTGTGGCCGTGGAGAAAGTACAGTCTGTTACTCTGTTGGAATGAAAATCCGACAATGGTGGTTCCTCACGCTCGCATTCGCTCGCGTTCGGAATCCTCCACTCGTGTCGAATTCTCATTTCCAACCTTGTTACAGAATATATATTTATGAAAAAGTTTAGCATGTTTCCGTGATATTATATCTTTGTAACATAATAGTTAGAGAGATGACAACCAAAACCATGTTTCATAGCACCCCGGCTAAAACCGTGTAAAATCGATAGACAAGATGACCCTAAAGCCGACTGGTGAGTAGTAACTTCCAGGACCCCGATGTTTGAAACGTGTGAGTGCAACTCGTGTGCGAGAATGTACCACGTGACAGATTGAAATATATGGTGTTAGGTGGAAAAAGGGTCGGAAGTTAATGAAACTTTGGGAGGTTGTTCAGGGATGGTTAATTAACATTTTCTCAAGTTTTTGACCTCGAGGACCTTGTGCGAAAAGAGGAGGGGGGAGAGAGTTGCAAAATTTTCAACCTTCCCCCAGTTTTTCCTTAATTGTTTTTTCCCTTACGTCCTACCGCAAAGGCATCTCTATACTACATTGTAGAGCATTAAACTTCCTATAATTTTAACTATTCAAACATTTTGTATGTCAATTCTTTACCGAGATGTGGCGCTTCGAAGAAAAAGTCATTTTTCAAATTTCGTTAAAAAATGCCAAAAAATGCAGAATTCCACCTTATTTCTTCTGTTATACCCGAATTACAATGAAATGTTGTTGTAATTCTGGTTCCTTGTTAAAATCACCACCTTTTTCGAGATTTTATTTTGGCGCTAGAAATACGTTAATAATGAAAAGTTGTCTGATTAGTTATATGCTATATTCAATTTGTCTTAAAATCATTTTTTTTCGACATCTGGACGATGTATTGAATCATTTATGACCAATTTCAGACAGATTGCTATGAGCCAGTTACGTCAGATTTGTTGACATATTCGAAATGCTATAAAAATGTAAGACGAAAATTGATTTTTCCGCATCAACTGACGTGACTTTATCTATAAAAGTTACGGGCTGCTGTAAGTTTTTTTGTCTCATTTTTTTTTTGAAAATGGTCTCCTGGGTAAACGCTACAATTTCGGTTTCTGAAAACTGTGTTCTCGGTATCTCAGGGTTATTATCTAACTACATTCCGGAAATCAGATGGGTTGATATGAAACACTTAGGTCATATCTGTTGACATTTTTGAAAATGCGCTCAGATCAGACGCTATGCGCAAAATGTCTGAAAATCGCATTTCCGCGTAAAGGGTCATATAATCTATCGATTCCATGTGGTTTTATCCGCGCTGCTATATGAGGCCAAAATCTTGGTTGTCACCTCTCTAACTATAAAGTAGTTAACCCAAATTGAAGCTGTAAATTTTGAATAATTTTTTAGTACTACAATTATTTCCGTTGAAATGTATAAATAAATATTTTTACTGATAAAAATATGTTTTCTTCGAAACAACAATTCGAAAGGAAAGATTGCAATATTCGAGACTCTTTTCTGCAATGTGGATCAAAATCTAAAATTAAAAATAAATAATTTTGTACTTTCATTTTAATTTTTTTCCAAAAAGTGTGTGCGTTAAGGGCTTAATGATATTATTATATTTTATTATTATTAATAAAAATGTATTATCAATCTCCAACAAAATTTTCTTCGGAAACTGATAAAATTAAATAACCATTAGTAAAGATTGTTTTAGGTTTTGTTGGATTGCTATCGATTGGGATGTCTTTCATAGTAGGAGCGGGAATTTGCTCATTAATTGGTATCCCGTATGGCCCAGTGCATACATCTTTGCCCTTTCTACTAATGGGATTAGGTAAGTCTACTTAAATAGCAGAAAGTTAATAGTCGATGGGATCAAATCGGGAGAATACGGTGGATGTAATTTAGAAAAAAATTATGCACCTGACTGAAAAATCCTGTAATCCAGAAAAAAACCTCAAAGGAAAATGATTTATTGACTGCTAATCAATAAATCTAAATTTATTCAGAAAATTCCCATTATTGTAGTAAAGTTTTCCTTGTAACTGGTTCTTTTAATTTTGGAATAACTGTGTAGTCGTTGGAGATCAAATAGGGATAAATTAATCTCGAAAATAGAAAAACAATTTATTTCATCTGTAATTATATTACAAAATGAACTTTTTCGTTTTTTTAGGTGTCGATGATATGTTTGTGATATTGGCCTGCTGGGAAGAGCTGTCTAAGGAAGAGAAAAAGTTACCGATACATGAGAAAGTAGGATTAATGCTCAAACATGCTGGTGTATCGATCACCATAACTTCATTTACAGATGTGATAGCCTTTCTTATTGGATCTTCGACGGTAATCAAAATATTTAGTAAGAAAAAAAACAGAGAGCATTTATAATACACTAAATTGAATAACAACGATCGAAGGGAGTGGGTGGCTCAGCGATAGAACACCGGACTCATAACCCAAGGGTTGTGAGTTCGAATACCACCGATTTTTAATTAATTAAAAATTTAGAAATTGATTTTTATATACCATCAGGTGTGATTCCTCACTCGACCATTCACTAATTAACAGTGCTGTTACTAAAGTGGCGCTGGGAAACAGTAACAAAGCCTATACAGAATACGACCATAGTAGTTGATGCCGTTGACACAGAAATACGATCAAAACCTTGAAATATTACGCCAATATCCTCTAGTCTTAATTTTTTAATTTTGTTTTTTAAACTAGTTACTCTCATTCAATGCCGTTTTGATTTTTGCTCTCCAGCTACTGATGGTGGTCATCTTGGAAATTATCGAGCATCAGCTGCAGTTCGTACTGCCTAATTGGCAAAAGTTGAGGGGAAGTGGGTTCTCGGAACCAACTCCCTTACTACTACTATTTAATCAGTCCCTGGAAGTCCAGAAGCAAGTCTAGTCCAAGAATTCTATAGTTCCCCGGATTAATGACCTTCCTAAGAAAACGTCTCCCTCCGTCCAATTGTCAACACTATAATCTCTTAATTCCCAACACTTCGTCAAATTACTTTCTTCCTTCATCATAGATCCAAATGATATCTATCCTCTTCAGTTTCGATGTCACCTCTCTATTCACCAATGTCCCAATTCCTGAATATGTTGACATAAATCGAGACCTGGTAACTAAGGATGCCCAGCCCTCTAGTTTAGTAACTTAGTAGAAAAATATTTAAAATCTACCTATTCCACGCTCCAGAACCAGTTGAACGAACAAGTCTCTGGAACTCCAATGGGATCCCCACTTTCTCCAGTCGTAGCTAATATTTTCATGGAAAACCTAGAATCCAAAACACTTCAATCGGCTCCTCTTAAACCCAAAGTTTGGCTTCGCTACGTTGATGACACTTTCATCATATGGTAGAAACACCCTACACAATCCTTTCTAGGTCACATGAATAGTCAACATACAGATATTACTTTCACAATGGAAATCGAGAACGATAACTACTGGATGTTTTGGTCGCCCGTAAGCCCAATGGTTGCCTAAGTCACTGAGTTTACCGCAAACCAATCCACACAGATCGATATCTAAATGCTTCGTCCCATCACCATCCACGTCAAAAAATGTCTGTTATATAAGTTCAAATAGATGCCTGCCTTTATCTGAGTTCTCCCAATCCTGCTGCCAGCTTCTGAGCAGTAGCCTCGGGATCTCTAGCCTAACTACAACCCATTACCGAAACTTTGGACGTCTATTACATTGCCAAGGAAGTAAGACCTTCCCTGTCTCTTCAGCTCCTTAAAAGTTTAAACTTCTTCGACGCTTAGGTGTAGTGGCGGAATGCGTGCGAGCACGCATAAGCTTTCGGCTGGGACAGTTAGGTACGCTCCAAGGATGGCCCTGTGTATATCTTCCACTGGAAAAGTTTGCAGCTGCTCCTTTATTCTTGCGTGTACATCCACGTCCGTTTCAGGATTATCGTCAGGCATAAGTCTGTTCAAGATTTCCTCCAGTGTGTCCCTCATAAGGAGGGTTCCGTCTGTCTTTCTGATGTTGGTTATAACATTGTTGAATTTTAGTTTATTACTGCAAGTTTATAGGCTGTAAGAATTGATCTTGGACTTCTTAATTTCTAACTTATATTGCCGCACTGTTTCTTGAAACTCAGCTTGTGCACCTTCAGCGCGTAGGCCCCTACGCCTAGCTAAACACTAGCCACTATAATACATTGACTTGCCCAACCAATCTCACATACAGCGATTACAATTACTAAAGCGCTCCAGGTATAGGACCTCCAGTATCCTCTTCCTAGATTTGCCTGCTGTACTGTGAGGTTGTTATAGACCATAGTCTGTATTAGAAATAAGCTCCTTTGTTTTTCTAATATATATTGGACACTTGTCTGACCTAGCGTCGTGTTTATTATCAATTATGACTGCGTTCTTGCAGTTAAGGCACTCCACGGAGGTTTCCTCACACTGTCTAGTATCATGAGATTTTGTGCATTTAGCGGAACTGTAGCCATTCCTACAGTGCTTTTGTAAGTGGCCGAACTTTAGGCACTTAAAGCATTTTAGGATACTTAACCACGCAGGAGGACCAGCCCACATATACCCTCTCTTTTTCTAAGAGGGTCTTTCTAAGATCCGCGTTTAACTTCGATAACCCAGTGGTTGTAGTGTTTGCCCCTAGGACCAAACTTTTATTTGGCCTTAATTTCATTAGAGTTTTCGCAATTTAGCGATTTCTTTATTGCCCTTTCTAGATTAGTTTCATTGTACTCCTCGGGTACTCCGAAGACAGCCGTCCTAGGCTGTAGCTTGCCTTGTATTTCACATTTGAGCCCCAACTTCTTAAGTGCGGCCCTATGAATCTCGCACTCATTTATTTCTTTGGCCTCAATTCTAATGCTATTTTTCCCCGACTTGAGGATTCTATCAGGTTGAACCCCTAAGTGTTTGGGTTTTAGCCGTTCGGTAACTAGTTTCTTGGTATCCTCGCAGGTTAAATCAGACGTTTCGCTGATCGGAGAGACCTTGATCCCCTTTTTCTTAGTTGGCATGATAGTTTTGTTTGATGCGATAGCCACCCTTGGAGTGACTTTCGCCGCAGTTGCGAAACTAGGTTTATCCATTTTATTTTCTATTTGCTCCAACTCATCTTTTATCTCCCCTAATGGGGTTTGTTGATTTTCTACCATGTCCATCTTAAAGAAAATGATCGTCAGATCCTCAAGTGCCTGCATAATTTCCATTTTCTTATTCACAGAGTCTTTAAGAGTAGAGACACAGTTTAAAGCTGCCACCCTGGCTTTGCCAAATTCATTTGCCAAGTCCATTGTGCAACTGAATATTCTTTATTATGTCCTCGAACATGCCTGGGTCGCTCGAATCGAAGACTGACTCATCTTGACCTCCTGAAGCTAGGATCTATAATAACAAATTGTATTACAAATATTTAAGACACTAATAATAACTACTGCTAAAACTAAATTCACGCTAGTGGTCGGACGCATCCATCCGTGCAAACCCCGCCCTTCGACGGGGTATAAATACCTACCCTTAACCAAATCCCAGCAGTTGGAGTTTCGCCTCTTAACACACTGAGTTACCGTGGTCTTGTCAAATGTCATAGCGTTGACCAAATAATTAACCCTAGAATGGAAGCATTGACTCTTTATCACATTTGTTGTTGTTTTATACTATTTTTATTTCGGAAATGTAAAATGACTCATCGCTTCCATTAAACGGACATTGGACATTAAAAGTGTTATTTTGTTTATCTTTAAGCTCTAAAACGATATTTATTTCTAGATCTTGCCATGCCTCGAATCTTTCTGCATCTACGCTGCAGTCGGAGTTCTGATGACGTTTATTTTTGCCGTAACATTTTTTGTAGCGTGCTTTGTGATAGATGAAAAAAGAATACAAAAAAATAGAAATGGTGCTTTCCCATGGATTGTACACCGTAATTTCAAACCAAATTCTTGCAGCCAGAGAAACATTACAAACATTATTTTTAACAAAGTTTATTCGAATGTAATACTGACAACTCCAGGGAAGGTTAGTAGCAAAAAAATTGCTTTTTGGTGAAAGATAATGCAAGTTATAGTAAAAAGGTTTTTCTTTTAACTTCTCTCCGTGTTTTCCCACGTCTATTTGGAGACTACGTTTTGTTCTTACTTTCCCTCTAAAGCTTCCTTTCCAGGATTTTATTAGATGTTTTCCCCACCTTCGTTGTTTCACGAATCTTTTCATAATTTATCCTTCCTTGTCGCTCAATGTTTCTGCTTCGTACGTTATTGCTGGCCTCACAACTTCTTTCTCTATCCTTTCTTTATTTTTAGCACTTTGTGCTTTGTGTTACTTCTCAATCCAGTTTGCTTTGTTCTAAGACACTGAAGCCGAGGAATCTAAAGCTGCTGACCCTATTGATGACTCTTTCTTTCATCACAACTTTTTCATTACCTTTCTCCATTAAAATATTCCTATTAATCTTCAAACCAGTACCTTCTACCGGCCTGCTCCACTCTTATTTTCTTTTCTTGATTTGCCTCTATTGGCTAGGTATACCTAATTTTTGCCTCTTCGTCCCATCATCATATATTTTTATCCACCAGCGGTCTCTTCCCGGGCGTTTTACCTAGAGCCTTCTTCGATTGTATGTATTCATTTTCCACTTTTAGCAGACCTTCTCTTTTGGTCGCCACCATTTGAGTTTTGGTTCCCACTAACCCAGAGGATTTCGTAAAATGATAACTGGGCTACTAATACGTAATTGTATTATTTCAGATTACTGTGATAGCAATAAGTATTATATGTGCCGGTTTCGGTATAGAAAGTTCCCTAAAATTAAAGCAACAATTTGATCTTGCCTGGTTCGTTCCTAAAGAAACTTATCTTGGAAAGTTTATGGTTGTTAGAGATCATTATTACCCAGGAAATGGTTTCGACGCTGGGTTTTATATAGGAGCGTTAAATTATAGCTACGAATTATACAATATCAAGAGGGCGGTTCAACAATTGGAAAGTTATTCGAACATAACTGAAAATATCGTATCGTGGGTCGATCCCTTTAGGGAGTTTGTTTTATATAATTTTCATCATGGTAAGTTTTATTGTGGCTTAAGGTAGTACCCTCGGTTTTAGAATTACTGTTCAGTTCATAAAAAATTTAATATCTAACACACAGAATTAAAAAGAAACAGATAAGTTTATTAATATGAATAAAATCATTACTTATTGTATTTTGAGTAATCACAGGACAGCATGTAATTTAAAAACTATGTTTTAAACTAGTTCTAGCATGGTAATTGTAAAAGAATCTATAAAATTTGACATATCAAAATTTAACATTGAAAGCCCATAAGAGATTTTTACTAACAGATTTAAGGTATTTACGTAAAATTTAACATAGAACTGAATTTATGAATTCAAAGTAATGTACTCTCAGATAAGTCTGCGACTATAATAACAATGAGAATGTTATTATATTAATTGTCAGGAGTAAAAAAAAATTGCAAGATAACCTCAAAATTCAATATCATGGTATATCAAAGTAATTAGTTAAAATTTAAGGGAAATAGTATAAATCAGAGAAATAGAGTTCCGGATTTCTAAAATTAAAGAAATACGGTAAAAAAGGGGAATAATAATGAAGTTTCATGGAATTTAAGGAATCGATAACAACGAACATTAAAAGTCTGTGTATAAATTTAATATAAGTAGAAATAGTGAGAAAATTAGATCAAAATTATTCTTTTTGTCTCTAGAATAATTTGGGGTTAATTAAAAGTAGTAAAAAAATTAATAATTTTTGAATTTTATAAAAATTTACATTAAAAAACTGTCAAATTCCAATCAAGTAAGCAGTGATTTGATGGTTTATAAAAACTATTTCGCGCTGTCACCAAAATCCTTTGAAGCGTTCACTTTGATCCTCGTAATAAAAACAAAAGAAAATCAAATCAAAGCAATACTGATTGAAGATAAAAAAATTCAAAGAAATTTACCTGCCAAAATAAGCGAGGTTATATTTTTGTAAAACAAGAAAACTTAAAAGGAGAAGTCCAATTATTTATCCTATCGTTGTTCCTATTAAATAATCCTGATTCTGTTGTATCCTGACTATACTATCCAGATCCACTTGTATCCTGTATTAATTTACTTATCTTATTCCTGATTTTGGTTTGTTGTACCAAATCTCATCTTGAATTGACTAGGAAAATAACCAGAATAAAAAAGTCTAAGTCGTATTAAAAGTACCAATCTACTATATTAAATGGATATTTAAAAACGTTTAAAAATAAAAAAGCCACAAGTTTTACAATTAATTAGGTTAGATTTAAAAAAAAACTGTAACTAAATTACTTAGATTAGAATATAACATTGGAGTAAGGTGAGAGAGTAATCATAAGATTTGTGCTAATTGTTGATTTTGTAAATAAGAAAAATATTACGCTTACCTTATTCTGACAAACAACTCTTTCACATAAAATAAAAGGTTAACCGTTATTTATTTTGAATATTAATAAATGTTTACATATTTTTACTGAGTCGTTATTATCAATTTCTACAATCACGCGGTCAATAGAAACACTTCCTGAGTTTAAGATTCTCAAATTTTCTACTTGATAGTAGATGGAGCTCAACAAAATTATCCACAACAAATAATTACATTCTGTCTGAGTTTACGGCAGAAGGCAATAAGAACAAAAAGATATAGGTAAAATTTAAAATTTGTTATAAATATTAAATTAACAACAAACCAAATTAAAGAGCTAAAGTCGAGGTTGGTTAATCTATTAATAAAATCAATAATAACGTAGGCTATGTACTAAAACTCAAAATTAAATAAATCAAATAATAAAAATAAATATTCAATAAAATTAATTTTTCTTTTACACACCGATAGTACGTAACAACAGTTAGGAAATTTTCTCGTCTTTCCTTTGAGCCCTCTATTAGAACCCCCTACTCCTCTCCATTTTCCCGCTATATAGCAAAGACTTTGCTGGCCCGTAGCGCCATTCCCCAACCCCCCTCTTCGAGTAATATATTAACTTTAAAGTCTTTTTTGTCATATGAAGCTCTAGTAAATTAAAATTTGGTCGATATCGTATTTAAAGTTTTGAATAAAAATAATTATTAATGTTTCCACATTTTATCATTAATGCTTTGTAATCTGAATACTTTTTTAAATGTGGTGTCGCCCCAATTTCTAATTCCCTGAGTTCTTGAGTTATTTATAACCTGATGTCAAACCCATATAGGCATACTAGTGCATTTGACAACACTGAAAACATACTTCCGTCTCTTTTGCTCAAATAACACAGAGCACACATTTGACATGGTACCGAGAGTTCTACCTAAAAGTTTTTTTTATAAATAAACAAAAATTAATGGTTTATTTTATACACATTTTTTTAGATGTTTATGAAGAACCGCTAGATGATGATAGGTTTGATATATTCTTATCAAAGTTTTTATTGAGTCCCAGATACGCTCGTTATCAGGCTAATTTTGTTTTCGAGAATGAACTAGAATGCGGAGCCCCAGCACCAAAAATTAAAGTACATAAAAGAAATGGGAGTATTTTCAAGAAAATATTATCAAGGTTTTTTGTTTTTAGATGTCATCGATAGATTTCCATTTCAAAAGATTTAACGACCCTAAGAAACAAATTCCCGCCATGCACAAAGTTAGAGATGTAGTAAATTTTGCCAATTTTACGACGGGTGATAAGTTTGCCACAATTTGGTCCAAATTTTTTTCCACTTGGATTACAGATGAGGTAAGAAACGTTGTAATTGATTAATGGTCAATATTTGTTGGGAAAAAATTTCTGTATTTGAAATAATCCATAACGCCTAACGTCCAACATATTTAACTAATCCTTGCAAGTAGTAAAAGCCAATCCTGTACCCTAAATAAAAATGAAATCAAACAAATTAAAATAAAATAATTAAATTTCTAATAAAAATTTAAGTAAACGCGCCCTCATGGTCATTCACAGAAACTGGCCGATTCACTATTATTCAAAATAGGAGTTTCCAGTAATTTTTAATAGAGCCTGAAGTCTGAACCAATAAAAATTTAATTTTGCACGCGACACTATAGCGATTTCCGTCTCGTCCAAAGCGAGTGGGGCTTGCGAAAGAAACGTGGAGTTGCTGCCATTGTTAGTCGCTTATTAGCACTCATAACGACCTCATGTCATCATCAACTTTGGATCGGAAAGCAACCGATCATTTTTTATTCTTTTGAGCTCAACCAACTCGTTCTGAATTGCTTGCTTTAGTAATAACTAATTAACACTTGTAAATTTTATTTTTTGTAAATTATAAATTATTGTTGGACCATTCAGAGATATGTATAACTTAAGGTAGTAGATGTAGATGTAAAAAGGGGTGGCCCTACGGCTTATTTCCACTGCGACCTTTGCAGATCTATTGTGTGGTTCCCCTGATAATTTAAGTATGTTTAGGATGCCTGACAGTGGCTCTTCAACGTAGCTCTCTACCTCTGGGTATTCCGTTCCCTTCTGTGAAAACCTTGTCCTTGCTATTCCATCGCATTCGCATAGAATATGGATTGAGGTTTCTTCTTCTGTCTGGCAAAACCTGCATGTGGTTTCTTCTGCCAAACCTATGTTTTTCATATGCTTGTTGAGTTTACAGTGTCCTGTAAACATTCCTACTATTGCTTTTACGGACCTTCTGTCCTTGCTTAGTAGGTCTGCCGTGAGTGTAGGCGATGGTTTCTTGAGAAACCTTTTTGCCTGCCTCTGTCCTGGGGAATGTTCCCACCAGCTTTGGGCTTGTTTTTCCACCCATTTGCTGATTGCTTTTTTAACTGTTGTTTTTGCTATACCGCAGAAGGGTTCTGGACCATAGAATGCCATTGACGAGTCTTGTCTGGCCAGTTCGTCGGCTTTTTTATTTCCTCGATGCCATTTGTGTCCTGGAACCCATGCCAGGGTCACTTTCTTGCGGTTAGCTAGTTCATTCAGGGCACAGGCACAGTCCCTCACAAGTTTGGAGTTTACTTGGGTGGCCTTTAGAGCTTTTAGTGTTGCCTGACTGTCGGAGAATATAACAACGGACTGACCTATCTTGTCTTGTCTGTTTATTTTTCCTATACAGAGGTGTATTGCTGCTACTTCTGCTTGAAATAATGTGGTGTCATTTGACAGGCTCACCGGGATCATTATCCTTGGTTTTTGCTCGGTCTTCGAGCCGTTTGTGTATTAGATTGTTGCTCCTCCCTCCCAGTGTTCTCTCTCCAGTACTTTTACTTCGTATTTCCTGTTTAAATTGTATTTGGTTACCATGGTATCGCTGGGCATTCCTGTAATTGAATCCGCCATTAGCTCTTCTTCTAACCTTTGGTAATCTGTCCCGTGGAGTATGGTGATGGATCGTGATCCTTGCATAAGTCTATAGGCGACCGCTCTCGCCTCTCCCTGTATGTATATGTGTAATGGAGGTAGGTTCAAGAAGACCTCCATCGCGGCCGTGGGGGTGGTTCTCATGGCCCCTGTGGCACTGAGACACGCTTGTCTTTGTATGCCTTTGTATACCGTCGTATTTATATTTGGCAACGCCGTGTAAAAGCAAAAGGGTCAGGAGTATACTTTCAGTTTCTCTCTCTCTTTCCACTGGATTAAAACCAGTGGAAAGAGAGAAATTAAAATACAAACCACTATGAGCTTCTGAAATGAATTATACTTTCAGTAACTCTGTTTCATGCAAAATGCTGTCGCGCTCCTAACAAACAAATGTGCAAGCCATGAAGGAAACTAAGAAGAAGAAGCTATCCCGCATACATCAACAAGTTATAGGCTTTATGGCCGATTTAGATGGTGCCAGCTACTGGCGTGCCAGTTGATGTATTAAGGCTGATTTAGAAGTATCCAGTAGCTGGCGACAGTCTCACTGGCCGCCAGCGCTGGCGTGGTAGTTGACCCCATGTAAACATTTTTTCGTGCCAGTCCAGCGCTGTCTCGAATAGAGAGTCCGTCTATTTTTACTGCCAGTAGCCCACACATCTATCAGCGTTTTCACGTTGCCGGTAACTGGTTGCAAGTTGAGAACATTTTCGACATTTGCCAGTTACTTGCATCTAAACTGGCAGTATCGTTTTACATTTTCCTTTTTACGCCTATTTAAATTGTTAACCTCCAAGTGATAGATAGATACAGCGCAAACTTTTAACTTTTTAAGCTACTTGATCGGCTGTAAAACCTTCTACGTCCATTTCCTGCACAATTTCTTGATGTGCTACATTAATAGTATCTCTATTTCTATATTGCAGAAGGAAATTGTTCCATAAGCTTTCATTTTCTTTGTCACTTTTTTAACTTCTGTCATGATTACCATTTCAAAATTGAATAAAACACTTGGATTATTGTCATGTGCCAGTGACTGGCACTAAAGTCTTGCCAGTCACTGGCAATAAGCTTACTGGCATCGTGTAAACCTCGCGTTACATCTCTGTTTACGAAAACGTCTGAGTCAAAATTAGGGCTCTGGGACATCAGCAACGTAAAAACGCAACTAGAAAAGTGACACTAGAGATGGGACAATTTCGGGCGCGTCATATCTTTGACGGTGTTGCCAGATGTAATTAATAGCAGGTATATTTTTCCTAATTATTTGGTAACTACTCTTATCCCACGCTGAAGCTCGATTTGTTATTAACAACTATTAAGGTGATTAGGGCTGGAACAGCTCAGTTCCCGTTTAATCCCCGACATGAGTAAACCAATTTTTTTTTCAGTTAATTGATATAGAAGTGATGCGTAACCTCCAGCTAGCTCTACTATGTGTGATGTTATGTACCATCCTTCTAATAGCAAATTGGCAGATCTGCTGTTTGATTTTCTGCTGCGTTCTCATTACAATGGTCGATGTATGTGGATTTATGCAACGTTGGGGTCTCACCATCGATCTGGTCTCGTGTATTGGACTGGAACTCGCCATTGGACTATGCGTGGACTATGCTACTCATGTTGGACACACGTTTTTAACTATTGGTGAAGGATCGAAGCGGGAACGTGTTATAAAGTCTGTTAGTTCAATAGGATCGGCGGTTCTTTATGGAGGATTGTCTACTTTTATTGGGGTTTTTATGATGAGCCAGTCCAAGGCTTATACTTTCCAGTCTTTCTTTAAAGTAAGTATTTATACTGTTCGGACAATTAAGTAAAGCCAACTAAGCCAATAAATTTTTTCTACGAAATTAATTTTCGACACTATTTTGTTTTTCGACTAAATTTTTCTCAGAGAATTTTTTTTCGACTAAAATTTGTTTTTTTTTATTGCAGCAGTAGTTATTTTTGTTTGATGAATTTTTTTATTTAAAAAACCATTTTTAATTTTTATTTCGAGAAATTTTCTTTACAATATTTTTGTTCCAAGAAAATTATCCAAATTTTTCTTCGACCAAATTTTGTTTCGAAATTGTTTTTTGACGGTTTTTTCATCAAAATTTTTTGGATTATTTTTTCTAGACAATTTTTATAGAACTTTTCTATATTGATATAAAATACAGTGTGACCTGTTTAATTTTATATGAAAAATGGATTGAACTTATCGAAATTAATAACAGAGGGCGTAAAAAATCTGTCACTGTCTACTTTTAACGTATTGTATCAAAATAAAAGCACTATTAATGATACGTTTTTGTTTCAGATTTTTTCTTTAGTAATTTTGTTTGGTCTTTTCCACGGCGTTGTACTTTTACCTGTGATTTTAAGCTTATTCGGTCCAAAACCATACCCCACTCACAAAAAATCCCCTCAAGAGGAGGCCGAACTAAAACCTCTAGATAGTTGAAGAACATAGACACATTTTTGATATTTTTAGTTGAATTTTGTTGGAAATATTACGGTTTTAAATTAAAGAAGTATATTTTTTACATTATCAGTTAGTTTTATTTAAAAGTATGTTTGAAAATTAAAACCAGGTGGTAAATAATGGGAATAACTTTTATACTGAATTAAAGAACTAGGAATTCTTTATTAGATATCATAAAATGACTCCCATCAATACATGTCACAAAAACTCTTAGGAATTCAACAATTACCACTAGTTTAAAAAACAAAAATTATTATGGGTATTGTAAATCAAGTAGGTAGGAACTGTCATTTTAATTTAGTACTTTAATTTGACGTTTCTCAGTTTTGACATTTTTTTTGCGAAAATGTCTCAAGAACTTGAGGAAAGTATAGTATTTACTCCAAGAATAAATCTTCATTGTTACGCTCAGATTACACTGCTAGCGCCTCGGCAGTAAACTTATAGGCTCAACACATAATAAACGCTTTCTACTCCTAGTAATATATATAATATATTATATAACCTATATCCAGAATAAACGAGGTATTTTGTTTTGTCACACTACTCAAAATAAAAGATTGAATATCTTAAACTTTTGAAAATTTTGTAGTTTTATGTAACCTAATCTCAAACATGTGTTTCATATCTCATAAAAGGCGCAATAATATTGTTTTCTTACCTGCATTTAGAATTGACAGGGATAATAAAACTGCTGTTAATTAAAACGGTGCCTTGTTAACAAAATATAAAATCCTTGCAATTTGTTCAACCAACCAAATTATCCAAATTTTTATCACAACACATAAGAATTAACCACATTGTTGCTATACATACGGAATTAACGACTTTTTAAAAATGAATCAGACTGATAACTTCAAAAAAGTTCGCTAAAACCGCCATTATAATATAAAAACGCCATCAATAGTAGACTGTCTGAAGTTTTTTCAATATATTTTTAGTGTTTCTAATCAAAATTATTAAACCTTATTACATCCATTATATCATTGTATAAGGATTATAATCTTTATACAATGATTGTATGTTTCAATGTTTGAACTAATATAAAACCTTGTATGAAAATTTAAATAAAGAGGAGCCATGATAGAGACATCTATATTAGAATAGATGAAGTACCAGTAATGTTTTAGTAGATAACTGTAATAATATATTTAGATATTTGCTTATTGTTCGTCAGAGGTAGGTGTTATATAGTTATTGGTCATTTTCTGGAATTGGTTGTTAAAATTAATAACTTTTCCAATTAAACAGCAACAGGTATTGAGATAGTAAATTATCGGCGGGCGTAATTTCGGCCGGTAATCCCTTGGCCTACCTGCATAAATCAAGGGGTACCATTTATGACAGGGGTAATTTCGGCCGAGGGGCCCTCAACGCCGTCAGCTTCAACGCCGGACTGCGTAGCCGGAGCAAAGGACTGCGTAGCCCGCTGAGGTATAATTTTTTTATCAATAGCCGCAGGCTGTTGTTGTTTTGATGTCTGAGGCGGAGCCTCCGTATTATCTTCGTTTTCACTTTCTACGTCACTTTGAAATAAAGAAATATTTTAATATAAAGCATTCTGTTATTTTATTTGATTTGCGGCCGAAAATACCTATGAGATAAGGAAGCAACTTAAAACCTCCGGCCGAATTTACCTACCGGCTTTTAGTACCTGCCTTTTTTCCGGCCGAAATTACATCCGCCCTAAATTATATTGGAGAACTTGAGCAATAAAAGGGGTTTGCGTGTTCTTTATATTCAGTGTTGCCAACATTTAAAAATTAAAATAAACGATTGACATGTTTTTCGATATGTGGTTTATGACCTCAAAAATCAAGTCTGTATGTATAATACATTCCTAATACCAATAAGAAGTGAAAAGAACCGTTTTATATATTTCATTAATAAAATCCAGGACCTTTTAACACGTTATTTACAATTGGCAGAAACCAACATAAGTAATTAAGCAGCACTTTTTCAAATGAAATGATAGGAAAATTATTTTGTTGTAATTTTGACATTGCCAATCGTTTCTTATACAAAATTGATTCTGCGTAAAACAAATTTTAATTTTTTTGAATTTTTTTTGTAGATACTCTAAAAACCTCACTTTTTCTCTCAAAAATAGCACAAACATTTTTTTTCAGTAATTTTGACATTTCCAAACGTTTCTTACACAAAATTGATTCTGCGTAAACCAAATTTTAATTTTTTTGAATTTTTTTTTGAGTCTAGGTCCATTTATACCCTAAAAAACTTACTTTTACAATCGTTTATTACAAGGGCAGCCCAGCCCAGAGAGTTGGGAGGGGACGACGTCGTCAGCTGTTAGGGTTATATATATAAAAAAATTTAATATTTTGTTGAAAAATATCCTCTCATTGTCGGACTTTGGGGCCCCTACTTCCCCCCCTTGGAGCCGCCGTTGATTAACACTCCGATCCACGACGTCTAAATAATAACAAGAGCGTACGACCAACCAAAAATAACGCCATATTTTAATATTCTTTTAATTATTTATAGGGTATTTTCTTTCCTCTGATGAAAATATTTTGTTTGTTTATGCCTACTTAGTATTAAATTAATATAAATAAAAAATAAGTGATATATTTCACGTGTCAATTTTGACAGCTTACACCACTTACAAAAAACAAAAGTATTATTTCTAGTTTATAAAAAAATACTATTATATAGAAAGTACAGTCATATTAAAAACACCGACATTCTTTTTAGGATTTTTGGTCTGATAGATCGGAGTGTTAATCGTAAAATAAATATAAAATATTAGGAATAAGTAGTAAAGGTAACGGTATTTTCGAAAATATAACGTGCGAGAAAAAACTAGTGTAACCTGTTCTTTAATAAAAAAATGTCTCTCATAATTCAATTTGCCCCTAAGACAGAATTATTTAAAATTCTCCCATTAGTATGTATGTTAAAATGAAGGTTGACAGTAACTTGCTTATTTTCAAATAACAAATAACTCATTTATTTTTCATCTAAACTTCGACAAATTATACATTTTCGGAAAGGGAAAGAGTTCACCTTTCAGATAGAATAGAAAAATATAGGGTGTTTCGTTAAAAAAATCGGCGACATTTGCATTTGAAAAAGACCGGTTTTTTAAAACACCCGATATAAGATTTTACTAAATAAACATATACTGAAAAAACTTTATACAGTATGTCTCAGTAAGTTGGAACCATATGGGAAACTTTTTTATTATTAATTTTAGAAAAAGTTATTCTTTATAAAAAGTTGTGCATGGTCTAAAACCTAAAATTAGATATAACATTTTTTCAGTCGTACGAGATTTGTCAAAAAATATGAATTTTGCTCAAAAGTAAAATACCATTATTTCTGAAATATGAAAAAAAAGTTATTAAAAAAATTTGTTTCTAATGACATTTTACGTCAACATACCGATTTTGAAGAAGATATTTTACTTTAAAGTTGGTCTTAAGAACATTTTCATTTTTAACATTTTATTGATACACCCGTAGCTCATAATTTTGAATTCATCATCATTTTGTTAATATTGTTCGATGGTGTGGTTGATGACATGAAAAATTCCTTTATTATTGATTTAAAAATTTTGTTGAAGTCGGAATATCTTGTTAAAAATTGGTACTTCATACTTCAAAAATAAAGGTACCTACTTTTCTCTTGAGCAAAACTTTTTATAAAGAATAACTTTTTTATGTTAGGGGTAGCCATATGTGAGTGGAAGGTAATGAACACAAAGTGTGAGACATAAAGGACTTTTCATTCCCCTTTCAATAACTTTTTTCCTAAAATTAATAATAAAAATGTTTCCCATATGGTTCCAACTTACTGAGACATACCGTATAAAAATAAATTGTTCAGTGCAAATCGCACCTTCCTATAGTTTCTGAGTTCCGAGATATTCTCTACTAGAGATACTCCTGGAACACCCGGTATGAAAAATGAATATAAAATCCTACATTTGTATAAATATGCGTGAAACGTTAAATTTTCAGTTTTTCAGGAAAAATAGGTATAGTAAGTAAAAGGTTTTTTTTTATATAATTAATCAAAATTGCCAAATTTATTAACCAATACTTTATATTTGTCGCATTAACAATTCGGGTCCCTTGCAAAATCAATCATTGCCTAATTTTTCATAAAATTTTCAATATGGAAGTAGCGGCGATTAAAAACAGCCATAAAAATCCGAGTGAACAGGTGAGGTAACTGAAAGGAACAGCGGGCGAGGCAATAAAGAAGAATTATTAAGGAAAACCGTGAGCCAAAAATCCACTCGCAGCTTCAGACACAAGTTGGGGATCAATGCCTCAAGACTAGCGAGCATATAAAGGTCACCCATTTAGGCGACTGCGTGCTTAATTCGCTTAAGGCTTTCGACACATTTAACTGATTTTTTTTAGTTATATATAGGGTTGTATCGAAAAAATTGAACTATTTTTTAGGAGATTACGAGCATTTTTTAAGAATGTGCCGGATTTTTTTTTAAATCAGGTTATCGAAATACATCGGTTAGGATTATTTTTGAGTAACTTTTACAACAAATACAAACAATGGTTGAATAATAATAATATAATTATTTTTTTGCTGTTGGACAATAACAGCAGATTTCTTTGGCTTATTTACCTTGAAATCCTGTTTCTGCGTCAATCTGTTGTGTTTGTAATTCTTCAGGTTTTTGTATGTAGTAGATTCTGTGAGTCGGAAAAATATACAAATATTTTAAGCAGCAGCCAAACCACCTCTCCCCACAGTTTTCGAGGATGCTGAACATGATGGCGGTGGTTAAAATTCTTTTGGAGGTGACCAAACCCCACAAACGGCCAAAAACCACCCCAAAAATGGGGGAATCGCGTATTCCGCATATTCCATCGGTAAAATATTCCCTACCCCCCGTCTTCGAGGATGCTGAACACGATGGCGTTATCCGAAATTATTTTTGACTTGACCCCACCCCTCACACTGCTTATCTCCCAAGTACAATTTGTTTCCTTTTATGTAACTATTTTCAGTTGTAGTTTATCTTCTCTTTGTTGCTCAGTAAGATCGTTTGCTTTTGTGATTCCGGTATTCTTCAACTTTGAGGAGTTTTGTAGTAGGTATATTTTTTTTTCACTAATGACAATTGCAAATTTAGATCATTAGATCGTATAATATTAATTAAAACGTCATACAATTATTAAAAATCTCACTAATTACATTTTGAGTCACCATGCATAATTCTGATAAACTGAAACTTTGAACTTTAAATATTAGTAGTGAAATTATCTGCGGGAAAACAAAAAATACGTTGACGAATTCAGTTTTTTGTACTTTTCCAAATGTGTAAAATAATTTCTAAAAATCCTCTATACGGGGTGTTGTTTCGAACCTGGAAAAATTGGTCAATTTTTTCCTAATCCGGACCTGGATTATTTTCTTACAAATATTCTAATCGCTTGGATACCTGAAGGGCGCGGTCTTCCTGTGTATAAAATCCTATGCTGCAGACCAAAAGTAATGTAATGGGATTTAAAATATAATTTTCAGACAAATTAAAGATAAAGGTCTTACTATTTTAAATCGATAAATTTATTATTTTCTATGAAAACGACAGCTTTGAAATCATCAAATTTTTTTAACCTTAAAAGTGGCATTTAACAATCTATATATCCTCGATTCTGAAAAAATAAGAAAAATAAACATTAACTTGACCTAAGTTAGACCTTTATCTACAATGTGGTTTAATCAGAATACTTCAAAATACTTTAATTTATGAAATCAGTCGATTTGAAATTTTGAAGTCATTTCAAATTAATTTGAAAGTTTGGTCAAACAATGGCGTCTAAAAATTCTTTACCCATAGGTATTCAGTATATATATATATATAATTATATATAGATCATATAGGTTTTAACACTGTAAGAAAGATGGTGCCCGAAGCAAATCAAATTTGCATGGATGCCAACCCATCAGCTGAGATATTTAGCGGGGTGATACCATAATTAGCCCAGTTGTGAGAGACTGACCTCTCATAAATGTGATATCGCTTTAAAAGGTGTAGAAAACGATAAAAAAATCTTTGCGGCTCTAAAGTGTATGCTAAAATCGAAAAACTAATAGCACAACCACGTGAAACAGCAAAAAATTTTACTATTATTTATATTTTAGATAACATTTGTTCACTTTAAATTTTATTTTAATGTTAATATACTTAAATGTTTCTTTTCAAATTATATTGCTAATTTTATATTTTGTTTGTTAACTGTTTCATTTTATTCATTGAATTGTTTTCATTATTCTACAACAAATTTTATCTCAAACTATAAAAATGCAATTTTTGGTTTTACTGTACAACTGTACAAGAAAATCAATAAACTCTGTAGATTTTTTTTATCTCTAATTTTTTCCAAAAATTCAATTTTTTTCCCATTTCATCGTATTCCTATCTGTTATGGTTTAGAATATAGCAATGTTGGCAGATAATAAAAGAAACATGCACTCAAAACACAAAAAGAACGCTGCAATTGTATTTATTGTCTTTGTAAATAAAGTAAAGTAAAGTTTTTGCTTTCCAAACATTTAAAAAAACTTTAATCAGAAAGGAACATTCTAAGTACGCCGAATATAATAATATATCATGAATTTAAATTTTCGCAGGAACTCACAGCTGTTGTTGATAACGTTCATTTGGCAACGTCGAATCAGTGGTTAGGCAACGTTTTGTCTGAAAGTTGACGAGATTTTAGAGTATTTATAGATATATTTTTTATTACTCGAGGACGAGATGCTTTTTGCGCATGTCGTTTAACTGTCATAACGCGGGAATTTTTAAAAAGAATTCAAAATTATTTGTGTAGATATGTTATGCATTAGAATAAAAATATAGAAAGTATTTTAGAAAAGAATTAGGGAATATTATAAAGTAGAAGATAAGAATATATTCAAAATAACTGATATGTTGTATGACTTTCATAATAAATTAATTTTTACTTTTTAATAGTTAGTATGTGTTAGTATGTGGAAGTTCCTATGCGAAATATAAAAAAAGATACCGCGTGGTTCGTAAATTACAAGTCGAGGAAGAAATGACCAAAATGAATAAAACACTGTGTTTCTCGTTTCGTTGAACCTCCATGGATTTTCATGAAAATTGGTGAGTAGAGAATACCGCAAGAAACAAAAGTGACATGGTGCCAACTTGTGCTTTACCCTGGGGTGGATGCCACCCCTTCTCGGGGGTTGAAATTGTTTTATTAAAAATAACCCCAGGCATCGATAGAGGTACCAATTCTAAGTAAAATTTGTTATATAAGGTTATTAAAATAAATCAATACTTTTTGAGTTATTAAAGATCAAAGATTTTGATTTTTCGTGAAAAAAATGCATGCGGCTTTTCATAAATAACTCAAAAACTATAAGTTTTTACAAAAAAGTTGTCATTACCAAAATTAAAGCTAATAAAACATCGAATAAATTCCTTACTTGAAAGACTTTTTAATATTAATTCAAAGTGAGTTATAGGTAATTGAATGTATATTTTTTTTGGCGAGTACTCAAATCTAAGTATTCAAGCTTAATTACTGGGAAAACCATGCATTTTATAAAATATATTTACTGAACACTTTTCAAAGTACTCAGAAATACCTATCAAATGAGCTCTAGACGAAGTTGATAGCATCAAAATTAAGCAATTTATGATGAAAATAAGAGGACCCTTTCGAATTTTTTAGGAAAAAGTGAAAAATAAAACATACGCATTTTCCCCAAAAATTAAAATTTATAGTAATCCCTATAAGACTTTCTTTATATATAAGTAATGACCTCAAAAATTTTGACCGGTTTAGAATGCATATTTTTGAAAAAAAATATGATTTATAAAATATTTTCTTTCGATAATAACTCGAAAAATACTCGATATACGTAAAAAATGATAAAGAACGAAATTTGAGTTTTTTTTAACAAAGATTTTACTTTTTTTATTTTTGTAGGATAAAAAATAACCGAGATAGAAACGTTTAAAGTCTAAATTTTACTGCGAGAACCATGTAACCGGGGCCCTTTAACCTTCTATCTTTTAAAAAATAAGCGTTTAAAAGATTAAATTTAATACGATGTTACAGCCCTTAAAATTACCTTTCAAATGGTTGTTGGATGAACCTGATATCATAAAAATTATCGGAGATATTGTAAAAAAAAACATTTTTTTGGAAAAATTTTTGGAGTAGAGATTTCGTATGTATATATAGGAAAAAGATAGATAGTAAGAAGTAGACATGTCGATAGGTACATGCTCACAAAATATACATGTGTGGGTGTGTGTATGTATATTTTGAAGATAGAAAAGTGAAAGGAATGTAAGTATTGTATTATACAAATGATTAAAGTTTCTTGAAACCAATTTTTTCAATGGTTCTACTTTAAGGGGTTTAAGTGGTTTTTAAGGGTTGAAATTTCACAGTCAACCAAAAATTATATCATAAACATTAAACCAACTGTTTGTGTAATGTTAATATGCGATTTCATATTTCAGAAATATAAAAATGATTTTTTCATGATTTTGGATTTAAGGGGGGTTGCAAAAAGGGTTGAAAATTAATTAGAATCATAAATCATGCATATAAATGTTGAAAAATATTTATTTTATTTAATTAAACGAGATTACTTACGCCAGAATGCTTAAATCTGCATTTTTTACCATTTTTAACAAAAGGGGTGGAAATCACCCCTAAAATGCAAAAAGCGCAAGTCGAGCATATGTCATTTTTGAAGTTAAGGGTAAAATATACCTACTCAATCCCAAATTTTCATGCAAATCGATGGAGGTTCACCGAAATCGGAGGTAATAGTTGATTTTTACCTTCATTCACTCTAGTATTTATGGAATTGTCTAATTGTGTTACGTCTGCGTTAAATGTATGGACACTTCGCAATGAAACACCCAGTATATTGCAACCATTTTTGAAGTCTTAGAACCACTATATAACTACAAGACCCGCACTAGTGCGTTACAGTCGCCAATAAATTTTTCTAAATTTATTCGCAAAACGCTTCGAATATAGAAAATGATCAAGAATTGAAAATGTTCCATCTAAAACATCTCCATATATTCCGAAAGCAATTTATCAATGTGGGTGTAACGTCAAATGCGAAATTTCATAAATCAACCGGGCCGAAGAAACTCTTGGCTGGCTGGCATTCCGTAGCGGAAGATATTTTCTTAAGCCCGCTACGACTCGTTGCTCCTAATTATGCACGCAAAAGATTTTTCGCTTAATTTGGTCCTACCGGTTGTAGAGTTCTCGCTCTCGTTCACCACTGACATTGACGTGCTTTCAAGAGGGCCATTTCTAAAACTAATTTTCTTACAAAAACTCTACAATGCGGCGCAAACAGTTTTATAACGTTTTAAGTTGATTTTTACTATTACCATTTTTGCTGAAATATTATTTTAACACTTAGGCTGCTAAATGTATCGCCTGAGATACATCAAGTGAGACCTACTCAGGTAGGATGTGTCACTAGTAATTTTATCTGTTTTTTTTTACTTAAAAACGTATTAAATTAGAATTTGTAGATAATAATAATATTAATAATAAATAATTTATTTAGTCCTTTGAAGAACACTACAATGTTACAGGACACGTCACAAATTGCTTAAGGCAAAACTAAAATTTTGTAGTACATAGTACATTAAAATACAATATAAAAATATGTAAAAAGAAAATAGTTTGACATAATAAATAACAATTATACAAATTTAAAACTTTCACATTGACTTTGTTACAAGAAATCATAGTGGTAAAATTCATCTAACGTATATGGACATAGTTCAATTAATATATTTTTTATGTTTTACTAAACAATTTTAATGTTAAATCTCTGACATGAGGAGGAAGAAGGTTGAATAATCTCAATCTCAATATAGATTTAGTGCATATATTTAAACGGCATAATAGTACATGAAAATTATCATTCTTTCTTGTATTATGATTGTGAATTGAGTTATTTTTTATAAATTTTTCTTTGTTTCTGTAATTCAGTAATTCAAAAATGTACGATCTTGGAACTGTTAAAATAATATATTTTTTAAATAAGGGACGACAAGACTCAGTAGGCTTTGCCTTTCCAATGCACCTGATTATTCTTTTTTTGGAGATTAATAAATCTTTAATATGACCGGAACCACCCCACACGGTTATGCCATATCGGATCCTCGACTTGTACTTGGGCGTGGTAGAATCTTATTAGACCAGATACATCCAAGACCTCTCTTAATGTGCTTATTTGAAAACATTTTGTGTTCAGTATCTTGGACAAGTTGTTACAATGTTCCCTGAATGTAAGGGTACTATCTATATGCACCCCCAAGAATTTAGTAGATTCAGTGCCAATAATATTAGAATTATTAATCTTAATGTCTTATAACTTATTTGTCTATTTTGATACCAGTGAAATTATTATTTAGACTAAGATTGATTTCATTTGTTTGAGTTTTATCAGGAAATAGAACTGTAGCACCATTTTTTATTAAAAGTGGTAATTCGTTAATATAAACGATAATCAGGACCTTTAAAAATACCAAATCATTGAGAAAGCGTTCCATATAAAAACTCTTTTTTTAAATCTCCAAATATTTCAATATTTTTTTGTAAAACTTCAATGTTACAATCTTCTCCTTTTTGATAATACAACGATTCTTTAAACGAACATTGGTTTTACGTTTTAGTCCAAAAGATCTAGGCTTTTGAGAAAGCCTATTATCCGTTTTGGAGCTAGGTCTGTAACCTGTTCAGGCTCTAGGAAGACTTGTTCCAGGAATTTAAGGCTATCTGCATGTTCCACAGTGCACTTTGCAGAGATGGTATCTGAGTGAGCAGCATCCAGTGAGAATTCTTGTTATTAGTCTGAGATCAGATTTCTGAAGCCCCAAGAGCAATTTAGCGTAGCCAGCAGAAGATCCTTCTAACCTTTTTGCATGTCTTTGGTCTGGAATATTTTTCCAGTAGGCTGCATTGAGTTCCTTTTCCCATTTTCGAACTTCTTCCACAATGCGGCTTTTTGGGATACCACAAAATGGTTCGGGTCCGATCTCATTCTTTTGCGAAATCGTCAGCAATCTCATTTCCGACAATTCCTTTATGCCCTGGCACCCAAAACAAAGTTACTTTGTTGTGACTAGCCAGTTGCTTAAGGGTATGTTTTCAGTTCCAGACTGTTTTAGACTGAGAAGTTGTGGACTTCAGAGCCTTTAAAGTAGTCTGACTATCAGACTATGCTAGTATTAAGACTTGTAACCCCTATTCCTTCTCCTTCGTTTATTTTTGACTCATCAGTCTAGTAGGTGAGGGCACCTCTTGTAATTAGAGCGATTTCGGTTTGTGTTAACCTCACGTTAGTTGATAACAATGTCTAACGTGAATTCGAAATCCTGTTTCGCAGTCCGTGGACATCTTCATGGATTGGGTTACTCCAACTGGAGGAGCTGCTCTAATCGTTGAGACATCCTTGGGCAGCAGTAGGGGGTACAATAGATCTTATAGGTGACAGTGTATCGACACCCCCATCACAGATAGATACTCCCCGTTAAGTCGCCGGGTGCCAAAGATTTGGCCTGTGTTAGCCTATAGGCATTTTCCAGAACGATCCTCCATACATGTAAATGTAGTGGAGGAAGGTCTAGTATTACCTCTAAGACTGCGCTGGGGCACTCATTGCACCCGTGATTCCAATACATGCAAGCCGTTGCACTTTTTGCAACTCTATTATAGACCTTTGTTGTGTTGTTTTGTTCCACCAATCCAACGCAATATAGGTAATAATTGGTCTGACAACCGTTAGATACGACCAGTAGATCATTTTTGGTTTCCGTTTGGTTTGGTATCTGCTATATATATTTAGGATTTTAACATATTTGGGTCGTTACTATGACATGATATTATAGTACAAAGGCTACTAATATAAATAATGAATTTTAGAGGACTTTTTCAATATTTTATTTTCAATAAATATCAAATTTTTATTGTATGATCTTTCTGAGGTTGCTTATATGTTATTTTTATCGAATCGCGTAAACCTTCGCTATTCATACAAATACTATTCAAAGAGTTCAGTCAGGTCAAACAATTCATTACCAACATTTACGGTTTTAAAGTTTTTAACTTCCTTTCATCGAACGTAACTCGTATAAATCCTCAGTCCATTAAACAAAAACCACTCACCGACATATTCGAAAGAAAATTTACCCCTACGCCTATGCCTCACGCCCATTTCACCATCCAATTTCCTCAAGAGGCGCCAAGCAGAATGAACCATCTCCACCGGATCGCTTCGGGTAGTGCGTCACAGTCTCGCCTCCAAGAAGTCCGTTTCTATGGCAACGATTCGGAAATGGGGGAGCGCCATTTTGTCCCCGACGAGTCGGGAGTTAGAGAAAAGCGCCACAAATTTATATCTGCCTCATCCAGGGCTCAGAAGAGATCATTACCAAAGCTTTCTACTCAATTGCGGATCGTCCGGAGTTTGATCTATTTGTCGACGCTCCTTACCTGACTGAATACGCGGATGATTATTTTATATTGCTTTTTTGGCACTTCGGGTTGAGGTCTTGCAAGGAAAATGAGTTTGAGCGGTTATTTAATATTTAAATATATTTTTATATCGCAGGTTTTTTAGGAAAAATTTTTTTGGGTTAAAGGGAAAGTCACATCACTAAGTGGGTTGAATGTTGAATAACATCGTCAATTAAATAGTTTATATAGAAAGCCATTGAATTTAAATGAGAACACTTCTCAGAGAACTTTATCCTTTCTCAGAAGAAATTGGGCAACCAATTATTTATATAATCAAAAAAAATTTATACAGGCTATTTGGCCATTTCTGTGATGTTTGGAGGAGTTGAAGTAAATGTTTCACTTGTATCTTCACTACTACTATCCGTATTTTCAATTTAATTCGTGCAAACTTATTGAATTTATTGCATTTAAGAACTGTCAGTTGCTGTTAGTGAAGTTTAATGAAACTGTCAAAGCCACCTAGACGCTGTTAATTTCATACACTTCATTCGTTGATTATATGGACAAAGCGCCACTTTTCCCACGAGCGCAGAAGTTTGAGGCAAATCCAGCGAGTGGGAAAAGTGTACACAATATTTTTTCTACAACCACGTTTATTAATGAAAGAAAAATAGTAACTTATATAGGTATTTTATTTAAACTTTGAACAGAAAGAATTTAAAAAATGAATTTTTGAATATAGAAAAATTAGTTAAACTTATAGTTAATAGTGAAATTTGAACAATTTTGAATTGTTATGCCTGGTGTCTCTTTTTTTGATAGTAAGTTTTTATTAAATGTAATATTGGTGTTTGTCAACGAAGATGTTGATGCTTGTTCTTCATTAGTAATAATATCATATGAATTAGAAGCCCCAGGTATAATAGATTTTTCTATTTTATTGGCAATTTCAATTTTGTTGGAGATCGAATCGTCAATATATCCTTTCGCCACTGTATTTGAGCGCCATCCACCATGTCGCTGTAATGTTAATAAGTCTCCGCCTGAATTTGCTAAAATTGTTGAAGATCGGCGAAAACAATGACCCGGGTACAATTTAGAGTTTGGTAATTTTAAATATTCTGCAATTTGTTTAGGCATATTTCCGAATTTTCATTATTCATTATTCACTACAATGATAATGTTAAATTGTCAAAAAATTGTAGACAGGTCATAGCTGCACTGATGTACCTAACAAAATCAATTCATTATGGTTGTTTGCTGTTTGTAACTATAAAATTTTGACATTTCTGTGGGGAAAAGTGCCATACCGTGTATTTTTACCATTTTAAATTATTACTTTTCAAACGGATATCACAGGAAAGGCCTGCTTTGCGTATAACAAGTGTAGAAAAGCGTGTTTTGCATAGTGGTTGTAGAAAAAAGTGTTTTAAGATTCAAATACAAATTAAAAGTTATGTAGTTTTTGAATTTTTATTGTAATATGCTACTATGTTATAGTACTACATTGACACGTTGGAAGTCAATTTGTAACTACTACTCTAAATAAATCAAGAATTTTCGATTTGTCACAGCGGCAACGTCGCGAAGTGTTGCCAACCTTTAACAGTTATATTTTCCCCTGCACGTTAAGTTATCGTATTTGCTCTTAGTGGTTTCGTGTTTATTTCGTTGACAACAGAAATAACTAGAATTACGTCACTGCCTCGCTAAAATAAATAATGTATAGTTACTGTTTTGTTTTCAAATAAATGTTAATTATCAATATTTGTATTTATTCTACTGCAAAAGTGATTGTAAATAAAACATTTAAAATATATACAAACATACTTAGAATCTGTCACAAATAAAAACATCACATTTCACAATATTTGGTAACATTATTGCGTGGTCGTAGGAAAAATAGTGTACATTACTTGTGCGAAAGTGATTTTTTTACACTCTTGGATTTTCGCACTCGGCTTACGCTTCGGGCGACAATATTTCTCACTCGTGTGAAAAGTGTCACTTTCCGCACTCGTTATGTAATATACTACTAGAATAACATATACGTAGAACTTATTTACACCCGTAGAGGTTTAAATTCGGTACATCTGCGAAAAACAATTCTAAATAAAATTAACATTAACTCCTATTAACCTCCCTAACCCCATTATTATTATGCTAATGATCATCTTTATTAGATCTGGTTGATATTTATGAGTAGAAAGATGTACATGAGTGAACTATTATTTTGGGCGAGGGTTACATAGTGTGATATGCAAAAATGGGTGTTTGGGGATTAATTGGTATCAAATTGCACCCATAAATAGCTAATGGTAATGACTAATTTAATAAAGTTAATGCAGAAGATTTTATTTTTGCTATTCAGGATAAAGTAATAAAAGCTTGAAATTTTGTAATGAAAAAAAAAATATTATCAAGATCCGGTGAACGCGGAGGCCATTTAATACTTCAAAAAACCAAAAATTCCATTATTTTAGAATGTTTGATATCTATTTTTTTAAATCACAGTTTTACATATATTGTCGTACGAAAAAATAATTTATCAAAGGAAAATCTGGTCGCTGCATCAAAAGACGAGTGTAGGTATTTAGCAAAACTTAGGATGCCAAAAATTTCCTTCAATCTATCTTCATAAATAATTCGTCAATATCTTCGTTAATGTAGACGTAGATATCGATTTCTCTATGATACTGAAAAGGTGAAAAGGTTGTGATATCTCCGAAAAATAAACTGATAACAATGATAAAAAGCTTCCAGTTGAAGGGCCTTTTTTCAAAATCGCAACTAATCCAGATAGTTTAAAAGACAAAAAAGAGAAAAACAACAGTGAGAAAATAAGGCAGAAGATATAATAGCTGATGAATAAGACGATAACCAAGAAAGTTCTTATAAACGAAGAAAGCTCGAAAACCAGGAGGAAAAATATTTAATATTTGTTTATTTATTTAGACGAAATACACACAGGTTAAGGGCTTAATTACATGATGTCTCTTTCGTAAAATATGATGATTTATTGTCTTTTAATTGTCCAAAATAACCAAATAGCCAAGTTCTCAGAGACTTTGACCTCGCATAAAATGTGATATCGCTGAAACTAGGCTCTTATGTACTTTAAACACAACTTCGAAAACAAAATCGAAAATTTGGATTTTGTCTTATATCTCGAAAAATAAAAAAATTTGAAAAACTAATAGAAACACGTGAAAGATCGAAAAATTTATATTATTTAAAAAAAAGTTTTTATTACTACATACTTATAAAATTTTTTTAAAAACAATAAAACAATTTTTTTTTTGTTTTCTTATAGGAAATTTGACCGGAAGTTATTATTTCTAAAATGTTCACTGAATTTTATAAAACTGAAGATATGCATATATTAATAGAGGCATAACAAAAAGGAATCCTTGTACATTTATCATCATTATACTTTTGAACATTATCTCTGTTTAATAAAATAACTTATATTTTAAAATTATCTTTTTTTACAGCATTCATTCGAAACCATTTTATTTTTAAAATCGTGTTTATTTATTTATATAAATCAATTTCTGAATTGTACAATGTACTTTTAATTTTATTGAAAATAAAAATGGTGTCCAAATAAATCGATTTAGTCAACATATATAATACTTTTAAATCTGTAATTACTATGAAACGAATTAGAAAAGTAAATTTTATATTAAAAAAAATAGTTACTTTTGTTGAGGCGTAGATAAAGTATATATCTTCAGTTTTATGGAAACCAGTGATAATTTTAGAAATTATAACTTCCGGTCAAATTTTCTATGAGAAAACAAAAAAAAAAATAAAAACTAATGGTTTCCTGAGAAAGCTTAGAGTTTCTTCTTTAAAATGCTTTTTTCTGTTTTCTGTTTGCATACATTTTAGGAAAAGATACTTTAGTTTTCCCGAACGTCTCGCTTGAATATTTTTATTCACAGGCTTGACGCGCATAATTTTCATAATTTTTTATAGTAATACAAATTTCTTTTTAAATAACTTATAATATAAAGTTTAGTAAAATTTTCCGCTCTTTCACGTGGTTCTATTAGTTTTTCGAAATTTTTTTTATTTTGCGAGATATAACGCAAAAACCAAATTTTCGATTTTGTTTTCGAAATTGTGAACTAACTTAGTATACACTTTAGAGCAGCTAAATTTTTTGATAGTTTTTTACAACTTTTAAAGTACCTAAGAGCCTAGTTTCAACGATATCACATTCTACGAGAGCTTTTGGTCTAAATGTGACTCTGGCAACTGGGCTAGAAATGATTTAGTATTGTTTAAAAACGACTGACCACTTTTTATTTATTATCACCTTATTTGCTGATAACTTTTCGACAATATTTAGTTATTTCTAAACGACGTTAGAACAGTAAGCAATCTGATAATCCTTAAATCGGTCCTGGGGACTAGGCGAATCCTAAATAAATCCTAATAAGTCGTATCTGCTAAGCTCGGTAGAGCTTTAGATTATAATATTAACAGGGAAAATTGAATATTGCCAATCATATTATCCTGATTTAATCAACCTTGTTGATTTTGTTCGTACAACATGTGTAAAACGAGTACATATGTCTCTTTATTGCAATCATATTTATGTTTTTTTTAATTTTTGAAATAGGAATGGCATGGACGGAGGTATAGAAGATTGCAAGGGTACAAAAATACTTCTCTCAAGCAAAGTTTATACCAATTTTTTAACCACTTCTCATTTTCTTCGTTCAAATTTGTAAAACAACTTTTTCGATTGAAAATTAGGCTTTTTTTAAATTTAAATTCGCATGTTTAAATGTTTCCTGAAATTTTATGCGTTTCAAATGGTTTTTTTTTTTCAAAATATTACAGAATAATTGGTAATAAACTGGATTTACTCATTTGTGATTTTGCCTATACTAGTGAACATCGCTGGGAAAAGTGTATTGATCTAAGAGGACACTATATAGAGAAATAAAGATATTTTTTGGAAAATTTTTCTTTGTTAGGTCGGGTCAGTGCCGGATTAACCTATGGTCTAGCAGGAATTGCAGTCTCGGGTCTCAGCATGACAATGGTCCTCGACAATGGCACATTCATTTTATTTTAAAATATTTTTTACGATGGTTTTTTAAATTATTAATTATTCCTTTTTCGTACATAATCTGATATTTATTAGTGAACAAAAATAAACTAACATTCAAAACAATTTCCTTTGAATTATTCCAAACATTTTCCCATATTCTTATATACTTATTTATTTCAGAAAATATTTTTAGTAGGGGTCTCACTGGAGGACTCAGTCCTGTGCTTCGATAAATAGAAACAACACAAGTAGGCTGGCTGACGAGCTAGAAGGAAGGCTCAACCTCAGAAGGACGCACAATGGGCCAAATGTGGCCTACGTGCTGTGGGGTGGACCCACCCTTCTAGATTTACAGATACAGAAATAGAAACAACTCCTAATTCAAGCAGTGTTTTTTATCTCACTCCTTTAACCAAGTTGCTTAAGAGCCAGTAAAAATATACCTAAAAATGTTTTTTAAGTAGAAAATTAAGATCTACCAATTATAGTGCATAAAATGGGCCAGTTGGTAGATAGTTTTTATAACTAAAAATAATGTTTTTGAGATTTTCTCGTTTAAATTGTGAATCCATATATTTGAGTAAAACATAAAAGAAATAAAATTTCAATTGTACCCTCTCCGAAATAAAACTTCGTGCCGTCAATGAGTGATGGCATATGCTAAAATAGAGATTTGGCTATTATTTGACGTATTATCAGTTTTCCTATTTGTCAAATATCGGATTGTATCATAAAACTTAATAAATGTATTATTATTCTTATTAATATAATTAAATAATTTATCTCAGGTATTATCGGTACACTGTGGACTTTAGTCAAACAAAATATAATGATCCCATGGTGGTTTTTTTAATAATTATCCTGATATACGCTACCTTGTACAGGGGCTCTATTTTTTATTAAATAATAAAGGACGTGAGAAATTAAGGCCGCCATTTTATAACTTGTGTCTAGCTACTAATTGGAATGGTCTTTCTGAAGATATTGACTCTAAATTCTTGGACTTCCTAAATAAAATAATAAATAAAAGTGTTTCAACACAGCATTTCCCCTTCGCCCCATTAAAACTAAACGTCATAAACCTTGGACAACTAAAGGAATAAGAATCTCTTCAAAAAATATGAGGTCACTTATGTATATTAAAAAATTCTCAGATAACCCCCTAATATTAAATTACATCAACAATTATTGAACACTGTATCGGAAAATTATCAAATCTACTAAGAAAAACTATTATAATAAAAACCGCATCTCAAGAGCTAAAAACTCTTCCAAATAAACCTGGTCTATTATAAATGACATAAGAAATAAAACCCGTTCTTCAAACTAACTTCAATTATTTTGTTAATGTAAGTAAGAATATCAGCTATAACATAGCTCCGGGCCAGGATGCTCTCTCCTTCCTCCTACCTACTAAAAGGATCACTAATAGCTTCTTCCTAGGACCAGTAGATAAGCACGAACTAGTGCAAACCATAAACAGCATTCAAAATAAATCTTCCTGTGGAAATGATGGCTTGTCCACTAAAATATTTTCAAATATACCTGATGTAGTAATTAACATGTTAACTTCGCTGATTAATGAATCCATATTATCTTTCCGAACTGTCTTAAAACAGCTATAATAATCCCGCTTCAAAAGGGTGGCGACAAAACCGAAACCTGTAACTATAGACCTATTGCTGTATTACCTACCTTATCGAAGATAATAGAAAGGCTAATGAAAAATCGCCTACTACCTTTCCTTTCCAAACAAAACATCCTAACACCTCATCAGTATGGTTTCCTTCCTAAAAGCACTTGTGACGCAATGTTTTCCGTTCTTAATGAAATATATACATCATTATGATAAACTTTTCACAGCTTCAGTATTTTGTGACTTCGCAAAGGCCTTTGATTGTGTTAATCATGAAATCCTAATTAAGAAACTACAAATTTATGGCGTACGGGTTCTCCTTTGCAATGGTTTAAAACTTACTTAGAAAATAGAAATCAGCAGGTGCGTGCTAATGGTGAGGTTTCTTCAAATCTGCCAATTAGCAGTGGAGTACCTCAAGGTTCAGTGTTAGGTCCAATTTTATTTTATTATTCATTAACGATATCACATACTTAAAAATAAGTGGAAGAATTACTTTATTTGCCGATGACACGAGTGTTACCTGGAGTAGTTCTGATAGCACAACAAAGATCTAGTAACTATCAAGTCCTGGTCTGGCTCGAATCGGCTTTGTTTCAACACCAGTAAAACCGTAGCAATGTCTTACAGAGGTACTTTACAGCATATAACTCTAAGCAATAATCCGATTCTAACGGTGAACTCAATTAAGTTTTTAGGTCTTTATATAGACACATTCCTGAAATTGTCCACTCATATTGATACCTTGGCAAAAAAATTATCTTCTGCATGTTTTGCCATTAAAAATGTTTCTAAATTTGGGGGTAATTATTTTTTAATATCAAAAGAATGTTCCAAATTTGAATTTTCACTCTTCTGGGTTTAGGGCATTTGTTCCAGCTTAGCAAGAAAGTTTAAAGATTGAAGTATATATTTTTCAGCTTAGACATTTCCTGATTCAATCAAACGTTGCCACTTTTCCGAATTGTCTGGAATTTTACTTTTCTATTATATTATCTATTATAAAATAGTTAAAAAAAAGAAGAAAAAACGAAATTTTTTTACCCTTAGCCTATTTGAATATTAGATTTGGCGTTAAATACTGTACACACATGATCATGCGACCGGGTAGCGAATTAATCGGCAACTTTGATTGATCGGGTTTATTCACCGCCTAAAATTACATGCACAACCGAAGTCATTTACATTATACTATCCCTCTTTAATGCATAAAACTAAATTAGATCATTAATAGAGGCAACACGGGATTATAAAGTTGGTCGGATTTGCTATTAGTCCATACGAAATTAATCGAATTTCGTTTAATTAATTAATTAATAAAATTTGATTTCATTTGAATAGAAACGAATTAAAATTTTCCTACGTATATAATTATGTAAATTAATTATGATATAAATAACAAAATTGGATTTATTTTAGTTTAATTTTTTGTAATTTAAGAATAAAATAGTTACAAACGTGTTTAAGGGTTTTACGAGTTTTTAGATGTATTGTTAATAACCGTGTACGAGGTTACCTGGGGAACGTCGCTTATTTTATTTATTTATATTTATTTATAGCAGCCTGTGGAAATTCTCTTGCAAAAGAAAAATTATTGAATATTAATGATTTACTGTATTTGCCAAAAAAAAAAGTTCCCTGGGCGTCAGCAAGATTTCCCACGACCACTTACATCCCAGATTGGTTAACAACTACCGTACCCTGACTAACTAAAAAAAATTTGATAATCCCCTTATTTGCTGAATTAAAACATGAGCTGAGTCCTCTTAAAATTAGAGGTGCTTCTTGGCTGCGCGTGCGTAGTATTCTGTCGATTATTATTGTGGAATCTACTTCCTGTTCCTGTTAAAATTACCAGCTTAAAGGCGCAGCCCCAAAAATCAACTAATTCATGGACTGAAGAAATATAAAAGTAATTAAAGCTTCTTTTTCTGAAGATTATTTATATTAATTTAATAAATATATTAGAATTTTCTTAAAAGTCCAATAAAAGATTATTTTTAAAATTTTATTTTAAATCCTAAAATTAATATATCCAATGAATAATATTTAAAAAAAACAAAATTAGAATATTAAAAATGTTGGGGTCGTAGCAAAAATTGTGTACATAACTCGTTGGAAAGTGCATTTCTTGCACTCGTTACGTATCCGCACTCGCCGCTAAGCGGTTCGTGCTAAACGCTACTCGTGCGTAATTGGTCACTTTCCACACTTGTTACGTAATAAACTATTTCATGATGGCTTGATAATCATATAATTTAAGTTTGTTTATCGACCAAGAAATGCTATTATAATTAAAATTTCTTTTTAATGTCCGGTGACCTTGATCTATCAACAAGTTATTGTTCGTAAATAAATACAAAAGTTATTCCTATTAAAATTAAATGAAATGTGGTAAGTTTTATTATCAATAAAAATTTAAGGTTAAAAATAAATATCTATTGATTTAGAAATTAATTTCAGTACGAAAATTTACTAATAATCGAATGCATTGTTTTTTATAAGCCCTGATCTTTATTTCTTTGACTACAGAAGAATTATTTATCGATTGATTTATTTATTTACAGAGCTCAATATAAATGTTGGGTACCTTTATTATTTTAATTCTGTTTGTAGGATGTCTCACGATTCTGCTTCAATTCGGTATTATCATTCCATAAAATAATGACAATAATTCAAATTCTGGCAGTTGAAAAAATAAACAATTTGACGTCACAGCTGTCAACTTAAAAATCCACTTGGAAAAACAGGGACCTGCTTTATCGATTTCACAACACAAGGAGTAGATGTTGCTCTGACAACAGGTAAATATCTGGACCTACAAAATTTTTGATTCTACCATGCATTTTGTATAACGATAAGAAACATTTACATTTTTCATTAAAAAAAAAAGTCACGATGTTCTTCGCCAAAACGATATTTGCCCGAAAATTTATTAAATTTAACAAACCGAGTTTCAATATTAAGTCTGGCATAGACATACGAATATTTAACTCGGAAAAAGATGATTAAAACAAAAACTATTACACATATTTTTAGCACATTTCGACAAGTGTCCATTTTAACAGTGTTACTCAACGTTCCATTAAATATTTACCTAAATCCATGATTTCTGAAATTGGCAACGTTGTATTTTCAACTTTGAATTTATGAGATGGCTGTCATTTGATAAGCAAATTATTTATGTCCGTTAAATGAACATTTTTTCCTTTTTTAATACTTTTCAGGCTTATTCTGGTTATAAATTGCTACTTGGGCACTTGTAGAAAAGTTATGTACATATGCGTTTGTATTGGAAAAATATGTTAAACAATCATCTCAAAGCACTGGGAGTGAGTATTCCAATATATATTAAAAAAAAAATGTGAAAAATAGTTGACCGCGCAAAAATTTCTATTGATATATTGATTTTATCATGTTTTATAGTATCTGTGAAAATTTCATGAAAATCCCAGCCGGCCCCATATTCTTAATTACCCAGAGATGTGCGTGTCAGTAGTTGTCAAAATTTGTAGGTTATTATTGCGAAATTAAATAACGTCAAACGTTGACGTTGATATTTACAAAAATAGGTTATTTTCTTAGGACGAGTTTCCATCATCACTCCACCAACGTTTTCGCCGGCCACTGTTAAACCAACATTATATGTATGGCGACCACGTTACTGAACGTTGCTCTGGAACACACCTCGAAAAAAATATGATATGATTTCCATCGATGATTGATGATTGACAATTAACTACTTTTGAAAATGCCAAAAACTGACAAATTAAACTAATATTATTATTAATAAAACCACTTACTTTAAAGAAAAAGGGGGCTTTAAATGACGTTTCGACTATATTGAATGAAAGCCGTTTTCAAAATGACATAACAAAATATATAATAAAAATTTACTATAGAAACAGGTTATATTATCTCTTTGTTGTCTGCCGTTGCTAGGAAATAATTTGTCTTGTAAATGTCTCGGAAGATCGAATTTTCACAGACATGAGACCTGCATTTTTTGCCGATTTAGATAAAAATTAGTCTACCCTGAAAGTTTCATTGAATTCTGACGAGTGGATTTTGAGATCCTCCGGACACACATACATACACACATACAAACCTTGCTCGTTTAATAGTATTTGATAATGGACTGTCCTGGATTTTGTCAAAGTTTGGTTTTTATAAACCGGCATCTCACGGCTTGCTGAGATGAGAAATTCTTTGATTTTTGTGTCAAAATCAATGTACATGGTTAAATTTTTATATTTTTGGAAAAGTTTTCACTATTTTTTTCACTCTTTTTTATATATTATCTATCACTATTAAACCTTTTTTAAAACACCATAATCACTATTTTACCTAACCTAATTTTCTAAATACTTTATTTACAATTTTAATTTTGACATTTCTCATAATTATTGACCTCTTTATTAATGTTATTTTTACTTTTTTTTTTCATAGAATTAGGCCATTTTTTTGAACGCACCCAAAATCGTTCGAATTTAAATTTGGTACTATGCGGTACCATGTTTGATTTTCTCAAAATTTCAATTTTGGTTTTAATTTAAATATTTTCTTAGGATATTTCCGTACTTTCGAGTACGTTCGTTAATATCGGATATGGAGTTTTTTCAATGACAACACGTTTAGATTTCAAGTATTTTTTTTTCTACGAGGGTGTGAAAAGTAGTAGTTTTCCGCATATATTTGCGTGTGCAAAGTTACTCTTTTCCGTACGCCGTGATATTATTGATTAAATTTTGATTTTTTTATTTTTGTTATCTGATATGAAAATTTTGTTTCTAATAAGTGCGCAAAGTTTTACTTTTCCGCACTTATTAGGGAAATTACTATATTGTCGTTAATAGTCCAATTCGAAGTCGATTTTATTTTTTCTAATTATTTTCTAAATTATATTCCCAAATTTCACTAATTTGATATAAGAGTATTTAAAAAAATGCCTTAAAACAATTTATCATCCCAAATCAGCCCCGAAATTGTCCGCCTGCTTCCCGATGCTTATTCCGACGGGATCCCCAGATGTGCCAGGGGTTGGATTTAAACTATTATTATGCTGATCGGGCTATGATAGCGGGATTACAGTTGCAATAAAACCAGCACTGATACTGATATCAATGCAACCTCAATATGCTCGCAGGGCCACCGCCACCGACTGTTATTTATGAGAACGCGGAGTGGTGACGGGCGGCACCGCCCCCACAAGGGGCCAAACCTCATTCTGTCGCTGATGCTTCCTCATTACCATTTTCATAGAGGTGAAATCACTATTTTCGTTCGATATGAATATCTAGTTATTTTTGTTATAAATGATCCAAGTTGCAGAATCTCTCGTTGGAAATACAGATAATAATTTATTCAGATCGTCCGTGTTAATAACTTTTTTTGAATCAATTCGTCAGTATTTTCATTTTATAAGCGGCATATCTCGTAATCACCACTTGCAAACATTTTAACAGGCTGATAGCATGAGTATAAAATAATTTAAAAAAAAGTCTTATATGTTTTGGTAAAACGTTAATATTAACGGGAATAAAATTAAAAGTTTTCACTTTTTGTCAATAGAGAGCAGTCGTAGGTTCTGTTGAGATGGTTTGTGTGAGGGCTAGAGGGCGCCACCCAGTTTATACAGGGTGTATCATAAGGAATGGTCAATATTTTAATCATATGTTCAGAACCTCCAAATATTAATATTTTACTAAATAACTCTGTGTCAAATGTTATCTACTATTAAAATACAGGGTATTGAATATAAAATTTATTTTTCGTTTTTTTGCAATAATTTCTTTATTATTTAACATATTGACTTGGAATTTGGTATGGTTATATTTTTAAGTTAGTAAATCATAAGCTTGTTATCAATTTTGAGATTAGATAAAGAGGGCGCCACCTACACTCTACTGGATGAAGATAAGTATCAATTTTTTTTATTCCTGGCCTTTTTTGAATTTTTTTCAAGTTTTTATGATACACTGTAACTTTGAACTTGTTTTAATAGCATAAATTCTGGTCATTTTGAGATATTTGCATTTAAAATATTCCAGTCACAGTATCTGTTTAATTTACTTGAACATATTTCAACATAGTAGGCTTTGAAACTAAAATGAAAATGTACAGCTGTCAAATAATTAATTGTTAGATGTAATTTTGTTCACTAAATTCCATCTAAGAAGGTAATGAAAAGGCCGCGACACAACCATTTCTCTAATTCAGAAATGAGAGACATGATTTGTGTTTAGATTTGTGTTTATGCACAAATACATTTTTCTGGACTTGCTGCTGCCATCTAACAATTAATTATTTGACAGCTGTACATTTTCATTTTAGTTTCAAAGCAAGCAAAAAAGCAAAATGTAAACCGTTGCTGCCAGTTTAGTTTCCAGTAACTGTCGAAACTCAACTTGCATGCCAGTGAAAACATGTGAAAACATCCACTGGCCTATTCCTTTCCATGCCAATACTTACATGCCAGTAATACATCAATTGGCACGCCAGTAGCTGGCACCATGTAAGCCAGCCAGTAGACTTCGCAAAAGTAGACTTTACTGCCCAAGCAGTGAACTTTCCGTCATAAAATGCTGTTCTAGCAGTGAATTGCATCTCCAGTAAGCTTGATTGTTCCAGCATTGAACCCTTAAAATAAATTACAACGTACAAAAAACCTATAGTGTCACTGTTGACAACAGAGATCACACTGTTATAACATTACTGCACTAAATAAGCATTTACTTTGTGTTTAATTCTTTTGACAGCTGCTCCTGAAAATATACGAACTTTGAACTTTTGGAATATCTCTAAGAATATTAGCATAACCCTCGTATATGGAAGGTGTATCCTTCGTCACTTGGCTGGAATAATAAAACTATTTAATTAGTTAAAAGCATCGTACCGTACGGAGAAGAGGCTTCCGTGGCCCCATTGCGAATGTACGAAACATTGCCCTCTAATCCAAACTTAACGAGTTTCGGGACCATTGTGACCCGGACCACACCGAGTAGACTCCTTTGGTTCATTACAATCGATCACGAAAAATTTTTGCCCTAGCGCCAAGGGAATTCCGTTAATACGGAACTTTAGATATTCATTACCGGGAAAGTATCGAATCCAGCGTTGTTTGGGAATAGGTAAAAGAAAATTTTGTTCGACAATGTTTCTAGACATATATTTATCAATACACCCCTACTGTATACACCTTTCTACTATAATTTTTTCCAAACTGCTTGGATCAGCTTTTGTACAGCTTTTTAACCGTTATAAAACAGATTTTTACAGTTTTAGACTTCTAAACCTTAAAGTTTAGAAAAGTCTTATGGAGCACTTCTGTCTGTCCATCTGTACGCTTTCATAACTGGTAGAGACTAACGGACAACGGATATGAACTCAGGATACCTTGAATGTGTGCACGCCTAAATTTCAGCTTTCCACGACTTCCGTTTTCAAAACTGGTTTTAAAAACTTTAACCGGAAGTTTAGAAGTCTATTGTTCCCGCTCTCTAGCGGGTGCCGTTACTACTTGTTTAAAGAAGTCTCAAATATCATTGGTATGGAGCTGTTTGCGCAAGTATGCGCTAACCAGATTTATACCGGTTAAAATGCTGATCTAACCAGTTCAAAAGCTTCCTAGATTTCTATTATTTCTTCTCTTCGTATCATGTGCGCTGTTGTTTACTATGAGCTGCTGATACCTGACTATCCCATAGGGTTGGGACATGATGTTGAAACTTACTTTTTTATTTTTATCGTGATTATTAATCTAAACTATTAGCATCGCGCTTGAAAAAAGTGAAATTAAAAAAAAAGAGGTCTCAAAGTCACGGCTGAGCGAGCGCCTACAGAATGCGGTACCTCTATACGTGACGTCATTACTGCCTACATTCGCGCTCGTCAATCTGTACTCCGTGGTAACAGAGTCGCTCACGTTTTTCATCGAATGCAAGCATCCTCGGAAATAATTAGTTTTATGCATTTAAAAATGGCAAACAAACTACAGGACTCCGGACACCCTGGCCTAGTTGGTTAGGGCCTTGGTCTTTATACTAGGCCAGTGTTCGGGTCGTACGTTCGATCCCTGCGAAACTCAATTGGAATTAAAAGACTTTGGGCAAGTGCAAAAAGGTATTTGTGTTTCATTCACGTCGGTAAACAGGCCGAATGAGAACGGATATCTGGTGGAACTGATAGGGGTTGGTGACATATTTACAAACTTGTTAGACGGTAGATCACCTCAGACAAAGGCATAGTCCTGGGTTTAAGGTAATTGAGGACCGTGGTTCGGAGACCACGTTAAGCTGTAGGTCCCGGCCAGATTAGCCATAGTTGCAGCAAGGAGACGTTATAATTAAGCAAGCAAGCAAACTACAGGATGGGTTCGTGAAAGCAGATTCCTGGAGTTTGCCAAAAATTGATCCTGCGGATTATGATTGTTTAGATCGTCCAGAGAAAGTTATGAAGATCCAGCTGTTGGCAACGTTTCGCTCTCAAGAGATGGTCTTGTATGTACTATAAGCTGCAACGTTTCTCCTGAGGATAAAGTAAGGAAAACTAATTGCCGCGTGCAATTAGAAGTCGACGAAGATGAAGATGGCATTATTAGAGTTCATTCTTTCGATTGCGTAACTGCAAATGGTAATTTAATTCAATTTACCGCGGAAAACTGCACATATAAGGGATAACAATGAATCAAACAACTCATGGTGGAATAATTTTTTCTACAACTCATTGGAATATTTTTTCTGACAAACAAAGAGTTAAAACAATGATGGAAGTTATACTCAGTTCCCTTAGATCAAATATAGAATATACAAACAAGACCTTTCAATGCTTTGCCAAGGGATCTACAACAATCTGCTTAGTTGGAAATTTTTATAAATAAAGTGTCCACATATATTCAAGAAAATCGATTAAAATGTAAACTATAAAATATGGACTAATTAATTATGTGTTAAGTTTATAAGTTAAATTTATTGTATATTGCTAAATAATGCTTCGCCACTCGTGAAATAAGAACTGGTTCCATACTCTTACGTTTTATTTTTTGATACCAACTGACGTCCCGACGCAGCATCCGAACAATCAACGTAAGATAGGCGAATAAGGAGCTGGAGCCATTTCCTTTTTCACTTAGTGTTCCCTTCAATCAACTTTCCACTTTTACGGTTTTTTAAATAAACGGCAATGAAAAATTCAATGAAATAAAATCAGTTGAATTGCAAATAAATCTTTTTTACATTGAAGTGTAACTGTGGACGTCAAATTACAAAAAAATAGTTTGTAGAATATCTTGCGTTTGTTGAAAGTCATCTACGCTAGGAACAGTGATATGGGGAGGGGTTTTTAAACATAATATTTTCAAATAATCCCCGATATCCTTTTAGGCAGTTTTTGATTCGTGTAATGAAGTGATGTACATAATTCACTATTTAGTTCGATAAATATACGTATTGCGGAAATTTTGAAAAAACTACAGGTCTCCCTCCGTTTCGATAAAAGTGCAAGAAAAAGCCGTAAAGCCACCGGGATCGAAAGTACAACCCGTGACATTTATCCCATCGAGATCGCATTAATCCAACTTTAATTTGGGCGTTCTTTTACGTTTGCTCTAAATCAATTGGCGACGAGGTGTACCAAAGACCGACACTGCATAAATCCGCAAGAATCAAGTCGGCTTTGGATGGCACCTGGCGTCAGGTATCGGAATTGGGAGCAAGACGGAGAATCCCGGAGAATGGAGTAGACGGGAGACGGAAGGTCTATGGAGGTAATACTGGCTAAGTCCGGAGCTTTACTTTCGACTCATTTGATCCTCCAAGAAAATTTGTGAGCTCACGTCACCGACCTGTTTTTATGTCTTTGATACTGCTTTTTAGCCGACACTGCTTGCTACTATTTTCAATAATGTACTTACTTATATGGAATCCATTTAAATTAAATCCAAATCCAAACAGAATTAAAAATAATCATAAATTTTGAGGTGATGTTAAAGTTGTACAATGAAGTAGAAATTTGAAGGTTTTATTTTATAATCTTATTTTGAAGCTATTTTGACGGAAAAAAGTGTGATTTTTGGGATAATAACTACTACCAGAATCTAAAAAAGATTAAAATTTGGTACACAGGCATAACAGAGGCAGAAAAACGACTGGTGAGGTCAAAAGTATCAAAAAAAATGTTGATGCTATTTTGGCGGGAAAAAGTTATTTCTTAAATGTGCATCTAGAAATGGTAGTCCAGTTGTTAGGTTCTTTAAAAGTGTGATACCCATGAAACTTGACGCTTAGGTACTTGAATGGGGGTAGAAAACGATAATTTTTTTTCGAAAAACTAATTGCACCACGTAAAAGAGCGTAATATTTTATTAAAATTTATATTATAAGTTAATTTGAAAAAAAAATTGTGTTACTATAAAATATTATTATAATTAAGAAAGCGAATTCGAAAACTATACGCCTGTCAACCAGCTGAATACAAATATTCAAGCGCGGCGTTCGGGAAGAAACTAAAGTATCTTTGCCTAAAATGTACGCAAAGAAAAAAAAGAAAGCATTTTAAAGACGAGACTCTAAGCTTTTTCAGGAAGCCATTAGTTTTTAATTTTTTATTTGTTTTCTCATAGAAAATTTGATCGAAAGTTATAATTTTTTAAATTTTCACAGATTTTTATAAAACCGAAGATATTGTAAGTAATCACAGGACAGAGTGTGATTTCAAAAATAATGTTTGAAACTAATTTTAACATAGTAATTGTAAAAGAAACTATAAAATTTCATGAGTCAAAATTTAACATTGTAATCCCATAAGAGATTTTCATCAACAGATTTAGGGTATATATAATCTAGCAAAGAACTGAATAGAAAAATTTAAAATAATATAATCTCAGATAAGTCTGCGATCACAATAACAATGAGAACATTATTATATTGAGTATTTGGAGAAAAAGAAATTTTAAACTTAACCTCAAATTTCAATATTATACATCAATATAATCAATTCAAATTCAAGGGAAATAGTATAAATCGGGAAAATAGAGTGTTTGGACTTCTAAAATTGAAGAAATACAGTAAAAAGGCAATAATAATAAAGATTTATGAAATTTAAGAAATCAATAATAACGAACATAATAAAGTTAATATAAGTAGAAATAGCGAGGCTTTTTGCTTAAAACTCATGAACAGTTCACATCGCTTTGCATGACTAAAACAAACGAAGTCAAGTCAAAGCAACACTGATAAAAGAATAAAAATCATTACCTGTCAAGAAGTGACGCTATCTTTCAAGAAAAAAGAAAAAACTTTTAAATCAAGAGAAGAAGCCACAATTATCCATCATGTCCTGCATCCCGATTAAGAGATCCAGAGTATCCTGATCGAATTGTATCCTGACTAAATTTATCCAGTTTCCGTTTTGAAAAACATTCCATTTGTATTTTTGAAGAACATCCATTTAACATCATTAACTGTAGGAATAAGGAAGACTTAGTCTTAAATAAAGGTACTAATTTTCATTAAATATCGATATTTAAAAACATTTCAAAACAATAAAAGGCCATAACTAATTTTTAAGAGGTTAAAAATTACTTAATCTATAAATAACTTAGGTTAGAGTATTGGAGAATAAGATGAGAAAATAACAATAAATTTCACTTGTAACTGTTAATTTTTCTTTGTAGTAAATAAAAATACACTTACCTTATTCGACCAAATATCTGTTGCACATTCAACTAAAAGGTTTTTCGTTACTGATTTTTTTTGTTATTAATCAATGTTTATGAATTTATCTCAGTAGTCGTTATTATTGATTTTTAAAATTATAAGCCAATTAGAAACATACCTGAGGTTAAGAATCTCTACTCTGCATAGTAGATGGCGCCCCATGCATTCTGTCAAACGTAAGAATTTACATTATGTCTGAGCTTACGAAGGAGGTAAGAATAAAAATATTTCCCATAAATTTTAAATTTATTTAAAAGAAAAGTTAGTTAATAAAGTAAGTAAATTAGAAATAAATTAAATTAAAGAAAAAAGTAAAAGAGCTGTATCGAGGTTAGTTGATTCAAAAATAAAACAACAAAATTTTATAGGTTATGTACTAAAATTTAAAATTAAAAGTCAATAAAAATAAAATAAATTAAACAACATCTTATCTCAACAAAGTTAGTACGTAACAATATCTTATATTAATAGAGATTTAAAAAAAAATGTTTGTACATTTATCATCATTATACTTTCATTTTTGATGTAAAAATAATTAAAATGATGAACATTGTCTCTGTTTAATAAAACTTTTTTTACAGCACTTAATCGACGCCATTTTTATTTTCAAAATAATGTTTATATAAATCAGAAATTAATTTTTTTAAATGAAGTTAAAAATACACTTTATAATGTGTAATAATTTAGAACTTGATTTATATAAATAAATAAATACTAACAAATTTTCGATTTTGTTTTCGAATTTGTGAAGTTACCATACACTCTAGAGCAGCAAAGACTTTTTGTCGTTTTCTACCCATCTTTAAAGTCCCTAAGAGCCTAATTTCAGCGATATCATATTTTATGGGAGCTTTTGATCTAAATGTGGCTCTGGTAACTGGGGAACAAGGTAGAACAAACGATTGGCGGGGCCAAAATTATAAAAAAATATTTATTATTTAAAAAATACTACCAGAAACTATAAAAAACTCCAAAAAAGTTTTATATTTAATAGATAGCCATAATGTAGACAGAAAAAACTATTGGTAGGGTCACAATTATCGGAAACAAATTTTGAAGCTATTTTTGAGATATATCTCCGAATCTATAAATAGATATTTCACCTCCTCCTCAAATGCAATATGGGCTCACGAACTTGGAAGCTTTTTCCTTCTAGTAAACTGTACTCGAGTTTTGCGGGGATTCACATAGTTGTGCCCTATTTTTTCTCAGTTTTTAGTGCTCATAATTACCCCATCAAAATTTCCACTAAAAATCATAACTAGATCATCAGCGTAGTATTCAAAATCTACCTCCTGAGAAATCGTTCAGTTATCAGCCAAAAGAGAGAAATCCTCCCCGTCGACATCTTCTGACGTTTCTAAATCTGACCGAGTTAGAATTCGATTTCCTAATATTCGCTTTTTTTAGTTGCAGATAATCCTGATTATCCTATTTTTCCATTGTTGAAGGATTCTTGTATATCCAGGAAGACCGCTAGAGTAGTTAATATTCGCTACAAAGATTTAGATTTTCATATTAAATTATACTTAACTAGATCCATCTGGTAGGAATATTGATGAGGTTAAAGGTGGATAATCTAAGAGTCTTCCCCCTAATGTGCTTATTTAAAATTATTTCTAGTATTTTCATAAGACAAGATACTAACCCTTCCAACCTTACGTATATATACAAGCCGTAAGACTAGTGGAATGTAGCTCCACTCCAAACTTGCATGAAGCCGTTTAAAAGGTTAAAATTCTGTCCTCATCAGATTAATAATACGGAGACAAAGAGTTTTCCGCCCAATTTACAGATAGAGAAACTAACCATTGCGTTTCTTTCCAGTATTCCGTAGAAGTGCATTTTAACGATCCTTTGGATTGATCGATGGTCTTCCAGGAATTTTTGACTTTCGGTTACCGACGCTTTATCGAGCCTAGTTCTTGTTTGGGATCACTGGTTACTGGGCGAGAAATAAACTCTTTATTTAACTTCGCTGACACATCGTTGAACATGCAAATAAAAAACAGGAATCTGCATTTCGTACAATTTATGAGAAAACTAGGCGTTTTTTGACTTTTCTTCCACTCTGTATACGAAGTTATGTTGATAGATCATGTTTATTTTAAACCTAATCTTTGACACTTCAATTTTAGTAACAAATATGTTAGAAAAGTTTTCAATCATTTAACTTCATATGAAAAGAACTGCAATAAATCATTCAACCAAAATTGACAGGATCGTATACGAAGGCCGCTATCAATGTATTGAAAATTATCAGTAAAGAGACAACAGGTAAACATTTTTATCATCGCTACAATACGGCAATAAAACATAAGAAATTAATAACAGAGATTAAGTCATAAATTTTATTTTTTTTGTTAAGATGTCATTTTTGATGTGTTTCAATAAAAAAAGCGTCTACAATTTTATTTTTAATAATTCAAATCACTGATAGGAATGAAGCAATATGATTCGATAATTAAAGTTAAAAAAAATGTTTTAATCGCAGTTCCACATCACCTTAATGGCCCTTCTTCATCAAAATATATGAACATTTTAAAATAGGCAGTAGTTTTTAATATTCAAAGAAGACACTAGTTTTAGTTTTAAATTTAAGAATTTAAGGGTTGGCAATTTTTCATTTTTCATAATTATGTTAACCCCTGCGATGAAAGGTTGCACCAAGCGCGTTGTTACTAGCTAAAATAAAATTTTTTAATAAAATAAGTGATTTTAATATCCATTAAAACGAGCATATAATTCAAAAACTGAAAAATAATCCCATAAAATAAATACATGTAAAAAACGGAATGTATAGAATGACTTGTTTAATAATATTAACTAGAAACCAAATTATACAACTAAATATGACAACGATTACATAAGTCACTACAAGATATGAAAAAAAATTAAAGCTTCAATTTTGTCTTCTCTTGTCTCTCCCGCCTTCCCTGTCCCTTGCAGTCCTAAGTCAGCTTTTTGTGTGTAACTCAACACCCTGTTGAGTTACATTATTGCACAACAGATTTCTTCTGGTGGTAGTTAAAGAATTAACAAAAGTTTAAAAATACATTCATAAATAAAAAATAATCAAATCAAGTTCAACACTTGACTTTTCCAGTTTTCTGATATATTTTAAATAAGTTTCATCCTAGTTTGATTAGTATTTTTCTTAAATTATTAGGTAAACAACAAAATTAGCTCACAAAAGTTAGAGCTGGATTTTCTGACTCAACTTCATATTTAGAGGAGAAGCGCCAAATATGGGGTACTTTTTTTTGAAGTTAAATATCGCATAGAAATATTTTTTCTAGGAAACTGTAAATACGTCTACTTACACTTCATTTTATGTACTGTCATTGTGGTAACTCAAAATGATAGGTTATTTGAATTTACTAATCAAAACAATATAAAAATACATATTATTTACAGAAATCACAAACATAATTTGTATCATCGTACCCAGCACATTCCGATTGAGCCCATTTAAGACACATTACACATCTTATCCATTGCTCACCAGAAGAATCATCAGAAAAAGGAATTTCGCAAAACATACATTCTGCATCATCTTCATCTTCAGTAAATGGTGACTCACAACCCTCTTCATCTAGGGTTACTTCGACCTCAGAAAGACGTGATTTTTCTCTTTACTCTAGATTTGGCGGGGCTGTTCTTTTTACTTAAACTTGTTTCTAACTCTTTTTTGTATGGGGAGCTGGTGACAACAACAGCTTTTCCAGCATTAGATTGTTTCTTTGTTGTTATATTGTAGCCTAACTTTGGGATAGGGATCAAATCAGAAGGTAACACTAGTTTTGCTGATGTTGAGGGCTGATATCCAACTTTTGCTGATGTTGAGGGCTGAACTCCAACTTTTGCTGATGTTGAGGACTGAGTTGTTACACCTGCTTTTTCCATTGATAAATACATTTCGTCAGTCTCTTGAATTGCTGGGTTGTCATGTAGAAATGGCTCCGCTACATAATCTGCTTCCCTGAAAACGTTGCGATCAACAGGAAAAAGGCCTGTTTTTTTAAAACCGTGTACTGCTGTCTCCACAACCGCTGCTCTCATGTAAGCCTTCCCAAATAGTTCTCCTATTTGATACACCGTCACAACACGTCCGGGATTTTGTTTTAACCAGCTTGTAATTTCTTGTGCATAAAATGTTTTGAATTGTGACATGAATGCAACATCTAACGGTTGCATCTTGTTGCTTGAATGCGGTGGTAAGCACACAATATGAACATTAATTTCTCTTCCTACATTGATGACTTCCAAATTCCTAGTATGACTGTAGTGACCGTCAAGAGCAAGTACAACTGGATCTTCCGGGGTTGGTTTTGTATGATTGATAAAATGTCTTAACCAATTAACAAAAATATCTTGTTGTATCCAGCCCGATGGATGACAAGCATGTATGGAACCAGGAGGCATACCATTCATCAATTCAAGTTTCATATTCTTCCTAGGAAAAATTATTAATGGAGGAATATAAGCGCCCGTTGCGCTAAAACACATAACAGTTGTCATGAGGGAGCCTCTTTCGGCAGACGAAATGGCTGCAACTTGTTTTTTCCTTTTAAACTGAGAACTTTTTGATGTTTATGTTGCACTATGGTTATGCCTGTCTCGTCACAATTGAAAATACGTGCTGGAGTGTTTTACTTTTTCTAGCAAAGGTTCATAAATATCAAAAAACGATGCAACATTTACTTTGGTAAATGATCTTACTCGGGCATACGATATTCCCTGTGGCGTTCGAAATGAGAGTTCCGTATTCCGTTTTAGAAATCCTGCAAGCCATTTTGATCCTGCGCATTCCTTTCGGGTGCTGAATGGGCTTTTTTGGTTATTGTTCTTGCATAACTCTAAACTCAGTCTACAGATGTCTTTTCTAGTTAACCCAAAAAAATGTTTCTCTAAATTTAAACAATGCTTTACCAATTCCTTCTCCAGTTCCTATTTCATATTTTCCTTGTTCCACTTTTTTCGTTGACTTAGCATCTGAAATAATACAATGGTACTTAACTATCTAATGAGAAATAATTAATTCTAATGTATTTCCTAATATGGGATACCCCATAATAAGAAAAGGATGGTACCCCATATTAGGCATATTGTGGTTAAAACAAACCCCCTACAAAAATGTAAACAAGATGAAACTTGGAGCTACTTAAACTTTCATAGTAGATAGACAGAATCTTAGGCTTGTGATTAACTAAAATAGACATGAAAATCTTTTTTCCCCGTAAAATACCTGTTAGTACGTACAGCAAAAACTTTCGACACGGTAGCTTGATACTTTTTGGTTAGAATAAAGTGATGCAATTGTTGCCGGTAAACGAAACTCCTACATATTACAGCGTAAGATCAAAGTGTAAGTTACGCTATTTCACAATAGATGATGGAAGTTTGGCGCCGGAAATAATAAGGTACCCCATAATAGGCGAGTACCCCATATTTGGCGTCTTTCCTCTACTGGGCTACTTTTGGGATAGTCTTTCTTGTGGTGGATTCTTCGGTAAAGGAGGTACTCTTGGTAATTGAACATTATCAGAGGAACTAGATAAGTCATCTGAACTTAATTTTCTAGACCACTGACTAGATCTCTGTCCTCTGCCCTCTTCATCAGACGTGGCACGTGAGAGGTTTGATTTAACTTCTAGTTTTTTCAACTCAGATACTGTTTCCTGATAATCATCTAAAAAATATTGTAAATTAAATATTGGTAACTGTATACATTTCCATATAAAAAGTAAAACATGAACTAAACCTACTTGTTTTGTATTTTATAGATTTCAGAATCTCCTAAGGATATGTCCTTTTTATTTATAATGGCCTTAATATATTATTTAGTAGAGATTCACTTTCTACATGCACAATCGCGAATTTAATTTCAGTAACATAACCTTACTTCCTCTTCTTATTATTCCCCATGATTTCGTTCGTAGGCAGTGTTGCCGATTACGAGAATTTTACAAGAAATGCGGGTGAAATCGTCAAGAACAAGAATGATGAATAACCTGTAATTCGTAAGACATATACTTTTGTGATTGTGACGTCATCTGTCAGCCAAGATATTAACAAAATTATCATCTAGTGGTGTGCGGGTATTTTCCCTTGTTTCGTAGTGGTATGTTGATATGACGAGTCCGGCAACACTGTTCGTAGGATTGTAAAATAGTGTGGGCAACTGCCGGTTTGCCCGTAGTGGGTCACCATTAATTTGCGTATGTTGGCCCATCATGAATGTGTAACTTGTGGGCCAGCAACAGTTTTGTATCAAAAGTCAGTTTCCCCTCGCTTACACCACAAGGCCAACAGTTTCCCGGCACTTGATTGTTTGTTGGGGATGCCATAAGCTTTGCAGACGATACAGCAATATTTTATGAAGAAAACGATTGGTTAATCGTCAAAAAAATCGATATATTATATATATTTTTATTTTTCCCCTCACTTTTTGATAAAAAAATCAGATCAGACATTATTTACTTACCAAACACGTTACAATCAAGGTTCAGTGGAAGTACCTTTGAGTTCAAATACTTGTGGTCAGAGGTGTTACAAATACATGGATCCAAGAATTTTTAATCCTACTGATACAAAACAAATATCAAATCCACTATTCAAATAAACTATAAATCAGTGGATCAAGACTAAACCAGGAAAAGAAATTCACAGATTGATAGAAATACAGCTTAATATACTAAAATATCATTTTAATAAATTGCACGAGTTAGAATTGTTACTATTTTTGAAAATACATTCATCCGGGATTGACAAGTTTTGAAGTCCTTCTATTTGCAATTAAGATTCAGTTTTATTTTATTCTGGCATTTTAAGGTGTAGGTAATCCAGTGAATGAAGACATGGCACTTTGGAAAAAGTAGGGGAAAGCTGAATTTTTGCAGGAGGCTTCCTTTTGTGATCCTAAACAACATCTCAAATATCCTCGCCAATACACGTGCCGCTAAAAAAGTTATATGGGGTCAAAGGTCAAGTTTTATCGAAAAAAAATCAAATACTATTTTGTAGCTTACGAAATTTACTACAAAAAACATGTATAACTTTTTTATGTAAGACTAACGGTTTTTGAGAAAATTCGATTCAAAAAGTCGTAACTTTTATTTTTCTCATACTCCTTTCCACACCAGCTTTGAGGTAGAGTACAAGATGGGTTTTTTTCAGTGGTGTCCCCAATAGACATAATCTACGTTCATTTGTGATTAAAAAATATTTATTTATTAAAGAAAATAAACAAATTATAAATTATTTTTTATTAGCAGAATCATTATTTATAAAAAAAAATAATAAATTATTATTTAATTCCTTTTTTATAAAATAAAATAAATGTTAAATATATTCCTCCGTATTAGGATAAAAAAGCAATGTACTTGCATTAAAGTCAGAATATCTGGGTCTACAAAATTTTTTGTAGACCGATATAAACATTTACATTTTTCATTTAAAAAAAAAGTCACGATGTTCTTCGCCAAAACGATATTTGCCCGAAAATTTATTAAATTTAACAAACCGAGTTTCAATATTAAAGTCTAGCATAGACATACGAATATTTAACTCAGAAAAAGATGATTAAAACGAACACTATTAAGTACACATATTTTTAGCACATTTTGACAAGTGTCCATTTTAACAGTGTTACTCATCGTTCCATTAAATATTTACCTAAATCCATGATTTCTGAAATTGAATTGGCAACGTTGTATTTTCAACTTTGAATTTATGAGATGGCTGTCATTTGACAAGCAAATTATTTATGTCCGTCAAATGAACATTTTTTCCTTTATTTTATACTTTCTGGTATTCTGGTTATAAATTGCTACTTGGGCACTTGTAAAAAAGCTATGTACCTATGCGTTTGGATTGGAAAAATATGTTAAATAATCGTTTCAACGCACTGAATTTGTTTGTCTTGGGAGTGAGTATCCCAATATATACTGTAATGACGTAAATGTTGTCAATTGTTATTTAGGAATTTAGTTATTTGAAATTATGTGTTGGGGACTTAATAGAAAAGGGAGTTTGATGTTTGGAGATGTTAGAAAAATGTCAAGGTTGACAAATTGAAATAAATTATTAAAAAAGTAAAATCTTATAATTACTGAATTTCATCTCAATTTGGCTTACCAACGTGGGGCTCGAAAATAAAGAGTCAATTAAAATAAACTAAAATGGACCTCAGAAGTGGAAACATAAAAACATGGTCAGAAGAGAAAGGACAAGGAGACAAAGAAATAGAAACGAATATCATTGAAGAGAAACCAATAGAAGCACATGAAGAAATAGAAAGTATAGACGAGACAATAACAAAAGATCAAGAAGAAGACATAATGATGCAGATGTTAGCCTTTCTGAAGCATATTAAGAGAGGACAAGAAGATCTGAAAGACGAAATAAAAAAAAGGACAAGAAAATGTTGAAAAGAAGCTAGAGCATGTAAGTGTTGAAATTAAAAGAGAAATGGAAGCAATAACTAGAGAGGTGAATCAGAACACCGAAAAAATAAAGAAGAATAGTGAAAATATTGATAAAATAAAAGAAGAACAAGGACAGATAAAAAACGAATTGAAAGGAGAAGCATGAACAACGTAATAGGAAAAGAAGAGTTAGAAAGGAAAATAATTAAAAACAGTAAGCAAATACAATTATTGGAAAAAGATCTAAGAGAAGAAGTCACGCAAAACCGAAGCATATTTAATTAAAAATAAAAAGGAAAAAATTGAAAATAACTTAAAAATAACAAAAGAAACTTTACAAAATGAAATTAGTAATATTGAAAGAATAGAATACAGTGGTAAAAGAAGTATTATAAATAATGTCTACCACTATCAAGAAAACATGCTTAAATTTGATGGAGATGTTAGAAAAATGTCAAGGTTGACAAATTGAAATAAATTATTAAAAAAGTAAAATAATTGTAATGACGTAAATGTTGTCAATTGTTATTTAGGAATTTAGTTATTTGAAATTATGTGTTGGGGACTTAATAGAAAAGGGAGTTTGATGTTTGGAGATGTTAGAAAAATGTCAAGGTTGACAAATTGAAATAAATTAATAAAAAAGTAAAATCTTATAATTACTGAATTTCATCTCAATACTTATTTCTTTTTAAAAAAATGTGAAAAATATTTTTCCGCGCAAAAATTTCTATGGCTATATTGAATTTATCCTGTTTTATAACATCTGTGAAAATCCTAGCCGGCGCCATAATCTTAACGTTTACCCAGAGATGTGCGTGTCAGTAGTTGTCAAAATTTATAGGTTATTATGGCGAAATTAAATAAAGTCATCCTTGACGTTGATATTTACAAAAATAGGTTATTTTCTTATGACGATTTTCCATCATCACTCCACCAACTTTGTCGTCGACCAACATTATGTATCGGGACTACGTTACTGAACGTTGCTTTGGAATACCCTTGCACAAAAAATATGTGATTTCCATCGATGATTGACAATTAACTACTTTTGACAATGCCAAAAACTGACAAATTAAACTAATATTTATCAGTTTCTCTTCTTGAATAAAAGTCGTTTTCAGAATGACATAACAAAATATATAATAAAAAATTTACTATAGAAACAGGTTATATTATTATCTCTGTGTTGTCTGCCGTTGCTAGGAAACAAACTAAAAGCTTAACTTTTCTTGTAAATACCTCGGAAGATCGAATTTTCACAGACATGAGACCTGCATTTTTTGTCGATTTAGATAGGAATTAGTCTACCCTGAAAGTTTCATTGAATTCTGACGAGTGGATTTTGAGATCCTCCGGGCACACATACACACATACATACATACATACATACAAACCTTGCTCGTTTAATAGTATTTGATTATTGTATTTATTGTTTTTACTTTGGGAATAAACAATAAACATATATTATTATTAGAAAGGAGGTAAATTGTGTCTATTTGTAAACTACCAAAAAAACTATTTACAATGTAGTAGCTTTTCAAAATGTCACTGCAGATAAAGTAACGAATTTTGAACGCAGAAATGAATCTAGGACTTGAATTTCCGGAGCTACAACATTTACTATACATATTCATTAGTGAACGAATCAGTTTTTGAAAAATCTTGAACATATTTTTGAATTAGACCATCATCGTTTGTTCGTTTTCCGGGTAAAGGGACCCAAAACTAGAGGGACTCTAACTTCAATGTATCTGACATTTGTCATCTGTCAATAATGTATGTGAAGGGGTCAATGTTCCTGGAGGCGGCACGTTCAAATAAGGGCTTGACCTAATGTTCCGTCGGGGAGTTTCATCATTTATAAGCAACTCCTCCTAAATTTTTGGGATATTCTACTTCTGACATGATAATTCAAAATTTTTTTTTATATTTATTTGATCAGTAACCCAACCAATTCGCCATTTATCGAATAAATACTTCAAAGAAAAATATGAGAAAGCGGATATAGAGACATCTTTATGGCTGCGTTCCTCCAATTTTTATATCTGTTTTATGTATCTTATTTATCCACCCCAGCATACGTCACTTTCAGTATTTTACAGTCTAATCATGGAGAACGCACTCGGATAATCCCCTGTTATTTCTCTCGGTATGTTCACAGCGACCCTTGGAAGTTTTGCTCCGAAAACACAAAGGAAAATGTCGGTGGATAGTCGCTGATACTTGGGCGACTGTAGGTGGAACTTCCATCCCGAACATTTGGATAGGAATATAAAATAAACTAACGCTACCCCCTATACATATTTTTCGTTTTGTTTTCCACGGAATCCAGTCTTTCGACGACGTTATTTCCGGTCTTCTTCTTAGAATTCACAGAAATTTTATTTACATTATCCGATTTTTTTTTTCATGTGATACACTGATGAGATTTTTGGTTTACTATGTTAGTGATACTTCTAAAACTTTCGATTATTTTACTTGTAAGTTAGAAAAAACAAACGCAACTTGCCAGGACTTTTGATTTTTTGCGTTATTTGGTTTTTAATTTTTATCTCCCGCAAAAATATTTTTTTTATGAAACTTGATGAAAACGTTCTTTTTTATATTTTAAGTAAGCTGTCATTTTTTCAAAGGAAAATATTTAGTTTCTGATTTTATACGAATTTAAATTAAAAAAAGCCTAATTTTCAAACGAAAAAGTTGGTTTACAAATTTTCAATGTTTTAACTTTATCAGTGCTCATTTTCTTAGTTGAAATCTCGACTTTAAGATGATACTTTGTCGCCTGAAAGTATAGGGTAGTATGCGTCAAATCCGGTAGTTCTGATTTTTTGCAGGCTTGTTTATGATGTTGGCCTAATGAATAATCCAAGTTTTTGACCTCGAGCGCCGAAAGCAACTTTGTCAAAAATCGAAAAAACCGCGAAAAAATCGTTTTTTTTTCAAAGGACTAGTTTTTGAAAAACTTTCTTAGGACGTTTTTAAAGAAGACTAAATTTGCTACAATATGATACTAGAATGGTCTCTGTAGACTTAATAGTTTCCGAGATTAAGCCTTTCACAGTTTATCATTTTATTCGAACTTTGCAATTTTGAATTTAGCGATCTCAAACCAACATGAAATTTTTTTCAATAAATGTGGAAAAGGCAAAGCATCAGATGTCATGTATTCCAGCATCACTTCTTCAAAATCCTCTTTGAAACCAGAGCTTTTCCTCTTCATCCATGTCTTTAGTGGTTGCGACTCGACATCCTGCTTCTTTGGCTTAGGGAAGAAGCAAATGATGTCCATAGTCGAAAAAAATCCGGACGTTGAAAAGCAAGCTGCGATTTTTCTCGACACCAACTCTACACCTGACGAGGTAGCAGCAGCAGGAGAGCGATTCATAATTGCTCTATACGGAGGAAACCCCAACACCCATGATCTTGACGAGCAGCGGTACCAACTATTTGCCAGGGCTGCGACGAAAACCAGCTTCAATCTAGCCAGGTTACCTCCTACACGAGACTCTGCTCGATTTCACTCCTTGCGGACATACCATCAGGTAAAAATTTGTCCTTGCATCAGTACCTAATACACATTACATATCATTCATCATTTTCTAGTCTCATGTACAATCTTCTTACAGGTACAGGCGTGGTTGGGAGTTACACTGAACCCTCTCTCCTGGGGGTGGATATCCACGCCACAAGGCCTCAACCCCAAAATGATGACCAGAGATGCAGCCCCATAACACCTCTTGCGGATGATTTCTTGCGGCTGCACGAAGGGTTGTGGGAATGCGTGCAGCTGCAGGAAGGCAGGATTAAAATGCTCATCAGTCTGCAGGCACTGCAGCGGGGCCTCTTGTGACAATATAGCTGATGTAGTAGATATCCCAGAAGACGACGATCTGCCCAATGTCGAAATGGAGGATGTCTCACCATCCCTTGATGGGGATATGCCTTTCCAATACGTCGATCCAGATACGGACGAACCTCAACCGGGACCTTCCAAGAGGGCTAAATCAATTTAATTTTTTTATTTTTAATATTACTCAATTTCCTAACAAATAAACTTATTAACTTTTGTTGTACTTATCTTTTTCACTTCATTACTCGTAGCTTAGCTTAAACATCATCGTTCACACTTCTCATTTTCTTTTCTGACATCCCATCATAAAAGCACAGGGCTTAGTATAATCAGGGTCAGAATTCATTCAGAACGACAGAATTGCAAAAAATTTCGAAATTCGAAAAAAATGATAAACTTTGAAAGGCTTAATCTCGGAAACTATTAGGTCTACAGAGACAGTTCTAGTATCATATTGTAGCAAATTTAGTCTACTTTAAAATCGTCTTAAAAAAGTTTTTTCAAAAACTAGTCCTTTAGGGTTATAATCGCCAAAATTTTTAGATTTTTGACAAAGTTGCGTTCGGCGCTCGAGGCCAAAAACTTGGATTATTCATGAGGCCAACATCATAAACAAGCCTGCAAAGAATCAGAACTACCGGATTTGACGCATACTGTGTTTGTATAAAGTTACTGGACTAAGTTGCCAGAGCCTCTAAAATGTGATATTGCTTTAAAATATAATTCAATCATTTTAATTACTTTTACATCAAAAGTAAAAGTATAATGATGATAAACGTACAAGGAATTTTTTTTGTTGCGCCTCTATTAATACATACACAAAGCTAAGTAACAAAAGCGAATGGGACAAAGAGACCATCTCAATACTTAATAGAACCAAATATTCCGAAAGTTTAGGCAAATCTCCAAGCATTTTCCAAGCTGAAATGTGTCCAGTTCAACATAGGGAGAAATTTTCGTAGACAAGAGATCATCATCATGTCAGACAGCCAAGCAGCCATTAATGCTTTGAACTACCACGTAATCAAGTCCAAGATGGTTTGGGAGTGCCTAGAGAAACTAAACGAACTAGGTAAGAACAACACTGTTACCCTCCTATGGGTTCCTGGACACACTGGAGTAGAGGGTAATGAAATAGCAGACGTACTCGCAAAAAAGGGGCTAAAACACAATTTTTCTGGGACCTGAACCCTTCTGCGGAATAAGCACCAGTACAATACTTGATGAACTTGGAAAAGAAGTAAATAACGAAAGATCCCAATACTGGATAGGACTACAAGGAGTAAGGCAGGCCAAGACACTACTGGGAAACTATAACTAGAAGAGATCAGACGACTGCATCAGCAAAAGTAAAAACAAGCTGGTATTCTAACATGACACTGCCGGTTGAAAGGGCACCTAAAGAAACTCGGATTAGTAGAGGAAGAAGAATGCAGATTTTGCGAGGAAGAAGAAGAAACCTCTATCCACCTAACCTGAAGCCTACCGACATCCTTAGCTTTTTGGAAGCAATAGGACTGGAGGAACTGCTCTAATCGTTGAGACATCCTTAATAAATGGGCAGCAGAAAGGGGCACAATAGATCTTGCAGTGTATCGATACCCCCATCAACAGATAGAATATATAGAAATGGAATTTATTACTAATACAAGTTATTTAAAGAATCTAGGTACATCATCAAAATTTATAATACATTAATAAAGAAACACTGACAGTAAATATAACCAAAAAAATAAACTACTCTCAAAATAATGAAAGTTCAAAAAGAATTAAATTAAACTTTAAAAAAATATACAGTATTGCCAATACAAATTATAGTATGAGGACTTTATTTTAAAAAATTTGTGAGTTACAAAAAGAAAAAGGAATAAGTAGTTGATTATTGACATTGATGAATAAAAAAATTTGGAAGAAAATACTTTTAAAACCTTATTTGTAAATGGTATAGGGAATAAGATTTATGTAATAAAAGGTAACGATATAGTAGTCTAAATAAAAATGAAAATAATGAGATAATGGGATAATTGGAAATTGGATGATACTTACCCATGAAGGAAGAGGAGGATAGACGATTGAGGAATTTTGTATTGGATTAAATACAAAGATTGGACAATTAAGTTAATTAAAAAAAAGAAATTAAAATTAAAAATTATGTATATGTGAACATTTATTGATGTGATTATTATATAATTGAAAGTTATTTTGTTTAAACTTGGTTAACTTTATGTTTTTCTTTTTATGTTTTTAATAATTTTCAAATAAAACATCACAAATTTTTATGAACTCGCTCTTTTGACCCTGAGATTAAATTCAATTAAAAATTTATAAATTAAATTGTGTCAAAATTTAAATTTAAATATTAAAATAGATAAAACTATAATTAAAATTTTATTAAACGTACATAAATAATAAATTTGTCACAAATTATCTTCAGTTTTATAAAAATCAGTGAGAATTTTAGAAATTATAACTTACGGTCAAATTTTCTATGAGAACACAAATAAAAAATTAAAAACTAATGGCTTCCTGAGAAATCTTAGAGTCTCCTCTTTAAAATGCTTTCTTTTTTTTCTTTGCATACATTTTAGGCAAAGATACTTTAGTTTTTTCCCGAACGCCTCGCTTGAATGTTTGTATTCAGCGACTTAGCGCGCGTAGAGTTTTAGAATTCGCTTTCTTATTTGTAATAATTTTTTTTAGTAATACAATTTTTTTTAAAGGATATCTAATATCTTTAGTAGAAACCCTGGAACCTCGTCAAGACCTGATGATTTTTTATTATGACTGATTTTATTTATTTTATATTAATTATTTATTGACGGAAAAAGTGTCCATTTTCACAAAACAAAAAAAAGAAATATACGGAGAAAATTATACAAAGTACTTAAATAGGTCATGACGTTTTAGATTTAAAAACAATTTATAATATTAATACAATTTTAAAAATTTAAATACAATCACATAGCAAACACATTTTTTAAACATTAAGCTGAAACAACATGTTTTATGGATATATAACTGGAATACTTTGAGACAGCTGCCTAAGGAATTGTTTTTCTGTACAAAAGAAATCCAAATCCGGCAATTTGTTGGCTAGTGACATGGTTCTAGGGAAAAATGGGTTTTTACTGTAGTTAGTGCGACAAAATGGTATATTAAAAGACAGATGATTTAGAGTATCGACTTCAGGAACATTTAGAGTTATTTTACTAGTAAGCTGAGGACAATCAATCATTGAATTGAGAATTTTAAAAAGTTTATGAAGATATAACTAACTAATACCGGAATTGACATGTCTGTTTTAATATACCAAAATCTATAATCTTGTGTATGTGAAGTGGCAAATAAATGGGCAAATTAATTCTTCAAGTAAAAACCGATGTAATATCTTGCATGTCATTACACAATGTCCTTCTGTGTCACATAATTTTACCTATTGAAGAACAATCAAAACCAAAAATGGTAATTTTAAAAAATCAGGTAAAGAACGTATTCGCGGCAGTTCTACGAAAAGTACAGTCAATCCTTCAAGAGATCCAGACCATTTTCTTGGAGAATTTAAAATCCAGCGAGCATCCTAGCGTAAATCACCGCTGTTTGTTCTAGTCAAAATGAATAATCGTTCAACGGTTGTGTTTTATCGTCGTAATAACATACAATGATAAATGTTTTCTTCCTCTTCTCCTTGAGAAGAAAGGCACAAAAAATCGGGATGGAGAAATGACACATTCACGTTTACTCTTTTTTTTTTACTTAAATCTAAAAAATAAAATGTAAGGTTTAGTTGCAATTCAGTATTTAATAGATACTGATGATTTATTACCATTAAAACAACGTAAAAATGGTAACATAAAACGTTACTTTAAAATAGTAAAATATGGTGTGCCTCAAGGTACGGTATTTTCCTACCTATTTCAATATCCATGTAAATGATATTTTTAAACTAAAAGATTTAAATAAATAATCCTAATACGGAAAATTTAAAAGTAAAAGTTGAAGAAACTGAAGACGAAGAGTGATTTGAAGACTTCCAACTTGCGAGTAAGGAGAAACCAGAAGATTTTTTTAAAATGTTGATTTAAAAACCGAAACAGAATAATAATAAAATATAAAGTAGGACTATAAAAATTCTACAGAGAAGATTTTAAAGGAGAAAATTAAAAATATAAAATAAAATAGAAAATCAAACTAAGAATCTATGGATTAGAATTAAAATAATGATGAACAGATTGAAATATCCACGAAGTAGCATTTAAAAAACCATTGGAAGAAGTTAAAAGAAGAAAAGACTAGCGAAGAAAGTAGACGAAAAAAAATTCTGAATAATGATTGCCAAAATCAAATTGTAAAATCAGCCACTCCCAACCATGTGTCATGAGGAAGGAACTGAATACACACCCATCGGGGATCTATGCGGTTTTTATTTTTTATTTTTCGAGATAAAATTTTCAATTTTGTTTTCGAAATTGTGAACATAGCATACACTTTAGAGCTGCAAAGATTTTTTTATTGTTTTCTACACCCAAAACCTAACAGCCTAGTTTCAGCGATATCACATTTTATGAGAGGTCAAAGTCTGCTCTTACAACTGGGCTATTTGGCAAATGAATTTCGTCTAATGCACATTACATACTTCCACGCACACTTCTGATGATGCTGACCTTGTAATCAAAATTTACGTCAAGCGTAATATGTTTTAGTTTTAGTTGTAATAGTAAGTATTTAGATATTATTGAATAAAGTAGCTAGATTTGATGGATAAAAGCACGTGTCTATTTCAGCAACGCAGTAAGTCAAAACTTTCTATATCGATCACCCGCGAGCGCCATATAAATAATCGTAGCTGCCAAACAATAAAACTAACTTGTATATAAATGGAAGTAATTAAAGACAATATATATAGAAGCGTCAGAAGTTCCTTGCGGTGTTCAGCTTTCGCCCTCGGAATAATCAAAGGCACAACACACGACCCTTCCTCGGCAGTCTTGATTGGCTCGAGTTCCGCTAATCCCACTTTAGCCCCGACGGCCGCTCCGAACCGTTCCCCCCTTTCGTTTTGGCCACCAGACAACTGCCTTATGTGAAACATGTCCGGAATTTGAAACAGCTCTCACTTCAACCAAAATCAGGTGTACGATTAGAAAATCAGAAGTGGGATTCGAATGGACCGCAATTTCGACGTTATGTCATCTTCTACACTAAAAAATTGGTTGGTCTTCCACTTTTTTAACAGAAAAATAAAAATCTCACAATAAAAATGTCTAAATAGAATATTTTTTGAGGGGATAATTGTTTACATGTAAATGGAAATACAAAAAAATGTGCAAAAAGGAGTAGTAAAAATGGTACAAACGTGTGAAAAGTTTTCGGAAATTTAAACCCTTCCACTTGGTGAAACAGACGTTGTTTTGTCTATATTAGTCCAATAAACGAAGGTCTGTCCGGCACCATTTTTTTTAACACACACACATACACACATATCGAATTCGGATACCGAACAATTTGTTCGGTGAAAATCTGGTACACTAATATTAAAATTTAAAATCTAAATTTCAAATCATAAAAACACTTATCTCTTAGAAATGTGATGGTGGCTTTCTTGAAATTTGTCTGATTAGTAAAATGGACCTTACTTGTAGTGGAAGTAGATCATATGCCTTGACTGCCATATAGTAAGGTCCCTTCTCAAAGAATGCTGAGCCATGAGCCGGCACCCTCAGATCCCCCCTACCCCTTGTAACAACTGTAATATCAGTGTTGTAATAGTCGCAATTTACCAAAAAGAGATGAGGGTGTTTTTTAACAAACATTACTAGGGACATAAAGTATAGCCATGGCCATCAAAATTATTCAAAAGTCTTCAGCTGTCTGTCCACGGAATAAGTCAGAAAGAAAGGAACACACCGTCAAAGGTACCGCTGAGACCGATGCTCTCGGCTTTGCTTTGAAGAAAGGAGTCATGTGATTTATGACTGTATTTCTCTTTAAGGTCGCCGGCGCTGCGGCGTCACACTGAAAGAAATAAACGAAAAGTAGCGAGGTTTATATGGGGAAGTAATCCTTTTTTATCAATTTTTTTAACTCGGCGGCATCTCCTTTCTTGTTGTCTTAAAGTTCGAATAGACTATATTTCAAAAGCCTTCTAGAGGCCTCTCTAGGGATCAGCTGATAGCAACCATCTTGTTTGTATCACTATCTACTTGCTGGTGATTTTTTAACGCACTGTTTTTAAAAAAAAGGCATTTAAATACAGATGTATCGAATTTCTCCACTATTTTCCCAATTTTTTACCTAGAAAACTAAAAATTCTTATACAAAAAAAATAAAAAAACTTAATCTCTTATTTACAACTAAGTATAAAAATAATCAAATGAAGCGAGCTCATCAATTTCTAATTGGCACACGTCCTACCTGAAAAACGCCATTTTATGTTTATTAAATCCGTTCCAAAAAAAGGTGATAACGAGCTACCTGTACGATCATTTTAAATATAGATATAATAGCATGTATCGAAAAGCCATTAGGCTAAATACAGCGCTAAATTAAAAGTGAGCTTTAAATGCGCGCAAAATTGAAATAAAAAGCTTCCGGATTTAAAATACAACCCGCGTAATGTGGCTTCAGATAATGCTCTAAAGCTACAAGAAGAATTATGGGCATCGGATGGTTTGGTTCTTGACGTATTTCGAATCGACATATCATTAATCGAAACCGAGTCAGGATTTGGAATGTGAACTACTCGCGCTAGTGGATTACGTTTTAAGTATATTTTTGGATCTAAAAATAAAGAGGTTTTATGCGAAGAAATTATGTTTTAGAAACAGCAAAACTATACACGATTGTAGAGATTAAAAATAAAGATAGACAAATGATTAAGATAGAACATAAAAAAAATAAAATAAAAAATAAGCACACTCGAAGACTGAATATAAAATACAACAAGAGACATAGAAGAAATAATCGAAGAATAAGAGCTAACTGGCGCCAGCAAGTCTAAAAATTGGTAAAGCCAAAATCTAGACAGACATTGTTTCTCGTCTCCAGTTACAATCCGATGCAAAAATCATTTTATTTGTTACCCTTGAATCAGCTGCTCGCAAGTGAAAAATCGCCTTTCAATTTCTCTATGTTTCAGTTCATACGGCACCAAATTTTCTTCCTCTCAATTGTACACAACCGGCTTGTTGAATCTCCCAATGAGTCTGCAAGCTTCGCTTGCGTTTAAGTCTGATCTTCTTCGAGTTATCCAATGCTTTATCCTTGAATTTTTTTGGCTATCAAGAGCCTATCCAGAGCCTGTCTTCGACGCTGAAATCTCCATCCTTGAAACATCGAAATCATTCCCTACATGATTTATCAGTTGGAGCAGCGACACCATAAACTTCAACAAGCATTCGATGGGTTTCAGCGGCACTTTTCTTCCAAGTAAAGCAGAAAATTAAAGCACTTCTCCGTGGGTACGCGAAAATAGTATTTTAAGGGTTTAGAAATACAGTGTTTTTTGGACCGCGTTTTATTTTTTTGTTTGACTTTTTTTTTATTTTATAGATATATGAACATGCTTATAAATATACGAGAAGTTTAGAATTTATCCAGAAAAATATTAATTTTTTGGTCAAACATTGACAATATTTAAGTGGGTATAAACAGTTATAGAAGATCTTATGACATATTTAAATATATTTATAAGCATCGAGACAACCTTTATTAAAGAAATATATACCTTGCTGAGAAAACCCTGTATTTCAAAACCCTTACAAGTCCATTTCTACCGGCTAGCATGTGGCGCCCCTACGGATTATTATTGAGATGTCTCAATATTCGGTAAAGCGAAGATTTCCTGGCGAATATTGCATTTGGATAATATAATAGAACATTTATAATATCCAACACTAACAGAAGAATGATTTACAATTCTCTCTGATTTTATAAATAAATACTCTGTATCTGTATCTGTAAAGCTAGAAGGGTGGGTCACCCTACAGCACGTAGGCCACATTTGGCCCATTGTGCATCCTGAGGTTGAGCCTTCCTTCTAGCGCGTCAGCCACCCTACTTGTTTAAAGTAGGTGATGACGTCGCCTGAAGGTAGCTCCCTCATGTTGGCATGTGTTAGCCTCTGCTCGACGAAAAGAAAATGTCTTATTTGTGAGAGTGTCGGGCATTCGCAAAGAATGTGTTCGACAGTCTCGTCTTCCTGTTCACATCCTCTACATAGAGGAGTGTCAGGTAACCCCATCCTGTAGAGGTGTTTTCGTAGATGACAGTGGCCAGTCAGGATACCTGTGGCTGTGTGCAGGTTACGTCTGTTCATAGTCATGTATTTTTTGGCTGTTTCGCTGTTCGGATACTGTAATAGCTCCTTGGCTAGCTTGCAGCCTGTTTCGTCGTCTCATCTACCCTTAAACTTGTCAAGGGAGTGCTTCTTTAGTAGGTCAGCCACAGCTGATGCCGATAAGCTTATGAAAGTGCCAGTTCCCAAAAGTTCCTTTCTTTCTTAGCTAACAAGTCAGCTATACGGTTGCCTTTTGATTTTCCATGACCTTTGATCCAAGCTAAAGTGACCACGTTGTTGTTGCAAGCTTCGATTCAGCAAGCATTAGAACCCATTGCCCATTTTATATTGAGATTCAGAGATCTGGAATAGATTCCACAGCCTGACCCCTCGTTTGTTTTAGACCCATCGGTGTAGATGCACAAGGCACCTGCTGCCAATGTAGCCTCTTGTACGTTTTTTATTATTACCCTGTAGGGCTTATGAAAGGCATATCTTGATGCAATCGAATCTGTGTTGGCTTGTAGCATTGGGACCTCTTCAAGGACCTCGTGCCATAAGTTACACCTCGACTTACCAGATCCTACGTCAGGTTGTATACCAGTAGAGCGTAGCCGTATCATGGTCATCACAACAACCTCCTTAATAAATATATCAAGGGGGGTGACATCAAGGATCATCTCCATTGCTTTAGTTGGTGTGGTTTTCATGCCCCCTGTTATGTTGAGGCATGCTATTCTTTGGATTTGATCCAATTTGCGTACGACTGTCCGATGGCTTGTTTTGACTCCCCAGGCAATCGCACCGTACGTTAGCATATGTCTTATGATTGCACTGTAGATCCAGGTCGTAACCTTAGGTGACATTCCCAAGATGCGGCCAATGGTTTTTCGGCACTGTTCATAAGATATGTATGCTTTTTGACTCTGTTTTCTAGATGAGAGTTCCATGATAACTTGCTGTCAAAGGTGACCCTAAATATTTAAAAGTTTAATTTAGTTTTTAAGAGCCCCATCACAGATAGAAGAGCTTTGGGACCTCGATGTTTGCAAGCTTCCTTTTATTCGTGAAAAGAACCATCTCTATCTTTTTTGGGTTTATTGACAGTGAGTGGTCTTTGCTCCACTGTTCTAGGATGTTGAAGGCCTCTTGCATTCTAGCAAATAATCTTCCTATTTGCAGAATCACTAGGTTGTCTGCATAAGCTATAGTGCATTGACTAAGGTATCTAAGACCATGTTCCATAGTAGTGGTGAGAGCACCCCTTCCTGTGGACAACCTTTTACAACCAGGCCTCTTATAGTGACATCATCTACACTGATTTCTATTGCTCTCTTTGAGAGCATGTTATATATCCATCCATTTACTGTGTTGGTGATATTTTTTTTAGCTAAGGCATTTACTATTTTGGGAAAAGTGGTTTTATCAAACGCACCTTCAATATCTATGAATACACCCAAGGTGGACTCTTTAGAGTCCAGCGATGTGGCCGGCCACGAGGTGGAGGGCCGAATCTGTAGACTCTTGGGGTGTACGCATGTTGATTTGGATGTAGTGGGTTCTGTATTATCGCTACATCTCTTATATACCTTTCACATAGCCTCTCTAAAGTTTTCATTGAAAACGATGTGAAGCTAATCGGTCGATAGACTTTTGGAATGGAGTAATCCAATCTTCCTGGTTTTGGTATAAAGACAACCATGACTTCTCTCCAGCTTTTTGGAATATACCTCAGTGCCAGGGAGGATCTGAGGATTCCTACTAGGTGTGGCATTAACGCATCCAGGCCCCACTGAAGTAGGGCTGGATAAATGCCGTCAGTTCCTGGTGATTTAAAAGGGGTGAAGCTCGAGATGGTCTGCCTTAATTTGTCCTCATCGACGATCTGGTCTACTATTCTCCAGTCAGCTTCCATGAGGTTGTGTCGCTCCTCTTCCTCCCATATTGCCACATTGGTGGTTCTGGAGTCACGGAAGTGTGTTAACTTTCCTTAAGGTTGGCAGTTCTAGTTTGGTTAGTATACTGATATGGCGATATGGGTCTTTAGAGAGAGCCTTTTGGAGTCTAGCTGCTTGGGGGAAATCTTAGAATGGCTTTCGGTCATATCTCAGGAAACGTTTATAGAACATTTTTGCGGAAAAAAAATTCAATTACAAAAGTGGCTACGACAGAAACCTGGAAAATATTTAGAGAATGCTAGGACGACCGCCTTACTATCGTAAGATGGTTATCTACTGAAAAGGGTTTTTTAATGATTTTACTCACACGAATGTAAAAGAAAATGAATTAACTTTATCAAAATATGACAAAAAAATATTTGAAAATCCTTAAAAAAACTAAAAAAATTATGTCACCGTTAGGCATTACCCTGTATACTAAATAATGCAATATTAAAAAACAGTAATTTGGAAAAAAACTACTAAAAAGCTTGCACAAGAAAAAAAATGTTATATTTAACAAGTACTTTAAAAATATATGTTTTCGCCACGTAATGAGACCCTGTGTATTTAATATAACAGAGATATAGAACAGATGTTTGAGATTCCCTGTATAAATATATTCTACATTGGGCAAAACCTATTTTTCTTTCAGTATAAATTTGATGAAGCGCTCCATCGAATAAAACCGAAATTCACATGATTGTCTCTTGCGCAAATGACACCATATACATATAAGGTTAAAAGGGAATAATAAAAGGGGGATTGGAGGCATCAGGCGGGTAAAACAAGATAGAAAGAGCAACATTAAAAGGGCATATCCGAAAGGGAGCACCATCCGCGTGTATCCAGGGAACTGAATGATGCGATTAGTAAATCTTGCGTAATAATTGAAATATCAAGAAATAACATTATCTCACAGACAGTTTGTTCTCGTAGAAACACTCGTTTTAGATAATTGAAATGTTGGAGGAAGCATGTGAGATAGGGCCCAAAAATGCGTGTGTTTTTCAGTGTAAATAAGTAAAAGATTTGTCAAAATTGGGAACATATGAATAATTGATCCTTATTCCACCCCCCAGACTTGACATTTCATTATATGAAGTACCTATCAGAAGTACTAATGAAAAACTTTGAGCTTTTATTGTGGGGAAATAGTTACATAATTGTTCTTCACGCAGAGTTGGTCCTACCAAATACACTTTTGTATAATTTCCAAGGTTTTCAAACGATGTGAAATCGTTTGTTGGGTCACTCCCAATTAATCTGTAAGTTCTTTTTGCGTTTGACATGAATCTTCGATCAGTAATGCCTCTAAGTTTGCGTCTTCAAACTTTTTCATCGGTCCGGGACCCTCCTTGTCTTCCATGACAGAATGTAGCTTTAAAACTATTCGCGACACATTATTTCACTAATAGAAGAATCACTATACAGTTTATACAATCATGAACGCGCCTCGGCCTCATACTTTTATGAAAAATATATGATGCCGATAAAAGTTGACAATGCGTTGTTGACAGGTGTCTTTAGGACGGTCACTGTTTCACAGAAAGCGAAAATGTAAAAGCCCCTTAAACCTTTTAAGCACATTTCGTGAACGGTATTGTAGCAAACTATAATAGAAAATAGAGAAGCTCCCGATTTTCCTAGCCAGAGGCTTTCTCTAAGCTTCAGGAGTATTTCCAGATCCAACTAAAGCTTTCCATGAGAATAGTGCGCCGTATATCGTTTTCTTGGCATACGATCAAAAAGACGTTTTATACAAAACTTGTGTATGATTCCACCAAAAACATTTACGTGGAAAAATGAGACATCTCCTCGTTGGACTTTTCTGTAAACTAAGGAAAAAGATTTTAAACCTAAAATCACACACGCGGGCAAAATGAAACAGATCAGATTATTTAAACATTTAATCAAAAAATAAAACTAAAATATGATGTTTCAGAAAACTTGATACTTATTTGGAAAATAAAAAAAAGTCTGTCTGTGGAGAATATAACTTTCCGACATGCTTCAAGTTCAAACAGAGTTTACCGGGAAAATTCCGAGTCCCAGTCCTAACAGAAACTGCGCATGTCTAGGAATATTGACAAATGAAAGATACGCCGATGACAGATGTCAGATACGCCGACTTTTCCAGATCCTGTTCGCGACGAAGGCATGTCTGCAACCTTCAAAAAAGGCTTTATGTTAGGTACGACACCGAAGGCCTCGAATCCCACTACCAAGCCCCAGTACAACCAAACTTGAGCCATTGGCGATGGGCCTATATGAAGACTCGAGGTCCACGAAGGTGGTCGTCTTGGAGTCATGTGCTTGTTGTACATACTGTCTTTTATTTATTTGTATTTTCAGATCAAAATCGGTTTTAGGATTTGACGTAATATTCCGGATACTTCTATTTTCCTACATTTTTTTTTAATTTTAATAACTAAGAAACTAAGACATATTTTCAATTTTTTCTCCTTTTTTTCTTTTCCCGCTAAATTTTGGTTGCATGAAGAGTTATTATAAACTTTATTTTCTTAAACTAATATCCCAAGCAGCATCTAAAGTTGCGATAAGTGCGGTAACAGAAATGGGAACTTTGAATATGTAATTATTACGTAATTATCACTTTAAAATAGACTTACTGGTTTTTATTACCTTAAATAAGAAATTTTAAGTAATTAGTTGGTACTTTATGATTTCAGTACTTCTAAGTAGTTTCTGAAGTATCTGGAACGAAATTGTTACTAACAAAATTACGTTCAAGTCCCGTTTAACTTTAAAGTTATATTCAATGGTTGCAGTTACTTTGTTTTGTTACTTATTTATCCCTTTTAAGTTTTTATTACTTTATAGTAGCGATGAAAGTAACTTCTACGTTTTTGTTACTTTAAAAATTCCTTTAAAATTACGGAACTTTATAGTAATATTTAAGGTAAAATTAAATGTCCCGGTACCTAAGAAAACTTCTGCATGGTTTTACTTTCCACTTTGTTTTAAACTTACTACAAAATTCCAATTTCGAAATAAAATAAAATGAAACTCGCACCCAAATTATAGGTTAGGTCATTTTAGAAAAGAAGAAGAAGATGATATTATAGGTTAAAGTAGCAGTCGGAACTTTAGACAAGACTTGTGCAACTTTGAAGTCGTCTTGCAGTGGTTGCGACCTAACAGTTTAAACTAACTTTCGACTTAGTAAATATTACTTTGAAGTAATTTCTAAAAATGACGCCATGTTTTCTTATAAAATGATGGGATTAATTTTTATTGTACTAAAATAATTATTTCTTCAAATTTGCCCCCCAAAAAAAAGAAAATTGGGCAAAGCTGAAGTAATATAACTTATAGGAACATTAAATAATATTCTTTTGCACTTCTAGGCAATTTTGCACATTTTTGTGATTTCTCTTCTTCATTAAAAAAATTAAACGTGCAATTTGAGAGGACGCGTTGTTACTTTTCGATCTATAAACATCAGAAAACTTTTAATCGTTTAAGGTTTTTTGAATCAGCCACGAACAAATACCAGCAAATAATATCCCTCTTATTCATAAACATAAGTTGCAAATATACCTGCTTCCATTTTCGATAACACCGTTAAAGAATGACGGAAGATGCTTTTTCAAATCTTTAAAGAGAGACAAAGCGAGGATGCCATGTAAAGAAGCAAACGAATACGACATAGTAGCGGTGACCACGCCACTACGTCATCGCCATGTTCCAGGATCGTAAGCGCGTGTACACGGTGTAAGTTGCTGGGTGGTCGCCGTCACCTTTGAAATGTTCCCCATTGTGGTCATAGGTAGTAATTACGTTCCTATTGTCACGAGGTACAGTATTGGCCTACATGCTGCTGCTACGTATCCAGAGCGAAACGCCTTTTCGACCTTTACGAAGTTACGGAGGTCTCTCCCCGAATACTTAGCAGTTATTATGCTTTAAGTGGCAACCGGAGTTCTTTACAGATTAAGAAAAAATGGGAAACCATATTATTTAAAAACTACTTGATATTTATTAAAACAAATAGGAGCAAATTTTCATAGATTTAATGCAGAATGGCGCGGATATTTCTTTTTGTGATTTTCCATTGAAAATTAACAAAATAAATACTTCTCGAAGGTTTACAAAAAAATCAAGGAATCTCCACTCTAAGTTTTGTAATTATTAGTATTTCCTGAAAATTTGACAAAAATCAGACTAAAACTAAAGGCTTAAAAGGTTATTAAAATTTTTCAAGTGGTTCGGTCTAAGAAATAAAACAAGAGAATACAAAGCAAATACACTTTTATTGGGTCACCCTTTTCGTTTTTGGCCGATCTCTTCTCTTCGGGAAACCCTTTCGGCCACCCCGTTAATCACTGACTGCCTCATTTTTCGCGTCCCGGATAGTTTTTAGAGAAAAATCGCTGACAGTGCAGAGTCCGTAGTTTCGATAGATTGCCCTACATTTACTTCTACTATATAGTCTCTCAATTAGGCGATCTGCAACGACCTGGTTTAATTAAATGTTTATATTTTATATTTGTATTGAGTAAATAAATTTAAGCTAAAATAATTTTGATAATAAAACTCCTAAATGTTTTTGACTTTGTTTTTTCGGAAATTATTATTTTATATATGTTTGGGATTCGTGATACTATCTCTAGTAATCACAACTTTAAAATGTCCAACATAAGTCGCCGCAATGTAACGACGACTAAAAAGGCTGCTTGGGATATTAAAAATGATGTGTCAATATTTTAAAAATAGTTTCCTCGGATTCATATGCTAGTTCGAGTCAGTCGATGTTCCTCTTTCTCTCCGTCATGTTCCTGCAATAAATCTCGTCCTGTCGCTGTATCAGTATCGATTATTTGGTCCATTTGTTAAAGGCGATGCGGCAAGAAATAAATCTTTCACTTCTATTGACTAACCGAGACACAATTCGAGTGTTTCCTAATGGAAACTAATGTTTTCCTTGCGAACGTGCCCTGCACTTCCAAAAGTTGATTTAAATTTACACCCTAAACGGACTCTATTACTTACGTTGCAGAAATATAAAATTTCATTTTGGTCGCCAGTCCACGTTTGTCATTAATTTTTTGGTACTACTCAACCTAATGGGAAAATAGCGATTCTTGAGTCTGAAATAAATATAAATAACCAACGAACACTAGTAGTGGTAGAACTCCAATCATTTTTGAAACAAAAAAAAGGAAATTAAGAAAAATCAAGACGACTGAGTAAAAGTTCCGGAAGAAAAACGCTAAAAAACGTTTTTTATCTCAAACAAAAATATTTTTTTTATGAAACTTGGTGGAAATGTTCTTTTTTGTCGTATTGTTGTGGTTCGTGTCCTTCTCAATTATTTAACAAAGTGGATAGCAGGTTTAGGACGAAAGAAAACATACTTCTCGCTTTCCTTAAATCGCAGACGTTTCGACCTTTATTGTAGATCTTTCTTAAAGCTACAAATACAGGAAAAAGTCTTATAATATAGGTACATAAAATAATACCAAAGTCTGCTATTCACCTTGATAAAGTCCTTTTTGTGTTTTAAATAAGCTGTAATTTTTTACAAAGCAAAATATTTATTTTTTGGATTTTATACGAATTTAAATTAAAAAATAGTGTTTTTTATTGTTCACAAGCACAGTTAAAAGTCTCACAATCTCGTACATTTAAAAAACTATAACAAATAACTATGATTAAATATGTTTAAAATGAATCAAACTTGATTTCAAAATCAACTTTTATTAAAAATTTAGTTTTTGTTGGTTAACCCATACCGGCTGCAACCATTCGTTTGTTTTAATGGAAGGAGATGTTCAGGTAAAGTACACATGATCATCAACTAAGTTTACGACTTGTTATCATGGAAAATCCCGATAAGCACGTTTATTTTTTCAGTGTAACAATATTCGTTAGGGACTTTTCTAGACCTTCCTTATTGTTACTAAATGCCGAGATATTGAAAACGGCGTCAGCAAAACGGGTGGGGTAGCGAGTTGTTCGAAACGTTGAAAACTAATTTTTGGGCTCATCGGGTCAGGTAGCAAACTAATTTTAGGCTGACCACATGGCAATTTTAGGCTCGTCGAGTCAGGTATTAAACAAATTTTGGTCTATGCGGGTCAGATAGAAAACTAATTGAAGGCTGACAACATGGCAAACTAATTTTAGGCTGTGCAGGTCAGGTAGAAAACTGATTTTAATTTCGACGGGTCAGGTAGCAAACTAATTTTAGACTGACCAGGTAGCAAGCTAATATTAGGCCCTGCGGGTCAGGTAGCAAATTAATTTAGGCCCGAGGTGGTGAACTAATTGTAGGCTGACCACATGGTAAGCTAATTTTAGGCTGTGCGGGTCAGGTAGCAATCTAATTTTAGGCTGACCACATTTCAAGCTTATTTTAGACTGTGCGGGTCAGGTAGCAAACTAATTTTAGGCTGACCACATTTCAAGCTTATTTTAGACTGTGCGGGTCAGGTAGCAAACTAATTTTAGGCTGACAACATGGCAAGCTAATTTTAGGCTGTGCGGGTCAGGTAAAAACATTTTAAGTTCGGCGGGTCAGGTATTAAACAAATTTTGGGCTATGCGGGAAAGATAGAAACTAATTGTAGGTTGACCGCATGTCAAGCTAATCGTAGGCTGTGCGGGTCAGGTAGCAAATTAATTTTAGGCTGTGCATGTAAGGTAGAAAACTTATTTTCAGTTCGGCGGGTCAGGTAGCAAACTTATTTTAGACCGACAAGGTAGCAAGCTAATATTAAGCTTTGCTGGTCAGGTAGAAAACTAATTTTAGGCTGACCAAATAGCAAGCTAATTTTAGGCTCTGAGGATCTGATAGAAAACTAATTTTAAGCTCGGCGTGTCTGGCAACAAACAAATTTCAGACCGACAAGGTGAAATTAAGTTTGCGGATCAGGTAGAAAACTAGTTTTAGACTCGTCGGGTCATGTATCAAACAAATTTTAGGCTCTGTGGGTCAGGTAGAAAACTAATTGTAGGCTGACCACATGGCAAACTAATTTTAGGCTGTCCGGGTCAGGTAGCAAACTAATTTTAGGCAGACCAGGTAGCAAGTTATATTAGGCTTTGCGGGTCAGGTAGAAAACTAATTTTAGGCTCGTCGGGTCAGGTAATAAACAAATTTTGGGCTATGCGGGTTAGGTAGAAAACTAATTGTAGGCTGGCCGCATGGCAAGCTAATTTTTGGATATGCGGGTGAAATTAAGTTTGCGGATCAGGTAGAAAACTAGTTTTAGACTCGTCGGGTCATGTATCAAACAAATTTTAGGCTCTGTGGGTCAGGTAGAAAACTAATTGTAGGCTGACCACATGGCAAACTAATTTTAGGCTGTCCGGGTCAGGTAGCAAACTAATTTTAGGCAGACCACATGGCAAGCAAATTTTAGGCTGTGCATGTCAGGTAGAAAACTTATTTTAAGTTCGGCGGGTCAGGTAGCAAACTAACCTGACCTGACCAGGTAGCAAGTTATATTAGGCTTTGCGGGTCAGGTAGAAAACTAATTTTAGGCTCGTCGGGTCAGCTAATAAACAAATTTTGGGCTATGCGGGTCAGGTAGAAAACTAATTGTAGGTTGGCCGTATGGCAAGCTAATTTTAGGATATGCGGGTCAGGTAGCAAACTAATTTTAGACTAACCAGGTAGCAAGTTATATTAGGCTTTGCGGGTCAGGTAGGAAACTAATTTTAGGCTCGTCCGGTTAGGTATTAATCAAATTTTGGGCTATGCGGGTCAGGTAGAAACAAATTTCAGACTGACCAGGTAAATTTAAGTTTTGCGGGTCCGGTATAAAACTAATTTTAGACTCGTAGGGTCATGTATCAAACTAATTTTAGGCTCACCAAATGGCAAAAGGTAAGTTACTAATTTTAGGCTGACCAGGTAATTTTAGGTTCTGCGGCTCAGATAGCAAATTAATTTAGGGTTCCAATTTTTTTATTAGAAAGTGATATTTTTTAGATGGCCTTGTGGTATAATTCAGCATAAGACGGAAAAATTTCTTCAAATTTATGTAGCATGCCGAGTGGTAGCAAATCTATGTAAATTTATGCAAAAATCGCTTGGTTTTTACTACTTTACCTGCACTACTGCATATTTTAGAATAGGCAAAATTACAAATGAGTAAATTCAGTTTAAATATGCAAAAAATATAACCACTAAATGTTAAAAATGTTCAGTAATATTTTGAAAAGTGCTTGAAGTGCTATTAATTGGTCATTCCATTGTTGCCGTTTTTAATATTTCACGGAAGTATTTTTTCGGGATTTTTTAAAAAAAAAAACTATTTTGATTAAAATATCGAAAATAAATATTTTTCGACTTGACTCGTCGTAATGCGATAAGTGTTCTCGGCCATTCTGAGCTTGGCGATCATGAATTTCCATGTCGATTTTAACTATTGACGTTATCCACAGTTGGGCCATCTACTGTATCAGTTGCGGTTGAAGGAAATAAATAAAAGACCAAACTGATATGGATATTTTTTATTGTGACTAGATGGTTGAAAATGTTTGAACAATTACAAACGATATGCAGAGTATAATCGATTTAAAGGTACGATAGACTTTTTTTGAAATCACTACACGTTCTATTTTATAATTATATAAATAATCAGTTAACAAATTTTCATCATTCATACATTCATGTCTTCTATGACGTAATTACATTGCACATTGCAGCCTTTGCACAAGGGGGCCTACAAAAATGGCCCCTTACAATCTCAAATTTTTAACTTGCATTCATTCAGAATGATTATGTACACTGGAAAAAATATATTTGTTATGGCTAAAGTAGGAATGATTAAAAAAAAAGGAAATTTATTTAAAATAAAATGTTTTTTGATCTAGTAAATTTTTAGAGGAAGCTAAAAATATTTTGTGTAAGTAAGAGCAACCTTAAAAATCTACCAAATAATTTCTCACAGTGAATGCATACTTTCGCCAAGTTAGTATTATTTTGTAGACCAATTTCCTGGCACAAAATGCACCCAATGGTTAAGTGAGATCAAGGATAGCTTTGTTTTGTTGTTTGGAACAATATCCAGAAAGATAGATATACGGGTGTATCATTGCGAAGTGTCCATACACTAACCGCAGACGTAACACAATTAGACAATTCCAAAAAGCCTATATTTGTTGGTGTAACCCTTTTCCTAACTGAGATACAGAGTGTTTTATTAAGTTTGGTCACTTCTTTCTCGACTTTGCGTTTTTACTTAAGAGATATATAGAACAGTTTAATATGTCTAGATAAAACGTGTTATGAGGCAACTGATAACCCGTTTTCACCTGAAAAAATCAACAGGACACAGATTGTCCCGTTTTTATGGAATGGCCCATATCGCGTGCTTCGTAAATTACGAATCGAAAAAGAGCTAACCAAAATTAATAAAACACTCTGTATATTAGTTAGGAAGGGGATTACACAAATATAGATTTTTTGGAATTGTCTAACTCCGTTTAATATATGTATACTTCCCAATGAAACACCCTGTATTTGTTTGGAGAATGGAGTTCAAATTTTCTTCATTTTTTACTTAAAAACAACCAAATAGTTGATTTTAGCACTGACTAGATTTCCAGTGCAATATTGATATTTTTTTGTAGAAAAATTTTTGACGGCCATCGTTGGGCGCTAGATAAAAGTGGATATTATTTTATGAAAATGGTCTGAATTGAATGCAATTTTAACATCTCATATTCTTCAATGTAAAGTACATATAAAAAAATAACTATTCTGTACAACAAAAAAAAATTGCTAAAACAATCAAAAATAAAAATTTATAAACATTTTTGGCATGAAAACAATGGTTATTTATATATTTGTACTATATCAAGATAATGCAAGAAGGTTTTTTTTATTTTATCTTATACCGTATCGACGTACGCGTGTTTGGAATTTGATTTATTGGATTTTAGCCCAACTGACGAAGCCGAAAGGCAGAAACCGGTCTTAGAAGATCGAATCGAATAAATTAAATTCATAACTAGTTTGCGTATTAATAAAATCGTTTAAACTTTTTGCATTTTCTTAAATAACATAAATTAAATCTAAGAAATTTCCAAAAAAATAATTAAAAAAATACTGGTAACTACTTTGCAAATTGGCGATTATTCTACCACCAATTTTGCGTTAATGGTTCTTCTTTGGATTCTAACTTTTAAACTAAATATTTTTTAAAAATTTGTTTCATATTGTAGACGACAATTTACACGGAGAAAAATATTTTGTTTGGAAATTACTACAATTGAAATTGCTTCAAAAGTTATAAAAGATTGGAGAAACTAGCAAAAAACTATAAATCTGAAATAAATTGTTTTGAGAAAAAAATCACTCCAGACGCCAAGGTCATCCGTATAATACAAAATTTGTCATTTTCTTTAGAGCTAATAAGTGTAACAAAACATATTTAAAAGAATTAAAATGAACTGGAAAGTCAAAAAAAAAATTTAATTCCAGAGTTTAAATAAATATAAAAACTACTTTCAATAATATTTTTTTAAATTTATTAATTACTGACTTTTTGCTTTTCTGACTCTTTGAATCTTTGAGGTTTTTAATTTTTATTAAATTTTAGTATTTTTTGAATTTTAGAACTTTTCAAGGAATTTTTAAATCTTTGAATTGTTGACCTTTTGAATTTTAAATTTATAAATTTTCCAATTATTCAATTTTTTATTTTTTCTTAATTTTTGACGTTTTGCGTTTTTGATTCTTTGATTTTTTTAATTTTTTATTTCTTCACAATTTTTGGTTTGTTAATTTTTTAATTTTTTGCTTTTTTACTTTTTGAATATTTGAATTTTTGACGTTTTGCATTTTTATTTCTTTGGTTTTTGAATTTTTCAAGTCCTTCACAATTTTTGATTTATTAATTTTTTAACGTTTTATTCAATTTTTAAATCTTTTAATTTTTATATTTTTGCTTTTTTAATTTTTTGAATTTGTGAATTTGAATTTTTGAAGTTTTCACTGGTTTAATTTTTGAATGTTTGATTTTTTTAAAGTGTTTTTAAATTTTTTGACGGTTCTGAAACTTTAATATTTTTTAATATTTTCAATTTTAATATATTGAATGTTTGAATTTTAAAATTTTTGAATTTCTGAGTTTTTAAATTTTTTGAATTCTGATTTTTTAATTTTTTGACGTTTCTAAATTTGAATTTTTGAATCATTGAAACTTTTTTAACTTTTCATTGAATATTTAAAATTTTAGCCTTTTGCATTTTAAAATTTTTTACGATTTCTATTTTTAATTCTTTGGTTTTTGAATTTTTTAAGTCCTTCACAATTTTTGATTTATTAATTTTTGAATTTCTTATTGAATTTTTAAATCTTTTAATAGTTAACTTTTTGCTTTTTTAATTTTTTGAGTTTTTATCTTTCATTTCATAAATTTTTATTTCCTGATTTTTTTAAATCCAAATAATCGTTTTTTCTCCGTGCAATTTATTTAAAAAATCCCTAATTGAATTTTATTCCAAACTAATAAAAAACCAGCCAAATAATCATTTTTTAACTACATTAAAGAATTTTTGATAAGAAATTTGTGTAACCTTGATAAATTATTATGAAATTGAAAGGTATTGCCGACATCGAAAAAATGACTGATGTTTTTTTAAGAACGGTTAACAAACTTAAATTTATTGAAATCAAGAAATTTAAAAAGCTATAAAATAATAAAAAACGAAATATTTGACATTAATACTGATTGTTGATATTAGGAAGACAAAACTCTAATTTTATTATTTAATTTCTCTAATATTAATAAAAATAATCGCTACTCACTTGATTATATGTACAAATTCAGAATACTCGTTCAAGATTTCAAAATTTCTCATCGCGTTTACTATTTACATAAACATCGAATTTCTATAAATTCATTTACATATATACACACCCCGACCAAAACATTTGAGCTGATGAAGGTTGGATAAAATGTTCTCAAAACCTTTATTTTTAACAAAACAAAAATAAGGATTGAGAAATTTATGTTGGCTTTTGCTAATCGATATTTATCAGTTTGTTTTTTAATAAGATATTTTTTTAATCATGATAGCATTAAAAGAATGTTTATGACTTTGGATTCTACTATTAAACGTTAATTTGCTATGATGAAAAAACAAATACATCTTATCCTCGTATAATTTTTAATTGGGAAATAATTCTATTACCAATTAAAAATTCGAGAACTACATAAAACTAATTTCAAAAGCCCACCCCGTCCTTCAATCGTCTTGGTCTTCGTGTTTAAGATGGCCGATCAAGGCCAACTCCTGTTCTCAGCCGGGTCTTTCACCAACCCCTATTCCACTCCCCGCGTACTGGCAAGCCGACAACCCCGCTGAGGAGGATCTCACTGGACTAACACTCGAATAGCCTACGAACGGTGCATGTTGCTTAGCCTTGAGCCTCAGCGAGGCTATGCTAGACGCCGACATAGCCGTACAAGGCTCTGCCGCGCTTCTATGATGGTACATCGAGTAGGGGTTAGCTGGAGTGGTGTAGGGACAAGGCTGCGCTGATACAGACCCTGGAGCTGAGGTCATCACAGTCCCCATGGCACCAGGTAGCATCGAACTGACAGCCCCGCTCATCGAAGCACCAGCGACGGATGTAGCGGCGTTAAAACAGTTCACAGGGCTTTGATGGTGATTGGTTGGAACTACTGGCCAGAAGGGCTTGGTTCCTAAGGGACTGGGGACTTTGGTCGCCCAATTGTTGTACGTGGAATACGAATAGAAGCTATCGTCGCTGATTGTTGGCATAAGGCCGTTGAATTGTGTACCGAAACCAGTTTTAAATTCCGCAGCGTTCATTGCGTTCATGGCGTTTCGTTCACGTTTCCGCCATTTTGCTCTGCGATTTTTGAACCATACCTGTAACAAAAAAAAGGATTATTAGTGTTACAATAAAAGAAATCGTCTCGCCACGAACTAAATATTTCCTCTTTCCACCTTTTTCAACATATATCGATCAGAGATTAACATGGACCACAAATAGCATGACAAATATCCCAATTTATATTCCGTTACACACAGTTCAATGCATAGCACGCTTGACCGTTCAATCACTGCAGCGAACATGACCAAATGGCAAATAAACGACAGTCGATGGCCGTAGCCACCCTTGATCGCTATCTTTCCTAGAGAAAAATAATTGCTTTTCCCGGATATCGCAGAGGGGACAAAGGTTGATAAAATTAGTTGGTGAAGAATTAACTCTGGTTTTGGTTTATTCATTAACAAACTAGACATGTGAGGTTAGTGAAAGGGTTAAGTAGATGCGAAAAAGGTTTTTAGTACCGTATCTAAACTAATTTTTTATGTAGGTATACCTAGGCAAATCCTTTTGTCTTTATGAATTATATCTCTTCGTCAAAAAAAAGCTAACATTCCCAGCGTTGATTCTCTTCCACCATTCAATCAAAAAGTCGGTAAATCGTGTTTTTTGTCAGCCCTAGTCGAACCACTCCCTTTTTTTCGCATCTGTCCAAAATAAAAGCTTTCTGACCAGTTCAATTTTTGAGATAATTTAAAAGTGGAAACATCTCCTAATTCGGTTTACCTGTTTTAGAAATTGCATGCACTTTAATCAGTTTAAAAATTATTAAAATATTTCCGCAAAGTTGAAATGGATTGAATGTAAATATTTATAAATTATTTTAAATTATTATAAGTTTTTTATATTTTTATCATTTATTTTTTAAATATCCTGTTGGAGATTTTTTAGACAAAGAACCCCGTACAAATCTTACGGGAATTGGCTCAATTGGCTGAAATTTGGATATGTTGTTCCTTTCGGCATCCTAAGCAAAAGTCTCAATGGGAACAAAGCTCAATTTTGCGTATTTCGGCTCCTCCAAAGCTCCAGGGATTTAACATTATTTACTACTTAAAAAGGTAATATTTTCAAAAGTTTAGTATTTGCTGCGTTAAGAAAAGTACCCTCTTATGTTTTCGAGGTCGCTGCATTCAAATCTAATGCCAATATAATAATATTGACAGTTGACAGCTGTTAAACTAACTGTCAAACAGCATGTAACAATCAAAATTGAGAAAATTAATATGTAAATATATGTTTTTAAGGTAGCTTAATTCAAATCTGTTGTCAAAAAGACGATATTGACAGTTGACAGTTGTCAACTAGCTGTCAACAACAAGCAATAATCAAAATTGATAAAATCTACATGTAAATATATGTTTTTGAGGTGGCTGAGTTCAAAACTGATGTTAAAAAATAGATATTGACAGTTGACAGCTGTCAAATAACTGCCAAACAGCATGTAACAATCGCAATTGATAAAATTGACATGAAAGCATATGTCTTTAAGGTTGCTTAATTCAAATCTGATGCCAAAAAGACGATATTGACAGTTGAGTACTATCGTTAATTAAATATTTGACTGTGCATGATAATGTGTCAAGATAGAGTAATAATTAGGTGGCAGCAAGCACGCTTCAGTGTTTTTTAAAAAATCTTTTTTTTTCCTTCAGTTTTGAATTTAGCGATCTCAGAAACATATGTTTGCATAAGGATTTCATCCATTTTGATTGTAGCTTGCTTTTTGGCAGCTATTTTTGACAGCTTTTAACAATTTTTTGACATTAGATTGTCACGTTGTATTTTCCTAGGGCTGCTTAGCCAATTTTCCGGAGTTGTTTGACAGCTGTCAATTGTCAATATTATTATATAGGCATTAGAATTAAATGCAGCGACCTCGAAAACATAGGAGGGTACTTTTTTTTAACGTAGCAAATACTAAACTTTTGAAAAGATTACCTTTTTAAGTAGTAAATAATTCCAAACCCGTGGAGCTTTGGAGCCGAAATACGCAAAATTGAGCTTCGTGCCCATTGAAACAACATATACAATTTTCAGCCAATTTCACCGGGAGCCAATTCCCATAAGATTTGTGCGGAGTTCTTTGTTTTTAGAAAGTTCAAAATTGTTTTCTTTGTGCAATTTTTAACAATTTTTTTAACACATTTTTTTCGAACAGTTTAAAATTGTTGACGAAAATTTTATTTTTTATAAAATCAACTTTTTCGGCACTTCAAAATTTTAGTAAAGGTATTTCATATAAAAAGAAGTTGCTGTCATATTTTCGACAGAAACCGGAGCAAAAAACAAACTATTCAAATCTTAAAAACAAAAAAAAAATATCATTTCATTTCATCATTAATCTAAGTTGATGCCTTCACTAACTCGATTTATATGGGAACCCAAAGAAGGAATACGTAATTTTAAAGTAACGACTCAATCCATTTACAAAAAAAAAACTAATAAAACGCATAGCTCGAACAAACGAGAGTTTGATAGGCGCGTCGGCACGCGCAAGTTAGGCAACCCTCCTTCACAATTCGTAGCGTAGTAATCGCGTTAGATACGCCACACATTCACACGCCTCATCTAATTCTGATTGCGCCCTTTTCCCTTGGCGAGCTCATTACTTAGTCTTATGGGGATCTAGATCAAGGAGAGACACGCTGTTTTATAAATACGGTAGACAGTTAATGGACTTACAGAACATAATCTTTCAAGGCTGTGCGACTATGCTTAAAAAGGTAGTTAATTGCTATGGAAGGGTTGGGAACACTGGAAGAACATGAGTTTCTAAATTTGAGAATTTTATGTAAAGAGAGGATACTTGACTGAAATCTTTTAATGTTGGTAGTCTTATTCACCTAAACTTGATATCCCAACGGCTGTGTTAATAGTGTATTACGTAATGTGTTGTAAATAGCATTTTTCAATTCGTGCATAATTGCTTTAAAACACGCATTACGTACTATACTTTACCTACGGCCATATACAGTGTGCCAAAAAGTCTGGACTTATGACAGGGTACTTCTTCAATTAGATTTTTTGAACAATTTTATTTCGAACAATTTTACAAAATTCTCTTCATTTCACTTGACATATTGAAAATGAATTATCTCGAGCGTTTATTTAGGATGCTCGAATTATCTCGAGCGTTTATTTAGAGCGCTAGAATTATCTCGAGCGTTTATTTAAGGTGCTTGAATTATCTCGGGCGTTTATTTATAGCGCTCGAATTATCTCGATCATTTATTTAGAGCGCACGAATATTCTCGAGCGTTTATTTAGGGTGCTCGAATTATCTCGAGCGTTTATTTATAGCTCTCGAATTATCTCGAGCGTTTATTTAGAGCGCTCTAATATTTTCGAGCGTTTATTTAGGGTGCTAAATTTATCTCGAGCGTTTATTTAGAGCGCTCGAATATTCTCGAGCGTTTATTTGGGGGTGCTCGAATTATCTCGTGTTTATTTGGGGGGCTCGAATTATGTCGAGCGTTTAGTTAGAACGTTAGAATTATCTAGAATGTTTATTTGGGCAGCTCGAATTATCTCGAGCGTTTGTTTAGAGCGCTCGAATTAACCCGAGCGCCCTGTTAAGGGGTTAATAAATAATTTTAAATGACGGGCGATCACTACCTACTTGCGAATTATTAAATCGTTCCGCTTACTTTTACGTATAAACTGTGCGTTTTGTGTTCCTGTAGCAGAGTGTCCTCAAGAAAGAGTTTGCCATTTTGCTGTCCCGTATTGGCCAAAAATTAAAAAAGTTACCTCGAGCCAAAGATTAATCAGTGTTTGCCCTCTCCCTCTCCCCCAAATTAAACTAACGACTTGAAATTTGGTCACAATGCTTGGGTCATGACTATCTACTACAAGAAAAAAAATTAAGTCTCCAAATCACTTTCTTCCCAACACGGCTCTAGGTGTGTTCTTGCAGCGGCGAAAATCCCTATACTTTCAAATCGCAATATCTCGATAACCACTAAACCGATTTTGACGGGTTGAAATTCAGTTTATGCGTATTCGCCCTTTATTTTATATCCCGAAGTCGTTTCGATTCGAATAATACCCAGCGAGTTACATGCGAAAAACCGATTTCCCATATCTTTACATGTTAATTTACCCCCTTCCACAACTCCCTTAGCTTTCATATAGTGATCACGTGAAAGAGGGACCTCCAATCTATGAAATCGCAAAAAAAAAGTCGAAAATAGCGACTTCGTTTACCGGGTTTTTCCGCCAGATCGACTCTACTAAACGGGGAAATATATTCATCAACACAATACATGTTACTTTTCTCAGTGTATCTCAAATTGTTTATCTTTCAATGCTGTGACGTATTTCCTCTCAATATTGTGTCTATCCAACATCAAAGGAACCGATCAAGCTTTCGCCTCTTGTTAGCTGGTGTGCCTACTCTGTGATTGTAATTACTAAAGGGCTGTACCGATTTTGATGTATTATACGTCGCCGAAGATTCCTCTGGATTAGCGTTAGTGCCACTGGGTAAATGAAAATTATGAAAAATCAAAATGGCAGATTTGACTCTAAACTTCGCAATTTTCACAAATGTTGTAGCCAAATACTTGGAAACTGAAAACATTAAACCAAGTAAATGTAATGACATTGACATTAAGGATCCATGCACATGCGCACTTTTAATTTGAGAGGGTTCAATTTGGCGTATTTTTACCATATAGAACGAAACGGCCACTGCTCACCAGTTTTATTATAGGTCAGTGGATTAATGTGGGTTATAGAGTTTTTAATCGCTACGTTGCCAGTTGTTTTGAAAAGTAAAGAAACGTATATATTTTTTATAATCATAAGAAAAAGAAATTACGTGGTAATGAATACTGCCTATTAATAATTTACTCGACAGCACTCTTTGTTTCTTCTTCCCAATGTTTTCACAAAGAAGACATAAAATAATAATAATAATGTGTAATAATAAGCAATTCGAACCAGCCTGGAATTTTGGGATAACGGGGTACTAGAGCCCACAGGAATTTTTACTCAACAGGCAGGAACTTTCAGATAACAGAGTATAGTAATTATTTAGAGCCATTAGATAAACCTTAACGATTTATGAAACTTACCCTATGTATAATGATTTGTATCTAAATTATACGACTTCTTATTAATCCGTCGTGTATTTTCTAGTAAATAAACCTCTAATATTTATTTCGGCCACGTAACCCATTCCAATTTAGCTCTAAATAAAGAAAGCGTTCTCGAACTGATTTGTAAAAGAGATTGACAGAAGAACACGCGGCGCGGGTGTAAGGCCGCGACCGGCAGCGCTTCCAGCAGATCCGGGAAATCCTAGTAGATCCTCGAGGCCTCCGTTAACGGCCCCGACGCTCTTCGCCTGAATTTATTTTTAATGAAGTGCGGTCGTCTTTCTAACCGATCTTGGCGCTCGGCCCCAGTTATAGCGAAACTAAACGAAATAGTGCAGGGTCTATCCGACCACAAAGAAGTATGGAAAGAGTATGTGCAATCGCTAAGTGATAATCGAATAATGGGTCGGCAACGCGACCAAATGCATTCCACGGTGCGGTAAACTCATCTTTGCGATCCTATTCGCTACAGCGATTTCGACTTATCACAGCGCTTCATTTGAATATCCAACCAATAGGATGAGTCGAGTCCACGTGAACTCAGACTTTTAGATTTCAGTGAAGTTGTTTTCGAAGACACAAAGGATGCCGCTTACGCTTAACGGGTCATGTCCGTCAGGCTTTCGAAAGGAGTTTAGTACAAAGACACTATACTTCTAGATTTATCCGATAATATACTTCGGTCAGTCATTCTGCTAGATTTTTCTAAAGTTTTCGATACTATTGATCATGCTCTTCTGTGTGCTAAACTGAAACATTTTGGATGTGACGAAATTTCCCTACGATTTTTCAAATTTTATTTATCAAAAAGTAATTATTGACTCAGGGGTACCTCAAGGATCTGCCCTTGGACCGCTTCTTTTCTCAATATATATTTCTGACCTTAATAAATCTTTGGATAGTTTAAAATTACACTCATTTGCAGCCGATACACAACTGTATTTGTACCTGAATCTGTAAATAAAGTTAAAAGATCATTTACTAATAATTAAGTTTTAGTTTTTAACAGTATTTCTCAAAGTTTAAGAGTTAAGTCTCTCAGTTTTTTAAAACAAAATTATAAACAAATTTTGCTACAACGTCAGTAATTTTGTAACATTTTTTAATATTTGTGATGTGAGCTTTATTAATTTTGTATATTATGATCTGTAAACTTGAGGTTAAGTAGAGTAGCTTTATAGCTAAACTTCACCTCATGTACTCTTTGTTTGTATTTTTAAGGCAATTTATTATTATTATTACCTTTATGTTTTGGTAGTATCAAAGGACCCGCGTTTTAAAGCTAATAATTGAGGATACTATATCTGCTGTTTCTACTATTCACTGTACGGCGCATCCCGTTAATTAGATCAAAGAAAGTTATGACCGCTAATTAGAATTCATCGTATGTTCCATAATTCATCTACAAAAATCAAGAGTCTATAGAGTAAACTGCTCTATTTGTAATGCAGTATACACCGGCTAAAGTGAAAGAAAACTTGAAACTAGAATCAGAGAACCTATCCGTTATATTGTTAAATAAAAAAAAACGATTCACAATCTTATTGATCTTTCAGATTCGCAAGGATGAATCTCCTTGAAATGTTTGAAATCCGCCAAGCTAATACTGATACCAATATTGTTTATCTCATCTAAAATAATTTAACCCGAAGAGCATCTCATCTTCATCAAACAACATTTTTGATTTTCTATTTGGAATGTTGGGTTAAAATCACCAGTCAACATGCCATTACGAGCTAAAAATGCTTCAAATAGAGACGGAGGTCCCATACCGTTCAGTTTATAGTTTGATCGACTGACCGCGCGCCTAATCTTCCAGAAACTCCTGACAATATTTATTTGGCAACGAAGATAAGACATTTTAGAACTGTAAATAGTAAGTTTCAAAACTCCTCCCTCATATGTGAACGATTTTTATCAACTTTTAGTTATTCTCTAATAGTCGTAGAGAAAGTATAGTCTTCTACTCGAGTATAATGACTGTAATTCATTCATTAATGATATTTTTAATATTCCTGCACTGATCCAACGTATATACCTGATGAAGTTTAATATTCTTTATCATTATCTTTTGATTGATGTCACAAATTTTACCCGAAGCCTTATTAGACACTATCTGTTTGGAAAATTGGTGGTGAACTACCTACTAAGTATTATGATAAAGCAAATATTTGTCAAATATCTGCTACTGAAAATATTAATAATAGACTTATTTCCGTTATTTAAGATCATAAATAAAAATAAAATTATTACTTTATATCGTTAGATATTAGATCCATAAATACGAATAAACTGCTATGGTGAGGATTATGCACATAAATTATTTTTAATATACCAGTAATACTGTCAACTTATTAGTTGTAAAGGCACTTTTATAAAATAATTTAATGTATAGATGAGTTTGCTTCAGAAATCCGATAAATTACAAAAAAAAATTAATATTTAATAATTTTGATATAGAGAAAATATCAGCTTGTTTTAATTTTAATTTTAATTTTGTAGTAAAAAAGAAAGAAACGCTTTTTTCTAACACCTCCTTTGAAAATTGACTATTGTAATAAAGTTTGGACAATGATTATACAGTAGGATATTCGGAAGTTCACAATACATATTTTAATAGTAATTTATGGGAGAATTCAAGCAGATGGCAGTTCAACAAAATTTGACGCGCAAAAAAATCACTTAGATCAATCAATTTGAGCCACTCTTGATCCTTTGGAGCAAAAAAAGGATTCCAATAACGAAAATTGACAAAAAACTTTGTAAAAAATATCTGCAAAAGTTGAAATATTAGAAAATGTAGTAAAAAAGGTACAAAAGCATTGTCGTGGACAAAAATGAAAACATAAATTTTTTATAAGGATTTTGGGGTGAAAAAAATGAGTTTTCTGAGAAAAAAGGAAATTTAAATCTTCAAAAAAAATCTGCAGCAGCTGCAATTTTAGAAAATGTAGTAAAAGGGTAAAAAACAGCATTTCCATAGCCAAATTTGAGGACAGAATCCTTTATAAGGATTTTGGAGTTGAAAATTGAATTCTCTGAGAAAAAAAGGAAATTTAAATCTTTAAAAAAATCTGCAAAAGCTGCAATTTTAGAAAATGTAGTAAAAAGGTAAAAAACGGCATTTCCATAGCCAAAATAGGGCGAAAAGGTGAATTTTCTTAAAAATAAGGATATTTAAATATTTAAAAAAATGTCCAAAAGCTGCAATTTTACAAAATATAGTAAAAAGGTAAAAAACAGCATTTCCATAGCCAAAATAGGGCGAAAAGGTGAATTTTCTTAAAAATAAGGTTATTTAAATATTTAAAAAAATGTCCAAAAGCTGCAATTTTACAAAATGTAGTAAAAAGGTAAAAAACAGCATTTCCATAGCCAAAATTGGGCGAAAAAGTGAATTTTCTTAAAAATAAGGAAAAATGTGCAAAAGCTGAAAATTTCACAATATGAGGTTAAAAAGGTCAAAATTGACGGTTAAATTCTTTTGATGGATTTTGGAAGAACAATCAGTTATCTAAAAAAAAAGAACGTCTGACACTATAAAAAAATCTGGCCATGGTCAACATTGACAAAATAAATTTTTTTGAGAAATCAACCACAGAAGTTTTTTTAAAGGATTTTAGAGTGAAAAACTGAGTTTTCTAAAATAAAAGTACATTTAAATCTTCATAAAAAATTTGCAAAAAGCAACAAATTTTACAAGATGGAGTACAAAAGGTAAATAAACGATTGCCATGGTCAAAAATTGATGAAATAAATTTTGAAGTGTTTCAAAAGGCAAAATTTTATAAGAGTAGGTAAAAAAGCTACGAAAAGAAAACGTCATGGCCGCAATTAACAAAATACATTTTTTTGAAGAATTTTAAACAAAATAACTCCGTTTTCTCAAAAAAAATTAAAAACCCAAAATTTACAAGAGATGGTAAACAAAGTAAAAAAAAGAAGAAAAAGAAAAATTGTCGAATAATTTTTTTTAAGGATTTTGTAAGGTGAAAGTTTTCAGGAAAATCTACATAAAATAATCTGCAAAAGGTCAAAATATTAGGGAGGAAAAATATTGTTATTGTCAAAATTGACGAAAAAAAATTTAATTTCAAATATTATTTTGTTGTTAACAAAATAGTCCGCCGATACCTTTGCCAATACAAAATTTTTAAAACTGGTTCCAGGCCCAACAAACCGTTCTACAAACAAAACATATTAATCAAGTTATAACAAAAACAAATATAATTACTAAAAATAAAACTAAAGCTCTCGCAATCCCATCAAAGCAAACGTATAAATAAATTATCAAAGGAACCAAAATCTGTTATGATCTGCGGAAACCGCTGAATCTCAGTGTTGTTGGTCCTCTAATTCTAAATCACATATTTGGATAGAGCTCCGGATATAACAATGTCGAATACGGTAAATCGAAAGATAAACATAAAATCCCTGTAACTATGTATATATACACCATTTGCGATCGATTTACCGTAGGTACAAACGATAAATGTTTCATTACTTGACCGTAGGCTACGGAAAATCGAAACGGTAGTAGAATAACTATTTATGATATAATTGTTAAAAGGGCTTCGCTCGTCCTGCAAACTTTCACAAGCCTACCTTAAACGCACTTTTAATACAAATATTATACACTATTTCTTCTACAAACAAACAAGTTGTAATCAGAAAGGGAGTACGATAAGGGTGCATTCTATCAGCTCTCTTATTCAACATATACTCTGAAGAAATCTTTAAAAAAGTACTAGCGGAATCACTGAATAGCATCAGGTATGCTGACGACACAGTAATCATAGCAAATAACATTGAAGAACTACAAAGAATTATGCAAAACATACACGCAGCAAGTGAAGAATATGGACTCTCCCTGAATACATCAAAAACAAAACATATGCTCATTAGCAAAAGTCAGCATCCTCCAATGCGTCTGACGATAAATGACCAGGACATAGATCAGGAGAAAACATACACATATCTCGGAACCACGGAACCACGGAACCACGGAACCACGGAACCACGGAACCACGGAACCACGATCACGAATAGAAAAGGCTCGAGCTACGTTTAACAACATGAAGAAACTATTTACCAGCAAAGATATTTCTCTATAACTAAAATTAAGACTAGTTAGGTGTTATGTATTTTCTATTTTTGTTATACGGTGTAGAGGCTTGGACCACAACAGAGGTCACTTTAAAAAAATTAGAATCCTTCGAAATGTGGATATATCGACGTATTCTGAAAATATCCTGGACGGATCACATCACCAACGTGGAAATCATGCAGTGATTAGGAACCGTCTTCTATAGCTGATTGTCCAGGGCAAGGTGGATAGTAAGAGGGGACCAGGAAGAAGACGACATTCATGGATGCACAACCTGCGCCAGTGGTTTGGATTGTCATCTGTTGATCTGTTTAGAAACCCAGTAAAGATACGAATAGGCTTGTTAATAGCCAACGTCCGCAACGGATAGGGCAATGGAAGAAGAAGAAGAAATAAGTTAAATAACTATTGAAACAAACTGGAATCAGTTTTAAATAGTATCGTCTATATCAAATTTTCGAAGCTGCACCATACCCCCCCAGGTGCAGCACAAACACCAGTGGTATAGTTGAGTGTTGAAAAATGAAAGAAACGTGGTGGTGCAGAAAAGTTTGTTTAGGTACTATTACCCAAAATGATTTATTTTTACCACCAAAAAATTATTTTTCTTTAATTTTGACACTGCGTATCGTTTTTTCTACCTCGAGTAATCCTCTGTGATAACTTTCAACAATCTAACATTTTTGTTACACCAAAAATTCAAAGAAACACGTTAGTTCTGCACTAATTGGACAAAGAAACAGACTGTGCAGCACTTTAGTCTTGGTGCAGCACTTTTAGGGCAGAGAAGTAGACCTATAGTAACCATGGTGGCAACCATTGTTGTATTCATCGTTTTCGAAAAGTTTGAAAGTTTTGGATGTGTTACTTTTAAACGTTGTGTCTTTTTGCCCTTAAAAAGTAAAAAGAAAATATGGAAAAGAACAATCCAGTTAAAGAAATTGATAAAACGGCCAACCGAGCTACTTTGTACTTATTACCAAGAAAATCCCGCATTCAATACGAAATTGCATACAATAAGTTTGTGAAAAAAAAGCGTTCCTGTCTATTTTGAGGAGAAATCGAAGGTTTGGAAGCCTTCCTGACCATAGAGATATGGTCAAATTATTCCATGATTAAATCTATGGTACGAATAAATAGCGACGTAGATATCATCAAACATTTTAAGCTTATTGCGTTTCTGAAGCGTCAAGGAGAAGGTTACCAACCAAAAAAATCAAAGATCTTGACCAGAGACCAAATTGAACAGTTTTTGAAGTGCACACAGGATGTCGGAATAAATACGTTTGGAGAAACTCCTGCTGCTATTGCTAAATTTCTGCAACTTCCAAATTCGAACCACTATACTGGACATAGTTTTCGGCGTTTGTCGGCAAGCTTACTAGCGGATAGTGGAGCAAACTTAACGACAATTAAGGGGATGGAAATCTTCAACAGTCGCCGAGGGATACATCGAAGATTCGTTGCAAAGTAAAAATTCGATTGCACGAAATGTATTGCAAATTTACTGCCAAAATTTGACATTTACTTTAAGTCACTAGTGCGTTAAAGTGATTGTTTTAACGCACTGGTACCTTAAAGTAGTATCAAAGGGCTATGCCACAAAAGAACGGCAGACCTGTTAAAGATGAACAGGAGCCAGCTGAAAATAGTTACAGGACTCCTTACTGGCCATGCGCCAGTAAAGGGGCATCTTAACAAGATGGGACTGTACAATGGTGACCTTACTTGCAGACTGTGCGGTAAGGAAACAGAAACAGTGACACATATACTGTGTAGATGCGAGGCACTGGACCGCAAAAGACAGCAAATTTTTGGGCAGCCAATAGGTGAACCAGAACTATACAACTCCCACCCAGTACAGGACATGTACAAGCTTGTACAAGGCACTAAAGTACTGGATTGGGTATTGTAAACATATAAAGAGAGGGAAGATACAATGGGCCGACAAGCCTAAGTACCACCGGAGGCTTCGGTCAGACGCGCTCAACCAGGGGGTGAAGTTTTTAGTGAGTATGCCTGGAAAGGATATTCTCACAGTAGACCTTGAGATTTTAGGCTCATAACCTCCCCATAAAGGGTTTTCTTCGCATCCGCAAAAAAAACTCTTAAAATAGTCATTTTAAAGCTACAAGGGAGTATTAATAATTGCATTTTTAACATGTTTGTAGAAAAATGTCATTTCCCTAACTTCAATCGCAATAGGTTAAATCCAACCACGTCTAAAAATAACTGTTAGTTTGTTATTAATATTTTTTTACTTATTCGTCGTTTTAAAATTAAAAAACGAAGTCCCTTTAGTCCCAGCAGTCTATAAAATATACAGAACAGGGTATAGGGCACTACCTTGTGAAACACCAGCAGTGATTGCGTGTAGTGTGGAGAAATCGTCTTAATATATTACGAAGAAATGTGTGTTTTTGTTTACGATATGTATGCTTTAAGAAGATAAGAACATCCTTCTCTGGGTTAACGATGCTTAATACTCTCGTTAGAAGTTAAAATAATACAACAAAATATAATATACTGTAGTGTGACACTACTGGGTATTATATTGCAAAAAAAAGAAAGTTGTTGATTAAATAGGCAAGAAGAGATTTAGAAAAGAAAAGTAAAAAAACGATATAAAAAGTTTGGTTGTTCTTGAGAATATAATTAAAGCAAAATTATCAATGGGTTGATTTGTAAGTAGTGTAGACATTAAACAAAAAAGAGAGTCAAGTGAGCAGTAAAAATATAAAAGGGGCATGTACTGATGACTCCTATGAATTGGATGAAGATGATGAAGATAGGACTTTAATAAAAAGTGAGGTATATAAAAATAATGATATTAAAATGACAAATCACGGCATGTATAGTGATTAGTAGAGTAGAGTTTATATCTATTTACCATTAGATGGTGGTAGAATAGATTAATATTAATTTTTTTAATTTGTATTTAGATATGTTGGTATGGGCATATGAAAGGTAGTATGAATCAGAGTTAATTAATTAATTCATTTTATAAAAAAAGGTAAATGCGTTTTAAAGATTTTTCATTATAATTGTTTCTTGTTCTTTTCAAAGTTTCAATAAAGTTGTAATCAGTGGTACAGTGGTAACAAATTTTATTTTGAACTCACTTCGATCCTGAGGTAAAGTAAATAGATAAAGTTATAAAATCTTAAATAAAAAAATAATAATAATTTTCATTTTAAATTAAATAAAAATTAAAACAAACAAAACTATTTAAAATTATAGTTCTAGAAACTAACATTTCTGAACAACACATACGGTATCTTGGTTCATATATATTTTTTATGATAAATAAATATTTTCCCTTTCCAAATAAAAACTGCGTTCCTTCCTAATTTACACCTTTGTTTTAAGTCCTTTTTTGGCTTCATCGATTTTTGCAGAAATTTTCATTTTAGTCATGAGGCTCCTAAACGTATTCTACGAAAAGCTATAAATCTAGTGACCACTGGATAAAGTTCAGTCTAGCGCGGAAAATGAGGGCCATTTCCCGCATTTAGAAGCTTTTCAAGATCTCGCTCCAGCTTTGTGCGAAATCTTTTATACATCTTTAAGGTGTTGCATCCCGTTAGTCTTGCTTGTGAATTTTGTATAAAAAATTTCACCATTTTCCCGACTTTTTCACACTTAAATTCGTCTGTAATTTCCACTTTGTCTGGATTTTTAATTTCCAACTATTTTAATTATTTTTTTTTTGAAAAAATTCTGCAACTTCTGGACATCTGTATTTTATTTTTTAAGTTTATTTTATTTTTACTGGATAAACTTAAATTGTGTGTTTTCTTTTATATGAAAAAAATTCGGGGGGGGGGGGGCAATAAATTCCTCTTTAATTTGGCAGAACTTTTATTGTAGGAATTTTCAATTTCTTGTAAAAAATTCTTAAAAAATCAACTATGCAGTTTTTTCGAAAAGAGTATTTTTGTTGAAATTCTGTGTTTTTTTTATATTAGAAAAAAAATTAGCTGAAATTTTTTGTTATTTCGTAATTTCTCGCAAACTAAAAAGAAAATCCTCTTCAAAATACTTTACAATAATTAAACATCCTGTATATACAAGTATTACTATAATGTACTATTTTGACAAAAAACGGTTTTTCTCTATAGTCCACTCTCTTTCAGATAATTGTAATAAAACGATATTGTTATGTACTATAAATTTTTACAAACAATGAAATGGTGAATAGAGGGAAAATCACATACCGAGTTTTATTGTCCTGGAATTTCTAAAAGATTATAATTATATGTGATTTTATCAATCAGTTTGTTTTCGTGGTTTTTCCAAATAAAGCCGTTTTCGTGACAACCAAAAATTTAATCGATAAAATTTGGAGGACTCGTGGTATTACCTTTGATAATTTCTGGGGCGTTAAAATGGTCCAATCTCTAGTGAAAAGGTTAACAATTGGTATATTCATACCTAATATGTACAGTTACTTATCTGAGTCGCTTATGACAGTAGCGCCATCTGTATTTAAATATCTACAATTTGTTTTCCAAATTTAAACCATGTATTTATAGATAATATCATTTACTGTTGTTTGACGACAACGATTTAAGACCGTTTTAATTTTAGCACCATCAATCAGGCTAGATTGCCAATGCGGCCTTAATTAAAACCAAATATTCACACGTACACGTGCCTAACCGGATTTAAGTTTGTTCATTTTGCTCTCCCTCTTAACTATATCTAAATCAGCATGTGCCGTGATTTAGGGCGTACATTATCAGAGACTAACTGGCCTTTTGGACAAGCAAGGGTTCCGGAATGGGTCATGTGGCCAAAAATTTAAATCTGGTCCAATTATTTAGAAGTAAAATCAAATTTTAATGAACAAATACCTCATAGATATTTTGTTTGAACATTTATCCATGAGAAAGCTCAGTTCGAAGAGCGCTGTTTGAAGCTGTTTAAGCGCAATAAAATAGAACTTTTACATGCGGTATGTGACAATGGATAAAATATGTATCCATCACTACATTCCATAGTCAAAGCGACAGTCAGCTAAGTGGACAGCAACCGAAGAAAGCAGCCCAAAGCAACCAAAACAACAAATGTCTGGTGAAATTTTGGCATCCGTATTTTAGGATAAGCACGGTATTTTATTCATCGATAACCTTGAGAAAGGAAGAACCATTATTGGTGCGTTTGAAGGACGCAATTGCAAGGAAACGACCCCAAATGAAGAATAAAAAAAGTCCCTTTCATCAAGACAATGAACCGTGTCACAAAAAATGTTTCCCCGTCCTCCGCACGTTTTTTTAAATTTATTTATTGCTTATTTACAATCTACTCAATAATAAAACAAGTAAATTTGATTAATGTTAAAGCTTAAGGCAGGAACTGTCTATTAACTGCGATATATCTGGTTAAATATTCTGGCCATGTTCTCTGCAATCTTCTTTCCATCATTGATTGTTGATTGAGGTTGCTTATGAGATCGTTTTGATGTTCAATGTTACGTAGTCTGTATCTATTAGCATGTATTTTTATTACATCGACAACGGATGGTATGTATGGTGTAGTTTGATACATACCGTGGGGCATCTGTTATATTTCGTAGAATTTTCGACTGAACTGTTTGCAGGATTTTCGTACTTGTGGATTTGCCCCATAGCTCCATGTCATATGTCCATATTGGTTTTATAATGATTTCGTAAAGCAGTAGTTTATTCTCTAGTGATAATTGAGATTTTCTACCTATAAGCCAGAACATTTCACGAAGTTTAATATTAATCTAAGCTTTTATATGTGCTCTCCATGTCAGTTTCTATGTAGATGTGGTCCTAGATATTTAACTTCGTCCTTTTAGGGAATTGCTGCATTGTTTTTGATTACCTGGGGACAAGTATCGTGTCTTGTGGTAAATGTGATTTGCTATGACTTTAATTCTTCTCTTCTTTTACCCATTCTGCAAGAGATGTAGCTGCACTGTTTGGATTGATGTCCGATGTTAGAATCGCGGTATCATCGGAAAAAGTTGCAATTGTGGTGACATTTGTTGTTGGTAAATCTGCAGTGAATATTAGGTACAGGAATGGTCCCAAAACGGTGCTCTGTGGTACACCGGATTTTATATGCTGATAGGAGAAAATAAAAACTGACCTATCTCAGAATTTTTAAAAGGAACAACTTAAATAATTAAATATTATGTACTTCATCAACGCACAAGTGATATTCATTACCAACTTTGGTCATTTTTAAGAAGTATAAAACCAAAAACTTTATTTTTTTTATACCTAACTTTCGAAATTTTATACCTAAAGTAAAATCATTCAAAATCACCCTGGATTAACGAGAGTATAAACTTGATTCAATAAAAGCCTTATGAATACATACGGGACGAATTCGGCCGTTAGCGCCGTCGACGACGACGGCGACGGGCGTCCAGTTATTGGACGCCGCATCGCGGGACGCCGCAATAAGCGAGAATCCCCATCGAGGCGTGTGTGCATACGCGTATGATTTGTTAATCAGTCAAAAGTTTCATTATATCTCCCTTGCGATTTGGTTGTTTCAATTCGCTACTTCCGCTTATATGTATACATCGTCGATATAATCGATGATTATGGAGGGAAGGAGGAGATGATTTTGTCATACACATTTTTTTAATTTTCGTTAAAGTTGATTTTAAGTATGAGAGAGTATTAAAGGAATAAAATATTGCTGATCCAAGTCAAGTATTTGGAGGGAGTTTACAAACTTTTGCATAGAAAAATCGTATGATTTTCATAGAGCAGATATATCTAAAGAGTACTTATTCTTGGAGACTATGGTTTTACTGCAGAAGACTATAAAGAGAGTGCAGTTATAGTTTTATGGAATTCCACTGGCAAGCTTGTAAGAATATTTTTTTAAAAGGTAAAAATGCTAAGTGTCGCCAGTTGCTAAAAGATCCATCAAAGAGAAAGACAAGTTAATCCGCTTGATCGACAGCAGAATTAAAAAAAAAATCGCCTTGGGATGAAAATACACCAGACGGTTTGCAAAGAACGTTTTTTCATATTGCTGCTCATGAATTGGCTTGGAAAAATTGGAAAATTTGTAAACGATTATTTTTGTGACAGTTCAACTTATTGGCAGTGCAGAATAATAACCTTTAAATGAAATTTGTGGCAGAGTTTTTGTGTCATTATTAAAAAAATCTTTGTAAATCGAATAGCCCAGTTCTCGATGAAACTTGGCACTTAAGTACTTGAAAGGGTGAGAAAACAATACAAAAATCTTTTTTGCTCTAAAGTATATGCTAACCGTTGAATACAAATATTCAGGCGAGGCGTTCGGAAAAACTAATGTATCTTTGCCTAAAATATACGCAAAGAAAAAAAAGAAAGCATTTTAAAGAGGAGACTCTAAGCTTTCTCAGGAAGTCATTAGTTTTTAATTTTTTTTTTATTTTCTCATAGAAAATTTGACCGGAAGTTATAATTTCTAAAATTCTCACTGATTTTTATAAAACTGAAGATATCTATTAATAGAGGCATAACAAAAAAATCCTTGTACATTTATCATCATTATACTTTTACTTTTGAATTAAATATAATTAAAATGATGAACATTATCTCTGTTCAGAGGGCCAGAGGGCTTTTTTTTTGACATTCCGACAGAAATGTTTAATTTTCTCAAGAAATTAAATGCATTCGTGTAATTTTTTTTCATGAAAAAGTAGCTAAATGATGCCTAAACAAGCTCGCGAAAACCGCATCTCGATATCTTGTTCCTAACCTAAACTTTAGGCGAAAGAAAATTATATAACAATTAATTCTTTTTATTATGTAAGTTGTGGCCCTAAAAAGGACCGATTTAAAAAAGAAAGGTTTTTAATGTCCCCGTAAATGCTCGAAATGCTGGTCTATGCATTGCTGAAGCCTCTCATGGGTAGACAAAACTGGTCGTAGGTTGAGTCTGAAACCGCCCCCATAAATAAAAATCAAGACAAGTTAAGTCTGGTGATCCTATTCAACTCTTCCACCTTTTATTCCATTTTTATATTTTACAATATAACAAACAAATCCAAGTTCCCCCGATGTAATTGATAAGGTTTTTATTTTTACAACTAATCACGGCTCCATATCTGATCCTGGAGGAACTCCATATCAGAAATAAATTGTATCCCGTTTAGTTGGAGTTTCGATTTTCGTATGAAGGGTGAAACAACCCTCAGTGTCGTTCCGGCGTTTTCCCCTCGACATAACTTCGCAGAAACGTCGCGGCCAATAGAGCGGCTCGTCGATCTTCATTCCCGCCGCCGCAATTAGATGGGTCGTTGGCCATGCGGGGGCAGGAAAGCGACCACCCTACGGGGCCATTGCCGCCCCCTGTTCGCCGCAGATGGAAGAGCAACGTAATGGAAGATGACGTTGAGAATGGTAGACAGTTTTGTTTCAGGAACAATGTGGGAGGTTAAGGGTTATGATATTTTTATATGATTGGCCTCTTGTTCCATCTCTTGGAGCTTGTACGTATGATATCAGCAAGGTATTGACGCTTGCAAAAAGTTTTGTTAGGAGTTAATATTAACAATTTAGTAATAAATGCTTTCAGCAAAGAATTTGACGTTTTGTCACAATATCAAAGTGAGATATTTATAAAAAATACATTTGTTAGCATTTTTCTTCAAAATTTTCAAGACATTCTTTTTGATTTATAAAAGCAGTGAGACTAAAGCTTACTGGATTTATCACGTAAGTAATTCCCGACTAAATCCAAGCCTTAACCTATTTAGTATATTATTTTATACCGGTATTTAGTTGTGGAATTTCCTTTCCGACTTCATTTTATAATGATAATGAAATAATTAAAGCGACCAATCAACGAGAGGCCGGCGCGTCATAATAACTCATTTAGCGTAAACACCATGCAGAAACGCGTCACTATATCATACCACATTAATGAGATATGCATCCGAGCGGCCCGTGATATAGTGGCCTTAATTCCGTAGGGACAACTAGCCAGGTACATAGAGAGCGAACCGGTGCGGCATAATCCCTGCATGATTAACACCATAAATCTGCCGTGGATTAGCGCGATCGCCATCGCGGACTGCCACGTATACTTATATGAACTATTGCCATTGCCCGTGTGTGCGGTGTGTGTGTCTGTCCATTTGGAAGTAGGATCTGTCCTCTCGCTTTTACCGCAATCCCCTCTTTCCAGCGGTAATGCCGCGACGCGTTTTAATAACTAAGATGAATTTTAATACATTAAATCATCCTACCAATTGGACTAACATTTAAGGAATTCAGTGTCAGGTACTGCGAGGAAGTCTCAGTGTCATTCGACCTGACAACAGGATCCAGACCTGACCTGACTTAAATTCACATAGACAAATTAACTCTAGATTTAAGATTCAGATTTCTAAAAAGCTCACACGCGTTTACATTTCAGTATGTACGATCAATTGGTCTGTCCGTTTTCTGGTTCGTGCCCAGGTCTAGAATGAGATTTTTAAATATATTTTTCGCCTTCCATATATGAAAATGAATCATATCAACCCTAAAAATCAGACCGAAAGTAATATTTTCTGGCCTTGCGCCGCAAAAATCATAAAGAACACGATTTTGTAGTTTTTCACTATCTACACACCTTTGACTTTGACGTTTCACATAAATTTTCATTAAACGTCAGTGTAGAATCAAGAGAACTAAACTGTGAAATTGTAAAATAATAATACGTTCTGATTCTGAATAATTGTGATTGTGTGAATTAGTGAAAATGAATAGTAATTCAGGCAGTGATGAAGAATTTACAAATACTCCACCAGACTTGCAAGCTAGGCAATGTTTCTCTAAATTTCTTACTTACAAAGTTAATACAACGCGCAATGTTACGAAAAGTCCTATGAATTGTTTAACAACTGGAAATTGGAAATAATATATTTCTTAAGTTGCTCATTGGTATTTATAACATTAAAGATTTTTGCTATATTTTCATTTTTTTTTTCTTTGGTAGACGAAAAACAGTTGTGTTTCATACATGCAGAAAACGCTTTAGCAGCCCTTAGCAATTAGCTTCGCTTCGCTCGCTCATGCAGCTAATAGCCTTGGGCTGCTAAAACTCATTTTCTGCCCTTGTGACACAATATACTATTTCGTTGCCACTTCTGGGTATGATTTGTAGCGCATTTAACATCAATTAGTGCATTCTGCGAGTCGGAAAAACCTCGAAAAACAAATAATTCTTTACGCCCCAAAAGTACGTCTCCCTCCCGTTTTCGAGCATGCTGAACATGATGGCGGTGGTTAGAATTCTTCTAGAGTTGACGCCACCCCACAAACGGCCAAAAACCACCCTGATGAGGCGGGCTTTCTCGTTTGTAGCGAAAAACAAATTTCTCGCCCTTTCGGGGGTGGTTTTTGGCCGTTTGAGGGGTGAAATCAAGAATTGTAACCACTGCCATCGTGTTTAGCATATTGTGCCTCATCAGTAAGAAGTAGACAAGCTCAACATCGTATCTTTAAACGATGCCTGAAGACTGCATTGGACCCATCAGGTACTTAAAGCAACGGGTGGAGACGAAGTAAGTGGAAGAGAGCCCAACGCCTTCTTTACTTAAATAACATATTCTGGCAACATTGATTCCGGTCTAGGAATGACGGTAAAGCCTCTGACACGCGTTTGGACTGTTGTAATTCAATGCCTGTGGCAGTATTAGCCTCAGGAGTTTTCAGTTCAAGCGTGATGCAACCAAAATCTAATTTTATATTAGACTTCATGTGGTACTGACTTCGAGGTTTTGATTTTTCTTTACAATTGGATTTGTTTCGATATTTATCTTTTCTGATGGTTTCTGGTCGAGACGCCGCGACCCACCTGTAACCCGTCCGCGACTCACCGTTTGGGAAACACTGCTCTATGCTAAAAGTATTACAGCTTCCAAATTATACTATTTTTTCTTTGAGCCACTTGTGCTGTTTTTTCCGTACAAAATTAGGTTTTAAATAAATTGGTGTTTGAGAGAAGTTCATTATTTTCTTGCAGTGGCTTGAGTTTTTGGAGTATATTTTCAATTCAGTAGACTGTCATCAGTTACTGTTAAAGGGGCTTCTGAAAGTGAAGAATGCCAGGCAATGATTTCGAAAGGATCAAATTCTAGCTCAGCAGCTATTGACAATGTTGAAGTCTTTCGGTATCCCACATTAGCCCCATGTCATTAGTTATGTTTTATTTTATTATAGGAAAATATAATTAAATAGCGTACTTTCGACGTAAATAAAAAATCGAAAAGTTCATAGAGAATAACCATAAGAAAACAACATTAAACCTCTTGAAAATTCGTTAGTCGCCAGAAACGCATACACTTAACACGCATTGATTGATCGTTTCCTCGGCGAACTTCAATACATTCCAAATAACAAACAAGACAGTAATTTTTTTGATCGGAGCATAATGAAAGTGCGTGTTTCCTTATCGGATGACAAGAAAATCAACAAGAGGGTGAACAACCACTGGTTATCTAGTTAACACATGTTTACATATATTCATCTGTGTGAGCCTTCTTTGATTGCACCGCTTCTTGTATCTCGAACACCTACCTGAACAAACAGTCCATGAAATGGGAGAATTTATCTATTTTTCGAGACTACATAAAAATATTTTATTAATGTGTATTTTTTTATGACAATTTAAATGTATATAATGTTTATTAAAATATTTTATATGTACTTTGGCATCGATTTAATCGGATTTGTCCGGGCATTTACATAATTTGTTTACACTTTCTCTTTCCCAAATTTTTCTCTCCCTTTTCCACTAACTTCTTTTTAATATATCCACAATTTTATTTATGACTATTTCCCTCGTATTAATTTCCACCAATCACAAATGCGCAATTTTGAATTACAAATGGTTTCTAGATGAAAAAACTGTGACAGCTCCTGTCAGTAGTTTTTTCGAGTTTACCTGCGGCAAAACTTGACAGCTGTTGTCTCCAAAAATTACAATACCTTTCATAACAAGTAATTATGGTCTCCTAGGACACCAGAAATCGACGCTAAACAATTTTTCTTATTTTATTGTCAATAAATTTTGTAATATTGTTTTTAAACAGAGCTAGTCAGCTTATGAAGTGAAAATGAGTCGCTTTGGAAGTGATTCTATGACTAATATTAATCTGGCGATTGAGAAAAGTGTACCGTACAATACTGTTAAAACCCATACGTCAATATGGAAACAGTTTACGGAAATCTGCAAGGCAAAGAAATACGAGCTTTTGGAAACTACAAGTTTAGAGCAACTAAACCTAATCCTGAAAGATTGGGAGTGGAATATGAAGAAAAAAAACGGTAAAAATCACAATGAACTAGTTGTGAAGACAATGTGGAACACCGTTTTTAGGAAGATTAGAATATAATCTTCTCTTCAATAAAACGGCCCAGGGTGGAGAAAAAAATGGCCGATAGTAAATGTCTGGTCCCCAACACGAAGAACCCTACCTTTTGTCCAGTCCGTCTTTTTAAAATTCTAATGGTTAAACGTTCATCTATAATAACAACTGATAGATTATTTTTAACAGTAAACCCATCATGGAACAAATAACAATCAAGTGGATGGTACAAAAACACTTCAGTGGGAAAAAACGAACTTTCGAAATGGACTAAAGAAGCAGCAGACAAGGAAGGATTAAATACAAAAGAAATAAAAATAACAAACCACTCTATGCGGTCTACAGCAGTCAGTAACTTGGCTAAAGGAGTTCAGCCAACTCAATTAAGCCTTATCTGCAAATGGATAATGAGCATTATTCCAACATCATAAATACCCTTAGAAGTGACGCCTCAGATCCTCCAGCTGAAAAACAGAAAACAAAAGATCCTGCAGCCACTCTTCGAGCTTCTCACTCTACAGCTGGACCCATCAACAACATTAATGATTAATGATACACCCAACGTTATCAATGAATTAACAAAGATTTCAAACAATACTCCTACTGTGTACCAAAATTGCAATTTATTTTTCAATTGTACCATAAATAATTAAGTTTGTAGTATTTTGTGATTAAATAAATTAACCTGTTTTTCAGTTTTCAAATTAATACCTACTTATTTATTATGTGTGCATATATAGTATGTTTTGTAAGCTATGTGTATGCAGAATAATCGGTTACACATGAAATAGTCTTGTCAAATACCATTCGGGCATCTAATTTTTCTGGAAAAAACTGTAAAACTGTAAACTGTAAAATGTACGCAAAGAAAAAAGAAAGAGGGAGCGAGAAAAGTAAGTAATTTTCACAATGTGTACTACTTAAACCAAAGGAAAAGTAGGTTATTAATGCTGGAAAATGGCAAAACATGCCGAGGATAATTTTTTATATGAGAAGACAGTTTTAGGAATTTGTCTATATAAAGACCAGTTTTGAGTTATAGGTAGTAAATTGCTTCAGTAAGACATTGACAGTTTTACTGGTTTTATTAATGGTGCCCATTTGAATCACACCAGGACTTGATAGTTACTAGATCCGTGCTTATGCTAGATTGTAATGTCTGCATATCAGAACTACTCCAGGTGTTATCGGCAAATACAGTAATTCTACTACTTATTCTTAAGTCTTTGATATCGTTGGTGAATAATGAAAGGAATATTGGGCCTAATACTCAACCTTGAGGTACTTCACTGCTTATTGGTAGATTTATGGAATCCTTGCACCATTCTCACGCCCCTGTTGATTTCTATTTTAAACCATTGCAAAGGAGAACCACGTATGCAATAAATTTGTAGTTTTTAATTAAAATTTAATGATTAACACAATCAAATTCCTTTGCGAAGTCCCAAAATACTGAAGCTGTAAAGAGTTTATCATTAAATGATGTATATATTTCATTAAGAACGGAATACATTTCGCTCACTAGTGCATTTTTAGGTAGGAAGCCATACTGATTAGGGTTTGGGTTTGTCGCCACCCTTATGAAGTGGGATTATTATAGCTGTTTTTAGACAGTTTGGAAAGATACCATATTCGAGGGATTCATTAATCAGCCACGTTAAAATGTTGATTAATACATCAGGTATATTTAAAAGTATTTTACTAAACAATCGATTCATTCCACAGGAAAATTTATTTTGAATGTTGTTTATAGTTTGCACTAGTTCATGCTTATCTACTGAACTTACGAAGAAACTATCAGTGATCCTTTTAATAGGTAGGACAAAGGAGAGAGCTATCTCACCCGCCGTATATTAATAATAGTATAAAAAACCAACTCACCCTAACACGTGCTTCCGTCAAATTCGTCCACATGGCTATTTCTTCCCTAGTACTCATATCCGGATATCTATTCCTAGCAAAAGTCGCCTCCAACTCTTGTAACTGTTGACTAGTGAAGTGGGTCCTTTGTCGCCTCTGTCGTTTATTCTTTTTATCGTTTTTACCGTCATCAGGTTCTGATGATTCGACACCTACTCCTGATTCCGTTTTTATTGTATCTGATAACGATCTACTAGCTGAAAAAAATTAAAAGAGAAATCAGAAAAGCGTAATTTAAAGGAATTCTTCTTCTTCTTCTTCCAGAATAAAAACCATAATGATCTGGATGAGAATCCAAATGAAGATCACTTTCAGGATGCTGTGATTTCCTGAAAGTTACAGGATTCTCCATAATAAATTATATCACATATCAGACCCATCTGAAGTTCACGTAAATAAACAAAATTTTAAATTTCAAAGAAAGCTTGCGTCCAGCTTTTATATGAATGAAGAAGGAAGGCGTTATCAGTAATGGAAAAAGAAAGAAGAAGAAGAAGAAAACTTATGTCAAATTCTTTATATACACTGTAATACAGCAAAAATTAAAAGTTTCATCGTAATCTTGTACACATTATTTTCATAACACGATTTTGTTAAAAGCGAAACTTTCACTTAAACCCACATCGCAGTTTGTGCAAAGATACGACCACAAAACAAGAACCCGAACTTACACTTTCGTTTCCCAATTAATTTAACTTTTAGGAAAGTTCGTCGAGTAATCCTCTATGTCAGACTAATTATTTAAAGGCAGAACCAAAATAGCCTTCTTCCTCAACTTCTGGGATTAACTTTATAGCATCTGTAACTTTTTTAATGTTAGAAATTCTCCGACATACGTTGTTAGGCTTTGCTTGCAGGCATATACACGAATTCGGAATGTTATATATTGCGCTTTGTCGAGATTCTTGTAGAGAAATCTATTACCTTAAGAAGGGGATTAATTTTCATCTTAAAACGTGTTCTATTTTTTTTGTATCCTACTTTGTTTTTTGTTTAAATTTATAAAATAACAACACATTTTAGTACTATGAGGTATTGGCAGGGGCGTGCCATCCATGTGTACGATTGCAATCCGATTTTACCCTTCACCCATGATCAAAACGTCCAAGAAGTCACTCTGAACGATATACATTGGGATGGATGCCGACAAAAAACGGTAAAATTAAATCAAAGCGCGTACGCAAAAATTAGGAAGCGTTTCTTATGTTTTTGAACTAGGTGATTTCAAATTTTGAATTTAATTTGCGAAAAAACAAAATGGCGAACCGGGGAACCGGATGTAACTAGTTGCTTTGGTGAGAATCGGTAAATTTTCACCGAACGAATTGTTCGGTATCTGAATTCGATCTGTGTGTGTGTGTTTAGATTTTGATAGAGCATCAAAAAGTAATCATAGGGTTTGATGTGCCCCTCCGTACCACTTCGGGAACACCTTCAACAATGGGTCCAAAATTTGAAAATTTTGAAGTTTAAAATGTCATTGAATTTAAAGTAGAAACATAGTGAATGGCGATTTTGGTAGACTGTGGCTGTGTTGATTAGAATTACAACTGTCAATCTAAAATTTTATTGATACTTTCATTACAATTTGATCGGTCTATGGCAATGCTAGAAGAGCATTCTCAACTGGTTGTTTTAGAACTCGCTGATTTCAACTTTAATTTGCGAAAAAACAAAATGGCGGACCGGAAGCATTCCTTTACACTACTCATAAGCAACTTCTATCATCAAAATTTCTTCTTGGAAGAGTAATCGAATTACAAGAAACCACTATGAACTACAGAAATCAATCAAAATTTCGCGAAACTTTTAAATCCAAATTTTGAATAATAATCTAGAAAAACAAAAATGATTGATTTAAACTGAAGGGAAAATTGGTGATAATCCTGGAAAAAAATACACATAATGCATTAAATACGAATTTTAATTACTGTATAAAATGGAAACACAAACAATGTATGTACAACTTAAATTAGACGAAATTTTGGAGCGTTTTTATAATTGTCTTTTTAGAGGCATAGATTTATACGTTCCTATGAAAATATTAACAGATGAGAAATTCCCTAAATGGTATGATTTGCCTCTTCGAAAGTTGATAGCCAAAAAAAATCAACTGCATAAGAAATACAAGATAACTGGTCTTACTACAGATTATGCTACTTATGCTGACATTCGTAAAGAGGTTAAGTATCGTATTGACCTTTACCTTACTTTTGTATAAAATATTTTTGGTCTTTTATTAAAAACCTCAGAAGAGATGAACATCTGCCAAGCATTTGCCTCTTATTTCCAACCCTGCTATCAGAAATATGACTCTGTTAGCACTGAGTACAGAACACCCCTGAACTTTATCTCTAATATGTCCTCTCATACTTGCACCGAGGAAGAGATAAGGAACAAGCTTCTGGAACTTGATTCCTCAAAAGGCGCCGGACCAGATGGGATTCCTCCGGTATTACTAAAAAATTGTCCTTCTTTGGCAATCCCTCTGCAATCTATTTTCCAAAGATCATTTTATAGAGAATATTTCCCACATCAATGGAAATATGCTAACCTAATCCCAATATTTAAAACAGGCGATAAAACCAACAGAGAATTACCGTGGAATTTCGTTACTCTCCGCTATTTTGTTTTTGAAGCGATAATGTCAGATGACATCTTTAGCTGTTATAAACACCACATTATTCCTAATCAACATGGATTCTATAGAGGCCGATCCACAGCTACCAATCTTGCCATCTTCCAGGAATTTCTAACTATTGAACAGGGAAATCCAATAGACGTTATTTACGCCGATCTATCCAAAGCGTTTGATAGAGTGTGTCATTCTCTCTTGATTAAGATACTTGCCGATATTGGAGTGTCTGGGAGTTTTCTCAGCTAGATCAAGTCCTACCTTAGAAACCGACGGCGACGTGTCTCAATGTATGGTTCAGTGTCACGCGAAGTGTTTGTAACTTCTGGTGTTCCACAGGGTTCGTATCTTGGCCCTGTTTTATTTATATTATTGATTAATGACATTTCTTCATGTTTCAAGTATGCACGGTATCTTATTTACGCAGACGATATAAAAATATTCTCTCCGGTATCATGAGCCACTAATTATCTGCAATTAGATATAAACAGATTTGTCTCCTGGTGTGAAGTAAATCTTCTTCAGCTAAATGTGTCAAAATGTAAACTGATGAGATTCTATAGATGTACGAACCCTAGTAATATCCTTTATTATATAAATAATGGCTTGGAGTCCTATTCGACAAGGACTTATCCTTTAATTTACACTTAGACAGTGTCATTCTAAAGGCTTTTAGATTACTGGGCTTCGTAAAGAGAAATTCCAAACACATTCAAGATACTCGGGCAATATTGTCTATTTAACAGTTTGGTGCGCCGTACTGTTGCGTATTGTACTACACATAATAATAGGCCAGGAAGAGTACAAAATAAATTTTTAAAATATCTCCTCTTTCAATTTCATTTTCCAGCTCAAGGATTTGCATACGAAACAAGAGTATTATATGTGGGGTTCAAAGTTTGGAACGAAGGCGACAGGAGGCAAAACTGTTCTTTCTATATAAGTTACTCAACGGCCAGATAGATTGTGAAGATTTGCTAGAATTAGTCCGTTTCTTTATTCCTCGAAGACGCACACGTCATTTAACACTTTTTCATGTGATGACTCATAGAACTAATTACGGTAGAAATTCATTTATCGATAGGCTATTGGGTAACTACAACGATAAATTTCCTAATATTGATATTTTTCAAGTATCACTACAAATTATTAAAGAAAACATTTTTTTTAACTATCCTTTTTATTTGCAATCTATAAAGTCTACAATAGGCAAATGATTTATAACCATAACTAAACATGCTTGGAAATTGTCCAATGACAATTTCCTTTTATATAAATATTAATTTAGTTTGAGTTCAGGATAACTACACACTACACAGCACATACACAATAGCACTAAAATCTATCGGGCAGGTCACAAGGAAGATGCCTTCTCAGCCTTCGCTGGATAGGAGGTCTCATTAGCGGTTGTGCTAACGCGTTGGGGTGATTTTCGATGCGGTGAGCATACTTCTGTGAGAAGACGGATATTTCGTCTTTAACTGACTTCATTTGAAGGTCGCAAGCAATAACATTGTTGGGTACAAATCATGGAGCATTTACAAGGATTCTGAGTACTTTGGACTGATATCTTTCCAGTATGTCTATATTTGAGTTGGACGCTATGCCCCACAGCTGGATTCCATAACTCCATATGGGCTTTAGTATGACTTTATATTGTAGAAGCTTGTTGTTGATAGTTAGTTGGGATCTACGGCGTAGTATCCAAGAGTTTGCTAAGTTTTATGCCTAATTGTTTTCTCTTTGTAAGTATATATGTTCTCCACGTTAAACGTCGGTCCAGGTGAATTCCTAGGTATTTTGCATTTTCTTTTTGTTGCAAAAGCTGCTCATTTAACGCCACAGTTGAACGGGTTCCTCTTCGTTGGGTATAGGTAACGTGTATTGATTTTGTCTCATTCACCTTGATTCGCCAAGTTTTTAGCCATGTGGAAATAGCGTTCAGGTTGGTCTTCAAGATTTGGGAGGAAATAACAGTATCTTGATGAGATGCCAGGAGAGCAGTGTCATCTGCATATGTTGCCGTATTTATATTGGTGTTTGTGGGAATATCCGCCGTGTATATAAGGTAGAGGATCGGGCCAAGTACACTTCCCTGTGGAACCCCTGACATTATTGGACGCAGAGTTGAGATTTGATCTTGAAATTTGACTTGAAAGTGTCGGTCTTGCAGATAGGATTTTAGGATTAGGAATAGCTTAATTGGAAGGCTTTTCCTGATTTTGTATAGTAATCCATCGTGCCAGACCTTGTCGAATGCCTGAGCGATGTCTAAGAAAGCAGCAGAGCAGTATTCTTTGTCTTCAAAGGATTTGTATATTTCTTTTGTAACTCGATGGACTTGTTCTATCGGCGCATGTTTCGCTCTAAATAGTCTAAATCGAAATTGATGGTTAGGTATTAATCGGCTGGCCTTCAGGATTGGTTCTATTTTCTTTATAAGTAATTTTTCTAATAATTTTGACATAGCGGGTAGTAAACTGATTGGTCTGTAAGATGTTGTTTCCTCCATTGGAAAACATAAGACTGTAGATATTTTGTTACTTAAATTTTTTGTTTTTTAATCTATTTCTTATATTTACTGTCTATATTTTATATTTTAATGACGTTGCTATGTACCAATTAGGTTACTCTGTGGTGTACTGCAATAAAGTAAATAAATAAATAAATAAAATATTTTTCAAAGCAAATCTCGATCATCGTGGTCACCATCTTCAGAAGTTGTGAAATCTGATTCGTCCGCAGAGCTTCCCATTGATTCATTTAACCATACTTATGAGAATTATCAGAAGAAAGCAACAGTTGCAAGGCTTTTGGTAACAAACTTTTTCCTTTTTTCGGATACTTCCTGCCCATACTCGATATGTACGGAAGTTAAAAGGAGTCGATTGAAAATGTCTTGCATAGTCGCATGGTAACAATTATTGCACTCCTCTCAACATCTGTTACATCACTACAAAAGTAATTACAAAAAGACCACCAGATACAAAATTCTTTTATACTCCCCGGAGAAGGTCTAGTGTAACACCTGCTCGGGACTAAGTATGCGCAGGAAAAAATGTTCTGGGTGTGACAGGACATGCAATTTTTAGTTTCCAAATCTTAATAATATTTGTAACACTCTACCCTGTACCAAATTCTGGGATCATAACTATTTTCATACTTTATTTTAGGTTATGACATTCACACATGTCTTTGGAATGTACCCACTCAACATTCTTCGAAACCTACAATATAGAACATTTCGAACAATTTCTTTAGATTTATCTTCAACAGTATCATCCATTAAACAGTTTTGAAATCGGCGAGTCGAATATTTTAGAGCATGTAATCACTTCGAACCTCCCTCAAGAAAGGTTAGGTTCAAACTATCGTCAGCTGAATACCTGAGGGCTACAAACCGGTTTTAGTGTGACATGGGGTGCAGGGACATCTATTGTACACAATACAATTCATAAAACTCGAAAATAAAAGAGTTAATTTCTTGGGTTTTGCCTTTTTTTTGCATCCAGCCCACTGTACGATGTGCGAAGCCTGTGTTAACATGTGTGATTATCTTGATGATGGGGTTAAAAAAATAGTATATACCAATTTCTGGCTATATGGGTAACAGTATAAACGAGAGCCAGAAACCCGGTATCACATTTTATCTTGCAACACTCCGTACAAACAAGGCCAATTGAGTAAAACGCAAATCCATCCAGAATAGGAAAGTAATAAGCAAAAGAGAGCAAAACTACCGATACCGTGAACGGTGGCGGCGGCTGCGGTGGCGGCTTTTCATCCATCCACATGCTGAAAGAAAAATAATAATTGCGAAATCTTCCAATCGGTTTCCGGAGCACTTCCCGAGGCTTAGCGCCAGAATTTTTAATCAGCTTCTCAAACATGAACAATTTTCAGACGACAGACAGCGTACGATGGTCCGTCGCAGTTTTTCTCCCAACGTATTATTTTACTGTGGTTGTTCTCTTTTTTCGCTTGTCAGGTTCCGGGTTTGTTCAAATACAGCGAGGATTAGAGGATGATTTAGTAAAACTAGGACTAAATCATCCTGAAAACCGAAAGAGACGTATCTCATAATTTTTAAAAGAATACGGTAACTGCAATAAAATTAATTTTAACTAACTTTCAATTTGAAAACAAATTGGTGTAACGTCTCATATATTCTTGGTTATGAAATGCATTTTGAATTTTATGTTCTATCAGTTACCATAGAATAATTGCTAAAGAGTTGGCTTTTAACCACTGATATCAAAAAGCTTTTTAACCCGAGTACAACAGCTTTATAACAGATGTCAAATAGGTTAGATCTTTTTAACCGGTGTAAAACACGTCATATCAGCTTTTTAACCTGTGTAAAATACGTTAGATCTTTTAAAGCGGTTTAAAAAATGTTACGTCGGCTTTTTAACCGGTGTAAAACATGTTATATCAGCTTTATAACCGGTATAAAATAGGTTAGATCTTTTTGAGTGGTGTAAAATAGGTTAGATGTTTTTAACTAGTGTAAGACAGGTTAATATCAGCTTTATAACGGGTGTAAAAAGATATATCTTTTTAACAGGTGTAAAACATGTTATATGGGCTTTTTACCCAGTGTAAAATAAATTAGATCTTTTTAAATGGTGTAAAACACGTCATATGTGGCTTTTAACCGGTGTAAAATACGTTAAATCTTTTAATGCGGTGTAAAATCAGGTTATATCAGATTTTTAACCGGTGCGAAACGGGTTAGATCAGCTTTTTAACAGTGTAAAACATGTTAAATCAGCTATATAACGGGTGTAAAACACGTTAGACCTTTTTAACCGATGTAAGACTGGTTAGATATTTTTAATCGGTGTAAAACAAGTTATATTTATTTGAGGACCAAATTAGTTTTTCGTGGAGTGTAAAACATGTTAAATCAGCTATATAACAGGTGTAAAAGACGTTAGATATTTTTATGCGGTGTAAAACAAGTTATATTTATTTGAGGACCAAATTAGTTTTTCGTGGAGAAGCTCATAGTATGTCTCTGAGATATCCGCATAGTCTTATGTTAACACGATATAGGTTATCAATTTTTAAACGGTCATTTATTTATAATTCAGTTTTAGTTTTTAACAGTGTTTCTCAAAGTTTGAGAGGTAAGTCTCTGTTTTCAAAATAAAATTATATACAGGTTCTGCTGCAGCGTCAATAATTTTGATCTTTTTTTTTTATGTTTGCGATGTATAATTTAGTATAATTTAAATTAATTTGTAATGAGTTTTACTAATTTTGTATTTTATTATCTGTAAACTTGAGGTTAAGTAGAGTAGCTCCGGCTAGACTTCGCCTCGTGTATTTATTGTTTGTATTTTTTTGCAGGCAAAAAAAGGCATTTTATTATTATTATTACATCAGCTTTTTAACAGGTGTAAAACAGGTTAGATCAGCTTTTAAAGAAGTGAGTGCAAACAGACATTCTCTATCGTCGTGTTTAAGAGAATTAAAGAAACTGGGTCCACCGGATAACCGCGTTTAAAATTTCAAATTTCTCGACGTTTCGGCTTCCATTTCCAAGCAATTATCAAGAGAAGATGCGTTGCTTCAATCTGCCTACCCTTAGTTGGCTCTGATGTGTCAATATGCCTACTCTGGGTTGTTTCTGAGGGGTCCCGAGTTGGAAAACGTTGCTCTAAATATTCATGAGACTAAAATGTGTTGTAATTTTTTTTTAATGATTTGACGAATCGCAAAAATTTGTAATTACCTCATGGAACATACATTTATTTAATTCATTCATTTATGTGTTTACTCTATACCTACTTTTTCAATTTTCGTTATCGAAACTTGAAAAGCGTCACAATATTTTTATTAATTCATTATGAAGTACCTCAATATAAATATTTATATATAAATTAATTACATTACCACGTCCAAAATACAACAGAATGGCTTATCACGGCGGCGACAATTGTTAGCAATCAAATAAAAAAATTTATCAGTTATCGGGTAACTTTTATCAACACATCGAAACGATTTCAAAATGTAAATACATCCGACCAACCAAACTCTGATGATAAATTATTCGAGAACGCGTTCAAGTAGGCGCTGAGATACTTTATATTTTGACAGGTAAAGATGTCGGCGGCAAACGCATAGCAAAAACTGTCATATAAAATTTGATTGATGGGGGCGGTACGGCCTCAAAGAATTAGGCGCATATTTTCTCTTATCAGGTAATGGTGGCTTGTTGATTAAATTTATTTCGTACGTAACCCAATCGTTTCTGAATTTCGAATCCGTGAATCGTGATTGTTCGAGGATTTGTATCAAAAGAAAGAAACGGTGGGCGGGGTTTCGACTGAAAGCGCTTCTGATTCGGAAGAAAAGTGGGCCTGTGTGTAATTTTTTTTTATATAAAAGATATTGGAACAATAGAAAAGTTGACAGTGATCGAATTTTCATTTTCTCTTTTTAGTCCAATAAACAAAGGTGCCAACCCGGGCATCAGGTCTGCCTGGCACCATTTTTTTTAATTTGCAGGTATTCATGGGTACATTCACCCCCGAAAATCTCAGCTGTCTGAAATTTGTGGAATCAGTTGTTGTAACTTTTTCGGGCTGTATAATAAAGTAAATAATGTTAAAATATAACCAATAATATTCAAAACTTAATTATTCACAAGCGCAATTTCAAATAATTCCTAAAACTGCAAAAAAAAAAAACAATGAATTTGATAATAAAATTAGGGAATTAATATCTCAAGCTGAAAGGTAATAAAATTTAATTTTATCAATGGGAAACATCAAAAGCAGGAGGAAACGCGAAATTAAACCCAGCAAGTTATATTTTTGTACTTTCAGGTCTTGTAACTTTATTTACAAATACCAAAAAGACGATTCATATAAAATTTATTTCTGGACCATCTGTCCCACTAATAAATTATATTGTAAGTAGCATGGCAAGCCCTGAGTATCAAAAATAATCTTTTATGTTTATCTTATGTTTATAGAAAGGCTTTAGGGATTTGTGGTCGGATAAAACTGGTTCATTTCCAATTAATAAACACACAAAAATTCACGACGTTTTTAAGCAAAAAGATTTAGAATGAGCTTTTAATGGCTACGGATTAACAATCAAAAGTACGGCATACTTTTGAGATCAGAATTTTGACGGGAATAAATGCGATTCTTGACATAAATGTTTTTCTAATTTTTCAAGTGTTATTCATGCTAAATTGTGGCATTATTTATTTACCCGCAGCTTTGGGAATGTTTATAAAATATATGAAATAAAAAATATACGGTAAAAATAGAAGCGCTTTAAAATAGACTTTAGAGGCATCACCCCAATGATCCTGCAGTGCCTACGCTCCTGAATGCCTTTATGTTTCAAATGTTAATGATGTTAAATTGTGGCATTATTTATTTATTCGTAGCTTACTTGATGCAGTTATCTAGATATCTCTAGAAGGTGACTATACTCTGTTTGAAAATGATTGATAGCAAAATTTTTATGACCCAGAAGATAAACCCCAATATAACATCATAAATCAGTGGCGGATAATTTCTAAAATAAAATGTTTAGCATTATTTGTTCCAAAATGAAATCTTGGGTTTTCTTCCTAAAATTTTTAAGTATATAGAAAATATTTACAATTCAAGATCAATTTAAGTAGCCCTCAACTTTCTTAGAAAGGATTAAAATTTCTAATCAGCAGAAAGTGTTGTGCAGATTGTAAATTATTTTAGTTAAAATTTACATTTCTGTTTGTGTAGTCCTGTGATTGTAACACGCAGAATTGTTAGTTCTGTAATAATAGGCGATAAAAAGCAATATTGATCAAGTGAATTTGTGCAATAAAAATGGAACAAACGTCTAATTATACTCCTGTGAAATTAAAGTGCAATTTAACCGTGCAAATGAATGACATTTTGTAAAAAAAGTTTGGCAAGATAAGCAGGTTACAAATGCTCCTCAGGCATTTATATAAGGTTGGTCTACTGGCTTAAAATTTCCAAATGGTAAAGGTCCCCGTTTAATTATCACTCATATTGGAGGAGATAAAGGATTTGTATTTATATAAATTATAATAAGTTTATATGACGCTAGTACCCGAAATTCAAACAAACAAACAAATTTATATGGAATCACCCCGTATTTCTAAAAACGAAATATGAGTGTTTTATGAGAAAATATTTTTTTGCAAATATTTTTTTTAGTATCTATTATTATTAAATTTAAAGGAAATGTTCTAACCTAATATCTAGTAGGATACTATTTTTATAAAAATAAATATGGGTACTTAATATTGACAGTTTACTATTTTTTATATTAAAGTAATTTCGTGTTCCCCCTCACTGAGGTATATAATTATTGGTTAATCCCTTAGGATTTGCTTATTTACATTTTATGATGTATTGTATTCGAGATTTTTCGGAGTGATCAAACTAAAATCTAGTGAAAATTCAGATAAGAAGGTATCAACATTTGCTTTTGCCATAAAAACTGTGCATTTTCAAACAGAGTATAGTTTTTTAAAATATTTTACTTATAATTTACCTTTTCTTTCCCGTGTTCTCGTTCTAACTGAAGCTGGAAAAGGTAATTGAGGATGGTCCATCGATCCAGACATTCCGTTGTGGGCATCACGAAAATCTCCAGTTTCTGCCCAAACTGTAACAAATATCAAAAAGTTGCAGACTGTTCCAAAATATAAAATTAAATTCTAGTGTTACATTTACCTATTTATTTTTTTACAATTAATTTCAATAAAAATCCTGCTTAGAAGAAAATGTTAGTTAACAGAATTTGAATGTACATAAACAAGAGAGTTTATTATTTATTTATGTTTCCCTGTTATTGCTCTAAGCCTGGATTAGTCCGTAATTAACTGATGATTATTCTGACTTATCGCTAAATCTTCTTTACATACATAACTCATCCTAGAAAAGATGTTTTTTTTATACGAGGATTCGATGATAGTCAATGGTCGTAAGTAGTTTTATTTTTTCAATCCAGTTAGGAATAAAATAGTAATTTACGTAACAAGTTCCGAAAGTGATAATTTACGGGATGAGTAGGAACTACGGCTCGTCCTGAAATCCTGCGAGTTCCGTAAAATCACTTTTGGATCGTGTTATGTATAATATTTTTTCTGTAGCCGTTTTGTATGTTAAAAAGGATATAGATGGATAATAGCGAATTAACTTTATATAGACAATTACATATAACAATCACTCTTATGAATATTCGAAAAACTAAAACTTCTACATCGCATTAAAGTAGCCACAAATTCATCTGAACATGAAAATTATTACCGAAGATATAAAAAGATTTATAGAAAAGTCTGCGCCGCTGCCAAAAAATTATCAATCACGATTTAAATTACAAAACCCGAAATTGTGCTGAAATATCAGAAATGTTTGTTAATAACGAGAAAATGTGTGATCCCTCTCTAATAGCAAATTGATTTAATGAATACTTTATAAATACATCTACCAGATTGTTACGGGATGTTATCAATTATGTCCATCTCCTTCTGCTTTACATAAAATCAGAGATGTCTTACCAACTATTTTCATTGGCCCGATCACAGAAACAAAAGTCTTAAATACTATATTTGAATTGAAGAATTCTAATTCAAGCGGAATTGATCAAATTAGTTCCAATATGCTTAAATACATTGGCCATTATATAATTTTTAATTAACCGATCTTTTCAAAAAGCTGTTTTTCCTAAGATATTTAAAACTGCCAAAGTTATACCGCTGTTCAAAAAAGGTGATGTATCTTGTATGGATAATTATAGGCCTATATCCATGTTATCTAGTGTTTCTAAAATAGTGGAAAAAATTATGTTTAAGAAAATGGTAGAATTCGCTCTTAAATATAACGTGTTTCATGATAGTCAGCAAGGGTTCAGGACTGCTAGATCTACTCAAACTTCTGTCCTAAACTTCCTTAATAACCTCTATGATAATTTGAACAAAAACAAAAAAAGTGTAGGTATTTTCATGGATTTAAGCAAATCATTAATATGATGTAACTGTTGTGTGAATAAGTATTACTTCGAGTAAAATGTATATAATTGCACTTAGAGGCATTCAAAAACCAACTGTTTTCCTACAATAATCAGAAAGTCTATCTAAATCTTGCTGAAGCTGAGAGTCCTATCGGGTTAGCTGGTTATAGAAGCGATCTGTTTCTTCTTTTTTGCAAGAACAAAAATTTTGTTAAAAAAAATTTCTTTTGACCGGGAGCTTTTTTACTTGGTGCGTGGTCCTTTCCAAATATATGTTTTTGCGAATTTTTTTTGTGACAATTTTTATTTTTTGGCAAAATATATTTGACACTTTTTAATAGTTTTATGTACAAAATGTTTGTTTTTTCAAAATATTTTCTTATTATTTTTTACAAAATTTTTGTTGAAATCTATTTTTCAAATTTTTTTATTTTTTTTCGACAAACTTCTAATTTTCGACAATATTTCTTACATCTCAAAATTTTTTAATGAGAGATTTTAATTTTTATTTTTTTCTAATTAATAAAAACTTTGATTTTTTTCCAACATGTTTGTTTCAAGACATTTTTCCTGACAAATTTGTATTGTTTTAGTACATTTTTACATTTCAACCAAATTTTTCTAGAAAAATTTTTAATTCGACGATTTTGATACAAATTTTTTCAACACATTTATTATTATACTATTAAATCATCTAGTTTATGTACCTATTTTTAGTTTTATTTATCAATTTTTAGTCACTTTTATTATTTTTCTTTATGAAAATGTTTGAATAAATTATCCTCTTTTCCGAAGAGTTCACTAAAAGCATTTTTGCATTGCCTTTAAACCACGAAATCGGTTATAATGTCACGTTTTTGAGAAACCGCCACAACACACCTGACGCTATTCTCGTCAGCGCGACAGCAAGCGGCGTCGCGACGTATCTCGAGGGGTTGATTGCTTGCAAGTTGATTTTTTGCAGTGACGGAACATCAGACTGTTTTTCAATAAGGCGAATTGACTTTATTTTTTTAGGAAGTTTATAGTGGTTTTTCCTTTTAAATGTTCTACTTTCTGGCTGTATATCTGTATCCAGAAATACATAAAATTTTTATTCTATTGCCATTGGAAAACCGGCCCAAATCAGTTAAGAAATGCCCTGGTTAGAATATTCCAAAAATTATAAAATCAACTTGTGTCGAATGCAAAAAAACCCTACAAAATTTAATGTGATATAAAAATCCAAATAAAACTAAGACAGAAGCTTTTTGAAAAATCACATCCATAACTTCTTTCAAGAAACTCATAATACTTCGATTCAATTACCTAGTAGAAAATAGACTCAAATCAGTAGATCTGCTACAAATTTATTAGATTTGGTAACTTTTGATTGACATTTAGCCCCGTTCAAATGGCGACACCAATGTCGTGACACGTCTTCGACTCGGGATAATTTTAAAAAATTCATGCTTTCGAAAATATTTCCGATAGTAATTCAAGCTCTAGGGAGATTAGAAGTGATAGTTTTTAAGAATATTTTTGTATATTGTCTCTCTTTTCTCACTTAAATTTAATTTAGATTAACACATAGAAAAGAATTCTAGTAATTTTATTATAACCCTCGATTTTTAGGTTTGTTTGGTTTATGGTCGCCATTAAACAAACTAGCACTCCTACGGACGCACCTTTAGTCTCAAAATGAAGGTAATTAAGTTTGCTACAGCTTCACTTTTCAATAATTTCGCCAGAGATACCTCATTATACCTGATATTTTGGTCCAAATTTAGACATTTCCAATTTTTCAACATTTTGAGGAAAATAGTGAACATTGGGAACCCTGTATCATGTGACCTATTAGACCTAGACAATTGAATTAGGGCTCAAACTGTCAGGAATTTTGTACACTTTAAAAAAGTAGTAGTGACCTTTGTCGTCAGAGCCTTCCAATGTCGGTTTTTTGGCACAAAACTAAAAAAAGAGAAAAACATGGTGGTTTTTCAGCAACTACTCAGCGCGAGAAAATTTCAGACTGCTGAAAAAAAAGAGCAAGTTTACCGCAGTTATTGTAATTTCAGCGTTTTATTTGTACGATATGACTGGCCTATAGTAGAACACCCCCAAATTGTTATTGCACTTGATCAAAATAGAAGGAGAAGTCCCTCTTCTTTAAGGACCTCTCTTAGTATTCTAATCTGATAACACAGTTCAGCGATTTTATCATTTTAATACATTGCGAGTTATAAGTCATATTACTGTCCATACTAATTCCTAAAAATGTAACAGAATCTGTTCTGTTCAATAGATTCATTATTTATTATTACATCATACGAGGATAAGTTTGACTTCCATTGAGTGTGGAAGTTCATATACTTAGTTTTACTGGGGTTTATATATAATGAGTTATAGCAAAGCCAACTTAATAGTGTACTACATACTGAATTTAAATTGGATTGGATATTTAACTGAGATTTGTCAGTAATAAGCAGAGTTGCATCATCTGCATATAAACAAGTAAGACATTGTGAAAGGTTTTTTTAGGTAAATCAATTAGGTAGAGAGTGAATAATAATGGCCCCAGGATTGAAATTACTGGAGTTGTGGCTATCGGCCTGTAATTTTCTATTTTATGGGAATTTCCTCTTTTAAAGATACTCGATATTATTATCAATGCCTGATGAATGCTCATTTTTTAATAATATATTGTTACGTACTAAATACTTTGTTGTGATAGGATGTTGTTTAATTTATTTTATTTTTATTGACTTTTAATTTTAAATTTTAGTAGATAACGTATAAAATTTTGTTGTTCTAATTTTGAATCAACTAACGTCGACTACAGCTCTTCTCCTTTTTTATTTAATTTAATTTATTTCTAATTTACTTACTTTATTAACTAACTCTTCTTTTTAAATAAATTTAAAATTTATGGGAACTATTTTTATTCCTACCTCCTTCGTAAGCTCAGACAGGATGTAAATTCTTACGTTTGACAGAATGCATTGGGCGCCATCTACTATGCAGAGTAGCGATACTTAACCTCAGGTGTGTTTCTAATTGGCTTGTAATTTTAAAAATCAGTAATAACGACTACTAAGATAAATTTATAAACATTTATTAATAACAAAAAAAAGCAGTAATGAAAAACCTTTTAATTGAATGTGCAATAAATATTTTGTCGAATAAGGTAAGTGTATTTTTATTTACTACAAAGAAAAATTAACAGTTACAAGTGAAATTTATTGTTATTTTCTAAGTTATTTATAGGTTAAGTAATTTTTAACCTTAGAGAAATTAGTTGTGGCCTTTTATTGTTTTAAAATGTTTTTAAATATCGATATTTAATGAAAATTGGTAACTTTATAAGACTAAGTCTTCCTTATTCCTACAGTTATTGTTGTTAAATGGATGTTCTTCAAAAATACAAATGGAATGTTTTTCAAAACGGAAACTGGATAAATTTAGTCAGGATACAATTCGATCAGGATACTCTGGATCTCTTAATCCGGACGCAGGACAGGATGGATAATTGTGGCTTCTTCTCTTGACTTAAAAGTTTTTTCTTGAAAAATAGCGTCACTTCTTGACAGGTAATGATTTTTATTCTTTTATCAGTGTTGCTTTGGCTTGACTTCGTTTGTTTTAGTCATGTAGAGCGATGTGAACTGTTCAAGAGTTTTAAGCAAAAAGCCCTCACTTAATAGCGAGAAATAGTTTTTATAAACGCCGAAGTCATAGCTCACTAGATTGGAATTTGAAAGTTTTTTAACTTAAATTTTTACAAAATTCAAAAATTATTAATTTTTATACAATTTTTAATTAGACCAAATTATTCTAGAAACAAAAAAAATAATTTTGATGTAATTTTTGTACAATTCCTACTTATATTAACTTTATACATAGACTTTTTATGTCCGTTATTATTGATTTCTTAAATCTCATAAAACTTTATTATTATTGCCTTTTTTACTGTATTTCTTCAATTTTATAAGTCCCAACACTCTATTTTTCCGATTCATGCGATTTCCCTTGAATTTGAATTGATTATATTGATGTATCATGATATTGAAATTTGAGGATAAATTTAAAATTTCGTTTTCTCCAAACACTTAATATAATAATGTTATTGTGTTCGCAGACTTATCTGAGATTATATTATTTTAAATTTTTCTATTCAGTTCTTTGCTAGATTATGTGTAAATACCCCAAATCTGTTGATGAAAATCTCTTATGGGATTACCATGTTAAATTTTGACAAATGAAATTTTATAATAATATAATAAATAGTTATTTTATTGGTATTAATAAAATTATCTGTTTCCCTTTTTCACTCTTCGTATTGAATATTAAATTTTGTATTCTCTTTTTGAGCTGGTCAATTTAGTTAACCGTTACAATATATTATTTCTTCATCTGTAATAGGTTTTAGAAATAAGCTAATTTTCAGATGGTCATATTTAGCATTAAAACTATGGGAATGGTTTATTTTATTTATTATGTCAAATGGACTTTGTACAAATAATTATTAAAACCTTCACAAATGAGTTCAGGTTTATTTGTCAATTGATTATTTATATCTTTGTACGATATATGAAATGTGTTAGTACTTTTGCCAGTAAATCTTCTTGCAGATATTTTTGTGTAGTTTTTATATTTTTTTAACATGAAATTTAAAATTAAAATTCGATATTTCCTCGAAATTTATCAACAATTTCCTGTTTATATAAACCACTGTCATAGAAGTATGTGGTCGTGTGAACAACTCATGACATTCAGTGTCATGACGGCAAGTGTCACGCAATGTCGCACTACTTAACGCCGCAACATTAGTGTTGCCGTCTGTACGAGGCTTAAAGTAGTGAAAGGATCAGAAACCGTTCGTCTGAACTGCCACTGTCTTTCGGGATAGCCGGGACAGACGGGAGGGTTGATTCTTCCCGTCAGGACCACAACACGTCCACTAAGCCCTTAATCTCGCCTTCCTTTAGGATTTTAGGAAGTCATTTATCAGTCACATATTAGACCGCCAGGTGGCAGACCCATAAACTAACACTTTGGAACGGATTCATAGGATTAACGTGGAAGATTATAAAGTGATACCTACTCTACGTTTGATGACGGGAACGTGTACGATAAACTTTAATGAGATCGTTTTGTTTCTGATTTTGTGAGTCTATTTTTCTGTTATGATTAATAATATTATGTAAAGCCAGTGCCGTCCTTAACTGTTTGCGTGTTTCACCAGTCAAGTATAGTAGGCCACAATAGCTATTTGGGTAACTAGTGCAAAGAGTGTATATTTGTAAATATGCTTTTTGCACGTGTAGCACACAAAGTTTTTTCTACGATCGAATTAAATCTGTTTTTATTTCAAATTTTGTTGAATAGTATTTTAGAATACAAGAAATATTACAAAAACTTAGGAATAGTTCTAACAATATAAAATGAACAGTTATAGTCATTTAACTTTAAACTAACGATAATTTCCTTAAAGTACAATAGTTACCGACGAACAAACTTCATACTTTTTACGTAAACTGCCACTGTCATCAGACGTAATCCATAGCTAACTATGAATATGCTTTCGTTAGTAACAAGATTAATCAAAACTACAGTAAAAAATGTTTCTTTTTAATATCAAACAATAATGTTTTGAATAATATTTAATGGTACCTACAGTTACCACGTTTATTAGTATACTCAAATTACAAGGAAAAAATGTTTTCTTCAGATCGAACTCCTAATTATAGAGTATCAAAGCACTTTTGGCACAGATAAGATCGTAGTTATTTATCCAACAAGTGCAAAAAGTAAGTGTATATTGCAGGCGACGTAAAATTTTCACAATACGTGCAATAAACCCTTTTTGCACGAGTTGCATACAATATTTTTTCTACGTTCATGCAAAAACCAAAACATATTTTATTTCTTATCGAAGCACCACACTTTGAAACGATTGTAACATATTTCATAAATTTTTCTTGATTTACTGGGTAATAAGTTTGAAGACACCTGTATTTGCTATTTCACTGACTTCTGGTGCAGTACCAACAAATTCTTCTCCATCACTATCATCAATTTTTCTGATAATATTACTCATTTTAAAACTTCAAATTGTGTAATTGTCAGAATAATTTTTATCTGACGTTTCTAGAATTGCATTTGGATTATTCAAATCATAGTACGCGCTGACAAGTTTGCTTGCTCTACGCATGCGCCGCGTTGACTAAAGCGGATCAGTCTTGATTATGACTGAATTATCAATGGTGATACCACAAGTGAATGAATTTTTGCGATAAGTCTGTCGATTCATTTCATAACGAAACTGATGACGAGTGGTGTTTTCTTCAAGCAACTCAGTTGAGTTATGAAATAAGAGACTTATGAGATAAATTCAATCACGAGTGGAATTTTATTAGACTATTTCACAAACAGTGCCCAGTGTGATTATTTATATTTGACGTTTAACTGTCATCTACACAAATCTGAAAGGAGGCGACTCCCGACAGTATGAATTTGGCTGCCGGATGCAGGCTTCGGCGATTGTACGCAAATAAAAATTAATAAAATGTAAGATCAATAATTTACAGGGTGAGGTCAGGTAAGATAAGGATGAGAAAATGATGTACAAAGTAATATTTCAAGTAAATATATTTTTGGCTCTGCTTTTGCGTATACGAATTATTGCCGATTCTGCTGCCAGAAGCCATATTCATACTGTCGCGAGACGCTCGTACTGAAAACACCGAACTTGATAGACCAATCGGGGTCAAGAGTCAAGTTTTGTGTTATCGATAATTCGAATTTGTCTGGAGCTTCTGATTGGTTCATTTGAAAAGTGCGTGAAATAGCCGACAGTAATATAACAAGACCTTGACAAATAGCCGACTATTTTTATTGCATCTAAATTTCGAGTTTATTTTAGGATCAATTTGTCGAGACTTAATTTTTGCATTACTAATCTTTGATTATTAATGCCAAAATTATGTCGAATCTACTCACTGTTAATACTTTTTAACAAAATGTGTCAAATTTAATTCTGTAATAAACTTTAATGGCAAACTGTCATATTTCAGATTGACAGTAGCGTGCCTACTATGTTTGTCGTAAAATGGACGGTATTACATAGAAAGGAATGAATTAATATAAGCAACTTTATAATACCATTAGTATAGGTTCTATTTGAAAAATTTGAAATCTACGGGCGGCTTCTTTATCGTTGGATACCGTCCTTCAGGTGAATATTGAGGACGATCATCAAATAGCCGACTATTTTCCACCAAGGTGAATAGTCGCTTTATTTTGTTTTGATTGGCTGCGTCAAATCAGTTTCCAAGCACGTGATTGGTTAAAAATTGATATTTGACAGGCAAGGGAAATAATCAGATTAATTTTTGACTGACGTTTCTAGAACTGCTTTTGCATTATTCAAATCATAGTAGCCGCGAGCGCGTATGAGGGTACGTCCACAGAATAAAGCGGATCAATCTTGATTATGACTGAATTATCTCAAGAAGACATTGTTTGTTTAATTATAGCTGCTGAAGGTAATATAGAAACAATATGAAATATGGAATTGTTTAAAAGGTAATGCAATCTCACAGAAAATGGACTATCGCGTCGATTTGAAAGTTTATGTCAAAATACGCTGTAGTAAAATGACAGATGAGTGCAATAAAGAACCACTTTTTTTGCATGAACGTAGAAAAATAAATAAACACTATTTTGAAAATAAAACTGGCGTTGAATGAATGCTGTAAAAAAATGATAATTTTAAAACAAGTTTTATTAAACAGAGACAATGTATAGTGTTGGTAAACGTACAAGGATTTTTTTGTTATGTCTTTATTAATTTATATCTTCAGTTTTATAAAAATCAGTGAGAATTTTAGAAATTATAACTTCCGATCAAATACTCTTTAAAATTCTTTCTTTTTTTCTTTGCGAACATTTTAGGCAAAGATACTTTAGTTTTTCCCGAACGCCTCGCTTGAATATTTGTATTCAGCGGCCCGGCAACAATGCGCGTAGGGTTTTCGAATTTCAGTAAAGTTTTCCGCTCTTTCAGGAGGTGCTATTAGTTTTTCGATTTTTTTCTATTTTTGGATTTTGTTTTCGAAATTGTGAACTCAGAGCATACATTTTAGAGCAGCAAAGATTTTTTTATCAATTTCTACACCCTTGAAAGTACCTAAGAGCAAAGTTTTAGCGATATCACATTTTAGGAGATCTTTTGTTCTAAATGTGGCTCTGGCAACTGGGCTTTTTTGCGACGTTGTAAATCTTATCAATGCATCTGTGATCTGTACTATATAAACGAACTTAGTTCAGCATAAACTTTTAGCTAAATGGTATTTGTAGTGAATGTTTAGGAATTTTTTTAATTTAAAAAGCGAACCATCGCATTTTAAATCAAACAAAATGTTATATAAGTCGTAGTTACATATTTAATAGTAGAAACAAATATATGTTGACAATGACGATTTATCTCTACATTTATGTATGTACACTGTAGGCACGAGGATGCCATTGTTGCTTTATATTTGTCTCGGAAAAACGGATCTGAATAAACAGAATTTTTTGGAGAAACAAGGTTTTTCTCAAATACACATTGTTTGTTCTTTTTAGTAAACGTTGTAAAAGACTAACGTGTACTTACACAAATATTGTTACTTAAATAATAGTTTTATTACAGACGGTTGTAAAACAAGGTTGATATCTAGAAAGATATAACGGCGATGTCGTTTTATCAATTATGACTGCTTGTTACGAAATTAAATTTTACAACAATTTTGGAAAATATTACAAAATACGCTTGGTATGGTTGGTAATTGGGACAAATTACGAGATCAACTCAAATGTTGTTATTTAGTAGCAAATTACCAAGTTTAGAAAAGTGAAATTTTCGTTGGGAAGTTTCTCTCAAGAGCCACATCGATGCCATACGTTAAAATTAAGTTTTATGTTTCCTTTTTGTATTTATTAATGGAAAATACATTTTAGTGAAAGTAGCTTATATCCCTTAAATAAATACGTCAGAAAGTTGACAATATCTGTCACATTTAAAACAGTGACGATATGAACTTAAAACTGATACGATATGAATATTTCATAACTATTTTGCATTTCTATCTAGAAGGCAGGAACTGTCAAATCAATGACACAAAGTTTAAAAGTAAATACTAACGTATTAAGTTCATTTAGTTGTTGTTCCTTATTAATGTCTTTGTTCTTGGGAACAAGTGTGATTTATTTCACAACCTTAGGTAGTTTCTTATTAAATAATTTTTATCTTTGGAAATTGTTCTAATTATTAGTCGTAGGAAAAATATTGTACATAACGCGTTAGAAAGTGATTTTCACACTCGTTCCGTTTCCGCACCCTCCGCTACGCGGCTCGTGCTAAACTTCACTCGTGTGAAATAAGTGACTTTCTACACTTGTTATGTAATGTATCTACTATATATCGACTTGTTGTATTACCATAACAATACGTGTATGTTATACGTTTCTTGGTGGTTAATTTCAAACAAATCTCACTTTTTCCCTCCAAAATCCATACAAAAATAGTGTTTTCTGCCTTTATTGCTATCATTTTCCTAAATTTCAACATTCTGAGATTCTTCTTGTAGATTTTTTAAATTTTTACCTGAACTTGGAACAATAATGATTTTTTGGGCAAAAAATGACGATTTTGGTATCAATTCTACGATCCCACAGTCTTTTTTGTCTTTAATCCTATTAATTTAAAATAAATCTCACTTTTTCCCGCCAAATTCCACCAAAAAATAGTTTTTGTCAATCGCTTTTTCTTCCTCGATTACCCCTTTTTTCTAAATTGCAACATTATGAATTTTTTCTCGTAGAAAAATTAGTTTTATTCTCAAATACAACCAGGCCACAACAACAAGGTGTTCGTGTTGTCATCTTCGTTATTTTTCGAGCATATGTTTAAACTTTAAAAACGTTTAGGAGCGATCACATTCACTGACAAGGCAGTTAGCACCAATTAATGTGGGAGTTGACGACAGTGAATTATGGCCATCACTAATTTCCGATGTTGAATAAACATTCCGTGGCTTTCTGGATAATAGTTCGAAGTCGGTGGCAATAAAGTACGGGACTAAAAATAATATTGGGAAGACGTAAAAAATTCTGAACTGGGTAAACACTTTTAAAAAGACATGAACGACGATATTTTTAGTTAAAAATTGTTTTTTTAATAGCTTAGTAATTTGTAAATGTACGAAAGATTCGGAAGATAAAAGATTTTTTCTTCAGAAATTATATTGTTGCTCTAAATGCGGTTTAGACAATAGTTGCGTGATTTGTCCCTATTTTTATGAAGGAATTTTTAGGAATAATTAGATTTCTAAGAATTTCCTCATTTCTGAGGAGGTCTGACAAAGTAATTGTCAATGTGATTTCCAAATATCCTTCACTACACTTATAAGCATAAGTGATTCTAAGTTTTCATTTGTCAGTGGCGATCTCAACCTTGTTTTTACTATCTTAAATTTGGATTTAAAATATTTTAAAATTTTATACAACTCAGTGGGTAGGTATACTGTATTGAATACATATTGAACTCAAAAATAACTTCGAAGGCACACTTGATGCAAGAAGTACACTTGATTTTTATTGGACATTTTACAAAGTCTTTGTCTTCCACCGAAACTTCTAGACCTGTCTCACGCTCTAGTTCTTAGTAGTTTTCCTGTTCGAATTCTTCATCTCAGCCACAAGTTTGATCACTTGTCTCATTCTCAGTACAGTTCTATTGGGAAACCTTTTCTTTTAGCTTAGCCCAAATTTGGACAAAGGACAAAGTTTTTCTAAAGCTTGAGGAGGTATTATTTTCATTTCATTGAACGTTCCTGGATCAAACCAGGAAAGATCTAGGTACAGATTTTTATGATGGACAAATCTCCTTTCTATTACTTCAATGACTGTGTCCTAAACTCGGTAAAATACGTCAACCCTGACCTTACCTTGTCGAGTTTGCATTGGATGTTCATGTTGGCATTTTTCGTCAGCTTACCTCTTGATCTTCTTCTTTCTTTTTTCCTTAAAGTCTTCTTCAATTTCCAAACCTTCGAGAGTTTCATCATCGTCGACCTTTTTATCTAGGTTTTTAACTTGGGTTAACATAAATCGTTTTGCTGCAGACACTGTTTCCTCAAATTTTCCTCGCAAAGATTTTAATCTGCAATGCAGAGCTAACTAGTTTCGAAGGTTGAGCCTAGTCTAAAAAGCTGGTAACGATTTATCATCCTGTCAGACCTCATACGGAACCGCCTCCATCCATAGCCGAAGCGGAGGAGGGAGCTGATAACGATGACGGCTGCGAGAAAGTAATAAAGAAGCAATCGCAAAAATATAAAAATCACATTTTTTTTTTAATACAAGGGGGGCGCACTGGGATGTGTCCCGGTGTCCTGGTGTCCTAGTGGGACGGTCCGGTCCTGGAACAGAGGCTTGTTGATCAAATTTCTATATTTCTATAATTTTCACCAATTTCTTTGATCAACTGTTTTTGGTGAGTGACTGGTTGCTACAGAGTAAGGTAAAGCACATCAGACTTCTTTTCTATGCTTTTGGATATATCCACTTTCGGCTTATGACGATAAATTTCTTCTTCCGTCTTTATTCGATTTCCAGGGTGAAAGTATCTAAATCGGCAAAAAATGCAGGTCTCATGTCTGTGAAAATTCGATCTTCCGAGATATTTACAAGAAAAGTTAACACAGATATAATATAACCTGTTTCTACAGTAAATTTTTTATTATATATTTTGTTATGTCATTTTGAAAACGACATTCATTCAGAAAGTCAAAACGTCTTCTTTTCTTCTTTAAAATAAGTGGTTTTATTTCCATTAGAAGAGAAACTGATAAATATTAGTCTAATTTGTCAGTTTTTGGCATTGTCAAAAGTACTTAATTGTCAATCATCGATGGAAATCATATCATATTTTTGTGCGAGGGGTATTCCAAAGCAATGTTCAGTAACGTAGTCCCGATACATAATGTTGGTCTAGCAGTGGTCGACGAAAACGTTGGTGGAGTGATGATGGAGAATCGTCATAAGAAAATATTTTTGTACATATCAAGGTCAGGGTTTGACTTTATTTAATTTCGCCATAATAACCTACAAATTTTGACACGCACATCTCTGGGTAAAGGTTAAGAATATGGGGCCGGCTGGGATTTTCATGAAATTTTCACAGATGCTATAAAACATGATAAAAGATATCAAATGGTAATTTAAAATAAAACGTCTCATTTTATTGCTATGTACAATTTTTGACATATTTTACTTTATACACTAGTGAAAAAACGTAAAACTGATAAAAATATGTTTTTTTCGAAACGGCAATTCGAAAACAAATATAAGAGAAGCCGATGTACGTGCTATTCTGCTCTTTTTTGCAATGTGGATCAAAATTCAATATTAAAATAAAAATTTTGATTAATTTTGTATTTATTTTAATTTTTGCCAAAACAAGGTTCTTAAATGTGTTTTCTTAAATAAAACAAAATTGATTTCTTTTTAAGTTTTTTCAAAAAATATGTGCGTTAAGGGGTTAACAGGATTTTATCGAAGAAAAAAATACGGTTTTTGCAAAGAAAAAAACCGAAAAATCCTTTGATGTACTCGAACAAGACCAATTTTTCGAAATTTACTTCTATAAGTAATCCAGTAAAGCAGAGGGTACTCTCAGCAATACTGTTAAAAATTAGGTCTCTGGAGAGTCAATTGAATGATGCCAATTTTCATTTATATGTAAGTATCTTTTAGTCCAGTCTTTAAAAGGAAATGAAAATAATACTAATTAAAAATGTTTGTAAAAATCATTATGGTTCAGAAAAAATTAGAAATTTCAAAACTTAGAACGTTCAATGTTGGGGGAAGGGGGTAATAGAGGCAGAAAAACATTGACAAAAACTATTTTTTGAGAGATTTTGGCGGGAAAAGGTGATATTTTTTTGGAAACGAAACTAAAATTCTGTTTTTGGCATAAAATACCTTTTTTTTAATCACTTCTTGAGAGTACGTAAAATCTCGATAAATTTAAAGAAATATTTCAAACTTAAATGAATAATAAAAGTAATTTGGTATAAAATAAAAAGTATAAGTGTTAAAGAAAGATTTTCTTGTGCCAAGAAAGGAAAAATAAATGTTGTGGTAAAAAAATCTATGTATTGTTCCTATTTTACTCTACGTTAATACTACAGGGTGGTCCAAACCTCTGTCGTAGTTCTATAACCTCTACATGCAATTCTTAACGATTTATTTAAAGTATATCTGTCAATGGGGGTCAAAACCAAATATCCTAAAAATATTTTCTTTTACAATTTTAGGTACTCTATGTTTAGTACTACATACCTACAAAATATTGTTTCTAACATCCTACCCCTTTCGAAGAAAAACAAATTTTACCGAAAAATATTACATTTTCAGACGCCTATTAAAATATGCTCTCTCGAATTTAACGTTAGAATTTTAAAAACTACAAAAATTACATGCAAGATTTACCGAAACAGAAAATGTTGCTTATAAAAAACCAGTAATTGACAAACGTGCTACTGATGATGATAACCAATCATCTGTAATTTTGACAGCGATAGAAGATCCTAATGTAAGTCAAAAAAGGATTGCCGAAGTAATGGGTATAAGTAAAACATCTGTTGGAAGAATTTTAAAACAGCATCATTATCACCCTTACAAAATACAATTGCATCAAGAGCTGAAAGACACCGATTTTGATAAACGAATGCGGTTTTGTACTGGGCACAAACTAAACTGCAACAAAATCCAACTTTTTTTGATAAAGTGGTGTTTTCATTCGGATTCGTTAATAGACATAATTTCCACTATTATTCCAAAGAAAATCCTAACATCATCAGAACCAAGAAAGATGGAGTGTAAATGTTTGAGGAGGTATAATTGGGGATCATGTTATTGGGCCGCATTTTTTTGAAGGCAACTTAAATGGTCTGATGTATTTAGATTTTTTAGCAAATCATCTTCCTACTCTACTTGAAAACATTTCCCTTCCTGTAAAACAAATAATGTGGTACCAGCATGATGGGGCAGGAGCGCATTTCTTACGCGAGGTGGCAGATTAATTAGATGAAAAGTTTCCCAATAGATGGATTGGTAGAAATGGTCCCAAAAATTTTTTATTTTGTACAGGGTGGTCATAAATTAATTTCACTTTACAAAAACTTCCAGGGCAATTTTTTCAAATTTTTCAAATGGAACACCCTATATTAATATTCATCAACGGACGGAGGATTGTATACCCTTCAACTTCCCCTTATACTTACCTATTCCTATCTGCCTTCCTTAAAAAATAAATTCAAAAAAACATTTATCTATGTATAAAAAGTCAAATTTCTTCTAGTGTTTTATTGAAAGAAACCAAGTAGGCTGGGTCTTAACGAAGTGTCAGATGATTTAGTGTCTGACACTAATATTGTAGAGGTTATTTTTACTAATCGCTATAATTCTTTCCAAAAATTTCCAGGGAAATTTTTTCAAATTTTTCAAATGAAACACCTTGTATTACTATCCATCAACGGAATGAGAATTTTATACTCTTCCACTTCCCCATATACTTACCTATCTGTCCTCATTAAAAAATTCAAAAAAATATTTTTTACTTGCGGTCGAGAAATTTTGTTAAACGGGCTACGTTTAACAAAAATTACAATAAAATTTATTTGAAAATTATCTGAAAACATTTTATAAAAGATGCTCAAAATGTCGGCCATTTTCTTCAATGCATGTATTTATTCGTTCGGCGAATGATCGAGAAACGTTTCTAAGCATATCAGGTGTAATAGAATGGAAAGATTGCACTATCCTTTCTTTCATATTTTCGGCTGTTGTAGGTGGTGTTAGATATACTAAATTTTTAATATAACCCCACATAAAATAATCGGGTTTTGTTAAGTCAGGTTATGGAGCTGGCCATTTTTTGGGACCATTTCTACCAATCCATCTATTGGGAAACTTTTTATCTAATTAATCTGCCACCTCGCGTAAGAAATGCGCTCCTGCCCCATCATGCTGGTACCACATTATTTGTCTTACAGGAAGGGAAATGTTTTCAAGTAGAGTAGGAAGATGATTTGCTAAAAAATCTAAATACATCAAACCATTTAAGTTGCCTTCGAAAAAATACGGCCCAATAACATGATCCCCAATTATACCTCCTCAAACATTTACACTCCATCTTTCTTGGTTCTGATGATGTTAGGATTTTCTTTGGAATAATAGTGGAAATTATGTCTATTAACGAATCCGAATGAAAACACCACTTTATCAAAAAAAGTTGGATTTTGTTGCAGTTTAGTTTGTGCCCAGTTACAAAACCGCATTCGTTTATCAAAATCGGTGTATTTCAGCTCTTGATGCAATTGTATTTTGTAAGGGTGATAATGATGCTGTTTTAAAATTTTTCCAACAGATGTTTTACTTATACCCATTACTTCGGCAATCCTTTTTTGACTTACATTAGGATCTTCTATCGCTGTCAAAATTACAGATGATTGGTTATCATCATCAGTAGCACGTTTGTCAATTACTGGTTATTTACAAGCAACATTTCTTGTTTCGGTAAATCTTGCATGTATTTTTTTAAAACTATTTAGATCAGGGATGCATCTATAGGGATATCGTTGATGATATATTCTTATTGCCAATAAACAATTTCTGTCGGATTCTCCCAAAACATAGACCATGTCAATTAATTCGTTATTTGTAAAATTAATTATTAATAGAAGAATTATCGCTATCAGTAAAAATAACCTCTAAAATATTAATGTCAGACACTAAATCATCTGACACTTCATTAAGACCCAGCCTACTTGATTGAATGTTCACTTTCGATAAAACACTAGAAGAAATTGGACTTATACATAGATAAATGTTTTTTTGAATTTATTTTTCAAGGAAGGCAGATAGGTATAGGTAACTATATGGGTAAGTTGAAGGGTATACAATTCTCCGCCCGTTGATGAATAGTAATACAGGGTGTTCCATTTGAAAAAATTGCCCTGGAAGTTTTTGTAAAGTGAAATTAATTTATGACCACCCTGTACAAAATAAAAAATTAAAACTTGGTCTAAAAAAATCATTGATCTATGGGCTTTACACACTTGTAGTTTTTAAAATTCTAACGTTAAATTCGAGAGAGTACTGCATATTTTAATAGGCGTCTGAAAATGTAATATTTTTCGGTAAAATTTGTTTTTCTTCGAAAGGGGTGGGATATTAGAAACAATATTTTGTAGTTATGTAGTACTAGAGTACCTAAAATTGTAAAAGAAAATATTTTTAGGATATTTGGTTTTGACCCCCATTGACAGATATACTTTAAATCGTTAAGAATTGCATAGTAGGAGTTATAGAACTACGACAGAGGTTTGGACCACCCTGTATATACCTTACTATAAAATATAAACAATCCAGCCCAATTATTTACCGTCCAAAGAAAAACAAAAACCAGCAAAGTTGTTAATTACAGCAAAAGACAATATATTATCTCAAATCGTTTTAATTTGTATGACCAAAACAATAAAATTTTAAATATCGACAACTTCGTGAATGATCGTCAAAACGTAACACAAAGTGTTCCATTAAAAATCATGTCGAATGAAAAATGGGTGAGATTAGCGAGAAAAAAAACGCCTGAGAATCGGAACAAGTGTCGGCATTTCAGCTATGATATCGCAGCGCCCCCGCGGTAGATTAGCGAATTATTTCAATTCGCTGAAGCCATTATAAAAGACCGCACTCGAACGTATCGTTCGTCATCACTTTTTAGATAGCAGACTCGCCGAATATTTGATTGATCGTCAGGGCGCATAAAAGAGCCGTCAATATTGAATGTTTTGTGTGCGGCACGCATGAATTAACTGCCAAAAGGGGCTGCGGATATCATCAATACGGTATTAGAAATTAATACGCTTTGTTTAGATTCAAAGAGGGTGAATTATTATCGCTGTTAGGTAATCAACTGCAATTGTAGCCAGTTTACACTTGTTATTTTGAATGTAACGTATGTTTCGTTTTGTCATTATTTTTTATTGCTATACTATGTAATCGCCTCCTTAGATCTATGGTAGATATGGTAGTAATGGACAATGTATGAGTAGTAGACACTATTAAAAAAATTTATAATTCGAGTAACTAACATAACTAGAGTATAATTTATGCGATTATTTGTTAGTGAGATATAAAACTTTTATTGATCGTTTTTGCTGAAATATTTTTCCTTTCTTTGGTCGCAAAGATGGAGCTTTGTCTGTCCCGATGGTGCACTAACAATAAAATTCCTGTTAGAATATGAATATTCGCCTGTCTTCTCAACAGTCAGTAGCATAGCGCTTGTCAGTGGCGTATTCCAGTTTATAAGAAAATTTTTTAAAAAATTTTTGAACCAGCGATTCAGTTATATTCAGATGATTTACAAACAATAAACACGGTTATTCTACGCAGTGAATGGAACATTTGAACAGTGAAATGGCAAACAGTAGATTCCTGTCTTCCTCAAAGTGCAGTCGATACCTTAAAGGTAGCAGATCCTTGTTTGTTTCTTAACATTTTTACGCTAATCAAAATCTTAGCCGTTTTAACCGTTTCCACTGCATCTGTGCAAGTTTCTCAACGATGAAAAGACTGAAATCATATTTGCGGAATAATACATCTACCAATTGATTAACAGGCCTAGATTTGATGTCAGTGCATTGGAATATAGTTGTCGAAGAAAATGCAATCAAAGACGAATTTTACAACAGACATACTTGCAGAATTGCGCCTTTGAATAAAGCTCATTGAAAGTTCAATCTTATATTAATAATTAATTGTATTTTAATCTTATATATTAAAATTAACAAATTGTTGTTGAATAAAATAATGTATTTAAATAGCCGTCATTGTGTACAGGGTGACCCTGGGTTAAACCTGACCTGACCTTAAAAATTAACGGTTTACGAGAATATAGACAAAAAATTTATTGCACTTTTATGCCACAAATGTGGCCTAACTATCGCCCTCCACAAATTACATCGAAATGGGTACCAGATTCTGATTTCTCTTGCCTAAAAACCCCCAGTTCCAAATTTTTATGTATATATAGCTAAAAACGCTAAATTTATTGCTAAAATTTAACCTTTAACATCCTGTATATGCCTTATTAGCAACATTTTATTAGAGCAAGTTGGTTCACATCGTAATATTGAAAGTGAGGAATCTACCATACTTCTATGTACAATTACTTAAGGACCACCCTGTATGTCTACGAGAAATGGTGCGCCCCCTCCGGAAAAAATTCCTGGCTACGCCACTGGCGCTTGTCGTTATTAGGGATTCACCAATCCAAGTAGTTCGGCTTGGAGTTTATCAGAGTTGGCACGATTTAAATCAAATTGATTTTTTATTCCAGTTTTGTAAGAACCGATAATCAAACTACAAAATTTAAACAAAACGTTTGGATTTCTACTAGTCGGAAGGTTTTAAGTTTTTATTTTCATAATAGCCACTTCTGGGAAATAATTCCTTAGCGTTTCATCATCATCAAAATGTACTTCGAGTATTTTAAACTGATCTATATCTGCATCGTTTATTTAGAGCCTATCAAGTTCAGGTTTAAGAATTTTTAAATATTCAGCTTATCTTTTTAAATAATTGTTTAAACTTTAATTTAAACCTGCCTCAGTGCCTTGTTACTTGTTTGGTGAAAACAACGACTAAATATTCATGGGATTGGCTTGTTTTTTAAAAGCTTGGCTTGGCTAATTAAGTTGCTCAGACTTTTTGATTTTCGTCGCAATAGCTTTAATTTTGTCAAAAGGTGAAATACATTGAACCGTATCTTCTGAACAACTTGGTCCATGGCGTAGGCTCCGGTTACCCTGCCCTATAGATACGACACTGGCCGTCAGCAAATAACGATGTTATAACTTTTCTTGTAGCTCTTAGGTTAAGCGAATTATCGAACTTTGGCGCACCCTGTATACTTTTTCACAAAACTCCTGAACAGAGCCGGCCCGATGCCAGTTTTAGATTGGAGCGAGAACCAATCATGGCGCCCCTTTGATTACCCCTATTTTAGAATAGAGCTAGATCCAATTATGGTGCCCCACATTGGTCCAGAATGCCTCCGTGGGCGCGCATAGCTTCTAACTGACTTTGCCGACATGTAAGTCAAATGAGTGTGGTCTGTGTGGTCCAGTACAGTTCTACAATGTCACATGTGTGAGTCTATGTGTGACTGTTTATTTGCACGTCATATATGTATATGGGTTCATACATGTATGTACGTGTGTGTGGGTATGTGTGAGTGTGAATGAGTGTGTGTGAGTATTGTCGACCGTGTGTAAGAGTTTGTGAGTGTACACGCCTTATTTGATGAAAGTTTTCACAGTAAATGTTTCGCGAAATCGCCTTTTTACCCTTCAAACACAGTTTTTACACCAAGATCCGCCGAGATTCGCTTTCTCATATACATGGAAAGAGGCGCTGAAAAGTGTAGAATATCATGCGAAAAAATCAGCTGCGGATATCCGCGGACTTGGAAGTTATGGGCATCAAAGTAAACCAGAAAATGCTATATAGCGTAATAAAAAGTATGCTCTTCCAAAAATATGCACACAACCGCGCACACACTTTTATGTGCATATATATTCACATAAGTTGTGTGCATATTTCCGGAAGAGCATACTTTTTATTGTAGAACTTATTGTAGAACTATGCAGACCACACTCATAACTTATATGACTTACATGTCGGCAAAGTCAGTTAGAAGCATTATGCGCGCCCACGGAGGCATTCTGGACCAATGTGCGCGCCTTTGATTATCCCTAATATCAGTTATGCGTGCAAGCATGGAACTTGGAAGGTCTCGACATCTTAACTTTGTGTTTCATTTATCGATTCAAAATCGTTACGCCTGTTGGTATTGCAATGCTACGTCACCTGATTAAAACTTCTGACGTAATGGATGTAATGGAATTTTATTCACATGGCGCGGCTTTGGCGCCCCCTGTGGCTCGGCGCCTGGAGCGACCGCTCCGTTCGCCTCATTGTAGGGCCGGCCCTGCTCCTGAAATTTAATGACCCGAATAATTTTTTTATCTGATATTTCAGGTTGCTAAAAATACGCAATTGACTTTGCACAATATATTTCTTGGAATTTAAAAAAATAAACGAAACACCTAAAAAGCAAATGATATTTTCCATGACGAATGCTTAATCTTATCATTTTAATGGAATTAGCATATTTCTTTTGTGCAATAAATTATATTGGATACTATAAACATTGTCTATTGTCCCGAATTTTGATAATTCAATTAAAACAAATAATATTATTTAAACATTAATATTTAAAAAAAATCTTTAACATAGCAACGACTAGAACTGTTTTTTTTTACAATTTAATTATCTTGAAAATTGTACTTGGAATTTAATATTATTATCTTGAATCAACAAAAAAATTGTTACGTTAAAATTTATTTTTATACTTTAAAAAGTCAAATTAATTCATTTCCAAAACGTCCAAGTGACAAATTGGTAACCGCCTCAAACGAATTCTCGCAATCATTGACAAAACTGTAACACGATATTTTCGACGTCGTTCATCGGACACCCGGTCAAAATTTATTGATTGGTCAATAAATGTGCTCCGAAGAAACACCTATATCATCTGCAAAATCAGGAACTTCTTTCATATCGAGTTTCTTTTTATATGATGCGGAACATTTACTGTCACAGATGACTTGTGGTTTATTGTAAACATTTGTGTCCTTTGATCAAGTTGTTCCAACATATGTTGATCTTCTTCCGAAGATTTATGTGATAATAGAAAAACCTGTTTCTAAAAGCGGTAACTTTTCTACTCCTATTTTTTTCAGAGCGGGTATAATAGGGTACAAATATATTCTATTAACATTTTTTTTGCGTCACAGGATTCCATTAACATTTTTTTGCATCACAGGATTCCATTAACAGTTATTTGCATCACAGGATTCCATTAATATTTTTTAGCTTCACAGTATTCCATTAACATTTTTTGGCATCACAGGATGACCTGAATGAAATTTGTTAGATTTCCTACTATTCAAAAATGAGCAAAGTTGCACTGTCAAGCCATACAAAAAAAATTAAAAATAGCTTCAAATACCATGGGCGTAGAAAATGATTGGGAAAAGGAGACATATTATTCTAACTGCACACCGCTGGATCTAGATATGAAACATGATTTTTTACTAAATTATGTCTTTTTACATTTAAAAACGACCCGCTAAATTTCAAATTAATATATTAATCCGTTTTAAAGTTTTTAAATAAAAAAATTTATTATTTTTTTAACTTTAACGCCCTGTATTTCGAAAAGTAATCTAGTTGGACCCCTCATTCCTTATATCATTTTATCCAATTTTACGAGGGGTATCTACAGCCAGACGTCGTAAGTGTCATTTGGAAACACCCTGTATGTTAAAGACGGAAAATTGAAGAAAGTTTTCTTGATTTTATAAAAACAAGTCAAAAAATGAAAAGTGGTCGGGCAGAAGAAATCATAACAAAAAACAATGAAGGGGGCTTACAAATATCAGATTGTAGGGGACAATTTTAAGATAATGCAAACATGGCTGGAAAATATCGCGGAGTACAAGCACGCATTTTGCAACAAAATGAGTATTACCTTGTGCGGTTTTTTCGTTCAGCATCCGACTTGGCATTAAAGTATAAAAACGATCTGGATGCGTTGGAATTGTGTTCAGAGATTGAAAATTTTAAGTATCAGTCTTGTTCTCTCATAAAAATCATCGAAACCATTGACTTTCTGGCTGTGTTAAATGTTATCCACGAATATGGATTATCATCCAATTTCCAAACATATAAATATGTCTTTGTTTGGCCTTGATGTTGCCTGTTACGTCTGTTTCTTGTGAGAGATCGCTTAGCAAGCTGAAACTCGTTAAGGCATATTTAAGATCGCAAATAGGGCAGGAGTTAAATCGCGGAAAAGTACGTTTTAGTTTTAAACACGGCTCCGGCGCTTGGAAATAATTTTTTAAGGACGTAGCCGATTTCGACACCAACTACCTGACATTTTGAATCAGACAGCCAATCTCGACACTAAGCGTTAAGGTTGGAAATAATTCAACAACCTTTTTCGACACCCGTATTACTCCAAATATCGCTATTAAAATGATCATCAATTAATGGTTCGAATATAATTAAGGACCTAGTAATTTATAAGTAAATATATAATAGACAGGTATAGGTAAAAATCAGAGCTTTAAAGATTTTTATTAAAATGACCAAATGGTTCTATAATAAAGTTACAATGAAATAGACGCACAACATACTTGACTATTAAAACATAATTATAACTTAATAAAAGGAAATCTTAACATATTCTAATCTACTAATTTGCAAAGTTCGAAATTTTTCTACTAAATTTTCTAACGTTTTAAGTTTTGATTTTATCGAATGATCTTTGATTTTACCGAATGACCTTTGATTTTTGCCGGTTTCTGTAAAATTTGTAAGTTAACATATGTATGTATAAATTTGAAACTCTTTGAGTTGCATAAAAGAAGAAGTGAATTTTGAATTGATTGATTCGTATGCATTTGTAGTTCTTGATATTGATGGCGTTTCTTCTGTCCATATGGATGATTTGAAAACTGCACTTTCACCGATATAATTTTCTTACTTATTACTTATTTACCTTAATTTTACCAGCACCTATATACATACCATGACAATTTAGGTACCATGATCATTAGAACTTAATTGCCTGGTTTTACGTGGTGTCGAGAAAACCTGTCGGATTATTAAGACCCTTCTGCAAATTCAGGTATACGGTATCTCTCTGTATCTGTAGTGATAGAAGGGTGGGTCACCCCACAGCACATAGGCCACATTTGGCCCACTGTGCGTCCTTCTGAGGTTCAGCCTTCCTTCTAGCTCGTCAGCCAGCCTCCTTGTTTATAGTAAGTGATGACGTCGCTTGAAGGTAGTTCCCTCATGTTGGCATGTGTTAGCCTGTGCTCGCCGAAAAGAAAATATCTTATTTGAGAGAGTGTCGGGCATTCGCAAAGAATGTGTTCGACAGTCTCATCTTCCTGATCACATCCTCTACACAGTGGAGTGTCAGATAACTCCATCCTGTAGAGGTGTTTTCGTAGATGGCATCAGTGGCCAGTCAGGATACCTGTGGCTAGTCAGGGTACCTGTCACTACAGGGAAGACGGCCACACGGACGAGGTTAAAAGGGAAGAAAGGAGTGCTACATACAGAAAATGGCAAAGCCAATGGGAAAGAATAGACACGTGGACAAAGAAGCTAATAACCAACGTGAAGACCTGGACAGAGTGTAGCCACAGGAAGACAGATTACTTTCTCACACAGGCACGCATGGCACATATGGAACCTACACAAAAAAAATAGGAAAAACGCAAAATGATGTATGTAGTTATTGTAATGACCCGGACATACCCTGTTTAGGTGTAACAGGTGGAATGTCCATAGAGTCCGCATGAAAGTAGAGATGGGTGAAGTGGTAACCGAGGAAAACATGATAAATATCATGCTGACAAATGAGGGAAAATGGAATGTGGTTCATGAGTACGTTAAAAAAATAATGGCAATCAAGGAAAAAGAACATACAGAAAGGAACTAGCAAGAAAAGGATCGGTAAGGACCAGCACCACTGACGTAGTGTCGGACATCCCCCCCGGGTTAATTTCCATTATGTCAGGCTGGTTTCAAAGAGGTGGTTTTAGTGGGTAAACCGGGCCTGCACTAAAGAGCCGGGAGTCCCACACTAAATGTTGAAGGCGTTACCCTGTAGACATTGTACATAAGTATTTTCACCTGCTAAAAAAAAAGTCAGGGTACCTGTATCTGGATGAATGTCTATCCGATGATTCCTGAGTATATGTTGGAAAACCGGAGGGGTTTTAGTCGGAGTGGCGCCCGACACTACCAGACGCATTGAATAGCGTTATGGTGCCAAGCGATTTCCCCTCCAAAAAAAGTCAGGATACCTGTGGCTGTGCGCAGGTTCTGTCTGTTCATAGTCATGTATTTTTTGGCTGTTTCGCTGTTCGGATACTGTAGTAGTGCCTTGGCTAGCTTGCAGCCTTTTTCGTCGTCCGATCTACCCTTAAACTTGTCAATGGAGTGCTTCTTTAGTAGGTCAGCCACATCTAATGCCGATAAGCCTATGAAAGTGCCAGGTCCCAAAATGCGTGGTCTATTAAGAGCTAGTAGTGCCTGTCTGCTGTGCGTAAGGATGTAAATATTATTACCAGCAATGTTTCTTCTGGTAGTCTTTTATGCGGCGATGGAGATAGCAGTGAGCTCTGTTTGAGCTACGCTGGCATTAGAACACATTTCATATTAAGATTCAGGGATCTGGAATAAATTCCTCAGCCTGCCCCCTCATTTGTTTTAGACCCATCGGTATGTAGATGCGCAAGGCACCTACTGCCAATGTAGCCTCTTGTACGTTTTTTATTATTACCCTGTAGGGTCTATGAAAAGCATATCTTAGTTCAATAGTATCTGTGTTGGCTTGTAGCAGTGGGACCTCTCTAAGCACCTCGTGCCACAAGTCATACCTCGACTTACCGGATCCTACGTCAGGTTGAATACCAGCCTCCTTAATAAATATGTCAAGGGATCACATCCATCGCTCTAGTTGATATACGTTAACTTTGGTGCCGAGAAGTAACCCGCCGTTTTTTAAAATGTTTTTGTAATGAACCGTTATGCAATGTCAGCAATTATGGCTTTTAATTTTTATTAGAATAATTTAATTCACATGTTGGTGCAATAAAATGTATGTGTAATAAATTTGTCAACGATACCATTATTACCTATTTTAATTATATGTCACTGCCACCTAAGAAATTCTATGTATCTTTTTGTGGAGGGAGGTTTTGATATAAATAAGTGGTTTCAATATCCATAGAGAATAGTTTATTTATTAGTTGGAGCGCATATGGTTTACTGCTTTAAAAACGTTTTGTTACTATCTCCTGATAGCGAATCATAGCAAAACTTTCCTAAAAAAAATTTTCTGGCTACTGCCTTGCTCCCTTTACCACCCAATATTTATGTGCACATCCTGGGGACATCCCCCTGATTTCATCTCTATATTAACCATTTCATTACACAATAATTATATAAACATTACCTATTACAAACTTTTTATATATATATATATATATATATATATATATATATATATATATATATATATATATATATATATATATATATATATATATATATATATATATATATATATTGTAATTACCATTTGAATAATTAACTTCCACAATTATAAATCGATAATCTCGAAAAAATCCCACATAATTCCAAACATTAAGAAAATAATTCCTCATAAACTAGATTCTAATCCATCTCACACATTTATTTGGCGATTATTAAGTCAAATCTTGAAAAGCGGGAAAAATCTCCAAGTAAATAAAGCGTGTAAAAATAAATTAGAAGTACTTTCTCAAAACATGCTGATCCAGTATAATCTTCGATGCGCTATCAAGTTTTATACCATAATTCCAAAGCATAATTTTAATGATCCCTCTAATCCATAGCATTACACTTGTAAGCTCGATTCTAAGAGGAATTAACGTCTCTGGCAAATTTCTTGTCATGTTTCGGAGGCACGCAAAAACGTCGTTCGCCGCGTTTGATTTTTCCCAAAAAATTTTATCTTTTTTTGAGGTGTATTTTATTGTTTATCTTTAGTCGGGGATGAGTATTTACGCTTAAACGGTAGATATTAATACAAATAATGAGGAATTAGTAGAATGTTTGCTTAATTTAAGCTTTGAACGAATTTTAAAAACAATCAGTAAGTTTTATCTTATTATACGGGGAGATAATTTTTCAGGAACGGCAGGAGATAACAAATCTGCGAACCATGAAGGATTGGTGGCTTGGCAACACATTATTATTCATTCTCTATTCTTCTTTTCTATCATTAGTAACCATTTAGTCCTTGGTCTGTAATTTCTTCTTCTTGTTTTTCTTATACTGCCCTTCAAAAAATCGTAGTAGGCGATAGAACATCGACTCCGAGTTCGTCTACATCTCGAAAGATGCGCTAAAGCTTAAGGAATCGACTGACGAATCTAAATATGTAAAAAAAAACAGAACTTAGTTGTGTATCTAGAAATATTTTAAGAATGTGCCTCATTGTCGGACCTATCGTTTAAAAAAAACCTCAAATCGATAGCTTGGGTAGAAAAAAAGTTATGGAGCATGTACACACCCCTGGGCCACCCTGTATACATGGTGTCCCGTTGGTAAACGGAAATATTTTAAAGGTAGGTAGAGGTCACAAATGCGATTCTAAATAACCCACATATAATGGGTCTCTTGGCTTCCATAACCGAGTTACAGGGTTTTATCAATTATGCATAATTATTCATTTGGCCAGAACTTTTGAATCACTTAGTATATCTTTTCCATTTTTGGCATGCAGCTTACACTTCTCACGAATAATGTACTGAGATATTGAGACATATGAAAATCCAGGTTCGGCTTTAGGAAAAATTGAAACATATTAAAAATATACAGATATCACAATTTTAATATTTCCATTTTAGATTTGAATAGAGGGGAAAAAACTGAATTAAAACAAGTTGTTGTTATCCCGCCACCGAATCGAATGGGAAAATTTTAATATTGAAAGTAAAAGTTTCATTTAATTTAGAAAAAACATATTATGAAATTTGTTTTTTCTCTAACAATTTCAAAAATTCACATCGCGTCATTTATCTATTTCTTGTTTATTCGGCTTAAAATAATTTTACACTGTACTGGTGTACCTGCAGGCCCGTACTTAGGGGAAAATATTCAATTAGGTATTTATTTTTTAAACGCCCAGTATAAAGTAACGTGGGACAATAAACACTCATAGTAACTAACAAGCATTTATTAATAATTAACGAAATTGCTCAAAATGTCCACCATTTTGTTTTATGCACTTTCTTGCACGTTTAATGATGTCCCTTACTGATTTTCTTATAATAAATGGATTGTTTCTCAGTTCCAGGCTTCCTCAATTCTTTAAAGCAGTTCTTCTCTATTGTTTATTTTTTTAGAATACACCTTGGATTTCAGGTATCCCTATATAGCATAATCCACTGTGCTAAAATAAAATTATACGAGGTGATCGAAAAGTAATCAATTTAATATTTTGTTTAAAGTACAGATACAATATTACTTAAAATTGTGTTAAAACGGACAAACAATAAAAATATTAAATGTTGAAAATAAATCCATTTTGAATATTAAATAAAAAAAAATAATTTCTCTTTTTTTTTTCTAAAATTTTATTTTCAGTTTAAAAAAAAGAGACGGTCAAGAAAGTGGATAAAACAAAATAGTGGACATTTTGAGCAATTTCGATAATTATTAATAAATGTTTGTTAGTTACATAGTTACTATGAGCGTTTATTGTTCCGCTTTACTTTATACTGGCCGTTTAAAAAATAAATACCAAACTGAATATTTTTTCCTAAGTACGGACCTGCAGGTACACCAGTACAGTGTAAAATTATTTTAAGCCGAATAAACAAGAAGTAGGTAAATGAGGTCAAGTGAATTTTTGAAATTGTTAAAGAAAAAATGAATTTCATAATATGATGTCACATATTAGCCAACTATTAAGGTGATTAGAGCTCGAACAGCTCCGTTCCCATTTAATCCCCGATAATTGTCATTCGTAAGGGTTTTGAAATTGTTTATTTTCATTTGCAGCCTGTTGAAAAAATTCAATAAAAATTTCTCGAAATTTTTAGGAAATGAATACCTACCACAAAAAGAAGAGAAAAATTAAAACAAAAAAGTTTAACGTTAACATCCTTTTTTTCCTGATATAACAAACCGAAGATTTATGGATTCTAATTGCCGATAAAAGTTATCAATTATGAGATTACTTTTTATCAGATGATAAATTTTATGATGAAAGTAACGACAACGATTTTTATTTTATGGGCTGCCATTATCATCTATCATTAGAAAGAAGGACTTTTTACAAATTTAATAACGGATTTAATAGTTTTAAAGATTTTGATTATGTTTTTTTAATAAATAAATGTACCACAATTAATGTTTTTAGGCAATATTTTTTATGATTAATTTTTAAACTAATTTTTTTCCACACAATTTTTTACGATGAATTTTTGAGGTCAATTTTTTTCAAAAAAAATTTTTTCCACGATATTCTTCACCATTAAATTTTTTAAACAATTTTTTTAGACAAAATTCAAAATTTTAGTCAATTTTTTTATGATCAATTTTTTTAGTCAAATTTTTTCCACAATATTTTTCATGAATAATTTTTAACAATTTTTTTTCACTCAATTTTTTACGATGAATTTTTGTGGTCATTTTTTTTCCACATTATTTTTCACCATTAAATTTTTTAAATAATTTTTTAGACAAAATACAAAATTTTCGTCAATTTTTTTATAGTCAATTTTTTTAGTCAAATTTTTTCCACAATATTTTTCATGATTAATTTTTAAACCAATTTTTTCCACACAATTTTTTCCACACAATTTTTTACAATGAATTTTTGTGGTCACTTTTTTCAAAAAAAAAATTTTTTCCACGATATTCTTCACCATTAAGTTTTTTAAATAATTTTTTTAGACAAAATTCAAAATTTACGTCAATTTTTTTAGTCAAATTTTTTCTACAATATTTTTCATGATTAATTTTTAAACAATTTTTTTTCACTCAATTTTTTACGATGAATTTTTGTGGTCAATGTTTTTCAAAAAAAAAAATTTCCACGTTATCCACGTTTACCATTAAATTTTTTAAATAATTTTTTTAGACAAAATGCAAAATTTTCGTTAATTTTTTTAGTCAAATTTTTTCCACTATATTTTTCATGATTAATTTTTAAACAATTTTTTTTCACTCAATTTTTTACGATGAATTTTTGTGGTCAATGTTTTTCAAAAAAAAAAATTTCCACGTTATCCACGTTTACCATTAAATTTTTTAAATAATTTTTTAGACAAAATGCAAAATTTTCGTTAATTTTTTTAGTCAAATTTTTTCCACTATATTTTTCATGATTAATTTTTAAACAATTTTTTTTCACTCAATTTTTTACGATGAATTTTTGTGGTCAATGTTTTTCAAAAAAAAAAAATTTCCACGTTATTCACGTTTACCATTAAATTTTTTAAATAATTTTTTTAGACAAAATGCAAAATTTTCGTTAATTTTTTTAGTCAAATTTTTTCCACTATATTTTTCATGATTAATTTTTAAACAATTTTTTTTCACTCAATTTTTTACGATGAATTTTTGTGGTCATTTTTTTTCCACAATATTTTTCACCATTAAATTTTTTAAATAATTTTTTAGACAAATTGCAAAATTTTGGTCCATTTTTTGGTCAATTTTATTTTTAAACAAATATTTTCCATGCATTTTTTACGATTAATTTTTGCAGTCAATTTTTCTTCTTTAATTTCTTCTATTTCTCTTGATTTTTTTACTCTAACGTTCTTTCTTAATCTATCATCAGTATATGTTTTACGACAGTCTATTTTTCTTTATAATTTTTATTTTTATCTTGTTTTCTACCCTTCCTTTATCTTCTTAGTAATTTTGTCTTCTTTCTTCTTCTTTTATTTTCCCTATATGAATTAATTCCTTTATAATCACTTCTTTTCGTATTTTGTACTATCTTTTATATATCCAACTTTCTTCCTTTCTCTCAAGCCCATTTTATTTTGTATGCCACTGTTTTAACTATAGAGCGCTGTCTATAATGAAGAGCCCCACGTTGGGCGCCATTTGTGAATTGACAATGTTTAATATTTGTTTATATATCACAACCCTCTGAGGGACCATAAAATAATTCATTTTTTAATGTATATACGTTAAGGCAAAACATCGGCATCATCATCTTATTATAAATTACTATTTCAACCCCCTGTTTGTACTGGAAGTCATTAATTTTGCTTTCTATACTCAAATAGATAGTGTAATAGTGCGGTCAACCCCTTTCCCTAAAAATAAGTCACATCTGTCGATACAATTTCAGTTAATCGCACTTCGAAATTGGTCTCACGTAAACACCATTTAGATGCGACACTTTGTCGTTACACTAGGGTAGAGTTGTAAAAACAGATTTGAGCTGAGAATGTAGAAATAATTATGCTTTTAATTTAAACCATACCTAAAATTGTAATTTGTTTCTCACCTCGAATTTCGGAAAAAAAAAACGGCAGAATCAAAGTTGCCCATCTATACTCTGTTTGAAAATGATTGATAGCAAAATTTTTATGACCCAGAAGATAAACCCCAATATAACATCATAAATCAGTGACGGATAATTTCTAAAATAAAATGTTTAACATTATTTGTTCCAAAATGAAATCTTGGGTTTTCTTCCTAAAATTTTTAAAAATACCAATTTATTTCAATTCTTGGTAAGTATGTAACCTCTACTGGTAGAAGATATTTACAATTCAAGATCAATTTAAGTAGCCCTCAACTTTCTTAGAAAGGATTAAAATTTCTAATCGGCAGAAAGTGTTGTGCAGATTGTAAATTATTTTAGTTAAAATTTACATTTCTGTTTGTGTAGTCCTGTGATTGTAATACGCAGAATTGTTAGTTCTGTAATAATAGGCGATAAAAAGCAATATTGATCAAGTGAATTTGTGCCATCAAAATGGCACAAACGTCTAATTATACTCTTGTGAAATTAAAGTGCAATTTAGCCATGCATATGAAAACTTTAGTGTTAAATGTACATGACGCTCTTGTACATGAACATTTCAATAGTACTATTCGGAGTATAGTTTCTAAGTGTTCACATATGACCGGAGTTGGAGAAGCAACCATTTATAGACTTTTGAAGCAACGAAAGGAAGGAATTATTACAGTAGCACCTAAAACGTCAACCCACTCAAATAGACGGTACTATGAAACAACTAATCCGAAGAAAAGTACATTCATTTTATTTACAAGAAAAGGTATCTACTTTGGATAAACTTTTACTAGACATTAATGGAGACTAAACTGTGCCAAACGTTTCTACGAAAGAATACCCTGAAGAAATGACTGCTGATGTTTTTGAGGAATATTTCAGTCAAATGATAGATTTATTACCGACCAATTATGTAATAGTTATGGACAATGCCAGTTATAGTCTGTCCAAAAGATAAGTCAGAAAGAAAGGAACACACCGTCAAAAGAACCGCTGAGACCGAAGCGCTCGGCTTTCTTTTGAAGAACGGAGCCTCTTTAATGTCGCCGGCGCTGCGGCGTCTCACTCAAATAGGGCGACATCGGCAGTACCTTTGGCGGTGTGTTCCTTTCTTTCTGATTTATCTCTTGGACAGACTATACCATTCAAGATTAAAGGAACCGTTACCTAACACTAAATGGAAATAGCAAGAACTCTCGGATTGGCTAATAACCAAAGAAATAGTGGCAGAAGAGGGATTACTCAAAAAAGAGCTATTGCAGTTATGTAAACAACATTCACCAAAATTTAAGAAGTAGAGTGTAGATGAAATAGCAATAGAACATTGAGTTAAAGTGTTTAGGTTACCACCTTATCATTGTGAACTTAACCCTATTGAACTAATCTGGGCTTAAATGAAGGGATATGTCGCGAGAAACAATACAACATTTAAACTTCAAGATGTTCGTCAACTCTTATGTGACTCCATATCAAAAATTTCACCGGACAATTGGCAAAACGCTATAAGACATGTCATAGCAGAGGAAGAGAAATTCTGGAAACTTGATATATCAATAGAGGAAACAGTAGAACCAATTATTATTTCTGTGGGAAGTGAGGAAACTGATGATGATGACTCCTTATCGGGAGAAAACGACTTACTTATTTAGGTATGTAACTCTATATTTTTATTAATTATAATAAGTTTATATGACGCTAGTACCCGAAATACAAACAAACAAATTAAAAGGAATCACCCCGTATTTCTCAAAACGAAATATGAGTGTTTTATGAGAAAATATTTTTTTGCACAGATTTTTTTTTAGTATCTAGGTATATCATATAAATTTGGTTGTGTGTATATTTATTATAAAATTTTAAGGAAATGTCCTAACCTAATATTTAGTAGGTATACTATTTTTATAAAAATAAATGTGGGTACTTAATATTGATAGTTTACTATTTTTATATTAAAGTAATTTCGCATTCCCCGTCACTGAGTTATAGAATTATTGGTTAATCTCTTATTTACATTTTATGATGGGGTGGTCATTCTAAAATCTAGTGAAAATTCAGATAAGAAGGTAACAACATTTACTTTTTTTCTGCATTGAAACAATCCGGTAAAAGACCCTTGCCATAAAAACTGTGCTATCATGCATTTTCAAACGGAGTATAATAGAAATAAATTTTTCAATGATATAAAAAAATTTAAATAGAAAACTTCAAAAAAATTTTTTGTTGCATAAAATTTTTATTGTTTAATCATAAACAAATAAAGAAGATTACAAATGATTTTATTGTTAGTCCTATAAAATCTTGATGGCCTAAAACTTCAAACATCATGTAGTTTCATGACAATTTGTTGAAAAAGCAAACAGCTGTAAGAGATAAGCCTAATCAATACTATGATAACATATAAATATCGGTATATAAAGAAGTTTATAGCCGAAATGTTTGTTTTTCTTTTACAAGGTGTGAAAAATACGTTATTTGGTAATAAACATAAAAAATAAATATGTTTCTATTAACATCTCAAACTTTAAGAAGAATATTTAAATTATTGCAAGATAATCACAATTCCGAAGTTAAAGAAGCGGGAATGCTACAAGGATGAGTCATGGGGCCTACTCTCTGCTTACTATGAAATAAATCTTGTGCATATTGTTTAATATATCATTTCTCACAAATATGTTAATGGGCGTTCGAAATGGGGGCTAGGAAATGGCGCTTCTCCACCAGCTCTTTGGAGTAGTGATACTGTTCTATGCCACAAATTGTTTTTTATATTTTATTTAATATGTACTGAATTTTATTGTCTTTAGCCCCACTGGATTTTTTTGCGGATGTACTTGTGGCTTTTAATTTAAGTTTACGTTCAATTGACTTTTTCATGAATATTGAGGTTTTTCACCATTTTCAAGCAGCTCAACTGATGAAGTCAGAGGTAAAAACCAGTTCAGACTTTGTCATATACATTTTGAAAATACTTTCGATTATATAGTGTTTCAAAAGCTCGTGGCAGCACAAACTTACATTTTTTTAAATGAAGAATTAAAAAGCTCTCACTGAGAGCGTTAAAAAAAATAGCATTATTAGTTATTTATGGTACTAGTGTGTTATGTTGAAAATAAGTCACGCGAGAAAAGTGCAATGAGATCATAATTAATAAGCTTTGGGATCAAATCAAAGCTAATTGCGTCTCAGTACCCTATAAATGTCAGAATGACTTGACAGTGACTTTTTACATTTTGGTCAAAGTAGGTTGTTTGTTTGGTTGCAACGGGCATGATACATTGTTAGCAAATGTTTAAATAAATTTTGACACTTGTCAGTTTTTCTTTCAGAAAAGGGAAGCTTTTTTGAAGAAAAAAAAGTATAGAAAATGGAGGAAACCGATGAAAATTACGTTCCTGAGGATATCCTTACGGAAGCGGAAGAAGCAGCGATGCAGATTTTGCCAGAAAAGTCCCGAGATGCTTACGACAAGCAGTTCAAAAATGTTTGGGTCTTGGATGAATTCACGGAAGATAAAAGGTATCTATTGGCTTATTTTTTACATTTGCAAAAAAAATTAGCCCCATCGTCGCTATGGACCAAATACTCGATGCTTCGCTCGACTATTCACCTTTATAAAAAAATCGACATTTCAAAATATGGCAAACTAACGAGCTTTTTGAAAAGGAAATCACAGGGATACAAACCAAAGAAGTCCAAGACATTAGAACGACCTGAAATATAGAAGTTTTTGATCGAAGCTCCCGACAACGAGTACCTGTTGATGAAAGTGGTTTTTATAATTGGGATTAGCGGTGCTTGTAGTCTTGTAGATGCGATGAATTGGTCAATTTGAAAAAAGAAAACATTCAAGTAAAGGGAAATATTTCACATAGTTTTGCCAGACTAAAACCAAGAAATCGAGAAGTTTCACCATACTTGAAGAAGGATTTCCAGTCAAGCCGATCAATTTGTGTAAAAAATACATGTCTTTGAGACCAAAAAATACTAGTTCTAGCCGCTTTTTTGTTTTTTACAAAAATGGGAGGTGTACCAGCCAGTGTGTGGGAATAAATACGTTGTCGAAGACACCTTCAAGAATTGAAATGTTTTTAAAATTGGAGGAACCAGTGCTCTACACCGGTTACTGCCTGAGAAGGTCTTCGGCGACTCTTTTGGCCAATGCAGTGGCTAACATAACTACTTTGAAGCGTCACGGAGGATGGAAGTCCTCGACCGTAGCAGAAGGATACCTAGAAGAATCGGCGCACAACAAAATACAAATTGCAGAAAAATTACAAGGTTCTAATGCGTCGGCGTCTTCCAGCACTATCAGCAGCTCGGCTGCTCTAAGGAAAAACCAAGTATGTGCATCCACACAAATTTTACAGGAGAGCCAAAAAACGTTTTGCGCCTGTCACTTAAATCTGCGCTTACTTGGTATTTCTCAGCTTTAAAAACTCAACTTCCAGTAAGGTTTCATGTACTTATTTTGTTTAGCTGGATAAAGGGGGTACTAATTACACTATATGTGTAAAAAACCAAATTTAGGAAAAAATGGCGCTTGCTTGGTTTTTCCTTAGAACAGCCGAGCTGTACCGGTATGGGAGCGTCTGGTTCCAATGAACCAACGAATTTTACAATGACTTCAAATTCGAATAAACCGTTAGCGTTTTCCTTTAATTGCAATATCAATATGAATTCTCCTTGTAATAGTAATAAATAAATAGAATATTACTTTATATATAAACGTGAGTTATAATCACTCACTAGAGAGTTATGAATTATAACACACTAGTGTATTATTATTTGATAGTTTACTTGTCTAAAATGACATTAATAATGACAGTCATAACTGTCATGTGTTGGATAAAAAATATTATATGGGTGTTTCAAAAAGATATGGCCAATTATTAGCAAAAATAACTCTGCAAAACAGGGGGGGGGGGGGATTTCAAAGTAGTGACTGCGGATTACTCTGTAATCCATTAGCCTCTCTGCAAAACAGTAAATCAAAATAAATCAACAGGTATTTATATTCAAATGTCATCATTCCCATATCGTTGGCTGTGCTCAGTATATTAATTACTACTTTTATCTATGGCTTCTTTAATACAGGGTGAAACAGAACTCAAAATAAGCAATATCTCAAAATTTTTAAATGAATCACCCTATAAGCATTTTTAGAATTTGTTAATACAATTAATAAGCTTTCAAACGATACAGTACTTTCAGGGTATAAGTTAATGGAAAATTGTATATATTTTATAATAACCGAAAAATTATGTATTTTACGTACACAAATTAAATAGTATCTATTAAATTTTGTATGTAGGTACCTTGTGAATTTTAGCAACAATTCTTGAAAGTGAAACATGTGTAAATATAATTTTTTTTGTAATTCCAGGTATAGTTGCCTTAAAAATAAGTTGGACAAATTGTTTTGATCGTTTTAACTGAAAATGTTTTTATATGTCGCTATCTTATCTGTAGAAAAGTAATGTATAAAAAAATATATATGAATAGCATTTCTTTAGAAGTTGAAACGATCAAAACAATTTGTCCAAATTATTTTGAAGGCAACTATACCTACGTGATTAAGAAATATTTTATTTAATTGAGCCAATATGGATCTTCATGATATTCAAAAATATCGCTTTAAACATAATTCCGAATATCTCTATAAAGGTATGCCGTCCTCTAGGGGTAACAGTAAAAAATAATAGACACATCCATTATTACGATTACAATTTGTAGAATATTCAAATTCCTTAGCAAACCTAAAATTTACGGGACGTTTACTTTAGTATCATAAAATATTTACAGGTTTCCATTAACTTATACCCTAAATGTACTATATCGTTTGTAATTGTACTAACAAATCGTAAAAAGACTTATAGGGTGATTCATTTGAAAATTTTGAGATATTGTTTGATTTGAGTTCTGTTTCACCCTCTGTATTAAAGAAGCCACAGATAAAATAGTATATTAAGTTTGGAGAACAGTAAGGGCTTTTTACCGATGGAAGACAATAGTTTGGAGGAGGAGCGAAGCGACGACTCCAATTATTGTCTGACATCGGTAACCCTTACCGTTAGACATGCTTATAACGTTTTTTGCACGATTGGGCAATAATAAACTATTAAATTATCCATTTTTTTTCATATTCAAAATTTCGATTCATCATATCAATATACATGTTATGGTTGCTAGGTAGTTAGTAGGATGCATAATAAGTATGAACATGGCTTTTTCTGCTGTCACTTAAAATGTCATGTTATGTCAATAAGTTTGGTTTTTGAGTCTTTCTTATTGATTATTATTATAATTTTCAAAATATGAGCGACGAAAGTGAATTTGAAGAAATAGATCTGGTATGGGAAGAAGGATGTGCCGCAACAATTCCTGCAAAATCAAAATTTCGGTATGAGAGTACCTATAAAATTCTGAACAGTAAGTGAAAATTCTGAACGGTAAGTGAAAAATCTGAACGGTAAGTAAAAAATCTGAACGGTAAGTGAATTACTTACCGTTCAGTTTTTCTTGACATTAGTAAATGCTCCTTACTGTCATCAAAATAGATATGGTAAACAGTCAAAAATGACCAATTGTGCAAAAAAAGTAATTAATACTGAGCACAGCAGGGAATGATATTTGAATACAAACACCTGTTGATTTATTTTGATTTACTGTTTTACAGAGAGTTAAAGATGGCGCCATTTTTGCTAATAATTGGGCCATATCTTTTAAAACACGCATATTATAATGCTAGATTCTTTTTAACGCTCTCGGTGAGATCTTGTAATGTAAGTTTGTGTTGCCACAAGTTTTTGGAACACCCTTTATATTCGAAAGTATTTTCAAAATGTGTATGATGAAATTCTCCAATATATTGAAGTTTTCTACCTTTTTGGAAAAGCTCAACTGATGAAGCCAGAGGCAAAAACCATATATGTATAACTAGTAGATAATGTTTATTTTTTTCATTAATATAAATTCCAACATAAAACAAACTCACCACGTTTCAGCTTCTCCAGCGGTTCGTGATGAAGCGATGGCGTATGCGGTACGACTCCCGGATGATGCGGTGAGTCATGCGATGTCACGTGATGACCAAGTACCGACGACGAGGTACCGCTCATGATACCGGAAATGGCGGAACTCACGGACACCGTAGTATCGTGGAGGGGATGATGACCGTGGATGTCGGAATTTGCCGAAGAAGTTGTTACGCCTGTCACTAAGTCTTGCAAACATAACGATGGGTCCTGCATGGATTCCAAACGTTCCATCACGTAGTTTAAAATTGTTGACGAAATTTTGTTAGGTTGGTTTTTAGTTACTGGGGTGTACTATCATAGTTTTTGGCTGAAATAGATAAAGAAAATGTTAAAGCTTGAAATATTTTTAAGATACGAGAAAATATTTTATTGAAATACATTAATAATAAAAACTAACATGAAAAAAATGATAATTAACGATTAAATTTTTTATTATTCGCCTACATTTCATCATAATACAAATATTCGTGCATTTTATAGAATTTAAAAGTATTTCTATCGTACTCAAAAATGGGAATATCTAGAGTTTTAACGGTTGCCACCCTTATATTGATAGAAGATGACAGCACTGCTGACAGTTGACAAGATCAAAGTTTGACAGTGGACAGTTGACAAGGATAGAGTTTGACAGAAGCAAAGGTCGAAGTAGTAGTGTGAAACTTGCCGTAAAATAATCTTATCTAATAAAAAATCACATAGGCCAAGCCCATGTGATTCTCTCGGCGAAAAGTCACTCTTTGGTAGGTTCCCATTGCTTTCCAAAGAGGGGTAAGGAGTATTAGAAAGGGAGGAAATATGGGTTTGGTTAAAGGAAGTGGGCATGTGATAATGGTTTCCCCCTTTATATTGGGAGATAAACCAAGACTCGCGTGGGCAGGGGCGCATCCCTGAAGTTGATCTGTCATCTATCATAGATGAGTATCTACCCGCTTTTGTTACAAATCACAATATGCATTTATATAGGTAGATATATTATTTTGAAAATAAACTAATTGTATTCAAAACTATTAGTCTTACAGAGCTAGTAACCATTTTCTTGGGGTTTTTCGAATCAGACTACTATTGAAAAACTATTTTCTCAAAAAAGGTACGAAGTTTAAAAAATAGTACAATTTCCGAGGTATAATTTTTTTACATTTTTTGAGCAATTTTCAATTTATTTTGAATTGTGTTGCGCCCAAACTATCTAAACAAACTTAACGTTAATTATACCGATTTTATCACAAAAAATAGTATTTTTAAATTCCTTAAATAAAATTATATTAAAAGACACATTTTTAATAAATCTTATCAGAAAAGATGGTTCTAATCACTTTGTGACGTAAATTTAAATCCTTGATAAAAATAAATATCAGTTTAAAAATTTTTCTCGACTTTTGTTTTTCGGTATTTCGTATCTTATATTCCAGCTAGACTTCATGCCTCCATTCCAAATAATTTTTTAACTTTTCATAAAGAGTAACTTTTTGTCGTAAAGGTATTAATAAAAAAGTTTTCCAATTTAAGTAAACACGCTGTACATAATATAATACGTACTACAATGAAAATAGAATTGAAAGTATTATTAAAAAATAAAAAAATATATTTCTTATAAAATCGATTACTTATTTTTATAAAACCCTTAATACGACCCTGTGTACCAGTCACATTGATCTTAGACGATCCGTCAATTTTCATGTCGTATATGTGTTTTTATGTGTTATGTGTTTTTTGCGTTTAGTGAGGCTTTTTTTGCAAGAATTCACGAACATCGACTACACCAACACGTGAATGTCGAGGCCATCCAGCTCCTGGACAACAGTGATCTAGTAAGAAGACTCAAAAGGAAGAAGCCCTTTGAGTTAGTGTGAGTGCAAGTGACAGAAAAAAACAGAGCATAGTGCGAAGTGCGCAGTAGTGAAAACACGTTAAGTAAGGTGTAAAAAAATTTATCAGAACTTAAGGTACACTAGCGAATAGACTTTAGATATCCAATCTTCACGTATTAATTTAAGTTGGACAAAAATTACTCATTAATCGTTATGTGATATTAACCAATGCCCCGTAAAGGGTATTTTAATATAAAAAAAGTGAGGCTTTTCTATCGAAAAATTGTTAAATTGACCGGCTTGAACCCACATCTCAGCATAACCGACATTGTGAACAGTTAATAACAATAAAAGAATGACATGTCATTTTCCCCTAATTTTTGTAATTTAAATCTATGTTGAGCAATACCAAGACTGGAACGAAAATTCAAGTAGGTGTATATGCGGGAACGACTTGCCTGAATGGATATTTTTGGAAAATCAAAGGTAAAGAAAAAACCTGCTTAATTAACACATGGCGACCCTTTTGAGTCCTCGAAATTCTGAAGGAAAAAAGGGAATACAGTTGTCTGGTCTTTGGGTATAATTCTATTTATAATAATTGATGATGATGTTTTATGATGCTTTTCATGCGAAACAAGTGCAGTAGCACTTATCGCTTATCATTCGTTGTATTTATTGAATAAATAAATAAAAAAAATAATAAAACTTATGCGTTAGAAGCGCGATTGGTTTAAATCTAACTGGCAACTGTGGTTGCGCGCGGCCGCTAAAGGAGCGCTCGCGTTGATCCAGCCGATGTCGGGCTGGCGTATAAGAATAATATATTTTTTTAAACTCGTATTCTCATCCGAAAGAAAACGATTTTGATCTCGATTTGATGTAATTTTTCATGCCTTTTTTTCAACCACTTTTATTAGTAATTAGGGCCTTAACATCATGCGAAACTATTGGCTCACCTTGTACAGTATGAAGCGTAACACACTGTAAAGAAATAGACACTGACGCTAAGACCTACAGTGCGGGTCATAAGTGAGAAAAAGTTCGGCTGCTTTGACAAAAATATCTTTAGAGAAATTATAAAACTAAAATATAGAATGCCTTTAGATCTATGAATTTAAAATATTAGAATGTTTTATTTAATTTTAAAATCAGAAATAAATAGAAAATCTATTTCATGTTTTAATCCCAATTTTAATGATATTTCTACAACTTTTGAAGAACTTATGGTTAAAAAAAATAATGCAAGGTCCTGTAGTCCATATTTGTAAGACAAAGAAGAATATTTGGCATTCACCGTTTATTTTTCTTTAGTGCACCCTTTCAAACATCAATTTCGTCCTTAATTCCTGATACTGTATATAAATTTGGCCTGATTTTCTTCGCCTTATTGGCGTATAAAATCCCGGATTGTCGCCACAAATCAACCAACTAAAATCACTCAGCAAAAATCTCGAGATCACTTAAAAAGTCGGTAAGTAAATCCAGGTGCGACGTGAAACAAAGACCAAAAGTCGCTTAAGTCCACGAAAAAAGCTGCGGAGCTTAAAAACAGCTTTGGCCAGGTTTAGATCGGATCAGGAGCGTCGCGGCGGCGAAGCCTGCAGCGTCGGTCTGGAGAGCTTTGCGGATACTAAGCTACCGTTTTCCCTCCACGTTTCGAATTACCCGTGGCGCTACGACGGACGCTGCTTTTGCTAATTTTAGGATGTACGCACAATTACTGGATGACTTATTGTAGACAATTTTTTTACAAATTGGTTAAAAACAATCGCCATTTTAGTTGCGAAATGTGCACGAGATTCCTTTTTAGAGTTTGAAACAAGTAAACTGTATAAATTTGTAATCGATGTTTATAAAATTCGATGCGAATGTAATACATTTTATATAGGAGAAACATCTAGACCTTTTCGTATCAGACTTAATGAACACCAATCATACATTAAAAATAAACAATTCGAAAAATCAAAAATATGTGAACATGCTTGGGATTTTGGCCATAAAATACAACGGAATTCTTCAACTAGATTATTAAAAGAAACTAATAATAATTGTAACCGCAAAGGTAAAGAAGCAGCATTGATATGCTTAAATAATAACGAATGTGTTTCTAATTGTTCGGTTGATATTTCAAAAATTTGGATGCCTATTTTACAAAAACAGTTAATTGCAAAAAGGATACCGTCTATATCATAAGTTTTTTATCAGGTTTTTTCTTACGATAATATTATTATGAAGATATTATTATGAAGAATATGTTGGCAACAGGTTTTGGCATTTTAAATTGTTTTAATATACAGAGCGAAGAGTATTTGAAGTATCAATCCACTATGAACCATCGAAATGAACATACATGTATTTTTATTATACTTTCGAAATATGAGAAAACTATTTTTACTTTAATTTTCGCTGTGTTGAAAGCTTGAAAGAGCCTTGAAGAAAATCGCCGAAAATATCAATTGCGGATATTTTCCCAGTTAAAACTCCACTTCTATAAAAACGCTATGAGATATCAATTTTCTGATTCTGCTATTAGCAGTGCAAATCATTTTTAGATCGGTTTCGGAATTATTCAATATCCAAATACATACTTTATTTGGATATCGAACTCAACATCAGCTCCAAAGCCAAACATACATGATTCGAAGATCATGGTCTGTATCTGGTTGCACCAACAGTGGCGGATCTAGGGACTTTTTCAGGTGGGAGGGGAATCAGTTAATGGAAATTTATAACCAAAGTGATTAAGTGATAAAAATTTGGGATTGCCCCACTATTGGGACAATAGCATTCTAATATTGGTTTTCCAATATTGGTATAAGTAAACAATATTGCCACAATATTGTTTACACCAATATAATCGAGCAATCAATTTGAGTACCTAATTGCGCAAGCGCCATTTTACGATTGCCAGATCAAAGTAGTCTTTTTGTGGAAGAAATTGATTTGTCTAACGTTAAGGGTGTAAGATGTAAGTAAGTGAACAATAATAGTGAGTGAATAGCAACAGTGCTGGCACGCAAGTACGTTCTTATTATAATTACTTTGAATTTGGTCCCTCCAACCTCCAATAAACATAACCTCAATCTCGAAACCTGATAGACACATTGCAAAATATATTTCAAGTATTTTCGAGTATAACCAACAATATGAAGAATTGAATCTTATTGAGGAATCATTAAAGGAAAACGATGAACTTAATAATGAAATGATAATATAGTTAATTATGTAATAACAATAATATTTCCTAGGCACCTACATGAACTACGCCAAATGGGGAATTTGATTCTCAAGAAATTGATATTCGTGTCATGGGAGGCAACCCAAAAGAACTTTTACCAATTTAATCATTTATTCAATTGTCATAAGTCAGTTAATGATGATAAGTAATTCAATGATACATAAATATTTTTTTAGGAGCTATTCAAGAAAAATTCCCCTTATCAACAGATAAAGATATCCTAAAATGCGTTGGAAGCAATTTAGCCAGGCTGGTGATCGAGAAGGAGGTGGCTGGGACAGACAAAATAATGTATCATCGGCGGATCCAGAGGGGGGGCTGCAGCACCCACAGCCTTTAGGTCACGTTTTTTAATATATTCCATAGCATCCCGACCCTCAACCCCACCCGGGTGGAAGACAGCCCCCCCGGGATATATTTGATACCATCAGGATATATTTGACATAATCGGGATATATTTGCATAATCGGGATATGTGTGACATTTTCTAGGAGATTTTGTCAAAGTCTGGCATTTTTTTTTATCAAATCATTATATTGTGTGTTTAGAATCCATATTTTAACCATATAGATATTTGAAAGAGTTTTTGTTGGTTACAGATTTCAGTTGTGGAGGAATAATGCAATATCTTATTTCAATAGTGACCCAATGTTGCAAAGAAATATTTATTTAACCAATATTACGAAATGTTCACACTTCTACAGGGTGCGCCAATTATTTCCACTCGATCTCTAGCACCGAAACTAAAAGAGATATCAACAAGATTTTTTGTAGGGGTAGACAGTGTCACTCGGACTACAATTTTAAAATATTTTGATGTATACAGGGTGGCTAATTTTTGTGGAATGAAAATTAATTTGGTTTTTTTAAATTGAACACCCTGTATACGATTATGTCTTCTGAGTCTACTTAATATTAGATTTACGGTAGTTTTTTGTATTTGTAAATCCGACGCGGCGTTGACAAGTTATTCCTATTTTAAGCAGATTTAATGAAAAAACAGCACTTCAGAAATATTACCACAAAAACCACATTTTTTAAAAAATTCCTCAAAAAAGCTACTATGATGTAAATGAAACATGCACCTATCACAATAATCACACAACATCTTCACCTGTTACACAGGGTGTTTGCCGATGGCGTGCCAATAGTCTAGTTTTCAAATGGCAATAACTTAATTTTTTCAAATGGGACAACCTGTATATTTTTCTTCAGTTAGAAGCTCTCCCTAATACGCATTAAAAAAATATAGGGTTTTGCACATCTACCTTTACTATTTACTTTAATAATTGACGTTAAGTGACAAACAACATATTTTACACAATTTTTAATAAGTACAAAATTTTACAAAGTTTAATCGTAAGAAAACTACAATAGTGAAAGTTAAAATTTATAGTAGGTGTTCAAAATGTCTTCCATTTTCATTTATACATTTTCTTGCCCTTTTTTTCATTAATTTACGCACATCTCTTAGCATTGCAGGGGTCACCTGTCTAAATGCTGCAGTAATTCTTTCTTTCATATTTTCTTTTGTGGTAACCTCTTCTTTGTAAACAATATTTTTAATAAAACCCCACAAGAAAAAATCGCAAGGTGTAAGGCAAGGCGATCTAGTAGGCCAATTTATAGGTCCTCCCCTTCCTATCCAACGATCCTGAAATTCCCTATTTAACCAATTGCGAACATATAATAGGTAATGTGGTGTGGCACCATCTAATTGAAACCACATTCCGTTGCGATAATTTTGAGGCACATTTTGCAATAAGTTGCGAAAATAATGTTCTAAAAAATCTAAAAATATAGCTCCATTTACAGTCCCATCAAAGAAATAGGGACCAATTACATAATCACCTATTATTCCCGCCCACACATTCAAAGACCATCGATACTGTGATGTGGTTCTAAATAAATGTTCATTGTGGTCCGAATAATAATGGAAGTTGTGTCTATTTACACAACCGTTCTTATGAAACGTGGCTTCGTCGGAGAATAAAACTTTGTTTAAAAAGTTACGCTCTGTATTTATCTTGTTTATTAACCATCTATACAATATTCCACTCTACGCGCGAAATCACGTGGTAACAATTCTTGGTGAAGCTGGATATGATAGGGGTGATATTTATTCTTTTTTATTATGCGTCTAATTGTGTTATTGGAAATATCTAACTGATTGCTTAATTGCCTTGTGCTTATATTGGGATCTTCAACTATACTGATCATTACCTTATATTCGTTGTCAATAGTAACAGCTGTAGTTTCACGTGAATGTTTTTCATACTTGACGGTTCCTGTTATATCAAATATATTCTTTAAATTCTCAAAAGTATCCTTTTGTGGATGACGTCTTTCTGGGTATCTTTGACGATAGACCCTACTAGCAAGAAACGCATTTTTTTGACATTCACCCAGTATCCATATCATATCAATATAATTCTTATTAAAATACATTTTTTACACACAATACCGATTAGATATAGTAGACGTGATACAATACAAAATTTTATGTTGACAATTAATGCCATAACAAAATATACCTACTGTCATTTTCATAGGTAACTTGATTTCTTATTAAAAATTGTGTAAAATATGTTGTTTGTCACTTAACGTCAATTATTAAAGTAAATAGTAAAGTTAGATATGCAAAACCCTATATTTTTTTAATTGCGTATTAGGGAGAGCTTCTAACTGAAGAAAAATATACAGGGTGTCCCATTTGAAAACATTAAGTTATTGCCATTTGAAAACTAGACTATTGGCACGCCATCGGCAAACACCCTGTGCAACAGGTGAAGATGCTGTGTGATTATTGTGATAGGTGCATGTTTCATTTACATCATAGTAGCTTTTTTGAGGAATTTTTAAAAAAATGTGGTTTCTGTGGTAATATTTCTGAAGTGCTGTTTTTTCACTAAATCTGCTTAAAATAGGAATAACTTGTCAACGCCGCGTCGGATTTACAAATACAAAAAACTACCGTAAATCTAATATTAAGTAGACTCAGAAGACATAATCGTATACAGGGTGTTCAATTTAAAAAAACCAAATTAATTTTCATTCCACAAAAATTAGCCACCCTGTATACATCAAAATATTTTAAAATTGTAGTCCGAGTGACACTGTCTACCCATACAAAAAATTTCTTTTAGTTTCGGTGCTAGAGATCGAGTGGAAATAATTGGCGCACCCTGTATATTGGCCCAATGATTGGGTTCTAATATGTAGCGAATATTCGGCAATACTTAGCCAATATTGGACCAGTATTGTCTTTCCACTATATCGGGTTCTTTACGACAACGCTCGGCCTCATGTCGCAAAAGTCTTAAAAAAAGATTTGGAGAGATAAACAAAAACGGACCGATCTATGACCATCAAATACTTAGGAAATCGGGCTACAAATACAAACTACCCACTAAAATAGAAATCGAATAAAGATTATCCCCTCTTAACTGATGCAACGACGACAATTACAGTAACGCTGCCAATAAAAACAAAAACGTTCACATTTAAAACAATGAATAGCGAAACGGAGCTCTTTAACTTGCAATCCGACCAACGATCATCGGTATAAAATCTCAAAATCTGCGGGTATATGTAGAAAAGCTCTGGAGTTCTGAGTGCAGAAATCCAGGTCGATCTGTGTCGGACTAGAGGCAAAGCTGCAGACTTAGTTTAAATACCAGAAAGACTTAGTTCGCTCTTTTGACGCTTTATAATAATAAAATAATGAGCTCTCCTGTTATTATGTTCCATTAAGGGAAATTGATTGTTTTTTAATGGTTTTGTAAGAAAGCAAGAGTAAGTGAGTTGGTTAAAATTGTTCTAGAATTCATTTTTGTTGCTCATAGAGGTTTGTTTGCTTTTAGATTTTTCAAATTGGATTAATAAAACCACTTTTTTTGCTATTTAGTTTTTGGAATATCTGTACATTTAAAATTTACAATTTTCTAAGTATTTTCCTCAACAAAAAAAATAGTATATTACATACGAGTGTTACAAATATCTTATTACACATAAGTAGATATACGCATTTCTGCGAGTGTGTAATTGCTTAAAAACACGAGTCTTGTATAATATTTTATCTACGACCAAATAAAAATTCATATACTCACTAGAAAAAATTATATTAAATTATTTTTTCGTCGACCTCTACAAAAAATGACATTTAACGTACTAATTTCCGAATGGAAAGTCAACTATTTTTGAAGGCAAGTACTCAAATGACTCGCACCCTGCCGTATCCTAGTGGCCACAGCGGCCGAAAAGTGTTTCCGGACGAAAAGTGTTTGCTAACGAAAAATGCTTGCCTTCAAAAATGGTCGATTTTTCTTTCGGAAATTAGTACGTTTTTGTAGACGATAAAAAGTAATGTGGGTCTCGGCGAAAAACTGTCTATTGTCTCGCCTGCTTGCTATCCTCGGCTATCAATTTGCAGACTCTACTATAATAGACAGTTTTTCGTCTTTGGCACATAAATAACTATTTCAGTATAATAATTAATAGTAAAATTAGAACATTCTTTGGGGGTTTGTGTTATATTAAGAATTTTATGGGCGGTAGATATTTTTGAAGACGCTGAATTCAAACATGATTTTAAAATACGTTTGTTGAAACCAATGAAATTGGCAGTTGGCAGCTGTCACCTTACAGTCAAATGATTTTTTCCAATTGACAATTTTTTAGTATCACATTAAATTAAAATTAATACTATTTTTCATATAATAATGTTAACTATTCTTAATTACTTAATAATTGCTTAAGATTTCTCGAAAGAGAAATGGATTTTTGAATGTATATATAAGTGTTCAAAAATATATCTCGCCCCTGTGCACGTAATGTAATTTTACTACAATTGATGTAGTAAAATTACATTAAATTACGGTTTAAATTTGTTACAACCGTAATTTAATGTAAAATCACTAATTATTTTTTACAGCGCGTGTCAGTTAAATGTAATTGTCTATTTACCAAAATAAAAATAACGCGTATTAATACGTATTCTAGTAGGAAGTAGATAGAGACTATTTTCCAAACATTTTCATATTTTGCTTATACTTTTTCTCCCGTTTTTCCATTAGCTAATATTTTTTGCTGGTAAATTTTTATTGATGTAATTGTCCAGACATTTTTACAATTTTTTCCCATTTTACTCACACTTTTTCTCCCGTTTACTAATTAATATTTTTGTTTTTTGGTAAATTTTGATAATATCAATTGATTTTTTATTCAAAATTCTTCTTTTTTTACTTCTGTGCACTGTTAATTAGAACTCAACAGTGAAATGGTCGCGAATTTTTAATTTCGTCCAATTTTTCTCTTAGAATGTTAATTTTCTCCATGAACCAGGTTTCAAGTGTCGCTGTGTCACCCTCTATTCATTAAGCAAAAAAAAACTATAATGACAGTTAGACAATTCTAAAATCAATAAGAATGTTTCCGTTATTTCAACCAATTGAAAATAAATGTAAATAAGATGTTTATACGCTTTTAAATAATTGTTTATTATTAATAACATGTTCTATTATAAACAAAATATCTATCGGATACAAAATAAAACAAAAATAAATTCTTTAAACCATATTAGAAATGCGATTAAATCCGTTTTAGAATAAAAATGTAATGTCATCATCAGATGAGCAATAATGTGTCAATAAACACTAAAAAAATTGTAGGATAAACTTTATAGCACATGTGGCTCTCAGATAAGGAATGATTTATTGTTACCTTTTATAATTTATATCCCTATATCCATCCATTATCATAAACAATCTTTAAACGGTTCATTTTAGTGCTGAAATTGTTGCTATTTGAATATACAACAGATAATAAGGTTTAATAGGCACTATCGACGTGTTCCGGGATGTCAATCCATAATTAAAATAATTAAGACTTCATTATATCACATTCAGTTTGTTGTAGATAAAAAAGTATTGAAATAATAGGAAATGTATGGAGGATTTCGACATATAGCGAAACTTTTATCAAGCGCACCAATTCGTTTCCTTGGTTTTCCGCAAGCAAGTTGCTTAAAACTTGTCGCTTTATTTAAAAAAATAGTAAAATGCATGTCACTGAAACTACTTTCAATCACTAGCCCCTACTTATCCCTTCTACTGGGTGTATTTGAATTCCACGTCGGAAAAACAACACGTATTTTCAGGCTATCCAAGAGTCGACCCAATTTTTGGCATCTTCATCAGAATGGAAATGCTGTTCAGCCAGCCGATGTTCCATCTATCGGAACAAGTGATAATCCGAAGGAGGAATGTTTGGTTTTACAACGTATAGCAAATTCACTTTGTCGTATAGAGGCCGTTTTTCCTTTAATAACCAGCTCAAACTCATCAATTACATAGTCAGGCGATCTCCCGTGATGGTTTGAGTAGCTGATCCCATCAAATGGAGAGAAGAAGCACGATTTTCTATACTTAGGGTTATCGCAATGTATTTAGGTATTTTTTATCGCCAGTCATGTCATGGTACGATGTAAAATACCCATTCCTAAAACTCTCAACTGCTTCGAAACTCCTAATGATTCTGCAAATTCAGCTATACTCTGTTTGAAAATGATTAATAGCAAAATTTTTATGACCCAGAAGATAAACCCCAATATAACATAATAAATCAGTGGCGGATAATTTCTAAAATAAAATGTTTAGCATTATTTGTTCCAAAATGAAATCTTGGGATTTCTTCCTAATATTTTTAATAATACCAGTTTATTTCAATTCTTGTGTGATTGTATAACACGCAGAATTGTTAGTTCTAATTATACTCTTGCGAAATTAAAGTGCAATTTAGCCATGCATATGAAAACTTTAGTGTTAAATGTACATGACGCTCTTGTACATGAACATTTCAATAGTATACTGTTCGGAGTATAGTTTCTAAGTGTTCACATATGACCGGAGTTGGAGAAGCAACCGTTTATAGACTTTTGAAGCAACGAAAGGATGGAAGTATTACAGAAGCACTCAAATAGACGGTACTATGAAACAACTGATCCGAAGAAAAGTGCATTCGTTTTATTTACAAAAAAAAGATACCTACTTTGGATAACCTTTTAGTAGATATTAATGGAGACGAAACTTTGCTAAACGTTAAAAGAGACAAATTGTGGAAAACTTTACATGACTTAGACTTCGTTTGGGAGAAGAACAATAGAAAATCTGCGCTCATAGAGAAAGATGAAGTTATTTGTTGGAGGAGGCAAAATTTAAGGGAAATTAAAATTAAGAAGAGAAGACAAAAATATTTTTTATTTAGATGAAACATGGATAAATGAAGGACATTTTGTGAAAAATGTTTGACAAGATAAACAGGTTACAAATGCTCGTCATCAGGCATTTATAGAAGGTTTCCAAATGGTAAAGGTCCCCGTTTAATTATCACTCATATTGGAGGAGATAAAGGATTTGTTGATAGAGGCTTGTTAGAATTTGTTTCAAATTCTACGAAAGACTACCATTAAGAAATGACTGCTGATGTTTTTGAGGAATATTTCAGTCAAATGATAGATTTATTACCGACCAATTCTGTAATAGTTATGGACAATGCTAGTTATCATTCAAGATTAAAGGAACTGTTACCTAACACTAAATGGAAAAAGCAGGAACTCTCCGATTGGCTAATAACCAAAGAAATAGTGGCAGAAGAGGGATTACTCAAAAAAGAGCTATTGCAGTTATGTAAACAACATTCACCAAAATTTAAGAAGTATAGTGTAGATGAAATAGCAAAAGAACATGTTGAGGTTGCCACCTTATCACTGTGAACTTAACCCCATCGAACTATTCTGAGCTCAAATGAAGGGATATGTCGCGAGAAACAATACAACATTTAAACTTCAAGATGTTCGTCAACTATTATGTGACTCCATATCAAAAATTTCACAGGACAATTGGCAAAACGCTATAAGACGTGTCATAGCAGAGGAAGAGAAATTCTGGAAACTTGATATGTTAATAGAGGAAACAATAGAACCAATTATTATTTCTGTTGGAAGTGAGGAAACTGATGATGATGACTCCTTATCGAGAGAAAACGACTTACTTATATTTAGGTATGTAACTTTATATTTATATATAAATACAAACAATCAAATTTATATGGAATCACCCCGTATTTCTAAAAACGAAATATGAGTGTTTTATGAGAAGATATTTTTTTGCAAAGATTTTTTTTGTATCTATATCATATAAATTTGGTTGTGTGTAGGTATATTTATTATTAAAATTTAAGGAAATGTCCTAACCTAGGTATACTATTTTTATAAAAATAAATGTGAGTACTTAATATTGACAGTTTACTATTTTTTATATTAAAGTAATTTCGTGTTCCCCGTCACTGAGGTATATAATTATTGGTTAATCACTTAGCTTTGCTTATTTACAATTTAAGATGTATTGTGTTCGAGATTTTTCGGGGTGGTCATACTAAAATCTAGTGAAAATTCAGATAAGAAGGTATCATTTACTTTTTTTCTGCATTGAACAATCCGGTATAAAGAGCTTTGCCATAAAAACTGTGCTATCATGCATTTTCAAACGGAGTATAGCATCTGATATGAATCTTCATAAGTAATGCCTTTATAATTCTTCATCTAGCGTTTTTATCCTTAAGAGCAAACCGAACCCTTTGAAAAATTTTAAAATCATTCTAAGCCTTTAGTGTTAGTCTGATTATTGTGAAATTTTTAAGGAAATACTAATAATTACAAAACTTAGCGTGGAGACCCTTGATTTTTTTGTAAACCTTCGATTTTTCGTTTGAAATTTTAAATGGAAAATCACAAAAAGAAGGACAATTGCCATTCTGTATTAAATCTATGAAAATTTGCTCCCATTTGCTTTCATAAATATCAAGAAGTTTTTAAAATAATATGCTTTCCCACTCTTTTCTTAAATATCTTTGCATAATGCTGCTTCGTCGTTTCAGAAATTTAAAGCTCTCGAGAAACATTCCATCGCCAATTTTATATTAGAAAATCCTCATAAAATAGAAGTGATATTTGCTTTTCACACAAGAGCTTCGGATTGCTCTTAACATCAAATTCGTTATTTTTTAAGCGTCTAAACATGTTGGTCCACCGGAATTTTTATGGGTACAGCAGTGCAGTAAAATTTCCCGCAAATACCATCTTAAACTAGACGCACGCCATCTATTGAAAAACAGTTCGAGCGACATGTCAATAAAATGTTCCACCATGCCAGGGAGTAGTTCCCAAAAAGTTATAAAATTAGACATTAAAATAATACGAATACTAAAATTTCATATCTAGTTATATATTTTAACTTATTCTTAAACCAATTATATGAATACTGATCTGGCACTGTATACATAAACTCTTAACGAAGGCTTTGATGTAATGATTTTATAATAAGATGTATATTTTGAATTTTCTATAATCATACCTCGTACTATTGAAATAAATAAATAAAAAAGGTTTAAAAATAAAACATTTTTAAAATTCTCAAATCTACCTTTTTACGTTTCCCATTTTGTTCCGTCGGGCATCAGGAATGCAATTTATATGGCAAACACAATTGTCAAAAGGCGGACAAAATAAGTTTTGCATTTTGCATATTAACAAAAAATCAGCTGAAATGATGTTGAGTAATTGATATAATAAGATCGGATGGTGAAAATTCAGAACAGGGCCAGAATTCTGTGTCAATAATTATGTTCGAAATAAATTATGCGCTGCAAAACATCCCCCGAAGAGACTAGAAAGGTTCTTCGCATAAATAAGAATAATCTGCCACCCTTTAGCAGCAGTAAATGTAACATTAACGAAAAATCAGCTGAAATGATGTTGATTAATTTATATAATAAGATCGGATGGTGAAAATTCAGAACAAGGCCAGAATTCTACGGCAATAATTGTGTTCAAAATAAATTATGCGCTGCAAAACATTCCCCGAAGAGACTAGAAAGGTTCTTTGCATAAATAAGAATAATCGCCACCCTTTAGCAGTAGTAAATGTAACATTAACAAAAATCAGCTGAAATGATGTTGATGAATTGATATAATAAGATCGGATGATGAAAATTCAGAACAAGGCCAGAATTCTACGTCAATAATTATATTCAAAATAAATTATGCGCTGCAAAACATTCCCCGAAGAGACTAGAAAGGCTCTTCGCAAAAATAAGAATAATCTGCCACTCTTTAGTAGCAGTAAATGTAACATTAACAAAAAATCAGCTGAAATGATGTTGATTAATTTATTTAATAAGATCGGATGGTGAAAATTCAGAACAGGGCCAGAATTCTACGTCAATAATTCTGTTCAAAATAAATTATGCGCTGCGAAACATTTCCCGAAGAGACTACAAGGGTTCTTCACATAAATAAGAATAATCGCCACTCTTTATTAGCAGTAAATGTAACATTAACAAAAAATCAGCTGAAATGATGTTGCTTAATTCACATAATAAGATCGGATAGTGAAAATTCACAACAGGGACAGAATTCTACGTCAATAATTGTGTTCAAAATCAATTATGCGCTGCAAAACATTCCCCGAAGAGACTAGAAAGGTTCTTCACATAAATAAGAATAATCGCCACTCTTTAGTAGCAGTAAATGTAGCATTAACAAAAAATCAGCTGAAATGATGTTGATTAATTTATTTAATAAGATCTGGATGGTGAAAATTCAGAACAGGGCCAGAATTCTACGTCAATAATTATGTTCAAAATAAATTATGCGCTTGCAAAACATTCCCCGAAGAGACTAAAAAGGTTCTTCACATAAATAAGAATAATCGCCACCCTTTAGCAGCAGTAAATGTAACATTAACAAAAAATCAGCTGAAATGATGTTGATTAATTTATTTAATAAGATCGGATGGTGAAAATTCAGAACAGGGCCAGAATTCTACGTCAATAATTCTGTTCAAAATAAATTATGCGCTGCGAAACATTTCCCGAAGAGACTACAAGGGTTCTTCACATAAATAAGAATAATCGCCACTCTTTATTAGCAGTAAATGTAACATTAACAAAAAATCAGCTGAAATGATGTTGCTTAATTCACATAATAAGATCGGATAGTGAAAATTCACAACAGGGACAGAATTCTACGTCAATAATTGTGTTCAAAATCAATTATGCGCTGCAAAACATTCCCCGAAGAGACTAGAAAGGTTCTTCACATAAATAAGAATAATCGCCACTCTTTAGTAGCAGTAAATGTAGCATTAACAAAAAATCAGCTGAAATGATGTTGATTAATTTATTTAATAAGATCTGGATGGTGAAAATTCAGAACAGGGCCAGAATTCTACGTCAATAATTATGTTCAAAATAAATTATGCGCTTGCAAAACATTCCCCGAAGAGACTAAAAAGGTTCTTCACATAAATAAGAATAATCGCCACCCTTTAGCAGCAGTAAATGTAACATTAACAAAAAATCAGCTGAAATGATGTTGCTTAATTCACATAATAAGATCGGATAGTGAAAATTCACAACAGGGACAGAATTCTACGTCAATAATTGTGTTCAAAATCAATTATGCGCTGCAAAACATTCCCCGAAGAGACTAGAAAGGTTCTTCACATAAATAAGAATAATCGCCACTCTTTAGTAGCAGTAAATGTAGCATTAACAAAAAATCAGCTGAAATGATGTTGATTAATTTATTTAATAAGATCTGGATGGTGAAAATTCAGAACAGGGCCAGAATTCTACGTCAATAATTATGTTCAAAATAAATTATGCGCTTGCAAAACATTCCCCGAAGAGACTAAAAAGGTTCTTCACATAAATAAGAATAATCGCCACCCTTTAGCAGCAGTAAATGTAACATTAACAAAAAATCAGCTGAAATGATGTTGATGAATTGATATAATAAGATCGGATGGTGAAAATTCAGAACAAAGTCAGAATTCTACGTCAATAGTTATATTCAAAATAAATTATGCGCTGCAAAACATTCCCCGAAGAGACTAGAAAGGTCCTTTGCATAAATAAGAAAAATCTCCACCCATTAGCAGCAATAAATATAATATTAACAAAAAATCAGCTGAATTGATGTTGATTAATTGATATAATAAGATCGGATGGTGAAAATTCAGAACAGGGCCAGAATTCTATGTCAATAATTATGTTCAAAATAAATTATGCGCTGCAAAACATTTCCCGAAGAGACTACAAAGGTTCTTTACATAAATAAGAATAATTGCCATCCTTTAGCAGCAGTAAATGTAACATTAACAAAAAATCAGCTGAAATGATGTTGATTAATTGATATAATAAGATCGGATAGTGAAAATTCAGAACAAGGCCAGAATTCTACGTCAATAATTATGTTCAAAATAAATTATGCGCTGCAAAACATTTCCCGAAGAGGTTCTTCACATAAATAAGAATAATCTGCCACCCTTTAGCAGCAGTAAATGTAACATTAACAAAAAATCAGCTGAAATGATGTTGATTAATTTATATAATAGGATCGGATGGTGAAAATTCAGAACAAGACCAGAATTCTATGTCAATAATTATGTTCAAAATAAATTATGCGCTGCAAAACATTCCCCGAAGATACTAGAAAGGTTCTTCGCAAAAATAAGAATAATCTGCCACTCTTTAGTAGCAGTAAATGTAACATTAACAAAAAAATCAGCTGAAACGATGTTGATTAATTGATATAATAAGATCGGATGGTGAAAATTCAGAACAAGGCCAGAATTCTACGTCAATAATTATGTTCAAAATAAATTATGCGCTGCAAAACATTCCCCGAAGAGACTAGAAAGGCTTTTCGCAAAAATAAGGATAATCTGCCACTCTTTAGTAGCAGTTAGCAGTAAATGCAATATTAACAAAAAATCAGCTGAAATGATGTTGATTAATTGATATAATAAGATCGGATGGTGAAAATTCAGAACAGGGCCAGAATTCTACGTCAATAATTATGTTCAAAATAAATTATGCCCTGCAAAAATTCCCTGAAGAGACCAGAAACGTTCTTTGCATAAATAAGAATAATCTGCTACTCTTCAGTAGCAGTAAATATAACATTAGCAAAAAATTAGCAAAAATGATGATAATTATGAAGACAGTAGATTGTGATTGCGGGTCAACTGAGTCAAGATGGAAACGTTTTTCGCATAAGAATAATTTGACGTAGATTTTTTTCAAATAAATATATAACTGGTGCCTACATCTTTTTTTCCCTATTTTTTTGTTAAAAACTATAAGATTGCAGTCTTACAAACTAATTTCTATTTCTATATAAAATTTTGGGTTAACAGAAAGAGAATTTTCTTAACAAAAATTTTAAAAAAATACTTACATCTTATCCAAAAACGATTTGAACAACACTCCCTAAAAAACAATCACAGTCTATCACAGTCCCTTCACAGAAAAATATTTACCAAAACAGCCTTCGTTTTCGTCTTGAAAAAAAATGTCTCGAATCGACAACAACCGAAGAACAATCTTACAAATCAGCGTCAATCGCAAAACTCCGCGGTTTCCGCAAAATCCTCTGTAAGTATTAAAAAGTCTTAAGCGCTTAGCGTCCGTACAGGATATCGGGTTAGGACTTGATGCTGTAAAGTCTCTGTAATCTGGGCCACTTCCCAACGCGGTTTAACTATAAGTCGTCTACTCTATATATCATCATAGGAGCCTTAGAGTAGAATGTGGCGCGCGATCGGCTGCGTTCGATTATCCCCGTCTTGCTCTGACACTCACGTATCCCCATCTTCCGTCCACCGAGTGCTGAGGGCACGCCCCTAATGGGATATTAACGAGCATGCGTGAGTGTGTTGCTTCTGTTTCGCTCTGATCCGTTTGACAGGTTATTTTCCTTCGCAGAACGTATTATTGATGGAGGGCGGATACTAGAAGGCGCTAAGTCAAGAGAATCACGATACGGGATAGTTCATCTCTTGTATATTGATACAGGATTATGGTTATTTATAGTAATGCCTTCATTCTTAATTTGGGATCTTTCAAATATTCGGTTTTAACAGGTATTATTCGGAGTGTGCCGAGTGTTAGATGCAGGTAATTTAGTTTTGAGAAATAACGAATCAAGTAGGTAGGTACACTGAAAAAAATTGTTTTCCGAGAACACGAATTATCACTTGTAATCTCCCTAGAGCTTGAATTACTATTGGAAATATTTCCGAAAGCATGAATTTTTTAAAAGTATCCCGAGTCGAAGACGAGGGATACTTTTTAAAAAAAAAATCATGCTTGAAATATTTCCAGTTAGTAGCAAATCGGGTTTTCTCACTGCTGGCAAAATTTGTTGCAAATTTGATCTGGATATGAGAAAAACGGTGCCCGCAATAAAAACGTGAAAAACTGTCTTCTTTAAATAAAAAAAAAAGAGATACCTACGTTTATTTGGAATTAAGAAAACAAAATTGACATCGGATTAGTAAACGAATTATTTCAGTTATGACTTGATTTATGTGTTATATACAACTTACCTATAGCTTGAAGGTATTGAAATGATTGGTAGGTATGTTCAACAATTATGATTTGCTAAAATCCTGAAAATACTTGTATAGCAGAATCAGTCGCGTGGGGAAAAAGGTCATAACAGGTAACAGGTACATAATCTTAAAAGAATAAAGACCTCAAATCATGTGATAGTGATACTCTAACCGTAAGTGATATAAATCTACACAAATTATGTGAAATAAGTTAAAATCACAGCTGCACCAACGTCTGGACTTCAAACAACTACTCCTTGGGCTACTTATATGCCCAAACAGGTATTGAATTACAGAAGTCCAGACGCAGGGCCGCCCAGAGCTGGCAGGGCCCCGGGGATAAAGTCTCCTCGGGCCCCTCCCCACACCAATTCAACAGAAAATTGAGAAAATTTTAATTTTATTTTACTTCAAATACACTGTTTTATACATTCACAATTAGTCCAGTTGTCAGAGACTTTGACCTCTCACAAAATATGTTATCGATGAAACTTGGCACTTAGGTACTTGAAAAGGTGTATAACACGATAAAAAAATCTTTGCTGTTCTAAAGTGTAGGTATGCTAAGTTCACAATTTTGAAAACAAAATCGAAAATTTGGTTTTTTCATTATATCTCGAAAAAAAAATCGAAAAACTAATAGCACCACGTGAAAGAGCGGAAAATTTTACTAAAAATTATATTATAAGTTATTTGAAAAAAATTGTATTACCTACTATAAAAAAATATTAAAAATAAGAAAGCAAACTCGAAAACTCTACGCGCGCTGAGCCGTTGAATACAAATATTCAAGCGAGGCATTCGGGAAAAAACTAAAGTATCTTTGCCTAAAATGTACGCAAAGAAAAAAAAGAAAGCATTTTAAAGAGGAGGCTTTAAGCTTAGTTTTTAATTTTTTTTTGTCTTCTTATAGAAAATTTGACCGGAAGTTATAATTTCTAAAATTCTCACTGATTTTTATCAAATTGAAGATGTATTAATATTAATAGAAGCATAACAAAAAAAAATCGTTGTACATTTATCAAAATTAATACCTTTACTTTTCAGGTAAAAATAATTAAAATTATCATTTTTTACAGCATTCATTCGACGCAATTTTTATTTTCAAAATAGAGTTTATATAAATCAGAAATTATTTTTTTTAATTAAAGTTAAAAATACACTTTATAATGTGTGTAATAATTCAGAAATTGATTTATATAAATAAATAAACACTAAATATTTCTAATAGATATTTAATAATTTTTTATAGTAATACAAAATTTTTTTTAAATAAATTTTAGAAAAATTTTCGGCTCTTTCACGTGGTACTATTAGATTGTAGAAAAATTTTTTTTAGCATACACTTTAGAACAGCAAAGATTTTTTTATCGTTTTCTACACTCTTTCAAGTACTTAAGTGCCAAGTTTCATTGGTCAATATCTGGCTGTGGCAACTCGGCTAAATATATTAGTATATTATACAACGATCATGTAATGATTAGTCAGATTTAGTAATTTGTAATAGATGTAATATAGAGCTGAGTTCACATAATACACATTTTACACACACATTTTACTTTAGTTTCCAATATTTCCTATAAGGAATAATACGATCGCACCCGAATCCAACTTATTGAGCTCTTTTATAAAAGGGAAATTTTTAGTTTGCATAATAACGGTAAAAAAAGGGCCCATGGCCGGGCCCCGGGGATCCCCCCCCCCTCTGGTTGGCCCTGTCCAGACGCGGTTGGAACCCGTATCGTTTCGGGACTTAACCCAACAACTTTGATTTTGTTAATAAAGGAGCCTATCATTCTTTGACCGGTTTCGGCATTATTGTACCTCATCAGTAAGAAGTAGACCGGCTCGACAATCGTATATCTCTAATTGGACCCTTCAGATACTTAAAACAACTGGTTGAGTCGAAGTAAGTGTATTAGGATTAGGAGAGCCCAACGCCATCTTCACTTTAATAACAAAATGAAAGTTTGCAATTAAATAAAAAACTATCGTATGAAGAAATGAAATACCTGATGGGGCATATAAGCCAAGGAGTAGTTGTTTGAAGTCCGGTCGTTGGTGCAATGTGTGACTTTTTCTAATGTCGTAATTCTTGGGAGCTGTGATTTTAACTTATTTCACATCACTTGTGCAGTTTGATTACTCCCAGTAAAATATTTTGATATCCAAAATATTCCATTTCTTGATATAAATCTAGTTAGAAAAAATATCTAAAATGACAAACAAATTCAAAAACTGCATGCAAAATAATTGACTACGTTTGATTTATCTATTCTGATAGAGTAAATAAAAATTAGTGTGAAATGAAAGCATTTTTTTAAAGTTTAGATATAGATACTTTATGATTGTTTGATTTTTATAGGTACTTGAAACTTGGGAGAGAATTTACTTTACGACCTTTCTCAAACCGTATAATTAAAAAGTGACCATCGGGAGACAACTCAGTTGGAACCTCCCTCAAGAGGAAAATTTCTGTTTATTATATATATATTACTATAAATTGTCCCTGTCCTATATTTACTATAAATTGTAGAAAAAATTTATACAATTGTAGAACGACACAAAAGTTAGTTTGGTATGACTTCCTGAAGTTCTTAGGAAGTTTAGAAAAGCGTTACGAAATAATTTCATTGGATTGTTCCAAATCGATTTGGTATTTTCAACAATGATTTTGCTATACCTATGTTTGGGGTTTAGTTTTGTAAAACTAAATAAATCATTTTCTGTTAGGTACCTTTGCCAAGGCCGTCGAGAGAAAGTCCGGGCTCGGGCAGAATTATTTAACGCCCTCCACCCTTATTGTCACTTTTTCCGGATTTCAGGCCCCTCTGCCCTCTCGAAAACTAGGTAATTGCAGATAAACTTTGGTCAGTAGACGAAAAGAGAAATCACCATGCATCGAAACAAGCGATGATAATCAGAGGGAGCAAAACAAGGGCAGATTTACGGGGGTACAGGGAGTAATTAGCCCCCCCCCCATGATTATAATTTATAAAAAAAATTATGAAACATAATACACACAAAACTGTTTTACATAATAGAGAACGTGTTGCTTCTTATAACGCGATAAAAAAAATGTATGCAGCTTCCTTATTTTACTAGACTTTTAATAGTAGCAGTCTAAAAGTGTTTTTTTTGTTTTAACCATTTCTAAGTACTTTCCTAGTCTCTTTGTGATTATAATTTAGTATTAATAAAGTTTTTTTTAAACATGTTGTCTTTAGTCCAAGAAATGAAGTAAAATCATTGAGCAGAAACAGATCGACTTTACAAATTGTTAGGAAAGGTGTTTAGTTCAGAAGTAGAAAACTTTCGATAGTGGCGTTTTTTTCATCAAAAAGTGAGGTAAAAAAAGAAAACAAACTTGCGCAATCGATAAATTATCCTTTGTTAATGAATTAATGTTAAATACAATTTTTCATGAAAATAAACCCCTCCCGAGTTATAGGGCTTACATTTCTAAAAGTTTTTTTAAATATAACCGAAAATCTGATATTATTACGTAAAAATTGATATGAACTAATTTTATGGCCTTGAGATAACAATTAAAATTATTATTTTTTTATTTTTCTTCGATTAATACGAAGGAAGATCTGGCAATTGAAAAATGGGTGTTTAAAGAAACTGTAGATATCGTTCTAGCGCAGGGGTTCTCAAACTGTGGTACATGTACCACTGGTGGTACATTACAATGTTTTAGTGATACAATTTAACATTTAACATTTTGTTTTCAGAAACACATATATTTTTCTTCAAGTTTTTGACTTTAACGGCTCTAGCTTTAATATTGAAATGACGACTTTTCCAAAAACTTCGAACAATTTCGCGACACATTGATTTTTAACGGCGAAATGCTTTTATGGTGTTACATATACATCATATTTATGTGGTACAAAATTTGAAAAGTTTGAGAACCTCTGTTCTAGCGTAAATATCTGAAAAAATATGACTTCCTCAAAAAAATGTATATAACATCTTAAAGAGAGAACAACATTGGGAACATTTTAAGAGCATCCAGAATCATTTAACTTAAGCAGAAAAAAGTTATGGACAAAATAAGTTTTTTTAATTTTTTTTTACGCCATTTTTTTAGCACCATCTAGACTGTGTTATTTGAAGAAAAAAAATCCTTATGCAGAAAAACGTAACATATATGTTTCCACAATTGTCCAGTAATTTTTAGTCCTGTGGGATAATTATTTTTATTTTTTAAGTTTTGGTCTGTTAAAGTTGAGCTAAATTTTTGTTTTTATTCAATTTTTGGTCAATACCGTGAAAAGTATTGATTTTTGAAAAAAAATTAAAGAGACAAGACTTTGAGCAAATGTTCTTCCGAATAATTACCATTTTTTTTTTATCTTTGCATTTATAACCGTCAATGTCATTTTTTCGGGTCAAATATTGAAAAAACGGTCATTCCAATGAAAAAGTTTTTCATAACATAATATTTCGGCGATATCCTAAGATTTAAAATGGATTATTGTACATTATTTAATATTATCAGCCAAAAAAAGTTACGGGCAAAAAATACTTTTTTTTAGATATGTTGTGGTGAAAATCGTAATTTTCTGCGCCTATAACTCGGGAGGGAACATTAATTCATTAAAAAAGGTAATTTATCAATTGCGAATTTTTTTTTTCTTTTTTTCACCCCCCCCCCCCCTGCTCCCACTCAAAACGCAACTAATGAAAGTATTCTACTTCCGGACACCTTTCCTAGCAATTTGCAAAAAAATTTAAGTCGACCTGATCAGTCACTAGTTTCTGCTCGATATTACAAAAAAATTTACTAGCTTTCTTGGACTACTTGGTAAGTTTTACCCCTCCCATAAAAAAAGCTAAATCCGCCCTTGTATCTCTGGATAATACGGCTGGTGGGTCCGTGGGCCATTTCAATGTGTCTAAGTATCGATGTCTTCATTCAGCATTGATATCATGCTGCAAAATCACTTTATCGTGTCTAGTTTTATTCATTCCGAAGATCGAAAAGATCAACTTATCGGTTATACTCTTCCTGGGAAATTATCTTTGAAATGTTTATTTATTATAAGAAGTAATTTAAAAAAAAATCGCATTTAAGTGGGCATGGATAATGTTTAAGAAATAATTAAGTATGACGAAAGAAAAGTTTTTTACGATAATAAAATATATGATGCTTCATTTATAAAGGCGAGAAAATTATGACTATAGCGCTGAATACAGTGGCGTAAATAAGGGAGGTGATCAATTTGATCAATCACCCCCCAAAGCCTAATGATAATCCGAAAAAATTTAATATTCTAAAAAATAATTGTTCCAAAATAAACTTTAAAAAAACTAAGGCAATAAAGGCGCTAAAATCACGTTTTTACGTGTATAAATTTCCAAAATTTTTCATTCCATACCCCAGGCCAGTGGCGGCTCGTGAACTTTCTCATAGGTAGAGGAGGCAAATGGAAAATAACAAAAATTTATTCAGTATAATTATAAAATCGTGCTAAATATTCCACTAAATCATGGCAATCAATTATATTAGAAATAGTCATTTTAAATTTATATTAGGTAATTTAATTATTTAAAAAAAATCCAACTTAACCTCAAAACCACTCACGCACGATGTAAACACAAACGCTCACAGAGTCACAGACAGAGAACTGATTTAAGTAATTTATTTTATGCGCATGATTAAGATATGACAGTTAATGTCCAATACACTCGTTGGGCTATGGACAATGACGTCATAGCGTGGTTGCAATTTAATGCATCCATGTATATAATAGCAGTGGAAGCTCTGGAAATATTTCTATTGACGTTTTAGGATCGACTATCAAGAGTCGCGTTGTTGCCATATTAAAATATTAAAAACATGCCGTAAAACCTGGGATAATAGAGAAAATACTTTAACTGTGTTTATGACTAAAATTAAAAATAATTAAAATAAATGGAGGGTCTCTTGTGTAAATATTTCAGAGGAGGCTCAGCCTCCGTTGCCCCCTTGGGCCGCAGCCGCCATTGCCCCAGGCCCCCTGTGGTGTCTCGTTCCAGTGTAATCACCCCCCAAATTCAAATCCTATTTACGCCACTGGCTGAATACAAGCATTAATTTCCAAAAAGAAAGATGTAACACGCTACAGATTAGAGAAGAATTAAACAAATGTAAAAATATACTTGGCATTTCATTTAAAACTAAGAAAATGTGGTTCGCCCTGTATTTTTAAAATAAATAGCTTCTTTATCTTTATTTTCATTACCATAAAGGACTAATTGGACTTCCTCGCACTAATAAAGCACTCCGTATAACTAAATTTTGGATATTTATATCAAAAAAAAAATAAGCACCCCATCAATGTGTTGACTTGTGCCCTGCATTATGCTGTTTTTTATTTGTTTTTGCTGAACAATTATTTTATTTTTTACATCAAATTTTTTTTTGTTTGTTTTTGGATGCTTATTTTATTGACAATTTTTTTCGAGATCAAATTTTTTTCAATAAATTTGTCTTTTTTTATGCTTAGAAATCCCCAAAACGACAAAAAATAGATTATTTCTCCACTTCTCATCTATATCGCACCCGATTTTTCAATTTCAGAACACGAAATTCGAAGAAACGCGATCGAAAAATAAAGGACAAAACAAGTGCATTCTTATCAAAGTCAGGCTGTCAATCAAACAAGGAAACGAATTTTAGTCCCGCCCATCCAAATAACTGTGTATCAACCACTAAGTGAGTGAAGGAGGGGCCGACAACCAATATGGCGTCACGCGACGCTACCGTCGGTTGAAACGATTCAGGAGCCCGAATGTCGTTGTTGCTGTCGCTGGTTTCAAATTTGAGGTTAGGTTGCCGAAGAATGTTCTGTTTGGTATCGATTTGCTTGGTTTTTTGAGATTGTTAATTTTGTAGGAGGTACGTATTTTAAATATGGCGACTATTTTACGTTGTTAATATAAGTTATTTGTGAGATATCTGATTAGCAGTGGTGCCAGTGTTATATTCAAGATGTTTCACAAGTAGATATCTATATCTATAATTTTTTGAAAAATTCATTTGCCATTTTTTATGGATAAAATAGGGTTTTAACAATTTTTATTTGGCATTAATGTTAAACAGCCCTAATTAATATTTTTATAGAATTCTTCAACAAAATTTAAAAAAATCATCAAATAAGTATATTCAAGATGTCCCACAAGTATAAAATTTTTCCACAAAATTTATTTGGCATTTTTTGGTCATTTTTTTTTATCTGCAAAAAAGGCTTTTAACAACTTTTTACAGATATTTTTGGTTTCAACCAAATTTATTTGGCATTATTTTGAAAAAGCCTAAATAACTTTTTTTAATAGAATCCTCCACCAAAATTTATAAATCATGGATTATTCCAGATGTCCCACAAGTATTAAATTTTTTCACAAAATTCATTTGGAATTTTTTGATAATTTTTAATCGACAGAATACGTTTTTAACAATTTTTTATAAAAAATTCCACACCTAACATTTGTCGACCAATTAAAAGCGTTTACTTTGTATTGTTACCATAGCAACTAAAAAAATTTCTGGAAATTGTGAATAAGAAGCATAAAATTACACTGGAAATTTTTTGACGTTTATAGGTAAAATGACATTTCCATTTAACTTCAGATTCTGTCGAATTTATTATTATTTATTATTATGATACATTTTAATTTCACTAACTTCATTACAAAACGTATTTCGCAAATCGCTCCATTGTTATAAACTCTGCAACACAACGAATTTATTTAGATAATTTATACTCAGGTAACGTCAAAAAGTTGCTTTTTTTAATAACTTTTTTTCATATTTCAAAAATAAAGGTACTTTACTCTTGAACAGAATTTGACAAATCTCGTATACGACTGAAAAAATTTTATATCTGATGATTGCATTTTAGGTTTTAGACCATGCACAATTTTTTAAAAGAATAACTTTTTTTCCTAAAATTAATAATAAAAAAGTTTCCCATATGGTTCCAACAAATGGAGCTATATTTTTAGATTTTTTAGAACATGATTTTCGCAACTTATTGCAAAATGGTGCCACACCACATTACCTATTAGATGTTCGCAATTGGTTAGGGAATTTCAGGATCGTTGGATAGGAAGGGGAGGACCTATAAATTGGCCTACTAGATCCGCTTGCCTTACACCTCGCGATTTTTTCTTGTGGGGTTTTATTAAAAATATTGTTTACAAAGAAGAGGTTACCACAAAAGAAAATATGAAAGAAAGAATTACTGCAGCATTTAGACAGGTGACCCCTGCAATGCTAAGAGATGTGCGTAAATCAATGAAAAAAAGGGCAAGAAAATGTATAAATGAAAATAAAAGACATTTTGAACACCTACTATAAATTTTAACTTTCACTATTGTAGTTTTCTTACGATTAAACTTTGTAAAATTTTGTACTTATTAAAAATTGTGTAAAATATGTTGTTTGTCCCTTAACATCAATTATTAAAGTAAATAGTAAAGTTAGATGCGCAAAACCCTATATTTTTTTAATGCGTATTAGAGAGAGCTTCTAACTGAAGAAAAATATTACAGGGTGTCCCATTTGAAAAAATTAAGTTATTGCCATTTGAAGACTAGACTATTGGCACGCCATCGGCAAACACCCTGTGCAACAGGTGAAGATGTTGTGTGATTATTGTGATATGTGCATGTTTCATTTACATCATAGTAGCTTTTTTGATGATTTTTTTAAAAAATGTGGTTTTTGTGCTAATATTTCTGAAGTGCTGTTTTTTCATTAAATCTGCTTAAAATAGGAATAACTTGTCAACGCCGCGTCGGATTTACAAATACAAAAACTACCGTAAATCTAATATTAAGTAGAATCAGAAGACATAATCGTATACAGGGTGTTCAATTTAAAAAAACCAAATTCATTTTCATTCCTCAAAAATTAGCCACCCTGTATACATCAAAATATTTTAAAATTGTAGTCCGAGTGACACTGTCTACCCCTACAAAAAATCTTGTTGATATCTCTTTTAGTTTCGGTGCTAGAGATCGAGTGGAAATAATTGGCGCACCCTGTATACATACCTACTGTATATAAACAAATAGAAATACTAATAAAGACGAAAATTAAAACAAGCATTTTTCAATTTATTTTGAATTTTTGGAAAGAGTAAGTATATCTAGGTATCTAATACTCTTCTTAATGGACAGTAAAACCACTTATTTTATTAAAAAGTTTTTTAATTTTGACGTTTACACTTTCTATTCAAAAATCGTTTTCAAAATGACATACCTAACAAAATATATAATAAAAATTTACTATAGAAACAGAACACTTGATAATCTTACAAAAAATATGACAGCAACATATGTTGGCTTTAAGAAGAGTATTTGAAGTACAAAGCCACTATGAGTTAATAATAAGGTATAATGATCTATCTGTTTAGTTTAGGCTATCATTAAAATTGGTGCATCACAATTGTCTATTATGTACTTTTTATACCCTGATCTAATAGAAGCCACTAATTAAAACATCCTGCAAATGCTTTTTTGGATAAGTAGGGGATGGATTAAATTAAACGGGGAACTAATTACAATATTTTAAGACTGTAATAAACGTCTGTTTCCATTAACATTTTTTATTGAAAATAATAATTTATTTATTAACTTTTACCTGTTATTTTATATTTTATTATTTTTCTTTAATAAATATTGTCATCTAAAGTAACCTCCAAGATGTTAAAGCCTATGATTGGCACGTGTAATTGTGTTTTTCGTTAATCCATCAAAATAGAGAAAGAAATCCCAATTAAAGTAATAAAAATTATATGGCATAATGGTCCGAAATCCTTTAGTAACTTCACGTAGTTGGCAGATCCGTGCGCAGGATGGTGTTTTGGGGGTTGGAACCCCCCTCCTCAAGAGAAAATTATTCCAGAAATGTATAAAACTGATATCGTACAATTTTGAATATGATATACATCATACTTTTACTTTGTGTACATCCATTCTTGATAGTTTTCGCACGGGCCTGGTAGTTAGTATAGTAGAACGCACCGCTTTATGAGAAAGAAAAAACAGCAAAGGATACCGCCAATAGAAGAAATGCTAATTGATCTGGACATTTTTGAGTTCTTTAATGTTGAAAACACCGTACACTATCCATATACATAAAAATAAAATGATATTTTGGCTATTAGGACCACTGTGTAAAGATTCAATAACCAACTTAGCTGGAGATCGTTAGGGGTAATTTGCGTAAAATTTCTATATTGATTAAGTTTCTTTAATATGATTTTATATTTTAATTTCTAGGTATAAAGCGGCGTTCAGACTTGAATTCAAGTAACTTGAAAGGAGTAACCTGAGTTTAAGTGAACGTTCATACTATTTCAATATTTGATTTAAGTCATTTCAAGTTGACATTTTTATTTAAATGATTCCTGTTTCAAGTTACAAAAATTGCGTCAAATGATATGATTCCTGCTGGAATAAAAGTTGTAAATCAGCTAATTGTGGATGGATTCCTAAAAATCAGAGAAAAAATTCTACACTTTATTTTACAAAAAAATACCTCACAATTTGTTTTTTAATTTGATATATTAGGTAGGTGTTAAAAAGGCTCGTTCAGACTTTACAAGTTACTTAAATTCAAGTGCAATAATTGGTGCCACTTGAAATAAATTGAAAGGTGTGAACACTTGAATTCAAGTAACTTGAAAGGTGCTTTCAAGTTTCAAGTAGAAGTAGAGACCAAGTTAACTTTTGCTTTCAAGTTGGGGACTTGAATCACAGTTGAATAGTGTGAACTGATATTCAAGTGCACTTGAAGTCACTGGAAGTAGTGAAAGTGGCTCTGCACTGCGGCAAATTAGTCAACCACATTTACGTCTACGGCCCAGCCGTTTTTCGAGTGCCCATGCTGTTGCTAAACTTATCGCATAACCTAATGCACGAAACATTATATCAAAAAATAATAAAATGTAACAGATCAATAATTTACAGGGTGAGGTCAGGTAAGATTAGGGTACGCCAGGCCAGCTTAGCTCAGAAAACTGATGTACAAAGTAATATTTCAAGTAAATATATTGTATTGGCATTTGGCAACACCGTGGGCACTCTAAAAGCAGTTGGGGTTTAGACGCTGACGCTAGTGTGAACCACCCACGGAGGGTTCTAATTGTGAGGTTATTTTGTATAAAAATTTCAACTTGAAATTTTTTCTCTGATTTTTAGTAATCCATCCACAATTAGCTTATTTACAACTTTTATTCCAGCAGGAATTACATCATTCGAAGCCATTTTTCTAACTTGAAACAGGAATCAAGTAAAAATGTCAACTTGAAATGGCACTTCTAAACATTTATACATATCGTTTGGGCATCTGAACATATATATTATAAAACTTTTTATTGATGAAATGGCATCAAAAAGGGGCCACGAGGTATTGCGCCTTCCGCCCTATTATTGTGTATTTAACCTCACAGAATTAATTTGGGGACAAATTAAAAAAGAATAAGGCGTTATAACGTGTTTCCCAAATTTGACGGGTTGATAGCAAATTTGGTAAAAGAAGAAATTAACAAAAGTTCAGCTGATGATTGGCAGACAAAAATCAAACATGTTATCAAAGAAGAAAATTCTTATATAACGAGTCCGACCAAATTGATTATCAATGTTGATGACAGTGAATTCAATAGTGAGGGTTGAGATAGGGTAGGTAAGCTTAATTAATTTATAATATTTATGACTATATTCACCGTGTTTTTAATTTTAGAATTAAAATTTGAGACAAAAATTTTAATTAGCAACGTTTGTGAATCTCAAAAGAGATCAGAAAATGAACCTACGGGCGAGGTGGAGTGGTCAACCTCTATTGAAATCTAATATGCGTTACAGAAATTAAAATGTAAATTCATATTAAAGAAAGTTAATCAATATAGAAATTTTACGCAAATTACCCCTAACGATGTCCAGTAAGTTGGTTATTGAATCTTTGCACAGTGGTTCTAATAGCCAAAATATCATTTTATTTTTATTTATATGGACTGTGTACGGCGTTTTCGACATTAAAGAACTCAAAAATGTCCAGATCAGTTAGCATTTCTTCTATTGGCGGTATCCTTTGCTGTTTTTATAGCGTTTTTTCTTTCTCATAAAGCGGTGGGTTCTACTATACCAAAAAAATATATACAAGACAGTGTGTGCGCACAGATGGTCGCCAAGCGAATAACATATAATATTGATTCAATATATTTGAGTCGTGTAAGGGGCACTGACGATATTTTTCATTCCTTATATTGACTCAATATACCTACCTATGTATATTGAAGGAAATTATATTGACCGTCTTAGGAACCCTATATAAACTCAATCAACTGTTTCATATGCGAATAAATAAAATAGCGCGCCATTGAATAAATTTTCTAAAAATTGTTTTTTTTTTTCAAAATAATACTTTAATATAATCCACCTTATTGAAAGCCGTTTTTGATTCACGGCAAATTTTTATTTTTAATTTCAAAATTTTATCAAATATCAGACGAATATCGCAACACCCAGTGTATGTACGTTTTATTTAAATTTTTATAACCCGAAAAAGGTTTTTTTAGCAAAAAATTATGATCCCCGGACAAAACTAGTATGTGTATCGTGAAAATATAAATCAGGACGTGAGGGAGCTTCCTCCATATACAAAACGTCGATTAAAAATTTACTGCACCCCATTTTGATAGATGTTCGAATGATGAAGACTAATTGCGTCATCAGGTGCAGGAACAGTAAAATATTTAGACGTCAATTCATCTTTGGAGCCACGGGGTGCCCAATGACTGGAGCTAATTGATCGTTTTGGAGTGTTGACGTACTCAACGGGGCATTTTTCCAACAACCAGATTTGTTTTCGATGTATTTATGTTGAATTGAAATGGTAAAAAACAAGTTAACGCCATGCTGGGATATTTTTATATACAAGACCTATTTTAGATTAATATTTACTGGGTATACGTTTATTATTGGAAAAAATTCGTCGCCCCCAACACTCCAACAGTTAAACTTCTAATATTTAGAATTTAGAATTTTATTCTATTATTAACAACAGTAAAAAGATTTGTTGTAATTCATCAATAAATGTTGTTTTTATCCCAATAATGAGGGTAGTCAACATGTCAACAAATGTGATGTCACTGACCCATAGCAATATGTCTGAAATTGGTCATAAATGATTGAATACATTGCCGAGATGTCGAAAAAAATGATATCAGACAAATTAAATGTAGCATGCTCATTATTAATGTATTTCTAGCGTATTTCATGGATTCGGCGTCTTCCTCCTGCAAAATATATCTTTCCCCCGATTTTCGAGGTTGACGAACACGATGGCGTTATCCAAAATTATTTTCGACTTGACCCCACCCCTCAAACGTCCAAAAACCACCTCCAGCATAGATTGAAGAATTAAACAGCATCTTACTTACTACAAAAAATACACCGCGCGACTACTGTTTATTTCAAAAATGCCCCCGAGAAGATGCTACACTTCTGGAAGTAACTACTCACCAGTCGGCTCTAGGGCCATCTAATCTATCGATTTTAGACGGTTTTAGCCGGGCTGGTATGAAAATGGCTTTGGTTGTCACATCTCTCTAACTAGGTGGTTACCGACCAATTTCCATCAATTATGAACAAGTCGCCGCACTCTATGATCAAAAATGACAATAAAAATAAAAGCCAAAATAATATTTGACAGTTGGGCGCGATGTATTTTGACAATGTGCACACTTGATAATCTGCCAAAAATGAGTTTTGGCAACTTTACAGGGGAAAATAAAAGTGTGCTATCCGTCGTTAGCACGCGGTCATTAAGGTATTAAAGATGAAAATAAATTCATAAAATAGGTACATCTTCTCCAGTCAAATAATAACGAAGAGCGATTAGGGCGAAATAAAAAAAGCTAAATGCGCAAGGGTGTCTGACGTATAAAAGGGTGGATGATTTTTTCTCTTAGCTGTCTGCTATTCCGCCCCAAACACATGTTATCATGAATATCAGCCCTTTTGAAGCAAATCTAGCGTGAAATGTGAATACGCACAAATGGGTTTTATATCATTTCACGACATTGTATCAACGAAATATGGGTTAATAAATAACTATATATGCACTCGTCCGCTGGATATATGAATATTCAAGGGTTAATAAAAACTTTTTGGCTTAATATGAACCATGGTGGGAGAGCGACGGGGTTAATACCCCCCGATTTATTTCGACGAAAGAGTAAACAAGTGTTTGAATTATATTGGCAATAAGCTTAATTTTTTAAGGTCATAAATGGCCCAAATAAATTATTTTGACATTTATAACACTTTAAAACATTCGACTTTGAGGCAATTTACGTTGTTTTTCTATATATTACATTGTTTTACGTAAATTTACGTCGTTTTTCCATATTTTAATAAAAACAAAATTAATAAAACAACAAAGACTACGTAAAATAACAAAAGACAAAGTAAAATGACAATAACCACCTAAAACGTTTGTTGTTCGTTGATTTACGTTATTTTACTTCATTTTGCGCTATTTTGTCCAAGTTTTCTTATTAAAAGAACGTAAAACAATGTAAAATAACATTTTGTTATTTTTTTTTATTAAAAGAGAGATAGAAAACAACGTAAAACAGCGTATAATAACGAGAAATAACGTAACATAGCCTAAAACATCAACGTAAATGGTGATAAACTACGAAAAATAGGCTAAAGGAGCGTAATACAAAAACGATGTATTACAATTGTTTTACTTAAGTTTATTTTCCGTTGTTTTCCGAAGATTTACGTTATTTTTACATCGTTTTCGTAAGTTTTTTTTTATTATAAGAGGGTAAATAAAGGAAAACAACTTAAAATTACGATAAACAGCGTAAAATGACATAATACCATGTTAAATGACGTAATATAACCAAAACCAACGAAAAATAACGAAAAAATTTAAAACTTCGTAAAATGACGAAAATAGTTATTTTCCTAAAAAATGCGCAAAGTAACATTTTGCGCACGTATTAGTAACAACATTTTTTCCTAAGAGCTTCATAACAGATATCAACAAAAATAAAAAAATGACAATTTCATAATAGTATATTACGTAACAAGTATTGTAAAAAGCGTATTAGGCACGAATGGAAAAATTGCGCACGAAGTGCGTAATTCCATGAGTGCGTAAATGCTTTACAACACGCATTACATACTATACTTTACCTACGGCCATATATACAGTGTGTCAAAAAGTCTGGATTTATGACAGGGTAGTTAATTTCTTTAAATGGGATACCCAGCATGTATTTTATTGCATCTTTAGATTTTTTGAACAATTTTACAAAATTCTCTTCAAAGTTCAAATCCAACAGATTCCCGCCTCACTATCACTGCTTTCGTCATCAGAACACATTTGATAAGAAATGTTATTCTTGAACCGAGAGAACTATGACTGAAATTGTTTTATTTCAAGAAAATTCCTGTAAACAGGCAAACAACGATATTAGTTGAAAATAGAAGTATATTGGTCAATCTAAAATTATTATTCTTATGGGAAAATTATTTAATTCAAGAATATGTATATTTTTGATTTAAGAGATTCTTTTTTTCTGTGTATATTTATGAATTAGTTATCATTAGCAACTGACTTATGGCAATTGAACAAATTATTAAATGTGTAAAACTTGAACAGGAATATTTGAGTCGCATATCTTGAACCATCAATTTCTAAAGGTTTTGAGATTTAGGTTATGTTTATTATGTTAATTCAAAGTAATTATAATTAAGAACGTACCTGTGTGCTACCACTGCTGTCTGCTGTTATTCAATTACAGGACATTGGTGTGAGAAATGGAGAAGAATCGCTGTTAACAAATGAGGTAAGTATCACTTTTGTTTTACTTATCAAAGGCTCCTGGAAGTGGTGTAGCTCGAAGTACATTTTTCTATGATGTTCGTAGAACTTCTTTTCCTAAGGTCGCGTCAGTTTCATCGTCTGACTGAGATTCTGTATCCTGCACACTTTTTGACGGAAACTTGCATTACCTTCTGAAGATAACTCTGTAAAAATATGCATATTAAACCAATCTTTTATTAGAACATATAACATATCCACGTGCAGTTTCTTTATAGCCATAATACAAGAAAACCTATAAAAAATATACAATACAATATACAAAACTACGGAAGGATTATTCCTGTGATCAGTGGCGGATCCAGAGTCTTATTCACAGTAGATTCACAAGTGAACTAATAGGCGATAAAACGGTTACTGACCCGGTGATGCACGAATTAATCGAGCGACAGACGACTTCATTGGTCAGAAAATCATGCAATCTTAGATATTCACAATGCAACTGTGAAGTATTCACAATGCAACTGTGAAGAATTCATAATATTTCTGTATCAGTACAATTGCTTTGTATTTCTATAGATATTAGATGTCTAAAATAAAAGAGTTTAACCTCGTATTATGATACTGATGGGATTAAGAGCTTGATTAAAAAAATGTTTTTGTTACTTAACAAATGCATTTTTAAAAAACCATTTTTTTCTTAAAAATTCCATACGTAAACATGTGAAAATTTCAACACTAGGTATACAATGTGATATTTTTGTATCTAATATTACAATGTAAGATTCTTATCAGTGTAATATTACAGTATGATATTCTTATCAGGATGCAAATTCACAATCCATTGGTAAATTAACAATAAATTTGATTTTACTCCTCAAGTCTTGTAATTTCACAGGAGGGTGGGTAAATTGGTAGTATTTTCAAAATGTGAATTCACAAAATCGACTGTAAAAACACATAAAAATGGTGAACTTACAATACGTTTTGAGAAAACAATAAGGTATCTATGATTTCTTATTGCAATTTTGTGTAGCATTTTACAAAAAAAAAATGTGTTTTATTACTGGCATATCTTGTGAATTCTACAGGTTATATGAAATTTCACAATATACCTATCTGCGAAAATATTTTTTTTCACAACGTACTTGCAAAAATCACTTTTTATTGTTGGCAATTTTTTTACAGCTATGGGACTATAAACTTTCCGTCAATATCTACACAAATTCACAATGTGATCCAAATATTTTTTTAAGTGTACCTACCTACTAAATGTATTTGCGGTACGGTTCAAAAAAATTTTGAAATCTGCATTATTTTATTTTTCTCTTATTTTAATTTAAAAAATCAAGCATAAAGTGCAATTCTTACATACGTACATTACTAAAAAAATTATAAAATGTAAGCAAAAGACACGTCATATGCAGGCCCGCAGTGAGAAAAATCGAGCCTGGGGGTAAAAATTACGGGCCCCTATAGAATTTATAAAATTAGTACCCCATCACATTACATCTGTATTTCATAAAAAAATATTTGATATTATTAACAACTTCTCATTTTGTATAAACTGTTTATTGTCAAACACCCAGGATGCACTTTAAGGGTTAAAAAATTTAGTAGCGCCTGAAAAATTTCTTATGAACTGGGCCCCACATACGGAAAACCACTATTGGCACTATTGCCACTATTGGCACTGGCACTATTGGCACTGGCACTATTGGCACTGGCACTATTGGCACTATACGCCATGTGGTTTTTTTTCGCCTATTTTCGCCGATATTTCCGAAAATATGACACAGAGAAATTTTGTTTGGACGAAAATTAAGATCAGTTCATTATCTACAAAAATGGTCTTCATCATTTTTGTCAAAAATATGATACTTTTCTATATAACCGGCTCCAAAACGAACCCCCATTTTTAGCTCCTGCCCTGCATTTAGGGAGCACGGTCTAAAGGAATGACACTCCCAAGCGGAATACAAATTTTTCCATAAATCACGTAAAAATTAATATTTTTTCATGATTCAAAGTTCAGATAAAAGAAGGAACCTTTAGCTATAATATCATGTTACTTTTTCTTTGATCTATTTCTCTGAATTATTGAAAACCGGGCTAAAGTTTGTTTTTACTCGATATTTTGATCCCTCTTATAAATTTATTCATATTTTTTTTATCAAGACTAATTTCACCGAATCCTTTTGGAGAATGGGGCTTTGCAAGGTGTTAAATATATTCAGAAAGATTCAATAAATTATTTTTGTGTATTTTCATAAACAACATGTTTTTTTAGGGCGCCTTTTTTTTGGATTTCCTAATAGGTAATTAAGGACCATATCGGTTTTCAACGCACATCATTAGAAAGCTTAGCTTGTCCCCTTGTCGATGGCTTTTTCTTTTTTTTTTTCATATTTTTTGGTTTTTCGAAAAATTGAGAAAATTCTCACCCCTCGATTATTTTCTTTTCGTGCTAAAATTTTTTGGGGTTAGGAATTGTACTAAATAAAAGATCACATTCTGACCTTTTCATCGATATACTGATATATCAAGTATTTTATTTAAACTTTCTCAAATTGGTTTTTTTTACAATAAAATTAATCAAGTGCAAAGAGTGTTTATTATTGCCTCATATTTTGTCTTAAGACAAAAACGGGACGATATTCAAATTTTCCGTTTTCACCACAATAATTTTGCGAATTATTAAATGAATAAAAAAATGAACTGCTTTTCATGTTTTGTCTAAGCAAAAATGCTCTAAGGGTCATATTTCGGCAGATATCGTCAAAAAATGGATTTTCGGGAACTCTAGAGCCATTTTCCCACCCTTCCACAAATTCCACGTAGCTGAGATTTTCGGAGGTAAATGTACCTATGAATATCTGCAAATTAAAAAAAATTGACGGACAGGCTTGTTGCCCAGGTTTGGAATTTTTTTGGCGTTAACCAAAATTATTCGTTGTATTGAATATTTTCTCAAAGACTTAAACATCCCACTTAATCACAAATTTCCATTAGCTGGCCCCCCCCTGAAAAACTCCCTAGATCCGCCACTGCCCCATCTCGTAAGGCCTGATCATATGGTAATTTTGCTTTAAAATAAGTGTGCGGGAAAGTGCTACTTTGCGCACGTAAATGAATGCGCAAAGTAGCTTAAAACCGTAGAAAAGGTAAAACAATGACATATTTTGATGTACGTTTGTTTTTCGTTGTTTTAGTGCGTTTCTGATTTAAAGTTTTCTTCGTTCTTCGTTCAGTTGCAATTCTGAAAAACAGTAAAATACTTGAATGGTTTTTTCAATTTAAAATATTTTCACCAAGTTTCAATCTTAAAGTTATCAAATAAACTTGAACGCCCCTTTAGAAGTTGAATTTCTAAAAATAATAATGAAAATAAACGGGTGAGTAACTGAGTATTATAATTATAATATCAATTTAAAACTTAAATAGTCGAATTCAGATGAAGATTAATTTTGCTAATTATAAAATACTTCTCGTATAAAAACATTCTGAGCCATCTGTTACCAAAACTCGATCCCTCCTATACCCGCCTTGCATAGAAATTTAAATTTATGCATCCATTAAACGCGATCTGTATATTTTGTGATTTTAAAATCCCATTCAGACATTGTCAACGAACATGATGGATTGTTGATATGACAATTAAAAGAGGATTAGTTAAATTGAACATATTTTTTAGTAGTGACACCAGTTGAAAAATTCCGGATCAAAGTTATCTATTCGCCAGGTTTGTTTTTTATACTGGATATCATTCCCGACGCGATAAGTTAGGAAAAAATTATAGCGCAATTATCGTTATGATAGTGCCACTTTTTTATAGTAGTAGGCGATATTGTGTCGCAAGGGCAGAAAATGAGTTTTAGCAGCCCGCGGCTGTTAAAAAAACAAAAAACACGAAAATATAACAAAAATCTTTAATTTTATAAATAAACAGAATTTAACAAAAAACTTAAAATGTACGAATGTATTTATTATATATTTCCAGTTGTTAAACAATACATAGTACTTTTCGTACCGTTGTCAGAGATTCACAAAGCCAAACAAGCCAAAGTTTCATAGTCGCTTTTCTTACAGAAAGCTTGAAAAAATTCAAATTTGTTTTACGCAGAATCAATTTTGTATAAGAATAGATTGGCAATGTCAAAATTATCGAAAAAAAATTGTTTGGGCCATTTTTGAGGGAAAAAGTGAGTTTTTTTAGGGTATAAATGGACCTAGAATCTACAAAAAAACTAAAAAAAATGAAAATTTGGTTTACGCAGAATGAATTTTGTATAAGAAACCAACCGCGGTTCCAAGGGGGGACAGTAGGGGCAATTTCCCCTCCCCGACAATGAGAGGATATTTCTCAACAAACCCAAAATATTAAACTTTTATATATTGACATAGCTACAAAATGACGCCAAGCCTCTCAGAGATCTTGTGAATTTAATCTTAGAAGTTTAATGGCTATAAATAATAAAAAAGCAGTGATTAGCTGATGTGATTATCCAAGGTAATAACAATAAAGTTTATACGGGGTGCGCCAATAACTAAAAGAGATATCAACAAGATTTTTTGTAGGGGTAGACAGTGTCACTCGGACTACAATTTTAAAATATTTTGATGTATACAGGGTGGCTAATTTTTGTGGAATGAAAATTAATTTGGTTTTTTTAAATTGAACACCCTATATACGATTATGTCTTCTGATTCTACTTAATATTAGATTTACGGTAGTTTTTTATATTTGTAAATCCGACGCGGCGTTGACAAGTTATTCCTATTTTAAGCAGATTTAATGAAAAAACAGCACTTCAGAAATATTAGCACAAAAACCACATTTTTTAAAAAATTCTTCAAAAAAGCTACTATGATGTAAATGAAACATGCACCTATCACTATAATCACACTACATCTTTAACTTGTTGCACAGGGTGTTTGCCGATGGCGTGCCAATAGTCTAGTTTTAATAAGAAATCAAGTTGCCTATGAAAATGACAGTAGGTATATTTTGTTATGGCATTAATTGTCAACATAAAATTTTGTATTGTATCACGTCTACTATATTTAATCGGTATTGTGTATAAAAAATGGATTTTAATAAGAATTATAGTGTTCAAGAAAATATTGATATGATATGGATACTGGGTGAATGTCAAAAAAATGCGTTTCTTGCTAGTAGGGTCTATCGTCAAAGATACCCAGAAAGACGTCATCCACAAAAGGATACTTTTGAGAATTTAAAGAATAGATTTGATAGAACAGGAACCGTCAAGTATGAAAAACATTCACGTGAAACTACAGCTGTTACTATTGACAACGAATATAAGGTAATGATCAGTATAGTTGAAGATCCCAATATAAGCACAAGGCAATTAAGCAATCAGTTAGATATTTCCAATACCACAATTAGACGCATAATAAAAAAGAATAAATATCACCCCTATCATATCCAGCTTCACCAAGAATTGTTACCACATGATTTCGCGCGTAGGGTGGAATACTGTAGACGGTTAATAAACAAGATAAATACAGAGCGTAACTTTTTAAACAAAGTTTTATTCTCCGACGAAGCCACGTTTCATAAGAACGGTTGTATAAATAGACACAACTTCCATTATTATTCGGACCACAATGAACATTTATTTAGAACAACATCACAGTATCGATGGTCTTTGAATGTGTGGGCGGGAATAATAGGTGATTATGTAATCGGTCCCTATTTCTTTGATGGGACTGTAAATGGAGCTATATTTTTAGATTTTTTAGAACATGATTTTCGCAACTTATTGCAAAATGTGCCTCAAAATTATGGCAACGGAATGTGGTTTCAATTAGATGGTGCCACACCACATTACCTATTAGATGTTCGCAGTTGGTTAAATAGGGAATTTCAGGATCGTTGGATAGGAAGGGGAGGACCTATAAATTGGCCTACTAGATCGCTTTGTCTTACACCTTGCGATTTTTTCTTGTGGGGTTTTATTAAAAATATTGTTTACAAAGAAGAGGTTACCACAAAAGAAAATATGAAAGAAAGAATTACTGCAGCATTTAGACAGGTGACCCCTGCAATGCTAAGAGATGTGTGTAAATCAATGAAAAAAAGGGCAAGAAAATGTATAAATGAAAATGGAAGACATTTTGAACACCTACTATAAATTTTAACTTTCACTATTGTAGTTTTCTTACGATTATACTTTGTAAAATTTTGTACTTATTAAAGATTGTGTAAAATATGTTGTTTGTCACTTAACGTCAATTATTAAAGTAAATAGTAAAGTTAGATGTGCAAAACCCTATATTTTTTTAATATGTATTAGGGAGAGCTTCTAACTGAAGAAAAATATACAGGGTGTCCCATTTGAAAAAATTAAGTTATTGCCATTTGAAAACTAGACTATTGGCACGCCATCGGCAAACACCCTGTGCAACAGGTGAAGATGTTGTGTGATTATAGTGATAGGTGCATGTTTCATTTACATCATAGTAGCTTTTTTGAAGAATTTTTTAAAAAATGAGGTTTTTGTGCTAATATTTCTGAAGTGCTGTTTTTTCATTAAATCTGCTTAAAATAGGAATAACTTGTCAACGCCGCGTCAGATTTACAAATACAAAAAACTACCGTAAATCTAAAATTAAGTAGAATCAGAAGACATAATCGTATACAGGGTGTTCAATTTAAAAAAACCAAATTAATTTTCATTCCACAAAAATTAGCCACCCTGTATACATCAAAATATTTTAAAATTGTAGTTCGAGTGACACTGTCTACCCCTACAAAAAATCTTGTTGATATCTCTTTTAGTTTCGGTGCTAGAGATCGAGTGGAAATAATTGGCGCACCCTGTATATTTCCAGTTGTTAAACAATAAATACATAGTACTTTTCGTACCGTTGTCAGAGATTCACAAAGCCTGTGAATCTCTGAGCTTGGCTCCTGGATAATCAAGCCAAGCCTTTGAAAAAACAAGCCAAACTTTCATAGTCGCTTTTCTTACGGAAAGCTTGAACCTACAAAAAATTCAAAAAAATTAAAATTTGGTTTACGCAGAATCAATTTTGTATAAGAAAAGATTGGCAATGTCAAAATTATCGAAAAAAAATTATTTGGGCCATTTTTGAGGGACTTTTTTTAGGGTATAAATGGACCTAGAATCTACAAAAAAACTCAAGAAAAGGACACCAGACACTAGACAGAAGTCGAGCGGTTATAAAAAAATTAAGAAAAAATTATTTAAGAAATCCAAGAAAAATATTGTTGGTTATTTCATTAATAAAAGATCTTACAGACTTCATAAAAACATTAAATATCTTAAAAACTACAAGATTTTCGGTATGTAAAGGTTATTCGTTTTTTTACGTGAAAACTGTTAAGCAATACAAAAAAAAATTAAAAATAGCTTCAAATGCCATGGGCGTAGAAAATGGTGGGAAAAAGGGGACATACTCTTCTAATTTCACGCCACTGGATCTAGATATGAAACATGTATTTTAACTAAAATATGTCTTTTTATATTTAAAAACGACCTGCAAAATTTCAAATTAATATATTAATCCGTTTTAAAGTTTTTTAAAAAAAACATTTATTTTTTTTAACTTTAACGCCCTGTATTTCGAAAAGTAATCGAGTTGGACCCCTCATTGCTTATATCATTTTGTCCCATTTTACGATAGGTATCTACAGCCAGACGTTGTAAGTGTCATTTGGAAATACCCAGTATCTTTTGCAATATAACAGAAAAATTCCATAAATATTACAAAATAATTCTACAATATTGCAGGAATAAGTATATTCAAAAATATTTCTGCAATATTGTTATGTTGGTTATGCAATATTCCTGAAATGTATCATACATTTTTTGCAATATAACAAAAATATTTCAAATATGTCCGAAGCATGTTCCTGCAATATCTCAGAAATGAAACTGCGCTGTGTGGGTAGCGTTTAAAAAAATGTATAACTTGACAAAACATAATACATATTTAAAAAAATATAAAATAAAAAAAATGTTCGCAGATAGGTACTATGAATACCTATGGAGGAAAATAAATTAAATATTTCTACTTCGATTCAAAACTGTATATTTTTATCAATTATCAAAAATATTCAGTTATAAATTAAATATAACAGAATACAGACATTTTGTTGTTTTCATAATTTCTATATCGGCTTCTGCATAATATTTATGTCGGCAACAGCACTTTCTAAGTAACTATAAGTGGTTTTTTATAGACATAAAACGGCTTTTCTACAACTCGTTTGTGACTTTCGGTTCATCGTCTTTGCCACGCCGATAAAATAAACTGATATCTGACATTTCTGTTAGATATATACTGATATGTTAATCCTCAGTAAATAAGTACATTCGAAATGCTTCCTCTGGCGTTACTTTTAAGTCCGGTAGAAGGTCTACCAACTGGGAAATAGTTTATGAAATTTTTAAAAGAATTATAAGTCTATTACTACATTACTACATATTCTTAGAATTTTTGGGATTTTTCGCCAATCTTTATTAATTGAGCAAATTAAAATACGCTTTTCTACTAAACGCAATAAATGTTTTATGAAATTTATCCCTCTTCCTCTAAAAAATATTTTTTTTTTGTTAAAATCACTAATGAATATACAATTACCAAAGCTCTGTATACAGTTTTTGTTAATAAGCGATCTTTTTGCACGAGTGAAATAAGGTTCCATGGTGTAATGGTTAGCACTCTGGACTTTGAATCCAGCGATCCGAGTTCAAATCTCGGTGGAACCTGAATTTTTTTTTTAATAAAATAATCTATAATTTAGTTTTATTTTATATTAAAATAATTTAAATTTAGAACGCGCAAAACTCAATTATCAGTTAAAAAACAGTAAACATTCACCAAGGTGTTGTATACAGGGTATGTCACATACTTTCGATTAACATTGTTATTGTTACAATTTCTCTTCTCATGGAAATAAAACCACTTATTTTAAAGACAAAGTGGCTTTAATGACGTTTCGACTTAATCGATTTCCATGAGAAGAGAAATTGTATCACAAAAAACCACAATGAACTACAGAAATAAATTGTTATTGTTATCTTGGAAACTGTAATAGATATAATGTAATAATTTGTTTTTGGTTTTAGAAAGTTTATTTTCAAAATTATTAAAAAATTAAAAATGAACTTTTTATTTGAAATGACAATGAACAGCATTTTCAAATTTTTCCTACAACTTTTCGGGTCTTCCGGGCCACCACAAAATGTATATTGTTTTCTTATATCTTCTATTATTCTTATAATTTTCCTATTGACTTTTCTAAATAAACAACACCATAATTTTTCTCTGTATCTTAAATACTTTAATATTTACACTAAATTTCAGAAAAAATAATATTTCTACCTACCCTACCAACTATAATACCCTGAATGACTGTCCAACTTGATTTGGCGCTATACACCACATCGAAAAAAGTAAATAAAGCCTCGTTTGGACGCCAATGTCGCGATATTAACTGCCACGTCAGTTGTGTCTCAGACTAAACAGCATGACACTTCAATCCCATGACATCATGCATCAAAACTTTTTGATATTGTTGCACTGAGTGTCACGAAACTGCCATTTTTATCTCGAGAACCGCTAGACCGATTTGGACGGGTTAAAATTCAGTTTAAGCGTTTTCGCAAGCACTTTATTTTATATATAGAAGTCGTTTCGATCCAAATAACCCTCAGCGAGTTACGTGCGAAAAACCAATTTTCCATATCTTTACATGTTAATTTACCCCCCTCCACACCTCCCTTAGCTTTCGAAAAGAGTGACTTCGTTTATCGGTTTTTTTTTTTCGCCCGATCGACTCCACTATACAGAATCAAAGATTAGATATTGGGGATGGTCCAAGAACAAAATTGATAATTATAGATCTGATTTCTTCGAGTCTCTATTAGAGTTTTTAAAATCATTCGCTGAAACGATTAATATTGAACCAAATTTGTCAGGAGAAGAAGCTAATAATGAGGCGAACTCCTTCAAGTTTTGAACTCTATATCAGTGCAACTTGAAAAAAGATTTAATGGTCTGAAGACTTCTATTTTTTAAAAGGAATATCTATAAAAGAGTCTTCACTTGACGGTACTAAAAAAATTGAATTAAAAATCACCAATCAATAAACAGGCTTATTTGAACTTGACCCCCAATGTTCAATATATTATTACCTATTTTGATTTTTATAAACAAACACCAATACATCACGTATATTATATGAGTTTTACTAGACCCAACTTCAACATGTTCCATTACGAAAATTAATACTCCACCCGTATAAGGACTTGTACTTCTTCTAAATATCTGGTACCTTTCAATATAAAGTTCAGCATCATCTATATCATCAGTAATACATGTTTCACTAAGAACAACTACATAAGGCTTATAACAAAAAAATTTGAAATAGAACTGATTGCCCTTGAAAATTAGCCTAGCACGAAGTCACTAACCCTTTACCTTGCCATTCTACAGGGCAAAACGCTTTCACCACCCTTCCTGATTATCGGATAGAGTTCTTGTAGGGCTCAAATCTAAGAGTAAAAAATTCCGCAACCGATGGCGAATAAAAAATTTTCCTCACTTTTCTCTTTCGTTGCGAAAATCGAAAATTTGAAAACTCCGAAATTCGGTCGCCATTTGTCCGTTTTCGCGAAAACCATCATCTCCTTAATACATCCTGTAGCAGTGTCCTCAAGAAAGATTTTGTCATTTTGTTGACCCGGATTGGTCAATAATTAAAAAAGTTACCCCGAGTCAGTGTTTGCCCTCCCCCTCCCCTAAAATTAAACTAGCGAGTTGAAATTTGGACACAATGCTTGGGTCATGACTATCTATCGGAGGAAAAAAAATCTCATCTCGAAGTCACTTTCTTCCATGCGAAAAACGCGAACACGGCTCTAAGTGTGTTCTCGCTGCGGCGAAAATCCGTATAATTTCAAATCGTAATAACTCGAGAACCGCTAGACCGATTTAGACGGGTTAAAATTCAGTTTATGCGTTTTCGAGAAAACTTTATTCTATATAAAGAAGTCGTTTCGATCCGAATAAACCTCATCGAGTTACGTCACCGATTTTTCCATATCTTTACATATTAATTTATCACCCTTCCACACCTCCCTTAGCTTTCATATAGTGATAACATGAAAGAGGAACCTCGAATCTATGAAATCACAAAAAAAAAATTGAAAAGGGCGACTTCGTTTATCGGCAAATCCAAAATTTAAACCACTGTCACAGAAGTATGTAGGAGTGTGAACAGCTCATGACATTCAGTGTCATGACGGCAAGTGTCATTCAATGTCGCACCACTCAATGCCGCGACATTGGTGTCGCCGTCTGAACGAGGCTTAAGAATCAAATAACTCACACATTCGAACTCCAACCCTTATTGTCTCCTATAGAGGCGTATAGGGTTTGAGGTGTCCATGTCATCCCTTTTGTGACAGACCATTGTTGCGAGGTTAAGATAAATGATTGTAAAATAAAAGTTTGTCTCCCTATCGAACGGATCCAAACACGCTATTATTGCTGTATAAACGGAAATCGATGGGGTGAATTTCAATGCGAAATGTAAATATTTCGACAAAATTCATTTTTGGGGATTCAATAAAATACATAGGGTTTCAATTTTGAGTTGAATATAACCGTTTTTGTTGAAATGAAAGTGTTTAGTTTATTATTACACTGTTGTAATTATGTCTCGCTTATTTTTAAATATAGCGTCGTTGAAAGTTCAAAATGTTGTATGTCAAAATTTTGTAGCATGTTTTCATGGCCGCCTCCGACTTTTTTTGTCTTTCTAACCGTCGGAAATGAGTGTTGAATTTTTATTTTACAATAGCGAAAGCTGCACCGACGGCACAGGGCCGTGCCCGCAAGTCCCGCGATTCTGCATTCGTACCTATACTCAATACTTTTTTGAAAACTTATTCCAGGTACAGTTTTAGCCTCATTTCAAGTTAGTAACCAGAAAATGGAGGCATTTCATCCGAACTGCATCCCACTGACTAATTTTAGCTGTAAATTTGGTAGATTTTCTGATAATAACCTACAGCGTTGTCACGTTCACTCAATAAATATTTCAATTTAACAGCTTTAAAAGCGGCGCCTTTGTTGCTACTAAAAAACCTCACTCTTTAAGCAAACGAGGCATCCTTTAATTGACTGCCTTAAAGGATGCCGAACAGTTAAACCATGATTTGGTCGTGTAGCCGGGCCATTAGTCGTTTACAACTTAGCGATTGCACATATTTTTATTATTTTAATTTATACTTTCCACTCTCTGGCTCCCGAGCTATATATTAAAGTAGAACACTCGATAGCGCCTTTATAGAATTTTTCAGATGGCCGGACTAAAGCGATTACGAGGACTATACAAGGTTTATTTATAATATATGGACCTACAAAATTTTTGATTCTACCATGCATTTTGTGTGACGATAAGAAACATGTACATTTTTAATTTTATTAAATTTAACAAACCGAGTTTCAATATTAAAGTCTAGCATAGACATACGAATATTTAACTCGGAAAAAGATGATTAAAACCAAAACTATTACACATATTTTTAGCACATTTTGACAAGTGTCCATTTTAACAGTGTTACTCAACGTTCCATTAAATATTTAGAGGAGAAGCGCCAAATATGGGGTACTTTTTTTTGAAGTTAAATATCGTATAGAAATATTTTTTCTAGGAAACTGTAAATACGTCTACTTACACTTCATTTTATGTACTGTCATTGTGGTAACTCAAAATGATAGGTTATTTGAATTTACTAATCAAAACCACTGCATAACCATACCTACTGCAAATACCATATTAGGCACTTAGCTATCCTAATATGGGGTACTAGTGTTTTGGAATCTGAGGTGCACAACCAAGTGTTTAAAATAAATGAATAATGCTGCAAAAATCTGATATTCATACAAAAAAGAGATTTTAATTAAAACAATATAAAAATACATATTATTTACAGAAATCACAAACATAATTTGTATCATCGTACCCAGCACATTCCGAATGAGCCCATTTAAGACACATTACACATCTTATCCATTGCTCACCAGAAGAATCATCAGAAAAAGGAATTTCGCAAAACATACATTCTGCATCATCTTCATCTTCAGTAAATGGTGACTCACAACCCTCTTCATCTAGGGTTACTTCGACCTCAGAAAGACGTGATTTTTCTCTTTACTCTAGATTTGGAGGGGCTGTTCTTTTTACTTAAACTTGTTTCTAACTCTTTTTTGTATGGGGAGCTGGTGACAACAACAGCTTTTCCAGCATTAGATTGTTTCTTTGTTGTTATATTGTAGCCTAACTTTGGGATAGGGATCAAATCAGAAGGTACCACTAGTTTTGCTGATGTTGAGGGCTGATTTCCAACTTTTGCTGATGTTGAGGGCTGAACTCCAACTTTTGCTGATGTTGAGAGCTGAACTGCCACTTTTGTTGATGTTGAGGACTGAGTTGTTACGCCTGCTTTTTCCATTGATAAATACATTTCGTCAGTCTCTTGAATTGCTGGGTTGTCATGTAGAAATGGCTCCGCTACATAATCTGCTTCCCTGAAAACGTTGCGATCAACAGGAAAAATGCCTGTTTTTTTAAAACCGTGTACTGCTGTCTCCACAACCGCTGCTCTCATGTAAGCCTTCCCAAATAGTTCTCCTATTTGATACACCGTTACAACACGTCCGGGATTTTGTTTTAACCAGCTTGTAATTTCTTGTGCATAAAATGTTTTGAATGGTGACATGAATGCAACATCTAACGGTTGCATCTTGTTGCTTGAATGCGGTGGTAAGCACACAATATGAACATTAATTTCTCTTCCTACATTGATGACTTCCAAATTCCTAGTATGACTGTAGTGACCGTCAAGAGCAAGTACAACTGGATCTTCCGGGGTTGGTTTTGTATGATTGATAAAATGTCTTAACCAATTAACAAAAATATCTTATTGTATCCAGCCCGATGGATGACAAGCATGTATGGAACCAGGAGGCATACCATTCATCAATTCAAGTTTCATATTCTTCCTAGGAAAAATCATTAATGGAGGAATATAAACGCCCGTTGCGCTAAAACACATAACAGTTGTCATGAGGGAGCCTCTTTCGGCAGACGAAATGGCTGCAACTTGTTTTTTTCCTTTTAAACTGAGAACTTTTTGATGTTTATGTTGCACTATGGTTATGCCTGTCTGGAGTGTTTTACTTTTTCTAGCAAAGGTTCATAAATATCAAAAAACGATGCAACATTTACTTTGGTAAATGATCTTACTCGGGCATACGATATTCCCTGTGGCGTTCGAAATGAGAGTTCCGTATTCCGTTTTAGAAATCCTGCAAGCCATTTTGATCCTGCGCATTCCTTTCGGGTGCTGAATGGGCTTTTTTGGTTATTGTTCTTGCATAACTCAAAACTCAGTCTACAGATGTCTTTTCTAGTTAACCCAAAAAAATGTTTCTCTAAATTTAAACAATGCTTTACCAATTCCTTCTCCAGTTCCTTTGACAAAACTGGCTTCCTTCCTAGCCTTTTATCTACAACTTTTTCTGGTTCTTTATTCAATTTTACATACCTTTCCAGCGTAATCTGTGGGGCTCCAAAAGTTTTTGCACTTTTCATGTAGCCCATTCTTTTCTCTCTGCAAGCTTTATAGCTTCTATCATATTTTCCTTGTTCCACTTTTTTCGTTGACTTAGCATCTGAAATAATACAATAGTACTTAACTATCTAATGAGAAATAATTAATTCTAATGTATTTCCTAATATGGGGTACCCCATAATAAGAAAAGGATGGTACCCCATATTAGGCATATTGTGGTTAAAACAAACCCCCTACAAAAATGTAAACAAGATGAAACTTGGAGCTACTTAAACTTTCATAGTAGATAGACAGAATCTTAGGCTTGTGATTAACTAAAATAGACATGAAAATCTTACCTTTTTTCCCCGTAAAATACCTGTTAGTACGCACAGCAAAAACTTTCGACACGGTAGCTTGATACTTTTTGGTTAGAATAAAGTGATGCAATTGTTGCCGGTAAACGAAACTCCTACATATTACAGCGTAAGATCAAAGTGTAAGTTACGCTATTTCACAATAGATTATGGAAGTTTGGCGCCGGAAATAATAAGGTACCCCATAATAGGCGAGTACCCCATATTTGGCGTCTTTCCTCTACCTAAATCCATGATTTCTGAAATTGAATTGGCAACGTTGTATTTTCAACTTTGAATTTATTAGATGGCTGGCATTTGACAAGCAAATTATTTATGTCCGTCAAATGAACATTTTTTCATTTTTTAATACTTTTCAGGCTTATTCTGGTTATAAATTGCTACTTGGGCACTTGTAGAAAAGTTATGTACCTATGCGTTTGTATTGGAAAAATATGTTAAATAATCGTTTCAACGCACTGAATTTGATTGTCTTGGGAGTGAGTTTCCCAATATATAGGTATTTTTTTTTAAAAAATGTGAAAAATATTTTTCCGCGCAAAAATTTCTATTGCTATATTGATTTTATCATGTTTTATAGCATCTGTGAAAATTTCATGAAAATCCCAGCCGGCCCCATATTCTTAACGTTTACCCAGAGATGTGCGTGTCAGTAGTTGTCAAAATTTGTAGTTTATTATGGCGAAATTAAATAAAGTCAAACCTTGACGTTGATATTTGCAAAAATAGGTTATTTTCTTTTTCGCCGGTCACTGTTAGACCAACATTATGTATCGCGACTACGATACTGAACGTTGCTTTGAAACACCCCTCGCACAAATATATGATGTGATTTCCATCGATGATCGATGAGTGACAATTAACTACTTTTGACAATGCCAAAAACTGACAAATTAAACTAATATTTATCAGTTTCTCTTCTAATGGAAGTAAAGCCACTCATTTATAAGAAAAAGGGGGCTTTAATTGACGTTTTGTCTTTTTTGAATGAAAGTCGTTTTCAAAATGACATAAAATATATAATAAAAAATTTACTATAGAAACAGGTTATATTATCTCTGTATTGTCTGCCGTCACTAGGAAATAAACTAAAAGTTAACTTTTCTTGTAAATATCTCGGAAGATCGAATTTTCACAGACATGAGACCTGCATTTTTTGCCGATTTAGATAGGAATTAGTCTACCCTGAAAGTTTCATTGAATTCTGACGAGTGGATTTTGAGATCCTACGGACACACATACATACATACATACATACACACATACAAACCTTGCTCGTTTAATAGTATTTGATTTGTAGCTGGTGCAGAAGGTTGTTAGTCGCTTGCTGAAAAGACCTTCTAGTATATTTATGAAATATTTCTACGAAGGCGCCACATGTATTGTGAATTCAATCGTGTCATCGTGTCCTATGAAGACAACAATTGTTGGAGGTTGAATTTTCATCCCTTTTTTTATATATGGGTCATTCCATAAAAACGGGACGATCTGTGTCCTGTCGATTTTTTCAGGTGAAAACAGGTTATCACTTGCCTCATAACACGTTTTATCTAGACATATTAAACTGGTCTATATATCTCTTAAGCTTAAGTAAAAACACCATGAAATATAATATTATTAGTGTTTTTTGCCACATTTACAGCTAAAACGTCAACACCGTAGGGTGTCCACCTGCCTGTTTTTTATTTATATTTAAATATTTTAACTTGACAGATGTCCATTGAGAGTTTTTGATTAATTATCTATTTTTATGATATATTAATAAGTGTCCTACAAGTTTGGCATCAACACCGTTCTCAAGGATTATGTTGCAAAATGGAGTAAAGTAGTGGGAGTAATTATGCGATTAAATTTACATTCGAATAGTTAAAATCTCGTTAGTTGAGCGTAAGGTGTCAAGGAGATAGGCTACTTGTTCTTTTTTGTTTTGTGCTGTGTATTGGTGACGTTAAGGCAGGCGTATGTTTATTATCGTCAACACCGTATGTTGCGTTAAATCTATTTTCTTCGTTAATTTTTTTGTCATAGTTTTTAAGCTTTTGTTAATAGTGACGATAAGTTTATACTTGTAGTTTTACTCTTCTAAAATGATATTAATCAGTAAAATTTAAGCTTGAAGTTTATTTTGGTCAAGACCATAGCCATCAACACCATCATATTTTCAACTCATTGCCGAAGGCAGTGAGTCAACTCCGAAGTCCAGTAAAACCTAAATTTTGAAAATGTTTTTGGCCAATTGTCCCATTTTTATGGAATGACCCATATACGTTTGATTTATCAAAGATGTTTATGCATATGGCTTTGATAAAATTAAGCGAGAAAACGGCTGGCTAGCAATTTTTTAAGAATTTTAGCACACCAAGGCAACGTTGCTGCGTAGTTGACCGAAAATTGGACTTATAATAATAATAATAAAGTCCTTTTTTGGAACCCAAACTTTTAGAGTACCATCTCATCTAATCTAATCTAATTTTTATGTAAATTTGTGATATCCGAAATCTAACATAGTCAGGTAAAACTGGTATATTTTACAAATATTACCGAAACATTTTTTTTTTTATTTACCGTATTATTACGTTTAATCATACTTTTAACAAAAATACTGGCCGTATCGTCCAACATCTCTCCAAACTAGTGAGTAAATTCAATGGTTGGCGTTTGCCCACATGAATTTGGAGCTAAGTCCGCAAGAATATTTCAGTAAATTCCGTAATAAAGTTAGTCGACAGGTTTAGTAGCCCGCAGAGAACGTATGTACGCCACGCCAGGCCAACTGAAAGTTGTGTTGTGTCCGGCCACCGACGCTTCGTCCACTCCGCCGGCACCCAGCCCACTAAGATAATAAAACTCAGTGGTTAAGCCTCGCCGGACAAAGCTCGGGCTGAAGTAAATTGCCGGACGGGATTAGGGGATTTGTTTAGGAGCTCCGACGGCGACCCGGAAGCTACCTGAGAGCTTCGACGGAGAGGTCCTTCTGCCCGCTATGAGGCACATGCAATTCCTTTACGTGATTCACTCGGAAAAATTAAAAACTCCGCGTTTTATGGGAGTTGCGGAACTCAAACGTAACGGTGAGTTTTTTTGGAAAAATAAATATACATGAGTGTATATCTGCATTAGCGGGGGTTCGGAGAGGGTCGTGGTTGAAATTACCCATAATTTTTTTCTCATTTCTAGTATTTGTATTCACCCATTTCCTACACTTCTTTTTTCGTAAACTTCATGGCGATATTCTGTGATTTATTAAAATAGACAATGGGAGTTCCGCAAGGGTCAATTTTGTCTGTTTGTTTAACAGCTTTAAAATGCGGCGCCTTTGATGCTACCAAAAAACCATCGCTCTCGCCACCGTAAGCGGCATCCTTTGAGGCAGTCAACGTGGACTGTCGAGCAGTCATTGGTTGAATAGCGCTGTGATTAGACAATATGGCATAGGATGCAAAGAACAGTTAAACGATGATTTGGTCGGGTAGCTGACCCATTAGTCGATTACAACTTAGCGATTGCACATGTTTTTATTATTTTAATTTATACTTTCCACTCTCTGGCTCCCGAGCTATATATTAAAGTAGAACACTCAATAGAGACTTTTTAGAACTTTTTAGATGGCTGGAGTAAATCGATCTTCTGATTATGTTACATACGCTGATGATTTGTCTGTGATTATTTCCCTTGCCTGTCAAATATCAATTTTTAACCAATCAGGAGCTTGGAAAATGATTTGACGCAGCCAATCAAAACAAAATAAAGCTACTATTCACCTTGGTGATAAATAGTCGGCTATTTGATCATCGTCCTCAATTTTCATCTGAAAGACTGTATCCAACAATAAAGAAGCCGCCCGTAAATTTCAAATTTTTCAAATAAAACCTATACTAATGGTATTATAAAGTTGCTTATAGTTAACAAAATATCGATCTTTAGTAGCAAATACACAAATCCAACTGAAACTATAAATATATTAATTCATTCCTTTCTATGTAGTACCGTCCATTTTACGACAAACATAGTAGACATGCTACTGTCAATCTGAATTTTGACAATTTGCCATTAAAGTTTATTACAGAATTAAATTTGACACATTTTGTTAAAAAGTATTAACAATGAGTAGATTCGGGAATAAAAATCTTCAAGAAATTGATAATATTATTAAATTAAACGTACCTGCCAACACAGTAAATTTTTTGTGGAGACAATTTATACGTACGTACAGAATTTTTTTTGACTCGGGAAATAATCTTATTAAATATAACGCGACCTTGACAAATTAGCTACTATTTTTATTGCTACTAAATTTTTCGTATATTTTACAATTTGTCTCGACAAATTGATCCTAAAATAAACTCGAAATTTAGATGCAATAAAAATAGTCGGCTATTTGTCAAGGTCTTGTTATATTACTGTCGATCATTTCATCAAATAACAGTGATGCGTTAAAAATTAAAAGCTCTTCTCTTCAGGAAAAAATAAATATTTGTATAGTTGTTTTTTAGATGATTTAGCGTTGATGTGGGTAATTTTAGTCTTGTTAATATCCATGAAAGTGTTCGTTTTCTTGGTGTGTGTCTAGGGTAACTCTACGCATGCTTCAAATGTTTTCATTGCACAAAAGCGAGTAATATGGGGGGTGGGTGGCTCAGCGGTAGAGCACTGGACTCATAATCCAAGGGTTGTGGGTTCGAATCACACCAAAGGCAGAAATCTTTTTCTGATTTTTAATTAATTAAAAATTTAGAAATTGACTTTCATATACCAGGTGTGATTCCTCACTCGACCATTCACTGTTGGGTTCTAATTAACAGTGCTGTTCCTAAAGTGGCGCTGGGAAACAGTAACAAAGCCTACACAGAACACGAGGCTAATGGCCATAGTAGTCGATGCCGTTGACACAGAAGTAAAAAAAAAAAAAAAAAAATACGATATATGGCTAACATTTCACAAAGTAAGTCCTGTAAACCATATTTTAAAAATTATGCAATACTCCTACTTCCATCTTTGTACGTTTTTGAAATTTGCATGTACATCTTTAAAAACAAAAGTTATTTTGTAACTAACAGAAATGTTCATAGTTATCAAACAAGACAAGTTGATGAGCTTTGCGTGCCTTATACAATGTTACGTACATATAAAGTTATAATAAAATTATAAAGTTGCACCAAATTTTATGGGTCCAAAATTGTTCAACAATCTACCGATTGAACTAAAAAGTTGTGCAAATATTAATATATTTAGAACACATTTGAAAATTTTTCTTATTTTGAAAAAATGTTTTTGTCTTTTTAACAATTGTACAAAAAGTGGGGAAAATAGTAAAAGCATGATAAAAAACAAGTAAAATTTTAAAATGACAAAATCGTTTTTTTCTCAACGATTTTTCAAATTTTCTTACAAAAAAAGTCATAATTCCACACAAGTCTGTAATTTTGAATAAAATAATTATTGAGATCGAGATTTATAAAAAAAAATGATTTAAAAAATATAATTTCCAATAGCATAAATTGCAAATTTTTCAACGATTTATCTATATTTTTTTTACAAAAGAAATTAAAATTAAGGATGAAAAAATGAATTAATATTAAAAATAATAATTCTTTTTTATAAGACAGTCTTTCAAATATAGACTTCGGCTCTGCATTCAAGAAAATGGAAGACGTGTTGAACATATTTTATAAAAGATTCATTATACGAAGGTGGAATTTTTTTTAACCATAAAAATACCAAAAAAGGACCATGGGAGTGACAAAACTGCACAAAGGATGTGAAATACAATCACACAAGCTCCCAAGAACACGGACATTAAAAATGTCCTACACTGCACCAGCGTCTGGACTTTAACAACTACTCCTTGCCCCACCAGGTATTGAATTACGAAAGTCCAGATGTAGTTTGGTGCCCGACCAAGTCGGGGCTTTAACCCAGAAACTTCGATTTTGTTATTAAAGGAGTTTGGCCATTCTTAGACCGGTATCGGCATTATTGTGCCTCATCAGTAAGCTAGCACGACATCCAGTCACTAAAGGATGTCTGAAAATGAATTCGACTCGCCTCGTTCTTGATAAAAGTGGTTGCATTAGAGCAAGTATATCACGAACGAGGAAAGCCCAACGCCATCTTCACTTTTATAACAAAATCAAAGCTTTGATTACCTGATTAGAGCGAACTCGATATATTCGCATTTATCGGCAAGTTAGGTGTTCACCGCTTTAGTTTTATGGTTTATATGATGGATATATGTCATATACACCCTCATATACACACCCACACACACAGCGTCTTTTAAAACATTTTACTTTGATTTCTCAACTTTTTTTTAAGAATTTATTTTTTATTTACATTACATTTTTTATTTTATATCATTTTTCAATCACTTTTTGTTACCATGAATACGTACAGCTAGACTATGTCCGACATGGGCGTTTCATTAACCCCTTGAAATAAATACAAAATTAATGTTCAATGGAAAAATACTTTTCGTAAGAGAAAGATTAACAATTATTATGTCCAGCAAAAGCGTCACTCGTCTAAGTACATCATCTATTCTCACAGTCTGTTGTCTATTGGTGAGTTAACTTTTAAAAAGATTTAAATAATTATTTCGTATACCAATATCTTCCGAGCACTGCAGGAGAAGATGATGACTAAACGTGTCAAATGCTTTTGACAGATCCAGAAATATATACAAACAGGGCTTGCTCTCATTAAGTGATTCACTTACTTGTAAAGTTAAGGCAATAAAGGTGTTTTATATGGATGTTTTCTCTCTAAAGCCAAACTGTTGTTTTGAGAGTCTTTCATATTTGTTTAGGTACGAAACTAATTTTTAATTTTTTTTCATTTTTCAAACGTTTTTGAGAAGTGGGTAACGATATAGGTTGGTAATTGCTGATGTTGTTACATCTCCCTTTTTATGTAATAGAGTAACAATTGATTGTTTAAAAGCTGATGAGTATATTGAGTGTTCTATACATTTAGTTAAAGTATGTATAAATGGTTTTAAAATATAAACATGTATAAAGTATCTTTTATTTTTTATGTAGAAACTAAAAAAGTGATACAAAATACAGGTTGTCATTTAAAAAACAAAATTGGGACCCGCCCAGGAAAAATTGAACACCCTGTGAGACTGATTTTTTTTTATTTTGACAAGCTCGATCAATAAGGAAACATTATAGAAAGTTGTATTCCTATCGCTTTCCTAAATAGAGATATGGAACACGGCGCCACTGTTGCAGGACATATACATTGATGAATCCTATACAATTGTAATTGTCTTATGAGAAAAAAAGAATTATTATTTTTTTTTTTTTTTTACTTCTGTGTCAACGGCATCGACTACTATGGTCATTAGCCTCGTGTTCTGTGTAGGCTTTGTTACTGTTTCCCAGTGCCACTTTAGGAACAGCACTGTTAATTAGAACCCAACAGTGAATGGTCGAGTGAGGAATCACACCTGGTATATGAAAATCAATTTCTAAATTTTTAATTAATTAAAAATCAGAAAATGATTTCTGCCTTTCGTGTGATTCGAACCCACAACCCTTGGATTATGAGTCCAGTGCTCTACCGCTGAGCCACTCACCCCCCCAAGAATTATTATTATTATTATTATTATTATTATTATTATTATTATTATTATTATTATTATTATTATTATTATTATTATTATTATTATTATTATTATTATTATTATTATTATTATTATTATTATTATTATTATTATTATTATTATTATTATTATTATTATTATTATTATTATTATTAATATTAATTTATTTTTTTCATCTTTAATTTTAATTTCTTTTGTAAAAAAAACAGATAAATCGTTGAAAAATTTGCAATTTATAGTATTGGAAATTATATTTTTTAAATATACTTATATACTATATAATTTTTAACGTTTTCCAGACTTTTGTCCACTTTTTCATCCATTTTTTTTTTGTAAAAATCTCGATCTCAATAATTATTTTATTCAAAATTACAAACTTGTGTGGAATTTTGATTTTTCTTGTAAGAAAATTTGAAAAATCGTTGAAAAAAAAACGATTTTGTCATTTTAAAATTTTACTTGTTTTTTAACACATTTTCACTATTTTCCCTACTTTTTGTACAATTTTTCTCCCATTTTCCAACAATTTTTCTTCTTAAAATCAATTTTTTATAAATTTCTTAACTAAATGATTTACGTCAAATAAAATTACAGTTTACAAAACAACAAAAAAAATATTTCTTTGTCATATTTATTTTACATAACCTTGTACCAAATATGCCTGTGTTTGTTTAACCAAAAATGCGACAAGTAATCATCTAATTTGAATTTATTTGATATATATTGAAATAAATTTGTCATATAATTTGTTTTCTGTATTGAATAAAACACTCCTGTATCTAATTTTTACTTTGGGCAGGAGATTTAATAACCGCGCCATGTGATAGCCCAATATATCAATGTGCAGTCTAGGTAAAGCATCAAGAACGTTTGATCCGGAGATGCATATAGGGATTCCGAGGATTTCGCGTAATCCTTATCTAAGTGAGCCGAGCACGGCTCGTGCCTTAACGCTGCACTTCACTATTTATTGACACATGTATCGTAGAGGGCTTAGCAAATAACATATACAACCTTAGGCCTTGGTAAATGTACTGAATGTGCGTGTTATGGGTGCCATCATGGTTGTGTTACTTGGGATTATATGAAATGTATGAGTTATGATGCATCATCGGCTTGAAGATGAATATGGAGAGTTTGAGATCAGTCGATTCAATGGAAATTCAAGCTATTTTAAATATTGGTTAAAGGAATATAAATGGAATAACTTAAAAATTGAAAAATTTTCTTACGGCGGTATTACACTAACAGGTCTTTGTCAAAGAAATTTTACAATATAATGAGCTATATTTCATAAAAGATTTCCTTTATAAAATATCTTTTATCAAAGTTAGCTATATTCGACCAAATTTGATAAAAGATTTGACAATCACTTTACAAAATGGCGTCAACTAAGTTTATGTAATCACTTGATTCTATAAAACGTTTTTTCTGGATCATGGATTGTTGTAAATGGTTCTTTGTGGCTGTAAGAATGCTTTCTCTGTTCTACTAGCAGGTTATGAAAGGTGCATGCAGTTAAAAAAATTTTTGCAGTCGTCTGGTCTCTTCTGGTTCTAGATTCACAGTAATGTCTTGGCCTGCCTCATTCCCAGTGCTGGATCTAATTCTCTCCCGGAAATTTTTCAGGGGGGGCATGTCAGCTCCGTCAATCCCATTTTGCAGCCGCCCGGGTCAATGGCCCCTTTGCCCCCCCCCCCCCCTTAATCCGACACTGCTCATTTCTTTTGTTATTTACTTGTTTTCCAAATTCATCAAGTATTGTACTGGTCCGCAGAATGGTTCAGGTCCCAGAAATGGTGTTTCAGCCCCTTTTTTTGTAAGTACGTCTGCTATTCCATTACCCTCCACACTGCAGTGTGTCGCGGAACCCATAGGACGGTAAGAGTATTGTTCTTGCCTAGTTCGTTTAAAATCTCCAGGCACTCCCAAACCATCTTGATTGAGTTGATTACGTGGGAGTTCAGAGCATTAATGGCTGCTTGGCTGTCTGAAGTGATGATGATATCTTGTCTGCGAAAATTTCTTTGTATATTGAACTGGACACCTTTTCCGATGGCGTAAATTTCAGCTTGAAAATGATCGGAGATTTGCATAGACCTTCGGAGACCCATATACTCCTATTCCTATTCCTTCTGTTGTTCTGGATCCATCTGTGTACCACTTAGTGGCACTTCCCTTGAGTTTTGGGATGATCTCTTTGTCCCATTCGCTTTTGTTACTTAGCTTCGTGTTGAATTCTATCACAAAGTTAAACTTCTTTGTCATCTCATCTTGAGGCATATCCTAGCTTTGGTGATTTTCGGGAAGGAGTCGAAACCTGCGTTTGGTGGACCCTTCTCTGGTAATTATGTATGTTGTCCTTATCGCTATAGTCTTTACTACTATATGGAGCGGGGAAAGGCTTAGGATTACCTCCATGGCTGCCGTTGGGCACGTGCTGATTGCACCTGTTATGCATACGCAGGCTAGTCTTTGGATTTTCGATAGATTTGCCTTTGTAGGTATTGCCAGCTTAGTTCTGCTGCCCCAGGCTACTTACTGCTCCGTAAGTGATAGTAGGTCTCACTATTGACGTTTACATCTACTGCAGGGTCTTTGGGCTTTCGTGACTTTGTTGGCTTCTTCTTTTTCGTACTTATTCCAGACGAGTTTGTTATCTAGTATTAGTCCCAGATGTTTGACCTCTGGCTTCCATTCAATAACTTTCCTGTCTAATTCGATGGTTTTGAGGTGAATGTTTCTTTTCCTTGTAAAGGCAACTATGGTAGTCTTGGTGAGGTTAGGCCACTATTTAGGGTAGTCAAGAGCTCTTTGAACTATATCGCAAGAGAGTACTCTCGAATTTGCCTCTCGCGATTATTACTATGTCATCTGCATAGCCTTGACACGATATACCGATCTCGGTCAAACCGCAGAGAAGTCGATCATCTATTAGGCTCCACAATAAGTCATTCTTAAATTTTATGTTGTGTCGGTGCAATGGGTCCGCATTAAATTTAGATCACTGCCTTAAAAGGAGCGCACCAAAAGTCATTGTTTCACCTAAAATTGGCAATAACCAATCAGAGATCACGCTTTCACCTGGAAGTATAAAACCAATTGCCACGAAATATACATTTTTGTATGTAGTGCTAAAGTAAGCATATGGATATAATAAATATAATGAACTTTTGTCCATTGTTTTTGTATCAAATCAGACTTCTTTTCAGGGTTTCTTATGCAAATTTTTAAAGAGTCCGCCGCCAAAAAAATAGTCGATTTTACTTCCTTATACTTTGAAAGCGTTAACTTGAAAAAAATCAAAATTACAAAGTGTTACATAATCGCTTTGTCACCCTATACATATTCGAATCCAAATTTCATTCGGAGGAAACATTAAACGCCAGCATCTGCCGAATTTCTTCAAATAAGCTTCGATTTCGCGGTGATTGCACACTTCCCATTGTTTTTCTTGTATATACAAGGTCGCGTGCTTTCGAAATAAAGGACACGTGACTTTGGCCCACGTTTTGTCGCCCTTTTGTTTGTTCTTTGCGTACCGCCGTTCATTGAATTAGCAGGATCATAGTTGAGAATGCTTGTCCCTTGGAATATTGCCCTAATCGATCATTTATCCCGTAATTCTTTGAAATTGTATCAAATTTCGCACATAATTTGATATGTTGATTATATCTTTATAATTGCGATTATATATATTGTATTTTTTTATTTGATTATTTTTTCATCTGTCAAAATAGTCAGATGTTGTGGGTTCAGCCAATAAGAGCTCACGATCATATAACCAATCATTGAGTTTTATACTGATAAAACCGTCTCTTCGTTTTTGTTTTTTGATAAAACTTTGTTTACCTTTTTTGAATAGTCAAATATAAACATCTAACAACTTTTATTTAGTATTATCAATTATTATTATTTTTACGGAATAAAAATATTTCAACGCCAACGTACCGTAAATCAATAATAATAAAATTATTATATCAACATTTGCATCGCGTCCAAATCGAAACAACTACTCCTGGGACAAAAGCCCCCACAGGCGTTGAATTACACGATTCGAAAGCGAGTTGGAAGGTTGTTTAACCAGACCAACACTTTGATTTCGTTATCCAAGGAGCTCGTCATTCTCAGACCGGTTTCGGCATATTTGTGCCTCGTCAGTGAGAAGCAGACGACCTCGACAATACAATAGTTGTAGATAGGTATCTAAAAAATCTAAAACTTTTGTATTGCACATTTTTCAACATAATCTCAAACTTATCGAGAAAAAGACGCTAAAATTTGTTTTTCGTTTTAATTTTTATCTCCCACAAAAATAATTTTTTTTGTGAAACTTGGTGAAAACGTTATTTTTTGTGTTGTGAATAAGCTATAATTTTTTCAAAATATTTAAATAAAAAAAGACTGCGGCTTTTAAAGACCCTTTACGAGGTTGCCACGTCGTACTATTTTTCTTCAAAACTCATACATTAGGTACTTTGAATTTTGATAATGATGATGATAATGATAATTTATAATAATCAGTGGCGTAGCCAAGGGGGGGGGCTCCCCGAAACTTCTATAAGTTTATAAGAAAATGTGGTAACTATATAAATCATAATCACTTTACGTTTTTGAGCCAGCGATTAAGTTATATTCAGATGATTTACAAACAATATACACAGTTATTCTACGCAGTGAATGGGATATTTGGACAGTGAAATGCCAAAAAGTAGATTCCTGTCTTCCTCAAAGTGCAGTCGATACTTTAAATGTAGCAGATCCTTGTTTGTTTCCGAACATTTTTACGCTATTCCAAATTTTAGCCGTTTTACCCGTTACCACTGCCTCTGTAGAACGAACTGAACGAAGTTTCTCAACGATGAAAAGACTGAAATCATATTTTCGGAATAATACATCTACCAACTGATTAACAGACCTAGCTTTGATGCCTGTGAATAATGCTCATTCAAAGTTCAATCTTATATTAATAATTAGTTGTCTCTTAATCTTATCTTAATAATTAACAAATTGTTGTTAAATAAAATAATGTATTTAAATAGCCTACATTGTATACAGGGTGACCTAGACTTAAACGTTAAACGTTCAGGATCGGGTTTTCAGAAAAAAAATAAGATTTTAATTTTTTTCTCAAAAACTAAGCGAGATACGAATAAAATTGAAGAAGCAAAAAATGTGTGTGTTCAACTGTTTAATCCAAGAAAAGTAACGAACATAGAAAAAACAGTGGCGTACAATGATTTGTCCCAATATCAATTAAATTACCTTGTGGAACGTCACTGGAATTAATAATTTAATTCTAATAATATTTAAATTATTGCCACAAATAAGCGTGCCAAGTTTTATCAAAATCAACCAAATTGTTTTTTGAGCAATTCATAAAAAACTCTTTTGTTCTAAAATCAAAACAAGTTAGGACCCAGGATTATGGGAATAAAAAATCTTATTTTCTCCTGAAAAACCGATCCTGAACGTTTGACGGTTTAACCCTGGGTCACCCTGTATATTTACCCCATCCCTGCTGAAAAAAGTATTTATAGAAAGTATTATCTACGAGAAATAGTGGGCCCCCTCCGAAAAAAATTCCTGGCTGCGCCACTGATAATAATAATAATACTTTATTCATCCTTCTTGATCATAATACATGATATAGGACAGGTCAAAAACGGATTTTACATTAAAACAGCATGCACCTTGAAATATTACTTACATAGACGCTAGTTAAATTAAAAACGTTTGTTTAAAAACTCTGTTACATCATAAAAACATTCTTCAATTAAAAAATTTTTAAGTTTTCGTTTGAAAACATTGAAATTGCTCTCATATCTTATACAGGTAGGCAAATGATTTAGGAATTGAATTCCTTTATAAACAGGACTTTTTTTCAAATACTGAGGAAACATGTTTTGGAGGCCTAATAAGCTTGCCAGACCTGGTCGGGAAATCAGAATTTAGGTTAAAATCATTAAAATTACTTTTTGTGTATAATATGCACTTGTAGATGTAAATAGAATAAAAAGTGAAGATATTGAACTCTTTAAAATGATTTATGCATGTTTGTCTATAATCTAGATTAAAAATTAGACGGATAATCCTTTTCTGGGAAATAAAAACCCTTGATGCATTGGCCGTAGCTCCCCAGAGTATGACATTATACGACATATGGGAGTATACTATTGCATAATAGACATTAATCAATGGCCTAGTTGAAAACATATTTTTTAACTGTAGTATTGCAAAGTAACTGCCATTTAATTTTTTACAAATCTGATTGATATTGATATTCTTATCAAGGTAGGTACCTAAAAATTTGGTAGAACTCGAAAAAGAAACATCAGTATCCTTAACTAAGATACTACTATTTTCAGGAATATCGGTCCTTGTAAAAAAATGCATAAGGATGGTTTTCCTTTCACACCAACTGATAAATTCTTTTGATAAAATATTCATCTTTAAGATTAGCTCATCTGCAGATTCAGTACCAATCGCTAATGTGGTGTCATCTGCATATAGAATCAAATGATTAGTGCTAACATATTTAGAGGGATCATTTATGTATAATAAAAATATCAGTGGACCTAAGATTGATCCTTGAGGTACGCCAATTTCTACAGGTTGGAGATGGGACTTCTGATCTTCAATTCTAACAATAATTTTTCTAGCTTTCAAGTATGATTTTAGCCACGATAAAAATTTGCCCCGAAATCCTAAATCTCGTAGTTTATTTATTGTTACATCAGTACTAACCGAGTCAAAAGCCTTTGAAAGATCAAGGAAGAGTGCACCCACATACCTTTTCCTACCCAATGAGGTGTGGATAAAATTAAGTAGGGCTATGGATGCACTCTCAGTTGATCTGCCAGGTAAGAAACCATGTTGATGGTCAGATATAACATTATACTTTTCAAGGAAAGAAAACATTTGTTTATAAATTTTTCTATTATTTTACACACAATAGTTTGGACTGATATTGGGCGATAATTATCAAGACTAAGAAGGTGCAACAATTCCTATCTTTAGATTAGATGGAAACGTTCCTGTATCGCGCCGTGCACTGCTATAAATAATTTAAAAATATATAAATTAACGTTATCTTTTGCTTATTTAACTATTTTTCGAACAAATTTAAGTTGAAATTAAATCATAATTTGACAATTGGATTATTTGTCATTAATAGCAAACTAAAATTATCCATCGTTGACGCACAAATGCCAAAAGTTAGGCCGACAACAGAAAATCATATATTATATAACATTTTAATGAATTTATAGACAGTTTCGATTTAACATCGCAATCCAGATCTGATTAACTGAATAAAAAAGAGATTAAAAAGCCACGGCTCGCAAAGCTGAGCTTTCCAATCCCATTACTGGCAATAATCCTCCTATTTAAAATCAATTTCGAGCCCAACTTCACTGATTTTTAATATCCGCAAAAAATTAATGCAATTCAGATTATTTACAATTCATCGATTTTTAATGAATATTAGCCCGATTGCCTCACGGGGAATATTTCGGAGTTTCGGTAAATGTTTTTCGCTCAATACGATTTTGTAGATGCGTAGGTATTTTTCGTGATTGATTAAATGTTTAAGGGGTGTTTATTTTTAACTTGGCATTTTTAAAACTACCGATTTTTTCGCAAATAAAGCATCGTATATTTTTTCTGGATGACATCGTAATGGGGTTACGGCCTTCAAATTTTCTATATATTTTTACCTTTTAGTTGAAGCAGAAAAGAAAAATTTAAATGTTAGATTTTACTGCATCGTTTAAGTTTTCAAATGTGATTGCATCATGGCATAAAAAATATTCTAGAATTTAATTCAATATTTTTTTTGCATATTGGCATCATTGCCATAACCCTGTCCTTTAAATTTAGTTAATATTTTTCAAGTATATTTCCAGCAAATAGTGCTTTAAGCTTTACACTGTTGTGTCGGTAATCGATAAAATGTTAATTAACGCGTCATAACTTCATATGATATTTCCCCTTGACCCGCGCAGCAAAAGTAGGCGTGTCTAAATATAAATCTTTTCCAAACTTTGGATAATACATTTACCAAATGATATTGCCACCGAATAAATAAATCATGTATGCATTCTTAGTAGCCAGTGGCCTGTGGAGGGCAGAACATAAAAATTATAGGTGACCAAAACCAACCAATGTTTAAATAGGTAGTGAATTGAGGTATAAAAACTGATTCAATTATGATATTTTAGTTACAAGAAGGAAAAAGAAGAAGATGGGTAATTTTAAATAAGTGCTGAAAAAATAGGGTTACTAATGAAATTAATTTGTGCATTGAGGGAACACGTTGATTTGATGTTTTTTAAAATTTCCAAGTTCTCGAAATTGTCCAATAAGAATCTATTATAAACCGAATCGAAACTAGGTTGGGTAGTAATAATGACAATGCGCTGTTGCATTTGTGTCGAAGAATGTTTGAATTCTAAAAATTTACGAATCGGATGATTTCAATGTTGGGTGCGTTTTTATTCAAAAACAGAAAAGATTTCATGAAAATTGTTATTTTTTAGCTAATCAGGTGGTATATGAGAATACCGGAACGTCATTATTTTTACGATTGTGTAGGTTCATTCCATTTTTTAACGTAGAAGGAAATCATTAACTTTCCGGAATTACAAAAAATGAGACTTTTTTGTGATAAAAGGTTTTCACTGAAAATAATAATAAATAAATAAATAAGGTAATAATGATCTTTAAGAATTATTATTTAAAATTTAAATTCACCACCAGGAGTTATGTTGGTAGGTAGGACAGTTGACAGTTACCACGTGTAAAAACAATAGAGGGACGAGAGGCTCGTGGTTATTATTTTGTTTGATGGATTTATCGGGTACAGAAAATCCTACAGTAGAAGGACTCTTAAAAAATAAAATAAAAAATCATCAGGCTCAGATGTACCGATATTTTTAGTTAAAAAAAAGTATTCCCTATGTAAATAAACCACTCAATTATTTGATAAATTTATCTATTGCCGTAGGCCCATTCCCTTATATTTTAAAATCTGGAAAAATCATTCCTATTTTCAAAAAAATTATCAATTTTCACCTGAAAACTGTAGACCTGTTACAGTCCTTTTTTCAATTTCAAAAATTTTTGAGTATGCTTTTTTATCTCGTTTGGAGAAATTTTTAGAAAAATTTAATATTTTAAAAGATAAGCAACATTGGTTTCGGCCGGTCAATTCCATTGCTACAGCGACTCATTCTTTTTATAGTAAAATTATAAATTTTATTGAGGCAGGCGAATGTCCTGTTGGGATCTTCTGCAATCTCAGCAGGGCCTTTGACTGCGTTTATCATGATATTCTTATACCTCAAATTTGTATGATTTTGGAATAAGAGGTAAGCCTTTAGACTGCATATCGTCATATGCAAGCTATATGAAACAATTTGTTCAAATACATTTCATAAACGAGACTAGCATAAATAAATATAACTCTGAATACTCGATAGTGGAGACAGGTGTTCCACAAGGCTCAGTACTGGGTCCCTGTCTTTTTTTACTTTATGTGAACAGTTTAGATTTGGTTCTAAGTGAACTGTTTTTTACCATGGGATCATTTATCCTTAATAATATATAACAGTACATCAGAAAATATTCGGAAGATATTATAGGTGGTAAGCCAGTGGTTTACTGAACATAAACTCTTTTTTAATACACAGTTAGCAACTTGTTACACTTCTCAAAATCATGTGATCCACTTACCATATCTGTGAATAATTGCTCAGTAAATCATGATGTGGAATCTGTTAGTTTTCTAGGAATTAAGATGGACCCTACTTTAACCTGGAAATCCTTAATTCTAGTCATTTAAATAAGACTCAGCTGTTAAATTTATACTATGCACAGGTAGATTCTCGTATGAGGCCTGGAATATGTTTTTGGGGTAATTATACCTTAGCAGGAAATGTATTTATTGCACCAAAACGAATTGTGCAATGCATTGCTGGTGTCAACTATATATGCATCCATGTAAAGAGTTACTTATTGAATATAAAATACTCTCCTGGGTAAGCTTAGAGTCTCCTCTTTAAAACGCTTTCTGTTTTTTTCTTTGCGTACATTTTAGACAGAGATACTTTAGCTTTTCCGAACGCCTCACCTGAATATTTGTATTCAACGGCTCGGCGCGCGTAGAGTTTTCGAATTTGCTTTCTAGTTTTTAATTTTTTATAGTAATATAAATTCTTTTTTTAAACAACTTTTTCTTTCCGCTATTTCACGTGGTGCTATTAGTTTTTCGAAATTTTTTTTTTCGAGATATAATGGAAAAACCAAATTTTCGATTTTATTTTCGAAATTGTGAAGTTATAGAGCAGCAAAGATTTTTTTATTGTTTTGTACACCCTTTCAAGTACTTAAATGCACAGTTTCATCGAGATCACATTTTGTGCGAGCTTTTGGACAATATCCTTCTCTGGTAACTGGGCTAATCGTTTACATGCAGTGCGCGAAATATGTTTCGTGCACGGTGAAAAAAAGGGTCACTTCACAAATAGTTATGAATGCGCGAACCTTGTCATTTTTTGACGTTTGTAGAAAAAAGTATTTTACGATCTATATTCCTAAATCGAGTAATATATATAAACATTCTCATATAAAAGAGATTACTTTTAAGCCCCAAGTATACTTAGTCAAATGATGAACTCGTGTACCTCTAATACCCTAATTTGATGCCTCAAAATATTCAATCGGAAAACATTCAGATATTGCTCAATCCATACATGGTTTTTTAATTGACTTTTAAATACCATTTAGCCATATCATATCCGACCATATGTGAACAAGTAAATGGGCTAATTGCACAATTTAGATAATGATCGATTTCGTTGAAATGGCGAGAAGACCCTCTTGGACAGGGGTGAGCAACCCTTGTCTGTCTGCGTATACAGGTTGATTTATAGAGAGCGATAAAAGATTTAACCTAAAAATTTTAATATTTTACTTAATAACATACTGGATTAGTATGATTTTTTTACAGAATTTTGTTTATTAATTTATGAATTAACTTAAAAGTTATTTTTTAATCCATTTTGACACATATGTGATGTGGAAAGAAGAAAGTCATCCGCAACTTTGATACATCCTGTATATCCAAACAAAAGAGGTATACAATTCTTAAATGTGCTACCATCTATGAATGGTATAGTTATTTAATAGCGAAATGTAGCCATTTTCGAGAAATTTACTGTTAAAATTCACTCTACAAAGTTTTCTTTGATATTTTATTTATTACAAATATTTTTTAAGTTGGCTCTGAATTAGAATTAGAAAGTAGCTGTCAAAAACCTATTCGAGTGAAGTTAGTTATTATGTAATTTAATAGAAATCTACTCCTTTAGCAGACATTTCGAGTAAAAATATATTTTATTTATTTGTAAATCCGTTCCTGTGCCATATTTCCATCCCCCAGTTCTTGTCCCCCTCACATTTTCGCTTGTAATCGTATGAAAACGGCGTAGCAATGTCGTCGCGTTTCGAGTATTTAGTATTCAGATAACGCGCTCTGCTACTCTCATGCATATTCATCGGGTCGTAATTAATCATCAAGGAAAGGGCGCGGGAGGTAAAAACACCCCTAAATAGGCCCTTCGCTCATAGGCGGGGCCAATGCAGCAGTTAACTTCTTTGCAGTTTTATGTGTTTGTCATTTGTAAAGGATAAAGAAACGGGTTACTTCCAATTAACTCGATAAACTTCCAAATAGGTTCATCCCCGAAAAGGAAGATGATTCTTAGAGCAGATAAGATAAGATAATAAAATGAAGCAGAAATTATAAAAGCGAAATTAAAAGGAATAAATAAAGTAAATTGAAGGAGAACTTTATTCCCTTTTGCTAGTAAATAATCGTAAATAAGGTACTCACAACTCGTCATCTTCGAAAAGATTTTGGAATTATCTCCGTTGCTACACAATAGTAATTTACGTAACAAGTTCCGAAAGTGATATTTTACGGGATGAGTAGGAACTTTTCAGGGCGAGCCGTAGGCGAGTCCTGGAATCCTGCGAATATAAAACCATCATGAAAAATCTAAACTTGAACACATAGAAGGTTGGAAACAAGTCTCATATTTTTATATATAAATAAAAGTTGTAGATAGCAATGAAAGCTATGTTCCAAAAATAACTACCTACATACAGGGTATCTCATAAATGTGTGACTTATCAAAGTTATGTTTTTTTAAATGAAACGCCCTATATATTTTCACTAGACTGAATCCCTTCGAAAGAGTGCTTCTCAAAAATATAGGGTTGTATGGGTTCATACCAGGTGGTTCTGAAGTTATGGTGACATTTATGTCCCAAAATGGGTTCATTCAACACCAAATATCTCAAAATCAATAACTAGGAATAACAAAATTTTTCACCAAATATCCTCGAAAATGGTGTATTTTGATTTCATATTCATAAATTTACCAAATGGCACTTTTCCCATACAGGGGCAACCAAAACCCGGGATCATGTTTTTCTCAGTTTTTTCAAATGGAACACCCTGCCATACCAGAATAGTCCACACTATGAGCTTCCAGAAAACCACCATTTTCGAGGATATTTGGTGAAAAAATTGTGTTATTCCTAGTTATTGATTTTGAGATATTTGGTGTTGAATGAACCCATTTTGGGACATAAATGTCACCATAACTTCAGAACCACCTGGTATAAACCCATACAACCCTATATTTTTGAGAAGCACTCTTTCGAAGGGATTCAGTCTAGTGAAAATATATAGGGCGTTTCATTTAAAAAAACATAACTTTGATAAGTCACACATTTATGAGACACCCTGTATGTTGGTAGTTATTTTTGGAACGTAGCTTTCATTGCCATCTACAACTTTTATTTGAAACTTTTTTTCCTATATTAAAAAGGGAAGCAGCTATCCTCCACGCACGCATCGTTGATACACCCGGTATATTTATTGTCTTTGTAGAATTAAGTAGTAAGTAAGGCAACTTGAACTGAGATTACAATGTAAAATATTTTTGTTAAAGTGACAATGTCGTAAATAAATAAATAAATAAATAGGAAAAGTGGCAAATAAAGTGGTGACCTCCTTCATGGCGGCCAGACGACTTTATGGGAAGACCAAACCAGACATGTTGCATTGGTTATATAACATGGTTGTCAAACCCTTGATTACATATGGAGGAACAGTGTGATGGCCCAAGACACTACAAGGAGCTGCCAATTCAAGACTAGACAAGGTGCAAAGACTTGTCTTGGCATAATTGCTCCAATGAAAACCACGCCCATAGTGACCATGGAAACACGCTAGGTCTGCTGCCTCTGCACTTAATAGTGCAAGGAGAGGCAAGCATACAGGCTGCAAAACTTATTGAACCCCCGAATGGAAGTAACAGGGCATATAAGCATTGTTAGAACACATTTAATATGGTGGCTGAGCATATGATGAAACAATACAATGATCTATCTATCTATCTATCTATCTATCTATCTGTGATGGGGGTGTCGATACTGCTGCCCAATCGTTAAGGATGTCTCAACGATTAGAGCAGTTCCTCCGGTCCTATTGCTTTCAAAAAGTTCAGGATGTCGGTAGGCTTCAGGTTAGGTAGATCTTCCTCTTCTATTTGATATTCTCCGAGGTATCGTCCTTTTGGATTTTGCAGAGAGAGAATATGGATAGAGGTTTCCTCCTCTTCCTCGCAGAATCTGCATTCTTCTTTGTCTACTAATCCGAGTTTCTTTAGGTTGCCTCTGCTATTTCATTACCCTCCACTCCAGTGTGTCCCGGAACCCATAGGAGGATGGCATATATTTCAGTTTGGAAAATGCTCGAAGATTTGCCTAAACTTTCGGAAGGAGTCGAAACTTGCGTTTGGTTGATCCTTCTCTGGTCATTCTGTAGGTTGTCCTTATCGCTATACTCTCCACTACTATATGGAGGGGTGTAAGGCTTAGGATTACCTCCATGGCGACTGTTGGGCACGTTCTCATTGCACCTGTTATGCATACGCAGGCTAGTCTTTGGATTTTCGCTAGATTTGCCTTTGTACTTGCCAGCTTAATTCTGCTGCCCCAGACTACTGCTCCACTATTGACTGCAGGATCTTTGGGTTACATCCCCAGTTTTTTTCCGCAAAATTTCTGCACACCATTAGAGCTTTCGTGGGTTTGCTGGTTGTTTCTTTTTCGTGCTTATTCCAGATGAGTTTATTATCTAGTATTAGTCCCAGATATTTGACATCTGGCTTGCATTCAATAACTTTCCCGTCCAATTCGATGGTTTTGAGGTTAATGTTTCTTTTCCGTGTAAAGGCAACTAAGGTAGTCTTGATGGGGTTGACGCTAAGTCCCATCGATTGACACCATTATTTAGTATAGTCAAGCCCTCTTTGAACTATATCGCAGAGGGTATTCTCAAATTTGCCTCTTGCGATTATGACTATGTCATCTGCATAGCCTTGACACGATATACCAATCTCGGTCAAATCGCAGAGGAGTCGATCCACCATTAGGCTCCACATAAGAGGGGAGGCCACTCCTTCTTGTGGGCATCCTCTGGTTGTGCAGATGGAAATAGTGTCTTGTCCCATTTTAATATCTGCTATTCTGGTAGACATCCATCTGATTGTCGTGTTGTCTACCCCTCTTTCTTCTAGTGCTCTTATGACGGCTTCGTATGGTGTGTTGTCAAAAGCCCCTTCTATGTCTAGAAAGACACACACTACAGATTCTTTGTTCTCTAGTGAATCCTGGATTTCATCTGTCCATTGCACCAATGCGGTCTCCGTGGATTTGCCCGTTTGGTACGCATGCTGATGGGGGAGCAGAGGTACCGGTTCCAGGATTTCTGATATAGTTATCAGTTGCTTTCTCCACCTTTTTCAGAACGAACGATGTGAGACTAATTGGTCGAAGGGATTTAGGATTGGTTGTATCCCTTCTTTTCCCTGTTTTAGGAATGAAGGTGACTCTGGCCCTTCTCCATACTTCCGGTATATATCCCAGTTCTAGACTGCTACGACACATACTCACTAGATGTGGTATGGACTGATAAAAAACACTACAACCTACAAGGTAAGATCTGGTATACGAACGGATCTAAAACCAAGCAGGGGGCAGGAGCAGGGTTATACTCCAAAAATTTAAGAGTTAGCCACAGCTGTGCCTTGGACCAGCATTTCCTAACCTTTTTCAGCCACGGACCACTAAGAAATCAGGCACAATTTTCAAATAAAAAAAACAGCAATAAATTTCGGACCATTCATTTTAGTAAAGAACTGCTAGTAAGTACTACAAATACGAAAAAAATACTTTTTTATGGAAAATACGTTAATGTGAATTTTAGTGTTGCTTTTTTTCAACTAAATTAGTGATATTTGGGTTCCGGATTCCGCTTATAATTTGTTTCTGTATTTGTTTTTTATATATACAAGAGCAGAGAATGCCTTCTTACAGGAATATGTGGTTAAGAAAAGCACTAAATGTTTCAGTGCCTCTTCTGATATTTCCTTATAATCTTTGTTTAAATTATCCCAAAAACTTTATAAAGAGACCAGGTTAAGAGACACTCCCTTAGAGAAAATAATAGGAGAGGCCTTAAAAACCAACAGATCCTAATTATGTCAGTCAGGAGGAACTGAAGGCACTGTCAAGTGAGGAAATGACGTCTAAACTGGTATGGGAATGCATCGAAGAACTGAAAGTTCTGGGGTTATTTTTTAGTATTATCTGATGGGAAGGATCTCTGGACTGCTGCTATCTTCTTATTATTTTCTTTTTTTTTTTAATTAGAGCTTTGATCTCTGCAGGATAGTTGATTCCATTGGTTAAACTACAACCTACAAGATCGTGATTGTAAAAAAAACCACACAATTAGTAATTTACCAAAGCACGCCAATGAGAGTTATGTGGCCTTAAACAAAATCAGCATTTAAATATAATTTTCCGCATTTGTAAATTAAGATCTATATAAAGTTGGTTAATCTCAGTGGCTTTTTGCTCTCCTACAATTAAAATGCGGTAAACTAGGTATACCAATAAATAAATATATTCTTCCATACCTTCAGAAATAAATATATGTCGGACAAAAAAGCATTTACTTGCTATGAAAAATTTGGTAGTGGATAAATATAGTTGACTTCTGAAATTTATACGCTGTTTACAAATTTAATAGTAAATAAAAGGCAAATTTGGAAAACAATAATTTATTAATAGCCCTAAGGTTACTAAATATGTTTATTTATTTAAATAATCGCGCGCTGAATACAGAAAACTCATTAAGCTCGTCTACAGTTCCGCAAGATGTAAATCCAAAAAATAACGGATATTACAGCGGCTATGTAATACCTTGTATAAAGGACCCCGCACCATTCTTATGGAAACGGGAGCACTGTCAAATTGTCTTAATTTTTGATATGTGATAATACTTGATGTCCTGATCAATAGTGTCCATGGGCCCAATCCTATCCTATGGCTAGATTTCGATATACAGGACGTTAAAGTTCAAGATCCCGAAATTTTTAAATGTTTACCAAAAAGTCCCTGTAAAACATTTCTGGCGGATAAATGTAGTCAAAATAATGTCAATGTAAATAATTAAGGTAGGTACAAACAATCCACTATGTATGGGATATGAGTTTAAAGCTTTATTATGATATTAAAGCTGTTTCTACTTATATCATTTTTTTTATTATCAAAAGTATCAAAAAAATATACTGAGCAACCCTGTATATATAGGTTGATTGATTATTTTGACAAAATTCAGTAGATCTGTTATAATAAAAGATAGGGAAAAATGTTATTTACAAAAATTGTAGGCAGCTTTAAGCTTTACCTTTCAAAATTATTTACAATTTTACAGGGTATATCGTAACGCCCTGCCATATCAAAGTTATATTGTTTTTAATGGAATGCCCTATGTATTTTAACGTTTTTAAAATCTCCTCAATGAGCTGATTTCAACGATATATCACACTTACTATCTAAGGTAAATAGTAAATTCTGGTGGCTGCTGTAGCCAAACAGTTGAAAATCTAGAAAAACGGATTACATGTCCCTATCCCAACTTTTCTTGTTCTATTAGGTGACATGAAAAATTATTTGATACGGTGTGATAAAAAATCGGAAGGAATTTCTGATTTTTGATCACCCTGTATTAAATAATTTTTCATGCCACCTAAGAGAACATGAAAAATTAGGATAGGGACATGTAACTTTTTTCAACTGTTTGGCTACAGCAGCCACCAGAATTTACAAAAATGTGATTTTTAAATAGCTGTAGATTCTTTACTATTTACGTTATATACCTAGTAACTGTGATATAACGTCGAAATCAGCCCATTGAGGAGATTTTCAAAATGTTAAAATGTATAGGGTGTACTATTTAAAAAAATATAACTATGATCTGGTACGGCGTTATGAAACACCCTGTAACATTGTAGCTATTTTTTTGTATCTTTTGTTATAAAATGTCTACTGAGCTTTGTCACACTAATCAATCACCCTGTATATTTGCAATTTTAAAAGTCTAGATGCTTAATTAAAACTATATTTTTTGGTAAATTCTTAATTTTGCTGACTACCTAAGTAAAGACATCGAGATATTGTATGTAACTAAAGGTATACTTATCTAGTATGCTATGAAAAAATATTTTCAGAATAACTACATATCTATATATCTTTGAGTTTTATAATAAATAATTTGTAGTTGTTTTGTCTGGGTTTTTAAGGAGTTTAATAATTTAAATAGTTTAAAATAGTTGTTTCAATGTGGTTTTCATGTGGTGGCCTTCAGTTTTTGCCCATAAAATTGATTTAATGATTCTACAAAAATATCAGTGGAATAAAAAAAACGCGCCTAGGGCTCTTCCCCACGGGTTGTGTGGAAACGAGCTTAAAATCTGAATTATGGGTTCAATAAAAAGCACAAATATTTGTCAAAGCAACTGACCTGTAATTCTATCTAATCTTTTTTTATACCTAATGGAATAATGAATAACCCTGTATGATCATCATACGTACAACCCGTTCAATAAAATAGATTTTAAAAGTGATTAACTTATTAAAAAATTAGTAAAAGGTAACAATTAATTATTAATTGTTTGGCAGCTGTTTTAGATTGGTTGATTTTGTCATCATACAAGCTCAAGTTAGATCACCATGTAAGTGTGAATTTTTTAGCCTGCCTCCATTTAAAATAACGGTGCAATATAACACAGTGCGTAAAAATATTTAGTTTACAATATTTCGTTTATTTTGTGAATATTTTTTATTACTAAAAGTTGCTATTGATAAAAATTGATATTTTTACAGTTTAATCGTTTAATTTCTCGAAAACAAGCCATAGGATCCAATTTTACCTATTACAATTTTGAACGAGGACGTCAAGATCTACATTATATCCAATATTCAGAAACTTTGACGGTGACTTTTTTATCGATATTTCAGGCTATTTCTGCCTGTAAAAAATACATACTTAGAACAAAAAGGCTTGTGAAAACATGAATCGCCCTGTAAGGAAATCTATTTTGATTTTATTTATTAAGTATCTATTTTGACTAAATATATCCGCCAGAAACTTTTAAAAATGTTTTACAGGGACTTTTTGGTGAACATTTTAAAATTTCGGGATCTTGAACTTTAGCGTCCTGTATATCGAAATCTAGCCATAGGATAGGATTGGGCCCATGGACACTATTGATCAGGACATCAAGTACTATCACATATTAAAAATTCAGACAAACTAAGTATATTGTTACGTTCTGTTACTTAGTTGTGATAGGATGTTGTTTAATTTATTTTATTTTTATTGACTTTTAATTTTAAATTTTAGTACATAACCTATAAAATTTTGTTGTTTTAGTTTTGAATCAACTAACCTCGACTACAGCTCTTTTCCTTTTTTATTTAATTTAATTTATTTCTAATTTACTTACTTTATTAACTAACTTTTCTTTTTAAATAAATTTAAAATTTATGTGAAATATTTTTTTTCTTACCTCCTTCGTAAGCTCAGACAGAATGTAAATTCTTACGTTTGACAGAATGCATTGAGCGCCATCTACTATACAGATACAGAGTAGAGATTCTTAACCTCAGGTGTGTTTTTAATTGGGTTGTAATTTTAAAAATCAATAATAACGACTACTGAGATCAATTCATAGACTTTTATTAATAACAAAAAAAAATCAATAACGAAAAACCTTTTAGTTGAATGTGCAACAAATATTTGATCTGTTGGCCTTTTATTGTTTTAAAATGTTTTTAAATATCGGTATTTAATGAAAATTGGTACCTTTATTTAAGACTAAGTCTTCCTTATTCCTACAGTAATTGTTGTTACATGGATATTCTTCAAAAATACAAATGGAATGTTTTTCAAAACGGAAACTGGATAAATTTAGTCAGGATACAATTCGATCGGGATACTCTGGATTTCTTAGTCGAGATGCTGGACAGGATGGATAATTGTAGCTCCTTCTCTTGATTTAAAAGTTTTTTCGTTTTTCTTGTAAAATAGCGTCACTTCTTGACAGGTAATGATTTTTATTCTTTTATCACTGTTGCTTTGACTTGACTTCGTTTGTTTTAGTCATGCAGAGCGAAGTGAACTGTTCAAGAGTTTTAAGCAAAAAGCCCTCACTTGATAGCGAGAAATAGTTTTTATAAACGCCCAAGTCATAGCTCACTAGATTGGAATTTGACAGTTTTTTAACATACATTTTTACAAAATTCAAAAATTATTAATTTTTATACAATTTTTAATTAGCACCAAATTATTCTAGAGATAAAAAGAATAATTTTGATGTAATTTTTGTACAATTCCTACTTATATTAAATTTATACAAAGAAATCTCATAAAACTTTATTATTATTATTGCCTTTTTTACTGTATTTCTTCAATTTTAGAAGTCCCAACACTCTATTTTCCCAATTTATACTATTTCCCTTGAATTTCAATTGATTATATTGATGTATATATATTGAAATTTGAGGTTAAGTTTAAAATTTCTTTTTCTCCAAACACTTAATATAATAATGTTCTCATTGTTATTATGATCGCAGACTTATCTGAGATTATATTATTTGTAAATACCCTAAATCTGTTGATGAAAATCTCTTATGGGATTACCATGTTAAATTTTAACACATGAAATTTTATAGTTTCTTTTACAATTACTAGATATATTAAAATTAGTTTCAAACATTATTTTTGAAATCACATTCTGTCCTGTGATTACTTAAAGTATAATAAATAGTTATTTTATTGGTATTAATAAAATTATCTGTTTCTTTTTTACTCTTCGTATTGAATATTGGTCCGTTTAGTTAACCGTTACAATATACTACAATTTTGTACTTAGTCGCTGTGTGTATGCAAATTTAATCCAAAATTATATGAACATTGTAGTGTCAATCAGAAACTAAATTTTAACTGCACAATGATGAGTTTCCAACCCACTCACAATCGTACGGTTTACTTCACAATATTTCTGATAAGTTCGAAAAGCAATTAAAAATAAAGTCCTGCAAAGAAACAAAACCAAAGCTATCTCGCCGCTCTCCGCCATTTCCAATTTAATTTTGCGCGAATTATTAAATTCGCCCGAGTACAACCGGAAACGAATAATAAGAAATACACGCATTACAATGTAAAACCGTTCCGAACTGATGATAATGTTAGTCTGTACGTCCGATGCAATTTATAGCTAATATATCTAGCGAGCTGAGGATAAAGGACGAGCCACATCACCCTTACGAACACATAATCCGACTTATCTCTTATCAAATGCCCCTGTAAACCAATTATCTTTGTTGGATAACAAATTTGGTTTATTGAAGGTTCGGAAGCTGTGTTATCACGTGTCTGATCCTTAATTAAAATTCTTTAAAGTCTACTGGTTGATATTGTCGCTTTTAAAATGTAATTAAAAATATTAATAATGTTTGTAACAAAATAAAATACATATAGTAAAGTAAATATAAAAAAAAGTAGTAATTTGTGTTGTTGTCAAAAATCTATTTCTTAAATAATATGTGATCACTCAATAAGTTGCTTTCATTTTGCACATAAGAAATACATAATCGCAGAAAAAGTATAGTGTGCAAATACATATTATTACTTTATTCAATAAATACAATGAATGATTAGCGATAAGTGCTATGCACTTGTTTCGCATCAACATTATAAATAGAATTATACCCATAGATATACTACAATAAGATCGAGTTTGTTTACATTTCGGCCGTGGTTAAGAACAAGTAACTGTCTAAGCGCTGTGTTATTGAATTTATATTGTAACTTTCAATGTTGTCAAAGTTATCATAATTTTTTCCATCATTATCAAAATCCTAAATCTATGTAAAAATTATCTTGAAAAATGAGATATTTTGAATCGCTAAAATAATTGTACATCTAAGAACACTAATTTTCGTAACTATTAACACAACAAATCATATTGATAGATAAATATTGACAAATATACTTTACAACGATTTAAGTTTCTATTTAAGTTTAAGTTTCAACTATTTCTACGAAAAATTGTTAGAAGCGGCAACTAAGCGCTATCAAACGTTATATTTTTATGAATGAAATCAGGGGATAAAATGTTTCGTAGTGACATAGTGGACCATTTTCTACCAAATTTGATTGTTTATTATTGTGTTTTTTAGGTTATATTATTATAATTTTCTTTTTCACATTGAATTTATTGGTTTAAGTTGATTTATTAGATAAATATGATTTATCAGTGTGTTGAATGCAGCAAAATAGTTTATTTAAATCATTTCATCGGTAAGTTACATGTACTATTATGAACAAAGCTCAGGGGCGTAGAATTAGTATTTTATCGACTGTATAAACTCTTTAATAATGCCTAAAGGATTGTTTTAACTCATTGCAATGACTTATAATTATGTAGGTTTCATATATTTTGTTAAAAATTAAATCACATTTTGTTTTTATGCCAAACTACCTAAGTATTTAGGTAATATTAATTTTTCATTTAAACAGTTATACGAAGACATGACTTTTTCCTGCATATGTTGAAAGGAGAAATATTTAGTACTCCTTGTTTGGTCCTTGTTTGGTCCTACCTAAAAATGCTTTTATTTGTTCAAGTCATTTCAGTAACAATGACTTTGAATATAAACCAAGTGGAAGGAAATATTTGAAAAAAGATGCAAACTCAATATCGAGGTAATATACCTATATTTATTTGTTTTTTTAATAAATTTAGGCTATAAGATTTAAAAATACTTTGGCGAAGCTTTACTAGAATACCTCTTTTTTCACTTCAAATATAATGTACTTCCAGTAATATTGTTTAAACATTATGGCTTAAATTTATGTAATGTAAAAGGTCAAACCAATCTTTTGAGAATATGTTGAATATTTTAAGCAATCAAAAACATTTCCATAATACCGACTCGACTGCTTAAACTCTAGTGATTTCCCATTAATCTTAACTTTTATTGAAATTTTGTTTTTTTGTGTTCTGTAATTATAGTTTTAACTAATTACTTATTTGATTCGATTTGTATGTCGTTTCACTGTCAATGCCTTCTCGCCTGCTTCGAGGGTTATGAATGTATATAATTTTAATGTAGCGTAGTGGAGAAAAAATAAAATAAAACGAGGCTTGCCTCACAAAAAAATAGTAGATGTAGAAATTTGTTTGCCAACGTTTTCGTTAGTTGATATTTACTAACAATTTTTTCTGTTGTAGGTTCGATAAGATTAAAACGGTTTATATATTTTTCAGGATTTATCTAAACATAGAAGATTCCTACTATACCAACATTACTTTTTTTTTATTTCAGGATGATACAACTAATAATTCATCAGTATTTAATTTGTAGTTAGTTCCCTATTCCTAACTCAATCCCAAATGTACTTGTCACAGATTAAAACAACATAGACACATTTGCAAGGAAATCAATTTCCCTTGAACCTGCATTGACGAACACTAGGTGTTCTGAGCGGACTATACAATAATGTATTTAGAGCTGTTTAAAATTATACAGGGCGTCCAAAATGGGGCGATTCTCTAATGACATATTCAAACGACAATCTCGTTCTTATTTTAAATAGGACACCCTGTATTTTATAATCCTATTATGTAGCAAACTCCATTACCTTTTAAAAATTATAAAGGTTTACTATGCCTAAATCTATGAATTTTGGAGTTATTTTTATTTTTGTTAAATTTTACATTATTTTTCCACCGTAATGGCCTAAATAAAACACCCTGTATTTGATCACCTTATACTATGATCCAAAAAAGTTATCTTTGAAACTATGTGTTTGGTTTTGACATTATTAAAAATGTTTCGAGATGCATCAAAATCTGTATAGAACAGATTTTCAAAGACAGATAGATTTTTGTTTATGGGCATTGGAGAAGGTCAGCAAAGATAATTTTTTTTATAATGTGCTGTTTACAGATGAATCCACTTTCATAATAATGGATTAGTAGTATTTTATATTGTTTAATTTAAGATGTCTGATACCGGAAAAAGAAAACTGTCTGGTTACCAGTATAAAAGATGAACGATGGAAAAGGAAAACCAAAGGCAAAAACAAGCTGGCTCTTTAATTAATTATTTACAGAGCTCGTCTGGTAGTACCAAAACTAAGGAGGACTCGAAGAATCCCAAATCAAATTCGGTTATAAAAAAAAACACAGAATCATCAGAGAGTGACCAAAAAATATTTCTGAATCAACTGGAACTGGCACAATTCCGTCGTCAAATGACAGCACTATCAAAATTGGCACCTATACGGACAGCTCTCTACAAATTTTAAGCACAGATCCAGCATTGTGGTCAGGGATTTTAGGAGTCGCAGAAAGAAGTTTTTGGTCGAAAATTTAGCACACATTATTACACACGAATTTTAAGCAATGGAGAACAAGTTGTAAGAGACTGGCTGGTGTACTCTATTTCAAAAAACTGCGTATACTGCTTTTGCTGCAAAATTGTTGGCCATATGTTCAATTCCCTTTCAAAAGAGGGTTTTAAAAGTTGGGCACCTTGTTGAAACTTTAAAAGACCATGAAATTTCTAAATATGCAGGCCCAAAAATCATGGCTAGAATTTATGTTACATGTATCTTTTTAAATAAACGTTTTTTAAAATATAAATACATATATTTTAAAAAAGTGTATGTTTTATGGGGCGGCAATTTGCCTTTTTGTCCGGGGTGCCGTAAAAGCTAGAGCGGGCCCTGCTTATTGAGTGACCGAGTAAAGAGGAAGAATAATGATAGGAAATACGATTTTTTTGTCTAGCGACGCATTAAAATCTAGACGCGGCTTCGCATGAAAGTAAGATATACACAGAATTGTTTACGATTGGAGATATACAAGAAAATATTTCGATAGCCTTGAAAATAAAATACAATCAAACCAGAATTTCATCTTATGCATATTTCCACCCCTTGTTCAAACTTCCTCCAAGAAAAAAGCGTTTCTTTCTTTCAATATAATGCGAAGACACGTGCTTCCACACTTCCTGAAAAAAAAACAAATTGGATGAAATAATCCCCTCAGCAGATCGACACGTTTCCATTAGCATAAACATTTTTATATCCGCTTTAAATAAAGTAAACAAGAGTCTCGTGGTTCATCTATTTGTTTAAGAGTCCGTGTGAAATATTTTAAAATTTTTAAATCAGTGCCTGAAAATTAGATATTCGTTGTCAAGAGCCCTTTTTCAAACAAAGAATGGAGAGCATGTGCCTTTTGGAATTGGAATAATTGAATGGCAAACCCTTTGTTATTTTATCTTGAGAGAGGATCTGCGATGAGGGAATTGGAAAATAATTTTTAAGCACAAGCAACACGTACAAATATGGATTGGGTATTACATTTTCCAGAAACACGACAGAGTGAGGGGTGAGAAACGAAATTACAGGTACCTATATATCCAAAAGCACGAATTTTATTTTCAAAATAGTTATTTATGAAAGAAATTTGTAAAGTGTTTTTGATACACGCGCAATTTCCAAAAAACGAGCGGATACATAAAAAGTTTTAATAAAACATTTGAAAAATTAATCTTGACATTGTCATGTGAAAAGGCGACATTTTGTAATAGAATAGGTACCTTCGTGGATTCCGTCGCAAGTGAGAGAATAATTCCAATGCATTTTTTTACTTTTGTTTAATTAAAAAGCAAAATTGAATCGTAAAAATACCATGAAATGTAAAACCAACTTATATCTAGTTAATTGTTTAGACTTGTCAGTTTGTACTGAAATTTTAGACTTGGCTTTAGCGGTTGTGCGGTTGAGTCAGCTCCTGAAATATTAATTCAAGAAGACAATCATCATCCCTCTCTCCTAATTACATATGATCTAGTCAGTAAGTGTCGTAATAATAAAAATAAAACTAACTCTGTCTATTATAACTACAAAAAAACGAATCTCCCTGAACTATACCAAAAAATTGCAGTTAGTGATTGGTATAATTCGAGCATTATAAGAAAACTCAAACGTAAGCACAGAGCTTGGTGCAAGCACAAATTTCACAATCAGCGTGCACTTATTGAATTCCAAACGATCAGGAGAGAAGTAAAGTCTGAAATTGAATCTAACTATCAACAGTACTGCCGTAATATTGAACAGCAAAAAAATCTGGCAATTTGTTAAAAAAAAGATCGTCTCTACCTTTAACTATGGTCTATAATGGTATCGAACATAATGGCCCCGTAAGCATTGTAAATGCATTTGCAGAGTATTTTCATAATTCTTTCGTAACACCTAGTCAGACCATACAAAACAATACTACCGTCAACTTCATGAATGATACTTTAATCTTACTGAAAGTGAAGTATGTGCAAAAACTACAATGGGACCTGATAAAATACCAGCTTTTTTGATTTATGACTGTGCCTCCTTATTTGCAGAACATTTGACTTTACTTTTCAACCTCTCAATAAAATACCAACAGTTCCCTGATGTTTTGAGACAGTCTAAGTTAATACCTGTTTTCAAAAAAGGAGACAAACATGACATCGAAAACTATCGCCCTATTACTATAGTTAATAATTTCTCAAAATCTTTTTAAATCCTGCTCAATAAACCACTTTCCAATCATGTAAAAAATCAAATTACAGAGTTACAACATGGCTTCTTCAAAGGTAGGTCAACTACCACCAATATCTTCTGTATTACCCAGTACATAACCAACACATTCGAAAATAATGTCCAGGTTGATGTCATATACACGGACTTCTCCAAAGCCTTCGATAAGCTTGATCATAACATATTACTCGGTAAATTGACTGCCTTCGGATTCTCAGGGAACCTGAATACTTTTTTACTTCCTATCTGAGAAACCGCTCTCTCTACGTAGAGTGTTATGGTCAGAATTCCATTTTATTTACACCAACATCTGGCGTCCCACAAGGTATTGTTTTGGGACCACTTTTTTCAATTTATTCATAAATGACATTATTGAGGGCCTCGAAGTCAATTGTTTATTATATGCGGACGATTTCAAATTATATAAAAAAATTAACTGCTTGAATGATTGTGCCACTTTACAAAATGCCCTAGTTAAAGTTAATACTTGGTTAAAAAAAAACGCCTTCTGTTAAATGCTAATAAGTTCTCAATTCACTCGAAAACAGAATAAGATAACTTATAATTACTCAATCGACAATGATATGCTCCCTAGATCAAATTCTGTTCGTGTCCTTGGTATTATCTTCGATCATAAATTATCTTTCTCAACTCACATAAATAAAGTCACCAATGAATGTTCAAGGGCCTTAAGGTTTCATTGTCAGAAATACTCGGGATTTCACGAATAAGAATACACTGCTCCTGTTATCTATATAATTCGTATGTTCGATCTAAAACAGAGTATGCATCTATTATTTGGTTATAATGTTCATTCAAATAGCCTTGAACAAATTCATAGACGCTTTATGAAATATCTCTCTTTCAAGGACGATGGTGCCTACCCTGCTATACGAATACCCAATACAGCTTTATTAGAGAGACATAACTTTACTTCTCTTGCAAGTAAGAGGAACACAGCTGCTTTGATTTTTCTTTATAAGGTGATCCATGGCCAAATCAATAGTAATGCTGTTTTGAATATGCTCAATTTTCATGTTCCAAGAGTAAATTCAAGGCAGAACAATCTATTTTATCTCGAAGCCCCTAGAACAAATGTACAGAAAAACTCACCCTTATTCAGAATTTGCAACAATTGCAATCCTATCAATGATAGGTGTGACATCTTCTCTTGCAGCATCAGATCTTAATATTTTTTGTATTTTATTTACTGATTTATAAATTTCATTTGTATCTGTGAGTTCCCATCCTGTAAATGGATTTCTGTTGGGTGGTGTAAAAAAAAAACATTGTTAGTTTTTTAAATGACAAACTAAGTAAATTTATTAATTTAAAGAGAATGGATCAATTACTCTATTAGACTCCTCCATATATTTTTCTTGTACTTGTTCCACATAGTTTTAACCACATTTTCTTCATAATTATCTCCATTACCTTTTCGCATATTGAAAGTCCAATCTGTCAAAATGGATGCTATCATTTCAGTGGAAATTGATTTATTTAGTACATAGTTTCTTTCACTACAAAACCTCAGAAATTATTTCCATTCGTACTTTTTGTTTTCACTGTATTATGAGACTCAGTATTTTGTATACTTTCGTCTATGACATTATTGACATTTAATGATAAAATATCTGGTCACCGAGCTTCGCTCTTAATATTCAAATCTACATTTTTAAGCAGCCCAATGAGTATATAATTTAAGTATATTTATAACATGACAAATTATTAATTAATTAACTCGCGAAAATCACGGAGTGGGCGACATCTACTTGAACTACTGATAGGGAGATAAATAAAAAGTTGATTGGCGATTGGCTTGAAAGTAGGCGGGAAAATTAAAAAAGCTGTCAGTGTTAATTTTCAATTGGCTGCAGCTGTTGTTGACGTTTATCAACTGCTTGTCACAGAGGTTAGTTAAATGCATTAAAGTTGCCTAGTTTCTGGGGATTTCACCCTTTTAGAGGGCAACATCTACTGACGCTTGATCTTCGCGAATAGTCACGGTGGACAGGCCCCGTTTCCGGGACGTGCAACAGCAGTGTGTAGGGCACACGTCCCGTCAACAGAAGATCGCTCAGCTCACTCTATTTATCACTATATAAGAAAAACTCTATGTTCAATTGATTTTATTATTTTTTGATCTGCAGTGAAGGAAAATTATAGGTCTGATATTCATACTTGGGTAAAAACCTCCACAAAAACCTGTGACCAGACTCTCGAGGTGTGGCAGATATTGATATCATATTTTTTCAAAAATTCTTTCTCTCTCTCTCTCTCTCTGATCATGAAAACTTAAATATTAAAACTGTCCGCATAATAAAATAGTAGCCGTAAGGGGTAGTCTCACACTATCGGGGAAGGGAAGACAGGTGTCCATTTTAACAGTGTTACTCAACGTTCCTATAAATATTTACCTAAACCCATGATTTCTGCAATTGAATTGGCAACGTTGTATTTTCAACTTTGAATTAATAAGATGGCTGTCATTTGACAAGCAAATTATTTATGTCCGTCAAATGAACCTTTCCTTTTTTATATAAAGCGACAAATTTAAAATCGAATTCTTTCTGATTAAAACGCCAGAAATTAAATAAAGTCAAACCTTTTTACTACTATACTATACAGAAGAAAGGAGTGCAGTATTTAATTTGCAGAACGTAGAACAGGTTCAAGAGGTAGAAATTTTATTTTTACCTCATCCTTCAATGCTTATTTGTAGTTAAAATTTAAATTTTAATACATCTGATCGGCCTAATATAGTTTTTGTCTAGATTCTTGTTTCCATGGTTTTTACTGCAATAAATTTGTTCTCTTGACAGATAAGTCAGACTTTATTTATTCATAGCCGTATCGTATGTATTTTAATTGATTCAGAATTTTGTATTAATATATATTTCAAAATGGCCTCATTCTAAAAATATTATCAGTCCTCCTAAATCCTTGAAGGCAGAATTATTAGTAATAGCAAGGCAACATAAAAACAAATTCAAAAAATATATTATGGATGAGATGGCCAGAGAAAAAGGAATTAAAATTCTCAGATTTCCTCCGAACCACGCAGAGTTAAATTCCATTGAACTGATCTGGTCTCAATTATTAAAAGGTTATGTTTCTCAAAACAATAAAACATTTAAATTTCCTAATATGCGAAATTTGTTTTTGAAGGCAGTTTCAGATGTAAATAGAGAACATTGGGGAAAATGCATTGATCATGTTTAAAAATGTGGAAAATTCATTTAGGAAAGTGGATATATCAATGGATAATTTAATAGAACCGATAATAATAAACATCAGAAAAGACAATTATAGTGATGCCAGTAGTTTTAGTGAAGACAGTGACTTTTAAAGGTAGTTCTTGAACTAACTTTTTTTTTAATCTTTGAGTTTAGGTAAGTACTGAAGCGTTACTTTTAATGCCAAGAGATTTAATTTAATCCCAACATATAATCCTCCTTGTTATTTATTGGTTAAATTTAATTCGTTCAATGTTAAAGTGTCGGATGCATAAAGTTTATTTTTATTTTTTGTAAATAATATAACTTCAAAATTTAATCTACGAAGTGCGTATATATATTTTATATGCTGTGACCTTATTTATATTATAGAAACTTATTTTGCAAAGTACGCCTATGGAATGTGACGTTATATTCCCACTTTGAATGTACTCATCTATCCTTTATATTATATATTACTATAGAAACAAGTTATTATTATGTGCCGTTGCTAGGAAATAAAACTAAAAGCTTAACTTTTCTTGTAAATATCTCGGAAGATCGAATTTTCACAGACATGAGACCTACATTTTTCGCCGATTTAGATAGGAATTAGTCTACCCTGAAAGTTTCATTGAATTCTGACGAGTGGATTTCGAGATCCTCTGGACACACATACACACACACACATATACAAACCTTGCTCGTTTAATAGTATTTGATCTCCGGATCGACTCATTTTTGAACAATTATTGATAAACCTCAAATTTTGACGGTTCTGTTAGTTTGTGTATTGTTGTATATTGATGTCGATGTGGTTACTACGGAAATGAAATTATTGTAAAATTTTCGATTATACTTCCGAGTCACGAGATGTATTTCGCGTTTTGAAGAAATACGTCGAGTGAGGTGGATAGTATAATCGATTATTTTCGTATGCTCGCATGGAATTCGTTACGATTATATAACGAATTACATACTTTATTAAATTAATTAAAATTAAAAGTACAATTGTTATAATAATTATTTGTTGTAGTATCGCTAGAAGTAGTCGCAGCAGTGCTTGTGGTAGTAGATTCATGAATGTTGCGCATTTTTCCAAGAACCTTTCTATGGTGTTCGTTAGTAAGCTGTAGATACGGCTTGAGAGATTCTGATGTAGAGTGGCCTGTTATTTTCATAATTTCTTGCAAGTTTGCTCCAGAATGTGTTAAACTACTCACAGCGGAAGAGCGATTCGAATGATTACTGATTTTGTAGTTTTTTGTATCTATTCCAATATTTTCAGCTGCAGAACGTGTCCATTTATTTATTTATTTGATTAATACCCACAGGGCAGTTTTTATACCATATATTTGTTTTTTTCCAATCAATATTAGGTGTCAAAAATAGACGATTTGATTTAATATTTGGTGTTCTTTTACTTAACAATTTCTCTAAGAGACATACTGGACATAAATCTTCACACGTTTTATTCGGCGTCAACCATTTAGATTCAACGGTATGCCCATCACCGCCTTGTGCTTTCTTTGCAAATATCGTATTGTACTCAATTCGTCCTGTGTTTAAACCATAATTGGTAATTTCATTTTTAAAATATTCAACTAAGCAATGGACTCCTTCATTTCCGCGCCACGCTAACTCTACAGCACAAATTTGATAGAATTTCCTTTGCCTTGATAATACCGAGATAATTTTGCTTGAAGGATTCTCTATGACAAAATTTTGAGGATTTATCAAGGCCCGAGGGGTATTCGATAAGATAATTTTTTACTTTGTAGATTTCAAAAAATTGGTTGTCACTCTGACGTTTAATATTTACTCATTTTTATTTAACAAAACTAAAAACTACAGGTATTAAAAGTACAATTGGTAAATGTTAAATTAGAAGAAGAGTTTGCTGAAGTTGACGGATTGTTAATTTCCACTGTTGAAGAAATTCCTCGCATAGTGTTGATTATTTCACCGTGGCGTTCTTGGTCGATATTTAAGTACGGTTTTATTAAATTAGAGCTGCTATGTCCGGTTATTTTTATTAATTGCTGTTCAGGAATTCAGGAATATATAAGGCAATCAGCTGGTTCACCACCTCGCTAAGCTAATTCAATAGCTACTATATGGTAAAATTTTTTCTGTAAACCTTCTGGTGTATTTTCATCCCATAATTCAATGATTCTAGCCAAATCACTTGAACTCAAATTTGCTGGACTGCATTTTCGCTTGTTTGGATCCTGCTGTAATCTTTTACGTTTTGCATTTCTTGCATCTCGCGCATTTTTGAATATCATACTGGTAAACGGGTCGAATACAATTTTGAAGTCATTGAAGTATTTTTCCTGGAGTAGCTTACTCGTAGTATTCCAAATTGTTTTTACAGTCGCTTCTTTATATTCAGTTCCGTCAGCTTTTCTCATATTTACCGCATAATCTCTCAATATATTAGCCAAATTAGGCAAACTCGTTTCAGCATTCAGTTCGTATTCTCTCGTCGCACAAAACTCGAGAAATATTTTCCATATATATTTTTTTGATTTGGTTGTATTTTTTGGTATATTACTTGATATAATATCATTAATTGCATCGTCAGATGCATTACCAAATCTTAGCGACATTTTTAAACTAGTTGTCAGTTTGACGTTTAATTAATTTTTAATCAAAAACTTGACTTGTTGAAAACACCAAACTGAAAACACCACATGTAGGGTGTTATCGCTGTAATCCATAGCTGATTGGATGAAATTTGACACATGACTCTAAATTAAGTAATTTGATTGGTTACTATAGTTAGTAAAAAATTATCTTCAAAACTTGTCAAAATGTTGCTAATTTCTTCCCGACTAAATGCAATAGAACTTTTCTTTCTTTTTTCAGGAATCGCTTGTAACTTCTTTCTTTTCGCCGCACGTGTTTTTCTTGCATCTTGAAAAATCAAATCTTTGAATGGATTTAATTCTCGGTTAAACTCCTCGTAAAACTTTTTTTGAACAGTTTTTGTTTCATATTAAATGCCCAATCTTTTAATATATCTGCTACTTCTTTTTCCGACGTTTAAGCACACAGTGTATAACTTCTATTTCACAAAATTCTGTAAACATAATTTGTTTTTGTAGTATTTTGATGAGTTAAATCCTAAATTTCCTTGTCTATTCCAATAACATTCTGTCACTTGTCAAGCCTTTATCAGCACTCAAAATTCAAATTAGTCGACTATTTTAAAAATTACAAACGTATATAGCATCACTAAAACCACTGTATCTTCGGAACTAAACGTCAGATTACCATGAAATTTTGACATGTATCAATTGGATGTTAGTGTCATTCTACTAATTTATTGAGTATCCAGGTATGTTTGATTTATTTATTAAATCATCCTGTACAATTACTAAAGCTATGTTTAATCTTGTGACAATTCCAGGGTAGAAAATCAAAATTCAACAATAGATTTAAAGTATTAGGAAGTTACTAATATCGTAGATGAAAATAGTACTCCATTCGAAACGGCACATATATATGATGATGGTGTTTACACCATTAACCTCTCATTATCTTCAAAACTTGTCAAAATGTTGCTAATTTCTTCCCGACTAAATGCAATAGAACTTTTCTTTCTTTTTTCAGGAATCGCTTGTAACTTCTTTCTTTTCGCCGCACGTGTTTTTCTTGCATCTTGAAAAATCAAATCTTTGAATGGATTTAATTCTCGGTTAAACTCCTCGTAAAACTTTTTTTGAACAGTTTTTGCGGTAATATTCCATATCGTCTTCATTGTTCCTTCTTTATATTCTGTACCATTTTCTTGTTTCATATTAAATGCCCAATCTTTTAATATATCTGCTACTTCTTTTTCCGACGTTTAAGCACACAGTGTATAACTTCTATTTCACAAAATTCTGTAAACATAATTTGTTTTTGTAGTATTTTGATGAGTTAAATCCTAAATTTCCTTGTCTATTCCAATAACATTCTGTCACTTGTCAAGCCTTTATCAGCACTCAAAATTCAAATTAGTCGACTGTTTTAAAAATTACAAAAGTATATAGCATCACTAAAACCACTGTATCTTCGGAACTAAACGTCAGATTACCATGAAATTTTGACATGTATCAATTGGATGTTAGTGTCATTCTACTAATTTATTGAGTATCCAGGTATGTTTGATTTATTTATTAAATCATCCTGTACAATTACTAAAGCTATGTTTAATCTTGTGACAATTCCAGGGTAGAAAATCAAAATTCAACAATAGATTTAAAGTATTAGGAAGTTACTAATATCGTAGATGAAAATAGTACTCCATTCGAAACGGCACATATATATGATGATGGTGTTTACACCATTAACCTCTCATTAATTTGAATACAATGCAACAAAGAACACTATGCTAGTGGAAGGAACAATAGGCCAGAAGTTATAAACAGTGGTAATCCCCGGGAGTTACGGGACAATGCGAAGATCCTGCCACTATCCTGTGCTGTATAAATTCTGACCAGAGCCACATTTCCATTACAATGAAGTCCTTTGTGAGGTTCGCACTTTCTACCTCATACAATTCACATCGGGTCGTAATATATTGTATTTGAACTTCTGTATATCTATATACTTCATCGAGAATATAAAGCGCTGGGGGTTTTGTGTCATAAAGTATATAAATAGAATCCGCCTTTTACGCCCATTCCTGATGAAAAAATTTGATTTGTGAGCTCGATAGGAGAAACTAGTCGGTTTTTTTTTCGGATTTAATCTTCGTTCTTATGATAATAAGTTTAACAGAAACTACATGAAATATTTTATGAAATTACAGGGCTTTTTCAGACGGCGACACCATTGTCGCGACATTCACTGCCACGTCATGCATACATCAAAACTTTTTGACATTGTGGCACTGAGTGTCACGAAACTGCCATTTTTTTTACCTCCAATTTTGGTAACCTACATTGTGTTGTTTTGTCTTGTAACTATTTTTTATAAAGTTTTTTTTATAATGTATTAACGTTAAATTTTAAATTAAAAATCTCTAAAATGGCGGCCAAGTTCAACATTTCAAATTTCCTTGATCATTGTCATGACGGCAAGTGTCATGTAATGTCGCACCATTCAATGCCGCGACATTGGTGTCGCCGTCTCAACGAGCCTTTATACAGGGTGTTTCACAGTTAAACCGACATACGTTAACTGATTCCAAATAACTTTGGTTAATGGTGCTAACGCCTTTAATAACCGAGATACGGGGTGTTTCATCCATTTCGCCCAATATTTTGATAAGCCGTAACTATAAGCCCAATCCTATAGTGTAAGAACTACCATTAAAATCCGGATTAAGAAGAATTTGCAAAATTTGAAAATCCTCAAAACAACACCCTGTATATCAGATTTTTTAAAATTGGGATGGATATTTGAAAAAAACGGAAAAAAATGAGTTATAGTGATATTTTTTTTAAGTGCATATCCCATTCTACTACTGGAGTTTTAACGTCAAATTACATCTAATGCATTTTTTTCATTTTCACGAGCAGTAACTTTCGAAATACCTGGTAGATATCTTTCATATTTGGTACAGGTATCATTTTTTAGTAGCCCAATCGTATAATGTAAGGACTATACTACAGTTAAAATCCAGATACGGATTAAGAAAAATTTGTAAAATTTGAAGATCCCCAACGCAACACGCTGTATATATGGAAAAAACTGAGATATTCTGACATATTTTTATAAATGCACATCTCGTTCTCCATATTACTAAACTTTTAAAGTAAATTCAATTAATGCAATACATATTGTCATTTTCATAAGCCATAACTTTGGAATCACCCTGTAGATTTCTTTCATATTTGGTACGGGTAGATTGTTTAAATAGCCCAGTCGTACAATACAAGAACTAAAGTTAAAATCCAGATCCGGATTAAGAAAAATTTGTAAAAGTTGGTAATCTCTAAAATAGCATCCTATATATCAGATTTTATTAAAAAATGTAATCGGATACCTATTTAAAAAAAGAAAAAGAAAGACAAAAGATGTGTTATACTAAAATATTTTTATAAGTGCACAAGAGCGTTGTACAAAAAAAAATGCAGATTTAATTTTTCGGATTAATTCCAGATTCAAAATTCATTAAACAGTAAACTTCGGCAATAACACGTCTTTTTTCTTTTTTAGAATAGGTATCCGATTACATTTTAAAGAATCTGATATACGGGGTGCTATTTTAGAGATTATCAACTTTTACAAGTTTTTCTTAATCCGGATTTGAATTTTAACTTCAGTTCTTGTATTGTACGATTGGGCTATTTAAACAATCTACCTGTACCAAATATGAAAGAAATCTACAGGGTGTTTCCAAAGTTATGGCTTATGAAAATGAAAATATGTGAGTAAACCAGTAAGGAATTTTAATTTATTAGATTCGACATCCTAAGACCGGTTTCTGTCTTTCGACTTCATCAGTTAGGCTTTTCGAATCCAATAAATAAAATTCCAAACTCGTACAAGTCAATAGCTATATCCGCTATAAGATAACATTTTTAGATGTGCTACCATCTATGGTAAGAAGAGAGTATTGACAATAAATTTTGACTGAATCTAGTCAAGATGCCACTCTCTTCTTTTTTATCCCTTTCAGAGATAAAAAGCCTAACTGATGAAGTCGAAAGACAGAAACCGGTCTTAGGATGTCGAATCTAATAAATTAAAATTCCTTACTGGTTTACTCACTTTGTATTAATCTCTGAAAGGGATAAAAAAGAAGAGAGTGGCATCTTGACTAGATTCAGTCAAAATTTATTGTCAATACTCTCTTCTTACCATAGATGGTAGCACATCTAAAAATGAAAATATGTATTGCATTAATTGAATTTACATTTATAAAAATATGTCAGAATATCTCAGTTTTTTCCATTCGTTTCGAATGTCTGATCCAATTTAAAAAATATCTGATATACAGCGTGTTGCGTTGGGGATTTTCAAATTTTACAAATTTTTCTTAATCCGTATCTGGATTTTAATTGTAGTATAGTCCTTACATTATACGATTGGGCTACTAAAAAATGATACCTGTACCAAATATGAAAGAAGGTATTTCGAAAGTTACTGCTTGTGAAAATGAAAAAAATGCATTTGATGTAATTTGACGTTAAAACTCCAGTAGTAGAATGGGATGTGCACTTAAAAAAAATTTTCACTTTAACTCATTTTTTTCCGGTTTTTTCAAATATCCATCCCAACTTTAAAAAATCTGATATACAGGGTGTTGTTTTGGGGATTTTCAAATTTTGCAAATTGTTCTTAATCCGGATCTGGATTTTAATTGTAGTTCTTATACTATAGGATTGGGCTATTAACACGCTTTACCTATACCAAGTATGAGAGAAATCTACAGGGTGGTTCTAAAATTACGGCTTATCAAAATATTGGCCGAAATGGATGAAACACCCCGTATCTCGGTTATTAAAGGCGTTAGACCAATTAACCAAGGTTATTTAGAATCTCCTAAGTACCCTCTATTTACAGTTGACGTATGTCGGTTTAACTATGAAACACCCTGTATTAAGGAACATGAAAAAATGTTTTGATGATAAATTTTAAAGCCGACATAGCAGGTTGCACCAAATAGGCTCTTGATCGCTCATATCGGGAGTACCATCAAGTAATATAGAAAAATATTTTGCTTTTCTAACTTGCGAAATATAAAATTCGCACAAAAATAGCTTTTTGCTGACTGTGCTGAGACTCAAAATCTACGGAAAAAATCCTACAGGAACTTGTTAAAAAATTTTCTGGGACCATTTCAGTTACTCCGTAATAAATTATTATTTTCAATTTTTTCACTCAAGAAATTAATTGTTGGATAAAGTACCGTAAAAAATGGGTTAATATAATACGTATTTACGAAACCAAGACGTAAATATAGTTATTCTCTTTAATTAGTTCGTAGTAAAATTTTATAAAATACTCTCATAACCCACAAAGACTGAATAATGCGCCCCACTGGGAACACTTGGCGATGGAATGTTTCTCGACAGCTTTAAATTTCTGAAACGATGAGGCAGCACTATGCAAAGATATTTAAGAAAAGGATGGGAAAGCATATTATTTAAAAACTACTTGTTATTTATTAAAACAAATGGGAGTAAATTTTCATAGATTTAATACAAAATGGCGCGGACCATTCTTTTTGTAATTTTTCATTTAAAATTAACAAAATAAATACTTTTCGAAGGTTTACAAAAAAATCAAGGGTTCTCCACCCTAAGTTTTGTAATTATTAGTATTTCGTGAAAATTTCACAAAAATCAGACTAAAACTAAAGGAAATAAGTAATAAAGTAGTAACTTGTTCCGTTTCCGCACTCTCCGCTATGCGGCTCGTGCTAAACTTTAACTCGTGTGGAATAACTCACTTTCTATACTTGTTATGTAATATACTATTACAGCATTCATTCGAAAATAGTGTTTATTTGTTTATACAGTGTCATCCCCAAAGTACGCACCATATGGGAAATTTTTTTTATTAAGGGTTTTTCGACAAAAAGTTATTCTTGATAAAAGTTTGTGCATCCCCTAAAACTAAACATACACCAATAAAATATAGTAATAGTAAAACACTCGTAATATACTAGGAGCCTTCAAAAATTTTATTTTGAGACAAGAGTAAAGTATCCTTATTTTGAAAAATTCTCGGGAAATGTTATTGAGAAATGTTATTCGGCATTAAAAAATACATCTAGATTTGAAGTCATGGCCACCTAAGTGAAGTTTTATTTTCTTTTTACCCATTTCTTTAAAATGGGGACTACGAAAAAAAATTGTTAAAACATCCTGTATACGACGGTTTATTTAAAAAGCCTGTAATATTACAAATTACACAACTACTATGTTAAACACGATCAATTTTTTTGAAGAGTAAAATAATTTTCAAAGTTATTTTTATTTTTTGTTAACCTCGAAAATTGCTCAAAATTATACAGTAGTGTAACATGAACTTAATATTAAAATTAATAGTATTATTAAAAAAAACTTCTTTTTTAATCAAAATATCGGAAAAATCCAATCTTAACCATAACCCGTATTTTTTGCAAATGGCACTTACGAAAAGACGCAAAAAAAATCGTACATTGAAATAATATTTGCTCACCCGGCAAGATTATTAAATAAATACATTTATTGGTCTTCTTTACACCGACCGACTCATAAATCAGTGCCCCTCCAAACAAAAACCAACAGATAATATAATAAATGGCCAAACAAGACCATACAATTTCCCGCCACATTACGAAACATAAAGGCCGCGGTCGGTAATAAGGAACATCTGTTATTAAAAAGGACATCAGCTTGTTTGAGAATGATATCCTACTGGGGGAGTTTTGCGAGTTGCTCCTTAGGGATATACTTTATCGGATATAATCGTGTAAGTAGAAGTCATCGTATTTTTATTGCGTTGTTTTAATAACTTATTTGTAATGAGAATTTTTATTTTAATAAAATAACAATTCGGGAGTGTTTTCAAATTTGATGTTATCCGTTGACCTGTGCGCTCGAGTGCGCTAAACAGTCCAAACTGTGCACAATCGAGATAATTCGAGTTGTGTCGTATTTTATGCTGCTGTAATTTTCACACTCGAATATAATCGAGAATTGAAAATAATATGAAATCTAAGAAAAAAAATCACTTTATCGATATTTATGATTTACATAGGATTCTAAGAACATTTATTTTGTTCGTTCAAGAATAAAATATAATCTTTTACCAGAGAAGAAAAGAACGCACCAACGCCATCTGCACTCGTGACGACTGACTGCGATCTATCGTCGTATTTTCGTGAATTTATATAAAAACCATTGTTTCTTATGTTTTACGATTTAGGTAGTCCGTGAAATATCAAAAACTTGCAATGTTGTGCTATGTGCTGCACCTTACATTTTGAATAATTTTTTCCAAAAATAAATACTAGGTACTATTATTATTTCAAAATACAAGTAAAAATATGTTTACTGAAAATTTCACACCAACATTTTTTAACCAATAAGAAGCTTTCGTTTCAGCTCGTTACTGTAGTAACCACAAAACTTGGCCATAGTATTTTCCTCCTGGGTGCCCGGTACCACACCGATAGTATTTCTGTCAAGTGTCAAATTATAAAATAAACCTTTCCGTTCACTGTAAAATAATACAGATTGGTTGATAACTAATAGAATACATTATTTTAGACCAACAAATGTTTATTTCATACTACTAAAATTGTAGGAACATATTCTTTTGGTATACCGGGTGACAATGAGAATAGGGCCATTGCCTATATCTCCTTCAGTTTTCAACCGATTTGAATAAAAATTTGGTATATAGATATGATACACCATTTTGGACTGACAGACGTATAAAAACAAAATGGCCGACTTCCGGTTTCGCCAGAAATGTCACTAACTTCGATTTTTTAAATGGAACACCCTATATATTTGATATTTTTTGGATTCTATGGCTCAAATTATATACGACAGTGATGCTAAATTTTTTATTTTTCAATAAAAAAATTCAAATTCTCAGATTTTTTTTTTCAAGAAATGATGTTTAGGTTTTAACAAAAAGAAAATGGTACATAATGTATATCGTTGAATTGGTAATTAAATTCTTTATCGAATGGCAAGATGGCCCTCGGTAGGTACCAATTAGACTAGATTTTGACCAAATCAAGGCCTCCTGTGCTAAAAAAAAATTGAGAATTTGAATTTTTTTATTAAAAAATAAAAAATTTGGCAACACTGTCGTATGTAATTTGAAACATAGAATTAAAAAAATATCAAATATATAGGGTGTCCCATTTAAAAAATCGAAGTTGGTGACATTTCTGGCGAAACCGGAAGTCGGCCATTTTGTTTTTATACGTCTGTCAATCCAAAATGGTGTCTCATATCTATGTACCAAATTTTATACAAATCGGTTAAAAAGTGAAGGAGATATAGGCAAGACCCTAGTCTCATTGTCACCCGGTATATGAAGGTATCTTACGAAAATGTCATGTTATAATTTTTTATATTACTTTGGTGTGAAATTTTCTTACCGAATCTCCCACGATCTTGAATTACTATCTGGAAATATCTCCTCAAGCATGAATTTAAAAAAAAAATTCATGCTTTCGGAAATATTTCCGATAGTAATTCAAGCTCTAGGGAGATTACTAGTGATAAATTATTAACTCCAATGTTAAAACGTCATATACTTGAAAATGTTTTTGTTACTTTGACATCGATAAAAAAAGTGCATCCTTTTTTATCAAAATCCTCCAAATTTTATCGATAAGTTTGTTTGAGTTGTTTTCCTGAAATAAAGGCGTTTGAGTGTGGGGACCAAAAATTTCATCTATAAAATTTGAGAGGACGAGTTGTATTTGGAAAATTATTTTTAAAACATTTTTTGAATCATTTTGTATTAAAATCAGAGAATATAGTCATTTATGCAAAAGACACTTTACACACAAATGTTCAAATATTTTCACATAAATCTATTCGCCTCCAATTTTTAAATTGAAAAGTCAAATATTGAGCTGTTATATACCGGGTGTCCCAGAAGTTTCTGGCCCATTTTAACGGCAAATATCTCGGAACTCAGAAACGATAGGGAGGTGCGGTTTTCACTGAACAGTTTCTTTTTATATAAAGTTTTTTTCAGTATAAATGTTTATTTAGTAAAATCTTATATAGTGTTTTAAAAAAACGGTCTTTTTCAAATGCAAATAACGTCGATTTAAAATAAACAAATAAACAGGTTAGTTTACAAATGAAAAAAATAATCGGATAGAAACTTCTCTTTCGCAATATCTAGTAAGCGGACGTCACTTTATTTGTCAACTTTAGTTATAATTTCATAGCAATTAAGTGTAAGAGTTGGCAAAACTGCAAACAATATCAATGAATAGTCTGTCAAATTTTTGAATTTTAATATATTAATGATTATTACCGTTTGTTTACAAAAAAAACATACAATATGAATCGGTTTGGAAAAATCTTGTTAGTAATTTAGAGACTCTGTTTCATATCAAAATGAAAATACGACATATATAGAAACCCAAGAAGAAAATATTAAAATAAGTACACTAATCCAACCAATCTATAATAATTGTGTTTGTAATAAATGTTCTTTTTCGTCTACCTCTACAAAAAATGTCATTTTTCGTCGACCTCTACAAAAATAGTTATTTATGTGCCAAGGACGAAAAACTGTCTATTATAGTCGAGTCTGCAAATTGATAGCCGAGGCTAGCAGGCAGGCGAGACAATAGTCAGTTTTTCACCGAGGCGCATATTACATTTTTTCGTCGACCTCTACAAAAACGTACTAATTTCCGAAAGAAAAATCGACCATTTTTGAATGCAAACACTTTTCGTCCGCTGTGGTCACTAGGATACGGCACGGTGCGAGTCATTTGAGGACGAAAAGTACTTGTCTTCAAAAATAGTTGACTTTTCATTCGGAAATTAGTACGTAAAATGTCTTTGTAGAGGTCGACGAAAAATGACATTTTACGTACTAATATCCGAATGAAAAGTCAACTATTTTTCAAGGCAAGTACTTTTTGTCCTTGAGTTTTTTAAGCACTACCGATATTGTCTCGTATTCCAAAATCAACAGATATCGGTTACCTTGTATGTATTTGTATAATTTTCACTTAAAAATTTTTATTTACTATATCAGTACTGTACAGGGTGAGTCACGTATATGGCCCATTACCCATATATAGAGAAGTATAGATATTTGAAAATTGGGTTACGTGGCTTGGTCAGTACGATCTATTCAATGAAAATATTTTCAACTATGCGATTGCATTCACCATAAATGAGTACCAGATTTCATCAATCTTCATTCAACCCAGAAGAGCCATTTTCACTTAGAACGAAGTTAGAAAATAAAATAATCTACATGTCCAGAAGTTTGTTTATTATTAAACTTAGACCTGTGGTATGTTAATTTTTTGTTCAAAAATTGATGCTAAATCCAAAAATAAAAATAAAAATGATGTCATGTCATTTGAAATAACAAAGTTAATGTCTACTTCCGGTATAACCGGAAGTTGAAAATATTTTCATTTAATAGATCGTACTGACAAAGACAGTCCCGGATCCAGAGGGGGTGCGATGTGGCGATCACCACCCCCAAAGGGATTCAGAGCACAAAAAATTTTGAATATCTTCAAGTTCTAGAAAATATATTATCAATTTTTTAATGCACTAGCCGCACTGGTGGCAAGAAACATCATGTCTGAATTGCCGCTGTGGACAATCAAATGGGAAAATGTAAACTCGGCAGACATTCCAAGCGCCCTAGAATTATTGAGTCATTGCGACATCGATATTTTTCTGCACATACACGAGTTGTTAAAAATTCTAGCAACTTTTCCCGTATCTGTCGCTTCTGCGGAACGGAGTTTTTCTTCGCTCCGGCGAATTAAAACCTGGCTCCGGTCAACTATGAATGAAGAAAGGCGACCAATTTGTCCCTCATTCATATCCATCGCGATATTTATGTTGATCCACTGAGCGTGCTTAACCGGTATGCAAACAGCCAAAAGCATCGTCTAGAATTTCCATTATAATATAAGTATTTTGTAAAAAATGAATTTTTGGAAAAATAAATATGTACATAATTTTTTGAGATTAAATATGTCTTGTCTTTTAAAAATCCCCCGCCCTCTTCCTAACCTGCATTTTACGGCATCAAAATAATACTAACAACAACAATAATAATAATAATAACAATAAAGAAGTTATATGCGCCACCTCCAAAACCTGCCTCTTGATCCAGATCTTTTTCTAACAATGGATATCACAGAAAGAAGGAAAACAATAACTAGACTTACTTTTTTTTAAGTCTGAATTTATGTAAATGGATTAAGGTGGTACTAACAAAAAAAAACAAGTTATAAAAAATTGCATTTGTATAATTTCAATTATTAGACCTATACATATAAAATCCTTTACTACTTTTCAAAATAGTAATAAATAATATCTCAAATTATACACAAATCTGTAAAGTACATATTTTCCTAAATAAAAATAAAATTAATTAAGGGTGTTCTTCAAGTTTCGACCAAAAAAAAGAGTTAGTATAAACAAACTAACCAAATAAATCAATTTTATATGGATATGAACAAAAATTGACCAGAATCGGTTAAAAAAACATTGCAGCCCCCAATGCAAATTGGGAATTTGTTACTTTGTAAAGTTGTCAAATAGTACATTAAGCAACGCATTTCATATGGCATTCTGTTATGTCATAACAGCCATATGAATTAAGTTTCTTATAATACTTTTCATATTTTGCCATTTTATTAATTTTTTAAGAAATTTATACTTTGCATATTATAGAGAAAAAAATGAGTTCTATAATTTTTAAAATTTGACAGATTTGAAATAAAATATATAACAGAAAATGTCATTTGTTGATTCATATCACCAACCGTATAATACAAAAAGTTGCGTACTCTAATGAAACATTAGAGTTCTCAAATGCGTATCATAATGTAAAATATTATAGATGCAAAATATAAAAACTCACTTCTAAGCTTCATGTATCAGTTTTACTGATAGATGCCAATTTGAATAAATTAAAACAATCATGCAAATTATACATCGGACAGTAATTTTAGATAAAGATAACAGGTAACGTAACAGTTATTTAACCGTCCCCAGCAGTTAGGGGTAATACTCCAATTTACTGACAGGACTCTTAACACAACTTGTTTCGTTTTTGACAGTTTATTACGAACTTTATATGCTCAAATATTTATATACAATAGGTACAGTTGTAATGGTAAATGCCGCTAATTTTAAAAATTTAATGAAATTACTGAGGAAGATAAGAAAGCTCCGAATAGATTAATTTCAATAAAAACCGCGCCGCGTTGGTGTGAAAAAGGGTTACAGATTACGGACATAATAAAATTTGATAACTTTCGTGAAAATGCCAAAAACCTAAAAATTACCCCTTTTAACACCCTAAAAAATAAAAATAAACGGGACTCTCGGACTCGGATGTGCCCAAATTGAGGGTGCTTTTCGGATCTAAGGACATCAAAACAAAGGTTTTCAGAAAGATGCCCTTTTTAAGCCTAATTTTATTCCGCAGTTAAAATAAGCAACTTTTTTACTATTGTATAATCACTACACTATTTCAATTGCCTATTCTGTGACCCCGTTAACATTCTTTTCCTTCCACCAGGGTCTGAAAAAAATCGTCAATAAATTATGTCATTTTGTGTAGGTAAAATGAGTGTGTTAACTTTAACCTTTTATTTTAAATTAATGAAATATATCAAAAATAAAAGTAAACACATCCATTTAAGAAACTAATATCACAATGTTTCTAATAATTTGAGACACTTTATCTACCCAAATATAGTTATTTTCCTAACAAGTGCGCAAAGTGTTACTTTTCCGCACACAAATAAGTTTTTGCGTGTGGAAAAATAGTGCGCACGTGTTAGGAACAAAGTTTTTCCTACGAGCTTCATATCAGATAACAACAATAATTAAAAAAATGACAATTTAATCAATATTTTATCCGCAAAATATTAAAATGCAAATATATTTTTTTTGTCTTAAATTGAATTATAAAATCTACCATATTACATAGTTTTTATTAGTCCAGTCGGAGTACCCGTCTTTTTTTTTAAAATAAGATTATTTTATTTTTTTTTTCATTTTCAAGTTGTACTGCAAAAGCCATATTATGACACAGTGATATTTTATTATTATTTTAAAAATCACTAACGATATTTTGGAATAATTCGGGGAAACACGAATTCCTCGATATTCACAAAAAAAACGAGTGGAAGAAATGGCATTTTGTGAGCATGTTCTACCAATAAAAATGATATGAATATTCTTTAATTTTGTTAGGATCTTTTAAAGTGAAACATGCACCCCTATTCCATTTTTTAACAAAAACTTCTTAACGAAACAAAATTTCCCAATTTAAAAATATGTGTTGAAAAGAACGATTCATTGCTAAACTTTTTTAATTCTTGTGTTGTGCGCTAAAAGCAATAGTTTCCTATTAAAAAATAAAATACAACATTGTGCATGAACGGATCTTTATGTAAATGGAATCGAAAAAATCTAGTAGGTAAAACTATGGCCTAAGAGCTTTTGTTTACATGAAAGACCCCCTTTAATTTCCGACAAGGGTTCGCCCCCTAAAAACGTTCGCATTTATTTGGGAACACTCTGTATATATATTTGAAAAATGCAGTGTTTCTTGTGAACATTAAACTGATCAATTGTGGATTTTTGCACCGCACCTAAGCCTAAAACAACTACATCTCGGGCTACTTGCCCTGCAGGTATTGGTTCAGACGCATATTAACTGTTTACGTATTCAGCGCGAGGAAAGTACAACGCCGTCTTAACTTTAATAACAGAAACAAAATTGCAGAATGTATTATCCCGTACCTAATTATTTGAAAATTGGTAGGAAGCAGAAATCGATTGATCATATGTGTACCGATCGCATGAATCGGCTACACCATCGCATGGCTTTTAAGAATTTCGTAATTTTTTGCAGAGAAAATAATTCTGCAAAGACTTTTCCTTGTAATGACTGTAACGTGTAAATTTGGCCGCCACGTCCGAAAAATGCTACTTAGGATATATCGCAAGAAAACGATTGTTTAAATTTTAAATAAAAGAACGGATATACAACAAAAGAGCGAGATCTATTCATATTTAATATCATTAGACAATTTACTAATTGAGTAAAGCAATAACAGTAATAATAATATAACAATTAACACTTAATTCCGTACAGTAACAACACACGGCCGGTAAGAAGAAAGTTTTGTTGATTTTTTGATTGTGTCAACGTCATGTCATCTTCCCGCTTTTTTGCACTGACCTCTAATCTAACTGGATGAGCACGAGCCGTTTCGTTATATGCTAAAAGTAAGGCAAATTGAACGTCTCAAATTAAAAGTGCGCATGTACATTGCTCCATAATGTCAATGTCATTACGACAGGGAGCCATTTTTACCAGTGGTGGCGTCTTTTTACTTTGTTAAATGTTTTCAGTTTCCAAGTATATTTCCATGAAATTCATCAAAATTGGCATATAAATTATTCAAAACGAGTATATTTTGGGACTCCAAATGCCGTATGCACGTTTGAAAAAATGTCCCAACAATTTTCGAGATCATTTTCAATGAGATTAAAAATGTCCCTTAAACCTTAGGAGACACCTATGCTTGACATATCAATGCGCATGTGCCCTGCTCCAAAATGTCATATACTAGTTGCCTCAATTTTCTTATATGGATGTGCTCATCCAGTTAGATTAGAGGTCAGTGCTTTTTTGGTCTATTATTTCATCACGAGGGTCTGCAGGACGGAATGAAGCCGATCATGCACGCCTAAGAATAAAGTTGAAATTTGAAGGAAGTGTGGTTGAAGGAAGGTTGTGTGTTTATTTATTAATTTACTATTGTGGAATGTGGTTTTTTAATAATTTATTTGGAAACATGTACCAAAGCAAACCCACACAGCACATAATATTCAGGAAATATTGCCACAATATTGTAATTGCAGTTGCAATATTCCAGAAATATTGCAGGAATATTGTATTTGCATATTACAGTTGCAATATTCAAATATTGACAGTTTTCGACAAAGTTCAATTTTATATTTTTGCCTATATTCCTATTAATATATATCTATAGGTATATAATATAAATCAAGACAAAAATAATTCAACATCACATGCAGCCTCTCAGGTCAGGTCAGGTCAGTAATATTGCAGCTCAATTTCAGAAATGTTGCGTACATCCACATATACATATTATGTAAGTCTCTGTTTAATTTAAGATTTGGCTAGCCTGAAACTAAACTGGTCTAAGTATCTAAGAACTGCTACGCGAATAACACCATTAACGCCTTTCTATTTACCATATACATTGTTTGAATGTTAACATAACCGTTGAGTTCATTTTCCTTTGTGATAAGCATGTAACATAGACCAGTTTAGTTCCAGGCTAGCCATTTGTACTCTCAGCCCTAATGAGATAGAAAAAGAGGCTATAATCATTTATCCTTTCTTTCGATTTTATCGCAAAATCAGATTCACTGCTGATGAATTGTTATTATAAAATCCAATTAGAGAGAAATAAGTGTATCAAGCATACACAAGTTGAGCAAACATAACTTGTTTATGTTACAAACGAGAGGATTACGGGAACTAATGGAAGAACCAACATCGAATTTTTGACAATTGACATGATTACGCTACAAAATGACGCCAAGCCTCTCAGAGTTTATGAGTGTAATGGCTATAAATAATAAAAAGGCAGTGATTAGTACCAGGGTGTAATAATAACTCTAATAAATCTCTGGACGTTATATTTCATTATTTTCCGGAGCCGGATAAAGGTTTTGTACATAAACAAAACCATTTCGGAGTGCGAGAAAAAATTAATCAACACGAAGAGCAAGAAGAGAAGAAACAAAGAAAATCAAACTTGACGAATCCAGTGAGCAAAGCAAGGATAAAGTACCTGTAGAATCAGCAGAATTTAAGGATGATCAGCCCATTATTGACATAGAAGCCTTGCAGAAACAAAAACACTCATCAATTGTCCATCTCCTGCCATTATCCCATTAATTTGAGAGGATGCCTTCGCAAATTCGATGTTGGTAAACAAAAAGCGACTACGTTCACATAGCCACTATCACTTTCATTAATTATTTTTTTCCTGCATTTAACGAAGTGTCCAGCGTATAAAATGCGAACAGCTTGTTTAAAATTTAGTTTACCAGGGTCTGTTGTAGCCCATTCGCAAATTTGGTCAATCGTGAGACTCATTTTTTACATTTAATATGCAACCAGCACTCATCTCACATTTAAATCTTCACCCTAATTGACGCCATCTTGGATAGGTCACGCCCCCATGTCAGATCCCAATATCACGAATAAAATTTTAGTTATTCAATTTTCAAATTGTTAATTTAAACATTTTTTGTTTGAAATGTTAAAACTTATTTTTAAAATTAAAGGCACCTTAAGTAATTATTCCTGCTACCACATTCCTAAATTCAACGTATTATATATTCCACCCTGTACATAAAATTAACAGGTAAAGAATGTGGATAGAAAATGGCGGACGTGAGGATCTCCTCGATAAGTTTATAAGTCGCCGCTAGGAGCGACGATCGGCTTCATTCCTCTCTGCAGACGCTCGTGATTTTTTAATTGACAGTGTCATCTTCCCGTTTTTTTATCTATTTCATCGGAGTGTGCAGAGATTTTCAAATAATATTTAAAATTTTAAATATTTAAAACATTCCAAAGCATTTTACAAATTTTGGTGAAAATCGAGAATTTCGTCTTTCCCTCAAACTACCGATTTTTTTTTAATTTCGTTGCAGTTTTTAAAATACTATACCAATTAATCGAAAAATATACCACTGTGTCATACCGTCCTAATAATGTAATTTATTAACCTCATCACTTAACCTCACTAACCCTCAAACCAAATATCGCGAAATGAAGCACTAAAATTTTAAAGATTTTGCAAAGAGAGCGGCTGTCGCTTGAGTTTTATCTCCGTTAAAACGTCTTAGTTCGAATATCACTTGTTCCCTACCAAATCCCATCGAAACTATACTATTAACATCCGCTTCTGTGAATTTATCAGAAGGTAAAATGTTTTCGTTGGTGGTAGTCGGTTGGTTCACCGGGTTGTCTCGGTTCACTCGGCTTGTTGAAGCTCCAGCAGCTGGAAAAACAAAATCACAAAATATAGAGAAAATAATAGGAAAAAATAAAGGGTTCTTAAGTAAAAATTTAACTATATCTTGGTTTTTAGAAATATTAATAAAGCCGGCAAACGCTGCATTCAAGTATTACTAGTTCCTAAACCTTATTTATCTTAGCAAGGCCATGACGTTATTTCTATTGGCAACGGAATAAACACGAAAACGCTAAGAGCAAATACGATTAAACTTAACGTTCAGGGGAAATTAACTGTTAAACGTTGGCAACACTTCTCGACGTTGCCGATGTGACATAGCGAAAATTATTGATTCATCACAAATTAACCTTCAACATTTTTCTTACTATTGAAAATTCTTCATAGTCAAGATATTATTGTTCTATAGACTAGCAGTTCTTTTTTACATCCATTCCAATTCTTCAATCATGTTGATAGCAGATTAGCTGCACTTATATTCTAGCTAGGAAAAAGATAACTGGCACAATTTTATCTTTAAGTGAACGAAAAAAAATTCTACCTGACAACGCCGCAGATTTTTGACGTGTAACGTCATAACCTTGCTAAAATAAATATCGTATGGCAGTCTAAAATACTATTTCTGTGGTCATAGGTAAAATTACCGCTTCTTTTATCACTGTATCAATGATTCAGTTTTATTAAACAGAAATTTAATGAAATTGTTTTTTAATGTTATCACTCGGTAGCAAGAATTAGTTAAGTCGCGAAACAAACTTATCACAAATCTTCTTTATGTTTTAATGTTAAGTTGGTACACCCCTCTGTCACGCTTGTCATTAAAATGTCTACGATTCCAACATAAGTCATTATAGCGTAGTTATACATTATTTTTCCTTTTAATGAACCAACATTTTTCAAGCAGATAATTTAAAATATGAATAGAATAGAATATGATTTTTTCCCAAAATTTGATATACAGGGTTTTGTTTTCAGGTAGAGATTCAGGTTTCATTTTACTATATTCAATTCCTACTTTCTGTGGCCGTGGAGAAAGTACAGTCTGTTACTCTGTTGGAATGAAAATCCTCCACTCGATTCTCATTCCAACCTTCTTACAGAATATAGTATTCTAATAAAGATAAAAACATTACGAACGCACATGGTCAAGTGCAAGTTAACTATTCACAGTGACCATGAGATCAAAATCGGTACGGTCCGATATTATTTTATTCTGAAAAATTTCCGGTGATTTGAACAGAGCGCAAAGTCTAAACCAATAAAAACCAATAATTTGAATAGAGCGCGAAAACTGAACAAAAAAAATCAACAATTTAAATATTCAAATTAAAAATTTAAAAAATCAAATTGAAAAATTTACAAAATCAAATTGAAAAATTTTAAAATTCAAATATTTAAATATCCAAAAAATTCAACAATTCAAATATTCAAAAATTCAACAATTCAAATATTCAAAAATTTTAAAATTGAAAAATTTAAATTAAAAAATTTTAAAATTCAAATATTTAAATATCACAAAAATTCAACAATTCAAATGTTTAAATATCAAAAAAAATTAACAATTTAAATATTCAAAGTCAAAATTTGAAAAATTCAAATTCAAATTCAAAAATTTAAAAATTAAAATATCCAAAAAATTCAACAATTCAAATATTCAAAAATTTCAAAATTTAAAAATTCAAATTCAAAAATTTTAAAATTTTAATTCAAAAATTCAAATATTTAAATATTCAAATTCAAAATTTAAAAAATTCAAATTCAAATATTTAAATATTCAAAACTTTCAACAATTCAAACATTCAAAAATTTTAAAATTCAAATTCAAATATTTAAATGTCCAAAAAATTCAACAATTCAAATATTCCAAAACTCCAAAATTTAAATTCAACTATTTAAACATCCAAAAAAATCAACAATTCAAATATTCAAAAATTTCCGACAACCTAATAAATATATGGAGTTTTATTTCACCTCTTCAAAGTCTATGAGAGGGAACAGAAAGCGGCAAATACAAGGTAACCTAATAATTATACATTCCACTTTTGTCTAGTCATTAGCCAAATGTTAAGGCGATTAGGACCGGAACAGCACAAATTCCCGTCTAATCTTCGACAAAATCATAACCTCTTCTGTTACTTTTCGAAGTTTTAAGTCATAAAGTTGATTTTTATTAAGTTAAATATTTTTAATTAAAAAAAATTCGACGTTATTTAGTTAATTATCAATGTACACTAAGAAAACACAAATTAAAAACTATATAACTGAACCATGTATTTATTTCAATTAACTGTTGCAACAAATTAAAATTGTCTAAAATGAAACAAGCGAGGATTATACATGTAAAATAGGGATACTCAACAATTGGAAGTTTTTCGGGTTCTTTTATGATGGATACAGTTGGGACTATGGGAACATGACTGATTTTCTCGGTTTCTCTTTTGTCTGTCTGGAAATTTACAAAATTTAAAAAATAGATAATTAATTTTATTAATTCTAAATCCCAGTAGATTCTGTAGGTATCTTACGAATATGAGGGAACTAATGGCAAAAGTCACAATCTCCACTGTTTCAAATTTGATTGAGAAAAATCTCGAAAATCAATAAAATTGATCATTTTAAACGCTTTCATTCGTTTAATAATTGTTTCCAAGGGCTGTCGGTTCGAATCCCACCGACGGCAGAAATCATTGTCTGATAATTAATTAAAAATTTAGAAATTGATTTTTATACACCAGGTGTAGTTCCTCACTCGAACATTCACTATTTGGGTTCTAATTAACAGTGCTGTTCCTAAAGTGGCGCTGGGAAACAGTAATAAAGCTTAGGTTGATGCCGTTGACACAGAAGTAAAAAAAAAATATTTTTAAAACAATATCTTTTATACAATTATTAAATTGTTTAAAACACTTAATTTCATTGATTTTTTGCAGGTTTTTCTCGATTTCAATGAAGTTCGAAAATGTGGAGAATGGTAATTAAAGAAGTAAGAAAACTCAAATTCTCACTACTATTCAATTCTTCTAAAAACAGAAGCAAACATACCAACATTGGATCGACTCTTGGATGGTCCCCAAATACATATCTGTTAGAAAACGTCCAACATATTTGAACCAATAAAAACCGATAATTTGAATAGACCGCGAGGTCGGAACAAATAAAAATTCATTTTTAGCACATGATTTGCGTCATCTCCAAAGCGAGTAAGACGTGAAAAGAAACGTGTCTTGACGCCATTGCAGTCGCTCATACGCACTCAAGAAAACAACATGTCATAATAAAATTTTAAATGGAGATAGCAACCTATCATTTTTCATTCGTTTAAGCTCATAGGGCTTCTACAATCAGTAAATAACAAATTCGTTCCACATGAGGTCGAAATGACACATGTCATGAAATTAAGAAATAAGGGAAATCCGGGAGAAAAGAGTGGTATATCAGGAGAAAATATAGAGAAGAAAATAAAATGGAACAAATGTCGGCCATGGTTATGTCAGGCATGGAGAAAATCAAGAAGAATTAAAAATGCATATAATTAAGGATGACATGCTGGAGAAAATCAGTGGGGAAATATGTGCCATGAAAGAAGAGGTAGACGAGAGAATAGAAAGTAACAGGAGAGATGAAAAACAGGAATTAGAGAAAGCAAAGGAAGAAGTGAGGATTTACGCTCAAAAGGAAACAATGAAAATAAGAGTAGAATTAGAAAAATTCAGGTGTGAGATGACACAACAAAATGAAGAAGGAAAAATCTCAACAAATAATAAGAGACAAAGAAAAACCAAATATCCTTAAGGACATTGAGGATGAAACAAAGTTGATAGAATATTTAAGGAAGATGGAAAATTTAAAAAAAAGACATATGAAGGGATGGTAGGAGTGCCAGAAGAATAACTCCACTTTTGTCTTGGCTAGTCATTAGCCAAATATTAAGGCGATTGGGGTTGGAACAGCACAATTTCCGTCTAATCCCCGAAAGTGTCGTTTTTCCGACGTGGAATTCAAATGTTGTCAGGAAACCGGGAAAAAGTGATGGCTCAATACTTTCAGTGACATGTTTTTCACTATTTTTTTAATAAGCATTAATTTTAACGAAAAAACATCGAGAATTTATTCAACATCCCTATAAATCAATAAATAAACTTATATAACATTGTATGTATCAGGTGAGAATTTTCATTCTATGTATAAATTGTATACTTATTGTATCACCTTAAATATTTCTTACTGCCTGAAGATGGCCAGATTGTTGGGTTCCTCGTTTCTGTTTTTATAAGAATTTAATATTGGTTGTCGGACTTTGAGTTTATTTATTCTTATAAAAAAATATCGCGAATGGTGAATTATGTATTGTATGTTTGGACACAAAGAAATTTACCTGATAATGTGAACTATTTTTTTTTACTATTGCCAGAAGACATTTTGGAATTACCAATAAATCGGGAAGGTTGTTGAAAAGGAAGATCTGCTTAACAGTACATTAGCTTATTTTGACTTACCTAAAAAATAAATGGCCCTTATTTAACTAAATTTCCTAATAAATATTGCAAAATAAACTGCGAAATAAATTTACAAAAAAAAAATCTCGGTGGTAAGAGGTAAAATTTTTGATGTTTCAAAAAATAACGTGACGGTTAACGCAAGATTTTTACAAAAACGTGCGTTAAACAATGATTCTGACGAATCGTTTTTTGAAACCTCAAAACTTCATTTTTGGAAACATTAAAAACGCCTGTTAAACGTCGGAAAGCATGGGTCAAAGGTAACGTTTTTAAAGCGTCAAAAAACGTGCCGTAAACATAAAAAAATGCGTTAAACGCAACATTTTTCACGCATAGTTTTTTGAAACGTTAAGGTGGGATCCAACAGCTCGTTGATTGCCACTCAACGCGGCAAGCTTGCCCGTTCACAGGCAGTCAAGGTCGAGCCATTTCCACAATGCATTGAGGATCGCGCTCTTTGAGTTCATTTGAACCGTGTTGATTTACCGACAAATGACGGGACTCAATGCGCCGATCGAAGATTGCTAATCCTCCGCTATCCAACGGCCTGTGAACGGGCAAGCTTAGAGCGTGGAGTGGCATTCAGCCCTGCTTTAAACGACGACAAGAATTGGTCCACGCATCTTTTTTGACATGTTAAAAGTCGAAGAACATGCGTCAAATGTCACATTTTTCACGTACCACGTCAAAATCTTGCTCTAAACCTCGAAAACTATACGTTAAAAGGAAGAACTTGCGGTAACAGTTTTTTTTTCAACGCGTATTTTGTGTGTATCTGTTTTCAAATATTTAGCTCTCTATTAGTTTTTCTTTTCTTATATTCGATAACGTAAAAGTAAACCGGCGGCATTACTCGTAAAATAACTTTAAAAAAATGATATTTACCTTGACTGTTCTTAATAGCGGTTTGTAAGTCTTTATCCTCTTGTTCTTTTCTAGAATTCGACACGACGTCTTCGTCTGAGCCGCTCAATCTGGCGCAATCCGGCAATTCGTTTTCCGGCAGGAACTGTGTGACGGTACCGGTAGTACCGATTTTTAGGATGTTTTCTTTGAGATCGATGCAACACTGGTGCCTCTTGAGCATGTCCAATCCGAGAAGCATATCCATCGGTTGCTCTTCTAATACGGAAAAGCTGGTCGTTAGAAAGACGTTTTCTATTTGGATTTGCACCATGTGAATTCTGCCTATGATTTTTTGAACTCCAACTCCTTTCGCTATACCCGCCCATCGGGTATCGACAAGGCGCATCAGGTTGCATCTTTCGGCGCAACGGCTCGACATTATGGTCGTCTGAGCGCCTACAAAAATAAATTTCCATAATTTTATTCAAAATCAAAGTCAACAGTGTCAAAAATCTCACCTGAATCTATAAACGCCTTAACCGGATACCCATTAACCTTACAATTTATATAAAGCATAACAACAGTTCCGAAAGATTCAGGATTATACTCCATAGCTGCCTCCATGTTAGCCTCTATATTTTTTTGACGAATTTCCTCGGCGATGAGACGCTGAGCTTCCGTATCGAAAGGATCAGCATTAATCATTCTCAGTCTTTGTTCTTCGCGTTCTTGTCTAGCTCTTACTTGTTCCTGAAGGACCTTAGCGAAAGTATCTAAAAATGTTTATTAAATTATAGAATAGTATATTCTGTAACAAGGTTAGAATGATAATTCGATACAAGTGGAGAACCACGAGTGTCGAATTTTCTTTCCAACATAGTAACAGACTGTACTTTCTCCACGGCCACAAAAAGTAGGAATTGAATATAGTAAAATAAAACCTCAAAAAACAAAGCTCATCTTTGTTTAGGCAAATTCAAACTAAATAAATAACATGTCTCGTAGAACTGTCAAACATGAAATTCATGGCTATCTAGGATGCGGACGGGATATTTACAGCTAGGTGTTACAGAAGGAACATTCTGACACTAGAGTAAGAATGAAATACGTATAAAATACGTAAGAGACAAGTGTTTCAGAATTTTGTTTCAATCTCAAGAGCGAGAATGTTTCTTTTCTGTTATTATAAGTGATTTCAGAATAATTACATTCAGTAAAAGTATTTTCTAACTCTGAAAAATGTTAGTTTGATACTATTCATTAACATTAATAGAGTAATTTAGCTTTTAATATGTAGCATAAAATGATACATACAGATTAACTCAGCTTATTCGGAAAAAAGAACTGAGTGGTGCTACCTTCTCTTTGTTACTAATTCTGAGCACCTTATCCATGAGAATGTGAAGCACTTTTAGTCAATCATCAAGAATCTAATAAGAAGCGACGGTCTTTCAAACCTAATTTCTTATAACAACATGGAATTAAGTGATCCCCAAGATATAGCTAATGATTTTGCAACCCATTTTCAAGCAAGTTACACTGATGATAATTCTGATCCCATGGAAGCTGCATCGCTGCTCTTTTGGTCAACCCTATCTTCACACTCTTTCACTGTTGAAGAAATTAACAGCCTAAATGTAGCCAAGAATGCCGGCCGGAATATTTCCCACAGTCTGGAAATTCTCCAACTTAATTCCAATTTATAAGAAGCGCGACAAATCCGACATCAAGAACTACAGAGGTTTCTCTTTGATTTCCACTATACCAAAATTAATTGAGCTCATTCTGACTGATGAATTATTTTCCACATTTCAAAATTACATTTCTCCTTATCAGCATGGGTTTTTTAAGGGTCGGTTAAGGCACTAATCGTCTCGTCTGTTGATGATCTTGGCGTCATCCTCGACACTGGTCTGACATTTAATCATCATATCGGGTCTATCGTTTCCAAGGCTTTTAGAATGCTCGGATTCATTAAACGCCACAGTCGTCATATTCACATTCAAGTCCTTTATGACTCTATACAATTCTCTGGTTCGAAGCATTCTTGAGTACTGCGCTGTAGTCTGGTGGCCTATCTACACGTTCCACATCGCCAGAATTGAACGGGTACAACGAAAGTTCGCCAAGTATATGTTATTTAAGCTTCGTTTTCCATACCAAAATTCTTCATACGAAACGACATACTTCGCTGTTTTACATTCGACATCATCGAACCAACTGCGGAAAAAGGGCATTCTCCGATCGAATTTGCCTTAACTATAACAAGTTTTTAGATGTGCTACCATCTATAAATAGTAAGAAGAGAGTTTATAACAAGTTTTACTCCAAATGCGATATATTTACCTATCAACCCTTAAAAGAGCTCTCAAATTAGGCTGCCTTGACGTTGTGCTTCATTGTTTATTTTTTTAATGTGTCAATGATGTTATTGCTTTTTATTATTAACTTTTTTAACCTGTAATTAGTTTAGAATTTTAGTTGTATATATGTAGGTACCACATAGGAAACTTACTTCCTGTAATGTATGCTCTAAAGTCTAAATAAATAGATAGCGCGCCCCTGATTGAGATGAATGAAGTACTCGGAGTGTTACTGGGTCAGTGGACCACTGTACTTTTACAACTAGCTGCACCTGGTTTATGGTCTTCCCACAACTGCAGGTATAGATTACATTTGTTATATAATAGTAAACACTTTTACAATATGACTTTTAAGGTATCGTTTATCTAATAAAACTTACTTATGTTTCCACTAAGAAGGGCATCAGCTAATCTTGGATTGTTCTGCTTCAATAGGGCAAGTTGATCAGGATTCGCAAGGAACATTTCTCTTATTAGAACAGGATCATCTTCTACTCTATTTCTTGGAGTATTCGGCGCATTACTATTCGGTATTTGTATGTTACTGAAATCTAAACAGGCTAAAATTAAAATATATCCTTCGTTTAAAACATTTTGTCGCATCATTTTTCACCGAACAATTTGTTCGGTATCTGAATTCGATCTGTGTGTATGTGTGTTGATTCTTTGTCTTTGTGAATTTTAAAATTCAGATCAGATTTTGATAGAGCATCAAAAAGTATGCTTAGGATTTGATGTGCCCCTCTGTACCACTTCGGAAGCTCCTTCAAAATGGGGTCCAAAATATGAAAATTTTGAAGTTTAAAATGACATTGAATTTAAAGTAGACGCATAGTGAATGACTATTTTGGTAAAAGTGAGTAGACTGTGGCTGTTGGCTGTGTTGATTAGAATGAGAACTCAGAACTGTCAATCTAAAATTTTATTAATAATGTCATTACAATTCAAAAATAAGGAATAAATTAGGTTTTGACAAAATGTTTTCATGAAAGATATTTATTTTAAAATACACACTATAGAACATGGAGTTCAAAATGGAATAATGGGGTGGGTGGCTCAGCAGTAGAGCACTAGACTCATGACCAAAGGGTTGTGGGTTATAAATTACAAAAAAATTATTTGGACCACAGGCAACATTTTCTACAGGTAACAAGTTATGATTGCCAAAGTTGGCATAGAAGAAACACTGTTAACAGATTTTGTTTGAGCTGCCGCATATTATAGAAGCTATTACAGTGTTGCCGTCATTTACAAGGCAACAAGAAATTTAGGCTTTTTCAGTAGTGAATTCAATTTTTTATAACATTAATAATGGTTCTGCAAGAGGCGGATTAAACATATGTAACTACAACATAAAAAGTTCTGCATCAAGTAAAAAATTTGTAAAATATTTATTGGTACACTGGAAAAACAAAAATAAATTTAAATACAAAACAAAATGACATTTGAAAATGATAAGAATTAAAAATTATGTCATGGCCTTCTAATAATTAATTAATAAATTTAAAGTAAAAAATTACTAAATAATTTAGCATTTGTTGGATTATTTATTGTATAAGATAAATTTACAATTTTTTTGTCCAAAGACCAAGGAGTTTTCTTTATATATTTTTTTATTTTTGTACACCCTATAACCTTTATTTCTATTTTTGATAATGATTTATTGCTTTTATTTATATTTTATATATTTTTCTTAAAATTAAATTATTATAAAATTGATAGTTTTATACAGTGTGTCTACGTAAGTTGGAATCATATGGAAAACTTTTTTATTATTAATTGTAGGAAAAAAGTTATTCATCATAAAAAGTTCCATCTAAACCTAAAATACACTCATCAGATGTAAAATTTTTTTAGTCATATAAGAGGCTCGTCAAAAAAAAATGTGATCAAAATTCAAAGTTAAATTCAAAGTTAAATTCAGATATGCAATTCCTTCAATTTGCGTTGACTTGCCAGATCTCCTGACTTAACCCTCTTGACTATTTTTTATGGGGTTACTTAACAGCAGGTTTATCAGCAAAGGCCCTTTCAAGATGTTGGTCACTTGGAGAGGATTATTTCTGAAGAATGCCAGAAAATTACTCCAGATAAGAATGATTGAATGTTTAGAAAAATATAGCGAGGCGTTAGGGGAATGATGAATGATGAAAATCTAATTATGTTTATTTCTATGTATTAATGTTTGTTTACAACTTATTATTTGTATGGATTTTCCTATTTGTAAAATAAATCATTGTTGTGTATTTATTATATTGCATTTATTACATTGCATTTATCAAATATTAAGAAATGGAAAGGTTATCGTCTTTTTAACAGATAAATATTCAGTGTGAAATTAATAATATTAAAAGTAATTTAATGTGTAGAAAAATTTGTGAAACATAACACAACGTTATCTGATATGATTGTATTTTAGGTTTTAGATCATGCAGAACTTTTTATGAAGAATAACTTTTTTTCCTAAAATTAACAATAAAAAGTTTTCCATATGACTCCAACTTACGTAGACACACTGTATATGTTTGCAGTGAAATTAAATTTTAAAAAAACTTCTATTTTTAACTGTTCACAAACCTAGTCTTCTTATAGAGGACAAATTTGGAAGATGTTTTTTGATCTACATTCAAATTACCTATATTAAAAGATACTTTCAGATGCATTTATACAATTTTGAAAATAAATAAAAATTAGAGGTAAATTTAGCTTTCATTTGTTATTCTCTCAAAAATACCAAATGAATACAAATTTGGGGGAAATTTTTATGGTATAAAAAAAAGATTGGTGTTGGTTGTTAGGGGAGGTTTGTTTATAGAGATTAGTGGTTGTTGATTTATAAAATGTCAGATATGAATTTTAAAAAATAAAGATTATTAAAAGTATAAAAATCTGAGAATTTCAATATCTTCTCAGTATTTACACATACAATTAACTGACAGTTTGACTGAAACTGAGACTTAACGGAGAACTGATCTGACCATGTAAAAGTACCTTTAACTTTAAAATTTGTTCAAAATTTTCAAAATGTACCTATTCGTCATCCTCAAAAAACTCTTCTAGTATGTCAAAATACTTGATTCATATGTCAAAATACATACTTTAAATGTCAAAAAAATACACTAGATATCAAGACATCAAAAAACTTACTTCAAACCTCATAAAACGTACTTGGAAAGCAGGTAGAGCTGCTTGTTGATCTACATTTGCCAAAATAACCCTGATATATCTGTAGCAAAGTCTATGTGTACAAAATTTAGTTTTATATTATTTCCAAAATATTTATCAATAATAATAATAATAATAAAGTGTCTTTATTTGTTATTTCTATCTGTTGATGGGGGTGTCGGTACACTGCGACCTATAAGATCTATTGTGCCCCTATTTGTTATTTAAATAGACAACAGTAAAATAAATTATCTATAAAAGCATTCAGTTCAACATTTTTCCAAAAGAAACAGTATTCACACACAGAATTGCAGTCAAGTTTTCAACATTATTCATACAAAAAAACACACAAGAATAAAGGAATTAAATGTTATGGGGTATAAACCTACTTTTTCAGATATTGAGATTAGTAAAGCAGGTAGAGTTAGGGATTCTGGCTGATTAATTTAATAATTTGCTGTTTAAATCTTTATAAATCTCCATATTTTCTAATACATTTAGATATGGACCATCAAAATTGTGACTATTAAAGGTATACTAAACACATATTTGGTTTTATTTACCATTTCACTAATCGTAGGACTCATTGGTGTAAAAACTATTGCAGTAGTTACAAGATAATTTATAAACCATAGGATTCAATGTTGCCCTTAAAGTGAACAACGTTGTTTTAAAAGCAATTCCTACATTGTATTTTAAGAGTTAAGAACAAAGACAAGTCTATTTTTGTTTTCGTTTTTATACAAAAATAACCTTATGAATATAAACAAACATTTATTATAATAAAAATAGAATCTTTGTCTCAAGAATTTGTTGATCTGTAGCTCAGACTGGCACAAAAACATTTCATTTAAATACCAACAAATAAAGGATATATGCAATTTAGAGGCTTTTATATAAAATTACCAGTATTTAGCGGCGCTTCCTTCAAACCCTAAAGAAAACATTTTAGCATTTCAAACTGATAGGTTTACCTGAATTATCCAGACTCATTTGTGAAGTACTCTGCATGTGTTGGAGAATAACAGCATCACCATCTCTAATGCCGTGTTCTTTGAGCGATTTTTTTAAATCCATTAACGGTCGTCCATTAAAAGCGATCACTATTTCATTTGCTTTAAAACCCGATTCGATTTCACAAAATGCTTTAAAATTTTCTAACTCCAAATCTTCTGATACATCCAAAACGAATATGAAATCCGTCAAAGTTGTTACTGTTACCTTCATCTTCTTTAACGTTTATCGAGCACTAAGTAAATAAGATATGTTGAATTATTTAAATACTTTAAATTTTAGTGAATAATTTGTATTCTTAAGTTTCCATTTTTCTCTAAAAAAGTTTCTGTACATACAGTTCAGTCGAAGTTGTGTTAAACAATGACAGATAATTAAAATAATGCTTTGTTCATATCACTATACAATCTTATAATGACTTGCAGATCTTTTATATATCTTATAAATAGATTATTTACAAAAACTCTTTTCTTAGAAGTATTTATAAAGAAAGTATGTCTGAAAATAAATGAAACTAGCAAAAATCCAAAATTGGAAGGTTGTTAACCTCATACAACTCCACACACGAACGAATTGTATTGTTGATTGTATACACTCCAGGTCAGGAGACTAGCCTTTAAATACTGATTTAATAGAAATATTTATTTGATATTTAATTTCTAATGCTGTCCTTTTCTCATAATTTGTTTTTAAAAGTATGAAGCTCTTTAAAATTTCAATATTATTAGAGAGAAAAATAATAAATCCGCATGTACCCAGACCAATGACGTTTTTAATTCTGAATCAGGGAATCGCTAAAAAATGGTTAACGCATCTGTCAAAAAGTCAAAATTGTTGTCCGAGCACCCGAGCAGGGTTGCCAGATGTAGAATAATCTTATAGGGTAGTGATTAATTTTTTTATTTTAATCATTTTAAAGTTTTGTTTGTTTTGTTACATGTTTGTTGTATTTATCTCACTTATATTTTTAATTATTTAAAATAAAAATTTTGACCGCCTGTTTCGAATACAACGAAGATTTTTTGCTTAGATCATTATATGCTACGCTACGCCATACTCATCCGAATAAACGCAATTTTTCAAATCGGAAAAAAACCGCCACCTCGTTATATGTTGCAGCTTATCCATAGAATAGATTACACAACAGAAATATGATTCTTTTCCTTGAACTTTATCTTATCAATGTTAACATGCATTTTTCAGTTGTAACGATGTAGCGGTTTTTTCCCAAGGCTCGTCCATACTCATCCGAATAAACGCATTTTTCAAATCGGAAAAAACCGCCACATTGTTACAACTGAAAAAATGCATTTTAACATTGATAATATGAAGTTAAAGGAAAAGAATCATATTTCTGTTGTGGCTATAAAAGGTAAACCATAAATATCAGCTGTTCGATATTTCTGTTTTCACATCTGGCAACGCTGTGTCTGATCGAAATGACAGGAGACAGGTTAATATTTTATAAACAGATGTATATAAACGAAACGTATTTACAGATATTTTAGCTTGTTAGAATTTTTTTAAAGTAACTGTTTATTTTCGAAATTCAAAAATGACATCTGCTCTTTATTTAGAACATTATTTGGACAGTAAGTACTGATTTAATATTATAAAACGATCATTTAACCGATTGTTTTAGGTTTGGAACATTTACCTGTAGAATTACAACGTAATTTTACTTTAATGAGGGACCTAGATTCTAGAGCTCAGGGTTTAATGAAAAACATTGATTCTTTAGCAGACGAATATTTAAGAAACCAAAAAACCTTGACTGGAGAACAAAGAAAAGAACAATTAGATAAAATTCAAAGTCTGTTTAATAAAGCAAAGGTAGGCAAGCAATGACCATTTTTAAGTTGTTAGTTTTATTTCTCACTGTATTTTTAGGAATATGGTGATGATAAAGTACAGTTAGCAATACAAACTTATGAATTAGTTGATAAACATATTCGTAGACTAGACAATGATTTAACTAGATTTGAATCTGAAATTCAAGATAAAGCATTAAATTCTAGAAATCAGGAAGAAACTAACGTAGGGAAAAGTAAGTTCATAAAGACAGTGTGTGTCTTATAAGAGATTGTAGGTTATAATTTGTATTCTCTACCATTTTCAGGGGGGAGAAAGAAAATTAAAGATGGGAAAACGGAGAAGAAAAAACGTCTTGGAAACTCTAGTGAGGAAGACTCTACTGGGACAGTTAAGGGAAGTAAAAAGAAGAAACAGAAGGGCGCAGGTACAGGAAATACTTCTGGAGGAAGTGTAGGCAGCGGGGCCAAGGCTGCCGCAGGTGAGGGTTCGTATCATGTCACGCTTTACCATTTTTTTTATCATTTAATATTATTTTTTTTATGAAAATTTTAACCATTTTTTACTAATAATTACCTTTGTCCACACGCCAGCTCTTCATTAAATCTAATTAAAACTAACAGTTATAAATTAGTTTACCACAAAAAATTTATTTAAACTTTGACAAAAACCAAGTAAATTTGTCTGATCCAGTTCAACAGATTTTTGTTGTAAACTAATGATTAATAATGCATAAATTCAGCACTGAAAATATTAATTTGTTTTCTCCGGACTTATTTTAGTTGCTGAAGCAGTGGCTGCAGTCCTTCCTGGCTTAGCTGGAATAGCACATCCCAGTGATGTTTTAGATATGCCCGTGGACCCTAATGAACCTACTTACTGTCTTTGTCATCAAGTATCCTACGGGGAGATGATTGGTTGTGACAATCCTGATGTAAGTATTTATATTATATGCTTCAAAAGTAAATTAATCCGAACGTTAGTAAAAACCCCAATAGTTGAGACAGTCTAAGGAAAGACTGTAGTTATTTCCTATAATAAAATTTAACGTGAATAATTGAATTACTAGACTTATTTATTTTTCTCAATGCAAAAACCCCAAATATTGACATTTCCAATTTTGAATATCACCAATGTTTGACACATATCCTCTTAACATACCAAAAAACACTTCTTCGAGATTTCCCTGTTCTGTAGGGATGTTTTCATCATTGTCATTTGCAAAATCCCAATAGTTGACAAAATGGTATCAATAATTGACATATTGGTATCAATAGTTGACATACCGGTACCAATAGTTGACATTGGTGTCACCTATTGGTCCTGCTTGTTCGATTTCCGTTAAATTTTCATCAGAGGATATGTATTGTGACCGAGGGGAAAAGAAATGGAAAACGTTTATTTAAATTTATACCAATCCTAGGACCACTAGTAGACACCCCTGTCAACTATTGGTAAACCATAAAAAACTATAAAACCGTTAGATACATTAATTATGTAATTATTTACAAGGATTTCCGTACAAAATACGTTTTTCACCTCCTATACCAAATCTCACACAAAAAGACCAGCGAATAAACTATTTCTGAAATATTTGATTTATATTTTTTCTAAACACTTTCGTCAGGAATATTAAGGAAATATGTTTTGCCCTGACATCCTTGAAAACGATCATCGATATATTGGATATTTTTTAGTTTCTATCTTTCAAATTTGTTGTACAGCACTAGATGGCATTAGTGGTCAGCAAAATGTTGATATTCAGGGATATGAGTGAGATATTATCTTAAGAAAGACTGTTTTCGCCAAATGTCAACTATTGGAGGTATGTCAATCAAAAACCTGCTTCATACGTCAAAAAACCTACTTTAAATGTCTAAAAACGTACGTTAGATGTCAAGACCTCAAAAAACTTGATCATACATAAAAAACGTACTTTAAACGTAAAAAAACGTACATTAGATGTCAAGACTTCATAAAACTTGATTCATACATAGAAAACGTAATTTAAATGTCAAAAAACGTACACTAGATGTTAACACATCAAAAAACTTGTTTCATGGGTCAGGAAACCTACTTTGAATGTCAAAAACGTAGTTTAAATGTCAAAAATTGTACTCTAGATGCCAACACATCAAAAAAACGTGTTTCATAGGTCAGAAAACCTACTTTAAATGTCAAAAAACGTAGTTCAAATGTCAAAAAGTGTACACGAGATGCCAACACATAAAAAAACGTGTTTCCTAGGTCAGAAAACCTACTTTAAATGTCAAAAAACGTAGTTTAAATGTCAAAAAGTGTACACTAGATGTCAACACATCAAAAAAAACGTGTTTCATAGGTCAGAAAAACACTAAATGTCAACACATCAAAAAAACTTTCTTCATACGTCTGGAAACGTAGTTTAAATGTCTAAAAATGTACACTAGATGACAACACATCAAAAAAACATGGTTCATAGGTCAGAAAACCTACTTCGAATGTCAACAAACGTAGTTTAAATGTCAAAAAGTGTACACTAGATGTCAAAAAACTTGCTTCATGCGTCAGGAAACGAACTTTAAATGTCAAAAAACGTACTTCAAATGTCAAAGAATGCGTGTTAATCGTAAAAAAACTTTCTTTAAACATTATACGGCAAATAACTTGCTATAAACGTCAAAAAGTTGCGTTACGCTAGGCGCTCACTAGGAACTTTTGTCTGCAGACTTTTTTTCTTCAGTCGCCTGCCTTGATGATTCTATGGTAGAAGCATAGAGAAAGCGACTAAAAAGTCTTCACGCTGCCCTCACTAGCGACGAAACAGTGCTCTACCGCTGAGCCACCCACTCCCCGCGTGTGATTATTTTACTTTCTCGGCCCCTCGCCAAGGGAAAGTATTGTGAACACGCTAAAAAAAACGTAGATATCGACGGATATATCCATTTTGAGGTCCCCTGAGACGATTAAAACGATTTCCAGATGGAAGTCTGTACGTCTGTCTGTGTGTCTGTCTGTATTCTTCCACGATAGCGTCCGCACGCTTAATCCGATTGAGCTGAAATTTGGTATATGGGGTTCGGGTGATCGGGGATTGAACCCATTAGTTTTTGGTTGAAATCGCCCCACCAGGGGGCACAGGAGCCCTATGTACATTGCGAAAAAATATAAGACTTAAAGTTTTTATTTGATATTTAGGTGCCTCACTGACCTAAACTAAAAAAAATTTTTTTTTTTAACTAAAAATCGCAACCCGTATCGTCCAAACGCTTGATCCGATTGAGCTGAAATTTGGTATGTGGGTATCGGATCATCGCGAAATGAATCCGTTTGTTTTTGGTGGCCCACTAGCGGGCGCAGTAGCCCTATGTACTTTTTTGGGATACCAAATATCATTTGATTTGGACTTTTAACACCAAAATAATTTTTTTAATTTTTATTTTATAACTGCCTGGAAAGTCTTGTGGCGACACAACAGATTTTTTTTAGTATATCTATTCACAGGCTGATACTGCCGAGCCTGCACTTGACCCTTATTTTTGTTTTCGTCATACTTATCATTAATATATTATTATTGTTTCAGTGCCCGATTGAATGGTTCCACTTTGCCTGCGTCGGTCTGACCACCAAACCCAAAGGCAAGTGGTATTGTCCGAAATGTACGCAGGATCGAAAGAAAAAATGATAAAACGAAGATAATCGCCATTCCAAATTTTTATTATTATTGATAGATTTTAAAAGAATTACGTCTCAAGTTAAACTATATTTATTTTTTGTATGTTTCTAGTAGATACGATTGATCGGTTGATCTCAAAATCTTTTTTTATATTTTTTAAATTTTGTTTTTAACTGTGGATGGAGTATTGTTATGTAATTTAAGAGAAAATGGTAGAAAATGATTTTGTTCTATATATGAATATAAGAGATAAATAAATAATTTATAGTACTGTTAATGAGTTTTATTATAAAAAAATCGCCAAAATTCGACGTTTTTGCATATCTTCACTTTCTTGTTCTTGTATCCTAAAATATGGCCGATCTTTCAATTCCCGATGGATTTAGATCTATCGCTCTACTCGATTTGCATCTGCGAGGTCTTTTCAAAACGATGACATTTTTGTTTCCAAAAAACTTCATCTTTGTCGCCAAAACCCACGCAAAATTATTTTTTCGTCAATTTTAACCTCGATTGTACACGCCCAACACCCAGGCCTCGGTACGCCCCTGTACTTAGGTGATTCCAAATTACTTTGTTTACTGGGTCTAACACCCTTAATAACCAAGATGCGGGGTGTTTCATCCATTTCGGCCAATATTTTGATAAGCCCTAACTTTAGAGCCACCCTGTAGATTTATCTCATTCTTGCTACAGGTATAGTGTGTTAATAGCCCAATCCTATAGTGTAAGAACTACAATTAAAATCCAGATCCCGATTAAGAAGAATTTGTAAAATTTTAAAATCCCCAAAACAACACCCTGTATATCAGATTTTTTAAAATTGGGATGGATATTTGAAAAGAACGGAAAAAATGAGTTAAAGTTAATTTTTTTTTAAGTGCACATCCCATTCTACTACTGGAGTTTTAACGTCAAATACATTTTTCTCACTTTTACAAGCAGTAACTTTCGAAATACCTGGTAGATTTCTTTCACATTTGGTAAAGGTATCATTTTTTAGTAGCCCAAAATCGTATAATGTAAGGGCTACACTACAGTTAAAATCCAGATACGGATTAAGAAAAATGATTAATATTGAAAATCCCCAAATCAACACGCTGTACATCAGATTTTTTTTAAATTGAATCATCAGACATTCTAAACGAGATATACTGACATATTTTTATAAATGTACAGCTCGTTCTACGTTCTAATGCAATACTTATTGTCAAATTGATAAGCCCAATCGTATAATGTAAGGACTACACTACAGTTAAAATCCAGATACGGATTAAGAAAAATTATTAAAATTGAAAATCCCCAAATCAACACGATGTACATCACATTTTTTGAAATTGAATCAGACATTCTAAACGAGATATACTGACATATTTTTATAAATGTACAGCTCGTTCTACGTTCTAATGCAACTTATTGTCATTTTCATAAGCCATAACTTTGGAAATATCCCGTAGATTTCTTTCCTATTTGGTCCCGGTGGATTGTTTAAATAGCCCAATCGTACAATACAAGAACTACAGTTAAAATCCAGATCCGGTTTGTAAAAGTTGACAATCTCTATAAAATAGCACCCTGTATATCAGATTCTTTAAAATGTAATCGGATACCTATTCGAAAAAAGAAAAAATATGTGTTATTGCCACAGCCTACTTGATAATTTTGTATCCGGAATTAATTCGAAAAATTAAATCTGTATTTTTTCAATTTAACTCATTTTTTCCGTTCTTTTCAAATATCCATTCCAATTTTAGAAAATCTGATATACATGGTATTGTTTTGGGGATTTTAAAATTTTACAAATTCTTCTTAATCTGGGTCTGGATTTTAATTGTAGTTCTTACACTATAGGACTATTAACACACTATACCTGTACCAAGTATGAGAGAAATCTACAGGGTGGTTCTGAAGTTACGGCTTCTCAAAATATTGACCGAAATGGATGAAACACCCCGTATCTCGGTTATTTGGAATCACCTAAGAACCCTCTATTTACAGTTAATGTATGTATGAGCATACGAAAATAATATTTTATACTTCCTCCTCGCTCGACGTATTTCTTCAAAACACCACTCGAGCTACGCTCTCGTGGTGTTTCGCGAAATTTTCGAAGCTCTTGTGATATTACTACTGATTATCACTTTATACGAAATTTTAGTTTCCTCAGATTTTTATTGTAGACGCCTCTTTTTAAAATCCTCACAGTAGAAATGCTAGACCAGCATCAGGACACAAGGAATTCAATGCGTTAGACAAAGAGAGACGACAATGGGTGCGAAAGAGATGGCGATGTAACGTCATCGCGATATATAGAAATCTGTTGTATTTCATTGGAAATACCTGTTGCAACTGCTTCCAAAGTCGGCCGATGCACGTGTTTTTTGTGACAACACCGCTTCTTTAAACATTGTTTGACTGTTCTAAAATGGACTGTATAACTTAACGTTCTTTTCTCAGAAAACTTCAACGAATAAAACGTAACAGTAATAAACAAACACAAATTGATTTAATTTGAATTTGTCAGAGATATATTGGGCATTTAATATCTCGGAAGCAAGCACTTATGCGATGGAACTTGTTTAGAAATTGTCAGAGAAATATTTGGGCATTTAATATCCCGAAGCAAGTCCTTATGAGAAGGAACTTGTTTAGAAATTGTCAGAGAAATATTTGAGCATTTAATATCCCGAAGCAAGCCCTTATGAGAAGGAAACTTGCGGCACGTCGCACTTGACGGTGATATGTGAGTCGTTATATAAACGATCAAAAACAAACTGAATAAAAATATTCGCTAATTTTCGCTTCTCAGCGTTGTAATCTAATCTTTGTTCTAGAATTGTTAAGTCACGCCCACTGGTATACGTTCGGGAATCCGGATCCGGAAGTTTGAGGCGCCATGATGGAATTATAGTTTATCTCAATTTTGGCGCAGTTGTTATTTATTTTATAAGAGTGCAACGAATAATTGTTTAATTTGAATGGAAATTAAACAAAATATTTATTATGGATGCACGGCTGAACCTCACCGCGATTGACATAAAACACACATTGGTGAGGCAAGGATGGGACTTCTAAGGCAACAAAACACAAGCAACAGATCGGATCACAATAAGATAAAGGACATAGTAGGAGGTAACATTCTTGAAATGAAACCAACGGACCACATGAACCTATTTACTTCTTCAACACTAACTTCGAGGTGATTATGCAAGATCGAAGGGAATGGATAGATGAAAACATCAAGGGCAAAATTGGAGAAAGGATCTGGTATACAGACGGATCCAAGACCAAGGAAGGAACTGGTGCTGGAATATACAATGAGAGAAACTCCCAAATAAGTGTCTCACTATAGGAACAAACGCTTCGGTATTACAGGCGGAAATATATGCAATGCATGAGAGAAATCAACATGAGGCGTCATTGAAGCCTCTATATGAACCCAAAAAAAAAACAAATACTTACTTTTTCGCCAATTTCACAGACACGAGTTTCACAACGAAGATAACATATCAATCATCAGATATATCTGTCACCGTTTTGTAGCTGTATTCGTTCTAAGTGCCCATAGCTGAACTAAAGCGCTTGCAGAGGTGCCCAAACATTTTAATAGTCGATAAAATGTCCTACAGAGTGAAACGCGATAGGCGCTTTGGGGGCTCCACTACAAAGCATAGAAAAACGCGTTAGGCGCGTTTCGGGCTGTGAAAGGGTTAAACGGGCTTTACCAGGTTTCTCTGTAGAAAAACACACTTTCCCCCCATTTTCGAGGATGCTGAGCACGGTGGTGATGTTGGAAATCGCTTTCGATGATGTGAAATGAACCCGGAAAGCACAAAAAGCCCAAGAGCCTGAAGTGTAGCTGGAGATAGTATTATATTTAAAAAGTGGTTTTAATATCCAAAAAGAACATTTAAAATAACAAACCACTACTATAAACTACAGAAATGAACTAATAATTATTACTTTCAATCGTATATACTTCATCTAAATAAAATAGGTTTGGAACTTCTCCATTAAGCAAATTTTCAGAAAATGGAGATCTAACATTAGGGATTCAAGGGATCTAAATCAAAATAAAAACATACTGTACTAAACGGACAATCCTGCGCGTTTGGTCTTATACCAATATCGATTTTTGTTTTGCGCAACTCCAAATCGGTTTTCTTAGTCGCCAAAAATGTTTCAAGATATACTAGTCAACACATTTTTTTAGAATTCCTAAATTTAATCCCTTTTTAGACATTCAAAATTCCCCCAAAAAACTACATTAGATGAAAATTATTAGCAACAAAATGAACAAAAAGTGTGAAAATTATTCCAAAACAAAATGACTTTTTCAAAAAAATTGAAATACTTAGAATGTTTACGTTGGTCCTACACTGTACCAATATTATGTTACATCGCGTTTTTCTTTATGATATGGATGTTGGCCGTCCCCCTCAAGCAAAACATAAAAATAGTGAAGGAATTGAAAGTTGACTCTGAAGATTCGTTTGAGATTCGAATAAAAAACAGTAATTTTAATACGGATAAAAAGGGAGAAGAAGACTTTGAACAAAAGAATGAATATTTAGTCAATACCGATGATGAGGAATATTTAAATAAAGACAGTACTCGTATTCTGATGGATGTTTTTGAAAAGTAAGTTGTAGTTTTTGCAGCTCTATTTTTAAAGGACCCCGCACCATTTAAATGTAAAAAACGTCCCGATCAAATTTTCTGAAACGTTGGTATGCTATAAAACACTGACAAAAAGTGTCCATTGGCCCAAAGCGATCCTATATGGCTAGCTTTCGAAGTACAGGGTGTTAAACATCGGAAATACCACTTTTTTGTAACCAGATTTCTCATAACAGACCTGTTTTATTGGCGTTTATTGTAGAAAACATGAATTATAGATTATTTAGCATTAATATTTTATAAACAATCACCGTAGAATTTGGTTAGTTACAGGGTGGTTCGAAAATAATATGGTTTTTTTAAAGAAATCATTTTTTTTATTAACAGCTTTAAAGATACGAGTAAATGTCATTGCGGACATACAGTGTTTTTATCTTTAACGAGTCACCCTGTATAAACGATTTTTTGTATTATACAAGGTGACCCAGGGGTGTGTGCACGCTCCATAACTTTTTTCTACCCAAGCTCTCGATTTGATGTTTTTTTAAACAATGAGGCACTTTCTAAAAATATTTATTTTTAATTTATTTTATATTAAATATTGGAAAAATTAATGTGGTGTTGTTTTTGGTATTTAGGTCTTGGATTAACGAAAACAATGTTTCTTGAAAGCCATCGTTTCGTCAATTTATTTTGACATCTTCAGGGCACTGAATAAAGATCCAAAAAATATTGTATGTATTTTTCCTTCTTTTTATATATTGTAACACCCCTTTCATCTTTTATAGTGCCCTGAAGATCTCAAAATAAATTGACGAAACGTTGCCTTTCAAGAAATATTGTTTTCTTTAATCCAAGACCTAAATCCCAAAAACAAAACCACAGTCATCATTCAAAAGCTCATCGTAAAAAATATTTGAAATTGGAAAAATTGTTGGGTTTTATCTTGTCAATAAATATTATTATACCTACGTTAGTTGGAATCATATAGAAAACTTTTTTTTAATTAATTTTAGGAAAAAGTTATTCTTCATAAAAAGTTCTGCATGACCTAAAACCTAAGATACAATCATCAGATCAACATCGTGGAAGGGCCCTCGTTGACAAATCTGCTGATTTAAAAAATAGTCACTGGGGGTTAAGTCAGCAGATCTGTCAGGCCAATTCAATTCTGATCAACTTTTCTTAATAACACTTTTTCGATATTGTCAAACCTAGTATACGACTGAAAAATTTTTATATCTGAAGATTGTATTTTAGCTTTTTGATAATGCAGAACTTTTTATATGGAATAACTTTTTTCCTAAAATTAATAATAAAAAAGTTGCACAAATGATGCGAAATAAGTTAAAATCACAGCTCCCACAGCTCACACTGCACCAACGTCTGGACTTCAAACAAAACTACTCCTTGGGCTATATATGCCCCAACAGGTATTGAATTACAGAAGTCCAGAGGCGGTTGGAACACGAATCGTTTCAGGACTTTAACCCAACAACTTTGATTTTGTTACTAAAGGAGTCTGTCATTCTTATACCGGTTTCGGCATTATTGTGCATCATCAGTAAAAAGTAGACCAGCTCGACATCGTATCTCTAAACGATGCCTGAAGACTGCATTGGACCCACCAGATACTTAAAACTACTAGTTGAGTCGAAGTTAGTGGAGGAGAGCCCAACGCCATCTTCACTTTAATAACAAAATCAAAGTTTGCAATTTGTTTAATTTTCAACGACAAAATTAAACATATTATTCAAACCTCAATCTATCAAACTGGCAACACAGCGTGGTTACCAAATAACAAATTTATATACCTACATGAAATACGTCACGTAGCTCACAAACGGAATTTTTCGACAACAAACTGGCAACATCGTAAGTCACGTATGTGTCCAAATGTTAAAACTTTTAAAACTTTTTCAATTTCGTGTCTCCAACGCGAGAAAAAGAGATAGATGATATATCAAAACTACTATGACGGCCATTATCGTTACACATTCCAAAGCGTACGACAACGATATACACAAGCGGGACGCGAATTTTTAAATCAGTATTCATCGATACTCCGGGGATATTACCTCGTCATTTCTTTATCAATCATTGCCTTACGCGCATCATGTAAATTAAGTTAACAAATTTTGTTCGGTTCATTTCTACAAATATATTTTCTGAATGATGTGATTCATTTACTTTAAACACTAATATGGTTTAGTAAATTAAACATGTGTTTCATTGTTAATTTGTGCGTTGTTGTTTTTTCGTTATTTTAATAAAACGTTAATTGCAAGGTGTTCGTTTTTCTTGAAGTTCTACAGACAGCAAACCCTAAAGACTAAATTACTGACATCGTTTAAAAAAGCGGCGTTGTTAAACATCGGCCGACTTGGCAAACGGATGCAAAAGAAGTTCTCTACATCAGAGTCCTTAACACAATTAAATAGAAATCTGTATCGTATGAAGAAATGAAATATTTTGCACGTTGGTGCAGTGTGTGACATTTTCTAATGTCGTAATTCTTGGGAGCTGTGTGATTTTAACTAATTATAACAGTAAAATATTTTGGTATCCAAAATTCATTTCTTCAATAAAAAAGTTTTCCCATAGATATGATTCCAACTTTTACGTAGATACACTGTACGTATAACAATAAAATACTGGCCTCTTTACATATCCCTGAGGGAATATAATTATATGGCAATTAAATTTGACACGGCAGTTATGGATTACATCGACTTAATCTTTCTTTATATAGACTCCATGCAGAACATTTAAAAACATATATTTTTAGAGCCGACAAAGATAAAAACAAAAAATTGGATTCCAAAGAACTGGCACAATGGATCAGGCACAAAATTGTAGAGCACATTACTTCCGCCGTTGGCAGCAATTACGAACTTTTCAATCATATAGACATCAATCCAAGAAACGGAGTAATAACCTGGAAAGAATATCACACGTATTTTTTGAAAAAAAGAGGATTCAGCGATAAGTATGTCGGTGACCATGATGAGAGGAGACACAAGGGATTACAAAGATCGCTCAAAGGTAGGAAATTTTTTAAGGAATTTGTCTAAAAATATTTCCCTTCTATTCCGGCACTCTCTATTCTGATACTAGCTGCCAATGGTTTTCCAAACTCTAGACCCAGTTTTCTCAAGTTTTCATTGCAGATAATGGGTATATTGCGGAATTCGAAGACTCAAATGGGCAGTTCGTAATGCCGTTTGCCCTGCTCAAATCGGACCACTAATAACGAATTTACCCCTCGATGGAAAACTGCCTCTTTGTTTTGGAATCCCCATACCCTAGACATCCTCTCTCATCTCTCTAACGCGTAACATAATATACTATGGGAGTTTAATATTAGCACCGCTAATAAAAAAAATTGGCAAAGTCAAAAAACATTCTACAGGATTAAAGTCTGATCTGGTTACTGTCAGTTTTTTTTAATTTCGACAATTCATGCAGAGTAGACTCTGCAGTGTATTTTTCGACAAGCGGATATATGCTTCAGAAACCAATTCTGCATGGCTCATGGCTCCGGGGCGGCCGGGGCCTTCATTCTGTCAAAAGTCAACATTTACGAAGAATAACAAATTTTTGACAGTTACACAATTGTTTTTACTTTTTACATAATAAATAAATATAACGATAAAAGACCAAATTAAATGATTTGTGCACATGTATAACTGAAAAACGGAAAGACTTTTCTGTCTAAATACTTATTCGATTGACCCTATGTTTTAACTTTTATCAAATTAAAAAAAACTTTTCTGTGTGTAAGAATATTTTCTTAGGCTTCGGACACACTAGCGTTTTTTCATGCTGCGTTTCAACGTAAAAAAACGCAACAAAAACAGATATCAATGGAGTAGTAGACGTGGCTGGCCAGACACAGCGTATTTTCCCGCCGATGTGGCGTATTTTCAACGGTGATTTTCAAGGTCTCGCGCCGCGGGCTCCAAATCGAACGCGCTCTGGGCCCCGATGTTTGAAATGTGTGAGTACAACTCGTCTGCGAGAATGTACCACGTGACCATCTCGAAATCGGTCAACGTTGCCAAATTTAAATTTAGACAGTTCAACAAAAAGTAGAGCAAAACATATATTTTAGTTCACTTGAAACCTTCGTACAAGAAGAAATAGAAGAAGTGATTAGGACAGACAGCCAAATTATTGGATTCAGACCAATTATAAGCTCTTTAGATCCGTTATGGAAATATTAATTCAAAATATAAAACATTTTTCAGAAAAATTATCAAAAATTAAAATAACAATTTTTCAAATGAAAACATTTATTTTTCAGTTATACGAATTTAAATTAAGAAAAAGCTTAATTTTCAATCGAAAAAATTAGTTTATACATTTTCAATTTATAATTTTATCCAGAGCTCATTTGTTAATTATCTAATGATATATGTCTACGTAACTGCCTATCCTTAAAAATCAAATAACTCACTTATTTTTCATCTAAACTTCAACATTATACATTTTCGTAAAGGGAAAGAGTTCACCTTTCAGATAGTATAAAAATATACAGGGTGTGTTATTTGCATTTTAAAAAGACCGCTTTTTTAAAACACCCTATATAAGATTTTACTAAATAAACATTTATACTGAAAAAAACTTTATATAAAAAAAGAAACTGTTCAGTGAAAACCGCACCTTCCTATCGTTTCTGAGTTCCGAGATATTTGCAGTTAAAATGGGTCAGAAACTTCTGGGACACCCGATAGATTTTATTAATCTTAAATATTAATTAATATTTTCAAACAACAATAAGCAAATCAACAAAATAAACAGCTAATGATTGAAACGAGTCCTAACGAAATATACACAAACACTCTAAACAGAAAACTATAAATCACATACCAAACTATTAATATCAAAGATATAGGTTATAATTAAATTAAATTTGACTTGACAGTCTCGACACTTAACCAGCGTTGCCAAACTGCGGGGAATCTCAAGATGATTGGGGATTTATTGGGGATTGGCATTATGCGGGGATTTTGAAATCTCATCGTTAAACAATATAATAAATAATCAGCAGGAATTAAAATAAAAAAACAGTTCAGATTGGGCACAGAACTCAAGACCATTTGCACACCAGCAAATCATTTGTCCATTGTACCTACTTTTGTTATAATAAATCATATTATAATCGGGTAAGTTCGTTTATCTCCGCGCGGTGCGAACGCGAACACATAGAGAAAACCTTTCTGTGATTCCCTTAGTTTTAGACGCTTCTAATTTGCTAGCTTTGCTTTAGATAAGTTAATTTTGTATTCTGTCGCGAAATAACGATACGATTTTGTGCAAATATGGATAAATGGTTAATAAAAGGTCAAAACAAAGAAGATAATCATCCTAAGGTAAGGTACTTAACCTATTGAGGGGAATTTTTGGGGAATCAGCAGATTTTTGTCCCCAAATTTTGGGAATTTGACTTGGGATATTGGGGAATATGATAAATTGGCATCGGCAACACTGCACTTAACGCCTTCATGGCACTATTGCGCATGTTTCCTCTCTTACTAAACTCAACTCTACTGGTACAACCCAGTAGAGCACTTCTATGCGAACTTGTAGATGATTTCTCTTGGTTTCAAACATACCGATTTTGTGACGCTGAGAGAGTGAGGAGTGATCACGTGGTACATTCTCGCACACGAATTGAAAATTTATAAACTAACTTTTTCGATTGAAAATTAGGCTTGTTCTTAATTTAAATTCGTATAAATTTGAAAATTAAATATTTTGCTTTGAAAAAATTACTACTTTAATACACAAAAAAGAACCAGAGGTTTCATAAAAAAATTATTTTTGCAAGAGATAAAAATTAAAAACGAAAAACATGGTTTTATCGTATTTGTATTTTATCTTCTAAAGGCTGATGTTTTAAAACAAATTGTTATTGATGTTTATTAGTACATCAAGAAACGGTAATTTTTTTATATTTTCAATTTCAATTATAATTTTAATGTTATAACTTGTCTACTTTTTTTCTCATAAGATTAAGAGACTTATTTATCGACAGCAACATTTGGAAATTTCTTTTTTGTGTTTTAAATAACCTGTAATTTTGCCAAGACAAAACATTGCATTTTCGATTTTATATTAAAAAAAATATAATTATTATACTTTTTTTAAACAATATATATTGTTAATTATTAATTATTATTTAATTAAATTATTAATTATTATAAACTAACTTTTTTTTCAATTGAAAATTAGGCTTTTTCTTCGTATAACTGAAAAATAGATATTTAGCGATGAAAAATTGTCATTTTAATTTTTGATAATTTTTCTAAAAAATGTTTTGTATTTTTAATAAAAGAATTAATATTTTCATAACGGATCTAAAGAGCTTATAATTGGTCTGAATCTAATAATTTGGCTGTCTGTCCTAATCACTTCTTCTATTTCTTCTTGTACGAAGGTTTCAAGTGAACTAAAATATATGTTTTGCTCTACTTTTTGTTGAACTGTCTAAATTTAAATTTGGCAACGTTGACCGATTTCGAGATGGTCACGTGGTACATTCTCGCAGACGAGTTGTACTCACATATTTCAAACATCGGGGCCCTGGCCTATTTTTACAGCTGGTTTTCCCGCTCATTTCTGGCCACTATGGGCTATGGGCAACACACGCATTTAAACACGTGATCGTTCCTCTTTCATTGCATTGTTTATTTCGTGTTGTTATTTAAATTTTTGTGTTGTGCTAATACTGCTAATATGTATATGAGTATATATTGATAGCGAAACATTAATTTTGGGAGTGGAGCAGCACCCCTGTCTTTACGATATCAGACATAAAGATTACAAGAACAGAGACCTGAAGAGGAATGCCTGGAAAAAAAACGAACAGCATAGCACATAAATTATTTATAACAGATTTATTGAAGCGTTCCATAAGACTTTTCTAAACTTTAGGTTTAGAAGTTTAAAAATAATCGTTACGCTCTGTTCCGAAAGTGGGGACCAATGGCGGGTAATTTTTAATTTCTTCAAGTGCCATGTGACCTGTGACTGGTTATGTTGGCAGCACTGGATTGTCAATATGTCAATTTGTTTTTGATAGAAGTAACACAGGTTTTTCTTTTTACAAATAAAATGACATCTCAACAAATAGAAATTATTTCTCAAGCCCAAATAAAAATTGAACCCGAAAGGGAGGATGAGATAAACAATATACAACTAGAGGGGCAGTATCTCAAGATAGAGGAGAAACTTGATGTTACAAAAGATTCTTGTACTTTTCAATATACAGATATTGAGACAAAATTATTTAGTTATAACAATTTTAAGAATAAAGAAGAAGAAATACATATTAAGCATGAAAGTGAACAACGTTTAGAAGTTGATAAGAGCATTAAACAACTAGAGGGGAAGTGTTTTAAGATTGAGGAGAAACTTGATGTTACAAAAGATTCTTGTACAGTTCAGAATACAGATATTGAGACAAAACTATTCAGTGATAACAGTTTTAAGATTGAAGAAGAAGAAATACATATTAAGGATGAAAGTGTACAACGTGTAGAAGAAGTTGATAAGAACGACAAGAATCCAGCTGAAAAGAATTTTAAATGCAACGTTTGTGAAAAATCATTTACTCGTAAGTCACATCTGAAACAACATTTACTAATTCATTCTGGTGAAAAAAATTTTAAATGCAACATTTGTGAAAAATCATTTACTCAGAAGTCACATCTGAGAGGACATTTACAAATGCATTCTGGTGATAAGGATTTTAAATGCAACATTTGTGAAAAATCATTTACTTGTAAGTCACATCTGAAATTACATTTACTAATTCATTCTGGTGTGAAGAATTTTAAATGCAACGTTTGTGAAAAATCATTTACTCTGAAGTCACATCTGAAGGTACATGTACTAATTCATTCAGGGGAAAGGAATTTTAAATGCGACGTTTGTAAAAAATCATTTGCTCAGAAGTCACATCTGAGAGAACATTTACATTCTGGTGATGGAAATTTTAAATGCAACATTTGTGAAAAATCATTTACTTGGAAGACATCTTTGAGAGCACATTTACTAATTCATTCTGCTGATAAAAAATTTAAATGCAACATTTGTGAAAAATCATTTACTTGTATGTCAAATCTGAAAAGACATTTACTAATTCATTCTGGTGATAAGAATTTTAAATGCAACGTTTGTGAAAAATCATTTACTCTGAAGACAAATCTGAAACGACATTTACAAACGCATTCTGGTGATAAGAATTTTAAATGCGACGTTTGTAAAAAATCATTTACTCAGAAGTCACATCTGAAACGACATTTACCAATTCATTCTGGTGATAAAAATTTTAAATGCGACGTTTGTGAAAAATCATTTACTCAGAAGTCACAGCTTAGAGGACATTTACAAATGCATTCTGGTGATAAGAATTTTAAATGCGACGTTTGAAAAAAACTATTTACTCAGAAGACACATCTGAAAGACTAATTCATTCTAGTGATAAGAATTTTAAATGCAACTTTTATGAAAAATCATTTACTCGGAAAGGACATTTGCTAATTCATGAAAAATATCTATTAAATTGAAAATATTTGGTTAGGTGTTTATTTATAATCATTTTCAATTAATTAACGAGTTCCTCAAGGCAAGTTTGTCGAATTTATTTAAAATATTTATTAAAAGAAATTGTAAGCAAAAACGAATCGAATTAAAATATTTTTCTGCGATTTTGTTCTATTTTGTGAAATGAAAATAGTAATTTATGTAACAAGTGCATAATGTGCTACTTTTTAGAAATAATTTTAAGTCCGACGTTTGTAAAAAATCATTTACTCAGATGAGGCTCTGACCAAAGTTGCTAGGCTAATGAAGATCGAGATAAAAATCTTATTGTATGTTATTGGAGGCTCGATGTGCTACTTCTTAAAATTATTTTCAAGTATACAGGGTGAAACATAATTCCGGGGCAAAACATTCGGTTTTTTGTTTTAAATAAATTTTTAGAATATCTGTCATGTGGACTTTACATACCCCTTTTGTTTTTGAGGATCACATGCAACGTTGTCAAGTTATTTACATTTTAATAAAATTTTATGAAAAAACATGAACGAAGAAAAATCTTCATAAAACTATATTTTCAAAAATTGATGGAGAAAACTGTGTATGCAAGTACCAAAAGTATGTGCAAAAAATACAGGGCGTTTCGAAACAAGGACCAAACGCCAACTTCAAATTGCCAAAACTCATTTTTTCAAATGATATACAGCTAAACTTCTGTGCTCTTTTTGAAATATGTCTATCATGGATCCTTTCAAGTGGCTGTTGGTTCTCTACTATTGATTTCAGTCTAGTAAACTTTTAGTAGTAAGAGTTTGTCGAGTTTTATTTGAAATATGTATAGCATAGCCCAGTTGCCAGATAAGGATATTGACCAAAAGCTCACACAAAATGTGATCTCGATGAAATTTGGCACTTAAGTACTTGAGAGGGTGTAGAAAACAAAAAAATCTTTGCGGCTCTAAAGTGTATGCTAACTTTACAATTTCGAAAATTTGGTTTTTTCATTATATCTCGAAAAAAAAACAAATTCGAAAAACCATGTGAAAGAGCGGAAAATTTTACTAAAAAATAATATAAGTTATTTTAAAAAAGAATTTGTATTAGGTACTATAAAAAATTATTAAAAATAAAGCAAATTTGAAAATACTATTTTGAAAATAAAAATCGCGTCAAATGAATGTTGTACAAAAAATGATCATTTTAAAACATAATTTTTATTAAACAGAGATAATGTTCATCATTTTAATTATATTTAAATCAAAAGTCAAAGTATAATGATGATAAATGTACAAGGATTTTTTTTGTTATCAGTGAGAATTTTAGAAATTATAACTTTCGGTCAAATTTTCTATGAGAAAACAAAAAAAAATTAAAAACTAATGACTTCCTGAGAAAGCTTAGAGTCTCCTCTTTAAAACGCTTTCTTTTTTTTCTTTGCGTATATTTGTATTAGATTTCTTAGGTTTGTGCCCAACCGGTTTTCATTACTTGCTTTTTATTTTAATTTTTTATCTATATAATATTTTTATATAAAAATAGTACAGTTAAACATAATCTTTGATTGAAGTTATTTTCTGTTAGTCTATGATGTGCTATATTTGTTATAGTTATTAGAAGTTTATTTTTTCAGAAATGCTATTAGGTTTTAGAATATTTACTTATACAGGGTGTTTCATTGCGAAGTGTCCATACATTAAACGCAGACGTATAATACAATTAGACAATTCCAAAAAATCCATATTTGTTTCCTTCCTAACTGAGATACATAGAAACTTCCTTCAAGGTATCCCAGCGATTAGAGTAACAAAAATCCAGGTCTAAATTTGTAATTATTAGAATTTATAATGAAATCATTTTCCTCTAACCAATCAAAATATCTAATTAAAGGTCTATTTGTAGAACAGTTATTATGCATTTAATATTGCCATTTTGTTCGATACACTTCTGTGCTCTTTTTAAAATATGTCTCATGGATCCTTTCAAGTAGCTGTTCTCTACTATTGTGGCGTCTGTGAGTCGGAAGGACATGGACCAAAATTTACCCGGATCGAGAGTACCCCCCCCCGTTTTCGAGAATGCTGAACAAGATGGCGGTATCACAATTTCTCTTTTCGTCAGCCGAACCCCCTAAAGAGGTTAAACGGGCAGCACATCATTTCACTGTCAAAAAACGTCTTTCCCCCCCGTTTTCGAGGATGCTGAGCATGGTAATGTTGAAGATTACTACCGACCCTCCCCAATCCCTCCACAGGCAAAAACTCTCCCCCAAGGGGGGTGTTTTTTTATTTTTTACATCAGCAGCAAAACAACGTCTGTTTTCGAGGATGCTGAACACGATGGTGGTATCAATATCACTTCCGACCCTCACCAACTCCTCCACAGGTCAAAACTCTCTCCCGAAAGGGTCGGATTTTTTTAATATCGGAAAAACGGGTGTCCCTTTCAGGGGTAAGTTTTAGCCTGTGGAGGGGTTGGCGGGGGTCGGAAATGATATTGAACCACCATCGTGTTCAGCATCATCGAAAACCGGGTGACAGACGGTTTGTCGCTGTTAAAAAATTTTACTTGACGAGTCGGCATTTTCAACATGACTCACCTCCCCAAACTTATGAAGTGCTCCTCGATCCGGGTAAATTTTAGTCAATTTTTCATGGTTTTTTCCGACTCACAGATGCCACTATATTGATTTCAGTCGAGTAAACGTCATTGCCTCGCTTAGTAGTAAAATTATATGCAGGAAAACAAAAAATACGTCTGCGAATTCAGTTTTTTGTGCTCTTTCCAGATGTGTGAAGCAGGGATTGATTTATACGCATGCGTCAAAATAAAAGAAGTGATAATTCATTTTAATGCAATGCCTATTTTTCAGAAAAAATAATGAGAGACAAAGCATCTTGGATGGAAGCCGCCAGGTCCAATCCGGATTCTTTGACTCTGGACGAATTTTTGGCATTCACCCATCCAGAATCTAGTATAACTAATCAATTGGTACTAGTAGATGAACTTTTTGATAAATTCGACAGAGACGGTGATGAACTTCTGACAGAAAATGAGTTTGCGATTTTACAAACGGAAGGTAAACAGAGTAGTAAAGTATTTGGTTCCTATATTTATTCATTTTTCAATGTTTATTAACCTTTTCCGTCGACCGACCATTTATGATGTATTTTAACGCACTCAAAATCGTTGATTAATGACCACTATTAACGAATGATTTCTATTAATCAACTATTTTATTACATGCAACCCAACGTACATTGCTCTTATTAAACATTTATATTGACAGTTACCTATGGTGTAGGCAACCAAACATACATATACATCTGAAATCAAGAAGGTGTGTTAATACTATCTGTCATTGTATGTCATTATTTAATTTCTTAAAATTCAAAAACTATGTATAGAGTTTTTGAAAAGTACGGTCGACGAATTAAAATGGCGATTAATAAACTTGTTCGTTAAATAACCATTTATAGTTTTAATATTTAATAAATAAAATGGGGGAGATCACAAATGAGTAAATCCAGTTTAAATGTGTAAATAATTAAAATATAATATGTTTAAATAATTTTTATTGAATAAGTTTTAGTATAAATTATTTTGAAAAACACCATTTGACAATCATAAAATTTCAGTGAACATTCAAACAGCTACGTCGATGTACGTCACAAGTGCTATGAATTGTGTGTCGTCTACCGATCGATAGATAGAGACGGCAACGATGTTTTCCTAGCTTCGAATGGCCTCGGCAGCCTACGAGCGCTATGTGATTGGCCAAAGCCGCCAAAGCGCTTGTGACGTAAATTCCCGGTCTTTTTTCATCGTTTGAACGATAATATTTTTTCGGGGTTGTTTTAATGGACGTCTGAATAAGCCTGATTATCTTGTAAAGATGCGCCCATCAGACATGCAACTGAACGGAAACCGAAGGCAAACGACCGAACGAAGGCACATTTGCCGGTGGCGTTCTTTCGGTTGCCGCTGCCTACACCTAGACCAACATCACCGAATATCGTTTTCACAAGAGCCTGCGTTTGCGTTCGGTCGCATGTCTGGACGCACCTTTAAATGATCAGAGTTGGTAGATTATAATTTGAGATCTACAGATCATTACCAAATACAAAGGTTCAACACTAGTGCTATGGAGAAAACACTCTTTATCGAAGGTTTGACAGTGTACAATAACTTACCATTAATAGTAAAAACATCACAAAATACTTGAATAAAATTGAATTGAAATAAATCGTTATAGATTGTTAATATCTTTAATTTTGCTTCCAATTCTAGGCAACGGAGATGAAACCCTGATAGTTCGACAGGACGAAAATGAACGTCGAGCCGAATTTCGAAAAACAATAGATCTAAACGGAGACGGCAAAGCAGATAGAAGAGAATTGTTGCATTACGTCGCCCCACAGAGTCCCAGGCACAGTGAACATGAAGCAGAAGCTCTTTTAGCTTTAGCTGATAACGATCATGACAATACTTTGTCGCTGGACGAAATATTAGCACATCCGGATTTGTTTTTGAAGTCTAAAATGGTTGATACGGCCAGAAGTTTCCACGATGAATTTTGAATATGGGAATTGAGTTTTTTATCTTTTTATTTTTGTAAAATATTCTATATGGAAATAAAATCCACAGTCAATACGTGAAATTTGGATTTTTATACTTACCCTCCTCCTTACAATTACAAGTACTTTGCTGTTAAAGTTAAAAATAGAAAAAGAACTATTAAGATATTCAATTTATTTTGTATTCATCGGGAAAAACAAAAAAAAATACCTATTAGAAACAGTGATAATTTGTTTCCCCTCAAAGGGATACGAAGAAATAATTAAAAACTTTGCAACCTCTAATTCAAATTAGGATTTTGCTTTATTAGATTGTATTAAACTTTTTTTCAGCTTCAGTCTAATGGCAATGCTAGAAGAACGTTCTCAACTGGTTCTTTCTACCTGCGCTACTTTTGCGCATCTGCAACCATATTACCGGTCTATTCTTAAATTTGTCCGATTCTGTATTACAGGGTACTGGATAATACTTGAAAATTTGACAGTTGACAGTGACAAATAATTAAAGTAGTAGAGGTGGAAGATAACTATAAAGTAAAATAACAATTTATTAAAAACTAAGTAAATTACCAAAACGATTCGTTTAAAATTTTGTAATATATTAGTAAACAGCGTACTTTGATATTGTCACGAATACCAAATATATATAAAATAATAATTTCCGAAAAAACATAAGAGAATTTTATTTATCAAAATTATTTTACTTTAAATTTATTAACTCAATAGAGAACAAAAAATATAAACATTTAATTAAACAAGGTCGTTGCAAAATTTCGCTGATGTGCAGAAACCCGAAAATCGATGTTAGATTGCCTAATTGAGAGACGATAGTGGAGGAAAATGTAGGGCAATCCATCGAAATTACGGACTCTGCCATGTCAGCGATTTTTGCCTAAAAACTATTCGCGACGGGAAAAATTAGGCAGTCGGTAGTTGGTTAGAGGGTCAGTCGTCGGCTGCAGAGTTGATTTGACGGCTGAAAAGTCAAGGATTGGTTAAAAGTTAAGTTCCTCTGGGAAATTGTTAGAGTCCGACACCAGAGCCAAAGCCACAGTTAGTCCTTTAAAGGGAATAGTGACAAGCCCCTAGTCCCGGTATGCTTAGGTAAGAGTTTATTGTCGATTTATATTTACTATATGTATATTTGAAGGGTGACCCGATAAAAGTGTATTTGTTTTGTACTTCTCCTGTTTTATTTCTTAGAGTGAGTGGTGGTATTAAAACCTAATAAAACTGCTAAGTATTCGGGGAGAGACCTCCGTAACTTCGTAAAGGTCGAAAAGGCGTTTCGCCCTGGATACGTAGCAGCAACACCATTGTATAAAGATAATATAGTAGTATCGCCTTACGGACTTTTATCAGTAGGACTATGTGAACGGAATGTAGATGGCAGCACTCCCTGTGGACACAAGTCATGTCTTTAGGTCATGTCGTTGCTTGAGTGAAATCATAATTTGAAATCTTCTTTTTCATTTCTGCTTGTTTTTGTTAATGTGTTATTTAGTTACAAAGACAGGGAATTGGAAGACGTATGAAATTGAAGGCCAAAATTATTTAATGATCTCCCGAGAAGCCAGGGTTGCCAATTTGTGAGTATTTTACTAGTCTGTAAGTAATTTTGTAAGTAAAGGTCAATTGTGAATTGTAATCAAAAGGTCAGTAGTATACTATCGATAATGGTAATTATGAAAAATTCTAATCTGATAATTTATTGAACCGGTTTAACTTTTAAAATTAAAATTCGGAATAAAAAGCACTAAAACTAGAGAGTCAATGTTAAATCGAAATATTTTTTTCATAAAGTATATTTTTTGCAATAGTTTGGTTTCTTGTTTATAATATAGATGTTATATGATGGTTTATTTGTTTTTTATTTATGAGTATTTTATTTTCTGGTAGAATTAATAAATGATATGTTGTTGTTTGATACGAAACAACTTTAATCTTTTTTATCTGATGAAGGTTAGACAGGTTTCGTATATTTAAAAAAAACTGTCTTGCTATTGATATTTTAAAGTTGTGAGTAATCCACACCAAGAATGTGGAATTTTCCTGTTTATAGGGTTAATAAATAGATTTGCGTTGTTAATTGAAGGTCACCAGAATCTGATGCCCTGCCCAATAATAAAAACCGATTTTAAATACCCGAATTCATAAAAAAATTCTTAGCAGTATGTGGATGGTCGGAAAATTTAGGGAAAATTATAAGTAAATTAAAAAAAATAAATTGGACAAATTAAAAGTTCCGCAAGGGAGGTCGGGGTAGCTAAATATACAACTTGAGGGTTGGATATTGGTTTTTTACGATTTGTGGCTGAAATACGCATCCTATCGATGTAGATAATTAAAAAATGTAAAACTTTTGTATTAATCATTTTTCAACATAACTTCAAAATTATTGAGAAAATCCTTAAAAATCGTATTTTTCGTTTTTAATTTTTATCTCCCGCAAAAATATTTTTTTTATGAAACTTGGTGAAAACTGTAATTTTTTCAATGCAAAATATTTATTTTCCGATTTTATACGAATTTAAATTAAGAAAAGCCTAATTTTCAATCGAAAAAGTTCACAACAAATTTTCAATTTTTTAACTTTATCAGTCCTCATTTTCTTCAGAGCCAATAATTTTCCATAAAAACGATAAATCAGTTTTTTTCGTTTTTAACTTTTAACTCCCGCAATAATATTGTTTTTAAACTTACTCAAAACGTTCTTCGTTGATTTTTAAATAAGCTGTAAATTTTTCGAAGCAAAATATTAATTTTTCGATTTTATACGAATTTAAATTTAAAAAGAAACCTAATTTTCAATCGAAAAAGTTCCCATGCAAATTTTCAATTTTTTAACTTTATTAGTGCTCATTTTTTTCAAGTTTTTGAAACTGCTGCAAACTGCACATTTCATTATACTAGTCAAATTTAAAAAGCAAACTTAAGAATTGCAAAGTGAGAATTTTAGAAATTATAACTTCCGGTCAAATTTTCTACGAGCAAAAAAAAAGTTAAACACTAATAGCTTCCTGAGAAAGCTTAGATTAAAATACTTTTTTTGTTTTTTTGCGTACATTTTAGGCAAAGATACTTTTGTTTTTTCCCGAACGCCTCATTTGATACCTATTTGTATGCAGCGCAGCGGCTTCGCGCGCGTAGAGTTTTCTAATTCGCTTTCATATTTTTAATAATTCAGGTAAATAATTACTAATATAAATCTTAGTAAAATGTTTTGCTCTTTCTGGATTTTTTATTTTTCGAGATATCGGTAACGCAAAAACCAAATTTCGGATTTTGTTTTCGAAATTGTAAATTTAAGCATACACTTTAGAGCAGCAAAGATTTTTTGTTATGCCTTTATTAATTTAATATATATCTTCAATTTCATAAAAATCAGTGAGAATTTTAGAAATTCCGGTCAAATTTTCTCTGAGAAAAAAATTAAAATGATGGCTCCCTTAGACAACTTAGATTTTAGGCAAAGATACTTTTGTTTTTTTCCGAACGCCTCGCTTGAATATTTGTATTTTTAGAATTCGCTTTCTTATATTATAAATTTTTTATAGTAATAAATTTGTTTTAATTAACTTATAATATAAATTTTAGTAAAATTTTCCGTTCTTTCACGTGGTGCTATTGGTTTCTCGATTTTTTTATTTTTCGAGATATTAGATAAAGCAAAAACCAAATTTTTGATTTTGTTTTCGAAATTGTAAACTTAAGCATACACTTTAGAACAGCAAATATTTTTTTATCGTTTTCTACACCCAATAAAGTACTAAGAGTTTCAGCGATATCACATTTTATGAGAGGTTTTGGTCTAAATGTGGCTCTGGCAACTGGGCTATTAGAAAATTGTATAAATGTTTATTAATTAAAATAAATATACAAATGTATCGTATTGGAATAAAATGGTTTTCATGTTGCATTGGGAGAAAATGTAAATTTCTTGGTTTAAAATAGCCCGAAAAGAAGTTTTCAAGTACTTTATATTTAATAAAATTTCTGGGGGAGGCCCCTCGGTCACTCCGCTGAGCAGGGGATATTCCATAACCTCAAGACCCTCACCACCCGGGTGGAAGACAGCCCCTCCCTCTTGAAAATCGTCTGGATCCCCATGTACATTATAAAGTGAACTTTATTTAAAAAATAATAATTTATATAAATAAATAAACACTATTTTTAAAATAAAAATGTATATTCTTCCATATTTCAATGCTGTTCAAAATTCTAAACAGAATTGATATATCACATCATATCATAAATCACACAGTTTTGTAGAATATCCTGATTGAATTTTGAAAATGTTCTGTTCAACAGATGTTTATTATTAAATACGTAAGTGCAATATTACAGACAACAACTTTAATAGCTGTAGATTAATAATAAAGTAGTTTACTTGGTAAAGGCCATGTGAAAGAAGATGTAGAGGGCGTATCTGTACAGCAATAGAAATTGAGAACTTAATAAAATCGTCAATAGATGCCGCGCGAGATTGCATCAAACACTTTTAACTAGAGCGTGATACTACTACATTATCTTTATACAACGGCAACACGTAGGCCAATACTGGACCTCGTGACAATATAATCTAAAAGAAATGGGGTACTTACCCATTTATACATTTACAAATTGGCAGTTAAATGACATGAGTATAGAGGTGGACAAATGATACTGTGCTTTTATGAGAAAACTGATTTTCAGATTTGGTGAATCTACTACTATACCACTTGGTTCAAAAAATGACAAGTATTAGTAAAATAATATTTATTAAAATAATTATACATATATAAGTACGATTCAGCGTAAAAACTTTATAAATATAAAATTCTAACTATATACAGATAGTAACTAAGTATTTTGTACTAAATTTACGATGGTGCAGATTTTTTTCGTATCTTCTCTTTAATTTGCTCATTGAAACTGTTTTGTTTGATTTCGTGAAATTCTTCTTCGTTTATATTTACTATTACAGCTTCCTTAGCCAAATTATTTTTGATAACGTTACCTTTCAACGGAATACTCAGAAATTCCTTGATGTTTTCTGGTAGCCATTTTAAAAATTTTAGAATAGGAGGCGAGATGTAGGTCGTTTCTACATCAGCCACGTTTGTTGCACCAGTTATGAAGGACACTATAAGGCCTAGTACGATAGTTATTACACATCCTATACATGAATACCATAAGTATGATACTCGATATAGCACAAATACGGGATCCCTGCAAAAGAACAATTATTTAGGTTCAAATTAAAAGGATGCGACTAGAATCGTTCAAAAAACTTTGCAACCCCCAATGCAAATTAGTTTTTGCCGAGGGGTAAACCGCGAGGTCCATTTTGGTATACAGACCTCGTCCATTAGTAGCCATTACTAGCCAATAGTGAGCCATTACTAGCCATTATTACTAGCCATTAGTGGCCATTTTTGCTTTCGAGAAAAGTTCAAAAATATAGAGAAAAATTAAAATATCCAATACTAAAATATTCTTCTTTCTGGATTAAAAATGTTTTTTAATTTAACGTTTTGACCACATAACTCATAGAACTAGAAAGCTAAAATAAGTGTATAGATGCCAAGTTCATGTACTTGTACGAAAATCTAATATAATGGCAATTTGATTTACATGTATATTACATTAAAATCCCATAAAAGAGCCCGAAATCATTTCACGATTACTCAGGATTATTGAGTTCTTTTGTCATATGTATTCAGAAGAGAATATACAGATGAGCTAATATAATAATTGCTGGAATCGTAATAAAGAATTAGGAGTTCCCACAACTGATTTGGCAACGCTGTTGGTCAACATCAACATCTGTGATTTAGTCTGACATTTTTCTTCAGGGCCGGTCTTGCGTCTGTTGTTGAATTGTGTTCTTGCTTCAGTGTTTTTTAATTCCGCCCGAGGGGTAAACCGCGAGTTAAATTTTTGTATACTAATGGCTAGTAATGGCTCCTCATTATTGGCTAGTAATGGCCGGTAATGGCTCACTAATCGCTAGTAATGGCTACTAATGGCTAGTAATGGCTACTAATGGCTGAGTAATGGCTACTAATGGACGAGGTCTGTACACCAAAATGGACCTCGCGGTTTACCCCTCGATTCTGCCTTATACTATTATATACTTTTTGTGTTATCGTGTACCTAGTATTTAAGAGACCTCATTTTTTATATAATTAGAGTTATTTGACTCAAGATGTCTCATTGGATGATGCTTTGGCAAATCAAGTAATTGAAACTAGAATTTTCCAACTTCAAACAAAGAATTTCCATCTTCAAACTAGAAACTTTCAACTGAAAAAGTTTGTAGTCGAAGTTTTGAGCCAAAGATTGGAATTTTCAGTTCAAACGCAAAATTTCGAGTTTGTAGTCGGAATTTCCAAGTTCTAACTTTAATACGAAAAATTAAAATTATCGTTCTAACTATAAATTTGGAATTTTCTACTACAAACTCGAACTTGATGCGTAGACAATTTAGAGTTTGAAGTCGAAAAAATAGAATTACGAATTTTGGGTAGGAAATCTCCAGTTTCAATTCTGAAAAATGAAATTCCTAGTTTTAATTTCCAACTTTAACCTCGAAATTGAAAAATTTAAAAATGAGATGTCAAAAATTCACCAACTGTCCCCCAAAAATTTCCTCTTTGTTTGTCCCTGACTAAAAATCCTCATCATTTCAGTTGTACTCCATTCATTGCATCTTTAGGAAGTACTCACGGTAGAAGTCAGTATATTTCAGTTAAAAGAATTCCACTCAAAACACCCCTGTCATGACGCGGTTTCACTGCGCATGCTCATCTGTGCTCCATGCGGTACAGTAGGACTCGTTCCAACAAAACGGTATTGGTCTTCTAGTTCTATGAGTTCTGTGGTTTCGACATTGACTCGTTTTTACAAATTGGCATTTAAAATAACAAACCACTGTGAACTACAGAAATAAATTATCCAATAACAGTTCCCTCACACTTTTTACTCAACCTGAACCATACTATTCGAATTATTATACTTACTTATTTGCTATAAAATCGTCTGGAGCCTCTTTCGTCATGGTTATACAAGAACAGTTTCCTGTACTCAACGGCTTCAAAGCTTCTTCCAAATTACCGCTAGCAATAGCCACTTGCTGGCCAATACACATAAAAATAATCAATGCTGTAGCAACTATGCTTCCAAAAAGAGCACCCTAAAAATATTTACACTTCTGCAGACAGGGGTGAGAATAAATATTGGTTTTACAGAAATTTACTCAATAAGTAAAGAGGAAAAAGATAATTTTTAAGTTAAGATATTGTTTTTAATGCTCATCTGAGAACAGATCGAGACTTGCCCTGTATTACGAAGGAAAGCACAATAATGAAAGATGAGTCATTCCCTCTTTTATTATTATAAAATATCATTATCATTATTTTCCTATTCATATTAAGTATACCCATATGTCTATGCCAAAAAAAACTTATACTCAAGAGTGTCAAGGTTTTTTCCACAAAGTTTTATTTGGATACCTATTAGATTTTAGATAATAATGGAAATAATACCTTTGAATTTGCCCAAGGAAACAGCATACCCAAGGAAAACAGCCCAAAAGTAACTCCTCCAACCATACCGTTAAAACTTATTGCCACTTGCATTACGCTGCCTGAGTTGGCCACCACAAAAACCTGTAATGAAAACATTTTTTTTTCTACGATTATAAAGAGAAGTACAAGTTTCGTATGCGCCATCAATAAAAGTTGACGTGAAAAATCGCAAAAAAATAAATCGATCTACTTACTAAAGCAAAACTCAAAGCCCCATACACAACTGACAAAGTTTTCGCAATAAAGGCTCCTTTCGATACGGGTATTTTCTTCTTTAAAGCTGCTTCAATGAAATCTTCAATAGTCACTGCAGCCAAACTGTTCAAGGCTGATGCAACAGTTCTAAAATAAAATAACCAAATAAGAACGTTGTTTTGTATTTCCTCTAACCTGATACTAAAATTAGGAAATATAAAGGCGGCGCCGTCATGGTCGGGCCGTTCCCACGGCGCATGAGGATCGCTCCGATCGCGGACGCGTGGACACGCAGCGGTTGTAAGCAGAGATCCAACAGCTCGTTGAATGCCACGCCACGCGCTAACCTTGTCCGTTCACAGGCAGTCAATGTCGGGCCGTTTCCACAATGCATTTAGGTAGAGATCCTTTGAACCGTGTTGATTTACCGACAAATGACGAGACTTAACGCGCCAATAGAAGATCGCCAATCCTCCGCTATCCAACGGCCTGTGAACGGGCAAGCTTGGAGCGCGGAGTGGCATTTAACGAGCTGTTGGATGCCGGCAGTGTTGACCGTAAAAATGGACACTAACTTTAAATTGAAAATGGCCCAGAAATCTAAAACTAATAGGAAATTAATTAACATTGATTTTAGATTGAAAATGGTCTAGAAATCTAAATTAGCGGGAAATTAATTAACATTAACTTTAGATTGAAAAAGGCCCAGAAATCTAAAATTAATAGAAAATTAATTAACGGCAAAGTTGGCCGTAAAAATGATAGTAAATTCGTTTAATTTCACGTAAAGATGAACCGTGAGCAGACATATGTCGTTGCGGCAGTCTATTATTTTATGTCTATAATATAGTTTCATTTTAATTATTTGTAGGTGCAATGCCACAAACAGTGCCACAAACATGTTAGAAGATTTACGCCAAGGACCCTCAGGTTATTTATATATTTATTATTCATTTCGGAAGCTCATAGTGGTTTGTATTTTAATTTCTCTCTCTCTCTTCACTGGATTAAAATTAAAAACTTTTTTCAACAACTAAGTGGTTTTAATCCAGTGAAGAGAGAGAGAGAGAGAGAGAGAGAGAGAGAGAGAGAGAGAGAGAGAGAGAGAAATATATTTATTAAACAAAATAGGACCTGTAATCGCCAAAAAAAATACAAAAATGAGAGACAGCAAACCAGTACAAGAGTCTTCACCTCAAACCGTTTCCCGATGTGTTGGAGATGTTTGCAGAGCACTAATACATTATAGTTCGGAATCTGAGGCCTTCTAAGAAGCGTTTTAAAGATGCTCTATACAACTCGCGAACATCCACCTAAAAACATGTTCGCTCTTTGATCCGGAATTGCGAAATGTGTCAAAACATGACATTTTTGAAAAAACTGAAAATTTTCCTTAAAATAATATTTATTGAAAACTAGTGCTTAACTTTGTTAATTGGTGTCCGATCGTTATGAATTTTGGATACGATATTTTTCATAACAATTTTTTTTCCGCTAGATGACACAAAATGTCATTTTGCAGAGTAAAATGGTGAGTCGAGAAAACTTTTTTATCTTTAGAGATAGTTAACATCTGCGTCCAATGAGTAAATAACAAATACATTAAATATGTCTGTAAAAAAATTAATAATTTCAAATATTCTAGTATCAGCTTCCTCATGCCCAGTAAACTGTAACTCATCAACCACTTTCGACTCCATTTTGTGCATTTTATTGTTCTTTGATTATCTTCTGACATTCCTGCCAATACAATTTCAATTTGATCAGGTATAACATAATTTTCTTTCATTAGTTTTTGTGCTAAATATGCCAAGAGGTTCTTTTTATAATAAGGATTTGATATACATTTCTTCCAATCAGGTATATCAAGTTCGTCTCGTATTTCGCATGTTTCAAAATGACAATTTTTCATAATAATATTGTAATGCTCGTCATCTTTGTTGCGCGTATGAAGAAGGCTGTGGTGTTTACTCCCTTTGTCACACTGATCGCTTTATCCGCATCCACAGCATCTCACAGTGATAATGCGATGCGCCAATTCAATTTCCTTCGGTTTTAAAAAAGTACACAACCCAAACTAAACGTCGTATGAAAAAAAAGTTAAAGTAAAAAAGTTTCCTTGCTCTATTGGCAATATTTTTCTCGCTTATACTAGTTAATTAACTCTAAAGATAAAAAAGTTTTCTCGACTCACCATTTTACTCTGCAAAATGACGATATTTTGTGTCATCTAGCGAAAAAAAATGACGTAGCTTTTATTTGACGTTCTACATTTTTTATTGTTATGACACTATGTCAGGGAAGTACTGAAAAATATCATATCCAAAATTCATAACGATCGGACCCCAATTAACAAAGTTAAGCACTAGTTTGCAATAAATATTATTTTAAGGAAAATTTTCACTTTTTTCAAAAATGTCATGTTTTGACACATTTCGCAATTCCGGATCAAAGGGCGAACAAAAAGTTCGAATCCGGCAGGCTGTTTACATAGGATTTCATGTTTTTTAGGTGGATGTTCGCGAATTATATAGAGGTGATCCAATTCAGCACCTCAGATTCCCGACTATTAATAATTAAAATATGAAGATATTTATTTAACAAAATTATTTCAAAATGCATTTAATATTTTTTTATTTATTGCTTTATTTAGCTAACCCTTTTAGTATGCCGCGATTTATCTGCAAATGACTGAGCTGCGTATTTTTAAGAAAATTACTCCCGGTGGTGTGTGCCATTGCCTTCTGAGTGACCGAATGGGGGTTTTAGTTTTCGATCGTCATTGCCTGGGAACTGAAACTGGAACCGGATACATGCTAGCTAAACTTTGCCAATGATCATTAAAAAAAATTGTATCAAATTTAATAAATAATTCAACCTAAACAATTTTTGTTTTTAGATTACTCTTTTTTCTGTATATTGTTCAACAATGAAAGGTTAAATGTTACCAACATGAAGTTTTATTGAACACTATGTATACGCGAAAGGGAATATGAAGAATGTGTCCAGATACTTTTATTTTAAAAATACAATTATACCTATCAATTACCCTAAACTTGCAGCAAATATTCCAGCAACAAAAAATCCTGTTAGTCCTTTCATATGACCCATTTCGTTGATGATGTAATAAGGAAGTATTTCGTCGGATGCAGATATTTGCTTGCTGGTTAAAGGATCACAGTCTTTATAGTGCGCCACCATTATCATGCCAGTGTAAAAATTTATGGAGTAGATTAATATGAGACCAATGGCAGATGTCCATATTGCTCTGAAATTACGAAAAAAATATATGTTGATATATTTTGGAATGTCAAACAGCGAATTTTAGAAAATAGGCGAACACTTAAAAGCTTCTTTTTATATTTTGCATCTATAATATTTTACATTATGATACGCATTTGAGAACTCTAATGTTTCATTAGAGTACGCAACTTTTTGTGTTATACGGTTGGAAATGTGAATCAAAAAATGACATGAATTTGTATCTAATAAATCTGTCAAATTTTAAAAATTCTACAACAGTGCTACCAACTCATTTTTTTTAAAGCAAACTTCTCTATAATATGCAAAGTATAAATTTATTAAAAAATTAATAAAATGGCAAAATATAAAAAGTATTATAAGCAACTTATTTGCCATATGAAATTCGTTGTTAATATACTATTATACTAGTATTTGTATTGAGTATTGTTATTTTTTGTTGTACTCTTAAAATAAGGTCATAAAGAATCATACAATAAAACAAAGTGACATGTACAGGGTGGCGCAAATTTTATTGAACACTATTGGGATTTCGGAAACCGTTATAGATACAAAGTTGGTTAAATTGGAAAGAAGATGCGTATTTTCAAGACAAATTGATCGGTTTTTCAAAATTAAAATATCAGGTCCGGTTTTTGAGGTATTTGGGGAAAATTGACGATTTTCGTTTTATTTAACACCTTAATGTTGAAAGTTAGAAAAAAAAGTTATTGTCATTGAAGGGCTACTCTCAACTATTTTTTTTAAATACGGACCTGTACGTTTTGTTTCATTTTTGAAATCCCCATTTTTTTTCTATCCAACCATATAGAACACTTACTATTTTTATTAGGTTTTGACAATGATGATTGTTTGCGTAATATTTATGCTCCTCCCACTAGTAGTAAATTTTCTACCTCCGGCCGACCCGTTGCCTCTCAGGTCTGTTAGTTTGTAAAGTATCACTTCCCCTTAAGATATGGTATAAAAATCATTAAAGTAGTTAAAAACAACGAAACAAAACGCTATTCAGTTTAGAGCGGAATATGAACAGCAAAGTTAGAAAATTTTAATAAATTGTTCCAAAGAACGTAAACAAAATTGAGACACGGTACAAAATTTATAAAAGTGGTTAACGGAGACCAATAATATACAGATTAACGGAAAATCCGAACAGAAAACTTTAATAACTAAATAAATAAATCTAACATAAAAAGATACACAATAACTTACTTTCTAACTTGACTAATACTTTCAACTGATAAATACTTCTGGATTGATGCCTGATTGGAACAAAACATCGTCATCCAGTAGAAAGTACCTCCTACAACGACTGACCAAAAACTATGACGTACTGTCATATCTGGATCAAAACTGAAAAATGCAAATGAAATTTTCTATATGCAGCAAAACGTATTTATTGTAACTACTAAATTTAAATGGCGCTAATGAAAGTTTTTTGTAGTTATCGTAAAAGCCAATTCTGTTATTTCATTGCATCAATATTTAAATTTAGTTGTATAAATGTCTTACTTTTAATAAAAAAAACTATTGTACTCACTTGAAAATCTCCAATCGATCAGTCACATAATTTTGGGACCAAATATTTCCTGTCCCACCAACGGCAACGTATCCTATGCCTACTATTAAAAGTAGCGAGCCTATAAGTACGGCCGCTTGGAATGTATCTGCTATAATAACAGCTTTCATGCCTCCCTGAAAATTACAAATTTGATGATTGTTTTTAAAGTTTTTGTAAAAATTCATTATATTGAAAACTTCTCGATAGGACAAAAAATATATCATAATTCTTCAACTTCAAAAATATCGATATAGTTAAGGACAAAGATCACGACCATCTCGAGGAAAGTTTCGAGGTTCTGCATCTACCAACGCGGCACCCAGCGAACTTTCCATTAATTTGTTCTAATGTTTATTTTTACTACCGGGTGTCCCATTATATTTTTCAGTAATTGAGTCTAAACAAAACTTGTATCATTGTGAACTATTTCAGTGAAAACCGCATGTATCTGGTATTTGATAACTAAATTTAAAACCTTAAAATTGTAAAACATACCTGTGAGGCGTAAAATATGCAAACAACATAAACTGCTGTCACTGCCAAATAAACATTAATTTTTGTTACTAAAATAAAAAAATACAATTATGATATTGAATAAACCTTTAAATAGAAAACTATAAAAGCAATTAGTATATTACGTAACAGTGTTGTAAGTAGCATATTACGCACGAATGGAAAAATTAGGCACGAAGCCGCGTAGCGGCGCGTGCGTAATTCCATGAGTGCATAACTGCTTTACAAGACGCATTACGTACTATACTTTATCTACGCCTCAACAAAAATAACTATTTTTTTAAATATACAATTTACATTTCTAATTAATTTCATAGTAATTGATTTATTTGTACTATATTTATTTATTAACACCAACCACTTAAAAATGTTCAAAATAGCACTTGTATTAATGAATAGCAATAATTGACCATTATAATTTATTAAGTGACTGACATTTCTGTTAAACTTTTATGTAATGTGCATTGCCTAAATTGATTAAATTATTATTATTAAAATTTTAAAGAAAACTGTAGATAAATTAATGTATCTGATTATTGTAATGTCTTAATAAATATCCTAAGAAAATAATCATTCGGAAATTAACGGTTTAAAACTTATATATCGACTTTTTGTATAAAAATCGCATAGCGTATGTCGCTTACTGGTGTTTTTGACAGTACAATATTTGACATTTACAGTGCAAGGCCTAGATAATAGTTATTTATGTGCCAAGGAAGAAAAACTGTCTATTATAGTCGAGTCTGCAAATTGATAGCCGAGGCGCAGCCGATGCTTGCAAGCAGGCGAGACAATAGACAGTTTTTCGCCGAGGCGCATATTACATTTTTTCGTCGACCTCTACAAAAACGTACTAATTTCCAAAAGAAAAATCGACCATTTTTGAAGTCAAGCATTTTTCGTCCGCAAACACTTTTCGTCCGCTGTGGTCACTAGGATACGGCACGGTGCGAGTCATTTGAGTAAATAGTTGACTTTTCATTCGGAAATTAGTACGTAAAATGTCATTTTTTGTAGAGGTCGACGAAAAAAGTATTTAAGTAATGACGGGTACTAATAATTCATATATTTTTCAACTTACCTTTGCTCAAGGCCAACGCAGGTGCGTATACAGCAACACTGGTATATAAAATCATTTGCAAAATGTATAAGGCACTGGCTAAGTACCTAATTTTTGGAGAAAACCTTAATGCTAGGTACTCGTAAGAACTTGTGAGACGCAAATTCAGAAAGACAGGTAGAAAAAAAGTTGATGTCAGTGGTACTACGAGTATAAATGATATACATATCATCCAAAATTGTAAACCATGGGTGTACATTTCCGCTGGATTGCCAAGAAGTTCGATAGCCGTAACGAAACTGGAAACAAAAGAACAAAATTGTAATTTGCTTGTTTTATCTGAAGTAGAATATACGTCATAGTTAAGGTAAGACTGCACTATAGGCGGTATTGCACTTGAGCTCAGCTTAGCGTCGATGCAAAATATATAGGGGTACCGCACTATTAACTGCACTTCAGCGGAACGGAGCGAAATATTTTTTATATTTCAGGTTAGTTTTCTTTACATTTGACATAGAGTAGTGTTGGTACTAGAAATCAGTTAGTCAAAATCATACTTGATATATTTTAAAGTAAATTATTAATGTATTTTTTTAACGCAATAGAGATACTTTTTTGTGTCTATCAACATTAAATTTTTGTTAAACAGTTATATAAGGTGTCTTTTGAGCAAGATGGCTAATAGGCTGATTTCAGGATATTCACTAATTAAATTAATTAATTTTTCTTCATCCAGCACCATCTTAACAGCAACAAATCTTAACAACAACAACAAAGTTTTTCCCCCCAACACGAATGACAAATGAAGTATTGTGTCGCGCTAGTTATATCATCTCCACCATAGGACAATATAAAGAAGATAACGTTTTTGCTTAGTTAGCGTTTAATTTGTAGATTTATATAAAAGTAGTTTTAGAATAGGCAGTTCAGTTGATAATTAGCATTCATACTATAAACATATATTTTAATTGTAAATAAGTAAAATAAATAATTTTTAAAAAATAAGAATTGAATCGAGAATTCATTTCTGGCGCAGTCAGTAGGATAATTCGGGATCGAGTCGTATCGAACGGATCGATTTTTCGTGTTACCGATTAGCCGGATTACGAACTTTCAATCTTAAACAAGAACTGTTGGTGATAAAAAAAAAAAAAAAAACTGTTGGTGAATAATCGTAAGAATAGTTAAGAAGATTTGAAGACTTGGGACATACATCGCTCAACTCTACAAGAATCTACAAGAATACGTACTGGAGAGGACAGCATCGCCGACTCAGACGTTTTTTTTTGGATAATTAATAATGATAGTTACTCTTTTATTGTAAGTACAATTTATGGCAGATTTTATATTTGAGGAATTAGAAGCTCGTTTATTACAATTAAATATTCATTCACCTTCAACTGATCTTGATTCAGATACTAATCTAACAGTAATAAATAATTTTCAAGTAGCAAATAATTTACAAGAATTAAATATGGCTTTCAAACCAGAATATCTTAACTGTATACCAGAATTTGATGGTAATGCTAATGATTTAGGTAGATTTTTAACAGTGAGTGAATCGCTGCTCACGCAATTTTTTGATAGAGAACATCCAGATAATTTTCAAAATGCTTATTTATTGAACTCCATTATCTCAAAATTAAAGGATAATGCTAAAACGGTAGTTAATATTCAAAATTGTGCAAATTGGAATGATTTAAAAAATACTTTAACTAGAAATTTCTCTGATCAAAGAGATGAAGTTTGTTTAAACAGAGATCTTGTAATGTTAAGACAAAATCAAAATGAATCGGCACAAAATTATTATGACAGATGTTTACACATATTAAATTTATTATGTAGTTATGTTAATATTCACGAAGTAACAGACGCTGCAAAAACTTTAAAACGAGAGCTATACCAAAACCTAACATTAAAAACATTTTTGTCAGGACTAAAAGAGCCCTTAGGTACAACTATAAGATGCATGAAGCCAATCACACTTAGTGAAGCTTTACAATTTGTTTCAGAAGAAGGAAATGCTCATTATTTGCAAAATTCTCGTAATTTTCAAAATCAAAATCCTTCTCGTAATTTTCAAAATCAAAGTTCTTCTCGAAATTTTTACTCTGGTAATCAAAATACATTTAGAAATTTTTCTAGACCTTTTCCCACACAAAGACCAAATTTTCAATATAATAGTAATAATTATGTTCCACCAAATCAAAATAGAAATTTTTCAAATAATTTTAACACACCTAATGATTTTTTCTCTAGACAAAGAAACAATTTTCCTTCACAACCCTTTAATGTAAATTCCAGACCCATTCAACGCAATTACCCAACTAATGCACAGGTTTTCGGACAGAATTTCCCAAATAAAAATACAAATGTATTTAAACCAAATCAAAAAACAAATTTACCAAACCCTACACCTATGTCAGTTTCAACTAGAAATACTTATCAAAATTACCCAAGACCAGGACCCTCAAATTATTTCAAACCCAGTGGATTACCACCACCAAATTTTACCTCAGAAGAATTGTTTAACTCTCAAACAGAGCCAATGTATAATACAATGGTTGAAAATCCAGAAAATCAATATAATAATGAATATAATGATTTTAAAGAAGAAGTTAATGAAAACAAAGGCCAAATTCAAAATTTTCGGTAAAGGCCTCGGAACAAAATAACTCACAACAGAATCCCGTACACATTTCAATAAATTGTTCGGATCTAAGTGAATTACCCTATATAATTTTCCCTGAGCATAATTTAAAAATTTTAGTTGACACCGGATCGACAAAGTCATTTCTTGATCCTGAAATAGCCCAAAAATTTTACCCAAATGACATTAAAGATGACCCATTTATAGTGAATTCAGTTTTTCAAAAATCATCACATAGATATAGTGTAAATATTAATGCTTCTCAAATTTTTAATCTTGATAACAAAGAAAGATTGAAATTCTTTTTATTTAAGTTTCACAATGTATTTGATGGCTTAATAGGCTTAGATCACATGAAATTATTGCAAGCAAATATAAATTTTCAACAAGGATGTATTGTTACACCATTTGCAAGTATTCCACTTTATTATCATAAGATTGAACCTACAAGTTACTCTAACGATAATACAGTGACAATAGAACCTAGAACTCAGAAAATAATTAAAATAAAGACCTCTATATTAAACGGTGATATAATTATACCTTATCAAAAAATTAATAATTGTGAGATTCCAGAATGTGTGACTACAGCAAAAGATGGGTATGCATTAACCACAATTATAAATAGCGATACCAGTACCGTAACACTTGATTTATCGAAACCTATTTTAGTAGAAAAATTCGATGAAAACGAAATTTTAAATTTAGAAATGAACAATATTGACTCATTTAATAATAAATTTGTAGATTTTAAAAAGATTAGAATAGATCATATGAATAATGAAGAAAGAGAAGAAATTTTAAAATTATGTCACGAATATCAAGATATTTTTTATAAAGAGGGTGAACCTCTAACCTTTACAAATAAAATTAAACACAGAATACGAACTACAGATGAAATACCTGTTTATACTAAAACATATAGATATCCCCTTGTATTTATAACTGAATCAACAAATTATAAACATCCTCCTGTTACATTTGCTCATAACTCTCCTAACACAGAACTTAATACACCACCCCCATCAACTTCGAAACTTCCTGATATATCTAATCGAGATTTGGATGACATATCCATGATTGTAAACTTAGATGACATTCCGATAATAGACATAGACATACCAAAAGAAAATGAAAATTCCGAAATTGAAAATCCAAATTTATCAGACGATAATCATACTGTACATTCCAATTCAGATGAACACCCTGTAGTAGGTATCCCAATAGTAGACTATGCAGTAAATTATGGTAAAAATCAAATAATAATAGACTCAGTCCTTCATTCGCCAGCGAAACCAAAAATAAAAATTCTATTTGGCAAAAAACAAAGATTTTATTTACAAATTTCACAAAATAACACCGAAAAAGAAATAATTGACTTTATTAAAGAGTACATTGCACCCGGAGTAGAATATTATTTATATTTTGAAGAATCCACCCTATATGAAATATTTTCAGTTTGTTTACAAAGACACTTTAAATCATCCTTAATAAAATTTAGAAAATGTAATAAAAAATTAATAGATGTTATTGATAAAACAGACATTCTTGAAACCATAAAAAATTATCACGAAGGAAAAACCAACCATCGTGGAATTGAAGAAACTTTAAATCGTATAAAAGACAAATATTATTGGCCCAATATGAAAAAATCAATACAGTCATTTATTAATGATTGCGAAACTTGTCAACAATGCAAATATGATCGGCATCCTGTAAAAATGCAAATCAATCTCACCCCTACAGCAACGAAACCTTTTGAGATAATACATATTGATACTTTTACCTTTGAGAAATCAAAATTTTTGACAGTAGTTGATAGTTTTTCAAAATATGCTCAAGCTTATTATTTAAATGCTGTCGCTGGAACCGAGGTGGCAGATAATTTAATAAAATTCTTTTCCCATCATGGTATACCTAAACAAATAATATTAGATAACGGAACGGAATTCAAAAATTCAGTTTTAACAGAATTATTGGGACTCCATAAAATTAAAATTCACTTTTGTTCCCCAAACCATTCTCAGTCCAATGGAATAGTAGAAAGATTTCATTCTACGATAAGTGAACATTTACGCTTACTAAATACTCAAGGTTTTTCAGACACTCCGATAAAAAATAAAATAATTTACGCTATTCTCGCATATAACAACTCCATTCATTCTGCAACGAAATTAAAACCTATTGACATTATTAATGGACATATTACAGACAATGAACCTTTTAATATAGACCTGGACAAATTACTTCTAAATGATTACGTAAGTCAACATAAAAAACAGACAAAAATATTATACACAAAAATAAACGAACACTTAAGGGACAATAAAAAAGACTATCTTGAAAAAATTAATACAGATCGCGAAGACCCCAAAATTTTTGAACCTTACCCCACTGCATATGTAAAAAATACAAAAAGACAAAAAAGTGCTAATAAATTCCATAAACCAATTGCTATTAAGTCAGTAAATAAAAAACGAAAAACAGTGACTACTTCGAAACATGGCAAAATACACATGAGTAATATTAAACGCCCATTGAAAAGACTTTATTCTTTCAATAACTAAAATTTATCTTTTCAGGTTACCTGGTATACTAGGACTACCAGACACCATAACATTAAAAAACTTAAGTGACAATCCTGGACTTTTACCCTTAAAACTTGGCAATGCAAAAGTAATTAAATATTACCATTCAATTATTTATTATTATGACCTAAATCAATTACTTGACGAAATCAATGGACTAAAAATAAAATCTAGGAACATAACTAAATCAATTCAAGAAAACAAAGACTATAGGACAGACAATTCAAATTATTTGAAATTACTATACTTTTTGGAAGATAAAATAGAGATTAGATTAAAAGAAATTATACCGCATCCACAAAGAATAAAAAGAGGTTTAATAAATGGAGTAGGTTCCATATTTAAAGCAATTACTGGAAATCTAGACGCCAGTGACGGAGAACATTACGAGAAACTGATTGAACAACTTCGATTAAATCAAAATAAACTAAAAAACTCAATTAAAACCCAAAATTCATTAGCAGTATCGCTAATAGACAAATTCAATAAAACAATTCGAATAATAAAACATAATCAAGACTTATTGGCTAGTAAAATTGATGAAATAACAATTTTGGTACAAAACGAATTTAAATGGGAAAATAGTATTTATATTAAAGATACTATAATCCAAATTATTAATATGTATGAATTATTAAATTCAATACTACAAGATATTGAAAATTCAATATCCTTTGCACAACTTGGAGTATTACACCCCAGCATAATTACGGTAAATGATTTATATAACATTTTGGAAACTATATTTAAAAGTTATAATAAGAACGAAATACCAGTTAGTTTAAGTTTAAGTAATGTATTATTCTTGCAAAAGATTATAAAAATATCCTGCTTTCTTTCTAATAATAAAATAACATATATATTACATATTCCAATAACCATACCTATAGATTTAACCCTATATAATTTATATCCTATACCAATTTTGAAAAAAGGTCAGTTTAAGGCGATTAATCCGGAAAATAAATATGTTGTACAAAATAAATTGTACTATGCCTATTTGAGTAACTCTTGCAAGAAATTATCCACCCAAAATTACATTTGCGATCCAACCAGTCTCAGAAAAGTTAACCAGAATAGCTCCTGCGAGATCCAACTTCTAAACTACGAGAGTACCTTCAAGTGTCCACAAGTATCCATAGCCGTATCACGCCCTTCTATCACGAGGTTACAACAAACAAATCAATGGATTTTGGTCCTACCCAAAGAAATTACATTAAACCTTAAATGTAATTCACAAGAAGAAATCATTAAGCTGATTGGAACCTTCCTCGCTGTAATTCCCAAAAATTGTCAAATTATTACCGATGAAGAAACGATCGTTAATACTGAGTCAAATACTTTCGAAAATCAACCTATTCTATTTCCAAAAATGGACGACCAAATTGCCGAAAAAGAATGGTCCACATCCAACATCAAATTGCAAACTATTAATTTAGATGACCTCCAAACTTTACGACAAAACATTATTCAAAATCAACCAAATTTAAAAAATAAAACTATTTCATATATACCAAGCTCATGGACTATTATCATTTACATTATATTAGTTTTTATTCTTACTTTTTATATATTTAAAAAATGGAAAAAATACAGAGAAAAACCAAGACAGAAGAGGACAGAAGACAGCTTCCACTTAGAAGAAATCCATCTTCCTCATTAGCCCTCGGAACCTGGATCTTCGGGGGGAGGAGTTATATCATCTCCACCATAGGACAATATAAAGAAGATAACGTTTTTGCTTAGTTAGCATTTAATTTGTAGATTTATATAAAAGTAGTTTTAGAATAGGCAGTTCAGTTGATAATTAGCATTCATACTATAAACATATATTTTAATTGTAAATAAGTAAAATAAATAATTTTTAAAAAATAAGAATTGAATCGAGAATTCATTTCTCGCTACTGCCATTTGCTATACCGCACTAGCACCAGCGTATCTGAACTGAGATGGTCAGCGATGCAGAGTTGGTAGAAAAGTCAACTTTGCATCGCAGCGACATCGCAGGTGTTGTGACGCGAGTCTAGTGCGGGTTAGGTCATATAGATTCCATTAAAGAATATTTTGCATCGACGCTCCGTTCAGCCTAGTGCGGTCTTACCTTTAATGCAACCAAATTACAAAACAAAATAAGAGCTCTTGGTTGAAGCATAAAAAGCCGGTGTGTGAATGGCCCCAGCGTCAGTTTGTTGTGTTAAGTACACCAACGATACCTTTGAATTTTAAATTTAAAATTAAGAGAATTGGGCTTTTGGGGTCGCTTTATATTCATACAATTCCAGAAAAAAAACATATAGATTTCAAAAAAATAACTTTAAATATTCGATGAAATATTCATGTGCTAATTTTCACGTACCTTGCAGCCAGTGACATTGCCATGGGGAAGGTTCCCATAGTACTTCCACCCAAAAGGAAATCATCGCTGTTTTCGCTTTTATTAAAACATCCATAAAATACTCCAATACCACATGATATTACTAACATAGTGGCTAAAACTAAGTAATCGGCCCATGAAAAAGTGTTTATTTGTAGCTCTTCTTGACATATTCCTACAACAAATAAAATGTAAATAAAAATATTCAAATCCATAAATATAATATTCTTGGTTTAGTGGCAACTGCTTTGGTCTATTTTTGTTTCTTTTATTATTATATTTTTGGAAATTATGATTTATTTGTTTTTAATGCACTGGGATTTTAATTCTTGTAAAAAATGGTAAAATTTAAATTTGGATAGTGGATGTCATATTGGATAACTCTACTTTTAAAATTCACAAGTTTCTATCTATTTTCGTAACAAAAATATTTCGATTTTAGGATGTTATTTAATTTGCTAGATATTTTCACTATTTTCTCAACTTTTTCTACAATTTTCACAACTTTTGAAGATGTACTATTTATATTATTGAATCTTTATATTTCTATGTATTTTTATCCGAAAAATAAACGATTTTGGAATTTATTTTAGGATTTCCATATATTTCCAATAAATTTTCGTATTGTCACACACATTTTTCTTCCAGATATTTTTAATTACATACGATTTTTTTACCAAATTTTCGCTTCCCTCTTATAAAATTGAGAAAAATCTTCCAAAAATCCCCTATTTAAATAAAAATAAATAAATAATTTATTTAGTCCTTTGAAGAACACTACAATGTTATAGGACAAGTCACAAATTGCTAAATACAAAACTAAAATTTTGTAGTACATAGTACATTAAAATACAATATAAAAATATGTAAAACGCAAATAGTTTGACATAATAAATAACAATTTTACACATTTAAAACTTTCACATTTTGGACCACATTTAGACCTTTGGATGAATGTTATTTTTTAAATAACGCTTTTTATGCATCTTAATAAAAAAAACAAAGGACCCGCACCAAGGTAAAAAAGGTCCCAGTCAAATTGGCTGAAAATTTCGTGAAAAATTCTTCAAACCTTACTTATTAATCAAAGAATATGAAGTCCGAATAAGATCCTATGACTCAATTTTTTGTTATAAGCATCAGAAACCTTGGAAAAAAGGGTAAAAAACACAAATTCCGAATTTTCAATTTTAACTACTTTGTCCATTCTGAAATCCAATTTCGACGGTTTGCCACAGTTTTTGAAAATATCACAAAACAAGTATACAGGGTCCGGCAAACCTCTGCCGTAGTTTTATTAACTTTTATTGTGCAAAACTTACAGATTTATTTGATTTGAAAGGTATGCCTGGTATGGTGGTTAAAAGCAAACATTTTAAAATTATTTTCATGTATACAGGGTGGTCCATTAGTAAACTAGGCAAATGACTTTTTAGAACCGCCATAGTACTACACACCCCTAAAAATATTTTTGTAAAAGCTCCCAGCCATCTCGGAGAAAACAACCTTTTTCCCAAAAATATTTTTTCAGATTTAACGCTAAAGCTTTATAATTACCAATGTACAAAGACAAGGGACTGAAGATTCTTTTAGTCTCAGTTTGAAATTTTTATTTTGTACAGGATGGTCTAAAATAACATTCCAAAAACTTCCATTGAAGTTGTTCAAATGGGACACCCTATATTATTCATCAATAGATACTGAATTTTATTCCCTTCAACTTTGCCATTTACTAGGTACCTAGTTTTCGTCATTTAAAAGTTATTTGGAAGAAACACATTTTTGATAAAAATCTAAGTAGCCTGTTCTCGCTTAATAAAGTGTCAAAATGTTTACTGTGTCTATAGTAACAGTTCATATTTATTTTTGCTGTTTTTATTGCGTTTTTTATGCTTTGAGCACCTTTTATAAAATGAAACTTTATAATTTTTTAATAAATGCATGTAAAATTGTTATCTTTAAAACAATAGTATTGTTCATTAGGACAGGGATACTTGATTGATTATCTACTTTTGATCTAAAACGAGAACAGCCTACTTAGATTTTTATAAAAAAAGTGTTTTTTCTAAATAACTTTTAAATGACGAAAAATAGATACGGAGAGTAAATGGCAAAGTTTTGGAATGTTATTTTAGTCTAAAAAATCTTATCTTTTGTCTTTGTTCATTGGTAATTTTAAATCTTTATCGTTAAATCTGAAAAAGTTGCGATTTTTTAAAAAGGGATGTGCAAATTCAAATATTTTTAGGAAAAAGGTTGTTTTCTCCCATATGGCTGGGAGTTTTACAAAAAGATTTTGGGGGTGTGTAGTACTAACTATGTCGGTTCTAAAAATGTAAAAAAAGCATCGCATTCTATTTGAAAAAAAAAGTCATTTGCCTAGTTTAATAATGGACCACCCTGTATATCTGAAAATAATTTTAAAATGTTTGCTTTTAACCACCATTAATGGATACCTTCAAATAAATCTGTATGTTTTGTACAATAAGGGTTAATAGAAATACGACCGAGGTTTGCTGAACCCTGTATACTAGTTTTGTGATATTTTCAAAAACTGTGCCCAACCATCGGCTTTTGATTTCGGAATGGATTTCTGAGCCTCCAATTTCATGGTTTTAGATGCCCAAAGTTGTTAAAGTTGAAAAATTGAAAATTAGGAATTTGTGTTTTCCCCGTTTTTCCAAGTTTTCTGATTCTTATAACAAAAAATTGAATAATAGGTTCTTATTCGGAATTCATATTCTTTAATCAGAAAGGTTTGAAGAATTTTTTCAAAAAAATTTAAGCCAATTTGACCGGGATCTTTTTTACCTTTAAATGGTGCGTGGTCCTTTCGGCATCTAATTTAAGAATTGATAATTTTCCAGATATTTTTAATTACGTATAATTATTGTTACAAAAATTTTAATTTTCTCGTAAAAAATGAAAAAATTATCCAAAAATCTACTATTTAGACTTTTGGATGGATACATTTTCTTAAATTAATAATTTTAATCAGAAAAATACCATTTTGACTTAATTTTCCAGATATTTTCAATTTTTTTACCACCAAAAAAAGCCAAGAAATACCAAAGACAAGGGAAGCTCCCCTGTTGAAGCTACAATCAATAGAAGAAGAAAAAAGCTCTAAACTTTACACTTACCTTTATCCAGAGATTTTTCTTTTTGAGGTAGAGATGCGTCAACAGAAAAAGAGCTGATAAATACCACCAAAATTATAACTAGAATTTTCAGTCTTGAAACAAATCCGTCCCACTTAACTACTCCTATCATGTTGACTGTAAACTAAATACTTAATGTGTATATCTAAAAAAAAATAGGAAAAGAAAAATTAATAAACCAGAATTATTGTACGTGAGTTCGGTATTAATTTAATACTGGGTGTCCCACCTAGACATTGAGATAAGCAGGTGCCTGCCCACAGGTGATCGAACCGTTTTATTTTTATATAGTTGTACTATAATTTTTAAACGCAAATTTAAAAAGTACCGCCCGCACATGTTGTCTACGGGGGTTTATGCTGATTTATTACTGCCAACTGATCCTGGAAAGTATAAAAAAAATCAGCGACTGTGGAAAATCAACAATGAAACGTAAAATTATATATATTTATATAGGTTAAACTAGCTGATAATATAAGTCGACCAAATACCCTCTTCAAACTGTAACGACAATCGATATATTGTGATAAATAAATAACAATAGGTTATAATGAACATTTATTTATAAGGACGCTTTTGTAATGACAATATTATTGAACGTACAAGGCCGCCTTTAAGGTTAACAGAAAATTTACAAATTTATAAAAATATTAAAACAAAATGAAGCGTTAAATAGAACAGGGCCAATCATTTTTGAAAGAAAAAAAATCTTAGCAGTAGATTGTAGATTACAAGGGGAGGGGGGTTGATTTGCCTGATTGGCCTTACCACACTGCGACCTGAGATCTTTTGTGTACAAAGATCTTTTCCAAAAGATCTAGGCGTTTGAGAAAGCCTATTATCCGTTTTGGAGCTAGGTATGTAACCTGACTAGGCTCCAGGTATTTAAGACGTTGGCGAACAATTACCCTGCAGTTGCAGATGATGTGTTCCGCCGTCTCGTCTGCATGTTCCACTATCCACTTTGCCCATTTTACAGAGATTGTGAGCAGTGTCCAGTGAGAATTCCTGTGATTCCTCTGAGATCAGATTTCTGAAGCTTCAAAAGCAATTTAGCATAGCGAGCAGAAGGTCGTGTTAACCTTTTTGCCTGTCTTTGACCTGGAATATTTTTCCAGTAGACTGCACTACGTCCTTTTCCTATTTTCGGACTTCTTCCACGATGCGGCTTTTTGGAATACCGCAAAATGGTTCTTGTCCAATAAAAGGAGTACAAGCTCCTTGTTTTGCGAGACCATCAGCGATCTCATTTCCGACAATTCCCTTGTGCCTTGGCACCCATAACAATGTTATTTTGTTGTGACTAGCCAGTTGCTTAAGAGATTGTTTGTAGTTCCAGACTGTTTTTGAGTTGTGGACTTCACAGCCTTTAAAGCCGCCTGACTAACGGACACACTAGTTGGTTAAGGCATCGGGTTTTATACTAGGCCAGTGTCCGGTTCGTAGGTTCGATCCCTGCGAAATTCAAGTGCAAAAAGGTATTTGTGTCATACGCAGTTTCATTCACGCCGGTAAACAGGCCGGATGAGATCGGATATCTCGTGGAGCTGATAGGGGTTGGTGGCACATTTACGCACTTGTTAGTCGGTAGATCACCTGCATGACAAAGGCATAGTCCTGGGTTTAACTTGATTGAGGACCGTAGTTCGGAGCCCACGATAAGCTGTAGATCCCATCCAGATTAGCCTTAGTTGCAGAAAGGAGACGTTAAAATTAAGCAAGCAAGCAGCAAAGCCGCCTGACTATCAGACGTAAGAAATATTCTGGCTATGTTGAGGCGTTTTTTGAGGTACTCCTGATCTTGAAATACCTGGTGTCCCAGAAGTTTCTGACCCATTTTAAGTGCAAATATCTCGGAACTCAGACGATAGAGAAGTGCGCTTTTCACTGAACAATTTCTTTTTATATTTTTCAGTATAAATGTTTATTTAGTAAAATCTTATATTGTGTGTTTTAAAAAAACGGTCTTTTTCAAATGCAAATGTCGTCGAGTTTTTTAACGAAACACCTTATATATTTTTATTCTATCTGAAAGGTGAACTCTTTCCCTTTCCGAAAATGTATAATTTGTTGAAGTTTAGATGAAAAATAAGTCAGTTATTTGGTTTTGAATGATGATTGTTTATTAGATAGAGATGTTTTAAATAAGAGAAAATTACAAAATTTGCCTGATAACTAATACGTTTAAAATTTTGCCTGGATGTTTTCGAAAGAAAATAACACAACAAACTTGAAAGATGTATCCAGATTTTATTAAAAATTAACATATAAATTATCTAATTTAATAAAAATCTTTAAGATGTTCGAAGTGTTCTGATCTATACATTTTTGTAACCTGAACAAAAAGTGCTGAAAAGAATCTCGCAACATCTTGAAATGTTCGGACAATGTTGCAACGCAGTTGATCCAGAGTGTCTGGAATAGGATTGTAACATCTGTCTTTGATAAATATATAAAAAAGATATAAAGAAGTCTGCAATCGACAAGTCTGGTGAGTGAGCAGGCCACACCTATTTCTAAATGTCACAAGTGAAGCTATGTACCGATTTTACTCTAATTTGTATCGTTAAGTTATTTTAATTTTACTTTTTATCTTACGTAAACACATATTTTATTTTAAAATTGTTTAAGGTTACTTCTACTAAAGTTTGGTTTTCTTTCTTATATTTACAAATTAAATATATTTATAAACAGTTTATAGAGAAAGCCATTGCAGTTAAATGATTCCAAAGATTTTGTGTATAATTTTTTACACACATTTTGACGAAAGTATTAGGTTTTCATCGGGGAGAGAACCACATAATCAAACCTTTACCTTTACCAAACCTTTACCAACTGAATTTTTTAAGTCGGTAGAACTTTTTGTAAACGCCTAATGAGCGTTTTTATTATAATTTTTTATAAGAAAATTAGGCACTTCGGATACACGGGGGGCGATGGGGGCGACCGCCCCCCCCAAAAGAAAAAAATCACATATACAAATAAATAACTAAAAGGTAATAAAAACATTATTTCAAACCCCCCCCCCCCCCACCCGGAAGGTTCGCCCTCCCCAAATCACGGCTCTGAATCCGGGCCTGAATGGAGCTCCTCCTAAAGGTTCTAGAACAGCGGTTCTCAAACTGTGGTACATTACAATATTCTTAGTGGTACAATTTTTACAGAAAAAAATTAAATGAATGTAAAATTGCGCCCAGAAACATATATTTTTCAAGTAATATAAATTTCTATAATTCTTTGATTATCGACACTCCATTTAGGATGCATTGATTTTTAATTGAGAAATGCTTTTATAGTGGTTCTTATATTTTTGTTTCATATTTATGTGGTACAATACAAGTTTGAGAGCCGCTGTTCTAGAACGGTCATCCAATTTTTAGATAAGATTTCGACCATCCAATTTAACGCTTTATATTTTTCATATGCAGCTACTTCTTTTCTTTTATAACAAAATAGTCCAAGCGATTGTTATTTTAGTTTATCTAAATTGCTACCCGAAAACCAAAAATAGAGTGATGTGACCCTAACATAAAAAGTCGTAAAGTTGAAAAAAACGGGTTTTTTGTAAATAAAAAACAAACTTCTCGTTGAATTGAAAAATAGTAAATGATGAAGTTGTAGATAATAAAAAGATCTTTCGAGTGACCATCTTGTAAGTGTCGATTGTTGAAATACTTTTCGAGATATATCGAAAAAACCGTCAGAAATAGTTATTTTTTTGTTTTACTATAAATTTTTCAATTTTTCATATAATGACTTGATATTTGTAGTAAATGTAGCACTTGGCAACCCAAAAACATACATTTTTGAAAATTTGCAAAATATTTTTTGTTTTTTGAGTTAAATCGATTTTTCGAAAAAAAGACGTTTTCGATATATATAATGACATTAACATACCGATTTTGAACGACTAAGAAAATTTTCATTTTTAACATTCTTTGATACACCCCCGTAACTGACAATTTTGAATTCACTGAAAAATGTAAGAATGTTTACAGGGACCTTACAAACCCATGCTAGACTTCCGTTTATACGCAATAAGTTAAGCCCGGATTAAAATTTTTTGATTTTCCTTCTATTCCACTAAATATTTTGCAAATTTAATTCCTGCATATTGATTAGGTATAATGTGATGCAGAACTTTTTATGAAGAATATTTTTTTTAAATCAATAATAAAGGAATTTTCCGTTTGTTGTCAACTTTTTCAGACATACTAACCGCACCATCGAACAATATTAACAAAATGATGATGAATTCAAAATTATCACTTACGGGGGTGTATCAAAAAATGTTAAAAATGAAAATTTTCTTAAAGTTGCAATACCTTATTCAAAATCGTAATGACGTAAAATGTCATTAGAAACAAACTTTTTTTTCATATTTCAAAAATAAAGGTACTTTACTCTTGAGCAAAATTCATATTTTTTGACAAATCTCGTATACGACTGAGAAAATTTGATATCTGAGGGTTGCATTTTAGGTTTTAGATCATGCACAACTTTTTATCAAAAGTAACTTTTTTTCATAAAACAAATAATAAAAAAGTTTTCCATATGGTGGACTTAATTGGACATACTGTATAACTTCATATTTTTCGGTTCAACGAAAAGTTTCTTTTTTATTTACAAAAAACCGTTTTTTCAACTTTACGAATTTTTTAGGTTAGGTTCGCCACTGAAATCCGTGACTATTTTGACACTATATTTCTTAGAATTTTTCTCCTACATCACTGTATTTTTTGTTTTCGGGTAGCTATTTAGGTAAATTTCACACTGAATTGTGACCGATTGCTTAGGGCAAAAGTGGAAGGTGCGAACTGAGAGTTCGCCATGCATTTAATTCGCTCCCTAGTGTGTAACAAACAAGGGTGCGACAAGAAGACTTTGAAGAATTAATTTTCATTTATGACAAAATCAAAATAATTAAAAAATCGACAATAATTATTCAAATTCGTCAAATACCCAGCAAAAAAATTAAATATTGAGACCTGCATGCAATTTACGAATTATTTTTATCCTCATATTTGTAAAAACACGTTATAGATAATATGAATTAAAAAATTAATTAAATCAAAAAAATCTTACCTTTTAAAAAACACCTGTTTATAACCACAACCTTTAATTGGAAACTTTTAAAGCAAAATGAATGTTCTTCTTATTTCTTATAAAATACTTTAATGAGAACAAATTTGTCCTAAACTGAATTTGAATGAGTTGTCTATTAGACCTATTCCTATATTTCATTGAACGTTTTTCGAGTTCTGGACCAGCAAAATCCACTACCAACTTTAAGAGAACGGCGCTCAAAATCGACTGTGTTAAGTCGGTGCAATAAGCGCCAATAAATATCATAATTCTAAAAAATTATTAATTAACGAAATGAGCTGGCAATTAGAAACGATTCTTTTTTACGAGGGCTATCCTAAAATGTCTTATAGTTTCTAGTATTTGAATGAACATTTTTGACAGTGGCGTAGCATGGCAGGGGGCCATGACCCCGGGCGGCATACGGATTTTTTCAATTGGAAATAAAGAAAAATAACTCCAAATCGCGCCGTCCGCATTGTTATGGGCCAAGCGAGACCGCAAGGGTGCGAAAGAGAGGATGCGAGATTTTGCTTTGAAAAAAACACGAAAAGTACTTTTTTAATCTAATTTTTTAAACTAATAGTGACAGAAGTAATTAGTAATACCAGACACCCTCTAACATACCTATTTTATTCCATCCAAGTTGATCTCAAGTGCTGTTGTACTCCAGTCATATTAGGATATTACGTACAAATATTTCCCCAAAATATGCTTTCAGTGGCGGATCTAGAGCCACCCCGCCCCCAAGAGTCTTAAATTATTATTTTTTTTTTATTTACTTAATTAAATGGAAAGTGAACGGGAGAGCAAGTAAACAAATAAATGGTGCATCTTAGACCCCCCCAGGAGACGAATTTCATCATCTTCAGAATCAAAGTCAGAGTCCAATACAAATTGTTACATTTTTGATTTACTTAATAACAAAAACAAACCTTTTTACACCACCACGTTTCTTTCATTTTGCTACACTCATCTACATCACTAGTGTTGGTGCTGCACCTGTCAGGTGTATGGTGTTACCAAATATTGAAAGAAACAGACCTATTGTATTTCAATTATACGTATGCCAAACCTTGAAGATCAATGAACTTAAATTGAATTTCCGACTTTTAACAAAATTCAAGCTTTGTTATTATTAATTTAATTTTTTCTCGATATTCGTTAGAGATAAGACAAAAGTTATGACAATTGAAAGATGTCTTTTTTTGTGTTCTTTAATTTTTGTTTAAAAAATTTTTTTGTATTTCCAAGGGTTAGTGAAATATGGTCAAAAAAGTGAAAATTGGCAGCCATTTTCCAAGATGGCGGCCGTAGCACAGCATGCACATGTGTTTTTTGATTTTTGATATCTTGTTACTTACTGCTAGTACTACATGTATGCAAAGTTTCCCCTTTTAGGGAATTATTTCCAGTTAGAGGGGTATTTTTACCTAATATGACTTGCCAATTAATTAAGAGTGGTAACTTTTAGCGGTTATCAACGATTCTCTTAATTTATCAAATGCAAAATAATGAAAAGTGATTCCAAAAATCCTACAGGTAATTTACAAATTACTTTATTAAGTTTTATTTCATTTTATTTATTTTATTTATACATATGATTGATCTGATTTAGGAGTAAAAGAATTAAAATGATGGGGTGGCGCTAGTTGGCTCTTGTCTGCTCCTTAAGTTGAAAAATTTTAAAATCATTTGTTTTAATAAATATCAAGTAGTTTTTAAATAATATGCTTTCTCACCCTTTTCTTAAATATCCTTGCTTAGTGCTGCCTCATCGTTTCAGACATTTAAAGCTGTCGAGAAACATTCCATCGCCAAGTGTTCCCAGTGGCGCGCATGGAAATACAATTTTATATCAGAAAATCCTCATAAAATAGAAGTGAAATTTGCTTTTCACAAGAGCTCCGGATTGCTCTTAAGTTAAGCTCTCTACTCTAGTTATACTATGTATAATTTAAGACCTTATTTTACCTACACTCAATTGACAAATTACTTACAGAATAACATCCCTGTATTCCATAGTTGGAGGTTAATGTCAACAACAGACAAAAAGTGCATTAAATAAAAATTCAAAGAATTAAACAAAACACTTGTCAGTAGACTCAGTATCCAATAGATAATGAGTTAGTACAAAATCAGATATAGTTTTTTAAAACTGGTATATTTAATCGTTTGTTAACTGAATTTGTGTACACCGTTGGAACTGTTTTTTATGGTTTTTTTATACTGCCTAAATTGAGGAAAAACATAAAATATTACCTAAACATTCTGAACGAATAACTACAGAAAATTTAAATAAAAATAAAAATTGGTATGATAATATTTTTTAGAAAAAATAAACACAATATTTTACTAAATAGTTAAATAATTAAAACAGACTTTTGGCTGCGAAAAATAGAAGAAGAAGAAGAAGAAGAAGAGGCAGAAGACGAATAAAATATTTAAACTTTAAACTAATAATTAAAAATTTCCGATTGGCCCCAGGCGGCCAAAACCCACGTTATGACACTGATTTTTGACGATCGTAAAATGTTATTATGTCCGTTTTCAATGACAGAACAACGGAGCTCTATTGACAGTACAAAGGCCGTAAAGCCAGATTTGATTGATTTTTATTGTTTTAATCATAATTATATATAAAATATATATAATTGTATATAAAATAAGTTTTATGCATGCAGCTGTTTTTTTTTGTTCTAGACGTGTTTTCCACCTCCGATTTGTATCCGTTGTCAATTTTTACATTACATTCTACAAAACAGACAATAATGTATATGGCAGTTTCATTGTTTAAATCCCCTAGCTCGATTGATGACGCTTAGAAGGCAGAAACGATAGTCTCTGGACACCAATATATGAAATAAATCTATAATACTGTATATTTACTACAGCATGCAAGACGCATGAAAATCTCGAAATAAGTAGAGTTGTATTTATAAAAAAACCATACTTAATTCATTTTTTGATTTTAATACTAGCACGCTTTTCTAATGAATACAAGTACAAGGCGTTTATCTGCAATGACAGTAATAAATCAGACTTTAATATTTTATGTTTCAATTCAAAGTGCTACCTTTCATTTATAATAATACTCCAAAAATCAATATTGCGCAAGTCTAGGAATAAATGTTTCTATTGACAATTAGCCATCCTGTTGACAGAGGGTAGATATGTCTTTGACAAATGTCAGATACATTGTTGACAGACGTCAGATATATCTTTGACAGATGTCAGATATAATTTTGGCAGATGTCAGATGGGAAGAAAAAGCTTGTCAAATCTGGGATTTGTACCTATTTCATGCATATATACAATGTTCATTGTGAAGGTCGTTTACCTTTCTTTCGATAATTTCCACAGGCCTGTTTTTTGGATGTGGATGTTTTATATTTAAATATAGAGGTACCTACCTTGCGGTACATGCGGTACAAACACGTGTTTATTTTCTAATTCTCATGGTTTCGTAAGATACCTTCATATATACCAAAAAAATTTTAGTAGTATGAAATAAACATTTGTTGGTCTAAAATAATCTATCTATTAGCTATCAACCAATCTGTATTATTTTACAGTGAACGGAAAGGTGTATTTTTATAATTTGACACTTGACAGAAATACTATCGCTGTGGTACCGGATACCCAGGAGGAAAATACTATCAACAAGTTTTGTGGTTACTACAGTAACCAGCTGAAACGAAAGCTTCTTATTGGTTAAAAAATGTTGGTGTGAAATTTTCAGTTTAAAATCCTCTTAAATCCTTAAATCCTAATCCGCCACTGGTTTTAAACCAAGAAACCGATAAACTTTTAGCCACCTCTTTGTTATTGGTCTCGTTCACCGATAATCCCATCTTAATCGTTCCAAAATTTATTTTGAAAATCCTATTTTGTCTTAACAGTATACGAATTTTACAAATTCACGATTAAGTATCCGGTTAAAACTAATTATATCAGTGTTAACCAGATATAACTAAAAAACAAATAATTAACTTGAGTAGCTTGACTAACAATGAAGAATTCTCGTTTTAGATTGGGATCAATTGTTTCGTGTCATATCGTTACAAATACGATGAAGTAAAAAATGTTTCCAAAACAATTAGGTGAAAATATAAATGATTAAAAAAACCGTTATATATCCAAACACGTTTAAGACGTTTTTTTATAGATCCAGATGTAACAGATCCAGAATTTTAATATAGAACGAAATAATCTAAGCGAGTTAAATCAGGACTACGAGTTGGCCAAAGAAATTCAACCCCATGCCTAATGCAGTAAATAGTTTTATAGTATAATGTATACAAAAGGGATGGCAATATTTTTTCTGGAGCGGCAAAAATCCTAACGCCTGCCCTGAAAGTATTTTGGGGATGTTAATAAACAACTATATTATAAAAACAATTTAATTTAAACTGAAAAATAACAGCAATAATTTTAAAATTATTAATTGTATTGGACAGATGTTAATATTTACCAATAAAAATGTTTTGACTATCAAAAGTGCAATAATCCATACATTATATTATAACCGGAGTTTTTTTTTACATTTTCAGGGACTGAAATTTCTGCGTATTATTGTATCTAAAAAAATAATCTACGTGACTCAATACTGTCTTTTATAATTCTTTCTGATGATAAATCTTAAATAATAATTCCTGTTTGTGTTTTGAACCCATATCTTTAATCAAAAATTAATAACTATGTGGAACGAGTTCTAACAAAATAATCCAGTTCTAATTGGAAAAATCACATAAAATTATTTTTAAATTTTGGTTGGCAGTTGTGCCAAATTCAGTTACTTGAATAATATCAAGAACTTCAGAGTGAATGGAACTAATGGGTCTTATAATTTGATGCTATATTTAAAAAAATTTTTCAAAATAAAAAAAAAAAAATAAAGTGTTCCAGTGATCGGTCTAATAACTGAAAATTATGAAAAAAAGTGAAGTAGTGTCCAAATTGGGAGTCTTTTTCGGCGTAAATAGATAGGAAATTGTGAATTCGTAGATTTTTCCAATTCGCTTTAAAAACAAATGAAAATGACTTAAATCGTACGAAATTCAAAATCGATTGACAATATCGAAATTTACAAACAAAATATCTAGTGCAAAAAGTGTGGAAAACGTCAAGAAAATAGTATAAAAGTGTGGAAAACGTCAGGAAATAGTATAAAAGTGTGGAAAATTTCGGAAAATATTTAAATTTAACCCGTTTTAGCACACATTTTTTTAAAAAACTGACAAAAAAATCCATTGTTTAATTTAAAAAAAAACATTTTAAAAAATAAAAAAAAAATACAAAATTAATCAAAAATTTTTATTTTAATTTTGGATTTTGATCCGTAGGTATTACAGATTGCAGAAAAGAGCCAAATATTGCAATCTTGCAAAGTGCAGGGTTATTCACTATAAATTACCCACCCCTAATTACAGTTATTATTGCCTATAGAAAAAAAAGTTTCAAATAAAAGTTGTATGGTTATACCTGTTTTTTGTTAAAATGCTATCAAATGTACAGTAGCGTGCAGATTTCAGGGGATACAAAAAATATATATATTTTTTTAATGGGATACCCTGTATATTTTTACATTTTTATAATCCTCTCGACGAGCTGATTTCAGCAATGTATCACACTTGATGTCTAATCTGGATAATAAAGGATCTACAGCCACCTGAAAATCACATTTTTTGGATATTGGAAATCCCATCTGATTTTTAATCACCCTGTATACAATATTTTTTTAGTGCCACAGTATAGAATTTGAAAAGTTAGGATAGAGACATGTAAGCCGTTTTTCTCGATTTTCAACCGTTTGGCTACTACAGCTACTTTAACTGTAAATGTGATTTTTCAGGTGGCTGTAGATCCTTTATTATCCAGATTAGAAATCAAGTGTGATACATCGTTGAAATCAGCTTATCGAGAGGATTATAAAAATTTAAAAATATATAGGGTAAAATATTATTTTTTTGTATCCCCTGAAATTTGCAAGCCACTGTACATTTGATAGCATTTTAACAAAAAACAGTTATAACTATACAATTTTTATTTGAAACTTTTTTTTCTATAGGCAATAGCCTCGGGGATAAAGTCTCATGGGGCCCCTCCCCACACCAATTCAACAGAGAATTGGGAAAATTTTATAATTTATAAACAGGAGTAATTGACGTACGTAATTAAATTAAAGCCCGTATTAGCAAATAAACATTTTAATTTCATTTTCAAATACATGTCCAGAGTAGATTTTAGTTTTTAAACTTACCCTGTTAGAAATTCCATGAAAATATTACGTCGAGCCTATGGCGGACACGTGCGGATTTCAGTTATCCATGGAACAGTGGACAAGTTTACATGGTTGAGGCTAATTTTAAAGTAAACGATTCGTACACAGTTTCTCAGCGGCGTTTTTGTGATGCGCCATCGGCAATATTAGTTCACCCGTGGGTAAAAAAATTTGGGTGCGACAGGCTGTAAATCGTAATCCTCAACTCTGTAAGCATGTAAGCACGCTGCGAACTCGTCCACTGTTCCCTGGATAACTGAAATCCGCACGTGTCCGCTATATGCTCGATGTAATATTTTCATGGAATTTCTAACTCTGGGGCACGCTTTACAATTATTTGCAACATAGCTTTCCTTGCTTTCATTTCGGCAAAAGATTGTATTAAATTATCGAAATCAAGAGTCCTGGCAAGTTTTGACTCTATAGTCAGTATCCCCAAATCTGCTCAATTGCGTTTTTCTCGAAAACGAGTGAAATTATAGTGTTTAAATAAAAGTGCCAATATTACGTAGAAATTATGTTTCTAATCAAAATCACTAAAAAGTTTCGTCAAAAAAAGATGCCGCATAATTTCATCATCAGGAATCATTCACGTGACGCCCCCTGTAACAAAATGTGAAATAACGCATAAAATAATATTCCTTGTCCAAAGTTATGCCTCTGTGCCGATTTTGTTAACAATTGATAAATGTACATTATAAGAAAAAAAATTTCAACTTTAATGCCCTGTCTCTTATTCCACAGCAATATTTTATTGAGGTATATTTGGCCCTATCGCCATATTTTGGTCCAAATAACCTGCCTTTAGCATATGTCCCAATAGTTATGAATCACCCTGTATACAGGGTCCTGCAACAGTGGCGCCGTGTTCCATATCTCTATTCAGGAAAGAGATAGAAATACAATTTTCTATAATGTTACCTTATTGATCGAGCTCGATAAAATAAAAAAAAAATCAGTCATACAGGGTGTTTAATATTTTCTGGGCGGGTCCCAACTTTGTTTTTGTAAATCGGAATCTGTATTTTTTATCACTTTTTCAGTTTCTACATGAAAAATAAAAGATACTTTATGCATGTTTATATTTCGAAAGTTTTTTTTCCAATATTCGTCACTCAGAATATTTGAAATTATGACGTTATGCCAAGTCCCATTAAAATTTATTTTTGGACAAATATTCTACATTGGTGACTCTCTCAAACGATGTATCTGAAATCAACCTGTGCTATATAGGGTATGAAAAGCAGCTTGCCACACATTGCAAAAATTTGCAGAATCTTCCTTATTTCAAATGGAACACCCTGTATATTATCAATCCATAAGAAGCGCCAACAAAGGGTTTACAAATTTCATCAAGTATTCCCTAAGGCTAACTTCACTAGTTTTTCTTAAAACAGCTCTTTTTTTAGAAAAATGGCAAATATTCATATTTTCACGCTATAATCTCAATGAACGACTTTTTTGACGACTGATAAGAATATACAAGCGACTGATAAGAATATACAAAGATATCTTGTTTCCATTATTATGTACATTATAAGGTGTCCAAATAAATGTTTTGGTGTATATTCATGAATTAAAGTCTGAGCTTAAGTTCCAGGTATTTATTTATTTATTTAAAGTTTAATTAAAATTGATAATGAATCTTTTATAAATTATGTTCAACATGTCTTCCATTTTCTTGAATGTAGAGCTGAAGTATATGTTTGAAAGACTGTTCCACCCTACACATAACGTCATAATTTCAAATATTCTGACGAATATTGGAAAAAAAAACTAAAATCTCGAAAACCGTCAATATTTTCGAAATATAAACATGCATAAGGTATCTTTTATTTTTCATGTAGAAACTGAAAAAGTGATAAAAAATACAGGTTGCCATTTAAAAAAACAAAGTTGGGACCCGCCCAGAAAAAATTGAACACCCTGTATGAATATGAGCTCGATTAATAAGGTAAAATTATAGAAAATTGTATTCCTATCCCTTTCCTCAATAGAGATAAGGAACACGGCGCCACTGTTGCAGGACCCTGTATAAATAAAACGATTTTTTTCTTAGCTTTCATATTGTTATTTTCAATTCTCGATTATATTCGAATGTGAAAATTACAGCAGTATAAAATACGACGCCGGCGCCGTTTGAACTATCTTTAGTGTACACTGTTTGGCCTGTTTAGCGCGCTCGAATTAACTCGAGCGCGCACGTTAAGGGGATAATGAAAAATTAAGTCAAATCCCAAAATTAACGTTTTTTATTAAAAAAATTAATTCAGCAATAGAAATTGTGCAAAATAAAAAATTTGCAAAGTATCTATAACAAACGCTCTAAACTATTTAATCAATTTTGCCAAAAAACGCAAAGAACCGCACAGTTTTTAAAAGGGAATTGGGTTTCACTCAATAGTGCATTCTGTGAGTCGGAAAAATATACAAATATTTTAAGCACCACCTATTCCCCCCGTTTTCGATGATGCTGAACACGATGGCGGTGGTTAAAAAATTTTTTTGGAAGTGACCCAACCCCCCCAAACGGCCAAAAACCACCACCAAAATGGGGGAATCACGGATTCCTCGTCTTTCACCGGCAAAATATACCTTCCCCTCGTTTTCGAGGATGCTAATCGCGATGGCGGTATCCAAAATTATTTTAGACTTGACCCCATCCCTCAAACGGTCAAAAACCACCCCCAAACTGGGGGAATCGCGTGTTCCGCGTCTTCCACTGGCAAAATATATCTCCCCCCGTTTTCGAGGATGCTGAACTCGACGGCGGTATTTAAAATTATTTTCGACTTAGTCTCACCACCCAAACGGCCCAAAAAAACCCTCTACAGAGAGGTTCTCCAAGTCAAGTGATTCACGGACCCCCACCTAAAAATCTACAGTCTTCGAGGACCCCCAACCTCCAAAAAAAAAACGCATTATGCTAATTATTCTTAGTTTTGCCCATATCGTTATGTGTAAATATACCGGGTGTATCAACAATGCGTGCGTGGAGGATATCTGTTTCCCTTTTTAAGATAGGAAAAAATGTTTCAAATAAAAGTTGTAGATAGCAATGAAAGGTATGTTCCAAAAATAACTACCAACATACAGGGTGTCCCATAAATGTGTGACTTATGAAAGTTATGTTTTTTTAAATGAAACACCCTATATATTTTTACTCGATTGAATTCCTTCGGAAGAGTGCTTCTCAAAAATATAGGGTTGTATGGGTTTATACCGGGTGGTTCTGAAGTTATGGTGACATTTATGTCCCAAAATGGGTTCATTCAACACCAAATATCTCAAAATCAATAACTAGGAATAACAAAAATTTTTCACCAAATATCCTCGAAAATGGTGTATTTTGATTTCATAGTCATAAATTTACCGAATGGCACTTTTCCCATACAGGGGCAACCAAAACTCGGGATCATTTTATTCTCAGTTTTTTCAAATGGAACACCCTGTATATAATGGCATACCAAAATAGTCCACACTATGAGCTTCCAGAAAATGTAGGGTTTGCCTACTTGATTTTCACCGATAATGCATCTAATTCTTAAGGAATAGGATAATGATATTTTTCTATTCAATGATGGACAAACATGGAACAAAATAATCTCAAAAAAATGTAAAAACCCGTTATTTCTCAGTAGATGTTCAAACAATCACTCGTTTTGAGCTATGCATAAATTAACGACTTCAGTTAAAGTTGATCTTATAGTAAAGCGAAAAAATCCTCTAATTCTATTTTTCCTTCAGCGTCGTTGGTTTGCCGCTAATTTATTTTTTTGCTCACTTCTTGTGTTTCACATTTTCTGTTTCCACAAACCTCTCCTTCGAAAACTCTCGAGTCGATTATCGAACTGCATACATTCTACTGGTTAAAAGCAGTTTCTCTAACATCTATCCGGAATGTAGATCATTTTATCAATTATATCAAATCACCCTTGGAACATTTGAATGTTACAGGAACTGTCAACAAATATGACATTTTACTATCGAAGTGAATTTATAGTTTAAATCTAATATTTGATGTAGATCATGTTTATCATTTCTTCGGTGGATAATTTCATTTCGAAACGAGAAAATATTAGATTTATTTAGCTCAAAACGGGAGATTGCTTGAACATCTACTGAGAAATAACGATTTTATACATTTTTTTGAGATTATTTTGTTCCATGTTTGTCCATCATTGAATAAAAAAATATCATTATTGCTTTTATGACATTTTTCATACTTTCCTTAAGAATTAGATGCATTACCGGTGAAAATCAAGTAGGCAACCCTACATTTTCTGGAAGCTTATAGTGTGGACTATTTTGTTATGGCATTATATACAGGGTGATGCCTTTGAAAAAACTGAGAAAAAAATGATCCCGAGTTTTGGTTGCCCCTGTATGGGAAAAGTGCCATTCGGTAAATTTATGACTATGAAATCAAAATACACCATTTTCGAGGATATTTGGTGAAAAATTTTTGTTATTCCTAGTTATTGATTTTGAGATATTTGATGTTGAATGAACCCATTTTGGGACATAAATGTCACCATAACTTCAGAACCACCCGGTATAAACCCATACAACCCTATATTTTTAAGAAGCACTCTTCCGAAGGAATTCAATCGAGTAAAAATATATAGGGTGTTTCATTTAAAAAAACATAACTTTGATAAGTCACACATTTATGGGACACCCTGTATGTTGGTAGTTATTTGTGGAACATAGCTTTCATTGCTATCTACAACTTTTATTTGAAACATTTTTTCCTATCTTAAAAAGGGAAGCAGCTATCCTCCACGCACGCATCGTTGATACACCCGGTATAGTTTTGTGTTTAATTTAATTTTGAATTTGATGAAACACCAGAGATAAAAAATATTAAGTTTATATTCATCTTGAAAATATATAAATTAGATTTAATTAGAATAATAATTAGATAATACAGTATATCAAAGTAGATAATTTATCAATTTTACATTTGCATACCCTCACATTCATAATAAAAATTATTACCACTTGAAGGTTTAACAATGCTTTTTACCAACAACTTTTTTTACCAAATTTTAATACAGAATTCGTTTTTATTTGTTTTTGTATCAGGAATTAAAAAAATCGTTACATGTACTCAAATATGTTTATTAACATAGTTTTTTTCCACATTCCTTAGGCCTTAAGCTAGCTCCGCGGACCCCCTGGGGGTCCGCAGACCACAGTGAAGAATTTTCGCGGGTTTTCATGTTTGCTCAAAAAAAAATTTTCACCCTGTAGAGGCATATGACGCGGTTTTTCTTGTTTATAAAAAAAATCTCACACTGTAGAGGCTGATTTTTGCCCGTTTGGGTGGTGGGACTAAGTTGAAAATAATTTTAAATTAAATAAAACTCATCAATGTCAGTACCACAAGTTTATTAAAATTTATAAGGGGGCAACTAGTTTCAGCATACTGCCATCATCAGGCACATAGGGTACTGAAGTCAAAAAACATCAAAATTGAAGAAAAAATAATTTTAAATACCGCCTTCGTGTTCAGCATCCTCGAAAACGGGGGAAGATATATTTTGCCGGTAGAAGACGCGGAATCGGCGATTCCCCCATTTGGGGGTGGTTTTGGCTGTTTGAGGGGTGGAGTTAAGTCTAAACTAATTTTGGATACCGCCATCGCGTTCAGCAACCTCGACAACGAGGGAAACATAAATTTTGCAGGTGGAAGACGCCGAATTCACGATTCTCCCATTTTGAGGGTGGCTGTTGGCCGTTTGAGGGGTGGGGTCAAGTCAAAAATAATTTTGGATAACGCCCTCGTGATCAGCATCCTCGAAAATGGGGAGTTCCGACTCACAGAATACACTAATATAGGCCAAATTTCGACGAATAAACAATCTCCACCTTCGGCGGCCGGTATCTCAAAATACTTTCATTATTTTTTATCGCGCTCATGGAGACGTTTAATGAGAACGATATGACTGATAGTTTTCAACAGGTTTGAGCGAGATTGAGTGAAACCCTTTAAAAACTGCGGGGTCATTTGACCATAATCAATACCGTTTTTTGCTGTACAAAGTGTTAAATCTTGTTAAGATTTTAAGATTTTCATCGAAAACGTTTTAAATATTCTGTATAATGAATTACAAATTTAAAAATAAAAAACCGGGTATAAAAAATATATTTTTTTATCTAGCACTAGACTATATGGAACATCCTAACTAACAACTAATTTAAAAAAAATTAATCTTAAAGATACTGGATTTACCACCCAGTATAATCATAATATTCCATTCATAGAAAAAAAATCTCAACTTTTTTTTAATAGTATTCGTCTTATAACCAAATGAATTTCCTAAGACGCAGATATGATAAGTCAAACTGATATTGCCTTCAAAAACGGTTAAAATAGCTCGTTTTGCAGTCAAAACAAATTTTCCCTTAAATCAACTTGATCTTGACAATCCTCTCATAACTAATAATAAAAGATGATTATCTTGGGAACGTTGCAATTAATATATTTTTTTAAATTTGCGGCAGTTCATTCCAGATTCTGTAAACGATGAATAATTTTCAAAGAATTAATTGAGATGTCGAGGAATATGCGTGTACGTATTTCAGCTTATTACTGTTTATATAAAGAATTTTATCCAAATTCCGCTGGTGCGTATTTCGGTGAAGCCCCCTACTAAAAATATTTTCTGAAATAAATAAATGCCTACATGAAAATCAGGGAAACCTGCGGTATAAATAAAGACGTATAATTTGAAGAAATAATTTGAAAAACCATCGTAAAAAATCTTTTTAAAATACAAAGCGTCAATGAATGTGCCACTGTCGAGACCCCTTGTCATGCTGAAGCCCCGCACTGCAGTCCTTGCTAGTCCATAGGCTAATCCGGCATTCCGTAACCAAAATGGCCTTCATTTCGGAAGCTCATAGTGGTTTATATTTTAATTTCTCTCTCTTTCCACTGGATTAAAACCACTTAGTTGTTAAAAAAGTTTTTTTATATTGACGTCTCAGCAATTCTAGAATTATTGGAACTATGTATTAAAACTACATATTTTCAATTAAATAGTGATTTTTATCAGCAAAATTTTGGCATGGCAATGGGTTCTCCTTTATCACCAAAATTGTGTGATATTTTCATGGAGAATTTTGAAATGGAAATTGTAAACAAACAAAATTTAAGACCTTCTGTCTGGTTTAGATATGTAGATGATATCTTTGCAATTTGGCAACACGATAGGGAAAATATTGATACATTTTTATATAATATTAATAATTCGGAACCTACTATTAAATTTACAATTGAAATTGAAAATAATAAAAAATTACCGTTTCTTGATGTACTAATACACAATAACAACAATTGTTTTGATACATCAGTTTTTAGAAAAGAAACACATACAAATAGATATCTAAATTTTAATTCAAACCACTCAATTTGTGTTAAACGAGGTATTGTCAAATCTCTTTCCGATAGAGCAAAAACAATTTGTTCAAATGACAATATCTTAAATAATGAATTATCACTTGTTAAATCTTGATTAAGAACAACTACCCAAGTAAATTTATAAATCGTGAACTTTACCGAGACATCAAAACTAAAGATCAAAATTTAAACCCACCAATAATTCTTTCAAATATAGTAAAAATCCCTTATATTCCAAAATTATCAGAAAAAATTAGAAGGATTGGCAATAAATTTAATTTAAAAACAGTTTTTCAAACTAATAATACATTAAAATCTTTAATAGTAAATACAAAACCTTTTAATGAAATTCAAAACACAAAAAATTGTATTTACAAAATTCCATGCGAATGTAATAAATTTTATATAGGAGAAACATCTAGACCTTTTCATATTAGACTTAATGAACACCAATCGTACATTAAAAATAAACAATTCGAAAAATCCAAAATATGTGAACACGCATGGGATTCTGGTCATAAAATACAATGGAATTTTTCAACTAGATTATTAAAAGAACCGAATAATTATAACCGCAAAGTTAAAGAAGCAGCATTGATATGCTTAAATAATAACGAATGTGTTTCTAATTGTTCGGTTGATATTTCAAAAATTTGGATACCTATTTTACAAAAAGAGTTAATTGCAAAAAGGATACCCTCTATATCGGGATAGTATCATAAGTTTTTATCTGGTTTTTTCTTATGATAATATTAATAAGAAAACTTTATTTATGACGAAGTAAAAATTCTCTTATAATATGCAAATGCGCTATCCTTTCAAAATTCGTTCCCAGAAACGTCACAAAAATATGATTGAAACAGATTTTGACATCTTCAATCTCAAAATCTTATTCTATGTATACTATGTTGATGTCATATTTTTGCAAGATTATCAAGTGTTCTGTTTCTAGTAAATTTATTTATTTTATGTCATTTTGATAGCGGCTTTCGATCTGGAAAGCCGAAACGTCAATATAAAAAAACTTTTTTAACAACTAAGTAGTTTTAATCCAGTGGAAAGAGAGAGAAATCAAAATGGCCTGTTATCGCCACAAGCTTTATTCAAGCATAAGTCGATAAATTTACACAAATACAATAAGATTTTCCCATGGCAAGAAGTTCTACAGTTACAGGATGGTCTGATAAACGATTTTCCGTCTGTATTTAAAAAAATATCGTTTTTTTGTTATTCCCATACACGTCAGTTGTTGATTTATTATTAAATATGCAAAAACAGGCATGAATTCACGGAGAACTGAAGTTTTACACAACACATAATTGCAACAATAAATATTAAAGTTGCAGAAAAAAGGGTCTAAAAAAGTTAACCTTTTCGCTTGAAAACAATGGAAAAATCTGAATTTAATAAAGCATCGCTTTTAAATGGGGAAAAATACAGTTCAAGCGAAGCAATGGCTTGACAAGTAGCAGAGTGACTTTGAGAAGTTTTATTTTCTTTAAACATTATGCCACTTTTGATAAATGGATAATTTTTTGTTTTAAAAATTGCTAGTTGAGCATATCCCAGACTGCACGTCGGGTTGCCGACATTCTGCAACTTTCATTTTGTTATTTAACCCCCTTTTTCATGCCTAAACTCGCAAGCAAAAAATTATCCACATATTATTTTGCGCGCCAAGCGCGCATTTGTGAAAAAATAATTTTTTCCGTATTGCTATCTTTTAGCGGATGAAAAAGTCAACAATTTGAGCCCCTGCTGGTTGCGCTAGCTCAATCAGTACATAAGTTGCAAGCGTATAATAATATTTGTTTTCCCCCCATATCTCCCCCCTAGTTATCCCACCGCCCCCACCCTCCGGCACTTAAAAGTACTCGTTATTACCCTTTTATTCACAACAAAGTAAGGCCCTATATCCACTGCCTCTCGAGAAATAATTAATTTTTTTCGTTTTTGCAATTTCAAATCGCGATAATTCGCGAACTATCGGGTTCAGGTTGGAACGAGATTACGTGTTTCGTCAAGCCCTTCAATTTTGGTAAGAATATTTTTTGTGGGATCAAACCCGGCTGAGATTTGTCGGAAAAACCGTTTTCAAGTTCTTTAGATAGAGGATTTCCCTCTCCCTTTCATCGATTGGAAAAAATTACTTTTTTTTAATTTTAAGCAAAGAGGAGGAAATTACAAAAATAAAAAAACCATTAAAAATATAAAAATTTATTTGTACTAAAATACGTTAACATGGAAGACATAAATACTATTTTATAATAAAATTGTGGTCTTCTTTTACAACCAAAAACAACACATAAAATTACAATTTCGAGTACTCTCTCAACAACTTCAATTTAGTATTTTTTAAACACCTGCCTAATATCAAATCAAAGTAAATCGAATAACTTGGTGTAACAACTGAAAAATGATATGTCCAGTTTAACTATAGGTGAAAGATCGATTATTGCTTCATAATTAAATATCTTTTTTTCTAAAACTTTCAATATCTGCAAAAAAATTGTTGCATTTACCACAATCTTAAATGTCAAATAATAGAAAATAGGAACTCTTAGTACAAATCAAGTGTTCCATGATCTATCAAAATCTGACGATTGACCGAGTTTAAAGTATGGTTAATAAATATCAGATCAAAAATTGTAAGACTTAAGATCCAAAATAGAAAATAATATGAACAGACGTTGAAAGTATAAATATTCTAAATTTTTCTACCTAAACATCTGTAGAAAAAATACATTTACAATGATTTTTAATGTAAGTTTTGTCATTACTGCCAATAATCTGAAATAAGAAAATATGTTCTCATTTCAAATCAAGTGTTCTGTCAAAATCTGACGTTAACGACAATTGACCGAATTTCATGTAGGGTTAATAAATAAGAACCAAAATAGAAAATAGTATGTAAATATTTAGCTAGTATGAACTTTCTAAAATTTTTTACCGAAACCCTTTAACATCTGAAGAAAAAATACTTCATTTACAGTAATTTTTAATATAACTAAACTGTCATTACTGTAAATATTATAAAATAAGAGAAAATATGCACTCCTAATTCAAATCAATTTTTCCATGTTCTGTCAAACTCTGACGTTAATGACAGCCGACAGTTTGAAATGTGTAGAGTTAAATATTGAAGTTTCGTTAAAAAATTTATTTAAGATTTCGAACTTTGATATACAGTAAGTCTTTCAATTTACCATTTTTATTAATTTCTTGTATCTAAGTTTAAGAGTTTTTTTTGCCTAAAAAATGCCTTAAAATGTTATTGTCTATTTATTATTGTGTTTTTAATTATTAATACTATTTTAACATTTCGATAAATAGCGATACTTTCACTTTTAGGCAGGAAAACACCATGTTAAATATATTAATGTGTTTGGGTTAAGATCACAGTGAAAAACAGTATAAATTAGGGCCTACACAGGGATGGTGCAATTACAGGTTCACGTCCTACATAACGAGGACTATAAAGATCGAATTTTGAAGATTTAAAATGTTCCTAATCCTCTTAAGATAAATTGCACCGCCTATTAAGAACGAATCTTAAATAACGTTGATTTCAATCAAGTATATTTGGAACATTCACAACAATCTTGACATCCTCCTTTTAGGAGAATATTAAAAAAGTTATTCATATAGCAACCGATAAAATTTTGAACTTTAACAATTAAATATATCTATTTAAAAATAAAATTTATATTACCAAAAAAAAATTGGTTTTTTTTCTATACATTTGACTAACTATCCTTCCCTGATTATTAAACTAATCCTTACGTCAAACTCCCTCTATCTTTCTCAATTTTTAAATTTTCCGTCGACTCTGTCGGTACTATCATAGTGAGATGCAGAGAAGTCTGATGTTTTTCTCGTAATCGCTTTGCTAAAGGCGGAATAAACAATTTGGGATCGTGAGTTCGTTCTGGTTTTTTCGAAAACTTCGATATCGCATAACTCACAACCATTCCAACGATCAATGTAACGAGAATGCCGAAAACTCCGTTGTAGAGGTAAGATACCCGATGTATCCATAAGTATGATCTAAAAAAAATAAAAAAAAATGAACAGACGACAGACCATAGGATGATATATGGCAAGTGAATGGCGGTTGGCAGGATGATTGTTGATATGGTTATAATAGGTAAACGGATGATGATAATTGACAAGTTGGATCTTCTATTAGGAACAATTTGTACATTTTGATAGGATGACATGTGACAATATGATAGAATGAGTGAAGAGAAGTTGGCATATCGTCAGTGTCCTGGCAATACCTGACCTGGCAATAAGAACGCAGCTTTTAAAAACTTCCACAAAAACTTAGGACGCACTATAACCTCAAAACTACCGTACAATACTGTTAGATACGAGATATTTCATCGAAATACAAGATATTATTAGAACTGATTCATACTGAGGCAATTTTTTGCGAGTTACAAAATTCGCAATAAATGTAGATACGAAGCATTGCCAGGACTCTGACGATATGACAAGTGGCAGATGACAAGTGACAGAGTAATAGTTGATATTATGATAGTTGACAGGCTCTCTACGAGTTCCCAACGCATATAAGTATCCCGTATAAATTTAAAAAAAATAGATACCAAATTTTCCGATGTATCTACAATAAAACCACAATAGAATTCGTACGTACGATATTAAAAATCGACACAAAGGGGTAAAACAAATAGCTGAAATCAAAGAAAGAACATGAAAATGGTTTGAGACGTCTTATATTCTATGTCTGACTGGTTTTCAAAGATTTTACGGTAAAATAAAATAATTGCTACAAAGAGGCGGAATTCTAAGTGATTTCACATTAATGATGAATGCAAGTTCATAACCTACAAATTAAAACAATGTTATACTGATTATTAATTTTAAATACAAGTAGGATTAATCGTCTTACTTTTCAGGTTCACTAGAAGTTATTTTAGAGGTAGCGTTAATAATAACATGAAACTTATCACAGCCTTCTGTACTACTAGGCAGAGGAACCGGTGGTTTACTTCCAATGGCCATCCAAATTGCGAACGCCATTCCACAAGCCAGACCGATTACAGAACCCTGAAATTAAACATTAGCATTTATAAAATCTTATACTTTTTAACAAAGATTTTTTTTTTACACTTATTGCACAAAAGGTTAAGCCGGTTAAGCAAAAGAAATCGGGCCCACTGGAATAGTGCTGAAATAAATCAATTTTAAACCTCTGCTAACTCTGGTTTTAGAGATGTGGGATATTTTTGTTTTTAATTGACTCCGGGCTAACCAACTACAAACCAAACAAAGCAAGACATAATAATTATAATGTTTTTTCAAGGTTTGTAAAAAAAATTATAAATTAATTAATTATAAATTAACCTGCGCGAGAACTTGCCGCTATGATTCATTGATATAAAAGAAAATAAATTTCACATCATGTCACATTTTCATAAAGGCAATACTTATACAGATTCGGACAAAAAATATTTGTGGTATTACGGTTTACCTGTGCCCCTAAGACGCCGTTTCTAAGGGTTGTGGAGTAAACCACATTAAATAATCTGGAGCCCGAGCGTTTTCAGAAAGAAAAAGCCTTACAACCCTAAGGAGAGAAGATAATATAACCAGACAGTAGCTAGATTACCATTCACAAGGAGCCGGTTAGCTGTGTATGCTTTGTTTTACAATGGATATAAAAAGTTTGAATACAACAAATACTGTTTTTATTTATGTAAAATACTCACCGTTTCATTTGCTATCGTTGTGAACATGCCCAACGTAAACAATCCTAGTAACGGTCCGCCCACGACCCCGAATATGGTTAATGAGGCTTGTAGAAGTCCTCCAAAAAATTCAGCTAAAAATGCAACAGCCAAACATATTCCGCCGTATATTAACGAAATTACTTTGGTCTGGATGGTAGCCGTTCTTTCTGACAGCTTTCTTTTTGTTGCGATGAAATACAAAGGCTGCAATTAAAAACTTAACTAGGACATTTTTATTTGTTCATACAGATAAATTATCGATCAATAACTGTTCGTTTTTATGCTTTAATCTAAACGTTGGAATTTTCTTTGTGTACCTTTTCACCTACTAATATTTTGTATATACCTCCCATTCTAAAATTTGTCTTTGAGCTTATTGCATGAAAGAAAAGAACTCACCTAAATGACCGCGTAAGCTGAAAAGTTCTTATATGCTACTACTATATATATTATAAACAAAAATGGCGAAAAATTCATTAAAAATGGATATGAAGATCTGTAAATTTACAAAATTTAGTACTTTTATAAATTCAAATTGTCGTACAAAATACCTCAAACAATTTTCAGCGGTAGCAAATTTTGTAAAGCACGTTTCAGAGGATAATTAAATTATTTTCTATTTACTAATTTTTTTTTTAATTTGATAATATTTTTAGAGAGACTCGCTTGATTTGCTTAATTTATCACTTTTATTGTCGGTCTAGAGCGGAATTTAATAAATTTTATATTATTGAAGATTCATTTATTGCTTTATATTAATTATAGGGGCGTAGGGGCACCGCACCAGAATAATACATTTCCAAATTTTACCTTAATGTAATCTTCAATAGTTATAGCTGCTAAACTGTTAAGAGCTGCAGATATTGTTGATAATGACGCGCTGAATATGCCTGCTATGAATAATCCCGACAGCCCTGGTATTTTTCCCATTGTTTCAATTACGTAATAAGGCATCAGCTAAAAAACAAAACCTGTAGAAGAATTAAACTTAAACTTACAAAAATATGCGTTGCGATGTTATAAAATTAGATAAAATTGTCTTTACGTGCTTTCCTCAAAAAAATAAATTATTCTTAGACAAAAAATACAGATGTATAGTAAACTAAATAGTTAATTTTTCAGTACTTTTTGTTAAATTATTAATTTTGACAAATTTTTGACACAAATTTCAGAATGTTTTTAACAAAATACTTCTTCGACAAATATTTTCTTTAGACATTTTTTTTTTTGCAATTTTCTCTTTTAGACAATATTTCTTTTGGCAATTATTTTTTGGCATTCAAAAAATTTTTTGTATTTTATTTTTTTTATCAAATTATTTGTTTTTTTGACAAACTATAAAATTTTGATAATTTTAATTTATTTATTTTAAGTATTTGTGTTAGAAATTTTTCTTCTCCGCATACTTCAAAATGTTTTCGACCCAATACTTACTTCTTTGAAAAAAAGTTTAGACAATGTTATTTTTACTTTTTTATGCACTAAAAAAATTTTTTTGAACCTTATTTTAAATTTTTTTAACAAATTTTTTAGGCATTTTTTTTACAATTTTATTTTTAAAATTTTGATATTTTTTTAACTTTTAGGCATTTTTTTTAAATTCAAAAACAAATTTTTAAAAATTTATTTTTTTATCAATTTTTTTGATAATTTTCCTTTTAGATAAACCTTAAAAAGTTGATTTTTTCTTTTTTTTGCCAGTTTCAACAAAAAACAAAAACCAATTTCTCGAAAAAAATTTTTTATTTATTTACTTATTTAACTTCTATGTTTTGGACCAAATTTTTTTTAGACATTTTCTTTTCAAATTATTTTTTTTTTCAATTTTATTTTCATATTTTTACCAAACATTATTTTGACTTTTTTGTTACAAAAAATGTTTTTCGGTATATTTTTTTTCGATAAACAAAATGTTGATAATTTTGTCAAATCTTTTTCTTTTACTTCTAAAATACCATAAAAACTAAGTAAAAATCTTGGATATTACCTGATCTGCAGTTTTAATTTGTCCAGATTCAACTGGATCGCAGTTAAAATATCTTGAATAAATCGCTAATCCGGAAAAAGATGTGCACATACTGAGTGCTGTTAATATCGGCCAATTCCACCATAGCGCTTTCTGAGCGCTTTTCAGATCTTTAACAGTTAAATATCGTTGAACTTGAGTTTGATTAACACCATACAAAGATAAAAATGTTATTCCACCTCCAAGGATTAAAGACAACCAACTGTGTCTTACCGTTGGGTTCGGATCAAAGCTGAAAAAACAATAATAAGATTTTATATAGTGCGTGAATCATATGTTACCCCCTATCATTTCGTTTACGGAAAAAAAATTGAAAACTTGCTGACGAGTGGTCAATTAAAAGGGTTTAATTATCTATTCAACGATATTAATAAATAAAAAAACTAGAACATGCCTTACCAAAAATTAAAACTGACAAAATATGTGGATAAGACAATCTGGACCCAAAGATCTTTTTATAAAATGAAATTAATTCAAACGCAAAGTTCCTTTAAAAAGCCGACATTTATAAAAAGCGTCTAGACTTTAAGTCGGCGTATTATACCCAACCCCTTGTACCACATTCAGATTATTTCAATGTAAGGAACTAATGCAAAAAACCTTATCTATAGTAAGATCGCAATCGAGCCGGAGTAATATATCTGTCAGAACAGGAAAGTTCAGATGCGGGTGCCTATATATTATTTACGGGGTACATAAAATTATTTTTTTTGAATATATATTATTGAGTATTCTTTCGGTATGTAGGTACTTTACAAAATGTTTTTTGAGTTATTTGCAATTGTTATGTAAATGGTAGAGTTATCTGTTTGAGTAAATTAACAACATGGTATATAACAAATATTTTTCAAGACCTATAAATTTGACTATTAGGTATATATTAAATTGTTTAAATCGTTATTCATCATTGACTTCTTGGAAATCTTAGCTTAGCTTAGAAAGTAATCTGAGGTTCAAAATCTATAAATTGTATTAAAAATGTAAATGGGATAAATCCTTAGATTATAGAAATCTATAATCTAAGGGTAAATCGTTATTTTATCATCTTCTTGGAGATTACTAATGCCATGGAAAAACCAAAATGATAACAAGGGGGCAGAATTATAAGATTATAGGATTTGGTATGAAGATAAGATAGGTAGTTGCAGTTAGTATCTTGATCAGTTCCTAATATTACCTACCCTGTTTGATTAGCCTTCTATATTATCTATTATAGTAAGACGTTGGGGTAATTTTCGGTTAATAGTGACAGTAGTATTGAAAAATGCAGTGTGGTTCAAGTTCAAAGTTTACACCTATGAAACGTATAAAAAAGTGTGCGTTGTCAGTTATCGAGAAAATATTTGTAAGCAATGTTTATAATTGCCTAAGAATGGAAAGTCATTCGTTTTCTGTTGACGATACTGTTGAAAAGACAAAGTAATATGATGGATGTAAGATACAGTGCCACCTTTAATAATATCAGTAAATAATGACTCATCAAGTGAATATAGTGATTCAGAGACTTTAAAAAGTATATAATATGGAAGAATATGTGTTTGAAGACAGGGTTAGTTAAGTATTTAAAAATAAAAATAAAAATAGCGAGACAAGATTTGTTCCATTTTCAGTTGTCGAAATGGTGATTCCTCGGCTGACATTTGAATTGATTTATATTGATCAATGATTTTATGTTTTCTGGAATACTGTTGTATAATTTTTTGGTCATGAATGGAATAATATAATGTTGTTTTTTAGAGTATTGTGTTAATGTTCTGGTATTTGGGAAAATTGTTTATTTAAGTGATAACGCACACAGGAACTATGGTAATATATTTGCCTGATATCGAATATTTTGGCTTCGGCGTATAGGATAATCGTTGCGATATCGGGAGCTCTTGGAGTAAATTAGATAGAATTGTTATTTGTGTCTGGCCGCACGCCGAACGCAGAAATGCCGCAACCTATTGCATCAGTGAACAACCAATAAGCACCTTTAAGCACAAACCCACGCAAACCTTTTCATTGGTCAGAAAAGCCGTCACTAGTTAAATGCACAGAGAGAGCAACATGTTAGAAAAAGACCGATATATTGAAAAGCTAGTAGTTATACCACTCCTGCGAACAGGTTAGCTTGTATGTGGGGCATTTCGGCCAATTCAAACTTTAAACAAAGTAACATCACCGCTCTCCCACAACTCGGTGATAAATTTGTTGTTAGCTGACACGGCCAATTAATTTCAAATAATAAAATAAGTCATTTCGGACTTATAGAACAAACTTAACAATTTCACTGAGCATCTGCACCGAATTATAAAAGCTAGTTTGTTAGTCATTGTTAAAAACGTTAAACCATTCGTTATTTGTTCTATTTTAACTCTTCGTACAACTAGCAACAAACAGCACGTAGTACAAACAAGAAATACATTTTTTTTGCTGCCTCTTGATATAGTCAGGTTGAGTTTGGGAACATTCCGAAAATACAGGGAGTTCACAACACTCTCTAACACATTGAATTCCATATCTATCCCGGTAGTGATCTAACCACTCTCAAGAAAGCTTGAATAAGGATTTCTCAAAAACTTTTACGTAAACGAATTAATAGTTACGGGTAATACTTATGATATACACTAAGAAAATTTACTTAAAGATCTCAGTTCGATTTCCCTCAACGGCGATGTTCCATATTGCTGCTAAACTACCTTTGTCTATCCAAGCATATATTACGACGCTAAATACAGCGGCAAACATTAGTAGTGACTGGAAAACGTCTGTTATCAAGACTGCTTTCATTCCTCCTATAGTCGAATAAAATGTACAAACTATGCCTAAAAATAGAGGTGTTTTAAATATTCTGTTAAATTTTAACAGTAAAAATTTCACTTATTTCCACAAATATACAGGGTGTTTCATAGGTAAATGAACATACGCTAACTGTGGATAAAGGACACTTAGGCGAATAAGAAAAACCTATATTTGATATATCTAGCTCGCTTCATTACTGGGTGTTTTATCAATTACTCATTTCTATTATCTCCTGTATTTTCGGAACCACCCTGTATATTTATTTGATATTTGGCAAGCTTGTTCTACTCCATTAAGATAATCAAGAGACATAGTGACCAAAATTAAAATCCAGATCCGGCTTCAAAAAAAGTTATCCAAATGATTTTGCTCTTAAACAACACACTGTATGTCAAAATTTTAAAAATTGTGTTGCATATTCGAATAGAACGGAAAAGGTTTAATGGGAATACAAAGTTTTTGAGACTAGACATTTCATTCTACTAGTAAAATTTTAAAGGCAAACTTAAAAATTGCGAATTTTTGTGGAATTCGTGCACAGCTCTGTTCATCAATAGTGATTATCACTAGGGACTTGTTAGTTTTCAATATAATATTGTTAAAGTACCGAAGTAAACTCCTTTTTAAGTTTTTACTTAATAAAACATTGATGAAATATTAAAAAAATAATTATTATTTTCCAATTACAAATGACACTTATTCACAATTCACGAAAAGAATCTGCAAAAATGACAGGCTAAATATACAATAAACAACAATATTGAATCAAGTTTTTGGTTAAATTCTGTCCTTTTAATATTGGTTTATGATCCAGGCGAATCTTTTTTTAAAAGAGAGTGGTAAAATCTCAATTTTGCTTAATTAGGAAGCTGTAATATGGTCAACTAACTTTATTGTTCAATTAAAACATAACTAAGGAAAGACCACATTCCTAGAGTAAACTTTAGTAATTGGATAATTAGGCACGGGAGAATTATCAGTAGATGTTTGTTCCCGGATAAGGCCCAGTTTACTGGCGTATTTAATTAAAGAAATGCTCATATTTGGGCTGAAGAAAATCCCTTTGCGATGCGACTAGGTAAACCTGTTCGCAGCATACATTTTCTATAAATATTTGGTGTGGGGTTTCAAACAATCGTCTCATTGGACCACATGTCTTACCTCATACATTAACGGGTGAAGAATACTTAGAATTTCTGCAAAATATGTTACCTGTGCTGTTACAGAATGAGAATATTGGGGGAATGTATTTTCAACACGACGGTGCTTCCCCTCTTATAATTAAAATACTAATTTCCGAAAAAATAAAGTCAAAAACATTTAGGAATTTTATTTATCAAAATTATTTTAGTTTAAACTTATTTACTCAATATAAATATAAAATATAAACATTTAATTAAACCAGGTCGTTGCTGATGTGCAGAAACCCGAAAATCGATGTTAGATTGCCTAATTGAGAGACTATAGTAGAATGTAGGGCAATCTATCGAAACTACGGACTCTGCTCTGTCAGCGGTTTTTCTATAAAAACTATCCGGTGCGCGGAAAATGAGCCAGTAAGTTATTGACGGGGTGGCCGAAAAGGTTACCAGAAGAGAAGAGATCGGCCAAAAACGAAAAGTAGCGTTCTTTACCTTTCGTCAGAAGAATTATGTTTTATAAAGAGTTTAGTAAAATAATAATCGTTTGTATATCACAGCTCCGTTTTTGAGTAAAAGCTAAATAAGCCCTCTGAATGACAGACAAGTAAGTTGAGGAATCGTGATAGGCCAAAAAATCCGTTATGCTTAGGTAAGCGTTTATTGTTAGTTTATATTTAATCTATGTATGTTTTTAAGGGTGACCCAATAAAAGTTTTATTTGTTTTTTACTTCTCTTGCTAAATGCTAAATATTCGGGGAGAGACCTCTGTAACTTCGTAAAGGTCGAAAAGGCGTTTCGCCCTGGCTACGTAGCAGCCGCACGTAGGCCAATAGTGGACCTCGTGACAATAATAACTTGCCTAACTTGTGGTTAGGCAAGGGTGGATTGCATGAGTGGACCGTAAGCTCGCCTGATTTTAATCCCGTAGATTATTTCATCTGGGGATATCTAAAGTCAAAAGTGTATGTGACTAAAATAAATACCACGGAAGAACTTTGACCGTATTCAAAATGCTTGTGAGGAAATGAGAACTAACACAGATTATACAAAGAGGAAGACTATGTATTCAAGAAAATAATGGTTCTGAACAGCTTCTTTAGTTATTTTAATTGAACAAAAAATTTAGTTGTCCATATTACAGCTTAATTAAGCAAAATTGAAATTTTACCACCCTCTGTTAAAAAAAGATTCGCTTGGATCATAAACCAATATTAAAACGACCAAATTATGTAAATTTAGCCTACAATCTTGCGGATTCTTTTCATGAATTGTGAATTAGTGTTATTTGTAAATGGAAAATAACAATTATTTTTTTAATATTTCATCAATGTTTTATTAAGTAAAAACTTAAAAAGGAGTTTACTTTGGTATACCTTAAAAATATTATATTGAAAACTAACAAGTCCCTAGTGATAGTCACTAAATACAATTCCTAATGATGAACACAGCTGTTGCACGAATTCCACGAAAATTCGCAATTCTTAAGTTTGTTTTTAAAATTTTTTAATCCTTTAATTATAATACTTATAATTGCACACATTAATAGGGTATAATATTTTTTATCTCTGATACCTATTAAATTGCCAAATATCAAATAAATATAACAAGGTGGTTCCAAAAATACAGGGAATAAAAGAAAAGAGCAAAATTGATAAAACACCCTGTAACTCAGTAATGAAGCGAGTTCGATATATCAAATATGGGTTTTTCTTCTAAGTGTCCTTTATCCACAGTTAGCGTATGTTCATTTATCTATGAAACACCCTGTATAAAACGTTATATGACTCAATAGTACGTACCTACTGATAAAATTGCAGTAACTTTGGATATACCCGTAAGTGCTTCGATTACAAGTGCTGGAGCATAAAGTACGATACCCATATACAGGGTCATCTGAAGTGTATAGGATAGGGAAGCTGCCAATCTCGCAGTTTTTCCGAATCTCAATTCTAAATACTAAAATTTTGGTTATCATTTTGTTTTATTAAAATAAAATACGCAAAGTATATATCGTTTTAGTAAAAAATGAAGATGATACTTTTTTATTTGTTATCATGGTTACTGGTTATGTTTACTTATTCTAAAATCTCAGCAATGTCTATATAATTTGACAGTTTTATAAATTGAATGGAATATTTCAATCATTTTTAGTCGAAAAATTTAAGTTAAATTATAAGAAAATTGTGAAAAATCAAGACGACTGAGTAAAAGTTCCAGAAGGGGTTGGGGTAGCTAAATATACGTTTTGAGGGTACAATATTGGTTTTTTACGATTTGTGGCTGAAATGTGCATCTTATCGAAAAAAGTTGTAGATAATTAAAAAATCTAAAACTTTTGTATTAATCATTTTTCAACTTAACCTCAAAATTATCGGGAAAAGCGCTAAAAACAGTTTTTTTCGTTTTTAATTATTATCTCCCCCAAAAATAATTTTTTTTTATGAAACTCGATGAAAACGTTCTTTGTTGAGTTTTAAATAAGCTCTAATTATTTTATTATTTTTCGATTTTATAAGAATTTAAATTAAAAAAAAGTTTAATTTTCCATATTTTTCCATACAAACAATAGGTATATATTTTTTTAATACCATCTTAAAGTCGATGTTTCAACGAAGAAAATGAGCACTGATAAAAATTGAGAATTTGTAAACTAACTTTTTCAAAAATTAGGCTTTTTTTTATTTAAATTCGTATACAACTAAAAAATAAAAATTTTGCATTGAAAAAATTACAGCTTGTTTAAAACACATAAAAGAAAATTTTCACCAAGTTTCATAAAAAAAATTATTTTTGGGGGAGATAAAAATTAAAAATTACTTATAATTTACTCTAAATTTTCCGACCACCCACATACTGCTAAGAATTTTTCAAGAATTCGTGTATTTAAAATCGGTTTGGCCCTGGTCTAATTTTAGTATATATTTAATAAAAAAATCTTACCTCATAGGCACTAGTGGCCTGTAATTCGAAAAATACTGGTAGATAAAGATAAGCAGCTACCGGAGTAAAAATTCCGTACGAGAAATTAATAATAACAAACTGTATCCCGTATCTGTAATTTTCACTGGAAACTCCTAGTAAAGTTATTGCAGACATAAACGATGCCATCAATGAAAATGCGACCGGTCCTATGGACATATTTTTGTCCGCCAGCAAATATTCCTAAAAAAATAAGGGTGCTGAAAAAATTTGCTACCATCTATTACAGAAAATTTATAAATAGAGGGGCGAAGAACCACACTATATAAATGGTCTCCAGGGACGGCTGCCTGTCAATCAGGCAAAAATACGGCCCCAGGGCCTGACTCCATCAACAGAAGAACGCTAAAACATCTACCTGAATCCATGTTTCCGATCTTAACCCTTCTCCTCAAAGCCTGCCTCTCCCAATCCTACTTTCCCCTTGCCTGGAAATCCGCCAACACCATCCTAATTCCAAAACCAGGCAAGGACCCCAAATCCGTACATTCCTACCGTCCCATCTCTCTCATATCAGTCCTTGGAAAACTCCTTGAACTTCTGCTCAAGGAGCAATATGGACCTATTGTGAAGAGAGAAACATCATCCCTCAAACCCAACATGGATTCAGAAACCACCACTCCACTCAGGACGCAATCTCCTCTCTCCACACAATTGCCGTCACGGCAGTTAACTCTAATCAAATCTCCTCAGCCGTTCTTCTGAATGTTCAAAAAGCCTTTGACCAAGTCTGGCATGCCGGATTAGTCAAAAAGCTCATGAACATAGGTCTCCCACTTAACATCACTAAACTCATCCACTCTTATCTCTCGGACCGTACCATCAAAGTCAAAGTAGGCAACGCCCTGTCCGAACCTTTCACTCCCCTCGCTGGAGTGCCCCAGGGCTCCGTCCTGGCCCCCCTCCTCTATCTCATCTACACCTGCGACCTCCCGCCCCCAAACCACCCATCATCAACCCGCCTTCTATACGCCGACGACACTGCTCTGATTTCGGTAGCCCAAAACTCTAACCAACTTAGCATCAGAACCCAAAACCTACTGAATCAGTTCACCAGCTAGAGCAATAGGTGGAGGGTCTCATTGAATCCTCAAAAAACACAATTCATTATCTTTAAACATCCGAATTCAAAAAGACCCACCCAGCTCCCCCAAGACGTCATTGTAAACCTCCAGGGAGTCAGGCTCGCTCAACAAAGGGAAGTAGATTATTTGGGTGTTCGACTCTCTCAAACACTTAAATGGTCTCCTGACCTTGACAACACGCTTAACAGAATGCGTAAACGAGCCCGACTCCTTGGCGCTTTGTGTGGCCGGTTTGGACGGTGCAACACCAAAACCCTCATACACACCTACAACTCCTTCATCCGCCCCGTTACAGAGCAGTCCCATATGGCGTACTACCCCCCCATCTAGCCCGAAAAATTTCCTCACTCGAGAGACGTATCCTACGACGATGTCAATATCTCCCCTATCTGTTTCCTTCTAGAGAAGTTTACAACAACGTCTCCAGCGCCCCAATTCTCTCTCGTTTCCAACTCCTACGGAAAAAATACGTCTCTCGCACCCTGAATGGCTCAAACACCCACGCCCAAAATACCCTCCTCACCCCATGGCGACCTCGTCGTCTCCCCCTCTTCAGGAAACCCAAAGCAAACCCCCACAGCCCAACCTCAGACTTCTGGCTGACGCCCAAGACCTCCCCCTCCCCCCCGAACACCGGGATCTAATGGACTCCGCCCCCCTCTCCATAAGGTAAACCCCCCACAAACCCCAACCCCCCAACATACAACACCATAATAATACAATAATATAATAAATAGAACATAAGAACCACCTGTACAGAATCGTGATTTAGGTTTTCGTGGTTTTCCTAAATCATATTTCCCCCCTTCGATTGGGTACCGTTTTCCCCAAACATAAGGGTGGAAATAGCAAAATTGGCGATTCTTAGATAAAAAACTGGGAAACAGCTCCTGCCCACACAGGCCCCAACCAACACACACAAAACAGAACACACCAGCGCGCATAAAAACCTTAGGAAAAATTAGCTAGCTAGGTTACTAATATTGTAATCAGGGCCTCACCCTGAAAAGGAGGAAAACTCCTATAGCTGGGAATTAGGAAAATGAAATGTCCTAGAAAAATGTAATATATACCAAATGAAAATAAAAAATAATAAACTAAAAAAAAAACGGCTGCTTAGGTGAGACAGAATCTTTACAATAATAGTCGGGAATCTGAGGTGCTGAATTCGACCACCTCTATAAAACTCGTGAACATCCACCTAAAAAAACATGAAATCCTATGTAAAATGACCTGCCGGATTCGAATTTTTTGTTCGCCCTTTGATCCGGAATTGCGAAATGTGTCAAAATATGACATTTTCGAAAAAACTGAAAATTTTCCTTAGAATAATATTTATTGCAAACTAGTGCGTTACTTTGTTAAATGATGTCCGGTTGTTATGAATTTTGGATATGATATTTTTCAGTACTTTTCTGACCTAGTTTCATAACAATTTAAAATATAGGAAGTCTCATAAAAGCCACGTAATTTTTTTTTGGCTAGAATTCACAAAATATCGTCATTTTGCAGAGTAAAATGGTGAGTCGAGAAAACTTTTTTATCTTTAGAGAGTTAACTAGTATAAGCGAGAAAAATGTTGCCAATAGAGCAAGGAAACTTTTTTACTTTAACTTTTTTTCATACGACGTTTAGTTTGGGTTGTGTAATTTTTTAAAACCGGAGGAAATTGAATCGGCGCGATGCATCTCTTGGCATTGCCACTGTTAGAATGCTGTGGAGCGAATAAAACGATCAGTGTGTCAGAGAGAGTAAACACCACAGCCTTCTTCAAACGTGCAACAAAGATGACGCGCATTACAATATTATTATGACACTATAGGGATTAAAACACAATATTACTATTATCTAATTAAAATACTTATTTTTCAACGCATTTTCCCTCACACTGGCAACTTATATTGCATCTTACATTTGCTTTCAGGCATTTGCACTTTACATTAATTTTGGCACTATACAATTATTGTCTTTGCGTTCGTAACCAAACTTTAGAATTTCAGGCAGATCTGCCTTTAACATATATGCCGTTTTAAAAATTGCACATTGTTAAAATGCCCTTCTCACATAAAAAATAAAAGAATCTTCAGTCGGCGGCAAATCCCTAAACCCTAAAAAAAGATCATTATTAAAACCTTATTTACCAGTATAATAGTATAAACGTCAATGATATATTTTAAAATGTAATAGGTACACAGAGTTCTATAGTGAGCAAGAATCGTTAAAAAATATCATATCTTAGGAGCATTATTACTAAGGACAGTTTGTAAAAAAAATTTAAGCTTATTTAGACTTAATCTTTACCTTATATCTGTTTTGCAAGTTGGAAACATATGAGCTCTTAATTCATCCATATTTCCTCTAGAGTCTTTTCCGCCATACAAATGCTTAAAGAATAGTCTACATGATGTTAGTAATTCGGCAGATATTTCATATGAATCACATGTAATACTTTTGGTTTCAAAAGACAAAACATTCATCTCATCTAGTTGTTGAGACAACACTATTTTTAGGGCTCTTTTTTGCCTTTTCTAAACAATATATTGATAACAAATTGTCTGCTAATATTTTAATATCCAGATGCTTCACGTTTGCTAGTGCTTTAATGATTGAGAAACATGGGATAAATTTCTTTTCTCTTTCCATCCAAATTTCGACATCTAAGGTAACCGAGTAAAGCATTGATAAAATAAAAACATCTGTGTCCAATGAATAAATAACAAATACATTAAACGGAAAGGGAAAATGCATTGAAAAATAAATATTTTAATTAGATAATAATAATATTGTGTTTTAATCCCTATAGTGTCATAATAATATTGTATAATGAGCGTCATCTTTGTTGCACGTTTGAAGAAGGCTGTCGTGTTTACTCTGTCTGACACATTGATCGCTTTATTCGCTCCACAGCATCCTAACAGTTGCAATGCCAAGCAATGCGACGTGCCGATTCAATTTCCTTTGGTTTTAAAAAAGTACACAACCCAAACTAAACGTCGTATGAAAAAAAAGTTAAAGTAAAAAAGCTTCCTTGCTCTATTGGCAACATTTTTCTCGCTTATACTAGTTTCCCGACTAAAACCGCTATTTAAAAATTAGGCCTTCTTTCTTCTGTGTGTTTTAGATGCAGATTTTTTTTAAGAAGTAGTGCAGTAAAATTCCCCGCAAATACTATTTTTAATACATTGAATTTCAATCTGGCTCATAGTATTTCCTTATAGATGCGTTATAATCTTAAATAAACTACACGAACGCACTTATGGTAACGCCTTCTGTTGTTAGTTATGATCCACAACAACAGTATCAGACTCACTTTTTTTTGTTTTACTTTTAACCATTCAAACAAAATATTCAAACATTCAAAGCAAAGTAATTTGCATAAGTTACACTCGGTGATTCATTTATATTTTATTATTTGTCAACTGGATTGTTGTAAAGGAAACAGACATAGAAAAATGTCAAGAATGCTATTCTCTTTATGCTAAAGAAAGACAAATTTTTTCTGAATCTCATATGAAAATGGGTATTAATAAAATTTTTTTGGAAATAAATAATAATCCCTTTATTAAGACCTTCGTAAGTACTATAGACTCGTAAAAAAATTCAGTTTGGAATTTATTTAATTTGATTCGACACCGAAGACCGGTTTCTGACTTTTGACTTCTTCAATTGGGCCTACCTTATCATTCATTCAAAATAATGTTTATATAAATTAGAAAAAAATTTTTTAATAAATAAAAATACACTTTATAATGCGTAATAATCCAGAAATTGATTTATATAAATAAACTAATATAATCCCCCGTTTTAAAGGATGCTGAACACGATGGCAGTGGTTACAATTCTTTTAGAGTTGACCCCACCCCTTTTGGGGTTGGTTATTGGCCGTTTGGGGGGTGGGGCCAACTCAAAAAGAATTTTATTTTTCACTTGAGTTGTTGGCGATTGGAGAGCTCTTGGTAGACACTACAGGAAAACTGATGTTGTCAGTAGATTCCCCGCGAAATTTGGCCAAAAAATTAGATATGCGGTGTTGGTGCTTAGACGACGATATAACACAAAGCAGCAATGACATTCACTAAATATAATGAAACACTGACAGCAAACGTCAAAATATCAAAAAATCGGTTTTTCATTAAACTAAAATCAATTTTTCGTCGGACAACATTCATCCCTCGGGCGTTAGGATCTATATATAACGCACTTGGAGCATAAATAATTAGTAACGCTTGCCATCGTGTTCAGCATCCTCGAAAATGAGGGAGCATACTTTGTGGGCGTCAAAAATGTATTTGTATTTTTCGAGGTATTTTCCGACTCACAGAATGCACTATTTATACGGGGTGTTTCATTGGAAAATGCGCATACAGTAAGGGTAGATGGAGGACACTGAGGTTCTTCTAAATAACCTCATTAATTGATTTATTAATTTTCCCCATTTTTTCAATTAATCATAACTTATGAACCACCCTATACATTTTTATAGTATTTGGTTTGTATGTTTTTTGTCCACAGTGGCGTCAATTAACATAATAAAAGTCTTATTCCAGGTCCGGCCTTAAAAAGATTAATAAGTAGGTTTCGAGTCGAAACAACACCCTGTATATCAATATTTTAAAATTTTATTTTCAAATTTGGAATGAGCAGAAAAAAATAAGTAAGACTAAATTTATTTGGTGTTTCCGCATACAACTTTTTTACTTATTAACTTGAGTAAAATCTAGATGTTTCGATAATTGAAGTGGCACAATATTAAAAAAAAAATTTCTTCCCCAAATGGTACTTTGACAGCTTTAATCCATAAAATCATCAACTATTTATTCTTCTCCTAATTTCTGGAACCCAAACTTATTGAAAAACGAGGGGACATGTCCGTATTTGGGACAAATTATTATTATCAATGAATAGCTTTCCAACACCCTGTATGCGTAACAAAATTATCAAAAAATTATAAAAATGAGGAAAAATGCCCATTCCGAAAAAAGCGTAACTTTATTTTAAACAAAAATAACATTGCAACAAATTAAGAATTAAGAAAAGAATTAGACACGAAAAAATGTAAACAACATAACTTATAAACAGTTGTTCAAAGTGGCCTCCAGTTTGCTCAATGCATTTCCGTGCTCTTGAAGTAAGATTTGTAATTGACTTTCTAATCATAGATTGGTCGTTTCTCAGTTCGTCGCATGCCTCCTCAATTCTTCGTAGAAGGTCCTCTCTAGGTCCTTCAGTTGAATAAACTTTTAATTTTAAATAACCCCAAACATGGTAATCGATTGGATTAACATCGGGCCAATTTGGGATATCAAACCTAAAGTGTATTATTTACTAAATTAAACAATACGTACAGACTGCTTTATTTTATTATTATTATTATCAGAAGAACAGAGAAATGATCATTAGACGCGGATAAAGAAAATTCTAGTTTTTTTATTTTCTGTTATCTTTAACCTTTAAAATGTAGATTTGTTGCAACGTTATTTTTGTTTAAAATAAAGTTATGCTTTTTTCGGAATGGGCATTTTCCCTCATTGTTATCATTTTCACCGAACAAATTGTTCGGTATCTGAATTCAATCTGTGTGTGTGTGTGTAGCTTTTTTGTGTTTATGAATTTTAAAATTCTGATTTCAGATTTTGATAGAGCATCAAAAAGTAAGGTTAGGGTTTGATGTGCCCCTCCGTACCACTTCGGGAACACCTTCAAAATGCGGTCCAAAATATGAAAATTTTGAAGTTTAAAATAACATTAAATTTAAAGTAGACACATAGTGAATGAGAATTTTTGGTAAAAGTGAGTAAACTGTGGCTGTGTTGATTAGAATAAGAACTGTCAATCTAAAATTTTATTAATACTTTCATTACAATTTGTTCGGTCTATGGCAATGCTAGAAAAGCATTCTCAACTTGTTCTTTTTAATGTAGCGCAATGAGCAAATGTAATGATAATTTTTTTACGCATACAGGGTGTTTGAAAGTTAGTCGTTGATAGTAATAATTTGTCCCAAATGCGGACATGTCCTCTCGTTTTTTAATAAGGTTGGGATCCAGAAATTAGGACAAGAAGAAATAGTTCATGATTTTATGGATTAAAGCTGGAAAAGTACCATTTGGGGAAGAAAAGAAAGTTAATAAGTAAAAAAGTTGTATGGGGAAACACCAAATATATTTAGTCTTACTTATTTTTTTCTGCTCTTTCCAAATTTGTAAATAAAATTTTAAAATATTGATATACAGGGTGTTGTTTCGACTCGAAACCTACTTATTCATTTTTTTAAGTCCGGACCTGAAATAAGACTTATTTTTATTATCTTAATCGAAGCCACGGTGGACAATGAACATACGAACCAAATATTATAAAAATTTATAGAGTGTGGTTCGTAAGTTATGATTAATTGAAAAAAGGGAAATGATTAAGGTAACAAAAAAGGAACGCGATTGCGGAGGTTCAAGTGACATCTGATATGCTTTGTCAATGGAATGACCCCTCTATTGACTTATTGGATTGGAAAGCCTAACTGACGAAGCCGAAAGGCAAAAACCGGTCTTAGGTTGTCGATTCGAATAAATTAAATTCCTAACTCGTTTGCTTACTTACTTTTGTAGTTTTCTGTTTGCCTCCTGTAAATCTGTAATATATACCAATTGCGGAGGATGTGGCCAGTACCAAAGCAATAACTACATAGTCCCAAATGCCAAAATGGTGTTGCATTTTTGTAATTAAGTGAAATCTGTAATAAAAATAAATAATTATTAAACGAACAAGATCGTGTACGCAAAAATTGGAAAACAAGAAATTTTTGAACACTGACATCGAAATTTTTAATCATTTTTTTGGCTAAATCGACAGATATGGTACCGAGGATTATTTTGTTCATTCGTTGAATCTCTTATACTACAGTAAATAGAGACAATTTACCATAGACTAAATGAAATTTTGCAGGTAGTTTTTGGTCAAAGGAACGAACTCAAATCCAAGTTTTCGACCTTCAACCCCTTGCAGAAGGGTGATTTTTGGGGGTAAGTTTGTCATTGTCATTTTTAATCTTACAAAAAAACTTTCAAGAGCAATTTTGTAGAGAATTAAATTTGCAACAACTTTCAATTCTTGACTTTTTTTCATGACTGTTTCATTTTGTTTATAATAATTGTTTAAAAAATTGAAAAAGTTTGGAAGTTTTTTTAAATCAAATCGGAGGAAACTAAAAAAAACGAAAAAAGCACTTTTGCAATTTTTTAAACAATTATTATAAACAAAATAATGCAGTTATGTCAAGAATTGAAAGTTGTTGCAAATGTAATTCTCTACAAAATTGCTCTTGAAAGTTTTTTTGTAAGAATAAAAAGGGGTTGAAGGTCGAAAACTTGGATTTGAGTTCGTCCCTTTGACCAAAAACTACCTGCTTCAGCTTCAGCTTGCCCCTGTACTATTATCCGTATAGATTACTCACAAACTAAAAATCTACAAGATCGATGTTTTTTAATCTACTCATCGAGCTCTATAAGAAGGCGTTTATAGTAAGAAGACTTTTTGTACGATTTTTTTTTATTTTTCCGTATATTTATCAGGAAACTATTAAAAATAAATAATATTATAATAACTTTAGCACTCATTCAGTAATAACGCGATAAAATATTGCAAATATATAACATAGCTTGACAAAGTATAAACAAACTAATTAAGAAATAATAAAGACAACATTGATACCAAATTGATACTAGAAATTAAATTCGTTTACTACAGAAGCAAATCTTCGTGAAATAAATATGCTGAGACGTTCTAGCACATTTAATTATGCGTCGATCGTTTATTATGGGTGGCCATATTAGTGTTTGTAAAAAACTAAAGTAAAAAACAGTTTTCTTAAAAGAAAAAACGTTTAATAGCTTAACAAATATACAGAAAAATGTAGCAGACATAAAAGTTATCAGATATAAATTATTTTTATTAAAATTATTTGGTTAAAAATATACCTTATTTATTTTAGCGAGGCAGTGACGTCACACGGCAAAAATCTGCGGCGTTGCCAGGTAGAATTTTTTTCGTTCACTTAAAGATAAAATTGTGCCATTAGAAAGTTATTGCAAAGCCAAACTTTATTAAAGGATACTGTAATAAAGTATCCTGTATTACGAAATGTCACGATTGGTTTATGAGAGTTATTGCAACGGTCCTCATCGGCATACTTTATTTTGACAGTCCTTTATTCTGACAATGACATGAATCGTATTATAATTCTATTGCGGTACTTAGAAAGTCAACCAAATATCTTGAAACGGACTATACCTAGTAGGAATTATTTTAAATCAATTTTTCTTTCTGTTTAGTGGAATTTATGTTGCTTTATTGATATGTGAAAAGGTCCAAGGGCTGTAAAATAATTTAAACGCCATAGGACCATAAAAAATCGTTTAAATAACTTAAAAAAAAATATTTTATAATTTAATGAGCTTTATATAAATATTGGCATTCTAAGAAAAAACAATCTTATTTACCTACAATTATTATAACTAAATATTAAACTAACCTTGTACGTAATTTTTTACTGACTTTTATCAAATATTAAATTACGAAATTTTAATTAAACTTAAATTTTCACAGGTATGAATATCCACAATAAGGCGGTACAGACAAGTTTTTATCTTAATAATTTAAATAACACACAAGTCATAATATATAATGTTTATAACGTATTTTATGGTAGACCTTTAATTGTACTATAACAATGAACAATTTGGGATTATTTTTAATTAGACACATCCAAGACTTAAATGAATATAATACGTAACTGGTTGCATTTCTTTAAAGACCTTGAAGTTATTGTAACTTCACAATTGGAAGTATTAATTTATCAAAAAACCGTTTTATACTTTAATGTAACACCCTCTATTCAATAAAATATTCATCTGATAAATTCTGTCCGATAAAACGTAAAAATAACACAAATAAACGACAATTAATTTTAATTAATTATTAAGTTGCCAAATTATTCATGCACTTCATTACATCGAGTAACTGTAGATAAATGCAATTTACTTTTATTAATAAATTAAAATACATTAAAAGTATAACAACTTGCATTATAATTGTAATTTAAAATATATACGGTTTTCCCATGACCACATAGAAAAGTAACAGATATCGCACTCTATACTCCGACGGAAAGTGGTCAATATTAACACGTGTGTGGAAAGTATTTTTTATTTCGCTTTTGTTTAGCAATACATTATATTTAGATATGAAAGCACAAAATGTTTAATACACATCAGTGCTTAATGCGCGTGTGCACTCTGAAATGAATTTGATCGACCTAGCGATTGCACATGTTTTTATTTTTTTAATTTATACACTTTCCACTCTAGCGCCCGAGCTATAAACTAAATGAGAACACTTCTTCGTGACCGGATAGACCCTGCACTGATTCGTTTAGCTGCACTAGTCATGACACCCCCTCCACCCCCAAATCATGAACATTAATTTTTTTGTAATTAATATTATTACTGAAACAGATGGAAGAGCTGTATTATGTAACTAACGACATTTGCACAATACCTTCGTGACCCTCTCCTGGATCCGCCTCTGTTTTGTAACTAGCGTCTACATCTGATCCGGTTTTCGAGTGCCAACGGTGTTGCCAAATGCCAATACAATATATTTACTTGAAATATTACTTTGTACATCATTTTTTTGAGCTAAGCTGACCTAACGTACCCCTACCTTACCTGACATCACCCTGTAAATAATTGATGTGTTACATTTTATTCATTTTTGGTAACATGTTTCTTGCATTAGGTTATGCGATAAGTTTGGCAACAGCGTGGGCACTCGAAAAACGGCTGGGAAGTAGACTATTCTTGTTTACTATACTATAAAGTCAGGCCAAATGATCTAATCAATAGACATATCAGTTTGCAATAATAACCTATTCCAATTCAAATAAAGTTGCCGTACTTATGAAAACTGCCATTTTTATTATGTATTTCCAAAAAAACCACGTTTTATATTTAACAGTAATATCCGTAAATTATTTATTTTTTTGTTTACAATGAATAAACTATTAAAATATGTTAAATTAATAATTAGGCCTTGATCAACGATCAGATTTTTCGTAAACAATTATTCTACACTGTTGTCAGATTTCATTGTTTTTTGAATTAATAGTAAAAAAATCTACCGAGTTATAAATAACTTTTAAATTAAAACCGTAAATAGTTTATTTACTTATGAAAACAAGTACTTTAGAATCGATTAAGATTGGAAAAAATTTATTAGTCGAGAAGATTCATTTAACTTTCAAATTAGCTATACCTACCATGGAATTTAAATTAAGGCCACAATGGATATAGTTTGAGTTTTGAACTTTGGACTATATTATACAAGTTTATTAATTTTTCCGTTTTTTTACTTTGTTTTGGACATTCTACAATAAATATTTGTCTCATGATCGAAACAATTTTGCATCATAAATGGCTTAAAATACAGAACAGAACCATTTACTCTACCCATTACTATTTTTATGTATTCTCAAGAATTTAAATTATTTTATTTATTGTTTAAATTTCTATAAAACAAAACAGCCGGATTTGCAATAACTAGAGACCCGGCAACGTCGCACCGAAGTATCTAATTGAGGTTAGAAACTCGCGGTATCGATTAAATTTTCTAAATATAAGAAACTTTTGAACCCACCTGTAGTAAAATGAAAATAGCACAGGTTCCAAAAGCCGAAAAAAAGTATATTTTATTTTGTACGAAGCACAATCATGACATCATTGATCAATAACTTTAGTTTTCTTTTTACACAATTTACTTGAACAACCGTTAACCAGCGCAGATCCAACAGTAATGAATAAATAATAACGCACAGAAGCACACGTGAAGTTCGTGCCATGTGCGCTGATCAGGACTGCACTGGCACGAAATTTGAATACGAAGTGCAAAACTGTCAATAATTGCAAAATAATTGTCAAAAATGGCTCAAAATATTTTCTTAACTGAAGATTACAATTACTGGTAAGTTTAACATAAAATTAGTCAATATTAAATTTTGTGGGGCCGGAGAACTGAATAAAATTACAATCAAATCCAGTGCAACACACTGACAGAATAAAATTATTTTTGGCTTTATTTGATATGAGCAACGCTTGAACGTAATTTTTAACCTAAAACGCCTTCCAAATGATATTTTAAATATACAGAGTAACTTTCTAAGCGTAAACTTTCCTTAGTCCTGTCATAATGTAAGAATAATGCTGGAAAATAAAATGTTATCTCAGACTTATTATCTAGGTACAATAAAAATAAAGTAGACAAGACTGATGTTTACTATATCATCCCCAAGCAAACAACGTTTAAATTTTACCAATTAAAATGATCAATCATTGATAACATCTAAGCAGACGTTAACATTGACAGACCATAATTAGTGACCTAAATGTGAATAGTAAACAAAAACGTTAGGTGAATTATTGCTTTTAAAATTACCTATAAAATGGTTGTTTCAAAAAATTTGATTGAGCTTTATAAATATTTTATTTGAACTGTAAGTCTTTGTTTTATTGTGTTTTTGTATTTACTTATTTAGAATGATTTCTTTTGAGCAACAATCTTTTATCTAATCCTTGTCTGAACTTCCTCTCTTGTCAACTATATTTTTGTTGAAAGTTGAGTTAACTTTCACACATCTTACCATATATGTATTAGCTAAGAATATTGACCAAACGCCCTTACATATCTTATTTTTTTTATTCTTAATACTTTCTTTGTTTGTTTTATACAATTAGAGAAAGAGATTAAATAATTAAATAATGATAATAAACTTCTTCATTTTCACTTCATATTGGCTACTCTTACATCTAACCCTTCAACAAAAAACATAGACTATATAGTTCAAATTTAAGTATAATTACAAAAGCAATAAATAAAAAAGATTAAAAGTGTTCTATACCCATAAAATCTGTCAATTTCATACATAACCTCGAAATACTCGCCCCTTACGTCTTCGCTGAACCCCCCTCTAAAGAAATTGTTAGGCAGCATGAAATACATGTGTATTTGCGGTTGCATAGTTACCATTTCTCGGATAAGGACGACATCTAGCATTTTCAGTCGTGGATGGAAATTAGATTTCTATTGACATGAACACAACTTTATGCGATCTAGCGGTATAAATTTGAACTGCCCAAAACGCGTAATGTTTGTTTGTTTATCTGCAGTTTGACATTTGAGCATTTGAATTTGAGCGCGAACGAAACTAATATGAGTAACTTGTATAGAAACCTCTTTTGTATAAATTTTGCAGTATGAGGTCAGTGCTGTTAATAGTTGTGTTTGATATCCAGAAATAATACAAATGAAACAAATTGTAAATTTAAGATGTTTATATATTCATAGAATAAAATAAATTATGAAAAAAAATTAATTCAATGGTTGCGAGGGACACATATTTATAAATGCACTACACAATACTACAATTTTGTCCAATGCAGAATATAACCATCTCTTTTTTTAGACAACTTATACTCATTGGTATTGTTTCATGAAAAATCTTTTTTTTTTAAAGACCAATAATTCGTCCTACATGAATTCGTACAGTGGCAATATTATGTGTATTTTCCAAATCAGTGGGATGTAGTTGATTTCTTCCCTTTGTAAAGGCTGGAATATTTGTAAAGAATATTAATTGAATTAAAAAACCTCTGTCGGCTAAAACAATATCACCTGGTAAAATTAAATTTAAAAAACCACAGTTTTCTGTCAAAAATTTGTCACTATTGTTTTAACAGAGCAGGTTTACCGAAAATTTACACAAGAAATAATAAAAAAAATACATATAAAAGATCGCCAAAAATACCTGTTATAAAATGCCTAGAACAAATACGTCTATTATTTACTTGGCTTTCAGAAAATGTACCTCGTTTCAAAGCTTTAATCAAATCATTTTTTCATTTACTAGACAACGAATTTAAATGATCCCCCCGTTTGTCAAAACAGCAGGAAACACTACAAAAATGTGGAATTTTCTATTTATTTCTTCTGAATAAAGAACTTTAAAAAATATCTTTCTGATGTTTACATATGAAACTAACGTTGTCATAAAGTTGCGTGCCTACCAGTAAATATGGCCGACCTGTCACCTATGTCATCCTGGAATGGTCTGTATTCAAGTCAACACAACAATCCAATGTAAATAAATGCAATCAGAATAACTGTCTTCTTTAATTAACTTTCTCGTTTGCGTTAACGAAACCCGAATTCTTATCGTTATACAAAATGCATGGTAGAATCAAAAAATTTTGTAGGTCCCGATATTATATTTTTATGTCGGGAAGACATGGTAAACATTAAAAAAAAATGTAATTGTCCAGCCAAAATCGGCATTTTTCGAAAAAAAAATTGAATTGGCCGCCATTTTTGGAAAAACAATAGTAGAGAAAAATTTTTTATTTTAAAAAGAAGGATTTTGTGTGTACTTTTGTCTAAGAAAATCCAACATTTTATTTCTTTATTTAAAGCGCCCAATTTAGGTAATAATAAAAAAATAAAAATTCGATTTTTAAGAAAATTCAAGGATTCTTTGGTTATTTATTGCCAATTCAGTAAAAAAAAATAATGTGCGCGAATTCGTTTTTTGAGGTTAGGATGCATTTTTAAAAAAACCCTGCCATAGGGATCGATCTGTATAAAATCGAAAAAATTTGAGTTAGCCCTTACATAAATATTTTCGTCTAATTTCACTCCACTAAAACGCGTAAGAATATACAGAAAAACATTTGGAAATATTTGAAGAATCATATTTTCTAATTCACTTTTAAGAGGAAAATTCCAGCGACACCTAGTCCATTGCAGATAGTGGCCAAAACAGTTTTTAAAACTTTAATAATAATTATTTCTTTTTTTAGCTATAAGAACCGCAGTTCCCTACTCAGGCATGGAAACAAACACGCCCTTGTTTGATAGTTTCAGGGTTGCCAAATATACGGTGTGAAAACTACCAAATTGCCATCCCGCTACTTTTTTTATCGTAGTAAAATAATTAAAATGACAAAATTAACTAACGTTTATTAAAAATTATGTACAAACTAAAAAATTACGAAAAATTAAGCATTAAAAAAAATGCTCGTATTTCATTGTTCCATTTCTGTAACTCCAAAAACGCCTTGTAAAAGTCGGGCTGCTAAATTAACCGGGTAATGTTCCTTATCGGCTATATACACGTAGGGCAAACGCATTATCCAATAAGCAGACTGAGTCAATTTCGTTGGGCCATCCAGAGTGCTCACGAAAATTGGCGCACCCGGTGCTAGTTGTACCTAAAAAAAGGAAAACTTTTCAACAGATGGGGGGTCAAATACACACCAGAAAGAGGAGAAGGAGCAGGATTTATTTAGGCATAGTGTTTTCCAGAAAGAGGAGAAGGAGGAACGTAACACGAGGATTAAAACATGGTCCTTCGAGCCAGATTTATTTAGGCACCGTGTTTTTCAGAAAGAGGAGAAGGAGCAGCGTACCACAAGGATTAAAACATGGTCCTTCGAGCCGGATTTTTTTAGGTATAGCGTTTTCCACAAAGAGGAGAAGAAGCAACTTAACACAAGAATTAAAACATGGTCCTTCGAGCCATAGTTATTTAAAATAAATAAATTATCCATTTCTCAAAAGTGGCGTAATGCTTAAAGAAAATAAAACATAAAACTTCTCTAATTCAAGAACCACAAACAAAATATAATATAAATTATATTACCACATCTGAACCGAAAACAACTACTCCCGGGACTAATGCCCCCAGCACCCACTGGCATTGAAGTAGTTGTGTTTTTGGTTCAGATGTGGTGCAATCGTAATATAATTTATATTATATTTGATTTGTAGTTATTGACTTGGGATTGAGAAGTTTAGTTAATCATAGTGTTTTCCAGAAAGAGGAGACGGAACACCGTAACACAAGGATTAAAACATGGTCCTTCGAACCAGATTTATTTAGTCACAGTGTTTTCCAGAAAGAGAAGGAGCAATGTAAGCCAAGGATTAAAACATGGTCCTTCAAGACGGATTTATTTAGGTATGGTATTTTATGCAACTAGGAGCGCCCTACACATATCTTGGGTAGAAGGGTAGATGGATTATATATATATTTTATGCAACTTACTTGTTTAGTTGTTTTCAGCATTAAATCATTGTTATTGTTGAAAACATTAAAGATAATTTTTATCATACACACCAAGACAATTTTTTATGTACAACATTTAAATCACTTACTTTTGGATCAAGCGTACAATGAACCGGAGCTTTTGGCGTCACAACGTGCAATCTCATCAATTGAGCCAATTTTGCGGCTCTACAAGCGCAAGGATAATAAAGCGGCATATCACTTTCGGCTATCTTATGACCGGTATCCTTGACGATACTTCCCGGCATCGCTTTCAACATCCTATCCGGACCGGACAGCATAAAACGATGTCCCGAGGAACACTCGTATTCGACTCCTATGAATACTTTAACGGTAAATTGCGGCAAACTGCCGGTAGATCGACCCCTTCTACCTCTCGTGGTGTATTTACTGACGTGCGGCCAATTTTGCTTCGATTTCGAATATACGGTGACGTCCCAAGGTAGAAGGTAGTTCGTGGAACTCAAAAAGCCCGGATGATGCGACTCTGACAGTCCTGAAATAAGAACGTTAGGAAGATTTATAATAAATGTATTGCGGCGGATTTGCTTGAGATATCTCGATTTGTGTTCCTCCTTTTTTTTCAACAGGCAATGTATTTTAAATAATCCCATCTAGGGGACAAAAGTTGGGTGCTTTTAAGGGACAAAAGTTGGGTGGTTTGACCAGGCTTGCGCCCCAGACACTAGATGCACGCCTGCAAATGCAGGCACTTTACAGAGTACCTTTCTAAGCGTAAACTTTCCTAAGTCCTGTCATAATACAGGGTGCAGAAATTTCAGTCAAAATTCACAACTTCCCCTGTATATTATTAAACAATGGGAACAGACACTTTTTAATGGTCATTTCATATTCCCCACAGGGGCCTCAATAGGAGGTAGGAGTATGTACAGTTCCTCGTGACTCACCCTGTATAAGAAAGGAATATAAAATGTTTTCTCGGACTTGTTATCTAGATACATTGCAAATGCAGCAACTTTACGTCGGCTGTCAAGTATAGTAAAAATGAATTACCAAAATAGCTAACTTCACGAGGTGCCACTAGCCAGGTTTTAAACCTTTCAATGTTAGGCCTAGAAAAATTTCAAAAGAATGGCCAGCGTTGAGCCAGATTTTAAGATATACGGTGGTGAAGAGGTCATCGCGTTCCGAAAGATGTTTATCAATTTCCCCTGGTAGATTTGGCAATTTGAAAAATATGTGGGACATCGAGATATCCAGCAAATTATCGCTGAATAAGTATCAAACAAACCCAAATTATGACTGTATAAGGATGAGGCTCCTAGACAAACGAGAGACCATGAAGAATATAATGGTAACAAATCTGGAGGTGAACTCAACAAGAGCATCCCTGGTAAATAATTGGTATGATCTTTTTCGTTCTCTTGCGCTCCTCCACTTTTATCTGAAATTGTTTCGTCTGATTCGTTCAAAGATGAAACTTTGGTTTCTTTTGATGTTTGTTGTTGATATTCGGGAAACGTTATTCGTTCCAGCTTTGAACATTGACATTCTTTGGATATTTGTTGGTAAAAAATGTAGTTTGCTTGTTTTATGCTGTAAGGATCTTCTCTGGCGCCTACTTTTCTACCACAATCGCATATTGCTAAAAAAAAATTAATAAAAATTATATAATAATTAATTACGTGGAACGGTAGAAACATCCTGTATATATTTATGTTCCACTCTGAAGAAACACCCTGTAAGTATTTCTGTTTCAACCTGAATAATTCACGATTAGACCAGGGCCATACCGATTTTAAATAGGCACCCGAATTCATAAAAAATTCTTAGCAGTATGTGCATGGTCGGAAAATTTAGGGTAAATTATAAGTAAATTAACAAAAATCAATTGAACAAATTAAAAGTTCGTGAAGGGGGTGGGGGTAACTAAATATACAATTTGAGGGTTGGATATTTTCACTTCAAACCTCGATCTTAGTTCTTTGTGACGTATTTGGTTATCACACTACTAATTTCAACCAATTGGAAGAGTTGATCTAATTAATATGCACTGGTCTGTACTGTCTGAAGAATTGTTATCTGGCCTAGTGCAGATGCGCGCGCATCGTGTTTTTTGAGGCCGCTTTTTTTTATATTTTAGTATAGAGCGAACTGCGAAACGAAACTTTTTTGAAAGTTGAATGAAGTGATTTGTTATCTGGCCTAGTGCAGATGCGCGCGCATCGTGTTTTTTGAGGCCGCTTTTTTTTATATTTTAGTATAGAGCGAACTGCGAAACGAAACTTTTTTGAAAGTTGAATGAAGTGATTTGCCATAATATTCATGCATACCATACATGCATTCATACAACCAACACAAAACACACAAACTGACCCACCATTTTGAGGTTATATTTTGTATAATTTTTTAGAAAAATAATATTCACGTAATATTTTTTTTTTACTTCTGTGTCAACGGCATCGACTACTCTAGTCATTAGCCTCGTGTTCTGTGTAGGCTTTGTTACTGTTTCCCAGCGCCACTTTAGGAACAGCACTGTTAATTAGAACCCAACAGTGAATGGTCGAGTGGGGAATCACACCTGGTATATGAAAATCAATTTCTAAATTTTTAATTAACTAAAAATCAGAAAAAGATTTCTGCCGACGGTGGGATTCGAACCCACAACCCTTGGATTATGAGTCCAGTGCTCTACCACTGAGCCACCCACTCCCCTTCACGTAATATTATTAGAAAAAAAAATATGTGAATAGAACAATGTTAAATTTACTATTTGATATAGATATTTTAACAGTCACACGTTATTCTAAATCCGTTTATTACAAATTTCACGTAAAACCTTATATTTAGTTAATGGAGAGCGGCCTAACAGTTTTAAAAATAAGCCACCTGTTTCGCTGGTGTTCCAAAGTGTTACCCCCACTTAGTAGTATGCCCCCCATTCGATGTTATTGATTTTATTATTTTATTCGTAAAACAGATGTCCCACTCAGGCCAATCATCAGCTCTAGGAATTTAGCCACCTACAAGCTAGCAAGAGTCCTACTACCTATCATCGATCCGCTACAAGGAAACTCTCCAACCTTCGTGAAGAACTCCAGGCATTTCGTTGAGATCTTAGAGGAAATTGAGGCCACACAAGAAGACCAACTGGTCAGCTTTGACGTAGGAAGACTTTACATCAACGTCCCAGTAGAAGAAGCACTACTGATCATAAAAACGAAACTACAAACCGACGCAAATCTCGAAGACAGAACGCTACTATTAGTGCAAGGAATTATGGACTTATTAGATTGTTGCCTTCGGAATTGCTACTTCCAGATTAAGGACTCTTTCTTCACTCAATGATGAGGGACTACCAATGGGTTCACCTCTTTCACCGGTGATAGCGAATATATACATGGAATGGTTCGAAACATTTGCCATTGAACAAACTCTCAAGAAACCCCGCATCTGGTTGAGATACGTAGATGACACCTTCATAGTGTGGAACCGTGGAGACAGAGAACTAGATCGGGCTTTCAACCTCTGCAACACCAAGGAAATCCTCGACGCCGAACTAGATTATATCCGAAAAGATCTCCAAGGAAATGGCTACTCAAAGAAACTAGTGGGACAGATGTTGACCCGTAGACAACAAAAAATCAACCACAGAAAAGAACTACCACAACCAACATTATGCCTCCCTTACGTGAAAGGTATATCAGAGAAGATAAAGAAAATTCTTTTCCAATAAAAGATCAAAACCTGCTCCGGAAACACAAACCGCAGCCACCTTACAAAAACAAAACCACAAAACACGAATAGTGACTCCAAGAACTGTGTTTATCAGATACCCTGCGAATGTGGACATCGGAGAAACCAAGAGACCGCTGGAAACCAGGATTGGTGAACATAAGAAGAACACCCAACTAGGGGAAACCAGCAAATCAGGAATAGCAGATCACGTCTGGACCCACCAACATAACATTAAATGGTCCGAAGCTGAGGTAATTCACAAGGGGGAGCATTGTTTCAAGAGAAAATTCAAGGAAGCAGCCTACATACTGAATAATAACGTGTTCAGTCAACCGAGTGTAGATATTCGCAAGGTATGAAAACCGTTGATAGGACGAATGAACCAGTTACGCTTCACTGAACTGGAAAGTTCCGCTTCAGCCAGAACACACCTATAAATACCCACGCATCCTCGTTTTTCGTCAGTTATCACCTGAAGACGATTGTAGATACACACAATCGAAACGTCGTGACAAAAGATTGAAAAATCTTTATACCTTTAGACAATGGAAGTCCGAAACTCCACTTTACAACTCCAGACATTGTCAGCCACTTTCAAACAAAAGAAATACATTATTCCTGCGTGGAGTTGTAACTGCGCATTTGATATTTCTTCGAATTCAAGGCCGTGTTATGTTTAGATTTACTGGCGTAGAGAGGTTTATTAATTTAAATTTTGTTTGGTATTTACTTGAATAGTTTTATTTATTTTGATCGTCCCTTTTTTTCAACAATTAATATACTTACCTTTATAAATGAAGCCGCTAAGATGTTCCTGATCGTTCTCGTGTTTCGGTAGCTTGCAAGGGTTTCCCGTCAACGAAGCCGCTTCACATTGTTGCCTACCGTTTTCCCAATGCGCTTGGCAATCCATCTCCAACTGAGCGGCATACTGATCGAACGCTGGTCCGCGAGCTTGAGCTCTAAATAGAGCTAGAGCTATAGCAAGTCTAGCTTCGTGTTCTGCTTTCGCGTAATGAGGCGGCAGGTTCTCTTGGTATCTTGCTAAAGCCAGTGGAAGAACTTTGCGACATCTTTGTTCCGAGAAACGAGTCTCCGTACACAGTAAGTTTATTAGTTTTCTTTTAGATATTAACTTATAAAGAGCTACTGTCGCTTCGACCCACTGTTTTAATATAGGAAGCTAGAAAAAGAAATATTTTAAGGGGGAAGTTAGAGCAATTAGAGTTCTTTTAAAAATGAATTTTTAATTAGTTAATCTGTATACGTACTTTACGACGGAAAAAGAAAATTGCAGACCTCTTAAACCATTATTATCGATACGTTAACACGTGTATCCATAAACATAAGTGATACAAAATTAAGAATTGGTTTAAAAAAATTTAAGTGGGAACAGTAGAAAAAGTATCAAACTTCGCAAAAAAATTATCTGAAATAACCGATGGAAAAAAATTAAAATTCGTGAAATTTTGTTTTGGACCAATTTTTCTTCAACAAAGTTTTTCAATTTTTTTAGACTAAATTCTTTTTGGACATTTTTTTGCCAAATTTTTCTATCGGCATTTTTTTGGACAATTGGATTTTGACCAAACTTTTTTCTCGGCATTTGTTTGGACAATTTTTTTTAAGTATACAAAATTCTTTTTGGTCAATATTTTTCGAATAAATTTTTTTATACCAATTTTTTATTCGTATCTTTTGACAATTTTTTTTCGCCAATATTTTTTAAAGCAATTTTTTTTGAACAATGTTTTGTCAACTTTTTTCTCGGCATTTGTTTGGACAATTTTTTTTTATACAAAATTCTTTTTTGTCAATATTTTTCGAATAAATTTTTTTCTACCAATTTTTTATTCGTATCTTTTGACAATTTTTTTTTCGCCAATATTTTTTAAAGCAAATTTTTTTTGGACAATATTTTGTCAACTTTTTTCTCGGCATTTGTTTGGGCAACCTTTATATAAATTCTTTTTGGTCAATATTTTTTAAACCAAATTCTTTTGGACCAATTTTTCGTTAAATTTCTCTTGGCAAAAATTTTGTTTACCAAATTCTTTTTGGACAATTTTTCGTTCAATATTGTTTTCCTTCGAATATTTTTCGACCAATTTATTTCTATATCTACTGACTTATTACGATTATATGATTTATAAGAACTGTTCCCGTATTGAATATTTTGAACACCCCAGACTGAAGAATAATGTAATCTAACCTCAAAATGTGCTGACTGGGAATGTTGATGCCTTCCTGAACTAACAGTATCATCGAATCCTTTAGTACGGGCTTGCTGAATATGAACGTGTAAAAATTTTTTGAAATTTTTCTCTCCACTAGGTTGACTAGAATACGGTACTTCAATCTGCATAGCCCCACCGGGTTGACAGTCCATCAAAAGACCCCGTACCATGTGGCCCAACTTATCAGTTGGTCCCGGTTCTTCTTCTATGTAGACAAATTCATCGTTCAATGGAATGGCGAACAGAGAACATCTTTAAAAATTATAAAAATATACAGGTCTATTAGGATTAAAATACAGGGTGTCCCAATTTCGTTTTTTGGATGACCCTGTATACAAAATTTACCGTTTAGTGTAGAAAAGGCCGCTCCCAATTTTTCTATAGTTATTTTCCTATCGCATAACAAAAATAAACAATGACAATTTAATCAATAATGTCTTATCCGCACGGCACACGGAAAAGTACTACTTTGCGCACGCTCGTAGTTCCAACTATTTTTCCTACGACCCCAACATTTTTAATATTCTAATTTTATTTTTTTTATACAGGGTGAGTCACGGTGAACGCCTTTTTCCACTGTGGCTAAACGGTTAATATTCTAAACATTTTTATTCATGAATATCTGGGTTGATAAAGGCTACATTTTAAAATTATTTTGAAATATACAGGTTGTCCCAAAAAAGTGTGGCGTATCAAAGTCATATTATTTCTTATGGAAGACCCTATATTTTGTTGCATTTATAGATTATACGTTAAAAATAAGATAAACTTTCTTAAGTATTCCCCTATACCTAAGCTTTCTATTTTTCTAGATATTTTGATATTTCTAAAAATGGAAGCACAAGAAAACCAATAACTTCGAAACCTATGGAACCAGCCAAATCTAATTTTAGCTGAAAAAAATTAGACTAATATTTGAGAGCAATAATGTATTTAGAGTTGTTCAAAAATTATACAGGGCGTCCAAAATGGGACGATTCTGTAATGACATATTCAATCGACAATACCGTTCTTATTTTAAATAGGACACCCTGTATTTTATAATCCTATTATGTAGCAAGGTCTACTATGCCTAAATCTTTTAATTTTGGAGTTATTTTTATTTTTGTTAAATTTTACATTATTTTTCCACAGTAATGACTAAATATGACACCCTGTATTTGATCATGAACCGAAAAAATTATCTTTGAAACTATGTTTTTGGTTTTGACATTATTAAAAATGTTTCGAAATGCATCAAAATCTGTATGGAACAGATTTTTAAAGACTGGTAGATTTTTGTTTATGGGAATTGGAGAAGGTTAGGGAAGATGATTTTTTTATGATGTGCTGTTTACAGATGAATCCACTTTTCATAATAATGGATTAGTATGACATTTTTAATGTCAAAACCAAACACATAGTTTCAAAGATAATTTTTTCGAGTCATAGTCTAAGCTGATCAAATACAGGGTGTTATATTTAGGCATTACTGTGGAAAGATAATGTAAAATTTAACAAAATTAAAAATTAATAGATTTAGGCATAATAGACCTTTATAATTTTTAAAAGGTAATGGAATTTGCTACATAATAGGATTATAAAATACAGCGTGTCCTATTTAAAATAAGAACGATATTGTCGTTTGAATATGTCATTAGAGAATCGCCCCATTTTGGACGCCCTGTATAATTTTAAACAACTCTAAATACATTGTTGCTTTCAATTATTAGTCTAATTTTTTTCAGTTAAAATTGGATTTTGCTGATTCTATAGGTTTCGGAGTTATTGGTTTTCTTGTAAGTGCTTCCATTTTTAGAAATATCTAAATATCTCGAAAACTAAAAAGCTTAGGTATAGGGAATACTTAAGAAAGTTTATCTTATTTTTAACGTATAATCTTTAAATGCAACAAAATATAGAGTTTTCCATAAGAAATAATATAACTTTGATACGCCACTTTTTGGGACAACCTGTATAATATTCAAAATAATTTTAAAATGTAGCCTCTTTCAACCAACATATCTATGAATAAACAAAATTTTTAAAATATTAACCGTTTAGCCACAATGGACCAAGGCGTTTACCGTGACTCACCCTGTATATATAAAATATTAATCATTTCATTTTAGAATTTAGAATAATCTTTTATACGTGCTTTTAAGAAACATATTTATTAACTTGATTTAAATATCACCAAAAATAAGGAAAGCAACTTTTTTTTTCTTGAGTTCCATAAAAATTAAATGTAAAATGATTATTGTAACAGTTGTGAAAATTGATTGGTGTTTGACAAACATTATGTGATAATGTGTTTTGTATATTTTTTCTACATTTAAGTCAAGTTAATAAGTAATTTTAGATGTAAAAATTTATTTCTGTCAAATTCTAATAATATTTTGAACAAATCGGATAAACCCAAGTAAATTATTAACCAAAATTATATTTTTATGCATAATCATTACTAAAATCACCACTGTGCCATTTTAAAAAGTATCACATGACTGAAACAATTCGATAATTGCCATTTTCATAGGTGGTCATAGGAAAAATAATAATCAAGTTGTAGGACACCCCATTTTTTAAGTTCAACCAAAATTTTCTTACCCCGTCGTACTGATAATTCGCGTCTTCTTTAATATGTAATAAATTTTGTCTTCCAAGTTATGTTCTAACTTTTTCACATTATTAATATTGGTAGGACATTTTTCAAAGTAAAATATCAACCTAGGAGTACAAAAACGCCCAGTTGTAGCCCATTCTTGACTAATAGAGTCAATAGGTTTCAAAATTTCAGTCATCTTATCATAAAGTTTTTGGCTAAAAATATTTTTATTTAATATTTCTGCAAAAATACCTACTTCAAAGATAAAAAATTACCTTAACGAGTCTACAGCTTTAAAATACTGAATATAATTCGTATCTAATGTACAACCTGGATGAGATAATACAACAATGTGACTAACGTGAAAAAGAAACAATAAGTAACGAGCGAAAATACTCTTTATGTCATCATATACAGCTAAAAAATCATCACAATTTCTGTCAGTTTCGCACTTCTTCTTTATTTCGGCATAATTTTGTATTAACGAGTCTGTATCTAAAGGACTACACATGTGTAAATAAATTATTTGATTTTCCTCATCATATGAACCTTCTATTACACACTAAAAATTATTCGATCAAAAGCAAAGTAAGTGAAATGTTTTATTAAATACCTCCTGGTCGTCGTTATTTTCACGAGGAGGTATCACCCTACCAATCGATTTAACTTTTAAACCATACGAATTATAGGCAGATTTTCCAACAATGGATATCACAACAATTTTATCGCAAGATATTCCCGAAACATCACTAAAAGAAATATATGTAATTTTTCAGTTACAAAAACTCAGTGATACTTACAATAGTTGTTCTAAATTTGGTAAAAGAAAAGTATTTCGCATTTTGTAAAATTGAAATGTTTGTTGTATTTTAACTTTTTTTAGTTTATTTTAACCTCAAAAACAACTCCGATTTACCTCCGTGAAGTTAGACATTTTAACGGAAATGTCCGAATGCTCGTGATCGTACTAACATTTACAAAAAATTCAGGATTTTTCAAAAATTCATGTCTACCTTATTTTTGAAACTGCACATATGAATTATTCTGTAGCATGTTTACTACTATTTTCATAACTGCGGTAGGGTAGGGCGTATATAGAATTTTCCATGACTAGTTATTAATTCTATAGGTGTTTTAAAACATAGACCAAGGCCAGGACTAATTACAACGGTTGGGAAGTAGATTCGTTCACCTCTACTACCGAAGAGAAACTAGTGACAATCCAGTGCTGCCAACATAACCGGTCAGCATGGCACTTGAAGAACTTCAAAATTACCCGCTATTGGTCCCCACTCCCACAATCGAGACACCACGGAATGATTACTTTTCCTGTCAAAAATATTTTTAAAATAAATCATTTTAATACAATTTTTAATGAATGAATGCATTTAATTTTACTTCATAAAATAAAACAAAATCGTAGAAAAATAAAATTTAATTATATTAGTTTTTTCTTATAATTTATTTTTTCGTCGACCTCTACAAAAAAAGACATTTTACGTACTAATTTCCGAATGAAAAGTCAACTATTTTTGAAGGCAAGTACTTTTCGTCCTCAAATGACTCGCACCGTGCCGTATCCTAATAAGCACAGCAAGCACCGTGCCGTATCCTAGTGACCACGGCGGACGAAAACTGTTTGCCTTCAAAAATGGTCGATTTTTCTTTCGGAAATTAGTACGTTTTTGTAGAGGTCGACGAAAAAAAATAATATGCGCCTCGGCGAAAACTGTCTATTGTCTCGCCTGCTTGCTAGCCTCGGCTATCAATTTGCAGACTCGACTATAATATACAGTTTTTCGTCCTTGGCACATAAATAACTATTATTAAATATTGTAAATAAAAACCAACATGATTATAAACAAACATTATTCATTCTAACAGAATATTTTCCGTTTAATAGAAAGTTTTTAATGAATTAGTAAATGTTCTTTTAAGTGAGACTTCTTGTAAATGTTCTTTCAGAGTAAATGATTTTTCACAAAAGTTGCATTAAATTCTTATCTCGAGAATGAATTAGTAAATGTCCTTTCAGATGTGATTTCCGAGAAAATGATTTTTCACAAACGTCGCATTTAAAATTCTTCTCACCAGAATGTATCAGTAAATGTGAATTTAAACTGCACTTGTGTGTAAATGATATTTCACAAATGTTGCACTTAAAATTCTTTTTATCTGAATGAATTAGTAAATGTTTTTTCAGATATGACTTTTGAGTAAATGATTTTTCACAAACGTCACATTTAAAATTCATATCACCTAAATGAATCAGTAAATGTGAATTTAAATTGGACTTGTGTGTAAATGATTTTTCACAAATGTTGCACTTAAAATTCTTATCACCAGAATGAATTCGTAAATGTTTCTTCAGATATGACTTTTGAGTAAACGTTCTTTCACAAACGTCGCATTTAAAATTCATATCACCAGAATGAATTAGTAAATGTACTTTCAGATGTGGCTTCCGAGTAAATGATTTTTCACAAACATTGCATTTAAAATTCTTATCGCCAGAATGAATTAGTAAATGTTCTTTCAGATGTGCTTTCTGAGTAAATGATTTTTTACAAACGTCGCATTTAAAATTCTTATCACCAGAATGCATTTGTAAATGTACTCTGAGCTGTGATTTCTGAGTAAATGATTTTTCACAAACGATGCATTTAAAATTTTTATCACCAGAATGAATTAGTAAATGTTGTTTCAGATGTGACTTACAAGTAAATGATTTTTCACAAATGTTGCATTTAAAATTCTTATCACCAGAATGAATTAGTAAATGTGCTCTCAAAGATGTCTTCCAAGTAAATGATTTTTCACAAATGTTGCATTCAAAATCCTTATCACCAGAATGAATTAGTGAATGTTTGTTTAAATGGTCTTTGCGAGTAAATGATTTTTCACAAACGTTGCATTTAAAATTTTTATCACCAGAATGAATTAGTAAATGTTGTTTCAGATGTGACTTGAGAGTAAATGATTTTTCACAAACGTTGCACTCAAAATTCTTATCACCAGAATGAATTAGAAAATGTCTTTTTAGATTGTCTTTGTTAGTAAATGATTTTTGGCAAACAACGCATACATGAATTTTTTCACTTGCGTGAACCAATAAATGCCTTTCAAGATTGCCTTCTTGAGAAAATGTATGTTTACAAATATTACACTTATATTTTTCTTCATCATTAGTAAAACATTGTTGGCAACCACCCTCTTCAACACTTTCATCCTTAATATGTACTTCTTCTTCTTTTATGTTCAAAATGTTATCATTGAATAATTTTGTCTCAATATCTGTATATTGAACTGTACAAGAATCTTTTGTAACATCAAATTCCTGTTCTATCTTGAGATACTTCCCCTGTAGTTGTTTAATGTTCTTATCAACTTCTTGAAAACGTTGTTCACTTTCATCCTTAATATTTATTTCTTCTTCTTCTTCAATCTTAAAAATGTTATCACTGAATTTTGTCTCAATATCAGTAATTTGATCTGTACAATAATCTTTTGTAACATCAAGTTTCTCCTCTATCTTGAGATGCTGCTCCTCTAGTTGTTTAATAGTTGTCTCATCCTCCCATTCGGGTTCAATTTTTATTTGGGCTTGAGAAATAATTTTTATTTGTTGAAACTCCATCTTATTTGTAGAAAGGTCTTCTAACTCTAACTCTAGTCATGGCTTGGACACTCCTACTCCTATATCATTGTATAAGGATAATATTATTAGGGAGTTATTGCAAACTGGCAGAATGTATACCATTTACGTTGTACCTTAGGGCTAGGGCCGCTAGGACGATGTAAATTATGCGTAAAATTTTGAGTTATTGCAGTGACTTTTCTCGAGGTAATGACGTTTGACATGCTAATAGTGGGGTGTCGAAAGTGGAAATATAAATATAGTAGAGTCGATCTGGAGGAAAAAAACCTGATAAACGAAGTCGCTCTTTTCGAAAAAAAAAATTTTTGTGATTTCATAGATTCGAGGTCCCTCTTTCACGTTATCACTATATGAAAGCTAAGGGAGGTGTGGAGGGGGGTAAATTAATATGTAAAGATATGAGAAACGACTTCTATATATAAAATAAAGTGCTCGCGAAAACGCTTAAACTGAATTTTAACCCGTCCAAATCGGACTGGCGGTTCTCGAGATATTGCGATTTGAAAGTACATGGATTTTCGCCGCGGCCAGAACACACCTAGAGCCGTGTTCGCGTTTTTTGCATGGAATAAAGTGACTTCGAGACTTGATTTTTTTCCTGCGATGGATAGTCGTGACCCAAGCAGTGCCAACATAACCGGTCAACATGGCACTTGACGAACTTCAAAATGAAATTACCCGCTACTGGTCCTTACTATCGTGACAGCGCGGAACGATTATATTTTTGCTGTTAAAAATATTTTTAAAATAAATCATTTTAATACTATTTTTAATGAATGAATAAATTTAATTTTACTTCATAAAATAAAACAAAGTCTTAGAAAAATACAATTTAATTATATTCGTTTTTTTTATTAAATATTGTAAATATTTTCAGTAGTAATACTATAAGTACTTCAAAATAATCAGGTTATACATCGATAACTTGTTGCATAATTACAAAGAGTGTCAGTTTGACAGTTTAAATAATCCGACCGCGATTTGTAATTATGCAGGAAGTTTTAGATGTATTGTAGCGTAGTTGGTAACAACAAGGTTGTCATCTTGGACTGTCAACAGTCAATAAAGGAAAAGCACAGCAGCGGAGGCAAGACGTTGGTCATGTTGAGTGTCGAGCTGCTAGTTGTTAATTGTAGTTATTAAAAGTTCTAAAATAACAATAGAGTTTTCATTTACTTATCGTGAACAATCACACAATAATACATATAACCGTATTTATTTTGAGTAAATTAAGTAAATATAAACAATTTATTAATTTAAATACAAATTGGTACAATGAAAATTACAATTGTTATATACTAAGTTTTTGAACCTGTAGCGTTTTTAAAATGTGTGGTTGCTATGGAAATGAAATTATTGTAAAATTTTCGATTGGTGGAGCTACTCTATGCAAGGCCGTAGCCAGGGGGGATCAAGGGGGATAGATCCCCCTGCGAAACGAAAAAAAAAACATAATTCTTTAATAAGTACTAAGTAGTATGTTTTTCTACCCCACGTAGCATTATAGTGACAGAAACTGATATCGCAACTTCGATTGGGTGGCTATTACGTAATAATCACTAAATCTACCCCTACACAGTAAGAATAACTTTATTTTATTTATGCCTAGTTGTAGTCACGTAAACTTCACCGCAGGGAGCCACTTAATAGTTTTATAATATTTTGGTGCCACTAAAGGTGTTTGAAATGTTATAACAACTAAGCGAGACTACCTCAAAGTTGCAGAAACATTAAAGTGGAAAATAATAGTTACGGCCACCATACTAAATCACATAAATAACAAGTGGCAGTGATCTTAAAGTGGGCGTGATAGTTTTAGTGTCTTTTGGAAACCACTAATATACCTTTAAAGTGGCGGCACTTGATTACATGATTGCAGTAATTCTTGCCACGTTTTTGCCACACAAAAATCACTTTAAAGTTTTATTTTCTAAACGCAGACATTTTTGAGATCGCCATGATGAGAAAAATAAACGCGCTATTTAAAAAACTTTTTTTTGTCAAATTTACTACATTTCCATACATAATTAATGATTTTAATAACAAAGATTGATAAAAAAACACAGTTTGAAGCATCTAAGTATTTAATTTCCATGATGAATAATTTACAGATGTTAACTTTTTTCTTAAATTATGTATTATTAAGTATCCCAATGGCGTGTGCCCATATTTCGAGCAACAACACCTATATTTGACATTAAATTTTCAATCGTTCCAACTTTTTGCTTTTATTTAGTATTGTTAAACCAATATTCTTGTATTTCCATAATAATATAATAACTATACCTAATTATTATTCAGTACGTACATACTTAAGTTAACAATTATGTCAGGTTAGAGAAAAAGCAAAGAAAAAGGAATAATATGCAAGACAGAGAACGAGCTACAAATCAAAAAGACACGCGCAGTGAACAAAGTTTCGTGTTTAGTGTAGACCACCATACCACCACGTAGCTGCCACCAAGAAAATGTTCCTCATTTTAGTCACCGCCACGTTATAGAACCGTTTCTATTACGTGGCAAAGACTTTGGGCAATACACTTTAAAGTTTCTATTGTTGTGGCCGCCACGTTCTGTCCATAAAGAATGCTACTTGGGACGGGCCCACCAAACCACCCCCCCCCCCGAAACTGTTTTCTGGCTACGGCCAAGACTCTATGTATAATCAGGTATTATGGAAATTATAGGAGGTAACTTTATTAAATTGAACGTTCTGATTGATTAAAAATTACACGAAAAAAATAATCCGTTTAATAGAAAGTTTTTAGGGGAGTGGGTGGCTCAGTGGTAGAGCACTGGACTCATAATCCAAGGGTTGTGGGTTCGAATCCCACCGACGGCAGAAATCATTTTCTGATTTTTAATTAATTAAAAATTTAGAAATTCATTTTCATATACCAGGTGTGATTCCCCACTCGACCATTCACTGTTGGGTTCTAATTAACAGTGCTGTTCCTAAAGTGGCGCTGGGAAATAGTAACAAAGCCTACACAGAACACGAGGCTAATGACCAGAGTAGTCGATGCCGTTGACACTGAAGAAAAAAAAAAAAAAAAAATAGAAAGTTTTTAATGAATTAGTAAATATTCTTCTAACTGTGACTTCTTGTAAATGTGACTTCAGAGTAAATGATTTTTCACAAAAGTTAGATTAGAAATTCTTATCACCAGAATGAATTAGTAAATGTTTTTTTAGACTGTCTTTGCGAGTAAATGATTTTTTACAAACGTCACTTTTAAAATTCTTATCAGGAGAATGAATTAGTAAATGTGAATTTAAATTGGACTTTTGTGTAAATGATTTTTCACAAATGTTGCACTTAAATTTCTTTTTATATGAATAATGAATTAGTAAATGTTTTTTCAGATATGACTTGTGAGTAAATGATTTTTCACAAACGTCGCACTTAAAATTCTTATCACCAGAATGAATCAGTAAATGTAAATTTAAACTGGACTTGTATGTAAATGATACTTCACAAATGTTGCACTTAAAATTCTTTTTATCTGAATGAATTAGTAAATGATTTTTCAGATATGACTTTTGAGCAAATGATTTTTCACAAACGTCGCATTTAAAATTCATATCACCTAAATGAATCAGTAAATGTGAATTTAAATTGGACTTGTGTCTAAAAGATTTTTCACAAATGTTGCACTTAAAATTCTTTTTCTCTGAATGAATTAGTAAATGTTTTTTCAGATATGACTTTTGTGTAAATGATTTTTCACAAACGTCGCATTTAAAATTCATATCACCTAAATGAATCAGTAAATGTGAATTTAAATTGGACTTGTGTGTAAATGATTTTTCACAAATGTTGCACTTAAAATTCTTTTTCTCTGAATGAATTAGTAAATGTTTTTTCAGGTATGACTTTTGTGTAAATGATTTTTCACAAATGTTGCACTTATCACCAGAATGAATTAGTAAATGTTTTCTTAGAGATGACTTTTCAGTAAATGATTCTTCACAAATGTTGCATTCAAAATCCTTTTCACCAGAATGAATTAGTAAATGTCTCTTTAAATGGTGTTTGTGAGTAAATGATTTTTCACAAATGTGACATTCCAAATTCGTATCACCAAAATGAATGAGTAAATGTAGTTTTAGATGTGACTTACAAGTAAATGATTTTTCACAAATGTTGCATTCAAAATCCTTATCACCAGAATGAATTAGTAAATGTTTTTTTAGACTGTCTTTGCGAGTAAATGATTTTTCACAAACGTTGCATTCAAAATTCTTATCACCAGAATGAATTAGAAAATGTCTTTTTAGATTGTCTTTGTTAGCAAATGATTTTTGGCAAACAACACATACATGAATTTTTTCACTTGCGTGAACTAATAAATGGCTTTCGAGATTGCCTTCTTGAGAAAATGTATGTTTACAAATATTACACTTATATTTTTCTTCATCATTAGTAAAACATTGTTGGCAACCACCCTCTTCAACACTTTCATCCTTAATATGTACTTCTTCTTCTTTAATGTTAAAAATGTTATCACTGAATAATTTTGTCTCAATATCTGTATATTGAACTGTACAAGAATCTTTTGTAACATCAAGTTCCTGCTCTATCTTGAGATACTTACCCTCTAATTGTTTAATGTTCTTATCAACTTCTTTCAAACATTGTTCACTTTCATCCTTAATATTTATTTCTTCTTCTTCTTCAATCTTAAAAATGTTATCACTGAATAATTTTGTCTCAATATCAGTAGTTCGATCTGCACAAGAATCTTTTGTAACATCAAGTTTTTCCTCTATCTTGAGATACTGCTCCTCTAGTTGTTTAATGGTTATCTCATCCTCCCATTCCGGTTTAATTTTTAGTTGGGCTTGAGAAATAATTTTTATTTGTTGAAACTCCATCTTATTTGTAGAAAGATCAAAAGGTCTTCTAACTCCTCAAAGTCTAACTGTAGTCTATAGTCTAGTCAGAGAGAATTTAATATTGTCTCTGAGTCTAGTCACAGTAGTCACCTTTATGGCCTTTATTCAGTTGGATTTTGGATTCTAGACATTCTAGTAGTAATATAGAGATGGGCGATACTCTGTAAGGTATCGATATGTATTGTTTCAAAAGTATCAGTTTAAAAAATATCGTTATGATAATATCGATATTTTTTCGATCCGACATTTAAACAAAATATTTAAAAAAATTTGTCTTTTTTGGATTTTTTATTTTTAATCCTACTTGGGGATGGCGCATTTCTAAATGTCTTTTTGAACTAGTGGTTGTACCGGCACTTTTCACTAAAGAATTTTATATTTTGACTTTGAAGATCTCTCATACATTATAAAACAAAGAACAAGGGAAATGCTGACTGTGCTGGTCGGTTATTCCCCTGTTGACATAATCATAATCAATATCAACAATAACAACCAAAATCCGAAAATGAAAGATACAGAGTAAATAATTTTAGGTTAAACATAAATATAAATACGACCTTTCATATGAGGCGCCGTTTGGGACAAAATACAACTTCTTACAATATATATAATAATACACCATATATAAAAAAAACCGTATATATAAAAATATTGCACAATATATAGAAGAATTCCATATATATCCATATATATATATAATGTTTTCATATAGAGTTATAATTCCACTAATTACCGCAATAGAATGAGGGCGCCAGCTATCCCCACGTGTAAATTAGAATCATAAATGCAGGGTTGTCGATCTGTGGGAAATTATACATCTTTGAATGATTATTGAGGGATAACTTTTATTGGGTAATTCAAGGCCATTTTCAATACCATATTATGTATATTGTTAACTTTATCTGCTATTTCACTTTCTACATTTCTCATTAATACATTTAATTATAAAACAATGCTTGTCAAGTATTAATAAACATTCGTCCACCAGCCTTACATCCGTATCAATTTGTCTTTGATAACATAAATTATAATCAGTAATTAATTCTTCAAAGCATTCAGTAATATCCATATATATATTATTTTCAGATATTTCGGATTCTGATATTATTATATTATAGATTATAGGTTAGGATGTATAGTTGAGAAACTTTATATCGGGGATGGGATGTACAGTATAGTGGGTGAATGATTTATGAACGAATCATTTTTAAGAATGGAATCAAAATATTCGATTTGCTAAAAAGAAATAAAAATCTGAAAACATCAGTATATTTCTTGATATGAAAATTGTACATATACACAAAAGACTTTAAGTTTATTGAAAATGGCCATGAATTACCCAAAAAAAGTTATCCCTCAATAATTATTCAATGATGTGCAAAAATATCCAAAAATGGATAATTTCCCACAGATCGGCAACACTTCATTTATGATTCTAATTTACACGTGCGTATAACTGGCGCCCTCATTCTATTGCGGTAGTTAGTGGAATTAGAATTCAATATGAAAAAATTATATATATGGAATTCTTCTATATATTGTGCAATATTTTTATATATATGGTGTATTATTATATATATTGTAAGAAGTTGTATTTTGTCCCAAACGGCGCCTCATACTTTCATCGATATCTACAAAAAAGTATCGATATCAGGATATAGGCCTCGTGCAGATGCGCGCGCATCGAAATTTTTGAGGCCGCTTTTTTATATTTTAGTGGAGCTGCGAACTGCGAAACGAAATTTTTTCAAAAAATAATAAATAAAACGTTAAAATAATTTTGTTGAAAGTTGAATGAAGTGATTTGCCATAATGTTCATGCATAAAAGTAGTAAGTTTACATCATAATATTTTCGTAATTTTTAGTTTTTAATAACAACCTCATTTCAGTTGTATTTTTAGAGAAATAATATAATATTCACGTAATATTATTAAAAAAATATATATGTGAATAGAACAATCTTAAATTTACTATTTGATATAGATATTTTAACAGTCAATCGTTATTCTAAATCCGTTTAGTTACAAATTTCACATAAATCCTTGTTAAGTTAATGGAGAGCGGCCTCAAAAAGTTTTCAAAATACGCCACCTGTTTCACAGTGTTACCCCCACTTAGTAGTCTGCACGAGGCCTATACCCAAGATGTAAATATCGATACAAAATATCGAATATTGAAGCCCGAAATATCGATACTTTAAAATATCGTATCGTATCGCCCATCTCTAGTGTAATATAACCTAATAAAAAGAAGAACTATAATTACTTAACCTAAAAATACAATTAGATTAAAACAGTTTGTTTTTGAACATTTATGAAAAAGATTTTATTATACCGAAATAGTTGAAATTACTAATGGCTGGAGAAGTGGTAGTAGATGCTCTGCCATATATTGACCAAGGATATGATGAACCAGGTGTACGAGAAGCGGTATGTCTCCTTTTACTATTTTCCTACATACATAAACATTCAATGAAATAACTATAACAAACACTGTAAAGTAAAAAGTATAATATGCATCATCTTCCCTGAACTATATCACTCCGCATTTATGCAATTGTTAATCCATGCAATATAATTTTTAATTGGTAGCTTTTAGTATTAGTGTTGTACCCATTTGTATTTTTCCACTTACCAAGAGCCAAATTGCTGAACTGATTTATTTCAAATTTCAACAATTGCCTGGTACAAATTTTCATGTATACAATAAACCAATGTATCATCAGCAAAAGGATTTATACAATGTAATCCAGAAATGTGGTTAATATCATTCAGATAAATAATAAACACACCTGTTAAGTGATGTGCTAATTACATTTAATATTGCATAACTGGCTACATCAAAACTTTTTTTAAGAAGTTATTATTTAAAATTTCTGCTTTGTTAGTTTTGTCAAGAGATAATATAATATTTCTTAGTTCATTAATTGTTAAATGCACAAATTCATTGAAATTAGTTGATATAACAGGGTAGTCATGTGTCCATTGCTGTACATTTAGGAAAACTGATGTTATTTCATTTACACTATCTATAAAATATGAATTAATGTTCCTTATTTAAAATTACATTTTGGTGATTATTCGCAAACTGGATACGGTTACCAACTTCTTGTTTTGGCATTACAATTTTTTTAAGACACTACCACATTTCCTTACTATTACTTCTATTGGTATCAATAGTTTGTTCATAGTATAATCTTTTTTTTTCTTAGTAAAACAACATATCGATTTCTAATGATCTTATAGACATTCCAATGTTCTTCTTCTAGATCACCCTCACAATGCCTAAAACTGTAATAAGCATTATTACGCTCACGTCTTTTTTCTTTAAATTTATCATCAAAGTACGGTACATAATTACTTTTAAGATATTTATGTATTTAAAACTTACAGGCATTTGCAATGGTGGAAGAAGAATGTAGAAGGTATCGTCCGACAAAAAATTATTTAGAACATTTACCACCTCTCAACATATCTTCCTTTGAAACCCCAATAATGCACAACGAATTTGAAAGATTACAAAATCGTTTACCCATGGAAACGCTCTCGATGAAACGTTATGAACTTCCTCCGCCTCCAAGTGGTAAATTAAACGAAGTCGGAGCTTGGAATGAATGTGTAGACAACTCGCAGGCGCAATTAGAACACCAAGCAGTTCGAATATTAAATCTACAACTAATGTTAGAATATTGTTGTCCAGCTTGGCAGAGATACCTACAAACTTTAACCGATCTAGAAAAAATATCTTCTAAAAAATTGGCAGAACTGAGACAGCAATTACAGGAAGTTAATTGGCAAAGAAAATCTTTACAAACGAAAGGTGGTGACCAACTAAAAGCTCTAGAAACCAAGTGGGTGGCTTTGGTGTCACATAACTATGAAATTGAACAAGCTTGTTGTATGGCCGAAGATTATATTGCGCAAGTTAAACAAAATCCTAATATTCTCAAATACAGGCAACCCCAAGAAGCTAGTGCTTAGAAAATTGTTTTTACCATTAGAATATAATAACTTTTATACAATTAAAAATACATTTGAGTTTTTTTTACCAGTACAAAATAAAATTGAAAATAAATCACTTGACACAATTAATAAAGAAACGTATTGTGTGGATGCCACGTCGCGAAACAAATTGTAAAAATACAAAAATTAAATATAATAATAAAGTTATATAGTTCGTGTGATACATATGGTACCCCCAACTTAACAGCTTTAAAACGCGGCGCCTTTGATTCTACCAAAAATAGCTCACTCTTTAAGCGAACGCGGCATTCTTTAATTGACTGCTTCAAAAGATGCCGAACAGTTAAACCATCATTTGGTGGTGTAGTCGAGTCATTAGTCGTTTACAACTTAGCGATTGCACATGTTTTTATTATTTTAATTTTAACTTCCACTCTCTGGCTCCCGAGCTATATATTAAAGTAGAACACTTGATAGTGACTTGTTAGAAATTTTTAGATGGCTGGACTAAAGCGATTGCAAGAACTATACCTTCATAATAATATAAACAAGAGTGCCAGAATAACCTTAGCCTAGGGGCGGCGAAATATAATTATTTTTTAATTACTTATATTTTCTTAAGTAATTGTACATAGAAGTATGGTAGATTCCTCACTTTAAAACATTACGATTTGAACCAACTTGCTCTAATAAAATGGTGCTAATAAGAAATATACAGGGTGTTAAAGGTTAAATTTTAAGATTTATTTTTTTGCAATAACTTTGGCGTTTTTGGATATGTATACATAAAAATTTGGAACTGGGGGTTTTTGGGCACGAGAAAACAGAATCTGGTAATTCGATGTAATTTGTAGAGGCTAGTTACGCCACATTTGTGGCATAAACTTTTTTGCTCTTTAACTTAGCGCTATTATTGTAAAAGAATATTAAAGCCACGTTACTTTAGTAGATAAAAACTATCCTTGTTATTAACCTTAAAACTTAACGGTTTACGAGATAATCGCATTTTAGGGATCACCTCTTCAATCAAAAGTTAAAGTGGAAAATTCTGGTGTAATTGTTTTAGTGGTTTATTTTATGTTTTTTTGGGGTTCTGACAGGGCCGATCAGAGGGGGGGCCTGGGCCTGGGCCCTATTTTTACGGTTATTATGCAAACAAAAAATTTCCCTATTATAAAAGAGCCTCAATGAATGAAATTAATGTAGTTTTAGGCGCACACACTTTCATTATATTTTTCAGTTAATCAATTCGATTGGAAAATATATTCTGGGGTTTCTTCTCAGTTAACGTTTGACTTTTGTAAGTTTACACAAAAAACCCATTAAATAAGTAGATTTTCTTCAACTAAATTTTCTATTAATAAAAAATATTCGAGAATCTAAACTATTTTGCAACATAAACAAGCGCCATATTCATCTATCAAGTGTTCAATGCCCAATTTTAGTATTGTTCCCGGAGATTTGTTTTATATTTTAAATGAAAATTATCCATTTCCGGGAAAAAATCTAATTCTGTTGACGGACAAATATCAATATCAATACTTTATTATTGACACACGGAAAACAATAAAACGAATAATAAAACCGGCGGGAAGTTTAAATTTGAAGTGTTATCCGAATGGTTTTCAGTTAACCTGGATGTTTTGACATTTGTAAAAACTGCTTGTTCTCTAATTTTTTTTACCCACGCGTGAACTAACATTGCCGATCGCGCATCACAAAAACGCCGCTGAGCAACTGTGTACGAATCGTTGACTTTAAAATAAGCCTAACGATGATTTTTCCACGTACCTAACTATTCTAATAATAATAAATTCGAATTCAGAATTGCATGAATGCAAAATGTTAATGCAATACAATATGTATATCTATATAACTGATTAATATTTCGCTTCACTGGGGGATATTCCAGACCCCCCGGTACGTATGCACCCCCAACATATACAAACCCTAACTCCGCCCATGCGTCCACTGCTTCTGTTTATAAATTATAGAATTTTCTGTTGAATTGGTGTGGGGAGGGGCCCGATGAAATTTTATCCCCGGGGCCCTGCTCAGCTCTTTAGATTCGTGTTCAGCACGAACACGAATCTAAAGTTTTCCAACAAAAATTTTCCCGAAAATACGAGAAATCATCAAAAATCAACAAAAAAAAATGTTTTCTAGTGACCTAATTGTAGCACTTTTCCATAATTTAGAGGAAATAAAAAAAACGGTGGGTGATGGGGGAAAAATGAGGTCATTTTACATAAGAATCAGCAAGAATGGTGTCGGCCAGAAAAAAAAAATTTTGCCGACCAGTGTAATCATGCAGCTGATCCCTAAAATGCGATTATCTCGTAAACCGTTAAGTTTTAAGGTTAATAACAAGTATACTTTTTTTCTACTAAAGTAACGTGGCTTTAACATTCTTTTACAAAAGTAGCGCTAACTTAAAGAGCAAAAAAGTTTATCGCACATTTATACCACAAATGTGGCGTAACTAGCGCCCTCTACAAATTACATCGAAGTATGTACCAGATTCTGATTTATCGCGCCCAAAAACCCCCTGTTCCAAATTTTTATGTATACATATCCAAAAACACTAAAGTTGGTGCAAAAAAATAAATCTTAAAATTTAACCTTTAACACCCTGTATATTCCTCATTAGCAACATTTTATTAGAGCAAGTTTTGGTTCAAATCGTAATATTTTAAAGTGAGGAATCTACCATACTTCCATGTACAATTACTTAAGGACCACCCTGTATTTGTTTTGTAAATAAATGTATTATTTTTCATAAGGTGGGTCGCGAAAAATTTTAAAACCTCGTCCGGGCCGCGTTCGAAAAAGTTTGGGAACCGTATCACAAGATAAATATCGATTTTTTAAAATTTTGTATTTTTATCCTTTTATCACCCTCCGAGTTAGTGGATTATTTGATTCTTTAAAAAAATGGTTGATGGAGTTTCTGTCTACCTATGATTTAAATAAACTTTTATAAAAATTATGTATATCTAACATATCTTAGAAAAATGTTCTATTAAACTAAATATAAAACATTTCAATTATGCAATTCATTGCAAAAGCACATTAAAATAAATATTACTAACTGACAAAATTAAATTGCGTCAAATATCATATATAGGAGTTCCATCGGTATTCCATGTATTCTTCACCTTCTCAAACACAAATGTGGTGTAAAGAGCTGAAAAAAAAATAAAAAAATATTTTTAAAATAAACTTTTTTACATATCAGGTGTACAAATAAGTTTCCGCTGTTTTTTATAAAAAATTAGGCATTTATTGTAAAAGAACGGAACCTAATGTTTTATTCGAAGTATTGTCCATCGCTTGCCACTACTTTTTCCGATCTTTCTGGCTACATACTATGTATGCCGCGTCGGAAGAATGGTATCTTCAAATGATGTGAAGTGTTGCTCAGACAGGCCATGTGCCATCGATCGAAACAAGTGGAAATCAAAAGGCGCAATGTCTGGTGAATACGGCGGGTAATACTGATAAAAAATCACTAATATTTTAAGGTTATGTTGTTGACTGATGTCCAACCTTACGATAATGACGTTTTCCATCTGACAATTCTAACTGTAACTTAGTGGACGCCAACTGTAGTCAAACGAAAACTTATTTGTACACCTGATACGCAACATAAAAAATATAAATTCTTTAGTTTTGCATAACTGAGTGAAAAATCTGTGACAACCAGCAGTACCTATATATTCGTATTATTATGCTACCATCTATCAGGGGCGGATCCAGACTTCCTTTGGGAGGGGTCACTAAGTTATTTTTATGGTGGAGGAGGGGGGGGGTCAGGATAACTGAACATAGAAAAATACTTTTTTGATTCAGATGGTAACTTCAATCCGAAAAAAATCAGGTCCAGGCTTAAAAAAATTAGTTCGTTTGGTTCATATAAAAAATTTCACCCTGTATATGGTTTTTGAAAACTAATAATGATTTTACAACGTACACAAATAGACAACAAAAATGGCGTATTTATTTTTTCCTCACACGATTACACAAATTTCTAATGAAAAAACAAATTTGACTATAAATTAAAAGTTTAGCAAAATGATCCAGATTTCAAAAAGTATAACTTTTTCTGCAAAAATGTAATTTTTAATTACTAGTACCACCAAAGCTCGTGCTATATTTTTAATAATACGACCGTTTTAGTTAATTTCCAGAATCGGCTTTTAAAAGTTACAAGCTGTTTTGAATCATACTAAAACATCGCCATGTATAATATTTATTTAGTAATTCATCGGTATTGTCATTTTATCGAATTCTCAAAATTTTGTTTCGAAAGAAAAATACAGTTTGATCATTTTAAAATTAAAGAAAAGAAAATAGAACATTCAAAATGAACGAATTTATTTACATTTTTAAAAAAGGCACAAAATACTAAAACGACATAACGAAAACCAAAAAGAATATCGTAGATTTTCGAAATGAAATCCACCAGCTTCTATACACCTTCTTTGTCGGAACATCAAATGTCTAATTGATTTCCTGAGTGTTAAGGGATCATATTTCTTTATTGCGTTGATAATATTTCCTGTTTGTTTTTATAGTTTATGTTTGACTCCTTTTTGCAATTTCTCAAATTTAAAAACAAAATGTAAGTTTGCAGGTTGTTTTAAAGTTCAATACTGTAGCTTTTTATTTTGAACAAAGTAAAAGAAAATTCTGATAATTCGACAAAATGACGATACCGATGTATCACTAAAGAAATATTATACAGGGCTATGTTTTAGTATCATTCACAACAGAGCAAAAATTTTAAATTAGGGCAATTAATTAGCTTTTAATTGTCCATGTATTGATTTTTAATTATGCTGACTTTGTTCTGCAAGCTTAAGATACGTATAGTAGTGTAACGTTTTACCAAAATATGAGACAAATCGAACTTACCGTTCAAAAGTAACGACCAAAAGAAATTTCAGTCAAAATTCACAACTCCCCCTGTCTATTATTAAACAATGGGAGCAGACACTTTTTAATGCTCATTTGATATTCCCCATAGCAAATCATACAATAGTTATTAATTGATAATTGAGATGATTTTAATCATATTAGAATTTAAATTCTTGTTCAATTTCTTAATTTTGTTTTTTTAAATTATTTACTTTAACTATTAATTACCCCCCGATTGACGTAACAATCATGGGGGAGGCAAGGATGGGACTTCTAAGGCAACAAAACACAAGCAATAGATCGTATCACAATAATAGTATAAAGGAAATAGTGGGAGGTAACATTCTTGAAAGGAAACCAACGGACCACATGAATCCAATGTACTACTTTAACACTAATTTCGAGGTGATTATGCAAGATCGAAGGGAGTGGAAAGAGAACAGCATCAAGGGTAAACCTGGAGAAAGGATCTGGTATACAGACGGATCCAAGACCAGGGAAGGAACTGGTACTGGAGTATACAGTGAGGGGAAAACTCCCAAATAAGTGTCTCACTGGGAACAAACTTCCGTATTCCAGGCGGAAATGTATGCCATCTTGCAATTCGCGAGAGAAAACAATATGAGGGAAGTGCACAATGCACGGATAAAAATATGCACAGACCGTCAAGCGTCACTGAAGGCTCTCATGAACCCAAAAGTGACATCAAGACTGGTATGGGAATGTCGTGAAGAACTGTGTCCTCTCAGAACACAACAAAATAACTTTGATGTGGGTTCCAGGGCACTGTGGCATCGAGGGCAACGAAAAAGCTGATGAATTAGCCAGAAAGGGTTCATCAACTCCATATATTGGCCCAGAACCCGCACTTGGTGTTACTAAATCTAACATCTGAGGATGCATACAGGACTGGATCAAATGAAAACCAAAGAGAAAGGTGGAAGGAAGCCCCTCTCATGCACCACGGGAATATATTTATTAAAGAACCGTCCAAACACAAAGCTGAAGAACTGCTCAAGATGAGCAGAAATCAGCCTTCTCACTGGACACAGTCCAATGAGAGGACACCTGTACAACAGAGACCTTTCCTGCAGTCAATGTGGTAAAGGGACAGAAACAGCCAAACATATACTGTCAGAATGCGAGGCACTGGATCGCAAAAGAAGAATACAGCGCCCAACCGGTGAAGAACCTGTACAAAATGGTACAGGGGTCAAGAGTTACGGAGTAGGTGCTGTGAAACTAACCCGGAAGGCACAAAGCCCAAGAGGCTGAGGTGCAGCTGGCGATGGGACAGCATCCGATCATAAAAAAAACTATTAATTAAAAAAGAAAGAATGTTCGTGCTTTGTTGGGGGAGGGGGTGTCATGACCCCGTGACCCGCCCTCTGGATCCGCGCCTGACATCTATAATAAATTGTTAGAAGAGAGTATTGACACTTTACAAGCAACGATTCCCAATGTATTGGGTGTTGCATATACAATTTGCATTGTGTGTTGCAAAGTTTTTATTTGACTGATTCTGGTCAAGATGTCACTCTCTTCTTTGTATCCCTTTATTATTATTGTATGCTTAATATAAATAAAAATATATTTACATGAAGCTTCCCATTCTGACTTAGACAATGTCCCTATACTAATATTTCCCTTGGGTTCTCTTTTAATGAATTCAACAGCGTGAGTATAATCATCAGGGTCTGTTCCGACCAGACTACATGATTCTGGTGGAGGATAAGCCTCTAAACTTCTCATATTATTCAAAAGGCGCTTTCCGTCTTCTTTCATCCTCTCAAAGTAATCATAAAACTTTTCCGCTTTCACTAATTTCAAACCAAATTTTTTCGCCAACTTAACCAGCATCGGAAAATGAACAAGAAATTCTGGACAGTTCACTACTCCATCTAATTGAAAATTATATTTACTACCGAATAAAGGAGGCTTGTTAACATCAAAATCAATGGAAACTTGATATACATTGTTCCCGAAAGTTTTGCTGTTATTTTTTTTAGCGCGCGCGACAAGATCATAGGCGTCCGGTATGGTACCGATAAAAAATCCGCCCGGTTGAAGACATTCAGCGGCATTACGGAACATACACTCCGCCTGCGATAAACTTTCGAAACTGTAATGAAACGCGAACTGGCAACTCACTAGATCTAGTTTCATAGAGGGATCAGAATACTTTTCACGTAGTCTAGTTTTACTGCAGTCTCCCGCTATGTACTCTATGTTATAAATGGGTGCTCCTCTGTCTCTCGAAGAACGACTTTTCATATCATTGTATCTCGCTTTACACTGTTCGAGAGATACTGAAGCAATGTCACTACAAATGAGATAGGTTATACCACCTTTTCTCCATTTTAGTAAATCTCCTCCTTTTCCACAGCACATATCGTGTACTCTGATAGGAGCGTTGTGTTGTTTTTTATTAGACTTTATTTTTGTTAAATACTCATTAATTAGCATAGTTTTTATCCAGTTATGAAAGTTTCTTAGATGGACAATGCGTGATTTGAACCTTTCGTCTAACCCTTTTTCCTCTATCTGATTATAATGATTTGCCACCACGTTTGCATAACCCTTATGGCTTTTAACTACAACATTGTCGTCTTCATTTTCACGCTTTCTATTTTGTGTTTTAACTTCTAGTGGTGGACTATTTATTAATGCTGGTTTATTGCCTACTTTGTTAACTTCGCTTACGTTTTTATAAAATTCCGGTTCTTTGCATAATACTTTGTCTCCTTCCGGCTCCTGAACGTATTCTTCATAATTTCTAGAATCCGCATCTGCGGCTGCAAGAACTAAAGCTTGCTCCAAATCATTAATTTCACTCATTATCTAATAATTATTGATTCTAATATTATGAAAAATAAATATGTACCTACTTATTTTATGTACATAATTTTCTTTAAATTCAATTTTGTTCTATTTTCGTTTTGACAACAAAATTTACTTCGTGTCAGAAACTGTCAAAGTCAAACCAATGTTGCCAACAAGCTTTGCCAAGAAACACAAAATTTTTACTGCTTTAAGTTTTTTTTTAGTAAAATTGTAATATTTTAAATGTACGAAATTTTATGTATTTATATTTTATAGTAAATAAAATATATTTTTGTCCCTGATATTATAAAGGCGAGATGACTAAAATAATTAAACTTAGCTGAATTCTGCGGAAAGGGGATAATTATTAGCTCGTTGGCGACACTGGGTGTAAATAATTCGTTGTCCTTTTTTAACAAATTGAAATGCAATTAATCTATTTCATGTCCACGTATACGTCTAATTTTTTATAACGTCATTGCTAGTTTTTAAATTTGATTTTACCAGTTTAATTTGTATTTAATAACAAATATATTTTATATATACTTGTACGTGAGTTCAAAATTGGTTACTGAATCCATTTTCAATATGGTATAACCTTTCAACATTCAATGCCTAAACATTTTCTTTCTGTCATCTGGGGTCGTGCTTGTCACAAATCAAAAAAATGCATATGGCTTCTTCTGACAAGTGTTATGTGTAATATGTCAGATGTTCCTCAAAAAGAAGTAAAATTTACGTAAAGTCGATTATTGTTTAACTTCTTAATCATATTAACACTCACACATTCCAGTAGTTTTTGAAAGTGCCTAAATTTCTTTGCAATTAGATCAGAGGTGTGTTCACCTAGCTCACCTGAGTGGAATGTAAATTTTTTTGTTGTTTACAAACTAGTCTTCACAAAATGTTTTGCATGACGTACAGAAATTAAAATCTCTTTTGAGTGATGTGCGTTGATTCAAATGCTAGTGATTTAAATTGATACACATTTTGCTAATAATATATTTTGTTTTGACACCTTTTGCGGGTGAAAGGCCATCGAACTAACTACCTACCTTCAGATATGGCCTTTAATGAGGTATGTATATTTGTTATATTTCTTACTTGCGTGTCATATGCTTTTAATAATTTGCATTTAGACCGTTTAGCATATTCGTTTTTTTGTTATATTCATATTACAATTACGTATTTATCATTAATTGGTCGTCCGTTTTGCATATCTAATTGTGTCCCACTTTACTATTTTTCCTGTAAGAAATTATCAATCTTTTTTCTAGTACTGCTTTAATACACCCATTAAAATTGTTAAATAAAAAAATGGGAAAATTTTTGTTGCATTAAGTTTTTCAATACATTTCTTTAATTTCTAAAAAAGATGATAAATAATTTTAAATTAATATTTAAATCATCTTCCTTTCTATTCAACAATCAGAAATGCTTTTATAAAAAAATATATGAGAGATAATAGAATGTATAGAACTTCTCACCCCATTTATAATCCCTATGTGATCAGGTTTATAGAACCATTTTGTTTTAAATCCTCTAGAGCGATTCAGGTAAGCAGTAATAAATTTTTCTACATATATAAATATGAAAAAAGGTCAAATAAACATGATTCGCCATTATAAGATATAAAGAGGGCATCAAGATTTTAATTAAAGTTAAATACCTCAGTATATGTTTAAGATGCACATTTTTATCCAAAAAGCTTAAAGAACAGAAGCTCTTTATTGCATCTGGCAAAAATATTTCAAAGTATTTATTTAAAAAGCGAATATCTAAACTGTTTTTGATGTGGGTGATATTTTGAATCATTTGTGGCATTTTTGTAATGATAATTTGATTTTTTTACTGTATATAAGTTTGTAATTTTTTCTTGTATATAGTCCAGTGGGGCTAGCGAGATTTATTTTATTTCATTAATTTATACATACTACTGCAATATTACTATTATTATAGTAAATATTATCTATGTGAATTGACCTAAGGCCATTTTTCTACAGTTGTAATCAATTTAATGTTTTTAAAGACACAATCTTTTACCTAAAATCACATATTCGATAACGAATTTCAGTACTTACTATTAGGTAAGAAAATTTATGCACTACATTACACAAATAATAATAAAATAATATATTTGTCATAGTAATTTAAGATTATCAAATAATCTTATACCTACTATAAATTTTATTATTTACTTTAATTTTGGCCACCAGTGGCTGATTCAGACTACATGATATCTAAAAACAGAAAACTTTTAATGTTATTTATCAATAATTCAGAAAAACGAATTTGTGTGTAGTATTTCAAAAAATAAAACCACACGTGCTGAAAATAAATTTGCCAAGGCATTAGATAACTAATAATTTTTATTTGTCAAGGTTTATTTGTAAAAACTTATAACTCAACATGAAACTAACAAGAATAAATGTTTTAAAATTTGTTAGTATTATTTAACTACTCCATTACAATCTAGCAGTAAATTTAGTCGTTTGCGGAATTAAGGAAACAAAAACTGGAGGTAATTAAGTCCAAGTTTTTTCTAACATTTTTGACGTTACTCCTGAAAAACCTTTCTTAAAAAATTATACAATTTCGGTATCACTTTCATTCGATTTGTCGCCAAAATTTTACGTCTAAAAAGCTTCTTTTACGGCTTCCAGCCTAGCAACAACACCATGGTACATTTCTAGTACATATTGCAGAAGTGTCAACAACAACGTCGAAGCATGTTTTTTGCTCTTAAACCATATTTTTCTGTCAGGCCTTTGTATTCCATCTCTCCAGGTCGTTCATCCATATCCAGCACAGAGAATCAATTTTCGCGGAAGTCTTCAGAAGCTGTCTCCCTTTCTAACCCTACGTTTCTTCTTCTTGCAGAAGTTTCTAGATGCTTCGTCTATGGCATCCAGCCTTGCAACAACGTCCATGCTTTTAATTCATTAATCACATTGTTATAGAATAGATGTTTATTTAGCTCAATAGCTATTACATTACATTACATAATTAACAATTGATATTATTTTAAGAACATCAACAATGTTATTAAATATTAAAGTACATTTGCCTTAATCTGGTTTTGAATACTACAGTATTTGGTGATGTTTTTACTATTAATGGTAAGTTATTGTACACTTTCAAGTCTTCGATAAAGAGTATTTTCTCCATAGCACTAGTGTTGAACCTTTGTATATGATAATGATCTGTAGATCTCAAATTATAATCTACCAACTCTGATCTTTTAACAAGATACTCTCTTACATATGCAAGAGCTTGCTTATTAACAATCTTATACAGATTCAGATTTGGATTTACGGTTTAGCCTAAGCATAAAGAAAGCTTGTTAAATGTTGAGAGAGCATTACAATTTCTCCTCGCTTACCACGAAAGGCTCGTTCAGACTTTACAAGTTACTTGAATTCAAGTGCAATAATTGGTGCAACATGAAACAAATTGAAAGGTGTGACCATCATTTTCCTTGAATACAAGTAACTTGAAAGGTGCTTTGAAGTTTCAAGTAGAAGTAGAGACCAAGTTAACTTTTGCTTTCAAGTTGGGGACTTGAAGGTCGAGTTGAGTCACAGTTGAAAGACTCGTTCAGATTTTACAAGTTACTTAATTCAAGTAATAATCCATTATACGTATATCTATCTAATACATAAATATGTAATATACATAAAATATTCATTTATATCATCTATACATATACAGTGTGTCCAATTAAGTGGACACCATATGGAAAACTTTTTTATTATTTGTTTTATGAAAAAAGTTATTCTTGATAAAAAGTTCTGTATTGCCTAAAACCCAAAATTAAATAATCAGATATCAATTTTTTGCATTCGTATACGAGGTTTGTCAAAAAAATATAAATTTTCCTTAAAGCCGCGTTCAGACTTTACAAGTTACTTGAATTCAAGTACCTTGAAAGGAGTAACTTGAATTGAAGTGAACGTTTAGATAGACTATTTCAATATTGCATTCAAGTTTACAAAAATGGCGTCGAATGTTGTGATTAGAACCCTCCGTGGGTGGTTGACTAATTTGCCGCAGTGCAGAGCCACTTTCACTGCTTCCAGTGACTTCAAGTGCACTTGAATATCAGTTCACACTATTCAACTGTGATTCAAGTCCCCAACTTGAAAGCAAAAGTTAACTTGGTCTCTACTTCTACTTGAAACTTGAAAGCACCTTTTAAGTTACTTGAATTCAAGTGAAATGATGTTCACACCTTTCAATTTGTTTCAAGTTGCACTAATTATTGCACTTGAATTCAAGTAACTTGTAAAGTCTGAACTAGCCTTTTTACCACCTGCCTAATATATCAAATTAAAAAAATAAATTGTGATGTTATGTTGGTTTTATTTTCTGTTTGTATTTTTTTGTAAAATGAAGTGTAGAATTTTTTCTCTGATTTTTAGTAATCCATCCACAATTAGCTTATTTACAACTTTTATTCCAGCAGGAATCACATCATTCGACGCCATTTTTGTAAATTGAAATAGGAATCATTTAAGTAAAAATGTCAACTTGATATGACTTGAATCAAATATTGAAAAAATAGTATGAACGTTCACTTGAATTCAGGTTACTCCTTTCAAGTTACTTGAATTCAAGTAAATTGTAAAGTCTGAACGCCGCTGAAGATGGGATATCATAGCAATCACAACACGAATCGTGCGCTGCAGCGTTGCCACCTTTAGTAGATTTCTACTTTTTTAGTAGATTTGGCTTTCCTGGAAGAAATTTTTGTAGATTTCAAAAGGATTTTCTCCCAGTTTAATTTAATTAAAACTACTGACAATACAACTACATATGACAACGATTACATAAGTCACTACAAGATATGAAAAAAAAATTAAATCTTCAATTTTGTCTTCTCTTGTCTCTCCCACCTTCCCTGTCCCTAGCAGTCCTAAGCCAGCTTTTTGTGTGTTGAGTTACATTATTGCACAACAGATTTCTTCTGGTGATAGATAAAAAATTAACAAAAGTTTAAAAATATTGTTTCAAATGAGATATACTTATATAGGAACAAATGCATTGAATATTTACTGCTCTTTTTGAATAATAAATCCATTCATAAATAAAAAATAATCAAATCAAGTTCAACACTTGACTTCTAGTTTTCTGATATATTTTAAATAAGTTTCATCCTAGTTTGATTAGTATTTTTCTTAAATTTATTAGGTAAACAACAAAATTAACTCACAAAAGTTAGAGCTGGATTTTCTGACTCAACTTCATATTTACTGCTTTTGGGATAGTCTTTCTTGTGGAGGATTCTTCGGTAAAAGTGGTACTCTTGGTAATTGAACATTATCAGAGGAACTAGCTAAGTCATATGAACTTAATTTTCTAGACCACTGACTAGATCTCTTTCCTCTGCCCTCTTCATCAAATGGGGCACATGAGAGGTTTGATTTAACTTCTAGTTTTTTCAACTCAGATACTGTTTTCTGATAATCATCTGAAAAATATTGTAAATTAAATATTGGTAACTGTATACATTTCCATATAAAAAGTAAAACATGAACTAAACTTACTTGTTTTGTATTTTACAGATATCAGAATCTCCTAAGCATATGTCATTTTTATTTATAATAGCCTTAATATATTATTTAGTAGATATTCACTTTCTACATGCACAATCGCGAATTTAATTTCAGTAACCTTACTTCCTCTTCTTATTATTCCTCATGATTTCGCTCGTAGGCAGTGTGGCCGATTACGAGAATTTTACAAGAAATGTGGGTAAAATCGGGGAATTTGACTTTGGCTTTTAAGCACCGTAAGTCAAGAACAAGAATGATGAATAACCTGTAATTCGTAAGACACATACTTTTGTGATTGTGACGTCATCTGTCAGCCAAGATATTAACAAAATTATCATCTAGTGGTGTGCGGGTATTTTCCCTTGTTCGTAGTGGTATTTTGATGACGAGTCCGGCAACACTGTTCGTAGGATTGTAAAATAGTGTGGGCAACTGCCGGTTTGCCCGTAGTGGGCCACTGTTAATTTGGCTATGTTGGCCCATCATGAATCTGTAACTTGTGGGCCAGCACCAGTTTTGTCTCAAAAGTCAGTTTCCCCTCACTTACACCACAACGCAAGCAGTTTCCCGGCACTTGATTGTTTGTTGGGATAGCGCTAACTTAAATAGCAAAAAGTTTATCGCACATTTATGCCGCAAATGTGGCCTAACTATCGCCCTCTGCAAATTACATCGAAGTAGGTACGAGATTATGATTTCTCGTGCCCAAAAACGCTGAAGTTATGCAAAAAATAAACCTTAAAATTTAACCTTTAGGACCCTGTATATTCCTTATTAGCAACATTTTATTGGTTCAAATCGTAATATTTTAAAGTGAGGAATCTACCATGCTTCTATGTACAATTACTTAAGGACCACCCTGTATACACTATTAAGTATGACTCAGTAATGAGTTGATGGACATTCAAGAAATTTAGAGTTTCTGACATATAGATTATCGGGATAATAAGTTTGATGTAGAGTATATGAAAGTAAATAAGAGAAATCAAACTTACAAAAAATATCCTGCCCAAAATCTGAGCTCGAGCTGGTAATTGGTAAGACAATTCCATGAATTTAACCTGACGTGACACATAAATAAATAACAAACACACATCGCTACCCGGGCAACGTGGTATCGATTTTTTATCCAGTTATATTTTCTCTTCCTTCCCTATAGGCTAAATATCCGATAGCAAACTACAATTTTTGAATTTTCATATGACATTTTTTATCCTAGCACTTCTTGCAGAAATCTTTAGTAATTTTTTCTATGGCCGCCCGAATTATCTCGAGTATGCACAGTTTGGTCTATTTAGTGCGCCCGAATTAACTCGAGCGGACACCTCAAGGTGTTAACTTATTATTTTAAAACCCGCCGACCCCAGTCCGGCACTGATCATATCCAACGTTTACGTTACCCTTGTTTATAGTTTTAATCTCGCTGATAAGCCATACGAAATATCAGATAATTAATCTCATCACTTAGTCAAATTTCCAATTATCAAGATATCTAAACAATTGCTAGTAGGTGTCTACCTTAAAAAAGTTTAATTTTATTTTCATATTATTAAGTGGTTCCACAATTTTTATTGAAAGTGTTAAAGTGATAAAAATCTTTGTGAAAAAAAATCCTCAATCGGAAGAAATTGGGAAATCCAATAATAATAATAATTGAGTTTAATTAAATATTTTTTTTTATCACTTCCCGTGCTAAGAATTTTACTATTAATTTATGCAAATCTCAAGATATATCGCATCGTTTTTTTAAAATGTATTCAAATTAATGCTATTTTTATTATTACCATTTAAATCGTGTAAAAGTTGTGTTCGAATATTCGATTAAAAAATGTTCAACAAATCTAAACGAACTCAGAGTTATTTAACGAAAGATTCTGTGGCACGGAAGGATTATTTTACTAGTAATGGTAAATTGATACCTAGACCAGCATCTTGGTCTTCTTTCACTGGACCACTTGATTTGTCTTTATGGATAGGCGGGAAAACTATAAATAGGATTTCAACTAGAGTAAGTTTATTTTTCAATAAAAATTACTTTATATTGTATGGAAGAGTATGTATGTCCACAATATTTTTATGTTTTAAGAAATTTAAAACTATACAGGAGGCTCGAAAAAAAAACTACGTAATACGATGATAATTTACTTTTTAGGACAATGTTGTTTTTTTAACCTACAACTAATATATTCAGAGAAAAATGTTTTTGTGTAGACCCCATTTTAATGCATTTATTGTTTTTTAATTGGCCAGGGGCCAAAGTTAATTTTTTTTGAGATTTGTAAAGAAGAGATGTAGAAATGTTGTCTTGTAGACGGAATTTTATTATTTTGGTTTTTAATTAGCGAGGTGTTAAAGTCGAATATTGCATTTTTAACGATTGGACATAGTAAACTTTAAAATTGGCCTGTTTCAAAAATATCGGAGGTAGAATTTTAAAATTTGAAGGGGATGTAAAGAAGGGATGTAGAAATGTCTTGTAGACGGAATTTTATTATTTTGATTGGTTTTTAATTAGCGAGGTGTCGAGAAGTCGAATATTGCATTTTTAACGATGGGACATAGTAAACTTTAAAATTGGCCTTTTTCAAAAATATCGGAGGTAGAACTTTAAAATTTGAAGGGGATGTAAAGAAGGGATGTAGAAATGTTGTATTGTAGACGGAATTTCATTATTTTGATTGGTTTTAAAGTCGAATATTGCATTTTTAACGATGGGACATAGTAAACTTTAAAGTTGGCCTGTTTCAAAAATATCGGAGGTAGAAGCTTAAAATTTAAAGGGGATGTAAAGAAGGGATGTAGAAATGTTGTATTGTAGACGGAATTTCATTATCTTGATTGGTTTTTAATTAGCGAGGTGTTAAAGTCGAATATTGCATTTTTAACGATTGGACATAGTAAACTTTAAAATTGGCCTGTTTAAAAAATATGGGAGGTAGAAGTTTAAAATTTGAAGGATATGCAAAGAAGAGATGTAGAAATGTTGTCTTGTAGACAGAATTTCATTATTTTGATTGGTTTTTAATTAGCGAGGTGTCAAAGTCGAATATTGCATTTTTAACGATTGGACATAGTAAAGTGTCCTGTTTTAAAACGGTACGCAGAAGTTTAAAATTTGGAAGAGATGTTAAGAAAATATGTAGAAATAAATTTTATTTATATTCCCTCTTAATGGTTTTTCTAATTTCGATTGTTGCGTAACCAATTATAATTACCGGAATATTATATAAACTATTAGAAAGGCTTTTTGATAGTATTTTAATTATCAACTTGAAAGGAAACTTTTGAAAGTATTGTAAAATAACTTTCGTAAATTTAACGACTCAAATTTCAACTTTTTGCCTCACTTACAAAAACTATTAATTAATTAATTTTATAAAACGTTAAAGTTTAAACTTTAAAAATAAAATTTTTTTAAATAATTTCTAGAGGAAACCATTGAAATTAAATGTTTCAAAATAATTTCAGTATCCAAATCCAGCAAAAAATAAAAAACCAGTTTCTGGAATAATCAGGGAAATTTTTCCCAAAAAAGAATATTGGCCATTCTATGATCGAAAAACCTCCGAAACTGATGGTAACTGAATAATTTTCTTCTCACTTATAACTATAAAAATATTCTTAGAGACCCCAAATTATTTATTTTCAAAACAAATTATCACAAATGTCTTACCATACATCGGTAAAACTGTTAAAGTCAATTCTAAGCTTCATTTATCAATTTTACCGCTAGATGGTAGCACATTTGCGAATTTTATCTTATAGCGGATATAGTTATTGACTTACGCGTGTTTGGAATTTGATTTATTCGATTCCAAAGACCAACTAACGAAGCCAAAAGGCAGAAACCGGTTGTAGGATGTCGAATCGAATGAATTAAATTCCTAACTCCGTTTGCTTACTAAATATCATACTCTTGGCGTACCAGCTCTACCTATTCATTCGTAATAAATTACATAAATAATAAATTAAGCTTTATTTATAAATTTTACCGATAGATGGTAGCACATTTACGAATTTTATCTTATAGCGGATATAGTTATTGACTTACGCGTGTACGGAATTTGATTTATTCGATTCCAAAGCCCAACTGACGAAGCCAAAAGGCAGAAACCGGTCCTAGGATGTCGAATAGAATGAATTAAATTCCCAACTCCGTTTGCTTACTAAATATCATACTCTTCCCGTACCAGCTCTATCTATGCATTCGTAATAAATTACATAAATAAACAATAGCTTTCGACATAAAAGGTTAACTGTTTTAAAAACGCTTTATATGGTAAATGAGACATTCTCGACATTAATATTCAAATCTATTCACCGGTATCGCCTGTAAAATGTCTAGGTTACACTTTTAATAAGTAAATATTAGCTTTAACCGAATATTTTATTTTTTTATTTCGAAACAATGCTTTGATGTACGATATAAGAGAATTTATCTCGCATTTTTTAGATTGCGTAATATAAAATAATTATCTAGTTCGTAATTTTTTTATACTTTATTTACTACATATATCAACTGGCAGTACATGAAATAATATTTTATAGAGAAATTCTTGAGAACCTGGGGTACAAAAATTTATGTCTTTCGGGGCGTAAAAAAAAATACGTACCCGCAAAAATTTCATTTAAGGGTGTAAATCGTGTTTATTATGCTTGATATTTGTTAAACGTGAATTGCTCCCGAAAATATTTAAGGAAAAAATGGTAAACCAACAATTTTTTTAAATATATTTTATCTTGGTTCTATGATGCTTTATGAAGAATTTAAGCCTAAGAATAAGTCATTACGATTAATACAGTCAAAGATATTAATTTTTAACCCCATTGTCGATTTATTTTTAAAAATATTTGAAAGAAAAACGCGATTTTCACCTTTAAATGCAATTTTTAATAATAATAGAAATTTCTACGTTGTAATCAAGTAGGTTGTTGATAGATATTCATCATCATCATTATCATCATCAATCAGCCCTCTGTGTCCACTGTTGAACATAGGCCTCCCTAATCATTCTCTATTCCAATCGATCCTGTGCTGTTTGTATCCAGTCGCTGCGGGTCCTCTTAATATCGTCCGACCAGCGCGTAGGCGGTCTTCCTCTACTTTGCTTGTCCGTTCTGGGTCTCCACTCAAGAAGCCTTTTTTCCCACCGGTCATCCCGCATCCTTGCAACGTGGCCAGCCCAGTTCCACTTAAGCTTCGCAATAGTTTCAACGACATCGCTGTGGTCCTTCAAGGTCACACCAAGCATGGACCTCTCTATCTTCCTCTGTGTAACTCTAAGTTTCTTAGCTGTTACTGTTGTTAGTGTTAGGGTTTCTGAGCCATATGTCATCACTGGCAGCACGCACTGGTCGAGAACCCTTCTTTTTAGATTGACGGGAATGTCACTCTTGAAAACGTCTTTAAGTCTTCCAAAAGCTGCCCATGAGAGAGTGAGCCTTCTCTTTAGTTCGCATGTCTGATTATCCCTTGAGATGCTGACCTCATGGCCAAGGTCTATCCACCATTTAAATATCAGCTCCGTCAATCCTTAAGCCACAGCTGGGAACAAGGTTTGTCATGAATTTTGTTTTTGACATGTTAATATTAAGACCGACCTTTCCACACACCTCCTGCAGGTCCTGCAACATCAGTCGCATTTCTTCTAGATTGTCTGAGAATAGCACTATATCATCTGCAAAACGCAAGTTGTTTAGTTTCTTGCCATCTATGTTTATATCTCCCTGACTCCAGTGCAATTGTTTGAATGCACTCTCCATGACTGTAATAAACACCTGACCAGATAGATATTAGATAGGTATTATTGACAATTCTGTGAAAGTTAATGTCAAAATTCTTGTTGTGTCAAATATATAAAATAAATTAATAATTTTCAGTTAAAGTACTTATTTATATTTTGTTGTAGAAAAAATAGCGTATGCAACTTTCATGTAATGGCTATTTAACACACTCGCTTAAAATTTACGACACTCGCCTACGGCTCATGTCGTAACTTACCTTATAATAATAGCTATCGTTACATGATCGTTGCATAATATACTAATGTCGAGAAATCATAGATACTTTATACCTAAAAACTATTTATTAAATCAAATAAAGAACAAAACATTTTTAATGTCCTTGTTCCTGGGAACAAGTGTGATTTTATTTCACATCCTTAGGCAGTTTTGTTACGCCCATGGTCCTTTTTTGGAATTTTTATGGTTCAAAAAATTCACCTTCGTTATAGTTTTCTATAGTTTTGCAAGCTTCGATTTTGTTATGAAAGTGAAGATGGCGTTGGGCTCTCCTCGTTCGTGATATACATGCTCTAACGCAAACACTTTTATCAAGAACGAGGCGAGTCGAATTCATTTTCAGACATCCTTTAGGGATAGGATGTCGAGCTAGCCTGCTTCTTACTGATGACGTACAATAATACCGAAACCGGTCTAAGAATGGCAAGCTCCTTTAATAACAAAATCGAAGTTTTTGGTTTAAAGCCTCGACTTGGTCGGGCACCAAACAACGTCTGGACTTTCGTAATTCAATACCTGGTGGGGCATATAGTCCAAGGAGTAGTTGTTGAAGTCCAGACGCTGGTGCAGTGTAGTACATTTTTAATAATATCGAAACCGGTCTAAGAATGGCAAGCTCCTTTAATAACCAAACCACGTCTGGACTTTCGTAATTCAATACCTGATGGGGCATATAGCCCAAGGAGTAGTTGTTGAAATCCAGACGCTGGTGCAGTGTAAAACATTTTTTTTTCTCTCTCTTTCCACTGGATTAAAACCACTTAGTTGTTAAAAAAGTTTTTTTATTGACGTTTCGGCTTTCCAGATCGAAAGCCGTTATCAAAATGACATAAAATAAATAAATTTACTAGAAACAGAACACTTGATAATCTTGCAAAAATATGACATCAACATAGTATACATAGAATAAGATTTTGAGATTGAAGATGTCAAAATCTGTTTCAAGGATAGCGCATTTGCATATTATAAGAGAATTTTTGATGTCCTTGTTCTTGTGAACAAATGTCATTTTATTTCACATCCTTAGGTAGTCACGAATATAAATACTTATTTATATTAAATTAATTATTATTTATAATAAATTATTTGTTGTTAAAATTTAAAATTATGTTGCTGCAATTCGAGAAATTAGCTGTTGTATCTGCAGCACCAAAATTCATATTGTGATCTGTATTTGATACGAAATTATTAGAACTAGCATATGCTGTTGGACAATTCCACTTATATGTAAAAAATGTCATATGAAAATTCAAACATCGTAGTTTGCTATCGGATATTTAGCCTATGAGGAAGGAAGAGAAAATATAATTGGATAAAAAATCGATAATACCACGTTGCCCGGTTAACGATGTGTGTTTGTTATTTATTTATGTGTCACGTCAGTTTAAATTCGTGGATTTGTCTTACCAAATACCAGCTCGAGCTCAGATTTTAGGCAGGATATTTCTGGTAAGTTTGATTTCTCGTATTTACTTTCATATAGGCAATGAAAGTAAATACATCAAACTTATGAAAAATATCCGGCCAAATCTAAGCTCTAGTGGAATTACCCCAGATAATTAGTATTATTTTTATCGATTTGATGTGAAATTCTATTAGTGAAATATCCATTTCAATAAAGTTTTTAGTGAATGACTTTTATTGGCATTAATTTAATTTGACATTGACGTATAATTTAAAGGTCTTACTGCAGAGTAAATGCCAATGTGTACTTGGCCTTGATTGGTTAAATTTCGTTGCCTTATGATTATTGATTATTAAAAGTGTTGAATTTTCATTATTCAACGCTTTTTAACCAATCAAACCAATTTTACAAACACACTATTGAATAATGAACGTCAAATTCCGGTTTGGTTTTGGATTATTATTTGATATTAGTAGATAAAATGATGTATATGATTATTAAAAATAATAAAAAACATTTTCAGTGATCCTGTATTGAGATATACCAGCACCATTAAGTCAAAAATTAAAAAAATGTACGTCATACATTATTATTCAAAAAGCTTACAAGTTTTTCATTAAAACATATTTTAATATTTCCCTACAAAAAAAAATAATTGTAAACATTAGAAAATTTTTGTCATTGTGTATCCTTCACGTTCAACTTCTGCCCCGTTACACGGTTGTGAACAAAACCATTCAAAAAAATCAATAAATAAAATACCGTAGGTACGTATTTATCATGATTCATTACCATCGAAACCACAAAAGTACAGTCCGTGACAAAACGATTTCGTTCGATCATTCTTCCTTTACTACGAGGGGATACAATCGTACTATCTCTATAAACCGGTTTAAAAATATTAAGTATCAAACCTTGCCCCTCGTATATTCTTATAGGCATATTTTAACTCTAACGTGCGCGCTCGAGTTAATTCCAGCACGCTAAAGTGGCCAAACTGTACTCACTCTAGACTGACTAACTGAATATATTTTTTTTAAATACTTCTACTACTACTATTATTATTATTTCGGTTGAAAAAGTATAAATAAATATTTGTACCGATAAAAATATATTTTTTTCGAAACAGCAATCCGAAGAGAAAGGTAAGAACCTGTTGACAGGTATGTTGGCAATCCTGCTGACAGATGACAGACGGAATATGACAATCGACAGGCGAGAGTTGACATATGTCAGATGACAATTGACATTTGGAGTCTCGGAGTCTCGTCTAAAGTTAGGCAATTGCAACATTCAGTTCTTTTCTCCAAAAAAATTTGATTAGCGGCTTCTATAGCACAGTTCTTAAGACATATTCTGGGAATGAACTCATAAATAAATAAAATACTTGAACTCAGCGGCAGCTAACGTGTTAAAATAATAAAATTCGGAATTACTTATAGATGCATCGAGCGAGCTGCTGATATAGCGGGATATTAAAAAAAAGAAAAAGATAATTATGATTTTATATTTATAAACAAGAAACATGCCGATGTTGCCCCAGATGCGATTTCATCGCAAGTAATTTTAAATATTCGAATCATCGAATCGATGAAATGAAAATAAATACGGAAGAAACCAAGCACCTCGTAACTCGATGGATTCGATTTGTCCACAGGTATAGAAATCTATAGATAAAGATTATACCGTAGAAAATTATTTCGTCAATTTTATCTACACAATAGTTACTCATATCTATTTATACTTTATAAGGTGGCTTATATTACACGCAGGATAGGAATATATGAATTTTTTAAGGCGTTTGTTGTGCAAATTATTTTTCTTGGTAAAATATTACGAAACCTTCACAGCAGAGAAAGATTTAATGGGCTGGGTATGAGTTTGTGATTTATTTCAAGTCCCTCCTTACACTTTAACGCCTTAACGTGTGCGCTCGACTTAATTCGAGCGCGCTAAACAGACCAAACTGTGCTGCAGTAATTTTCACACTCGAATATAGTAAAGAATTGAAAATAACAATTTTCCTATTCAAGAATAAAATATAGTCCTTTACCAGAGAACAACTAAAGGCGCGACAGTGCGCCGTCTGCACTCGTGACCGCTGACTGCGATCCGTCGTCGTATTTTCGTGAATATATACAGGGTGTTTCATAGTTAAACCGATATACGTTAACTGTAAATAGAGGGTACTTAGGTGATTCCAAATAACCTTGGTTACTGGGTCTAACGCCATTTCGGCCAATATTTTAATAAGCCGTAACTTTAGAACCACCCTGTAGATTTCTCTCATACTTGATACAGATATATTGTGATAATAGCGCAATCATATAGTGTAAGAACTACAATTAAAATCCAGATCCGCATTAAGAAGAATTTGAGAAATTTTAAAATCCCCAAAACAACACCCTGTATAACAGATTTTTTAAAATTGGGATGGATATTTGAAAAGAAGGGAAAAAAATGAGTTAAAGTGAAAATTTTTTTAAGGGCATATCCCGTTCTACTACTGCAGTTTTAACGTCAAGCTTTCTTCTTCTTTTTCTTTTTTTTCAAATAGGTATTCGATTATATTTTAAAGAATCTGATATACAGGGTGCTATTTTAGAGATTATTAACTTTTACAAATTTTTCTTAATCCGGATCTGGACTTTAACTGTAATGTATTTCTTGCATTATACGATTGAGCTACTAAAAAATATCCCTGTACCAAATATGAAAGAAATCTACCAGGTATTTCGAAAGTTACTGCTTGTGATTTGATGTAATTTGACGTTAAAACTCCAGTAGTAGAATGGGATGTGCACTTAAAATTTTCACTTTAACTCATTTTTTCCGTTCTTTTCAAATATCCATCCTAATTTTAAAAAATCTGATATACAGGGTGTTGTTTTGGGTATTTTCAAATTTTCCAAATTTGTAATCCGGATCTGGATTTTAATTGTAATTCTTACACTATAGGATTGAGCTATTAACACAATATACCTGTACCAAGTATGAGAGAAATCTACAGGGTGGTTCTAAAGTTACAGCTTATGAAAATATTGGCCGAAATGGATGAAACACCCCGTATCTCGGTTATTAAAAGCGTTAGACCCAGTAACCATGGTTATTTGGAATCACCTAAGTACTCTCTATTTACAGTTAACTATGAAACACCCTGTATAAAGGCCATTGTTTCTTATTATTAAATTTGAACAACTTCTAGTAAAACGCATTTCTTATTATTGTAAAAATCTTATAATCGAACAACAACATGCTTTTGTAGAAGGTAGATCAACAGTAACTAACTTATTATTATATCAAAACGATATATGTCCATAATATAAATGTTATATGTACGAATAGAATACTTTGAGTTATTTTAATTGTAAAACAGTTTTTGTTAATATTACACTAGTGAGGTTAAGTGGAGTAGCTTAGCTAGACTTCGCCTCACATTACAAACATGTATTTTAAAAAAATTACAACATAAATAAAGGCAATTTATTATTATTATTATTATTATATTTTCAATGCACTAGAACAACAAAATCAAATTGACTCGGTCTATACTGACTACAGTAAAGCTTTTGATAAAGTGAATCATAAATTATTGATCAGCAAATTGTCCTCTGTTGGCTTTCCATCATGGTTGACAAATTGGTTAGAAAGGTATTTTTATAATAGACATCAATTGGTTAAAAGTAAGAATTTTGTTTTCAATTCCGTCCTTGTAACATCAGGTGTTCCACAGAGATCACACTTGGGTCCCCTGTTGTTTAATATTTTTATCAATGACGTAGGAACCATTTTTGACGATTTAAAGTTATATACAGACATCTCAGATCCACTTGATTGTAATAACTTGCAAGAAGATCTTAATTCTTTATTAAATTGGTCTAAATCAAATGGAATGCTGTTGAACCCAGATAAATGCCACTGTATTACTTTTAGTAGAAAAAAACTGTAATTCAAAATAACTGTCTTATTGACAATAAGATCATTAAAAGAGTATCGGTTGTTAAAGGCCTTGGAGAATTATTTGATGAAAAACTTGCATTTGTTCAGCATATAAATTCAACTGTAAGTAGTAGTTCTCGAAAACTAGGTTTTTTTTCTTAGAAATACACAGCAATTGTCTATTCTTTTAACAAAAGCATTATACATGTCACTCACATATTCCTTTCTTCAATATGCTTCTCCTGTGTGGAGTCCTCATTATCAAATTCACATCCATCATCTGGAGTGTATCCAAAACAAGTTTTTGAGATGTATCGGCTTTTGTCATGGTACATACCATTATTCTGATACCATAGTGCACCTTTCCATTTACACCTTAGAAACTAGCCGTAATAGAGGTGAATTAATTGTTTTATATAAATTAATTAGTGGTATAACATCATGACCAGAATTGTTGGCACAAATTAATTTTAGATTTCCTACAATACTAACACGTAAATTGTGAACTATTCAGTATTCCCTTTCATCATACTAATTATTAGTACAATTGCAGCATATCTCGTATTATGAGACTGGGTAATCTAGTTAATGCAAATGGTGTAAGCATAACTGGCGTTAGTTTATGTACTTTTAAAAAACACTAAATGGGGAAGCTACTCTGTGACGTCTTCTGAAACATTTTACTTTTATTATACTTTCTTTTTTTATATACAGGGTGGGTCACGGTAGGCGCGATTCCGTATACCTAAGCTTTTTACTTTTTAAGATATTTTGATATTTCAAAAAATGGAAGCACTTACAAGAAAACCAATAAGTTGGGGACCTATGGAATCAGCCAAATCCAATTTTAGCTGAAAAAAATTAGACTAATAATTGAAAGCAATAATGTATTTAGAGTTGTTTAAAATTCTACAGGGCGTCCAAAATGGAGCGACAATATCGTTCTTCTTTTAAATAGGTCACCATGTATTTTATAATCCTATTATGTAGCAAATTTCATTACCTTTTAAAAATTGTAAAGGCCTACTATGCCTAAATCCATTAATTTTGGAGTTATTTTTATTTTTGTTAAATTTTACATTATTTTTCCATCGCATTGCCTAAATATAACACCCTGTATTTGATCAGCTTAGACTATGATCTGAAAAAATTACACATGAATCCACTTTTCATAATAATGGATTAGTTAACCGTCATAACTTTCATTATTATGGTACTCAAAACCAGTATTTGTTCCACACAATAGATCATCAGAACCGGTGGAACATTAATGTATACGGTGGAATTATAGACGACCAAGTTATTGGCCCATATTTCTTTGATGGTCATTTAAATGGGAGGAAATTTTTACAATTTTTAAGAAAAAGTTTCTGGGAACTCTTGGAAAATGTATCATTAGATATTAGACAAAAAAATGATGTTGCAATAGTCTAAGCTGATCAAATACAGGGTGTTATATTTAGGCATTACGGCGGAAAAATAATGTAAAATTTAACAAAAATATTAGACCTTTATAATTTTTAAAAGGGTGTCCTATTTAAAATAAGAACGATATTGTCGTTTGAATATGTAATTAGAGAATCGCCACATTTTGGACGCCCTGTATAATTTTAAACAACTCTAAATACATTATTGCTTTCAATTATTAGTCTTATTTTTTTTAGTTAAAATTGGATTTGGCTGATTCCATACGTTTCCAAGATATTGGTTTTCTTGTAAGTGCTTCCATTTTTAGAAATATCAAAATATCTGGAAAAGTAAAAAGCTGAGTTATAGGGAATACTTAAGAAAGTTTATCTTATTTTTAACGTATAACCTATAAATGCAATAAAATATAGGATCTTCCATAAGAAATAATATAACTTTGATACGTCACACTTTTTTGGGACAACCTGTATAATTCAAAATAATTTTAAAATGTAGCCTTTATCAACCCACATATCCATGAATAAACAAAATTTTCAAAATATTAACGGTTTAGCCTCAATGGACCGTCGCGTCTACCGTGACTCACCCTGTATATTTCCTTATATTGTATAGTATATATTTTTTAAAGAGGGGTACGCCCGTTTATGAATAAATAAATAGATAAATATCAAATCAGGGAGAAACCAGGATTTTCCTTTAAAAGCAAAAGAAGAGATGTAGAAATATCGTTTTGTAGACGGAATTTGATTTATTTTATGCGTTAATATTAATTTAGTATGGCTAATAATATGTATACTTATGTTTTAATTTATATTTCAGAAGGTCGACCCAGAATTGATTTTCACCAAACAGGAACGCATCGGTAAAGGTTCTTTTGGAGAAGTTTTCAAGGGTATTGATAACCGGACGACGCAAGTTGTTGCTATTAAAATCATCGATTTGGAGGAAGCCGAAGATGAAATCGAGGACATACAACAGGAGATTATGGTGTTGTCGCAGTGCGATAGTCCCTTCGTCACCAAGTATTACGGATCTTACTTAAAGGTACGAATAGAAGTTTAAAAGTTGCGGGGAAATATGTCAAATTGTTAATACTAAAATTATTTTTAAAAGGCCTGATCAAAAACCATTCTAAAATTTATAAAAACAAGTTTTCCGAATAGCATTATTATAAGGTCATCGAATTTGTATTGGGAATTCCAAAAACTGAAATCAATTATTTTTTTGAGAATGTAGATAATTTTTTTTAAAGTAACTACGGATAATTGTTTTTATCGTTAAGATATATCAATCGGCGCTTTTTGATAAAATATGATTCACTTATTTTGTTCGTTTTTATTCGAATTTTTTGTCACTTTCGTTTTTTTTATAATCGATTATTAGTAATATAATAAATCGTAAATAGTAAATAAATACGTAAAAATTTACAAAATCCCCTTAGGATTTTAGTAATATTATTATGTGTATACATAAATGCAATATCTGTTTTTTATCGAAGTTAAATGTGTGGTATTCACATTTTTAAACGATTATTATTTTACCAAACTCTTTATAAAACTTAATTCTTCTGAAGAAAGGTAAAGAACGCTACTTTTGGTCGATCTCTTCTCTTTGGGCAACCTTTTCAGCCACCCCGTCAATCAATGACTGCCTCATTTTACGCGCCCCGTATAGTTTTTAGAGAAAAATCGCTGACAGTGCAGAGTCCGTAACATCGATTTTCGGGTTTCTGCACATCAGCGAAATTTTGCAACGACCTGGTTTAATTAAATGTTTATATTTTATATTTCTATTGAGTAAATAAGTTTAATTAAAATAATTTTGATAAATAAAATTCCTAAATGTTTTTGACTTTGTTTTTTCGGAAATTATTATTTTATATATATTTATTTGGGATTCGTGACAATATGAATCAATGGCAAATGCAATTTTTTTTATTTTTATTAATATATTTTTTCTGGTCCTCTGCAGCTCTTTAAAAATTTTACTGGTTGATTTGCAATTAGACAGCTAAAATTTCAATTAGACATTGTACATTTAAAAATTGTCTACTATTCATTATTTCATAGCATTATGACTGATGGTGTTATACTTTGGGTAAATACTAGCAATCAACTTAGGATATTTATAGCACAAAAAAGTAGTACTTATCATGACAAGTAGCTATAACAGTCACTGCTGACCTATTTTTAAACAGTTGGGTATTTTACTTCTACCATGTTGCTTTATTTTTGAGTGTCTCTTGTACATAAAAAAACAAATTGGCAACACTAATGTTATAAGACAAAGCTCTAAACATTCTTATTGCATTGGAGCAAATGATGATATATCTCTACCTTATTGCAGATTAAGCAAACTCCACGATTCCTATAGATATATTAGCATTAAACTATACAATTCCTTTCCTCAGGATTATAAAAATTTATCTCAATATATTTAAAGCAAGAATTCGCAAATTTTTGTTAAGTCACTATTTTTATTCCACATATGAATTCTAATCGCATGTGTCCATCTGTGCATGTGAGTAATGTGTAAACGTTCTCGTGAATATAGGACCTTGTTTTTTAATTTGTAACTTTTTAGTATGTTTAATGTTATGTGTTTATCTCGGTGTTGTGTATCCATATTTTTATATTTTATTTTTTTTATATACATATATATCTGTACCTGGATATTTGTTTATTATATCATTGACATATGTAAAATGTAATTTCCATCAATAAATCTATCTATCTGGGTGATTCTATCAAAAGAAGCAGATTTATGATTGCAAAATTTCAAAAATTAAAAAGGCTTGTTCAGATCTGAAAAAAATATGTATATGAGCTAGAATGACTAAGATTACAGTGGTATATAAGGACATGCTTAAATTCGCATATTTTGGATTTTTCAAAAATCTATATCCACGACAATGACGAAATTGACACGATTTCACTGCCACATATCTCTTATATTATCGGGTTTTTTCTTAATTTTGTTGTCTCGTCTCCTCTGTTCATACTCCCTTTTCCTCTTCTTCCTCTCCTCATACGTCATTTTTTTAGGCGGCATCGTCAGGATTATATGAAATTAAACAGAAACATTTGAAGGTGGTCATTGTCATGGACAATTTGCCATTGTCGAGGATGAGAAAGTCCACGACAACGACATTCAACAACATCCACGACAATGGTGTTTTCAGGTTAAAACATTCTAAACGCATGTATACATAACAAAAGAACATTCTAATTACATGTACAATAAGTAGGCACATAACACTTCGGATTAAGCCAAAAGGACATAATTATTCTTCTATTGGAAGAATTACCCATCTATCTAGCTATCTTATAATGTATCAATATGCAAAGTTTCATTAAATTCTGAACAGTAATTTTAAAATCGTGAGTACTACCTTCAGTTTAAGTTTAAAATTTTGATGAAGAATGTAAAAAAGTTGTAGAAATGTTTTCTTGAAGACTGACTTTTATATCTTTGTGACAAACAAACAACATTGTGACGTAGTTTCATTTATTACCGCTTCATTTTAAAACAACTGATAGAGGTTTTAAATTTGGAAGAAATGTTGAAAGACTATGTAGAAATGATTTTTTGAAGCCGCAAGTGTAATGGCATGATCGATTTTGAATGCGCGAATTTTCAAAGTCGAAATTTGCTTTATTAAATAGTTGAATTAAAAATGTAAATTTTGGTAATAATTTCGAAATGTTTTATATATTGATTTTTTTATTTTAAAATTTATTGCAGGGTACAAAACTATGGATAATAATGGAATATTTGGGTGGGGGATCGGCGTTAGATCTGATGAAGGCTGGAAATTTTGAAGAGATGCACATTGCCATTATATTACGAGAAGTTTTAAAAGGACTGGATTATTTACACAGCGAAAGGAAACTACATCGCGATATCAAAGCAGCCAATGTATTGTTGAGTGAGATGGGTGATGTCAAACTTGCCGATTTTGGTACATAATTTTTTTATATTGTAATAAAATCGGACTGAATCGTAACTTGGCCCTTTCAATATCCATCAGAGAGTTGAAAATTTTTACATTGAAATTTCCAAAGCCTCACAAGAAATTTTATTTGGAACTACTTCTGAAAGTATGAAAATTAATTAAATTCAAAGTGATAAATATCGAAAATATAACAATGACCTAATTGATCTGTCATCCATTTAATTCTATTATCAATAATAAATATTTTTATTTATAACAATGAATCAATCGATGCGAAAACACTATCATTTCCTTCTTAAGATAAGAAGGATTAAGTAATCAACTGTTATTTGTAAGTTAAATCCAACCACTCTTAGAGCCGTTTGCACGGGTTCTACTTAATAGAATATAAGCCTAGCTTAACCATAAGTGAAACTTAGATTTATATTTTCCCTTGCACAGTTGGTCTATTGACACATAAGCTCGGCTTAAATCACAATTTAGCTAAGCTGTAGAATTTGTCCGCTTAAGGTTCTCTTAGCAGAATTAACCATACTTTTTAATGTCATCATACTGCGGCGATTCTCATTCGTGCTTGTCTTTACCAGCTCCTAAAAATTACTGACCAACTCGTGCTCGACCGATTACCAGGTAGAAAACCAACTGGCCAACTCGTGCCCAAGGGTTTTAATTCTTAATAATTAAAATATTAAAAAAGTTTTCTATTGTCTTCATCCAAAAAAGTTATTAATTACGTAGACATAATGAAGGTATATTCATATATATTCAAAATAAAACTACTAAAAAAAATATATAAATTTATTACTTACACGAATATAAAAATTTCAAACTTAATATTATTGAGTACTATTATACCATATTATTTTAACAAAATTAAACGTGGTTGTTATTTTTTTATTTTTAAAATTATCAATGGTAGATTTTAGAAAATCTTGTTTTTTGTGACCAGATCAGTTCAATGGGATTTAACTCTGCATGGTAAGGAGGCAAACTGAGAATTTCAATTCCTTTTTATCGGGCCATCTCGTCTATAATATATTTTTTGAATTTGTTTTTATGATGAGTAATTCTGCTTTCAAGGATTTAGGAGGACTGATAATATTTTTAGAATGAAGCCATTGTGAAATATATATCACTACAAAAATTCCGAATCAATTAAAATACATACGATACGGCTATGAATAAATAAAGTTTGATTTATCTGACAAAATATTTTATTAGGCCGATCAAATGTATTAAAATTTTCATTTTAACTACAAATAAGCCTTGAAGGATGAGGTAAAAATAAAATTTCTACATCTTACCCTCTACTACTTATACAAATTAAATTACTGCACTCCTTTCTTCTCTAAACTATAGTGTACCAGATTTTTAAACCTGCTGTGTATATATTTTTTTCCATAAACATTAAAAGTTACTTAGTTCTGTGTTGGCTACAAGTTATATTTAAAGATTTTTTTCCCTTTGTGTTAATCTTTTCTAAGTTTTTCTACTTTGTGCTGTTCATATTTTTGTGTAATGTAAATTAATTATTTTTTCTCTGCGCCATTTAGTAGGTGCATTTACCATGAAATTGTTTCGTCAAACCTTATTTGATTTTGTTGGCAATAAAGGAAATTATTATTTTTATGATTATGATTTTAGCTCCTGCAAAAGTTTGTCGGAGAAGAAAATTCCTTTGAAACCTTATTGTTGGAATATTCAAAAAAAAATGTTTTATTAATTCATTCCTACAACCATATAAATATAATTTTCAGGTGTTGCCGGTCAGCTGACGAACACAACAAGTAAGAGAAACACCTTCGTCGGTACCCCATTCTGGATGGCTCCAGAGGTCATCAAACAGTCCGCGTACGATTCCAAAGCTGACATTTGGAGTTTGGGTATCACAGCGATCGAACTTGCCAAAGGGGAACCACCGAATTCCGAATTGCACCCGATGAGGGTGCTATTTTTGATTCCTAAAAACAATCCACCCCAACTGACCGGAAGTTACAGTAAACAGTTTAAGGATTTCGTCGAGGCCTGTCTGAATAAGGATCCTGAGAATGTGAGCGTTTTTTGATGAAATATAAAAATACCGTTTGTTATGAATTTATGTAATTTTTAGAGACCAACAGCGAAGGAACTATTGAAGTATCCGTTTATAAGGAAAGCTAAGAAGAATTCCTATTTAATAGATCTTATTGATAGGTACAAGAAATGGCGTTGCACTAGAAATGAAGAGTCCGAAACCGAATCTGAAAATTCTGACTCGTAAGTATCCGTTGACATTTTCAAAATCTTGTTTATATATTTAGAGTCTAGTAGAATTCTGAAAAAAAATTTGGTCAAAAAAATGGTCTCGAAAAAGAATTGAAAAAAATTGGTTTAAAAAATTGGTCAAAAAGAATTTCACCGAAAAAAAATTGACTGAAAAAAATTTGGATTAAAAAAAATATGGCCGAAAAAAATATTGGTCTAAAAAGAATTTACACGAAGCTGGAATTTTTGAACCATAAAAATTCTAAAAAAGGACCATGGGAGTGAAAAAACTGCACAAAGGATGTGAAATAAAATCACACAAGCTCCCAAGAACAAGGACATTAAAAATGTCCTTCACTGCACCAGCGTCTGGACTTCAACAACTACTCCTTGGACTATATGCCCCACCAGGTATTGAATTACGAAAGTCCAGACGTGGTTTGGTGCCCGACCAAGTCGGGGCTTTAACCCAAAAACTTCGATTTTGTCATTAAAGGAGCTTGCCATTCTTAGACCGGTTTCGGCATTATTGTGCCTCATCAGTAAGAAGCAGGCTAGCTCGACATCCAGTCACTAAAGGATGCCTGAAAATGAATTCGACTCGCCTCGTTCTTGATAAAAGTGTTTGCGTTATAGCAAGTGCCCTGGTGGGGCATATAGCCCAAGGAGTAGTTATTGAAGTCCAGACTGCTGGTGCATTGTAGGACATTTTTAATGTCCTTGTTCTTGGGAGCTTGTGTGATTTTATTTCACATCCTTTGTGCAGTTTTTTCACTCCCATGGTCCTTTTTTGGAATTTTTATGGCTCAAAAAATTCCCCCTTCGTGTAGTTTTCTATAGGTTTGCAAGCTTTGATTTTGTTATTAAAGTGAAGATGGCGTTGGGCTCTCCTCGTTCGTGATACACTTGCTATAACGCAAACACTTTTATCAAGAACGAGGCGAGTCGAATTCATTTTCAGACATCCTTTAGTGACAGGATGTCGAGCTAGCCTGCTTCTTACTGATGAGGCACAATAATGCCGAAACCGGTCTGGACTTTCGTAATTCAATACCTGGTGGGGCATACAGCCCAAGGAGTAGTTGTTGAAGTCCAGACGCTGGTGCAGTGTAGGACATTTTTAATGTCCTTGTTCTTGTGGGCTTGTGTGATTTTATTTCACATCCTTTGTGCAGTTAAAAAGAATTTGTCAAAGAAAATTTTGGTTGAAAAAAATTTAGGTCGAAAAAAATATAGTCTGAAAATTTGGACGAAAAAAAAAATATGGTCTAATTTGGTCATAAAAAATATGGACAAAAAAGGTCGAAAAAAAATTCTTCGAAAAAGAATTTCACCGAAAAAAAAATTGACTGAAAAAATTTGATTTAAAAAAATATGGTCTAATTTGGTCGAAAAAAAATTGGGTCGAAATAAAACTGGGTCCAAAAAAAATTTGGTCATAAAAGCATGGACAAAAAAGTGATCGAAAAAAAAGATGTTCGAAAAAGAATTTCACCGGAAAAAAAATGACTGGAAAAATTTGATTTTAAAAAAAATATGGTCGAAAAAAAATTTTGGTCTAAAAACAATTTGTCAAAGAAAAACAAATTTAGGTCAAAAAAAAATATAGTCTAAAAATTTGAGCGAAAAAAAAATGGTCTAATTTGGTCATAAAAAATATGGACAAAAAGTGGTCGAAAAAAAATTGACTGAAAAAATTTGATTTAAAAAAAAATATGGTCTAATTTGGTCGAAAAAAAAATTTTGTTCGAAAAAAAATTTGGTCCAAAAAAAATTGGGATGAAAAAAAACTGGATCCAAAAAAATTTGGTCATGAAAAGCATGGACAAAAAAGTGATCGAAAAAAAAATGTTCGAAAAAGAATTTCACCGAAAAAAAAATTGGGCGAAAAAAAATTTTGTTGAAAAAGAATTTGGTGGAAAAAATTGACCTTTGCGCCTCTATATCGAGTTGTTTGATAACAATATGTTCTTCAAGTAGTTGCCTTTTATGTTTGTCAGTTAATTGAAAACCATAAGTTTCGCTCTAGTTGGTGAAAAAATTCTTTTAGTAAGCAAGATTTGATTTTAGAGAGGAACCGAAACAGGACGGAGATCTAGACGATCCTTGGATAATGACAGTCAAAGGAAATATGAAATTACCATTAGAAGAAATACCTTCGCCAAATCACAAAGCCGGCAATAAAGTGCAAAACGGTTCTGGACCAATGTTGAGTAAATCTCCTCCCAAGGATTCCAATCTTAATCATTATAGGCCAGAAAAATCTGCAATAGTAAGTAATAAAATTTGTCCAAATCGAACAGCCTGCTCGTCGACCAGATTTGATAATTTTTTGTTTTTTTAACTTTTTTACAGTCCAAATCTCCTGGAGTACAATCTCCGCTCGATAATAGGGACAACAGAAAAGACAAAGACAGAGACAGAGAAAAGGAGTCTGAGAAGGAGCGAGAACGCGAGAGGACAGACTTAAAGGAGAAGGAGAAGAGAATATCTCGCGAACTGAGCCCCTTGGATCATCGAGGAGATAGTTTGGCCGCAGAGAAGAAAGCTAACAGGAAGTCGATTTCCAGAGAGCATTCAAATTATAGCGGGAAGAGTGAAAGTCGATCTCCTGTCCTTGGAGGATTTATTTATCCTCTAATAACGGAAGTAAGTGTAATTTTTTTACGTCGATTGTTAATTTTATGAATTCTTTCAAGAGCAAAAAGTTCTATTGAGATATTAGCTTAAATTTCCGTGGGTCGGCTTTGAAATATATAAATTTTGATTGTAAATAGCCTTCGTAGGTAATAGATGTGTCAATTTTACCTGACTGAGTTATAATTGCGGTTATTTAACTGTGTCAATAGCGATTAAAAACCGTTACTGCCACTCTCTGATAAACTAGTCCATAAGACGCCGTTTATAAGGGTTTTGGAGTAAACCACATTAAATAATCTGGCGCCCGAGCGTTTTCCGATCTAAGGCGTCACGTGTAATGCATCATTTTCTTTGAGGCAAGAAAAAGCTTTACAAAGCTATGGACAATACTTGGAATGTAACATTAGGTTCCGTTCTTACATAATAAATGCCCAATTTTTTGATATGGTTTTTTTTGTAGTTGCAGAGAAAACATCAGTACAACAGGCGATCGGCGGAGGCATCACATAAATCGAGTGACGCCATCGAAGAATTAGAGAACGCGTTTGAAATTGCTGAGAAAACGAGTCCCGGGATAAGTGAAATGTTTATATGCGAATTGGTGCAAAAACTCGTGCCATCGATTTCGGATCAGAGGCTTAAGGGGGTTTTGGATAAAGTTGTAAGGTAAGTCTCGGTTAAAAATGGTTCAAATATGAATGTTTGCGAACCGTTAGTGGTAGTTTTAACTAACACAATTAACAGCTCAGTGCTAGTAAGCTAACGCAGACATGCGCTCTGCTAGCTGAGAGTATGGATACAACAATCTAGAGTGGTTCAATTGAATAGTTGATACGCCGTCGCGCACATTTCTTATATTTTGTGCTGGTCGACTTCTACATGAGGTCTCGCCCAAAATACATTCAAAATCGTATGTTCCGTTAAAATTTTGCCACATCTGTATAACGCGAATCAGGTAAGGGCTAAATAAGGGAGGTCTATTGACGTTTACTCTGCCTTTAGTTTGCAATTCCATCAACAAATTCCAAAGATATTACGTTTAGATTCAGAAGTGCGACCTTCCAAAATTGTAGCAGGTGGCGCATGCGCATGAGCAGCTGCGAATGATTTGTTTCTAAATGGCAATATCTTTGGAATTTGTTGATGGAAGTGCAAAGTAAAGACGGAGCAAATGTCAGTAGACCTCCCTTGAGCTTGTTTAGTCCATGCAGTGGCCTAATTCGCGTTACATAATATCTATTTAACAGGAAATACCGCTGAATTCGGTTTTTTCGTGATTGTAAAAAACGACGACGGTGCTAACGTTGAAACTTAGGAGCTTTCATCTCTGTCGATAGCTCCATCGAATGAGCCCTCTCCCGTTAAGATATGTTAAAATTGGCCTGTAACTTCATTGAAGTCGAGACGTGGCTTTTAAGGAGATCAGGCTTGGTTTTGTTGATAGTTTAAATGTTGATTTGGCGCTCTTTTAGAAAACTAATAACCACGGTCATTCGTATAGTGCAAATTGCAAGTTTCGAATTTTTTAAATTAATTTATTTTTTTTAATTTCAGGGATACTTTGTAGGAATAATTTACTGGAAGCTCTTCTGACATAGTTGTTCAATGAGAATTTGTTAGTTTTGTTTAAAAGTTATTCTCTCGTTATTCCAAGTTGTTAATACCGTTTACATGACAATATCTTGTATCTATTGAGCTTATTACTGGTAAATTTTAAGCGAACATTCATATAGAATAATAGTTGTCTTTTATTAACACCACCGTTCTCTTTTCCAAGGCAATTCTACACTAAACCGTATTTTAATCGTCTACTTATTCACCAGATTAATTACCTCTACAGGAGCACTTTTAAAAGTTTTTAGAAATTTCAAAATTCGAGTTAGAATTGTCCTCGGCAAGTTTCGAATTTTTTTTAGTTTTATGATGTTTTTCCTGAAGGAATAATAAAAAAAAGTTATGCCATGTCCTCTTGGGATACACATTGTATATATGTATATCTAGATTGAACTATATTCTATTATTAAGATATTTTTTCTTGCAATGTATTTTTTTAGATGTGTAAATATATATATCAATAAATAGTTAAACTGTTGTATTGTATATTCTTTTAGTAACCAGTTGCTTCCCAAACAGAGTTTCTCCCTCCCTTTATCTATAAGCTCGTAACTTCGGAGTACCGTCATCTGTCATTTAACTTCGATCCACAACAATTGACAGATCTGACAAATGACAGCTATGAAGTTAACAGTATGATGTATGACAGAAAAGTGGAAAGGATGGTCTCAGCCGGTGGAACTTTAGTTTATTGCGCTTAAAACAGGAAAAAGCAATTTTAGTTTAGAAAAGGAGGAAAACTCCGATAGCAGGGAATTAGGAAAATGAAATGTCCTAGAAAAATAACACTACCAAAAGATAATAAATAATAAACTTAAAAAAAAAACTACCAACAGACACAGATACAACTGTTTTTGTATATCTAACATATATCAATTTTTAGCTTATTCTAATGCTTACTTGCTATTAGTTACAAAAACTTGGTAACTAATGGCAGCTGATAAGGTCATTGAAACATTAGATCCTACATAAAATGTCTTTAGTTTTATTTTTAAATATCGTACCTTACAATAAACAGTAATTTTATGCAGCAAATAACCTTCATTTTTTCCATTCGTTCTGAAATAATAAATTATACATTTCGATTCCAACAAAAATATTTTTACGTTAATTGTAAAATAAATGTAAGAAGAATGGCAACATAACCTCAAAAATATGTGACATTTGTTCTATTTTCCAAAAGTTTACTGAACATTGGCAGGGTTCAGGCCATAAGTCACGTGACGCAAATTCTGCTCTTCTATTGTGGGCCCAGTGGTCATAGGTATACAGCTAAAGCTATAACCAGAGACAATTTATATTCTCTCTGGCTATAAATTACGCCATGTCATGTCGTTCAAGTGAGATTGTTATTGTTGCCTGTTCCAAGTGACTCCGAAATCTTAAAACATCTAAGACATCTTTTTATATTTTACAACTAAATAAGTCAATTTAAAGTTAGTCAACATAGTGCAATCGAATTATATAAGAGCTTGTCCCAGGAAGTACTTTGAAGCAATTAACCTGTATAGAGCCAATGGAATCCATTTGATTAACTCAACTACATCCCGGATATTCCACCACTTGCAACTACTTTCATCGTGTTGATGCCTGAAGGACTTTTGCCGAGTCACTTCGTAATCTTAAAACTTATAAACCATAATTACATTTTTTTCCAATTAAAGTTTGTGTTAAGTGATACAAGTGAAACAACAGAGAAATTGAATCACAATAAATAAAACTGAATTAATTGTTGATATTCAAGTTCATTCTAAAAGTTAAATAGAATATATACGAATAATGTATAAGAAATGAATTATGAATCTAATTGTGTACAACAGGATATGGGTAACCAGACTTTCTTAAACTGAAGTTATGTTGTCTTAATAATAAAAATATTGTACTGAGTTAATAGTCGAGAGACTGAGCTCATAAAACTAGTGAAGAAGAAGATAGAGCTTTTTACAAATAAGATGGGATCTCAACAAGTAGAAATTATTTCTCGAGCCCAAACAAAAATAGAACCCGAATGGGAGGATGAGATAAACATTAAACAACTAGACGAGAAGTATTTCAAGATAGAGGAGAAACTTGATGTTACAAAAGATTCTTGTACAGTTCAATATACAGATATTGAGACAACATTATTCAGTGATAACATGTTAAAGATTGAAGAAGAAGAAATCCATATTAAGGATGAAACTGAAGAAGTTGATAAGAACAGCAAGAATTTTGAAGAGGGTGGTTGCCAACAATGTTTTACTAATGATGTAGAAAAATATAAGAGCCATATTTGTAAAGATACATGTTCTCTAGAAGGCAATCTTGAAACGCGTTTATTAGTTCACACAAGTGAAAAAAATTATGTATGCGTTGTTTGCGAAAAATCTTTTACTGGCAAACTCAATCTAAATCAACATTTACTGAGTCATTCTAATGTAATGAAAATCAAGTGTAATGTTTGTGAAAAATCATTTACTAAGACGTCACATCTGAAAATACATTTACTGATACATTCTGGTGACAAGAATTTTAAATGCAACGTTTGTGAAAAATCATTTATACGGAATTCAGATCTGAAAAAACATTTACTAATTCATTCTGGTGATAGGAATTTTAAATGCAACATTTGTGAAAAATCATTTACTTACAAAAACAATCTAAATAATCATTTATTAATTCATTCTGGTGATAGAAATTTTAAATGCAACATTTGTGAAAAATCATTTACTTACAAAAACAATCTAAATAAACATTTACTAATTCATTCAGGTGAAAAAAATTTCAAATGCTACGTTTGTGAGAAATCATTTACTCAGAAAGGCACTCTAAATACACATTTAGTGAGTCATTCAGGAGAAAAGAATTTCAAATGCGACATTTGTGAAAAATCATTTACTCTGAAGTCATATCTGAAAGAACATTTACTAATTCATTCTGGTGATAGGAATTTTAAATGCGATGTTTGTGAAAAATCATTTACTGGGAAGTCATATCTGAAAGTACACTTACTAAGTCATTCTGGTTATAAGAATTTTAAATGCGACGTTTGTAAAAAATCATTTACTCAGGAGTCATATCTGAAAAAACATTTACTAATTCATTCTGGTAATAGGAATTTTAAATGCAATGTTTGTGAAAAATCATTTACTCGGAAGTCGTATTTGATAGAACATTTACTAATTCATTCTGGTGATAGGAATTTTAAATGCAATGTTTGTAAAAAAGCATTTATTTGGAAGTCACACCTGATTGCACATTCACTAATTCATTCCGGTGATAAGAATTTTAAATGCAACATTTGTGAAAAATCATTTACTCGGAAGTCATATCTAAAAGTACATTTACTACTTCATTCTGGTGATAAGAATTTTAAATGCAACGTTTGTGAAAAATCATTTACTCTGAAGTCACATCTGAAGGTACATTTACTAATTCATTCAGGTGAAAAGAATTTTAAATGCGACGTTTGTAAAAAATCATTTATTCAACAAAGCATTTTGAATAGACATTTACTAATTCATTTAGATGAAAAGCATTTTACAAATAAGATGGGATCTCAAGAAATAGAAAATATTTCACAAGCCCAAATAAAAATTGAACCCGGATGGGAGGATGAGATAAACATTAAACAACTAGAGGGGCAGTATCTCAAGATGGAGGAGAAACTTGATGTTACCAAAGATTCTTGTACAGTTCAATATACAGATATTGAGACAAAATTATTCAGTGATAACAGTTTTAAGATTGAAGAAGAGGAAATACATATTAAGGATGAAAGTGAACAACGCTTAGAAGAAGTTGATAAGAACATTAAACAACTAGATAAAAATTTTAAATGCGACGTTTGTAAAAAGTCATTTACTCAGAAAAGCGTTTTGACTAGACATTTACTAATTCATTCAGAGGAAAAGAATTTTAAATGCAACTTTTGTAAAAAATCATTTACTCAGAAGTCACATCTGAAAGAACATTTACTAATTCATTCTGGTGGTAAGAATTTTAAATGCGACGTTTGTAAAAAATCATTTGCTCTGAAGTCATATCTGAAAAAACATTTACAAATTCATTCTGTGAAAAATCATTTACTCGGAAAGTGAATCTAAATACAGATTTAGTAGTCCATCCAGGTGAAAAGAATAATAATAATAATAATAGTAAATGCACTTTATTGGTCATAAAAAAAATTATACAACCAAAAGGCCATCAGCCAAAGTCCTGCAGCCTATACAATTACTACATTGTCACTGAAACTTTGCTACTATAGGGATTATACAAAAGAACTTGCTGTATTTACAAAGAAAAAAAAATTAATATAACGTTTTAAATATATTAAATAGTCTTATTTTATTGCTCATTGGCCAAACTTGTGAGAATTTCTTGAATAGTTTCTTCTGGGTGTTTGAGTCTATTTCTGGGGGGTCTTTGTCATTGAATAAGAAACAGTTGAAGAATTTGTTGGTTGTGGGGCTTTTCGTAAATTTCTTAGCTAGTTTCATCCTTCTCAGCTGCAATGGTTCAATCTTTGTCTTATTGTAAAGGTATATATTTGATGGATGGTGAAGTGGGTTATTTGGATGTCTTATTTTTGTCAAGATTCTTAGAGAGGAGGTTTCAGCAACTTGAAGATTTTTTAGAGCGTTGTTTCTACAATTTAAAAATCCTGTGTAGCAGTATTCCAAGACCGGTCTGCATATAGATTTATAAATTTTTGTTGCTGTCCAGAGATTTATGCCTTCATTTTTATAAGAGATCTAAATAATTTTGCTCTAGCTTAGGTGAAAAGAATTTTAAGTGCGACAATAATTGAATCGGTAATTTGAGAAAGCACATAAGTCAAGGAAAGTAAATTTTTCAGGAGACAAAAAACTAATCACTGTCTTATGGGGTTTCTTAATTAACTGCCAATCATATCTCGGCTTTGGGAAGGCTGATTGATATGATTTCTCTTCAGTGCGTACAAATACCTGTTATGAAGGCATTGCAATAAAAAAGTAATTTTCATAAAAATACTGACTTATGGGGTTTCTCAAATTACCGATTCAATTGTGAAAAATCATTTACTTAGAAAAGCGATTTAAATAAATATTACACATTCACTCAGGTGAAAAAAAGTTCAAGCGCGACATTTCTAAAAAAATCGTTTTCTCAGAAGCGTGCTTTAAATAAATATTTATAGATTTTAATTTATAAAAACTTTTGTAAAAAATCATCTATGCAGAAGAGAAGTTTAAATTGATTCCTATGTAATACAATTTTTTTGAATTAAACAGGTGTTATCATTTTCTAATATTTTTTAAGTTATAGATCAGAGATCATACAAAAAATGTAAAAAAAATACACTATATTTTGAAGTAAAATAATTATTTCAAAACTCACCTGTGCCACACCATAAAGTGATTCATGCATAGCACGCGCGAGTCGTGTTGCCGGCGCATGTGTAAAGTCTAACACAACGCGTTAGGCGTGTTGCTGCGTTAAACTCTGCAAACCAACGTTGTTATTGCGCGTCTGAAGCAACAAGGTACATAAAGGTGGGAATAATAATTATTATGTTTATAACAAAACAAACGTTTATTAAAAATTTAATTTATCACATATTTATAATATTTACAATGGTAAAATGCAACCAGCGAAAATTAGACGGTCTTAGTACGAAAAGTACATGTACCAGTCGCGTTTCAACGGCATTACATTTTTGCTCACTATTAATAAATAATATTTATCGGGCAAGTGCTGAATTTTTTTTCGGTACTTATTAGTGAAGATCTGGTTTTGAAAACGAAGTCGCTCTTTTCATTTTTTTTTGGTGATTTCATTATTTTAACCCGACCAAATCCGTCTAGGGGTTCTTGAGATATTGCAATTTGAAAAAAAAATCACCCCTTTCGGTGCAAAGTATTGCCGGTGGGGGTTCGGAAGCGATATCCAACACCAGAAAATACAGCAGGGTCCTTAAGAAAGAGTTTGCCATTTTGCTGACCCGGATTGATAAAAAATTACAAAAGTTACCTAGAGTCAAAGATTAATCAGTGTCTGCCCCCCCAATTAAACTAGCGACTTGAAATTTGGACACAATGCTTGGATAATGACAATCTATCGGAGGAAAAAAAATCAAGTCTCTAAGTCACTTTCTTCTCTGCGAAAAACGAGAACATGGCTCTAGGTGTGTTCTCGCCGCGGCGAAAATCCGTATATTTTTAAATCGCAATATCTCCATAACCGCTAGACGGATTTGGACAGTTTATGCGTTTTCGCGAGCGTTTATTTTATATCTAGAAATCGTTTCGATCCGAATAAAACTCAGCGAGTTACGTGCGATAAACCGATTTCCCATATCTTTACACGTTAATTTACCCCCTCCACACCTCTCTTAGCTTGCATAAAGTTATCACGTGAAAGAGGGACCTCGAATCTATGAAATAACAAAACAAAACATTTTTTTCGAAAAGGGCGATTTTGTTTACAGTTTTTTTTTCGTCAGATCGACTCTATATATATCATTTGAACTACATTGACTTACGAACTTTGTACAAAAACTAGCTTAGTTGATTGAGTTCCCGGATTATTCAAAATCAGTTTTCGATTGGAGATAATTAAAAATTAATTGGCCTATATTTTAAAATAAATAATTCCTCCTATATACAGCACTAATTCTTCTTCTTTTTCTTATCCTTTTCCGACGATACTAAACCCATGGATTTCTCGTATTCCATAATTAATTTTTCCTGGACATCGGGCATACAAGGGGAGTACCTACTGTATTCCATCGTGAATTCTCCTTTACCCTGTGTACTAGATCTGAGTTCACCGGCATAACCAAACATCTCGTTTAACGGTACTTCTGCGTAAACGGTAAACCAACCTTCGGTACCTTCCGTACCGGTGACGATTCCTTGTCGTTTGTTTAATTGGGCTATTACGGCACCTTGAAATTCGTCTGGTGCCGTAACTTCCACCGCCATGATAGGTTCCAGGATCTGCCAAGCTCCGGTTTCAAATGCTAAAAGTAATATTAATATCAGCTTTCCGTCCCGTACTCGGACGGAAGATTGAACGGTTTATTTATTACTAATGACATCTTAAAGTAGTACTCTCGGTTTTAGAATTACTGTTCAGAATTTAATGAAATATTGGTACATTATAATAAGATAATGAACAGTTAAATTTTTAAATTCTTTTGAGAAATCACAGATTTTATTTTATTAAAAAAAAATACAGTAAAGGAGTAACAGGAGTTCTGAACATTTTCCCATGTTAAATCTCATAAGAAACCGCCAAGGTCTGGGCAAAAATTGGCGATTTCAAGGTCATGTGTCATTGCTCAGAGATAAAGTTGGGTCGCCATTTTATATCTACTTTTGACAGGTGACAGCTGTCAACAGGGTTGGCAACGTATCATTGTCCCGGACTTCGGAACCCTAACCTCGTCACACATACCACCACATGGCGACAGATCGTAAAATGTTAGGTTAGAGTTCCGGGCTCCTGATATTTTGGCAACCCTGTTGACATCTGTCACCTGTCAAAAGTGGATATAAAATGGCGACCCGACGTTATCTCTGAGCAATGACACATGACATTGAAATTTAACATGGGAAAATGTGCAAAACTCCTGTTGCTTCCTTTACTAAGTACCGTTCAGATTTCGATGCAAGTGGATACAACGGAAAGAATACAAATTTCGAACATTGGTGACTCTCAAATCGAGCTTCAGAGCCTGTGATAAGAGTAATTAGCAAATAATTAGGAAAAATGTACTATATTAATTACATCTGGCAACGCCGTTTGTGACGTGTATATATGATACCGTTATCTTTCGCCCATCTCTAGTGTCACATCTCTAGTCGCGTTTTTACGTGGCTGATTTCCCAGCCAGAGCCCTAATGTGAATTACCAGAACATGATTTCCCTGAGCTGAACAAAAAGATATCAGCTAAATAGTTTTCCGAACCGATAGTTCCTTCCCCAGTTGAAGAAACCCCTTATTTATTAAAATAAGTTTTATAAAATTGATTATTCGAGTAATATATTAATTTGAGAGTATTTTTTATCATCTGAAGCTCTAGTAAATTAAAATTTGCTCGTTATCGTATTTAAAGTTTTGAATAAATAATTATTAATGATGTTTCCAGCTTTTATCACTAATGCTCTGTAAAATGAATACTTATTTTAAATGTGGTGTCGCCCCAATTTCTAATTTCCGGAATGCTTGAGTTATTTACAACCTAATGTCAAACCCGTGTTTGACAGATAATTACTGAAAGCATACTTCCCCCTCATTTGCTTTTAAGCGGCGTTGCCAAATATAAATACTACAATAGTCAAATAACTCAGAGCACACATTTGACTATTGTGGTATCGAGTACTACCTTAAAAAGATTCTACTTGTTTTTCTCGTTATTCGGAATTAAACGGATTTTAATGCAATTATTTAGGATTCTTACTTTGTTTAATAGCTCCTTGCGTAGCTAAGAAAAATGAATGTTCGCTTGAATCCACCATATGATGAGCACCATCTATCAACTTAAATCTTAAACCAGACAGTTTTTGACCAGCCAACAATCCTTTTTGCGCCATTGAGAGGTACCCCCTTTTGACTCCGGGTACGAACTGTTTTGGAATATTAGTACCTACAGTTTCATCTACAAATTCTAGGACAGTATTTTTGTTAGAGGGTAAAGGCTCTAATATCCCGACAACTCTGCCGTATTGACCTTGACCACCTGATTGTTTTTTATGGAGGTAATCGAATTCGCATGGGGAGATTAATGTTTCTCTGAACGCTACTTTTGGTTTTCCTAAGGTCACCTAAAAAGGTTATTGATAAATTTATATTCACTCTATTTTTAATAATAACTAGTATCTAAGATAGGCAGGAATTTACATTTTTTATTAGAAACGGACAATTCTGAATGGTACATAATCATTTGTTTTCCAGAAGTTTTCTGAAAAATAAGAAAAATACAACGCGCAAAATTGGACCATACTTCTATTGATGGGTGGTCCACTGTATAGTCTTGACTTGTCATTTCTTACTCCCACACATAAAGAAAAAACTGCGTTAATAACAATTGTTAACAGCAGAAGATTTGGTATACAAAAAATATCAGGGAAAATATTTTGGTAAACAATAAAAAACTAAAAAAAATTTATTGTTAGTTTTTTGCAATACATATCGATCAACCCAGGTAATATTTTTTTTGTGAATTTGACATGTATTTTCGTAAAAAAAAAAAAAGATTTTGGGGTCGATTTTAGCATTTTCTTTAACACATTTTTTGAAAAAAAGCGGCAAATAAAATCTATTTTGTTTCATTTAAGAAAACGGATTTTAGAACCTTGTTTTGGCAAAATTTAAAAAAAAAAACAAAATGAATGAAAATTTTAATTTTAATTTTGGATTTTGATCCACATTGCAGAAAATAACCGAATATTGCATTCTTGCACTACATCGACTTTTCGTATCTTTCTTTTCGAATTGTTGTATCGAAAAAAACATATTTTTATCAAAGGTAATACCACGAGTCCTCCAAATTTTATCGATTAAATTTTTGGTTTTCACGAAAACGGCTTTATTTGGAAAAACCACGAAAACAAACTGATTGATAAAATCACGAGTCCGCAGGACGAGTGATTTTATCTTAAATCAGTTTGTTTGAGTGGTTTTGCCTAAAATAAAGGCGTTTGAGTATGAAGATCAAAAATTTAATTTATAAAATTTCAGAGGACGAGTCGTATTTGAAAGGATTATTTTTTGAATCATTTTGTATTAAAAACAGAGAACATAGTCACTTATGCAAAAGACACTTTACACACAAATATTGAAAATTTTCTTTACCAATTTAAATTGAAACCTGAGCTGTTATAGTTTTACATACAGGGCCACCAAGGCGATTTTTTGACTGGCTACCCCGCGAAACGGCGCCTTAAATAAAAGCGAAGAAGAAGAATGAAATGATGTCTTTCTTAATTTAATTAATTTTAAGTTTATTGTTAAAGTGAGGTATCTAAAAATGTTAAATGAATGTTGAAATAAACTAATAAAAACAGGTTAGTTTACAAATACATTTTGAAATTTGGTTATTAACATAGATTTGCAATACATTTTAGTATAATAATAATTGACAAATGTTTACATTTGACATCTCAAATAGGTAAACACAGTTTAATCAAAAAACAAAAACGACGAAGCGGTTTTATCAGTATAAAACACAATGATTGGTTAGAATCCTGAGTTGTTATTGGCTGAAACCACAAAATCTGACTGTTTTGACAGATGAAAAAAATAATCAGTAAAATATTTATTTATACTTTTTCAACAGTAGTATTTATTTTTTTTAAATTATTCAAAATTTTCTTTTGTGTGATATATTTCGAAGCAAGACTCAGCACATAGCCCAACATTGCAAATATTTGATAGTTCAGACTAAATCGTAAAATATATGAATCCCAATATATAAGAAATAACATGATTCACGACCATAATACAAGAAGAAGTAATGATTTAAGACCATTGGGCAGGATTCTGCAGGTTATCAGGGCATCATCTATTTGAATTGTATAATTAGGCGTTTAGGTAATAGCAATTATACTGTTTTTAAATCTAAACTTTTTAAATACTTAGCTGAAAATGCTTTTTATTCTATAGAAGAATTCCTGCAGATTTCTTAATTTTTTTTTAACATTAATTTAATTTTAGATTTATATAGATATTTACAGGATAGTAATATTAATTCTAATTTAATTTTATACTTATATAAACATTTTTATGATTGATAGTATTGTTAGATGTGTGTTTTAAATGTGTGCTACCTACGAATATATTGTTGTTCTACTCCTTTTTTTTGACAAGTCCCATAAATGTACTTTGTTCTGTGTATTTACACATGCGTAAATTGTATATTTGATGGATGAATAAAGAAATTATTAGTATTATTATTATAAGAAACAATTACATCGTTGTGATCAGAGATAAAACTTTCAAATTTCGTGTGAGCTAGTACAGTAACTGAGTGCACATTTTGAAAATACAGGGTATTCCAAAATCTCGTGGCAGCACAAACTTACATTTTTTTTAAATGAAACATACTATGATTTGTTCAAGAATCGAAAAGATCTCACCGAGAGCGTTAAAAAAGCATAGCATGTTAATATATTAATGAAAAACTGTAAATATTTTATGATAAGGAAGTACAAGTATAATGAATGTTTTATAGAACAGTCGTGGACAAAAACGATTATACCACGTCGTCAAGGTAATAATCGCTTATCAATACATGGTAACTAAGTAAAAATTGCAATTGCTATTGGCTAAATTTATGATGAGTTGTATAATCAAACTTACCGCGCAGTTATATTCCCTCTCCATTCTCTGAGCATAAATCTCCAAATGCAATTCTCCCATACCAGATACAATAGTTTCCTTACTGTCGTCATCATAGAAAAAGTGGAAAGTGGGATCTTCTTTCGTAAATCTAGCCACCGCTTTCGAAAAGTTATCTCTATCTTTAGAATTTGTAGGATTAATAGCCATCGAAACAACTGGATCAGGTACGTATATTGATTCCAAAGAAAGATCCAGCCTTGAATCTGTCACGAACGTGTCTCCACTGGCACAATCGACACCAAAAAGAGCAAAAATATCACCGGCAAAAACTTCATTTACATCTTCCATGTTGTTGGAGTGCAAGCGTATTAAACGTGCAACTCTTACCTTCTTTTGTGTACGCACATTGTAGATGTTATCTCCTTTTTGAAGCATTCCCTGATAACATCTCATATAGGTTAACTGACCAAATCTACCGGCTTCGAGTTTAAACGCCAAAGAAATGAATGGTTTATTTCCATTTCTAGCTGAATCTAAATATACTTTCTGCGGATCTTCTCCCTCTTTTTCTTTCAAAGCATAATTGCTGACTTCTCCAGGATGCGGTAAATAATCCAGTACTCCATCTAACAGCGGTTGCACTCCTTTATTTTTCAAAACTGTACCGACAAACACTGGGGTAAAAGCCCTTTTGAGACAGGATCTACGGATAGCTGCTTTAAGATCGGCTTCAGTATACGGTTTTTCTTCTAGATATATTTCACCAAAAGCATCATCACAGTTAGATAAATGTTCTATGAGTTCGTGTCTTTTTTCGTCACTTTCCGTTCTCATATCTTTGGGGATTTCGTCATAGCGGATTTCTTCGCCGAAGTTTCCATCGAAGTAAATAGATTTTTGACTGATTAGATCAATGACACCTTTACAATTTGATTCGACACCTATAGGAAGTTGCACAAAAGCCGCGTGATGGTTTAGTTTTGATCTCATCTGGGAGAGAACACGTGTAGGATTTGCCCCTAATCTATCCAATTTGTTGATAAACGCTAAACAAGGAACGTTGTACCTCTTCATCTGACGATTTACTGTTAGAGATTGACTTTGGACTCCTCCCACTGCACATAAAACTAAAATAGCTCCGTCTAAAACTCTTAGAGCTCTTTCAACTTCTACAGTGAAGTCAACATGCCCTGGGGTATCTATTATATTAATATTATGATTTTTCCATATTGTATATGTAGCAGCGGACTGAATAGTAATGCCTCGTTGTCTCTCTAACTCCATAGAGTCCATAGTAGCACCAACATTGTCTTTACCCTTTACTTCGTGCATCGTTTCTATACGACCCGTATAATAAAGAATTCTTTCTGTTAATGTCGTTTTACCCGAATCGATATGAGCAGAAATTCCAATATTTCTAATTGTGCTCAAGTCCTTATTTTCAGAATATTTTGCATAATTGGACATGCAGTTGTGATTTACCTAAAGGTAAATTAGGTTAGAATTGTAAAATGTACAAGATTAATATATCACTTACCTTAACTATGCTTGAAATATTTTTGTATACGTTTCTATGATATAGTCGAATCATGGTTAATTTATTTAAGTTTTTTTTTTAAACTAGATTTTAAATATTTAAAATTTAAATGTACCGTGTGTCACGCCGGGCCGAGCCGTGCTGTCGATATGTCAATGTCACATATGCTGTGTTCGGTTTTTACACTTGATGTCCTTCAAAAGTGAAATTCGCTGCAGAACAATAAGCACGCACATCGGTACGAGACACTACTTGATCTCCGGATGAACAAAGGCTATTTAAAACACCATCATGCGAATGAAAATAACTGGTCATACTTGTTTGTTGCGAAAAAATGTCAGAATTGAGTACAGCCTTGCCACTTTATCTAATTATAGGTATTTTTACCGATTTACAAAGTAATCATTTTAAAACTTTTTTTGTATTATCGGTTTATTTTTGAACCAATCTAATTTTTCAAACCCAGAATTAATTTTTGATTCCACAGATTTTCGGAATTAAAGCTTGGCAACACTGATTGAGAATGTCAAATGTCAAAATTTTTTTGGAAAAAATTTTGTTGTTCCCATAGAAAAATTTAGCAAAAATGATATATAATGAAGAGATGTACCAGAATGCGGAATGTACAAGACAGCAATTAGAACATTTCAAAGAATATTGTAAAGAAGAAATAGATTCCAAAAGAAGTTACGACAGAATTCAGAGTATAAAGGACCTAAAAATAATTTTAATGAAACGAGATTGTATGTCAAAGTTAGAATATGTTCTAAATAATTTAACCGTACACAGAAATGAAGAACCGATAAGAAATCCACCCCCTTTGGTGGAATATAATAGAAACAGACAGTTACCAGGTACTTGGGGTTCACTTGTAAGGGCTTACATTAATATTAGGAAGTTTCGGGATCCGCAAATTGAAGGGACAATTTGACAAATATTAAGACATGACCCTATAAATAATACAATTTGCGGATCCCTATTTTGTATACAATTGCGGACCTACATTAATTAGTAATAGGCATCCGCAATTTCCGGATCCTGAGACTCTTATTATTATTACTTATAAAAAATATATTTATAAATTAATAATTTTATTTCTTTTCTTTGTATACTCACAGTCTTGCCAGCTATTCCTGTTGACCCCATACAACAAGTTGATGGGATAATCGCCGAAGGAATTGGACAAAAATGGAAAGAACTAGCAAGAAATTTAGGAATTGTTGAGGGCAGAATAGATGTTTTCGACGCCGCTCATCCTAGAAGATTAGGGGAAAGCGTGAGGGAAATTTTAAGCTACCATCGCACACGTAGTCCAAGAAATTGGAAAATCGAACTGTGTAACGCTTTAGATGCTGCCAGACGGAGAGATTTGCGTTTTCAAATCCAAAATATACTTAATGCCCATGGATTAATGTAAATAAAAACCTATACAGAGTGGTTTAAAATGGATCTTTTTTACTAGTTTTATAAGATAAATGAGATTAGGAAATAATTTATATAATGTAAATATTTTTTATCTTAAATACATATTTTATTATTGTGTTGAAAGGTGTTTTAATTATGTAATTGAAGCTGTTATTTAAATTTAAAGGACTTCAAAAGTTGCCTTACTTTAATCGAAATTAAATAACAAATGCCTGATTTCAACACTCGTTTTTGATGAGCCACAAGAACTATGGATTTTTTGTTACATAATGAAAAATGTTGAAAAGTTAAAGGGTGTGATTATTTTGAAAACCAATCAGCAAATTATCGAATCATGTAATTGCTCCTATGTTGTGAACTAAATTATTTTTTAAGGACTTCAAAAGTGGCGTTACTACAGCAGCCATATATTAGACCAGATCTGACCCCATGTGATTTTTTAATTTAACCGAAATTAAAGAACAAATGCGTGATTTCAACACTTGTTTTTGATGTGCCACAAGAACTATGGACAAAATGAAAAATGTTGAAAAATTAAAGGGTGTGATTATTTTGAAAACCAAGTTCTGGTCCTAGTCCAGTAAATTAACGACAGAAAAACCCCAAACCTGGGCATCAAGTCTGTCCGGCAATTTTTTATTAATTTGCAGGTATTCATAGGTACATTTACCTCCGAAAATCTCAGGTACGTGGGAAAATGGCTCCCAAAAATCCGTTTTTCGACGATATCTGCCGAAATATGACCCTTAGAGCATTTTTGTTTAGACAAAAAATGAAGAGCAGTTCATTACCTACAAAAGTTGTCCCTATGAACCCCAAAAAATTTTAGCACGAAAAGAAAATAATCCCCAAAAGTCGATTTTTCATAGGGGTGAGAATTTTCTCAATTTTCCGGAAAAATGAAAAATGCTATCGACAAGGGGACAAGCTAAGCTTTCTAATGATGTACGTTGAAAACCGATATGGTCCTTGATTATCTATTAATTCCCGATAGACCCAAGCATTTTCGAAAACGCCGGAAATAAAAAAAGAGACCTAAAAAACACGTTGTTTATGAAAATACACAAAACTAATTTATTGAATCTTTCTGAATATATTTAACACATTGCAAAGCCCCATTATCCAAAAGGATTCGGTGAAATTAGTCTCGATAAAAAAAATATGAATAAATTTATAGGAGGGTCAAAATATCGAGCAAAAACAAACTTTGGCCATCTCTTTCAATAATCCAGAAAAATAGATAAAAGGAAAAAGTAACATGATATTATAGCTACAGGTTCTTTCTTTCATCTGAACTTTGAATCATGACTAGACTAGTAGTAAATAGTAATCTATCTTCTAGAGAGTTTAATACTTACTGTATTAATAATGGACTTCAGCTAAATTCAACAAAAACATATTTTATGAGATTTTTGCCAAGAAATGTGTCACCTGATTATGACCTTTATTTAAATATCAATGGTAATTCTATTCAAACTTCAGACAATTAAATTTTTAGGTGTGATACTGGATCCAAAATTAACTTGGGAATCACACATAAAAGTAGTTAGTTCTAAATTAAGCACATGCTGTTACATAATGAGAAATCTGAGACATACAGTTTCATTTAATGTATTGATATTATTATATTTCGGTCTAGTGCAGTCAGTATTGCAATATGGTTTAATATTTTGGGGTTCATCTGCTCATTTAGATAAAGCTTTTGTAACACAAAAGAAAGTCATAAGAACTATGTTTAATGTTCATCCATCTACTAGTTGCAAACAATTATTACATTCTCATAATACTAGGTTGAAAATGGATCTGCACCGGGCCTTCTCAAGGCTACAAATTGGACAAAATTCACCTGATTATATAGGCATGAAGTTATATAATAAAATTCAAACAATAATAGGAAAGGATAGCTTGACATCGACATTGGCATTTACATCCAATGTAAAAAAGTTTTTAATTGACCAGGCATTTTACTCAGTGACTGAGTTTCTTAATTATTATAAATAAGTTTTAAATTATTTTATTTTGAAGATTAAACATTTATATTTTCCTACGGGATTTTATTTAAAATTGTATTTGTATTGTATCTGTATTTTATATTTTGTATTATTTGACTGGTCATATAAGTTTCATATTGTGTATTTAATAATATGTAAAATTTTAATGGCGTAATAAAATCTATCTATCTATGACAAAATATTAATTTTTACGTGATTTATTGAAAAATTTGTAATCCGCTTGGGAGTGCAGGGCAGGAACTAAAAATGGGTTTTGGAGCCGGTTATGTCGAAAAGTATCAAATTTTTGATAAAAATGATGAGGATCATCTTTGTAGGTAATGAACTGATCTTCATTTTCGTCAAAAACAAAAATTCTCTAAGTGTCATATTTTCGGAAATATCGGCGAAAAAACACATTTTTGAGACCAATGGGCTATTTTCCCGCCCTTCTACAAATTTCAGACACCTGAGATTTTCGGGAATGAATGTACTCATGAATACCTGCAAATTAAAAAAAATTGTGCCGGACATACCTGATGCCTGTGTTGGCACCTTCGTTTATTGGACTATCCCATGGAAGTTAATGTAAATCAAAATTACTTCGTACTAATAATAATGTATTTCTAAACTGGTTTTAGGAATATAAATACACAAAAGCATAAAAATATAGCTCTTTGCTAGTAATAAAAGATTGTAAACAATTATAAATAATAAAAAAAAGAATAAACAAATTCAGAACATTCGTACAAACCCATTTGCGAATAATAAAAAAACGAAACAAATTATTCCAAAAACTAATGTAATAAGAATCAAAACCACTCAACTAAAAATTATTAATGAGTACTATAAAAAAAGATACAAGTTTCAAAATAAACTATGAATGTTAACATTAATTAATTATAATTTGATAACACAGTTCCGAAAACTTGATGTGCGACATTGATCGTTTTCAAAATATATTTTTTTAAGGAAACTACAACATGAATAGGTTGTTAAAAAGTTGCCATTTTTAGGATAAATCGTAAGAGAATAAAAAAAATGTATAAAAATAGCTTATTTACAATTAGAATTCGACCAGTAATAAATAGTTTTTTTTAATCCGTTTTGTTGAACAAACAATGATTGATCTGTGTACCTTCGTAATCCAACTAATAGTGGATTTATTAGTGCAGCGATATTTTTGCTTTATCCTTTATTGGGTTATTTCTTACCTCTAAGATGCTCAAAAAATCGATTAAATGGTATATTCAAGTATTATATTGAGAAATGAAGGATATAGTTAATTTGAACACCTTAGAAATCCAATTAATAGCGGATTTTTATGCAATGTTATTTTATCTTTCTTACATTTACTTAACAAGACAAAAATTATTCTTTTTGGGTTATAACCATCATAATTGTACACTTAGGCAATACATTATTCAAAAAATCGATTTAATGGTCTTTACAAGTATTATTTTGATCAATAAAGAAAGTAGTTCACTTGAACCTCTTTGAAATCTAACATAAGTAGATTTATGCAGCGTTGTGATTGCTTGCTTATCTTCTGGGAGTGTAGTGTATAACAATAAAAATTTAATATATTTTAATAAAACATAAAATTTGTAGTGACAAAGAAAAAAATAATTTCTTATACTGTCTATTCATCAAGTTTAAAAAGTTAATTATCCAGTGGAGCAACTAAATTTGAATCCTTTAATTCCTTTTCTTTTAAGACTGTGTATGGTTTCTTCTGTCACTCTGTTTTCGACATTGTGGACAACTTTATGATCTTTCTAACCAACTAATTAGGCAATGATAATGAAATAGATGCCCACATTGCGTAAAGTACATGTCTATAACCATATCATAAAGTTGTCCACAATGTAGAAACAGTGTGACAGAAGAAACCATACAAAGGTATATTTTATTTTTACTTTAACCTTATGATTGCCACCCAAAATATTAGGCCAATCCCCATGTGCCGCCAACGCGGCTCGCGCGTGCTATACAGGATTCATTTTATAGTTGTAGTATTCATCTGGCAATAATACTGCCTGTCTACTGTGCCTTCACACAAAACAGTCTTTGTTATTGTTGTCGGATGAATATTACAACCATAAAATGAATCATGCAGTAGCCACTTTGTTGGCGCACGGGTGATACCTAACACAACGCGCTAGGCGCGTTGCTGGCAGTGAAAGGGTTAATGTAGACAATGCAAACGTCGCTTTATCCCTAAAAGAAAAGCAATTAAAGGATTTAAAAGATAATAAGAAAAAACTGAAAGTGCAAAATAGGGCATTAAGAAAAGAGATAGCAACATTAACTAAATTTGGTATATTTTCTTTAGTTAGTTGATTTGGGGGAATTCCATAATTTTTAGTTACGGATAAAAAAATGAATAAAACATTTACTTACCCCCATTTTCGTTGTATCCCAATCAATTTAGTAAAATATTACAAAAATCCATGTAATCTGCATAAAAAATTGTTCAGAAAACCAAAAGCGAATTATTTTATGTACAATTTTTTTCCCATATTTATGGAAAATTTTTTCAATTCATTTACTTTTACCCTTAATAATCTGTAAAAAAAATCACCCATATTTGGCAGTACGTAAAGCGTTTCCTGTAAAAAATCACCGAACAATTTCTTGTTAGTATACCAAAATATTTGGCATTTTTTTTTTGAGGTTTCAGTCATTCAAACTACATTACGTTTTGTTTGATTTTTTTTTTTTAGTTTTTAGATTTTAGATTAAGGAAAAAAGAAACTACAATATTTTGATAAATAAAATTGAAATGTCGCACTTAACCAAGTTTTCTTTTTGTGAAAATTAATATATTAATTATACAGTATATGAATATTTGGAAACTGATCCGGTCTTCTCGATAGTATCTTTATGTAATTGATAACCCAACGTTACTCTTGGGGGTATGTGGAGCCTCTCCTTTAATTTTCTCCCAATTTCTAAGACTGCATTGCTATTTTGAGCGTCGCCCGTCCAAACCGCTGAAAAAACATTTTCGATAAAAAAAATACCGAGTCTGAACCCCTATGCTGCGCCCCTGATTGTATATAAAAATTTCATGAACCTGTAAGACTTTCTTGAGTGGGTTTTATTCGATTTTTTTTTGAAAATGTGACAAATTTTTAGACCGAAATACGTCAACAACTGAAGGAATTCTGGGAATTTCTAGGAACTTTACGAAATTCAGAGAAACTTTAAAATGTGATAGGTACTTTAAAAAGTGTAGGAAACGATAAAAAATCTTTGCTGCTCTAAATTTACAATTTCGAAAACAAAATCGAAAATTTGGTTTTTGCGTTATATCTCGAGAAATAAAAAAAAATTGAAAACTAATAGCGCCACGTGAAAGAGCGGAAAATTTGAATAAAATTAATATAAGTTATTTAAAAAAAAATTGTATTACGACAAAAAATTATTAAAAATAAGAAAGCGAATTCGAAAAATTACGCACGTCACTGAATACAAATATTCAAGCGAGGCGTTCGGGAAAAAACTAAAGTATCTTTGCCTAAAATGTACGAAAAAAAATCATTTTAAAGAGGAGACTAAGCTTTCTCAGGAAGCCATTAATATTTATTTTTTTTTGTTTTCTCATAAAAAATTTGACCGAAACTTATAATTTCTAAAACTCTCACTAAAGATGTATTAATGTATTAATAGAGTCATAACAAAAAAATCATTGTACATTTATCATCATTATACTTTTACTTCTGATGTAAAAATAATTAAAATGATGAACATTCTCTCTGTTTAATAAAACTTGTTTGTGTTTCAAAATTATCATTTTTTTTACAGCATTCATTCAACTCCATTTTTATTTTCAAAATAGTGTTTATTTATTTATATAAATCAATTTCTGAATTATTCCACATATAAAGTGTATTTTTAACTTTATTTAAAAAAATAATTTATGATTTTTATGAACACTATTGTGAAAATAAAAATGGCGTCGGATAAATGCTGTAAAAATATGTCGCGAGAAACAATGCACCATTTAAACTTCAAAGTGTTCGTCAACTATTATGTGATTCCATATCAAAAATTTCACTGGACAATTGGCAAAACGCTATAAGACATGCCATAGCAGAGGAAGAGAAATTCTGGAAACTTGATATGTTAATAAAGGAAACAGTAGAACCTATTATTATTTCTGTGGGAAAACGATTTACTTATTTAGGTATATAACTCTATATTTATATTAATTATTTAAGTTTATATGAGGCTAGTACCCGAAATACAAACAAACAAATTTATATGGAATCACCCAGTATTTCTAAAAACGAAATGTTTTATGAGAAAATATTTTTTTGCAAAGATTTTTTTTTTAGTATTTATATCATATAAATTTGGTTGTCTGTATATTTATTATTAAATTTTAAGGAAACGTCCTAACCTAATATCTAGTAAGTATAATATTTTTATAAAAATAAATGTGGGTACTTAATATTGACAGTTTACTATTTTTTATATTAAAGTAATTTCGTGTTCCCCGTTACTGAGGTATAGAATTATTGGTTAATCCCTTAGGGTTTGCTTATTTACATTTTATGATGTATTGTATTCGAGATTTTTCGGGTTGGTCATACTAAAATTTAGTGAAAATTCAGATAAGAAGGAATCAACATTTACTTTTTTCTGCATTGAACAATCCGGTATAAAGACCTTTACCATAAAAACTGTGCTATCATGTATTTTCAAACAGAGTATAATACATATCTTCAGTTTTATAAAAATCAGTAAGAATTTTAGAAGTCAAATTTTCTATGAGAACACAAAAAAACTAAAAACTAATGGCTTCCTGAGAAAGCTTAGGGTCTCCTTTTTAAAATATTTTTTTTTTATTTTCCGCTCTTTCACGTGGTACTATTAGTTTTTCAATTTTTTTTTATTTTTTGAAATATAACGCAAAGATTTTTTTATCGTTTTCTACACCCTTTCAAGTGCCAAGTTTCAGCGATATCACATTTCATGTGATGTCAAAGTCTCTGATAACTTGGTTATTATGCAAAATGAGATCACAGAAAAATTACGAGAGCGTTTGGAAAACGCGGAAAATTTTAGATAACCTGAAAAACGTATACAGTTCCATTAAACAGGAATTGTGTAAAATTAAGAAAATTGCTTGAGAACTTTTAGTCAACTCTATAGAAAATTTGTTTTCTAGGAATCTGAGTTATTCCCAGAAACTGTAAAGGAAGATAATTTAAATTTCATTTAAGATGCATTTTTTGCTGTAAAGTTAAAAATTTATTATCCAGCAAATATTTGTTGCTAGTGTTTCAATTTCTCTAAATTTGATAGATGCGTTTTTTTTATCGCGCGGTTTATTTCTAGAAAATAAAAATTATTAATCAGAAAATATTTGATCATGTGGCTTTATTTTGGCTAAATTTGATGCATTCGTTTTTTGCTGCGCGGTTTATTTCTGGAAAATTGTTAAAAAATCATTACTCAATAAATATTTCATCTTTAGCTTCCATTTCGTTAAATTCTCAAAAATTATCAAAAATCAAGAAATTTTGACTTTTTTATCAGGAAGCATAGAGATCAACTTGTAATTCCAACTTGATAATAAATCTTACCTATTTTGTCCCCCTTTTGCCTAATATTAACCACTGCCCCGCATACTTCATCGGAATTCTCAAAAGCTTCACCAATAAGGCATAGAATCTAAAATAATTAATAAACTAGAGTGTCCGGAGAAAATTCTCCAGGGGGAGTATCCAAAAGAGATCATTTAGTACACATTCAATAAAATAAAATTAAAAAAAAAAACAATTTATTCTAATAAATCATGTACCAATAACCCACGCGCCTCTCCCTGTTCACATTACAGACGCCTATGAACACAGATTTTTGGCGAGAAAAAAATTAAATTATACTGTTCCGAAAAAATTATATAAAAATTATTTCTATGTCACATAAATTAAAATGATGATTTTAGTCAGTATTAAAGTCAATATGTTTAATAATAATAATAAACTCCCTTCAATTCACCCCCTTGCTAGTGAATCCAGAAACTCTGCAGCTTTTGCGGGGGAGGGACGGCTATTATTATTATTTGCCGTGGCACTCTGGGGTGACTGACTGATGATTGATATACAGTGTCATTCCCAAAGTTTTTTATTAAGGGTTTTTCGACAAAAAGTAATTCTTGATAAAAGTTTGTGCATCCCTTAAAACTAAACATGCACCAACAAAATATAGTAAACTACGTAATATACAAGGAGCCAACAAAAATTTGATTTTGAGAAAAGAGTAAAGTACCCTTATTTGACAAATGTCGGGAAAAGTTGTTCAGCATTAAAAAATACATCTAGATTTGAAGTTATTTTTAAAATGGGGACCACGAAAAAAAAAATTTGCTAAAACGATAAATAGACAACATCCTGTATACGACGGTTTATTCAAAAAGCCTGTAATATTACAAATTACACAACTATTATTGTGTTAACCACGATCAATTTGTTTGAAGAGTAAAATAATTTTAAGTTTTTGGTGCAGTTATTTTTATTTTTTGTTAATACCGAAAATTACCGTACATAACGAGTGTTTTACTATATTTTGTTGGTGCATGTTTAGTTTTACGGGATGCACCAACTTTTATCAAGAATAACTTTTTGTCGAAAAACCCATAATAAAAAAGTTTCCCATATGGTGCGTACTTTGGGGATGACACTGTATATAAAAAAAGATGAAAATTTGAAAATACGAAAAATGATCAGTTAGGCAACAATTTCTGGATAGCCGAATGATTTTGGTTAAGTACAGTCAAAAAAAAAAAAAAAAGAAAGATGGACAACAATGTCTGGATACTCAAATTATTTTAGTTGACCAACTGAAAAAGACGAAAGAAAATTTGAAAAAGCTAAACAAATAGAAATTAAAACAATATAAGACGGTTAGAAAACGAGTAAGGAATTTAATTTATCAGATTCGACATCCTAAGACCGGTTTCTGCCTTTCGGCTTCGTCAGTTAGGTTTTTCGAATCCAAATTGTCAATACTCTCTTCTAATCATAGATGGTAGCACATCTAAAAATATAAGACGGTGTTCTGCAATAATAGCTGTTTATCCGAATGATTTAAGCTGAGTACTCAAAATGAAAAAATAAAAACAAATAGATGAGAAAATTTGAAATGCAAGAAAAATGGACGGTGTTGTGCAATAATAAATGTACACCCGAATGAATGTATGAATGAAAAAATTGGAAATATAAAAAAAAGAAGATGCAAATGTATTAACCTACAAAGGATGATTGATTGTTTCATAAAACGCCCTTTCATGCATTAATTTTTTTTTCAAAAATATTGATATTCTTTAACTCTCTAAAAAGCAAAACTAATTATTTAATAAAATGCTGTAAAACGCAAGGAAAAAAAAATAAAATTAACCTGGTACTATTATTTATATTTGCTAGAACCCAATTAGTGTGAAAGTTTAAATGTGAAGTTTACCCCTCCATAGCTTTGGCTAATTGGCCCCTGTCAAAGCCATAAATTGAGAAAAATAAAATAGAAATATTCAAATACACATAAAGCAATTTCAACAACATAAGTGGCTAGAAGCTTGTGAGAAAATCAACAGAGAACAGGGAAAAACGTTTTATCAACACATCAATAAACTAACTAAGTACAAACACAAGAGAAATCTTCCGGATCTAGTGGAAAATGGAGTCGAATACACTACATACCAAAAAAAGGCTAATATATTCGCAGAACACTTTGAACATCTTTACAATATTTCCACCAACCCGCTCTTTGATCTGCAAACCTGGGAAAATGTAAATCAATGGTATGATCGATTTATTCATAATTACACTGTAGACCATAACGCTCCTTTAATTGATGAAGAAGAATTAGCACATCAAAAAAATTCCACCTCAGGAGTAGATAACATTCCCTGGTACATTGTTAAAAAACTGGACCACAGATTTCACACTTTTCTCATCAAAATTTTTGAATTCTGTCTTTTACAAGGTCTCTTTCCAGAATGCTGGAAAACGATCATTGTGATTCCTAAAGCCCACACTGATCACAAGAGAATCATTAATTATCGCCCAATTACTCTTCTTCCTGTGCTGGGAAAATTATTGGAAAAGGTTCTTAAGAAAAACATTTCGTCACTTGTAGATCATCAAATACCCCGCTTTCAGTTTGGGTTCAGAGAACATCTATCCTCATTACTTCCTACTACAATACTTGTCTCCAATGTCCAATGTGCTAAACTCAATAACCTAAAATCTGCTGCACTATTTCTAGACATAAAAAAGCCTTCGATAGTGTTTGGCACAAAGGTCTGCTTTATAAAATGAATAAATTGAACATTCCACACTCGTTAATAACGCAATTTCCAACACGTTTTCAGCTTTCCAAGGGGTGCCTCAAGAATCCCCAATATCACCGCTTTTATACAACATTTACGATTTCTTACCTGTAGTGGCTAACCCCAATCTTTCTAACTATACACTCCAGTATGCTGATGACACAGTCCTTATTTCCCACAACTCCTGTCTAAATAGTACCATAGTATCATTACAAGATCAAACACGTGAAGCTGAAAATTGTTTTAACAGTTGGAGGCTAACTGTTAATCCGTCAAAACGTCAATTCATTATTTTCATTCATTCCCTCTCCGTAAATTCACCTACATTAACTATTTCCAATCAGCTTATAATCATAATCATAATCATCTTTATAAGTTCTTTAGATCATACAAAATGATATAGAACACGTCAATTCAGTTCAATAAATTATTTTCATTATTTGCATATAGCCTTCTACTATAACTTATCTTGGACTACTTCAGTAAATTTTAACGAATGCACCCAAAAACTGAAGACTAAAGTGAAAGCTAGAGCAAAATTATTTCGATCTCTTATTTATAATAATGAAGGCATAAATCTCTGGAGAGCAACAAAAATGTATAAATCTATATGCAGAATATATGCGGAATACTGCTACAAAGGATTTTTAAACTGTAGAAACAACGCTCTAAAAAATCTTCAAGTTTCTGAAACCTCCTTTCTAAGAATCTTGACAAAAATAAGACATCCAAATAATCCACTTCACCATCCATCAAATATATACCTTTACAATAAGACGAAGATGGAACCATTGCATCTGAGAAGGATGAAACTAGCTAAGAAATTTACGAAAAAACCCCACAACCAACAAATTCTTCAACTGTTTCTTATTCAATGACAAAGACCCCCCCAGAAATAGACTCAAATATCCAGAAGAAACTATTTAAGAAATTCTCACAAGTTTGGCCAATGAAATAAAATAAGACTATTTAATATATTTAAAACGTAAAAATTTTTATGCAGGACTTCGGTCGATGGCCTTTTAGATGTGTAATTTTTTTATGACCAATAAAGTGCGTTTATTATTATTATTAAAATAAAATGAGAGTTGAAAAACTACAAATATGAGTTACTAAAACCAACCAATAGTTTCTTTGGTTTTATTCCAAGTTAAAAAAACTGTTTTGTCTTCTACTTTTTTTTTCATTTTCAATTTTTGATTGTCACAGTTACTAAAAAATTACTATTTACAAAAATGTACTTACTATGTCCAACCAATAGCGATCTAAATCGTTACTTCGTTGTTTCTTTTCTAAGCTGAGTAACCATCTACCTCCCCTTTTGTTAGCCTTATCTTCCCACATGGGCATTATCCCTTTCTTGAAGAGAGAGTAATCGGTTCCCTGTCTCAGTTCGCTGGAAGGCTTGATATGATTGTACAAGCTAAATACATTTCGCCGTTAAAAACACTTTCTTAAATAATTTTTTTTTGTAAAAAAACATTGATTAATGGCCAATGGGTAGTATCCAATTAAAAAGAAGGTACACAACTGGTGCACTAAATAAGGGAAAACTATCTTAAACCGAAATTTATTTGTATGTCATTGTTAATATTTAACTTTGATTAGTAATCTGAGAAATTTTAATAAGAAGGTACACAAGTTGGATATGAACTGGAGCCCTAAATAAGGGAAAAGTATCATAACACTAAATTGTTGATAGAGCTTGAGCCCTAAATAAGGGAAAAATATCAAATCACTAAATTGTTGGTAGAGCTGGAGCCCTAAATAAGGGAAAAGTACCTTAGCACTAAATGTATTTGTATGTCATTGTAAATATTTAACTTTGATTAGTAATAAAGAAATTTTAAAAAGAAGGTACACAACTTGGAGATGAACTGGAGCCCTAAATAAGGGGAAAGTATCATATCACTAAATTGTTGATAGAGCTGGAGCCCTAAATAAGGGAAAATTATCCTAGCACTGAATTTATTTGTATGTCATTGTAAATATTTAACTTTGATTAGTAATATGAGAAATTTTAATAAGAAGGTACACAACTTGGAGATAAACTGGAGCCCTAAGTAAGAAAACAGTATCATAACACTAAATTATTGATAGAACTGGTGCCCTAAATAAGGAAAAGTATCTCAACACTAAATTGTTGATAGGCATGGAGCCCTAAATAAGCGAAAAGTATCTTACTAAATTGTTGATAGAGCTGGAGTCCTAAATAAGGAAAAGTATATCAGCACTAAATTGTTGATAGAGATGGAGCCCTAAATAAGGGAAAATTATCTTAGCACTAAATTGTTGATAGAGCTGGAACCCTAAATAAGGGAAAAGTATCTTAGCACTAAGTTGTTGATAGAGCTGGAGCCCTCAATAAGGGAAAAATTATCTTAGTACTAAATTGTTGATACAGATGGAGCCCTAAATAATGGAAAAGTGTCTTAGCACTAAATTTATTTGCATGCAATTGTAAATATTTAATTTCGATAATCTAAGCTTGACAAATATAGGTGTTAGATTCTAAAAGGGGTAATATTAAAAAAAATAATTACCAAAGGAACCAGATTAACATTTTTTTAATAAATCTTGAGCAAGGGTTTAAATATGTGAAGCATTTTAATAAAATCCCCTATTGATCTATTCTTTAAAGTGTGGTACCCAAAAGGATTTATTTACCTAACAAGTTTTTAAAATTGTTATACATATATGTTTGTTACATCTTTGTAAATTCTGACATTTGTAGAATATATTGTTAAAAGTCATCAACTACTCACCTCCAAAAGTCTTCCACCGTCTGAAAGGAGGAAATTTCTTTTTGATTTTTTTCCCACGACTGTGTTCTATCGTTTTCATAGTACCATAAAGTCCAAGCATTTTGTAATGGATGTTTAATTGAAAAGTCCATGGGGATCTCTAATTCGTTGTCGTTTTTCTGCTCGTTTTTCTCGATCTGAAATAAAGTCATTTGTTAAATCAACTTAAGTATCTAATGACCTCACAGCTAACTATGTGGATTTTTTTTCTTGGAATTTTTTATCCAGCTTGAAAGGCAATATGGCAGTTCTCTTGTTAAAACTATATGGTAACCTTAGTAACCGTTGAAAAAATATTTAAAGGTTTGTTCAAATGCACTTTTATGTTGTGCATAGTAATTGAATGTTAATATGTTTCATTTACCTCATTTTCCAAGGAATTTGTAGACATTTCTAGAGCCAAATCAGAAATCCAGCTTTTGCAAGACAGAAGAGGATTTAGGTTAGGTGGGCCAGGTCAGGACTGCCAACAATACCAACCACTATTTAACAAAAGTCCCTAAAACAGATACTCTCTTAGTTTTATTTCTGTGAAAGACACTGAGAAATTTTCGCAAGTTATCAAAATATTTTAAATTTGAACTCTGTTATGTTATTACCGTTTTTAAAATCGTATTTTATAAAAATTTTGATAATTTCAACCAGGTTTAAAATCAACTTACTCTTTACTTATCAAATAAAAGGCTTACTAGCGAAAATTTCTTAACATTTTCTAATTTTTCGTTACCCAAATTTAAAGCCATATTTTTATCTCTTGAAGGATTAATAATTTTAGTTTAACAAGAAATGTCACTGACACTTGGGGAGGTGACTTATCTTTTTACCTAGTAACGATAAATTAAAGTCAAGTGCTAAAAGTTTTTAGATATTCCTGCAGAAGGGATTGTATCTAATGCAAAGTATTATATATATATATATATATATGTATAAATTAAGGAAGTTTTCACTGTTTTTGACTTACCGATTTATCAGTAGATCTACCGAATTAGAAAGTAATCTAAAAATATATCGATTTGCGACATAATGAAATGATTTTTGGGGATTGTATGCAACACGTATTACATTTTAAAATTTGAATCGATGTTGATACCAATCCCACTCAGCGTTGCCAACCCTACCGATTTGGAAAGCAATCTACGGATTTACCGATTTGTAACATCTACCAATTTTTGAATAAAACTTTTGACCCTTTTATTTTCGTTCAATTATTTTATTTTGACGTACCAATTCAAAATTTGATATGGCTAAGATTAGCTTACCGGTTATTATATAATTGTGACGTGCAGTCTACATTTTTTTTTGGTAAAATAATTTTGTTTGTGATTAATTTTTTGTTGCGTAAACATTTGTAGCTTGTTCTTTACATTTTACTGGAGTTAAAAAGTCTTTTTACCGTTCCGCTGAACTATAATTAAAATGAAATTTTTTGCCGCCGAAGGATTTCGTTACTTTACTCTATTATTCTGTTTATTACCCTGGCGCTCGAAAGTCCTACTTTGTCCATTAATATTTGTAAAATAAATTAAGTGACACCTAACGACAAAAAATTAAAGTATATTTGAAATAACCAAGCCAATGACCGAGCCTTAACAAATGTTTAGAACATCTCCTTTATTAAAAAAGAAGAAACTTGACAACGACGTTAACATATCAGGTTGGTTATTTATTTTTTTATTGTCATGTATTCTTTAAGGTAAAAATCAAGTATTACATTTTTACAACTATTTATATACATCTTCCAAATTGTTGTTTACACTTATTAAAGTAAAAAAACTAGTCAGATGCATCATTATATTTTAATTACATCAATTTCAATTTACCGCGGTGCCCAATTTTCGGTAACGCAAGCGCACACCGCCTATTATTATACGATTTATTCTGCGTTTGGGCCACTTTTGGGCGTACTTGAGAATCATCTGTCGGCAGTGCGCTGTTAGGTAGAGTCGAGCTGACAGCAGCGCACGTTCAAGTAAAATTTATAAATTCCTGTGCAAAGTGTGAATTTCTAATCCGCTTTTAAAAAAAGTGTGCCGCCGGTGCCGGTCATCGACAGAGTGAGAGTGAAACAACGAGCATTATAATGAAGGAATATACACAAGTTACGATGCCGAATTATTCCTATATGTTTAATTTTGAATCGGATTTCATTCATCAGAAAACCCGCACGTGGATGCAGGATAACTGGACTCTGGGATTTTACTATTGTGGAATTTATATGGTGCTCATTTTCGGTGGACAGTACTTAATGCAGAATCGACCTAGATTCGAATTGAGGGGTGTTTTGGTACTTTGGAATACTCTATTAGCGACTTTTAGTATAATGGGTGCTTGTCGAACAGTGCCAGAATTCTTCCACACTTTAACCCACCACGGATTGTACCATTCTGTATGTATTCCTTCGTTTATAGAACAAGATAAAGTGTCAGGATTCTGGACTTGGATGTTTGTACTTAGTAAACTTCCTGAACTCGGAGATACAATTTTTATAGTGCTTAGAAAACAGCCACTTATTTTCCTCCATTGGTATCACCACATCACAGTTTTGCTATATTCATGGTTCAGTTATACAGAATATACTGCCAGTGCCAGATGGTTTATCGTCATGAATTATTGTGTCCATTCTGTAATGTATTCTTACTATGCATTGAGAGCCATGAGATACAGCCCTCCGAGGCAAATCGCTATGGTTATTACTTCACTTCAGTTGCTTCAAATGATCATCGGTTGTGCAGTGAATTTGTGGGCGAGACAGTTGCTTCAGCAACAACAAGAATGCCACATAACACCTTTTAATATAAAACTGTCAATTGCAATGTATTTCAGTTACTTTGTTTTATTTGCAAGATTCTTCTATAAGGCCTACATGTCTGGCGAAAGGAAATCAAAGAGAAGCAGCCCACCAGTCACTGCAGATTACCCCTTGCTTAAGTCGAAAGTACAGTAAAATCTACTTTAGAAAATTTCCACTTATATGCCTGCATTCCAAAAAATAAAGTTAACATTTTATCGTAGTACAACAGTCACGTTTTTTTTAATTATTGGGGTTATTTTGCCATTAGTGAGTATAACATTTTTATATTTGATTTGAGAGGTAGGTGGCTGGTAGTATTGAATATAAAATGTTTTTTAAAATTAGTATACTGGGTTCATAATAAGTAAATGTGGAATAAAAAGGAAGTCAAATAGTGGTGAATCTCAAAAAAAAATTGGGACTTAAGAAATATATAAAATAGTGAAGAGCCAAATGATTCACTAGAAATAGGCAAAAAGTAATTAAAATGCACAAATTTTACTTCCATTTTAAATGTTTTGTATATTTTAAAAAACGAGTCTGAACCCTGTACAATAATTTGATTCTAAGTAGTCAATCATTAATAAAAAAATATATAAGATTTATGCCAGTGCTTTTGAATACACCAAGTAGATACTTGCCTAAACAGTTACCTAATTATAGGTATAGACCAGGGCCAAACCGATTTTAAATAACTGAATTATTGAAAAATTCTTAGCAGTATGTGGGTGGTCAGACGATTTATGGTAAATTAAGAAAAATCAAGTTGGATATTGTTTTTTTGGCTGAAATATGCATCCTATAGAAAAAAGTAAAATTTGTAGATAATTAAAAAATCTAAAACTTTTGTCTTGAATCATTTCTCAACATAATCTCAAAATTATTGAGAAAAATGCTAAAAACAGTTTTTTTTTCGTTTTTAATTTTTAGTTCCCACAAAAGAATTTTTTAGTGAAAACGTTCTTTTTGTGTTTTAAATAAGCTGTAATTTTTTCAAAGCTAAATATTTTTTTTCGATTTTATACGAATTCAAATTAAAAAAAGGCTAATTTTCAATCAAAAAAGTTGGTTTACAAATTTTTTAACTTTATAAGTGCTATTTTTCTTCGTTGAAACCTCGACTTTAAAATGGTATGAAAAATATATTGTTCGGATGGAAAAATTTTAAATACCTAGAAGAAACTATTCAAGAAATTCTCACAATGGCCAATGAACAATAAAATAATATTTAAAATATTCAATACGCTACGAATTTTTTGCATTCTGCATTTTTTCGTGTTAGATAACAAGTTGTTCTTTTGTATAGTCCCTGTCATAGCAATGTTTCAGATATAATCTAATTATTCTATAGGCCGCAGGACTTCTGTCGATGGCAATTTGGTTGTTGTTTTTTATGATCAATAAAGTGCGTTTATTGTTATTATTATTATTATTAAAACACAAAAAAGACCGTTTTCATCAAGTTTCATAAAAAAAATTATTTTTGCGGGAGATAAAAATTAAAAACGAAAAAAACGGATTTCAGCGTTTTTTCTTGATAGTGTTGAAAAACGATCAATAAAAAAGTTTTAGATTTTTTAATTATCTACTACTTTTACGTTAAACTGAAAACTTATATTTAGCTACCTCAACCCCCTTCCGGAACTTTTACTTGGTTGTCTTGATTTTTCTTAATTTACTTATAATTTTTTTGCTTCAAAAATGATTGGTCATGGTCTAGTACTTAAGATATTATCATTAAAATTACAAAAAACCTTATTATCACAGTATAATAACCAGTTTATAGTTTTACATCTTATTAATTATTTATATAACTATCACCTGATCACATATTTTTTTTAAATGTTTAATACATTTTTTTTATGAATGTCTTTCAATTTTTTCCATAATAGTATATTATTCAACGAGCATATAATGGTAGCTATTATACACGAAGATGAAGTTTAAAACACGAGCCGCAGGCGAGTGTTTTAAATCATCTGAGTGAATAATAGCCATTATATGCGAGTAGAATACTATACTTTGTCCACGACTGTCACATAAATTTAACCAGAAGAATATTTTTGCAAAAAGGATTTGTATGCAGATACATAAAATTTTTTAGATTTTTCAGACAACAAATTTAAGGCCACCAGTTTTGCTTCTTCTTCAATGTTATTATTTTGAGACATTTTTATTGTTTAACTAAAAACTTTTTCAAAAATGTAATACACATTTAAATATATTCTGTAATCTGACATCTCATGGCATGCTAAGATTTTTCATAATATTCAAAGAGGAAGTAATTTGTGTTGCCTATATAAAGCTTTACTACTTGTTAAATATTTCAAGGTGTAAAAAACTCATTTTCTAACATTTTATATTTTTATAATTTTACTAAACTAACATGACCGTCATAATGAAAACTGTTCTACTGTCATTGACGTCACCCAGTGAATAATGGCTCATTATTCACTGAGTGACGTCATACAGTGAATAATAGGTATTATTATACTTAAGGAAGTACAAGTATGATGAATGTTTTATAGAACAGTCGTGGACAAAATATATTAAACGTGATGATTGCAACTGTTTTCGAATTTTTATTATATAAAAAATATTTTATTTTGAAAATCTAGCTAGGCAGAAATAAAATTTATATTTTATTGTGGAGTTATCAGGAGATAGTATAGTTCGTTTCAAGATATTTGGTTGACTTTCTAAGTACCGCAATAGGATTATCCTTAATTTCCTCATTATAAAATAAACAATAACAGATCCGTACTCCTGTTTTCGATTTAGGTATGAATAGGAATTCCGTTTATTTTAAGAAATTCTCAGTAATTAAAGTAATAGAAACAGAAACTCGAGTTGTATTGCAGTACTGGGAAATTAAAAAAAATAAAATTATTTGGTTAAAGTTAATATGTGTTTATTAATGTGATTAAGTGATCATATTAATATACACGGTGTTTCAAAAGGTCATTGTTTAACAAATACTAAATACATACCTGCCTACTATTTTCTGTTTACAATTATAAATTGTGGACATTTTATAGACCCTTAACCGATAATCCTAATGTGGTACTTAGAAAGTCAACCAAATATCTTGAAACGGACTATAATAAAACCTAATTTTGTATGTAGACGACAGCACAAGTGGCTCAAAGAAAAAATCGTATAATTCGAATGCTTCAATGCTTTTACCAAAGAGTAATAGTAATATTTATTTTACTTTATTAGTATATAACGATAGATTCAATAGTGCCTATCCTGATAGAGAATAGAGTATTTTTCGCAAGTGTGCTACCATCACTGATAAATGAAGTTTAAATAGAAATAATTTGCATTAATTATAAAAAAAAATGTATTCTGGATAAACATACTAGATCTCAATATCTTTATTGCCCTTTTAAATACGAATTTTTTGTGATGATGTGAGATACAATGAAACTAGAAAAACGGAAGATCATCCTGTACCTATATATAAAATAATGTTAAGTATAGTCTATTCAAACTTTAAGACAACAAGAAAGGAGATTACTTCCCCATATAAACCTCGCTACTTTTCCTTTAATTCTTTGAGTGTGACGCCGCAGCGCCGGCGACCTTAAAGAGAAATACAGTCATAAATCCCATGGCTCCTTTCTTCAAAGGAAAGCCGAGCGCTTCGGTCTCAGCGGTACCTTTGACGGTGTGTTCCTTTCTTTCTGACTTATTACGTGGACAAACTATACCACATATTTTATCTTTGTCTAGCTGCATAGAATTTAACACCTATAATTTGCACAAATCAAATGTACTTAGTTATATAAAAAAAAAGTTACAAGAAAGATACATTTGCACAAGTCATATCAGTCTCAAAACAGAATTTGGGGCGTAATTTTTATGTTCGCATTCATAAAATATGTTTTGTTAATGGACTCGGATTTTTATGGTTCATAAATAAATTGCGATAATGCAAAACTTAATAAGGAGGTACTTTTGTCCTAGAACAAAAGTTCCAAACATTATTTGTACGATTACATATAATTTAAAATATTTTTTTTTAATCGGTAACTGTTAGGAAGTACCCGAGCAGAATTTTTCTTTAGATACAAAAAATAGTTGCGCACTTGGAAAATTTACATGTCGAGTTCTTGAAACTATAATGTAATTATTTAAGATAATTTTATTTATTTATGTCTATTTTAAGTACGGGGGATATGATAGAAGGGATTACAAGATTTCATAAAACAAATCTTTTTGTTAATTGTTTGGAAACTTAATATTTGAGTTTTCTTCATCTCAGATAATAAATTTTAAAAATTCAAAAAAATAATGTTAGGTGCTCATGTAACAGTGTCTTGGTTTATTATTTGTGATTATATAAAGTGTGTTGCCGGATGAGAGATAAAAAACTATAGCAGTTTTCATCTATACTTGATATTTTTATTTTTACTAATATTACTCAAATTATACAAATTCGTTGTCGCTCATATTTCCATCTTTTTTAATATAAATAAATGTTATTAAACAAACAATAAGTAAAATTTTTAAAAATTTTATAATTATTGTTTACTTACGTCATCTTATCTGGAACCTGACAGATCGAATTTTAAAATATTAACACCAAAGAGTACACCATCTAACAAGAGGCGAAAGCTTGATCGGTTCCTTTGATGTTGGATAGACACAATATTGAGAGGAAATACGTCACAGCATTGAATAAACAATTTGAGATACACTGAGAAAAGTAACATGTATTGATTCAGAGGAGTTTCCTACTAACCTCAAAATCTAAAAAAAGTCTACCAACGAGGAAGCGTTTTATTGGGATAAAATCTACTGCATTACTTCCTCAATGATAAAATATGATAACAAAATTCTACTGAGCTTTCCAAAAAGTATCGTTAGCAAGAATAATTTTTATAAACTCCATTTCTGATTGGTTGAAATTAAAGTTGGTATCGAGACTGGATGTAATAGTTGACATGTTTCCTTGTCAAATGTCATTTTACCATATACTGTCGCTAGAAGCACGATATTAGCCTTGTTTTTCACCGCGAGTCTCGATACCAACTTTAATTTTAACCAATCAGAAATGGAGTTTATTAAAATCATTATTTTTCTAAAACGATATATTCTGGAGAGCTTAGTAGTTTTTTGTGAACATATTAAATCATTCCAGAAAAAATGAAGTAGATTTTGACAAAAATAACGCTTCCCTGATGGTAGACGTTTTTCTAGGGTGGCAACTTGGAAAGAACTCCCCCATTCTTACAAACCGAACTACACTGAGAAAAATAATAGTGTTTTACCCGATAAATGCCAGTAATTACCCGCAAAACGGCAGTACTGCGACAATCGGAATAACGGAAATGATAATTAACCGACAGTTAAGCTAGTTAAACTGCGCATGCGCATACAAATTTGTTATCAGGAAAACAGCTTTCTTTCGCCTCTTGTTAGATGGTGTACTCTTTGGTAGTACTGGGATGAAAGTGGCCATGTACTTGGGAAAACAGCCGCCGGTTTTTTTTCGACGAAAAAAAAATTAAAATTAATTACAATTAATTTTAAGGATGTACTAATTGGCATTTAAATTATTCATTTAATTGTAAATAATAAATAACTATTTTCTAAAAAAAATTAATGTTTATTTACACTCAGCAAGTTTTTTAATTCGGAAGTAATTATTTCAGCTGCTTAATTATTTTATGAACTATTTTGTTGATATTTAAATAGGAAACTTTTTCCATATTAATCAGAATTTGATCTCTGATCACCCTTTTTGACGACTTGAAAACTGCGCTGTTGCATGGTTCCAAATTGAATTTTATATATATTTTTAAGTCCAAGATAACGCCGATATAATTATGTCAACTAACATATAGATAAAAACAATTAATTAAAATTTGTTACAAATATTATTGAAACCATTAAAAAACAATTAAATTTTATCGCGAATTAATTTAAACGGATATGTTTTATGTTAATCGGTTTATTTTTTAAGTAATAATATATGGTTACTTGAGGAAAAAGAAAAAGAAGACTAGTCACTAGAATTACTGTTTTATTTAATTTTTGTTAACGGGTGTGTTTAATTTTATTTTTCAGTTGTTTTCTTCAACTCTTTAAGTATACCGAGTAAACCTAATTGCTAACGGGGCAAATCAGACTATCAAGGTGTTATAACACGTTTGGTTTAAAAGACCGAGAAAAATTTTGATCAAATAGACCGAGTTTTGATCCATGCGAAAGTAGGTCCGTAGGACCGTGATCATTTTAAAGCCACTAGTCCCTTCGGTCTATTACAGACCGAAATGTTATGTGGGATAAGATCAACTTTATTAAAAAAAATATCTAAATGTATAATTAAAAACAAAAGTATGATCAAGTTGGATTCGGTCCATTGGACCGATATTTTTTTTGCTATTCGGCAGGGAACGTGTTAACAAAGCTGAAAGGTTGTTGATTTGTTGCGGCATCTAATCCAATATTTTTTAAAGTGTGAAAAACAAAACATTTTAATAAATTATTTTATACACTTTTAAATATACAATCGATAACGAGTCATCAGTAGGGCTGTTTCTTTTTCCCACTCACCCGTATAAGCTTTCTCACTTTCTCACTCCTCTATACTCGTCTGGCGGGAATTTCCTACCATCTGGAATTTTGCATATTTTCTTAAAATAGATTAATACACATATCTCATAAACTTGAGCATTCTTTAAGCACCTTAAGAAATACCAGACACCGGATATAATAATTATTTATGGTGACCTAGCGATTATATGCAAGGAATAACATCTCCAGGCATTTATTTACATTTAAAAATGCTTAATTAGATTACACGTTACATAAATGGCATTTTTACATTTTCTTATTTTAAATTGCGCGCCGGATCGTTGTCAGATTTGCCCTCCAGATGGCAGTTGTTTAAAAATAAAATAAAATGTCAATGATAGTTGACTCTTGGTGCGTTGCATTAACTATTTTGAAATAGTTTATGTCAATTAGAAAATCGTTTTATTCCTCTCCAGAAAAGTGATGAAAAATAAGTCGGTGTTGCCACTTCGGTAACGAATCACATCTCAATAGAATATTATTTACTGTCAAAAATTAAAGGGTTAATGTCGCAACCGGGGTAAGTCTGCTTGGTCTATAAATAAGATTATTTAGATTGACTTGGACTGTGAGGTATACTTAATGAATTTGAGAAACAATAGAGCTCAAAAATAAGATCGGACATCTCAATAATATAGATTTGTTGCATATTTTCGAAAGTCTAGGGAGAATTTTAGGCATGTACCAATAAGCTTTAGGGAAAAAAATAAAAATCCCATGCGTAGTTCTAACACCGATGGTGTTTTTTCTTGTATGCCTGTAATTTAACGAAAATAATGTACAAATGAAGGCTATTTCAGTATCTTGTATTACACAGTGGGTATGTCGTACCTTCAACTTAATGTTATAAAATATTGTAAACTAGGTACCTACTTATTTGACGAACATACATTACTAGGAATTCCTAGTTTTTTCATTACAATTACCAATTAACAGATATCGAAGGCTGTGTACCTTTAATTAATCAAGGCATTAATTTATTATCTCAAAACTACCTTTTTACTATAATTAGTAGTTTCTGCTTATTTATAATTGTAAAAATTATGTTGATTGATGCGTATAATACATTGCAACGTATAATTAATTGGATGATGGGTTGAATCATTGAAATATAGGGAACGCCAAAAATATTCAAACATTCTGTACTTTAACTGCTTCCCTGGAAAAAAAATTGGACAAAAAAGTCATTTTTAACTTTATAGTGTTAAAGCTCTGTGATTGTTCGGACGTTTTTTACTAAAAATTGCTTATTTATTATCTATTATCTATTTTCTTACAATTGTTTTAACCTACAAATATGCATAATTGGCCGCTTCAAATGACAATTATGCATAATTGACTGTTTCAAACGATAATTATGCATATTCATGTAAGGTTTATAGTTGACAGTTTAAATTAGGCGTAAAGAACTAGATGATAAATTAAATCTACAAAATATAGTGTGCAACAAACATACTTAGAAATACGTCTCTCGACATTTTAGTACTTATGCATGCTTGCCACTTTTAAGTGTCAAAACTATTCATTATGCATAAGTTCTACTTCTAAACTGTCAATTGTCTGACAGTTATGCGTAGTTGCCAATTTGAAGGGGTCATTATGCATAATTGACTAGTATGTATACTTATTACTATAAAACTGTCAATTGCGTGACAGTTATGCGTAGTTGCCAATTTAAACTGTCCATTATATCATCCGTTATGTATAGTTATCAATTTAAAGTGATTATTTTGTATAATTGCCAATTTTAGACGAATTTCCCAATATTTATATGATACGACAAATATCTAGTGCAAAGTAATATCTATTAATTTGGACATTTGGATTGAAAGATATTTTAATTGAGGTAATTAATTATTGTTAGTTTTTTTTAAACTGCACTGATATGTAGATCTACATCTACATACCCTTGTAACCTGACTGCCGGAATGTTCAGTATACAGGGTGAATAGAATTTATTTTCTCTGACAAAAATTGAATTAGAAAAACTAAATTGATAGATATATAGAAATTAAAAATAATGGAACTAACAAAATAAATTATAATTAGTTCTTATCAGCCAATATTTCGTCCTTGCGTCCACTCCTCAGGTAGTTTTCAAAATAAAATATAATAAAAAAATATTTTTATATATTTTTTTCAATGTCTCATTTTTTTTACCCTTCCAAACAAAATAGTTAGTTCCATCATTTTGGATTTTCCATATTTTCTACGGTTTACAAAAGAATTGTAAAAGAAATTTACTTTTGGTTCACCCTGTTTGATCTGAATGCCTGATTTCCAGAAAAATATTTGATTTTTATTAAGTACTACGTTCCTGTAAAATTGTAAAACGTGTTTCCAAGAAATTCAATTTGTTGCTTGAGCGGTTGTGTATAACATTTGTTACTTCTAAATTGTTTACATTTACAGGGTGTTTCGCTTAAATGGTATACTGAATAAATGCGTTTTTGTTAAAATACAAAAAATCCCGCATGAATCTCATGTGATACACATCGTTATTACTTGAGAGACATTGAATCATATGTGATACATAGCTCTAGTACTAAGTAGTGATATATAACGTTTCATTATTTGATCTAAATACAATTTAACTCATGTATCGTATGAGAAACACATTAAATTAGATGCAGTGCTTATCGTTATTACTATTTCGTGCTATCGAAAGTAAAATAATTAAAAAATACGCTTTAAGCTTATGGATCACATGTGATGAATCCAATTACGCTTCAACACTTTGAATCGAATATGTATCATTTATGATACACAACTCTATTAACTTAGAATTACAAATCATTTGGTGGTTTTTTTCGATTAAACTTTTGGTATATTTTTGAGCGAAAAACCTTGTTCGTGAAAATCTGTTTTTTCCTTACTGTCAACGTATAATTTAATCTTTCCTAAGTTGGTTATTTATTAAAAAAAACTGTGTCAAGTTTATGACAATTATCCTTTTACATAACTTATTTATTTATCAGTAGACGGTATAAAAACAACAACATTATAAATATTTTTTAACAGTTATTTGTTTAAACATTACTCTTGTATTGCTTATTGAGAATTTTTATAACTATTTTATACATATATATGTTGTTTCCAAAAGTGAATTGTAAATTAAATAAATTTTTTTATTTTATTAGGTGTAGATCTTTTTTTTAACCACGTTGTAACGCCTTTTTGAGTAAGTATGAGTCTAAATTTTCAATAACTCGTTTCTTCAACAATGATTAAAATCATTGCCTTTTGATTTGGAAACTCTTTAGTAGATGTAAAAGTAGAAAATACATTCTATTAATAAATTTTCCCCTCGATAAATATATCGGCGCGGTCCTTTCGTTTTGGAGATCTGAAGAGCTGGTCAATTTAAAATTCAAATATTTTGACCGGATGTATAAAAGGACCATTGAGGAAGGTTTGTTTTTAATTTTACTTTCCCGGCCCCTCGCCAAGGGAAAGTATTGTTAACGCGATAAAAAAATTGAGATAACGACGGATATATCCATTTTGAAGTCCCCTGAGAGGATTAAAACGATTTTCAGATGGAAGTCTGTCTGTGTGTCTGTATTCTTCCACGATAGCGTCCGCACGCTTAATCCGATTGAGCTGAAATTTGGTATATGGGTTTCGGGTGATCGGGATTGAACCCATTAGTTTTTGGTTGAAATCGCCCCACCAGGGGCCGCAGGAGACCTATGTACATTACAAAAAAAATAAAAGGCCTAAAGTTTTTATTTGGTATTTAGGTGCCTTATTGGCTTGTAAATACATGCTGAAATTTTCATTCATTAATTTTAAAACTAAGCAATAGAAACAAAATTTTAGATTTTAAATTTAAAATCCAAATGACATTTGACATGTCAAAAAAAAGTAAACCAAATTCCAACCCTAAAAAATTGTTTTACTTTTTTTTGACATGTGAAATGTTTTTCCCTTTATAATATTTCAAAGGTCATTTTTACTTTAAAAAAATTCGAAACGAATTTGTTTTGGGATACCAAATATCATTTGATTTGGACTTGAAAAAATTTTAACAACAAATTAATTTTTTAATTTTTATTTTATAACTGTCGGGAGAGTCTTGTGGCGACACAACAGATTTTTTACAGCATTCATTTGATGCCATTTTTATTTTCAAAATAGTGTTTATACAGGGTGATTCATTGGGAAATGCGCATACAGTAAGGGTAGATGGAGGACACCGAGGTGTTTCTAAATAACCTATATTTTATGGGTCCATCGTTCTTTATAACAAAGATACAGGGTGATTTATTAATTTTCCTCATTTTTTCAATTAATCATAACTTATGAACCACCCTATACATTTTTATAATATTTGGTTCGCATGTTCTTTATTCAGAGTGGCGTCGATTAACATAATAAAAAAAGTCTTATTCCAGGTAAGTACTTAAAAAAATTAATAAACAACACCTTGTATATGAATATTTAAAATTTTGTTTACAAATTTGGAAAGAGAATAAAAAAATAAGTAAGACTAAATGTATTTCGTGTTTCCCCATACAACTTTTTTACTTATTAACTTGAGTCAAACCTAGATATTTCGATAATGAGGGGGCACAAAATTAAAAAAAAATAAATTTTCTTTCGCAGATGGTACTTTTCCAGCTTTAATCCATAAAATCATCAACTATTTCTTCTCCTAATTTCTGGATCCCAACCTCAGTGAAAAACTAGAGGACATGTCCGTAGTTGAGACAAATTATTATTATCAGTTCCTCGCATGCGTCCGTAGAAGGTCCTCTCTAGTGTTTAGTGTTAGTTGAGTAAACTTTTGATTAAATAACCCTAAACATGCTAATCGATTGGATTAAAATCTGGCTAATTTGGGATATCAAACCTAAAGTGTATTATTTACTAAATTAAACAATACGTACAGACTGCTTTATTTTAATATTATTATCAAGAATGCATTAGAAGAGTTGAGAACTGATCATACTCTAGCTTAAAAAATAAATATCTGGTCACCGAGCTTCGCTCTTAATATTCAAATCAACATTTTTAAGCAGCCCAATGAGTATATAATTTAAGTATATTTATAACATGACAAATTATTAATTAATTCGCGAAAATCACGGAGTGGGCGACATCTACTTGAACTACTGAAAGGGAGATAAATAAAAAGTTGATTGGCGATTGGCTTGAAAGTAGGCGGGAAAATTAAAAAAGCTGTCAGTGTTAATTTTCTATTGGCTGCAGCTGTTGTTGACGTTTATCAACTGCTTGTCACAGAGGTTAGTTAAATGCATTAAAAGTTGCCTAGTTTTTGGGGATTTCACCCTTTTAGAGCAACATCTACTGACGCTTGATCTTCGCGAATAGTCACGGCGGACAGGTCCCGTTTCCGGGACGGGCAACAGCAGCGTGTAGGGCACACGTCCCGTCAACAAAGGATCGCTCAGCTCACTCTATTTATCACTATATAAGAAAAACTCTATGTTCAATTGATTTTATTATTTATTGATCTGCAGTGAAGTAAAATTATAGGTCTGACATTCATACTTGGGTAAAAACCTCCACAAAAACCTGTGACCAGACTCTCGAGGTGTGGCAGATATTGATATCATATTTTTTCAAAGTGTTTCAGTTACAAAAATAGTTCATTCGTACATTACATTACAATTTGTTCTTGGAAAATACAAAGTCACAATCAACCTTAAAATGTACTATGAAAATAGAGAATTTTAAATGTCTCTTTAAAGTTTCTTGTAAAATAAAAAATTGAAATCTATGTTAATAGTACACGTGTACAAGCATTCATTCTTTTTCTCTCTCTCTCTCTCTCTCTATGATAATGAAAACTTAAATATTAAAACTGTCCGCATAATAAAATAGTAGCAGTAAGGGGTAGTCTCACACTATCGGGGAAGGGAAGAACCTTTACCCGATGTGCATAAAGCATTTCCACCCGCCAAAAAAAAAAGATTAGCTTTAGGTTAGGTTAGATCTTTGTAATAAATAAAGAAAAGTACGATAGGTGTGACATTTTGACATTTGTTACATTCTGACAGGTGTCATATTTTGACATTTGTTCATTTTGAGATTTGTTCATTTTGACAGTTGTTAAATTCTGACACGTATCACATTTTAACAGTTGTCACGTTTTTACAGGTGTCACATTTTGGCAAGTGTCCATTTTAACTGTGTTACTCAACGTTCCTAAACCCATGATTTCTGAAATTGAATTGGCAACGTTGTATTTTCAACTTTGAATTAATGAGATGGCTGTCATTTGACAAGCAAATTATTTATGTCCGTCAAATGATCCTTTCCTTTTTTATATAAAGCGGCAAATTTAAAATTGAATTCTTTCAGATTAAAACGCCAGAAATTAAATAAAGTCAAACCTTTTTACTACTATACTATACAGAAGAAAGGAGTGCAGTATTTAATTTGCAGAACATAAAAACAAATTCAAAAAATATATTATGGATGAGATGGCCAGAGAAAATGGAATTAAAATTCTCAGATTTCCTTCGAACCACGCAGAGTTAAATTCCATTGAACTGATCTGGTCTCAATTATTAAAAGGTTATGTTTCTCAAAACAATAAAACATTTAAATTTCCTGATGTGCGAAATTTGTTTTTGAAGGCAGTTTCAGATGTAAATAGAGAACATTGGGGAAAATGCATTGATCATGTTTAAAAATGTGGAAAATTCATTTAGGAAAGTGGATATATCAATGGATAATTTAATAGAACCGATAATAATAAACATCAGAAAAGACAATTATAGTGATGCCAGTAGTTTTAGTGAAGACAGTGACTTTTAAAGATAGTTCTTGAACTAACTTTTTTTTTAATCTTTGAGTTTAGGTAAGTACTGAAGCGTTACTTTTAATGCCAAGAGATTTAATTTAATCCCAACATATAATCCTCCTTGTTATTTATTGGTTAAATTTAATTCGTTCAATGTTAAAGTGTCGGATGCATAAAGTTTATTTTTATTTTTTGTAAATAATATAACTTCAAAATTTAATTTACGAAGTGCGTATATATATTTTATATGCTGTGACCTTATTTATATTATAGAAACTTATTTTGCAAAGTACGCCTATGGAATGTGACGTTATATCCCCACTTTGACTGTACTCATCTATCCTTTATAGTATATATTACTATAGAAACAAGTTATTATTATGTGCCGTTGCTAGGAAATAAAACTAAAAGCTTGACTTTTCTTGTAAATATCTCGGAAGATCGAATTTTCACAGACATGAGACCTACATTTTTCGCCGATTTAGATAGGAATTAGTCTACCCTGAAAGTTTCATTGAATTCTGACGAGTGGATTTCGAGATCCTCTGGACACACATACACACACACACACATACAAACCTTGCTCGTTTAATAGTATTTGATTAGACGCGGATATTCAAATACTATTAAACGAGCAAGGTTTGTATATATGTGTGTGTGTATATGTATGTGTGTGTCCGGAGGATCTCAAAATCCACTCGTCAGATTTCAATAAAACTTTCAGGGTAGACTCCTATCTAAATCGGCAAAAAATGCAGGTCTCATGTCTGTGAAAATTCGATCTTCCGAGATATTTACAAGATAATTTTTTACTAACTATAGTAACCAATCAAATTACTTAATTTAGAGTCATGTGTCAAATTTCATCCAATCAGCTATGGATTACAGCGATAACACTCTACATGTGGTGTTTTCAGTTTGGTGTTTTCAACAAGTCAAGTTTTTGATTAAAAATTAATTAAACGTCAAACTGACAACAAGTTTAAAAATGTTTAAATCTACAAAGTAAAAAATTATCTTATCGAATACCCCTCGGGCCTTGATAAATCCTCAAAATTGGTGGAGTGATGATGGAAAATCGTCATAAGAAAATAACCTATTTTTGTAAATATCAACGTCAAGGTTTGACTTTATTTAATTTCGCCATAATAACCTACACATTTTGACAACTACTGACACGCACATCTCTGGGTAAACGTTAAGAATATGGGTCCGGCTGGGATTTTCATGAAATTTTCACAGATGTTATAAAACATGATAAATTCAATATATCTAGCGATAGAAATTTTTGCGCGGAGAAATATTTTTCACATTTTTTTAAAAAGAAATATATATTGGGATACTCACTCCCAAGGCAAACAAATTCAGTGCGTTGAAACGATTATTTAACATATTTTTCCAATACAAACGCATAGGTACATAGCTTTTCTACAAATGCCCAAGTAGCAATTTATAACCAGAATAAGCCTGAAAAGTATTAAAAAAGGAAAAAATGTTCATTTGACGGACATAAATGACAGCCATCTCATAAATTCAAAGTTGAAAATACAACGTTGCCAATTCAATTTCAGAAATCATGGATTTAGGTAAATATTTAATGGAACGTTGAGTAACACTGTTAAAATGGACACTTGTCAAAATGTGCTAAAAATATGTGTAATAGTTTTGGTTTTAATCATCTTTTTCCTAGTTAAATATTCGTATGTCTATGCTAGATTTAATATTGAAACTCGGTTTGTTAAAAATACACTTTATAATGTATAATAGGTAATTCAGAAATTGATTTATAGAAATGGTTAATTTTATGGCGCTAGACTACCTACCTTCAAACGATGTTGCCAAAGTGTAAAGTTTATAGCCAATTATTATAAATATATTTTACAACCAATCTCAAAAGTGGGTTCTGTGAAAAATAAGAAAATTATTTTCTTTTAATTTTCTTATTAAATATATTTTATGTTCTTGCAAAGTCATCACTATCACTCTTAACCTAACCTAACCTTATAATAATTATTATTATTTTGTGTTATAGGAAGGCTATAAATCAATATTAGCGGATGACCCTCATTATTACCTATTGTTCGAGATATAATAATGCAATAAAATTGTGTGTCGGTTAAAAGATATCCAATACCACCACCGTTCTCAGCATCCTCGAAAATGGGGGGAAGGTGTGTTTTTCTAGGGAAACCTTGTAAATCGCGTTTAACCCCTCCAGTGGGTGGTTTTGGCCGTTTTGAAGGGGATGCCGAGGGTAAAAACTTTTTTTACACTCAGATTCGGTTTCAGCGATCTCTAAAACGGGGGAGGGGAAGACTAAATTGGCCCTGTCCGGAAAAAAAGGGTGTCACTCTGATTCCTGACCTGCACTATTATACCTCATGTGTTGTCTTTATCGGCAAAGAATATTAATGACTCCTTAGTCGATTATCATGATGATACTACTTTATCTACAGCAATTAGCATACGATGCAGACTTTCTGAGAGGACACTATAATATCATATATATTATATCTAAATAAATAATTGTAAATTATATTCAAGCGATTGTTTTTAATAATTATTTACGTTGTGTCTAGGTGCACGCTAAGGTGTGCAAAATAAAAAACTTAGGTACACGCTAAAACGTCGTCACTTTCCATGACGTAGTCTTTTAACGTGCACCTTTAATTTCATACAAAATTAACATCGTGCACTGTAATTAAACAATAACTTTTATTTCTTATTCTTGTGAAATGCATCAAAAAGTGAGTGAAAAAAAAAAAGAAAAAAAAACCTGCGCAATCGGGAAATTATACTTTTTTAATGAATTAATGTAAATACAATTTTTCATTAAAATAAACCCCTTCCGAGTTATATGGCGTAGAAAATTACGATTTTCACCACAAAAATCGTACATTTCTAAAAAAAATGTATTTTTTGTCCGTAACTTTTTTTTGGCTGATAATATCGAGATGTAGGTACAATAAACCATTTTAAAGCTTAGGATATCGCCGAAATGTCAAACTTTTTCATTGGAATGACCGTTTTTTCAATATTTACCAATGACAAAATTGTGAATGTCGATGCCGAAAGCGGTGGCAGTGGCCTAAATATAAATAACTGCAGTATACAAAACTGCACCTTTAATATTACTATTAATAAATAGGAATAGGTAATACTTATGTAAGACATATCTGTTTTTATAAATTTTTTTTTCAATTGTGTTAATAAATAGTTGAGACTTAAACAATGCCTTCTATTTTTTGCTACGTATAACTTGAATTATTTTTACGCTTGAAGAAAAAATAGCATATATTACTCGGAGAAGAAGGCTTCATTATTATGTGCTTCGCTCAGATTCGGCTGGCGCCTCGGCCGTAAACTTCTGAGCTCAACCCATAATAAGAGCCTTCTACTCCTAGTAATATAATATACTATTATTTTAATAGTAGCAGTTTAAAAGTGTTTTTTTGTTTTAACCATTTAGTTCAAAAAGTGAGGAAAAAAAAACTTGCGCAATCGATAAAGTATCATTTTTTAATGAATTAATGTTAAATACAATTTTTGATCCTTGAGCTAACAATTGTAATGATTCATTATATGGCAATTCAAAAATGGGTATTTAAAGTAACTGGATCGTTCTAGAATAAATATCTGGAAAAATATTACTTCCAGAAAAAAAATGTATATAACATCCTAATGAGAGAACAACATTGGGAATATTTTAAGACCATCCAGAACCTTTCAACATAACCAGAAGAAAGTTATGAACAAAATACATTTTTTCCAATTTTTTTACGCCATTTTTTTAGCGCCAGGCTAGACTGGTAAGTATTAAAAAAAATCATTTTGCAGAAAGAGACAAGACTTTGAGCAAATGTTCTTCCGAATAATTTCCATTTTTTAAAATCTTTTGTCTGTAACGAGTGCCGCTCTAACGGAATTTTAGGTAAACAAACACAACTATTACCTTACGGGCCGAGCGGCATGATGTCACTTTAGGTAAACAAACATTAAGGACAAGATATACAGGATTGCTCGAAATGACCTTGAAATGACGTACTACGGCGGCCTCGTATGAAATAAAGGATATATAAGCAACCATTGCACTTCGAACACACGAAATAATCTGTTCAAAAGAATGAGTCGTGGAAGGCCACTCAGCTACGTCCTTGAACAAACACAACTATTAACTTACGGGCCGCGCCACAAGATGTCGCTTTGGGCGTTGCTGGGTTGGCGTATATGGCCGTTTGAAATTGCATACAATTGCATTTATAACCGTCAATGTCATTTTTTCGGGTCAAATATTGAAAAAACGGTAATTCCAATGAAAAAGTTTGTTATAACATGACTTTTCGGCGATATCCTAAGCTTTAAAATGGTTTATTGTACCTACATCTGGATATTATCAGTTAAAGTTACGGGCAAAAAATACATTTTTTTTTAGAAATGTACGATGTTTGTGGTGAAAATCGTAATTTTCTACGCCCTAGAGAATGGTTTATTTTCATGAAAAATTGTATTTAACAATAATTCATTAAAAAAAGAATAATTTATTCATTGCGCAAGTTTTTTTTCCCCTCACCAAGTTGCATAATATATTTATTTGATATACCTACTGTTGCAACTTGGAAAATTTATGCATTACATAAGTCTTATTATTATTCTGACCTATCCCATATCTTTAACCTGGTAAATGGATTTTTTTAATTGTTAAATCAGCGAAAATAAACCACACAAGTTATTTTAAAATTGTTAAATAATAATTAAGCAATATCAAAACATCAAGCTTGTAATCGAAACAAACAGGTCAGGTTTTATTTTTCTTTGTTTGTAGAAGGCATGTTTCGTTTCATGCAAAACAAATGTTAAAAACATCAAACGAAGATGGATGCACAGTCTTAACATTTTTTTTTAAAGAAGGTACTTACCATTAAATTTTTCAGATTTTTATACGAACATTTTACAAAAAAATATATTTATACCTATTCATCGAGATCATTAAAAGTATTTTAGTTACCCCAAAGACATACTCCGTATCCTCGAGAGTCGACTTGAGCCAAGTACACACTAACAAGTTGATGAGATTGCAGTATTTCTCGCAAAGTAATAAAAAGATATATTAGCGAATTCACTTTTCCCATAAGTTTACTACAGTGACACTTCCAATTAAGAAATTCATCAATATGAATCCTAAGAAAACGAACACTTTCATGCATACTACCAAGACTGGAATTACCCACATCAACGCTAAAATCATCCAAAATATTCTGCGTATTATGAAACCTAATGAGGTCTGTTTTATTAGTGTTAATAAACAAATCTCGACTATTAAAATATTTAGAAGTTTATTTACATAGAATCCTTGCAGCAACAAACAACACTCATCATTTGTCCATCTCCTACAATTTTCCCATTACGTTCACACATCCTCTGTCACTTTCATAAATTTTTTTCCCGCATTTAATCAAGTGTCTAGCGCAGCGATTCTCAACCCGTGGCTTAGTAATGGCGGATGCTAAAAGTATACTTTTAAAAAATTATGTATCTATAAAAAATCATTTAATTTTCATCAATAAACATTCTCCTTGACACGTCATTGATATTTATTTAGTCTTAGAACAAGTTTAAAATAATAACAACTACCAGTATTAAATTATAAATATTTTTCTAATGTAAGGGGTACAATTTAGAATAATGAACTGCCAAGGGGTACGCAAGCCAAAAAAGGTTGAGCTTGTTCAAAATTTAGTTTGCCAATTCGCAAATTTTATCGATCGTGAGACTCATTTTTTATATTTAATACACATTCAAATCTTCACCCTAATTGACGCCATCTTGGATAGGCCACTCTCCCATGTCAGATTCTAATAACCGTAAATTTTTTCAGATTTTTTTAATAAATAAAGCGTTTTGAGAGAAAAAAATCCAAAATACGTTTTTGACTCTGCATAGGTATACTAGAAGAACGACAGATTTATCTGATATAGCCATGAAGTAAAAATTTATTTTTTCTACGCGCTATCTTTAAAGTACCTTGTATTTTACCGTAAAAAAGAGTTAAAAAAATGCCATAACGTTAACTTTATTTCACACTTTCCATAAGCTAATACAGTTGATTGGTGCAATATCAAGTCACCTTTGACTTTAACAACACATGAACTGTAACTGATTTGACGTTAATAGATTTGTTTATAGTATAAATCTTAGATCATATTATATGCTACGCTGGATACGGTACTCAGGTTATTTGTTTTGGTGACCCAGTGGCGGATCTAGGGAGTTTTTCAGGGGGGGGGGCATCAGTTAATGGAAAGGAGGAGGCACACTTTTAATGGGATTTCCAACAATGTACGAATTTGATAAAATTTTAGTATATTGTAGATATCGACCTTCTATTCAAAATGTCTCATGGGCCCAAAAAGATCCTATAACTAGTTTCCGAGATACAGTGGCGGGTAAGGGGTATCTTGATAAACACGAATTAAATAAAAAAAATCCTATAAAGGTTGGTATTTTCTTTAAAAAAAGCAATTTAGTTTGATCTTGGGCGGCTGAGTCGGATGTTACGAGTCGATTTTTTATGTACAGGGTGTACTCATAAGTAATATTAATACTATTTATTTCGATACCCTCAACAAAAAACTGACAAAGTCCAACCTCAACTTGCAAATATTTTTTAATTATTCTAGAATAAAACGTAAATAGTTTTATATACCTCGTTACAGGTAAATATCGTATGTACAACCTAATTTAAATATTTAATAAGCTTACTGGTAAAACATTTTCTTGGTATTCGTGGGGATTACACTGTTTGGATATTTGACCACTGTTTGATGTCGGGCAACTCGGGCATAACTTAAACACCAAACAACACTGCAAATGTGGCAGCACATACCTGCTATCCCCGCGGAAGAAAATGTCTTACCAAAAATTATTTAAAATATTTATCATTTAAATTAACTTTTACATACCCTATTATTGTTATTTTTCAATATAAAATTATTTACGTTTTATTCTAGAATAATTAAAAAATATTTGCAAGTTGAGGTTTGTCAGTTTTTTGTTGAGAATATGGAAATAAATAGTAACTATTCATAATATAGTTATGAGTATGTATTATTTTATTTTTTTAATAAAATACCATCCTTTATAATATTTTTCATTTAATTCCTATTTTTCAAAATAATAATTTTTATGAGTACCCCTGTAAATAAAAAATCAGCACATGATATCCGATACAGCCGCTCAAAAACAAATTAAATTGATCGTATCACTTTTTTAAAGAAAATACCAACCTACCAAGTATTTTTCATTTAATTCGTGTTTTTCAAGATACCCCTTACCCGCCATTGTATCTCGGAAACTAGTCATATGATCTCTTTGGGCCCATGAGACGTTTTGATCAATATCTACAATATACTAAAATTTTATCAAATTCGTACATTGTTGGAAATCCCATTAAAAGTGTGCCTCCTCCTTTGTAAAAGTGAAGTGATTAAGTGATACAAATTTGGGACGTTTGAGTCTTTGAGAAAATATTCAATACAACGAATAATTTTGGTTTGTATAACGTGTGTTTTCTTCTTGTTAAAAACCAATCAAAAGGTTTACTTGCATATCCAGACTCTACAGTCCAGCAAATTAACGCCAGAAAAATCCCAAACCTGGAGATCAAGTATGTCCGTCAAATTTTTTTTAATTTGCAGGAATTCATAGGTACATTTTCTTCCGAAAATCTCAGCTACGTGGAATTTATGGAAGGGTGGGAAAGTGGCTCTAGAGTTCCCGAAAATCCGTTTTTCGACATCTGCCGAAATATGACCCTTAGAGCATTTTTGTTTAGACAAAAAATGAAGAGCAGTTCATTACCTACAAAAGTTGTCCATTCATTTAATAATTCGCAAAATTATTGTGGTGAAAACGCAAAAATTTGAATATCCTCCCAAACCTTGAATATCCTCCCGTTTTTGTCTGAAGACAAAAGATAAGGCAATAATAACCAACTTTTTTTCACTTTTTGCACTTGATTAATAAATTTATTGTAAAAAATCCAATTTGAGAAAGTTTGAAGAGAGTTTTTTCTCGTGCACTTAATAAAATACTATATTGATGAAAAGGTCAGAATGTGATCTTTTATTTAGTACAATTCCTAACCCCAAAAAATATTAGCACGAAAAGAAAATAATCCTCAAAAAAAAAATGTCCGAAAAACCAAAAATTATGAAAAAAAGAAAAATGCCATCGACAAGAGGACAAGCTAAGCTTTCTAATGATGTGCGTTGAAAACCGATATGGTCCATAATTATCTATTAATTCCCGATAGACCCGAGCATTTTTGAAAACTCCGGAAATCCAAAAAAAAAACGCCCTAAAAAACCATGTTGTTTATGAAAATGCACAAAAATAATTTATTGAATCTTTCTGAATGTATTTAATACCTTGCAAAGCCCCATTATCCAAAAGGATTCGGTGAAATTAGTCTTTATAAAAAAATATGAATACATTTATAGGAGGGTCAAAATATCGAGCAAAAACAAACTTTGGCCCGGTTTTTCAATAATTCAGAGAAATAGATAAAAGGAAAAAGTAACATGATATTATAGCTACAGGTTTGTTCTTTCATCTGAACTTTGAATCATGAAAAAACATTAATTTTTACGTGATTTATTGAAAAATTTGTATTCCGCTTGGGAGTGTCATTCCTTTAGAGCGTGCTTTGTAGCCGGGTATGTCATATTTTCGACAAAAATGATAATGATCATTTTTGTAGGTAATGAACTGATCTTTATTTTCGTCTAAACAAAAATTCTCTAAGTGTCATATATTATTTTCGGAGATATCGGCGAAAATAGGCGAAAAAAACACATTTTTGAGACCAATGGGCCATTTTCCCGCCCTTCCACAAATTTCAGACAGCTGAGATTTTCGGGGGAGAATGTACCCATGAATACCTGCAAATTAAAAAAAATGGTGCCGGACAGACCTGATGCCCGGGTTGGCACCTTCGTTTATTGGACTACTAGTTGTTGAACCAATATCAACTATTCAGATCTCTAGGGGGGGAAGGGAATCTCTCCCCCCCCTCAGATCCGCCAGTGTGGTGACCAGGAGGGAGTTTAGAGTACTAATCCACTGATTGGTCGATTTCAAATTTCGACGATACCCGCTTATATCGTAAAGTTTGACAGATGTCAGATATTTTGTTTTTTGGGAATTATTGTTCTAATCTTTTGTATTTTTATGGTTTTCAACAAAATGCCAAAGTCTTGTTAAGTGTACAACATCAAATTTGAGAAAGGTGCTGTCAGATCTTTTCATAGGTATGTATTCCATAGGCGTGCTTTTGGATAGGACAGGAAGTGAAAAAACGTAAATTATGTATACTTTATTTGAATTGTAAATGAATTGTTTAAATATCTATCTATTGTACGTCAATTTATGTTTTATTAAAATCAACCATGTTCATCAGCAAATTTTTCATTTATTACTCAACCCAATCTATACAAAGGTACATTTTGACGTATCTTTTGTATTGATATGCCTACCAACTTTTCATTTTGTTTTTATATTATATGATATAGCATTTGAAATAAACAGAATCGCAAGATGATGGTATTCATCCTCTCAGATTATTCCCATTCCAAACAATTTTCGTAGTCTTCCATGGAATTTTATTTATTTTCGATTCACATTATTAATTCCCATTTTACTGTAACCTACATGAATATGACAATATTACACAATTACACTGTACCAAAATATTCCAAATGGTACGCCACCGTATCATAGTACGCTATTGCCCCTTCACCTTCACAATATTATTATTATTATTATTATTATGGATAGTGAATTCCGAGTTTGAAATATGTTCTTCAGAAGAGATCATTAAATTAAATTTGCTGCCGCAGAAATCCAAAGAAAATTATTTAAAAGAATATGACACTTAGGAAATGGCGGAACCAGAATAATTTTCATAGCTATACAGAGTGAGTGCTTTTTTTGAAGAAAGGTCTAGAAAATTCGAGTCTTCTACATTATTCACAATTTAAATGCAGCTTTATATCCATGAATCAAACAGAAACAAACGTTACTGGATCAAAAATTCACATTAGTCAACCAAACAATTGCGTTTTCAATATTCACATTTTTTAATATTATTGTGTACAATTTCCAATTCAGTTATTAGTTGTAATTTACTGAAGGAGTTTAATAAAATATTCCAAATTCCATTATTTGTATAGGCAGTAGAAAAAATATTGTATGCAACATATGCATAAAGTGTTTTTTTTCACTCATGGAATTGCCGCACTCGCCTAACGGCTCGTGCCGTCAACTTTTCCATTCGTGAAAAAAAGTACCACTTTATGCACTTGTTGCATAAATTACTATTTTCGCTTTAATGTAGGAACCGAATTTCTATTAGAAAACCAATTAAAGTTTCCTATTCTTAACTTCATTTTAATAGTTTTTATATTAGGAAATATTTCTATATCGATAAGATTTTACCATGAAACTAATAAAAAACGGATGTTGTTAATTATATCCATTTTTTTAAATTATTTCAATTTTTTTGTTTGTAAATATAAAATAAGTATCTCATCAAACAATGGTAGTTATAATAAAAATGAAGCTAGAATAAATTGGCTTATTTGTTGCATCGTTATCGAAAAAAGCAAAATTGACGGCAATTTAAAAACGAGATAAAATTCGAAAAACAATAAAATTTAATTTTCAAGGTTGCTTTTATATTTATATATCTTATAACGAATTGCACTCGTATAAATCGATAAATAAAAGAAAGTAAAACACGTGAAAGTATTTATAAGAATTTAGAGCATGCATTTTATAAATAATCGCCAGACAAACGCGGAGCATCGGTGAGATTACGCTATATAGGGACGCTAGGGATTGCCGTCCAGTATATATTCCAAACGCGCGGGAAGCCATCCTGCAACCCCTGACGTCAGAGTACATTGTTCTCGAGTAGTTGTGAAATTGGATATTTTGGAATTTTGTAAAGTTCACAAGAAATTTTTTTGGGTCAGTACGTATGACTCATACGTGACGTACGATTAATATAAGAAATCGAATGTCATATGATTTTTTTAAAGAATGGATTATATAAGGTGTTTCAATGCGAAGTGTCCGTACAATAAACGCAGACATAATGCAACTAGACAATTCAAAAAAACCTATATTTGTTGGGTGTAACCCACTTCCCATAACTGAGATACAGAGTATTTTATTCATTTTGGTCATTTCTTTCTCGACTCGTAATTTACGAACCACGCGGTCTTTTTTTATATTTCATATAGAAACTCCCTTTAAGGTATTTTTGCACGATTGGTCATTTTTGACTGTTTACCATGTCTATTTTGATGACAGTAAGGAGCATTTACTAATGTCCAGAAAAACTGAACGGTAAGTAATTCACTTACCGTTCAGATTTTTTACTTACCGTTCAGATTTTTTACTTACCGTTCAGAATTTTCACTTACTGTTCATAATTTTACAGGTACTCTTATACCGAAATTTTGATTTTTCAGGAATTATTGCGGCACATCCTTCTTCCCATACCCGTTCAATTTCTTCAAATCCACTTTCGTCGCTCATATTTTAAAAAATTATAATAATAATCAATAAGAAACACTCAAAAACTAAATTTATTGACGTAACAATATTTTTTAACAATAATTATAGGAAACTAACAAATTATTTATTAAAATTAAATGATATTGTACATTTTCTTAAATTGCTTAAAGATATCCCACTTGTTTGTGCTGTGTTTTCACTGCTAATAGAAACTCCTCCAGAATTTTGTCGTCGAGTTTGTTAACGACTGTAAAACTACGCTGGATATTTGTTTTTGTATTGGGTAATTTTACAATGATTATTTTTTTCATCTGTCAATACAGTCAGATTTTGTGGTTTCAGCCAATAACAACTCAGGATCCTAACCAATCATTGTGTTTTATACTGATTATTTTTTTCATCTGTCAAAACAGTCAGATTTTGTGGTTTCAGCCAATAACAACTCAGGATCCTAACCAATAATTGTGTTTTATACTGATAAAACCGCTTCGTCGTTTTTGTTTTTTGATTAAACTGTGTTTACCTATTTGAGATGTCAAATGTAAACATTTATCAATTATTATTATACTAAAATGTATTGCAAATCTATGTTAATAACCAAATTTCAAAATGTATTTGTAAACGAACCTGTTTTTATTAGTTTATTTCAAAAACGCCTTTAACATTTTTAGATACCTCACTTTAACACTAAACTTAAAATTAATTAAATTAAGAAAGACTTCATTTCATTCTTCTTCTTCGCTTTTATTTAAGGCGCCCTTTCGCGGGGTAGCCAGTCAAAAAATCGCCTTGGTGGCCCTGTACGTAAAACTATAACAGCTCAGGTTTCAATTTAAATTGGTAAAGAAAATTTTCAATATTTGTGTGTAAAGTGTCTTTTGCATAAATGACTATGTTCTCTGTTTTTAATACAAAATTATTCAAAAAATAATCCTTTCAAATACGACTCGTCCTCTGAAATTTTATAGATTAAATTTTTGATCTTCATACTCAAACGCCTTTATTTTAGGCAAAACCACTCAAACAAACTGATTTAAGATAAAATCACTCGTCCTGCGGACTCGTGATTTTATCAATCAGTTTGTTTTCGTGGTTTTCCAAATAAAGCCGTTTTCGTGAAAACCAAAAATTTAATCGATAAAATTTGGAGGACTCGTGGTATTACCTTTGATTAAACAATCATTTTCTTCGATGTCATTCATGGTAATATTATATAATTCTTCCCTTCTACATGCACCAGAAATCCCCAAAATCATTGCGACCTACAAATGTGCAAACATTATAATTAGAGTATTTCTTGTGTAAACTAGTTTATGTTACCTTGTGAATTAGAAATTCCTCGTCTGGTGCTTCCATCAGAAATTTTGAAAAATTCTCGCGTGTAAAAATGCTAGCCTTCTTAGGCCTATAGCCAACGTTTTTCCTTTTGAGATACGCGATCAAAGTAGAAAACTTGGAAATATCAATACCATCATATAAAAAAATTGTGGATTTCATCATAGAGTATTCTGCCCATAAGCTACCAGGGGCTTTTAATTGTGTATTTCTTTGAACGAAATATGCCAATACACTTTTTTCTTGAATATCTACTTTCTTATCTTGACACCACTTTTTAAAAATTTTGTAGGTATTCTCATACCGCAACTTTGACTTCTCGGGAATAATTGCGACACGCCCTTCTTCCCATGCCTGTTCTATTTCATCAGAGTCACTATTGTCGCTCATATTTTAAAATTTAAAGTAATATCGAAAAAGCAACACAAAAAAACCAAAATTGATGTAACAATATTTTAAGTGACAGCAGTGACTTATTATGCGGAACTACCTAGCAACCATAACATGTATCTTGATATGATGAATCGAAATTTTGAATACAAAAAAAAAATGGATAATTTAATAGTTTATTATTGCTCCAATCGTGCAAAAAACGTTATAAGCATGTCGAACGGTAAGGGTTACCGATGTCAGACAATAATTGGCCTCGTCGCTTCGCTCCTCCTCCAAACTATTGTCTTCTATCGGTAAAAAGCCCTTACCGTTCTCCAAACTTAATATACTATAGTGGAGTAGATCTGGTTTTGAAAACGAAGTCGCTCTCTTCGGAATTTTTTTTTTGTCATTTCATAGATTCGAGGTCTCTCTTTCACGTGATCACTATTTGAAAGCTAAGGGAGGTGCGGAGGGGTGGGAAATTAACATGTAAAGATATGGAAATCGGTTTTTCGCACTTAACTCGCTTGCAAATTTTATTTTTCGATTTTCGCAACGAAAAAGTAAAGTGGGGAAAATTTTTTATGCGCCATCGATTGCGAAACTTCTTCTCTTTGATTTGAGCCCTACACGGACTCGATCCGATAATCAGGAAGGGAGGGAGGGGGTAAACGGGTTTTACCCTGTAGAAGAGCAAGGGATAGGGTTAGTGACTTCGTGCTAGGCTCATTTTCAAGGGCAATCAGTTCTCTTTCCAAATTTTTTACCCCCAAGCTCTATCTATATTTAGGTCTGCAGGAATGCATGATATAATTATTTTATAAAAGCGAGTGCGCTCGCTCAGCCGCCGCCGTGAATTTAGATGCCGGAATAGTATTTGTGAGAGAGCAGAGAGATGATGTGAGAGAGACGCGAGGTGAAAGGGAGCGCTTAGCTCCTATTTCGGCATCTAATTTTACGGCGGCTCAGCGAGTGCAGTCGCTTTTATAAATATATCACGCACACCTGCAGTCCTCTATATACTTAGAGCTTTGCGGTAAAAAAATATGGAAAGAGAACTGATTGCACTTGAAAATGAGCCTAGCATGAAGTCACTAACCCTATCCCTTGCCCTTCTACAGGGCAAAACGCGTTTACCCCCTCCCTCCCTTCCTGGTTATCGGATCGAGTCAAAGAGAAAAAATTCCGCAACCGATGGCACATACAAAATTTACCCCACCTTACTCTTTCGTTGCGAAAATCGAAAAATAAAATTTGCAAAATCCGAAATTCGGTCGCCATTTGTCCGTTTTCGCGAAAACCATCATCTCCTTAATACATCCTGTAGCAGTGTGCTCATGAAAGAGTTTGCTATTTCGCTGACCCGGATTGGTCAAGAATTAAAGAAGTTTCTCGAGTCAAAAATTAATCAGTGTTTGCCCTCACTCTCCTCCCCAAATTAATCTAGCGAGTTGAAATTTGGACACAATGCTTGGGTCGGAGGAAAAAAAAACAAGTCTCAAAGTCACTTTCTCCCATGCGAAAAACGCGAACACGGCTCTAGGTGTGTTCTCGCCGCGGCGAAAATCCATATACTTTCAAATCCCAATATCTCGAGAACCGCTAGACCGATTTGGACGGGTTAAATTTCAGTTTAAGCGTTTTTGCGAGCACTTTATTTTATATATTGAAGTTATTTCTATCCGAATAAACCTCAGCGAGTTACGTGCGAAAAACCGATTTTCGAAAAGAGCGACTTTCTTTATCGGGTTTTTTCCGCCACTCCACTATATCCAAGCGATTAGTATATTTGTAAAAAAATCTCCAGGTCCGGATTAGGAAAAAAAATTAACAAATTCAGTTCAAAACAACACGCTGTATAAATGATTCTTAAAAATTGCTCTACATATTTGGAAAGAGCACAAAAAACTGAATTCTCTGACGTATTTTTTGTTTTCCGGCAGATAATTTTACTACCAAAATTTAAAGTTCATAGTTTCAGTTTATCAGAATTATAGTGGCTCAAAATGTAATTAGTAAAATTTTCATTAATTGTATGACGTTTTTATTAATATACATTCTAACGTACTAAATTTTATAATTTATGATGAAATCATATTCCTCTAACCAATCAAAATGTCTAATTAAAGGTATATTTTTAGAACAGTTATTATGCATTTAATATTTTGTAAACAACCTGTTTAAAAATATTTAAAAATCAACTAATTGGTACACTTATAAATAATAAAAAGACAACGCAAAAAGTAGGTAATTTTTATTGTCGTTTAAACACAATACCGCGTACCTACAAAAGCAAAACCAACAGAAACGAGCAGACTAAGAACTGTGAACAAAATAATTGAATTAATAATTATCTACTAAAAACTATAACAAATGTTCAAAATGAAAGCCATTTTGTTCGATACACTTCTGGTGCTCTTTTTAAAATATGTCTAACAGACTTTCTAATTACGTCCGGATTAATCCGCACAAGCATCATGAATCCCTTCAAGTAGCTGTTCTCTACTATTTATTTCAGTCGAGTAAACTTTTGATTTCAGATATCCCCAAACGAAATAATCAAGTGGATTCAAATCAGGTGATCTGGGAGACCAGTTATGAGGTCCACATCTACCTATCTACAAATTACTAAAGTTATTATTAAAAAAAATGACAATTCGCCTATAACGTGGCGGGGCACCGTCATATGTTGAAAATACATACCAGCGATTTCAACGTTTTCATCAACACTGGCTAAATATTTTCTAGGAAATCCACATAGGCTATTTACGATATTTACTTAATTTTTGAATTATTCTTTTATTAGTAATGAATTTATCAATTAGTTAATCTTCAAATGTTTTTATACAGGACGTTTATAAAATATTACCTTTTATCCTAAATACGACCCTATAATGAGACATTTGATTAGAGAAAAATGATTTCATCATAAATTCTAAAAATTACAAAGAACCCCGGACAAATCTTATGGGAATTGGCTCTAGGTCAAATTGGCTGAAATTTGGATATGTTGTTCGTTTCGGCCCACTGAGCAAAAGTCTTAATAGACACAAATTTCAAACTTTGCGTATTTCGGCTCCTACGGAGCTCCATAGCTCCACGGATTTAACATTATTTATTACTTAAAAAGGTTTAGTATTTGCTGCGTTAAGAAAAGTACCCTCTTATCTTTTTGAGGTAGCTGCATTCAAATCTAAGGCCAATATAATAATACTGACAGTTGACAGCTGTCAAACAGCATGTAACAATCAAAATTAATAAAATTAATTAATGTTTTTAAGATTGCTCAATTCAAATCTGTTGTCAAAAAGACGATATTGACAGTTGACAGCTGTGAACTAGCTGTCAAACAACAAGCAATAATCAAAATTGATAAAATCCACATGTAAATATACGTTTTTGAGGTTGGTGAGTTCAAAACTGATGTAAACAAATCGATATTGACAGTTGAAAGCTGTCAAACAGCATGTAACAATCGGAATTGATAAAATTGACATGTAAGCATATGTCTTTAAGGTTGCTTAATTCAAATCTGATGCCAAAAAGACGATATTGACAGATGAGTACTATCGTTAATTAAATATTTGACTGTGCATGATAATGTGTCAAGATAGAGTAATAATTAGGTGACAGCAAGCATGCTTCATTTGTTTTTAAAATATCGTTTTTTACCTTCAGTTTTGAATTTAGCGATCTCAGAAACATATGTTTGCATGCGGATTTCATCCATTTTGATTTTAGCTTGCTTTTTGGCAGCTAGTTTTGACAGCTTTTAACAATTTTTTGACATTAGATTGTCACGTTGTATTTTCCTAGGGCTCCTTAGCCAATTTTCCGGAGTTGTTTTGCCCTTACCCTTGTCCGGCTTCATTTCTCTCGGGGAAGGGAAACACACAACGATGATTGAGGTTAGGGATTATTCAAAATAATAATTCCGTCGGTAAACAAAATAAGTAATATATTCTAAATGAACTTCAATTATTTAATTAATGTTTGACAGTTAGTTTGTCAAACTTTAGGGCCTATGCGCGATCGGAAGATGTCCACCGATTTTGATATTTTTTTCTTTTTTTTTAGTCTATATGATTCGCAAGTTTTCCGCGTTATTACAACTTCGAAATAAAAAAAAAGGTTTTTTCGGCCCACCCTAAAGTATAAAGAAGATACAGTACTGGCCCAAGAACGTTAATGAAAAAAGATACCGCGTAGTTCGTAAATTATGAGTCGAGAAAGAAATTACCAAAATTAATAAAACACTCTGTATCTCAATTAGAAAGAGGGTTATACCCAACAAATATAGGTTATGTTTGCGTTTAATGTATGGACACTTCTCAATGAAACACCCTGTATAGTCATAATTATGCATCATCTTTCGCGTCATACCTGCATTGTTGTTTTATTATGAATGTTAATTTGTAAATATATGAAAACAAACCCACTTATGCGTTTCTAAAAAATAATCTAAAAAACAAGTATGTATCTATTATAGTCCAGTAAATTAAGGACTGAAAAGATCGAAAGCTGGGAATAAGTCGGGCATAAGTTCCCACATAGCGCAATTTGTAGGTCATCGCAGGTGTTTTAAGATGAGAAAATCCTTAACGCATTATGGTCAAGGGGAGGGGCTGAAAATGGACCCCAAAACCTGGAAAATGGGTTTCCCGCTAGTATCTGGCTAAATATGCCAATTAGAGAATTTTTGTTCAGGCAAAAAATGGAGATCAGCTCATTCTCTACAAAAATGGCCCTTATCATTTTCTTCGAAAATTCAATAGTTTTCGAGATAATGGCACTCAAAAGTCCCCTCATTTCAGCTGCTGCTCTACCTTCAGGAATTCCGCTTTCTATGAATTAACGCGTAACCGGGCGGACGAATTGTTCAATATCTCGGGAAAAAATTAATATTTTTCGATGATTCAAAGTTCATCGGAATGGGAAAACCCGTAGCTACAATTCCATGTGACTTGAAGTCAGTTCGTATTTACCAAAAATATTTAAAAAAAGCGGTCAAAGTTTTTTTCAACAATATTTAGAGGCTGCTTCATTAATTTATTCATATTTTCTTAAAAAATAGTCATTTATTCTAATTTTGCCTTGATAATGGAACCTTAGGGGGTCTTGAATGACCTCAGAAATTTACTTTCATCTAATTATTAATCCTCAAGAAATAAAGAGCGGGGAACAAGAAATGGATAAACAAAAAAAGGCCGGTTTTGACTCGTGTGACCAATTTTCCTCATTTCTCGAAAATTATTAGACTCTATTAAAAATAAAAAAATATATTTGAAAAGTAGACCATCTAAGCTTTGAAATGATGTGCATTGGAAATCAATATAATGGATCATAACATTATAATTCGCGCTTGTTCCGAAGATTCTCTGGAACTCCGAAATCGGCTAAAATATGCAAATAAACAAATCAATTGTATATTAGAACGCCAGAAAAGTATTGCAAAAAAATTTCTGAGGTCATTCAAGACCCCCTAAGGTCCCATTATTAAGGCAACATTAAAATAAATGACTATTTTTAAAGAAAATATGAATAAATTAATGAATATTGTTGAAAAAAACTTTGACCGCTTTTTTAAATATTTTTGGTAAATACGAACTGACTTCAAGTCACATGGAATTGTAGCTACGGGTTTTCCCATTCCGATGAACTTTGAATCATCGAAAAATATTAATTTTTTTCCGAGATATTGAACAATTCGTCCGCCCGGTTACGCGTTAATTCATAGAAAGCGGAATTCCTGAAGGTAGAGCAGCAGCTGAAATGAGGGGACTTTTGAGTGCCATTATCTCGAAAACTATTGAATTTTCGAAGAAAATGATAAGGGCCATTTTTGTAGAGAATGAGCTGATCTCCATTTTTTGTCTGAACAAAAATTATCTAATTGGCATATTTAGCCAGATATTAGCGGGAAACCCATTTTCCAGGTTTTGGGGCCCATTTTCAGTCCCTCCCCTTGACCACAACGCGTTAAGGATTTTCTCATGTTAAAACACCTGCGGTGACCTACAAAATGCGCTATGTGGGAACTCATGCCAGACTTATTCCCAGGTTTGACCGTTCAGTTACTGGACTATTATGTGGTTTTCCATAATCGACGAAAAATATGTTACAAAAATCTCGTTGACCTTGTAATTAAAATGTCCATCAGGTATACGAGGACGTATTTAGAAGTTTTAACCTAATGAAAAATTAAAGCTTTTTCGAAAATACTCCCTTGTCCTTAATTATTTCTGTTATCTACACAAACTAAATAGTTTTTAGCTTCTTTCTTTGTTAAATAAATGAGATGAGTTGCGAGCACCTTGGCAATCGATGACCATAAGTGTCACTTATGGTTGTTGATACATGAAGACATAGATGTTTTATAGATTCACACATCTGAACCTATAGTGAATTTGATTTATTTAAAGAAAGGAATTTGGTCTGGAAGTACGTCCTTGCAATTTTTTATCTAATCAATCGATACAAGTAAGTTTTAACAAAAAAATATCGCTAAACTGATTTTACTTTTTATACGGATTTCCTGTCTAGTTAAAACCATTAATAATATCAATACTATTTAATCAGATAAACTTAATCGGATTATAAATTACTTATTAAAATAATTAATTAATTTTATTTGATATAAAAAATAGTAGAGTAATAAGTTTTTATGATTCTAATATTTGGAAATGATGTTTTGAACGACTTCTTTACGTCATAAATCTTTTTTTTGGTCAACAGAATTGTCAGTAATAAATTACACACTTCAAAAAAAAAGAAGGGCTGCACTTATGCAGTTTTGTGACATGCTGAAACCAATTCTGTTATTAAAAAAAATGTAGCTCTTCAGTTTTTGGCTACGGCCATTTTAAATTGAAATTTAGTCAAAATATCTCAATTTTTGGTTTTTTTCTCATACTTGGCTTTTTCAATCCAAGTTTTTCAGCTTTTGAGGATGATATATTATCTTAATGTAAACATTTTCCTACAAGCCTCTGCGAACCATAATTTTTTTGAAAAAGACCCACCTAATGTTTATGCATTCTACTATAAAATGAATTTATTTGTTTGTCTTATCATAATGTAATATTTTATCACAACATTGTTTCTGTTAGTTTTGTTGTCTAAGTGACTTGCCCATTTTTCTACACTGAAAAAAATTTGGTTCGTAATATTGACAAACACCGTTGGTAAACTGTTTTTTCGTTAACACAACAAAAAATTGTTATTAGGGAGGTTTTAAGCCACCTATTTGAATACCAATATACTTTAAACGTTATACATTGCATGCGCAATAGCACTAAAATAAGGGAAACTTTATTAACTGATATTGTTTTACGTTATTAGAGGTGAAATAAGGTTCCCTTAATAACGGATATTGTTTTCGCAATGGTGCCGCATGTAGAAAATTTATATTTAAGTTTTATCGTGAACTCCAAAGTCTATGATAAATACATGTGAAATTTAGAAGATTTGAGTAAGTCTATAGTTTTCACCATTCTTACCACTTTTTTTCTTAAATATGAAATGAAAACATTTCATAAAATTAAGTGTTATGGCAACATAGGATATGGACATTGAAGAGATGTCACAACAAATCTTTTACCTAACCTATCTTTTGTAGTATTTGTTTCATTCTGGCTTCATTTAAAAACGATTTAAGGCAGTTAAAATAAAAAAAAAAATCGTAAATGATTATTTAAACTATCACAAAGTGAGGGTTATCATTTATAAGGTTATAAATGTTTCTGGCATCTGTCACGTAAATAACGGAAGAGTGGGATGGCTTAAAAACTCATTTTCGAAATACGTTATTAACGTTCTGTGTTTACTTTAATAGCGGATAAAGGGATATAACGTATGACGCTCAAGTTGTGGCTTAAAACCTCCCTAATATTACGAAAACAACGCTAAATTATCTTTGTTAATTAAGTGGCAACCGGAGTTATTGTGAGAAGCAAATTTCACTTCTATTTTATGAGGATTTTCTAATATAAAATTGTATTTATATGCGCGCCACTGGGAACACTTGACGATGAAATATTTCTTGACAGCTTTAAATGTATGTAACGACGTGGCAGCACTTTACAAAGATATTTAAGAAAGAATTGGGAAACCATATTATTTAAAAACTACTTGATATTTATTAAAACAAATAGGAGCAAATTTTCATAGATTTAATGCAGAATGGCGCGGATATTTCTTTTTGTGATTTTCCATTTAAAATTAACAAAATAAATACTTTTCGAAGGTTTACAAAAAAATCAAGAAATCTCCACCCTAAGTTTTGTAATTATTAGTATTTCCTGAAAATTTCACAAAAATCAGACTAAAACTAAAGGCATAAAAGGTTATTAAAATTTTTCAAGGGGTTCGGTTTGCTCTTAACGTTGCAGTTCGTTATTAAGACATATCCATCTTCATTAATTTCCATATGTATTATTTACGTTGATTAACGTATACATTTATTGTAAAGACATTTCTTTAACGTCACAACGAAATATTTCGTAGAAATGACGTAATAATATTCGTTCAGATAAAGAATAGTACGATGGACATGAACATCTGTTTTTTCTTTACTAAGAACTTGGGTCCTTGCCTACTTTTTACTTTTGGAAATGAACTAAGCATTTCCAACAGTCTGATTTTGTTCTTTTACCATCTTTTCGTTCTGAAATACGGTTCATTCCCTATTAAGTAATCTGCACCTTCTTATAGTGAGTTGGTGTACATAACAATTTTGTTAATATTGGTAATGTTTCAAATACCTATTTCGTAATCAAAATTTGATTCGTTGTTACAGATTATACCTATTTAGTAGGAGGATTTTCTGTTTAAGTTTAATAACGGAGGAGTTTATGTGACAGCGATGGCAACTTTGAATGAATACAACAATTTAACCTTTCCCCAACAATCCACAACACAAAATCAAACTGAAATAAATTCCTCTCACCCTATACAGGGTGGTTCATAACTATTGGGACATATGCTAAGGGCAAGTTATTGGGACCAAAATATTGCGATAGGACCAAATATACCTTAATGAAATATTGCTGTGGAATAAGATACAGGGCGTTAAAGTTGAATTTTTTTTTTCGTTTTTTTCTCATAATGTCCCTGTATATTTATCAATTGTTATCAAAATCGGCAAGAGGCATAACTTTGGACAAGGAATATTATTTTATGTATTTTAATTTCTCTCTCTTTCCACTGGATTAAAACCACTTAGTTGTTAAAAAAGTTTTTTTATTGACGTTTCGGCTTTCCAGATCGAAAGCCGTTATCAAAATGACATAAAATAAATAAATTTACTAGAAACAGAACACTTGATAATCTTGCAAAAATATGACATCAACATAGTATACATAGAATAAGATTTTGAGATTGAAGATGTCAAAATCTGTTTCAATCATATTTTTGTGACGTTTCTGGGAACGAATTTTTGAAAGGATAGCGCATTTGCATATTATAAGAGATAATATATAATATGCAAATGCGCTATCCTTTCAAAAATTCGTTCCCAGAAACGTCACAAAAATATGATTGAAACAGATTTTGACATCTTCAATCTCAAAATCTTATTCTATGTATACTATGTTGATGTCATATTTTTGCAAGATTATCAAGTGTTCTGTTTCTAGTAAATTTATTTATTTTATGTCATTTTGATAACGGCTTTCGATCTGGAAAGCCGAAACGTCAATAAAAAAACTTTTTTAACAACTAAGTGGTTTTAATCCAGTGGAAAGAGAGAGAAATTAAAATACAAACCACAATGAGCTTCCGAAATGAATTATTTTATGTATTATTTCACATTTTGTTATAGGGGGTGCCACGTGAATGATTCCTGATGATGAAATTAAGTGGTATCTTTTTTTGACGAAACTTTTTAGTGATTTGGATTAGAATTATTAAATGTTTCGCTTAGTTTTACGTTTAAATTGTGCGTTTTGTTTACCGAAACCGTGCGTTTTGTTTACGGTAAACAAATCGCACGGTTTTGTGTTTACCGCGCGAGATGAGCTATATATACTGAGGCTGTGTGTCGTGTGTTTTTACCTGTTTTCTATAGTGGCCGTAGGTAAAGTACATTTTTTTCTGTTTCCAAAGGTGTTGAGAGCTTACTGAAACCTGTTAAATAATTTCACCCGCTCTGAATGAGACACCATTCATTATTAGTGACTCTTAAAGTAAATATGTTGAGAAAAAATTGAGAACGGACATTTTGAGACACCCGCCAGGTTCTAATGGATGAAGATTGGAAAATTAGTAACAGGTTGAAAATGATGTCATCGCAACATGTCCGTTCTGTTGATTATCGGTTAGTTTATATGATTCTAGACTAAAAAGTTCAGGGTGACGGATTTGTTTAGTCACCCGAAAAGTCGGAATTGATCTTTGAATATGTAAAAAAAATGGTCTAATTTTATTATCGCCACACGTCCGTTCTCTACTTGAGGTATTAGTTTTTATTGTGAAAAAGTTGGAAAAAATCGAAACGGACATTTATAACCATCCCCATGAGAGCAAACGGGTTTTCTGTCGTGCATTCTGTGAGTTGGAAAAAACCACGAGAAACACAAATAATTTTTAACACACCCAAAGTACGTTTTCGACGATACATGAACACGATGACGGTGGTTAAAATTATGTTTGATTTCCAAACGGCCAAAAACCACCTCCAAAAGGATGAATCGCGTCTTTCACCGGCAAAACTAATATAACCCTCCGTTTTCGAGGTTTCTGAACACGTTGGCGGTGGTTACATTTCTTAGAGTTGACCCCATCCCCCATACGCCCAAAAATCACTCCCGAAAAGGTGAAAAATTTGTTTTTCGCTAAAAAAGAAAACCCGCGACATCTCTCATTTTTGAGGATGCTGAACGCGATGGTGATGTTGGATCTTCTCCCCGATGAGTCGACTCCATCCTCCAAACGGCCAAAAACCACCCCCGTTAGTTTTGCCGGTGAAAGACGCGATTCGCACTTTTACGGGTGGTTTTTGGCCGGAAAACGGAGGGGGGACGTACTTTGGGGGCATCAAAAATTATTTGTATGGTTGTCCGAGTCACAGAATGCAGCTGAATTGACTGCAAAGATGCGACTCTATATTTAATTTCGTGTAGCTGCGGGCGGTAGAAAATGTCCGTTCGATATTTTTTATTAACATTTATGATATTATTTATAATTTAAAAAAAAATTCAATCAAAATTAAATTCAAAATAACCGAAACTTTCTTTAAAGATTAAGCAAATTAGAAACATTTTAATCAATATGGTTTCATTTTACGTAATTTTTTGAAAGTGGATAATCAATGAAGTAATTTTGAGACAATGAGAAATTTACATTTTTTGCGGGCGATACCGTCAATGTTCTAAGCAAAATGACGTACCTATGTAAGTTAATTAGGTCAGAATGTAAATATTCGTCAGAATTAAAATTTATTTAATTACTTATTGACATATGCCAAAACCTCTCGTGTACAATATAAAACATTAAATAATTGAATAAATAAGTAACAAACAGTGGATTAGTACAATTTAAAACTTAATTATAATTATAACGAACAGACTACAACAGGCATGTCAAACCCGCGGCCCGCCAATACTTAGAATGCGGCCCGCAATATGTGAATTTATTATTTAAAAGTAAATTTTGTTTTTATTTGTATGCAGTTCAATTTATTGCATTAATTTTTTTGGACAGTACAAAATAGATTATGTGGCCCGCAATATTGACATACCTGCCCTACAAACAGTACAAAGTACATCATGAAATGCAAGACAACAATATGACAATAAATCCAGCTATTCGATTGCTTGCAGTGATTTTTTGAAAGATTTGAGTCAAAAATCATTACCAATCAATTCGTTACCTAATCTCATGAGTCTGGATAGAGGACAGTGATAGCCGTAATTGGAGTAAATGAAATAGTATAGCAAACAATACATTAGCACGAGTATGAACGTTTACCGTTTCGAAATTTACGGGTTGAAGTAAAATGGGCAGGAGATATCGCCATTTAGTACTTTGAACAGTACTATAAGATCAGATTTTTTTCAGCAGACCCATTTTAAAAGCAACAAATCTCCAAACTGGATAAGCATGCTTAAATTTGGTTGTACGAGAGAAGTACACAGATTTCAGGGTATTGATGGAAAAACTATTGGAATTTCTCAGGAGAAAATCTAGCATTTGGGAAGCTTTGCTGATAACTGCGTGTATATGATAAGTGAAGAATAATTTAGTATCAAATTATACCCCGAGATTACGAACAGTCTGAATAATTCATTTCCCAAGTGGTAATTGTAAATGATAGGGCTTTTAGGTCTAGTAAATCTTATACCTACAGTGGCACTTGTCTAAATTAAGTAACATTCCGTTTTTTATAGACCAAGAATGTAGTGAATTGAGATCGGCTTGAGGCTTAACACAGTTATTTGTATTGCTAATCTCAAGAAAAATTTTGAAATCATCGGCAAAAAGTAGGAATTTGCAGTGCTGCAAAACGAGACCAATATCGTTGATAAATAAATTAAAAAGAAGAGGATCAAGGAGGGACCCCTGCGGGACTCCAGAGGTTACCAAGAATGGAACCGATATATGGTTTTTGATTCTTACTATTTGAGTTCTATCTGATAGATAACTTTGTAAACAATTTGTGAGTCATAGATGAAAGCCAATAGATGTAAGTTTTGTAATAAGAAGTTTATGGTTTACTCTATCTTTGCTGAAATCTGTGTAGATCGAAACGACCTGAAGACCTTTTTCAATAGCCAGAACTATATCGTTTTGATAAAGTAACAAATTAGTAACTGTCGATTTACCACCAACGAAATGAAACCATGTAATATTACAGTGCCAAGATAGATGAGAAATGAGGAGCAGTTCAAACAGCTTAGGAAGGCCTGGCAGATAACGGTGATAGGTCGAAACGTTTAAAAATTGGGGTTAGTTACAAAGATAATTTTCTAGATACTAGGAAATATTTGAGATTTAAGTGAAGAATTAAATAGTAAGTGGATTGGTTTTTTGATAAAGTGTAGGCACATATTTTTAAAAAGTAGGAAGGGATTTCATCAGGACCTGTGCATAAATTATTGTTCATAGAGTTTATATACTGTCGAAAACTTCCTCTGTTTATTTTTATTATAATAGTATTCACTTTTTGTGATTTGTGCGAGCTTTTTATGACTATTTTTGAAGTTTCGAAAATGTATTCTTCATTTTTAACATTTTTGGTTTTAGATAATTTTAGGAAAAAAAGCGAATTATTAAAATATACAATTCACAAAGAAACTTTCTCTGCGTGTCATTATATGAACACCAGAATGGTGTTACGACGTTACTTTATTAGATCTTCATAAAAATTAACCTATACATTTTAAAACTAGCCTCTTTAGGTTATCTAACGCATTAATCCGTATATTATTACCATTATTTTACTTGCCTAACAACCGGAAATATTTTTACAAACAATAGTGAATTCGTGAGCGCCACGTGACCGGAACGTGAATGGGGAAAATCTGTTTAATATGAATTCAGCATTTCTTTTCCCTTAAAGAAAACGGAGAGAAAGTTTTTTATGAATTATTGAAATTATTATACTACTAAAATAATGCAAATTTCTATACAATTTTCTGAAACTGATTTTAAGGTGCCATTTTCAAAATTAATTTTAAACAGCAACAATGGGCGTCCCTATATACAGGGTGTCCCAACTAAAATTTGCACCCAAATATTTCGGGTTTTGTTCAAATTTTGAAAAAATGCCGAAACAGGTTAATTTTAACCATGGGGGCTCAATTTTTATCGCAGTTTCAAACTTCTTTTTTCATCCCTCTAGCGCCCAGAACCACCCCTTGAAAAATCTTAAATCGCAAGGGGTGTTAAGTGACACATGATTCTGAAGCTGCTTTCATTATCTAATGCGAATTCGAGATCCGCTTGACCTCATCAGGCCAGGGTCAAGGTCATTTAAAGGTCAAATTGAGGAAAACTTCTAGAAAAATCTGACAAAATTCAAACAACGGTTTTCAGGGTCGCTGAATCTGAATCCGAGGCCCGCTTGACCTCATCAGGTCATGGTTAAGGACATTTGAGGGTCAAATTGAGGAAACTGAAAAAATTCATAAAAAGATTTTCAGGGTCGCTGAATACAAATCCGTGGTCCGCTTGACCCCATCAGGTCAAGGTCAAGGTCATTTGAGGGTCAAATTGAGGAAAACTACTAGAAAAATCTGAAAAAATTCAAACAAAGGTTTTCAGTGTCGCTGAATCCGAATCCGAGGCTCGCTTGACCTCATCAGGTCATGGTTAGGGACATTTGAGGGTCAAATTGAGGAAACCTTCTGGGAAAAAATCATACAAAGATTTTCAGGGTCGCTGAATCCAAACCCGAGGTCCGCTTGACCTCATCAGGTCAAGGTCATTTGAGGGTCAAATTGAGGAAAACTACTACAAAAATCTGAAAAAATTCAAACAAAGGTTTTCAGGGTCGCTGAATCCGAATCCGAGGCTCGCTTGACCTCATCAGGTCATGGTTAGGGACATTTGAGGGTAAAATTGAGGAAACCTTCTGGGAAAAAATCATACAAAGATTTTCAGGGTCGCTGAATCCAAATCCGAGGTCCGATTGACCTCATCAGGTCAGGGTCAAGGTCATTTGAGGGTCAAATTGAGGAAACCTTCTGGGAAAAATCGGAAAAAATTCATACAAAGGTATTTAAATTAAAAAACCTTGAATTGAACAGTACATTCGTTAAAAGTAAAGTGTTTATTTTTAGAACTACTATTGTTTTCTTTCACATAGTGGAGTCGATCTGGATTTAGAAAACAGAGAAATAATTAATTTTTTCATTTTTGCAATTTCAAATCGCGATATTTCGCGAACTAATTGAGTTATCGGGTTCTGCTACGTGTTTTGTCAAGCTCTTCAATTTTTATAAGAACATTCTTTTTGTGGGATCAAACCCGGCTAAGATTTGTTGGAAAAACCGTTTTCAAGTTCTTTAGATAGAGGATTTCCCCCTCCCCCACCGCCACCTGGGTTGAAAATTTCACGCAGGAATGATGGGGGGATCTGACTATCGATTGGGAAAAAAAATTTCACGATTTCATCAGTCTGTTTTCGAGCCGTTTTTTCCGCCAGATCTACTCCATTATAATAATCTAAACAGTTTTCTCGAAAAAGAGTCATTCAAAATAAAAAAAGAACAAAACAAAATGATGAGTCCCTTAACACCCCTTGCTATTTAAGATTTTTCAAGCGGTGGTTCTGGGCGCTAGAGGGATGAAAAAAGAAGTTTGAAACTACGATAAAAATTGAGCCCCCTCTAGGTTAAAATTGACCTGTTTCGATATTTTTTCAAAATTTGAACAAATCTCGAAATATTTGGGTGCAAATTTTAGTTGGGACACCCTGTATGTGTTCAGAAAGGTTTCTGCGGTTATAAGAATGAGAAAAAGTAGATTCACGGGATAAAACGCATTGGAAATGAAAGACATGACATTTCCGGTTATACCGGAAGTGAGCAGCAACTTTGTTATTTTAAATGGAACACCCTGTATATTTGATATTTGACATTTTTGAACTTTTCATCATTTTTTTTAACAAACCTGTATACAAAAAAGAAGTTTTCGACATGTCACCAATTACCTTGATCGTCCTACTAATCAACCAGACAAAATGTTTTTTATTTGGTATTGGAGATGTTCACACAGAATTTTCAATATGAAGGTCTGCACCTGTCAATTTTTTATTAAAAAAATTAATATCTCGATAAGTATAAATTTTAGGTATAGGGTATTCTACACAAAGTGACATTAAAATTGAATGTAGAATTCGAAAAGTTAATAATATACAGGGTGTTCCATTTAAAATAACAAAGTTGCTGCTCACTTCCGGTATAACCGGAAATGTCATGTCTTTCAAAAAGTTTTCAATGAATTTGCCATAACTTGAGACCCATATATCCCAATTTTCATAAAAATCGTGTAGGTAGTTTCCAATATACAGATAGTGTAAGCTCGTCGTGAAACACCCTGTAGATCCTAACGCCCGGAGGGAACCATTAAGCCAGAGGGCCTCTACAAGAATTTATTTTGCAAGAAAAATTGATTTTATTTGAATGAAAAACCGATTTTTTGATATTTTGACGTTTGCTTTCAGTGTTTCATTATATTTAGTGAACGTGATTCCCCTTTTGTTATATACGTCTTATAAAAGTAATGGAAATAAATATGGATTTTCCAAAAAATATCAATGAAAATATGCACCCAAAGAAACCAAAAATGTATTGCCGAAGTAATCTAGACCCCCCTCGTTTAAACGTTTTTTGTATGAATTATACCTGATTACAAAGTTTCTGGCCACTATTTTGATTCCTCTCCTTCTAAATATGCAATTTTCGACCTTTAATCAATATTTACCAACCCCAAAAACATTTCTTCATCAATATAAAATTATTGCAGCAATTATTTTCGGAATTTTGCAATAAACTATTAAATAAACAAAGATCGGCAAATTTTAATATATAGACTTTTTAGTATTAGATTTTAGAAATACAATGCAAAAAACCCCATCAAAATCGATTAACTGCCACTCTCGTTCGAGGTTTTTCACTTTTTACGACGAACGGCACTCCACTATATCGATTCAATCAAAATCGTTCGATATGTTTGAATGTGACGTTTGAGGTTATGAAACCAGCGTTGCCAAACCTGGTGAAATTTCATCAGATGTGGTGATTTTAATATCAATCTGGTGATTTGGTGAAAACTTTAACAAAATACCTAATAAATGGTGACTTTTACTACTTTCTACAGTGTCGATAATAGTCACATCAGAAATCTTCCAATTTAATTAAATTATAATTCTAATTCTGCTAAAACTAAAACAAGAAATAGATTAAGTGCAACTACGTTAAGTGGTCTGTTACAATTAAAAGAATCATTAGTAAGGATGGCAAAGTATGTCTTAATAATGATATACCACCAGAAATTTAATATTTAAAAAATGAATAATGTTTTTTGTTGTTGTTACTATTATTATTATTACATTTTTAATAAAGTTTCTTTTCAAAAACCTTTTTTTATTCTAAAAATAAGTAATATTTAAAATCTGGCAACTTTTTCATCTGGTGATGATTTATTTTTTTTCGTCTGGCAACACTGTATGAAACATTAAAACTGTTTTTGTAATGCCTACTTTTACAAAGGAGGTTTATTGGAAACAAAGTTAAAATTTCTTATTGAAAATTTAGCCTTCCATAAATCAAATTCGTTATTTTTTATACCGAAATGCATCGATTAAAGTGAATATCGTAAGATCGTCTGTCGCAACGTTTTTTATTGAAATTTTCAAAAACTAAAATAATCTATAAAATTCACTTACCTAATTTTTTGAGTTCCACCAAATAGTTTGTTAATTACTCACATCCATGTTGTGGCTTATTAGGAAGATTAATAAAAACACGTTTGTTAAACAGTAAAAACTTTATTTACATACAATTAAATGAATATGTACACATAGATAGGGATGACATTCATTACTCAAAGGGTTTAGTGATTTAAATTAAACTCCAAAGAAGAAAATTACTTTCTTGCTTTCTTTAGAATGTCGTGTATACTCTAAAAAAGAAAGTAGTTGTCAGTAAAATAAAATAATCAAGAGTAAGAAAAGTATTAAGTATCTATCGAAGTTTGACATTGAAGTAAATAAATTTTTACGTAATAGATATGCTAAAAAGTTAATAGATTCTTTATATAAACACTATTTTTGATGAATATAAGTAGAACATCGTAAGATTTCATGAAAAATGTATTGAAAAAAAAACTGCATCGAATTTATTCTGTTTCCAAAATATATGGTGTAGTATAATCAATTTCAATAACAGTGGAAGTCTTTGCTTTCACTTTTCACTTCTAGTGCTAAATTCTTGAAATTCGGAAATGTCATAATTATTCCAATAAATTTAACCTCATTATTGATCGTAAATAGGAAAGATGTATTTAACGTACTAATTATTTCCTAGATAATTAAATAAATATTATCATAAAAATTAATATTTATTTATTTAAAATATTTCAATATAATAATTGTATCAGACGGATTCTCCAATGTCAACTATTTCAAACCAAGCAAAATAAAACATGGTGACAAACAAGTATTAATAAAAAAATTACTCTGAACATACATGGGTGTAACCTATTCACCCAAGCCTAACTAAAAAATATTGAATCGAGTGAATAAACAAATCTAATATGCAAAATTCATTTCGCACAGTCAAAATTTAAAATTTAAAACAATCGAAAAATTTGCGCGTGGCAATTTTTAGAAAATAATGCTGGAACCTTTTATTGATTTTCTTATCTAATAGTACAGGTACTAGTGGGTGTTATTTTTTTTAAACTCACTATGTTTTACTAATTAATTATAACGACAGGTTTGGGCGGAATCTGAACATGAAACAACCACTCCTCGGATTACCTACCCGGGCATGTCGGGAAGATGCCAATCTGTTATTTCCAGAGTTGACAAAAAACATGTTTGTTTTAAAACAAAACATTGTGTTTCTTTTTTTTTGTACATTTAAAAAACATGATTTAAAACATAAAAAACATGTTTAAAACAAAAGTTTTGGCAGACTACCATGAAAAATTAAAATTAATAGCAATTCTGTTATTTCCAAGGTTGGCAAAAAAACATGTTTAAAAAAACCATTGTGTTTTTTTATTTGAAACTGTTTTATTTGATTTAAATCCTGCTTTTTTACATTTAAAAAACATGATATAAAACATAAAAAACATGTTTTAAAACAAAAGTTTTTGCAGACTACCATGAAAAATTAAAATTAATAGCAATTCTGTTATTTCCAGGGTTGGCAAAAAACATGTTTAAAAAAAACAAAATATTGTGTTTTTTTATTTGAAACTGTTTTATTTGATTTAAATCCTGTTTTTTTGTACATTTAAAACATAAAAAACATGTTTAAAACTAGTGTTGGCCGACTACCATGAAAAATGAAAATTAATAGCAAATCTGTTATTTCCAGGGTTGGCAAAACACATGTTAAAAAACAAACCATTGTGTTTTTTATTTAAAACTGTTCTATTTGATTTAAATCCTGTTTTTTTGTACAATTAAAAAACATGATTTAAAACATAAAAAACATGTTTAAAACAAGTGTTGGCAGACTACCATGAAAAATGAAAATTAATTAGCAATTCTGTTATTTTCAGGGTTGGCAAAAAAACATGTTTAAAAAAACCATTGTGTTTTTTTATTTGAAACTGTTTTATTTGATTTAAATCCTGCTTTTTTACATTTAAAAAACATGATATAAAACATAAAAAACATGTTTTAAAACAAAAGTTTTTGCAGACTACCATGAAAAATTAAAATTAATAGCAATTCTGTTATTTCCAGGGTTGGCAAAAAACATGTTTAAAAAAAACAAAATATTGTGTTTTTTTTATTTGAAACTGTTTTATTTGATTTAAATCCTGTTTTTTTGTACATTTAAAAAACATGATTTAAAACATAAAAAACATGTTTAAAACAAGTGTTGGCCGACTACCATGAAAAATGAAAATTAATAGCAAATCTGTTATTTCCAGGGTTGGCAAAACACATGTTAAAAAAACAAAACATTGTGTTTTTTATTTAAAACTGTTTTTTTGATGTAAATCCTGTTTTTTTGTACAATTAAAAAACATGATTTAAAACATAAAAAACATGTTTAAACCAAAAGTTTTGGCAGACTAGCATGAAAAATTAAAATTAATAGCCGTTCTGTTATTTCCAGGGTGTTTTTATTTGAAGTTTCATTTGATATAAATCATGTTTTTTTGTACATTTAAAAAACATGATTTAAAACAAACAAAAGTAAGTTTTGGCAGACTACCATGAAAAATTAAAATTAATAGCAGTTGCGTTAGTCCAGTTCCTAGTTTTTTTGTTCCGTCGGTGTCCTGGAACCCTGTCGTTCCGTGGAAGGGTCGCAGGGGTTCCGCGTTCTGTCCGAAAATGAACGACAACTGTTTTTTCAGCTTAGGCTTACACCAAAAACAAGTTCAAAAACAAACTGGATGCAACTCCAGATCTTCGCGATAAATTGTCAAACATTAAGCCTAAGTTCAGTGTTATAAATAAATATGTGAAAAAATTTCATTCCTCACATTAAATATGTAGTTACGGTACAAATTATTTTTTATTTATAATTTATTCCTTCTTGTCATCTCAAATATATTCAAACTACAAGGCACAATCATTTTGGTATTTTCAATTTGGGGATCTGCCAAAAAAGTATGATCAATTCGGGTTCCGTGGCCAAAAAAAATTGGGAACCGCTGAGCTAGTTCATTCAGAACACAGGCACAGTCCCGCACAAGTTTGGAGTTTACTTGGGTGGCCTTTATTGCTTTTAGTGTTGCCTGACTGTCGGAGAACATAACAACGGGCTGACCTATGCCGTCTTGTCTGTTTATTTCTCCTATACAGAGGGTATTGCTGCTACTTCCGCTTAAAATACTGTGGTGTCTTTTGACAGGCTCACTGGGATCATTATCCTTGGTTTCTGACCGTATATTTAGGCTCCGACTCCTTCTTCGGTCTTCGAGCCGTCTGTGTACCAGATTGTTGCTGCACTGATAGGTGCTTCTCCCTCGCAGTGTTCTCTCTCTACTTTTAACTTCGTATTTCCTATTGAAATTGTATTTGGTTACCATGGTGTTGCTGGTCATTCATGTAATTGGATCCGCCCTTAATTTTTCTTTCTAATCTTGGGTATTCTGTCCCATGGAGTTTGTTGATGCGCGATGACCCTTGCATGAGTGTGTAGGTGACAGCTCTCGTCTCTCCCTGTAGGTATATGTGTAATGGTGGCAGGTTCAGGATGACCTCCTTCAAAGGGGAGATTTTCATGGCCACTGTGGCACTGAGACACGCTTATGCTTCCTGACTGAAAAGTATTTGGCCACCACACCACTGACCCATATGATATCATATGCCTGATTTTACTGTTGTGTATAACCATATGAGCATTTTGGGGTTGAGTCCCCAGTTCTTGCCACACATCCTCCTAGGCCTGCCTGCGGAAAACTAACCCGCAAAGGTATTAATTCGTAAACATCACTTTTTTTTAATTTTTTTTTATTTCTGCAAGATATATTTATGTTGAAGAATCTTTATGTAATTATGTAATTCAATACCTGTTGGGGCATATAGTCCAAGGAGTAGTTGTTGGAGTCCAGACGTGGTGCAGTGTGTGACATTTTCGAATGTTGTATTTCTTGAGAGCTTGTGACTGTGGCTTGTGATTTTAGTTTCACATTATTTTTACAGTTTACTACTCCCAATTTAAAATATTTCATTTTCTGCCTTTATGTGCACGTGTTCTATGGGGTGTGAATTTAAAAACACCCTGTATATTACTATGGAAATACGGATTTACTATACTAGATCGTCAATTTTGCAGCAACTGAGCCCAAAATTTCTCGGTAATTTCTTTTTTGTAAATGATACAACTTCCTTTATCAATAACCCAAAAAACTTGTATCGTTATAATTTTCTTTTCGTAGAAATATTCCATTAATTTTTTTTTTTTAATTCATTATCCGAAATTAGTTTTAAATTAGGTGTAATTTTAAATACACGGAACGTTACTGTTTCCTGTAATTAACTTTTTTATAGACCGGTTGCGAGTTTAAAACGCAACTGTCTATATGGAAATTTTGGGGAATTTAAGTCTGTTTTTGGGTTATTTTTACGACATCCCAATACCGACATCTACCCTAAATTGATTTACTAGCTCTAAAACTGTTGGAAAATATTTTTCTTAGACAAACAATTAACTCTGTGGTTTAGTCATAAGAAATGTGTTAAAGTGAGTGCATAATAAAAACCAGTTGGCATAAAAGAAGTATATAAAAACATTTTCATTCGAATATGTCAAAGAACGTCAAATTCGATACAGTACACAATAACAAGAAGAACTTTTCTGTCCTAGGACTTTTTTCGTACTTTTTCGGACGGTGAACTGTCCGGAAAAGTAAAATATAGCTTTAAATTAATAGTTGTGTTCAATAATATTTGGTGTATGTTATTGTCGGATTAACACATTGACTTGCTGTAATATGTATTTAAAAAAAACAAGTGATATTTGTAGGTTATGTTACAATGTCAAAATAGTGTTCCGTTGCTTTTTAGTGTAGTCTATATTACACTGACAGAACCGATCAGCTATTCGCATCCTTCAAATTCAATGAAAAAGTTCCAATAACACTGGTTTAGTTTATCATAACTCAAAACTTTGTGTTTTCTAACACAAGCTCCATTGACATTGGCAAACTACAAAACTATAAGTAGAGCTAGGTAGAATTTTTCTTTATATTCGAATAAAAAATATTGTATGATAAGGCGGACGAGAAGTTTCTTTTTCGGACTCTTATGGTTATCTGTCTGGATATTTAATTTTTTTTATCCGTTGTTTTGAGCAATTTAGTTTCATACAAATTCTGATCGATCAATCGCGTTAAAGTACACAAAACTCATTTCTTAAAAACTAATTGTAATTCATTATTTTTTATTATTAATATTAATTAAATTTTTCCTAATATTTTAATATTTTATTCTAATTTTTAATAGATAAAAAGTAGACCTGGTTACAAAGTATTTTTTGTATATAACCTTGTTTTTTGTTTGGCCTCGTCGGTTTTATCACCGATTGTTAAAGTATTAATTATTACCTAATAAGTGTTTTTTAAAATGATTATTGTTTTTAGTTATTACTTGAAAAACAGAAAAAATTAATTATTATTTTTTGCAAGCTTTGTATATTTCAAATTACTCCTGTCGCTTGGCCAAATTCCTATGTATGTCAAACCGACACAGCCGTTTCAGCACAATCAACCGAAAATATGACAGTATTTTCTAACACAAACTAGAATTTTTAGATGTGCTACCATCTATGAATAGAAGAGAGTATTGACAATTTTTAAAGCACAATTCCCAATGTATTGGGGTTGCATGCACCATTTGCATTGTGTGTTGCAAAGCTTTTATTTGACTGATTCTAGTCAAAATGTCACTCTCTTCTTCGTATCTCTTTAAAAGATTAATACAAAGTTAGTAAACGAGTAAGAAATTTAATTTATCAGATTCGACATCCTAAGACCGGTTTCTGCCTTTCGGCTTCGTCAGTTAGGCTTTTCGAATGACTTGTGGATGTGGTTGGATACTATTGTATAACTTCCGACACGCGATCTGGGTGGATGTAATTCAATGCCTGTGGGGGCATTAGCCCCAGAAGTAGTTGTTTGAAGTCCAGACGCGGTTGTAGTACGCATCGACATTTATTGTCGAACTGTGAGAGGAACTTAAAAAATTATTTTTAAATAAGTTTCTTACTGCTCACTAAATAAAAAACACTTTTGATTTTTCCAATATATTTCATTTCAACCGATTGTTGCTTTCCCAATTGAAGAAACCCCTTATTTATTAAGATAAATTATATAAAATTGATGATTCGAGTAATATATTAACTTAAAAGTATTTTTTGTCACATGAAACTCTAGTAAATTAAAATTTGCTCGTTATCGTATTTAAAGTTTTGAATAAAAATAATTATTAATGATGATTCCACATTTTATCATTAATGCTTTATAATCTGAATACATATTTATAAATGTGGTGTCGCTCCAATTTCTAATTTCTGGAGTGCTCGAGTTATTTATAACCTAATGTCAAACCCATACGCATACTAGTGCATTTGACAGACAGTTACTGAAATCATACTTATGTCTCTTTCGCTTTTTAGCAGCGTTTCCAAGTATAAATACTACAGTAGTCAAACAACACAGCACACATTTGACTATTGTGGTATCGAGAGTACTACCTAAAGTAAAAAAATTGTAAAAAAAATGGACAATATAATTTTTTTGAGGTTCGTCGAAAAAAGTATTTTGACAAAAAATAAAAAAAGTACCAAATAAAATTGTCCAAAAAAATTGCCGAATTTAGATCACCGACTGGTACGAAACGCGCCAAAACGTCCTTTATTTTAAATAAAATCTGTCAACTTTTTCGGCAACAGTCAAGCCGTGAGTAAATAGCAAATTTTCTTCGTATTGTATTTGTTTTTAGTTAAAATTAAATTTTAATAAAATTGGATAAGAAATTTAAAAACTTTGAAATATTCCAAACACGATTTATAATATGTACTTACCAATTCGTCGTCACTGGAATTATCATCTCCAGCTGGATCATCTGGAAACAAAAATGTCCCTTCAAATCTTCGTATTAGTTCGGGTATTAAAGTCGAAAAATTAGATTCCGGTCACAATCCAACGTGAAATTTACCTAAATTGCTACCCGAAAACAAAAAATACAGTGATTAGGAAAAAAAGTCGAAGAAAGATAGTGTCAAAATAGTCACGAATTTCAGTGGCGAACCTAACCTAAAAAAGTTGAAAAAAAAAACGGTTTTTTTTTTTAAATAAAAAAGAAACTTCTCGTTGAATCGAACAACAGTAAATGAGGAAGTTGTATATAATAAAAAGATCTTTCGATTGACCATCTTGTAAATGTAGATTGTCGAATTACTTTTCGAGATAAATCGAAAAAACCGTAAAAATCGTAATTTTTTTATTTTACTATAGCCTTTTCAATTTTTCATATAATTACTTGATATTTACAGTAAATATAGCTATTGGCAATCTAATAGCATACATTTTCAAAAAACGTTCACTCTTGCTTGAGGAGCTAAAGAGCGCTTCATTTTAACACTCGATTTTCAATCGTAAAAGCCAATGAAACAATCTTTTATCGAAAATATAGGTATTCAAATGTAATTACTTGAAAGCTAACGCTGTACTATACATTGTGGTGCTTAAGTAATTGTACATAGAAGTATGGTAGATTCCTCACTTTAAAATATTACGATTTGAACCAACTTGCTCCAATAAAATGTTGCTAATAAGGAATATGGAGGGCGTTAAAGGTTAAATTTTAAGATTTATTTATTGCAATAATTTTAGCGTTTTTGGATATGTGTACATAAAAATTTGGAACTGGGGGTTTTTGGGAACGAAAAATCATAATCTGGTACCTACTTCGATGTAATTTGTAGAAGGCGCTAGTTAGGCCACATTTGTGCGATAAACTTTTTTGCTCTTTAAGGTAGCGCTATTTTTGTAAAAGAATATTAAATCCACGTTATTTTAGTAAAAAAAGCATGCTTACACTGATCGACAAATTTTTTTCTGGCCCTGACATCATTCTTGCTGATTCTTATGTAAAATGACCTCCTGAATAAGAACATGACCTCAGGTTTCCCACATCATCCACCGTTTTTTTTTCATCCCTCCAAATTATGGAAAAGTAATAAAACGGTGGGTGATGGGGGAAAACTGAAGTCATATTCGGATTCAGGAGGTCATTTTACATAAGAATCATGCTTGTTTTCTACGCTAACGTAAAGAGCAAAAAACTAACTAGCGCCCCCTACAAATTACATCGAAGCATGGGCGGATCCAGCCGATTGTCAAGGGGGGGGGCTGTCTTCCGCATCAGTTGGAGTTGAGGGTCTGGAGGCTATGGAATATATTAAAAAACGTAACCTAAAGGGGGGGGGGGTGCAGCCCCCACAGCCCTCCCCCTGGATCCGCCTATGCATCGACGTAGGTACCAGATTATGATTTCTTGTACCCAAAAACTCCAATTTCCAAATTTTTATGTATACATATCCAAAAACGCTAAAGTTATTGCAAAAAATAAATCTTAAAATTTAACCTATATCACCCTTGTATATTGTATATATAGGAATCTACCATACTTCTATGTACAATTACATAAGGACCACCCTGTATAAATTGCGTCCTCAGGGATTTTTTGAAAAAAAAAATATACACTGTCGGACACAAAATAATTGCGGTATTACGATTTAGCGAGAGCATAAAGGAAAGCTTGTTAAATGTTGAGACAGACTTACAATTTCTCCACACTTATCGCGAAGAAGGGGATATCGACCGATCGCGTCATTCTAGTTCAGTCAGTAGCAGGGTTGCCAATTTGTGAGTAATTACTCACATTTGTGAGTATTTTACTAGTTTGTAAGTAAAATTGTGAGTAATCAAGAGGTCAGTAGTATACTATCGGTAATGGTAATTATGAAAAATTCTAATCTGATAATTTATTAAATCCGTTGCAATTTTAAAAAATCTTTAAGTTTACGGACTCTAGTAATCATCAATTTTTGAAGCATTTTAAATTTACAGCGTACTCTATCGGCTTGCCCATATAACAGTAAAGTTGTTAAGAGCCGTTTGCACGGTTTCTACTTAACGGAAAATAAGCAAACCTTAACCTTAAGTGAAACTTAGATTTATATTTTCCGTTGCACAGTTGACACATAAGCTCGGCTTAAATCGCAACTAAGCTAAGCTGTAGAATTTCTCGGCTTAAGGTTTCCTTAGCAGAAATAACAATACGATTGGAATTGAACGCTGCACAAATTTTATTCCACGTCTTTCTGCCTCCAAGTTGTCCCGTCCGTTTTTTTACATTCAATTATAGATTTAAAATTATTTATAATGTTTGGGGGCCCTTTTTCTACTTACTTCAGACTCGTCCATACTCATCCAAATAAACTCAGTCGTAAAAACATAAAAAACATTAAAAATTGTATGCTGAGGTAAAACTTAAATTTAGGCATCCATTGTATGTTTAGCTGCAAAACATGTAAACATGTAAATTTTTGAAATTCTTTTATACTATTAGTGTCGTTAGTCTCTAGTATTGTGGTCCTGAATTTGTTTCTTAGTCAAGAAAAATTTATCTTTTCCTGTGGAATTTTTCTAACCCTGGGAAATCACAGTTTATTTTAATTTAATTAACAGCTAAGAAGGTTTCAAAATGTCAAGTATTGGTATTTTCTGGAAAATAAGGCACATTTAAATTTTCAGCTAAAAAAATCGAAAATTCTCTTTGAACTGTAAAGTTTCATTGTTCTGTAAAATTTCAGATAGTGTAAATTTGCAGACCCAATCTGTTAACTGTAGAGTTAAATTAATGTTTTAAACTTACAGATGTGGGATTAAATAATATAAAATACATTTTTTTCTTTTTACTCATGTGAACCGCCACATCGTTATATGTTGCAGCTTATCCATAGAATAGATTACAGAAATATGATTCTTTTCCTTGAACTTGTATTTTTTCAGTTGTAACGATGTGGCGGTTGTTTTCCGATTTGAAAAATTTCGTTTATTCGGATGAGTATGTACGAGCCTTAAGTCACCCATTTCAAACTAAATCAAACAAACTGTCACGTAGCTATCACTATTAAATACAAATTACCAGTTTTTAGCGGTGTTGTCAGCTCATAGTTAGGCTTAGCTAAGTTTTTTCAAAGAATGACTTTTGCAAACCGAATTGAATTTAAGGTACACCTTAAGTTTAAGTATAAGTTTTGAGGTGAACCTGTGCAAATGGCCCTTAATCAGGTATCTAGTGATTTCTGTCTGTTTGACATAACTTGACATAAGTGGGTAGCGATGAAAAAGTGAAGTTCATATAATATATTGAAATAATATTGACAATTCTATGATTTTTATACTTTTTAATTAACTTTATTTTAATTTCACATCTGACATTTCTAAAAACTCAAAACAATCTAATCTCCCTATCAACATAAACAAACCTGCCATAACAACCATCCTTCAATTTTCTTTGCTAAACCCCCTTTACATAATTTTCACATCATAACCAATTATATTAATTTAACTTATTAAAATAAAAATTACTAATTATAAATTTTAATTATGTTCCCTTAAAGTGTTTTTCTCAATATACATTAAACATAAGAGAAGCAAACAGATCACTCGAAATAAGAAACGATAAATAATGAACAATCTCAACTAAAATTATCAAATTCAGTATAGCCAACTTAATTTCCCTCCAAGGAAGTAGCCTCTCTTTCTTCATTCACCCCCTTGCCCAAATGCTCACTTATTTCAGAACCCCCTCTAATAATAAGACCCCTAGTTCTATCGTGGTTTTTTTAGTTCATTTAAAACTGCACAAATGATGTGAAATAAAATCACACAAGCTCCCAAGAAAAAAGACATTAAAAATGTCATACATTGCACCAACGTCTGGACTTCAACAACTACTCCTTGGACTATATGCCTTAACAGGTATTGAATTACATAAGTCCAGACGCGGTTTGGAGCTGGACCATGTCGGGATTTTAACCCAGAAACTTTGTTTTTGTCATTAAAGGAGCTTGTCATTCTTAGACCGGTTTCGGCATTATTGTGCCTCATCAGTAAGAAGCAGACAAGCTCGACATCCTATCTCTAAAGGATGTCTTAAGAATGCTTTGGACCCACCAGATACTTAAAACAAATGGTTAAAGTAAGTGCTTAAATTAAAGTTTTTGGGTTAAAGTCCCGACATGGTCGGACTCCAAACCGCGTCTGGACTTACGTAATTCAATACCTTTTGGGACATATAGTCCAGGGAGCAGTTGTTAAAGTCCAGTCGTTGGTGCAGTGTATCACGTTTTTATTTTTATTTTATTTCACATCATTTGTGCAGTTTTATTACTCCCAAGGTTAATTTTTTTTTATTTCAAAAAATTTTATTTCTCCGTGTCTAGTTCATTTAAGAGTTAAAAAAAACGGTCTTACTATTGACCTGATATTTTGAAGTTGTGAGTAATTGTGAGTAATCCACAAACATTTTGTGAGTAAACCGATAAAGGCTAGTTGGCAACCCTGACGAATCGTTCGCTGCCGTCCGGTTATATGACCTTATATTATTATTGCTTTTCTTTTTACTCTTGTAGATTTCGGCCTATACCATAGAAATATTTTGTCCTACACTGCATATCTCTGTCTCAAATGGTCGTACTACAAATTTTTTTTAATTCGTGAAAAAATGCCAGCAATGACCAAGAAATCATCGCAGAACCAAAATTAAAAAAGATATTTAAGAAAAACCTAACCTAAAAATGTTCTTTTTAACTGCATTTTTAGGTACTTAAAATTTATAAAATCGTTACTAATTTTTTATAGCACGAAAGTACAGCTTTTTACGAACGTTTTTCTACGTCCACTCCAGGAGCAAGAGTGAACGATTTTCGAAAACGTCTTTTTTTCGAAAAATCCATATAACTGAAAATATTTTGCAATTGCAATTTTTCAAAAATGTATGTTTTTGGGTTGTCAAAAGTTCTATAAATATCAACACATTATATGAAAAATGGGAAAAGTTATAGAAAAACCAAAAAATGACGGTTTTTTTTTTATATATCTCGAAAAGTAATTTGACAATCGATACTTACAAGATGGTCAATCAAAAGATCTTTTTATTATCTACAACTGCCTCATTTAGTATTTTTCGATTCAACGAGAAGTTTCTCTTACATTTACAAAAAACCGTTATTTTTCCAACTGTACGAATTTTTTAGGTTAAGTTCGCCACTGAAATCCATAACTATTCTGACACTATCTTTCTTATAATTTTTTTTCCTACATCACTGTATTTTTTGTTTTCGGAAAGCAATTTAGGTAAACTAAAATTTAATATAATTCCTACTCACCCAGTTCAGTCTTTACTTCTTTATTCGCATAATCCATATTGATCCAGCTAAAGTTTTCTTCGTTGTTGCCGTATTGATCACTGGATTTTTCTGAACTATCCTTATTTGTCGAAGATTGAGTACTAATACCAACAGGTTCATTAGAACTACTCTGAGATCCTACCGGCTCAACATAACCGTCATTGGAATTAACTCGTTCACTTAAACTACCATGTAAGTTGCTAGAACTATCATGGAGATCAAAAGAGTTACTGGGACTACCGTTACCAGACGGTCTTCGTTCGATTTCTGCATTAGAACTATCACTTTGTATGCAATTCTGTTTTTCTTCGGGAACATCCTCGTCTGATTCTTTTTTAATAACAATCGGTGTCGGTATAATCAGCGGCGGTATAATCATCGACTCACTGACGTCAACTGAGGTAGTTATAGTGTCCAAAGAATCATTACTTTTGACGATCGAATTACTTGAACTATCCTTCTCGGGTAGTTGATCTTGAGTTTCTTGTTCGGACATCTCACTTGGATTCTCTATTTCTTGTTTAATAATAGTAACAAAGCCATCTGGAAGATTATTAGTAGTATTTAGTACCGAGGCAGGGGAACTACTACTACAATTACTACTAGGCGTATCCGTTCTACTACATTGGGTAGATGTAGGTTTTATAGATTGCGGTATGACTCTGAAACGGGTCGTAACGTGATCGATGTCTTCTTCTGCTCCTTCCTCTTTTATCAGTTCTTCTTTGATGACAGGCTGTTCGATTGGAGATGTTTGTTGATGGTTCTTATCGTCGTTTTGAATTTGATGATTTAGTGTCGTTTCCGTTTCGGGTACTTGAGGACTGGATTGGTGTGAATCGTGATCGTGATTTTCCTCAGATGGAGATTGGTAGTAATTTTCTGAATATCCGTTACATTCAATGTCCTGTAAATTAAGAGTCATTACTGAATACACTGTGTATCCTAATTATTACTATCAGCTATAGAACAACTAAATTTTTTTCCTAGCGTACATAAAGAATTACTTGAAACGTATGATTTGAGTGGCAAAATTACCCAGAAATATTTACTTTTTGATCAAAATGATTTTAAGTATTGTAAGGCTTTTTCTTGCCACAAAGAAAATTATGCATTACGAGTGACTCCTTAATACGGATATTGCTCGGGCGCCAGTTTATTAATGTGGTATGCTCCGCTACCCTTAGAAACGGCGTCTTAGGGGCACAGGTAGCTTCAGATTGAGATACGGTTTTCTCCAGGGGTCTTGTTGATTTCAGACACAATACTTTTTATATATATTATTTTTTTTAACGCTCTGTAAAAAGGTAAGGTCTGTGATTATAAACCAGAAAATAACGTTGACACGACTATTGCTTAATAATATTTACAATTCAAAAAGAAATCAATATTTCAAAGCCCAACCCTCAAACCCTGAACAAAAATTAAGTTAACTTAAATGAAATGTTCGATTCGGAATTTACTAACGGAGTTTATTTAGTACGGAATGAATATAAATTAATCGAGAAATATTATTGAATGAATTAAACTCGAATATTCGGCGGAAGCATTCGTTAGATTTAGTAATTTAAATTAACCGGAACAATGTATTGAACTATTATTTGGGTTAATTCTTAACCCTTTCAAAAATTAATAAGCACGCCACTGCCTTCAATATGCCAAGGGCCACTAAAACTCTCAATCATTTTTGGTTCTGGTATAGTATAGTTTTGTAATTTAAATCTATGTTGAGCAATACCAAAAGACTGGAACGAAAAGTCAAGTAGGTGTATATGCGGGAACGACTTGCCTGAATGGATATTTTTGGAAAATCAAAGGTAAAGAAAAAAGCTGCTTAATTAACACATTCTGAAGTAAATGCTTTGGAAAAAAGGGAATACTTAATTGGAAAGAAGATTGGTCAAGATTCATGCAGATGTCTGGTCTTTGGGTATAATTCTATTTATAATGTTGATGATGATGTTTTGTGATGCCTTTCATGCGAAACAAGTGCAGTAGCACTTATCGCTTATCATTCATTGTATTTATTGAATAAATAAATAGTGAAAATAATTTAAAAAAAATAACTTTGATGAGTCACACATTTACCGGACACACCGTATGTTGATATAGCTCTCTACAATTTTTATTTGAAACATTTTTTTCCTATCTTAAAAAGGAAAGCAGCTATCTTCCACTACACCCGCTATTCTCGTTTTCCATCCAATAATACAACAATGATAATTTTTAAACATACCTCATCATCTCTTTCCTGTTTAATCCTGAGTTGTTCAGGTCTGTGAAGCACGAACTCGTCATTTGGCGAATTCGTTGACATTCTCGTCTCAAAGTTCGTAGGAGGAAGGTAGACCGGATTCGTTTTCATTAAATCCTCGTCTTCTTCTTCTTCTTCAGACATTCGTATATCATCGGGCGTTCGGACTTCTTCGTTCTCCCAATGAGAGATGTCGATGTCCCAAGGATTATTCCCCATTGTGGGATCCACTGTGAGGTTGATTTCTGGTGTGGCTCGAGGGTTGGTTTGTAGCCTTGGTTCTCCAGGCATACCTACTGTACCGTGAAGTCGCCTGAACCTGTAGGAGGAGAAATTATACATTATGACAATATTTTCTCGCTTTAAATGCCAAATTTTTTACCTGACGATCAAACTTTTGGAATACATCTGTGAAGAATGCGTCTTCTTGAACGCCTCTATGGCTTCGTCTGCCGTATGGAACGAAACAAAAGCGTATCTGGTGTATTTCATTTTCTTCGCGTAACCGATATCTATCCTCTTCTGCATGGGAAAGGCTCTGGTCATGTCTTCCTTGGTTATTTCTTGCGCTAAATTTCCTACGTAAAGTGTTAGAGGATCGATATCGGTCGGTCTTATGTTTTGTTCGTCCTCTCTGTCTTTCTTATACTCGGCCGATAAGTAACCAAGACCGAATGGGATTTTGTTGAGTTGTTTTATGACAGTTTCATGATCTGCCGAATCCTGTAAAAGTTTTTTTTATATATTTATTCAATTTTCAACGTTGTAAAAAAACAGTAAGAATATTTAATTAATAATTACTAAAAAACAAAAACTTTTTTGAAAAAATATTTAAAGAACAACTCTTATGACAGAAGCCTGATTGATTTAATTTAAAAAGTATTCTAAACCACTTTAACGGACATTTAAAAGAGCTTAGAGGACAGTTAAAAGAGCTGAGAGAACATTTAAAGGAGCTTAGCGAACCTTTAAAAGCTTAAAGAACATTTAGAAGTGTTTAAAGAATATTTAAAAGATCTGAGAACATTTAAAAGAGCTTAAAGAACATTTAAAAGAGCTTAAAGTACATTTAAAAGAACTTAAAGAACATTTAAAAGAGCTTAGATAACATTTAGAGGAGCTTAGAGAATATTTAAAAGAGCTTAGAGAACATTTAAAAAGCTTAGAGAACGTTTAAAGGAGCTTAGACAACATTTAAAAGAGCTTATAGAACATTTAAAAGAGCTTAAAGAACATTTAAAACAGCTTAAAGAACATTTAAAAGGGCTTAGAAAACATTAATAAAAGCTTAGAGAACATTTAGACGAGCTTCTAGAACATGTAAAAGAGCTCAGAGAGCATTTAAAAGAGCTTACAGGACAATTAAAATGGCTTAGAGAACATTTAAAAAATCTTTATAATTTAAAACGTACCGTTAGTGTAACAAAGCAATATCTAGGTGTGGAAGGTTGCTGGAAATGCACTGATTCAATACTGGTATGAAAACTGGTAACGATATCCCTATTCAATTCCTGATCTGGGAACTTGAGTATCAATCCTTGTCTTTTCGATCTTTTGTTACATTCTTTTTCAACTTCTAATGCTTTTTTGGCATCTTCGAGCGACCAATCCTTCTTTTGGGGTACGATCTGAGACAACGGTTTTTTTCTTTTCTTAGACATTTTCTTCAGTTCACCACCTTCGTACTTTCTCTTTGAACCATAATACATCTGCTGTTTGTAAGGTGGACTGTAAGCAGCAAACTTATGAGACATCCTCCCCTGGTAATTCCCCATATGCTGATTCTGGATCTGACGGTTCTGAATTCCGAAACCACCGTGCGCCGACGATGGTCCCGCTTGATGAGATGGTCCTGCTACGTGATTCTGGTGGTTCTGATGATGATGATTTTGATGATTCTGCTGACGATTTTGATGATTCTGCTGATGATTTTGATGATTCTGGTGGTTTTGCTGATGATTCTTCATAACCATTGAATTTGTTCCGGTTTGCTTGAGGGTTGGAGGAGGGGGAGGTGGAGCTTGTGGTGGCGCGTCTGGAGGTAAAGGTGGTTGTTGAGGAGGGGGATAATTCGGTGGAGGAGGATGTACGGGAACTGTGGAATAAGCTAATAATTGGGAATAATCGGCAACTTGGCGGTACCTAAGTTATTTGAAAAAGTATAAAATGTATTCAATTTTATTTGGCTTTTTATAAATTACACAGGTTTACAAAAAAAAGGTCGGGACTATTTGACCAGACCACGTTATTCCTAGGTATTTTGGCGCCCTGAATCCGAATCCGGGCTCAGTTTTTTCCCAGCACGTCATGGAAACGAGATTTCAAGGTCATTTATGGATACTACATTCTGTGAGTCGGAAAAATATACAAATGTTTTAAGCAGCAACCAAACCAACTCTCACCCCGTTGTCGAGGATGCTGAACACGATAGCGTGAAAAAACTACCCCCAAAATGGGGGAATCGCGGATTCCGCGACTTCCACCGGCAAAATATATCTTCCACCCTCCTTTTGGAGGATGCTGAATACGATGGCGGTATTCAAAACTATTTTCGACTTGACCCCACCCCTCAAACGGCCAAATACCACCCCCAAAATGTGGGAATCGTTGATTCCGCATCTTCCACCGGCAAAATACATCTTCCCCCTCCTCGTTTTCGAGGATGCTGAATACGATGGCGGTATTCAAAATTATTTTCGACTTAGTCCCACCCCCAAACGGCCAAAAATCACCCTCTACAAGGTGAAAAATTTTCGCGGGTTTCATGTTTGCTCAAAAAAAATTCACCCTGTATAGGGTGATTTTTGGCCGTTTGGGAGGTGGGACTAAGTCGAAAAAAATTTTGAATACCGCCATCGTGCTTAGCATCCTCGAAAAGGAGGGGGAAGATATATTTTGCCGGTGGAAGATGCGGAATCCGCGATTCCCACATTTTGGGGGAGGTTTTTGGCCGTTTGAGGGGTGAGGTAAAGTCGAAAGTAATTTTGGATAACTCCATCGTGTTCAGCATCCTTGAAAACTGGGGATAGGGAATATTTTACCGATGGAATATGCGGAATACGCGATTACCCCATTTTTGGGGTGTTGGGTTGCTTCCAAAAAAATTTTAACCACCGCCATCGTGTTCGGCACCCTCTAAAACGGGGAGAGAGTTGGTTTGGTTGCTGATTAAAATATTTGTATATTTTTCCGACTCACAGAATGTAGTATCCATAAATGACCTTGAAATCTCGTTTCCGTGACGTGCTGGGAAAAAACTGAGCCCGGATTCGGATTCAGGGTGCCAAAATACCTAGGAATAACGCGGTCTGGTCAATAGTAACGACCTTTGTTTTTTTTTGTAGACCTGTGTTATTTTTTGGAAGAAATACAATGTTGTCATTTCACTATAAACTTCTTATTTATAGGTAAGCTAATGTCATTATTTATAAACAGGTTTTAAAATATGTTTGGCTCTATGGAATTCATTTCTGAGGATATTGTACTAAACTCAGGTATCGGCAACTCCTGCCCGTTACGATGTTAAAGTCACAGAATTGTGAATGGTTGGAATGCTCCGTAGTAAATGTGGTAAAAGTTTCATAGAGCACCAACTAAAATCTCTTTAAATAATTAATCTTAAACACAATATTTAATAGGGAAATGCCCACTATTGTATCTTGAATAGTAGCTCAGGTAGATCAATTAGCGGCCACAAAACTGAACTATGTGGAACACTCCACGAGATATTTTTTTTCTCACCTGTACAACATTTGCATGTAATAGTTAGCCTTGGCACCTTCGTAAGATTGCGCCTGCGCTTGAACAGTAGCAGGCTTCGGATTCAGGTTCATGTCACACTGAGGGTTTTGCTGAGTTTTCTGAATGTTTGGAGGAGGAACGTTGGGCTCGTACGGCGGTTGAGCAGGTAGAAAACCAACCTAAAGTTAAATTTAGTGTTACTATTTACCTTCTCCAGACTGCAACATTTTATAATAAGAATACAAGTCGCTGTTTCCTAATACTTTTCTAAAGCGGGACCCCCTTTAGCAGAAATTTTGTTGGGGACCCACTCAATCCCAAACATCAAATCATTTTTGCTGTGATTTTAAAAATAGCTAAATATACTATTCGCGAAAAAATATTGTAATTGTTATTTAGTTTAAGTCAAAAAAATGAGCGCGTGTCTGTTTATAATAATTCTATAACCAAGCAATTAGGACAATCTACCGCCGAGCTCAGTAAAATGTGTTTCGGGTTTCTGGAACTTTAAATCATACTCGAGTTAGGCCGTTAGACGGCGTTGAAGATTTCTAGAAATTCAAGTTGACTTAATTCAAGCAGTTGACTACAATACAATACAAAAACTAAATGTCCTGTAAACTGGTATAATGATTCTTTGAAAGCTGTGAGGCAAAGCTTGTGCAGTTTAAAAATTATATCAGAAGTTAGGGGTAATCCTAATAATGTTACAGCATATAACCGTTACAGGAAATACTAAGTTAAAAAATACAAAAAATGCAGCTTACGATAATTACAACAAAATTTTGCTCAATTAAATACTGAACTTCTGTTAATGTGAAAATGTATTAATTTATAAAGTTGACGGAGAAACTTTTAAAATACAGGGTGGTGCACAAAACACAGGTTTTCTAATTTTTAAAGTGTTTGCAATCATTTTAACACGTTGTATGACATAGAGTGGTGGTAGAGTGACAGGTCGTACATTTATTTAAGATAATACAAAAATTTTATAACACATCGCTTATACGGGGCGATTCGTTAAAGCTAAAATTCATTAAATGCCTTCTGTAACTACATTTATGAGTCACCCTGTATAAAATTCATCATTCATCACAAGAAGTAATTACTTAAACTATATATTCATGATGCAATGACATTTGCTTGTAGTTTTAAAGCTGTTGTAAAAAAATAATTTCTTCAAAAAAACCTTATTACTTATTTTCGAACCACCCTGTAAATAACCAAATTGTACAATAATTGTTTATAAAATATTATTGCCATATAATCTATAATTCATGTTTTCTACAACAAACGCGAATAAAACAGGTCTGTTATGAGAAATCTGGTTACAAAAAAATGGCATTCCCGATGTTTAACACCCTGTACCTCGAAAACTAGCCATAGGATCGGTTTGGGCCAATGGACACTTTTTGTCAGAGCATCGAGTTCTACATCATACCAACTTTTCAGAAAATTTGATGGAAAGCCATTTTCCCATAAGAAATGTGCCTGGTCCTTTTTTAACTGGTGAGAATTACTCATTGAAGACCTTTCTTTACATAATTGTTTTTATTGGTTTTTTCTTTTACTCATTTACATTATTTACTTTACAACTATAAGTAATAAGGCAGTATTTCATTTTGGTTTTAAATATAATTGTTTATGATAGAAACAATTGTTCTTTTCATTCCAAAATGATTTTATTTCTGCACATACTTCTAATATACATTTATTGTATACCTATTAAATGAAAACCGTAAATTTTTATTTCTTAGATGTATTATATCTGCACTTAGTTAGTAAAGATGTAAAGAACAATCAAAATCATTCGAAATAAATGCTTAAAACGTCTAGAAGGATCTGAACTGTTGATGTAATATTAATAATAAATAAATGCATATTTATCAATTCCCAGAATATGATCAATAACCAAAAACCTAACTCCCGTATTATTAAACATTTAAAACTTACAGGATTAAAGACCAAATCTTTGTAGCATTCGTCAGAAGAAGTCGAGGCGGCTTCATGCCTCTGGACTGGATAATTTGGTGGTGGCTCATTTTTAAAATTCCTAACAGAATTTGTGGGTGGCGCATTTTGATAGTTTTGTGCTTCTACTGCCTGTCCACTAGTTTGAGTGTGATTCTGATTTTGATAGTTTCTCACTATCAGTTGTGGATTAGTTTGTGTATGATTGTGATAGTTTTGTGCTATCGCCTGTGAATTTTGATAGTTTCTTGCTATTACCTGTGGAGGAGATTGTACACTATTATGGTAATTTCTTAAAGATGCCTGTGACTGCAAACTATTTTGATGAGACTGTAAATTTGAATAATTTCTTGAATGCCCCTGTGAATTGGGATAATTTGCTGGAACCTGTTGCGTAGCATAATTTCTTGAGGTCACTTGAGTATTTGTAAGATAATTTCCAGAAGTCTGTCCAGGAGGTGGCTGTTGACCTGTTCTAGATGTTGTTTGTTGACCATTTCTAGAAGGCTGTTGTTGATTTGTTTTAGTAGTTGTTTGTTGACCTGTTCTAGAAGGTGATTGTTGACCTGCTCTAGAAGTTGTTTTTTGACCCGATTTAGATGTTTGTTGTCCTGTTCTAGAAGGCGATTGTTGGCCTATTCTAGAAGTTTGTTGACCTGTTCTAGATGCTGGTTGTTGACTTGTTCTAGATGAATCAGGACTTGTTGCTGAAGTCGATTGAGGACTTGTGCTAGAAGAGTTGGGGGAAGAATTCTTTTTAATTTTAATCCCTACAGGCGATGGTGGAACTTTGAAATTATTCCAATATTGACGTACACCATTGTTGTAATTTGGTGGTGGTTTTGTAAACATTGACCGGTCCATATACGGATGATGGTTATTCATTATGAAAATAAATTATTTACTCTTTAATGGTTATATTTGGATACAACTATTACTATTTACGTTACACTTTAATTATCTTTTAGTGTCTGGTTTCTTGTTTAGTTTGTCTTTGACTTGACAGTGACAGAACAAAATATGGACAGACCACTGTTGCCAAGCCTCGATTTCTCCGCTGGCACAGGCAAAGTAGGAAACCTCAAATCGAAAGCATCATCGAATAAGGTCTGTTTCTTTACCCTAAAAGTGTTGCACCAGTCTGTTTCTTTGTTCAATTAGTGCAGCAACTATCGTGTTTCTTTATTTGGTGCTGCACCGATGCTACAACGGTGCTCGTTTTCTGCACCCTCTTGTGTGTTTCCTCCGCTAGACATGCGCACTGCGAAGTTGTCTAGTTTTGACTTGACACTATTATATTTTTTTTCGACATTTTTGTTTACAACATTTTTAGACGAAACCTCTTTTTTTATCCACAAAATCTCTATATAATATTTTTAACGATTTTCCATAAATTCTATATAAAAAAAAATCTGTTGAGTCGCCACAAGACTTTCCCGGCAGTTATAAAATAAAAATTAATTTGGTGTTAAAAGTCCAAAACAAATGATATTTGGTATCCCAAAAAAGTACATAGGGCTACTGCGCCCCCTAGCGGGCCACCAAAAACAAACGGATTCATTTTGCGATGATCCGATACTCACCATAGACAAATACTTACTTACTTGTTATTTTATCTATGACACCCACATACCAAATTTCAGCTCAATCGGATCAAGCGTTTGGACCACCGACATAACCTTAAACTAGACGGCTAATATCCATATTCCCACCACACAAGAAACTCATCCAATTGAACATTCCGAAAACGTCTCTGCGCAATGCGCAATGGACACCAGTACGTCTAATATCTGGGTTTCGGTTCTCGAGCTTTGCCGATTCGAGGAAACGAGACATATTGTTTTCTGTTCATAGGCGTCCACTGTTCTGTTTGATGTTTAACCGATATTCGATAGAGAAATAGTGAATTTATTGTAAAAATGAACTGTTTTGTACTTTGGTGTAAGAACCGTTCAACAAACCATCCCAAAGGTGTTATGTTTCATAGGTAAGTCAATATAAGAAACACAATGAAATTGTTATATACCATGCATCTATTCAACAAGTTTGATTCACACACATTTATTATACCAAAAAGTAATTATTTTAAGCGAACAAATGTATATTTGCTTCACAATGATATTTTAGAATACCTGAGGACCAACGTAATGAATGGTTGAAAGCAATCGGAAGACCTTTAGAACCGCTTCCGCACTCGTCAACAAGAATATGTTCAGAGCATTTTGCTTCAGAAAGTTATTTCAATGATATAAATTGAGGATACTATATGTCTTACTCGAACGATACAGCTATTTATACCTATACTATACTATTTTATAAAAAAACATCCTGTTCTCACAAATAATAATATTTCCAATCAGTAAATGAAAACTCCAACCTAAATCCTAAATTGTTTTCATCATTCCACTTATTTTCGTTCTAGACCCAATCATTTTACCTAAGGTACGCCAATGTCGGAACATAGACTTTAAGGTTATGTCGGTGAATATGACGAACACAATGCGCATGCATTATGGACACCAGTCATCCTCGTAATTGATCAATTTTTATCATATGGCATTAGCCGTCTAGTTTAAGGTTATGTCGGTGGTTTGGACGCTACGGGTTGCGATTTTTAGTTTAAAAAAATTTTTTTTAGGTTAGGTTCAAAATTAAGGAATGAAAATTTCAGGATGTATCTCAATTTTTTTTTAACTCCCTTGGCGAGGGGCCGGGAAAGTAATAAAATCTGTACTAAATTTGATCAAAAGTTTGTCAAACTGCATTTTTAGTAGTGATTGTGACGAGTGCAATCATGGATTAACTTACAAGAAACTAAAAAAAAGGAACTTCAATATTGGCACCAGGTTCAATCTCATGAAGTTTTGCAAGCAGTATTTCATAAGCAGCTCTCTTCTTTTCTCTATTAGCGTAATCTTTTGATTTTACCCTCCACAACTCGGGCATAGATTCTTCTTACGTCCATTGTTTATTAAAACGCACAAACAGAACTATTAGTAATAAGTTAAATAGAAATGTAAAGTATTATCAGTAGTAATATCACAAGAGCTTCGAAAATAATCGATCATACTTCCGAGTCACGAGACGTATTTTGCGAAAGAAATACGTCGAGCGAGGAGGAAGTATAAAATATTATTTTCATATATGCTCGCGTGGTATTCGATACGTTTGCTTATTATAAACGTCAAACGTATTTTTACTATGATAAACTTTTCAAGATGGAAGGATGCGAAAATCAAAAACGGTTATACCACGTCGTCAAGGGTATAATTGCTTATCATTACATGGTAACTAAGTAAAAATTGCAACAGCTATTGGCTAAATTTATGATGAGTTGTAATTTTCTTTTGTAATATAATATAATAATAAGCAGTGATTATCAGTTATCACACATACTAAACTGCTCCTACGGATGGGAATTGAACTACAAGTTTGACTTGAAGGGACCACACACCGTCAAACTTGACTGACAACTGACAAGCCTTCAAACCACAATACCACAAACTACTTTTCAGGCAAAAAAAGAAAAGTATCAAACTTATAATCAAGCCATCCGACTCATAAACTTTACCCACACACGGTCCAACTAATTGATAAGCCCAGTTTGTCAAACAAGTTTGATCGTGTATGGGGGCCTTTAGATTGTTGAAAGTTATCACAGAGGGTTAATCGACGTAGAAAAAAAAGATACGCGATGTCAAAATTAAAGAAAAATAATCTTATTGGTGTGAAAAATCGAGCATTTTGGCTAATAGTAAACAAACCTTTCTACACCACCACGTTTATTTCATTTTGCAATACTCAACTATACCACTGGTGTTGGTGCTGCACCTGTGGGGTGTATGGTGTTACACCAAATATTAAAAGAAACAGACCTATAGAGATTTTAATCCTTCTATCGCTACGTTCCACTAAGCGTTCACAACGCTCAAAATACTCCTTCAGCCGTTCCATATGACGATTACGGTCGTTGCGGTAGCGGCGAAAACGTGATTATTTTCGCTCACAACGACCCATCTGCTTAGGTGGGTTAAAGATCCATTCCACTTGAGTCTCTGATTGTACCGCTCGCTCGGAAGCAAGTGGAATGGGAAAAATGCGATCGTGATAGTTGTTTTGGGTATAACCTTATAAATCTTTTATATGCATCGGTAAATTTTTTACACTTTTTGTGTGATCTCTGATCTATAACTTAAAAATTAGATAATGATAAATACCCATTTAATTCAAAAAAATTGTATTACTGTAGAAGCGAATTATAATGTACATAGGAATCACTTTAAACTTAAATGTTTTTTTTCAAGTTTTTATAGATGAAAAAATCAATAAATATTTATTTAATCACACTTTTGAGGAAACGGTTTTTTCTCAATTTTCGCACTTCAAATTATTTTCACCTAAATGGATCACAAAATCTGTATTTAGATTCACTTTCTCAGTAAATAGTTTTTCGCAAACGTTGCACTTCAAATTCTTTTCACTGGAATGAATCAATAAATGGTTATTTAAAACCATTTTCCTATTAAATCATTTTTCACAAACATTGTATTAAAAATTGTTATCACCTGAATGAACTAGTAAATGATTATTCAGACTGTTTTTGCGAGTAAATAATTTTTCACGAACATTGCATTTAAAATTCTTATCACCAGAATGAATTGGTAAATGTTTTTTTCAGATCTGACTTTCTAGTACATGATTTTTCACAAACGTTGCATTTAAAATTTTCTCACGAGAATTTTTTTTTTTAAATTGCCCTATTTATTTGCAATCTATAATAATTATTATAATAAGCAAATTGTGTGCCAATTCAGTTGACATGCTCGACAGAAATCCAGTGATTACTATCTCTTACAGCTAGAATTAATAACTAGATTAATTTGTTTTGTCTATTGGGGATACACTAACACTCGTTAAAACCTATTAATTAGGTCGTATGGATTATAACGTTTAAGTCTACGCTGGGCTGCTGGTTGTACCATGAGGTTAGATGTCAGTCTATTTGGATGATATCTTAATCTATTTTTGTAGCTTATGGATAAGTTTTTTATTTCCGCTTTGACCGATTCCACTTGAAGATCACGGGCTATAACAAAATTTGGCACAAACCATGGAGCATCTACAACAATTCTTAGCACTTTCGATTGGAATCGCTCCAGAATTCAATATTGGAATTGGCTTGATTCCACTTGAAGATCACGGGCTATAACAAAATTTGGCACAAACCATGGAGCATCTACAACAATTCTTAGCACTTTCGATTGGAATCGCTCCAGAATTTCAATATTGGAATTGGCTGCTGATCCCCACAGTGGGATACCGTAGGTCCAAATGGGCTTGAGGATTGCTTTGTAGATCAGTACCTTATTTTTTATAGATAATTTAGATTTTCTACCTATCAGCCAGTATAAGTCTTAGTTTCAAACCCAATTGTTTGCGCTTGGTAAAGATGTGTTTTCTTCAGGTTAGGCGCTTATCTAAGTGCATGCCTAGATATTTGGCATCGTCCCGTTGTGGTAGAGTTTGATTGTTTAGAGTGACTTCTGGACATTTGCCTTTACGGTTGGTGAAAGTTACCTGAGCAGACGTCAGTTCATTTGCTTTAACTCGCCATTTATTTAACCAGTTTTCTACCTTATTGAGGTGAAGATGTAGTGTATTTGATGCTACAATAGGATCTTTGTGTGATGCTAGTATGGCGGTGTCGTCTGCGAATGTGGCTACTAATACGTCATTGCTATTTGGTAGATCAGCCGTGAAGAGGAGGTAAAGTAGCGTCCCAAGAACACTGCCTTGAGGAACTCCGGAGTTTATTTTGAACAGTGGTGTTTGCTCATCAAGGTAATTAACTAGGAAATAGCGATCTTTGAGGTAGGAGTGAAGGATTTGGTAATAATTGATAGGTAAGGATTTTCTGATTTTAAATAAAAGACCATCATGCCAAACCTTTTTAAATGCCTGCGTGATGTCTAGGAACGATGCAGCACAATATCTTCTATTTTCTAGATCTTCGTTTATTTTTTTAGTTACACTATTAACTTGTTCGATTGTTGCGTGTTCACATCTAAATCCAAATTGATGATTTGGTAGTATATTTCTTTGGTCAATGATTGGTTGCATTTTTTCAACAAGTAGTTTTTCTAACAACTTGGCCATTATAGGAAGCAGACTTATAGGTCTATATGACTTCACTTCTTCTAGTGGCTTACCCGGTTTAGGAAGTAGTATAATTTGTGCCACTTTTCACTGTGATGGGAAGTGTGCTGTCCTTAGCGTAGCGTTATAGATATAAGTTAGGTATTTTATAGCTTTGTAACTCAATTCTTGCAATATTTTAGCTGATACAAGATCATACCCTGGGGCTTTACGAGGATTTAGCTTTGTCCTGATAGAATTAGTAACTTGCCTTATTGTAAATTTCTCAAGCGGAAGTTCTAGCTCACGAGAATGAATTAGTAAATGTTCTGTCAGATATGATTTCTGAGTAAATGTTTTTTCATATCTGACTTCCGAGTAAATGATTTTTCACAAACGTTGCATTTAAAATTCTTATCACCAGAATGAATTAGTAAATGTTCTGTCAGATGTGACTTCTGAGTAAATGATTTTTTACAAACGTCACATTTAAAATTCTTTTTACCTGAATGAATTAGTAAATGTAATTTCAGAGATGAGTTCTGAGTAAATGATTTTTTACAAACGTCGCATTTAAAATTCTTATCACCAGAATGAATTAGTAAATGTTGTTTTAGATTTGTCTTCAGAGTAAATGATTTTGTACAAACGTCGCATTTAAAATTCTTTTTACCTGAATGAATTAGTAAATGTAATTTCAGAGATGACTTCTGAGTAAATGATTTTTCACAAACGTCGCATTTAAAATTCTTATCATCAGAATGAATTAGTAAATGTTGTTTCAGATTTGTCTTCAGAGTAAATGATTTTGTACAAACGTCGCATTTAAAATTCTTATCACCAGAATGAATTAGTAAATGTTGTTTCAGATTTGTCTTCAGAGTAAATGATTTTGTACAAACGTCGCATTTAAAATTCTTATCACCAGAATGAATTAGTAAATGTTGTTTCAGATTTGTCTTCAGAGTAAATGATTTTTCACAAATGTTGCATTTAAAATTATTTTCAGTTGAATGAATCAAAAAATGTTCAATTAAATTGACTTTGTGAGCAAATGATTTTTTGCAAAAGACGCATGCATACATCTTTTCACTTGTGTGAACTAATAAACGTCTTTCAAGATTGCCTTCTTGAGAAAATGTATGTTTACAAATATTGGACTTATATTTTCCTTCATCATTATTAAAATATTGTTGGCAACCACCTTCTTCAAAATTCTTGCTGTTCTTATCAACTTCTTCTAAACATTGTTCAGTTTCATCCTTCATATGTATTTCTTCTTCTTCAATCTTAAAACTGTTATCACTGAATAATTTTGTCTCAATATCTGTATATTGAACTGTACAAGAATCTTTTGTAACATCAAGTTTCTCCTCTATCTTGAGATACTTCACCTCTGGTTGTTTAATATTCTTATTAACTTCTTCTAAACAATGTTCACTTTCATCCTTAATACGTATTTCTTCTTCAATCTTAAAACTGTTATCACTGAATAATTTTGTCTCATTATCTGTATATTGAACTGTACAAGAATCTTTTGTAACATCAAATTTCTCCTCAATCTTGAGATACTTCCCCTCTAGTTGTTTAATGTTTATCTCATCCTCCCATTCGGGTTCAATTTTTATTTGGGGTTGGGCTTGAGAAATAATTTCTATTTGGTGAGATCCCATGTTATTTGTAAAAAGCTCTACAATGGCTCTACCACAGTAGCTCTACTATCAAAAGTTAGTTATTTGTAAAAAGCTAAAAGCTCTACTATCAAAAAGAACTGACATAATTGACATACTGACAATCCAGTGCTGCCAACATAACCGGCCACTAGAAGAATTTCAAAATTAAAGATTTATTTTAGCGAGGCAGTGTCGCAATTTCTAGTTTATTTCTGCTGTCAACGGAATAAACATCAAAGCACTAAGAGCAAATACGATTTAAACTTAACGTGCAAGGGAAATTAACTGTTAAAGGTTGGCAACACTTTATGACGTTGCCGATGTGATATAGGCCTCGTGCAGACTACTAAGTGGGGGTAACACTGTGGAACACCAGGGAAACAGGTGACGTATTTTGAAAACTTTTTGAGGCTGCTCTTCATTAACTTAACATAAGGATTTATGTGAAGTTTGTAATTAAACGGATTTAGAATAACGATTGACTGTTAAAATATCTATATCAAATAGTAAATTTAATATTGTTCTATTCACATATTTTTTTTTAAATAATATTACGTGAATATTATATTATTTCCCTAAAAATACAACTGAAATGAGGTTATGTTATTAAAAACTAAAAATTACGAAAATATTATGATGTAAACTTACTACTTTTATGCATGAATATTATGGCAAATCACTTCATTCAACTTTCAACAAAGTTATCTTAATGTTTTATTAGAGAACGAATAAGGAATTTAATTTATCAAATTCGACATCCTAAGACCGGCAATTTTTTGCTTTTAATAATTGTCAATACTCTCTTCTAATCATAGATGGCAGCACATCTAAAAACGTTTTATTTATTATTTTTTGAAAAAATTTCGTTTCGCAGTTCGCAGCTCCCCTAAAATATAACAAAGCGGCCTCAAAAAATGCGATGCGCGCGCATCTGCACGAGGCCTATAGCGAAAATTCTTGATTTATGCAATCAATGTGGTTGTGGTGGCTACTCACTAAAGCCGGTCCCAGATCATCGGCGAAAAAAAAAATAACTGGCACAATTTTATCTTTAAGTGAGCGAAAAAAAATTGTACATGGCAATAGCGCAGATTTTTGATGTATGACGCCACTGCCTCACTAAAATGAATGACCAAAGGATGATAAACTAGAGAGAAGGATGGGCCACTTAACTCAATCTGTCAGACTGTAAATGACGTCATGAAATACTATACATAACATCAAACCTACGTAAAAATGTAAACGAAACAAAAATGGACTTGTGGTGTATCTGCAGTTACCTTAACAATATATTAACTATTTTTTGTAGTTGATGACACACACCAATTCCTGCCTTCTTATAAACAGAGTAGTCTGCATTACAGCCAGAAACAACAGAATTAGCACCCGGCATAACTAATAAGTATTTCGTGACGTCATAAAATACAATTACATTGCTTCTTATGGTGGCCCATCCTTCTCCCTAGTGTATCATCCTTTGGCGCAGTAAACTTGAACTCAATTAAAAGAAGAATTCCACTCTAATTAAGATAAGACTGCACTAGACGTTCCGATAAAGTGCAGTTCCGCTTAGTGCGGTCTTACCTTAAATTTAAAAGACCTTTATCTTTGCATCCGTCTAGTAAAATGTCATGTTGGCAGCACTGCACTGGATAGTGCTAGACCTGTGTCCGGTTATGTTGGCAGGACTGGATTGTCATTATGTCATCACTGTCATCAGTGACATGAGCTTTTTCTTTTTACAAATAAAATGGCATCTCAACAAATAGAAATTATTTCTCAAACCCAAATCAAAATTGAACCCGAAAACGAAGATGAGATAAACATTATACAACTAGAGGGGCAGTATATCAAGATAGAGAAGAAACTTGATGTTACAAAAGATCCTTGTATAGTTCAATATACAGATATTGAGACAAAATTATTCAGTGATAACATATTTAAGATTGAAGAAGAAAAAGAAATAAATGTTAAGGATGAAAGTGAACAACGTTTGCAAGAAGTTGATAAGAACATTAAACAACTAGAGGGGAAGTATCTCAAGATAGGGCAGAAACTTGATGTTACAAAAGATTCTTGCACAGTTCAGTATACAGATAATGAGACAAGATTATTCAGTGACAACAATTTTAAGATTAAAGAAGAAGAAATACATATTAAGGATGAAACTGAACAACGTTTAGAAGAAGTTAATAAGAACAGCAAGAATGTTGAAGAGGGTGGTTGCCAACAATGTTTTATTAATGAAGAAAAATATAAGTGCAATATTTGTAAACATACAGTTTCTCAAGAAGGCAATCTTGAAACGAGTTTATTAATTCACACAACTAACAAAAATTATATAGCGAAAATAAAGTGTATTGTTTGTGATAAATCATTTACTTGGAAGTCTCAACTGAAAACACATTTACTAATTCATTCTGGTGATAAGAATTATAAATGCGACATTTGTAACAAATCTTTTACTCAGATCTCACATCTGAGAGTACATTTACTAATTCACTCTGGTGATAAGAATTTTAAATGCGACGTTTGTAACAAATCATTTGCTCAGAAGTCATCTCTGAAAAAACATTTACTAATTCATTCTGGTGATAAGAATTTTAAATGCGACGTTTGTGAAAAATTATTTACTCAGAAGTCATCTCTGAAGGAACATTTACTCATTCATTCTGGTAATAAGAATTTTAAATGCAACATTTGTGAAAAATCATTTACTCGGAGGTCATATCTGATCGAACATTTACTAATTCATTCTGGTGATAAGAATTATAAATGCGATGTTTGTAACAAATCATTTACTCAGAACTCACATCTGAGAGTACATTTACTAATTCATTCTGGAGATAAGAATTTTAAGTGCGACATTTGTAAAAAATTATTTACTCAGAAGTCACATCTGAAAGAACATTTACTAATTCATTCTGGTGATAAGAATTTTAAATGCAACTTTTGTGAAAAATCATTTGCTCGGAAGTCAGATCTGAAAAAACATGTACTAATTCATTCTGATGATAAGAATTTTAAATGCGACGTTTGTGAAAAATCATTTACTCAGAAGTCATCTCTGAAATTACATTTACTAATTCATTCAGGTAAAAAGAATTTTAAATGTGACGTTTGTACAAAATCATTTACTCTGAAGACAAATCTGAAACAACATTTACTAATTCATTCTGGTGATAAAAATTTTAAATGCAACATTTGCGAAAAATTATTTACTCGCAAAAACAGTCTGAATAATCATTTACTAATTCATTCAGGTGATATGAATTTTTAATACAATGTTTGTGTGAAAAATGATTTAATGGGAAAATGGTTTTAAATAACCAATAAATTATTTACTCAGAAAATGAATCTAAATACCGATTTAGGTGAAAAGAATTTAAAGTGTGAAAATTGTGAAAAATTGTTTCTTCAGAAGTGTCATTTAAATAAATATTTATTGATTCTTTCATCTAAAAAAACTTTAAAACAAATCATTTACTCAGAAGAAAAGTTTAAAGTGATTCCTATTGTACATTATAATTCGCTTCTATAGTAATACAATTTTTTTGAATTAAATTGTAAGGGTTGTGTTACACACGTCGCGTCGTTTTTGACGACTTATGATATAGACTTGAAACTAAAAAACACTTGTTGAGAAGAGTTAAATCTAGGGTTAGTATATAAAGATTAAAATTTTCATTTTTGTGAAAGTATTTATCTACAGCTATGATAACTTATTTGCGTTTTTTTGATTGATTTCAAAAAATTATATGCCATGAAATAATAGTATATTAAAGAACGAGTTTCATAAGATGATGTTTATTGTATGAGTTCGAAATTATAACGCGAGCCGATTGGCGGCGAGCGTTATAACGAACGAATACAATAAACGGATTATGAAACGAGTTCTTTACGCTATTTTTTTAAATTGTCGCCTATTTTTATTATATAATTAAAAATATTTCGTACTTTTAATAGTAACGTAGTTCTTTAATTTTGTAGCAGTTGGTAACAATGATTTGACATTTATACTTGACAGTCATTTCAAGTTTAAATTTTGATTTTTTCATTTCTTGTATTTTAAAGTTTGTAAAACCTATGTGAAAATGAGTGATGAAATGTCGTGTACGCCACCAAAAATGAAATCTCTACAATAATGATCAATGCTCAAGAAACTTCTAATTCTAATCCTGCTGGTCTTATAATTAATTCTAGAGGTACCTCTAATGTAACTATTAATTATGTGTACAACAATTGTAATATTAACAGTAAGATGAATTAAGTTATTATTTTTATAAATTTGTATAATTTATAATTATGTATAATGTGTACTTTTTTAAAAAATGATTCTTAATTTCTTTGTATAGTTAGATTATGTATTTTTTACCTTTATAATTTTGACATATTTATATTTGACAGTCATTCAGAGGCAAATTTAGAGTCAACCGATAGCTGATTTGACATGTAGGAAATTATGCTACCAACTGTGAAAAGGCGTGCTATAATATGCGCGTTATGGCCTATTATAGCACTACTTTTAGTGTGATAAAAGCTATATTATAAAAGAAAATTTTAAAAAATGTAATTATTTTTTATTAAAATAAAAACTATAATAAAAGTAAAATATTGAACTCTAATTAAATCATAAAAAAATATAATTAAATTAATAATAATAAAATAAAGTATAACTTTCAATACCATTATAATATAGAGAACTATAGATATATTTGAAATTCGAAAATTGGGTTACGGGGCTTTGTCAGTATGACCTATTCATTTGAACAAAAAATTATTATTTAAAGTAGGGTTAGCCATATGTGAGTAATAATTATTGAAGTATGGAAGAAAAAGTCCTTTTTATCATAACTTGTGAGATAAAAAGGACTTTTTCTTCCATACCTTCAAAAAATTATTAACATATCACAGATCTAAGTTTAACAGTTTCCGAGATATTTGAGATTGTTATAAAAATTTTTGAAAAACGCATTTACTTTAATTTCCGCATCGGGCTTAGTTGTTAAGCTATTAATTTTAAATTTTATACAGAGATTGCGAGAATATCTTGCTAGTATACGTCAAATGCGATATTTTATACAAGATCTCTAGAATGGAGCGTCCAATGTTCATATTTTCAATTCTCAGAGAAGAATCCATTTTCACTTACAAATTGAACGAAGTTAGAAAATAAAATAATCTAATTGTCCAGTAGTTTGTTTATTACAACTATATTTTCAATTTTCATGGCATTACCCACCAATTTATGTAAAATATTTCAAAATTATAATAAATCTAGCAATAACTCAGAAATACGTAACTTTAGGTATATAGGGAATGCTAATACAGATCGAGAGAGAAGAAAAAACTGATTTAGGCCAACGGCGGCTCCAAGGTGTCCCCCCCCCCCCCCCCCCCAAAGTCCTGCAATGAGAGGATATTATAATAAATCTAGCAATAACTCAGAAATACGTAACTTTAGGTATATAGGGAATGCTAATACAGATCGAGAGAGAAGAAAAAACTGATTTAGGCCAACCCCAAAGTCCTGCAATGAGAGGATATTTCTCAACAAACCCAAAATATTAAACTTATATATAGTGCGTGTCATAAGTGTCCCCCCCCCCCCCCCTATCTAACTCGTTACTGGACTCTTGTTAGGAAAATCGCCGAGACACGTCGACTTTTGAATTCTACAATGTACATTTTTGTATGAATAGTTTACCCCTAATTTCATCCCTTACTGGAGGGTAGCAACCCATTCGAAAAATTTTAATAGCATGGGGTGGTGAGTGATAGCTCATTTGAAAGGTGGTTTTATTCTCTATTCAACCGCGTTTTTTAAAATTTTTTTATTTTTTTTTAATTTTTTTGTATTTTTTTTTTATTTTTTTTTGCAAAACGTCAGAACTGAAACTAAAAATAGACTTTATTTTTGCCAGGAAATCAACGGGGAACATTTTGAACATTTATTGTAATTGTAGTTTAGTTGCCTTTCTGTTTGTGGTGTTTTGTTATTTTTAAACATTAATAACTCAACACGTAATAAAGCAAATTTAAAATGTTTCGCACCGTTGAATGGAGAATAAAACGACCTATCACTCACCACCCCATGCTATTTAAATTTTTCGAAAGGGTTGCTCCCCTCCAGTAAGGGATGAAATTAGGGGTAAACTATTCATAAAAAATGTACATTGTAGAAATCAAAAGTCGACGAGTCTCGAAGATTTTCATAACAAGAGTCCAGTAACGATTTAGATAGGGGGGTAACACTTATAATACGTACTGTATATTGTTGTAAAATAACTGGAATCTAGTTTAAATTAACCGATAAACTGAAGATGGGATGAAACGTTTTTATTTTTTATTCTGACAGTATACAATTTATTGACATAACTATTTATCTATATAACAATAGATATAAAATCATATGCTGACGAGATTATAGCTATTTATATTACAAGTACATAAACAAGGGCTTTATTGAACGAATAATTTTATGGCCGAGCGAGCTTGCGAGAGAGGCTATAAAATGATGAGTCCATAAAACCTGTTTATGTACGCGTTATATACATGATTTTATGTTCGATTGCAATTAAAAAATAATAAATTGAAAAAATAAAAATTTGATACGATTTTAGCTGACAGCAGTTGCGATGACAAGTAGATGTTTATTTTTTAAACATGTCAAATTAGTTGTCTTGTCAGTGACGTTGACAATTACTTTATTGACGCAAAACTGTTCTATAAAGAGCGTTTTATTGGTCAATCGTACATAAATTTAATTAAAGTCTGATTGAGTCATTCCGACAGAAATCCGCCGTCAGTCACTAGAGCTAAATCGAACGTTTATTTTAACATAGTATTTTTTTATTCAGGGTTTTAAGGGTTGGCCTTTGAACAAATTTTATTTTGTACAATAGCTAAACACAATATATGTGTCTCGTTGATTCTCTGGTTTATATTCACAAGACCTTACCTCTTTTCAGGGCTAATATAAAATATAATAAGTTAAAGTATTGAGTCTGAAATCAACAAGACCCCTGGAAAATACCGTATCTCCATCTGAAGTTACCTGTGCCCCTAAGAGGCCGTTTGCAAGGGTTGTGGAGCATACCACATTAATAAACTGGCGCCTGAGATCTCACGATTTCCTACATAATCTCACGATCTTACGATAATATGTCGAAATCTCACGGATTTATTGCCCCTTTGGATCTTTTGATTTCGCGTTGTTATAAATATATAAATTATGTAATATTCGCAAATAGAACTATTAACATCAAAATTGATTACGCTATTGGATGGCGCACTCGTTGAAATTATTCGGTAATTCCCCAAAACACTAAAGGGATTCCCTCACAACAGTAGGGAAGTTTTAAGCCACAACTTGAGCGTCATACGTTATATCCCTTTATCCGCTATTAAAGTAAACACAGAACGTTAATAACGTATTTCGAAAATGAGTTTTTAAGCCATCCCACTCTTCCGTTATTTACGTGACAGATGCCAGAAACATTTATAACCTTATAAATGATAACCCTCACTTTGTGATAGTTTAAATAATCATTTACGATTTTTTTTTATTTTAACTGCCTTAAATCGTTTTTAAATGAAGCCAGAATGAAACAAATACTACAAAAGATAGGTTAGGTAAATTTATGAAATGTTTTCATTTCATATTTAAGAAAAAAAGTGGTAAGAATGGTGAAAACTATAGACTTACTCAAATCTTCTAAATTTCACATGTATTTATCATAGACTTTGGAGTTCACGATAAAACTTAAATATAAATGTTCTACATGCGGCACCATTGCGAAAACAATATCCGTTATTAAGGGAACCTTATTTCACCTCTAATAACGTAAAACAATATCAGTTAATAAAGTTTCCCTTATTTTAGCGCTATTGCGCATGCGATGTATAACGTTTAAAGTATATTGGTGTTGAAATAGGTGGCTTAAAATCTCCCTAGTATCAAATATTAAAGTAGGTAGTGGGGCACAAACAATTTCCTTTATTTACCAGTTTACAAGTTTTATTCTGTTATTTATGTAAGAGTTTTTTCAATTTTATTTATGAAATAAATGTATGTGTCATAATTTTTGTTGTACATTTGTTGAATCCAAACCTACTTTTTCTTTCTTCCGATATCTCACGATTTTTTCCGATCGAGCTCACGAATTCAGTAGGTAGAAGTCTGGCAGCACTAGATGTAACAGTTCAGGCGGAATTAGATAGTTCTTTGGGTGCACGAGATACAGTTTTCGGCATTATCAAACAGAAACCATTTCAAAGTGTTTTTCCAGTGTATTCTCAACAAATAGTTAAATCATTGTATAAAGATTATATAGAAGGATCATCATATGGAGTTTTCATTGGAGCCGAAATGAGCCGTCCGATAGATGGCTACAAGCTACAAATGAGCCCAGCGATTTCATTGGTTGTCATTATGAGCCCAGCGATTTCTTTGGTTGTCATTTAGGTCGAAAGTTGATTGTCATGGCACCTCCGCCATGAGTAAGATTACAACAATAATCTTGGTCGAAAAATTTAGGGTAAATTATAAGTAAATTAAAAAAAATCAATTCGACAAATTAAAAGTTTCGGAAGGGGGGTGGCTAAATATACAATTTGAGGGTTGGATACTGGTTTTTTACGATTTGTGGCTGAAATATACATACTATCGAAAAATGTTTAATGTAGAAGTTGTAGATATTAAAAAATGTAAACCTTTCTATTAATTATTTTTCAACATAACCTCAAAATTATCGAGAAAAACGATAAAAACAGAGTTTTTTTTCGTTTTTAATTTTTATCTCCGCAAAAATAATTTTTTTACGAAACTTGGTGAACACGTTCTTCTTTGTGTTTTAAATAAGCTGTAATTTTTTCAAAGCGAAATATTTATTTTTCGATGTTATACGAATTTAAATTAAAGAAAAAGCTTAATTTTCAATCGAAAAAGTTCGCATACAAATTTTCAATTTTTGAACTTTATCATTGCTCATTTTCTTCGTTGAAGCCTCTACTCGGTATGAAAAAAATATATTGTTCGTATGGAAAAATATGAAAAATGTACAAAACCAAAAAGGACTTATTCTTAATAGATTTTTCAGTTAATCTAGACAATGTTTTATTTCTTATTGCAAATAAGCATTGAAATTGATGGAAAAGATTAATTTTCAGGTAATATTATTGGGGGGATATTGGTTTTTTACGATTTGTGGCTGAAGTATGCGTCATATCAAAAAAAGATTAATTTAAAAGTTGTAGATAATTAAAAAATCTAAAACTTTTGTTTTGATTATTTTTCAACAAAACCTCAAAATTATCAAAAAAAAAAACAGTTTTTTTTCATTTTTAACTTTTAACTCCCGCAAAAATATTTTTTTAAACTTGGTGAAAACATTCTTCTTTGTGTTTTAAATAAGCTGCAATTTTTTCAAAGCAAAATATTTATTTTTCGATTTTATACGAATTTAAATTTAAAAAAAGCCTAATTTTCAATTGACTCGATATGAAAAAAATATATTCCACGAAAATTCGCAATTCTTAATAATGGTTTTAAAATTTATTGCAATAAAAAATTGTCTAGATTAACTGAAAAATCGATTATGAAAAAGTCGTTTTTTGGTTTTTTGCATTTTTAACGATATTTTTCCAGGCGAACAATATATTTTTTTCATACCATCTTAGATTCGACGTTTCAACTAAAATAATGAGCAAATAATAAGTTTTGAAATATCTTTTCGTTAAAACCTAAAACAGCTGGTAAAATAAGGCTTTTTCTTATATATTTTTTTTATATTAAAAATTACTCAAAAATATTAAGTTGTATCAATTTATAATAATAATACAAATAATACTTAATGTCAATATCCAAATTGCAGAACAAACACTAATGGAATTTTATTAGCCTTTTGTAATTAAGCCTTTCTTATTATTAAATTTTAAGTGGCAACCGGAGTTCTTGTGAGAAGCAAATTTCACTTCTATTTTATGAGGATTTTCTAATATAAAATTGTATTTATATGCGCGCCACTGGGAATACTTGGCCATGGAATATTTATCGACAGCTTTAAATGTCTGTAACGATGTGGCAGCACTTTACAAAGATATTTAAGAAAAAATGGGAAACCATATTATTTAAAAACTACTTGATATTTTTTAAAACAAATAGGAGCAAATTTTCATAGATTTATTGCAGAATGGCGCGGATATTTCTTTTTGTGATTTTCCATTTAAAATTAACAAAATAAATACTTTTCGAAGGTTTACAAAAAAAATCAAGATTTCTCCACCCTAAGTTTTGGAATTATTAGTATTTCCTGAAAATTTCACAAGGTGTTCGGTTTGCTCTTAAATCTTTTTTCTATGCTCGTAACAAGTAAATTTTAGTACTTATCGATAGCTTAACCTTATTTCATCTCATCTATTTCTGTAAAGTACACCTATAATTACATACAATTTAAAAATAAAGTTTTTATTATTTTCCGATTGAGGCTAGTTGACGTGAAAACCAAATTTGTTAATCCTATGCTTCCGGTGTCGATTTAAAATGTACAGGGTGACGATATTTATTTAACTAAATACTAATGAAATTTAATCTATTCGAAACTATCGCGAACAACTTTATATTACCTCCATTTATATCTTTAAGTTTTAAAAATAAATAAATATTTATGTGGAACAATATCTGGATGGAATACGTGAATCTATATTTAATAATGTACCCTACACATGTATTTGTATAGAAGAGCATTTTTTAACACAACATATGTCACTTTAAATAAGTCTTTATGTTATTATATACAAAAATTTTAGGGTTTTTAAAAAATCTATTACAATAAAAAAAAGTAAGTATACGGATCATCATAAAATCATGACGAAACAAAGTTGGTTTTTCTTTAATGGAGCACATCATATCATAAATTTTACCGTTTTCGAGATATCGAAAATTATGCTTGTTTATTTTCTGTAAAAAAAGTAATAATTAAAATTTATTCATTATTTTAGTTATACGAAATATAGTCTTCTTTGAAACCGACCCAAAAATTTAAATTTATTAGATTTCTACTCCGTTTTTAATTGTTATAAGGGGGTAGTGGGGTTAGAATCCACGAACAAATTATTTTATTATATCAGAGGCCTTTACAATGACAAAAACTATACTTTCCATTGGAAACCGGCCCAAAAATTTCAATTTGTTAGAATTCTTCACCGTCTTTAATTATTTTCTATGAAGGGTTAGTATTCACGAACAAATTATTTTATTATTTCAGAGGACTTTAGAATGATAAAAAATTTCACTTTGTTTCAATTCAACTCGGTTTTTCATTATTTTCTATGAAGGATGTGCCATAACAATCTATATTAGATGAATTATATTTTAAGTACCTATTTACTTGGAAAAATGAGCTTAAAATATTTAATTCCTATATTTCACGGAAGGTAGTTTGATCGGATTACAGTAAATCATTACACCCAATAAACCGTGAAAGGGTGAAATATTTAATGAAAATATTGGCATCCTTTTCCCCTCTTCTGGTTATACCGGAAGTTGGTGTTAACTTCGTTTTTTTCAATGGGACACACAACTTTAGGAATAATTACGTTATTCTGAACAACTTTTGTTATTACTTCCCTATATTTATCTTTAACTGTTTTTGAGTTATACAATTTCTTTATATTAAAAATGCACTTTTTCAACATTAAGAAAAATCTAATCTTCTAAAAGTACTTCGATAAAACCTTAATTTTTATTACAAAGTGTAAACGACATAACGTTCTGTCGTTTATCTTATAAAATTCTTATTTTTATTATACGATGTCAAAATTAAAATGAAATTATCACGCAAAAAATTCGCATTTCATTTTTTTAAATGGAACACCATGTATAAGATTTATTTAAAAAAAAAACATTATCCGCTATCTAAAAAAACAGTTTTTAACGATTCAATAATTTTGAGGTTATGTTGAAACATGATTAATACTGATTAGTATTGCATTTTTTAATTATCTACAACTTTTAGGATGCATATTTCAGCCCCAAATCGTAAAAAATCAATCTCCAACCCTCAAAACATATATTTAGCTACCCCCTTCCGGAACTTTTAATTTGTCCAATTGATTTTTACTTTTACTTCACCCTAAATTTTCTGACTACCCACATACTTCTAAGACTTTTTTATGAATTCGCGTATTTAAAATCGGTTTGGCCCTGGTCTAAATTTAATATAAACCTTGTAATCGTTTTATGTAATTACAATTGGACCTTCGAGTTAATTAAATAGTTTACAATTTCCACGAGTTTTCTTCTTCGACAAATAGACCTATGGTGTAACGAGACGTGTAGATCTACAAAATTCCTGAATGTCACAGAAAATGAGTCCTGTATAATTTTACCAACAAATTTTCAGTTCTTATAATATCGACTAAAATAATATTTGTTGAATGTCAATTAGTTCATATTTATTTTAATAGACGGCGAATGGATATTCCACAAGGCAACACAGAGTTTTTGATTGCATTTGAAAACATTTTTGCCGAATATGATTTAGCATATTTTGAAATTAAACTAAAGTTTCTGTTCCTCTCAAAGTGCACATGCTCAACCCCTGAATCCGTTCCTGACTCAATTATATTACAGGTCACTACATCACTGGTTGATAAATGGATCGTTTCCTTCGGTTTCTGGCAGATGGCGTTAAAAAGCGTCTCCAACAGTTGATACACAGAGGTTATCCTACTATTGAGACAAATAATTACCGATGGCGGCGCCACAGTCGTCGATCAGCTGTTCACACGAAACGCGTAATTTTAGGTAAATAGTGCATTACGTTATACTGAGTGAATGGTTTATTTGTAGTATTTTAAGACTTTTTGTGATTGTTTGAGGTTTTTGATTTGGAAATTACCATAATATACCTGTACATGTAAGTATTTAGACTCAATTGAACCTGTTTTTGGTGTCGTTATTCTAAAATTGAGGATATTTATTTAACATATCTTACGTTTTTCAGAAATTTATTGTTTACTTCTGTTTCTGTGTGCTTTTTTGTGTTTCAGGATGAATATAGCCTAGAGGTATTATCATCTTCACCTCTACTAATATAGAATGATATTGGAAGGGAACTAAATCATATGCCCAAGAAACATACAACAGTTTTCTGCTGATTATTTTTTTCATCTGTCAAAACAGTCAGATTTTGTGGTTTCAGCCAATAACAACTCAGGATCCTAACCAATCATTGTGTTTTATACTGATTATTTTTTTCATCTGTCAAAACAGTCAGATTTTGTGGTTTCAGCCAATAACAGCTCAGGATCCTAACCAATCATTGTGTTTTATACTGATAAAACCGCTTCGTCGTTTTTGTTTTTTGATTAAACTATGTTTACCTTTTTTGAGATGTCAAATGTAAACATTTATCAATTATTATTATACTAAAATGTATTGCAAATCTATGTTAATACCCAAATTTCAAAATTTATTTGTAAACTAACCTGTTTTTATTCGTTTATTGTCAATACAACACAGCTCCGTCCATAAATTCGTTTAAAACTAACATAATGTCAAAACGTCTAAACGTTACACTTAATAAATAATCTTAAATGCCTACTACTAGATAGGCAACTTATATTACGTTTGTAATATTTGGCGTTTAAATGTAAAAGAAAATATCGAACTTTTGAGTGTAAAGTGTCTTTCTCTGTTTTTAATACAAAATGATTCAAAAAATAATCCTTTCAAATACGACTCGTCCTCTGAAATTTTATAGATTAAATTTTTGATCTTCATACTCAAACGCCTTTATTTTAGGCAAAACCACTCAAACAAACTGATTTGAGATAAAATCACTCGTCCTGCGGACTCGTGATTTTATCAATCAGTTTGTTTTCGTGGTTTTTCCAAATAAAGCCGTTTTCGTGAAAACCAAAAATTTTATCGATAAAATTTGGAGGACTCGTGGTATTACCTTTGATAAAACCGCTTCGTCGTTTTTGTTTTTTGATTAAACTGTGTTTACCTATTTGAGATGTCAAATGTAAACATTTATCAATTATTATTATACTAAAATGTATTGCAAATCTATGTTAATAACCAAATTTCAAAATGTATTTGTAAACTAACCTGTTTTTATTAGTTTATTTCAAAACTCCTTTAATATTTTTAGATACCTCACTTTAACACTAAACTTAAAATTAATTAAATTAAGAAAGACTTCATTTCATTCTTCTTCTTCGCTTTTATTTAAGGCGCCGTTTCGCGGGGTAGCCAGTCAAAAAATCGCCTTGGTGGCCCTGTATGTAAAACTATAACAGCTCAGGTTTCAATTTAAATTGGTAAAGAAAATTTTCAATATTTGTGTGTAAAGTGTCTTTTGCATAAATGACTATGTTCTCTGTTTTTAATAAATAATCCTTTCAAATACGACTCGTCCTCTGAAATTTTATAGATTAAATTTTTGATCTTCATACTCAAACGCCTTTATTTTAGGCAAAACCACTCAAACAAACTGATTTAAGATAAAATCACTCGTCCTGCGGACTCGTGATTTTATCAATCAGTTTGTTTTCGTGGTTTTTCCAAATAAAGCCGTTTTCGTGAAAACCAAAAATTTAATCGATAAAATTTGGAGGACTCGTGGTATTACCTTTGATAAATTTTATTTCAATTTTTTCAGGATAATAATTGTAATTGTAAAAGTGATTTAAATAAAAAATGATTTCTAAGAACCTACTTTTGATTGATTTATGGTAAAATATATCCTATTCGTTGTTTGAAAATTATTTTTTTAAATCAATATCAAATTAAAATATAAAATTTTAAGAAAATTTTTTCTTGACTTAAAACACTTTTTGTTTTGTTTATCTACTTTGTTTTTTTCAAAATAAACACAAAATGTATATTTTTTAATCCTTTATTTTAACATAAGTTGAAAGCTAACTTTGAATTATTCAGTTTTAGTAGTATTTAACATTTTATTATAATAATTCATTACTAATTGTAACTGTATAATTATTGAAAACAGGTGGTGTACAAGAGGGGAACATAATAATGGTATTTTTAAAATTATGAGGTGACAAAGGTTTTATTTTACTGAATATTACTGTTGAGGGTTCTGGAATAAACCCTATGTTGTGCCAGTTTCCCAGGACGGCCAACAATGTGTTACCGCCTTTTTAAACTGCATCGTTGTATTCGTAAAATGGACTGTATTTCTTTAGATTGAGTATATGTGTACTGTAGTAGGTTTGTCTTCTCAACTTCATTCAGCAAAAACAATGAACACTTTTATTTAACCATTTATTAAACTTGTTAAATAAATAAATGAATAAAACAACAACGTAACAAAGGATTACCTTAAACTAGTAATCATGAACAAAGTATTATAATTAATATGTGCTTAACAAGCACTAACACATATTAATGAAAAATGAATTAAAAGAAATGATCACATCATTCAGAAAATATTATTTTTGCGTGTGTTCTGCGTGAGTGATAATTAGACACTGGAGGGTCCTAGCCTGATTCGCAGCTAGCGACACACTGAGTTTAAATTTGAATATAAAATGAACAATAAAGTGGACCGCCTGATACGCAGCAAAGTACCACTGTTAAGATGAAATATTTTTACGTTGAGCTGGTGTCAACGGAGGGTCTAACCTGATTCGCAGTTAAAGACGCACTAACTTGCCGTACTAAGAGGCATTATGAATTTATGAAAATGAATTTATTTACGAGGTTTTCTGTAACCCCGGAGTATGCGCTCATAATGAGGGCTCGAAACACACTGTTTTAATTCTCGAAGCACTGAGTTTAAATTTGAATATAAAATGAACAATAAAGTGGACCGCCTGATACGCAGCAAAGTACCACTGTGAAGATGAAATATTTTTACGTTGAGCTGGTGTCAACGGAGGGTCTAACCTGATTCGCAGTTAAGAACGCACTAACTTGCCGTACTAAGAGGCATTATGAATTTATGAAAATGAATTTATTTACGAGGTTTTCTGTAACCCCGGAGTATGCGCTCATAATGAGGGCTCGAAACACACTGAGTTTAAAATCGGCGAAGTTTATCGGTTTCAAATGTATCCCTTCCCGATTGCGCAACACCTTCTCGAAAGATTCTTTAGCGTGAACCGCGTAAACAAGCATGTAAAATTTTTTCTATTGTCTAGACGAGACGGTTAGAATTATGGCGTGATATTATTGTGAAATAGAGTAAAAAAATTATCTTTTGATGAAACCGCTTCCTGGTTTGAACGACGTTCGCAAATGTATTTTGGTGCGGCGTTGCCGGTTGAACGAATATGAGTTTACATGTTTAATTATCTGAAAATTAAACAATTACCTTTAGAAAAATGATAAGTTGAAATATCAGCAATGATGTGCACACCCAATTAGATTTTAAGTTTACATATATAAAAGTACAACTGTACACAGTTTGTAAGGACAAGTTTACTTAGTTTATAGGCAACACTTTGCTGTCTTCTAACCAACCATCATTCCTTGCACATTTAATGGTTTTAGCATCACACTTTTTGCACTACTTGGGTGCTATTTTGTTTGAAATAATTCCTAAAAACATTTCAGTAGTAATCAAGAAATAATCTCAGAAATGCTAATCTTTATCTTACCTGATTTTGTAATATAATCTTCAGATTTAAAATTGATTACACTTTTCCCGGAATTTACGACGATCAACTTCCTCGATGACACCTTTTTTGTTGCTTCTTGGGTGGATCATAATGGAAGTGTAATTCCGAATTTTTAGATTTCCTAGAGGTATACCCATAAATGCAATGTTTGTATTATTTTTATTGGACAGCAAAATACACGAAGCACAAAATCAAAACACACGTTCGACTTGCAGGTAAACAAACAAAATTATGCTTTTCGTGAAGGTTCAAATTAATACCGGTGGTGTCGCTTCAAAGTTGTGCTCCTCTCAATTGAGACAAATAATTACCGATGGTGGCGCCACTTTCCTCGATCAGCTGTTCAACGAAACGCGTAATTTTTGATAAATAGTGCATTAAGTTATACTGAGTGAAGTTTATTTGTAGTATTTTAAGACTTTTTGTGATTGTTTGAGGTTTTTGATTTGGAAATTACCATAATATACCTGTACATGTAAGTATTTAGACTCAATTGAACATGTTTTTTGTGTCGTTATTCTAAAATTGAGGTTATTTATTTAGCATATCTTACGTTTTTCAGAAATTTATTGTTTACTTCTGTTTCTGTGTGCTTTTTTTTGTGTTTCAGGATGAATATAGCCTAGAGGTATTATCATCTTCACCTCTACTAATATAGAATGATATTGGAAGGGAGCTAAATCATATGCCAAAGAAAAATACAACAGTTTTCTGCTGATAAATTTTATTTCAATTTTTTCAGGATAATAATTGTAATTGTAAAAGTGATTTAAATAAAAAATGATTTCTAAGAACCTACTTTTGATTGATTTATGGTAAAATCTATCCTATTCCTTGTTTCAAAATTATTTTTTAAATCAATATCAAATTAAAATATAAAAAATTAAGAAATTTTTTTCTTGGCTTAAAACACTTCATAGGCCATCAAATGTATCTGTTGCAAAAATTTTTATTTCGTTTATCTACTTTGGTACAAAATGTATATTTTTTAATCCTTTATTTTAACATAAGTTCAAAGCTAACTTTGAATTATTCAGTTTTAGTAGTATTTAACATTTTATTATAATAATTAATTACTAATTGTAACTGTATAATTATTGAAAACAGGTGTTGTACAAGAGGGGAATAATGGTATTTTTAAAATTATGATGTGACAAAGGTTTTATTTTACTGAATATTACCTTTAGAAAAATGATAAGTTGAGATATCAGCAATGATGTGCACACCTAATTAGATTTTAAGTTTACATATACAACTGTACACAGTTTCAACAGTTTGTAAGGACAAGTTTACTTAGTTTATAGGCAACACTTTACTGTCTTCTAACTAACCATTATTCCTTGCACATTTGATGGTTTTAACATCAAGTGGCTTACTGGGCAAATGATGTGATGGCCCACCCTTTTTGCACTACTTGGGTGCTATTTTGTTTGAAAGAATTCCTGCAAACATTTCAGTAGTAATCAAGAAATAATCTCAGAAATGCTAATCTTTATCTTACCTGATTTTGTAATAGATTTAAAATTAATTACACTTTTCCCGGAATTTACGACGATCAACTTCCTCTATGACACCTTTTTTGTTGCTTCTTGGGTGGATCATAATGGAAGTGTAATTCCGGATTTTTAGATTTCCTAGAGGTATACCCATAAACGCAATAGTTTGTATTATTTTTATTGGACATTTTTAACGTTTAACTAACAAATAACAACAAAATACACGAAGCACAAAATTAAAACACACGTTCGACTTGCAGGTAAACAAACAAAATTATGCTTTTCGTGAAGGTTCAAATTAATACCGGTGGTGTCGCTTCAAAGTTGCGCTCGTCTCAATATCGATTTCCATGTTTGTTTTTACTGAATAACAGTTGCCTTTAGGTTTGTTGCTGTAAATCGGCAGATGTTGCTAAGCAATAACCCACATTTAAGGAAAAGGTTTCATTAAAATAAAACGTTTTATAAAAATTATTTTATTTAAAACATACGACATTACATCAAAACAAATATTATAATACAATAAGAGGGCCTTTAGGCATAGTAACATTAAATGTAACCTACAAATATGATATGTTGGGCAAGTTTATTATAATATATACATAATACTCCTTATATTTATTTATAAACAGTAAGAAATTGGTCCAACTAACTTCACAATTTCTTATTCTAAATTATTGTATAGGTAAAAAACTTAACAAATATAATGTAAACAGCCTATAAAGATTCCTATAGCAAAGCAATGATTAAAAAATTGACTGTTCAATAAACTAACAATTTAAAAGCGTAATAGATTTTTCAAATAGTAATAGGTAAACTGGAAAATTTAAATTAATTGTCTTAATTTCGTAATTCCCATTGATAGTTTATTTAATTTTGCAATATTGTTGCGAATTACTTACTAAATAACGTTTTTTAGGTTAATCTAAGAATTTATTATAATGGAGAAGACCCAGGCGGCGGTGGAGGAGGGGGAAATCCTTTACCTAAAGAATTTCAAAACGGTTATTCCGACAAATCTCAGCCGGGTTTGATACCACAAAAAAATATTCTTACAAAAATTGAAGAGTTTGACAAAATACGTAATCTCGTTCCAACCTGAACCCGATAACTCAATTAGTTCGCGAAATATCGCGATTTGAAATTGCAAAAATGAAAAAAATTAATTAATTATTTCTCGTAAGGCAGTGGAGATGGTGCTTCAACTTTTTGTGAACCGGAGTGTGGTGGTGGTGGGACAAGTAGGGGGGGGGTCAAGATACTGACATGGCAAAATAATAAAATGAATAAATGGTTAGAAAATTTTCTCGTCTTTCTTTTGAGCTCAGTTAGAACCCCCTACTCTTCTCCGTCCTCCCGCTATATACCAAAGACTTTTCTGGCCCCTAGCGCCCTTCCTAAATATCGCATCCAGCTACTGCGGGGTTCAAATGAAAGATAAAAAAATACCGTCGAGAGTTGAAAAAGTTTGTTTTCATCAACCCCCCTTCTTCATGCATAAAATCGCGAGCAAAAAATTATCCATTTTTTATTTTGCGCGCCAAGCGCGCCTTTGTGAAAGAAATTGCTATCTTTTAACGGATGAAAATTTGAACAATTTGAGCCCCGGCTGGTTGCGGTAGCTCAATTAGTACGGAAGTTACAAGCGTTTCAATAATATTTGTTTTCCTCCCATATCTCCCATATCTCCCATATCACCCCCCACCCTCCGGCACTTAAAAGTACTCGTTATTATCCTTTTATTAACTGCTAGTCGGGAATCTGAGCTGCTGAATTCGACCACCTCTATACAACTCGCGAACATCCACCTAAAAAACATGAAATCATATGTAAAATGACCTGCCGGATTCGAATTTTTTGTTCGCCCTATGATCCGGAATTGCGAAATGTGTCAAAACATGACATTTTTGAAAAAATAATATTTATTGCAAACTAGTGCTTAACTTGGTTAATTGGTGTCAGATCGTTATGAATTTTGGATATGATATTTTTCAGTACTTCCCTGACATAGTGTCATAACAATAAAAAATGTAGAACGTCAAATGAAAACAACGTCATTTTTTTTTCGCTAGATGACATAAAATATCCTCATTTTTTTCATACGACGTTTAGTTTGGGTTGTGTACTTTTTTTAAACCGAAGGAAATTGAATCGGCGCGTCGCATCTCTTGACGGCATTATCACTGTGAGATGCTGTGGATGCGAATAAAGCGATCAGTGTGTCAGGCCACAGCCTTCTTCATGCTCACAACAAAGATGACGCGCATTACAATATTATTATGGCACTATAGGAGGTATAGTGCGAATGCAAAGACAATAATTGAATAGTTTCAAAATTAATGTTCAAAGAGGCAAAACCTACATTTTAAAAAATTACTCCATTTTGCAAATGTAAATTATTTAACTGTGGTAACAAGTGCGAATGCCTGAAAGCAAATGTAAGATGCAATATAAGTTGCCAGTGTGAGGGAAAATGCATTGTAAAATAAATATTTTAATTAGATAATAATAATAATAAGTGTTTTATGCTTGTAAAAAAATTATTATTATTCCTATCAATTCTCAATCTCATAAATCGCACTATACCTCATATAGTGTCATAATAATATTGTTGCGCGTATGAAGAAGGCTGTGGTGTTTACTCTCTTTGACACACTGATCGCTTTATTCGCATCCACAGCATCTAACAGTGGTAATGCCATCAAGAGATGCGAAGCGCTGATTCAATTTCCTTCGGTTCCAAAAAAATACACTAAGCAAACTAAACGTCGTATGAAAAAAAAGTTGAAGTAAAAAAGTTTTCTTGCTCTATTGGCAACATTTTTCTCGCTTATACTAGTTAACTATCTCTAAAGATAAAAAAGTTTTCTCGACTCACCATTTTACTCTGCAAAATGACGATATTTTGTGTCATCTAGCGAAAAAAAATGACGTAGCTTTCATTTGACGTTCTACATTTTTTATTGTTATGACACTATGTCAGGGAAGTACTGAAAAATATCATATCCAAAATTCATAACGATCTGACACCAATTAACCAAGTTAAGCACTAGTTTGCAATAAATATTATTTAAAGGAACATTTTCATTTTTTTTCAAAAATGTCATGTTTTGACAAATTTCGCAATTCCGGATCAAAGGGCGAACAAAAAATTCGAATCCGGCAGGTCATTTTACAAAGGATTTCATGTATTTTAGGTGGATGTTCGCGAGTTGTATAGGGCATCTTTAAAACGCTTTCTAGAGGGTCTCAGATTCCCAACTATGCCTCTCGAGAAATAATTAATTAATTTTTTTCATTTTTGAAATTTCAAATCGTCATAATTCGCGATCTAATTGAGTTATCGGGTTCAGGTTGGAACGAGATTACGTGTTTTGTCAAGCTCTTCAATTTTGGTAAGAATATGTTTGTGGCATCAAACCCGGCTGTTCTTTAGATAGAGGATTTCCCTCTCCTCCACCGCCGCCTGGGACGAACATTTCATGCAGGAATGATGGGGGGGAACTGACTTCATCGAATGGGAAATATAAATAATACACCATCCTAAAATATAAAAATAATGATAGAGTCAACATTTGACAAGTTGTTTGTCATTTGCCTGCAAAATTAAACGAGTTGGTTTAACTCGCAGTGATCTCGTGATTATAAAAAATCTTCTTGATTTTGTAAATTGTAATGATTTTCATTGGAATAGTCAACCTTTTAATATCAAAACATAGCTAGTAATAAAAAAAATTAACTGTGCTGTAAATGTCAATTTGCAGTAGAAGTCAATGAAACTCGTGCTAAATTTGACAAAGTTAATTGACATTTTAATAAATTCTATTGGGAAAGAGCCGTTTTGCCGGAAGTCATTTTGGTGTTTAAGACGGATTTACAATTTTCAGTGTTAATTACTGAAATGACCTGTAAGTTGCTTATAAAAGCCAATTGACCTCCTTCAAATAATTTAATTTAATTTAATAATTAGAAATTATGTGTGACACAGCAAAAGGGAAATAATTTAGTAGATATTTTTTAAATTCCGTTTTAACTCATGCAGAGCAGTTAGTAATTTCATTGAAGCATATTTACACGTACTTATGGGAGGTATTTTTAATTTAAGGGACACCTAATTCATTTGTAAAGATGGAAACAACTGGAGTTTGACTCATGAATCACGTGACAAGGGATAGTAGAGTTATAAATACACGTGTGTGACGCAGAATGAGAGTTAGTAACAGCCCATTGTTCTGCGTGGTTCACGTGTTCTAGACAATACTTCAATGTCAAAGACAGACAAACCATTGTTTCTGAGATATTTTAATATTTCTGTAGAATAAAAAAGAAACTACTTAGTTATAGTTAGAGAGATGACAACCAAAATCATATTTCATAGCACCCCGGCTAAAACCGTGTAAAATCGATAGATTAGATGATCCTAGAGCCGACTTCCAGAAGTGTAGCATCTTCGCGGGTGGCATTTCTGCTGTGTAAAAAAAATTGGTCGACTGTCGTATAACACCCCGTCTGATTTTAAAAATGTACATAAATATTGTCATTTCATCATAGTCGCGTCAAAGTAAGTTTTCACTTCGAACTTTGGTCGGAAAGATCCGATTGGGGTAATTTTTTTTGCAAAATGTTCATTGAGACATGAGATTCAAAGTTGACCAAAATCTAGATGCCGCTCGGCCTCCAGTCCCCCCTAAAGTCACCCCAATTGGGGGGAATTCTCGGTATTTTTCAACAAGGCACATACTCCATAAAACTGCCGTCCCAAGTGGGCCAAATATTCCACTCGGGGGTTTTGAAGTGCCCTGAATCCATTTTTTAGGTCAGGTCGCCCTTGCGAACTTCCCAGGGATGTGTGAAAGGGCGTCTGGGGGTCCAAAATATGAGATGTCCACAGAAATGCGTTTGGGCTGCCAAATTGGGTCAGGGGGGTTTCGAAGGGCGGGGATCTCATTTTTGTCGAGAATTAAGCTTTCTCAACCCATCAGGGCCTTATAAAAAGGGGCCCATGGGATCTCAAATATCATGATCACGCGGGATTGAATTTCAGTACAAGAAGTTGGTACGCTCTAGTGTTATAAGGCTATCAACTCTATATTTGGGCAGCCTGCGATCCTGTGACCCAACCAGGGGTGGTCCAAAGATTTGATTTGATACCAACATGTAAGATTGATAAGATTTCGCCAGCGAGTCTCCTTGGCCTTTTTGAGTCCATGTCACTCTCTGACGAATCCAGGTGAGGGCGATAGGGGAGTCCAAGGGTCCACAAATTTAAATTCTCGTAAAATTAAATTTTCTTATACAAAGTTGTAATTGTAATTTTATGTTGCCCTGGCATGCAACTATGCGGCCTCAGGGCTGCCCGAACAAGGGCGCTGAGGAGGTGAATGTCCCATGTTCACCTGAGACTCGATTTGGTTGCATGCCAGGGCAACATAAAATGACACCCTTACAAACCCTCAACATACCAACTTTGTAAGAGAAAATTGAATTTTACGAGAATTTGTGGCCCCTTGGATCCCCTATTGCCAATACCTGGGTTCGTCAGAGAGTGAGAGTGACTCAAACAGGCCATGCTAGCCAAATCATATCAATCTTACATGTTGGTATCAAATCAAATCAAATCTCATATTTTGGGCCCCAGCACCCCTTTTGGCCTACCCTGGTTGGGTTACAGGATCGCAGGCTGCCCAAATATAGAGTTGGTAGCCTTAAAACACTAGAGCGTACAAATTTTTTTTATTGAAATTCAATCCCGCGTGATCATGATATTTGAGACCACATGGGCCCCTTTTTATAAGGCCCTGATAGGATGAGAAGGCTTAATTCTCGACAAAAGTGAGACCCCCGCCCTCCGAAACCCCCCGGACCCAATTTGGCAGCCCAAACATTTCTGTGGACATCTCACATTTTGGACACCCAGACGTTCTTTCACACACCCCTGCGAAGGTCGCAAGGGCGACCTGACCCAAAAAATGGATTCAGGGCACTTCAAAACCCCCGAGTGGAACATTTGGCCCGCTTGGGACGCAGTTTTATGAAGTATGTGCCTTGTTGAAAAATGACGGGAATTCTCCCCAATTGGGGTAAATTTTAAGAGGAGGGGAGGCCGAGCGGCGTCGAGATTTTGGTCAACTTTGAATCTCATGTCTCAATGAACATTCTGCACAAAAAATTACCCCGATCGGACCTTTCCGACCAAAGTTCGAAGTTTTGGGGTTTTTAAGCCTATTTTGACTAAAATTTGCGTTTTCAGAAATTTTGCGCTAAAAAAAGAGAAAAAAATGGTGGTTTTTCAGCAACTACTCAGCGCGCGAAAATTTCAGACGGCTGCAAATCTGGATAAATACTATGTAGGTGGACCCAAACAACATACCAAAAGATCAATTTTAGCGCAATTATTGTAATTTCAGCGTTTTTATTTGTACGATATGACTGGCCTAAATGTAAGGCGACATGATTTTTTTCTGAAAATTGATTTTTCCGCATCAACTGAGCCGACTTTATCTATAAAAGTGACTTTCAGACGGGGCGCTGTAAGTTTTTTTTTTTTTTTTTTTTTGAAAATGGTCTCATGGGTAAACGCTACAATCTCGGTTTCTGAAAACCGGGGTGCTATGAGGTTGTCATCTCTCTAACTATTACAACTGTTTGGAACTTTAAAATTGTCATTTTAGCATATAGCCAAACTGGTATAAATAAAAAACATTACTTATTAGTACATCAAAAAAAACACCGACCATCTTGTTTTAATCAACAGAATTCGTTTTTCTGTTTGTCATATGGTAAATTCTTTCACTGACCCTTACGAGATAGTAAATGACAGTGTGATATGAGGAGTTGACTTCAAATACTTGCACATCGTCATAAACTTTATTTGATCACTTTTAATGTTGTGACTATAATAAAATGCACTAATAATTAATATTTTAAAATATGAACACTCAAGGTTCTTGGGGAATTTTTTAAAATTAATTTATACGCGTATGAAAACTACTGTTTAGTTTTATTTAATCAATTAAAAAAGTTTTATTTACAACAATTTTAATTTAGGCGGAAATTTTACGACAAAAATGTATAAACATCAGTACTTTTCCGCATATAATTGATTATCCTACTTAGTATTTAATTTTTTTACATCAATTCTTAATAGGAAAACATTCAGTAGAAAATTTTACTAAAACTAAATTTAATACAAATGTACAGAAAATTTCCAATCAGCCAGAATTTTTTTTTTAAATCCTGATCTGCATAATTTTATGAATTTTACAGATATCGTACATTACTTATACAAGGTGAGTCAAATTTTTAAACCACTTTTTATCTAATAAAGAAAATTCAAAGGACTCTTCTTTTCCACAATGAAATATACAGTTCGAAGAAGATACACTTACCTAAAAAGCTATTTTTTTATTCGAATATGTCAAAAAACGTCAAATTCTGATACAGCACACAATAACGAGAAGAAGAACTTTTCTGTCCTAGGACTTTTTTCTTACTTTTTCGAACGGTAAACTGTCCGGAAAAGTAAAATATAGGTATTTGCCTTACCTTTTTCTTTTAGCTTTAAATTAATAGTTGTGTTCAGTAATATTTGGTGTATTTTCTTATCGAAGTAACATATTGTAGTCGGGAATCTGAGGTGCTGAATTCGACCACCTCTATACAACTCGCGAACATCCACCTAAAAAACATGAAGTCCTATCGGATTCGAATTTTTTGTTCGTCCTTTGATCCGGAATTTCGAAATGTGTCAAAACATGACATTTTTGAAAAAAATGAAAATTTTCCTTAAAATAATATTTATTGCAAACTAGTGTTTAACTTTGTTAATTGGTGTCCGATCGTTATGAATTTTGGATATGATATTTTTCAGTACTTCCCTGACATAGTGTCATAACAATAAAAAATGTAGAACGTCAAATAACAGCTATGTCATTTTTTTTTTCGTTAGATGACACAAAATATCGTCATTTTGCAGAGTAAAATGGTGAATCGAGAAAACTTTTTTTATCTTTAGAGATAGTTAACTAGTATAAGCGAGAAAGATGTTGCTAATAGAGCAAGGAATAGTATATTCTGTAACAAGGTTGGAATGAGAATTCGACACGATCGAGAATGTTTCTTTTCTGTTATTATAAATGGTTTCAGTAGTGACCGTGGAGAAACTTTTTTACTTTAACTTTTTTTTCATACGATGTTTAGTTTGGATTGTGTACTTTTTTAAAACCGAAGGAAATTGAATCGGCGCATCGCATTACCACTGTGAGATGCTGTGGATGCGATTAAAGCGATCAGTGTGTCAAAGAGAGTAAACACCACAGCCTTCTTCATATGCGCAACAAAGATGACGCGTATTACAATATTATTATGACACTATAGGAGGTCTAGTGCGATTTATGAGATTGAGAAATGAAAGGAATAATAATAATAATTTTTTTACATGCATAAAACACAATATTATTATTATCTAATTAAAATATTTATTGTACAATGCATTTTTCCTCACACTGGCAACTTATATTGGATCTTACATTTGCTTTCAGGCATTCGCACTTGTTACCACAGTTAAATAATTTACATTTGCAAAATGGAGTAATTTTTAAAAATATTATTTTGAGAAAAGGAAACAAATTTGAATTCTATAAGGCTGTCTTAGGAGAAATTAAAGCTTTCCTGCATACCAATAGAAGAAAGCGACACTTTTAACACAGCTTATATAAAAAATATGATGGCACTTATTCAGCGGTATCAAAATTTTAATAGCAGAAAATTTCGAGAATTATTTTTAAAATACGTGTCTTTACTATTAGTTAAAGCCTCAGATCTGTGGTACAATAGTACGCATTGGTGATCGTTACGATTTTGAAGAAAGCTTAAAGCAAACAGAAAGATATAGAAGATCGAAAAATTGTCATTTTGAAACATGCGAAATACGAGACGAACTTGATATACCTGATTGGACGAAATTTATTTCAAATCCTTATAATAAAAAGAACCTCTTGGCATATTTAGCACAAAAACTAATGAAAGAAAATTATGTTATACCTGATCAAGTTGAAATTGTATTGGCAGGAATGTCAGAAGATAATCAAAGAACAATAAAATGCACAAAAAGGGAGTCGAAAGGGTTTGATGAGTTACTGTTTACTGGGCATGAGGAAGCTGACACTATAGTCTATTTTTATGTATGAGAGTGTATTAAAATAATAAAGCGTTCGTAATCCACTTCTTTTAGTAGACAGTTAAAATATTTTGTGAAGTTATACCTCGAGTATTTTCGTATGAAAAAACCTTTGTATAAATATAATAAATATATCGGGTGTACACTTATATTTTCACCTAATTAACCTGCTTATAACTTCTAAACAGCTGAAGGTAAAAAAGTGCAATTTTTTCTAAAATATTTTATTTTTCCACAAGGTATGTTAAGAACATTGTGTCAAACGGGTTATGTAGGTATAAGGGTTTTAAACAACGTTACGTTCATAAATAATAATTTTAATATAAAAACTACTTCTTACCTACAAATCCAAATCAGAATCGAAATCAGAAGATGAACTGTCGCAACCAATATTTACAATGAGTGGCTCGATCATTTCATCAGTAATATTGTCCAACTTCCACATTTTCTCTTCTTCTTTAATCGTATGATTTACTGCATTTTCCCAGTTTTCAGGCTTCACATTATTTACAGCCTCCAAAAACAACTGTTTAACATCATTAAAAGAATTATTTTTTCTTGAAACTTCTCCCTTTATCTGTGCCCATATCAGTTCAATCGGGTTTACTTCGCAATGATATGGTGGTGATCTAACCACCGTCATCCCACGATTTTTTGCAATTTCATCAATTTCATATTTTTTTAATTTCTCTTTATGAAGGGAACACAAATGATACAGTTCTCTTCTCACAGAACCGGGATGGAACTTAATATTCTTTGAATTTAGCCAATTCTGTAAATCTTTTTTTAACCACTTGGTTGTGGGCATTTTTTCTGTAAGTATCGAGTGATAACTTGCATTATACATTACTATTATACAGTTCTGAGGAAGAAGATCTATCATTTGTTCGAACCACTCTTTAAAGACATCAGCATTCATGTCCTCATGGTAGTCATCGGTACGAGTAGATTCAAAAGTCAATAAACCACCTTTAACAAAACCGTTTGAACTACCGATGTGTACTATTATCAGTCTGCGCCCCTTTCCTGATGGTGGATTTAAACCAGTAGATAAATTATTTAAAAAAGCCTGTCTTCGACTGGTAACAGTTTCATCTTGCCAAAATTTATTTGGTGTATGTCCCTCGTTGATCCATGTTTCATCTAAATAAAATATATTTCTTCTTTGGTTTCTCATTTCTTTTATAGTCCTTAGGTAATTTCTTCTCCATACTACAATATCGCTTCTTTCTATTAAAATAGACTTTCTGGAATGCTTTTTCCATAGAAAACCTATTTCTTTTAAAAGTTTCCATAGTGTGCTTCGACTCATTTCAGGGTAATCCTTATCATCTGGAACCGTGGCAAGAACTTTGTCTACTGTCGGAAATTCTTTTCTAAAGAAGAACGCATGCACTTTCCTTCGAAGTCTTTCTTTCAAATGATTTTCTATTTGAAATTTTGGTTTTCCTGGAGCTTTACGTGCTGTTTGAAACTCGCCACATTTCTCTTCTTTAACAACTCTGTAAATCGTAGATTTCCCAACACCAAGCGTACTACTAACTAATTCCACTGTGTCATCAACACTTTTACATAAATGTTTGTCTGTAAATGATTTAAAACAATTAAATATTAATGTTTTTTCATTAACTGTTAAAGGACCGCTTTTTTGTCGTTTACGCGGTACTTCCAAATTTTCCATGATCACACTAGCATTCACAATAGACTGCACACTGACCTTGCATGTTGCAACTAAACGACATTTAGTAAGCTGTCAAGAATACACAACTAGACCTCCTTACTAAATGGAAAACCTACAATCGCATTTTCGGTGAAATTTGTTGGTAAGGGATTTATCTACTTATAATTCGATTACTGTAAGAAATTCTTGGAATTAAAATAAAACAAAATTGGCAAATAGGTACTTATTGAAAATAATCGTAAGATACGGCTATGTTATCTTTAATACACAGGGCTTAATGTATTTGTTATTTACTCATTGGACACAATTGTTTTTATTTTATCAATGTTTTTCTTTGTTACCTTAGTTGTCGAAATTTTGATGGAAAGAGAAAAGAAATTTATCCCATGTTTCTCACTCATTAAAGCACTAGCAAACTTGAAGCATCTCGATGTTAAAATATTAGCAGACAATTTGTCAGTATATTGTTTATCTGGATGTGGTTCTGGTAGCTTTCCGTGTAGAAGTTTATACTATTATACTGGTAAATAAGGTTTTAATAATGACCTTTTTTTAGGGATTTGCAGCCCACGGAAGTTTCTTTTATTTTTCGTGTGAGAAGGTCATTTGTACAATGCGCAATTTTCAAAACCGCATATATTAAAGCCAGATCTGCCAGAAATTTTAAAGTTTGGTTACGAACTCATCTTTGTTGTGCGTATGAAGAAGGCTGTGGTGTTTACTCGCTTTGACACACTGATCACTTTATTGGCATCCACAGCATCTCACAGTGGTAATGCGACGCGCCGATTCAATTTCCTTCAGTTTTAAAAAAGTACACAACCCAAACTAAACGTCGTATAAAAAAAAAGTTAAAGTAAAAACGTTTCCTTGCTCTATTGGCAACATTTTTCTCGCTTATACTAGTTAACTATCTCTAAACATAAAAAAGTTTTCTCGACTCACCATTTTACTCTGCAAAATGACGATATTTTGTGCCATCTAACGAAAAAAAAATGACGTAGCTTTTATTTGACGTTCTACATTTTTTATTGTTATAACACTATGTCAGGGAAGTACTGAAAAATATCATATCCAAAATTCATAACGATCGGACACCAATTAACAAAGTTAAGCACTAGTTTGCAATAAATATTATTTTAAGAAAAATTTTCATTTTTTTCAAAAATGTCATGTATTGACACGTTTCGCAATTCCGGATCAAAGGGCGAACAAAAAGTTCGAATCCGGCAGGTCATTTTACATAGGATTTCATGTTTTTTTAGGTGGATGATCACGAGTTGTATCGAGCATCTTTAAAACGCTTCCTAGAAGGCCTCAGATTCCCAACAATTGTTTTGCTGTATGTTTTTTTTTTAAGCCAAGTGACGTTTGTAGGTTCTGTTACAATGTCAAAATAGTTATAGTTTTTGTTTGATATTTGACATTGATTACACCTGTGTTCCGTTGGTTTTTCGTGAAGTCCGTATTACACTGACAGAATCGTTTATTGGATTATTTTGGTACAGTTTAATATATTGTCATATTTATACAACACATATTTCAATTTCATTTTCTAAGGAATGAGTGACTTCCACGTAGGTTACAGTAAAATGATACAAGGACGAGAAGTGTTACTTTTTCGGACGATTATGGAGTTCGGCTGAGACGTTAGTTTAAAAAAACACATCACAGTAAGTCAATATGTTATTCCGATAAGAAAATACATCAACTATTATTAAACACAACTATTAATTTAAAGCTAAAAGAAAAAGGTAAGCCAAATACCTATATTTTACTTTCCCGGACAGTTCACCGTCCGAAAAAGTACGAAAAAAGTCCTAGGACAGAAAAGTTCTTCTTGTTACTGTGTATTGTATCGAATTTGACGTTTTTTAACATATTCGAATAAAAAATATTGTATGATATTGTATGGACGAGAAGTTTTTTTCGGACTGCATAATCGTCCGAAAAAGTAACACTTCTCGTCCTTGCATCATAAACTACTATTTTTTAATACTTAAAAATTATCTGTACAGGTCCATACTGACTCAAATAAATCGGTTTTGACACCAACATTACATTAAATACTCATTTTAGAATTATCTACATGAACTCTTTGAGCGAGTTTTGAAATAGAAAAAATTATTTATTATCGTTTAGAAGAAATCAAAATTATCCTAGTTTCTACACAGGTATACAAAGCGTTCCAAATCAAATTAACAACAAGGTATTTTAGTGTGGCTCCTTTTTGAAATGTTAATTATATCTATTTTATTTAGAGACATTTGGCGAACATCTGGAAATCTCTTTTTTAGAAACAGTGGAGACTTTTAGAGATTCCCTAAGACATATATAAAATTTTAGATGTTTAATTTTAACTTTTTGTGTTTATGGAAAAAAATTCCCTGATTTTGTTTCAATATGTTAAAAAAAGTAAATAGTGGAGTCAATCTGGCGGAAAAAACCCGATAAACGAAGTCGCTCTTTTCGAATTTTTTTTTTTGTGATTTCATAGATTCGGGGGAAATCAGTTTTTCGCACATCACTCGCTGAGTTTTATTCAGATCGAAACGGTTTCTAGATATAATATAAAGGGCTCGCGAAAATTCAATTTTGACCAGTTCAAATCGGTCTAGCGGTTCTCGAGATATTCGCGTTTTTCGCAGGGAAGAAAGTGACTTCGAGACTTTTTTTCCTTCGATAGATAGTCATCACCCAAATACTGTCTCCAAATTTCAAGTCGCTAGGTTGATTAGAGGGAGAGGAGAAGGGCAAGATTAATCTTTGACCCGAGGTAACTTTTTTCATTTTCGACCAATCCGGGTCAGCAAAATTTCTAAAAGAGCGAGTTTGTTTTCAAAACCAGATCCACTCCACTAAAATGTTAAATGAAGGTAAGTAGATTAATGACGCCAGCCACCTGTCCCTGTTTTTAAAATAGAGGTCAATATCCTTAACTTCTGGCGTCTAATTAATTTTTTTTATGTAAACATCTGGCGATTATCTGGAAATATCTTTTGTAATTTCATAAAATTTTGAGTGTCTGTAGATGTTAAATGAGACAGGATCAGAACTGGCCCTGTCGCAATCAGGTGGAATTATTTAGCGATTTTTTTTACAAATTTCAAGTATGAACGTTATCTAAAACAGCCTTCTTTGAATAAAATAAATTTAAAATGAAGCTACCCTAAACGCGTCGCTTGTTAATTCTTTAGGACATGGAATATATAAAATGTACACAGATTATTATTTAACAATGGGATATTACAATAGGATATAATTTTCATTACAACAAAAATAGGTTCTGAGGACATTTTTGTTATACGATAAATATTTACAATATTTATGTTAGCACCATTTAATAAATTTAAAACATTTTTTACATAAATTTTAAATCGTTTTTACATTATTTTGTTACAGGTATTAAATTGAAAAAAATAATATTTAGTTTACTTTAGGGATATAATTTGCTATTTTTTTATTAAACTATATGCTTTTAATTATTACGAGCTAATCCGCTACGGACCCAAGATGGTCGCCATCGGTATGGTTATTAATAGATTCTAAATACCTTTTCAATAGATGATATCATTCAGTTGGTGACAGGGCTGTTTCATCTAAGATGAAAGTTGTTAGAAGCCTTAATGTTCATTTGGACAACCCCAACAGGCCGCCTTAGAAGTCTTGCTGAACCTATCGCCACTTCATGTCCACATACAAGGCGAAGCCAGGTCAGTCACTAGCAGATTGACCAGAGGGCAAGCGCCCACAAGTAGACTGCATGCTGAGATGTACAACGAGCTATACAAAGAGTTGGAAACCGACCCCATAATGGGAATGCCATCGGACCAGACGCTTCCTAAGTATAGCGTCGGAAAAAATTTCAAAACAGTCAAAACAGGTAGAGAGAGGCATGGAGTAATGGACCTTTAATTAATGCAGACCGCTCAAAAACCAAGGAAGGTGTAGGAGCAAGAGTTGGGAAGTCAAACCAGACGGTCTTTAGCCTGGTTACCAGACCACACAGGTTACAAGGGCAATGTCAGCACGTCAAATACATCACCACAAAGGCAGTGGTTAAAGCAACGGCTCTGGCAAAGAGCATGCCGAATATGGGAGGATCGAGCTCCAAGAAGAGACAGGTGATTATGATGGGAGTGGTGTATTCGACTCTACTCTACGCTGCCCCGGTGTGGAGCGACGTAACGAGGGTGGAGAGGTATAGGATTATGTTGAAGCGTACGCAAAGGAAGTGCCTTCTGAGGTGCGCAAGCGAATACCGCACAGCTTCAACATACAGCCTGCTAGTACTCCTCGGTCAGCTCTCAATGGACTAGCTGATATGACAGCGTTGTCTTACTATGGAGGAAAGGAGTAGAGCAGAGGCAAGGGAGGCCTGCATGGTTGAATGACAGAGGAGATGGGCAGCGCATACGGACACGGCGCAGTGGACCAAAAGATTGGGATGTGAGGCGATGGTACGACTGTCCATACCGCAAGACCAACTATTTCTTCTCCCAATTCTGGACGGGGCACGGCAGCTTTACCACTTATACAAGGCGCATCGGAAAGTCGGAGGGGGATACAAGCAGGTACTGCTCAGACCGGGATACACCAGAACACACCATCTTCCACTGCGGGAGATGGACAGAAAGAACAGGACCAGTGGATCGGGAATTAGGAGAAGGCATTACCCCGGACACCTTAGCGGATCATATGATCAGGAGGCAGAAGAGCTGGCCTCGCAAGGTAGAGTAGCCGTAAGGGGTAGGTCTCACACTATCGGGGAAGGGAAGAACCTTTACCCGATATGCATAACGCATTTCCACCCGCCAAAAAAAAAGGTATATCACACTACGAAATTGACGTTTACCCCCTGGAGACCTGGACTTCTGACGGCAGCTATTTTGAGTTCATAGCGGCCTAGCTCGTACTAGTCTTTTAACCATTTAAATTTTAAAGAAAAAATATTACTAGTTAAAAATGTTCTTAAAAAAATTATTTACAAATTATACAGTGCAACCCAGTTACGTTGTTGAAGAAATTCTGCCTAATTATTTTTATTTCTAAATATTAAAAACATGTGAAACTTCATTTGGAAGGTTTTAAAAATTAAAAAAACATAGCATAGATGGATCGCACTGTATTTACTATATTTTATTTGATATTTTTCTTAGTTATATTTTCAGTCGGAACCCTATTTATAATAACATTTCATTTAATTTATTCTGCCAAACTATTTATAAAATATCTAGTCTTTATGAAAGACAGTATTTAGAGATAATTTGTTGTTATTTAAAAATATTTCATTTATGTTTCAATAAGTTGTATTTTCTAATCATTTCGTTTAGTCTTATAAGCATTTATTTGCAGAAACAAACAACTGAGATTCTTTTAGAACCCGAACAAAATAAGAATATCACACCTTGTTATATAGCTATGATGCGGTGTGATCACTGACCTGTAATCTAACTGGATGAGCGAGCACATCCATATAAGAAAATTGAGGCAACTAGTATATGCCATTTTGGAGCAGGGCACATGCGCACTGATGATATGTCAAGCGTATACGTCTCCTAAGGGACATTTTTAATCTCATTGAAAATGATCTCGAAAATTGTTGGGACATTCTTTCAAACGTGCATACTGCATTTGGAGTCTTGGAAACTGAAAACATTTAACAAAGTAAAAAGACGCCACCACTGGTAAAAATGGCTCCATTACGTAATGACATTGACATTATGGAGCAATGCACAAGCGCACTTTTAATTTAAGATGTTCAATTTGCTTCACTTTTAGCATATAACGAAAAGGCTAGTGCTCATCCAGTTAGATTACAGGTCAGTGGGTGTGATATTCTTATCTTGTTCGGGTTTTACCTCGTCCATACACTCGTGACGTCACACAACTTTGTTTAGCCAAGTTTCGAACCACTTATCCAACACTATTCGGTGACGCCATCTCGCGGTGATTTTCGAAGTAATGAACTCATAGTGGTCTAGTATCCCTACTACTCTCGATTCTCGAACAAAAATTATTATTTGAATCTAAAAATCAAAAAATTTGACTGCTTTTGCGCCTTTGCGCGTATAGTAGAGAAATAAGACAGTTTCTAGTTTTGTTTCTAAATTATTATTATTATTATAAATGTTATGGACCCAAGCTATAGAATCCGATTGTAAAGTTGTTTCGCTTGATAAAATCACTCTCATTTAAAAAAGTTTTTAGCTCCAAAAAAAGATTCTTTATCAATAATTTTCGTTCGAGTTTTTAGAATAAATCTCTCAGCTACAATCGGATCAACTTAAAGGTGTATTTTCCTAGCAATAAAAAATTTAACCTCCACCATTAGATGATACTACCGGTGACATTTTCAATCAGTTACTTTGTGACGTGCAATTATTATCTCTGTTTTTGTTAGTCGGCATCACGTCTTCGTAGGGAGGGATATTCGCCTTTTTGAATTCGTCTCGCACTCTTTCAGCCTCTTGGAAAACCCTGAGGAAATTCAGGCCGGCCAATTTCTTGAGATCGTCCACGCTCCATTTCCCCGTGCCTATCAGCTCTGCGAAGAGCGTCGGATAAGAGGACACATCTTCCAGACCCTGGGGAACGCTTGAAAATAAAAGGAAATATTTATTCATTATTTTTAAAATAAACAGGATCGTTGTTGGTATGTGTATCATCATCCTGTAGATAAGCTGACTAATTTATAATAGGATCCACACTGTACCAGCAATTTTCTAGTATATCCACATGAATTACATTAAACAAGGTGGTGTTAATTTTGTAGTTGTTAGTAGATGTAGTTTGAGAGCACGCAGGTAGGAGCAGGTCATTAAACCCGGCGAAGACCTGCATCCGGTAAATGTTATTTAAGGAACATGCTGCATACATTATTAAAACGATAGCATTAAAAATTAATTACTTAAGTAGGCAATCCAAGCATCTAAACCAATGATCACTTTTACTTTAATAGTTTGATTTTGCCTCATTTCACTTACTGTGGAATCATCTTGTATTTACTAAACGAAAATGAAATTGGAAGACTTCAGAAACTTCAGAATAGAGGAATGAGAGTAATACTATCTTATGATAGAAGAACACATAACATTAATTGTTGAATATATTAAAATGGTTATCTGTTATAAATTACTTTCTTTATCTGACGTTAAAATAAAAATTGGTAAAGTTTCTATATATTTATGTATGTGTCTATATATTTTCAAATTTTAATTGTGATGTATTGTGATTTTAATTTTTTTTTACTTAGACATTGAAATTGTATTAGCTTATATTGCTAAATAAACGATACATATAAATATTACCATTTACCTCCGCCCGCTATAAGTCATTTATCGATCTCATTAATTTTTTCAAAATTCTCGACATTCCTTTCGGCAGGTTTTATTAATTTGGCAAATACCATAGAATTCGAATGCCCGATCCCAATCTCCGACCGTTCCTCGGGGATTGGTCGGGAATAAGACGTTTTCGTCTCCCGATATTTACACTGGCGGATTATATTTTTGGTTTCATTATGGTATTTAATGAAATAAGGGGGCGCGGAGGCGCTTTTATTCTTTCCTTGTTCTAAATCAACATTCCTGTAAAAATATTCCGCGACCCGGTACAAAAGTAGATTGCGAGACGAACAAAGAAGGATAAATAATTAATAAAGACTGGTGGAATCGTTGAAATTTCTTCGTTTTCTTCCTAAGATCTACCTAGATAGAAACAGGACCGTTTTCAGGACATTAGTACAGTTGCAGATAAATAAATGTGTTGGAGGCATTACTTAATGAAGACTCATGTCACAGTCAAGAAGAACTGGCACTACTATTATTGGGAGTGACTCAACAAGCAATTTCAAAACGCCTCAAAGTCATGGGAGTGAGTCAGAAGCAATGAAATTGGGTGCCGTATGAGTCAAAACCAAGAGATGTTGAACGGCATTTGTTTGCTTGTGAACAGTTGCTTGAAAGGCAAAGCCGGAAGGGATTTATGCATCGCATCGATAATCATGGGGATATTCCGGCCATGTTTCCACGTCGACGGCTAAACCGAACATTCAGTCAAAAATAAGGCTACTAATGTGGATTGAGTTAAAATTACTTCATCCATAACTCGAGTAGGGATGGCATCGTTATGGAGGACCCGCTCCACTTTTTTGACACGTGACATTACAGGGTTGCCAACAATCTGTCAACGGGGACTCCACCTTAACCTAACATTGTTGACAATGTGCGCCACCGAAACTTTATATACAATAAACGCAATAATTATATAATACAAGTAAACATATCTAGATGGCGGTATGTGTGACGATGGCAAACCCTCCTATTAAAATTATTATCAGGTTAGTGTAGTTCCCCTCATCACACATACCGCCATCTAGATATGTTTACTTGTATTAGATAATTATTGCGTATTTAGGTACGTCGTACGCTCCGTGGGCAATGTTAAGATATGGTGAAGTCTTGGAAGAGGCCCCAAAATAGATTTATCGTAAGGTCCTGGAGCTCCCGTTGACACATTGTTGATAAAAGTACTCCAGCAACTTGACAGATTGACAGATTGTTGGCAACCCAGCAATGTCATGTGTCAAAAAGTGGAGAGGGCCTACCATATCTATCTATCTATGGGGTGTCGATACACTGCGACCTATAAGATCTATTGTGACCCCTACTGCTGCCGTTAAGGATGTCTCAACGATTAGAGCAGTTCCTTCAGTCCTATTGCTTTCAAAAAGTTCAGGATGTCGGTAGGTTTCAGGTTAGGTAGATCTTCTTCTTCTATTTGATATTCTCCGAGGTATCGTACCCTTGGATTTTGCAGGGTAATGCATTCTGAGAGAATGTGGATAGAGGTCTCCTCCTCTTCCTCGCAGAATCTGCATTCTTCTTTGTCTACTAATCCGAGTTTCATTAGGTGGCCTCTCAGCCGGCAGTGGCCTGTTAGGATACCCGTTAGTATTCTGAGCTTATTTTTTCTTTTACTGACGCAGTCGTCAGATCTCTTCTGGTTATAGTTTCCCAGGAGTGTCTTTGCCTGCCTCATTCCTTGTAGTCCTATCCAGTATTGGGATCTTTAGTTATTTACTTCTTTTCCAAGTTCATCAAGTATTGTACTGGTGCTTATTCCGCAGAAGGGTTCAGGACCCAGAAATGGTGTTTCAGACCCTTTTTTTGCGAGTACGTCTGCTATTTCATTACCCTCCACTCCAGTGAAACAATGTTTTCTTGCCTAGTTCGTTTAGATTCTCTAGGCACTCCCAAACCATCTTGGTGTTGATTACGTGGGCGTTCAAGGCATTAATGGCTGCTTGGCTGTCTGACATGATGATGATCTCTTGGCTGCGAAAATTTCTTTCTATGTTGAACTGGACACATTTTCCGATGGCGTATATTTCAGCTTGGAAAATGCTCGAAGATTTGCCTAAACTTTCGGAATATTTGGTTCCAGGCCCATATACTCCTATTCCTGTTCCTTCTGTTATTCTAGAACCATCTGTGTACCATTTAATGGCACTTCTCTTGAGTTTTGGGAGGGTATCTTTGTCCCATTCGCTTTTGTTACTTAGCTTTGTGTTGAATTCTTTCACGAAGCTAAACTTCTTTGTCATCTCATCTTGGGGCATGTCCCAGGTTTGGTGATTTCCAGGAAGGAGTCGAAACTTGTGTTTTGTTGATTCTTCTGTAGGTTGTCCTTAGCTATACTCTCCACTACTATATGGAGGGGTGTAAGGCTTAGGATTACCTCCATGGCGGCCGTTGGGTACGTTCTCATTGCACCTGTTATGCATATGCAGGCTAGTCTTTGGATTTTCGCTAGATTTGCCTTTGTATTGGCCAACTTAGTTCTACTGCCCCAGACTACTGCTCCATAAGTGATGGCCGGTCTCACTATTGACGTTTACATCCACTGCAGGATCTTTGGGTTACATCCCCAGTTTTTCCCGCAAAAGGGCCTACCGTAACGATGCCATCCCTACTCGAGTTATGTGTGAAGTAATTTTAACACTAATGCACATTAGTATTTCTCATTTAGTATTTCTCATGGTAGCCTTATTTTTGACCTATCACGATCACGAATAAAAGAAAGTAGTGGCCCCAGAACGCTTTTAGAAAACACCCGATACATTCAAATTTTCTCGTACTTCCCATTTCACATCCATTACATATATTTGGTTTATTGAGAAAAAGTTTGGTGGCTTAGATATGCTCCTTAGCAGAGACAAAAAGTAAAGATCCGAAGGTACGTGGAAGGGAATAGAGTAGGAGAATACTTACTAGTTTATTCCATCGTAGCCTGCTCCAATTCCGACGCTATCCACACCAGCCACTTCTCTGATGTGATTTATGTGAGCTGGAAAACAAAAACAAAGTGAATTAATTCAGGAAAGCAAAAACGGGCAACCGACGGCCTGGCCACACAAGCAGTGCATAAGGTCTCGTATTCAATTCCATATTTTTACCCCCGAATGGATATTACCCGTTCGAATTTATTGCCGGTTGAAAAGTGTTTTGTGGGTAGTAGTTCAGAGGCGTCGCTTAAGTCGGGGTTTTTTGAGAAATTTCCATATAATTACTATATATAAAGTAAACAGTCAAGTTCGTGTAAGGGGCGGTTCAGACCGGCTGTTATATAATCAGAACCGACGGTTTTACATGCTCTCTGAAGTAAAGTGCATCCGCTACCGCTGTGCTATGAAACCTAATTTTTTTTAGATGGGAACGCATTACGCGAGCAGTGTGGGATTCCAAGGTGGTGTAGTGCAAGCCTTGTTTAGCCTTGTTTAGGCAGGCTATTTCGTCTCTAGATTTTCAAAGTTCCTGGCATTACGCTTGTATCACTACTCCTCATTCCTCTTCGTTTTTATTATTTGCTTATCATTTCATGCGGGGTGTCCCATTTCTTTTTTAATTCCAGTATTATTGGTATAATGGTCTCTGGATGTATACTATCTATACCTGCCGATCTTATCGCCATATCTCTATTTTCTGTCCATCTGCTGCATTGAAAGATAGTATTGTTGACGTCATCCTATTCTCCGCAATAATTGCAGTGATCTGTATCTGTTTTTTGAGGTATGTGCCACAATAGCCATGGCTTGTCAGCGCTTGCGTTGTCTAGTACACCGATCTTCTGGAGATAGATGGTTTGATGTTTGTTTGATGTTTAATGTAAATTCAATATTCTTCCTTTTCCGTTCGTCTTCATCAAATACGGTGTTATTTGTGACACTTAGTAGAGTTTGTGATTCAGTCTGTATGGTGTAGAAATTTTTAAGCCGCGGTTACTGCTTTTGGCCATGTAGCCCGATGATTAGTGTTACATAGGCATGACCGACAGTTTCACATGACCTCCGAGGCCAATATTATGAACCGCTTCATTTCGCTCCTAAAGTAACGAACTAATTTAGAAAAATATATTATTATTTGGGGGGTTTTGAAAAACAGGGGTCATGGGTACATTGAACCCAGATATATACTTAAACATTTAGAAAAGATTTTTAAATTTATGGTCCGCCTTCAAGTAAAAACATTCACCTCTCCGTATTTTCCTGTAGTTGATTTAAGAGTTTTGGCATTTCCGACATTGTTTGTTATACAAAAGATAAAAATGTTCATTCCGTTTTCATCTAGATGTGAAACTTTTCCTACTATCCCTGCGTACCGGGCACAGATTAATATTTTTGGAATGCGTCCAATGGAAAATAAGAATTAATGTAACAACGTATAAGAAACCGAGGAAATGGCAAAGTTTCGTACATCAACTAAAGTCCATTTATTTTATTATGCACAACAAATGTAAGATGTTAGAAAAATTTCATAAACTAGACCAGATCATAGGCGTTACAGGTTTCAAGAATTTCTTATTATACAAAAAAAAATACTAGTCAGTAAAGCAGTTCTTACTCATTTCGAGAAATTGTCGCATGTACTTAAATCTTAAAATCTTAAATAAGATGTATCGACCCCTAATTTTTGGCCCGCATCAAGGTAATTTTCCCTCAAAAGTGGATAGGCAGAAATTGGCCTACCAGGTGGTCTGCAGGATCCCCGGATTAAAATCCATGTGAATCTCATACGTTTAAGGACCACCTACTTTGGGTTTTTATTATGGTAACGTGTAACACAGAATCCGCACAATACTCTGTTTGTAACTAGCACAGTCACTGAACTAATTCAAAAGGCTGGGTCCTCTTGAGTTTTCTTACTGAATTGGTATTATCGAGGAGCTGGATGACCTCAACGTACCCATGCTGGAGCAGCCGTTGTTCATGGCTGCTAGTAGATTTGGATATAGTCTTGTCCACAGTTTCTATATCAACGTCCCAATGAAGATCACTGTTGCGACAGTACCAGGGTGCATCGACGATGTTCCTTAATACTTTATTTTGAAAACGATGGATAACTTGAATGCTACTTTCACTGGCGCAGCCCCAAAGCTGGCTACCATACGTCCAAACGGGTTTCAATATCTGCTTATATGGACAACTTGGAGTTTCTTCCTAATAACCAATACATCTTTTTATATTTTATACCAAACTCTTCACGTTTCTTTTCCAGCGTAGTTTAGCGTCGAGTGTCATTCCAAGATATTTTTCTGTATTAGCATAGGAAATCTGAGCGTTATTTATTCTTATGGGAATTTGTTGGTTTCGTTTATTAGTAAAGTTAACATGAACAGATTTATTTTCATTTAAATTAATACGCCATTTTTTAGTCCAGGTGTTAATCTGGTCTACAGATGTTTGTAATTTTCGGTTTGCTTCTTCATGGTCTTTTCCAACAGCCAGAATGGCAGTATCATCAGCAAATGTTCAATAGTATCGTGCTCAAGGTTAGGAATATCACTGGTATACAGTAAGTAGAGTACTGGACCTAGTACACTGCCTTGGGGTACTCCTGCCTTAATTTCTCTTAGATCAGAATATACATCTTCCTGTTTTATTCTGAAATATCTTTTTGATTTTGGATTTTAAGAGTTCTGAATACTGACGTGGTAGTAACAAATTTAACTTGTGGCCCTCATGCTAAACTTTATCAAAAGCTTGGGCCACGTCTAGGAAGACGGTGGAACAGACTTTCTTTTCCTCTAAAGACTTTCCAATTATGTCTGTGATTCTATGCACCTGATCGATCGTTGAGTGTTTTTCTCTAAAACCAAATAGTGGAGTAGATCTGGCGGAAAAAAACCCGATAAACAAAGTCGCTCCTTTCGAAATTTTTTTTTGTGATTTCATAGATTCGAGGTCCCCCTTTCACATGATCACTATATGAAAGCTAAGGGAGGTGTGGAGTGGGGGTAAATTAACATGTAAAGATATGGAAAATCGGTTTTTCGCACGTAGCTCGCTGAGTTTTATTCGGATCGAAACCACTTCTATATATAAAATAAAGTACTCGCGAAAACGCTTAAACTGAATTTTAACCCGTCCAAATCGGTCTAGGGGTTCTTAAGATATTGCGATTTGAAAATATATGGATTTTCGCCGCGGCGAGAACACACCTAGAGCCGTGTTCGCGTTTTTCGCATGGAAGAAAATGACTTCGAAACTTGATTTTTTTTCCTCCGATAGATAGTCATGACCCAAGCATTGTATTCAACCCGCTACTTAAATTTGGGGGGGAGATGGAGGGCAAACACTGATTAATTTTTGACTCGAGGTAACTTTTTTAATTCTTGACCAATCCGGGTCATCAAAATGGCAAACTCTTTCATGAGGACACTGCTACAGGATGTATTAAGGAGGTGATGGATTTCGCGAAAACGGACAAATGGGGGACTCTATCCGATAATCAGGAAGGGAGGGAGGGGGGTAAACGCGTTTAGCCCTGTAGAAGGGCAACGGATAGGGTTAGTGACTTCGTGTTAGGCTCATTTTCAAGGGCAATCAGTTTTCTTTCAAGAAGAAAGTCAGCAGTCTTTTTATTGCATGTCTCGGTGGGGAGTATAAAGCTGTGATTGTAACTTCGTAAGTCTTTGTTTTAATTTTAACAGATGTGGCCTGTATCTCTACCGTTTGGTGACCCATTTCTTGGTGGTGTAATATACATTCCTTTATTATAACTGCACTTCCGCCCTTTGCTGAATTGTCTGGATGATAGTATGATATACCTTATAACCCTTAAATTTGATAAATGACTCCTTAGTGAAGTGCGTTTCAGCAATGAGACAGATATCAATTTTCAGATTAATATAATAATAATAAAATAAAAAAATAAAAAGATGTTATCTGGAATACTGCCGAAATATTTAAGACACCGTAACTTGAAAGTTCGCAAAAAATCCCCCTGTACAATAAAAGTGTGGGTGAAAGTGATTGTGAAAGATAACTGTGGGTGATTTGAGCATTATATCGCTTAATCTACTCGAAATACTTTCCATAAATTTAACTGAATGATATCGTTCTCATAGTGCAGTAAATGATATTGGAATATTGGACATCATATCAAGCCTACTAGGAACCAACACATATTAAAAATAACGCACAAAAAGCAAAGTAGTCTCTGATAAATATCAAGAAGCAACATTTTTAGACAACGCAGCCCGTACAAGAGAGGAAAAAACGAAAGAAAAGGAACTCCATTGGCCGTGACCTAGATTTTTCTGCGGTTATCCAAGTCATTGCCCTAATAGAATTGGCGACTCTTAAATGGTAACCAAGTTGGCCACAGCCAGCTATCACCTCATACAGGGTTTCACGGGACACGGATCTTTCAGAGTATGTACCAAATGGATCAGGAAAACAGAAGACGACATATGCAGCCATTGAGCAGAAACAGACACCATAGTCTTTTACTGTTCAAGATGGCATGGCGACAAAGTCTGCTTGGTAATTCTCATTGGAGGAAACATCACGCCAGACAACATAGTAACCAACATGATGAAGAACCAAAGAACATGGGCACAAATCGCAAGATTCATAACAAGTATAGTGAGGGATAAAGAAGAAAGTGAGAGAAACAGAGAAAGGGCATGAAAGGAATAGACGGAGGACAAAACAACTGAAGTAAATGCCAACGGGGGTTCCAGGTGCAATAGAGAGCAGAGGGGGTTTTAGCCGGTAAGAGTCCGGCACTACCAACACGCGATAGAACCTATGAACCATGAAAGGTATAAAAGTCATTGCACTAAAAGAATTGGCAACTCATAAATGGAAACCAAGTTGACTACAGTCAGCTCTCCATGAAGGATAAATTGACGCGGCTATATAGCCGCTGGCGGGTCGCGAAGCCGACGCCGCGGATAACCCGCGATATAAATAACGGAAGTAAACATGGCACACATGCAGCCACTATTTTCTAATAAACTCTTTCTGAGTTCCTGCGAGATAGTCTTAAGGGTGGCGCGAGTCACGTCTTTAATCTAAAATGGCTGTTGTTGTCTCGCCGAACTCCAAATTTATCGTGACGAATATCCGGGAAATATCCCGGAGGAAAAATCTCACCGTAGTGATTAATGCTTTTTCCGTTTACAGGGTTTACCAAAATACTCTTTATATTCGAATCGGTCAATTCTCAATGAATTCTAGTCATTTTTTATTGAAGTGGAAGGATTTGGGGATTAGGTATGGGGGTGGATCTCGGATGGTCATAGGTATTTGAGAAAATTCCTGAAAAAAACTCATAGCGGGTCAGGCGGCCGTTGGGATCGAACCCACGAACATAACATCCTATTTAGTAAAGTACAAACTATTTAATAATCAATTCGAATTTAGAAAGGGTCGCTCAACCAAAAATGCAGTCGTAAAATTTGTAGATCTATTGTATGGTGATCTTGATGCAGGTAAAAAATCACTAGGAATTTTCTTAGACTTGAGCAAAGCATTTGACCTAGTAGATCATGATATTCTATTGAATAAATTAGACCGATATGGTTTTAGGGGTGTAGCATATTCTTGTTTTAAGAGCTATTTACATCAAAGAATCCACCATGTATCTATAAATGAAACTAAATCCAAACAACTATTAAGTGATGTAGGGGTTACTCAAGGCTCGATTTTGGGACCACTACCGTACATAATCTATGTAAATAACTTTTCAATCCAAAACACAATTATGTATGCAGATGACACCTCCTTTTTAATAACGCAAGTAATCTGAAATATTTGACTGAGAATGCAAGTAAGACAATACTAGAGGCGCAAAATTGGTTTACAAATAACAGCCAGATATCTAATAAAGATAAATCAGTTTTTATAAAATTTAGCCACGTAAGATCAAATTCTAGCCTCCTAATCCAGCAATCTTCTGGAACAACGAAGCTGGTTACGATTGTAAAATTTTTAGGTTTGCAAATTGCTGAAAACTATAAGTGGAACAGTCACATCAATATATTATGCAAAAAGCTCCATCCCTGTGATACATTATTTACTAGCTAAACAAATTTCTTCACTCTATCGTGTCATGTGGAAATATCACTTGGGGAATGTCACCTCATGCACAAAGAGCACAAAAAAGGGCTTTGAGGACCATAGAAAGATCTGAAAGAAGAACAAGTTATTAAGCGCAGGCTCCTTACACTACCTTGCATTTATATATTTCAAATCCTAATGTATGTAAAAGCAAACATCATAACATTTAAGAGTCTGAAATAGTAACTATGATAACTATGATACTAGACACACAGAAACATTGGAATATATGGGAATCAAATTGTCCAACAAATTACTAACCAATGTGCGAACATTAAAAACTTAAACTAAATGTTGAGCTGAGAATTGTAGGTATATTCTAAGATTTTTGATCACTTATGCATCTCCGATATGGGTAAATGTATGCCAAGTCTGCAAATACAGGACCATGCTGTTAGCAACGCAGAGAGTGATCTTCTCTGCGTCAAGGTCAGCAGTGGTTACAGGACCGTGTCGTTGGAAGCGCTAGGGTAATCTGCGGCGTTCCTCCAATAGACCTTCTAATAGATCTATTGGAGGGTCTAATAGAGGAACGCACGACGCTATACCGACTAGCAGGAGCCACGGAGGCTGACAAGAGAAGGAAAGGGAGGTAACAAACAGACGCTGGCAGGATAGGTGGCACGCCAACCGAGCCGTAGGTCAATGGACCAAGACCCTGATCCCCAACCTCAGTAGGTGGCTGGTTACTGTTAACAAAACAACGAACTATTGGTTCACGCAGTTTCTGACGTCATACACCAAAAAAATAGGGAAAGGGGACACAGCCAAACACACAATTTTTGAGTGCGACAGATGGGAAGGGAACAGTGAAAGGCTCGGTTGGCAGCTGGATGAAGATAACCCCGATCAACTTATAAATAAAATGTTAGAGAACAACCGTAACTGGAGGTTTTGCAGCGGTCACAGAAATTATGAGGACAAAGGAAGAAGAGGAGAGAGAATTCCAGAGGGAGGGGCGATAAAAGAAGACAGCTGCCAACCCTGAAGTCACGTCTGAAAGGACAGTTCCGGGGTTGGTGAGCGGTGAGGGGGGTTTTAGTGGGAGTAGCACCCCACACTACCCTGATCATGGCGAAAGATTTATTTATTTATTGGGTATAAGACCAAACTTAGCGAACTTGTAGAATCCCTTTTATAATGTTTTCCTGTGACTACTATTAAATTCTAAAGAGGCGACCTATAAGATCTATTGTGCCCCTACTGCTGCCCAATCGTTAAGGATGTCTCAACGATTAGAGCAGTTCCTCCAGTCCTATTGCTTTCAAAAAGTTCAGGATGTCGGTAGGCTGTAGGTTAGGTAGATCTTCCTCTTCTATTTGATATTCTCCGAGGTATCGTACACTTGGATTTTGCAGGGCAATGCATTCTGAGAGAATGTGGATAGAGGTTTCCTCCTCTTCCTCGCAGAATCTGCATTCTTCTTTGTCTACTAATCCGAGTTTCTTTAGGTGGCCTCTCAGCCGGCAGTGCCCTGTTAGGATACCCGTTAGTATTCTGAGCTTATTTTTACTTTTACTGACGCAGTCGTCAGATCTCTTCTGGTTATAGTTTCCCCAGTAGTGTCTTGGCCTGCCTCATTCCTTGTAGTCCTATCCAGTATTGGGATCTTTTGTTATTTACTTCTTTTCCAAGTGCATCAAGTATTGTTGGTCATATATTGGTCAAGGTTCATACAGATGTCTAGTCTTTGGGTATAATTTTATTTATAATGTTGATGATGTTTTATGATGCCTTTTTGTAATATATTTTAGAATTAATAGTTCACATCACCTGGCTATATCACGTACAAGCGATACATATTGCTTCTGTGATGCCCTTGTTTATTTATATCTATGTAAATTCTATAAATAAACTTTATTATTATTATTATTGTACTGGTGCTTATTCCGCAGAAGGGTTCAGGTCCGATAAATGGTGTTTCAGCTCCTTTTTTTGCGAGTTCGTCTGCTATTTCATTACCTTCCACTCCAGTGTGTCCCGGAACCCATAGGAGGGTAACAGTGTTGTTCTTACCTAGTTCGTTTAGATTCTCTAGGCACTCCCGAACCATCTGGGCGTGACTACTAAAAGTTAAGTGGTTCGAAAATCTTACTATTTTGAATTTTCTATATTGAAATTAAATTATTATTAAATGGTTCCCGCCTTACCAGAACTCATTCCTTAAAGACCTACTGGGTCGTCCTGTAGAGTTTGAATAATGGTGTTGTGATGTACACACATGAATAATGGAATAAATGTCGTTTACTCTCTCGCACCCGCTCGCCATAAATGGTAAGCGGACGATATCAGATTAGCAACCGAAAGGGATAAGGGACTTTGGGATTCATCGCTGGAGGATATAACGGTAGACCCTCGGATATTAAATTCAATTTTTGTGTTTTTTTTTCTGTTGTTTTTTTTTTGTAGGGCAGGATTTGATATTGAAAATGGACATCAATGTATTTTTAATATGAAGTCCTTTTTCCGGTATATTTTATACATGAAAAACGAAGACTTGAATAAATACATCCAATTTGCACAAGACAATTTCAATTGTAGGGGATTCATCGAGTTACGTATTATAAATTCGTATGTTACTTACCGACAGCATCGGCTATGGTAGAAACTTCCTTGCACGTCAAAAAGAGCGAATAGAAATTGACCATGATGACACCTCTGTTCATCGCTAGCTTCCTCAAAGTGTCATCTGGTACATTTCTAGTGGAATTGCACAGCGCATGCGCTGAGGAGTGACTGAAGATGACCGGCGCTTTTGATTCTTCAAGTGCGTCGCGCATTGTGTTCACAGATACGTGTGACAGGTCGACTATCATCCCAAGGCGGTTCATTTCTTTTATTATACTCTGAAAAAGATAATATTTTAGGGAAATTTCTATAAAGTGTGATGGGGGATCTAATACAATTTTTTATACTACAGATCGTGATTTGACTTTATGACAATACGAATTCAAAATCAGTTGATATATTTGGTTTTTTCGGGAATTGACCACTTTAAAACTACTTGATGTAGATGTTTATTGTTTCTAAGGAACATGTAGAAATGACGTAGAAATGTTTTGTTGAAGAGCAAATTTAAAAATATTGTTTGGTTTTCAATTAGCGCGGTGTCAAATTCTAAATTTGGTTTTTTCGGGAATTGAAATGGCTGAATTTAAAATTCCACCACTTTAAAACTACTTGATGTAGATATTTATTCTTTCTAAGGAATATGTAGAAATGATGTATAAATGTTTTGTTGAAGACCAACTTTAAAAACATTGTTTGGTTTTCAATTAGCGCGGTGTCAAATTCTAAATTTGGTTTTTTCGGGAATTGAAATGGTTGCATTTAAAATTTCACCACTTTAAAACTGATGTAGATGTTTATTATTTCTAAGGAATATGTAGAAATGACGTAGAAATGTTTTGTTGAAGAGCAAATTTAAAAACATTGTTTGGTTTTCAATTAGCGCGGTGTCAAATTCGAAATTTTCTTTTTCACATGTTTCTAAGATACTATCAATTTAAAATTATTTTTAAATTTTGAAAAAATATACAAAAAAAGATTGAAATATTTTTGGGAACACTGAGATTTAATATAATAATTCGTCCTAAAACTAGACCCATTCTAATTGAATAAAAAAAGCGGAGTACTTAATTACTCAAACATAATTTTTTATGATAAAATATTCAGTCGTAGAACAATTCATGAAGTGAAATTCAAGTGCTTTGTTCCCAGACAATTATCTCATAAACGTGCGGATTCGTCTCTGAAATTTCGGAAGAAAAAACTGGCAAAACGGGTCTCGCGTTAAACAAAGGGAGCAAGTAGACACAATTAGGGAAAATAACTGTAACAATAGCATTGTTCGCATTATTTGAGCTCATATTTATTATATCCGTAACATTGCCAAGAATTACGAAATCTTTTCTCCGCTCATATTTACTATACGCCTTACTGATAAAACCACAATAAGTTTTGTGGAACGTTTATAATAATTCAAATACTCGTTTTGAAGCTACAAAAGGGTGAGAACTAACATTTGAATGAACTAAGAAAAAAATGTGGAACAAAAGGTAGCTTAAAACGACACTTGTAAGGCCGGTACAAGATCACGTGTAGGGAATTCAATGCTGTTTATAAATACAACAGCGTTTGTTTCATTTCAATCGTCCCACTAATAACGAAGTTAAACCATTGTATAAAGATAATATAGTAGTATCGCTTTACGGACTTTTATCAGTAGGACTATGTGAACGGAATGTAGACACAAGTAGTATCGCCTTACGGACTTTTATCAGTAGGACTATGTGAACGGAATGTAGATAGCAGCACTCCCTGTGGACACAAGTCATGTCTTTAGGTCATGTCGTTGCTTGAGTGAAATTATAATTTGAAATCTTCTTTTTCATTTCTGCTTGTCTTTTGTTAATGTGTTATTTAGTTACAAAGAAAGGGAATTGGAAGGCGTATGAAACTGAAGGCTAGGGTTGCCAATTTGTGAGTATTTTACTAGCCTGTAAGTAATTTTGTGAGTAAAGGGCAATTGTGAATTGTAATCAAAAGATCAGTAGTATACTATCGATAATGGTAATTATGAAAAATTCTAATCTGAAAATTTCACACCAACATTTTTTAACCAATAAGAAGCTTTCGTTTCACCTCGTTACTGTAGCAACCAAAAAACTTGGCGATAGTATTTTCCTACCCTGGGCTGTACCACAGCGATAGGATTTCTGTCAAGTGTCAAATTATAAGTCTTACGAAAATGTCATGTTATAATTTTTACATTACCATACGAAGTGGTAAAGTATTGTAATCGTAAAAAAAAAGTTCAGCTTTCAGTGGATTTACATGTTTTGAGACCCCCTAAGTCATTTAAGACCATTTCCAGAAAATATATGTATGGAGTATGGAGTATGTAGTCTGGAAAAATTTGTGTGCGCTCTAACTCCAACTGCGATCGGAATTTCCTAACCAAATTTTATATTTAGCATTTTTACAACATGCTAATGAGCTAATTAGATTTTGGGCAAAATCGAACAACCGGAAGTGGGAGTTTACTCTTGAGAATTTTCAGATTTTCGCAATTATTATCGTTTCTATTAAGTTTATGTAAAAATATTAAGAGAAAAAATTTATTTTAAATTAAATTTACTATAAATTTTGTTTAAAAACTTTTTTCAAATTTTGTATTATAAGCGAGTTAAAAATAAAATATGGAATAACATAGTTGCACAATAGCGCAAGCGCAGTAGAAGTGTTTTTTTTTCATGGAGACAATCGTACGCTCTTGCCAGGCATGACCTGCCTTAAATATGTACGAGTAATTGGATTATGAGCCCGTAGGGCCGTTAAAGTATGGTAAAGTCATGTGCATGGCCACATCCGATTTTTTCTATTACTTTGGTGTGAAATTTTCTTACCGAATCTCCCACGATCTTGAATTACTATCTGGAAATATCTCCTCAAGCATGAGTTTTTTTAAAAAAGTATCTCTAGTCTTCGACTCGGGATACTTTTAAAAAATTCATGCTTTCGGAAATATTTCCGATAGTAATTCAAGCTCTAGGGAGATTACTAATGATAATTTATTAAACCCGTTTAACTTTTAAAATTAAAATTTGGAATAAAAAGCACTAAAACTAGAAAGTCAATGTTAAATCGAAATATTTTTTCTTAAAGTATATTTTTTGCAATAGTTTGGTTTCTTGTTTATAATATGGATATTATATGATTGTTTTAGTTAATTTTAAAAGTATAAAATAATTTATTTTTTATTTATTAGTATTTTATTTTCTAGTAGAATTAATAAATTATTATATGTTGTTGCTTGATACTAAACAATTTTCTTTTTTATCTGATGCTGGTTAGACAGATACCTTCAGGTTTTGTATATTAAAAAAAACTGTCTTGCTATTTGTATTTTAAAGTTTTGAGTAATCCACCAAAGTTTTGAAAGTAAATAGGTAAAAGCTAGTTGGCAACCCTGTCGTCGAGAACTCTAGACGCACCAAGACAACATGAGGTCTAGTGGAATTTTCCTGTTTATAGGGTTAATAAATAGTTTTGAATAGATTTGCGTTGTTAATAATTGAAGGTCACCAGAATCTGATGCCCTGCCCAATAATAAAAAATAATCAATAATCAAGTTTTCTTTGAATTTGAATGATTTATTGTAGACTAGGTCCAAACCGATTTTAAATACTCGAATTCATAAAAAAATTCTTAGCAGTATGTGGATGGTCGGAAAATTTAGGGAAAAAATTATAAGTAAATTAAAAAAAATTAAATAATATATGTATTAGGGCCCGTGAATTTTGGGTCCCGGGCCCTGGCTTCATTATTCAATAGTGGGTTTGTAAAATTGATTTAATTGGTTACAAAGTGTTGAGTAATGAAAATTCAACACTTTTAATAATCAATAATCATAAGGCAACTAAATTTAACCAATCAAGATAAATTTTAAATTTGCGACACGAGCTTTAATTGAAACGACAAGTCAAATTAACTTAACTAATTTTTTTTATTTCCATTTCGTATCTCAAAGCTAGTGCAACAATTTACATATGAAAATATCGACAATCAAAATATATTTCCTAACTTGTTCAAGCCGTTAAAGTTCTTTTTAACTGTACCTCTTTCAGTGTAATGAAAAGAGTAGAACTATTTAAGAAATGCAATGCTTCAAGAATGGCCATTTAGCAATGCTGTGAAGGTGGACCTCAACTTGGAGAACTGTGGGAGTTTACACCAGGCGACAACACTTAAAGTTGTTTTAAAATAATATTAGTTATCCAATTGTGGGCCTACACCAATGAAACTATTATTTTTGTTTTTTTTAAATAAATGTGTAATTGTTCTATACGAGTTTTTACTGTAGTCAATTTACTTAGCTGTAATGTTTAACTTTACTGAAGAAATTCATTCAAACAGCTTAAAAATCTATTTCAAAGCTATTTTTCAAATTTTTCCGGGTGATGGTGGAGGGGTATTCAATAACCCCAGGCCTTTCGGATAGTTTTCGCCCTCCTATTTCTAATGTCCAATCGCCGCCACTGATCTAGACTATCCATAGCGCCAGCTTAAAAAATATAGGACGAACTTGTACGAGCCCACCCAAAATTGTTCGAATTTTAATTTCGCCATATGGGAAATCTTAAAATTTGTTCCACGAAAATTTAGATTATTCAAAAATTATTCTTTGCCAAAGTTTGGTCACACGCCACTGTTTCTACTAGAGTGTGTCATTACGCAAAATAACATTATTTGGTCAAAGTTTCTAGATCAAGACAAGCCGTTGGACATTTTGTTTATTTAACTCAAATTCCAAGACACCGCTGTTTAGGATTCATCAGCTGGGTTAGTGAACTGGATTCTATTTTTAATAATTTATAACGACACATTAGTGTTTCCAAATTTTGAGTTTATTTGTTTTATTTCTTAACATATTGAGTTTACGAATATTTAATTGGGTATTTTTGTCCAGCCACTTTAACCTCCAGTGTCACTGGTGTATCTAATGAAAGAAAAGTCTAATTTCATCCTTTTCTCTTAACTTTATTTGGTTGATTAAATTGGGCCGCTTTGATCAGACACCCAGAGCCAGGATGCCGGTGCTGGTGCTGCCGGATACGATGCGGATGAACCCTCCGCCAATTAAATTATGAGGAAGAATATAAAAGACAAGTCTCTATCCGATAGAATTAATCAGATGGGCGAATGACAAAGAGAATATTCTACACGGCAAAAAAATGTGCCAGCGATGTTCTGGAACGTTTTGTTAGAAATTTGTGAACCTCGACTTCAGTGTTTTTAATTTCAAAATATTTTGTCTTACTTAGAAACATTTGTGATTTTGAGTGTCTCAAACTCGTATAATTTTTTTTTGAACAAAGTTACGAAACATTTTTAAAGCCACTGCAAAAACAATGTTATAAAACCATAAAATTAATAATAATAGGTAAATTGCCTTTATTTGCCTGTAAAAAAATACAAACAATAAGTAGGTACATGAGGCGAAGTCTAGCTAGAGCTACTCTATAACCTCAAGTTTACAGGTAATAATATACAAAATTAATAAAACTCAGACATTACACATTTAAAATATTCACTAAATTTTACATCACAAATATCAAAACAATGATACAAAATTACTGACGTTGTAACAAAATTTGCTTATAATTTTGTTTTCAAAAACTGAGACTTCACTCTTAGACTTTGGGAAATACTGTTAAAAACTAAAACTGTAACTGTAACAATTATAAGTAAATGACCGTTTTAAAACTAATTTATTCCTAAAATAAATAGGATTCGACGTCAAAATAATTCGGTATATCAAATAGCCAAGGAGGTATTTATATAAGTTACCTTAAGGCGGCTACTCACACACCTGCTGCAGAGGCAATCTAGGGAGCAAGCCGGTGGGGGAGGAACCTCTACACACGTACCTGCCGTTCAGTGCGACAGTGAACGTAGATTGCTCCTACTGGCTGCTCCCTAGATTGCCCCTGCGGCAGGCGTGAGAGTAGCCGCCTTTAACATACTTGATACATGGTCATATTTTCTTATATCGGACACCGTGGCTCAGATGGTTAGGACACCAGCCTTTATTCTCTGGTCACTGTTCGAAGAGTAGGTACGAATCCTGCCGCATTCAAGTGAAATAAAAATCAGATAAGACTTTGGGCAAGTGCAAAAAGGTATTTGTGCCATACGCAGTTTCATTCACGCCGGTATACAGGCCAGATGAGATCGGATATCTCGTGGAACTGATAGGGGTTGGTGGCACATTTATACACTTGTTAGTCGGTAGATCACCTGCATGACAAAGGCATAGTCCTGGGTTTAAGGTGATTGAGGACCGTGGTTCTGAGCCCACGATAAGCTGTAGGTCCCGTCCAGTTGCAGTTGCAGACGTTAAAATTATCCAAAAAAAAAATATTTTTTCTTACGCCAAAGACAAAACGGCAACAATTATTTTGAATTTTTTTCAATCGAAATTTAGTAATTTGATCTAAGCAAGGATAAAACACCAAAAACCCATAATTAAGAATTGACATCACCATAGTTTCACAAAGTAATTTCCGTAATGTAAAGTTTAAAATACCTCGACCTCTATACAATTGACGTAGAACTAGATACGATTTTTTTACTAAAAGAGTGACATGCTCTTGAAATCGAAGGCAATAGTCATAAATGATTCCTAGATTTCTACAAACAACTATTAACAGTTTTTAATGGTTCATTTTGAATAACTAGTTTTAATTTTTGTTCAACGGTGGCTATGGAGGTATGAGGGCAATATAGCAGAGAATGACATATTTTAGCATTTAGTTTAAGATTATGAAATCCCGATTTATTATTTGAGATGCTAGATTTACAGATTCAGGTACAAATAAAAAATACAGTTGTGTATCGTCTGCAAATGAGTGTAATTTTAAACTATCCAAAGATTTATAAAGGTCAGAAATATATATTGAGAAAAGAAGGGGTCCACGGACAGAACCTTGAGGTTCCCCTGAAGTGATGACTCCCGTAAAATCGGATGTATTCTTGTCAATAATTACTTTTTGATAAATAAAATTTGAAAAATCGTAGGGAAATTTCGTCAAATCCAAAATGTTTCAGTTTAGCACATAGAAGAGCATGATAGATAGTGTCGAAAGCTTAAGAAAAATCTAGCAGAATGACTGATGTAGCTTTTCCCTCATCTAATGACCGAAGTATATTATCGGTTAAGTCTAAAAGTAGTGTCGTTGTACTAAACTCCTTTCTAAAGCCTGACTATATATACAGTGTGACCCATTTAAAATGGAACCACCCCTGTAGAATAAGCATTTTTCAGTCAATTTCAAATTCAATTTTTTTTTTAATACTAAGCATCAAAACTGTATCTTGACACAAATTTTCATAACTTTAGTTTCATTTCCAAGGCACTCTGTTTTTTTTTCTTTGTCAAAAACGGCAAAAGTTTATTAGGCAATTTTTGTTTTCCAATTTGACTACACCACTGGATTCGTAATCGTTATAAATAAAAACCATCAAAATTTCATAAAAAAATATTGGTTAACAACGAAGTTACAACATCTTTAATTTTGGAAACAAAGTATTTGATTGTAATTTTTATTTAGATTATAGACATATTTGAAATTTGGCAACACTGCCCATACAAAATAGAACACCAATGAACTTGTACATAGTCAATAGCTCAATCCTTTCTACAGTTATAACTCCTGAAAATATGGTAATGTCAGCGATTTGGATGTCTTTGAGTAAATATCCTAGCTACTTCTCTTTCACTATGATAATTGTCCCCAGAAATTTTTACAATTTCAATTCTTTCTTCTAATGATAATTGCAGAGCCATTATTAAATGCACGTACCTAACAACTATTAGTTATTTTTGATTAGATGTCAAAATCACAGCCTACTGTTGATTTAGTACAATACCTATACCTAATGAGTTCATCTTGGAAGATCGTACTACTGCATAACTTGAAAATGAATATTTAATTTTCTGTTATTCTCGAATATTATACTTATAACCTACACTTAAATGAATGATTTTAAGGGAATATAATTCGAAAATCCAGTGGCGTAGTCAGATTTTTATTACAAACCGCTACCACCACGAATCGCTGACATTACCATATTTTCAGGAGTTATAACTGTAGAAAGGATTGAGCTATTGACTTAGGATTTCCACTGTACAAGTTCATTGGTGTTCTACTTTGTATGGGCAGTGTTGCCAGATTTCAAATATGTCTATAATCTAAATAAAAATTACAATCAAATACTTTGTTTCCAAAATTAAAGTTGTTGTAACTTCGTTGTTAACCAATATTTTTTTATGAAATTTTGATGGTTTTTATTTATAACGATTACGAATCCAGTGGTGTAGTCAAATTTGAAAACAAAAATTTCCTAATAAACTTTTGCCGTTTTTGACAAAAAAAAACATAGAGTACCTTGGAAATGAAACTGAAGTTATGAAAATTTGTGTCAAGATACAGTTTTTGATGCTTAATATTAAAAAAAAAATTGAGATTGACTGAAAAATGCGTATTCTACAGGGGTGGTTCCATTTTAAATGCGTCACACTGTATGTAACTATGTTGATAAATAACTTTATCTAAAATTTTAGACAGTCCTGGGAGAATGCTTATTAGGCGAAGATCACTAAGGGACTCAGGTTTATTTGATTTAGGTAAAGATTTTATTAACAGAAAAGGGTTAAATAGAGATGTAAATCTTGTAAAAGAAAAAATATATTTTGTTTTTTTGTTTTAAAACTTTATTTATGAGGATGGTAGTAATTTTGTTTTTTCTACAGGGCGGTAAAAGACCCAGGAACGGTACATACTATTTGAGTATTTTAAAATCATTCAAAATCAATAAAATCTGTTCGTTCATAGCTTAGATCAAATAGAGTGAGATGATAGCAGACTTTTAACGAGGCATTACCCTTATCACTCTCACTAGTTGTTTTTCCTTTTTTGTCTAACAAAATTTTGTCCACTTCGTATTGCTTTTGACCCACCACATGCCGGCGTTGTGTGAAAAATGATTGTTTGCACACAATGTCCGTACTTTTAACATTTTTACCTGCTGGCAAATTCATCAGATATGCAAATTAGTTGTACGCGCTTACAAGGATATTTTTTAATAAGGTGTATGTGCTGTTAAATCAATTACAGAAGTTTAATGTATAAAAAGCAATTCGGTTATTACGACTATACGTTAGTCAAAATGACGAAAGTAACATTTTCAAAAAATGCTTTCGACGAGTGAAACACAATACTTTTTCTACAACCCCGTTTATATCATAATATGCTAAAGAATATTTTTATAATTGGAATGCATTTTTTTCATTTTTATTAAACAAAAAAATAAAAAAGCTAAAACAAATATATCTTACACAGTTTCCGAAAATGAATTTACTTGATATGAACTATCCAATCCATGAATTTTTCATATCTCTTTTTAGATTTTACTGGTAATTAATCCAAAGAGGTTTCTTCAGCTTGATTTGCTATTTCTGATGGTGTATTTGTAAAATTTAAATCATTTTCCGAATCAGAAATCATGATAACTTAAAAAACTAACAATACTTTCAGTGCAAACTGACAAGTCTAAATAATTAACGAGGAACGTCAAAATAATGAAAACCAGGCAACTAGATTTTATAGTTTATAGATTTATAGAAAAAAGGTTTCTATACAAGTTACTCATATTAATTTCGTTCGCGCTCAAATTCAAATGCTCAAATGTCAAACTGCAGATAAACAAACAAACAAACATTACGTGTTTCGGGCAGTTCAAATTAATACCTCTAGATCGCATAAAGTTGTGTTAATATCTATAGAAATCTAATTTCCATCCACGACTGAAAATGCGAAGACGTAAGGGACGAGGATTTCGAGGTTATGTATGAAATTGACAGAGTTGATGGGTATAGAACACTCTTAATATCCAGAAAAGAAGAACATTTAAAATACTAAACCACTATGAACTACAGAAATAAAGCATTCATTTTTATCGTTTATAGTTATAGACTGAAAATATAAGAATCCATTTTGATATGACTTCGGAGTTTTTAATTATTTTTTAAGAGGGTCATGACCTCTATGACCTCACGCTTAAACTTGAAATATTAATTATTCGTCCTATATAATGCCTTATGTCGATCCGTGAAAAATTACATGAAAGCAGCGAACAAACAAAAAAGAAAACGAAATACTATCGATAATCTTCGAAGAAGAGCGTCTAACATCCAATGAGTTTATGGGAAAGTTGAGGAAAGTTCGTGGCGGTCGAAGAACAAAGGGCATAAAAGTTTCGCCACTAAACCAGCCATTTATGCACTCTTCAGATTACTGGCTTCATATACAAAATTTATTACTTGGAATTTATGAGCAAACTTTCAATCCTCTTTTGTTTTTCAACTTCCACGGCTTCTTATTTTTAATTTATTCCGTATTATACATCTAAATTGGTTAATGGATTTTTTTCATTATACCTTGTAATAAATAAATAATACATGGTACAAAGTTTTATAAATTTTTAATGGGTATTTTACAGGGGCTGTCAAAATGGATGATGAGAATATAATGGTTCCAATGTGAAAGTTCTTTTTAATATTAAAACCAGTTGAGAATGCTCTTCTAGCATTGCCATAAACCGAACAAATCGTAATTACATTATTAATAAAATTTTAGATTGACAGTTCTCAGTTCTCATACTAATCAACACAGCCAACAGCCACAGTCTACTCGATTTAACCAAAATAGTCATTCACTATGTCTACTTTAAATTCAATGTCATTTTAAACTTCAAAATTTTCATATTTTGGACCCCATTTTAAATGAGTTCCCGAAGTGGTACGGAGAAGCCTACTTTTTGATGCTCTATCAAAATCTGAAGTCAGAATTTTAAAATTCACAAAGACAAAGAATCAACACACATACATACATACACACATACATACACACAGATCGAATTCAGATACTGAACAATTTGTTCGGTGATTCATACATATTCATAAGTCATTTGTCATCACAGAATAAAACTTTGTTTTTGGAAGATTCTTTCATTCGCAAGATTTTATAAATGCCTTGTGTGTGTGTGTGTTCGAGTTTATTGAATAGGGACTTTGTCCATTGGCCTAACCTATTTTAGAGTTGATAATTTGATTTACTTTTTTCCCACCAATATTTGAGGAGTAAGATGGTTTACCAACTTAACATACTTGTTGGTTATACATTATTTACATTATTTACCTTTTTTAACAATTTTACATTATTTGCATTATTTTGTTACATCAGGTTACATATTTTATTTTATTATTGAGTAATATGTTTTATACGTGTTTTTTTTAAATATTTTTTTTAATTTGTTTTGTATTTTTTTGGTTTGGTATTTTAATACGGTTACAATTTTTTTTAAACTTACAGGAACAAGTATTACAGTTTACAAATTAATTTTAAGTTTAATGATATGCTCAAATAGCAACCGCGCCATTTAAATGTAAAAAACGTCCCGGTCAAATTTTCTGAAACGTTGGTATGTTATAAAACTCGATGCACTGACAAAAAGTGTCCATTGGCCCAAACCAATCCTATGGCTAGTTTGCGAAGGGTGTTAAACATCGGAAATACCACTTTTTTTGTTACTAGATTTCTCATAACAGACCTGTTTTATTGGCGTTTATTATAGAAAACATGAATTATGTATTATTTAGCGTTCATATTTTATAAACAATCACCGTAGAATTTGGTTAGTTACAGAGTGGTTCGAAAATAAGTAATATGGTTTTTTGAAGAAATCATTTTTTTGTAACAGCCTTACAAAATGTGGTTACAGAGTGCATATATTAAACAAATGTACGATCTGCCACTCTATGTCATACAGGGTATTAAACTGATTGCAAACAAAATAAAAATTAGAAAAGCTGTATTTTGTGCACCACCCTGTACGAGACCCTGTATTTTAAAAGTTTCTCCGTAAAGTTTATAAATTAATACATTTTCACATTAATAAAAGTTTAGTATTTAACTTAAATTTTGTTGTAATCCATTGACCAGTTTGCCTAAAATGTGTACCCATAGATATTAAAAACATCTTTCAATCGTCAATTTCGGTTTTTCCCAAATATCTCTGAAACCGGACCTGATATTATCACGCACCCCAAATATAGTTAAAATATTTACGAAAAGTCAAAATCTTCTTAGAACAGTTTATTTATCAAAACTATTTTAATACAAGTTTATTTATATAATCAATCGAAAACCCAAACATTTAACCAAACCAGGTCGCGCCGCTAAATTTCGCTGATGTGCAGAATCACGAAAGTCAAGGTTGGGGGGCTCAAGTACGAGTCTAAGCTAGACAGAAAATGTAGGGCGATCCAACCAAAATAATGATTCTGCACATTCAGCTATCTTTGGTTTTAAAAACGTTCCAAGGGGAAAGAGAGGGGGGTATATTTTGCTAGTAGAAGACGCGGAATCGGCGATTCCTCCATTTTGGGGATGGTTTTTTGCCGTTTGAAGGTTGTAGTTAAGTCTAAACTAATTTTGGATAACGCCATCGCGTTCAGCATCCTCGAAAACGAGGGGAAAGATAAATTTTGCCGGTGGTAGACGCGGAATCCAAGATTATCCCATTTTGGGTGCGGTTTTTGGCCGTTTGAGGGTTGGGGTCAAGTCAAAAATAATTTTGGATAACGTCATCGTGTTCATCATCTTCGAAAACGGGGGATAGGGAATATTTTACCGATGGAATATGCGGAATACGCGATTCCCCCATTTTGAGAGTGATATTTGGCCGTCTGGGGGTTGGGTCTTCTCTAAAAGAATTTGAACCACCGCCATCGTGTTCAGCATCCTAGAAAATGGGGGGGAGAGATGATGCTTAAAATATTTGTATATTTTTCCGACTCACAGAATGCACTAATAAGATTTTCGACGTTTAAAAAACCTCCACCTTCGGCGGCAGGTATCTCAAAATCCTTACATTATTTTTTATAGCGCCCATGGAGACATTTAATGAGAAGGATATGACTGATACTTTTCAACAGGTTTGAGCGAGACCCACTTACCCTTTAAAAATTGCGGTGTCCTTTATAGAATATCAGTTTTATGCATTTCTGGAATAATTTTTTTTCTAATATTTCAAGTAAAGATACAGAAGTTTTCCTCCTGAGGGGGGGTTCCAACACCCCCCCCCCCTCCCCCCGCGCAAGTGCCTGATCTAGGTAGAAAACACGATTAACGATCTCAAAATTTAGGAATAAAAATGTTTGATACGATAATCGAGGGAAAATTTTTTAAAATGTAAAATGCATAAAAAAAATTTTTGAGTAGGTATTAAAATTTTGAAAAAAATAGGTAATTCGGTTAGAAAAACCGAACTAAAACTAAAAAAAACGAACTAAAAATGTAAGATATTTTTTACGATTATTGAAGGAAAAATCGAATTTTTTAATTCTTAAATCCATAAAATAAAATAAAACGATGGCCATGATGACTTCAAATCTAGATGTATTTTTTTAATGCTGAACAACTTTTCTAAATAACATTTCCCGAGATTTTTCAAAATAGGGGTACTTTACTCTTGTCTCAAAATCAAATTTTTGAATGCTCCTCGTATATTACGAGTGTTTTACTATATTTTGTTGATGCATGTTTACTTTTAGGGGATGCATAAACTTTTATCAAGAATAACTTTTTGTCGAAAAACGCTTAATAAATAACCCTGTGCAATGTTATATTATATTTTATGTTGCTACCGACTTTGAGTTTTTCGATTGTTCTTTCAAAAATTTCAGAAATGGAGAATTTATTTTTCACTAAAAAAATACCCAATCCTTGCCACTAAAATACCGAATTCGCAAACCATCCTCGTTTTTATTCCCTCTATCGAATACGCTAAATACCAAAGAAATACATATGGCGAAAATATTACCAACATTAAAAAAATTAAAATAATTACCTTTCCAAAGCTGGTGAGTCCGCCGTGTTCCGGTTTTTTTCCCGGCAAATCTGCATGTGAACAATCGGCCCTGAAAACAACAAAAAATGAAAAACAAAAAGGCAAAAGGAAAAAGAAGGGAGTTTTGAATTTAAATAGGTTTCCCCGCATATATTAGCATTGTAGCGGTAACGGAAATATACATGAAAATGCATTTATGTGCGAGTTTGTGGGTAAACTCTAAGATGCGGTTAACTAAATAAAGCTGAAAGTTCGCTAATGCAAAACGAAATATTATTCTCAACAGTCACAGAGAGACAGTTCGTAAAATTTATATGGAGTTAGGGGTAAAGCTTTTCTCTCTCTCAAATGTCATCGAGCGAAAACCGCCGCGGGGGTAAAAGAACACATTTTCTTGTTTCAGTGCGAATCGGATTCACTTTGACCTTTGAATAGATAGAAATAAATATTTAGATAAAACGTGGTATAAAAAAGGATACAATAACCTCTATTATCATCTGCAATTCATCATTGGGCCGCATCGACACCAAAGTAACATTGTTGCATACATTGTTCTCCAAATTTAATCTATAAAATTTGAGAGGACGAGTGGTATTTAGAAAGGTTATTTTTTGGATCATTTTTTAATTAACCACAGAGAATAAGTATAGTCATTTATGCAAAATACACTTTCACACAAATGTTTAATATTTTCTTTATCGATTTAAATTGAAACATCAAATATTGAGCTGTTATAGATTTAAATACAGGGCCACCATGGCATGCGCGATTGCGTTTGGCTTAATTAGGTTAGACTTCGACATTTGTCAGTTTTAAAGGGATTTATGGATTTATGGATTTCTGTGTAATTTGAAGTGTTTAGCTATTCAAAAACTGATGTAGAGTGTTGAAGTGAATTATGTGTGTGTTAAAGCGATTTGAAATAAACGAATAAACAGGTTAGTTTACAAATACATTTTGAAATTTGGGTATTAACATAGATTTGTAATACATTTTGGTATAATAATAATTGATAATACTAAATAAAAGTTGCTAAATGTTTATATTTGACAATTCAAAAAACGTAGGTAACAAAGTTTTATCGAAAAAACAAAAACGAAGAGGCTGTTTTATCAAAGGTAATACCACGACTCCTCCAAATTTAATCTATAAAATTTCAGAGGACGAGTCGTATTTGAAAGGATTATTTTTTGAATCATTTTGTATTAAAAACAGAGAACATAGTCATTTATGCAAAAGACACTTTACACACAAATATTGAAAATTTTCTTTACCAATTTAAATTGAAACCTGAGCTGTTATAGTTTTACATACAGGGCCACCAAGGCGATTTTTTTACTGGCTACCCCGCGAAACGGCGCCTTAATAAAAGCGAAGAAGAAGAATGAAATGAAGTCTTTCTTAATTTAATTAATTTTAAGTTTAGTGTTAAAGTGAGGTATGTAAAAATGTTAAAGGCGTTTTAAATAAACTAATAAAAACAGGTTAGTTTACAAATACATTTTGAAATTTGGTTATTAACATAGATTTGCAATACATTTTAGTATAATAATAATTGATAAATATTTACATTTGACATCTCAAATAGGTAAACACAGTTCAATCAAAAAACAAAAACGACGAAGCGGTTTTATCAAAGGTAATACCACGAGTCCTCCAAATTTTATCGATTAAATTTTTGGTTTTCACGAAAACGGCTTTATTTGGAAAAACCACGAAAACAAACTGATTGATAAAATCACGAGTCCGCAGGACGAGTGATTTTATCTTAAATCAGTTTGTTTGAGTGGTTTTGCCTAAAATAAAGGCGTTTGAGTATGAAGATCAAAAATTTAATCTATAAAATTTCAGAGGACGAGTCGTATTTGAAAGGATTATTTTTTGAATCATTTTGTATTAAAAACAGAGAACATAGTCATTTATGCAAAAGACACTTTACACGCCAATATTGAAAATTTTCTTTACCAATGTAAATTGAAACCTGAGCTGTTAGGCTGTTATAGTTTTACATACAGGGCCACCAAGGCGATTTTTTGACTGGCTACCCCGCGAAACGCCGTAAATAAAAGCGAAGAAGAAGAATGAAATGAAGTCTTTCTTAATTTAATTAATTTTAAGTTTAGTGTTGAAGTGAGGTATGTAAAAATGTTAAAGGCGTTTTGGCGTTAATAAAAACAGGTTAGTTTACAAATACATTTTGAAATTTGGTTATTAACATAGATTTGCAATACATTTTAGTATAATAAAAATTGTTAAATGTTTACATTTGACATTTCAAAAAGGTAAACACAGTTTAATCAAGAAACAAATACGAAGAAGCGGTTTTATCAAAGGTAATACCACGAGTCCTCCAAATTTTATCGATTAAATTTTTGGTTTTCACGAAAACGGCTTTATTTGGAAAAACCACGAAAACAAACTGATTGATAAAATCACGAGTCCGCAGGACGAGTGATTTTATCTTAAATCAGTTTGTTTGAGTGGTTTTGCCTAAAATAAAGGCGTTTGAGTACGAAGATCAAAAATTTAATCTATAAAATTTCAGAGGACGAGTCGTATTTGAAAGGATTATTTTTTGAATCATTTTGTATTAAAAACAGAGAACATAGTCATTTATGCAAAAGACACTTTACACACAAATATTGAAAATTTTCTTTACCAATTTAAATTGAAACCTGAGCTGTTAGGCTGTTATAGTTTTACATACAGGGCCACCAAGGCGATTTTTTGACTGGCTACCCCGCGAAACGCCGTAAATAAAAGCGAAGAAGAAGAATGAAATGAAGTCTTTCTTAATTTAATTAATTTTAAGTTTAGTGTTGAAGTGAGGTATGTAAAAATGTTAAAGGCGTTTTGGCGTTAATAAAAACAGGTTAGTTTACAAATACATTTTGAAATTTGGTTATTAACATAGATTTGCAATACATTTTAGTATAATAAAAATTGTTAAATGTTTACATTTGACATTTCAAAAAGGTAAACACAGTTTAATCAAGAAACAAATACGAAGAAGCGGTTTTATCAGTATAAAACACAATGATTGGTTAGGATCCTGAGCTGTTATTGGCTGAAACCACAAAATCTGACTGTATTGACAGATGAAAAAAATAATCAGTATAAAACACAATGATTGGTTAGGATCCTGAGCTGTTATTGGCTGAAACCACAAAATCTGACTGTATTGACAGATGAAAAAAATAATCAAAGGTAATACCACGAGTCCTCCAAATTTTATCGATTAAATTTTTGGTTTTCACGAAAACGGCTTTATTTGGAAAAACCACGAAAACAAACTGATTGATAAAATCACGAGTCCGCAGGACGAGTGATTTTATCTTAAATCAGTTTGTTTGAGTGGTTTTGCCTAAAATAAAGGCGTTTGAGTATGAAGATCAAAAATTTAATCTATAAAATTTCAGAGGACGAGTCGTATTTGAAAGGATTATTTTTTGAATCATTTTGTATTAAAAACAGAGAACATAGTCATTTATGCAAAAGACACTTTACACACAAATATTGAAAATTTTCTTTACCAATTTAAATTGAAACCTGAGCTGTTATAGTTTTACATACAGGGCCACCAAGGCGATTTTTTGACTGGCTACCCCGCGAAACGGCGCCGTTAATAAAAGCGAAGAAGAATGAAATGAAGTCTTTCTTAATTTAATTAATTTTAAGTTTAGTGTTATGTTATGTAAAAATGTTAAAGGCATTTTGAAATCAACTAATAAAAACAGGTTAGTTTACAAATACATTTTGAAATTTGGTTATTAACATAGATTTGCAATACATTTTAGTATAATAAAAATTGTTAAATGTTTACATTTGACATTTCAAAAAAGGTAAACACAGTTTAATCAAGAAACAAATACGAAGAAGCGGTTTTATCAAAGGTAATACCACGAGTCCTCCAAATTTTATCGATTAAATTTTTGGTTTTCACGAAAACGGCTTTATTTGGAAAAACCACGAAAACAAACTGATTGATAAAATCACGAGTCCGCAGGACGAGTGATTTTATCTTAAATCAGTTTGTTTGAGTGGTTTTGCCTAAAATAAAGGCGTTTGAGTATGAAGATCAAAAATTTAATCTATAAAATTTCAGAGGACGAGTCGTATTTGAAAGGATTATTTTTTGAATCATTTTGTATTAAAAACAGAGAACATAGTCATTTATGCAAAAGACACTTTACACACAAATATTGAAAATTTTCTTTACCAATTTAAATTGAAACCTGAGCTGTTATAGTTTTACATACAGGGCCACCAAGGCGATTTTTTGACTGGCTACCCCGCGAAACGGCGCCGTTAATATAAGCGAAGAAGAATGAAATGAAGTCTTTCTTAATTTAATTAATTTTAAGTTTAGTGTTATGTTATGTAAAAATGTTAAAGGCATTTTGAAATCAACTAATAAAAACAGGTTAGTTTACAAATACATTTTGAAATTTGGTTATTAACATAGATTTGCAATAGTATAATAAAAATTGTTAAATGTTTACATTTGACATTTCAAAAAAGGTAAACACAGTTTAATCAAGAAACAAATACGAAGAAGCGGTTTTATCAGTATAAAACACAATGATTGGTTAGGATCCTGAGCTGTTATTGGCTGAAACCACAAAATCTGACTGTATTGACAGATGAAAAAAATAATCAGTATAAAACACAATGATTGGTTAGGATCCTGAGCTGTTATTGGCTGAAACCACAAAATCTGACTGTATTGACAGATGAAAAAAATAATCAGTATAAAACACAATGATTGGTTAGGATCCTGAGTTATTATTGGCTGAAACCACAAATTCTAACTGTTTTGACAGATGAAAAAAATAATCAAAGGTAATACCACGAGTCCTCCAAATTTTATCGATTAAATTTTTGGTTTTCACGAAAACGGCTTTATTTGGAAAAACCACGAAAACAAACTGATTGATAAAATCACGAGTCCGCAGGACGAGTGATTTTATCTTAAATCAGTTTGTTTGAGTGTTTTTGCCTAAAATAAAGGCGTTTGAGTATGAAGATCAAAAATTTAATCTATAAAATTTCAGAAAACGAGTCGTATTTGAAAGGATTATTTTTTGAATCATTTTGTATTAAAAACAGAGAACATAGTCATTTATGCAAAAGACACTTTACACACAAATATTGAAAATTATCTTTACCAATTTAAATTGAAACCTGAGCTGTTATAGTTTTACGTACAGGGCCACCAAGGCGATTTTTTGACTGGCTATTCCGCGAAACGGCGCCTTAAATAAAAGCGAAGAAGAAGAATGAAATGAAGTCTTTCTTAATTTAATTAATTTTAAGTTTAGTGTTAAAGTGAGGTATCTAAAAGTGTTAAATGAATGTTGAAATAAACTAATAAAAACAGGTTAGTTTACAAATACATTTTGAAATTTGGTTATTAACATAGATTTGCAATACATTTTAGTATAATAATAATTGATAAATGTTTACATTTGACATCTCAAATAGGTAAACACAGTTTAATCAAAAAACAAAAACGACGAAGCGGTTTTATCAGTATAAAACACAATGATTGGTTAGGATCCTGAGTTGTTATTGGCTGAAACCACAAAATCTGACTGTTTTGACAGATGAAAAAAATAATCAGTATAAAACTCAATGATTGGTTAGGATCGTGAGCTCTTATTGGCTGAAACCACAAAATCTGACTGTTTTGACAGATGAAAAAAATAATCAAAGGTATTACCACGAGTCCTCCAAATTTAATTTATAAAATTAGAGAGGATGAGTGGTGTTTGGAAAGTTTATTTTTTGAATCATTTTGTATTAAAAACAGAGAAAGACACTTTACAGTCTTTTCGCTCAAATATTCAATATTTTCTATAAAAAACGAAATATTCATGTAATTGATTGTACACCTACCAACGTAATACAAGTTGCCTATCTAGTAGTATTTAAGATTATTTATATAAGGGTAATGTTTAGACTTTGACATTATTTGTCAGTTTTAAACGGATTTATGGATGGAGCTGTGTTGTGTGTTAAAGCGATTTCAAATAAACAAATAAAAACAGGTTAGTTTACAAATATATTTTGAAATTTGGGTATTAACATAGATTTGCATTACAATAATTGATAATACTAAATAAAAATTGTTAGATGCTTATATTTGACAACTCAAAAAAAGTAAACGAAGTTTTATCAAATAACAAAAACGAAGAGGCGGTTTTATCAGTATAAAATTCATTAATTGTTAGGATCGTGAGCTCTTATTGGCTGAAACCACAAAAATCTGACTGTTTTGACATTTACGATTTTAAAAGATGTTCAAAATGAAATTCATTTGCCTCAATACACTTTTCTCGGCGAATGTTTAAATGTGTTATGGACTTTTTTATTGTCAATGGGTTATTTCTGATAATATTGCAACAGCGAATAATTCTATCAATAAGCTGTTGCCGCTTATTTATATTTTCTGCGTAGACCAGCTGTTTTAAATGCCCCCAAATGTGATAATCAACTGGATTATAATCTGGGGATCTTGGTGCCCATGAAATAGGACCTCCTCGTCCTATCCATCGGTTTCCATAAATGGTATCTAAATGTTGGCGTGCAGCAACGGAAAAATGAGGTGATGCACGATCATGCTAGAAGTAGATCCCTCGTAGGCCCACATTAGTAAGTAGATTGGGTAAGATATTCTGCAAAAAATTTAAATAACCATGTCTTGTTAGTGTACCATCAAAAAAATGGGGTCCTATTAAATGAGTGTTGATGACATCCAGACATTTACAGAGAATCTTTGTTGCGAGCGATATTCTCGAATCGCATGTGGATTTTCTTCAGCCCATACGTGCGAATTTCGCGAATTATTTATTTCATCTCTGGTAAATTGTGCTTCATCGCTGAATAAAGTTCTGTACAATACAAGTCGGTGATTCGCAACCCACCTTGAAAATGCTAGGCAGTGGATTTCATCTCCAGGATGTAACCGTTGAACTAATTGTATGTGGTACGGATGTAAGTTATTTTTTCGCAACACTCTACTTACTTTGGATTAGGAAACACCTAATTGTACTCCTACTTTTCTGGTACTTATTTTTGGATTTAAGTCCACAGTATTTGTCTTCTAAAACATAATCTACATTTCATTTTGATTTTATTTAAGGGAAGGTATCATTGTTTTTCAAGAAATTAAAAACGATCCGAACGTTTGATGACTGGGTATTCGGAGTTGAGGGAATCGCCTTTCAAACTCTCTTGCGGCAGCCCTACCGTTACCATTACAAAAGCCATAAACAAAAATAAAAACACCCTATGAATACCGAACGTAATTGGCTTATTCATTATTAAAACTAAGATCTAATGTCAAATTACACAAACATTTTCAACCGCGATCATGTCAAATTGTCACAGCCTGCTGCAGTATGTATTACATATCAGAAATAACCCATTGACAATAAGAAAGTCCATTACACATTTAAACATTCGTCAAGAAAAGTGTATTGAGGCAAATGGATTTCATTTTGAACATCTTTTAAAATCGTAATGTTTATTAAATTGTTTTTTACTTTGTTCCGCATTGTAAAAACTGTTTTGTTTTTGGTTATTGTTATTTATTTTATTTCTTAATTTATGAATAAACATTTCTTGGGGTTGTTAATTTCATTCCGATTAAAATAATTACATATGATTTTCTCTGAAGCAAATGACAAAACTAGGTCAATGCAAACATTTTCAATCTAATTTCAGTCTATTGCGGGTGGAAAAAGTTACATACAGGGTGAATTTTTGACATGAACCAGATATGTCAGAATTCTGGTATTTACTATACTGGAATACAGTGTGTGTCGTTATTGTTTATTTTAAAGATTTCTTTATCATTACTAAACATTATTGTACAGTAAGATATTTCATTATCGCCAATTTTCAATTTGACTTTAAAATGAATCTTTAATTAAAAATGTAAGGCAAGTGTAACAAAAATTTCAAACATCCAGATTTAAACACTTCATGTACAGGGTGAATTATTGCAATTATAGCAATTCAACAAATTTTCGCGAAGCCGGCCCTGGAATTTTTTAGTTCTGAATATGTCAGTTAGTTGTTAGACACTTATACACACTTTTATCAAAAAATGAAACAAATCGACTTAATCATTGAAAAAATATGACCAAACATTATTTTGGCCCAAATCCATAAATCGCTCTGTACATTATTAAAGAAAAACAGAAGACATTTTTTAATGGTCATTTGGTAATCCCCTAAGGTGCCTCTGCTTATGGTAGAAGTATGTACAATTCCTCGTGACTCACCCTGTATAACCGCTTTCCCGAACCACCCTGTATTTATACGAATTTCCTCTTAGGAATAAACCAACTGGACAGAAACATTAGACTCGCAAATGAAAAAGAAAACTCCTTAGAGTAAAACGCATCCTTTTGAGGGACCCTTTTCGGCGGTGGCAGTTTGAGTTGGGTTGTAGTAAAGGGAGGATGAGGGCAGTTTGTATCCCATCGCGTGAATTCTGCGGAGCATTACAAGATAAGTACAGTCTGTGATTAATTATGATACTTGGACATGATCTATGTTCCGGGATACTCCGGGACTTTAATTTTATCAGAAAGTTTGCGAGTTGGCGTAGCTGGTAAGCGGAGCATTAGTTTGTGGAAACCGTAATTTGCACCGAGCCAAAGAGTTTAATGGAGAGGATGACATATCGTTTTTGTACATCCGTTACCGCTTTTCTTTTACCATTAACATATTTGTCATAAGCGCATATACAGCACTTAATTTTTAACTCGGACCGTCGTAAAAAAATGATGCAGTCTTGTTGATATCAATTTATTCCAACGCTTGTTACTATGGAAAAATTCCGTGTCACAACTAAAAGCCGTTAATTTACCGTCGATCGCCAAAACTTGACTAGTAGAAAACTTGGCAATAGTTAGTAGACAGTGTCTGTCAATAAGTACGTTTGCCCTCTCCGTTAACCTGAGTATTAATTAAATGGAGTAGATTTGGGTTTTGAAAACAAAGTCGCACTTTTCGAATTTTTTTTTTGTGATTTCATTGATTCGAGGTCGCTCTTTCACGTAATCACTATATGGAAGCTCACATCATCTCTCTTCTCTTTCAAATACTATTCCGGCATCTAATTTCACGGCGGCTGAGCTAGCACACTCGCTTTTATAAATATATCACGCACACCTGCAGGCTCTAATATAGATATATAGAGATTTGGGGTAAAAAAATCTTGAAAGAGAATTGATTGCCCTTGAAAATTAGCCTAGCACGAAGTCACTAACTCTGTCCCTTGTCGTTCTACAGGGTAAAACGCTTTTACCCCCTTTCCTCTCTTCCTAATTATCGAGTTCTTGTACACTTTACTCTTTTCCGAAATTCTGTTGCTATTTGTCCAAGAAAATCATCATCTTTTTAATACATCCTGTAACAGGAGAGAATTAATCAGTGTTTGCCCTCCCCCTCTCTTTCTAATCGACCTAGCGACTTGAAATTTGGAGGCAGTATTGGGTCATGACTAAATCAAGTCTCTAAGTCACTTTCTTCCCTGCAAAAAACGCGAGCACGGCTCCAGGTGTGTTCTGGCCGCGGCCAAATTCCGTATACCTTAAAATCCCAATATCTCGGGAACCGCTAGACCGATTTCGACAGGTCAAAATTCAGTTAATGCGTTTTCACTAGCACTTTATTTTATCTCAAGAAATCGTTTCGATCCGAATAAAACTCAGCAAGTGATGAGAAAAACCGATTTCCCATATCTTTACATGTTAATCCCCCCCCCCCTCCACACCTCCAGTTTTAGTTTCCATATAGTGATCACGTGAAAGAAATGAAATCAAAATTTTTTTTCCGAAAAGAGCGACTATGAATCTAGATAAAGTTTGATAATACCAGTAAAAGTGCATAATATAAGTCAGTTGGTATAAAAAAAGTATAAAGTGTTATGAACGGTTTTCTCAATCCCAGTAGAGTTAAAGATCATAAATTGCCATAAAACATTATCACATTGAACATCTACCTAATTAATTAGTTTAAAGAAAAATAGTTCGACGTGGCAACCTCGTAAAAAAAGGATTAAAAAAAAATAACTCACCATGGCGTGTTGCAAGTGGACGTAAGCGTCAAATATCTAACTCCGACGTGATAGAGGGTCCTTAGAACGGCCAAACTTCCAGCCAATGAGTGACCTCCTTCAACTCCTATCAGAGAACAAAGTTGGCGTTTTTTGTACGCGTTCTTGATTTCTGGAAAATAATTTAACTTTTATTAGGACCTTCGCTTCGGTGCCCCGTTTTCTGCTTGATGGAAACTGAGAAGAAAAATAATTTTTAGAGTATATTAATTTAAAAAAAAAACTAAAAACAAAAAAATAAAAAACGTTGTCGAAAAAAAAAGTCGGAAGAGTTTTTGTAGAAAATGTATTTTATTTTAATAGCAGAATCAGTGTCGTAACTTGGAACATTGGCTCCCAAGGCAAACACCTGATTTTGCGCCTACCCCCTCCACAAAAAAAAGATATATAAAATTTTTTAGATGCCAATGAAATTAAATTGGTAAGTAGCGTTGACTTTATTACACATACATTTTATTGCACCAACATGTGAGTTAAATTATTCTAATAAAAGTTAAAAGATAAAATTGCTAACATTAACGGTTCATTACAAAGACGTTTTAAAAAATTATTTCCATGCTCCGGCGCCGTGTTTTAGACTAAAACGTAATTTTCCGCGATTTCTCGTTAACAAATTTGTATATAATTTCATCCTAATCAATCTTTTCTGCAGCTTCATATTCAATTGACAATATGGCTAAATTTGTCAAGCGCTTCTGCCCTATTTGCGATCTTAAATACAGGGAGACCCAGGGGTGTGTGCATGCTCCATAACTTTTTTCTACCCAAGCTATCGATGTCATGTTTTTTTAAACGATAGAACCGACAATGAGGCACATTCTAAAAATATTTCTATTTATATACAGGATGTCCGAAATAAGATACCCAACTAAGTTCTGTTTTTTAAATGGCAACCCCCCCATTTTTGTTACATATTTAGATTCGCCATTAAATTGTCGATATAACGCACCTAGGTTTCTTCGAGTTATGTCAATTTATGTGTCAAAATAGCGTTTTGCAGAGATCCACAAAAAAATTCAGAACTTCAGAACTGTTCAAGATAATTTAATCAACGTTTTTCCAGTCGATTCCTTAAGCTTTAGCACATCATCAATATAACACAAGGCAATGTAACAAATACCACGTACCTCTTTACAAATATAATATCTCGCTAAAAGCACCAAATTGTTTAGCACTTAAAATTTATAATCACTTACCTGAAGATGTGATTCATTGTCCAAATTTAGTAAATTTCAAATCTAAATTAAAACGTTTTCTGCTGAGACAATCTATATATAGTTTAGATGAATTTTTTGGTAACTAAAGAGACGTCTTATTTATATATTATAATTGTATGTAGTGTAATACCCTTTGTTTCTCATTATCTCTTTTTAATTCAAGTACCTAACTTTGTTCTTTTAGATAAATATTTTATTTATTTGTATCTTCATCTATTTTTTTTTGTTACTTAGATTTCTTTGTAAACTCGACGATTCCTATATATGTAATGTACATGTCAACAGGTTAATAAACGTTTTTATTTTATTTATTTATTTATCTTTCGAGATGTAGACGAACTCGGAGTCGATGTTCTATCGCCTACTACGATTTTTTGAAAATGACAAATTACAAATAGCAATAACTCGACTTTTTCAAATGCATCACCCTATATTTTATTACATCATTGCATGGCACTTTTTAAGAGCTTTTTTCTGATATAGGGTTTGTGGGGTTTATTTTGTAAAACTTACGAGATTTATGCAAAAAAAGAAATGTTTGACGGTTTATTCGAGAAAAAAAGGAATCTAGTAGGCCGCTGTCGTGAAACTTGACAGATTCATACAATTTTGAAAAGAAAATGTTTCAACAAAGTGAAATTGTAATAGAAACAGAAATACATTACAAAGTAAACAATTTGCAAGAACATGAAAGAATGATTAATAGGAGACATTATAAACATTCTTAATTTTTGATTTGTAATTTATTTCTGTTTCTATTACAATTTCACTTACTTAAATTCCAAGTCGGCTGCTGAACGAAAGAGCAACACAAGGTATATTCATTTGCGTGTTTGTAGTCCAAGATATTTGCCGACACCAGTAATCTGATATTTGTAATCCCACTCCTAATTTTTTGACTTGTTTTGATAAAATCAAGAAAACTTTCTTCAATAGTACATTTTCCGTCTTTAATCTGTAAGTAACGAATTCTGAATCTGTATCTGTAAAGCTAGAAGGGTGGGTCACCCCACAGCACGTAGGCCATTGTGCATCCTTCTGAGGTTGAGTCTTCCTTCTAGCTCGTCAGCCAGCCTACTTGTTTAAAGTAAGTGATGACGTCGCCTGAAGGTAGCTCCCTCATGTTGGTATGTGTTAGCCTCTGCTCGCCGAAAAGAAAATGTCTTATTTGTGAGAGTGTCGGGAATTCGCAAAGAATGTGTTCGACAGTCTCGTCTTCCTGTTCACATCCTCTACACAGTGGAGTGTCAGATAACCCCATCCTGTGGAGGTATTTTCGCAGATGACAGTGGCCAGTCAGGATACCTGTGGCTGTGTGCAGGTTCTGTCTGTTAATAGTCATGTATTTTTTGGCTGTTTCGCTGTTCGGATACTGTAATAGTTCCTTGACTAGCTTGCAACTTGTTTCGTCGTCCCATCTACCCTTAAACTTTTCAAGGGAGTGCTTCTTTAGTATGTCCGCCACAGATGATGCTGATAAGCCTATGAAAGTGCCAGGTCCCAAGAGAAGTTACGAATTATTTAAGCCATTTGTTCTGTGCGAGTGACGTCTGGTGTACAGTTAAACAATATGCAGTAGTACTTCGCTTTTTAGACTTCTAAACCTTAAAGTTAGGGAACGCTTCTATCTGTCTGACTGTCCGTCTGTCCGCCTGTACGCATTTATAAGTCAGCTTCCAGAACCGATAGAGACTAACGGACAACGGTGAACTTAGGATACCTTGAATGTGTGCACGCCTAAATTTCAGCTTTCTACGACGATTTTGTTTAGTTTAGAAGTCTATTGTTCCCGCTCTCTAGCGGGTGCCGTTACTACTTGTTTAATGTATGAAATTATTTCATTTCTAACTGCAGAATAGAGTAACTTACAGTGCCGGTCCTAGACATTTTTCTAGTGGATGCGAACAATGAAGAATATCACCAACTTTTGATTTTTACCCTACAATAGACTCTATTAAAAATACAAAAATGCCGTAAAATTTTTTTTTGATACGTCTGATAGTTTCCGAGATATTTAATTTTTTAGCTAGGCGTGCGACGACGCGAAGTCATCGGCTGCTGTCACTTTACAACGGTCGGTCAATGCGTGCTCTGCTCCCGACCTGTGTAAATGGACCAGAATTTACCCGAATCGATCCCCCTTCTTTTTTGAGGATACTGAACACGAAAGCGGTATCAGAATTTCTCTTTTCGCCAGCCGAACCCCTAGAACTGCCAAAAACTACCCCCTAATGTGGTTTTCACTGTAAAAACGTCTTTCCCCTCTTTTTCGAGGATGCTGAGCACGGTGGTGTTGTTGAAAATTACTTCCGACCCTCACCAACTCCTCCACCGGCCAAAACTCACCCCCGACGGGGATGTTTTTTTTCTTTAAAAGCGGCAAAACGCCTGTTTCCCCGTTTTCGAGGATGCTGAACACGATGGTGGTGTTGAAGATTACTTCCGACCCTCACCAACCCTTCCAAAAGACCAAACCCACCCCCGAAGCCGCTGATATAAAGTAAAATTCACCCCTTTAGGGGATGAATTTTTGGCCAGTGGAGGGTTGGTGAGGGTCGGAAGTAATCTTCAACAACACCACCGTGCTCAGCATCCTCGAAAACGGGGGGAAAGACGTTTTTTTACAGGGAAATGATGTAACCGCTTTAGGGGATAGTTTTTGGCCATTTAGGAGTTGGCCTGGCCTAAGGAAAAATTCTGATACCGCTATCGTGTTCAGCATCCACGAAAACGAGGGGGGGAGGTACTCTCGATCCGGGTAAATTTTGGTCCATGTTCTTCCGACTCATACAAGTTATCAGATTGTCCTTGTTCAAAACCGGCATCCATATCTTATACTAACACTAGTGCAATACTGGTTCACGTAAAAACTTAAGTTAAAAAGGTTATTGTGGTCGAACATAGAGAACATCCGATAGCAAAGCAATGAATGAGTGTACGGTGAAAACGTTGCGTTGTAAAATGACGTCACGCGAGCATAGCGCGCTCACACGAAATATTTGAATAGGACGGAAACTAACATTGTCATAAGTTTAACACTACTTGCCTGATTTTAATGAAACAAAAACAGGCGTATTTCTAAACATTTAGGCTACACGGTTAGGAAGTTTCAAGTCATTTAACAGACCCAGTGATATTCTTCATTCACTGGCGCCCCTCATACCAGTGGCTTAGTTTGGGGGGGCGTAATACCGGGGGATCTGGGAGAATTTTTAAAATTTGAGTAGTCTAAAACGCTATTTTGGGATACTTTTTATTACATTACATTCAGAAAAAATTTTTACAATCTGCGGCGCCCGCCTGCGGCCGCATCCTTCGCGTACGCCTTAAACCGGCCCTGGTAACTTAATAAACTATCCTTTGGTGATAGATGAAGTATGTGCAGCAACCCAAAATTTCTAGCACATTAAAAAAAATTCCTGATTTTCGGTTACCAATTTTACCTGTAAGAGCTAAGTTGTTCTTTGCGTGCTGTTATGATTTTGTAAATTTCTAAAATGACAATCGATCTCAGACCTTCGTAGATAGAGCTTGCCGATAGTCGTAATAGTTCGGCGGCAAAGTTCGAAGGTTGAATGCTAAAGTAAGTCGATTGAATAACTTTTTTTTGTTTAAAGGTGTTTACTATATTCTTGCTTCAGAGAAAAAATTCAAACTAAATAAGTACTTATCCAATATTGGCATCAAATTGCACCCCTGGCGTGGGCACTGGTTGCCCTGCTTTAGTTACGACACTAAGCAGGATACACAAAAAACGTTTTGCCTCACATTTCTACTTCATCTCTTATATTTAATAAAAAATATTTGATCTTCATCTTATCTCGTAAATTTTTTTTATTATGTAATTAGACACGTTAAAAACATTTTCTTAAGTGAACTTTTATAGTAAAGTATCTGGAAGAATCGACGTCGTTAAAAATCTTTATTGCACAGAATTAATTTACAGGTACCGGCGTTTTCGTCCTTAATTCCTGTAATATCCTGAACCGAGGCCGTAAAGGTTACAAATTGCTAATAATCGACATTTTCGAATCGTTTAGTGGATTGTTTTTTTATTTTTTCGATACGACGACATTTTAAACACAATGTTTTCGTTGCAGGAAATACAGCAGGAAAATAAGAAAAAGGGATTTATTGCTTTGCGCGAAAAGAATGCCGTTTATGGACAAAGGTTTATCACGAAGTCAGAGGCGAAGGTTTCACGATTTTTCATGTTGATTTTTAGGAATCATCAGGAAAAAATCATACAAAGAGACGAATTTGTTTTATTCCGTTAACCAGATTACGTACAATCTTTGTCCTAACGAAGTATTTAAAAGTTAAATTTATAATCGTGCATACTGACAGAGTGTATAATATAGGCCATTTGGTATGAAAGAGAGTTAAAATGTGGAAATATTAATATGTGCAAAACAGTCGAACAAAAACATTTTGAAGATGTTCCAGTCGAAACCTTTTCGGAAGTAAAGTATGGGTGGTATGTGTCAAACCGTACAAATAACATACCCCTTAGATGATCATATATGCTACGCTAGATACGGTATTCAGGTTATTTGTTGTGGTGTACAGGAGGGAGTTAGAGTACCATCCCACTGATTGGTCGATTTCAAATTTCGACGATACCCGCTCATATCGTAAATTTTGACAGATGTCAGATATTCTGTTTTTTGGGAATTATTGTGCCAATCTTGTGTATTTTTATAGTTTTTTGAAAGTTTTTGCTAGGTACAATTAGTTTAGAGAACAGTTGTCGCATTTCTCAACAAAATGCCAAAGCCTTGTTAAGTGTACAACATCAAATTTGAGAAAGGTGCTGTCATCGGTATGTATTCCATAGGCGTGTTGTTGGATAGGACAGGGAGTGAAAATAAGAACTAAACATAAATTATGTATACTTTATTTGAATTGTAAATGAATTGTTTAAATATCTATCTATTGTATGTCAATTTATGTTTTATTAAAATAAACCATGTTCATCAGTAAATTTTTTATTTATTACTCAACCTAATCTATATGAAGGTTCATTTTTGACGTAGGTATCTTTTGTATTAATATACCTACCAACTTTTCATTTTTTTTCTATATTAACGAGTTTATAATCAATGGGATTTTTAATTTGCTATAAAAAAATATTTACAGAAGCGCAAGATGATGGTATTCAACCTCTCAGATTATTCCCATTCCAAACAATTTTCGGATGCATGCTATTTTATTTATTTTCGATTCACATTAATTCCCATTTTACTGTGACCTACAGTCACTCAATCCTTAGAAAATGAAATATGTATTGTATAAATATGACAATATATTACACTGTACCAAAATATTCCGAATGGCACGCCACTGTATCATGGTACGCTATTACCCCTTCACCCCCTCTCGTCTATACCCCTCTAGAGCCAAACAAACAATATAGGATGCCGTATCTAGCGAAGCATATATGATCTAAGACATACCCCAATCAATCTGTCACAATTCAATGTGAAATTGGCCTAAAGTGCTACCTGAAAACAAAAAATACAGTGATGTAGGAGAAAAAATTCTAAGAAAGATAGTGTCAGAATAGTCACAGTTTTTGTAAATAAAAAAGAAACTTCTCGTTGAATCCAAAATAGTAAATGAGGAAGTTGTAGCTAATAAAAAGATCTATCGATTGTTGAATTACTTTTTGAGATATATCGAAAAAACCGTTGGAAAACTAGCGGTTGTCAGTGACTGGCAACCTCTACTAGCAATGTGTAAACAGAAAATGAAAATTTATGGAACATTTTCCTTCCGCAATATAGAAATAGAAATATTCCCAATGTAGCACAAGAAATTGTGCAGGAAATGGACCTGGAAGGTTTTACAACCGATCAAGTAGCTAAAGAAGTTAAAAGTTTGCGCTGTACCTACGTATCTATCACTATCTTTAACAATTTAAATCGGCTAAAAAAGCAAAATGTAAACCGATGCTGCCAGTTTAGTTGCCAGTAACTGGCAAGGATCGAAAATGTTCTCAACTTGCATCGCAGTTATTGGAACGTGAAAATATCCACTGGCCCATCCCTTTCCAATGGCAATATTGCCATGCCAGTAATACATCAACTGGTACGAGAGTAGCTGGCACCATGTAAACAAGCCAAGCGATTTCAGGTAAAATTCGTACATTTCACGTCATGAAACTTTCAGCGTCCAGTAATTTTGTAGAATGTAGATGCTGATGATGATGCGCGATCCAAAGCCGTCACGATGGCATAATTTTTATGTGACACAATTAACATTTTAACGGAGCAATCAGGATTTTAGAACTAATTTCGCAAAAACTAATTCGCATTTTACTTCCGACAATTCTAGGACTTTCGAAATTATTCTGCAGCTATTAAATTTATCAGAATAGGGAAATTTTAATTTTATTTGGGGTAATTTCGTCACGTAAGTAGATTGTATCTCTAGAAATTAACGTTTGCACCCATTTGGAATTGTCAGAATCCGAGATAGAAATAAATAAAAGTTTCGAAATATAGATGGAGCTGAGTATAATATTAGTGATTTCAACCACGATTTTAACCAATGATGAACTGTTAGACTAATCAATTGGTATTTTAATTGCTACCCGAAAACAAAGAATTCGTGACTATTTTGTGTAGGAAAAAAAATTCTATGAAAAATAGTCACGAATTTCTGTGGCGAACCTAGCCTAAAAAATTCGTAAAAATAACATACCCTCTGAAGAAGTACACAGAGTCAGTCTGGGTTGATACTGATCTGTGAGTCTTCTGATGACATCGATTTGCTCTAGGGTGAGTTGCACAGCATCTTTATACTGTGAATCGCAAGGCACGTATGCGGCCCAGAACTAAAAAAAAAATTATAATAAATTATTTATAATTCCTGAACAATATTTCTTAATTGACAAACATTCGCTGACTTCACTTTTAAATATTCAATATATATGATTTACTCTTTTATACGTACTATTAAATTGGATGTTTAAATTATACAATGTTTTTGTACTATAAGTAAATCTGTAGAAAATCGATTATAATACATTTATCAATAAGGACGTTTTTTTCAACACTACACATTATTTAATTTTATTTTACCTAGTAGATCTTGATATTCTATTGAATAAATTAGACCGATATGGTTTTAGATGTGTAGCATATTCTAGGTTTAAGAGCTACTTACATCAAAGAATCCACTATGAAATGAAACTAAATCCAAACAACTATTAAGTGATGTAGGGGTTCCTCAAGGCTCGATTTTGGGGCTACTACTATACGTAATCTATTTAAATGACTTTTCCATCCAAGACGAAATTATGTATGCAGATGCAGATGCACTCATCCATCCATGAAATTACGCTTAAACAATTTTTTCTCTCAAATTACAATAATTCATACCTAAAGATACCTTTATACTACTTAAAGCTAAAGTCGACTTACAATAAAATATTTTTTGTTCATGTCCATCTTGACTTGACTAATTATTTAACCTACGCTTCTTACAAGTAGAATTACATAGTTGATACTTTTCGAAATGAAAATCGCAATCTTGAAAATCACAGACCTCCTCAGCAATTTCGAGGGAGAGTATTGGCTGGTGGAGGGGTTGGTGGGGATTCGACAGACCCGTCAACAATCAAGAATGGACTTGTACAAAGTAAAAGTGCGATGTATCATATTCAAAATTATAGGATATAAGTTTTATACATTTCTGGAATAATTTTTTGGAGACGAAAAAAGGAGTCCTGGCGGACTTATTTAGTTTAATTATAGTTTATCAAACTTTGTGACGGACCCTCTTGAGGGGAGGGGGGGGGGGGGGTTCTGACTTCCAAAACCCCATCCTGCGCACGGGGCTGGGGTTCGGAAGCGAAGTGATATACAACATGTACATCGAGCACCCAGTATAGTGTATAATTATTATTGTTTACTGTCGGGTCATGTTATTGTTATCAAGACACCGACTCGGGCCTCGATCTTACGTGGATGAACTCCAGATCACTTAAGATTAATTCATACATATGTCAAGTATTCTATTAATCATTGTTATGGGTTAATCCCAAATTACAGTTGTTGTTATTATTGGTAGAGTTTACTTTCTCTCTCTCATCACTACCCTACGACATCATTACATGTCACAGCGATTTCCAACACCATCACCGTGCTCAGCATCCTCGAAAATGGGGGGAAAGTGTTTTTTCTTCAGGGAAACCTTGTAAAGCGTGCTTAACCCCACTAGATGGTGGTTTTGAGGGGTTCCGCAACCCGAAAAAGAAATTATAACACTGCCATCGTGTTCAACATCCTCGAAAACGGTGGGGGGAGGTAGTCTTGTTCCGGCTGAAAATATTTATTGGTTCGTCCGACTCATACACGCCACTACAAAGTTTCAATCGTGTCAGAATTTGAGCAGACAAGGACTAATTTGTCTGAATTTTTTTTATGTATTATTTTAGTATAACTGAAGCCAGGGTATATATTTCTGAAATTGCGCAAACTGTTTGAAATTTTCTAAGATTCAAGAGGATTTTTTTTATCACATTTACTTTACTAGAAGTCGAATTTAATTAGGAATTGAATAAAAATAGTCTGTGGCGTATTTTTTTGCGCACAGCGAACGGCAGCTCTTCCGTCTGGGGCAATGGGTCGTGGTTCAAAGAAGAATATAAATAGTCAAAATTGAAAGTGATTTTAATATTGGGTGCCACTAAATTTCGTGTTCTAAAATTTAGAAACTAAAAAAAATATTTGTGACAAACCTGGTGAAGATAAACAAAATTGTCCCGGTGACAAACACATATAATTACAGGTAATTATTTACAATTAAACCTTTTTTTTGAGAATGATATAAATGAGTACAAAAAGAAATAGATACCAGTGATTTTTTTCTGTTGCAGGAGGGCTGATTTTCGGATCCTCAACGTAACTTCTACCAAAAGAGACGTGTAGCCACCCTCTGGTGTCAGATGCGGGTCTATCCCCAAAAAAAGACGGAAAACCTGTCCTCAGGAAGGAAACCCACTCTTAAAAGAAAATCGAAGGAGTCGAAAGATTCGAAGGACACAAAGGACTCGAAAGACTCAAAGAATTTGAAGCACTCGAAGGATTTGAAGTACTCAAAGGATTTGAAGTACTCAAAGAATTTGAAGTACTCAAAGGACCCTCTTAAAATCAGAGGGTATACTAAAATACCAAAAGAAAGAACTCGTTCGCCAACAATTGAGGACTTTTCGTCACTTTTAGCGATATCTCTTGACGGTCCAAAAAGAAAATTGCACTTATCCAAAAAATTTTCTTCAACCGACCAAAACGCAAGAATGATAAAAAAAATGACAGCTTCTATGTCGTCAATCAGCTGATTGTTGACAGAACTGAAAAATATAACCTCTCCATACATATGAGAAAAAATCATAGGTTCTGAAAACAAATGTAAATTTTGACGAAGTTATATATACAATACAAAAGAAAAGTACAGAAAAAATGATAGGTAAGTACAACATTATTTATGTTACTGAATATACATATGGTGATTATACAGTGAATCAAATAAACAAATATTTTATTTTTATTTTTAGGACTTGACCTAAATGGAATTATTGTTCAGTTCAGGATTACGAGACACTGGCAAACAGTAATCGCTGAACCAACAGGTGATAATAAACCAGAATTATAAAGTGTGCAAAACTAACAGTGATTTTCGTTTCAGGTAGTGGTTGACCTTTTCAATGTCGTCATGAGATATTGATAATTTGTAAATTTTAACTGAATATAAATAAAATAATAAAATATTAGTTAAATATTATTTCCGGATAAAAAATAATGCTATAAGTTATAAGATTTTTTTGAAGAAGGTTCTTTTGAAGTCATGTCATAAATTTTTCATGAAAACTATTATTTTAATAATTCACAAAATAATCAAGTGTACAACAAAAACCACTTTTCAAACCTAAAATCCTCCTTATCTTATTGTTCGTTTGAAAGAAATACGACCGTATAAAATACTACCATTAAGAATTGGATTTTGTGTGTAAATTAAACTCGGCTATATAAGGTACGAGTTCATTTGGTAATGCAGACGCTGGCGCTGGTGCTCAGTATGGGTGTGCAAAGTGAATAGGCCACACATTCGAGAAAACGCAATTAAATAGGTGTTCAGAGAGATTTGTATTCTCCATTCGTTCTAATTACTTACTAACTGTTGAGTTTCTCTCCTTTAGAATTACGACTTGCCTGGCTGCTGCTACTGCTGCTGCTGCTGAATATGTGAGTTACAAGGTGGCCCTTTACTCCGGCAAATTAAATTGGATTTTTCTCCTTAAATATATTAAATAAATATTTTATCGCAAATGGGAAATTATAACTGAAATAAGGAAATAATGTGGCTATATTATTTTAAATGCAAATATCTCGAAATGAGCTGAAGTTATGCTATTGAAACAAGTATACCATTTTTGTTCAAATTTACAGGGTCTATCATAAAGACCTAAAAAAAATTCAAAAAAGGCCAGGAATAAAAAAATACATACTTTTCTTCATCCAGTATAGCCCTCTTTATCTAATCTCAAAACTGATAAGACGCTCATGAATTTACTAACTTAAAAATATAACCGTACCAAATTTCAAGTTAATATGTTAAACAATAAAGAAATTATTCCAAAAGTTAAAATAATAAAAAATTACACGTTACCAATGGAAATATGACAGAAGTGTGACAAAAAGTAGTGAATAATAATTATTCACTGCCTATAGTCCTTTTAGTGTATAATACATAATATTATACTTGAGATACCTAATAAAAAAATGGGTTCATTTTAAAACAGTTGTGGACAAAGGTAGATTCTTGAGCAAAATTCTTATGTTTTAACAAACCTCGTATACGATTTCATTTTGGGTTTAATGCTCTAATGCCCTATTTGTTTTATCAAGAATAAAACAAATAATAAAATAGTTTTCCATATGGTGCCGACTTAATTGGACACACTGTATGTGTATAGATGATATATATGAATATTTTATATATTGTTGCTTACTATCTATTTCCCCAAAGTTGTTCGTGAAACAAAATGTGAGAAATATTTAACTTTTATTAAATATTTTATTTTTTAACTTTAGTTTACCTGAAATTTATTTTCTTTGTAAGCATCCTATTAAAAACTATTTTTATTATGAGATTTAATAAATAGATTCTTTAACCTCGACTCTAACTCATTAATAAATAGATTCTTTAACCTCGACTCTAACTCATTAATAATTTAAAATTTTACTAAAATATTTTTTGTTTATTATCTTCTGTCGTAATCTTAGCCAGAATGTAATTATTTGTTGGGCGCCATCTACTTCTGTAATTGGCTGTGAATTGTAAAAATCGATAATAATGACTCAGTTGGCAAATGTAGAAATATTTATTAACAATCAAATAAAAAACGGTTAAACTTATGGTTGTTGTGAAAGGTTTGTTGGACAGAAGAAAGTAAGCGTAATGTTTTTTCTTATTTATGAAATTAACAATAATACCAATTTTACAATTACCCTCTTACCTTATTCCAGTCTAAATTTAGTTACTTGCTAAAATGTAATCTAACCTAATTATATAAAATACTTTTGTTTATAGACGTTTTTAAATATCGATATTTAATAGTGAATAATTGGTACCTTTAATACGACTTATATCTTTTTAGTTACTTCTGGTTACTTTCTTTCTAAATTCAAAATGTGACGAATTTAACATCTTCCAGGAATCAAATCAGGAATATAGGATAAATTACTACGGGATACAGTTGGATATGGATAACAAAGCAGGATGCAACAGGATCTGGATTCTCTTTCAGGAACAAACGAAGGAATAAATGATTGGCATTCTTTTCTTGATTTACTTCTCAATTTTCTTGGTTTACACAAAATATAACCTCACTTAAATTTGACAGGTAAAATTTCTTTTTAACTTCTTTCATCAATCAGTATGGCTTTGATTCTAACTTTCTTTTGTTTTTGCGACGAGCTCTGATGTGGACAGTTCAAAAGATTTTGAGCAAAAAAAAGCCTCGCTTGCCAGCGAAATTTGGTTTTTATAAACCATCATATTGATTTGACAGAATTTTAAATTAAATTATTATAAAATTCAAAAATTATTAATTTTGATTATTACCATATTATTCTCGAGACAAAAATAATGATTTTGACATAATTTATTTACTAGTTCTACTTATATTAAATTTACATGAAGACTTTTTACTTTCGTCATTATCGATTTCTTAAATTATATTAAACATTATTATTACTGCCTTTTTTACAGTAATACTTTAATTTTAGTTAGAAGTCCCAAAACTTTATTTTCCCGATTTATTGTATTTCCCCTGAATTTAAATTGATCATATTGATAAATCAAGATATTGCATTTTGACGTTAAGTTTAAAATTTATTTCTCTTCTAACATTTAACATAACAATGTTCTCATTGTTGTAGGTATCTCAGACTTATCTGAGATTATTCTACTTTAACTTTTTCTATTTGGTTCTTTGCTAAATTATTTGTAAATATTCTAAAATTGTCGATGAAAATCATTTATGAAATTACCATGTTAAAATTTGATATCTAAAATTTTATTCTAAAATTAGTTTCAAATTTTATTTTCTAAATTACATTCTGTCTAGTGATTATTTGAATTAAAATAAATAGTTATTTAACGGTTTTGATTAATTTATTTGTTTCATTATTTCTCTATATATTGAATATAAGTTTTACAATCTCTTTATTTAATTCTTCACATTAGTCAACCGTTACAATATATTACATATTTATATATTAGATAGATAATGGATTATTACAAGGGGATGGTATGAGAATTCACTCTTCTGATTGCCGTCAAAATAACTTCGCGTTTTAGGAACTCGCGCCCGTTGAGACTTTTTATCAGCATCGATATTTGGATAATATCCTCGAGTACCAAAGATTTTAACCGACGGCCAATTTCCGTACAGGGTCATTTAAGTCGGTATTTTATACATCTCTGCCACCTGCTACCTACCAAAGCCACGATGAACCAAAGGTCTTAGCCCATCGTTCATACCTGTATTGGAAGTATGGCTTGAAAAAATTTCAGCTTTTATAAAATGAGGTAGGTCTGGCAGTAACGGGCTCTTAGACTATAAGCTGTGACGAAACGGCCACTGCTCATCCAGTTTTATTACAGGTCAGTGATATAGTATCTGCGAACTGTCAATAGTGACAGGAATGCGTATTATTGATTTTTTACTGTTTATCTATATAAGATACTTCTAACTGCTACGTCGTTGGTAGGATGTCAGATAACTACGTCGTTGACAGATGTCGAATGGGGGCCACCTCACCTAAGCCTCTCTACAAAGGACCCCTGCCATATGGAGACCTACAAAAGGGACCTTATGTTAGTTATTCAGGACTATAGCATAGATTTTCTATAGTGAAACCCTGTATTTTCCGTTCACTGTTCCATATATGTTCGCGTTACTTTCAGGAATTTCGAATATGATCATAAACCACGTTTCCAGTTTGCAGCTATTGCCAAAATACGTATGTGAATCCGACTCTAGTTGAGAATAAGCATACAAATGAATAGAAAGTTATGCCAAAAGGTGAAAAAGGGTTAATTAAATCTAGCGTAGGAATTTTTGAACAAAGGACGAATTAAATTTGTCTGCCGATATAAATTCTGTTCTTCGTGAAATAACGACAAATAATTATCAATTTTCCTAAAAATTACTCAATAGGTAGAAACAAATGAAGTGATTGCCAACTGATTGGGAACGATTGGAAAAATCCCTTACTATTTTCGAATTTTAAGGCATGCGCATATAAAATATTTTTAATGCCCTACAATTTGACATTTGTTTGGCTTGAAATTTATGTCTGTTTATGTGGTGTTTATGTGTTTATGATTCGTCCATGTTTTTATTTATTTTAATGTAAAATTTTATTTCATTGATAAAATAATGAAAATTATTTTCACTTCGGTAAAAATGTGTATTCAACTACATACAAGTTTTGTTTGAAATTATCCTGATTATTTTTTTCATCTGTCAAAACAGTCAGATTTTGTGGTTTCAGCCAATAACAGCTCAGGATCCTAACCAATCATTGTTTTATACTGATTATTTTTTTCATCTGTCAAAACAGTCAGATTTTGTGGTTTCAGCCAATAACAACTCAGGATCCTAACCAATCATTGTGTTTTATACTGATAAAACCGCTTCGTCGTTTTTGTTTTTTGATTAAACTGTGTTTACCTATTTGAGATGTCAAATGTAAACCATTTATCAATTATTATTATACTAAAATATTTGTAAACTAACCTGTTTTTATTAGTTTATTTCAAAACTCCTTTAATATTTTTAGATACCTCACTTTAACACTAAACTTAAAATTAATTAAATTAAGAAAGACTTCATTTCATTCTTCTTCTTCGCTTTTATTTAAGGCGCCGTTTCGCGGGGTAGCCAGTCAAAAAATCGCCTTGGTGGCCCTGCTCAGGTTTCAATTTAAATTGGTAAAGAAAATTTTCAATATTTGTGTGTAAAGTGTCTTTTGCATAAATGACTATGTTCTCTGTTTTTAATACAAAATGATTCAAAAAATAATCCTTTCAAATACGACTCGTCCTCTGAAATTTTATAGATTAAATTTTTGATCTTCATACTCAAACGCCTTTATTTTAGGCAAAACCACTCAAACAAACTGATTTAAGATCAGTTTGTTTTCGTGGTTTTTCCAAATAAAGCCGTTTTCGTGAAAACCATAAATTTAATCGATAAAATTTGGAGGACTCGTGGTATTACCTTTGATAAAACAACTTCTTCGTAATTGTTTTGTGATTAAACTGTATTTACCTTTTTTGAAATGTCAAATATAAACATTTAACAACTTTTATTTACCATTATCAATTATTATTATACTAAAATGTATTGCAAATCTATGTTAATATACAAATTTCAAAATTTATTTGTAAACTAACCTGTTTATTCGTTTATTCACACACACAACATCAGTTTTTGGATTCCCAAATACTTAAAAATCCATAAATCTCTTTAAAACTGACAAATGTCAAACTCTATATCCGAATTAAGCCAAGCGCAATCACGTATGCCTTGGTGGCCCTGTATTTAAAACTATATCAGCTCAATATTTTTTGATGTTTCAATTTAATTTGATAAAGAAAATAATGAACATTTGTGTGTAAAGTGTCTTTTGCATAAATGACTATATTCTCTGTTTTTAATACAAAATGATTCAAAAAATAACCTTCCAAATTTTATAGATTAAATTTTTGGTCTCCATACTCAAACGCCTTTATTTCAGGCAAAACCACTCAAACAAACTGATTTGAGATAAAATCACTCGTCCTGCGGACTCTACAAAGTAAAATAAATTGATAAAACGGGGTGCAATTAATAAATTTCTTGGTTTTTTTGTTCGTTTACTAAATCTGTATCTAACTCACGAGAATAGGTAGAGAAGAACCCACAATCGTACACAATGTGTTCGCAGAGCATAAAAATGACAATAATGCATCATATAAGAATCAAGAACCGTTGGAAACCGTCTCTACGAACAAATCTAACAGATCTATAAAAATATTACCGTGTAATGGCTGCAGATTATTTCATAATATTTATATGTCACAGATATATTATCATATGTGTGCTGATAGATCTATGGCATATAAATATTACCGTGAAATATCAGCCTAATTTAAAATAACAATTTTACACACTTTTAAGGACAAAAGCACAAAAACTAAGCACCCTGTAGTTCACAAACCCAAACTAATTATACCAGAACTAGGAAAACATAACCAAATTATGCAAAATTCATCAGTCAGTATTCCAGGGATAGAAGAAAAACAGGAAATGTACTCTTAAATTATTTGTTTGTTGAGTTCAAGAACTATTTGTTTTAACTGGCCGGCGAGGCGGTGTCAGAGCCACACCTCCGACTTGTTATAAATGATTGCAAAGTAAATCACGAGCCGCTCAGGCTCTAGGCTAGGTTAGGCTCTGACTGTTTTAGAACGCTCCAGTCGCGCTATCTACAGGCGATTTATCGCGAAGTCGAAAACGCGGAAAAACTCTTGATTAATTTAGATATAAATTCCCGAATGTGAAATCAGCTTCGAGGAAATGCACGGGAATTATTATTTTATAAGGCTAGAGGGGATTTATGGAAAATGGTAACCGAATGTCTGCGCGATATTTCTGCGGGCTTTAAAGTTTTTTTTTAATAAAACTTTCTTTATGGCCCACGTTAAAGTAGAGCGAATTCAGGGGGAACCCAGAAATAGAGCAAAAGATATACAGGGTGTCTCGGTACTGCTGTCGCTGTAAAGCAGTGTTTCCCAAACTTATCTAAAGCGCGATCCCTCTTTTGTTAAAAAAAATTGTTCACGACCCCCTATTTCTCCCTACTCATCACCCAAACCAAAATAGCGTGTTCTCGTTTACCTATTTACGTCTACAAATTATATGGATACTTTTTTAAAAAGAAGTGCAGAACGATTTACTGTTATTTCCAATAAACCACAATGTGTTATTTGTAGAGAAGTCTTGTCAAAAGAAAGTATAAAGCCATCAAAGTTACGTCAATATTTAACCAGATAAATAAGACAAATTCGTAGAATTTTATGAAAGAAAGCTGAACGTCGTTCTCAAACAGCAAGATACTTTTTCATTGGCAACCACTACTAACGAAAAACCATTATTAGCAAGTTATAAAGTTGCTCATTAGTCAAGTAACTGAAGGGACAAAGCTATAGATAAGTCTATCCAGATTTCCTTTGTGGATTGATTTCTAAGTCTTGACGGTTGCTTCCAAGGGCTAAAAATTTCACCACGATTCTGACTTGGGAGAGGGCTGAAAATGGCCCCTAAAAATGGTTTCCCGCTAATATCTGCCACAATATGCAAATTAGCCAATTTTTGTTTAAATAAAAATGAAGATCTTATTATTATCTACAAAAATGGTCCATATCATTTTTTTCGGGAATTCGATAGTTTTCGAGATAACCGGACCCAAAAGTGCCCTCATTTCAGCGGCTGCTCTACCTCTATAGGAATGCTGCTGTCTATGCATTAACTTGTAAACGGGCGGACGAATTGTTTCAGAACTCGGGCAAAAATTGATATTTTTCGATGATTCAAAGTTCATTGCAATGGGAACATAGGTAACCATGTGCCTTGAAGCCCGTTCTTTCCTGTCGAGAACATTGAAAAAAGTAGTCAAAGTTTATGTTTCCCAATATTTTGGACCATTTTAGTAATTCATTCATATTTTTTTTAAATAGTTTTTTATCCCATTTTTCTTAAATGGGATCTTGAGATGTCTCGAATGATCTCATAAATTTTTTTCAGTATCTTTCTGGCGTTTTATTAAAAAATTGATTTGTTTATTTGCATTTTTCAGACGTTTTCGGAGTTCTAGAAATCTTCGAAACAAGCACGAATTAAAAACTCATATTCCGTTATATTGTTATTTAATGCACACCATTTCAAAGCTTACAGTGTCTACTTTTCGAATGTATTTTTTTATTTCGAATAAAGTTCCTCCATTTTCCAGAAATCGGGAAAATTGATCACACCGGTGAAAACTGGACTTTTTTTAAATACTTTTTGTTCCTGTTCATTTTTTGAGGATTAATACCCAGACCGAAGTGAAGCTTATATTCTGACCTTTCCGTTTATATCAATTGATCCCTATATTCGAGCGCGGTTATTAAATGTTCGTTAGAATTATGTTCCCCATTTTTACGCTCTCCGCCTGAGATCCATGATATGCCACATAACCTAACCACGAGTACCCACGCGCCCACATTAGTCATCTGCTTTTGTTGGTACACAATCTCTGTTGTTTTTGGAGTCGTTGGCTTGCCCGTATTATTGAAATAATGATAGTATTTTATCAAAGGTCCTACAAAAACCACGAAAACAAACTGATTTTATCTCAAATCAGTTTGTTTGAGTGATTTTGCCTGAAATAAAGGCGTTTGAGTATGGAGACCAAAAATTTAATCTATAAAATTTGAGGGAACGTAGAGGACGTATGGTATTTTTTGAATCATTTTGTATTAAAAACAGAGAATATAGTCATTTATGCAAAAGACACTTTACACACAAATGTTCATTATTTTCTTTATCAAATTAAATTGAAACATCAAAAAATATTGAGCTGGAAGAACAGTGGGAAGGGACGCGTGGAGGAGGGGAAGGAATATAGCAAGAGCAAGACGATGAAGAATACGGATCTGATGACATGGAATGGTTTAACGTATGATAAATTATAAACATTGCTATGTATTTTCAACCTATTTTTCATATTAAAAGGAATTTTTCAAAAACTTATTTTTTCTGAAATCCTGGACCTATATTGTTCCGATAGAAGTTGGCGAAAATTTTGCAAAAAACGCAGAAAATATAAAGGACCTTCTCGGGTGAATATTCATCACACTCTAAAACTAGTAACCCACTATTAGGCAAAGCGCCGGGATTTGAGACTGGGCCATTTTCAGCCCTCTCCCAAGTCGGAATCGTGGTGAAATTTTTCGACCTTGGGAGCAACCGTCAAGACCTAAGAATTAAGCCACAAAGGAAATCTGGACCGACTTATCTACAGCTTTGCATATTTTCAGGTCTTCAGTCACTGGACTACATCGCGTTGCCAAAACTAGTAACCCGCACACAATTGCTGAAAATCTGATTTTGTCAGCAGCTGTTGAAATGGTACATGCAGATTCGGACAAAATATTTCTTTGGTATAGGCCGAAATCTACAATAGTAAAAAGGAAAGCAATAATAATATAATGTACTCCCTTCTATTGACCCCACTTAGCTATTGAAGTGACTTCAACTTCGCACGGAGTCACGGAGACTAACGACAGCGAACACTAGCGTCTACGTCCGATCCCTTTTTAGAGTGCCCACGGTGTCGCCAAATGCCAATACAATATATTTACCTGAAATATTACTTTGTACATCATTTTTTTGAGCTAAGCTGACCTAACGTACCCTTTTCTTACCTGACCTCACCCTGTAAATTATTGTTGTTGTAATCTGTTACATTTTATTAATTTTTGATAACATATTTCGTGCATTAGGTTATGCGATATGTTTGGCAGCAGCGTGGGCACTCGAAAAACGGTTGGGAAGTAGACGATTCTCCTTCTTCGTGATATGTGAGGAGAAATTATAATGCTCTCTCAACTTTTAACAAGCTTTCCTTTATGCTCTCGGTAAACCATAATTCCACAAAAGCACTTGGCAAAAAGCAGCTCGATTTATTCCACTGCTTTTAGGAAATTATGGAAGATGTATCCAATTACAGTGCTACAAATTTTGAACAAGTTCTTGCAGGCATGCAAGTTTCGTTGCTTAATTTAAAACAACTCTGTGATTATTTCCCTGAAGAAATTCAAAACAATTACGTCAATTGCAGGTGGATACTGAATCCATTTTTAGTCGATTCTTTTCAACATGTTGAAATACCAATAAACATGAAAGAAAAACTTGTTGAAATATTAAGTGATGGAATGTTGAAGCTCCAATTTTTTTACCAGAACCCGGACGAATTTTGGACCAAAAGGATGCAGAAATACCCTCAGGTGGCGAATGAAGCTGTAACATCATATTTATGTGAGTTAAGTTTTTCGTCTATGACTTCCATTAAAACAAAAGTGAGAAATTATCGATATAATTGTGTGTCAAAAATACACAGCCTAGATTTGAAAGACTAGTTTCAAAAAAACAGGCGCATGGGTCTCATTAACATTATACTATTTAACTTTATTTTTCTCTTTTATTTTTACGGACTATTTAGATTTATTTTTAGATGTGCTGCCATCTATGATTAGAAGAGAGTATTGACAATTACTAAAAGCAAAAAATTTCCGGTGTATTGGGGTTGCATACACAATTTGCATTGTGTGTTGCAAAGCTTTTATTTGACTGATTCTAGTCAAAATGTCACTCTCTTCTTTCGTATCCCTTTCTAACATTTAGTTTTATGTTTCGTTTGATAATTAATTGTAATACCGAAACATTCTGTATATAAATATCACTCTAATGACTTCGATTAAAACCGCTAACAAAATATTTACACTCTGGATGATTCTATACGAAAATCTTTATAATTTCCAGGCACGTATAAGTCTAAACTTCCCCCAAAACGTTCAGTAGTTGAGAAGTGACAAATTTTCATCAATTTCCAGCAAACTATCTACAAACTCGATAAATTCGGCCAGTTACAAATTATTCCCTATTACCGGACCTTCACAGGATATATATGAATACTTATTAGGATTATTACGATGTATATAGAAGACCTTTCCTTCCTCTTTCCCCGATCCCGCTGGAACCGTTTAAATTTTAAGTAGACGGTTACTGTAGTCGTGGACGCCATTTTAGATTATATCACGCTATGTTGGCTCAGTTATAAAAGGATAGAGTTTATCAGGGAAAATTAACCAGGGTATTTAAATCAACTTGTTTTTTAAATTTAAATCTGATTTAAATGGCAGTGGGCAACGTAGCAGACTAATGAGTAAAAGTGTTTGATTTTTCATCCGTAAATAATAATTAAAAACAGCATTGTGGCTACATCGATTTCAATGTAAATTCATCCCCACTCCATGTCGTGTCGGTGGGATTAGTTCAATTCAGTTCCTTAAAGTGTTTTAACATGGCTTTTAAGTTTGATAGTTACCTTAATGGCACTGCTTGAAAAAAATCACTGTATTGAAAAATAATATGAAAATAATAATAATAAAACATCAACTCGCCCTCATTTGTTTAATGCAATTTTCTTTTAGTTTTTTTGCCTTAAGTTCTTTTATGTAATTGTCTATTGTTAAATTTGCTTAATTGTTCATTTTTAATGTTCTATTTTCTTTTCTTTAAATTTAAAACGATCAAACTATATTTTTTTCTTTCGAAATGAAATTCTGAGAATTCTAAAAAATTGACAATAGCTATGAATCACTAAAGAAATATTATACAGGGCGATGTTTTAGTATTATTCAAAACAGCTTGTTCCTTTTGAAAGCCGATTCTCGAAATGAACTAAAACGGGGTAGAACTAGTAATTAAAAATTAAATTTTTGTACAAAAAATTAAGAAATTGAGTAATCGCGGGGGGAAAAGTAAATCCGCCATTTTTGTTGTCTATTTCTGTACTTTGTAAAATCCTTATTAGAGTTTTCAAAAACCATACAAGGTGAAATGGTTTATATGAACAAAACGAACTAATTTTTTAAGACCGGGCCTGATTTTTTCTAGCTTCCGTTAATTAGTAGTAGTTTTGGCAAAATATGAGACAAATTAAACCAATCGTCCAAAAAACATTTCAGTCAAAATTCACAACCCCCTATATATTATGAAACAATGGAGGCAGACACTTTTTAATGATCATTTGATATTCCCCATAAGGGCCTCAATACTAGGTAGTAGTATGTACAGTTCCTTATAACTCACCCTGTATATCAGGAAGAGAGTTGTAAATTTTTAGTGCAGACGTATATACGTATAGATAGATTTCTTGCCAACATTTTTCACTTAATAATTTTTTTTATTATTTTCATATTATTTTTCAACACAGAGATTTTTTAAACCAGTTCAATTAAGGTAACAACATCAAACTTAAAAGCCATTTTAAAGCACATGAAGGAACTGAATTGAACTAATCAGTTTTATTTAGTTATTGTTTGTACTAATTATTTTGTTTCAAAAATCGGGACGACACCAGTGGCAAGAATGCTCCTTGCCTGGCATGCCGGCAGCCGGCAACGACAGTAGCACACGGTTTTTATTGGTAGGTCGAAAAGGAATTTCGAACCAATAAACCCTATGATTCCTAATAACTTTTATTGGGGTTTATTCTGCTATTTTGATGAATTAAGTGCTAATCGAATATTTAGAAAAATGTTTATATTTAGGTAATGCATCTCACCCTCGCTTTAATCATTACCTACAAGGCAACCCTTCAAAAACAAGGAACAATATTACACCCCTTCAGTCTGGAGGATTAGCACTGGTAGGCGCAAATCTCATACAGCCAAAACTGATTAGTGTAATTCAGTTCCTTCGTGTTCTAAGATGGCTTTTAAGTTCGATATTGTTACTTTAATTGAACTAGTTGAAAAAAGTACATGTATTTGGGATAAAAGTAATGAAAACAATAAAAATAAAATATTAAGAGAAAAGTGTTGGCAAGAAATCCATGAATATTTGGATAATGAATTTGATCAACTGTCAGTTGCAGAAAAGAAAAAAAGAGGTTAGTATTTGTAATTTGCCCAGTTGCTAGAGCCAAAGGACCCCGGGGTCATTTAGACCAAAAATTTAACCAATTACTGAATCTATAAAAAAATGTACCACTCTTAATAATTTTAAAATGTTACTTAAAGAACATATCAAAAACTTATAATTTATGTTGTTGCTTAAATTTTAGAACGTTTTTGTCGAGGGGTAAACCGCGAGTTAAATTTTTGTACACTAATGGCTAGTAATGGCTCCTCACTATTGGCTAGTAATGGCTACTAACGGCCGAGTAATGGCTAGTAATGGACGAGGACTGTACACCAAAATGGCCCTCGCGGTTGACCCCTCGGTTTTTCTTTAAAATTATTTTTGTTTCTCCGTGTTAAATGAATTTGTTTAATGCACTACGATCAGCAAACTGAAATAAAAATCATTGTTGGTGTCGTATCGTCAAGTGTGAAAACTCTCAAAACGTATTATGTCGTGTCGGTGTCGTGTCGCTGTTGTGTTGTCGTGGTGTCGTTGCCGTGTCGCCAAATGTGAAAGCGCCCATTGGACGATCTCCTGGACCGTAGTACTGAAGCTTCAATTTAGAACGAACTGAACTTTTGTGTGACGTCAGGAGCTCACACGGGACGAATTTTATCTTTAACTATTTTTGACCAAAGATTTCACCCCTTGTTCCACGCTTCTCTACGCTACTCCTTGTAAGCAAAGACGTTGTCCTAGATTGGATGCCATTTCCATGTTTATATTCAATCAGAGAAGGACATTAGGTCTGGATGTATTCGGTTTTGTTGCCGTTTCGGGGGACGATTCCCGATTCAATTATTAATTGCCTTGGAGTAGAATTATGTCCTTGTTTCTTGTCGATTTACTATTGCTGAACGCCAACTGAACCCGATTAAGAAATATGTTGGTAGTTTGGAGAAATAATTGTTATTGGGGTAACGCAGAGTTACAATCCATTTGCTCTTGTAATACAATGTTAACTTGTAATGTTTGAGTAATGGGCCAAAAACGTTGTTTTCGGATGTATTGCTTTAATCAGGGTTGGAGTAAATCTTGTCCATGCCATAAACTGTTAACATGTAACGTTATTTTTCTACGATTATAAAGAAAAATACAAGTTTCATATGCGCCATCAATTAAGAAACATATATAGTTGTATAAGGATGTTTATTTCGTAGACAACTACACTGGCATCCAGTCGTTAGAGAGAAAACACACATATGCATTGCGTCGTCGCAACGCATACTCTCTGCCTTAAAATGTCGTAACGCAGTTAGCCATGAACTCCGATGTGACAGCGCAACGTAGAATGGGGAGTTGTTCGTATTGGTAATGTCACGTTATATCGATGCGTCTAGGTGGCTTTGACAGTTTGATAAAACTTCACTGACAGTTCTTAAACACAATAAATTCAAAATATAGTACAGGAAGCAGATATAGTATATTACATAACGAGTGCGGAAAGTGACACTTTTCACAAGAGTGGAAAATATTGTCGCACGAGACAGTGACGTAATTTCAAGTTATTTCTGTTGTCAACGGAATAAACACGAAAACACTAAGAGCAAATACAATTTAAACTTAACGTGCAGGAAAAAATAGCTGTTAAATGTTGGCAACAAAATTCCAAAACAACATAACTTTTAATTTTTATTTGAATCTTAAAACACTTTCCTTACTATTGAAAATGCTTTATACTCAACAATTTATTGTTCTATAGACTAGCAGTTCTTTTTTACTTCCATTCCAATCTTCAATCAAGTTGATAGCACATTATATGCACTTAGATTCAAGCTAGAAAAAAAAGTAACTGGCACAATTTTATCTTTAAGTGAATGAAAAAAATCGTACCGGGCAACGCCGCAGATTTATGACGTGTGACGTCACTGCCTCGCTAAAATAAATAAGGTATATATGAACTTGTAGAACAGATAGGAAAGTAATTTACACGTGTGCGAGAAGTACTTTCCGCACACGTGTGGAAAGTATCACTTTCCGTCGTAGTAGAAAGTACGATATCTGTTACTTTCCTATGTGGTCGTAGGAAAAAAAATTTCCTACTTCTTTTTGCAGTTCCTTTATATGAAAATAACCTGATCTCTTAGTGACAAAAAAGTAAAATTATTGAGCCTGGCTAAAATTTTTGGATGGATTCAAAAAATAAAAATACAATAGTAGTCCACTTATTTTCGCATTCATAAATATTTTACATATCGTCGTCTAAGCAGCAACACCGCATATCTCATTTTTTGGCCAAATTGAGTTATGCATGTCGTTGGATTCGAAATTTCGCAGGGAATCTACTCATAACATCAGTTTTCCACTAGAGTTTACCCGGAGCGCTCCAATCGCCAACAACTCAACGCAGTTCCATAAGAACCTGTTGAACCAGTAATCAGTTTTTCTTCTCTCCTGTAAACTTCACAAAAATGAGATATGCGGACGATATACTAAAGTAGAACAGTATACCTCTTGCTTAATTTCCAATTACAAATTAAACATAATTCATTTCATTCATATTTAATAACCAGATTGGCAACCGCGACACTGACAACAGTCAGTATTGGCAACCGCGCTACCGGCAACTCGCCAGATAGATATGAATTAGACGATAAACTAAAGTTAAAAATCTTTTATTCGAGTTGAAGTGAGACGAAATCGCCAACTTTGAGATAGACGAACTTCATTTAGGCATCTCAAGCTTCCGTTTTCTGAACACCTGCATCGAATTCTTCCACGCACCCGCATTCTTGAACGTAACCGATCTGGGCGGGCCTTAACATAACTGCGAGACCATACGCTTAGAAGCACAATTTATTTACTAGTATGTTCCTTGCTACGAACCAAGCAGGTCCGTTGTCCAATACAACGTAAATTCTCTGGCAAAATCAAGTGCCCTCTGATGCGGCAAAAAGTATATTTGTTGCACGATGCATGAAGTTTGCAGCTCGGTGCTGCAATCATCAACTTTTTTCTATCTTAAAAAAAATAAGCTCTTAATTAAATAAAACAAAAATCGTCAACTTCGTTTTTTCTCAAATGTCTCGAAGACCGGAACTGATATTTTAATTTTGAAAAAACCAATAAATTCGTGTTGAAAATACACATCTTTTTCCACATTTAATGAACCTAAATTTGCGCCACCCTGTATAGTACATATTGAGTTTTAAAGTTGCCTAAAATGGAAACCAAATGTTCCATGGAAAGATAAATAAATAATATATTGCTCACCAGGACGAAATGGGAGAATATTAAGATTCCAATAGTTATCTAATAACAGGAATATCATTTGGCTTTATATATCGTCCGTCCATATTTTTCTGTTGTTATTTTATTAGTTATCCTACAAACTAATTGAGTGACCGAGTATCTTACGTAATTTACTTATTTATACGTATTTCTTTCAACAAATTTTCACAAAACATCCTGACCTAGTCCACCAAATCCAATCCCAAAAAGGACAACGACCCGCGTCTGAACAAAACATCGTGAATATGAACGGGCAAAAAAAAAGGTGCGAAAAAAGCGAGATGAAACGACTAGAAAAAAAAGTGGAAACATCGAATCAAGTAACCAACAGTGCAATAAGGCACGCCTGATTAATGTTGATGGCCAACGAAGCGGATAACTTCTTTGGTTTGCCAACCTAGTGTGAACCTTTTAAATTGTCTTTATACTCCACTCTGTTTCGTTTTATCGACCACCGCCAACAATCCACTATATTTCGCCAAGCGATCTAGAGTTAGAATTATAACGTTAAACAGGGATCTAAAAAATGAATAAGTGCCAGATCAGTGGTACAATAAATAAAGACGCTTTATTTTAATCGGGTTTGGTAGAATTTAGCCATTCCTCAGAGCATAAATAAAGTCACTTTGCTACATCGGAAAAAGAGTTAAGGGCTAATTTAAAACAAATTTTTATTTTTAATTTAATCAGGATTTAAAAACAATTTAACTTCAAATCAATCAGAGTTATTTTCGATTAAAAACACTCCAAAGTTTAAATTTAAAGGTTATTTTTAATTTAAAATCAGTCAGGATTTAAATTTAAAATCGATTAAAATGAAGGATTTAACGACAATTTTAAATTAAAATCAGGCTTTTAAATTGAACGTCTATATTCAATCCTAAACACTCCAAAGTTGAAATTTAAAGGTTATTTATAGTTTAAATCATTCAGGATTTAAACCAAAAGGGCATTTTCAATTTAAAATCAATTATAATTTGAATTCAAAGGCTATTTTAAGAACAATCAGGAATTGAATTTAAAGGCTATTTTAAATTTAAAACCAATTAGGATTCAAAGATAAAGTGCTATATTTTCTATTTAAAATTAATGATGATTTAAAAACAATTTAACTTCAAATCAATCAGGAATTAAACTATACGATTATTTTCGATTAAAAACGACCCAAAATTTAAATTTAGTTATTTTTAATTTAAAATTTGAATTCAAAGGCTATTTCACAAAACAATTGGGAATTAAATTTAAAGGCCATTTCAAATTTGAATGATATATTTTCTAATTAAAATAAATGAGGATTTAAAAACAATTTAACGTCAAATCAATTGGGAATTAAACTTCATTGTTATTTTCAATTAAAAACACTCCAAAGTTTAAATTTAAATTCAGTAAGAGTTTTATTTTAAATGTAATTTTCAATTAACTTGAATTCAAAGAATATTTTTAAAACAACCAGGAATTAAATTTAAAGGCTATTTCAAATAATATATTTTCTATTTAAAATGAAGGATAAAAACAATTTTAAATTAATATCAATCAGGATTGAATTTTAGAGCTTATTTCCAATTAACAAAAAGGCTATTTCAAATTTAAAGGCTATATTTTCTATTTAAAATGAATCATCTAGAGACAATTTTAAATGAAATTAAATCAAGATTTAAATTGAAAGGCTATTTTTAATTCAAAATACTCCAATGTTTAAATTTAAAGGTTATTAAAATCAGTCAGGATTAAAATTTAAAAGTAATTTTTAGTTTAAAACCGATTATAATTTGAATTCAAAGGCTATTTTACAAAATAATTAGGAATTAGATTTAAAAATGAAGAATTTAAAGCTTATTTCCAATTAAAAACCCATCAAGATTTAAATTGAAAGGCTATTTTTTATTAAAAACAGTCCAAAGTTTAATTTTAAAGGTCATTTATAATTTAAATCATTCCGGATTTAAATTAAAGGGGTATTTTCAATTTAAAATCGAACACGATTTAAATTTAAATGCTATTTTAAATTTAAGACCAATCAGGATATAATTTTAAAGGTTACTTATTTATAATTTAAAATCATCCAGGATTTAAATTTAAGGGTCATTTTAAATTTAAAACCAATCCCGGTTTAAATGTGAAGGTCACTTTTAGTTTTACAGTTTTAAAATTATTTCTAGAACAGCAAAGGTTCCATTTACGACTATGATGGGGAGGAGGTACAATTGCACATTTTATAGACCTTTAAATAAAACACAAAAAATATAGAAAAAAATTTAATAGTAGTTCTGCAATAAATACAAGGTACAAATAAAAATTTGAGGTTCAGATACAATTATTATAGTCGATACAAGTAATAAGAGTAAATTAAATAAAATATTAAATATATTTGTTTTTGTGTTTAATAAATACTTACAATAATCACAAATAATCGAATATTAGTTGAAACTATACTATAATAAATATTGAATTAAAAAATTAACAAAATTTGTATACAGCACGTCATAAAAATATATGCATTGTGTAAATTTTATTGTTTTTATAAAATACAACAAAACAATATTTGCCGATTTTAGTTTATTTTAATAATTGGTGGAATGTACTAAAAATCCGTAAAAAAGTTTACTGTCGCAAGCAGGCTAGATGTGCTCTATCAAATACCCTGTATATTGTATATATAGATTTATTGCCCTGAACAGTTTTGCTATGAATATTCTTACAGGGTGTCGCAGAATTATGTGTAACTATTTTGAAATAATAATAAACCTAAAAATATCAACAAATTTTTCTCCTAGGACCTCTGTTTTGAGAAATTCTAGAATACTTAAAGATTGCAATAATTATTTAAAAAATATATTTTAGACACGCTGTATACAATGTTCTCTCCGATTTAATTCAGTCTTAATATTTTAATTTACATAACAATTGAAAATTTTAAAGTAATAAATAACGTTATTATTTTTTTAAATTGCATCGAGATTAACAACGCAATTAAACGAAATTATAGTAAAGATAACAAACATATTTGAAATCAAACTATTTAAAAATGAAGGATCACTTTAATTTTGATAATTTTTTTTTCAAACATTTTTATTGTTTTTTTGCCCTAATTATTTTTAACATTTTTAACCAAAAAATTTTTCAAATTTTTTCTGGCAGATTTTTTGACTTGATTTTTTTGCGAAAAACTGCAAAAAATTTTCCGACACAGTTCACTTTTTTCTCTTTTGACTTTTTCGCCCAAATTTTAAGAAACCTTTTTTTTCGAAAAATTGTTCAAAAATTTGTTCGTAACATCAAAAAAATTATTGGCAGCTTTTTTTAACTTTTTTCAACATTTTTTCGTCCAATTTTCTGTAGTTTTTTTCCCGATTTAATTAACAAATTTCTCAACTTTCGAAGAGAAACAACATAATAGTATACAGGGTGCACACGAAAATGTAAAAACTAATCAATTTTAATTTGTGTGCATTATTAGAACTCTACCCTGTATATGGTATTTACATTTTTTATGACATGGCGTCACATTTTTCATTCCTCATTTTGGACGTTTAAATTAAAACAAATAGTTGTTAATAGATCGCGTAATTTTTTTATCACTCTATATATAAGGAATTAAAAATGTAAACCTGTACATAATAGGTATCTACTTTCTAATGTTTAAAAAATATAATTACGGTAGATACCAAAGTACGAAAATCAAAAACAAAATACCTAGATAAATCTTAAACATAACCATAATTTGAGATAACAATGTCGAAATGGCGAAGATTACAACTTAAAATCTACTAAATCTTTGTCAGTTTATATCCTAAGTATTAAATATTTAATATAAAAATATCTGGGGTCTTATATTACAAATAAATATATGCAGTTTCGCTAAACCTTTAAAGCCTCGTCTAGACATGCGACCAAGGTAACCGAACGCCAATCACATTCGGCGTTGGCCTGGGGATAGGCGAATTGGGTGCCGACCGTATTATGTCCTTAAATCTCATAGACGAGTTGGGTACCAGCTATAGGCGAGTTGGGTGCCGAAGTAAAAACTGGTACTGATAGAGTATTAAAGTCTCTATTCAGCAATGCATTGGTGTAATAGAGAGACACAAGAAAAATGTTGAGAAAAATAATGTAGGGGTGTTTCAAATGTGTTTCAAATGTTAAATCGACAATTCAAGTAAAAAAACGTTGTTTTTTTTTTGAAATGTTTCTTCTGCAACCCTATTATAACAATACACTGCTAAGTAGAGAATTAAATTCTCTATCAGAAAACACAAAAAAATATTGTGTCATTTGGAAAAAAAAGTTGAAAAGGTCGTGTTAAAAAAGATCTAGATAGAATAAGAAAAAATATATATTGGGCCTACCAGCCACACTGCTTAATTCTCAGATGGATGTTCATAAATATATAGTTGAGAATATTTTTAAAACCAGCAAAGGGGAAGATTTTATAATGAAGAATGACGATAAAAGAAACATAATCATGTTTTCTTGCAAAACAAATCTAAAATTTTTAAGTGAATGGGACTTATCCCTTCGGCACCCAACTTGCCTATTTATGTCTTGCTATTTTTGAGCATGTACCATCTTTGGCACCCAACTCGCACCTATCCGTTGGCCTGTGCTCAGATCAAAAACTTTTTTCCGACAAAAATTTTTTTGACAAATTTGTTCCGACAACTTTTTTGTTCGAGACATTTAATTTCAACAAATTTGTCTCGATAAAGTTCAAAACTTTATTGACTTTTAGATTTTTTATACTGTTCAATTTTTTTTAACAATCTATTAAGAACAATTTTTTTTTTGAAAATTTTTTAAAAATATTTTCCAACAAGTTCAATTTTTCTTAAAAACATTTTTTCGACATTCAAGAAATTCCTTTTATTTGATACTGTTCTTTTTTTTTGTTCGAAAAACTGTGTAAAAGTTCAAATTTTTATTGATCGTAATTATTTTGATATTGTTAATTTTTTTCCAAAAATCGTTAAATTTTTTCCAATTTTTTTTTCAAATAATTTGCCTCGATAAAGTTATTTTCCCATAAAGTCCAAAAGTTTTTTGACTTTTAGATTTTTTTTTACAATTTTTCAAGGACAAATTTTTTCCAAAAATTTTTTGTTCAAGAAATTTATTATTCTTTTGACATTTTTTCTGTTAATTCCAAATTTTTTGGCTAGTACTGTACAATTTTTTTTACCAAAAACTCTAAAATGAGTAAAACTGTTTTCTTCAAAAATTGTTTTATTGGTCTTTTGTCTTGACATCTTTTTTAACTTTTTCTCTGAAAACTTTTCTAGAAATTTTTATCGCTTCTAGAATTTTTTTTTAACAAATAATTTTTTCGGAAAAAATTCAATTTTTTGGAAAATATTTAAAATTCTCGCCAAAACTTATTTTTGAACAAATTTTTTCGACTTTCAATCCTAGAAAAGTTCAGTGGGTATTCAGCTATGACGTTATAGAACTCTTGTTGGATTTAAAGATTTATTTTATACAAAGATATCCCGAAAAAAATATCTTAAATATTGAAGTAATTTATATCCTGATTGGATCAATTTTGGAAGCTGTGTACGCTAAAACTATATTAAATTGTTGAATTTCTCTCTCTAAACTTTGGTATAATGAAAATATAGCGTGTACAACTTTTACCTACAGATACATCATACACGTACCTACTGCATATTTTTCAAAACATTGCGTCAACCCTTAATAATTACAAAAATAAAAAAAAATGAGTAAAAATAAATTAAAATTCTTTGTTTTGTAATAAAAAAAAACTTACAGGTAACATTCAATCTCTTGGTAATACAAAAATTATATCAGTGAAATAAAAACTGTCTCACCTCTTATGTATTATAAACTATGTAACACAAACTAAATGAAAAAACATTTAAATATTGAACCAAAGAAGCACAAGCAAAAAACTCGATCAAGAAAAAAGAACCTTGTGCCAGAACAAAATTATAAAGAATCCCGCACAATAGCATAGGAAATTGGTCCACAGTTGTTATGGGTATTGAGTTTCTGATCAAATGTTCTCGTGGGCCCAATTCTCTAAGACCACTGATTTAGCTCTCAAGAGCCGTATTTAGTATAGGTGCCCAATAAACAAAAAACAAAATTACAATTGATTAAAAATCAAAATAAGGAATGATATCAAACTTGAATGTACAGTTTGTTGTAATATCTGCAAAAAAACTTTGAAATAGTGGTCAGAACAAAATTTTAACGTTTTATAAATGAGATTTCAACACTCAAAATGTTATAATTGTTATTATTTCCTTTTACTATCTTTCTTAAAAAGCTACAAGATAAGCCCTACATAAAGTTTATAGGTTAGGCCGACCATCTTGGATATTAAGATGGCCACCACTTTTGTTATGTAAACACTGAAAGCCATATTCATCTATCAAACGAGCACTGAAACAGGACAAGAAATAAGAAAGTTATAAAAAAATCAATTTAATTCGGTTTTTTGTGGATCACTTGGCAAATACAGTTTTTCTAAATAAGGTCCTGTAAGACAAAACATGTTTCACAGAGGACTTGTGCTAAAAGACAAATACTAAAATTTTGCAATGTTTCTTATTTAATTAAATTCTAATAGGAAATAAAAAATTTATGGGCTTGAGAAAAAAGTGTCATTGTTTATTTGGCACCTATAATAAAAACGGCCCTGGGAGCTAAATCATTGGTCTTAGAGGATTGGGCCCATGAGAACATTTGATCAGAAACTCAATACCAATAACATATGTAAATTTCAGGCAAATCCCACTGTGAGCCAATTTCCTATGCTATTGTGCTGGATTCTTTGGTGTTATATCTAATGATGATGCCAAAACAGATCACTTCTTTGTAAAGAGCGAGCCAAAAATCGCTTGCCTCATCTAAATCAATTAGATTCATTCTCAATACCCAATCAGAGAGCACATAAGAGCGTGCCTAAGATACTTTACCCCCAGAAATTTCACCCGAAAACAAACTGCCACAAAATATCCACTTCCCCAGCCGAATAATCCACGAACACACTAAAACTCCTAACATAATGTCTCGTGTTCAGCAGCCCAAAACACACCAATGATGCAATAGAAACCAGGACTACGATCACTATCCAAAAAGGCAAAGAAGAAACTACTACAACAAAGCCTAAGGATCATCCAAGGACATCATGCAACTCTAAATTTAAGATAGAACTCATTTAATCAGAGTCGAGACCTAAGTTTTTCTGTGGTTTCCCTATGCCAATGCCAAACCGTAATTGACGACACTTAACGGGACAAGGGAAGGCCACAGCCTTCTCCCAAATCACCCATAATTAAATAGGAACATTTTTTTTAAACTTATGCAACTAATAAAAATTTATTCAGTCCCTGCAAAGGAAGATAATTCTTAAAGTAGGAAAAATGAAGCATCAAATCTATATTGTACAAAAACTTGATACTTGTAGTACCAAAGTAAGCTGGTTCGTAAATAATAAGTTTATAAGAAGAGAACAAAAGTTTTCTTATGACAAAAACTGTTAATAAAAATCTATAAAAACCAAAACAAATTGCTACATAGTCCTTCGTTAGACAAGTATGGATTATTTTTTCTCTCCAAACAAGATCTGAAAAGAACTTCAGGAGAGCTAAGGTTCGCATGAAATGAATCAAGAATTAGAGGGCGAGCTACTAAATAAAATAAAGAACTACATTTCAACTTCGGGTGTACCACATGGCTCTGATTTATGGCCATTACTGTTTTTATTATATACCAATGCCCTAGATGATATCTTTATTTGTTTATTCGATTTAATGGAGCCTTTAGGGATACTCTGATTAATATTTTATTATTTATTTATGCAATAACGATATTTATATCTGGATTAGAGAATCAGTTTTAAATTACTAATAGCCTTTTTTGTATTACCAAGGAGTTTGAATTAAAAAAAAACTTCTATTTAGCCTTAATAAACTGTACACAAATATACACATCCATTTATACCTATACAGAATGTACAACAGGGCGAATATTACCTGCGTTTCGTTGAATCTTTCATCTTCAGTTTCGTGAAATTTGTTTTTTCTATAACGATTTTCGCATTATTCGTAATTTGTTTATTTCTCAAAGTAATTTTCCGTATATTTGATTCACCAAAACGATTTTAGGTTCCTTAATAACTTTCTTTCTTTCTATCACCACTGTTGCTTCTTTGCAAAAGTGGTCTTTCAGTTGCTTTTCTGTTAGTTTGTTCACTTCCACATTTATTTTGAATTTGTCAGATTCCTCCTTCAGTTTCGCTAAATCTTCGTTTTTTACTACAACTTTTACAGGTTTGCAGGTCTTGCAGACGAAGTTATCGAAATGTCTGTTACCGATGGTTTGATGGTACTGCCTTTTTGGAAATTTAAAAAAACGTTCGTTATAATTTTTACTGTATATACAGTTTTCTTTACGAAAAACTCTAAAATGAACAAAACTGTTTTCTTCAAAAATTGTTTTATTGTTCTTTTGTCTTGACATTTTTTTAACTTTTTCTCTAAAAACTTTTCCAGAAATTTTTATCGCTTCTAGATTTTTTTGAACAAATAATTTTTTCGGAAAAAATTCAATTTTTTGAACAAATTTTTTCGACTTTTAATCCTAGAAAAGTTTGGTGGGTATTCGTATTCAGCTATGACGTTATAGAACTCTTATTGTGTTTAAAGATTTATTTTATACAAAGATGTCCCAAAAAAAATCTCTTAAATTGAATTGAACTAATTTATATCCTTATTAGACCAATTTTGGAAGCTGTGCACGCTAAAACTATATTAAATTGTTGATTTTCTCTCTCTAAATTTTGGTATAATGAAAATACAGCGTGAACAACTTTTACCTACAGAGAGATCATACACGTACTGCATATTTTTCAAAACATTGCGTCAACCCTGAATAATTACAAAAATAAAAAAAATGAGTAAAAATAAATTAAAATTCTTTGTTTTATAATAAAAAAAAACTTACTAACATTCAGTCTCTTGGTAATACAAGAATTATATCAGTGAAATAACAAGCTGAAGATAAAACTTAAAAATTATAAACTATGTAACACAAACTAAATGAAAAAACATTTGAATACTGAACCAAAGAAGCCCAAGCTAAAAACTCGATCAAGAAAAACGAACCTTGTGCCAGAACAAAATTGTAAATTTGGTGCTATATCTGATGATGATACCGAAGCAGATCACTTCCTTGTAAATAGCGACCCAAAAATCCTTTGTCTCATCTAAAACAATTATATTCATTCTTAATACCCAATCAGAGAGCCTAAAATACTTTCCACCCATAAAACAAACTGCCACAAAATATCCACTTCCCCAGCCGAATAATCCACGAACACACTAAAACTTCCAACATAATTTCTCGTTTTCAGATGGACCACACCAGTTACATTGAAGGAACTAACTCAGCTGCCCAAAACGCACCAATGATGCAGTAGAAAAAACCAGGACTATGATCACTATCCAAGACGGCAAAGAAGAAACTACTACAACAAAGCCTAAGGATCATCCAAGGACATCATGTACCTCTAAATTTAAGATAGAACTCATTTAATCAGAGACGAGACCTAAGTTTTTCTGTGGTTTCCCTAGGCCAATTCTAAACCATAATTGGCGACCCTTAACGGGACAAGGGAATCTCCCATGGTCAGATAGGGACATTTTTTGAAAACTTATGCAATCAATAAAAATTTATTCAGTCCCTGCAAAGGAAAAATGAAGCACCAAATATATATTGTAAAAAAACTTGATACTTGTAGTACCAAAGTAAGCCGGTTCATAAATAATAAGTTTATAAGAAGAGAACAAAAGTTTTCTCATGACAAAAACTGTACATACTCTTAGTTAATAAAAATCTATAAAAACCAAAACAAATTGCTACATAGTCCTTCGTTAGACAAGTATGGATTATTTCTTCTCTCCAAAAAAGATCTGAAAAGAACTTCAGGAGAGCTAAGGTTCCCATGAAATGAATCAAGAATTAGAGGGCGAGCCACTAAATAAAGTAAAGAACTACATTTTAACTTCGGGGCGTACCACATGGCTCTGATTTGTGGCCATTACTGTTTTTATTATATACCAATGATCTACCTGATAACTTTATTGAGATATGCTGTTTAATATTTTATTATTTATTTAGGCAATAACTAACGCTATTTATATCTGGATTAGGGAATCATTTTGAGTTAGAACTACAAGTTTCCGCATGCAGAAGTTTTAAATTACTTATAACCTTTTTTGTATTACCAAGGTGTTTGAATTAATAAAAAAACTTCTTTTTAGCCTTAATAAACTGTACACAAATATACACATCCATTTATATACAGAATGTACAACAGAGCGAATATTACCTGCGTTTCGTTGAATCTTTCACCTTCAGTTTCTTCTTGAAATTTGTTTTTTCTATAACGATTTTCGCATTTTTCGTAATTTGTTTATTTCTCAAAGTAATTTTCCGTACATTTTGATTCACCAAAACGATTTTAGGTTCCTTAATAATTTTCTTTTTTTCTGTCACCACTGTTGCTTCTTTGCAAATGTGGTCTTTCAGTTGCTTTTTTGTTAGTTTGTTCACTTTCACTTTTATTTTGTCGGATTCCTCCTTCAGTTTCACTAAATCTTCGTTTGTTACTGAAACTTTTAAAGGTTTATAGGTCTTCTGAACGAAGTTATCAAAATGTCTGTTACCGATGATTTGATGGTACTGTCTTTTTGGAAATTTAAAAAAACGTTCGTTATAATTTTTACTATGCACATAACTAACGTCATATTGTATATTTGATGTACCCCTAGAAGATTCTTTATTGATGTACCACTCAATTTTTTCTATTTTTCTGTATGTTACGTGATTCGATACTCTGCAATTTTCTTTTTTCATTAAAATTTGTCCTACATTTGAAGAAAATGGGACATGTGGACAGTTCTGGAGCCTGATTACCTTCGAACTATTTGGCACTTGGGTGGATTCCGGAATATCATTGTTGTTTCGACTTAGTTTGAAATATTGAAGAAATTCTGTTTGATTTTGAGGTTTTGGAGGTTCTAATATCTCTGGATTATATCTGAAAGAAAATCACATATACAGGTGACTTTTAACTTGAGGTCGCGTTTTATTGGTGGGCAGTTGCTTTAAAAAAATGTAAATAAGGAAACTGATGTAGTCGAACGAGTGAAGAAATAACATGTATGGGATCATTCAGGAAGTGATTATGAGTACTTGGGAGATACATATTCAGAGAATTATGCGTCAGACTTAGAAAATGCACCATTGCAGAAACATTTCTAGATTCCCGCACAAGCGCTCTTCATCAAACGAAGCTAGTACGTAAAAATGCTTTAAAGTAAAAATTATTTTTTTTGTACTTTCCTATATTTATTAAATTTATTTTACTAACTTTTTTGGACCACTTCATATCTCTAAAAAATACCGTTTCAGTTCACATTTTATTACTGTGCATATTTGCAACATTTATTCTTGTTATTTTCGAGTTGTATATTTTTACAAATAAACCTTGACAATTTCAAGTAAAAATTTCAATCTTTGTTTATAAAACATTTAGAATATTTTGATAAATTTGTTGTTAATAAGATCACATTGTTCTTGAGTAAACAAACAGTATTTTATTTAAAAAAAACCCTAGTTAGCTAATAGTTCACAAATTTCTCTTTTATATACAGGGTGATTCATAACTACTGGGACATTAAATCGGCACAGAGCCATAGCTTTGGACAAGGAATATTATTTTATGTATTATTTCACATTTTGTTACAGGGGGCGCCACGTGAATGATTCCTGAAGATAAAATTAACGAACCTTTTTAGTGATTTTGATTAGAAAATATGATGTAAACATCATTTGTATGTAATATTGGCACTTTTGTTTAAACACGATAATTTCGAGAAAAACGCAATTGAGCAGTTCAGAGCTTCAAATATTATTTCATTTATGAAAAGTGTGCTTTCGACTGTCAGATAATTGTTTCTGGTAAATGTCATTTCTTGTCAGTGAATTATTTTTGCTATTGTTGCATTTTTTAAAGCTTTTTCGATTGAAATGCCTAGTCACAATCATATTTGGTGTGGCATTATACTACTAGGGCCGTATGCTCTTCCTCTAAATTTAAATGGAAATTCTTATTTATTTTTTTGCAAAATACTTTTAGTGATATTTTGAATAATATGTCACTAGATGTAAGAAGCAAATTGTGGTTTATGCAAGATGGAGCTCCACCTCATTAACCTCAACAATGGATTGGAAGAGGAAGTGATTTTGAATGGCCACCAAGAAGTCCTGACTATAACCCACTTGAGTTTTATGTTTTTATGTTTGGGGGAGTATGAAGTCATATGCCCATGAAATTAATTCGCGGGACGGAGGAAAATACAAAATGCGGTTAATTTTATAAGGGGACATAATAATTTTTTCTTTGAGATCCGAAAGCCCTTTATTACAAGAATTAGAAAAGACATGGAGAAGTAGGAGGAGGCCACATAGAACATTTAATATAAGTTTGCTCTTTTTATGTTAAATTGTTTTTAATTCTGCTTTACTGTAAAATATAAGCCTTACATTACACGTTTTTTTATTGTCTTTTAGACGGTCAGTTCAGTTCTCCATTCAGTTTCAGTTCTGTTGTCAGTTCAGTTTGAAAACTCTGCCGTTGTTAGTTTAGTTGTCAGTTGATAACCTAATTGCGGTCGCGTTGTGCTTAGCACTAAAAAAACCACGAAAAAAGAGAAGTAAGTGGAGTAAAACTGATACCTGAACGGACAGGTTTGTTTAGACATCTGTTTAACTGACAACTGATACGATAACTGATTGAATTCCCATCGAGCCACGTCTCCGTTTCAGTCTCCATATCAGTTACAGTTTTTCGTATTTACACATACAATTAACTGACAGTTCGACTGAACCTGAGACTGAACGGAGAACTGAACTGACCATCTAAAAGTACCTTTAGGTATTCTGGGGCGCGGAACTGTTCAATTGCATTTTCTCGAAAACTGGTTAAATTATCGTGTTTAAACAAAAGTACCAATATTACATAGAAATGTTTACGTCATATTTTCTAATCAAAATCACTAAACAGTTGCATCAAAAAAAGCTACCACTTAATTTCATCATCAGGAATAATTCACGTGGTGTCTGTCCCCTGTAACTAAATGTGAAATAATACATAAAATAATATTCGTTGTCTAAAGCTATGCCTCTGTGCCGATTTTGATATACAATTTCGCATGATTAGTTTTATTGTTAAATATTCTGTAGGTGGTAGTACTTTTGAATTATTGTGAAGTCATTGATGACGTGGAAATATTTTTGTTGTAAAAACACTATAGGTATATGTGAATAAAAATAAATCGTTTTTGTTAATATTTACACATTAATAAGATTTTATAATAAGTAAAAATTTAACAATTAGATTCTAATTAAAAAGAATCAGCACTGATTAGGTAACTAGTAAAATATTAAATTGATGCAAAAAAGATTTTATTTGGGTCAACTTAATAAAAATAGGTAGGTACATGACCTATTTAAAACTATCGATTGAAATTTTAGCAAGGTAGCAAGAAAACTATTTTTATGTTGAAGTAGATTGAGAGGTAATATATTATGAAGGTACTAAGCAAGGCAAGAACTTACCTGGATCTCCTTATGTAAGGTTCCGAAGTAAACTGTTTTTTAACCGAGAGTAGTAGTTTTTTTCGTTTTTTGTTTGGCGAGACAGCTAAAGAATCCTTGGCTCTTCGTTTTTCGGCCTTGACTTGTACAAAATCGAAATTTTCATCGTTTATCCACGGAAGAGTTTGTGGAAGCCATTTTTGCTTGTATCCTCTGAACAAATCACAACAATCTATCACTACTTTTTTTAAATTTTCTCGAAATTCTTTTCTACGCTCAGTTTTGTAAACAGGCACGTCACGAGGCCAGGGCCACCAATTTGACATTTCAAGATCACTTTTAGGTTTCGCGCTCACCCTCACAGATGTGAACTCGACAAGACGCAAAACAAAGTTCTCTAAAACGCTCATGTTCATTTTGCTTAAACTCCTAGACGGATAGTTTCCGTTCACTATTTCTTGGAAAAGTCTGTCTTGTTGATTCTCGTTCTTTTGCACTACACAACTTCTCATGTTTCTTTCATAAGGGAAAGTTTTCTTCTCAATTATTAAAAACTTTAATGACATTTCAACGATTGCCAACTAGCAACATCGCATCGCATCGGCTGACAGTGGCACTTTAAAAAGGTCGCGTTCACCTTCCCCTCCCTATCACTACACAACAAGATTTGTTTGATTAGTTAGTAGTAGATTATTAATGAATCAAACGTATAAACAATATATGTAACGTAAAATATGAATTTCTTTACTGAAATAAAACTATTTCTGTTCTTAAACTCGAAATCTCAACTGGTTTACACTAGCCATCTATTGATCAATATCTAAACTAAGCAACTCAGCGCATGCTTCATGCCGATTACTTTTGGATTGTAGCTAGGATTGCAGAGTTCAATGCAACGTTGCCAGAATTATAATTGTTCCTTGTAATGTAACGAAGTTATATTTTGTTTATTTGTAACCAGTAACCAGTTATTGTTTATTAAAAGATTTAAAGTTGTTATAATATTTACGAGTATCTTAAAATTTTATACCACTTCTGCTTTCGTTTAAGTCACAGTGTAATTATATATTATATGAGTTGTTAACAAATTTTTATTATTTACTAACGTGACTGGCAACATCGTCAATTTTGTGACCATTACGCAGAATTGGCCTGGCACTAAATGAAGTGTATTCAATTTTCGATTCACCCCACGTTGATTGTTGCTTAAACTCGGACAAGGATATCAATTGCGTTATAGGTGGTTTGGTCGCTCATTGGTCTCAATAATATCTAGAAAATTACGTCAACTGCAAAAATCGATGTGAAAATATTTTTTCTAACCAAAATACATACGAAATTTAGAGGTTTTAAGATTTTATAAAATAGAATTCCAAAACAAAATGTGGAAATATTTACTTGTAGTTTTTTTTTAACTAAAAAGCAGGTAGGCATTTTCATGATTAAGAAAACCTGATTATTTGAGAATTTGAGCTGTAAAATTTGCGGTTAATTTTAACATTTCATTTTTTATTATGTCATACCAGGTGTTATACTTTCTATTTTATTTGCAAACTTTCCAAAGATTTGCAGAGCTAATTTTGCTTTTCTCGATATTTAATCATTTATTTGCTACCATGAAAATCACAGTGCATTAAGAAGATTGCCGGAATAAAAGTGTTCAGCTGTATGAAAGAATATTTTCACGGTTTTTCCTAACGCCTTCTCCACGCCTACTCAACTTTCATAAAACGAAATAAGTGACCCAGCAGCGTATGTCACTTGATAGAATTAATGATCCGCCAGTGATTAATCACGACACCATCTCCGTAGCTACGGCAGCCTCTAGAGCAGAAGCTGGAAAGTTGTAGCTGATGAAATACCGTGCGCTGTGTCCTCGTCAAGTTTATTATTTATACTCCCGTCCAAATGGGGGAATGATAAGCCTTTTCGGTCGTTTATACATAAATTTATTAAATGCTAGAGAGTGTCATCCAACCGTTTTCATTTGAATCACAGTGTTCGTTTATAAGAGATGGGAATAAAAGGCGTTCTTTTTGGAAAGGTTTGAGTTATGTACGTAATTCAAAAACATATCTATATCTATATCTCCTAGTTACAAAAAGGAAATAAAGATTTGTATGCGGATTAAATGATATTTTTTCTTTATCTACTAATGTCAAATAATGAATCAAAAATCAAACCGGAATTTGACCTTCATTATTCAATAGTGTGTTTGTAAAATTGATTTGATTCGTTAAAAAGCGTTGAATAATGAAAATTCAACACTTAATAACCAATAATCATAAGGCAACTAAATTTAACCAATCAAGATCAAGAACGTATTTACATTTACTATGTAGCACGACCTTTAATTTATAAGTCAATGTCAAATTAAATTAATGCCAGTAAAAGTCATTCACTAAAAACTTAATCAAATTTGTTGAAATGGATATTTTATTATTAGAATTTTACATCAAATCGATAAAAATAATACTAATAATCCAACAACATGTGCTAGTTCTAGTAAGTTCATATCAAATACAGATCACAATATGAATTTTGGTGTTGCAACAAATAATTTCTTGAATTGCAGCAACATAACTTTAAATTTTAATAACAAGTAAGAATTAATTTAATATAAATGTAAGTATTTATATTCGTATAATTGTTTCTTTAGAGTTATATCATAAACTACATATTATTTATCTTTAAATTGTGTGAACGCTAATGCCGATGCTAATGATCCATACGCACCTTCAGTAAATTCGTGGGTGAAAATATTCCTCCAAACTGGTGCTACCCTAAATGAGAAGTCGTCAGGTAGGTCCCGAATCGTTAGAATACCGGACGATATTGTAAGTAGGTATTGCGTCGCAAACAGAAGCCCCATCGGCCCCTAGGCTGTATACATGTCTCGGAAAGAACCCATGAGAATGTTGACAACCCCGTTGACAGGTGGGTTGGCAACCCTGTTGATAGGTGACTGATGACAGAAGGTGCGTGAGGGGAGCCCTCCGAAACCTCGATGGGCACATTTTTGGGGGACGCAATACCTACTGTCGTAAGATTATCTAGCATTTATACAAAATTCAGCTAGAGCAATATTTAAAGCCTACAGAGACCATGAACCGAGATGAATTATTTGCGAAAACATTAAGAACTATTTTTGGAAGAAATATTTTCATTTGAATGACTATGATAACAATCAGGATGCTCGATATTGTGCTCATGTGAATCCATGGGAATTGCACTAGAAATAATTCTACTTTAAAAAGGTAACAATTTGGTGTAGCACGTTTGCTTCACATATAATTGGGTTCTACCTCTTTGAAGATGCCGCCGGAACCACTGTTACTACAAGCAGCCAATATCGTTGGCTTTTTTACGTTCACCACTACAAAATTTTGCTGGTTCTGATGCAGGTGACACTTGGTTCCAACAAGAACAAAATCATATAAAATTGTTTCCATGCACACTCATCGATAGTATCTTTTTTTAAATTTTTTTCTGACGGAAAACTTGTATACATATATGACAGATCTTGATATGGAGGCACTGCTTAAGGCAAAATTTATTAATAATAAAGCAGAATCATTTGCGATGGGTCTGGACCAGCTTAAATTCAGCCGTCACCCTCATTAGCCAAAAACTACCACCTACTTGCGTTTTTTATAGTATAGCGGACGACGGTGAGTTTTCCTTCGGGAAATGTTGGAAAATATGTTTCTTATCGTGGGCCAATAAGAGGAGGGAATTGGACGTGCGAAAGGGTTGGCCAAAGTGGAGGAAACTACCCCCTTGGAGCTAAAATCGCTCTAAACCAATTTCCTTTGTGTTTTTTCGAGGAAATTTGACTGTCAGACATCCTTTAGGGATAGGATGTCAACCTAGCCTGCTTCTTACTGATGATGTACAATAATACCGAAACCGGTCTAAGAATGGCAAGCTCCTTTAATAACAAAATCGAAGTTCTTGGTTTAAAGCCCCGACTTGGTCGGGCACCAAACCACGTCTGGACTTTCGTAATTCAATACCTGGTGGGGCATATAGCCCAAGGAGTAGTTGTCCAGACGCTGGTGCAGTGTAGGACATTTTTAATGTCCCTGTTCTTGGGAACAAGTGTGATTTTATTTCACATCCTTAGGCAGTTTTGTTACGCCCATGGTCATTTTTTGGTATTTTTAGGGTTCAAAAAATTCCACCTTCGTTAAAGAAAAAATGTCAAATTATTCTTCATTATTCATAAAAAAATCATTTATTTCATTTTTTCTTCGTACAATAGCAATAGTGTAAGCTGTTTGCTTGAAACTCAGCAATCATCGTACAGCCACCAAGTGTTGTCGTATCTTTTGGATGTAGCTGTGTAATGGCCGGAAGTGTCTTCTTCTCTCAAGTTCATCGTAAAGTTTATCTTGTGGGCTCTATAATAAATGAGCCCAAACAATAGCAAGTGGTGTTCACGATCTTTTGGGATCTCGAAAGATTGTGGAAGATGTCCCACTTTGAGTGCTTGATTGAGAATATCAATAACTACAATATCACCTGGAACATAATTTAATGTTGAGATTTGATCCGGCCTACACGGGAAAACAGTAGAACCTAAAGAATGTTCAAATATCAAATTCTCTCCACAAAGTCCATTTTCCGATCTATTTTTGTAATTGTGGCAATCAACAAATAACGTAACAAACTTGGTAGGTATGTTAAATGTTTTGTTATTTTAGGTGCACATCCAATATCACAGACAAAAGTTTCGACTAAACTGGGGATTCTTGAAAAAACAATTGTTTATAACTTTTAATGGGCAGTGTTTTCGTAAATAATGTTATAAACAAGGTACCACCCAACTCGTTAACTGAGAATTTTAGCAAATAGAAAAACACAAATGCATCCAAATTTCAAGGTAAATTGAGATGGAAAATGCAACTAATTAAATAATACAGAAATAAATAATAATGTTATCTAATAAGTACATTAAAGCTTCTACTAATAATTTATAATGAAATCGTTACGTAATAAAATTATCAACTAGAAGAGCAAATTTCTCGCAAGAATGATTGCGAACAAAATAGATCGGAATAAATGAATCGCATCCGCATGACAGGGAATCGCCACTATAGACTGATATTGGAGATGCGAAAATTGACTACTAACTTAGCGTTTGCCGTCAGAATTCAATTCTGGATCCAAATTCTAGATCTGGACGGCGCATCTGGCTTTAATTGTAAATTAGCCGGCGATGCATTCTAGATTGAACAACGTTCTAATTAGATCTGTTGATTTTGGATTTGTGTAATTAGGAACGAAGCGATTCAGTTTACGGATCAAGATTTTCTTAGAAATCATAGTCGAATTTATCCAGAAAATATTAGTTTGGATTTTTTAACGGAAACAATTAAAACCTAATGTGCGTCGTTTTCTAACCTATAAAATAATAAAACTTAGGAACCCCCGAATGGAGGGAACAGGGCAAATGAGTATTGTCAATTACAGATAGGACTGAATGGACTGGAATGAACAAAAAACACTACAACTTACAAGGTAAGATCTGGTATGCGAACGGATCTAAAACCAAGGAGAGTAGGAGCAGGGATATACTCCAAAATTCTAAGAGTTAGCCACAGCTATGCCTTAGAGAGAAATGCTACGGTATTTCAAGCGGAGATATATGTAATTCTGCAATGCGCAAATCATGCGAAAATAATAGGAGAGGCCTTAAAAACCAGCAGATCCTAATCATGTCAGATAGTCAGGCGGTACTGAAGGCACTTTCAAGTAAGAAAGTGACGTCTAAACTGGTATGAGAATGCATCGCAGAACTGAAAGTTCTGGGAGATCAGAACAGAGTGGAACTGGCCTGGATATTGATGGTAATGAGAAAGCTGTCCTGCTGCCCATCTTGCAAAAAGGGGATCAGGAGAAATACCCGGAACAGAACAGACCCCCGGATCACCGAAATGCGTGGTCCGAAGGGCTATAAAAAACTGGATCAGGGAAAGACACTTTAGTCCAGTCATTTGGTAGTTTTACCTGGAAAGTTTTCCGGGAGTTTTGCAAATTGGTGATTTTGTAGATTTCGACATGCTCTTTCCGAATTTTAACTTTGCCACCTCGTATTTTTGCCGCCTAAAAACAGTTTTTCGATAATATCTCCTTTCCGACTCATTTTACGATGAAAATAGTTATATAATAAATTAAACTAAAGAAAATTTCCTATAATTTATGTAGGACTCTTTTTTATTGTAAAATGAATAGTTTTAGCGAACACGAGTTTTGGCCAAAAAACTCATTTCCACAGCACCATGAGGTAGAGTAAATTGGCGCGTTTTTTTTTATTGTAGTATCCCCAGTAGGTCTAATCCACACGCAATGCACCACTATTGCAAAATTTAGTGCATTCTCTTTCGCTTCGATCTTCTTGATGGTCCCGGTGTTGTGTGTTTATCGTCTTTAGTACCGGTCGAAACGTCACAGATAGAAATTTTATCCACATAATCCGCGGTGGGATTATCAGCTTCGTAATCCTCTTCTTCCTCGATTTCATCGTACGTTTGCTCGAGAACAGTCTCCGTTTCATTCTCTTCATCGGTATCTTGTGACGGAACTTGCGAATTATCACAGGTACAACTGCAATTCGTGCATATAACAGAGCACTTTAATCCAGCTTTTCTCCACCCATACAGGCTCTCCCACTTCCCTTTTTGCATTTGCAAGAAATAAGTTTCAACAAGGTTTCCGGAGGTGGAGGCTCGAGTGTGGTGACAGAAATTAGCCCATTTTTGCTTCTTTTCCATCGTTCTGCATACCACTGCTGAACTTGGTGATAGGTTCGGAACGAATGTTGTGCTGCTGCTTCTGACGGTGGTAGCGATGTTTTATATACTGATATAGTTATTTAACGATACACGTATACTGATGATTCAGCCACAGCCAGAATACTTGAACTCTGTGTGCAGATGTTTCTTAGAAAAGAGAGAGGGGGCCCGACAATAAGGCGGTGGGTCCCTTTATACTTGCATAGGATTCTATAGGCCTTAGTAAGCCGGTATTTCAATGCGTCGTAGAATATTTTTCGTTAATATACGAAAAATTCGTGTTGGAGTCAACTTTGCGCCGCTCGTATGGTGGAACTATTCATTTAAAAAAAAAACGATTACTACATAAATTATAGGAAATTTTCTCTACTTTAATTAATTACATAACTATTTCCATCGTAAAATGAGTCGAAAAACTGTTTTTTCTGCAGCCGTCTCGAAAACAAAATTTTCGGTATGATTTATTAAATCGAAAGTGCCACTTTACACAAATCGTACCGAAAATGCTATTTTCGGGACGATTTTTTTCACTTTCGGAACGATTTCTTTACTTTCGGTACGATTCGTGTTACTTTCGAGACGATTTTGGATATCTAGTAAGCGTTTTTGACAATAACATGAACTTGTATTTTATTTGACAGCGCTTGTCATGTAATATTGGTGTGTGTTTTTTCGCTTTTAAAATCAAAAAAATGGAAATAAGTAGTAAAATGATTCCACATGAGATTAGTGAATATGCTAAAGCGGCTACTTATGAATTATTGCGAAAGTAATGTATTCATAAGAGTGATTGTTATATGTAATTGTCTAGATATATAAAGTTCATACGTTATTATCCATCGATATCCTTTTTAACATACAAAATGGCTGCAGAAAAAATATTGTACGTAACACGATCCAAAAGTGATTTCACGAGACTCGCAGGATTCGCCTACGGCTCGTCCTGGAAATTTCCTACTCTTCCCGTAAAATATCACTTTCGGAACTTGTTACTATTTAGGCGCCATTTTTCCAAAATGGCCGCACGAGCGGCAAAAATACGAGGTGGCAAAGTTGAAGTTCGGAAAGAGCATGTCGAAATCTATAAAATCACCAATTTGCAAAACTCCCGGAAAACTTTCCAGGTAACATAGGGAGATCGTATTCCAAAAGAACAGCAAAACTGCTCATATTGGATAAAAGTAAGCTGAGAGTGATAACAGGACTCATGACTGGTCATGCACCAGTAAAAGAGATGCTAAACAAAATAGGACTACACTGGAGATCTACAAGGAACCAGAGACAGCGTCATATGTAGTGTGGGAATGCGATGTATTGGATCGCAAGAGGCAGGGCACTTTTTGGGCAACCAACAGTAGACCCAGTACAAAAATACTGAACTCGGTAGAGTAACAAAATGGACAGAAAATACAATAAGCCAGTAGACTTTAGCGATATCGGAGATTTTAGATCAGACGTGACCAGAAAGGAAAAAAAAACCAAATATAAAAACATACTCTTAAGATATGGTGAAAATGTACATATTTATCAGCTCTACAGATCTTCTAGGCCCTTCAATCTTCTTTACTATTCTTTTCCTTTTATTCCGGTCCTTTGCTGCTTCTTTCCACTTGATCAAGCATCATTTTTACCACTCTTTGCTGTGGCATTCTGGCAATGTGCCCTAACCATCTCAATCTTTGTGCTCTAACTCTTTGCGTTATTTTTGGTTTCTTGAATATGTCCATTAATTCCTTGTTTGTATGCCTTCCCCAGGTACCATCTGTCGTTCTGATACACCACATATTAATTAATACTTGGCGCAAATATCATTAAAAAATATCATCGAATTTTGGACTTTCCGGATTCCTAATTGTGATGTCACAAAAGGTTAATCGGCTGCTAAATTTCGTCTCCCAGGTTCAGCCTCATGAGTCTACCAAGTTAAGTTAGTCCTTTACCTAGTGGGAGACACATGTTACGATTATAAAAGTTTTAAAGTCCATAAAAAAATAACTGAAAGTGAATGGTTTGTAATATACCCATAAGTTCGTCTTGTGATGACCTGGTATAAAAACTTTAATATCCTGCACAAGCAATAGTTTACATCGCACTTATTTTCTTTCATCCATTTGTTTTCGCTTCCTGAGAATATATTTAGAAAGCGATATGTCCTTTGTACAATGGAATACACTTATTTTTTTTCTCCTAAAATGAAACCGCACTACATATATTGCATTTCGGGTTTCTTATCACCCAACGTTTCGTTTGTCGGGTTTTGCTTGCTATAGAAACCAAACCGCAACTTGCGCTATCTGCAACTTCTGTCACATTACGTTGCACATCACACTAAGCATTTATTTATATTTTATTTCGTAACCGGTGGCTTTTTATTTACTTCGTAAATAAAAAGAGGTTTTAACATTTTGTAAATCTGATGGAAACCGAAAGAAGAAAATAAAAGTAAAAAATAATACAGAATCTAATGTATTTTTATTAGATATCTGTGTCTTGCAAAATTGAGTTTCCATTGAATGTATAAATATTTGAATTTTTTGTGACGACGTGACAAGTGAGAACTGACGAAGTCCGAGGATGCGTGAGCATTTATAGGTCAGCTAAATGTGTTCTGGTAGGATTTGCTGAAGCGGAACTTACGTGAAAGGACTATCAAAGAGGATAAAGAAAATTGGTTCCAAATACAAGATCAAAACCTGCTTCCGGAAATACAATCCGCTGCCACCTTACAAAAACCAAACCACTAAACACTAACAGTGACTTCAAGAACTGTGTTTATCGGATACCCTGCGAATGTGGACAATCGTACATTGGAGAAACCAAGAGACCGCTTGAAAGCAGAATTGGTGAACATAAGAAGAACACCCAACGAGGGGAAACTAGCAAGTCAGGAATAGCAGATCATGTCTGGACCCACCAACACAACAGCAAATGGTCCCAAGCTGACCATATTGAAAGGGTAGAAACTTACTACAACGGCTATCTTGAAAGGGAGGAGCGTTTCTGTGACGTCACATGAAAGGGAGTTACAGCTCAAATTACTTATAAGGAAGAAATAAATAAGAAGGTTTTACATCTAAGAGCAAAATACTCGAATAGTTTTATTCTTGAGTGCCAGTTATCTTTGGTAATTTAATTTATGAGAAATACGTATTTAATAAAGTCCTTATAGAACCGTCTTAATAACTGCTTTTCTGCAATTAACTCCCACTCCTGTAGCTATTCAAGCTACTAAAGTGAAACTGCCACACAACTACCTGTAACGTAATATTTCCATAAAGCAAAGCACTGATGTGAACAATGTTAGAAATAGGCAAAGGAAAGAATAGAAATTTCAGCTCCCGAACTCTAACTTCTAGGTACAATTCGGTATATTAAGTCCGGAACACGTGTTTAACTTCAGTGGCGTATCAGTGTAAAGTAAAGCGAGAAGTTAGGAAATGATGATTGGATTGTGTTATATTTTTAAATAATTTTTCACTTGGTAAATATTAAATTTTAATCCATAAAAGGTTCATATAAGATTTTTGGCCATTTAGTAATATAAATTAGAAACCAAATAATATATTTGCGTTACCTTTGGTTTCTTTATAGAAAGATCTTGAGGCGTTGCTACGGAAATAACAGTTGGTATTTAAAAGCAAATAACGTATATTTTTGGGTATTCTTGCTTTTACTCAGTTACAAAAAAAATGCATAGGAAATTGCGAATTTTGAAAACATCGCAGCTCCATTTTTGTTTTCCAATTTTTAAGTAATAAATAGTGAATAAATAAACCTGTTGATTCGCATCCTTCCATCTTGAAAAGTTTGTCGCAGTAACAATATGTTTGATAGTTCATAGTGGCTTGGTAATTCAAATACTATTCTCTCTGGATATTAAAACCACTTATTTATATCAAAAAAGTTTTTAATTCTAAAGACGTTGTCAAAAAATTGATATCACAAAAGATATAATAATAAACCAAATATGACAAACAACATAAAACAGAGAAATAGACAGAAAATATCACACAATTTTGGTGATAAAGGTGAACCCATTTTCATACCAAAATTCTGCGGAAAAAAATCATTATGTAATTGAAAATATGTAGTTTTAATACATAATTCCAATAATTCTAGAAAAGCTGAGACATTTAATTTTGTTCTATTTTTTAATGTGTTTTCACTTGAAGGGTGTATTTTATTTATTCTAATATTATTATTATTACTTGTCAACTTTTTTCTCAGAAGAATAAGAGTTTTATCAACAGGAACATTTGGAAATAAACTAACTACATCAAATTTTTCTAAAAAATCCATTATTTTCCTTGCTCTTGTGATATCAATCTCGATCACATCGTCCCAAAATATTCAAAGACCACCCAGTTTGACTATGATTTGTTTTAAAATAGGGATTACGTGGAATAACAATGGAAAGTATGTCTGTTCATGATTCCATTTCTATGAAACGTTACTTAGTCTCCAAGAAGTACAAAATCAACGAAATATACTCGATCGCGGATTTGTTGTTGAGTCTATGAATGGAAATAATTGGGTTTTACGTTCTTGATACACTTGCTATAACGAAATTATTTTTATCGTTTAGCTGACCGCTTCTTACTGATGAGGCACAACAATGCTGAAACCGGTCTAAGAATGACAAGCTCCTTTAATAACAAAATCAAAGTTGGTCAAATCCCGAGAGGGTTCGGGTTCCACACGCGTCTGGACCAATGTAATTCAATGCCTGTTGGGGCATGTAGCCCAAGGAGTAGTTGTTTGAAGTCCAGACGCGGTGCAGTTCTAGTAGACATGTATTGTTGAGAGAAATATTTTTATGATTTATAATTTTCGATCGAGGTTCCTTCCTATCCCCCTCACGTATATTTCTACTCGCTATATAACCCCTTCCAAAAATCCCGGTTACGCCGTTGTAACCATTCCTCATAAATAAAGTCAACCGTTGAATTTGAAGTTAAGAAAGTCGTAAGTCGAGCTTCAACTGTCACACAACTAACAATGGAAGTATAACGATTCGAATGGAAATGGAAACAATGGAAAATGTCGAATGGAGAACGAAGACTTATTCTCGCCCTTCTTGGAACCATTGACTTCCATCTAACTCATGCAAACTTGTTTCAATGATAGAGAGCAACGTGGTCGAAATCTTAACGTCTAGTTATTTCCCTTTTGTCGATTGCGCTTAAAAGTATCTTTTAACTATTTGATGGTTCGGTATCTCTTTCAGATTTACAGCTCGTTGCACAGTGTGGATGAAAACATGGCAGAAAGAAACAGTTATACTAAAGCTCGTAAATTTACTTAATAATAAAAAAAATTTATTGAACGAGAGTTTGAAATAATAAATCGAAACTTAACGATTTTTTTAACACTTTAACACATTTACAAAACATTTTCAAACGTTTTCTAAATATATTAATATTTGCACAACTTTTTAGTTAAATCGGTAGTTTGTTAAACAATTTTGGACCCATTATAACTTATATGTAACCTTGCATTAGGTACGCAAAGCTCATCTACTTGTCTTGTTTGATAACTATGAACATCTCTGTTAGTCACAAAACTTTTGTTTTTAAAGATGTACACGCAAAGATAGAAGTGGGTGTATTCCATAACTTTTATAATATGGATGCCAGGATTTACTTTGTGAAATGTTAGCCATAGGTACATCATATTACTCGCTTTTGTGCAATGAAAACATCTAAGTCGAGAGTCGACTTGAGCAAAGTACACACTAACAAGCTGATGAGATTGCAGCACCTCTCGCAAATTAATAAATAGATATTTTAGCGAATTCAGTTTTCCCACAAGTTTACTACACTGATACTTCCAACTAAGAAATTCATCAATATGAATCCCAAGAAAACGAACACTTTCATGCATACTAACAAGACTGGAATTATCCACATCAACGCTAAAATCATCCAAAATATTCTGCCTATTATGATACCTAATGAGATCTGTTTTATTAGTGTTAAAAAATAAATCTCGACTACTAAAATATTTAGAAGTTTTTTTCCAGAAGACAAGAGCTTTTAACTTTTAATGCATCACTGTTATTTGATGAAATGATCACAAAAAATCATCAGCGTATGCAACATAATGACTATTACCTAATAAATAGTCTACACTGTTGACATATAAAACAAACTACATTGGCCCCAAAATTGACCCTTGTGGAACTCCCATATGTTTATCTAACAGATATTAGAGTTAACTTCTTTAGTTTTACATTTAAGAAAGGTTTAAATCCATTTTAAAGAATTGCCTCTAATTCCATATGTCTCCAATATAGACAATAACAATTGATGATTGACGCAGTTGAATGCCCTACTTAAATCACAGAATATCGCCACAGGTTATTGATGAGTTTTAACCAACATACATAAATACATTTGATTATTTTTCCTTTTAAAAAAATAAAGATTTTCAGTTTTTTTTTGTCTGAGTAAAAGAACGATTTTAGGATTGTATTTACAGTAAATAGTTTTTGGCTTTTTCAGAAAACAAAACAAAAATTTCCAACCCATCCAAAAACACACAAAAATTTTTTTTAAACCCATTTTGTAGATATGTGACAGTCCTAAAAGTAGTTCAAGCATTTTTTCTAGAAAAGCATTTTTAAACATTTTATAAATAATTTTTCTCATTTTACACGTAGAAATTTTCTTTTTTATTCCGTCAATCAAATGAACGATTTATTTATTCTTTTGAATACTCGTTCGATTTGTTCCGAAAACAATATTATTCCAGCGTTATCGGCAAATCAAGCGATATCCAACAATGGAACCCCGAACAGTCCAAAAGAAATTCCCAATTCATTGCAACAATGGCGGAGGCGCTCCAATAAAGAAAATACGTCGATTTTGATATTCATTCGACTTTGAGTTAAAAAGAAATGCCGCTGCGCCGGTTTGCGATAATGACCAATTACTTTCTAAATCGAAAATTACTTCGTTTTTTTCTTTTTACTTCAAGTAAACAAATTTTAGCTTAGCCCGGAGGGGTCGTTCCGGATGTCAATCTCGGTGGACAGAAATTTATGTAAAAAGTTTTTTTCTTCCAAGAATAAAATGCGTAATCTGTCACTATAATACCAAGTAGTATTATAGTGACAGAACGTTATAACAACTAAGCGAGACTACATCGAAGTTGTAGAAACATTAAAGTGAAAAATAAAAGTTAAGGCCACCAAACCATATCACTTAAATACCACTTAGAAGTGGCAGTGATCTTAAAGTGGACGTGATAGTTTTAGTGTAGTTTTGGGAACCATTAATATATCTTTAAAGTGACGGTACTTGATTATATGATTGCCACGTTTTTGTCACACAAAAATCACTTTAAAGTTTTATTTTCTAAACGCAGATATTTGCATTTTTTTATTATTTAAGAGTGTTCTATAACCATCAACTCTGTCAATTTCATACATAACCTCGAAATCCTCGCCCCTTACGTCTTCGCTGAACCCCTCTCTAAAGAAATTGTTAGGCAGCATGAAATACATCTGTGTATTTGCGGTTGCATAGTTACCAATTCTCGGATAATGACGACATCCTGACGTAGCATTTTCAGTCGTGGATGGAAATTAGATTTATATTGACATGAACACAACTTTATGCGATCTAGCGGTATTAATTTGAACTGTCCGAAACGCGCACTGTTTGTTTGTTTATCTGCAGTTTGACATTTGAACATTTGAATTTGAGCGCGAACGAAACTAATATGAGTAACTTATATATAAACCTCTTTTCTATAAATTTTGCATACTAACTAATACAGTGTTTATTCGGGACAGCAGCCTAAGGCTTACAAAAGTTTGCAAGCCTATAAGCAGTATGAGGCCAGAGCTGTTCATAGTGTTTTAGCCAAATTGTGAAAATTGTGCTTAATATACAGAAATAATACAAATAAAACAAATTATAAAACTTAGATGTTTATATATTCATAAAATAAAATAAATTATGAAAGAAAAATTAATTCAATGGTATTTGCGAGGGACACATATTTATAAATGCACTACACACTACTACAATTTTGTCCAATGCAATATATAACCATCTCTTTTTTTTAGACAACATACTCATTGGTATTGTTTCATGACAAATCTTTTTTTTTAAAGACCAATAATTCGTTCTACAGTTTCAAAATTTCTCTCTCTTTCTACTGGATTAAAACCACTTAGTTGTTAAAAAAGTTTTTTTATTGACGTTTCGGCTTTCCAGATCGAAAGCCGTTATCAAAATGACATAAAATAAATAAATTTACTAGAAACAGAACACTTGATAATCTTGCAAAAATATGACATCAACATAGTATACATAGAATAAGATTTTGAGATTGAAGATGTCAAAATCTGTTTCAATCATATTTTTGTGACGTTTCTGGGAACGAATTTTTGAAAGGATAGCGCATTTGCATATTATAAGAGAATTTATACTTCGTCATAAATGAAGTTTTCTTATTAATATTATCATAAGAAAAAACCAGATAAAAACTTATGATACTATCCCGATATAGAGGGTATCCTTTTTGCAATTAACTCTTTTTGTAAAATAGGTATCCAAATTTTTGAAATATCAACCGAACAATTAGAAACACATTCGTTATTATTTAAGCATATCAATGCTGCTTCTTTAACTTTGCGGTTATAATTATTCGGTTCTTTTAATAATCTAGTTGAAGAATTCCATTGTATTTTATGACCAGAATCCCATGCGTGTTCACATATTTTGGATTTTTCGAATTGTTTATTTTTAATGTACGATTGGTGTTCATTAAGTCTAATATGAAAAGGTCTAGATGTTTCTCCTATATAAAATTTATTACATTCGCATGGAATTTTGTAAATACAATTTTTTGTGTTTTGAATTTCATTAAAAGGTTTTGTATTTACTATTAAAGATTTTAATGTATTATTAGTTTGAAAAACTGTTTTTAAATTAAATTTATTGCCAATCCTTCTAATTTTTTCGGATAATTTTGGAATATAAGGGATTTTTACTATATTTGAAAGAATTATTGGGGGGTTTAAATTTTGATCTTTAGTTTTGATGTCTCGGTAAAGTTCACGATTTATAAATTTACTTGGGTAGTTGTTCTTAATCAAGACAGATTTAACAAGTGATAATTCATTATTTAAGATATTGTCATTTGAACAAATTGTTTTTGCTCTATCGGAAAGAGATTTGACAATACCTCGTTTAACACAAATTGAGTGGTTTGAATTAAAATTTAGATATCTATTTGTATTAGAAGGATTGGCAATAAATTTAATTTAAAAACAGTTTTTCAAACTAATAATACATTAAAATCTTTAATAGTAAATACAAAACCTTTTAATGAAATTCAAAACACAAAAAATTGTATTTACAAAATTCCATGCGAATGTAATAAATTTTATATAGGAGAAACATCTAGACCTTTTCATATTAGACTTAATGAACACCAATCGTACATTAAAAATAAACAATTCGAAAAATCCAAAATATGTGAACACGCATGGGATTCTGGTCATAAAATACAATGGAATTCTTCAACTAGATTATTAAAAGAACCGAATAATTATAACCGCAAAGTTAAAGAAGCAGCATTGATATGCTTAAATAATAACGAATGTGTTTCTAATTGTTCGGTTGATATTTCAAAAATTTGGATACCTATTTTACAAAAAGAGTTAATTGCAAAAAGGATACCCTCTATATCGGGATAGTATCATAAGTTTTTATCTGGTTTTTTCTTATGATAATATTAATAAGAAAACTTCATTTATGACGAAGTATAAATTCTCTTATAATATGCAAATGCGCTATCCTTTCAAAAATTCGTTCCCAGAAACGTCACAAAAATATGATTGAAACAGATTTTGACATCTTCAATCTCAAAATCTTATTCTATGTATACTATGTTGATGTCATATTTTTGCAAGATTATCAAGTGTTCTGTTTCTAGTAAATTTATTTATTTTATGTCATTTTGATAACGGCTTTCGATCTGGAAAGCCGAAACGTCAATAAAAAAACTTTTTTAACAACTAAGTGGTTTTAATCCAGTAGAAAGAGAGAGAAATTAAAATACAAACCACAATGAGCTTCCGAAATGAATTACAGTTTCAAAAGTTATGCATCACCCACAATTTTCACTATTATTAACTATTTTACGAAATTACTGTTATAGTATAGATCATTTATAAAATAAATATTATAACGTTGACAGATATTTTTTGTTTTAAAAGAGATACTGGTTTTTTTAATAAATAAAAAATCCAAAACAAAAAAATTTATTTCTAATTGAAATTTATTGAACAGTTTTAATATCGTGTATTTCCACCAAGGGCATTGATGCAAGCCTGGATTCGAGCTCTAATACTGCTAACAAGTCGATCAATCACTTCCTGGCAGATTCTCCCATTCTTCTTTACAGGCAAATATAAGTTCATGATGGGTTCTAGGAGGATTCCTTCGGGCATGAACATCTCTGGAGAGCATATCCCATGCAGGTTCAATGGGGTTCATCTCTGGAGACATCGCAGTCCACTGCAACCGGCGAACACCTTCTGTCTCAAGATAGTCATTAACCGCTTGAGTCCTATGTGGGCGGCCGTTATCATCCATAAATACAAAATCTTCACCCACAGCTCCTAGCCATAATCTTACATGAGGTTCTCAAATCTGTGTGATATACCTTTGTCCTGTTAGAGTTCCATCAATGACCACCAATACCGTGCGTCCACCTGCCATAATACCTGCCCAAAACATAACACTGCCACCAGCGAAAGGAAGTGTGGGACGGGCATGTGCTAGTTGTGCAGCTCTTGTTGGCTCTCGCCAAACACGAATTCGCCGGCTATCACTATTTAAACACATTCTGGTCTCGTCTGAATAAAGCACAAAATTCCAAAACTGTTGAGGGACCTGTATGTGTTCTTGAGCCCACTGGAGGCGGTGCAAAACATGTCTAGGTTATAGCTGAGAAACTCTGGTCGACGACTCCTCAAACCTGACTCTAAAATTCTTCTTCTTATTGTAACCAACGATACTCTGACTCCTTTAGCATACCTGTAGTCTCTTTGGAGTGCTGGTACAGACGTAGAAGAATTTCTCCGAATGGAAATTCTCATATATCTATTCTGTCTCTCATTGGTAACTCGGGGTCTATCAAAGCGAGGTCTATTCTTTATAGAATTTGTCTCCAGAAACCTATTCTATATCCGTGACACATCACTCTGAGAAACACCCACTCTTTCCGCCACGAACCGCTGTGAATGGCCTTCAACTAAAACGATAATTCTTGCACGGTCCCACTCAGAAATTAAATTATTATTCATTATTAATCGCGTTTTCACAAATTTTTCAAGTGTTCACACCTTGGCAAAACCAGATAAATTAAATGGGTAATTAAATAAAATAAAAAACCAAAAAAGGTGTATTTTATATGAAAAAGGCCTATTAAATATGTGATAAGGATACGGATTTATAAAAGTGTAAAAATGGTGAATACGAGGGGGATGCATATCTTTTGAAACTATGTGTATTTACCGAAATACATTAGGTTTAAGAATTTTCTTTGAATTTCATTTTTACACTATGATAGTTTCTGCCGAGCCGTAGTTTGATTTTTTTTTATTTTCTCGAGTTAAATTTTTGAAAATTAATCTTCACTTCGTTTTTTTATACGGCTGATAATGAATCATATTTATTGCTTTAATATTTGAATAATAACTTGAACTTCCTTCACCGGGATACAGGAAATTACTTTGAAATAAGCAGAACGAGACTAAATACGAATATACCAGGTTATCCCGGATTTTTCTTTTCTCTTATTATTGAGTCCCCGATACGTAATTAAGTCCAGAACGAATATTTACTTTATCTCATTTTCGTTCAGGGTTGAAAGGGTAGGCTTTTTTAATTTAGTTGTAAATAGTTTTCATAAGTAATAGATGTGTCAAGTCTTAGATCAACAAGACCCCTGGAATTTCCGTATCTCCATCTGAAGCTACCCCTAAGACGTCGTTTCTAAGGCGTAAGGCATAATTTTCTTAGAGTCAATAAAAAGCCTTACAGGGCATATATCTATTTTCTATCCCGCTAACTACGAAGCAAAATTTTCTTGAATGTTTAAAATAAAAAAAAACATTTTTTGAAAATGTCAATGTTAAGATTTAGTGCTTTGTTAAATATGGTTTTGTAGTAGTTTTTACGAGGTGCTTACTGTCCTTCCATTTTCTTGGTTAGTAGATGAGCAACTTGTTGATCAGTACAAATAGGGAATTCAGAGAGAGAGCTTCAAATATTCAACTGGTGTGAGGGAGACCGATTATATCACTTACCTTAACTTCATTATTAGGGTGATTTAAATGGTACAAACGTGCAAAAATCACGGGCAGTAACTTTGCCAGAAGGTCCTTAGCTTCTAATTTCATTATTATTCAGGTTTTTTCATGACGTTAAAACAAAACATTTTTTCTTTAAATTTTCTTCACCTTATCAGATTGCAAATCGATATTTTTTAAAAAGTTTCCACGAATATTAATGCTTAATGGGGTGACATACAAAGTTATTTAAAGTTAAATTAAAACCCTTCTCGCATACACAATTTGAGAAAACTTACCAAAACATGTTACATTAAAAAAGAGGGAAATACAACTTCCGTATTTTTCTCATTTTGGGCAGTCATTGGAGTGACTCCTATCTCAAAGTAGGTACAAAATTTTTCATTTCGCTCTCGACAAGTTTACAATTAAATTTTCTCCAATTTTCAGTGACAAGTTCTCATGAACAGACGGGAGCCGGCAGTAGAAATATGGAATAGGGACTACAGTGTTGTACTTATAGGGATGACAATAGGTATATTGCATCTAGACCAAAATAAATAGACACGAAAATGTTTTGGCGTATAATTAATTCATAGCTTGTTTCTAAAGTTTTTATTTTAAAAATCCTTGATAACAGACATTTCATTGTAAAACAAAACAATGAATATTCCAATCTTCATCCTATCAAGGCAGGCGTCCCTCAAGGAATCGCCATAGTTCCAGTTCTGTACTTGATTTACACTGCAGACCTTCCCTCTTCCAAAGAAACTCTTGTGACAACCTATGCAGATGAGGATTAAGGCAAATGAAACCAAATATGCACATATAACCTTTTCTACAAGAAGAGAAACGTGTCCTCCAGTTAAAATCAACAACTGGCAACTTTCTCAAACAGAAAACGTAAAATATCTTAGCATACGCCTTGATAAAAGACATGGAAAACACACATCTTCACAAAGCGAGAACAAGATCCTGCTATACAAAGTTATTCTAAAACCCGTTTGGACCTATGGAACCCAACTTTGGGGCACTGCCAGCAACAGCAATATAGCAATGCTACAAAGATTCCAGAACAAGGTTATCCGCTGAATCGGAAATGCATCCTATTTTGTTCCAAATAGGGTTCTCCAACAAGACATCCCTCTAGCATCAGTGAAAGAAGTGATTACTCAATTCAGTGATAGTTATCATCAAAGAGTGTTAGTGCATCCCAATGTTCTAGTCAACAGAGTTTTCGAACAGACAGGCGAATCAAGAAGGCTCAAGAGATCCGAACTGACAGACAGATTTGGATAAGTATTTTGATGTTCTAGTAATTAAGTACTTAGCGTAAGATTAATTTAGTTAGAAGGATCAATGGAGCCAATCTATACAAGGTATTCACCATCAGAATAGTAGCTTAATGTCTTAGGATAGATTGCTAAAAAATTATAGCCAGCTCAGACCACTCACGGTTTTAGCACTCCAACACTTAGAGGTCCAACGGTATTTAGGGGCGTTTTCACCACCTCCCTATAAAGTTATCTGGTAGATAAAGAGCCAAATCGATTTCACCATTTCCCAATAAGGCTTATTGCTAGGGTGCTAGTACACAATAACAAGAAGAAGAACTTTTCTGTCCTAGGACTTTTTTCGTACTTTTTCGGACGATGAACTGCCCGGAAAAGTAAAATATAAGTATTTGGATTTTTGCTTTAGCTTTAAACAACTAATAGTTGTGTTCAATAATATTTGGTGTACTTTATTATTGGAATAACATATTTACTTGTGAATCAGATTATTTTATGCAAAAATTGTACTTATATTGCAACTTTTCCTTCACCGCCAAATGCATTTTTTACGTGCATTAGTTAGGCAAAAACATTTAATGCCTACTAAAAATAATTAAAATTTTTAAAATACTTCATAATAAATGTTTATAAATAGTAACAATAAGATACGATACAGCGAAAACAATTCGATTTTTGCACAAACTTTTAAAGTTTTAATTTATAAATTTATAAAAATAAAACCTTCCGCAAATCAGTGGTGCACTTGTTGACAAGTTGGTGAAAGTGAAGTACGACCTATTTACCCAGTATCCACTGTTTTGGGCTGATACAAATCCCTTGTAGTTATTGTAGACCCAAACTTATTAGGCGACGCCCTATAGATGCCTCTGTTCCAGTTTAACGTATCTTAAGTTGGCAATGATGCTGTGGACTGTATTTTTTTTTATTGTAAAATGTACGATCAATTGTAATATAAGAAAGAACTGTTTAACTTGTAAATTTCTATTAAAAACATTTTTGTAACACTTATAGCAATGGTAAAATTTAACAACTGGTTTGTAAATGTTGTGCAATTGCTCAAAGAAATTTTGTTATCAATATGTATGCATTTATGAATTGTGCAAGTTTTTTATGGTGGACACGAAACTGCCGCTTGGTTACTGAAGTCGTCGAAACGACTATCAGGAGAGACTATGTGCTACTGAATTTTTGAACTAGTAAAAGGTCCACCGACCTATTCAGTAGGAGAGAAAATGTTCTACTGTATTTAATTACGAGTAAAAGGTCCACCGACCTATTCACTCGGAGAGAAAAGATTCTACTGATTTTTGAAACTGGGAGCTTTCGATACCAAGCTTTGGATAATTCGATCTCTGTTTATGTGTTTCTATCTTTCTTATTTGATTTCTAACGGTTTTTCTAGCCAATTGCAACGCATCGCTCGCGGTCTTTTTGATATTTGTTTTTTACCGGTCGTGATGGACGTAATTGGATGGGCGTTTTTTCAGGTTGTTTTCGGCAAAGCTAGGGGGTTTTTAGATTGCCCCTCAAAGACTAGCCGCGTTCCTAATTAACAAGTGGTGTAACGGTTTTATTACGTCATACTGTTTCTATGTGAGATATTGGATAGCTGTTGAATCTGTTTCAAGGCTAACAAACACATGAGCGTGCTTTGTTATTTTTTATTTTAATTTACTTGAATATTTTTATTCTCCTTTTCATCATGGGCGTAGATGATCGATTTCGAACAGTCGCTATCTAGATAGGTATTGGCATTGCCTGAATAAAGGTATAAAGATTTGCGGCGTTATAGACCACCCCCCATAGACAAATAAAGGTAGACACCCGGATGAATACACCAAAATGGCAACCAAGCCCATAGTTCTTGCCCTCCTAATAGTTAGCGCAACGGTCGATCAGATGATTCAGATGTTGCCAGTGTTCATCTAAATTCTAAGCGAAAGGGACAATTAACCCAATAATGCAATGTTTTTCATATGAGTCAGATAATTTTGTTACACAATTTGGCAATGCGGAAAAAATTAAACTTCAATAACTGATGTGGAGGAAAATATGATACTAGGCCAATTTAATTTTAGGTTATGTTAGGAGATTCTAGGTAAGTAATGTAAGTATATTTTTAAATTAATGTAGATTTAGTAAATTTGTTTATCATCATCATTAATATAACACGGGCACTTTATTTATTTGCATTATTTTAAGAAACATTTTATAGATACAGTATTTTTGAAGATTACCTGATCCTTAAACCGAAATTGAAAATATGTCTAGCCCAGGAAGATTTAGATATAAATGTCTAGTCCAGACTTGGCATAACTGTTTTTACAATCCCATATTTGATATTTCTTATAAGAACAAACATTTTTTTAAATTTCCTAACCAATTAGATAGAAGGCAAATTTGGTTTCAAAATTTAAATTTGCCATATATAGAAGATATTTCTGTTATTTGCGAAGATCATTTTTCATTAGATTCATTTAGTAAAAGTTCATTACTTCGCAATCGATTAGTTATAAATGCAGTGCCTCTTAAAGTTACTACTAACTGTAATCTAACAAACAATGTAGTTTTAATACCCAAACCTGAGGCTGGACATGGTGAAATAATAAATCAGCCACATGATTTAGTTTTGTCTGTCAGCAATGAAGATAACAACTGTGACAGTCAAGCAAAACGTAAACTTAATTTTATAGATGAAAAATCAAATAAAAAATTATTTAAGCTTTGCTATAAATGGTTTTTAAAAACATTCCAAAAGCTTTTATGAAAGGTCAGATAAATAAAAAAATATATTATTTACTTTAATACAAAACTAAAGCTGCATATATTTACATAACTCTTTTCTTGTTTTATAGGCTCTAGATGTATGCATATAGCCATCTTCAATGAATTACATCTTTTATCATAATTTAAATTGTTCTTGTTTTGGTATTGTTTTTAATAAAAATGTTTATTTAAATGTGTTTCAATTATTGTTTTAATAACAATAATATCTCTTGTTTCTGACCAAACTTTGCATATTAGTTTCAAAGCTACTTAATTATTTAAATAGCTTTGAGCTAATTTGTAAATATTGGTCAGAAACAAGAGATGAGGTATAAATAATAAATAATTTTAAATGAACCGCCATTCTACTTCTTTCTCTCTTCTTTTTTAAACGTTATTTTTAACTATTAGGGTGTTCGCACACCTAAATTAGTTCCAATATGATCCGTGCCCCCCTATCTGGCGTCGGAATGTTGTGATTTTGTTGACACTTATTTCCACGGGGATTGCATATCTCGTTTACTTGTTATTTTATCTATGCCACCCCCATTCCTCAACTTTTAAGCCCCGCCCCCTTTTAACATCTGTCATCTGTCAACAGGGTTTCCAACAATTTGTCAACCCTGTCACCTATCAACAGGGTTGACATCAATCTGACAGCAGGATTGTCAACTTCGTTTTTAACCTGACATCACAGCGTTACCAACTTCGATTCTAATCTGAGATTCCTGTCTGTTGCAAACAATCTTATAGGGTCCCCGTAGAACGTGTAAACCGCACATAGGCATTTTAGTTTGATGCTGTTTTTGATGTCACCGTACGCCAATGAATAGGAGAGCATCGTTCCGTATCTAGAGACATTTATTCTGAAAATTATTATATTTCCCCGTAATAATGTCGCCTGAGAACGACAACTCACTGACGGTTACTTATAAGCGAGATGCTTTCTCTCCACGGTTTTCATTTTTACAGATTTTTTTTCAAGCGGACGGGATTTACACTGCGGTATAAAATTTAATATTCTTATATTTGGAAATACAAAGTTTATTGAAGTTTGAGAAGAGGATAGAGTTAATGAATTACTGAAAATAATATTTCCTTTAAAACATTTAAGGATGATTGACAGAAATAATACCCAAAATATGGAAAAGAAAATTAAACATCGTGATAGGTGGACAAATACAGGAAATGTTGATGAGTTTAATGACAATATAGTAACTATTCAAGTTTTGTTGTCATCTTTAATAAACAGAAATAAGTGTAGACTTTTGGAAAAAATATTACAGCACACAGAAAAATTAACATTAAGTATAACAAAATCTTCATACATTATCATCTCTAAACAAAAAAAAATGTTTATAACCTCCCATTGCACTTTGGTAATAAATCCTTACCATGTTCCGAAGAAATAAAATACGTTGGTTTGTATATTGATCAAACATTGTGTTGGCAATCACACATAAGCAAATTGAAAAACAAACTTGCAGCTCCAGTTGGAATTTTAAGGAGACTAAATAATAATATTCCAAGATATTTGCAGCGTTCTATATATTTCTCACTTATTAACTGTCATTTACAATATCTAAACCTGATTTGGTTCTCCAGTTGTGATAACTTTATCAGACCTCTTAAAGTTCTTCAAAATAAAGCTATTAAAAATAAAAAAATGCATGGTAGAATCAAAAAATTTTTTAGGTCCAGATATTAGTTATTTATGCCCCAAGTGCGTTAGGATCCAGTAACGCTCACGCTCACGATTTTTTGATATTTTGACGTTTGCTGTCAGTTTTTCATTTTATTTAGTGAACGTCATTGCTGCTTTGTGTTATATACGTCTTATAAAAGTAATGGAAATAAATACCGGTTTTCCAAAAAATATCAAAGAAAATATGCACCCAAAAATTTATTGGCGGAGGAATCCAGACCCTCCTCGTAGAATTAGTGGGCGTTATGGCTATAACGCCAGCTCATTATGCCCTAGGGCGTTATGAGTGTATCTATAGCAACTGTATCCAAAGTAAAATAAACCAATAATATACAAGTGAAAAATAATTTGGATCAGTTATATAATTTTCAAGTGTGTACTTATATTCACAATGTTGGATATCAAAAGAACCATTCTCATGTTGTTTTCAATTCTAGAAAAGAAATTCATACTTATAATACGCGTAGTAACAATGACATACAACTTCCAACAATTAAATCTAATACTTTGAAAAACCTCAATTTGTTATAAAGATATGTCACTGCAAAATTTAAAAGACCTTCCTAAAAAAATTAAAACCATATATTTTAATCTAGCTGTACCTATATGTTGTCACTTTATATATTGTTTTCTTTTTTGTATTTTTTTAATTGTAATTTTATATATGTTAAATATTTATTTATTGTTATTGCATTTACATAATATTGTGACCTGTCTCTGTTGAGATTTAAACTACGTAGACTAATTTAACAACTGTTTAATTTCTAATTACAAATTGAACATAAAATTCATTTCATTCTTTTAATAAACAAATCGGCAACAACGCCATTGACAAGCGATACTACAACAGCGTCACTGCGCCATTCAAAAGCGATACTGAGATGAGCGAATTTCAGCTTGACGACTCTAATGAACACCTGCGCGTGTGGCGTAGTCGCATTCTTTCACGAAAGCACACTTCCGGTTCCGTATGACGTAGGCGCATAGTCTAGCGTACGCACGCGTTCCTTCGGATATCAACATTTTTGCACGTACGCCAAGGTGGGCGTGACTTAACAAGACGAGAACGGAACGCGGTTCCACAATAGTTTAATAATTTTTAATTAGTACGATTTTCGTTGCGCATCAAGCAAGTCTACTCCATTGTTCAACATAACGTATTTCGTAAATTCTCTGACACATTCATGTGCGCTCTAATGCAGCAAAAAATATATTTTAAATTCAAGTTAGTGTGTTTCCAACTGCGCAACCAGGTTGACCAATCCGATAAACCTATTTTACCGTAAATTTATTTTCTTTGCACAAAAATGTTATAAAATTACAAGTGCTTCTCTGATTGGCTAGTCTAGATCATTTCAGATTTAAAAGTTTAAATAAAAGTGTTAAACGTAGCGTGTGTGTCTCAAATTTTATACAGTCCACTTAATATCATCAGTCCAGACAGTGTTTAAAAAGGCGGCATTTTAACGACCTCGTAAACAGCTGCACAAGGCACTCTGCATATCAAGAGTCAACAACAACTTTTGTAAAGAGAAAACCTTCATGTAATTTGAATTCTTTTGGTTTAATAAATATACTTCATTCGTTTAAAATTCTTTTTGAGTTGGCCCCACTCCCCAAACGGCCAAAAACCACCCCCAAAAGTGTGAATCGCATCTTTCACCGGCAAAACTAACATAACCTCCCGTTTTCAGGATGCTGAACACGACGGCGGTGGTTATAATTCTTTTAGAGTTGACCCCACCCTTAAAACGGCCAAAAATCACTCCGGTTTTACATGAAATATTTATGTTTTTAACAACCCTCTACTAACATCTCTAAAAGACGCAGTATCTATAAAAAAAATGTGAGTATATTCGATTCCTGCGGTCCTCGCTCATTGACTCTGTTTAATTCCATATAGAAAATATATAAATCGTTAAGAAGTTCAATCAATTACGGTCTTTACTGTACATCTCCAAAATCTAAACTGACATCCATCAAGAAAATCTTTCAATAAAGACATAAAAAATGATTATGGCATCGTTCATTTTCCGGGCCCGTACCTTTTGCGGCCCTTTAATAAAGATCATAATTTGTGTGCGGGCACTTTGACCGTTCTTTCGATTCTATGATTTTTTTCCTCGAGAGCATTATTGACCATAAAGCCGGATTTATTGCCAAACTAATGTCTGTCTGCCTGGACGCCCTATCGGACGAACTTAATAAAGTCTTGAGGATTTTAGGGACATAATAAATATTTTGTGAATATGTCGACAATTGAAAGAAAACGGGAAATGGGAGGAAATATTTTTATTACACAATTTAGGAATTATATAATAGTATATTGTGTCACAAGGGCAGAAAATGAGCTTTAGCAGCCCGCGGCTATTAGCGTAAATTCTTCATCTCCGTCGGAATTACTATTCATTTTCACTAATTCATAAAATCACAATTATTCAGAATCAGAACGTATTTTTTCTACAACTGCTATGAAAAGTAGCGTATTTCTCATAGCTTACTTAATTTCAAAACTATGTATTGCTCATACTGTGCGGGAATACTTTTCCCCACGGCACTTTTCCCACACCACATACATTTATATGGAGAATCGACAAAAACTTAGTTGGCTGCTGTTCAGCGTTAATTAAATAGTTGTCAAAACTGTCAGGTTAGTTTTTTAAATTCTTAAGGTAGTTTTCATTTGTGCCTTGATAAAAATCGCAATTTCCATTAAATATTATGTTATTTATAATAAATAATATAGATATTAACAGTAGTGACGATTTTGATAATACTCCGCCAGAGATATTGGAAAGAGCCGCAAAAGTAACGTTAGGTTTCTTGCCGGTAATTTCAAGAAAAAAGTATGAATTGGCATACGAAAAATTTATGGAATGCAGAAGAAATACAAAAATAAAATTAAAAAATTATTTAACTGTTAACAGGTAGGATACTTTAATGCTATTTTAGTTGTGCTAACCATAAAAATAAATATTAAGTTACATTGCTTGTATTCTTTAAATTTGTGCAGTTGTAGAAAAAGTATAGTGTGCAACACGTGGGGAAAGTACTTTTCTCACTCGTATGTTTGCGACACTCGCCCTTCAGGCTCGGGCCACAAACTTTCACACTCGTGAGAAAAGTTTAACTTTCCCCACTTGTTGCACAATATACTATTACTTTATTAACATTTTTTAACATGACATTTTTCGGGATTACTAAACAATATTAATATACATACATTTTTTTTATATACATTGTTTTATGATTTACTAGCTTATTTAAATATTTATACAATAGAATTTGATTTAACCCTTACATTTTTACATACAAATTAAACATTATATTATCCTAATTTCTGACATATTTAAAGGACCCCGCACTTTTTATATGGAAAGAAACCACTTTTCCATATGGAAAGGTGGTTTCACTCGGGAGGTCTAATTTTTGGTTGAAAAGGTAGTTCTCAACATCCTGAACAAAAAAGCTAATGGGCACAAAAAAATCTACCGTCAGGATTTTGCGCTACGGCGCATACAAGGTCGGCACATGGGTTTTCAGGAGTCAGGTTATTTTTATCAAAAAAGAGCGTGTTCAGTGACCGATTATGGAGACATGCATGCGTGGAGGTGTGTTGGAGTGGGGGAAACTTTTTTATTAAGGGTTTTTCGACAAGAAGTTATTCTTAATAAAAGTTTGTGCATCCCCTAAAACTAAAGATGCACCAACAAAATATAGTAAAACGCTCGTAATATACGAGGAGCCTACAAAAATTTGATTTTGAGACAAGAGTAAAGTACCCTTATTTTGAAAAATGTTGTGAAATGTTATTTAGAAAAGTCGTTCAGTATTAAAAAATACATCTAGATTTGAAGTGAAGTGAAGTTTTATTTTTTTACCATATGAACAAGAAAATATCCAGAAAAAGTTTCTGGGAACTGCTGGAAAATGTATCATTAGATATTAGATATTAGACAAAAAATGAGGTTTCAATAGTCTATGCTGATTAAATACAGGGTGTTATATTTAGGCATTACGGTGGAAAAATAATGTAAAATTTAACAAAAATAAAAATAACTCCAAAATTAATAGATTTAGGTATAGTAGACCTTTATAATTTTTAAAAGGTAATGGAATTTGATGCATAATAGGATTATAAAATACAGGGTGTCCTATTTAAAATAAGAATGATATTGTCGTTTGAATATGTCATTAGAGAATGGCCCCATTTTGGACGCTCTGTGTAATTTTTAACAACTTTAAATACATTATTGCTTTCAATTATTAGTCTAATTTTTTTCAGTTAAAATTGAATTTGGCTGATTCCATAGGTTTCGAATTGGTTTTCTTGTGTTTCCATTTTCAGAAATATCAAAATATCTCGAAAAGTAAAAAGCTTAGGCATAGGGAAAAAAAAGAAAGTGTATCTTATTTTTAATGTATAATCTATAAATGCAATAAAATATAGGGTGTTCCATAAGAAAAAATATAACTTTGGTACGCCACACTTTTTTGGGACAACCTGTATATTTCAAAATAATTTTAAAATGTAGCCTTTATCAACCCACATATCCATGAATAAACAAAATTTTCAAAATATTAACCGTTTAGCCACAATGCTCCGTCGCGTCTACCATGACTCACCCTGTATATTTCTTACACAGATTGACAAATATCTTACATTTGGTTGCTGTTTTTTGTTGAATTTGGCAGAGAGTTAAAGATTTTTTGAGCCAAAATGGTAGCAAACCTTTGTTTGGTTTGCATCATATCTTCTAAAAGGTTACAAAAATCATATGACTTGTATTATTTCTTGTTTGATATTGATGATTTAAGAAGTTTTTTGTTTTAAGTTTAAAATAAAAAATACAATTACTTAGATAATATAAACATCGAATATTATATTATATTGGTTGAATAGAGTCTATCTTTAAAGAAAATTATCCGCAGAATATAATTCTGTATGGTATTTAATTGGTTTAGAGCATTGTCATATAGCCCACCCCAATTATGTTACCATATCTAAAGAGTATTATTTTACAGTTTTGTTCTCTTGATTCCAGACTTTGATTTACACTGACAAAGGTGTCTAGATAGTGAAAAACTACAAAATCGTGTTGTAATGATTTCCGTCGCAAGTGAGAGAAATTCTCATAACGTTAACTTTCGTTTCTAGTGACGAAAGTTAAATTTATATTCATAGTGGCTTGGTATTTCAAATACTCTTCTCTTTGGATATTAAAGCTACTTTTTTAATTAAAAAAAAAGTTTTTAATTTTAACGTTTCGACTTTTTATTCTAAAGTCGTTGACAAAAATTTTTTTGAGAAGAATATTTAAAAGATCCCGCACGGAATACATAGGATTTTGGTTGATTGCGGAATTTAATGAAACTCTAGTATGTTTATGTATTTATTTATTTAAAGAAATACACACAGGACCATAAAGGACCTAATTACATGTTTCCTCTTACTTAAAACTAAAGAAATAAATTTATACATACCACTATTTATACCTGCGACCATGTTGTAAATGGACCATAATCAAATCGTATGATTAGTTTCGGAGAAACAGGGTGATTTTAAAAACAGAAAATAAAGGTAATATATCACAAATTGAGATTATTTTTGGTTTGTTCTTGTGATTTGGCTAAAATATGTCATGCCTTTGGAAACGCAACACTATTATAATCCAAATCATTATTTATTATACCGCGGTCATCACAAACATACTCAAAAAATCATATTTCATGGTTTTGTTTACTTCACTTCTCAGAGTTGTTATTTACTTCATTCTTAATATAAACGTTAAATAACCATATATTTTTAACATTCAACGTTAATATGTGAAAACTCTTAAGCCAACTTATATTTTTAAAATACGTAATAATAATAATAATAAGATCCCTACTAAAAAAAATTGCCAGCGAACTATATCTTTGAAGTTTCTCTAAACTCTCTGTAATATTTTTTCAGAATGTTCGCCAATGGCGCTATTATTTCTTTTGGAGTTTTCCAGTTGCGGCTGTCTCCATCATATATACAGGATAATATGGACCAGGACGGAAGACACTGCATTGATATAGATACGAAACTCAATGAAAATGGTTTGTCAGATTATTTTCCAGGCATAGAAACAATACTAAATATCAGTTGTTCACAGGGCCGCTCAGAGGGGGGGGGGCTATTAAACAAAAAATTTACCTGTTATAAAAGAGCCTCAATGAATGAAATTAATGTAGTTTTAGGCGCACCCACTTTCAGTATATTTTTCAGTTAATCAATTCGATTCGAAAATATATTCTGGGGTTTCTTCTCAGTTAATCTTTGACTTTTGTAAGTTTACACAAAAAATCCATTAAATAAGTAGATTTTCTTCAACTAAATTTCCTATTAATAAAAAATATTCAAGAATCCAAACTATTGCAACATAAGCAAGCGTCATATTCATCTATCACGTGTTCAATGCCCAATTTTAGTATAGTTCCCGGAGATTTGCTTTCTATTTTAAATGAAAATTTTCCATCTAATTATGTTGACGGACAAATATCAATATCAATACTTTATTGTCTGAAGAAATAAAATGGAAATGGAAAACAATAAAACAAAAAACGAATAATAGAACCGGCGGGAAATTTAAATTTGACGTTGACATATGTAACACCTAGCACAGCACAAGCGCCTTTTAGTCCAATAATCGAAGGTGCCAACACAGGCATCAGGTCCGTCCGGCACAATTTTTTTTTAATTTGCAGATATTCATGGGTACATTCACCCCTGAAAATCTCAGGTGTCTGAAATTTGTGGAAGGGCGGGAAAATGGCCTATTGCGTGTTTCTTTTCGCCTATTTTTGCCGATATTTCCGAAAATATGACACTTAAAGAATTTTTGTTTGGACCTACAAAAATAATTCTTATCATTTTTGTCAAAAATTTGTTACTTTTCGACATAACCGGCTCCAAAACGCACCCCCATTTTTAGCTCTGCCCTGCATTTAGAGAACACGCTCAATAAATCACGTAAAAATTAATATTTTTTCATGATTCAAAGTTCAGATGAAAGAAGGAAACTGCAGCTATATTATCATGTTACTTTTTCCTTTTATCTATTTCTCTGGATTATTGAAAAACCAGGCCAAAGTTTGTTTTTGCTCGATATTTTGACTAATTTCTCCGAATCCTTTTGGATAATGTGGCTTTGTAAGGTGTTAAATATATTCAGAAAGATTCAATAAATATTTTTGTGTATTTTCATAAACAACATGTTTTTATAGAGCGTTTTTTTGGATTTCCGGATTTTTTGAAAATGTTCAGGTCTATCGGGAATTCATAGATACTCAAGGACCATATCGGTTTTCAATGCACATCGTTAGAAAGCTTAGATTGTCCCCTTGTAGAATTATAAAATTTTCCCAATTTTCTGTTGAACTGGTGTGGAGAGGGGCCCGATGACACTGTATCCCCGGGGCCCTGCTCAGCTCTGGGCGGCTCTGGTTGTTCATGAGATATGATTTGGATGCGAACGAAATAACAGGACATTACTGCACATGTCGGTCGGATGCTAGGGTGGTGGGAATGTGCTGTCATGTGGCAAGTACTATTTGGTACAGCAGCAACAGTACGCATATTATGGAAAATATACATTTTCCAACTACCAACACTTTGGAATACGTTCAAGATGTCGCTATTCGTGAGGTTGCGGAAGAAGAAAATTAGCTTCCTGAAATACCTTAAATTATTATTACATGCACATCAAATAGTCATGTACATATGTAGAGTTACTTTTCGTAGGGCCCTTGTATTTTAAAAATATAAACTGTTTGTATGCTATCATTTTGCAAATAAGAAATACATAATTGTAGAAAAAGTATAGTGTAAAATTAACACTTCAATACTTTACTCGTGGGAAATATATATCATTTAGCGCTTGTTGCACAATATACTATTCTCTCATACTTGTTGCCATTATTTTTAATAAGTTTCTATATTCTTTGCCCATCTTAATTTTCCATTTATTTGCTATCTGAAAATCTGGAATATTTTATGATGAAAAGGGATACGAAATAATCTCGGAGTGTCAATTCTGGGATTAAGGAAGGTTAAAATAAATTCCGATTTTCTAAGTTGAAAAGGAAAAGATTCGAACAGTTTCTTTTATTTTCAAACTCGATGAAAGAATCTGTTTTTACAGACTTTGAATTTTCCGAAGAAAAAATACCCACTTAGGGATTAAGCGAAATTGGAGTAAAGGAAAGAGGCTTATGGGAGATTTTTTTGGATATTTAGACTTAGGAGTTACTTTGTTGAGTATGTTTGTTTATCATATATCATACACGGAAGTCTCACGTGGTCTATTTATATTACAAGAACATAAACAAGGGCTATAAAATGATGAGTCAATAAAGCCTGTTTATAGTCCGCCTTATACATGATTTTATGTACGATTGCAATTAAAAAAAAATTGAAAAAATAAAAATTTGCTATGACAAGTAGGCGTTTATTTTTTAAACATGTCAAACTAGTTGTCTTGCAATTTGTCAATGACGTTGACAATTTATTTATTTCACCTACGGCCACTATACTGCCATCATAAGCAAGAGTGCGGCATCTACTGAGTTGGTGGGCCAAAACAAAATCAAATGTTGTTCATGTTTTGGCACACTGTATATGGCCGTAGGTAAAGTATAGTACGTAATGCGTGTTGCAAAGCAATTACGCACTCATGGAATTATGCACTTGTTACGTAATATACTATTACCGTAAAATAAAATGCTACTTTATGGACGCAAAACTGTTCTATAAAGAGCGTTTTATCACTGAAAAAAAAACGAATCCCGGGAATTTCCGGTTAAATGAAGTCCTGTTGTTTAAACGCAACTATTGTTATTATAACAAGAAAAAACCGAGAACAATCTGTACTTGCAATCTAACAGGCCGATTCCAGTTAAAATGAGTCCATTCGTATGAACAGGAAAAACGGTAAGTATAGCAGTAATAAGGTACTTTTAATTTAACAGGAATATATTCTACGATCGTAGAACGTGGATTTTTACAGAATTCCTCAATCCCGTACTCTGAGCAGTCCGCGCCGACGCAGTAACTCGTAACTGACACCTGTCTAATCGGCAACACGCATTCGGCAACCCATGAGCCTCCGCGCTGCGTTTTTAGGTGGCGACACATAACATGTTTATGATTACATAACGGATAGATACATCTATGGCCAGCCACAGTTGCTAAATATTTAAACTCTATTGGCGTATAAAATTGGGGGCTTATTGCACGCTACTGAGATCTACTTTATTAAATAAATAGAACTTAAAAAAATCCCTTTCAGTTTTCTTTTAGTAAGCTCCTGTTCTGACACTTTATTCGTTTAAAAAGGAATTAAACACTATAATAGTGCTTCCTGTTTTAAAGAAAAACAGTCAGAATTTTTCCTGACAGGTTAGAATTGCGCCGGGATGCCGTGTTATGTTATGTTGTGAAATTATTTTTCTTTTTTCCGGACATTAAATTGGATTTAGGTTTTACGCTTCTACTTTTACGGACTTGTTGAATTTCGGAAAAAACCGGAAATTTTCCTCTCTAGCACTCCCAGAACTAATATTATAAACTTCCCAACCATTTTTATTTCGCATCCAGCACGATCTACAAAGGAGAAAGGTAAAGAAACTTGTGGAAAACTAATACGGGACTGGTATACTATAACCAGAAATATAGTAAGGTACCTATTGTTCAAGATGTAGTAAAGCAATAAAATTGTGTGTCCGTTATAATATTCCCAGGTCCGGATTAAAATATCTTATGAAATAGTTATATTATTATACCTATAGAAGAGAACTTAATGGTTAGAGTAGGTACGTCTCTGCTTTCTGCTCAAATTTAGAACTAAGTTCGTTCCACATCGCTCAGTGCGTTCAATAAGAGATAAGGTTGTTCAAATTTTAAAATATTTTAACTTAAACATATTCAATATCGCCTGACAGATCAGAATTGTGTCGGAAAGCCGTGGTATGTTTTCAAATTAGTTTTTTTTTTTTTTTACTTCTGTGTCAACGGCATCGACTACTCTGGTCATTAGCCTCGTGTTCTGTGTAGGCTTTGTTACTGTTTTCCAGCGCCACTTTAGGAACAGCACTGTTAATTAGAACCCAACAGTGAATGGTCGAGTGGGGAATCACACCTGGTATATCAAAATCAATTTCTAAATTTTTAATTAAAAATCAGAAAAAGATTTCTGCCGACGGTGGGATTCGAACCCACAACCCTTGGATTATGAGTCCAGTGCTCTACCACTGAGCCACCCACTCCTTAATTAGTTTTCTTTTCCCGAACATTAAATTGGATTTACATTTCCGCTTCTACTTGTTGCATTTCGGCCACGGCACGAGCGGAATTCTTTTTTGCGGCTTCGATTGCTGTGATCATTGGCTGCATACGAATGATAAGTCATAAAGTTTTTGATTTTATACGATTTTAGGAGGTTGTGAGTTTATCAGATTATAGGTTATAGGTATGTCATAGTATTTTGTTCGGTATATGAATCCGTTCTGTGTGTGTGCGCGCGCGCGCGTATGTTTTGCCATACTTGTGGGGATTTTCGCCTGCATAAAACCAGGGCTGTGAGGACATTTACAATTGTGGGGACATACACACGACCCCACAACTTTTTTTAGCGTCATCTTTTTTGTTTCTTGACTTTTAATGATCATTGTTACGTAAAAAATTTGCAAAAAATTTTGTTAGCGGACCTTCCAAGTTTTACTAATCTAGAGTTATTAATTCTACCAAAAATATTCAATAATTTATTGTCCCGATAAGAAGGTAAATAATCAGGGTGTATTTTATTACAACTTCGGCATTGACTTACCAAGTGACCAGAAAGTGGCGCCCCCTACTAAAAATAAATATGGTTCATTAAATATTTAGTTGATAAATTCGTGTGTAAGTTGGCTTCAATACTACTACTATTGCGAGGACACAATGTTTGTAGTGTTCAGTACGCTTATGTGCTATTACCTGTTGGAGCAGGCGGTATAGGCAAACCTTACTTTTTATAATTTTCTCCTAGTGCCTAAAATTAATATACACGGTATTTCATCGCGAAGTGTCCATAGGTTAAATGCTGAAAGAGCAAAATTATGCAATTCCAAAAAACATATATTTAATTGGTCCATCTCTGTTGGTTATTGACGTACAGTGAAAACTATGAAATATAATATTAAATTTAATAAAAACATTTTTAAAAACAAGCTTTTATTTATATGCTCTAAAAAGAACAAAATAAATTTTAAATTAAATAAAACCCTGTTTTATTACATTTTAAAATTTTTATTCTATTTTATTTTGAGTATTTTCTACTAATTCATACTATAATTTTTAAACAGACTTCGGTAAATTACTATTTATTTTTATGTTTTTGAATGATGATATTTGCATTAAATGGCATTGTTCGATGCGTGACTAATTTAGGTTGTACGTATATTTTGTTAATCCAGATATATTAAAGAAATCTACTTACCCTTTTTAAAAATGTCTCAAAATTGCAATGTATTTTCTGACGAAAATTCGAAACATATGTTGCAAGTCCATTGCATAACATTCGTGCTATTGTTCAATTTATTACTGTAATGACACCATCATAAATAATTATTCGGACACGTTTAAAAACATATAAATGGGCCTCGTGCAGATTTATTATTTCGTTCTATTCTACGTCCAAAATATTTCCTATTTTATGTGGCTTTTTACGTTTGAACACTAACTTTTAAGACCCCTACTTGATAGAATCATTATCAGAAAAATTATTATTTTATTTATTTTAAAATTCGCTTTTTTCTAAATTTCTCAAAATCTGATGAAACTGAATATATAGAAATAAACATGAACTCCACTTATTCTTAGTCGTACACTATTGGAATTATGAAATAGACCAGCAGAGTTGCGATCAATACTTTCAAATAACAATCTTATTGACTTCTTAAATTATTTGTAGTAATTGATTCATTTTTAACATATTTTTATATATGGTGGATAAAACTGTGTTGATTAGAAGAACTGTCAATCTAAACTTTTATTAATACTTTCATTACAATTTGTTCGGTCTATGGCAATGCTAGAAGGTTTATTATACTTTTTTACAGATTTTGAAATAGCGGCACTTCCCTTAGAGCTAGACCAAAATATATAAGATGGAATTAAAGACATCCAAATTTTTCGAAGACTTTTTCTGCGCGTCCAAGTCTACAAAATGGCGGTTACTTTGATAACTTTCATAATATGGAGATACGCCTCCACCCAAAATAAATTTATGATGAATTTCTACATATGGGACAGTTTAGGACTTTTATCCACTACATTTTGGCACAGGGAAGAAAAAATTAAAGGGCATTATAATAGTTTTGCGATTTTTGCCTACTTTTTGAACTGAAATATCTCAGCTCAACTATGAGGTTAATTTTGATTCTACTCGTCGAGCTCTACAACATGGCATGCAAGAAAATGACCAAATTTCTTTCAATGAAGTACTTCTAAAAAAATTCGATTAAACAATAACTGAGTAATCTTAATACTCGCTTCAAACCTCTTTATTTCGAAAAAAATCTTTTCTCTATTCTCATTTAAATAAAAAAATAATCCAGATGAAAATTTGTTCCTTTGCTACCTATTTACCAGAAATGATAAACGGAGCACTAGAAAGACGCAGTTGGGCCACAAACGCTCTCGAGGCCACACATAGAGTTTGCAGTGAATGAATAAGTGCCCTATTATGCTAGACAGTCCTCAGACTGTCTCAAGTGCTGCGGGAAGCAACGTAATGACGGTGTCTCTTTCACTAGCGACCTCTATGGAGCCGGGCGAAATGAATTAAATGCCTCACCTAACTTGACACGTTTTGTAATATTGTGGAATTAACTGCCGCTTTCATATTTCAATTTAATCTTGAGTTTCAGGTGTGTACCAACTAAGTAAAATGAACAAAAAACTGTTTTTTTATGAGGCTTCAAATGTTTCTCAAGTATCCTTCAACGGGGTGGAGCGACTTGAAACAAATTTTCAAGTATATTCAAAGGTAACACCACGAGTCCTCCAAATTTAATCTATAAAATTTAAGATTATTTTTTGAATCATTTTGTATTAAAAACAGAGAATATAGTCATTTATGCCAAAGATACTTTACACACAAGTGTTCAATTAAAACATTAAAATATTGAGCTGTTATAGATTTAAATACAAGGCCACCAAGGCATGCGCGATTGCGTTTAGCTTAATTCGGATAGACTTTGACATTTGTCAGTTTTAAAGGGATTTATGGAGTTTTTGTGTGTTAAAGCGATTTGAAATAAACGAATAATCAGATTAGTTTACAAATACATTGTGAAATTTGGGACTAACATAGATTTGCAATAAATTTTAGTATAATAATAGTTAATAATACTAAATAGAAGTTGTTCAATGTTTATATTTGACATTTTAAATAAGGTTTTGTCGAAAAAACAAAAACGAAGAGGCGGTTTTATCAAAGGTAATACCACAAGTCCTCCAAATTTTATCGATTAAATTTTTGGTTTTTACGAAAACGGCTTTATTTGAAAAAACCACGAAAACAAACTGATTGATAAAATCACGAGTCCGCAGGACGAGTGATTTTATCTCAAATCAGCAAAAGACACTTAACACACAAATGTTCAATATTTTCTTTATCAATTTAAATTGAAACATCAAAAAATATTGAGCTGTTATAGTTTTAAATACAGGGTCACCAAGGCATACGTGATTGCGTTTGGCTTAATTCGGATATAGAGTTTGACATTTGTCAGTTTTAAAGAGATTTATGGATTTTTAAGTATTTGGGTATTCAAAAACTGATGTTGTGTGTGGAATAAACGAATAAACAGGTTAGTTTACAAATAAGTTTTGATATTTGTATATTAATATACATTTTGCAATACATTTTAGTATAATAATAATTGATAATGCTAAATAAAAGATGTTAAATGTTTATATTTGACATTTCAAAAAAGGTAAACACAGTTTAATCAAAAAACAATTACGAAGAAGCGGTTTTATCAAAGGTAATACCACGAGTCCTCCAAATTTTATCGATTAAATTTTTGGTTTTCACGAAAACGGCTTTATTTGGAAAAACCACGAAAACAAATTGATTTTATCTCAAATCAGTTTGTTTGAGTGGTTTTGCCTAAAATAAAGTCGTTTGAGTATGGAGATCAAAAATTTAATCTATAAAATTTGAGAGGACATGTGGTATTCGGAAGGTTATTTTTTGAATCATTTTGTATTAAAAACAGAGAACATAGTCATTTATGCAAAAGACACTTTACACACAAATTTTTGAAATTTGGGTATTAACATAGATTTGCAGTACATTTTAGTGGAATAAAAATTGATAATGCTAAATAAAATTTGTTAAATGTTTATATTTGACATATCAAAAAAGGTAAACACAGTTTAATCAAGAAACAAATACGAAGAAGCGGTTTTATCGACAGTAATATCCCAAGACCTTGACAAATAGCCGACTATTTTTATTGCATCTAAATTTCGAGTTTATTTTAGGATCAATTCGTCGAGACTTAATTTTGGCATTAATAATCTGAATAACTCCCGAGAGCTTTAGCTCGAGGGAGTTATTCTTTGATTATTAATGCCAAAATTGTTGAGACAAATTGTAAAATATACGAGAAATTTAGTAGCAATAAAAATAGTAGCTAATTTGTCAAGGTCGCGTTATATTTAATAAGATTATTTCCCGAGTCAAAAAAAATTCTGTACGTACGTATAAATACCGTCCTTCAGGTGAATATTGAGGACGATGATCAAATAGCCGAATATTTACCACCATGGTGAATAGGCGCTTTATTTTGTTTTGATTGGCTGCGTCAAATCAGTTTCCAAGCACGTGATTGGTTAAAAATTGATATTTGACAGGCAAGGGAAATAATCAGTATAAAACACAATGATTGGTTAGGATCCTGAGCTGTTATTGGCTGAAACCAAAAATCTGACTGTTTTGACAGATGAAAAAAAAAATCAGTATAAAACACAATGATTGGTTAGGATCCTGAGCTGTTATTGGCTGAAACCACAAAATCTGACTGTTGTGACAAATGAAAAAAATAATCTTAATAAATCTTTATAAATACTTTTAGTTGACGACAATTGTTTGTAAATAAAAAAAGATCCAAACTTTTCTCCCCAAAAATACACAAATTTAAATTCATTTGTATTCGAGCACATCGATATATCGGAAATAAAAAATGCAATTAGTGAGCTTAAAAATAAAAAAGGATTCGGAGCGGATAATTTAAAAGCTGAAACAATTAAAATAATAACTCTATACATTCTTAATCCACTTAACTATCTACTCACGAATGTATAAATCAAGGAAACTACACGACAGCTTTCCATTGTTATTCCTTTACACAAAAAAGGGGACACTTTGGACGTTTCCAATTATCGACCAATATCTTTATTAACCCTTATGTCATAAATTTTCGAAAAAATTATAAAAAACGACTTGACTCCTATTTGAAAAAATTTAAAATACTGTCAGAGTGTATGCATATTTTTAGATTTATCTAAGGCCTTCGATAGTTTGAGCCATAGTCTTCTCTTACAATTATTAGAGCCTGAAGCTATTTAAAAGTTATTTGTATAGATAACAGATTCCAAGTTGTAAGAGTGGGTAAAGTACTCAGCACTACAAATAAAATTGAATATGGTGTTCCGCAAGGTTCGGTAGTTGGACCAACACTTTTTAATATTTATATAAATGGCTTGTTTTCACTGGAAAGCAAAGTAACAATAATAGGTTTTGCAGACGACACCGCAATTTTCTATGAGGATGAGAACTGGTAATCCTTAAAAACTAATGTAGAGCAGGACTTCGCGTTTATAGTAAAGTGGCTTAAATATAAATTACTAACAATTAACGTAATTGCGAATAAAGTTATTATTATTTTTATTATAGTTGGGACAACTATTTAAAGTTGAACAGCAGCCTATTAAGTTTTTGTCGATTTTTGTTGATTCTCCATATAAATGTATGTGGTGTGGGCAAAGTGCCGTGAGAAAAAATATTCCCGCACGGTATGAGTAATACATGGTTTTGAAATTAAGTAAGCTATGAGAAATTCGCTACTTTTCATAACAGTTGTAGAAAAAAATATTGTTTAAACTCGCAGAAGTAAAATATATTACCAAGCAAAATTCGTTCTAAGACAAATTATAACGATAAAGTAAATCGTTAGGCCCCTAATAAAACAAAATAAATATATCGTCCAACAATAAAATTCGCAACTGATTAATCTTCCGGATTCGAAATTACGTTCCAGATAAATCTAAAGAATCCGAAGAATAAAGAATTCACAATTAAAGTTAGGAGGAGGAAAGTACGTTTCCGGGGAACCGGAAGCGAGGCAAAATTATACTGATGGTCGGGTTAATGGCTTTTCATTTGAAAGGCTAATTGGATATCATTTAACTCGAAAATAATTTGTATAATCTTTTAGCAAGCGTTTAACGCAAATTACCTCTAAATTATTTCCTCCCCTGTAGCGAAGTTGAGGATGTGCATCGTCGAAGTGCAATATTTCCACGAAAATCGTCTGCTACGCCGCTTACAATAAAATTAGTCCCGAGTAATGGTGTGCTGGCAACCGATAGGAAACAAAAATAAAAAAAATACAACAAAATTCAAAAAACACAAAAAAATACAAAAAATCAAAAAATATAAAAAATACTGAAAAATACAAAAAAAATACAAAAATGCAAAATAAACAAAAAAAACAAAACAAAACAATAAATAACCAAAAAATACAAAGTCTTGGACTTCATAAGCAAAATATTTTATTAGACTTAACAAAAGTTGTAGGGCGTTAAAATTCTAATTAAAAATAAAGTTTCATCTACGCCGCTTACAATAAAATTAGTCCCGAGTAATGGTGGGCTGGCAACCGATAGGAAACAAAAATAAAAAAAAAATACAAAAAATAGAAAATAGTACAAAAAATTAAAAAATATAAAAAATACTGAAAAATACAAAAAAATAAAGAAAAACACAAAAATAAAAATACAATAAAATACAAAAATGCAAAAAAAAAACAAAAAAAAAACAAAACAATAAATAACCAAAAAATACAAAGTCTTGGACCCCCTGACTTCATAAGCAAAATATTTTATTAGACTTAACAAAAGTTGTAGGTTAAATTGGGAAATTGGAACCTTTGGTTTATCAACTAAGTTGAAACACTATCGTGGACCACTCAACCAAAACACAATTTTAACACACTCTAAGCGCGTTTCGCCAACTATGTTGGCATTATCAGGAGTTGATGGTAGACTAAACAATTAATTATTTCTAACAGCTATTTATACTAAATGACTATCACCCCCTCCCCCCCGGCGGTGCCGGGCACCGTCATCCCCGGTGACCTAATCAGCCAAGGGTGACTAGTCAGCCAAGGATGAATAACCCGCCCGATTAAAGTAAAAAGCGGACTAAGAGGAATTGGTCCTTTGTCTCTGTTTAAACTAGTTTTACATTTACCTATTTCTATACTTTCAAATGCGTCCAACAATTTATTATTGGATACATTTTAAAGCAATTTTACATTATTAGGTAATCCCAAGGGTAAAAACAGTAATTTGGAAAAAGTGGTATTTACGAAATTAGTTGTGGGGATTGCGATAGAAAGTATGTCGGGCAGACTAGACGCTCTGTACAGGTCAGATTTAAAGAGCACATGGCTAGTATAGCCGAACATGCTTTTAATCAAAATCATAGAATAAGTATAGACAATGTAAAATTACTTAAAAATGTATCCAATAATAAATTGTTGGACGCATTTGAAAGTATAGAAATAGGTAAATGAAAAACTAGTTTAAACAGAGACAAAGGACCAATTCCTCTTATTCCGCTTTTTAGTTTAATCCATTAGGTACGGGCGGGTTAGTTATCCTTGGCTGACTAGTCACCCTTGGCTGATTAGGTCACCGGGGATGACGGTGCCCGGCACCGCCGGGGGGGAGGGGGTGCTTGTCATTTAGTATAAATAGCTGTTAGAAATAGTTAATTGTTTAGTCTATCATCAACTCCTGATGATGCCAACATAGTTGACGAAACGCGCGTAGAGTTTGTTAAAATTGTGTTTTGGTTTAGTGGTCAACGATAGTGTTTTAACTTAAAAGTTGTAGGGCGTTAAAATTCTAATTAAAAATACAAAAATAGAATAAATAAAATAAAATTAGTCCCGGGTAATGGTGGTCTGGCAACCGATAGGAAACAAAAATGCAAAAAATGAAAACAAAAAACAGAAGAATAAGAAAAATAAAACAAAACAAAAAATAACCAAAAAATACAAAGACTTCATAAGCAAAATATTTTATTAGACTTAACAACATTTAGAAACTAGGTCTTGCCAAGGGTTTTGCAGGTCATACGAGGTCGTGGCCAGTTACCTGAAGTTTAAGGTTATGGTTCAATTCGAATTCAATCCTACAACTTTATGTCCGACTAGCAACGTAACTCATTAATTCATTCAAACTTTCAACGCCGTAACATGCTGTCGATAGAGCGCAATTTATGCGAGGTTATAAAAGTAAAGTAGGTTTCTTTATTATACTCCCGATGTGAGCTATCAAGAGCAAATTTATGTTTTAATTTTAATTTAATTTAGAAAATACTGCAATTATTATGGAATAATGCTTTTTAACATTTCATTCTGTAAGCGATACAATAGGTGAAGGGTAAACATTTTTACTGAAAACATTTAAAATTACTTTTTAAAAGAACATCGACCAGATAAACGTTTCAACGATATGATCGTTGGTTTGCGCATATACCGTGTGACACAGACTCATGGTACAACCCCCTTTTCTCCTTTGTTTCTCTAGCTATATTTCTGAAATTTGGAACATTGAATATGCTCACTAGACGGCACTTTTTGACATTGGGAAAAAAATATCAACATCCGGTTTTTCCGGAAATGGCATCAGCTTTCAATTTTCAAATGGAACACCCTGTATATTATTACATTTTTGGAATCTTCGTAATTATTTGAATCCTATGATACCTCATAGTTGATATTTCATTCGTCAGAATACCCATTTTATTTTCTGATCTAGAGAGCCATGAACCCCCTAAAATTATTCCAAATAATTAAAATAATCGTACACTATCGTATTTTCGATTAAAATAGTATTGTGATTCGAAATACGAGCGAAAAGCGTGAAACAAAATGTTTTTTTACCCAAAACTCCATTTTTTCAAATGGTACCATAATGGTACTCCGATGTCATTCGAAAGTATCATCGATGGGGTATTCATCCATACTAACTCTTTTTGTCTATAACCATTACGAACAAAATAATGTAGTTGAAAAAAGTTTAAGTATCTTCTCGTATCGTCTTGTTCAATAACAATAATTTATGAAGGTGGCTATGGAACACAAGTTACACTTTGACATTTCGATCATTTGAACACTTAAACTTTCTTCAATTACATTATTTTGTTCGTAATGGTTCTACACAAAAAGAGTTAATATTGATGGATACCTCATCGATGGTACTTTCGAATTACATAAGAGTACCATTATAGTACCATTTGAAAAAATTGAGATATCATTGGATTCAGATAATTACGAAGATTCCAAAAATATAATAATATACAGGGTGTTCCATTTGAAAATTGAAAGTTAATGCCATTTCCGGAAAAACCGTAAGTTGATATTTTTTTCCAAATATGTCAAAATGTGCCGACTAGTGAGCATATTCAATATTCCAAATTTCAGAAATATAGCTAGAGAAACAAAGGAGGAAAGGGGGGTGTACCATGAGTCTGTGTCACACGGTACCTATGTATTCATAACTATAAAATTACTACTACCAGTCAGCCATTGTTTACATTTAATAAAGCGTTATCTTTAGAACTTTGAATAATAAACAATAGTATATTGTGACATTAAATTAAGCTCCAAATCAAAAATTATTTCAGGTCTTCTTGATATAAATATGGAAGTACCTCATTGTTCAATTCGTTTAATAAAATAAGATAATGTGCATTGTTGAGAATAAAAATTACTACATGCAAATAAAAAATAAACTTCAAAGTTTTCTTGTAAATGATTTACAAACGTTAAAGAAAAAACCTTTCACTTTCGAGGAAGTTTCTTTCGAGAAAACAGACATTGTTTAGTTTTACCGCTCAGGGGGACATTAAATTTTTATATGGAACATCCGGCAGATATGTGACTAAAAGCCGTCTTATAAAACTTCCAATCTGACATTTTTTGTTAGTCGTTGCGATCAAATACTTTTTTTCTTTTTATCGAGAAGAACGAACATTACATTTACAGAGTTTTCAATTCTGTTAGAGAAGTGTCACAAAAGTTAGGAGAGAAAAATGGAAGTTTTAAATTGATAGAAGAATCGTATATAATAAATCTTTTTGAATTTCATTGAGAAGTATGTTAAATAATTTTTCAAAATTTAGGAAATTCCGTTAATTTGTATATAATATTTAAGAGGAAGTTGTACTATAGTATAAAACAGTGTATGAAAGGGTTTCGTAGTCCCTAACTTTTTAGGTGCATTTTTCATTTTGAGAGAATGAAAAAATAAGTACATATTGGTAAAGGTCTAATTTTTGTTCCTACGTTCTAACTTTTTCAGAATTAGATTTAGTTTTTTCTAAAAAAAATCGCAAAATTCCATGTTTTTTGATAATTTTTCCCATTTTTTAAGAAAAGAACCAAAGCAAGTTTCAAAAAAGTGAGAGCGTGGGAACATAGATTAGATCTTTATCAATAAGTACAAATTTTTTCATTCACTATTAATAAATAATAAACCTTAAAAGTTATACACAGTAACATTTTGCATCCGTAGAGTGGCGCCGCTCTCAGGACAGCGTCTCGTTTTTCGTGGTTTAATTAATTAATTATTGATCGATTGTTCTACTTATCTTTATCAACATATTTATAGAAGTTGGGCAGAATAATTTATGGAATCGTCCTTACTAATATTATTCCTTTTCTTTTTTTCTGTATTTTTTATATACATTTAAAAAATCCGTTCAGTTGAAGAATACAAAAAATAAATGAAAGATTAACTTCAAAGATAAGTACAAATGCACTAAAAATTAAAACATAATTTCCGTTAATTGTTTGACGTAGGTTATTATGTGACGTATTAAAAATCTTGCCGCGAACAAGGGCGTCAATATATATTTCTTTTTGAGTGGGTAAAGGCTTTTTGGTTAAGGCAATGAAAAAAAATATACTGTAATGTAGTACCATAAGTAAAATATTGTAACGGTTGACTAATGTGTAAATAAAGAGAATACAAAACTTATATTCAATATATAGAGAAATAATGAAGCAAATAAACTAATCAAAACCATTAAATAACTATTTATTTTAGTTTAAATAATCACTAGACAGAATGTAATTTAGAAAATAAAGTTTGAAACTAATTTTAGAGTAATAATTATACAGGGTGTTTCATTGGGAGAGGGTAATATTTTAACAGTGTATAGGAGTGACTGAGGTGATTCCAAATAACTACGGTTCCTTATAGCTGAGATACAGAGTGTTTTGTTCATTTTGGTCACTTCTTCATTGCTTCCTGTGCTTTTAACCACTCCGTATAATTTTATAATATTTGGTACACATACTCTATGTGTCTTAACAAATTAATTGAGATATTATTAATATTGAAAGTACAGGCCCGGCTTCACTAAAAATTGACAAATTCGTTCCACTCATAAACAACACCCTGTATGTTAAATTTTCAAAAATATTTTACCATATCTAAAAAGAGGACAAAAAATGGAATTTACCGATATGCTTTTTATTTTTGCACATATGATTTTACTGCACATAAATTGTTAGGATCTTTTATATTTTTGGGGCACCAACGTGTTTAATTAATCCTATTAAGTTGTAATCAATATTATTTGGTCTAAATAACTATTTTGTTTAAAAGTATGTTATACCAAAAGTACTAGGAACTAAACGTCACATTAGATTTACCTATTCAACACCCATTTTATTTATTTCCTTATGAAAAATTGTGTAGTTTGAAGTAGAAGAGTAAAAGAAACTATAATCAAATGTTTGTATATGATAAAAGTACATAAAAAGCATTGTGAATGTGACGCGATATTATTTAAAGTTGGGAATACGCTATATTATTTGTGAAATTAAATAGATACGGCAACAACACGTGAGTCGAATAAATAAAAATCATTTTTAGTTAATTAATATCTAATTAAATTAAAAAAAGTACATAGCACTTAAAAGACTAGAAAAAAAACAAGTTAAAAAAATTATAATAATTGTTCGAAATGACCCCTATTCTATTGAATGCATGTTGTTGCTCGCTTTATAATTTGGTTTACAGATTTTCGAATGATGTTTTCGTTTTTTTTAACCTCTTGGCAGGCGTTTACTATTCTTTCAATCAGTTCTTCCCGGGTATTTATTTGAGATGAATAAACTTTGGACTTTAAATGTCCCCAAATATGGCAATCGACTGGATTAAAGTCCGGTGATCTTGAAGGCCAATGCAGAGGACCACCTCTGCCTATCCACCTATTAGGAAAATTTATTTAAAAAATCCCGTACAATTAGCCTAAAATGAGGAAAAGCGCCATCGTGTTGGAAATAAATTCCGGCTGTCTTCATCATCTAACAAAATTGGTAAAATATTTTGAAGAAAATCTAAGTAAACCTCTCCAGTTAATCTTTGAGGGAGAATATGGGGCCCAATTAAATTATAATTAATTTAAAACATATTTTAGAAATCACGATATTTTATAACAATGTATCATATCATTCATTAGAAAATTGATGTTGCATTTTTAAAATAATCAAAACCAAACTACAAACTACAAAAATAATGCAAACCTTGTGAAAACTTAAAAATAGATTGACACAGAGAACGCTAAACTGTCAATTCCATGGGCATCTAGATTTTGTAATTTTTTATGTTTTCATATTATTACTATTAAATTTCACAAATACATAGATAGCTTACTACCAAACTTACTTAATTAAATAAAGAACGCGTTTTCAAGTACTTTTATCCTTTACAAAAATTAGATTTTAGATTCTTTAACTCTCCTACTCTAAAATACACATTTTTTCATAAGGAAGGTTAAAAAAATAAAAATAAAATGCGTGATGTATAGCTAAATCTAATATGATATTTAGTTCCTAGTACGGTCCTGTAAATCTGTTTTCATAGGCCTAGATGATGATAAAAAATTTTGGTATAACATACTTTTAAACAAAATAGTTAATTAGGCCAAATAATATTGATTACAACTTAATAGGATTCATTAAGAGTAGTAAAATCATATGTGCAAAAATAAAAAGTATATCATTAAATTCAATTTTTTGTCCTCTTTTTAGGTATGGTAAAATATTTTTGAAAATTTAACATACAGGGTGTTGTTTATGAGTGGAACGAATTTGTCAATTTTTAGTGAAGCCGGGCCTGTATTTTCAATATTACTAATATCTCAATTAATTTGTGAAGACATATAGAGTATTTGTACCAAGTATTATAAAATTATACAGAGTGGTTAAAAGCATAGGAGGCAATGAAGAAATTACCAAAATGAACAGAACAGTCTGTATCTCAGCTATAAGGGACCGTAGACCCATAAAATATGGGTTATTTGGAATCACTTCAGTCACTCCTCTGTTAAAATATTACCCTCTCCCAATGAAACACCCTGTATAAGAAAATATAAAATTTTAGATATCAAATTTTAACATGGTCATTCCATAAGGGATTTCCATCGACAATTTTAGAATATTTACAAATAATTTAACAAAGAACTAAATAGAAAAAGTTAATGTAGAATAATCTCAGATAAGTTTGCGATCACTACAACAATGAGAACATTGTTATTTTAAATGTTAGAAGAGAAATAAATTTTAAACCTCAAAATGCAATATCTTGATTTATCAATATGATCAATTTAAATTCAGGGGAAATACAATAAATCGGGAAAATGAAGTGTTGGGACTTTTAAAATTAAAAATAAAATTTCACTTAGATGGCCATGACTTTAAATCTAGATGTATTTTTTAATGCTAAACGACTTTTTTAAATAACATTTTCCGAGATTTTTCAAAATAAGTGTACTTTACTCTTGCCTCAAAATAAAATTTGTGAAGGCTCTTCGTATATTACAAATGTTTTACTATATTTTGTTGGTGCATGTTTAGTTTTAGGGGATGCACAAACTTTTAGCAAGAATAACTTTTTGTCGAAAAACCCTTAATAAAAAAGTTTCCCATATGGTGCGTACTTTCGTATTGACACTGTATATATGACCCATTCTCTATCTCCGACCGACCCGCAGGTGTTACAACTTGTAAAATATCACTTCTCCCAGTTTCTAAAAAGAATTCGGCGTGGCTCTCGTACTATAAACTATTTACGTTTTTCTGTCTATCCAGAAAATAATATAGTTGGATTTTGTGGAAAACGGCCCGGCTATTTTGTATTTCGTGTGGAAAGGAATTTCCTTACGATTTGGGGTGTATCAAATTTATTCCATTTTTCTTCCAACTCCTATCATAAAATATGGAAATAAGAAATACGTTGACATTTTCTATTTACCCACGAGTACGAAGTGATACGTTAGATATAGAAATAAATTTTATCTGTGTTTTATTATTCGTATAAGGAATGAAGGACGCCCCATATGGATGTATTGGTTATAGTATATGTATACTATTAGTGGAGTCGATCTGGCGGAAAAAAACTCGTTAAACAAAGTCGCTCTTTTCGAATTTTTTTTTTGTGATTTCATAGATTCGAGGTCCCTCTTTCATGTTATCACTATATGAAAGCTAAGAGAGGTGTGGGTAAATTAACATGTAAAGATATGGAAAATCGGTTTTTCGCACGTAGCTCTCTGAGGTTTATTCGGATCGAAACAACTTCTGTATATAAAATAAAATGCTCGCGAAAACGCTTAAACCGAATTTTAACCCTTCCAAATCGGTCTAGCGGTTCTTGAGATATTTCGATTTGAAAGTATATGGATTTTCGCCGCGGCGAGAATACACCTAGAGCCGTGTTCGCGTTTTTCGCATGGAAGAAAGTAAGTTCGAGTCTTGATTTTTTTCCCTGATAGATAGTCATGACCCAAGCATTGTGTCCAAATTTCAACCCGCTAGTTTAATTTGAGGGCAAACAGTGATTAATTTTTGACTCGAGGTAACTTTTTTAATTCTTGACCAATCCGGGTCATGATAATGGCAAACTCTTTCATGAGGACACAGCTACAAGTCGTATTAAAGAGATGATGGTTTTCGCGAAAACGGACAAATGGCGACCGAATTTCGGATTTTGCAAATTTTAATTTTTTATTTTCGCAACGAAAGAGTAAAACGAGGAAAATTATGCACCGTCGGTTGCGGAATTTTTTTCTCTTTGATTTGAGCCTTACAAGAACTCGATCCGATAATCAGGAAGGGTGGGAGGGTGGTAAACGCGTTTTGCCCTGTAGAAGGGCAAGTAATAGGGTTAGTGACTTCGTGCTAGGATCATTTTCAAGGGCAATCAGTTCTCTTTCAAGATTTTTTTTTTATAGTGGATCGCAGGTGTGCGTGATATATTTATAAAAGTGAGTGCGCTCGCTGAGCCGCTGTAAAATTAGATGCCGGGCACCCATTCATCTCTCATCTCTCTCATATTATCTATCTGCTCTCTCACAAATACTATTCCGGCATCTAATTTCGCGGCGGCTGAGCGAGCGCACTCGCTTTTATAAATATATCAGGCACTCCCGCAGGCCTTAATATAGATAGAGCTTTTGGGTAAAAAAAAATAGAAAAAGAACTGATTGCCCTTGAAAATGAGCCTAGCACGAAGTCACTAACCCTATCCGTTGCCCTTCTACAGGGCAAAAAGCGTTTACACCCCTCCCCCCCTTCCCGCTTATCGGATCGAGTCCCAGTAAGGCCCAAATCAAAGAGAAAAAACTTCCGAAACCAAAAATAAAATTTACAAAATCCGAAATTCGGTCCCCATTTGTCCGTTTTCGCGAAAACCATCATCTCCTTAATTCATCCTGTAGCAGTGTCCTCATGAAAGAGTTTGCCATTTTGCTGACCCGGATTGGTCAAGAATTAAAAAAGTTACCTCGAGTCAAAAATTAATCAGTCATCATTTTACTTTTACTTTTGATTTAAATATAATTAAAATGATGAACATTATCTCTGTTTCAAAATGATCATTATTTGTTACAACTTTCATTCGAAGCAATTTTTATTTTCAAAATAGTGTTTATTCATTTATATAAATCAATTTCTAAATAATTTTTAACTTTATTTAAAAAAAATATTAATTTCTGATTTATATACACTTTAGAGCAGCAAAGGTTTTTTATTCAAGTACTTAAGTGCCAAGTTTCATCGATATCACATTTTGTGCGAGGTCAAACTCTCTGACAACTGGGCCATTACTGTGTTGGAAAATTAGGAAAACGATATTGTACAGAGCTTTTTGCAGCAATGGAGGCCTTCGTAGAGACAGCTGTTAAAAAAGGCGTATCTGACGTCTGTCATTGACATATATGTCATCTGTCAACATTTCTAGACATGCGCAGTATCGATTTTATATATAATAGTTATTTACTATACAAGTGAGATAAAGACATCATTAATATATAAGTGTGTAAGTTGCAATTTTGTGAAATTAAACTGAAAATTCCACAGCAGTACTTTCTAACCAATCAAACTGCGTTTTTTGACAGGTCACCATGGCAACACATGTATCATATCGGAAGTTTTTTGGTTGTAGGTACCCACCATCGAATTAAAGTGGATATTTTTTGACATAATCACAGAAAATCAATTCATGTATTAAATGACCGTGAAAATTAAAACTTTTGACAAAAAAAGCTGTTAAAGTGTCACTTTAGATTATTGGAAAATACATTAATTTATCTCATCAAAAAGTATCACAAAATAAAATTTGATAACGAAAGAAAACATATGTTACTAAAACCGCAAAATCGAATTAATCGAATATTATCAAACCAAGCTATCATACAACAAAACTAATTTAAAATTAACAAACAATTCATATGAAACTATGTGGCTTTGTTATTTTGAGTGTATATACCTCCATAATAAATTGTAAACGGCGGACGGCGGGGCATGAAAAACAAGTGGTTTTTGATTGCCATTGGCGCCGAAAGCTTCTGGAGACCAAACAAAGGTTCTCCCCCTTTAATATTCATATACTATTTGTTCAAGTGGCCAGCGAGACATTTTTTGCCACGCGATCCAGAAACAAAAGGCGGTTGTCGCTGATAATTGGTTCGTCCGTTTTATGGAAAATGATAAACAAGGGTGGGTTTCAGTGGCTGTACGTCCAATCAAGCGAGGTGGTTTAGGTCCCCTCAAAGGTTTAATAAATAATAAACGGAAATATTTTAAAAAGTATACAGGGTGAGTCATGAGGAACTGTACATACTCCTACCCCGTAATGAGGCCCCTATGGGGAATATCAAATTACCATTACAAAGTAATGACCAAAAGAAATTTCTGTCAAAATTCACAACTTACCCTGTATATTATTAAACATTGGGAGTACCTAGACACTTTTTAATAGTCATTTGATTGAATACGAGGTAAAAGTATGTACAGTTCCTCATGACTCGCCTTGTATAGAAATATACTGGGAAAAATTTCTTATTGAAATTATTATTTTATATATATTTGGGATTCGCGACAATATATCATAGAAATCAGATCAACGAGTAGATTTAAAAAATATAAAAATATACGAGGTGCTCCATTTAAAATAACGAAGCTAGTGTCAACTTCCGGTAAAACCGGAAGTCACCGAAAATCGAGACTATTTTCTTTCGATTGACCAATAACGGAAACCTATTATTACAAATTTTCAGATTTTTAATCCGCGTAGTTTTGCCATAACGTCTAATGTGCCATCAAGAAAAATCACTCTGTATATTTGCTGTACGGATTTTATGTTTTGTTTTATACAGGGTGAATCACGAGGAACTTTACATACTTCTACCATAAGCAGAGGCACCTTAGGGGATTACCAAATGACCATTAAAAAATGTCTTCTGTTTTTCTTTAATAATGTACAGAACGATTTATGGATTTGGACCGAAATAATGTTTGGTCATATCTTTTGCAATGATTAAGTCGATTTGTCTCATTTTTTACTAAAAGTTTGTATTGGTGTCTAGCAACTAACTGACTGATTCAGAACTAAAAAATTTGTTGAATTGCTATAATTGCAATAATTAACCCTGTACATGATTTCTCTAAAATGTGATATGATTTCTCCAGAGGACAGAAATAGACAGTTAAACCTGGATATCTGAAATTTTTGTCTTGCCTTACATTTTTAACCAAAGATTCATTTAAAGTCAAATTGAAAATTGGCGATAATGAAATATCTTACTGTATAATAATGTTTAGTAATTATAAATAAATCTTTAAAATAAACAATAACGACACACACTGTATTCCAGTATAGTAACTACCAGAATTTGAATTAATTTACAAGGCTGGATTTAAAAATCTGGCATGTTTGGTTCACGTCAAAAATTCACCCTGTATGTAACTTTTCCATCCGCAATGGACTGAAATTGGATTGAAAATGTTTGCATTAACCTAGTTTTGTCATTTGTTTCAGCGAAAATCATGTGTAATTATTTTAATGGGAATGAAATTAACAACCCCAAGAAATGTTTATCCATAAATTAAGAAATAAAATAATAAATAACAATAACCAAAAACAAAATAGTTTTAACAATGCGGAACAAAGTAAAAAACAATTTAATAAACATTACGATTTTAAAAGATGTTCAAAATGAAATCCATTTGCCTCAATACACTTTTCTTGGCGAATGTTTAAATGTGTAATGGACTTTCTTATTGTCAGTGGGTTATTTCTGATAATATTGCAACAGTGAATAATTCTATCAATGAGCTGCTGCCGCGTATTTATGTTTTCTGCGTAGACCAGCTGTTTTAAATGCCCCTAAATGTAATAATCAACTGGGTTATAGTCTGGGGATCTTGGTGCCCATGAAATAGGACCTCCTCGTCCTATCCATCGGTTTCCATAAATGTTGGCGTACAGCAACGGAAAAATGAGGTGATGCACCATCATGCTGAAAGTAGAATCCTCGTATGCCCACATTAGCAAGTAGATCGGGTAATATATTCTGCAAAAAATTTAAATAAACATGTACTGTTATTTTTTCGCAACACCCTACTTACTTTGGATTGGGAAACACCTAATTATACTCCTACTTTTCTCGTACTTATTTTTGGATTTAAGTCCACAATATCCAGTATATTGTCTTCTAAAACATAATCTACATTTAGTTCTGATTTTGTTTTAGGGAAGGTACCATTGTTTTTCAAGAAATTAAAAACTGATCCGAACGTTGGATGACTGGGTATTCGGCGTTGAGGAAATCGCCTTTCATACTCCCTTGCGGCAGCCCTACCGTTACCATTACAAAAGCCATAAACAAAAATAATATCAGCGTATTCGGCATTTGAAAAATGATTTGGCATTTTTTAACAAAAAAATTAAAACACCCGATGAATACCGAACGTAATTGACTTATTAATTATTAAAACACAAACTAAGATCTAATGTCAAATTACACAAACAATTTCAACCACGATCATATCAAATTGTCAGCCTACTGCAGTATGTATTTATTACATATCAGAAATAACCCATTGACAATAAGAAAGTCCATTACACATTGAAGCATTCGCCAAGAAAAGTGTATTGAGTCAAATAGATTTCATTTTGAACATCTTTTAAAATCGTAATGTTTATTAAATTGTTTTTTACTTTGTTCCGCATTGTTAAAACTGTTTTGTTTTTGGTTATAGTTATTTATTTTATTTCTTAATATATGAATAAACATTTCTTGGGGTTGCTAATTTCATTCCCATTAAAATAATTACACATGATTTTCGCTCAAACAAATGACAAATGCAAACATTTTCAATCTAATTTCAGTCCATTGCGGGTGAAAAAAGTTACATACAGGGTTAATTTTTGACATGAACAGATATGCCAGATTTTTAACCCGGCCCTGTAAATTGATTCAAATTCTGGTATTTACTATACTGGAATATATTGTGTGTGTCGATATTGTTTATTTTAAAGATTTCGTTATAATTACTAAACATTATTATACAGTAAGATATTTCATTATCGCCAATTTTCAATTTGACTTTAAATGAATCTTTAGTTAAAAATGTAAGGTAAGCGTAACAAAAATTTCAGATATCCAGGTTTAACTGTCTATTTATGTCCTCTGGAGAAATCATATCACATTTTAGAGAAATCATGTACAGGGTGAATTATTGCAATTATAGCAATTCAACAAATTTTTTAGTTCTGAATCAGTCAGTTAGTTGCTAGACACCAATACACACTTTTACCAAAAAATGAGACAAATCGACTTAATCATTGAAAAGATATGACCAAACATTATTTTGGTCCAAATCCATAAATCGCTCTGTACATTATTAAAGAAAAACAGAAGACATTTTTTAATGGTCATTTGGTAATCCCCTAAGGCGCCTCTGCTTATGGTAGAAGTATGTAAAGTTCCTCGTGACTCACCCTGTATTTGTAGTTATTACATAGGTAAATCTATATAAGAAAACCGTGTTTTACTGCTTATCCACACGCGTGCGGAAAGTTACTTTCCACACGCGTGCGGAAAGTGCTTTCCACCCACGTGTGAATATAGACCACTTTCCGTCGGAGTAGAGAGTACGATATCTGTTACTTTCTTATGTGGTCGTAGTAAAACGTTTTTTCTGGATTTCAGATCCCCGTTTTCTAACTAATATATTTTTTTCCGTAAATATCCAAATTATTGAGTAATTTTTCATGTATTTTTAATTTTGTTTGATTTTTACTGTACGATTTTGATTTTCATTGTAAAAAACTGATTTCCCTTGTATTTTTATCCGAAAAAATAATTCTATCTTCATAGTCGTAATTTAGTTTAAAAACACAATTTAGAAAAAAAATAATTACAATTTTTTCAAGTGCCAAATTTATGCTTGTTGATGACCACGAAAATTTTTACGATCATAATTACATTTTTGCGAACAAAACGATTCCGTTTTGTAGTGCATCGTCGAAAATCTTTCCCCCAAACAAAGACATCTTTTGCTTGATTTTCGTTCCTCACAAAGGAAACAGAACTTGCGAAAACGGGACACAATCCACAGATCTAGCTTTCAAACCGACAAAGCTTGTTTTTCAAACAACATAATCTCCAGACACTGCATTATAAGGAAGTTTCCTTCAAAGAAGCTTTCGAAGGTGTCCTTAATTTTTTATTATAAAACCGCGGACTTTGTCGAAAAATCGAATAAAGTAGTTTATGGTGTAAGTTTCCATCAAAAAACAGGGATTACGTAGTTTTTAAAAAAGTTTGGAAGGTATAAAAGGATAAAAATCTCTTTTCCTGAATTATTATTTTTAGGTCCGCAAATAGGTTGATCTGGAGAATACGATGGATCCTAGACTTTAACAATTCGTCAGATTACCCTCCTAAAAAACCCCATGGTTATATGAAAATGGTTATGCAAATTCATTGAAATTCCCGATGCACTGCTCCTATCTGCGAAACTCATACGAAACTTAAGAAAAGTAATTAAAACTGAAGTTAATGCCTAATTATGAGAGAATTACTTAGACCGTTGTGGCCCCATGTATGAATAAAGTTATTATTTAAGACCGCATATAGCAAAACTTTTGTCGGTTAAGTAAGTGGGCCAATACCAGCCAACTTTTTGAATAATCATTCTTCTTAATGCTGGTGTTCCGCAAGGATCCTAATTAATCCCGATTTATAAGTACGACGTGTTAATGTTAGTGTTTAAAACTAAAGCGAATGGCAAATCGATGAAAATGAAAATATGTATGATTTTGTTGAATTTCGTACCTTTTCATGTTATTTATACTGCTTTTTTGTCATCTTACGTAAACCCAAGTAGCATCTGAAATTTTACAAACTGATCTCGATAATTTACAGACGTGGCGATAGTTGTGGAGTATAGTGTCATAATAATATATTGTAATATGCGTGTCATCTTTGTTGCACGTTTGAAGAAGACTGTTTACTCTCTCTGAAACACTGATCGCTTTATTCGCTCCACAGCATCCTAACAGTGGCAATGCCAAGAAATGCGTCGTGCAGATTCAATTTCCTTCGGTTTTAAAAAAGTACACAACCCAAACTAAACGCCGTATGAAAAAAAGTTAAAGTAAAAAAGTTTGGCAACATTTTTCTCGCTTATCGGACATCATTTGACAAAGTAACGCACTAGTTTGCAATAAATATTTTATGGAAAATTTTCAGTTTTTGACACATTTCGCAATTCCGGATCAAAGGGCGAACAAAAACTTCGAATCCGGCAGGACATTTTACATAGGATTTCATGTTTTTTAGGTGGATGTTCGCGAGTTGTATCTTTAAAACGCTTCCTAGAAGTCCTCAGATTCCCAACTAATATAGGAATAGATTGTAAATTAATTGGGAAATTAAATAAATGTGCTCTATATTTTTCAATAAATTCTAGAACGAAATCATGCCACTTGGCTCAGGATTTCACTACCCACGGTCAAGGCATAGGATGGCGAGATAGACCGCTTGAGGACATGTGTCCATCCGATTTTCCCCACACACGGTGAGATTTTTGGCCTGATGGACCGCTCATGCATGGCGGGCTTAAGACACTCTTTTGTTTCAACGCCGGTATTTACGTACCCGGCGGAACGGAGTTAGTGTGTAGCTTATAAATTACAAATATGATCTCTTTACATTATAAAGTATATTTTTACCCACGAGGACGAGTATTACCGAAGGGAAATTCTTAATTATTCAAGGTTTAAGTGATTTTCGTGTGGTGCAACAGATCTATTTATAGTTTTACCGTACTGCATCATATCTATCTAGAGATCTAGACGGTTTTTTACGTTTTTAAAAATAAACATGAAGATGAAATGATCCGTAACAATGTTTATACTAATAACCAATTGGTTTTATGTTTTTTTTTATAAATTTTCGAAATCGAATTATTTAAGTAAGTAGTTCGCAATTCCTGGTGACGTTCGGTTTGTTGAACAAATTCTGCAGGAGAGAAAGCAAAGCTTGAAAATCAGAGTCAGAAGTGGAAAACCGAAAATCTAATTTCGTGTGCCAACTGAAATGTTAATATTCCGTCTTCCGGCATCCCAATTATTAGATTATATTGAATTTGGAAAGGAACAATCTGCACAAACGGTCTTGTTACCACACCGCCGCGACGCCGCCGCCTCATGTAAAACAATGTGTGCTTATGATTTCATTTGCATAATTGGTTTGCTTTCGGACTCTTTTTAGGACTTTTTCGTTGTTTTTTAACAATTATAAAAGCAGTAAATTACGTTTTGTTTTTTACGTACGCCTCTTTCTCTTGTTTTTTAGAAAAGTAGGTTTGAAACATAAACACTGGATAATATATATTTTAATTTATACCATTTCTTAATACAGTTATCATTCTAAAAAGCGTACGCCGAGTTTTCACTCTGCAAAAACTTCGCAACCCCCAATGCAAATTGGGAAATAAGTAATAAAATAAATAATAGACAGCCAAAACTAACTCAGTCTGTACAATCTGAATGTTTTCCATACTTACATTATCAGTACCTCCGTTTACATTTGCTAGAAAGTATGAAAATGTAACTTTTCTCATATTAAAAAAGCTCCAACTTTAGAATCTGAATGGCTCAATTGGGGCTTTTAAAATTTCATCCAATAATAGCCCACGAACAAGCATTAAATAAGAGAAATAAGTTCAATGAACAAATCGACGGTTGAATAGAGGCAGAATACTAATTGATATTCCGAACGGGCTTTTCTAACCTCTACTAATGTTCTCTACTTCTGGAACAGCTAAATTCGAAACCTCGTTTTTATTGCACTCACATAAAAACGAACTGTTTAACTTTGATCTATTTACGAAAAAAAATAATCTAAGAAACATGTTGCTAAATACATCATACATGAAAGTTTTATTGTCATCGCGATTTTTACATTCCGTTGATTCTTAATTTTTGATAAAATAACCTACTTTTCTTATAAAAAAATGATATCGAATGTATTTAAAAAAGTAAATAATAATAATAATAAGAATGTTTATTCAAAGCAAAAAAATACAAGAAATTTATAATTTTTAAATATACATTAGTTGAATAACATTAAAAAAGAAAAGCATCACTATAGGCAGAGCCTGTGCGTGGGTAATACAATAATAATTAATTAATATGAATCACCAAATGACATGAATTGACATTTGTCTATTGAAATTAAATTTCAAATCTGTCAAGTTTTAAAAATTCTACAACAGTGTTACCAACTCATTTTTTTTAAAAGCAGACTTCTCTATAATATGCACGATTCGTTTTTTAAACTTGGACTCGTGTCATAACAGAATACCATATGAAATGCGTTGCTTAAGGTACTATTAATGATTTAATATCAAGTATATCTCGCAGTACTTTAAATCTATGATTTAAAAATTGAATTTTTTTAATAACGTATTGTCACGAATCCCATATACATATAATTAAAATATTAATTTCCGAAAAAACAACGTCAAAAACATTTAGGAATTTTATTTCCTTAATAGAAATATAAAATATAAACATTTAATTAAACCAGCTCGTTGCAAAATTTCGCTGATGTGCAGAAACCCGAAAATCGATGTTAGATTGCCTAATTGAGAGACTATAGTAGAAGTAAATGTAGGGGAATCTATCGAAACTACGGACTCTGCACTGTCAGCGATTTTTCTCCAAAAACTATCCGGTGCGCGGAAAATGAGGCAGTCAGTGATTGACGGGGTGGCCGAAAAGGTTGCCCGAAGAGAAGAGATCGGCCAAAAACGAAGAGTAGCGTTCTTTACCTTTCGTCAGAAGAATTAAGTTTTATAAAGAGTTTAGTAAAATAATAATCGTTCATATATTGGAGCTCCGTTTTGGAGTAAAAGCCAAAGAAGCCCTCTGAATAACAGATAAGTAAATTGAGGAATCGTGACAGGTCCAAAAATCCGTTATGCTTAGGTAAGCGTTTATTGGTAAGTTATATTTAATCTATGTGTATTTGAAGGGTGACCCAATAAAAGTGTATTTGTTTTGTACTTCTCTTGTTTTATTTCTTAGAGTGAGTGGTGGCATTGTAATATAATAACTGCTAAGTATTCGGGGAGAGACCTCTGTAACTTCATAAAGGTCGAAAAGACGTTTCGCCCTGGATACGCAACAGCGACACGTAGGCCAATATTGGACCTCGTAATATGTTTATCCCATCTTAGATGGTTATCCAAAACAACGCCTATGTACTTAAATTCATTCACAGATCTTATACTGACATCATTTAATATATCTAAAGTATCAAAAGTTCGTTTACTTCGCATATCAATATAAATAAGTAGAAATGACGTTTTTGCAGATGCAGGTGTCATCAGCGTAGGCTATAATATCTCCTGCTGTGGGTAGAAAGTATAAATTATTCAAGTAAATGTTAAAGGATTGAACCTTGTGGAACTCCATATGTAATTTCTTTGCTTTCACTCTTTTCACCATTAACTTGAACAATTTGCTTTTGATTGGTAAGATACGTTCTAAACATTTCATACGCCGCTCATCTGACACCTACGTCTTCTAATGTTTTTAACAATAAAGGGTGGCTGGCAGTTTCAAACGCCTTCGACAGATCTATAAAAACACTTAAGGCCATTTTATTGTTAGTGTGTGTAGTGTCAGTGTTAGAAATAATTTTTTATACTTGTTTTTTGTCGCAACAAAATCAAGCACGTACATTTACAGTGCGCGCGTGAAGTATGGCAACATGAAGATATCTTTGACACACCCGTAAGATACAATAATAAAATATTGGTTATGTATATTAGACGGATCAGCGACTTTAAATTTAATATTTTCCACGTTGCCAAATGTACAGTTTGTGAGATAAACGAGCAATATGTTGATTTTTAAATGGGACAATCTGTATATTTTACAATTTTCTGTTACAGTTTTTTACCAATATTGACCAATATTGACCATTAATTTGAAGAAATTAGGAAAAACATTTTTATTGCAACCGTTGTTATATTAACATAAAGAGAAAATGAAATGGGCCACTTGGTATTTGTTAAAGTTTAAAAAAGTATTTACTGTTTTTGTACTGTGTGCATTATCCACAAAAGATCAATGTGTGGACAGGAATTATCAATAATACCATTAGAATAGAATCATGACAAGTGAAGAATACAGGGCATTTTTAGAATTAGAGTTAATTCCAGAATGAGCCAGACTTTCCTGATTTCGTGAATAGATGAATTTGGATTCAGCAAGATGGAGTGCCTCCTCATTATCTTTGAGGCGTTTGTGAGTTTCTCTACATTACATTTCCAAATCGTTGGATTGGAAGAAGAGGAGATATCGGATGGCCAGCAAGATCTCTTGTGGGGTTATTTAAAAAGCAAAGTGTATGAGAATAGGCCACAGACAGAATTACAGAGGAGACGATTCGAAGAGTCTTGGATGAATTTTCATTCAGAATGGATTTCTGTTTCCAAAGACATATTGAAAGACATATTGAACATCTCATTTAATTTTTTTTCTTTAGGTATTGTTTTCTGTTTATATATAATATAATAATAAACATATTGTTCGTATATCTCAGAAACTGTACATTTGGAAACGTCGAAAATATAAAATTTAAAATCGCTGGTCCATCTAATATACATAACCAAAATTTTGTTATCGTATCTTAGGGGGTGTTAAGATATCTTCATATTTTTTTGACAAACTGCAAAAATTTAAGGTTTTAAAACATGCAGAACTTTATATAAAGAATAACTTTTTTCCTAAAATTAATAATAAAAAGTTTTCCATATAGCGCCTATTTAGTGAGACATACTGTATAACATTTGTAGAGGCGCAATTCACTTACATAAAACGAAAAACCTTCCGAACCTCATGAAATATTGTTCTTATTATTTTCATCAAAACAGCAAATTCTAAAGTTGGAGTATAAAGAGAAAATTCAGCTGCAACAAAATGCGCAATTACTATTCTGCGAGGTGCAGCTCATTTAATTCTGGTGAAGGGCGGCCACGTAGTGGCTAACCAAGACTGTATTAAAGTTCTTTAGAGTGAGGAGACCCACTTCGGTCTTTATTAGTCGAAACAATAAGTCCCTTAAGGGCGAATTCACCTTATATGCACAAAGATTACGGTGGCTAAGGTAAATAGGTGTTTCCACTTCGGTGTATGTTTAAGGATGCTTCTTACGAAGTTATTATATATATTTCTGGTATCATAATGTAAATGATGTTATTTTAGCAAGGCAGTAACGACACACTTCAAAAATATGCGGCGTTGCCAGGTAGAATTTTTTTTCGTTCACTTAAAGATAAAATTGTGCCAGTTACTTTTTTTTCCTAGCTTGAATATAAGTGCATCTAATGTGCTATCAACTTGATTGAAGATTGGAATGGATGTAAAACAGAACTGCAACTCTATGGAACAATGAAATCTTGACTACAAAGAATTTTCAATAGTAAGAAAGGTGTTTTAAGATTCAAATTAAAATTAATAGTTATTGTTCTGGGCCTGAATTTCTGGAACTATCTGGCTCGAAGGACCATGTTCTGAGTTGTACAGACACTCTGTATATTGTCAACCCAGACTTTGAAGAAGACACCCTATAGATGTCCCTGTTCCCGTTTAAGTGACATTGGACTTAAACGAGCAATAATTTGTTCAGTGGACTGTATATCTCTTTGAAGAAAACACCCTATAGATGTTCCTGATCCCGTTTAATTAACATTGGACTTAAAACTAGCAATTTAGATTTACTAAAATTATTGTAAATGGTTCAAATTATTCTTACGAACCCAATCAAAAATTACTTTTGCATTGTTTTACGAAACACGAAAAGTGTAACAGAAATTATTTTTACATCGACATGCATCGATGGAGCTTAATTGAATACTAATTTAAGACTGAGACTAAAACTCTTAAAAGAAGAGATCACATGTCTTTGTCGCTATGCCTTAAAATGCACGTAATCCGTTATGACGCAGTATGGTTCGATTGTTTTTAGCCAATGATATTGTTTCTGAGATTCTTTTGATGCTAACTGTACATTTCTCTAACGTGTTTGTTTTCGCGTACGTGCAGATGAACCTTATTGTCTAACATACAGTTAGACAATAAGGTTTAACTGTTTTTTATGCTTACATTTTTAAATGTTTTTTATGCAAGCGAAATTATGTTTTCGTACCGGTTAGTATGACGTAATAACGAAGTTTTTAGTGTGGCTGATTGGCAGCGCATTGATACAAGGCCAAGAACACATGGGCGTGCTATATTTATTTTATTTGAATATTTTTATTCCCTTTATTTATCAAGCACCAAAACGAAAACAAACCTTTACAAGCCGACAATCCAGGTATGTACATAATTATTATAATTATTGTATTAGTTCTAATAACAGATAATGACAAGTTAAAGAAACGTAAACGTCACTGATATTGCAAGTATTGCAAGCTAGACTGGTAGAAGAGAGACAAAAAGAAGACATTTTATTAGCGTTATTGAAAAATTTATACTATTTGCAAAGTGTTAATGCTAAACACTACTATTATTTCATCAAGGGTTTTACACCATGCAGAACTTTTTATAAAGAGTAAAATTTTTTCGTAAAACTAATAATATAATACAATATCTGGTCACCGAGCTTCGCTCTTAATATTCTACTTGAACTATAGAAAGGTAGATAAATAGAAAGTTGATTGGCGATTGGCTTGAAAGTAGGCGGGAAAATTAAAAAAGTTGTCAGTGTTAATTTTCAATTTGCTGCAGGTGTTGTTGACGTTTATCAACTGCTTGTCACAGAGGTTAGTTAAATGCATTAAAAGTTGCCTAGTTTCTGGAGATTTCACCCTTTTAGGGCAACATCTACTGACGCTTGATCTTCGCGAATAGTCACGGCGGACAGGCCCCATTTCCGGGACGGGCAACATCAGCGTGTAGGGCATAGTGGTTTCAGTGGGGTGGTTTTAGTGAGTAACGGTAAGGGGTAGTCTCACACTATCGGGGAAGGGAAGAACCTTTACCCGATGTGCATAAAGCATTACCACCCGCCAAAAAAAAAAGATTAGCTTTAGGTTAGGTTAGATCTGTGTAATAAATAAATAAAAGTACGATACGTGTGACATTTTGACATTTGTTACATTCTGACAGGTGTCATATTTTGACATTTGTTCATTTTGACAGTTGTAACATTCTGACACGTATCACATTTTAACAGTTGTCACGTTTTGACAGGTGTCACATTTTGACAAGTGTCCATTTTAACAGTGTTACTCAACGTTCCTATAAATATTTACCTAAACCCATGATTTCTGAAATTGAATTGGCAACGTTGTATTTTCAACTTAGAATTTATGAGATGGCTGTCATTTGACAAGAAAATTATTTATGTCCGTCAAATGAACCTTTTCTTTTTTATACTTTTCAGGTTTATTCTGGTTATAAATTGCTACTTGGGCATTTGTAGAATAAAAAAATGTGAAAAATATTTTTCCGCGCAAAAATTTCTATTGCTAAGTATATTGATTTTATCATGTTTTATAGCATCTGCGAAAATTTCATGAAAATCCTAGCCGGTCCCATTTTCTTAACGTTTAACCAGAGATGTGCGTGTCAGTAGTTGTCAAAATTTGTAGGTTATTATGGATAAAAAGCGGCAAATTTAAAATTGAATTCTTTCAGATTTAAACGCCAGAGATTAAATAAAGTCAAACCTTTTTACTACTATACTATACAGAAGAAAGGAGTGCAGTATTTAATTTGCAGAACGTAGTACAGGTTCAAGAGGTAGGAATTTTATTTTTACCTCATCCTTCAATGCTTATTTGTAGTTAAAATTTAAATTTTAATACATCTGATCGGCCTAATATAGTTTTTGTCTAGATTTATTCTTGTTTCCATGGTTTTTACTGTAATAAACCTGTTATTTTGACAGATAAGTCAGACTTTATTTATTCATAGCCGTATCGTATGTATTTTAATTGAATCGGAATTTTGTAATAATATATATTTCAAAATGGCTTCATTCTAAAAATATTATCAGTCCTCCTAAATCCTTGAAGGCAGAATTATTAGTAATTCAAATTCAAAATTCCAAAAATATATTATAGATGAGATGGCCAGAGAAAAACTAATTAAAATTCTCAGATTGCCTCCGTACCACGCAGAGTTAAATCCCATTGAACTGATCTGGTCACAATTATTAAAAGGTTATGTTTCTCAAAACAATAAAACATTTAAATTTCCTAATGTGCGAAATTTGTTTTTGAAGGCATTTTCAGATGTAAATAGAGAACATTGGGGAAAACGCATTGATCATGTTAAAAAGGTGGAAAATTCATTTAGAAAAGTATATCCACTATCAATGGATAATTTAATAGAACCTATAGTAATAAACCTCAGAAAAGACAATTATAGTGATACCAATAGTTTTAGTGAAGACATTGACTTTTAAAGATAGTTCTTGAACTAACTTTTTTTTAATCTTTGAGTTTAGGTAAGTACTGAAGCGTTACTTTTAATGCCAAGAGATTAAAAACAGTTTAATCCCAACATATAATCCTCCTTGTTATTTATTGGTTAAATTTAATTCGTTCAATGTTAAAGTGTCAGATGCATAAGGTTTATTTTTATTTTTTGTAAATAATATAACTTCAAAATTTAATCTACGAAGTGGGTATATATATTTTATATGCTGTGACCTTATTTATATTATAGAAACTTATTTTGCAAAGTACGCCTATGGAATGTGACGTTATATCCTCTCTCCTTTATTGTATATTACTATAGAAACAAGTTGCCGTTGCTAGGAAATAAAACTAAAAACTTAACTTTTCTTGTAAATATCTCGGAAGATCGAATTTTCACAGACATGAGACCTACATTTTTTGCCGATTTAGATAGGAATTAGTCTACCCTGAAAGTTTCATTGAATTCTGACGAGTGGATTTCGAGATCCTCTGGACACACACACACACACATACATACAAACCTTGCTCGTTTAATAGTATTTGATATTACAATGAGAATAGAATTTAAAGTATTATTAAAAAATCAAAAATTATATTTTTTTATCAAATCGATTACATACTTATTTTTGTAACACCCATAATGCTACCCTGTGTACTAGAACTGTCACTTTTCTTTATCTTGGAAATATACCACAAAATTTTTGTCGGACCCGGTCGCCCAGATGTCGCGTCGGGAGATGTGTGGTTGGCATATAGTAATTTATGTATCAAGGGAATTATAAGAGCCTTAATTCCCGAAGACAAAGTTTGTATCCCGAGGGCCTTTGGCCCGAGGGACTGCAATTGCCGGAGGTAATTAAGGCTCATTAATTCCCGAGGTACATAGATTATTTTATTTCTGATAGATTTTAATAAAATAAGCAGCAATTACCTTCACTAAATATAATGAAACACTGAGAGCAATATTCAAGAAACGTCAAAATATCCTAACAACGGGAATTAAGCCTGACAGCGGGAAATTAAGGCACCTCTAATATCCCAAGGGAGTTATAACCCTGCTTATTGATAGCGTAACTATGATGATATAAGCTTATAATAGCCCGGTCAGGAATAAATAATCTATGTACCTGGGGAATTAGTGAGCCTTAATTACCTCAGGCAATTGCAAACTTTGCCTTCGGGAATTAAGACCCTTATAATTCGCTTGATACATAAATTACTAAATTATTTTTCACTTGTATATTATTTGTTTATTTTACCTTGGATACGGTTACTATAAATACACTCATAATGCCCTAGGGCATAATGAGCGGGCGTTATGGCCATAACGCCCGATAATTCTACGAGGAGGGTCTGGGTTATCCGGCAATACATTTTTGGTTGCTTTGCGTGCATATTTTCTTTAGTATTTTTTGGCAAATCGGTATTTATTTCCATTACTTTTATAAGACATAAAGCAGCAATGACGTTCATGAAATATAATGAAACATTGACAGCAAATGTTAAAATATCAAAAAATCGGTTTTTCATTAAAATAAAATCAATTTTTCGTGAAAAATAAAATATTGTATGCACCGCCCGGAGGGCGTTAGGTTTTATATAACGCACTTGGTGCATAAATAACTATTATTTACTCCTTAATTTTTTCAGTGACCAGAACAATTTGATGAGCTCTAGTAAAATGTTTTGTAAATGTTATACATAGTATAGAAGCAGTAATCCTGTTCCAACCCTTTAATAGGAACGTCCGCCTAAAAATAAATAAAATTAATTCGAAAGGACATTCAGAGGCGATAAATTCGCCGCCACATAAACAGAATAATTGCATTAAAATTAGAAATGTGTTCTAGTTTCACTAAACGAAATAGTAGATATGTATAAATAGATTTTGCAATACCCCATTTCCTGGTCGGCATGACCTTCGTTGTGCCCCTCTGGACCCCGCACGCACTCGATAATTCGAATTTGAATTGAATTGATCATCAGTTTAAAATTATGCATGTTACTATCCCGGCCGATAACAAATATACATTGAAATGCTATTTTGATTTTAATGAGGGTTGTTTATTATATGGTTAGCAGGGGTGACAATGAATTTGATATGAGAAAAATATGAGTTTATCTATATAATGGAATTTTGTAAATTTTGTTGTGGCAAAACGTATTTAAAAATAAATTTTATATACAGGGTGTCCGGAGATGAAACCGACAAAACTTATGGGGGAATATTCTTTTTTTTTTCATGTTAAGTTCTTGTAAGAATTACTCACCCTGTATAATAATTATCAAAAATCTGAACTCAGATTCGAAATCTACGGAAAAATTCCTACAGGAACTTGTAAAACAAGTTTCTGGCACCATTTGAGTTCCGTATCATTATTATTATTATTATTATTATTTTCAATTTTTTCACTTAAGAATTTAATATCATAACCTAAAAAACTGAAGAATAAATTCATATCAGCAGGTTACAATGTTTGTCTAAATACAGTAGGCTTGTGTCAAGTGTCAAATCCCGAATTGCATTATGAAGCTTCGCGAGATATGTGCAAAAAACGGCATTTTTGTTATTTTTCCTTTCAGGCTCGTGCCACAAACTTTCACACTCGTGAGAAAAGTACACACTATACTTTTTCTACAACTGCACAAATTTAAAGAATACAAGTTATGTAACTTAATATTTATTTTTATGGTTAGCAAAACTAAAATAACATGAAAGTATCCTCCTCTTAACAGTTAAATAATTTTTTTTTATTTATACCTTCAGTTAAATTATTTTAATTTTATTTTTGTATTTTTTCTCCATTCCATAAATTTTTCGTATGCCAATTCAAACTTTTTTCTTGAAATTATCGGAAACAAATCTAACGTTACTTTTGCGGCTCTTTCCAATATCTCTGGCGGAGTATTATCAAAATCGTCACTACTGTCAGTACCCATATTAGTTATTATAAATAGGTATGTCTTATTAAAATAATATTAATGGAAATTGCGATTTTTATCAAAGCACGAATGAAAACTACCTTAAGAATTTAAAAAACTTCTATAATCTGACAGTTGTGACAACTATTTAAAGGTGAACAGCAGCCTACTCCTACTAAGTTTTTGTCGATTTTTGTTGATTCTCCATATAAATGTAAGTGGTGTGGGCAAAGTGCCGTGAGGAAAAATATTCCCGCACGGTATGAGCAATAATGGTTTTGAAATTAAGTAAGCTATGAGAAATTCGCTACTTTTCATAGCAGTTGTAGAAAAAATTTTTTTTTAATAAAATTGATTATTTAATTTAATATAACAGTTAATGCGATCTGGTTTACTTGTTACGTCCTGCCTGTGTATATTTTGTTTACATTACTTGTAGGTACTTTAGAAGTTCAGAGCAAATACTTAATTAATTTAATTAATTTATTAGATTCGACATTCTAAGACCGGTTTCTGCCTTTCGGCTTCATCAGTTAGGCTTTTCGAATCCAATAAATAAAATTCCAAACTCGTACAAGTCAATAGCTATATCCGCTATAAGATAACATTTTTAGATGTGCTACCATCTATGGTTAGAAGAGAGTATTGACAATAAATTTTGACTGAATCTAGTCAAGATGTCACTCTCTTCTTTTTATCCCTTTAAGAGATTAGTACAAAGTTAGTAAACCAGCATGGAATTTTAATTTATTAGATTCGACATAGATGGTAGCACATCTACAAATACTTAATATTTCAAACTTTTTATCAAGAGTGTACATTGTGTCTCGAGCTTGGCAACTGTTTATTTTTTGTTATAAATTTTTCTCCCACTTACGCGCTGTCATTAATTTGACGGCTTGTTCAGTGTTACTATAAACCGACTACTTTTATTCTTCCAAATTTGTTATAGCGTCCATATGGTACAAAACAACTCTCCCTTCAGCACTCAATACACTTATATCCATTTACCGTCTTTTTTTTAGAAGGCTCTTCGCCCAAAATAAACAGCCTCTAGAGAGTTCGTTCCAATTCCACGGATAACAAAAACTTTACATCAAATCCCATTGAGTGTGTTTTCTCAAAAAGTATCCGAGTCATTCGTTGACATAAAATGTCCCTTTGCTGTAATCACTTTTAGTGAAAATTGATTTTTTGCTTTCGGCCCTTTTTTCTTCGTACTTAAAAGACCTCACTCCATTTTCAGAAATTTATTCCGCAATTTGTATGGGGCCGGCATTTTTATTTTTCTTCTTGTTATTTCAAGGGATCAATCTGGTTTTTAGATGCAGAAACAGTATGAAGGAAAAGCCGCTGTTTTAGAGAAATTAGCCAAAGAAATTTTATCTCAGAAACTATTTATGCAACGGCTTCAAAAAAATCGTAAGGCTGGTATTTTACGGTAATATTTATGTCAGATATATTATCATATGTGTGGTGATAGACCTATGGGATGAAATCTACAGCTTGAATTTTTTTTCTGAATGTAATGTAATAGCGTTTTAGGCTACTCAAATTTAAAAAAATTTCCCTGACCCCATGGTATTACGCCCCCCATGTTACGCCACTGGTATGAGGGGCGCCAGTGAATTGTTCGTATCCACTAGAAAAATGTCTAGGACCGACACTGCATACAGGGTGTTAAAATGATTGCAAAAACTTTTAAAAAATAAAAAAGTCTTGTTTTGTGCACTACTCTGTATTTTAAAAGTCTCTCCGTGAACTTTATAAATTAATACATTTTCACACTAAGGCTCTGCTCCGCGGATACGCGACAATGGCATTGTAAGGGTTTAGAAATACTGTGTTTTTTTGGACAGCGTTGTACTTTTTTGCTTGATTTTTTTTTATTTTATAGATAAAGGATCCAGACATGCTTATAACTATGTGAGAAGTTTAGAAATTGTCCAGAAAAATATAAATTTTTTGGTTAAACATTGACAATATAAAAAAGTATAGTAGGCCTTATGACATATTTAAATATAGTTATAAGCATCGAGACAACCTTTCCCTATAAGCTCGTAAAGAAAATTTAAAAAAAATATATACCGTTGCTGAGAATAGCCTGTATTTCAAAACCTTTACAAGTCCATTTTTACCGGTCAGGATGTGGCGCTCCTACGGATTATTATTGAGATTACTCAAAATTCGGTAAAGATAAAATACTTTCACGTATTTAAATGTTTACCAGGGGTAGACATCAGGCGTTAGAGCGGAATAGTCTCTTGCGCCTGACGATTTTTTTATTTTATTAGTATATTAACATATAAAAGCTGCTTAATACGTGAAAACAAAACGAAACAAAATGTAAACAAATTATTATTATTCCTATCATTTCCCAATCCCATAAATCCCCTATAACTCCCTATAGTATCATAATAATATTGTAATGCGCGTCATCTTTGTTGCATGGATGAAGAAGGATGTGGTGTTTACTCTCTTTGACACAATTATCGCAAAACAAAAATTAAAAAATATCTTTTTCAGAAATACATAATCTAAAAAAAATTTTTACCACCATTTTTAGGTATACTTAAAATTTATAAAACGTTACGAATTTATAGCATGTAATTATTTTTGTAAATTAAATTTTGAAAAAAAACTTTGATTTATGTCAATGTTGTAAATCAATTTATTGAATAAAAATCATTTTTAAATTTTATCCAGGGTTCTTATTATTTAGGGGGGTTGAATCCGATAGGTGCGATGCGAGTAAATTGAAAAATATGCGTGTGATTGAAAGTTATTGATACATATTATATTATATATGAATGTTAGTCTGCAGTGATGAAAAAGTGAAGTCCGTATAATATACATTAAACATACGAGAACAGGGCCGCCCAGAGCTGAGCAGGGCCCCGGGGATAAAGTCTCATCGGGCCCCTCCCCACACCAATTCAACAGAAAATTGGGAAAATTTTAAAATGCCATCGACAAGCTAAGCTGAAAGCTTGAAAGGTTGAAAACCGATATGGTCCTTGATTATCTATTAATTCCCGATAGACCCGAGCATTTTCGAAAACTCCGGAAATTCAAAAAAACATGTTGTTTATGAAAATACACAAAAATAATTTATTGAATCTTTCTGAATATATTTACACCTTACAAAGGCCCACTGTCCAAAAGGATTCGGTGAAATTAGTCTTGATAAAAGAAATATGATAGGAGGGTCAAAATATCGAGCAAAAACAAACTTTGGCCCGGTTTTTCAATACTCCAGAGAAATAGATAAAAGGAAATAGTAACATATTATAGCTACAGTTTTCTTCTTTGAATTATGAAAAAATATTAATTTTTACGTGATTTATTGAGAGTGCTCTCTAAATGCAGGGCAAGAGCTAAAAATGGGGGTGCGTTTTGGAGCCGGTTATGTCGAAAAGTATCAAATTTCTGACAAAAAAGGTTAGGATCATTTTTGTAGGTAATGAACTGATCTTCATTTTCGTCCAAACAAAAATTCTCTAAGTATCATATTTTCGGAAATATCGGCAAAAATAGGCGAAAAGAATAACATTTTTGAGACCAATGGGCCATTTTCCCGCCGTTCCACAAGTGAAATTTAAACTTCCCGCCGCGCCGGTTCTATTATTCGTTTTTTGTTTTATTGTTTTCCGTGTGTCTATTCTATTTTATTTCTTCAGACAATATTTGTCCGTCAACTAAATTAGATTTTTTCCCGGAAATGGAAATTTTCATTTAAAATAGAAAAATACTAAAATTGGGCATTGAACACATGATAGATGAATATGACGCTTAACGCTTGCTTATGTTGCAATAGTTTAGATTCTCGAATATTTTTTATTAATAGGAAATTTTGAAGAAACTCTACTTATTTAATGGATTTTTTGTGTAAACTTACAAAAGTCAAAGGATAACTGAGAAGAAACCCCAGAATATATTTTCCAATCGAATTGATTAACTGAAATATATATTGAAAGTGGGTGCGCCTAAAACTACATTAATTTCATTCATTGAGGCTCTTTTATAAAAGGGAAATTTTTTGTTTGCATAATAACCGTAAAAATAGGGCCCGCGGCCGGGCCCCGGGGATTTTGCCCAACCCTCTGATCGGCCCTGTCCGAGAAGCAAACAATAATCACTCGAAATAAGAAACGATAAATAATATAATAATATAATGAACAATCTCATTGCTGCGTTATTATCATTGAAGGTTAGTTATTAGCAAATATAACCAATTAAATTGGGAAACTGGAACCTTTGGTTTATCAACTAAGTTGAAACACTATCGTCGACCACTAAACCAAACCACAAAGTTTAAAATACTCTACGCGCGTTTCGCCAACTATGTTGGCATCACCAGTAGTTGATGATAAACTGTCTATCAACTTAAACAGAACCAAAATTACCAAATTTAATATAGCCAACTTAGTTTCCCTCCAATGACGTAGTCTCTTCATTTCTTCAGTCACCCCCTTGTCGAAATGCTTACTTATTTCATACCACCCTCCCCTATACTAAGATCTCTGATTTTATCTTTGTTTTATACCCTACCCTATACGTAATATATCCTATTTTTATATTTATTGTATTTGAAACTGAACATATAGCCCAGTTGCCAGAGCCACATTTAGGCCAAAAGCTCTCATAAAATGTGATATCGCTGAAACTAGGCTCTTAGGTACTTTAAAGGGTGTAGTAAATGATAAAAATATCTTTGCTGCTCTAAAGTGTATGCTTAAGTTTACAATTTCGAAAACAAAATCAAAGATTTGATTTTTGCGTTATATCTCGAAAAACTAATAGCACCACGTGAAAAGTTTATTAAAATTTATATTATTTATTAATAAGTTATTTTACGATAAATTTAATTGATACCACGGACAGCCCTCTGGCTTTATGGTACTGTACTCTAGTTTATTAGTAATTGTACTAAAAAAATTATATATACAGGGTGGGTCACGGTAGACGAGACGGTCTGTTGTGGCTAAACGGTTAATATTTTGAAAATTTTGTTGATTCATGGATATGTGGGTTGATAAAGGCTACATTTTAAAATTATTTTGAAATGTACAGGTTGTCCCAAAAAGTGTGGCGTATCAAAGTTATTTTATTTCTTATGGAAGACCCTATATTTTGTTGCATTTATAGATTATACGTTAAAAATAAGATAAACTTTCTTAAGTATTCCATATACATAAGCTTTTTACTTTTCGAGATATTTTTATATTTCTAAAAATTGAAGCACTTACAAGAAAACCAATAATTTCAAAAGCCCTGGAATCAGCCAAATCCAATTTTAACTGAAAAAATTACACTAATAATTGAAAGCAATAATGTTTTTAGAGTTGCTTAAAATTATACAGGACGTCCAAAATGGGGCGATTCTCTAATGACATATTCAAAGGACAATATCGTTCTTATTTTAAATAGGACACCCTGTATTTTATAATCCTATTATGAAGCAAATTCCATTACCTTTTAAAAATTATAAAGGTCTACTATGCCTAAGCTTTTTACTTTTCGAGATATTTTTATATTTCTAAAAATTGAAGCACTTACAAGAAAACCAATAATTTCAAAACTCATGGAATCAGCCAAATCCAATTTTAACTGAAAAAAATTACACTAATAATTGAAAGCAATAATGTTTTTAGAGTTGCTTAAAATTATACAGGGCGTCCAAAATGAGGCGATTCTCTAATGACATATGGTTCTTATTTTAAATAGAACACCCTATATTTTATAATCCTATTATGAAGCAAATTCCATTGCCTTTAAAAAATTATAAAGGTCTACTATGCCTAAATCTATTAATTTTTGAGTTATTTTTATTTTTGTCAAATTTTACATTATTTTTCCAACGTAACCTAAATATAACACCCTGTATTTGATCAGCTTAGACTATGATCCGAAAAAATTACAGATGAACCAACTTTTCATAACAATAGATTAGTTAACCGTCATAACTTTCATTATTATGATACTCAAAACCAGCATTATTTGTTCCACACAATACATCATCAGAACCAGTGTAACATTAATGTAGGTATACGGTGGAATTATAGGCTACCAAGTTATTGGCCCATATTTTTTTGATGGCGATTTAAATGGGAGGAAATATATTAAACAAAAAATGATGTTGCAATAGTCTAAGCCAGAGGTTCCCAATTTTTTTCGGTTTGTGTCTAAATAATCGGATTTTTTCCGCGGCTCCCTTAATACATCAGATTTTTTTTCAAAATTTTTGATTTCCTTGAAAAATTGGAAAATTTTGCTTTTTAAAAGCGATTGTCCATTTAACAGCAAAAATTGAAAATTACTTACTATTTTCCTTTGGATAATATAAAATGTCTAATTTCAACTGTTTCGGTAATATCCATATGGACACTGGACAACCACCATGTTGTTAGGTTAGTTGAAAAATAAATTAAACACGAATTTTTGAGTTCACAAGCAAATATTCGAGAAGTTGAAGTTTGAAGAAACCGAATTTTTTGATTGAATATTTCGCGGCTCCCTTAAGACGGCTCACACTTTGGGAATCACTGGTCTAAGCTGATCAAATACAGGATGTTTTATTTAGGCATTACGGTGAAAAATAATGTAAAATGTAACAAAAATAAAAATAACTCTAAAATTAATAGATTTAGGCATAGTAGACCTTCTATTTTATTTCTTCAGACAATATTTGTCCGTCAACTAAATTAGATTTTTTCCCGGAAATGGAAATTTTCATTTAAAATAGAAAAATACTAAAATTGGGCATTGAACACATGATAGATGAATATGACGCTTAACGCTTGCTTATGTTGCAATAGTTTAGATTCTCGAATATTTTTTATTAATAGGAAATTTTGAAGAAACTCTACTTATTTAATGGATTTTTTGTGTAAACTTACAAAAGTCAAAGGATAACTGAGAAGAAACCCCAGAATATATTTTCCAATCGAATTGATTAACTGAAATATATATTGAAAGTGGGTGCGCCTAAAACTACATTAATTTCATTCATTGAGGCTCTTTTATAAAAGGGAAATTTTTTGTTTGCATAATAACCGTAAAAATAGGGCCCGCGGCCGGGCCCCGGGGATTTTGCCCAACCCTCTGATCGGCCCTGTCCGAGAAGCAAACAATAATCACTCGAAATAAGAAACGATAAATAATATAATAATATAATGAACAATCTCATTGCTGCGTTATTATCATTGAAGGTTAGTTATTAGCAAATATAACCAATTAAATTGGGAAACTGGAACCTTTGGTTTATCAACTAAGTTGAAACACTATCGTCGACCACTAAACCAAACCACAAATTTTAAAATACTCTACGCGCGTTTCGCCAACTATGTTGGCATCACCAGTAGTTGATGATAAACTGTCTATCAACTTAAACAGAACCAAAATTACCAAATTTAATATAGCCAACTTAGTTTCCCTCCAATGACGTAGTCTCTTCATTTCTTCAGTCACCCCCTTGTCGAAATGCTTACTTATTTCATACCACCCTCCCCTATACTAAGATCTCTGATTTTATCTTTGTTTTATACCCTACCCTATTTTAAAAATGTCTACATTCTTGAACCTGACCTAGCCAGCGGCATATTTATCGGAATTAAAATAAATCTTCAAAAAAAAATTGAAATTGACTTCTCAACTCAATTATTAATTTAAGAAACTCTCGTTTTATATATTTTGAATATTTTTCGAAATATATCAATTAATTTATCTTTAAATCATTTATAATTATTTTTAATATAATGTATTTCTTTAAAAAATTTAATAATTTAAAAATTAGGAAGTTCTCATATCTTACATTACACAGAATTGATATTTGCTTGAATGCGTTTCGTTGGATTCAAATGTACATCTTACAAAAATTAAAATTTCCCCTCGTAAGTGTTAAATATCGATTGGGTCAAAGTCCAAACACTCTAAACGACGCCCGCTAGAACTAAATTCTCTACTTCGTCTCTCACCGCCGGCCCTCTCAGAATCTTTGGATGATGCAAAGCGGAGCCTTAACAAAAGTTTAGTATTTAACTTAGCAAAAATTTTGTTGTAATCCTATGACCAGTTTGCCTAAAATGTGTACCCATATTTACTAGTTGAAAGTTGTTTTTAACATCTATGGGTATTACAGATAAAGACAATTTGAGCCATGGCTGGTTACGCCAGCTCAATTAGTACGAAATTTCAATATTTGTTTCCCCCCCATATCTCCCCTCCCCCCTACTTGTACCACCTCCCACACCCTCCGGCCCATCAAAGTACTCATTCACAAAAAATTGAGGCCACTCTCTCCAGAAATAATTAATGAATTTTTTTATTTTTCCAATTTCAAATTAAGATATTTCGACAGATCTATTCCACTACTAGAAAATATTTAAGATTTACGTGAAGAATTAAATATTAAGTGGATTGGTTTGACCCTACTACCTATTATTCAATTTGGAAGACTACTATAAAGAAAAAACACTGGTGGCTAAAAATCGTTTAAAAAAGAATCCGACCTCATTTTTTATTAATTTGAAGGAACTTCAAAAGCTCCAACATTCAATTCATTTTATCAACAATAAGGATAAAGGTCGTAGATCGTTTTCAGAGTGATCCCATTTCTATTTTCGCGTTCGTCGTCACTTCCGGTCAAAAAGCTTCCTCCATCCGGTCGGGTGGGAATGGAGGGCGCGAAAAAAAGCGTGTCGCCCTTATAAAAGTAAATGATTGTTTGATGCTTCTTCAGGGAGAATTTTATATGTTTTAAAGTCGTTTTATGAGTCCCCTCGACTCGATGAAATTGTTTTGCTGACTAAAGAAAATGATGTTATTCTAAATAAAGGCAAAAATGGTGTAGCGAAAAATAGGAAAATGGGTTTTGTTAAAACAACGATTTGGTTTTAGGAATATTTTATTTGTGTTGTTTTGTTATCGTAAATTATATGTTGGGCAAAGGGAGGGAAACGTTCTTAAGTGAGAAGGACGAAGCATAAAAATGACACGTGTCAAGAAAATGTATAAATACTAGGGTATAGGTCTACAACATATAGGAATTTACATAATTTTGAGAGGATTTTTATCGGGGGATTTTTACTTTTTTAAGTTTTAAGAAAAACTAGTGAACTTAGCGCTTCTTATGGATCGATAATATATAGGGTGTTCCATTTGAAATAAGGAAGATTCTGCAAATTTTTATTGACAATGTGTGGCAAGCTATTTTTCATACCCTCTATATCACAGGTCGATTTCAGATACGTCGTTTGAGAGAGTCACCAATGTAGAATATTTGACAAAAAATAAATTTTAATTGGACTTGGCATAATTTCATAAGTTCAAATATTCTGAGTCACGAATATTGGAAAATAAAACTTGTCATGCTAAAAATCTCGAAAACCGTCAATATTTTCGAAATACAAACATGTAAAAAGTATCTTTTATTTTTCATGGAGAAACCAAAAAAGTGATAAAAAATTAACCAATAACATCCTGTATACGTACTTCATTTATATAAAAGGACCCCGCACAAAAGGATAGGATTTTGCCGTTCGGTCGAATTGGCTGATTTTTGGATATGTTGTAGGTTTTGTCATCCTGAACAAAAGTCTCCATGGGCACCAAGGTTGAAAGTCCATATTTTGGCCGCTATCGAGCTCCAAAGGTCCATTTCTCCATCATAACGTAACCTCTTGAAGCAAGCCAATTACTCATTGAAATATCGTTTTTGATTTATTTTATTATCTAGTTATATGTTTTCGAGGTCGCTGAGTTGGAATCTGATGTCAAAATGACAGAATTGATAGTTGACAGCTGTCAACAAGCTGTCAAGTTGACGGAAAAATACAAAAAACTTGAAATAATGATGAGACCATATGTTTTCGAGGTCGCTGAGCTTGAATCTGATGTCAAAATGACAGAATTGACAGTTGACAGCTGTCAACAAGCTGTCAAGTTGACGGAAAAATACCAAAACCTTGAATAATAATTATTTCAAGTTTATTGTATTTTTCCGTCAACTTGACAGCTTGTTGACAGCTGTCAACTGTCAATTCTGTCATTTTGACATCAGATTCAAGCTCAGCAACCTCGAAAACATATGGTCACATCATTATTTCAATTTTTTTGTATTTTTCCGTCAACTTGACAGCTTGTTGACAGCTGTCAACTGTCAATTCTGTCATTTTGACATCAGATTCCAACTCAGCGACCTCGAAAACATATAACTAGATAATAAAATAAATCAAAAACGATATTTCAATGAGTAATTGGCTTGCTTCAAGAGTTACGTTATTATGGAGAAATGGACCTTTGGAGCTCGATAGCGGCCAAAATATGGACTTTGGACCTTGGTGCCCATGGAGACTTTTGTTCAGGATGACAAAACCTACAACATATCCAAAAATCAGCCAATTCGACCGAACGGCAAAATCCTATCCTTTTGTGCGGGGTCCTTTCAAATAGCTGTAAAGTTGGTTCTTTTTTATTTAATTAGAAAGACATTGATTTCCATAAATAAGTTTATTTAGCATTATATAAAACCGGTTTCAACTTGTCCAGCTTCCACCTTTCCATGTTAAATGGGACAGATTAAATTTGATACAAAGGTGTTTCTAATTGTGATTACATTTCAAAATAGAATTAATTTTAATATCGTATACGAGCAAATCGCCTTTCTGCAAGTTTCATGTGAAACCAAACAAATGATACAAAAAAACATAAATGAAACGGAAAACCTTGTAGTAAAATACTGGCTACAAAAGTTAATTTGAAATCTGACAATGTTTAATGGAAATTACGTACCTTTAGGAAACATGGATGTAAAATATTTCCATTTACTTTCCTCGATGTAGTCGAGGCGTCATGGTGCTTAAAGAAAGTTGCCGTATTTTAAATAATTACGTTTCGGATCAATCAATCTAGATGAAGTTCATTTGAATTGTTAGATGCAGCAAAAACGGATTTAAGTCCATCGAACTCCGGGTAAGATAGAACGTAATATATCCTATTTTTATATTTATTGTATTTGAAACTGAACATATAGCCCAGTTGCCAGAGCCACATTTAGGCCAAAAGCTCTCATAAAATGTGATATCGCTGAAACTAGGCTCTTAGGTACTTTAAAGGGTGTAGTAAATGATAAAAATATCTTTGCTGCTCTAAAGTGTATGCTTAAGTTTACAATTTCGAAAACAAAATCAAAGATTTGATTTTTGCGTTATATCTCGAAAAACTAATAGCACCACGTGAAAAGTTTATTAAAATTTATATTATTTATTAATAAGTTATTTTACGATAAATTTAATTGATACCACGGACAGCCCTCTGGCTTTATGGTACTGTACTCTAGTTTATTAGTAATTGTACTAAAAAAATTATATATACAGGGTGGGTCACGGTAGACGAGACGGTCTGTTGTGGCTAAACGGTTAATATTTTGAAAATTTTGTTGATTCATGGATATGTGGGTTGATAAAGGCTACATTTTAAAATTATTTTGAAATGTACAGGTTGTCCCAAAAAGTGTGGCGTATCAAAGTTATTTTATTTCTTATGGAAGACCCTATATTTTGTTGCATTTATAGATTATACGTTAAAAATAAGATAAACTTTCTTAAGTATTCCATATACATAAGCTTTTTACTTTTCGAGATATTTTTATATTTCTAAAAATTGAAGCACTTACAAGAAAACCAATAATTTCAAAAGCCCTGGAATCAGCCAAATCCAATTTTAACTGAAAAAATTACACTAATAATTGAAAGCAATAATGTTTTTAGAGTTGCTTAAAATTATACAGGACGTCCAAAATGGGGCGATTCTCTAATGACATATTCAAAGGACAATATCGTTCTTATTTTAAATAGGACACCCTGTATTTTATAATCCTATTATGAAGCAAATTCCATTACCTTTTAAAAATTATAAAGGTCTACTATGCCTAAGCTTTTTACTTTTCGAGATATTTTTATATTTCTAAAAATTGAAGCACTTACAAGAAAACCAATAATTTCAAAACTCATGGAATCAGCCAAATCCAATTTTAACTGAAAAAAATTACACTAATAATTGAAAGCAATAATGTTTTTAGAGTTGCTTAAAATTATACAGGGCGTCCAAAATGAGGCGATTCTCTAATGACATATGGTTCTTATTTTAAATAGAACACCCTATATTTTATAATCCTATTATGAAGCAAATTCCATTGCCTTTAAAAAATTATAAAGGTCTACTATGCCTAAATCTATTAATTTTTGAGTTATTTTTATTTTTGTCAAATTTTACATTATTTTTCCAACGTAACCTAAATATAACACCCTGTATTTGATCAGCTTAGACTATGATCCGAAAAAATTACAGATGAACCAACTTTTCATAACAATAGATTAGTTAACCGTCATAACTTTCATTATTATGATACTCAAAACCAGCATTATTTGTTCCACACAATACATCATCAGAACCAGTGTAACATTAATGTAGGTATACGGTGGAATTATAGGCTACCAAGTTATTGGCCCATATTTTTTTGATGGCGATTTAAATGGGAGGAAATATATTAAACAAAAAATGATGTTGCAATAGTCTAAGCCAGAGGTTCCCAATTTTTTTCGGTTTGTGTCTAAATAATCGGATTTTTTCCGCGGCTCCCTTAATACATCAGATTTTTTTTCTAAATTTTTGATTTCCTTGAAAAATTGGAAAATTTTGCTTTTTAAAAGCGATTGTCCATTTAACAGCAAAAATTGAAAATTACTTACTATTTTCCTTTGGATAATATAAAATGTCTAATTTCAACTGTTTCGGTAATATCCATATGGACACTGGACAACCACCATGTTGTTAGGTTAGTTGAAAAATAAATTAAACACGAATTTTTGAGTTCACAAGCAAATATTCGAGAAGTTGAAGTTTGAAGAAACCGAATTTTTTGATTGAATATTTCGCGGCTCCCTTAAGACGGCTCACACTTTGGGAATCACTGGTCTAAGCTGATCAAATACAGGATGTTTTATTTAGGCATTACGGTGAAAAATAATGTAAAATGTAACAAAAATAAAAATAACTCTAAAATTAATAGATTTAGGCATAGTAGACCTTTATAATTTTTAAAAGGTAATGGAATTTGCTTCATAATAGAATTATAAAAATAAGAACGATATTGTCTTTTGAATATGTCATTAGAGAATCGCTCCATTTTGGACGTCCTGTATAATTTTAAATAACTATAAATACATTGTTGCTTTCAATGATTAGTCTAATTTGTTTCAGTTAAAATTGGATTTGGCTGATTCCATGGGTTTCAAAGTTATTGGTTTTCTTGTAAGTGCTTCCATTTTTAGAAATATCAAAATATCTCGAAAAGTAAAAAGCTTAGGTATATGGAATACTAAGAAATGTTATCTTATTTTTAATGTATAATCTATAAATGCAATAAAATATAGGGCATTCCATAAGAAATAATATAACTTTGATACGCCACACTTTTTTGAGACAATCCGTATAATTCAAAATAATAATAAAATGTCAACCTACATATCCACGAATAAACAATGGACCGTCGCGTCTACCGCGACTCACCCTGTATATTGAAAGTTATAAAAATCAGTGAGAATTTGAGAAATTAGAACTTCTTCTAGTCAAATTTTCTATGAGAAAACAAAAAAAATTAAAAACTAATGACTTTCTGAGAAAGCTTAGAGTCTCCGCTTTAAAATGCTTTTTATTTTATATTTTTACTTACATTTTAGGCAAAGATGCTTTAGTTTTTACCCAAACGCCTCGCTTCAATATTTCTATGCAGTGACTTGGCGCGTGTGGAATTTTCAAATTAGCTTTCTTTATATTTATATTTATGTTTATAAATGAGACACTTCTTTAACAATAGAACCAGAGCGGGTAGGCCGAGAAGTAGTTGTATGACGTTCAGATACGGTTTTTGTTAGGGTAAAGCGGAAATTTGCAAAGAGTGATGAAATTCGAGAGATGTAAAATAATAATACCTTTTAATAATGGACGAGAACACTAATTTCTGGAAAAAATACCACTACTGGCATTACGAAAGAGTCAAGTTGATAATTTTTTTTTAATTTTTTAGTCGAAGTAGCTCTTTTTTTTAAAAAAATCCCGAAAAAATTCTCCGGTTCAAACACGACGAAAGAAGAATGGAAATTTACAAGTCACAAGTGTTGGCCAATCACTGAGAGCGCTTGAAGGCTGAATGAACGAAGAACGAATGTAAACAAATGTCAAAACTGCCGAATAGGTTAGAAAATGAAAATAGTCCGCAGCAGAAAGTACAACACATCCCTCAGTTCCCGCAAAATACAAAGAGCAGAGTGGTCGACATATTCATCAGAACGAATTAATTTCTAGAACAATCCTCCTCCTAATAGCGAACAGAAAGACACAGAAAACGTTTTGCAACCACATACTCAGATAAAACATAATTTCTAATTGAGTCGTCTTTTACACACTCCGCTATTACAGTATAGGCTTAGTGGCAAAACCTTGCTGCAGCGCGGGTTTATTTTCTAAGCAAAATTTTTATGACCCAGGAGATAAACCCCAATATAACATCATAAATCAGTTGCGGATAATATAATAATATTGTAATGCGCGTCATCCTTGTTGCACGTTTGAAGAAGGCTGTGGTGTTTACTCTCTCTCTCTCTGACACACCGTGCTTTATTCGCTCCACAGCATCCTAACAGTTACAATGCCAAAAGATGCGACGCGCCGATTCAATTTCCTTCGATTTTAAAAAAGTACCCAACCCAAACTAAACGGCGTATGAAAAAAAGTTAAAGTGAAAAGTGTCCTTGCTCTATTTGCAACATTTTTCTCACTTATACTAGTTAACTATCTCTAAAGATAAAAAAGTTTTCTCGACTCACCATTTTACTCTGCAAAATGACGATATTTTGTGTATTCTAGCCAAAAAAAAAATACGTAGTTTTTATGAGATGTCCTATATTTTTTATTATTACTAGGTCAGGAGAGTACGGAAAAATATCATATCCAAAATTCATAACGATCGGACACCAATTAACAAAGTTTGCAATAAATATTATTTTAAGGAAAATTTTCAGTTTTTTCAAAAATGTCATGTTTTGACACATTTCGGATCAAAGGGCGAACAAAAAATACGAATGCGGCAGGTCATTTTACATAGGTCAAATTCAGCACCTCAGATTCCCAGCTACTAAGTTAATATTGTGGTAGGCAAACAATAAAAGCCTACTGGAATACACCAGCACATTTAAGCTGGATTTACTTGCCTATTATGAGACAACGTGTATAGGAAATGGCAGTTGCAGGTCTGTATCCTTAACGAAAACATGTATAAGTTATTGACATAATCTCAAAAACATGTAACAAGTAGTGGTTTTGGCTTATCGACTATAATAAATTAGAAAACCGTTCCAGTTCATTCATATTCCTGTTCGGGATAATTGAGACAAACAAAACAAACATTGAGGAAGAGAAACGCTCTAGCGAGAGGATGGTTGGTAAAAGAGTGATCGATCAAATCGCAAAGTGAAAACAAAAACATTTGCACCCGAGGCGTTTTCCGGTTTAGTAATTACCCACTTCCAATTTACTGGTGAAAAATAGTTCTTTCTAATAATCTACGATGTAAAATTTGCTTCAAACTGAACATATAATATTTATCAATGTTAGTGGTGTCTTTTTAATAGTTATTCAACATTATCCCCATTGAATAAAATACACTAGGTATATTTTAAAACTGACAATAAAGTTTCATGAAATATTACATATACCCTTTACTTTAAGAAAAATACTGCCTTTGTATTCAACTTATTCGGAATATAAATGGCATCCATAAATTTTCAAGTAAAAATTGTATATTCAACAGAATTTTAAATGTTAACACCCAAAAATGAATAGATATGAAGCATGGTTTCATAAAGAAATGTCATATTAATTGTTAATATTCCAAGGATCACAAGATTATCTTTTGGTTCAATCGAAACCTGATGAGATGTTATATAAGTAAAACAGACACAAATCAAAGAAAGAAGAGGAACACTCAGTCACTGTCCTCATCAAAAATCAGTAGTTTATACAAGGAGGAGAAGTGTTACTTTTTCTGACGATTATGGAGTTTGCCGGCTGAGACGTTAGTTGAAGCCGGAAAACCATAAGAGTGTGTTTTTTTACATGGAAACCTTGTAAAGCACGTTTAACCCCTCTAGGAGATGGTTTTTTGCTGTTGTGAAGGGGATGTCGAGGGTAAAAACCCCTAAACAAATGCAACGTCTCATCTGAATGATAATTTTTTATCATTAATTTGTAAATAAATTTGTTTAAGTTCCTGATTCGTACACAAATTCGTGAATTCCATGCTCTATTTTTCTTCCTTTGTTGTTTTTACAAGGACATTTCTTTATTTTTGATATTATTTCTATCCCTTTCCGTTTCAGCTAATGATTACCAAGTAAAAGTGTTGGTAAAATGAAATAATACGAACTAATTTCAAAATAAACATATACTAGGGATAATTACCTATTTGGTTGTTTCCAAAAACAAAATTACCCTTCTTCCTATATACACACTAAAACCAGTTTACTATACAAACACTTCCCCACCAGCCATATCATCATCAATCCATCCTAACCGTCTTGAGTGTGTAAACAGTAAGTTAAATTTGGTTCGGAATTCAACAGAGATTTCTAGTTAAGAGGCACAGTTTTTAGTTTTCAGTTTGCAGCCAACCAACTACCTTAATATTAATTAAATGAGTTTATTAACTTAGTAAAGTTAACGGAAAGTAATTATAATTATACGAAACTTCGATTTACGGGTTACTTATTTTAATTTTTTTTAATTTTATGGAATTGTATCCTGCAAGTAAAATTTTACGTAATTTATTTATTTATGTGTATATAATTTAAGTATATTTATAACATGATAAATTATTAATTAATTCGTGAAAATCAAGGAGTGGGCGACATCTACTTGAACTACTGATAGGGAGATAAATAAAAAGTTGATTGGCGATTGGTAGTAGTAGGCGGGACAATTAAAAAAGCTGTCAGTGTTAATTTTCAATTGGCTGCAGCTGTTGTTGACGTTTATCAACTGCTTGTCACAGAGGTTAGTTAAATGCATTAAAAGTTGCCCAGTTTTTGGGGATTTCACCCTTTTAGGGCAACATCTACTGACGCTTGATCTTCGCGAATTGTCACGGTGGACAGGCCCCGTTTCCGGGACGGGCAACAGCAGCGTGTAGGGCACACGTCCCGTCAACAGAAGATCGCTCAGCTCACTCTATTTATCACTATATAAGAAAAACTCTATGTTCAATTGATTTTATTGTTTATTGATCTGCAGTGAAGGAAAATTATAGGTCTGATATTCATACTTGGGTAAAAACCTCCACAAAAACCTGTCACCAGACTCTCGACGTGTGGCAGATATTGATATCATATTTTTTCAAAAATTTTCAGTTACAAAAATAGTTCATTCGCACATTACATTACAATTTGTTCTTGGAAAATACAAAGTCACAATCAACCTTAAAATGTACTATGAAAATAGAGAATTTTAAAGTTTCTTGTAAAATAAAAAATTGAAATCGATGTTAATAGTACAAGTGTACAAGCATTCATTCTTTTTCTCTCTCTCTCTCTATGATAATGAAAACTTAAATATTAAAACTGTCCGAATAATAAAATAGTAGCCGTAAGGGGTAGTCTCACACTATCGGGGAAGAAAAGAACCTTTACCCGATGTGCATATAGCATTTCCACCCGCCAAAAAAAAAGATTAGCTTTAGATTAGGTTAGATCTTTGTAATAAATAAAGAAAAGTACGATACGTGTGACATTTTGACATTTGTTACATTCTGACAGGTGTCATATTTTGACATTTGTTCATTTTGAGATTTGTTCATTTTGACAGTTGTTACATTCTGACACGTATCACATTTTAACAGTTGTCACGTTTTTACAGGTGTCACATTTTGACAAGTGTCCATTTTAACTGTGTTACTCAACGTTCCTTTAAATATTTACCTAAACCCATGATTTCTGAAATTGAATTGGCAACATTGTATTTTCAACTTTGAATTTATGAGATGGCTGTCATTTGACAAGCAAATTAATTATGTCCGTCAAATGAGCCTTTCCTTTTTTATATAAAGCGGCAAATTTAAAATTGAATTCTTTCAGATTAAAACGCCAGAAATTAAATAAAGTCAAACCTTTTTACTACTATACTATACAGAAGAAAGGAGTGCAGTATTTAATTTGCAGAACGTAGTACAGGTTCAAGAGGTAGAAATTTTATCAATGCTTATTTGTAGTTAAAATTTAAATTTTAATACATCTGATCGGCCTAATATAGTTTTTGTCTAGATTTAATCTTGTTTCCATGGTTTTTACTGTAATAAACCTGTTCTTTTGACAGATAAGTCAGACTGTATTTATTCATAGCCGTATCGCATGTATTTTAATTGATTCAGAATTTTGTATTAATATATATTTCAAAATGGCTTCATTCTAAAAATATTATCAGTCCTCCTAAATCCTTGAAGGCAGAATTATTAGTAATAGCAAGGCAACATAAAAACAAATTCAAAAAATATATTATAGACGAGATGGCCAGAGAAAAAGGAATTAAAATTCTCAGATTGCCTCCGAACCACGCAGAGTTAAATTCCATTGAACTGATCTGGTCACAATTATTAAAAGGTTATGTTTCTCAAAACAATAAAACATTTAAATTTCCTGATCTGCGAAATTTGTTTTTGAAGGCAGTTTCAGATGTAAATAGAGAACATTGGGGAAAATGCATTGGTCATGTTAAAAATGTAGAAAATTCATTTAGGAAAGTGGATATATCAATGGATAATTTAATAGAACCTATAATAATAAACCTCAGAAAAGACAATTATAGTGATACCAGTAGTTTTAGTGAAGACAGTGACTTTTAAAGATAGTTCTTGAACTAACTTTTTTTTTAACCTTTGAGTTTAGGTAAGTACTGAAGCGTTACTTTTAATGCCAAGAGATTAAAAAAGTTTAATTCCAACATATAATCCTCCTTGTTATTTATTGGTTAAATTTAATTCGTTCAATGTTAAAGATGCATAAAGTTTATTTTTATTTTTTGTAAATAATATAACTTCCAAATTTAATCTACGAAGTGCGTATATATATTTTATATGCTGTGACCTTATTTATATTATAGAAACTTATTTTGCAAAGTACGCCTATGGAATGTGACGTTATATCCCCACTTTTACTGTACTCATCTCTACTTTATATTATATATTACTATAGAAACAAGTTATTATATCTGCCTTTGCTAGGAAATAAAACTAAAAGCTTAACTTTTCAGTAGTAATACCCCTAGGGCCTTGATAATACCGAGATAATTTTGTCATAGAGAATGCTGAAAGCGTGTTGCTTGATAATGGCCCGAGGCCGAAGGCCGAGGGCTATTATCCTTAAGCAACACGCTTGAAGGATTCTCTATGACAAAATTTTGAGGATTTATCAAGGCCCGAGGGGTATTCGATAAGATAATTTTTTACTTTGTAGATTTAAACATTTTTAAACTAGTTGTCAGTTTGACGTTTAATTAATTTTTAATCAAAAACTTGACTTGCTGAAAACACCAAACTGAAAACACCACATGTAGGGTGTTATCGCTGTAATCCATAGCTGATTGGATGAAATTTGACACATGACTCTAAATTAAGTAATTTGATTGGTTACAATAGTTAGTAAAAAATTATCTTGTAAATATCTCGGAAGATCGAATTTTCAGTAGTAATACCCCTAGGGCCTTGATAATACCGAGATAATTTTGTCATAGAGAATGCTGAAAGCGTGTTGCTTGATAATGGCCCGAGGCCGAAGGCCGAGGGCTATTATCCTTAAGCAACACGCTTGAAGGATTCTCTATGACAAAATTTTGAGGATTTATCAAGGCCCGAGGGGTATTCGATAAGATAATTTTTTACTTTGTAGATTTAAACATTTTTAAACTAGTTGTCAGTTTGACGTTTAATTAATTTTTAATCAAAAACTTGACTTGCTGAAAACACCAAACTGAAAACACCACATGTAGGGTGTTATCGCTGTAATCCATAGCTGATTGGATGAAATTTGACACATGACTCTAAATTAAGTAATTTGATTGGTTACAATAGTTAGTAAAAAATTATCACAGAAATTTTTTGCCGATTTAGATAGGAATTAGTCTACCCTGAAAGTTTCATTGAATTCTGACGAGTGGATTTCGAGATCCTCTGGACACACACACATACATACATACATACATACAAACCTTGCTCGTTTAATAGTATTTGATAAACCATTACATTTAAAGTTTACAATTGATATAAAATTTACTACTTTAACGTATGACTTTTAATACGAACACAATACAAATTAATAAGTAAAATACAAATACAACACAAATATAATATAAATAAAATACAAATACTAAATATAAAGAAAATACAAATACTATTCAGAAAAATTACAAATTAAGGAGAGAAGGAAGCCTTATCTTATTTGATTTCTATCACAGTTCAACTAAAATTGGTCCCTTTTTTTACACGAAATTTGAAGGATTCCAAACTCAGAGAAAAGAAATTTGAATCAATAAATACTGTTACCATTCTTGGCAATTCTAGCTAATGGCGAGAAAAGTCCATAATTGCATCTATGAAAATCTATTGAAAATGTAGTTGTGTTTCTTGTGCACCTAGCCGGACCATAGAAACGGATCTGTGATAACAAAGATGGACAATTATTAATGAACCCCTAAATGGAGGCAAAAGTGCATATGAGTATTTCTAGAACTGTGTCAAGTGACGCTTTTAAGCCATGTTTCCTTCTGTCATCTGTCATCAGTGTTGCAACTGTAAAAACTGTCACTGAGCTTACTATCACCGTCCTCTTCTTCTTTTTTAGCTCAGATTTGTAACGTTTAAATTCGGTATTAAGACCTTACTACATTAATTAGTTTTCATACCTTGTTTTCTTGGGTAGATGTGAGCCACTGTCGGGATCGGATTATATTATTTAGGTACCATATATCACATAAGATAGCCTCAAATTTTTGACTCAGTTTATATCCATTTGAACGAGCTAGTTAGTTTCGTATAAAGTATTTCGAACATTAAAATAGTTTGTTGTTTACGCCTATTTTATCGATGTCATGTTTCGATCTGTCGTTTCGGTCATTTCTTCTGTTAAATTTGAGGTACTGTACGGCTGTGTTAGCAAGTCACCTGTTATATGATTGGTCAAGTCGCAGAGTTTGGCCAGTTATGTTATATGATTGGTCAAGTCGTTTTTAGTGACCCGTGGCGGTTAATAGGTGAATCTCTTTCTGGACTTGTGTGGTTGAATTCGTTCTAGAATGATTTCGAAGGAAATTTCGGACCGGCTTTGTCTTTCTTTCTTGTTGGGTGATAAGTATAACGTGGTTTAGACAAAATTTTGAGGAATCGCCCGGTGTTTTATGAAGATTATTTCGTACCATTGATTGGGATAGACGAGCGATTTCCGTATTGTTAGACTTGCAGGGTGCCTATTTGATTTGATGTGTTTACCCTGGTCTGATTCTCTTGAAGAGGGATTGATATTTTGTACTAAACCAAGCCACGTTCGTAACGACGCCATTTTTGTCAGGTAAGGCGTTTTTCATGACAGTCGAGTTTTATGTTATTTGGCAAGTGTGTAAGGCCTATTAATATTATAGGGATAGTACCTTCCACGGGAGCCGATTTGATTCTCCGAGGATTCACCTTCCACGGAAGCATCTGTCAGGAAAGTTCCTGATTTGCCGAGAATTCCCCTTCACTGTATAAAAGGGTATGTTGAGATATTTAAATGTTTTTATTGTATAAACTGTTAGAGTTTGTAACTTTCTTTCTGGGCCGAGGGGTATTCGATTAGGGGTTTAATGTATATTATTTTAGGGTTCTCGTGTTGGGCAGATTGTGGACCACATTCTCGTATTGGGCGGATGTTAACCAGATTCTTGTCTTGGGCGGAGTGTTGACCACATTCTCGTGTTGGGCGGAGTATTGACCACATTCTCGTGTTGAGCAGAGTGTTAACCAGATTTTCGTATTGAGCTGACCTGACCTGACGAGTTAGTAGCTGCAAGTTGCCGCAATTTAGTTTTGGAACAATTGCAAGTTTTTCATATTTTTTTTATATTTTTTATATTTATATTTTCTCTAATTAAATTTTTTGGAATTTTGTAAGCGACTTATAGGGGCGAGTGGTATTTTTTTTATTTACGCCCAATTCCAACGACCTTGAGAGCTCTCGCGGACGGTGTAACACCCCTATTGTTCGTAATGATTTAATTAATTTAATCATTTTTTTTAACTAGCGCAATTTTCTCGCAATTTTAGTGGGATCCCTTGGGTTCCTTTTTCTTTCTTTTTTTTACCTGTGTAATTTTAATTAAATGGAAACATTAAATAGTTATTTAGTAATTAGTTACTTTTCTTTCATTTACTAATAGTCACAAATAGTATTGACCCGAACTAAGGTAAGCAAATTTTTGTTGCGACGTAGTTTATTTTTTTTTTAGTGGGCTCAATTTAGATCCATTCTGGAGGTTGAGTGACTAAATTGACTATATTTTGGATGACGCCCATTTTTCTTTTTAATTAACAACATATATCAATCCACACCCCACTTCACTGTGGTTAGCCGGCATCCAAAGCGGATTACATAATCCGACGAAGGAATATCTTTAACGGAGAATAACTCGTGGCAGATTCAAAGTCAGTACCGCATCATATATAATATAAAATTATATTCTTATGAATATTTTTCTTTAATTTATTTAAATTTAGCGCTGGCTGAGCCAAAGAAGAAGAAGACGGTGATAGTTGGTAAGCTCAGTGACAGATTTGACAGCTGAGGGGTGGCGCGGTCATCTTGAAAAGGGGGCGGGGCTTGCTAAGAGCTGTTAACAAAATTTTCCCACGCTCAACTGTCCCATACTTTACTCAGAATGTCAATTAGTGACAGGACTGAATGGACTGTGTCTTAGCTTAGACAGAAATGTAGCGGCATTTCAAGATATAGGCAATTCTCAAATTCCAAAATTTCTCATTTTCAGTTTCGGCAGTTTGGGTTAAGTCAAGGATATTTTAAGACACTGTATCTTAGCCCATCGTTACAATTTTAGAAAACAAACTAAGTAAAACAAATATTTGAACAATTATAATAACTCCCAACAATCCTTATCACCCCGTATAGCATCGAACTAAACTTTCAACTCGTAGATACTCCAATAAGTTAATTTCGGAATTAAAAGAAATCTTTTTAGTGGCCATCGCGTCGTCTAAAGAAATATAAATAGAAACTTTCTCGAATTATTATTTTTCCAAAAAGAATCCAATAATTCAATTCAATTTTCTATTCGAGTTCCAATCAATCCGACTAGACCACCCTTAAAGTTTTCAAGCAGCCAGAGTTGCAATCCAGACTTTGGCACGTCTTGTCAGTTTCTACTAGTCTGGAGAGCGTTACTGCACAATCCTCGGAAATGGGATTCCAGATCTGGGAGGTCACATTAGAAAGGGTTCCGCTATTTTGGAAACAAACAACAATAAAAATAATTTTTTAAATATTTGTAAACCTAGTCACAAAAGGATTGATAGGATAGTTTGAGCAAGAGAGAAATAGACCAAAGTTTAATTGAGGCAATACAGAGTATATATATAAAACAACGAGATACTATGTAAGAACCGGAAATCAACAATCGGAAGAATTTAATACCAAAGAAGGATTGAGATAAGGTGGAGTTTTAAGCCATTTTAATGTAATAATGAATGATGTCATAAAGGAGGTGAAAGAGAAAGTGAAGAAATTCTCCTTTGGGCACAGACATATGGAACATGGAACGTATACAGATCTTGGAATGTCCTTTTGCTGATGACTTAATTGTATACGCTAAGAATGAAAAATGCCTACAAAACAACGTAGATATATGGGAAACAGCCCTGCAAAAAAGAAATTTAAATATAAACGTGAAGACAAACGCAATGTTAATAGGAAAAGAAAATAAAGTAGAAATACAACTAAATAGATATCAACTAAAACAAGTGGAGACGGTTAAATATTTGGGAGTGAAAATACATAAGGATGGAGAAATGACGTAGAGATAAATGGACGAATTGAAAGTGCTATGAAAATAAATTATGCTCTTAGTAATACTTTTATTTGCAAAAAAGAAGAATCAAAATCAATACTTCACTGTGCAGAAGAGTTAGTAAGGCAAGAGTTTAAGGAAAAGATCATTGCCATGTACTCTGACAACCAAACGGCTATAAAAGCAATCAGCTCCATGCAAGTAAATTCCAAACTTGTATGGGATTGCCTAAAAACCCTACAAGAGTTGGGCAGTCAAAACAGACTGTCTTTAGCCTGGTACCTGGCCACACAGGTTACAGGGGCAATAAAGGGGCTGACTCACTAGCCCGAAAAGGGGCAAGTTGTACCCTGATTGACCCAGAACCTTTCTGTGGCATAGGGAAAGCACTGAGAAAAACATATACCAGTACCTGGATGAAAAAGCAATCTCGAGAATGGTGGAACAAGGCGCCGGGAATGAGATATGCCAAAGAGTTCATTAAAGAACCATCGCCAAAATTTACGGAGTACCTACTAAGCCAGAATAGGCGATCAACCAGAATCTTGGTTGGTCTCCTGACAGGGCACTGTAGACTCAACAAACACATGAATAACATCGGATTGGCAGACACAACCATTTGTAGGTTCTGCAAAGAAGATGAGAAAACCTCAATTCACATTCTGTGCTACAGCGAAGGTCTAACAAGACTAAGGTTTTCGACCTAAGGTCTGGCCTACGGAGTCTAATAACAAGGGCGGGTCCAGATAGGGTACTCTAACATAACATGAGGGCATACACAATAGATCTGCACATAAGCCCCATTACTAATCTAGTAATACTTTTATTCGCAAAAAATAAGAAACAAAGAAAACAAAAATGATAATATAAAAATAAAAAGAAAACTACAAACAGTTGAAATGAAGTATCTCAGAGCATTACTAAGAATCAATAGAAGGGAGAAAATTATAAATAATCTTATAAGAGCGGAACTACAATTTAAAATCTTTGGAAAAAGTTATAGAAAGAAATCAATTGAGATGGTTGGGTCACTTAACACGTATGCAGAATAAGCAGCAAGCGAAGACGATATGACAGACAAGAACTTCTGGTGCGCAGCATATGGGAAGACCAAAGAAAATATGGGATAAGGCAGTAGCAGAAATTTTAAGGGAACGCGGACTAAATTGGCAGGAGGTAGTGGTAATGGCCTGGCATAAGCAAGATTGGGCTAAACCTTAGGGTACATTAAGGTTTTTTGATTCAAATAAGGAATTACCCCAATATTGATGAAGTTTTTGCTCACATTTCAAAACGTATTCGCGTTACCCTTTCACAAACTACACTCTCCTAGAAATTATCGTATCCCGAACAAAAAATGCAATTGCATGTTGGAAGTTAAGGCAACTTGAGATTTTCCGCTCGAGATATGTCTGAAGGTGACGTTTCGTACCAGCTGACAAGTTAGAATTGAACTCACCCTATGCTCGCATCCACCATTAATATTAGATGGTGGTGACACAACGAAGGATTATGGGATGAAACGTTCTATTACTCAAAGAGATTTTGCATTATAGACACGCATATCAGACCAGTATGTGGATGGTCGGAAAATTTATGTTAAATTATAGGTAAATTAAGAAAAATCAAGACGACTGAGTAAAAGTTCCGGAAAGGAGTGGGGGTAGCTAAATATGTTTTCAGGGTTGGATATTGTTATTTTTACGATTTGTGTCTAAAATATGCACTTTATGGAAAAAAGTTTAATGTAAAAGTTGTAGATAATTAAAAAATTTGAGACTTCTGTATTGATCATTTTCCAAGATAACGTCAAAATTATCCAGAAAAACACTAAAAACCAATTTTTTTCGTTTTTAATTTTCTTCTCAAAATTCTGACCCTTCCTGCTCTATTTATCTTTGAATCCGTCTGCTTAGTTCGCAAGCACATTCAAAAGTTATCGGAAAAACCAACTCGTAGATATCCTACAAGAAATTTAAATACTGATGTTTACTTAACTATTCCCACCTCTGACCTAATAAAAAATTCTATTACCTACAATGCAAAAAAATTGTATAATAACCTCCCGATACAGTTAAAATCTATAAATTCATATGATAAGTTCAGAAGATTGACTAGGGCTTTTCTTCAAGAAAGACCATTTTACACAGTGCCAGTGGCAGAATTCTATAACGTGCCTTAGACTTTTGGGTTGCAGCATATAGGATCAATAATTAAATTAAGTTAATTTGAAAATTTTAATTTGACCATTAATTTATACTGACGGGTATTGCATATCCAATGCAATTGTTATTCACATTTTGTTTGTATTTTTTCTTGTCTGGTAATTCATTTTTATCATGATTAGTTTTAAATTCGCTTTATCTATAAAATTTTTGTAATTTTTCTTTGACAATAAAGCATATTCTCTCTTATTTTATTATTTTAATTATTTATTTAATTTTCTTGTGTTGTTATATTTCATAATGTAACAATTTTAAAAATCTAGAGGCAAATAAATACGGCTTCAACCAAAAACTTGCCTATGAGCGTATTTGTCTTCCCCTCTTTTTCAAATCATGAATTTGACGGATATTTAGGAGCACATATTTCATTAATCGAATAAATCTAGTCCAATTACGTAATCTCAAATTATATCAAAATACTCAAAAACTACCTTGATCAACTAAGGGTTGCTACAAAAAAGAGATTATGGGATAATAATGGAAATTATGTTTATTTACGGTTCTACAGAAAGGACTTAATCGTGGGAAGGTCATCGTCTAGGAATTCTTGATTTTCCAACTATCCATTATCCTTTTGAACCTGTTAATTTAAGGTCTTGTTTTAGTCACGTCCAATTTTAAATAACTTCTAAAACTCTTTATTTTTAAATTTCCGAAAAGAAAGTATGTGAGTAACCACAAAAAGTGAAATCGTTATGCTTTCTAGTAACATACAAAACGATTTAAAGAGAGTGGGTAAAGGAAAAACGAAATCAATTCATATTTATCACAAATAAGCTTTTTATTCATCCGAATCCTAATCTAGCACCCTAAAAAGGTTAAACGGTATCGGAAAAAGGGTCTCTGCCTGGGCCACAGATGTTTTCTGCTCCAAATCGAAGTGGAAAGTAGAAAGTAGACCGGCAGACAAATAAGGATCCAGCTTATGGCGACCAAAGACGTACAAAAAAAATACAGGGAAAGAAAAATAAATATTTATTAATACTGGACGTATAGACACCATTCTATAAAGCGAGATCCATAACTCCATCCAGAAACAACGGGATTGATAAGGCAGCTAAAAAATTTTAATTTGCCAGAATGTGTTCATAAAATCTGACCTGACCTAATAATCTTTTTGTGCCAATAAAATTTAAACAAGTTAATGTTAACGATTTAGGTTGGATTAAAGAAAACAATATTTCTTGAAAGCCAACGCTACAAATTGTAAAACCCCTTTCATCTTACATTGCCCTAAAGATGTCAAAGTAAATTGACGAAACGTTGGTTTTCAAGAAATATTGTTTTCTTTAATCCAAGATCTAAATCCTAAAACTAACACCGCAGTCATCATTCAAAAGGTCGTAAAATAAGATTTGAAATTGTATAACAAGTACGTTTGTTAAATCCTGAAGAAGGAGCCTGCTTGTAGCTTCTGTTTTTCTAAATAAACACATCTAATATTCTCCTACCATTTGAGTGGAATCCCATAGATAATTTTTTTTTAAAAATCGCGGGAGGTTTTCAAGATTACGACTTGCCAAAATACAACTACGTATACCAGACTTCCTTAACTTCAGAAAATCTCGTTCAAATCTTTTTTTTTCGGACAGATCATATTCCAGTCAGAATAAACAATAACCTGATTCCATATTCAAACACAGGAAAATACTTAGGTATTATCTTAGATGCCAAACTTCTATGAAAAGTGCATGTTAAAAAGAAAAGAATTTGGCGAGGGGTAAACCGCGAGTTCCATTTTGGTGTATAGACCTCGTCCATTAGTAGCCATTACTCAGCCATTACTAGCCATTAGTAGCCATTACTCGGCCATTAGTAGCCATTACTAGCCATTAATAGCCATTACTAGCCATTAGTGAGCCATTACCGGCCATTACTAGCCAATAGTGAGCCATTACCGGCCATGTACAAAAATTTAACTCGCGGTTTACCCCTCTCTACATAATAAGCTTATGCTTTATAAGCAAATACTTAAACCTGTATGGACTTATGGTATCCAACTATGGGGATGCACCAAAGCAAGCAACTTAGCAATCATCCAAAGATTTCAAAACAAAGCACTGAGGAACATAGTAGATGCCCCCTTGGTACATTCGCAATAGTGACTTTCATAGGGATCTGGAAATGAACACTGTTGACAAGACCATCAATAAATTAGCCAAGAGTTATGAAGAAAGACTTCATCATTATGTCAATGTCGAGGCTATCCAGCTCCTTGAAAATACTGGGTTAGAAAGAAGACTTAAGAGGTTCAAGCCCTTTGGGTTAGTTCAGTGTTGTTAGTGCAAAAGCAGAGCTTGTGTGTGCATGTTAAACTTTAGTGCAATCCATTCTACAGAACCTAAGGAATGCTGATGAGTATACCTTAGTTTTAAGTTTCAAACTCTATTAGATTAAGTTAGAATTAAATTGCTCATTGGTCACTTTTGACCAGATTGTAGTATACTAAATGCCATTATGGGTGTTTAATAATAAAAAAAAATCTTTTTTCGAAAACAATTTTGGGAACTTTCTTGTTCGAAATTAGATCGAAAAATAGAAACTCACTGTTGAAAATGATGAGTTTGATCTTAAAATAAACGTTATTTTTTGTATTATCGAATAAAACTGTTGAAAATACTTAATTATAAACAAAAATATATCTTTTAGTTATGGTTAAAATTAAATTTTGCTATGATCTAGCGTTCAATTTGTCTGCAGTAAAATAAACTGCTTAATCCCCTTGTGCACTTCACTGATAATCCTTTCTGTGCTCTACTTCCAGTCACTTGTTTAATATTTTCCAGTTTGTGAACGGAGAGAAGAAGCGAACAGGTGTTTTGTGTACCGTTGAACTCTTCTTGTTATCTTCCACTTGAATAATTGAAAATTTTGTTAAGGAACAATTCCATCCAGATCTAGGACGATTTAACGAGAAACAATCTAAAAAATGGTTGTGAAAAAATTTGATAAGCTTGGTAATTTTCACAAAATATACTATGTGACCTACGTTTTACATTATGTATGCCTCAAAAGTTCATTGTAAAATTATTCACAGAATAATGTAATACTGAGTTACAGAATTCATTCTGTGAATGAAATTGTACAGGTTTAGTTATGTGAATACCCCATCACCTGAACTGCGCACTATCAGATTTCTATTTTTATAACTCTGTGTCGCAGAGGAAAGCTGATATTAGACAAATTAGTTGATGGTTACGCGAGATTGGAACGCAGTAATATTGTTTTTCTCCCTAACCTAATTAATATGTATTTGTATTTCAAGCAGTTTTGTGGTGTGAGTTTACCAGAAATCGAAGTTAAGTACCTACTTATTCTTTTAATATTATATTTGCATGTAAATTATGTAGTTTATTTTTCTTCCAGGATATAGTTGCCATAGAAAGAGGAGAATTACCTGTTACTCCAACAATTGTTGAAGTAGGTGAGTATTCAATTGTATGAAATTGTAGTTCTTCTAGTGTCCACAACAAATGTTGTATCCACAACCCACAACTATTGAATTTATACAAAAAATATTCCTTAAGATTCAAGAAAAGTGTCGGCCGTTAAAAAGAAGGTTTTCAATTTCATTAAGAAGTTAGTGGATATGTGAATTATGTATTAACATTAGTGTATTGGTATTTTTCATATAATAAGAATAATTTTTTTTAGTTAAATGATTTTGTAAAGTTTTGTTATGTCTAATTTGATTTCAAATAGTTTTGCATAGGATCTTTACTTTTGTTTTTGAAATTTGATAATCAATATTTCTTCTGTATATTTCAGACACCTGTTTCATCGCATTTCAGAAATATTCAGTTCAGATAGAAACTTAAATGCGCAGTTAACACTATTCCGCATCGAATTCCAATGTATTAGGGGGAGTAAAAAAGTTGCGCTTGGAGTCGCGTACTCTAAAACAATGTATTTCATCACCCCATCTACCCAAACACATAAAAACAAGATAGAACAGTAAATATTTCTAATTCTCCAGTCAGTCACATATTAGGGCTCAAACACAACATACATTTTAAAAAGTCATATTCTACACAAATGCCTAATATTTATGTAACTTTAGCAAATGCGTTACATAGTCAAAAGCGATTTGTTCCAGTAAAAGTGAATTGTTCCAGTTGATTCTATTGTTAACTAGTCGTTTTCTGTTGATGCTTTGATGTTAATATACAGTTAATTAAAGTGTAAATTTTATACAGTACGTTATGATTTCTAACTCAACAATTGGTTAGATAGTATTTGTATTCCCACATAAAGGATACTAAATATAACATTTAACTTAAATTTTTAGCAGAATCTTCGAGGATTTTAAATCATTGTATATACCGCTAAGAGTTCACTATCCTTAATACATTAGATATCGCAGTTCAGCTTTAAATCATCAACGTACTGCAAAAACTAATCTGAACATGTTATTAACAGAAATATTAAATATTAACGGCCTCAGATTGGATCCTTGTGGAGTTCCGGATATCGATAGAGAGTCGGTGGACTTTAAACCATTGAGCTGTAAATATGTACGATTCAACGAACTCAAAAAAAACAAAATTGTTTTTTGTTATTTATCTGGCTTAATATTTTAAGATCTCAACATTTTGCTTTACGTACACACTAAATTTTACATAATAATGGATCTAAACGTATGAAATAAATAAAACATCAAAATTAGAACACATTTCTTACCTAAAGAGAAATCAATCTCATATAAATCCAACTTGAGGACAAAATAATTCCCGATGATTGATTCGGATGGTGCAAATGTTGAATTATGAATGGCAGTAAATACAAAAGACAATCAGCCTAATGAATTGCCAGGATCGACATTAATATTCTACGTTCCCATTTGCATGCCAAAAGACTTATTTACATACTACATTTATTACAGCTATTTGACAAATAGTGATGAGGAGCCACACAAAAATTTTTTATTTCTCGAACATAATAGTTTTCATTAAATTTGTAGACATTAACGTATTATTTACTTTTTATGAGATATGAGTAGAGACATTTATTTATTTTGCATGTTTTACGAAATAAAATTTTACATTTCAAGAAGGTTTATACCAAAAACAAGTGCCAATACGAACTGTACGTACCTACTTCAGCTGTAGAAAAAAAAACCGTCAACTAGTGTACGAAAACTGTCAACATAATACCTTAAAATCAGAATGTAATAACTTCTGTATCCTTTTCACTTACAAAAAGTACATACTAAGATTTCAAATGATTACTACGCACGACTTATTTATGCTTAGTGGATTCTTCAGATAATATCTTTGTATTGTTTGCGGAAAAGTGAAAAATGAAAGCTAACACATCCATTAAATTTTTTATTTGTGAACTGCAGTTAATTTCATTATTCATCTCGTTTAATTTTTGAAAATCCTAAATAAAGACTATATATACTTTCTTCTAAATCACAAACAAACTTTCGCTTCCCATAAATCTAACGGAAAAAGCAGAAACAAACAGGTAGGTATCCCAAATAGTTCAATAAATAAACGTAGAGGGCATTCTCCAACTTTTTTTCGAGTATCGAAATTTATAGGGTAAGTTGTTAGGGTTCTTGGAAACGGTCAATAAAGTCAGTTAATGTCCCTGTGATAATTGAAGTTTATTTAGCCCTTCGGTGCCTTTTGGTACCTATTAGGGAACGTTTTGCCGGAATTATGAGCCATTTTATGTTGACGGCCAGTATATGGGAGAAGAATAAGAGCACTTACTGTGTTTTTCAAAACAAGATGGACTGGATTATACTCTTGAGATTAGAAGCAGTGACAGACGTTTTTATGTTTATCCGATATTCCCGAAATATATTTTTTAGTCTGAAACTTAACAGAGAAAAATGCCAGTCAATAGCAGATAGCTTCGGCTGCTATGAATGGTTCATTGTTATGAATAGTAATTTTCTGCTTTTAAGAGAGAGTGCAGGTTGTGACGCACCATAATAGCGAAGTTTGACACAAAGTAGCTTATGGTTAATGGTGTCAAATGCTTTTGAAAAATCTAGTATTATGTTTTTTATCAAGCGCACTTTTGTTCAGAATGACAAAATGTATAAACATATCAAAAATTCAGACAATTTAACCGAGCGGCCATTTTCTATCTTTTTGCATAAGTTTAAATAATTAAATGTTTTCCATAATTTTTTTTTTGTTTTTTTCTTTAGCAACATTATTGATAATATTTTTACGATTTTTGTCTTACTAATTTTACAGTTTCATTTCTAATTTTTTAAAAACCTGAAAGTCACTATCCAATTTGGTTTGTTTAAACTTTTGCAGAGTTAAGTTTCTTTCTCTCATTTTAATTTTTAAAGGTTGATCAAGCCATGGTGCTGGCTTCTTGGTAACCCGAACTAATCTCAAACGCACATGGATATCAAAAACAGCTGTTAAATATGTGTTAAAAATATTTAATTTTGCTTCAGTATCCTTTTTACTAAGGTACCTTTGCCAATATAGGTCATTTAGTGCGTTTAAATGAATTGTCTTAAACTGCCTTAGCTAAGTGGAATTTTTATGGTTCAAAAAATTTCACCTTCGTTAAGTGAACTTAATTTTTGTTGAAAATATCTTGTGATCAGATATATTATGCAATTGATTGATCAATCAGAGTCAAACGCAAGAGAAGCTTGCAGAATCATTGAGAGTGTCTAAACAAGCCATTTTCGTAAGATTGAGAGATATGGGAATGATTAAAAATGAGGATCGTGAGTGCCGTATGAATTGAAATCGAGAGACGTTGAAAGAAGATTTTTCATTTGCGAGTAGCTGACTCAAAGGCAATAAATAAAAGGATTGTAACTGGAGATGAGAAGTGGATATTCTAAGACAACATCCTATGTATCTGGAGGGATCAAAAGAGTGTTGACATTAAAATTTTATCATGTAGGAAGTAGAAGTAGACCATTTGTCTTATTTGAACAATTTTTACAATAACCACTATCAAAAAACTCTACAATCATACATTTTCAAATATACTATACCGTTAACCTCGCTAAAATTGTACCATATTTTTTAAATTGCAACCCAAAACCTGAGAATCAGACGACAAGCCGAAATCGGCAGGTGTTCAACGAACTTTAACAATCGCCCTAAGCGATTTTAGCCCTTTTAGCCCTTTTGGAACGAAGCGAAACTCTTACGGGTCTTCTTAATTGTCAAATATACACAGTTTAATGAAGTAAAGATGGTGGCAACTCGCTCAGAACATTGCGTAATTAGACAATAACGAGGAAAATTTAACCCGTTTCGTTTCAATATGGAGTCTGAAACAACAGATTTCATAGTTACGTACTGGGAAGTTTCGGAGTGTCTTCATTTGGGGGACACGTTGGTGGATTTAGGGAATATAAATGATTTTTTTTATCGCTAAATCTTATAAATTTCTTAGATTTTTAATGTGGTGCGTTCAAAGCGATAATAGAAAAAGTAATTTTTAATGGAAAGTATGGAAAAAGTTATAAAAAATCGTGAAAAAGGGAAAGTCGAATTTTAAAAATTGATTCAAGTATTGTTTTTTGTAGGAAAATACATAGTTTTTTACAGAATAAAAAACGAATATTTCACAATTTAAATTATTTCTCGGGAGGGAAAAGAAATCTGGCTTTAAATGACAGCCCTTGCCTTTCATTGTCACTAAAATATTAGTTATGAAGAGAAGGGGGATGAAAAGTCCTTTATATCTCACCGGTTTCGACAATATGATGTTATTATCAGGCACACCTAAATGCGAAAGTTATGGGGTTAAAAAATTTAATTGTCAAAACAGCAATTAAGTTTGAAAAATAAAATAAAATCGAAGTTAATGAAGTTAGACTCACCATAACTGATCCATGAAGGGTTAGCGTCAGGATTTTCACAAAAAACATGGTACAGGTCACTGTGTTTAAAATTTTTTTAAAAATTATTTTGAATAAAAACACAAATTGAATTTAATTATGTTCCAGCAGTCACAATTAATAAATAGTCATTAAAAACAATTAAACACGAAAACAGACATTTAAGATACAAAATCTAGTAACAAATGGTTGAAATTTTTATCAAAAGATATTTTTTTTTCATAATAAAAGAAAAGATAGTGAATAGTTTATATTTTTGAACACAAACCGTAGAAATTAGGAGTTATTTGTAATAAATATATATATTACAAAAAAAGGTTTGCACAAATGATGTGAAATGAAATCACACAAGCTCCCAACAACAAGGACATTAAAAATGTCCGACATTGCACCAACAACTACTCCTTGGGCTATATGCCCTACCAGGTATTGAATTACGAAAGTGCCACTTTAATAACAAAAGCAAGGTTTGCAAAAATATAGAAAACTACACGTAAAAAGTTTACTGATGGAGTTGGAGGCCCTAAATGAGACTCTAAAGGATTCATTGAACAAATTCGCTATACGGTAAGAGAAACTACCTATAAGAAACAAAGACAAGATAGACATCATGGATCAGTCTGGAATATACAAATTAACTTGTTCTACATGCCCTTGCTCCTATATTGGCAGGACTTTTCGTAATTTCAAAGTACGCTTGAAAGAACACACACGGTGCCTCAACACTAATACCTCGGGTTTCTCACATTTCGCTTCACATCTCCTAGATACTGGACATGATTTCGATTCGAATACTGGTTTCAAAGTATTACATGCTGTTTCTAATAGATTCTTATTGGACAATTTCGAGAACTTGGAAATTTTAAAAAACATCAAATCAAACCACACGTGCTCCCTCAATGCACAAATTAATTTTATTAGTAACCCTACTTTTTCAGCACTTATTTAAATTTACCCATCTTCTACTTCTTCTTCTTCTTTTTCCTTCTTGTAACTAAAATATCAAAATTTTTATTGCCTAGTTAGATTTATCACAATATCGGGTATTAATTCATTTTTCCATTCAATGTTTTCTAAATAATTGTGTATAATTTTGATTAAAATATTAATTTAAAAATTTAAAAATTTTTAGTAAGTTCCGCCATCTACCGGTATTTCAACAAACCTTATTTGTTTGAATATTTATATTTATTACAGATAACTCCTAATTTCTACAGTTTGTGTTCAAAAATTTAAACTATTCACTATCTTTTCTTTTATTATGAAAAAAATATCTTTCATAAAAATTTCAACCATTTCTTCCTAGCTTGTGTATCTTAAATGTCTGTTTTCGTCTTTAATTGTTTTTAATGTCTATAATTAAATTCAATTTGTATTTTTATTCAAAATAATTTTATTAAGTATCGTCCTAATTACATCACAATTTTTAAAAAATTTTTAAATGTTAACACAGTGACCTGTACCATGTGTAAAAAAATGGTTGATTATTTAAAAAAAATTGGATGATTTTTTAAAAACATTTGATTGATTTTGAAAAAAAACTGGTTGGATAAAAAAAATTGGTTGATTTAAAAAAAAATTGATGATTTTGAATAAAAATTGGTTGATTTTTAAAATAAAATTTTGTTCATATTTAAAAAAATGGTTGAATTAAAAAAAATTTGGTTGATTTTGAAAAAAAATTTCGAAGATTTTTAAAAAAATTTGGTTGAATTCAAAAATAGTTAACCTTTCTTGAAAACTCTGAAAATTCAGTTTTCAAAAATTTTTTCAAAATTTTGAAAAATTTCAAAATCACCTTTTAGAGGAGCAAAACAGTTTTTTCTATAAAATTGTGTGATTATCGAACGGAATAATATGAATTATGCTCCAGGACGTTTAGAAAACTGGAAATTCGTGTCATAAAGTGAAATTCTCTTTGAAAAACTTTAAACGCACATATCTCGGAAGCGGTAAGAGATACAGCAAAATGGCCTTATTTTTTTAAATATAATAAAAAACAGTTAAAGCAGTTTAAAAGTTCCACGTGTAAGGAAGTCTCTATATTGCATTTAAAAGTTATAAAGAAAGTAATTTTATTTAAAATTTTACTACCAAAATATTACCAAGAATTGCTGTAATTAATTTTCCTTTAGCTAAATTCTTTAAATTAATTTTAATCGTATTAAACATTTTTTTAATTTTAAATTTTATTAATTTTGTACTCATACTCTTTTATATAATATATAATATAATTTTCATATAAATTTATTTCTTTTGTAAACAAATGATTAATTTTTACCTATATTAAATTACTTTTAACGTTAAAATAAATATTTCTTACCTGCTAGCTCTTTAGAACCCAAAAATTCTGGACATACTTTCCATAATAAATGACGTCAGCGAATGTTTTTACATTAAAATAATAATTTTCAAAAAAAAAATAATATTTTAAAAACTTACTTGTGCTGCAACATGTCCCTGTTCTAACCTCATTAAATCCGTGTGACTCCAAGCGCTCGTCGACCAAGGGGATACGTTTCTTAAATCTTCGTTAAACTTGAAACTTTTTAGTTTGTTGTGAAGAAATTTTCTAATATTCCATGGAAGATCGTTATGTCCGTCTATTAGAGGCACTTCTTGAAGTAACCTAGAAACAGGAAAAATAATTTTTAGAGTTATGCTGTATTACATTACAGATTCCTACTACATCAAAAATTAATCAGTAGTCTAATCAGCATCATCAGAAATCAATTCCACCGTAAGAACCAAACTAAAAATTAAAAAAGATTATATATGAAACATTGGTAATTGAATAATTAAGTAACAAAAAGTGGATTAGTACAATTTATAACGAACACCAAGCTACAAACAGTATAAAGTAACATCATAAAATGCAAGACAACAATAGGACAATAAATCCAGCTATTCGATAGCTTGCAATGATTTTTTGAAAGATTTTACATATAATCTTGTCAGACAAAAATGATTACTATTCAATTCGTTGCCTAATCTCATGAATCTACCACGAGTACGAACGTTTAGCGTTTTGAAATTTACGAGTTGAAGTAATTGTGGACAGGAGTTATCGCCATTTAGTACTTTGAACAGTACTATATGATCAGATTTTTTCTGTTTTATTCCATAGAGCACAAATCCAAACTAGAGAAGCATACAGTAAAGGTTGTACGAGAGAAAACCTAGCATTTGGGAAGCTTTGCTGATAACTGCGTGTATATGATCAGTGAAGGATAATTTAGTATCAAAGAGTACCCCGAGATCACGAACTGGATAATTCATTTCCAAGTGGTAATTGTAAATTATAGGGTTTTTAGATCTAGTAAAGCTGATACAGTGACACTTATCTAAATTAAGTGACATTCCATTTTTTATAGACCAAGAATGTAGGGAAGAGAGATCAGCTTGAAGCTTCTCACAGTTATTTGTATTGCTAATCTCAAGATAAATTTTCAAATCATCAGCAGAAAGTAGGAATTTGTAGTGCTGAAAAACGAGACCAATATCGTTGATAAATAGATTAAAAAGAAGAAGACCAAGGTGGGACTCCTGCGAGACTCCAGAGGTTACCAAGAATGGAACCGATATATGGTTTTTGATTCTTACTATTTGAGTTCTATCTGATAGGTAACTTTGTAACCAATATGTGAGCTACAGAAGAAAGCCAATAGATATAAGTTTTGTAATAAGAAGTTTATGGTTTACTCTATCAAAGGCTTTGCTGAAATCTGTGTAGATCGAAACGACCAGAAGATATTTTTCAATAGCCAGAACTATATCGTTTTGATAAAGAAACAAATTAGTAACTGTCGATTTACCACCAACGAAACCATGTTGTTCGTCAACCATAGTATTTTTACAGTGCCAAGATAGATGAGAAACAGCTTAAGTAGGGCTGACAGAACGGCGTTAGGTCGAAAATTTTTGCCACTCTTAAAAATAGGCGTTATAAATCTAGTTTTCCAGATAGTAGGAAATATTTGAGATTTAAGTGAAGAATTAAATAGTGTGGATTGGTTTTGATAAAGTGTAGACAGATCTTTTTAAAAAGTAGGATGGAATTTCATAAGAACATGTGCATAAATTATCCTTGTTAGAGTTTATACCGTTGAAAACTTCCTCTAGGCTAAGTGATATGAATGGTACGTTAATAGTGGACTGATCCACAAAATCAAGTGTTTCATTTGTACAAACACTAGAAAAGGTATCTGCTGATCTGGCGTCGAGGTGCATGCTATTTGGGATACCGGAGATTCCCTCAATGAATTTATGTAATTCCAAAAATGCTTGGGCTGAGATGAGAGATAGTTATCCATATATGACAACTAATTTTTATAACAGGTTTGAGACATTTGTTTCAGTTCCTCAAACGTCAGTATTGTATACCGTTTTGACTCATAATTTTTGGGATGAATGACGCACCATTATTTTGTTAAAATGTTATAATAATTGTGATTGTTATCGACAGCCATTTATAGAAAATAGATTAGGAATACAATAATACAACTCTCTTTTTTTTCTCCAATTATTTGTAATCAAGTAGTAACAGTAAATACTTGAAAGTTTTTCATTTAGTTTGAGGAAAATATGTAAGGGATGTGTTACTTAGTTCAAGTTGGAATTTCTCTTACCTAGTAGCAAATTCGAGACGTTCTTCGAAGGAGGCACTTGAGCTAATCTTTAAGGCTATGGGAACGCCGACTCCTGCAGCTGCAGCCAACAGCAGGACTGTACCGATCAGCCACCAGTGTCGGCTCGTCAAATCTATACCTCCTGTAACAAAAAAATATTTATCGTTAGTTTATTTATGAAATTTAGTCCCAAAACGATAATATTTAACGGCCTTAGAAGGGAATATTTCTAAATGATTTTTATCGCTACAAGGTGATTAAAAATGGCATTCTAAAAAAGTGGCATCATTCTAGTAAAAAGAATAGTTATAAAGCATAACTTTTTTTAATCACTCTGTATACTTAAAAATAATTTAGATATATTTTACAATTTTATGATTATTTTAGTTAAAAATTCAAAACGAGGCCTTGTTAAAAAAAGAATTGGAAATTCTTTAAAACTGGCATCAATATTTTTTTTAAATTCACGATATCCAACTTATTTAGGGATTTTTGGATTTATTATAATTTTTCACACATTTTCACCATTTTCCAGATTTAATATTGTTTTACCTCTTTAAAAAACTTTTGTTTCCTAAATCTTTCTTTCTGTAACCTTTTTAACGTGGTATTTAAATTTTTCTTGTCAATAAATGGAACAAGTTATTCTAACATCGATTTTGATGAATTTTCCAGAGATTTTCACATTTTTTTTACATTTTCCCCACTTAAGTAATTTTCACAACAAGCATGATTAGTTTCATCCCTCTTGGAGTAGTTTAGGAGCTTAAAACTATATAATACGGGATATTTTTCAACTTCTTCCAATAATTTTATATTTATTAGTTGATTCATTGTAAAAAGAAATATTTTGAAACAAAATAAACAATACTTGACACTCTTGACAGCTATACATTAGAAACTGGGTGATTCAAGTCAACATTGAGTCACCATGTCGAGTTGCCTACAACTGATTATTAACGCGTTACTAATTGGTTAGTGACAAGTAGAGTCGTCTGCGGTGTCCCATTCAATTACAATGGCTGCGACTCATCGCGGACTCGTTAGTGTTTTGCGTCAGAATCACGTTTCTTTTGAGTAGCCCCATGTATACTCCGCCTAAAATTGACAATAATGCATCATATAATCACCAACCATTAGAAACTCTGTACGAACAAACCTAAAATAAATATTACCGTGTAATGACTGCAGATTATTTCATAATATTTATATGCCATAGATCTATCGTCACACATATGTTAATATATCTATGACATATAAATATTACTGTGAAATACCAGCCTAAGACACGAATAAATGGTTTTACGTAACTCATTCATTATTTTAAATAAACAGTCTCACTCTATCTAAAAAAATATAAGCACGCCATCCAACCGCTTTTTGTTACAACTAGTCGATGTAAACAAGTGGCCCATACCCAAAAGTGAACAGTAACTAGCAGCTGTTTTATTAGCATTCTCTCCACTGAAAACACCTCTTGACGAGCGATACGAACAGCAATAACAATCCGTCATTTCAGAGACTTCATTCATTCGTCGAATTGTTTCCAAGCATTCTACATTGATATATTGTTCTTTGATTCGCTAGCTTGTTGACAACACGCTCCGAGAGCCCATTCCGGTTTTGATTCGGGTTGCGGGAGAAAAGTTCAAACGTTCTGGCGCTATCCTAAGTACAAAACCCTGTTTAATCACACTCAACGGTAATCAGAACCCTCTGACTTTTGGTTTTGGTCGCTAATACGATTGTTTTCGATCTGCTGGAAGTTCCTGTTTTCTCGATACATAAATGAGGGGTGGAGTTTGTGTAATATCGTCTAGTTTAGAATCTGCGACAGTTTTGAATAGTTTGATTTCACGAGCATCATATGTTTGATGAAGTTTCGCGAAATTCTAAGCACGAATTTAGATTCCGTTAAAATTCACGAAGCGGTAATTTCTATGTAGGGTAAATCATTTACGGTGTAGAAATTAATTCTTGCATCCCCTTGCTAAGTTATTTAAAAGAATATCACATTCTCTGAGTGAATTTAGCGACACTTTGATTAGTAGTATTTAAAAATTTAAAATAAATGTCTTATGTAACCATGAAAATGCTCAGTTTAAACTGTCGAAGTTGTAAATATAATTTTATCTACGACTGCTCCATTTTGAAGATATTACACCACTCATTTTAGTCCATTTGCGTTGCGTAATGAAACTCATTACGCAACTCATTTTTATTGGAGATGAATTCAGAAACAAAAACAACTTATAAACGTTTTATTTGAACAAGAAACTTACAAAAAAAATTAGAAACATTTGGAACTGCGAATAAGCTAGTTTTTGTAATTATTAATCGAACAATTTTCACAAGTTGATACGTTTATTCCTGATGAAGCTATTCCTGGTTTTATTGTTACTTTTAAAGCGTAATTATTACAACTATTACTAAGACTTATTGAAGGTTCAAGTTCAAGTACTCCTAAAATGTTCGCGGCAACTTTTTTTTTATTTTCAATGGAAGTATCTATTTTTAGATGTGGTACCATCTATGGTTAGAAGAGAGTATAGACAATAAATTTTGACTGAATCTAGTCAAGATGTCACTCTCTTCTTTTTTATCCCTTTAAGAGATTAGTACAAAGTTAGTAAACTAGTAAGGAATTTTAATTTATTAGATTCGACATCTTAAGACCGGTTTCTACCTTTTGACTTCATCAGTTAGGCTTTTCGAATCCAATAAATAAAATTCCAAACTCGTACAAGTCAATAGCTATATCCGCTATAAGATAACATTTTTAGATGTGCTACCAGTATTACTTTTCCAGCCTCCTTGTCATTTTATAGTCAAAAGATCTGCTCCTGAATCGGCAAGCCATGAAGCTGATGATCAGCGGAAGCAATGACCTGTATATTGAGCAGAATCAGGTTATTTTAGAAACAAAGCAACGTTTTTTGGTACCTATTATAAAATAGGTTATATATATGCAGATTTGGTTTCATTTGCCTTAATCCTCCATTTTTTGAACCAGTTTTGTATTTTGTCGAGGTTAGTCTGCAAATTGATTAACGCTGTTTTGGTGTTAGTGTGTGATGCCAAGATTGCTGTGTCGTCTGCATAGGTTGCCACAAGAGTTTCTTTGGTAGAGGGAAGGTCTGCAGTGTAAATGAAGTACAGAAATGGACCTATGACGCTTCATTGAGGGGCGCCTGCCTTGATAGGATGGAAAGTAATGGGAATATGTTCTAAAAACGTACTTTGTTTAGCATATGTTTTTATAATCAGCTTCCTTTAGAAACGTTACGACTTCGTTCTTAATAAATATTTGAGGGGTAACAAAGTCAAAACAACTTAAAAATTTTATTTACCAAAATTATTTTAGTTTAAACTTATTTACATAATAGAAAACTTAAAATATAAATATTTAATCAAACCAGCTCTAATTGCGAAATTTTGCTGACAGTTCAGAAAGACAAAAATCAATGTTAGATTGCCTAATTGAGATACTATTAGGTACAGAGGTAAATGTAGGACAAATTATTCAAACTATGAACTCTGCAACTGTCAGCGAAATTTTCATAGAAACCCCTTGCTACGTGAAAGAATTGACAGTCAGTTATTGGCTGGACAGTCAGTTGTTGGCTGAGCAGTCAGTCGTTGGCTCGGTGGTGAAAAAGACTTCTCGAAGAGAAGAGAGCGGGCAAAGCCAAAAACAACATTTTTATACCTTGTGTAAGAAGAAGTTAAAATGTTTGAAGAGTACAATGAAATAATAAGTAACTGAAGATTATAGTCCGGCGTTTGAGCAAAAGCCAAAATAAACCCTCTAATAAACAAATAATAGATTGGGAATTGTTGCTAAGTTGCTATGGTAACTAGACAAAATATAGGTTTTTAATTGGCCGAAAATTTAAGGTGTGGAAGTTTCAGTTTAATTTCACAATTTTAATTTCACAGTCGTAGATAAAACGTTGTACTATAAATGTATGATAATGCATCATTAATATATTCATGTGCTTATATAACTCGTGGTACGCACTCGTTTGCAACTTATACACTTGTATATTAATGATGGTTTTATCCCACTTGTATAGTAAATAACTATTACTTAGACTTATACAGAGCATTCTTTCGACTATGCCATTCGAAAGTTGGCAACCCAAATGACAGATGACATATGGCAGGTGATAGATTTTATACAGATGGTACACGTAATGATCTTATATTAGGTATGCGCCCTGCAGCTTGAAAACTTGCTTCGTGGAGATGTGGGCTCATGACGGCGTAATACTCAAAACAAATGAATTAATGATGTTTTACAAAATATCGTAAAGTATTAGAGAACTTCCCTATGTGTTACCGAATTTGCGAATTTGAATTTAAAATGCCCCAGAGTACGCCAATGAAGTCTCTAATTCCCCAATTAATTAGTGTCTATAAACTATTAGGGAGTATATCGTCATAATTGATTATATCCTGAAGTTTCTTGTTATTACATCGTAATGTTTAGGTGCGAATATAATATATTGTTATCGAATTCTACGTCGTCTACGAGGGTGGTTCGCTTCACAGAGTCGCTCATTATCCCATCAATTATATGCATTCATTATGCTGCTCGGTAAGCACGTTACTCAATTTCTCACCTTCCATTATTACAAGAACTGTGATTAGTTTCGTACAAGTGGTAAATTGTTATATCAAAAATACTATTGACCACTATGTTAGCGAAAGGAATGTTCCCTAAAGATTGGAAATTAGCGAAACTGATACTCCTGGAAAAACAGAAAACGGGTCAAACCAACAGGACATGTAGATCTAGCCAACTAAACGTTCTTGCAAAACTGTTGGAGAAACTCCTTTTAAGAAGTCTAAAGAGAGATATAGAGAAGCGGCGATCTGGCTGATGAATAATACAGTTTTCGAGAGGGCAGATCAACCCTAGATGCTAAGGAAAGAGTAAAGGAAATAACAGACGAGGCCATCCAGAGAGCAGGCAGAAAAAGGTGCGCTCCCATCACAATAGACGTTAAAAACGTCTTTAACTCTGCCCCGTGGGATGGAATCCTGGAGGAACTGAGAAACCGATGTGTAACACCACAAACATATAACCTGGTGGCTGACTACCTGGAAGACAGGTGGCTTCTCGTTGGGACAAAAGGTAAAATGAGAATGACGTCCAGGGTAGCACGACGTCCCAGTACTACGCCAGGTAAAGCTATTTGGTTACGCGGACAATGTAGGGGTAATAGTGCTGGATAATGAAAATGTGACCTAATGGTTGACATCAGAATGACTAGCCCTAGCGCCACAAAAAACTGAGTGGGTCATCAAACCAAACAGCGTCAATGTGCAAAACGTTACAGTTACGAGCCAAAAAGAAATTAATTACCTCGGAGTAACCTTCGACCATAACATGAGAATGGGACAACATGTCAGGGGTGTGGCCAAAAATGCTGAAAAAGTCGTAGCAAACATTAGAGGATCACGTGAAGGAAACAGGAGAATCTTGTGCAGCGTAGCTATGTCCGTAGTACTTTAAGGGGGAACGATATGGAAAAGAGCAGTGGAAAAAAGATATATAGAAACGTTCTCATAAAAGTCCAGAGGAAAATTTCAATCAGAATTACTTGCACAGATGCACTTCTGGTCATAGCCAGAACACCAACTATCTATTTAGAAGTAGAAGAAATATATGCCATGAGAGATGGCAAGGAGAAAATGGCGGCCGCTGATCACAAAATATAGAAATGGCAACATGAATGGTAACAAGAAACCTGTAAAAAGGCGGCCTATTTCCACTGCAACCTTTGCAGATCTATTGTGATTTCATTGATAATAGTTGACTTGCGCGAGCTTCGTCCTTTTAAGAATATTTAGGATCTCTGACAAATGCTCTTCAACGTAGCTCTTTGGCTCTGAGTATTCAGTTCCCTTCTGTAAAAACATTGTCCTTGCTATTCCGTCGCATTCGGATAGGATATGGATGGAGGTTCCTTCTTCTGTCTGGCAAAATCTACATGTGGTTTTTTCTATTAGACCTATGTTTTTCATGTAAATATGACTACTACTACTTTTACGGACCTTCTCAGTAGGTCTGCGGTGAGTGTAGGTGATGGTTTCTTGAGAAAATTTTTTGCCTGCCTCTGTCCTGTGGATTGTTACCACCAGCTTTGGATCCATTTGCTGATTGCTTTTGCTATATAGCAGAAGGGTTCTGGACCATAGAATACCATTCACGAGCCTTGTAAGACCAGTTCGTTGGCTTTTTCATTCCGTCGGTGTCCTTTGTATCCTGGAACCCATGCCAGGGTCACTTTCTTGCGATTAGGTAGTTCATTCAGGGTACAGGCACAGTCCCACACAAGTTTGGAGTTTATTTTTGGTGGCCTTTAGTGCATTTAGTGTTTCCTGACTGTCGGAGCATATAACAACAGACTGACCTATTCCGTCTTGTCTGTTTATTTCTCCTATACAGAGGAATATTACCGCTACTTCCGCAAGAAATAAAGTGGATACCTGCACTATTTCGTTTAGCTCAACTATACTGTTATTTTAAATTCTAAAACTTTCTACTTTACTTCGCTAGTAATTCTTTGCCGATACTGAGACAACCGAGACAAAATACCTGTTTTTTGTGAGTGGTCTAAAAAGTAAAGCGCAGACGATGAAAATATATTAAATTTCGTCCGATATTCCTTGCAACCTATTAACTTAAGCTTTTAATTTATGGCCACCCTTTATGGAGGCCGATAGCACTTTTTCACGACGGAAATTTTTAATATCTCGCCTTTTATAATTCTCCCACGCCAAAGGAGATTTTTCGCTAATGAAAGCAACTGTGCCTTCCTTTTGGATTAAATTCTAATTAGAAAGTGAAGAAAAACTTTTAATTATGTGTTTTCCTGTTTTTTTTGTCCATTTTTTTATGCGACAATTAGCGATTGTAAGAGATACGACCGAAAATTTCTAATGAAAAATTTATCAAAGATTTAGAATCCTTTTATCGCAACTGTAATGTTTTGATGTTATTTTTTGAGAATGGAGAGACATTATTGAAGATTAAACTAATATTGTCTACAAAAATCAGATACACCATAAAAAATTGTCTATTACTTTCCAAATTTTATGTTTCTAGCTCAAGCGGTTTGGGTGCGGCTTTCTTCCTCGAATTATTGGAAACAGTTATAAATTATGATGAATAATTTAACAAACGCACGATTAAAACCATCAGATTTTCAAACACAGAATTCTATGAGTTGTTAGGCTGCATAAAAGCCGACATGGTCGTTGATATTTATTAATTCCGGTGAAATTATTTATTTTGCGCCGCACACAAAATCTGTCAGCTACGTTCATTTATATCAATTAAACTCTTAGTGACTTTTTACTTTTTTTTATATTTCAATAATGTTTCAAAACGCACGACATGTGTTGCGATCGTAAAAAATAGAGTGGTGTTTTGCTTGTAGCGTTTTAAATTGATATGTAAATACAAGAATATCATTTTTATTTAAAAAAACTGACTACATTTTATTTTGTAGCTGAAAAAAAATGTTAGTTATTTCGTCTACTATTTTCATGGCACTTTCTATTTTTTATTTTTATATTTATTGTTTCTTAAATATTGTAACTGTTAACTAAATTCACCGGCTCAAAAAGAGAATACAAAATTTAATATTCAATACGAAGAGGAAAAAAGAAACAGATAATTTTATTAATACCAATAAAATAACTATTTATTATACTTTAAATAATCACAGGACAGAATGTGATTTCAACAATAATGTTTGAAACTAATTTTAACATAGTAATTGTAAAAGAAACTATAAAATTCCATGTGTCAAAATTTAACATGGAAATCCCATAAGAGATTTTCAGGGTATTTACAAATAAGCTAGCAAAGAACTGAATAGAAAAATTTAAAATAATATAATCTCAGATAAGCCTGGGATCACAATAACAATGAGAACTTCTCTCTCTCTCTCTCTCTCTCTCTCTCTCTCTCTCTCTCTCTCTCTCTCTCTCTCTTCACTGGATGAAAACCACTTATTTGTTAAAAAAGTTTTTAATTGACATATCGGCTTTCTATATCGAAATGACATAACAAAATAAATAAATTTACTATAGAAACAGAACACTGAGAACAATGAGAACATTATTATACTAAGTGTTTGGAAAAAAAGAAATTTTAAACTTAACCTCAAATTTCAAAATCATGATATATCAATATAATCAATTCAATTCAAGAGAAATAGTACAAATCGGGGAAATAGAGTGTTGGGAAAAATTGAAGAAATAGTAAAAAAGGGCAATAATAATAAAGTTTTATGAGATTTAAGAAATCAATAATAATAAAAAGTCTTTGTATAAAGTTAATATAAGTGGGAATTGTACAAAAATTACATTCAAATTATTCTTTTTGACTCTAGAATAAAAACTAATAATTTTTGAATTTTGTAAAAATTTAAGTTAAAAAACTTGTCAAATTCAAATCTAGTAAGCTATGACTTGGGCCATTATAAAAACTATTTCTCGCTGTTAAGCGAGGCTTTTGCTTAAAACAGTTCATATCGCTCTGCATGACAAAAAATAAACGAAGTCAAGTCAAAGCAACACTGATAAAAGAATAAAAATCATTACCTGTCAAGAAGTGATACTATTTTTCAAGAAAAAAGAACACTTTTGAATCAAGAGAAGAAGCCACAATTATCCATCATATCCTGCATTCCGATTAAGAAATCCAGAGTATCCTCATCCAATTGTAACCTGACTAAATTTATCCAGTTTTCGTTTTGAAAAACATTCCATTTGTGTTTTTGAAGAACATCCATTTAACAACAATAACTGTAGGAATAAGGAAGACTTAATCTTAAATAAAGGTACCAATTTTCATTAAATATCGATATTTAAGAACATTTTAAAATAATAAAAGGCCATAACTAATTTTTCTAAGGTTAAAATTACTTAACCTATAAATAACTTAGGTTAGAGTATTGGAGAATAAGGTGAGGAAATAACAATAAATTTCACTTGTAGTCGTTAATTTTTCTTTGTAGTAAATAAAAATACACTTGCATATTCAATTAAAAGGTTTTTCGTTACTGATTTTTTTTGTTATTAATAAATGTTTATGAATTTATCTCAGTAGTCGTTATTATTGATTTTTACAATTACAAGCCAATTAGAAACATACCTGAGGTTAAGAATCTCTACTCTGTATAGTAGATGGCGCCCAATGTATTATGTCAAACGTAAGAATTTACATTCTGTCTGAGCTTACGAAGGAGGAAAGAATAAAAATATTTCCCATAAATTTTAAATTCATTTAAAAAGAAAAAGTTAGCTTATAAAGTAAATAAATTAGAAATAAATTAAATTAAATAAAAAAGGGAAAGAGCTGTAGTCGAGGTCAATTGATTCAAAAATAAAGCTACAAAATTTTAAAGGTTATGTACTAAAATTTGAAATTGAAAGTCAATAAAAATAAAATAAATTAAACAACATCCTATCACAACAAAGTTAGTACGTAACAATATATACACTTGTGCTTAAGTCCTCCGACACTCGAGTCTATTTTTGGATTCGATAGATCCCTTAGTCAGATCAGCTTCAACCTCTCGCGGACAATGACGGCAGCAAGTTCCCTTATAAAGATAACCAAGCGTAAAGCAGTAACAAACATGGCAAATATAGATTCTAAAAAATATTTAAAATAAAACTTTCAGTATTAAATTGTAGATAGGTGAAAAACTATCAAAAAGCTACAGAGTGGTTCAATAAAGATGACTTAATAGCCATTATAATAGATGCAAAGCTATTTTTACAAAATAAGTTATCTGAAATACGTATTTTGGAACTGAGACGGTGTTTTTAAAAACAATTTTTATTGAGAAAAATACAATTTTATATTATTATTTAAGTGAATATAATTATATGCTTTTACGCTGCAAAAGCTAGACAAAATCTAAATCTTAATTATATAAAAATTAGCAAAGCCGACTAAAACTAAAAGATAAGCAGTAATATGATAATGGAATACAATGAGAATAAAAGATAAAGATTCAGCAAATTGCGATGTCGTAACTCCTCCATCCCTAAGACGCAAAAATAATGGAATTATTTTTGGGTTCTAAATTTTTTGGAATTTCCTCCATTTTGACATCTTCTGTCTTCTTGGGTTTTAACTTTTTGCATCTTCTTCTTATAAAAGTGTATAAAAATACCATTATACATATGATTATTAACGTGGGAAATGTTGCTATTATTGGAATTTGGTAAGAGTCCTTCGGTTCTTCTATCGGCGATAGCTGTTTAGCGATTCTATTGATTTCGTATAAGTTGTCGAAATTTATTTTACTAATATTTGAAGTTTGATAATTTCTTCGAATTTCGAAAAGTTCAATTTCGAGTTTCGGTAGGATTAGTGATTTGCCTTTTCGTATTTCTTTTTGATTTAAGAATGTAAAATCTTTTGTCGTGATTTTACAGCCATCTGGGATTCGAATAAGAGTCGGAGTCTGAATTTTGAAAATTTGCTTGCTTCTACATTGTGACTTAACGTTTTCTGGCTGCTTCGGAACAATCATGATTTGATCACTAGTGATTTGTTCAAATATTGATTCTTGCAAGTTCACTTCAGTGGCGTAGCATCCTTCGGGTAACTGGCCATCGAGAAGTTCTAAAGTGCAATCATCTCTGGGGATAGAATCTTGTAAACAGTAGTAAATATTTTCGAGTTTTGGGCATTCTTCTTTTTCTAATTGGACTTCTTCTTTGTTCTGTGCCAAATATGGGTAGGAAGGTGTGAACATTTTATGATTTTGGATTACGGGATATATGTGGTAGAATTCTAAGGATTCTGCTTTTAAGATAGGGACGTGAATAGCAAATATTAATTTTGATTTGGAAAAGCTAACTTGAGTACCAAGAAAGGTATAGTAAGTTAAGATATTATTGAATTGTGGAATTTCTTGTTTTTTGTAAATTTTGTGTAAATATTTTATCATGTCTGAAATTTCATAACTTGAAATTATAGAGCTGTGAAGAGTGTTCATTTTAGAGAAGAGAATTGCGTTTTCAATATTGTCTATAAATGATATTAAATTTTGATAGTCTATATTAATTTGGCTAATTGTACCTTGAAACGTGATGTATCCGCTCAAAGAGTCAATTTCATTATATATAGCGGCTTGAAATCTTTTTAAATTATCATGAAGTTTTTCCTGATTTTTCCATAATATTGTTAATGACTGATTATAATGATCGATTAATTTTTTGAATAATGAGGTTTGCAAATTAATTTCATTTGATTTTCTTGCAAAAGTTTAATGGCACTATCATAGCGGTCTCCGTCATCAGAGTCTAAATTGCCAAAAGCCCATTTATTGATTTTTCCGATCCCATTTATTAAACCTCTTTTTGATCGCATATGGGGATATAAATTTTGAAATTTTCTTCCTAAGGAATTCATCAAAAATTCGGTTCTTTCTATCATATTTTCACTCAAGCCATGGTATGAAATAGGGTTTGAAGCGTTAATTTTTTCCACCGTTTCTTTAATTATAGAAAAATGATTTTGTAATAATTCTATTTGTCTAAAAACTACCCTTAAATCTAAGTAATGGATAAATGTATGCTTTGTATAGATTAACCTAGCATTGCCTAACTCTACGGGAAGGATAAGGTTTTCTAAGGGGGTTATACTTATTTCTTCGGTACTACATTTTATTTTGGACGTTTGAAGGACAAGGTACAACAGGATCGTCAGCGATTTCATTGTCCTGGTTACCATGTAAAACGTTTTCGAAATTAATTTTGGGTTTTGTAATAATATCTTTATGATAGGTGCCTTTGTTTGTTTTCAATAAGACACCATTGTCTTCAATTATTTCTGTATTTTTGAATTTGTGCAATTTTTTATCACGTAATTTTGTGTGAACATAAGCAATTTCTTGACATGAATAGTCGGGGGGATCAAAACAATTTTTATTAGCTTTACTAATTTCAAACGGGGTGAATATTGTAGCTAAATGTTTCAAGAATTTCTGAAGAATAATTGCAAAAATTTCGGCTATGTGAGAAATTTTGAAAAATATATTTTTGGGGTTTAAAAATTCTCTAGCAAATTTTACAATACTTTCCTCTAAGTTTCTTTGACATAAGGTGACAAGTAATCTTGTATTTTCAAGTATTTTTTCTCTTTTATAGAGAGTTTCGGTGTTATTACCACAAATTAAAATTATTTGATTTTTATATTGATTAACAGCTCGATCAGTTATTGGTATAGAGAGAATTGGATTCTCTATGGAGATGTGTACTGTTTCTAAGTCAGTACTTTGTCGTTTTTCCACTATTAGTGGTCTAATTTGAATGTTTTGTAATATTTTTACCTTAGGGGTTTCTGGTATTGTTTGATCAATTTCGTCAGCAGACAAATTTGGTAACTGATCAATATCTTCCAGTTCTTTTTGGATTATTAAATCCATGTCGTCTAAATTAACATCTAAAGATGCTGTTTCTACATAATTAGTTTTTTCCATTTGATATATAATATCATGGGGTTGTTCAAATTTCATTGGAATCGTAACGCGATTATTAATAAATTGTTTATTTTTTAAATCTATATTAAAGTTCAATGCAATAAGGTCATTAATACCTATGACTCCGTCGAAAAATTCGTGGAAGTCGTAAAGAATAAATGTCAGCATATGATTACTATTAAATTCCCTGAAAGCTGGAATATCTGCCTGATACTTGATATTTTTAGTACCCAAACGTTGCAATTATAGGTTTTAAAATGGATTTTGTACTACCGGTATCAATTAACATTCTTAATGGTGGTTTAGAAATTTCGATATACGGCAGAGGGTTATTAGAAGTTATATTTAATTCTATTAAATTTGATTCCTCCTTTGAGGCTCGGCTCTGAAAATTTGGACTAAAACAATCGACATCATTTTCAAAGCGCTGATTATTATTTTGTTCACATTGTAAAAATGCGTTATCATAATTATCTGCTTCTATTTGATTTTCAGCGTAATCGTTAACAAATAGTTCTTCAGATATAAAGTTACGATTTAGTTAGGTCTAGTATTTGGATACCAAGTTCTTTTACTATACATTGACGGGATTCTCGAAGTGGTTGACATTGGTTGTGGTTTTGGCAATTGATTCTGTGGAATCGAATTAGGTTTAAACACATTTCGTGGGGTTCCAAAAACTTGTGCGTTTGTTGGATAATTTCGATGCTGAGGGCGTGGTTCAACATTTATAGGTTGACACGGCCATACAGAATTTTGAAAATTGGGTTGTTGCGATTGATTTATGTTTTGATTTGGAAAATATTGTTGATTGTCAATATTAAAATTTGGGTTAAATTGTGAATTAAATTCTGGATTTTGCCGGTAATTATTATTATTATTATTTGGTCTAGAGAAATTTTGAAATTTAAAATTATTTTTTGGAATATTCAATTTCGCGTCGTTGGGATGCGTATAAAGATTTTCGAAATTTTCGAATTCACCCACATACGCTATAGCGTCTTCTAAAGATGCGGGTTGCTTCAGGTGCATATTGTTTTTCAATGTGCCTGTGCACCCTGCAATAAACGTATTTAATGCGGTTTTGTCGCAATGGTTCATATTACAAATTTTTTCATTCGCATTAAAATTATTATCATTACTAATTCTTTGCACTATATTGCTTCTCAATAAATGCAATCTAGTGCCGAATTGAATTAAATTCTCATATTTGAATGGTTTGGTCCTAGTCAGTTCTTGAATAAGACAATCTAAATTGCGCTTATCAGAGAAACATTGTCTTAATGCATTTTTTAATAGATTCCAATCGGTTAATTCTACCATATTTCCAACCATAAACTCAGCTTTTCCTATTAATTTTCCTTGTAGGCAATCAAAAATATGATCATCTAATTCCCTATCATTATAACTACTATATGTTGCCATTAATTTTTCGCATTGAGAAATAAATTTATTTAATGTATTAATATTGCCATCATAAGGCTTAATATTTTCTATCTTAGATTGGAAAAGATCCCAGTTAATGGGACGTTTCTCCTGTGTTGGTAGCATTTTTGCTACTTATATTTTTACTTTCAGATTTATCTAAACTGAGATTATCAAAAAGATTCACAAGATCATAATAATCGTTCAAAAAAAATCTATTGTAAATAACTTTATTATTCCACAAATATCTTAACTACTATCTTCCCGGTCCTCGAAAGGGATTAAAGGAAGGCAAAAGGAACTTGGCACTCACCTCGATGGTTTAAAGAACCAGTTTCCTCTCCTGAGATTCTGCCCACCGCCTGAATCAGCTCCAGTTGTCACCACTGAAGGGTTGGTTCGATGGATTCACGATCACGACGTTGAAACGTCTAAGTCACAAAAATAACTGTTTTTCGTAAGAATCGATTTTTTCACAGTTTTTCCGCGACCTCGCGAATCCTACTGACTGCGCCAAATACGTATTTTGGAACTGAGACAGTGTTTTTAAAAACAATTTTTATTGAGAAAAATACAATTTTATATTATTATTTAAGTGAATATAATTATATGCTTTTACGCTGCAAAAGCTAGACAAAATCTAAATCTTAATTATATAAAAATTAACAAAGCCGACTAAAACTAAAAGATAAGCAGTAATATGATAATGGAATACAATGAGAATAAAAGATAAAGATTCAGCAAATTGCGATGTCGTAACTTCTGTAAAAGGTACCAGAACATCTACATGATGATGAATTAAATCATGACACACAATTATATTACGACAATGAACTTGTTCAAGAAAAAATTATTAATTTAATAATCGAAACTAAAGACTTTATTATTAAGCTCAAAAAATAGAACCACCGAAGAGGCTCAAGTAGAGGAAGAAAATCAAATGGATATCAGACGAATGGAAACTACATCTAAGAAAATAGGAATTCAGGCGTGCATTAAGGCTTATGTACGTTCTAAGGAGATTCAATGCGGAGACGATATACCAAAAATGGCTAAAAAGAGAAAATCTAGCAATGAGATGGTTCCACAAAATCGCTAATGGAAAAAGTCGGAAAACCCATTAACGAAGATATTTCAATATTCACTAGCGGTTCTACTTTTACATTTACTTCGTCAGAACTAAGTGTACTGCCGAATATCAGTCCACAATATGCGAAGTGACATCACAGTCAGTTCTGCGATTCTCTACCTTTAATATCTAAGTAGTTGGGAAAGTTCAAGAGATAAAAATTTTACCAGTTATTTTGATGATTGAGTTTTATAAAAATAACATAAAAAACCTAGAAAATATTTCATTGATAACAAGCCAATTAAGGCAATCTATCATGAATGCTTTTTAAATCTTTTACAATAACTTTAACACACTAATATGTCCTCTTTATGGATTTAATAAAAATATTCCACCACTTAATGCAGCACATAACTAACTCCAGCAATATAAATCTAAACACTTTAATAGAGTAAACTCTAGTAAAACCTCTTAGCATAATATTTATGAAGTTATAATAAAGTGTGAAGCCATTTTAAAGTTGAACGGCATTCAACGCGATGGTTTTCAGAGATTACTTTGGCCTTTATGACAGCTGTATCACCTGAAATAATGCAGGGTACATTAAAGTAACAACCCGCAAGCTTACTTTCGCATAAACTAGGGCTTCTAACTATAGAGTTAAATGAACATTTTGAGGACGAGTCGCTTGTGAATTATTATTATTATTGTTTCCAACCTAAGTGCATCTTCGCATTCCGGGGTATTATAATTTTGCTAAAAAAACACTTCGTTGTTATTTAAGTGATTTCTTGGGTGAAGGTGTGAAAGGTGAAGGGGTACATATCCCTAAACTATGAGTAGTTAAGAGGATTACATCAGAGAGAATCAAACTAACAGTCCCTATACAAGCTTATTCATAAAGAATGGTAAATATGTTAAACGTTGAAACGAGTTTTTTTATCTTAAATCATTTATATTTTTGATGGACTATATGAAAACCATTGTATATTCAGAACAGAAAGGGATGGTCTTACTTGAAACGCCATTTAATTCGTGCACTTTTCTCGGGATTTTAATAGTGCCATCCCGAAAATTTAATAATATACAGTTATATTTAAAATTTGGAAGTTAAAGCTACGTTATCGCATATTAGCCACCAGATAAATGAAAGCGTACTGGAATACTGTATCAGATCATCGGACTGTTCTCGTGGGACATTTCACTGATAGCTCGATAAGTAATTGTATTCTTGGCCTTATGACTGAGGACTGGAATCAGTTGTACGGTATACTGAATACAAATATAGCTCTTACTTATTTTATAGACATTTTTACCTTTCACTTAATAATGACTCAACTCTCTACGCAACTCTCTACCTCTTTTCTTGGGGGGAGAATGTTTAATTTTCAATCACAAAATTAAACATAATTCATTTTCATTTCATTAATAAACAAATAGGCAACGCCGCAATATTAATCTGCTAGATATATTATAAAGGCAAAACTTTCCTTCACCATGCGGGAGAAAAGGACAACATTAAAACACAAGATCTCTTCGTTCTCGCGCTCGTACCAGTCACGTGTTCCGCATTCCAGCCGGCTAGTCGAAACTAAGAAACAAAACGGACTTCCGGCTCACGCCATTATATCATCAAAAATCCTCACAGTGTATGTTTTATTTGGGAGGAGTAACTGGATAGTAGAAACAATTACAGTTCATTTTACAGAGTTTAAAGAGGCAGCATAGTAATCAAACCGAAATCGGCTGTCCTTGCAAACGGCTGCCTTTGTAAACGACTGAAAGTACGTCATTACGGTTTCAGTGTCAAAATACGACAATGAATATATTATATTTGCACGCATGTCGCCAGTACGTTAATCTTCCAGAGGTAACTGAGCAAACAGCGACTACCTGTAATTCGGATTATCATGACATCAGTGTAGGTATTCCTTAAGGGTCAGTAGTGAACCCAATATTGTTCCTAATATATGTAAATGACTTATTCCTTAGAAAAAAGATGTAATGAAGTTCTTTCTAGTCTGTATAAGTGGTTCTGCAGTGGTTCATCTAACTGCAGAAAAAACTCAGTCAATACATTTTCATAAATGGCAAAAACAAGTGCCTACTGCTCTATTGAAGGTACCTAGCTTCATCGGTAAACAAAATATGATTAATGAAATTGATATTTCGATTGATTTCCGTTAAGAACCAGTCGCAAAATCCCATTCGTTTAGGATATTCTTCATCTAGTAATTCTTGGACGGTTGTTGAACAGCCAACTAAAGAATTTAAGGATAATGATAAAGTGGTCGTATCTCGATAAAAAACTAACTTTTCGAAAAAGTGCGAAGAGGCAAAAACAATTTAAAAATGATGTATTAAACACAATAATAATTTAATTTAACGCATAGAAAAGTTTGGGGGGTTTTAGGGGTTCAAACCCCCCTAATTTTTTTATGGGCTGTACGAATTTCGTGGTTTTATACGAAAAAGATGCTCTTACGATAAGAAAGCCATGTATCCATTTTCATTACAAAATGTTAAACAGTTCATGAAATATTGGAAAAAATCGCTTTTCATTTTGTACTTTCCAAAGACTGTAACTTTTTTTGTGTGCACATTTGCATTAAGGTAAGTTATGTTCAATCGAGTTATTTTTGCCCCCAGAATATGTGGTTAAATTTATGACGTACCTTTTTGTTACACCCTGTATTGTATATCACCCACTGTGACAGGGTAAAGGTTGTTCAATAATCTTCCGGCTAACATTAAATCATGTGTAACTTTGCAAGCATTCAAGCAGTTTAAGAAAAATCTACTAAAAGGTTGATTTTACACTTTGCAAGAATTCTAAATGTTAAAATGGTTGCCAAATTTTTGTTTCTTAATCTTAGTTATAATTTTATTCTTTTTTATGTATTCTTTGACAAATTCTATAGAAAATAAAATATTATTATTATTATTATTAAAGCTGTTTTTTATAAATCATTTATTTCTTTTAATGCTACTGCTTTTTATAAAACTAGTTAATAAAGTTGAGACAACCTGTAAACCAACAAACCGTACACCGATAATAAATTATGTAGATGGCGTTGCTACGTACATAAACGGCGCGAGGAGCAAGGAGAGGGGAGCGGAATGAGAGAAAAGCCGGAAAAGCAAAGAAATAAAACATAAAACCTGGCTGGCAAAGGGTGTGTTTATTGTGGGAACAATAAACAACTATAATTTGAGAAGAATTGCCAGGGATCAGGGTTGTTAGATTTCTAGGGGTGGATTTACGTACGTTTTGGGGATCATTTCAACCCTTTTCGGGTCATATCAGAGTCGATTTTCTTGGTGAATTTATTTTTATTGACTTTTTTGGATACAAGGTATTTTTGGAAAGATAATTTTATTGATTTGCAAAATCCTTCGAAATACCCAATCGCAAATAGTCGTCAGTACAATCTGTAGTACTTATATTGACTGACATAATAATTCCAAAGTGAAAAATACTCCTGCTTGAGCTATTATTCATTGTCGATTGTCTATAATATAAGATATATTCTTTTGTATAAAAGTGATAAACAAGTGTAAAAATTTATTTGTGCTATAAATAGAAAACATAAAAGGAATCGTGCTCTTTTTTATACACTTCTAATAAAGAGATAGCTTTCAAATCGAATACAGTCCACTATGATCCTAGCAAAGATCTCAAGCCTAGGTTTAAGAGTTTGGTGAGAAAACAGGCTAAAATCTTATCAAATTCCTTTTAAATTTTCTAACACAAATAAATTATTTACACTTGTTTAACACTTTTTGTAAAAAAGAATATGTCTTATATTATAGACAATCGCTCAAGTAATTATTTGTTACGTTGAACAAACATAGTTTTCGTTGCCCAAAGGTTCTCGTGTAGAACAGTCATCACGCTATCGTATCGTTACTTGGTCAGGCCTGTGCGCATGATTTGCAAGTTTTTTCAAATATTTCAAGTAAAGATACAGACATTTTCCTCTTGAGGGAGGGGTTCCACCCCCCCAAGACCGCCCTCCCTGCGCACGGGCCTGGTTACTATATCTCCTGTTCTTACTATACCCAGTTTAAATGTACAAATAATTAAAATATAACCACTAAATGACAGGTTTGCATAATTTTTATTACTAATTATTCTGTAATATTTTAAAAAACACTATTTGAAATGCATAACATTTCAGGGCACGTCACAAGTGCGATTAATTGCTCATTTCATTGTTACCGTTTTTAATGTTTCACGGGATTTAGACCAGTGCAGATAATTTTTGAAACCAAATAAAATAATAGTATGATGAAACTCATTGGAAAAGGAAGAGAATATGACAAAAATGAAAGGAAAAATAATTTACAGGCGCTCTGAAGTCGGGAAGTGGAAGGGGGGGAGTTTTTAAGGGTAGAAAACTGTTTATCTCGATTTCCGGCAAAACTACAAGTCCTATGGAAAAAAGTTAAATGGCAAAGTTGTAGGTAATAAAAAGTTTTACAACTATTGTATTTACACTTTTTTCACATAACCTCAAAATTTATCTGAAAAAGTGAAATAAGTTTTTGGTTTTTATTTTTTTCTTTTACAAAAAAAAATTTTTTCCAAGACATTTGGTACAAACTTACCTTTTTATGTCCCAAACAATTTTTTTGTTTTAAAATATTTATTTTTTTAACCTTATTTTGACTTAATATCGAAAAAGCAGTTTAAAAAACTCGGTGGGGCTTTTTGTTCGTTGAAATCTCTACTTTTTGACGGTGTAAAAAAAATATACATTACTATGGTAAGTGTTCTCAAAAAATGCAAATAAGAAACGAAGAAAACTCCGAATTTCTTTTTTTTTAAATCATCATGTACAATTTTGAGCTATTTATTTAAATTTATACTTTAATTACTCGAAAAACATACATGTTACATTGATAAATAAAAGAGTAATTAAAGTATAAATTTAAATAAATAGCTCAAAATTGTACATGATGATTAAAAAAAAAAGAAATTCGGAATTTTCTTCGTTTCTTATTTACATTATATTTTTTTTTACACCATCAAAAACTAGAGATATCAAGGAACAAAAAGCCCACCGAGTTTTTTAAAAAAGCAGATATTTTGACGTGAGAATTTTTGATTGAAAATTAGACTGCTTTTTCGATATTAAGTCAAAATAAGGTTAAAAAAATAAATATTTTAAAACAAAAAAATTACAGAGTGTTTGGGACATAAAAAGGTAAGTTTACACCAAATTTTGTGAAAAATAAAATTTTTTTTGTAAAAGATAAAAATAAAAAACCAAAAACTTGGTTATTTAAATTTTTCACATAAATTTTGAGGTTATGTGAAAAAAGTGTAAATGCAAAAGTTGTAGATCTTTTACCTACAACTTTGCTATTTAACTTTTTTCCATAGGACTTGTAGTTTTGCCGGAAATCGAGATAAACAGTTTTCTACCCTTAAAAACCCCCCTCTTCCACTTCCCGACCCCAGAGCGCCTGTAAATTATTTTTCCTTTCATGTTTATCCTTTTCCAATGCTACTATTACTTTATTTCACTTTTTACCATTTTCAAAGTTATCTGCACTGGTCTAATTACCAAGTTTCCGAAACAAAACTTGAAATCGCCTTACATATTGGAATTACGAGTTCATATTGTAAGTTCCATATATATTCAATTCATTTCAAATAACATTAATTTGTGAATAACTGAGATCTAATATCTGAGTATAAAATTGAGAAATTCAAATAGAATGTTTGGCAACGGTCTAACCATTTTGACCTTCAGACGCTTCCTGCCTCGGACTATTTTATATACTCGGCAATTTTAACATTTTTTACGTTCGTTCTTCGTCGTTCTTCGTTCGTTCAGCCTTCGAGCGCTCTCAGTGATTGGCCAAAGCACTCGTGACGTAAATTCCCGGTCTTTTTTCGCCGTGTTTGAACGTGAGTATTTTTTCGTGAACTACCTACTTCGTCTAAAAAATTGAAAACAATTTTTTTCGACTTGACTCGTCGTAATGCGAGTACTGGTATTTTTTCAGAAATTAGTGTTCTCGCCCATTGTCAACTTACAAATAAATTACAAGCATTTATTGTATGCAAGCCCGTCGTTTTCGTAGATGACCAACGAAAACTCTGGACTAAAGAATGACATCACCCATTTTTCATCCATTTTGCGGTCGGATATGCCCGGTTCGTACATAATTTTTAGTTGTAGAAATTCCTACTAGTTATTTCTGTACTATACGACCACAAGAATGAGATGCCTTCAAGTTTTCGGAAGTTGTGCAGCTATAAAGAGATATTTATTGCGGCAACTTCGGCTTTATGAAAGCAGCGGTTAAGTTATATCCGCATAAACGTTCCTACAACTCCACTCACCTCGATGTCTTCCACAGTGGCGGTCATTTTGGGTATCAATTTTCTTAAATCTTATCTTCATATTTGCACTTTTTAACTATTGTTTCCCATCTTAACACAATTTTCTTTCACACGCTCTTGATTTCTTCTTTTACTGAAGATACCCAAAAAATTTTTCGACAATTTTGCCAGCACCAAGTTTTATCCAATTTTTTAAATAACAAGCATATCTTCCGAAAATACTGAGTTTGGTCAGTAGCAGACTCAGCTCTTTATTGACAGGTTGTTTTGTCCGATTAGCAGTGCTATAATAGATGTTGTGGGCGTGAGGGATGTTGTAATTATTGATTATTTAACAGAATCTAGTAACAAAACTGATATCTAAAACAGAATGCAGTGTTACAAATTAAATACACAAAATACTAAACCGACTAGGGTTTTTAAAAACTTAAATGGTTTTTTATCAATATCTAAACTTGATTATATATTCACAAACAGTGATAATGAAAGTTACTGTGAAACTGTTCATAACTTAAGTTTGGGAGATCATGTTGGCCTGATAATGGATATTAAGTCCAGTTTTATGTCATCCAGTTAAGATTCAGATTTTAACTAGACACTTAAATGATTACAGTGTGACTGGTTTAAAGAACTGTTTACAACATGAAGATTTTTCCGAAATTTCTAATGGTAATGGCATTAACGAAATGTTCGAAATTTTTTATGGCATTATTAATTATGCTATCGATAAGTTTTGTCCACTAAAAAAAGAAGTAGTTAACAAAGAAACTAAACTGAAAAATAAGTGAATAACTAGCCAATCATTAGAGTTACGTAAACAGCTAAACGAGCTAGCTTGGTTGAAGCAGAATTTTCATGATCAAAGAGTAGAAATAGAATATAAACTTTTGCTTAAAACTTATTAAAACAAATGAAAAACAGAAATATGTATGGGAATTAGTTAAAGAAAAAACCGGAACACATGATAATACTCGAGTAATAAAATTGAATGTCGGTGGGTCAATTGTTGATAGGGACTCTGATGTTGCAAATAGTTTTGTTAATTACTTTAGTTTATACCTCTGTAACTAAATGAAATTTTTTTTAAAAACTCTGTCTCTGTATGAACAAAATGTGATCTAAATAATAGTAATTCATTCTATTTTAGCCCTGCTACTGCACAGGAGATCCTTGAGATAATATGTAACTTAAAAAATACTAACTCGATTGGTGTTGACTGTATATCTACAAAAATTATTAAATATATAGCTTTGTACATTGCACAACCTCTGTGCGATTTAATAAATATCTCACTTGAAATTGGTCAGTATCCGGAAGGCAGATAACTGTTTCAAATGTAATAAGTAAAGTTGTTGAAAAATGTATGTATAATAGAATGATCTGTTATCTAAATAAACACAATATTGTAACAGACAGCCAAAACGGTTTCTACCCGGGAAGGTCTACAGAAGGCGCTGTCTATAAATTTGTTGAATTTATAAATAACATCTTGATAACAAGAATACTGTAGGAGCACTATTTTTTGATCTCACAAAGGCTTTTGATTGCTTAAATTTAGATTTTGTTGAAGAAAAGCTATTTGCCTTCGGCTTCCGTGGTAACGTTTTGTCTTGGCTGATGTCATATTTAAGATATAGGAAAATTGTTGTTAAAATAAATCAAACTCAATCAAATGAAACAGTTATTAATCAGGAGTCTGTACTTGGGCCACTTATATTTTTAATGTTCATTAATGATTTACCAGAATATATGGACACGCACAATGAGGTTATATACGCATAAGATGTATCCTTCGTAACTCATGGCAATTCTCCTAAAGAACTATCAGATAAATTAAGTCTGCTCCACAAGAAATTTAGTGAATGGTGTTTGAAGAACCATCTAATTCTAAATCATGGGAAAACAGTTTTAATGAAATTTTATCTAGCAAATGATTCCAACAACGACACACTGAGAATTTAAATATGACGTCTTCTAAGATAACAAAATTACTTGGAACTTTTCCGGACTCATTAGGTGCTCTCTTTTCAGGTATGTACTGATTACATTGCTAAGAAAGTATGTAGCAGTTCCTATGCAATTTTGCAAGTTAAAAATATATTTTCACAACAACTATTAAATATTTACTATGCAATGTTGTCTTATAATATTATAATATGGGGAAACTCTAGATTCTCTTCAAAATTGTTTATTTTACAAAAAAAAAGTAATAGGGGCCCTTAAAAAATCTCTCAATGGCCTTCTGTTACAATATGCATTCTATAATATAACTGAATTTATGGATTGTAACTATTAATATGTTTATATTTATTTTCTTAAATTGTTCCCTAGGTATACTTTTGGAAAATTTTTTTGTATTGACTTTTCCAATATCACGTATATGGTCTTAATGGAATAAAAGATTATTATTATCAAACATTACAAGCCCCGCCTTCTTAAATTTTTAATTATAAAGAATTATACCCTTTTGAAGAAGAAAATGTACAGTGGCTTGGGGACAGATTTTTAGGTACAAGAAATCCGTGGAGGTGCGTTGTCATCTGTTCATAGAATGAAGGTATTTTTGCGTTATCTCAGTGATCCTAGATACCAAAAAGTATCGGTGAAGAACTTGGTGTTAGTCAAATGCATTCAAATGAATGAATAGCTGGGGCAAAACAGTCATGGCAAAGTAAGAATAGATTTCCGACAGCTATTGGTGTAATCGACTGTACCCACATAGGGATACTGAAACCAAAACTCCAAAACTCCAAAACTCCATGTAGATGAAGTACATTAATCGAAAAGGTATGGAACTTTGAATGTTCAAGCCACATGTGATGACAGAAAAATGTTCACTAGTGTTGACGTTAGTTGGCCTGGACCCTGCGCGACTCGCGAATTTGGAAGAAGAAATAGAGGGAATTTCAATGCTGTGCTATTTGGTGATGATGGATACTCCCTTACGAGTGAACACCAGAAGCTCTGCAGGTTGTGCGGGGGAGGGACGGCTATTATTATTATTTGCCGTGACGCTCTGGAACGACTTACTGATGATTCATGGCGAATTTGCTTTACAGTTGTGGGAAAACCCAGAAAAACCTTACAACACCATCAACGATAACGATGGACTCGCGCAGGATTGAAATCTTTGCAGCGTAAACTAACATCAAAGTAATTAATGTTAGATACGCTACAAATCATGCCCAATGAAAATTTTTATTTAAAAATCTCATTGTCTAGACCTGGGAACGAACCACGGACAGAACTCTTAATGGTATATACTGAAATTTAACCGCCTTTGCCCGCTGAGCCACACTCGCAAGTATAAGGTAATGAGTAAACCAGTAAGGAATTTTAATTTATTAGATTCGACATCCTAAGACCGGTTTCTGTCTTTCGACTTCATCAGTTAGGCTTTTCGAATCCAATAAATAAAATTCCAAACTCGTACAAGTCAATAGCTATATCCGCTATAAGATAACATTTTTAGATGTGCTACCATCTATGGTAAGAAGAGAGTATTGACATTAAGTTTTGACTGAATCTAGTCAAGATGTCACTCTCTTCTTTTTTATCCCTTTCAGAGATTAATACAAAGTGAGTAAACCAGTAAGGAATTTTAATTTATTAGATTCGACATCCTAAGACCGGTTTCTGTCTTTCGACTTCATCAGTTAGGCTTTTCGAATCCAATAAATAAAATTCCAAACTCGTACAAGTCAATAGCTATATCCGCTATAAGATAACATTTTTAGATGTGCTACCATCTATGGTAAGAAGAGAGTATTGACATTAAGTTTTGACTGAATCTAGTCAAGATGTCACTCTCTTCTTTTTTATCCCTTTCAGAGATTAATACAAAGTGAGTAAACCAGTAAGGAATTTTAATTTATTAGATTCGACATCCTAAGACCGGTTTCTGTCTTTCGACTTCATCAGTTAGGCTTTTCGAATCCAATAAATAAAATTCCAAACTCGTACAAGTCAATAGCTATATCCGCTATAAGATAACATTTTTAGATGTGCTACCATCTATGGTAAGAAGAGAGTATTGACATTAAGTTTTGACTGAATCTAGTCAAGATGTCACTCTACGAGTTTGGAATTTTATTTATTGGATTCGAAAAGCCTAACTGATGAAGTCGAAAGACAGAAACCGGTCTTAGGATGTCGAATCTAATAAATTAAAATTCCTTACTGGTTTACTCACTTTGTATTAATCTCTGAAAGGGATAAAAAAGAAGAGAGTGACATCTTGACTAGATTCAGTCAAAACTTAATGTCAATACTCTCTTCTTACCATAGATGGTAGCACATCTAAAAATGTTATCTTATAGCTGATATAGCTATTGACTTGTACGAGTTTGGAATTTTATTTATTGGATTCGAAAAGCCTAACTGATGAAGTCGAAAGACAGAAACCGGTCTTAGGATGTCGAATCTAATAAATTAAAATTCCTTACTGGTTTACTCACTTTGTATTAATCTCTGAAAGGGATAAAAAAGAAGAGAGTGACATCTTGACTAGATTCAGTCAAAACTTAATGTCAATACTCTCTTCTTACCATAGATGGTAGCACATCTAAAAATGTTATCTTATAGCGGATATAGCTATTGACTTGTACGAGTTTGGAATTTTATTTATTGGATTCGAAAAGCCTAACTGATGAAGTCGAAAGACAGAAACCGGTCTTAGGATGTCGAATCTAATAAATTAAAATTCCTTACTGGTTTACTCACTTTGTATTAATCTCTGAAAGGGATAAAAAAGAAGAGAGTGACATCTTGACTAGATTCAGTCAAAACTTAATGTCAATACTCTCTTCTTACCATAGATGGTAGCACATCTAAAAATGTTATCTTATAGCGGATATAGCTATTGACTTGTACGAGTTTGGAATTTTATTTATTGGATTCGAAAAGCCTAACTGATGAAGTCGAAAGACAGAAACCGGTCTTAGGATGTCGAATCTAATAAATTAAAATTCCTTACTGGTTTACTCACTTTGTATTAATCTCTGAAAGGGATAAAAAAGAAGAGAGTGACATCTTGACTAGATTCAGTCAAAACTTAATGTCAATACTCTCTTCTTACCATAGATGGTAGCACATCTAAAAATATAAGGTAATGGTTATGAATAAAGAAAGAACGAAATGCTTATACTTCTACCTTTTACTTTAAATCATAATCTTATACTTCTACCTTATGATTGCCAGGACATCCTTCGTTTTTATGAATACGGCCCAATAAGGCGTAGAGAAGATTTGTTCTATAAGGTTTGTAAGGGTGCTTTCATTGTTAACTATTCTGTTAGGCTTGGAGATGGTCTTGTAGAAGGACATTAGTGTTTAAAAAATTGTGGAATTGAGTATGGATAACATTCTTCAAAATAATGGAGGAAGATCCGCCCTGTACATTCGTCTGGTTAACTGGGGATATGTCAGTAACATATTACATCACATTTAACGGTTATTTCTTCGTACCGAGCGGGTGGAGTTTACAAGATAATTAAAACTTCACAGAGCCGAACAATTATTGTTGTTTTAGGCTGAAAAGTTCACATTAAATTTCAGGTTTTTGTGTTGATCTTGTTTTATATTCCCTTTCTGTTTTCACGATACGGCCTCGTCTCGATTATCTTTTTATTTTTGTTTGTTCGTTTTGTCTTTATCACTCTTTTAGGGAAAACAATAGAAAACAAACTGTGATAAAAACATTTGATAAAATATGTAATTAAAAAAGCCACAATATGTACCTAGTCAGATTTACTGATCACGTTAGAGATAGTCCGGAATACAGAGTGAAGCAAAACTTCATATTTTAAAGTAAGAAAATGAGTTAGGAATTCAGTTTATTTGATTAAAGGTTGGAATGAGAATTCGATGCGAGTGTCGAATTTTCATTCCAACAGAGTAACAGCCTGTACTTTCTCCACGGTCACAGAAAGTAGCAGCTTATCTTTGTTCAGGTAAATTCAAACTAAATAAAACACGTCGCATAGAACTGTCAAACATGAAATTCATGGCTATCTAGGATGCGGACGTGATATTTACAGCTAGGTGTTATAGAATGAACATGCTGACACTAGAGTCAGGATGAAATACGTATGAAATACATAATAGACAAGTGTTTCAGAATTTTCTTTCAATCTCAAGAGCAAAAATGTTTCTTTTCTGTTATTATAAGTGGTTTCAGAATAACTATATTCAGTGTAGTAGCCATGGAGAAAGTTTATTTCAGTACATATTATAGGCTTAAACGAATACATGTGATACATTTCAGTTTGATTGCTAATAAGCGGAAGGAGGATATGCGGAAATTCCCGATAAGCCCAATAATTCAACTTTATGATATATTTCTGAATAAACTTCAAAATGGATTAAAGCATCCATTGAGGTTAGGCATTGAGGATATTATGTCTCAAGTAATTTTTAATAATTTTTAATTTACTGAAACTTCTTTCACGTGAAGCCAAAATTACTTAAAATACCACAAGATACTTTTAATTTTGAATAATTTTTTATTGTTAAAAATTCCTCTCAAAAAAGAACCGTTCACAACTGTGCAGTTTTTTTTATTGTTTATTTGCAAATTTATAATCTACTCAACAGTACAAAACAGAGTAATAAGTAAATGGGTTGAAGGTCAGTTGACAGGAGTTGGATACCGCCCATTGGCGGTTACCAATAATTATTCATCCAGTTAGGTCTTCTGGCTACTGCTTTTTGAATCTTCTTTCACCGTGTTGTGCTAGAAGTTGGTTAACTAGAGGATTTGCATGGTCAAGATTTCGTAATCTATATCGTCTTACATGTGTTTTGATAACATCTTTTACGAATGGTAATTGTAGGTCTTCATGTACTGTTAAGTTTGACACATACCAAAGGGAATTGGTCATGGTACGAAGCATTTTGTACTGATATGTTTGTAAAATTTTCGTGTTTGATGGTTTTGCACAACCCCAAAGCTCAATCCCGTATGTCCATATTGGTACAAGAAGGAGTTTGTTTTCAATAGTTAGCTGCGTTCTTCTAACTAACAATCAATTTATTTCTCTAATTTTGAGTGTAAGCTGTTGTTTTTTAGCCTTAATGTGTGCTTTCCAGATTAATTTCTGGTCCAGATGAATTCCCAAGTACTTCACGTCTATTTTTATAGGAATAGGTGTGTTGTTGAAAGTTATTTGCGGGCATAGAGTTCTTCTAGTGGTAAATGTAATTTGGGTTGACTTGCTGCTATTGGCTTTGATTCTCCATTTGTTCATCCATTGCTCCAATTCGTTTATGTGGTTCTGAAGTTTATTAGATGCCTCTATGGGGTTTTCGTCAGCTGCTAGGATGGCTGTGTCATCAGCAAAATTTGCAGTACCAGTTTTATCAGTTACTGGGACGTCAGCAGTATATAACAGATATAAGTGTGGTCCACTACCTTGAGGTACTCCTGATTGTATAAGTTGATAGGTGGGAAGGGTGTTGTTTATTTTCACCTGGAAGTATCTTTCAGAGACGTATGATTTTATTATTAGATATAGTTGATCTATTAGATTTTTTTTTAACTTAAATAACAAGCCTTCGTGCCATACTTTGTCAAATGCCTATTGTATGTCTACAAACACTACGGCACATATTTTCTTTTCTTCAAAGCTTTCCATGATCTTGTGGACGATTCTGTTACATTGCTGAAAACTGTGCAGTGTTGTAGCTCAGCGGTTAGAGTCTCTGTCGCTATTTCAAGATGCGCTACAATGCTCGAGACCTTGGTTCGATTCCTGAAGTTATTTTTTTTTTACGAAAATGACAAAATTTTTACATGGTGATTTTTTTAGATGGCACATTAGACGTTATGGCAAAACTACTCAGATTAAAAATCTGAAAATCTATAATAGGAGGTTTCTAGAACTTCAATTAAGATTAGGACATGTAAACCGCTTTACTCGATTTTCAACTGAGCGGTTGCTACAGTCCGTTGAATTTTGTGGATTTTGTGTTTTGTTTTATATTTCTAGTTATTACATAGATAAATCTAAATAAGAAAACCGTATTTGACTGCCACACGTCGGAGTAGAGAGTGCGATATCTGTTACTTTCCTATGTGGTCGTAGGAAAATTCTATTTTTCTTAAACTATGCTATGCTATCGGGACTAATTTTGATTTTTCAATAACTATTTAAAATTCACCATATTTATTCGACTTATTATAAGTTTAAAAAAATTTTGCTTGATTTTTAGAACGATATGCGGCCTTTGTTTTGGCTGCCCGCCCGCTCCGGTACAAATTGCAATTAAATGATTGGCCATTAATATCATGTAGAAAACTACAGTACCTATTTATATAATAAAATATTAACGAAAATTTTTCCTACAAGTCTTTTGATTATAAAATAAACGAATTTCAATCTATTTATTATTAAAACTCTGAATCGTATATTTTATAAAAAAACTCAGTAATCACATAACGGACTATTAATAATTTAAATTGCAAATATGTTAAAAATCAAGGCACTGTGAATCATTTGATTTTCTTCATTTATTATCGATACACCAAACATGTATTATTCTATAACAAAAAAACAGCCCTATTACTCCACGCTAATGTCGTTAAGTTTTTTAGGGTTATACCCCAGATCATCGCATCCACATAGCTTAAAAATATCGACTGCTGCAACTATTGGAACTGTCATTTTTGCTTTCATAATTTGTAATCTAGGCGGTATCGGTCATTTGGTTGTTTCCTTTAAAGGTGAGTGATTTATAAATATTTTTATTCAATTTTAAACATTCGTAATACAGAGATACTGTGAACGGATTAACCTGATGTTGGGCTTTTGAAGTAACCGATACGTTGTGGTCTAAATTTATTAGTAAATGAGGTATCCGGTTGGCCAATTTCGGACAAAGTACCCCGCAGTTTTTGATACGGAAATGGCTTTCGGTCGATTTCTCCCAAACTTCGGAAATTTATTTGTCATCCCATCCCGATCAAAAGTGTCCACGGACCCAAGTCAATCCTATGTACAGATTTCGAGCTAGCGCGAGTTTAACCTGATTAGAGCGAACCCGATATATGAGCATTTAACGGCAAGTTAGGTGTTCACCGCTTTACGTTTATGGTTTATATGATGGATATATGCCATAAACACCCAGATACACACACTCGCACACATACATCATCTTTTAGAAGATTTTAGCTTGATTTCTAAACTTTTTTTAAGAATTTATTTTTTATTGACATTACATTTTTCAATCACTTTTTTGTTACCATGAATACAGCTAGACTATGTCCGACATGGGCGTTTCATTAACAGGGTTAAAAATAGTCGGCCACCTTGAAATACATACAAAACTAAATGTTCAATGGAAAAAGAACACCTTTAACACACTAATTTTACAAAGATTTGCCTATAGAGTAATGGCAAAGCGCTCAGGAATTTGGTGATTAAATTTAAAGTAATATACATCTGAACGTTTTGGAAGGTAATTTGATTTTTAAATATAAACTTTGTCGAAAGTTTAAAACTCCTTACAGCATATAAAAAAGTATAAAAAATAGTCTAAAATATATAAAAAGTACAAGAAATGTAAGAAACTACAAAAATACAAAAACTATACAAGAAACATTTAAAAGTCTAAAATACATAAAAGAAATCCACCGAATCATTTTCTGCAAAACTATCACTAGTAATCTCCCTAAAGCTCGAATTGCTATCGAAAATATTTCCGAAAGCATGAGTTTTTTAAAAGTTATCCCGAGTCGAAGACGAGGGCTCTGTAATGCGCCAGCGACTTTTGGAAGATTGATGGAGCTGATATTGCGCGAACTCACTTGGAAAACTTGCCTGGTATATCTGGATGATGTCATGGTGATGGGGAGGAATTTCTAAGAACACTTGGTCAACCTACCTGAGGTTTTCGGACGTTTAAGGAGTGCCAACCTCAAGCTGAATCTCAAGAAGTGCTCTCTATTCCAGTAACAAGTGGAGTTCTTGAGCCATACAGTCTCCGCAGAAGGAATTCAAACAAATGAATCGAAATTACAGGCTATTCGAGTCTGGCCGAGCCCAAAAGATAAACTCGAAGTTGTGTACATATTACCGCCGTTTTGTGGAAGGCTTCGCAGACATCGCAGCTTTTCTTTCATAAGATGACAGGAGATCGAGTCAACTTCCATTGGTCTATTGAATGTGATGAAGCTTTCCGCAGGTTGAGGGTAGCGCTTTGTTCAAGTTCAATCTTGGCATACCAGCGGCAAAAAGAACTGTTTTATACTGGACGCAGATGCGAGCAATACCGGGCTTGTATTGTCACAGGTGCAAAATGGTCAGGAGAAAGTCATCGAAAACTACAGCAGGGTGATGTCTAAGCCCGAAAGAAATTATTGTGTTAACAGGAAGGAACTTCTAGCGATAGTCAAGGCAGTAGATCACTTCCACAGATACCTATATGGAGGGGAGTTTCTTATCAGGACTGAACATGCGGTCCAGAAATGGCTACTAGAGATGAAAAACCCGGAAGGACAGGTAGATGGATAGAAAAACTGAACCAGTACCATTTCAAAATCAAACATTGCCCAGGACGGCTGCATTGCAATGTGGATGCTTTATCTAGAAGACCATGTCCAGAAGCCTGTAAGCATTGCCATATCATGAAAGAGTCGCCGATATAAGACGTACGCCACTAATACCTGAGGATAACTGGACTACCGACCACATGAGACATGACCAAGAAACAGATCCAGGCATTAGGGACTTTCTATACTGAAAAGAGAAGGAACTGACAGACCCTCCTGGAGAGATATTTCGGATAGAGATCCCATCTTCAAGGCAAGGGCACAGTGGAATTTCCTGGTTGTGGAAAATGGATTACTCAAACGGGTATGGGAATCATGGGAGGTCGTCAATTTCCCAATTGGTTTTGCCCAGGAAGAGAATAGGTGAAGTCTTGAAGGGAATTAATGAAGAAAAATCAGGAGGATATCTGGGAGTCAACAAGACCTTGGAGAAAATCAGGCAGAGATTTTACTGGGTCCAATGCAGAGACGATATAGAAGGCTGGTGCTGAAGATATCAGGAGTGCGGCGCCACAAAAGGTCCTAACATTTCACTTAATTTTTTTTCCAAAAACGCAAAATTTATTTATTAAAATTTTGTAAATGGCCTCTACCGGTAACAATAATATTAAAACAATATATATAATTATTAATTGGCCAAAATTGTAGATATTTTCACCGAATAAATATTTCAGACTTCCACTCGAGTTTTACCATATAAAAACGCTTATTTTGGGCATTCAAATACAAGGTACTTTCGATTTTTTAATATTCCTATTCTAGGTAATAAAGGGGCAGAAATGAGCGAAGATATGGCAGTGGCAGTAGGAGGGTTGGGGTTTTTGACGTGCGCTTCTTTGTTTAAAATTAAATGGAGACGCTGGATGAAATTTTGGGAATCGATAACGAATTTTAAAACATACGGAAAACCTGAGGATTTTGATAAAATTAAAGATAGATGTAATTTGTTCTCGATGATGTATAGTCTGTATATTTCTGGAGGAATGTGTGTAAGTAAAAGAAAATAAATATAATAACTATGTTTATAAATTTTTAAACCGGTATATCTCGATGTTTTTTTTATAGGTATACGCAGGCACCTCAATTCTAGAAATGCAATGTGACTTGGACAAAGATAACAATTTTTGTGGTACTTTAACACAAATTCAACTACCGATTAGTGGAGAAATTTCACCGCTTACCATAAAAGTTATTTTTTTCTTTCAATTGTTGGTGTGCATATGGGCTTGTGTGGCAGCTGGAAATTTATTTTTTATGTCTTTTGAGTCCACAGAGTTTCTAATTTGTCATATAAACAGTTTGAAGAAGAAAATTATTGAAATTTTTAAAAACGAAGATGAGGTTACTAGAAAAACTGAATTTGGTTCTTGTGTTAGATACCACAATTTGATAATAGAGTAAGTAATACTTAATATATATACAGGGTGTTTCATAGGTAAATGAACATACGCTAACTGTGGATAAAGGACACTTAGACGAATAAGAAAAACCTATATTTCTTTTATCCCCCGTATTTTTGGAATCAACCTGTATATTTATTTGATATTTGGAAAGCATGTTCTACTCCATCAGGACAATTAAGAGGTGTCTAAGTGTCCTTTATCCACAGTTAGCGTTTGTTTATTTAACTATGAAACACCCTGTATATATAAAAAAAACAAAATTGAATTTAGCAGTAATTTTTCAAGAAATAAAATATTAAATGAAGAACTTTTGCGTATTTGTGATTAGGAAGTGAATAAAAATTATTTTTTTCTATTTTTAGATGGGGCGACGAATTAAATGTTTTAATAAAAAGTACTTTAGGGCATATGTCACTTATTGCAGCCATAGTAATGGGAATGATTGGTAATCAAGTTGTACAAAAGGTAAAAAATAATAAATTTTACCGTTTTACCGCTTAACTATATAAACTAACTCTCCACAAAATATGAGATATAAATATTCAATAAACTTTCTAAAAGGATTTCCGATTCTAATAATATAAAAATGTAAACTTCATTCGTTAAACAATGTTTGCATATTTTTTAAACCAGATTTTCATTTGTAAACCTTTATGTGACAACTCCTATATGTATTTTGTACATCTTTTAAAAAGAAATGTATTGTTTCTTTTTTTAATAACCTTAAACTTTTTTAGTACAAGCCATTAGGAGCGGCAATCTACCTTGGTGGATATGTTATGTCCATATTTTGCTTATCCCATGCGGGACAGAGGATTTGGGATGAGGTAAACATCATCTTTCATCCACCTAAATGTCACCTTTTATTGTATTTGTATCTTTATTCGAAATTAAATGTCAAATTAAATTTCTTGAGTCTGCACTTGATGGCTACTTGAGGAAGCTCGAAGATTCTCACTTTAAATATTGAACTGGAAAAATTATATCGAGTTAAAAGAAAAATAAAGATTTTTTTTGTTAGGTCGGGTACTTCAGGGAGTATGCTCAAACATACAGTTTTTTTCGTGACGTTGTTAATTTGGAATGTAATATATTTATTATTTTAGAGTCTCTCTATCTATGATGCAATCTATGATTCGGATTGGCACAAAGGAAGCAATGAAATGAGGAAAGACCTATGTTTAATGATAGCAAGATCACAAGAACCCCTAACAATCAGTTCCTTACCTCTGGGTACTTTTAATTATGCCTTATTTATAACGGTTGGTAGAATTTGTCTTTTATTTATTTTTTTAAGAAAAGTAACGTGATCTAGATTTTTTATATTCTAACTTATTCTACAAATTCTGTCGTCGTACGATACTGGTATTTAACGTGCCTTAAACCTTATAAACCTTGGTGTTCGAAGGAATGGCCGTCAGCTAATCCTAAACCTAAAACGACACTTATTTCATAAACTAATAGGAGGAAATTAAATTTAAAGCCTCCGAACATGAAGCCTCTCCATAACCCTCTCTTTCTCAGAAGAGGTTAAGTACCTAGGAGTCATCCTTGACAGGAGACTGACGTGGACACCTCACATATATAACCTTAAAAGCAACAAGGGCTCTTTGGACGTGCCGCAGGCTTTTTGGGAAAACGTTGGTCGTATCTAATGGTTTTCAGACCAAGCATTACCTATGCTGCGTTGGTTTGTTCTATAGCTATATATAATAGGGTTGCAAAAAGTGCAACGACTTGCCTGTATGGAAATCACGGGGCGGAGTCTTAGAGATAATACTAGACCTTCCTCCACTACATTTACATGTACGGATCATCGCTCTGAATAATGCCTTAGGCTAACACAGGCCAAATCTTTGAAACCCGGCTAGTTAAAGGGGCATCTTGAGATACTAAAGGTTAGAGTAACCCAATCCATTAAGATGCCCACGGACTTTATGTCTGCAAAACAGGATTTCGAACTCACCTTAGACGTTGTTATTGCGTCTGATAGTAAAGCTGCTCTAAAGGCTCTGAAGTCCACAACTGCTTAATCTAAAACAGTCTGGAACTGCAAACAATCCCTTAAGCAAGTGGCTAGTTCACAACAAATGGTATAAAGGAACTGTCGGAAATGAGATTGCTGACGGTCTCGCAAAAGAAGGAGCTTGTACTCCTTTTATTGGACCAGAACCATTCTGTAGTATACCAAAAACCCGCATTGTAGAAGAAGTCCGAAAATGGGAAAAGGAACTCAGTGCATCATCCTACTGGAAAAATATTCCAGGCCAAAAACAGCAAAAAGGCTAGTACGACCTCTGCTCGTTACGCTAAATTGCTCTTGGAGCTTCAGAAATCTGATCTCATAGTTCTCACAGGAATTCTCACTGGACATGCACTGCTCACTCAGATACAATCTCTGTAAAATGGGCAAAGTGAACACTGGAACATGCAGATTTTGCGATGATCCAGATGAGATGGCGCAACACAGTATCTGCAACTGCAGAGTAATTATTCTCCAACGCAAATACCTGTAACAAGTCTTCCTAGAGCCTGATCAGGTTACAAACCTAGATCCGAAACGGATATTAGGCTTTGGTTTAAAACCATAGTGGAAAGGCTCTAAAAAAAAAAATAATGGGTCGGATACGCGACCAAATGCATTTCACTGTGCGGTTAATTTATCTTTGCGATCATATTCGCTATTAGCCACAGACTGCGTACGCCACATTGGGATGAGCCAAGTTTTAAAGCTGATGAATTGAGGATGCTATATCTCCTGTTCTTACTGTATTTTTTTGTCAATTATAAGGAATAAGAAAAATAATTTTAGATATAACAAAAACTAAATTTCGTTTTTTACTTTATTTATCATTAAAATATTTATTGTTTTAGATGTTAAAAGCTGCATACTCTTACTTAACGCTGCTACAACAGTCTACATCTGCGAAAGAAGATTAGTTCTTCATTTTTTTATCAGATCTGGTTCTAAAATTAGTTCGATTAGTTATTCTTCTATTATATCAGATTTCCAGAATAAAATTCGTTTTAAAGATATTTAGGGTTTGTATTTAGTAATAATAATAACTGGTAGGAAGTATGTGAGGATGAAGCTTAACTGATATCAAATACTATTAAACGAGCAAGGTTTGTATGTGTGTATGTATGTATGTATGTATGTATGTGTGTGTGTCCGGAGGATCTCAAAATCAACTCTTCAGAATTCAATGAAACTTTCAGGGTAGACTAATTCCTATCTAAAACGGCAAAAAATGCAGGTCTCATGTCTGTGAAAATTCGATCTTCCGAGATATTTACAAGAAAAGTTAAGCTTTTAGTTTATTTCCTAGCAACGGCAGGCAACACAGAGATAATATAACCTTTCCTGTTTCTATAGTAAATTTTTTATTATATATTTTGTTGTGTCATTTTGAAAACGACGTTCATTCAATTGTCATTGTCAAAAGTAATTAATTGTCAATAATTGATCATCGATGGAAATCATATATTTTTGTGCGAGGGGTGTTCCAGAGCAACGTTCAGTAACATAGTCGCGGTACATATAAGAAAATAACCTATTTTTGTCAAGGTTTGACTTTATTTAATTTCTGGCGTTTCAATCTGAAAGAATTCAATTTTAAATTAGCCGCTTTTTACAATGAAATAGAAGATTCTATAATAACCTACAAATTTTTACAACTACTGACACGCACAACTCTGGGTAAACGTTAAGAATATGGGGCCGGCTGGGATTTTCATGAAATTTTTACAGATGCTATAAAACATGATAAATCAATATAGCAATCGAAATTTTTGCGCGGAAAAATATTTTTCACATTTTTTTTTGAAAAAATATATATTGGGATACTCACTCCCAAGACAAACAAATTCAGTGCGTTGAAACGATTATTTAACATATTTTTCCGATACAAACGCATACATAACTTTTCTACAAATGCACAAGTAGCAATTTATAACCAAAATAAGCCTGAAAAGTATTAAAAAAGGAAAAAATGTTCATTTGACGAACAAATAATTTGCTTGTCAAATGACAGCCATCTCATAAATTCAAAGTTGAAAGTACAACGTTGCCAATTCAATTTCAGAAATCATGGATTTAGGTAAATATTTAATGGAATATTGAGTAACACTGTTAAAATGGACACTTGTCAAAATGTGTTAAAAATATGTGTAATAGTTTTGGTTTTAATCATCTTTTTCCGAGTAAAATATTCGTATGTCTATGTTAGACTTAATATTGAAACTCGATTTGTTAAATTTAATAAATTTTCGAGCAAATATCGTTTTGGGGAAGAACATCGTAACTTTTTTTTTAAATGAAAAATATAATTGTTTATCGTTATACAAAGTGCATGGTAGAATCAATAATGAATCATTTATATCGTGTTTATTTGGGTACATGTAATTTCAGATTGTGGAATGCACACCAGAAATTCTAATTGCAGTTGCAAGCCTTTGATATTAAAATTGAAATGCATGCGGGTAATTTTTCTTAGAAATTGGAGAAGGAGTGGGAAGTCGGTTTAGGTCAGATCAGGTCAGGTCAGGCCGCAGACTGAACTAACTTACAGTTATATTCCTAGTACACAAAAATTATACACTAGTGAACCTTAAAATCCAGGAATATCATTAACATGCCAAAAAAAATTTGCTATTTGTTTACGAGGATTCGCCGAAATAATAACTGTCTGCCTTCAACGATGTTTTCTGCGTTTAAATCGGACTACGAATAGCAAAGTTTGGGCCCTTCTGACATCATCTCTGTACATGATTTTTGTGTCTACGTATACACGTAATGCCGTTTTCCCATTCAAATCGAATCCACGAAGTTTCTGGCAACGTTACTTTTCGACCTCCCCTCGTTTATGTACTCCCCTCGTATATACTAACGCCATCTATCAGTGACATTTTCAAGAAATGTTTACTTGCGTGTTGGCGACCCTGTTGACAGATGTTAGTGACCCCAAACGAAGTTGACCACCCTGTTGATAGGTGTCAAGAGGGGGCGGGGCTTAAAAGTGGAGGAGTGGGGGTGGTCTATAACTCCGCAATATCTACAACACATCGTAAAGGATACAAATATCAACAATGAAGCTATATCAGATTTATGTCTTCACACAGATAAGGGTAAATGGTCTTTCTAACATTTTATTTACTAGGTAGATACAATTTGACAGGTACAAAACTATTCTATGTTAAGCGAAGTGGATTTATTTCAACAATTACATCGAAATTTTATTTATTCATTTACCGGTACCGTTGTTGAAAAATAAAATACCGATAGAATAAAGCAATTAAACAAAATAAAAATACTTTGATGTATGCCATTTAAACAATATATCACAAATAACTTTTCAGCTTGATTTTTATACAAAACGGATTTTATTTGAATGGAAAACGTGTTTTTTATTGGAGTTAATATATTTTTGAGCAATTTTTGTTTGAGATAGATAAAAAAACTTACGCACTAATATCTTTATGTTGGTGTCAAGAACAGAATTCGAAATTTTAAGCCATTTTTGTCAGATCGAGATAGAAGCGCCAAGAAACGAATCGGATTATTTATTAAACCCTACAAACAATTGGATTTAACATGACCTATTAATATACACCCTGTATATGTATATTGTTACGTACTAAATTTGTTGTGATAGGATGTTGTTTAATTTATTTTATTTTTATTGACTTTTAATTTTAAATTTTAGTACATAACCTATAAAATTATGTTTTATTTTTTGAATCAACTAACCTCGACTACAGCTCTTTTCCTTTTTTATTTAATTTAATTTATTTCTAATTTACTTACTTTATTCTAACTTTTCTTTTTAAATAAATTTAAAATTTATGGAAAATATTTTTATTCTTACCACCTTCGTAAGCTCAGACAGAATGTAAATTCTTACGTTTGACAGAATGCATTGGGCGCCATCTACTATACAGAGTAGAAATACTTAACCTCAGGTATGTTTCTAATTGGCTTGTAATTTTAAAAATCAATAATAACGACTACTGAGATAAATTCATAAACATTTATTAATAACAAAAAAATCAGTAACGAAAAACCTTTTAATTGAATGTGCAACAAATATTTGGTCGAATAAGTTAAGTGTATTTTTATTTACTACAAAGAAAAATTAACAGTTACAAATGAAATTTATTGTTATTTCCTCACCTTATTCTCCAATACTCTAACCTAAGTTATTTATAGGTTAAGTAATTTTTAACCTTCGAAAAATTAGTTATGTGCTTTTATTGTTTTAAAATGTTTTTAAATATCGATATTTAATGAAAATTGGTACCTTTATTTAAGACTAAGTCTTCCTTATTTCTACAGTTATTGTTGTTAAATGGATGTTTTTCAAAAATACAAATGGAATGTTCTTCAGAACGGAAATTGGATAAATTTAGTCAGGATACAATTCGATCAGGATACTCTAGATCTCTTAATCGGGATGCAGGACAGGATGGATAATTGTGGCTTCTTTTCTTGATTTAAAAGTTTTTTCTTCTTTCTTGAAAAATAGCGTCACTTCTTGACAGGTAATGATTTTTATTCTTTTATCAGTGTTGCTTTGACTTGACTTCGTTTGTTTTTTGTCATGCAGAGCGATGTTAACTGTTCAAGAGTTTTAAGCAAAAAGCCTCGCTTGACAGCGAGAAATAGTTTTTCTAAAAGCCCAAGTCGTAGCTTACTAGATTGGAATTTTACAGTTTTTTAACTTAAATTTTTACAAAATTCTAAAATTATTGATTTTTATACAATTTTTAATTAGCACCAAATTATTCTAGAGACAAAAAGAATAATTTTCCTACTTATAATAACTTTATACAAAGACTTTTTATGTTCGTTATTATTGATTTCTTAAATTTCATAAAACTTTATTATTATTTGCCTCTTTTACTGTATTTCTTCAATTGTTCCCAACACTCTATCTTCCCTGATTTGTACTATTTCTCTTGAATTTGAATATTATATATTGATGTCTCATGATATTGAAATTGAGGTTAAGTTTAAAATTTCTTTTTCTCCAAACACTTAATATTTATTTATTCAATAAATACAATGATAAGCGATAAGTGCTACTGCACTTGTTTCGCATGAAAGACATCATAAAACATCATCATCAACATTATAAATATAATTATACCCAAAGACATCTGTATGAACCTTGAACGATCTTCTTTCCAATTAAGTATTCCCTTTTTTCAAGAGCATTATAATAATGTTCTCATTCTTATTATGATCGCAGACTTATCTTAGAATATATTATTATAAATTTTCTATTCAGTTCTCTGCTAGATTATTTGGAAATACCCTAAATCTGTTGATGAAAATCTCCATGTTAAATTTTGACACACGAAATTTTATAGTTTCTTTTACAATTACTATGTTAAAATTAGTTTTAAACATTATTTTTGAAATCACATTCTGTTCTGTGATTATTTAAAGTATAATAAATACTTATTTTATTGGTATTAATAACATTATCTGTTGATTTTTTACTCTTCGTATTGAATATTAAATTTTGTATTCTCTTTTTAAGCTGGTCAATTTAGTTAACCGTTACAGTATATATTGGACTTTTTAAATATAGTATGATGATATCCTATTTAAAAATTTAAACTAGACTTCCAATTATAAAAAATAAAACCTAATTTAAAAAAGTAAAAGATCTAATTAACTACCTCAAAAGGAATATATAATTTCTACTCGGCAACTTTAAAATTATTTTCCTTCCTTTTATTATTGAATTAAATCAATTTATTTGATGATATGCTGTAGTTTTTTATAATAATTTTATCGGTAATAAAAAGCATTTCTAAACAAAAGTAGTAACCAATGGAACATCAATTAATTATACATCATACGTAGTTATAGAAACTCATTTTTTATAAATCAACTTTTGGCTTAGTGAAGTAGTATTCTTAATTCTATTAAATGAAACTAATAAATCGCATCGGTCCATTTATTGGTATTTTCAAATATATAATTGCAAAGTTACTGTTCAACCAGTTCGGCTCTTTAACATGAAGTCCAAAGTTCTTTTTGAATTCCATGCAAATTATGCGTCTGCAGTTTTTTACATCTATTTTAAAAGTTAACAACAATAATTACAAGAAAGTGCATTGGATTTTAATTTTGTTTATATTATGAAATATTAACTTTAGATATTTCCATTATATTGGCATTGCGCTGCTATGGCTAAGTCTTCCTCCACCTATCAACTTTTAATGCCCCAAAACTACAGGAGCTAAGGCTCATCCTCCGATCCTCTACGTATTGGGCCTCAAAACTAGACAGTCCTCTAACTTCAATGTACTTGACATTTGTCATTAATGTATGTGACATCTGTCAACATGCTTCCGAACATTAGGTACCAACATGCGCAATGTCTGACATCTGTTTTATGTCAAAAATATTGTTAACAACCTTGATTGGGGGTTTATGATGACTATATGACTATATGACTATATAATTATATATTAACTAAAATGAAGGGAGTTTGCTGAAGAAATATTTTACAAAAAATCTTTATCTATATAAATAATCTCAACTTTGAAAATAACTTTCTATAATTTTTGTGTTACGTTAACAACTATTGTTTTTTAAATTTGTTATTATGATCATGCCACCACGTTGAAGTGAATATGAGAAATATACACCATAAAGCGAGAAGTTGCCGATTATTTCTGCGCGCTGGCTTCATAAGCAATGCAAAACTTAATCTTAATATTTATATTAATTAACTTTTTAATCAGAAAAATATTCGAATGAGTTAATTTTTGATTTAAAAAGCATATTAGTTTTAACAATTCAGGATTTATTTTTACTTTAAGCTGGTTTAAGTAAAGTATAAACAAACACAAATCGAATAAAAGATTTATTTTACAACGCAAAAAACTGGTCAAGCCATACCATAACTTCTTATACAATTTATTTATAAATATTAAACGTACAATTATTAAAAACCATTTTTGGTCGTGTAAAATGTGCATAATGTAAGTTCCAATAGCTGAATCAAAATGATGATTTATCATTGCAATGGTAGAAAATAGCTATTTGTATTACTAGGGAGGAAAGTGCAACTTTTCCTCCAGCAGGGTGTAGGTTACTGCCCGACGCGAAGTGGAGGACACTAAACATCCAAGGGAGGAAAAGGCACTTTACTCCCGTGTAATACATATGATTTTTCGTCCTATCCACTTATTAAACCTTTTTTTTTGAAAATTTATTTACAGCACAAATAACGAATTTATCAATAATATACGATATGATTAAGCACACAAGTATTATTGTTTATTAAACAAATTTATAAAACATCATCGAGGAATTCCATTAAGAATGTATTTATTTCTTCTCTTGTAAAGGTTTTAGCTTTATTTGGTTTGTATCCGGCATTTTGACGTTTCAAATATGCTATCAACTTTGGATATTTAATATCGATATTGTTCTTTATTTGTAGCATTGAATATTTGGACCAAAGTGTTGAAACTTTTTCCTTGAAGTGAAAAATATGCCAATAAAACATTTTCTGAATAATTATTTATCTTATTGTTTATATTGGGTATATTGTTTTTAATACCTGTCTTTAGATCTTTGTGGTAGTAATGTTAATGACGCTATGTTGGCTTGTTCCTTAATATTAGATGGCGTATTTGAAAATTCAAAGTCACTTGAATCGCTCTCCATCTTTCAAAAATTCAATTATATTCAATAAACGTAACGCACTAAAGTCAATCGTAGTGTTTACCTACTGTCAGTGAGCCACAGCATACTATGATAGTTTTATTCTTAAGTCAAAAAACGTATATAAGAATCCTGAATTTAAAATCGCCGTGTTTACTGTCACTGAGCCACAGCATACTATGATTTTCTTATTCTTAACCCAAAAAAATATCTAAGAATCCTTAAGTTGAAATTTTTATTTAAAAACCTAACGTTAAAGTAACATTCATGTTTAGTTTTTCCAGAATATAGAAATATAGATGTTCTAGAAATTACGGCAACAATTTGAATATAATAGATTCACAAGTTTCATCATTTACAACATACTCAAACTGAGGGGGAGGAAAATTACTTTCCTTCCTAGGGTGGGAAGTATGAGTTTCCTCCCTGATGTGAGGGAGGAAAGTGTGTACTTTCTATAGGGGTAGGGGGAAAAAGTATTTTCAATCGCTGGTTACTAATTTTTTCCATCTCACAGGCAATTTTCGAATTCCATCTCGAAAAACTGACTCGTCTATTGAGGCTATCCAAGATTGGAGACAATTTTCGATTTCTGCGAAAGAAGTGACCCGATGGCCGGCCAAGTCGTGATGCATCCTTCGAAACAACTAGTAATCAGAAAGAGCAATATGTCAGGCGAATACAGCGGGTGCGGTAAAACATCCCATTTCGGCGTTTCCAAAAATTTGTTGTCGAGTATTGTCATGAAGAAGAATAACTACGTGTTGATGTTGAGGTCGATGGCAACAATTGACTGGGCTTGGCGTAGTATTTTTTCTTCTTGGGGTTGTTGTAGTATATCCACTTCTTATCTTCGAAGCAAAAAACTGTTGCCATTGAATCAGCTATTCGCGAGTGAAAAATCGCCTTTCAACGTCTCCATTCCCTATATGATTCATCAGTTGGAGCATCGTTAGTGTAAGCTTCAACAAGGATTTTTGATGCATTTTTTTCCAATTAAAGCAGAAAATTAAAGCCTCCCGCAAATGCTGCTTGCTTAAAGTGTCTCTCCCACTACAGCTAGAAAATAATCCCTAAAAACATTTTCCCCATTAGACTACTTACCTCTAATAAATATTTTAATTCAAAACGTGTTAGTATTCCATTTAACTTTTTTCGCACGTTATTAAAGCTATAAGAAATAAGGAGTAAAATGAGAAAACTTTTCGCAATAAACGTCAAAAGCAAAGCAAGGTTTTTGAGGTAGACTTTATTTTACGAGGGAACCCCCTAAAAATTTCAGAGCACTTTCGTTTTAGCGTTTGACCCCATGCCCGGTGGTCCAACAAAAACTTTTTATGACACTTTCCTTTATAAACTTGCCGACAATTTCTTTCATTGTAATTTTTTCCCAACGGGGTGTTAAAAGTTACATGGGCGTAGGATAGTGAATTTAGTAATATTGTATTTTAAAAATGAGTTGTTGATAATTTTGAAAAATATTTTTAATACGACCATTAGGCTAATCCCAGGAGGCTCTTTCGCCCCAGTAGTGGTGTAGTGCAATTTTTGAAGCCTCCTGTTCATCGCATGTACAACATTGATGAGACTTCAGTGAGTACTACTTCAGTACCTAATCCTTAATTTCTGGCCATGATATGAGAGATCTTTACCTTACTTTTTCGTCTCCGAATCCATATTAAATTCTCAGCCCACTGTCGGGCCACGTTCAAAGCATTATCTATAGCTAGCCATAAATATTCGGGGAAGCAGGAGTTTAGGCAGTTCTTATATGGTAATAGATGTTCCATAGTCTGCACCTCCTCGCAGTCGCACTTGGTGTCTATTCCTTCGATAATCCCCCATTCTGCTAGGTTCATCTTTGTGGGGCTCCTGTTCTAAGGCGGTTTAAAGTTTTCCAATTCGTCCATTCCAAATGATAGCCTGGTGGAGGTTCTTGGCGTAGGGGATCTCTGTATCTGTATCTGTAGAGCAGGGAGGGTGAGTTAATCCCACAGCACTTAGGCGGCCACATTTGACCAATTGTACAGCTTCCCGAGGAGTTGTCCTCCTACGTCATCGTCCATCCAGTCCTTTCCAGACAAGTCACTAGGAGACATATCCTTTATATCGGCAGGTGTAGGCCAAGACCCACCGAACAGGCACCCTCTCATTGACGATAACTCCGGGCAAACGCATAGAACGTTTCGACCGTTTCGTCTTCCTGTTCACGTATCCTGCATATAGGTGTGTCCACTAGCCCCATTGTATGAAGGTGTTAGTTGACAATGGCCAGTCAGAAATCCTACTGCTAGACGTAGGTTTTTCTTCGACGCCAGCTTCCCACGGTTGCCCAGAATGACCCAGAAAAAACTGCATCCCTTGATTTCATCCCATCTCTTTAGAGATTGAGCATGGGTGTAACGTTTAGCTAGTTCCGCAATTGAAGAAGTCGCCAAGCGATAGGTGTCGCTGGGTCCTAAAACTCTTAGTCCAGACGCTTCCCTGGCTAATGAATCGGCAATGCGGTTACCTTTACTTCTGTCGTGCCCTTTAACCCACCTCAGGATAATATTGTTATCTACCGAGGCGTTAGCTAAAGCTTCATGGCACTCTAATACTAGCCCCGATGTAACACGCTGTCTATTCAAGTCTAGTAGAGCTTGTCTGCTGTCAGTGTAGATTATTATGTTTTTGCCAGAAATTCTTTTTAGTTCTGTTTGGACCACGCTGGTATTTTTTCCCATTCCCCACTTAATTCTTAGGCCTAGTGATCTGGCGTAGGGGATATTATATATCTGTTTATTTGTTTTGTTTGTTTGAATCTCTCAGTATGTCCTACCGCTATTCGGCAAGTTGTGGGAACCTCGCATCCAGCCGCTTTGTAGACATATCTAAGTGGTGTAGCCCTTATACAAGCAGTCGTTAAGTACAACGTTTATATGTTTCGTATGTGTGGATCTATTCCATACCGGGCAAGCGTACTCCGCAGTTGAGAAACATAGTGCTTCAGCTGTAGATCTGATCAAGCAAGCCCCCCATTTACTTCCTGTTAGTTTCTTCAGGAGTTGGTTCCTGGTCGATACCTTTTGTCGGGTCTTTTGACACTGGAATTTTGTAAGTTAAAGATCTATCCAGTGTTATCCTTAGATATTTCGGACGGGGTGTATGTTCAATGGCGTTTCCGTCCCGTTGTATATGTAGTTCCCTCCTGGCTACTCTTGTATTCAAATGAAAGGCACACACCTGGGTCTTAGATGGATTAGGTATCAAAGAGATGCTTCTGTAGAAGGTGGCCATCTATGATAGGGCGTTCTCTAGTTTTTCTTCGACTGCTGCGAAGAGTTTCCCCTGAGCCGTGTTGGCCAAATCATCGGCATAGAGGAAGTGTTCCGTATAATTAGGGGTGGGCTGATATTTTGTATATATCGTCGCTGCAGAGTGAAAACCACGTATGTTCGAAAAGGTAAATTTTACAGGAGGCAATAAAAACCGATTTACTTATGATACGTTAGCAATGTAAACGTTTTTATCAAGTAGACTATTAGATGGTGTTATAGGTCTTTTTAAATTAAAAGGTTTCGTGAGGAAGTGCGCTAGGAGGTTTTCAAGCAATAAAACCACTTTCATAAAAAAATGACATACGTAGTTTTCACTTTGCAGCGACGATATTTTGAATATCATTGGGGAGAGGACGCTTCCCTGGGGAAGGCCATTGTTTTGTGATCTCTACCTGCTTTTCCTCCACTCCAAGCTGACATAGTAGAAGGAATTCGATTATTTTGGTTAGTTCGTAATACTTAGTAGTATTATAAACCTTAGCAAGGAGGGTTCTTTGGTTTAAGGTGTAACATGTAGCCGATAGATCCACAAAAACAACTCCGGTTAGATTCTCCTCTTCTGAAGCCCTCTCGATATGTTCTATCAAAGCCAGCACCTGTATGGTCTACAAAATTCTGGATTTTATTGAGTATAGGCCGTTCATATAGTGTAAACAGTTGGCATATTAGCGAAATAGGTCTGTAGTTATTTGCAAGGTTAGGGTCTTTAGCAGGTTTTAATAATGTGATTATCCTTGATTTCCTACATGACTTGGGGATTTGTTTGGTCAGGTAGCAGGTATTTGAGAGATCTAAAACAAATATCACGAATAAGATAGGCGAAACCTGGAATGTCCAAAACTAACGTAATTTGGAGAAATAAAAATATTCTAAAACTGATTTTTTGCATTTGATTTATTCGTAGTCGAATGTGTTACTTGATACCTTCATCATTTTACCTGTGGTGGAAGTTCTTTACACAAGAATTTTAAGCAAAAGAAGTTTGACGACCTACGCCCATGGAAATGTTTACTAGAGAATGGCGTTCATTGTGTATAATTTTTTCCCAGTAGGACCCTACAAAAAACCTCTTCCTGACAGTAAACAGTAGCGTCATCTCCCGGTGGACCTATTCAAATCAGATCTGAATAACACTCTCGGATACTTGTTTATTGTTTTGAGACTCTTTTGACAACAGTTTTGTTCGTGTTGTTGTTATTGTTCTTCGCCGTTGTTGTTCGACGAACTGAGATGGGGATTTTGTCAAAACTGCGTTGGTGTATTTTATGGGATTTGTGTTCTTTGGTTCAACTTTTATTCGAATAAGATGATAAAAAATGGGTATTATGTAATGCCGAGGTTAATCTTTAGGTTTGTCCTAAATAAACGCCGGGCTTTATTGAATTATTTTGGTGTTTTAGGTATACGCTGTATTTCAGTGTCGACCTGAAAAATTGTAGAAAAATTCTCGTTTAAAAAGAATTTCATTAACTTCTTTAGATATAGGTTTACGTTCAAGCTTTAAGGTACTACATGTTGACATTTTTCTGACCGCCACAATAACTAATATTATCAATAAAATTAATTTGTTTTTTTTTTAATTTTATTATTAACTAATTTTGGTCATTTGTAGCATAATTTATCCTAGAAAAAGATACTTTATATACACCAACTTATTTGTTGAAATAATTAATAAAAGAGGTCCTTTAGAAACGTTTATGTTTTAGGAATTTATTTATAATGGAAAACACTTTCTGAAGTAGAACTCGCATCCGAATTCACCTTATTTCATAGGAAATAAAGATAAATGGCGACTGGTAAAGTTCCCAGTGGAAAATTAAATACAATAGCTAACTGTAACTCGCAAAGCGGATTTAACATCGAACGAACACCCCATTCGCTCTGATTGATTTATATCCTATCTATATTTGTACCAATAAAGCATGATATTAGGCACGGGCTTACACCTAGCGTTTACGTTTTATTGTTGCAAATTCCCCCAAAACTCGGGCGTCAGTGAGCCACGAGGTCTTCATGAAATTTTCTAAACCGTGTGCCAGTAAAAGTATATTCTCAAAATTAGTATCGAGTTTGAGAATAAAACAACTAGGTACTTCTAGGATAAAAGCTCTTATAAAGAATTGGATTACATTATTTCAGGATTTTATTGACCAGAGTAATGTTGATAAGTCAACTTTCTGATTATTAGAAGAGTCCTTTCCCTAAAAAAGGTTAGGAGAAAGTAGGCTACTCATCTGGCACCTTTCTAGATGGATGATGGATGAAGTTGTATCAAACCGTTGTGAAAGAGTTATATAAAACAGAGGAAGTCTAACATCGCCATCTACTATTGCTATTCTGAGTGGGGTTAGACTTTCTTTGTTTTATCTAACCGGTTTGATTACGTGAAATTATCCATGTTTATTTAAAATACAGATGTGTATATACAATCATTATTATAAAGTTTTCGTAAATAATTTCCAGATTGTGTATGTACAGTTGCCAGGTCATTATACTACCAGCGCATAGTTTATAAGGTGTCAATTTTATTTGGTCACTGGAACATTGCACATGATCTATGGCCAAAATTATTATTTCTAACTGATATGTACAATCAATAATCCATAATTTAGAGTCCATTTAATACATTATTGTTCAATTATGCACATATCATTAATAAGGGAATGATTAAAATATGACTGTATATTGATATAAAATCACTAAGCAGACATAAATTTTAATCACTCAGTACATAAAATAATTTTTAATAAAATCAACAATAAATCAAAATTTATAACAGGAAAACAGATTGTAACATTATGAATTAAAAGAAAATAATATTTAATTAATTTAAAAACCACAAGAAAAGGTAAAGGAGGAGGCACACTTTTAATGGGATTTCCAACAATGTACGAATTTGATAAAATTTTAGTATATTGTAGATATCGACATTCTGATCAAAAAGTCTCATGGGCCCAAAGAGATCCTATGACCTGTTTCCGAGATACAGTGGCGGGTAAGGGGTATCTTGAAAAACACGAATTAAATGAAAAATACTATAAAGGTTGGTATTTTCTTTAAAAAAGTGATTCAAGCAAGTTAATTTGATCTTTGTCACGTGTCGATTTTTTATGTACTCATAAGTAATATTAATACTATTTATTTCCATACTCTCAACAAAAAACCTCTCCTTGCAAATATTTTTTAATTATTCTAGAATAAAACTTAAATAATTTTATATACCTCCTTACAGGTAAATATCTAAGTATAACTTAATTTAAATATTTAATAAGATACTTCTTAATTTAAATGTTTTCAAATAATTTCTGGTAAAACATTTTCTTCGTTTTCGTGGGGATTACCAATATCTTCAACTCACTCTAAAACATTGTTGTTTGAATATTTGACCACTGCTTGATGTCGGGCATAACTTAAATACCAAACAACACTCAAATGTGGCACATACCTACTATCCCTGCGGAAGAAAATCCCTTACCAGAAATTATTTAAAATATTTAACATTTAAATTAAGTTGTACATACCCTATTATCTCTTTTTTGTAGTCTTGTTAGGTGTTTTCAAGAATCGAGAGAGTTCAGAGGAAGTTTCTGCTCCATTAACTACAAATTCTTTAACAATGAGAACACTTATCCAGAACTTTATCAAAATCTGAATCTCCTTCCATTGGAGACTATCAGAGATCTTCATGATCTTCATGATCTTCATGATCTTCATAATCTTTTTAAAATTCTCAATTCAATGGTTGATTGTCCTCGGCTTACTTGTAAAATAACTCTAAATGTTCCTCAAGTCAATACTCGTAATCATCTGTCTTTTCATATTATACCATTTTGTCGCACTAACTACAGTAAAAACCCATTTTTCCCTAGAACCATGTCACTAGCCAACAAATTGCCGGATTTGGATTTCTTTTGCACAGAAAAACAGATCCTTAGGCAGCCGTCTCAAAGTATTCCAGTTATGTATCCATAAAAAATATGTTGTTTAAGCTTCAAGTTTAAAATGTGTTTGCTATGTGATTGTATTTAAATTGTAAGAATTGTATTAATATTATAAATGTTTTTAAATCTAAAACGCATTGATCTATTTAAGTACTTTGTATAATTTTCTCTGTATATTTCTATTTTTTGTGAAAATGGACAGCTTGTCCGTCAATAAATAAATAAAATAAATAAAATTATTTTTATTTTTCAATTTACCCCTGTACGTAGGTATATAAAATTATTTACATTTTATTATAGAATAATTAAAAACTATATGCAAGTTGAGGTTGGACTTTTTTGTTAAGGGTATGGAAATAAATAGTATTAATAATATACTTATGAGTACCCCCTTTACATAAAAAATCAGCACGTGACATCTTATACCAAGATAATATTGAATTGTTTGTATTATTTTTTTTTTAATAAAATACCATCCTTTATAATATTTTTCGTTTAATTCCTGTTTTTCAAATTAATATTAATAGTAAGAAAAAACTTTAGATTCATTAAAAAATTGAAAATTATAATTAAAATTTTTTTCCTTCCATATTTTCAATATCTTAAATACTCTTTGGAATGGGTAGCAGTAGGAAAGTTTTTTAGTTAACAAGAGTTTTATCGCATGTAGTACCACAGTAAGCCAGATAATAGAATAAATATGTTTATAAAAAATGAATAAAAGTTTTTTCAAGCCAAGAAGGTAAACACTGAGTTGTAAAGAAGTGGTAGAAGTCGATGTACTGTACTTATTTTAGTGTGTTTAAATACAAAGAAATATAGAAAATGTTTAATATAGCCCACTCCAAGACAGAATGGAGCGGGCTAGGGTGTGTTCTCCAGAAATACGCATACTGGCATCAGCTGCTCATTGGCTACTTACTACACTTCATCTCTATTCTCCAATGCTCGAAGGAAAGTAACAGGATTAATAGTGAAAACGTGCAGATTCTTGTCCTATCAGATAGTCAAGCGGCACTCAAAGTAACGTTCAAACTGGTACGGGACTGCAAAGAAGAACTGAGATCGCTAATATGGGTGCCGGGATATCAGGGAATTGCAGGTATCGAGAAAGCAGACGAATTCGCAAGAATAGGTCCGGAAAACCCCAAAACCAACGGCAGAAACTAGAGGTACCAAAGCGTAAAGCCAGAGTGTCGGTAATAAACTGGATGTGGGACAAACCCAAAAACTACTGGAAAAACTTCTCATGAAACAAACACGGGAAAGAGTAAATCAAGGGACCGTGCCACAAAAGAGCGGCAGACCTGTTATAAATAAATAGGAGCCAGCTGAAAATCGTTAAGGGGGCTCCTTACTGGCCAAGCGCTAGTAAAAGGGTACCTTAACAAGATGGGACTGTACAATGCCGACCTTACATGCAGACTGTGCGGTAAGGAACCAGAAACAGTGACACATATACTGTGCAGATGCGAGGCACTGGACAGCAAAAGACATCAACTTTTTGGACAGTCAATGAGTGAGCCAGAACTATACAACTCCCACCCAGTAAAGGACTTATACAAGGCATAAAAGAACTGGATTGGGTACTGTGACAACAGGAAAATAGGTGAAATACAATGGGCCGATAGGCATAAGTGTCACCGGAGATTTCACCCAACAACTAGAGGGTGAAGTTTTTAGTGAATATGCCTGGAAAGGAGACTCTTACAGTAGACATTGAGATTTCAGACTCATAACCTCTTCATAAAGGGTTGTCTTCACCTCCGCATAAATAAAAAATATATATAGCTCTCTTATTTAATATATAAAGCAGAAGCATAAACCAGAAATGGTAATCAGGTCACATAGTGTCTATTCAACACCTAAAGGCCCTAAAAATCTACACATGGTGTATAATAAATACACTCCCTGTATAACATTAGGATATAATAATAAAATCGACGATATTCTGAAGGGGTCAGTTCCTCAAAAATATTTCAAAGAATAATTTTTTTGTCATATTTCGATTTTGTTGGGTCTTTAAAGCACGAAGCTCGTATCTCCCATAGAACGGTGCGGGGATACGCTTGTTAAAATGTTTTTTACCATGCGAAAGTCGATACACCGAAACTTTATTTGCGTTTATCTTGAAACGGGTTTTTTTTTCAAACGGTAGGCGCGATAAGAAGGAAAATTTTCGACAGATTTCAAACATCCTTGTTTGGTTCTCTTTGTTACCCAATTGGTTATGAAATGACTTTTTGCTTTTTGCGTATAACAATTTTGCGCCATCTTATACGGGTTTGTCTGTGCGAATTTGAGAAGTTTTTTCAATCTTTAATAACGGATTGCGCCATTTAATTACCCATTATTTATTTTATCCACAGTTATGACTGTCATTATTAATGTCATTTTAGACAAGTAAACTATCAAATAACACACTAGTGTGTTATAATTCATAACTCACTAGTGAGTTATGGATTATAACTCACGTTTATATTATATAGTAGTATTCTATTTATTTATTACTATTACAAGCAGAATTCACATTGATATTGAAATTAAAGGAAAACGACGGTTTATTCGAATTTGAAGTCATTGTAAAATTCGTTGGTTCATTGGAACCAGACGCTCCCATATCGGTACAGCTGCTGATAGTGCTGGAAGACGCCGACGCATTAGAACCTTGTAATTTTTCTGCAATTTGTATTTTGTTGTACACCGATTCTTCTAGGTATCCTTCTGCTACGGTCGAGGACTTCCATCCTCCGTGACACCGAAGACCTTCTCAGGCAGTGACCGGTGTAGAGCGCGGGTTTCTCCAATTTCAAAAACATTGCAATTCTTGAAGGTATCTTCGACAACGTATTTATTCCCACACACTGGGTGGTACACCTCCCATTTTTGTAAAAAACAAAAAAGCGACTAGAACTAGTATTTTTTGGTCTCAAAGACATGTATCTTTTACACACATTGATCGGGTTGACTTGAAATCCTTCTTCAAGTATGGTGAAACTTCTAGATTTCTTGGTTTTAGTGTCTGGCAAAACTACGTGAAAATATTTTCCTTTTTCTTGAATGTTTTCTATTTTCAAATTGACCAATTCATCGCATCTACAAGCACCGCTAATCCCCATTATCAAAGCCACTTTCAACAGGTACTCGTTGTCGGGAGCTTCGTTCAAAAACTTCTCTATTTCAGGTCGTTCTAATGTCTTGGACTTCTTTGGTTTGTATCCCTGTAATTTGCTTTTCAAAAAGCTCTTTAGTTTGCCATATTTGAAATGTCGATTTTTTTATAAAGGTGAATAGTCGAGCGAAGCATCGAGTATTTGGTCGACAGCGACGATGGGGCTAATTTTTTTTTAAATGTAAAAAATAAGCCAATAGAACATTTTCATGGATACCATTTATCTTCCGTAAATTCATCCAAGACCCAAACATTTTGAACTCTTTGTCGTAAGCATCTCGGGACTTTTCTGGCAAATCAGCATCGCTGCTTCATCCGCTTCCGTCATGATATCCTCAGGAACGTAATTTTCCTCCATTTTCTATACTTTTTTTCTTCAAAAAAGCTTCCCTTTTCTGAAACGAAAACTGACAAGGGTCAAAATTTATTTAAACATTTGCTAACAATGTATCAAACAACCTACTTTGATCAAAATGTAAAAATGTCACTCTCAAGTCATTCTGACATTTATAGGGTACTGAGACGCAAGTAGCTTTGATTTGATCACAAATCTTATTTATTATTATCTCATAAAAAACGATTTCTTCCACTTGTTGGGTAAAACATTGAATGCCACTCGCCTGTTATGTTTCCTAAGTCACTTGAGAATTTATACCTGAATTTATGCCTGACGGCCTCGTGGTATTTTTCTCGCGTGACTTATTTTCTACATAACACACTAGTACCATAAATAACTATTAATGCCTACGTCAATTCGTAGGTTTGTTTGTCTATTTTAATAAAATTCTTGGTTTTTTGCTCTAGGTCAATTTTTGATCGAGCTATCACGCCCACCATCCAAGGACATTCATTTCTCCTTCGAAGCTACAACGGGGGGTTTGCGCATGCGCAAGGAACGCAGTGCGACGGACACAGACCCAAATTAAAACAACAAAAAATTCAGTAGAAAAAAAAATAACTGGATTCATCCACAACGTGTTTTGGAATTCCATTTTTAAATTACCCCTTTTTTCACTTATTTTTGACGAACTGACCACTTAAAAAGTTCTAATAAAACTATAAAAAATTGTACTATTTTTATTTTTCCTGAGCAGTGTATTCAAAATTTTCTTCCTGACGAAGTTACCAGAACTCCGTGTTGAAAGTTTTACCTGCAGAAGTAAATAAGTTGTTTCGCATAAAGTTCGGCAGGTCTTGTTTATTACTAAGCGCAAAACCTGGAAAACTGTTTATGTGTAAAATTACATAAGAAGTTAATTTTCCTAGAATGTGCGAGAGAGATTTCATTTCATTAACTATGAATAGTTGTATCAAACTTCTGGGATTCAGATTTAGAAAATAGCTGTTAAATGTAAAAACATGTTTACTATGTGAGAAAATATTTAGTTTGGCATTTAATTTCTTTGGTCCCCAGCCAAATTTTGGTGTAAAAGATAAATGAAGACAGAATATTCTTATTCCTTTTCTCCCATTTTCATATTTGCTCTTCTATTCTGTCTTGCGATGATCTGTACTTCGGAATTTTTACAACTAAAGTTACCTTCTTGGGTACCATGACATTATTATCCAGTTGAATGCTTAAAACTTGTATTTTTGGACAAACACGTTTCGCTGGATTTATCATGAGCTCATAACTTTTACTGGGCTCGACCACACCAGAGTTTCCGTTTTTTGTACATACCGGAGAAAATTTTGATATTTACTTTATTTTTTGTCTTCGCATCTTTAGAGCCTCTCCAATAAGCCCCATTTGTTTTTCTGAAGACCTCACAGCTGGTTATTTTCTTTGTATCGCTGACATTAACCTAATTCCCTTTGACGGCTTTTAAAACTACAAAAATTACAGAATCTATTTAAGGAATCCTAATTTTATAGGTGAGTCAAATTTTTCTGGACCATTTTAATCTTGTGACTTCTAGAATCACTTATTAAAGTTATGGACAACTTTTTAGCCACACCCAGTATAATTTAGTACGTTGTGAAAAATGAAGAACAAATTCCCGAAGCTATAAAAAACAATTTCAGAAAGACAAAAATTTATTTATAATCAAATTTCTTGTTTAGATTTACCTTCTTGATCTGTTCGGTAAACAAACGACATAAAATACATTATTTTATTTAAGAAAAGTGCCTTTGGCTACATTTTCTTCTTATTCATTCCAATAAATAATTAAATTTCCTTCGGTAAATACCTGCTGTGTAAATAACGGACTTGGGACGTTCAATTAGTTCGCCATATCGGATTAACAAGAACCGTTTAATTGATACCTTCATTATCATTATTGTTGATTAGCGCCCAAGATTCTAACTAACTGTTGATAGTGTTGTTGACTGTGCTTCCTAATAATCCATCCTATCTCATCAATATTTATTCGATTTTCTTTAATAGCCCAGCCTGCCGGAATAGAAAATCAGGGAACATAAACAACAGCAAGTTATATATTTTTTTGACAATTATTTTAATAAACTATATTCTAGTATAAGAGAATGCCGACAGAAAAACAATTAAACCCATTAGAGTTAATACGTCTTCCGGGTTTGGATAGGGTCATTTCGAGAATAGGTCTCGACGTTTCGCTTGCGATCGTAGGAGGCTTCTTCAGGAGAAATGAGTAAGAACGCGGTAACTCAGTAACTAGTAACACATTTTTTAACATGAATAACCTTTAATCATTAATGAACAGTTTGGCTTCCGTGCTGGTTGAAATACAGAACTGAATCTCATTTGCTACTCAGTAACTATTACAGAGGCATTAGGAAATGGATTAGACGCTCACTCAATATATACAGATTTTGCTTTTGATAAAGTGCCACACAACATTATGCGTAATAAACTGAATATATATGGAATTTCTGGTCCAATGCTAAACTAGATCAAAGTGACATAATAGGTCGTATCCAAAAGGTCAAAGTTACCAATTTTATATATTGTGAAATACCAGTGACCTCTGGCGTACCACAGGGATCGCATCTAGCTCCACTGATTTTTAAACTTTTTACAAAATGATGCAGCCTCTTGTTTTATTTCTTGTCTTATCATTTCATTTGCATATGATCTGAAAGCATTTAAAATCATTTCGAATCCTGCTGACTGTCTAGACCTATTTGTGGAGTGGTGCTACTCTAATGGAATGGAGCTAAATGCGTCCAAATGCAAACTCATGACTTTTTCCCGAAATCGAGAGAAAACTAATTACACTTATCTCATCACGGATGAGATTCTTACAACAACTGATACTGTAAAGACATCGGCATCATACTAAACCCTGAACTCTCCTATGTTACATTACTTTCATTGTAAATAAAGCTTTTAGAATGCTCGGGTTTATAAAAAGGAACACTCATGATTTTGCCTCCATCCATACACTTAAAATTCTTTTTTGAAGTCGTGTTAGGTCTCACCTTGAGTACACATCCTCTGTATGGAATCCATATTATCAAATATATTCTTCAAGAATCGAATGACTTCAGAGGAAGTTTCTTCGCCATATTAACAACAAATTATTTAACAATGAGAGCACTTATCCAGTACTTTATCCAAATCTGAATCCCCTTCCATTGGAGACTCGCAGAGATCTTCATAATCTTTTTAAAGTTCTCAATTCAATGGTTGATTGTCCTCAGCTTACTAGTAAACTAATAAATATTCCTCAAGTCAATACTAGTAATCATCTGTCTTTTTATACCATTTTGTCACACTAACTACAGTAAAACCCATTGTTCCCTAGAACCATGTCACTAGCCAACAAATTGTCAGATTTGGATTCCTTTTGCACAGAAAAAACGTTCTTTAGACAGCTCTCTCAATGTATTCTAGTTCTACATCCATAAAAAATCAGTTTTTTAAGCTTAAAGTTTAAAAAATGATTGTATACAGAGTGGTCCTTAAGTAATTGTACATAGAAGTATGTTAGATTCCTCACTTTAATATATTACGATTTGAACCAACTTGCTCTAATAAAATGTTGCTAATAAGGAATATACAGGGTGTTAAATTTTAAGGTTAATAACAAGTATTCTTTTTTTCTAATAAAATAACGTGACTTTAATATTCTTATACAAGAATAGCGCTAACTTAAAGAGCAAAAAAGTTTATCGCACATTTATGCCACAAATGTGGCATAACTAGCGCCCTCTACAAATTACATCGAAGTAGGTACCATATTATGATTTCTTGTTCCCAAAAACCCCCAGTTCCAAATTTTTATGTAGTGTAACGATTGACTAAGTTGACTAACTAATTAAAGAGAATACAAAACTTATGTTCAAAACGCAGAGAAAACATTAAACAAATAATTTTATTAATACCATTAAATAACTATTTATTTTAGTTCAATAAATCACAGGACAGAATGTAATTTCGAAAATAATGTTTGAAACTAATTTTAACGTAGTACTTGCAAAAGAAAATATAAAATTTCAGATGTCAGATTTTAACACGTTAATCCATAAGAGATGTTCACCAACAATTTTAGGATATTTACAAACAATTTAACAAAGATTTCAATAGCAAAATTTAAAGTAATATAATCTCAGATAAGTCTGTGATCACAATAACAATGAGAACATTGTTATTTTAGATGTTTAAATAAAAAGAAATTTTAAAATTAACCTCAAATTTCAATATCATGATGTATCAATATGATTAATTTAAATTCAGCGAAAATACAATAAATCGGGAAAATAACGAACTTAAAAAGTATGTGTGTAAATTTAATATAAGTAGGAATTGTAAATAAATTATATCAAAATCATTCTTCTTGTCTCGAGAATGATTTGGTAATAAGCAAAAATTGTATAAAAATTGATAATTTTTTAATTTTATCAAAAATTTTAAGTAAAAAACAGTCAAAATTTAATCTAGAGAGCCGTGATATGATGGTTTATAAAAACTACCTTTCGCTGTCAAGCGATGCTTTCGATCAATATCTCTTGAACTGTCCACATCGGTGCTCGGAATAAAAACAAAAGAAATTTAAAATCAAAGCAATACTGATTGAAGATAAAAATTAAAAGAAATTTACCTATCACATTAAGTGCTACTGCTAGTAAGTTATGATACTATATTGATTTATTTAATATTCACAGTGGATTTAATTTTCGTGAAGTCAAGTGAGACAACTAATAATTCAGCATATGTTTAAAATTAAAAATAAATGCATATGGATACTTGAAGCCAAAGGTGTACCATAAAAGACTATTTAAAAATGGAGAGGGAAACTTGTGACTATGTAAGTCCGGCTGTTATTAAAAATGTAATAAAATAATTTTTTTAAAGAACAATTACCTATTTAGAAAGGGAAGGTGGATATGTTGAGGCACATGTGCAGTGAAGAAAAAGTTAATTCGCATTTTTTTTTAACATACATACAATGTGTGATATTACATTTTAAAAGTAAACGATTCTAATTAGGTATTTATTATTGATAAATCTTGCAAAACAGAGTGAAAGTTTATTAACTTCATTTAAAAATATCCGTAAACTAAACTTTTATTTGGATTAGACAGCCTGTTTCAGGTATGCAGACACTAAGTTTTAGAAGTGTCATTCTATATTAAAAAAAGATCAAATAAGATGGCTCCGAAAAGCACTGCATTGATTATGTTGAATGCAATTTTGACTTTAGATTCGTGATGAGCGAGCCCCAAAAACTCCTACATACATCTCATATAGATTTGAGGAGAACTTCGAATCGCTGACCGCCATATTTTTGTGAATGAAGAAACTTAAAGTTAAATCAAGAGAAGAAGCCCGATATTTGTCTCATCTTTGTTCCTGTTAAACTTTGGGTACCATTCTATTTATAATATTGATGATGATGTTTTATGATGCTTTTCATGCGAAACAAGTGCAGAAGCACTTATCGCTTATCATTCATTGTATTTATTGAATAAATAAATAAATAAATAAAATTGAAACTATCCAGATCCATTTGTATCCTGTTCCTGATTTTGATTCTTGGAAGATATTGCATCCATCCCAATTGAATTGACTAGGAAAGTAACCAGAATTAGAAATAAAATCTAAGTCGTATTAAAGGTACCAATTCACAAAATTAAATATCGATATTTAAAAAACGTTTCAAAATAAAAAAAGGCCACAAGTTTTTTTGTTTAATTAGGTTAGATTATATTTTAATTAATAACTAAATAATTTAGATTAGAATAAGGTAAGAGAGTAATTGTAAGATTTGTATTAATTATTCTGGCAAATTATTCTCACATGTGAATTATGTTATAAAGAAACTGCGTTTTGTAGTATACAAATTTAAAAATTTGTCAACATTTTTACAAATTAACCATTTAAAAATATTATATTATGCTCTTGTTGAATCACATTTATATTACGGACCAAGGGCGGATTTACGGGGGGTACAGGGGGTAATTACCCCCCCCCCCATGATAGTAATTTATAAAAAAAATTATAAAACATAATACACACAAAACTGTTTTACATCATAAAGAAAGTGGCGCTTCTTATAACGCGATAAAAAAAATGTATGCAGCTTCCTTATTCTACTAGACTTTTAATAGTAGCAGTTTAAAAGTGTTTTTTTTGTTTTAACCATTTCTAAGTACTTTCCTAGTCTCCTTGTGATTATAATTTAGTATTAATAAAGTTTTTTTTAAACAGATCGAATTGAAATTTATTGCAAATTGTTAGGAAAGGTGTTTAGTTCAGAAGTAGAAAACTTTCGAGAGTGGCGTTTTTTTCATCAAAAAGTGAGGGAAAAAAAGAAAATAAACTTGCGCAATCGATAAATTATCCTTTGTTAATGAATTAATGTTAAATACAATTTTTCATGAGAATAAACCCATCCCGAGTTATAGGGCGTAAAAATTACGATTTTCACCATAAAAATCGTACATTTCTAGTTTTTTAAATATAACCGAAAATCTGATATTATTACGTAAAAATTTATATGAACTAATTTTATGGCCTTGAGCTAACAATTAAAATAATTTTTTTTATTTTTCTACGATTAATACGAAGGAAACTCTGGCAATTGAAAAATGGGTGTTTTAAGAAACTGGATCGTTCTAGCGCAGGGGTTTTCAAACTGTGGTACATGTACCACTGGTGGTACATTACAATGTTTTAGTGGTATAATTTAACATTTAACATTTTGTTTTCAGAAACACATATATTTTTCTTCAAGTTTTTGACTTTAACGGCTCTATCTTTAATATTGAAATGACGACTTTTCCAAAAACTTCGAACAATTTCGCGACACATTGATTTTGAACGGCGAAATGCTTTTATGGTGGTACATATATTTTTTGTTTCATATTTATGTGGTACAAAATTTGAAAAGTTTGAGAACCGCTGTTCTAGCGTAAATATCTGAAAAAATATGACTTCCACAAGAAAATGTTTATAACATCTTAATGGGAACATTTTAAGACCATCCAGAACCGTTTAACATAAGCAGAAAAAAAGTTATGGACAAAATAAATTTTTTTCAATTTTTTTACGCTATTTTTTTATCGCCATTTAGACTGTGGTATTTGACAAAAAAATCCTTTTGCAGAAAGTCGTAACATATGTTTTTACAATTTTTACAATTAGTAATTTTTAGCCCTATGGATAATTATTTTTTAAGTTTTGGTCTGTTAAAGTTGAGCTAAATTTTTGTTTTTTATGACATTTTCAATTTTTGGTCAATACCGTGAAAAGTATCGATTTTTGAAAAAAAAATTAAAGAGACAAGGCTTTGGGCAAATGTTCTTCCGAATAATTACCATTTTTTTTATCTTTGCGTTTATAACCGTCAATGTCATTTTTTCGGGTCAAATATTGAAAAAACGGTCATTTCAATGAAAAAGTTTGTCATAACATGATATTTCGGCGATATCCTAAGCTTTAAAATTGATTATTCTACATTATTTAATATTATCAGCCAAAAAAAGTTACGGGCAAAAAATACATTTTTTTTAGAAATGTACGAATATTGTGGTGAATACCGTATTTTTCTGCGCACTATAACTCGGGAGGGAACATTAATTCATTAAAAAAGGTAATTTATCAATTACGAATTTTTTTTCTTTTTTTTCACACCCCCACCTGCCACCACTCAACTATCGAAAGTTTTCTACTTCTAGACACCGTTACTAGCAATTTGCAAAAAAACTTTCTTGGACTACTTGGTAAGTTTTTCCCCTCCCCCATAAAAAAAAGCTAAATCCGCCCTTGTTACGGACTCATTGCTTGGGGGTTTGCTGGAATAGTTCTTCTAGAAAATCTACAAAAAATACAAAAGTCCATTATAAAATATATGTATAATAAACCTCGATCTTACCCTTCTGAATCACTTTATCAAGAAACAAAAATATTCAACATGTACCAGCTCTATGCTAAAGTTTTATTGTTAAACCATTACTCTGTTACTATACCCCGAGTAGAAAAAACAATTGGACAAAAATGTTTTACATATTTAGGTCAAGAATATATAACGATATACCCTCGGATATCAAAAAAATTAATTCTCGAGCTTTATTCTTAAACTTCGATGTAGCTTGTTATAGTCTAAAAATTTAAAAAAATTTTTTTAAAAAAATCCTTTAAATTATAAATTATATCTGTAAATTACTGTTTTTTTTTCTTGTAATTCAATTTTATTATTTGTATGTTGTTTTACTGTTTTTATCTTTTATCTTATAATTTAGTTTAAATATTTGTTTATTGTACAGAAAAGAAAGTCATACCCACGCTCAGGAAATTCTTTTGTGGGTGTTTCCATTTTTTATTTACATTTACATTTACATATTTCTATATTTCAATTATATATATTCTGTGTATTTTCTCTTTGGTAAATAAAAATTATTATTATTATTATTATTATTATAAACTAAAAGGTTAACCGTCATTTTTATGATTATTAATAAATGTTTTCATATTTACCGTGTCGTTATTATCGATTTTTACAATCACGCGGCCAATAGCTGAAGCACCTGGGATTAAGGCTCTCAATTTTTCTACTGGAAAGTAGATGGCGCCCAAAATTATCAACAACAAGTAATTACATTCTGTCTGAGATTACGACAGAAGGCAATAAAAAATCAACAGTAATTTAATAGGTTATGTACTAAAACTAAAATTAAAAAAAATAAAATAACGAAATTAAATATTGAACAAAAGTAATTTTTCTCTTTTACACAAAAGATAGTACGTAACAGTAGACGTATCCAAAAACGCTAAATTTATTGCAAATATATAATAAATCTTAAAATTTAACCTGTGTTAAACCCTGTATATTCCTTATTAGCAACATTTTATTAGAGAAAGTTGGTTCAAATCGTAATATTTTTTAAAGTGAGGAATCTACCATACTTCTATGTACAACCCTGTATACTATACCTTATAATTTCTAAACTGCAAACCTTAGTTTTAAGTACTTTTTTATAATTTTCTTTGTAAATTTCCTTTTTCCTTTTGTTTTGTGAAAATGGACAATAAATAAATAAAGTAAAATAAAATATTTTGATTATTTTGAGTTTCCTATTTATTTTCACATATACAGGGTGTATCAACGATGCATGCGTGGAGGATAGCTGCTTTCCTTTTGAAGATAGGAAAAAATGTTTCAAATAAAAGTTGTAGATAGCAATGAAAGCTATGTTCCAAAAATAACTACCAACATACAGGGTGTCCCATAAATGTGTGACTTATCAAAGTTATGTTTTTTTAAATTAAACACCCTATATATTCTTACTCGATTGAATTCCTTTGGAAGAGTGCTTCTCAAAAATATAGGGTTGTATGGGTTCATTCAACACCAAATATCTCAGTTTTTTCAAATAGAACACCCTGTATATAGTGCCATACCAGAATAGTCAACACTATGAGCTTCCAGAAAATATAGGGTTTGCCTACTTCATTTTCACCGGAAATGCATCTAATTCTTAAGGAAAGTATGAAAAATGTCATAAAAGCAATAATAATATTTTTTTATTCAATGATGGACAAACGGAACAAAATAATCTCAAAAAAATGTAAAAAACTGTCATTTTACAGTAGATGTTCAGACAATCACCCGTTTTGAGCTATGCATAAATTAAGTCTATCTACAACTTCAGTTAAAGTTCATCTTGTAGTAGAGCGAAGAAATCCTCTAATTCTTCCTTCAGCGTCCTTCAGCGTCGTTGGTTTGCCGCTAATTTATTTTTTTGCTCACTTCTTGTGTTTCACATTTTCTGTTTCCACAAACCTCTCCTTCGAAAACTCTCGAGTCGCATATCGAACTGCATACATTCTACTGGCTAAAAGCAGTTTCTGTAACATCTATCCGGAATGTAGATCACTTTATCAATTATATCAAATCACCCTTGGAACATTTTAATGTTTCAGGAACTGTCAGCAAAGATGACATTTTATTATTGAAGTGAATTTATAATTTAAACCATAATATTTGATGTAGATCATGTTTATCATTTCTTCGGTGGATATTTTCATTTCGAAACGAGAAAATATTAGATTTAAACTATAAATTCACTTCGTTAATAAAATGTCATGTTTGTTGACAGTTCCTGTAACATTCAAATGTTCCAAGGGTTATTTGATATAATTGATAAAATGATCGACATTGCGGATAGATGTTACAGAAACTGCATTTAGCCAGTAGAATGTATGCGACTCGAGAGTTTTCGAAGAAGAGGTTTGTGGAAACAGAAAAAGTGAAACACAAGAAGTGAGCACAAAAATAAATTAGCGGCAAACCAACGACGCTGAAAGAAAAATAGAATTAGAGGATTTCTTCGCTCTACTACAAGATCAGCTTTAACTGAAGTCGTAGATAGACTTAATTTATGCATAGCTTGTTTGTTTGTTTGTTTGTTAATTTTAACGTCTCTTTTCTGACCTAATGACCTAAACTGGACGGGACCTACAGCTTATCGTGGGCTCCGAACCACGGTCCTCAATCATCTTAAACCCAGGACTATGCCTTTGTCATGCAGGTGATCTACCGACTAACAAGTGTGTAATTGTGTCACCAACCCCTATCAGTTCCACGAGATATCCGATCTCATCCGGCCTGTTTACCGGCGTGAATGAAACTGCGTATGACGCAAATACCTTTTTACACTTGCCCAAAGTCTTATCTGACTTTAATTCCACTTGAATACGCAGGATTCGAACTTACTCCCCAACACTGACCAAGCTGAATCGGCAGACGCCTTACCAACTAGGCCACCGTGTCCGGTTATGCATAGCTTAAAACGGTTGATTGTTTGAACATCTACTGTGAAATGGCGGTTTTTTACATTTTTTTGAGTTTATTTTGTTCCATGTTTGTCCATCATTGAATAAAAAATATCATTATTGCTTTTATGACATTTTCCATATTTTCCTTAAGAATTAGATGCATTTCCGGTGAAAATCAAGTAGGCAAACCCTACATTTTCTGGAAGCTCATAGTGTTGACTATTCTGGTATGGCACTATATACAGGGTGTTCCATTTGAAAAAACTGAGAAAAAAATGATCCCGAGTTTTGGTTGCCCCTGTATGGGAAAAGTGCCATTCGGTAAATTTATGAATATGAAATGAAATCAAAATACACCATTTTTGAGGATATTTGGTGAAAAATTTTTGTTATTCCTAATTATTGATTTTGAGATATTTGGTGTTGAATGAACCCATTTTGGGACATAAATGTGACCATAACTTCAGAACCACCTGGTATAAACCCATACAACCCTATATTTTTGAGAAGCACTCTTTCAAAGGAATTCAATCGAGTAAAAATATATAGGGTGTTTCATTTAAAAAAACATAACTTTGATAAGTCACACTTTTATGGGACACCCTGTATATTGGTAGTTATTTTTGGAACATAGCTTTCATTGCTGTCTACAACTTTTATTTGAAACATTTTTTCCTATCTTCAAAAGGGAAGCAGCTATCCTCCACGCACGCATCGTTGATACACCCGGTATGTTAAAACGTACTCACTAAGTGTTGTATTTTAAACAACTGATTTAAAGGGACAGAAAAAACTGTTTAGCTGTTTTTATTAGAACGCAGGAAGCTTTTTAAATTTTAATTATGGCGCGTTCAAATTCGACGACGCTGCCGCATAATTCCGGTAATAATAGATGTACAAAAAAAGACAAAAATAAAATAACTTCCCCGAGGTATTTAAACCAATATAGTCGGTCAGCAAAGCCAGATTTATTCGCAAAAAAAACTATGCGCCGTGCAGCTGTAAATAAAGCTCAAAAAAGTCCTAAACTTTATCCCGTTACAAAGGAAATATTGCGATGAAAGTTTTTTCTATTGTTTGAAATTAGATTCACTGCGAGAATATTGTGGAATTGTTGGGAACAATTAGAGATTTTTACTCTAAACTTTTTGTATTGTTGATTTTTTACTTTGAACCGTATTTATTTTATTAAATATACCGATACAAAATGAAGAATACATTGCTATAACAAAAAAAAAATTGGAAATTTAAAAACCATTTTTATGGAACGAATTCGCAATTCAGTATTAAACAAGATCGAAATTATATAGTTTGTAGAGGTTACGTGAACTTTTTTATCTGCCTACGCCTTTTTGCGAAACTGTATGAAAAAATATTGCTAAAAAGACTAAAACCTATTATAGAAGAAAAGAAACTAATTCCATCACACCATAGAATAACTAATATTATCGAAAAAAAAGTTAGCTCTATTGTCTTCCTTGATATAGAGTTTGGCATGAAGGGCTCAAACACAAAATGAATCGATTATTGCCAAAACAGTATTCAGAATTGTTAGCATCACATATATCAGAAAGATACTTTAGGATTAAACAGGAAGAAGCATGCTCTAAAATTAAAGAAATTAAGTCAAGAGTACCAAAGACAAATTTGCAAGAAGTTACGAACAACGACTACACCAACAAGTGACTGTCGAGGTCTTCAAGCTCCTGGACAAAAGTGATCAAGCAAGAAGACTCAAGACGAAGAAGCCCTTTGAGTTAGTGAAAGTGACAGAAAAGCGAATACACGTTAAGTAAGGTGTAAAAAAATCATCAGAAGGTACACTAGTGAGTATTAATTTAAGTTTGACAAAAATTACTCATTAATCGTTATGTGAACAGATTATAATATTAACAAATGCCCCGTAAGGAGTATTTTAATAAAAAAAACGCATTTTTTGAAGCCAGGTTTAAAAACCAAGTGTATTAATATATCCGTCCTGTATATAAGAGACTATAATCTTTCCAATAATGTCAATTAACTATATAAAAGTTGACGATGTCTTTGAAGGCTACCTATATATATGGGAAGTGGAAAGTTTCCAAAAGTAACTGGGTCCCCAGGGCATTCTTTCCACAAATGGCGCTTCCCTCCAAGAAAACACCTACACTGCCTCTTTGGAATACGAAACAGAAAACTTTTTTCAACAAAAATTAAGTTTTCGGTTAGGAAACTTTGATGGGATGGGTAGAGATCAGGTGTTGCGTTTTCGTGGATTATTATTTACGGTTTTTGTATCAGATCAAAATTCGAAAACTTTAGAGATAATTCGGGTTGCGTGTTTACACAAGGCGTTTTCCAATTTCATTTGCGGTTATGATGATATTGAATGATGAACACTTTCGTTTATTTTTTGGCGAACAAAACTAGAGATTGGGAAAGATTTAAAATAGGTTTGCAAGAAAATATTAACTTAAATGTTAATTTAAAAACACCCGAGAAATTATAAGTAGAAGCTGAAAAATTCACTAGACTAATTCAGGAAATAGCTTATAAGAACACAAAAGAAATTACTTACATTACCAAAGGAGTTAATTACTCAGCGGAAATCAAGGAACTAGTCAGGGAAAAAGAAGAACGAGAAGAAGATGGCAACAATCAAGAGATGCGGCTGATAAATCCATCCTGAACAACAAAACACAAAAGCTCAAGAGAGAAATCCAAAGACTGACAGATGATTCAATTAACTTATACATACACTACCTGTAGACGAAAAGACTGAGTATGGAAAGCAACCAAAAAACTAAAAGACCTATAACTTCAATTCCGCCGATCAGAAAAAATGCCGGAAATTGGGCCAGAGGTAACAAACAAAAGGCTCAGTTGTTTTCCGAACACCTTGCAGAGATTTTCACACCGAATAAAAATTAATATGTATCCGAAAAATCCCAGGATTTGATTTGATCACGGGTGAAATTCTGAAACAGTTTCCTAAAAAAGCGATAGTAATGCTCACTTACCTCTTCAATGCAGATTATATTGCCGAAGCCAAGCTAACTACTAGGAGGTGTTACATCTTACAGACCTTTTTTTTGTGGTGGAGTGGAAACCCTCATGGGTATTGATAGCTTGGTGTCCATCGCTTATGAGCCAACTAAAACCACTCCTTGCCCTCTCTTGTACTTGGAACCTTCTTGGAGACATAACCTCGAGTATAAGCGGCGTGCTGCATTGATGTCGTCCTTTTAGGCATTTCTCGTTTGACGTTCTACCTGTTCTTTTCCTTTCATGATCTGAGTTATTGCATTCGAGATACTTTTCCATAATGCCGGGTTTCCCAGCATGAGAGACACAATAATGCCTGGAGTGAGATGTTCTTCTAGAGACGTTTCTAATTAATGTCTATTGTTATGCCATTTTGGGCAGATGGAAATGATGTGTTCTACTGTGTCTACTTTTCCGCAATAGACACACACATCGCCTTGTGTTTTCTTTATTCTAAAAGCCTATGCTCGATATAACCCATGCCTTGTGAAGAAAGTAGTTCGTGTTTCTGTGACCACAGCTGTACCATGCTTGTATTGCGCGACGTTTTCTGTACGGTTCCATTGTGCCTGCCAACGCCTCAGGGTCTCTTGATGTTCTCTTTTTTGTTTTCTTTCTTGTCGCCATCACCTACATAGATAAGCGTTCTTTCTTTCACCAGTACCTCGATAGGGGGGACACCTGCGATGACGCATGTTGTCTCGTAGGACGTTATCCTGTATGGTGCGATGACCCTGAGGAGCATCCTTCTTTGGAGTCTGGATAGCATGTCCGTGTAATTTTTACAGAGATATGTCCCATCTTCCGATTATCTCTAAACTTTTCTAAGACCAAAACCGTTAGTAGAAAACAGCGATATAATCCCTAACCATCAGTTCGGTTTTAGACAGAACCATTCAACTATTGATCAGGTGCATCACATTACTGATGTAATTGAACGAGCTCTTGAAGAAAAACTGGTCTGTTCAGCAATCTTCCTAGATGTTTCGTAGCCTTTCGACAAGGTGTGGCATGCAGGACTAGTGCATAAACTTCATAGAATACTATTGAAACAATACATAGAGATTTTTGCATCATATATCACAGACATATTCTACAGAATTAAACAGGAAGATCCGTATTCCGTCTTGAAAGTAATAAATGCGAGTGTACGTCAAGGTAGTGTGGTAGGTCCTATCCTCTATTTATTGTACACTAGCGATACTCCACGACTGGAAGATGTAAAAATTGCCACATTTGCAGACGATGCGGCACTCCTTACAGTATCAAGATCCTATATAAAATTGCAGTCAGCTACTAATACAATACTTGAATGGACTAAACAATGGAAAGTAAAGCTTACCAACAAAAGACTAGTCAATCCACCATCCCTATATATCGGTGACAACCTAGTAACACATAGTAACAATGCTAATTATCTTGGCATTACTCTTGACATTCTCAGATGGAAAGCGCATGTAAAAAGAAAGAACCGAACTTGGACTAAAACATAAACAGCATTATTAGCTTATTAGAGAACATTTGCTATGGGGTTGTGCCAAAGATAGCATTTAGTTCGAAGACTAAAGAGGACCAAGCGATTCGAATTCCTCTAAAGCTGTGTGTTTAAAAAGCAGTATAGTGCGCGGGTTTGTGTACTTATTATTGTCAGAACAACTTAAAGGACATCGTTGGATGAATTTTAAAAGTATTTAGTTTTAAGATTTTTTTGATCAATTTTAATATCCCAAGCAAAAATATATATTGACTGACTTTTAATATCCAGGCCGTTGCGCTAGATATTATTCAACAACCCTTTTCACTTTACTTCAAAACACATTTAAATTGGGTTCAGCTCTACCGTTTCAATCGTTATATTATCAATCAAAAGAATATCAGGGATATTGTCGATATCGAGATGCTTCTTCTTACAATTCTCTAATTTTATTTTCCAAAGTGATGCACTCGTTAGAGCAAAATGATTGATTCTTTGCGTCGAAAAAGGAACTCAGTTTTCATCAAAATGATCGAGTGAAATTTGATTATAAGTCGAATGAAAATAACTTCGAAGGGCGGAGATTTCTATTTGAAAAAATTAGATTTTTTGTGTTCTGATTAAATGTTTAAAACGGGAAAGGAAAATAAATTACTTAATTTCGCACTTAAGGGTATCATATATAAGTATAAAATATCTAGTGCATTCTGTGAGTCGGAAAAAACGTCGAAAAACACAAATATTTTAAGCAGCCTCTCCCCCCATTTTCGAGGATGCTGACCGTGATGGCGGTGGTTAAAATTCTGTTGGAGGCTGCCTAGCTCCTCAAACGGCCAAAAAACACCCCTAAAATGGGGGGAATCGCGTATTCCGCATATTCCATCGGTAAAATATTCCCTACCCCCCGTTTTCGAGGATGTTGAATAGGATGGCGTTATACAAAATTATTTTTGACTTGACCCCATCCCTGAAACGGTCAAAAATCACCCCCAATATGGGGGAATCGAGTATTCCGCATATTCCATCGGTAAAATATTCCATATCCTTCGTTTCCGAGGATGCTGAATACGATGGCGCTATTTTTGACTTGACCCCACCACTCAAGCGGCCAAAAACCACCCCCAAAATGGGAGAATCGTGGATTCCGCATCTTCCACCTGCAAAATTTATCTTCTTCCTAGTTTTCTAGGATGCTGAACGCGATGACGGTATCGAAAATTAGTTTCGACTTAACTTACAAGTGCTAATGGTGTAATTTAACAAAAGAAATGGTAGTAGTAATTCCATTTGTTTTCTTGTTTACAGCAAAAAAAAATTCACCCTGTATAGAGGGCGATTTTTGGCCATTTGGGGGTGGGACTAAGTCGAAAATAATTTTTAATACCGCCATCGTGTTCGGTATCCTCAAAAAATGTGGGGGGGGGGAGGTGGTTTGGTTGTTGCTTAAAATATTTGTATAGTTTTCCGACTGACAGAATGCACTAATCTAGTTTTTGAATGCCCCAACCAATCATTCAAATTTAAAACAAATTTAAGCAAACCATTTATTATTTATCACTTCGGATTTAATTTATTCTAATTTTGTATAATCTCTTAATGTGCTTATACTAAGAATATTTTATACAAGTGACATCTTTTCTAATTCTAAGAGCAATCTGGTCTGTTACTTTTAGTTTTATTTTTTAAACTCTTCTTCAATATATCTTTAAATTAAAAAGAGTTACCAAGCAAATCTGTTAATAAAATATACCCTTCGATATCTTACAAGTAAAGTTTGTCGTTTTCGTGGTAACGCTAAGTGCCCGCTTTGTGTACACACCGTTAATCCTAAATTTTGGAAAGCTCTAGACGAATTCCCACACATTTTCAAAATTAATTTGCAGAAGCACGTACTTAACTTTCGCAAAGAGCTTCAAGCTCATACAACGATCAAGAATTATAGTCTAGAGCTATATGTACACTAAGAAAACCGCTCGTATAAAGTAGAGCGAGAGCAACTTCGAATTTGATAGATTTTATAGATTTTTATTAACGTACAGTAAGTATGGAGTAGTACATAAATTATTTTTCATATATATTAATTTTTTACTTACAAGTTATTATTTGCCTTTTTCGTATGAAAAAACTTGTAATAACCCTTATATTATATACCAATTGGCTTATATTATGCACTCATGTTGGATAATTAACTTGTAACTTAACTTTTTAAACATTTCTTTAAACTTTATTGGATGGACGGAATTGGCAGACATGTTCTGGCGAGTAAGATTTCCTTACTACTATTTTGAGTTATTTTTAATTTATACAAATTTGAAACATCAAACAGAAACTAATTTGGCTGGTTCCAGGGCAGTACATATACAGGAGGTCGAAATGTATCGTTGCCAAAAGGGCTCGGCAATTATTGGTCCAACTTTGTTGTTACTGGTCCGATTTGAATGGGAAAAACAACATAGGGGAGATTATATACGTAAACAAAAATCGAAAATGACGCGGCCATGAATGGGAAAATCGACATAGTAGTATATAGAAGTTCCAGATTATATTGTAAATTTTTATTGAGAATGATTTGATACAACTAGATTAAAAAAAAGTATTATGTAATAAAAACATTAGCGTTTTATGATAAAAAGCAGCAAAAAAAACAATTCACACACGGATAGACAAAATTGAGAAGATATTTGTAATGTAAATACTCAAACTGATGTGGAATTTGTTTTTGTGGACTGAGATTTTAATTTTTCTTGTAAAAAACTGCAAAAATCCTTAAAGAATTCGACATTTTATACTATTTATCATATTCATAAGAATAAATATATTTTTTCAATTTTAAACTTAAAACCATTTTATTTAACTCAGTTTTATGTTTATCCATTTATTTCAGCACTGTTAAACTGTTTCTTCAAAAAACTTTGACTATTTAAAATGTTTGATGAATAAAATTGCATCTTGATAAAATTGTCGAATATATTTTATAGCTTTTAATTTTTATGATGTAATTAAAATTATCAACAGTCATTTTAATTTATGTAACATTTTAATTCAACCAACAAAAAAATAATAAAGCTTTCTAAATAATGTTTTAAATGATTACCTACAATTTTAGTACCTACATTAAAATTATAGGTATTTATTTGTTTGTTGAAATAAAATGTTACTTAATTTAAAATGATTGTTGAATAAAAATGTTTGTTGATAATTTTAATGAGGCGTTGTAGTCAGCGGGTGCTACTAGAACTACTAAATGAATTTGGCAGCCTAGGGGATGAACTCCGTTTAACGGCAAATGTTTGTGGAAAGTGTCAGGTGTCAGTCAAATTTGTTTTGGTTTTATTTTTATTCATTTTGATCCTGATCTCACACTACAAATGCAGCTTGTAAGTCTACTCTTGTATGACGTCATTGGAGCATTTGTCCTATTTACCTCAGAACAAGTAGGACATCTACGGATTACTTGTTTCAAATCCAACGTTGCCAAATTACTTATTTTGTAGCGCCCGATGACTCCAGCAACCAACATTACAATCCCGAATAAACGGACAAATAAATGAAAATATTTTTAATGTAGATATTAAAATTTTAAACAATCATCTAAATACCTTATTAAAAATGTTTGTTTTTCTTTTGTTGTTGAATTAAAATGTTACATGAAATAAAATGACTGTTGATGTTCAGAACCTACATTTAAATATTATATGTAAAAGGTCACTAATGGAAATATTTAGTCAGATTAATTTTAGGAAGTTCCACTTTTATTCAGTAAATTTAAACATTCTAAATTATTTCAAGTTATATTTTAAATAGGTCAATAGGATAAATTCTAAAATGTAGTTTTAAAATATTTATGTATTTTTTGAATTGTTTTTTTTATTTACTTTTTAAATAACTAGCAGTTGTATGTAACTAATTTACCCGTTTCTATAACATTTTAAGTACTATTAGACTTATTAGACTTCTTCAAAAAACTTTAACTATTTAAAATGTTTGATGAATAAAATTGTATCTTGATAAAATTGCGTAAGTCAAATATATTTGATAGATATTGTAACGGTTGACTAAGTTGACTAACTAATTAAAGAGAATTCAAAGCGTATGTTCCATATGCAGAGAAAAAATTAAACAAATAATTTTATTAATACCATTAAATAACTATTTATTTTACTTCAATAAATCACAGGACAGAATGTAATTTCGAAAATAATGTTTGAAACTAATTTTAACGTAGTAATTGCAAAAAAATAATAAAATTCCAGATGTCAGATTTTAACACGTTAATCCCATAAGAGATTTTCACCAACAATTTTAGGATACTTACAAACAATTTAGCAAAGATTTCAATTCAAAATTTAAAGTAATATAATCTCAGATAAGTCTGTGATCACAATAACAATGAGAACATTGTTATTTTAGATGTTTAAATAAAAAGAAATTTTAAAATTAACCTCAAATTTCAATATCATGATGTATCAATATGATTAATTTAAATTCAGGGGAAATACAATAAATCGGAAAAATAAAGTGTTGGGACTTCTAAAATCAAGAATTACTGTAAAAAAGGCAGTAATAATGAAGTTGTATAGAATTTTAGAAATCGATAATGACGAACTTAAAAAGTCTGTGTGTAAATTTAATATAAGTAGGAATTGTAAATAAATTATATCAAAATCATTCTTTTTGTCTCGAGAATAATTTGGTAATAAGCAAAATTGTATAAAAATTGATAATTTTTGAATTTTTAAAAAAAATTTAAGTAAAAAACTGTTAAATTTTAATCTAGAGAGCCGTGATATGATGGTTTATAAAAACTACTTTTCGCTGTTAAGCGAGGCTTCTGATCAAAATCTCTTGAACTGTTCACGTTGGTGCTCGTAATGAAAACAAGAGAAATTTAAAATCAAAGCAACACTGATTGAAGATAAAAAATAAAAGAAATTTACCTGTCAAATTAAGTGAGGTTATATTTTTGTAAATCAAGAAACTTAAAGTTAATTCAAGAGAAGAAGCCCGATATTTATTTCATCTTTGTTCCTGTTAAACTATCCAGATCCAATTGTATCCTGTTCCTGATTTTGATTCCTGGAAGATTTTGCATCCATCCCATTTTGAATTGACTAGGAAAGTAACCAGAATTAGAAATAAAATCTAAGTCGTATTAAAGGTACCAATTCACAATATTAAATATCGATATTTAAAAAACTTTTCAAAATAAAAAAAGGCCACAAGTATTTTATTTAATTAGGTTAGATTATATTTTAATTAATAACTAAATAATTTAGATTAGAATAAGGTAAGAGAGTAATTGTAAGATTTGTATTAATTATTGATTAAGACAGAACGCAATAAAAAAAACCGTAATTTAATAGATTATGTACTAAAACTAAAATTCAAAATAAATCAAATAATAGAAATTAAATATTGAACCAAAGTAATTTTTCTCTTTTGCACAAATGATAGTACGTAACAATATATTTAAACCCTTATTTATCAACAGTCATTTTAATTCAACCAACATAAAAATAACAAACATTTTAAATAAAGAATTAAAACGATTGTTGATCAGTTTAATTCCTCAATGTTTTGGTTTATGTAACTATATATTTAAAACTTATTTAAAATGTTTTTTTGTTGGTTGAATTGAAATGTTACATGAATTAAATTGACTGTTGATAATTTTAATTGCATCATAAAAATTAACAGCTCTTAATATGGGCAGTCAAATATATTTGACTTACGCCATTTTATCAAGATTCAATTTTATTCATCAAACATTCTAAAACAGTTTAATAGTATTGAAATAAATGGACAAACATAAAACTGAGTTGAATAAAATGGTTTTATGTTTAAAATTGAAAAAAAAAAGCATTTATGAATAAAAAGTAAAACGGCGTTCCGTACACGAAGTATGAAACCCACTTATTTTTATATTTGCGATAATCCCGTTGAAACACTAAAGCTTTACTGGACTCTTTCGACCATCTTATGTTTACTACCAAGAAATTTACCAGATAATTCTTGGAAAGTAATAAAAATTTTACGAGTGACATGACAGTCCGTCACGTCCTGGTGATTTTCTCAACTCAACAAAAAAATCCTGCTTTTGTGAAATCCCGCCAACTCGAAGGAATGCAATAAAAGCGCTTTTTCTAATGCTGTAATTCGAATAAATTTTACTGTTTTCCTGTTTCGAGGTATTAGAGACATGACGGATGACGAATTTTAACACGTCCGCTGCAAAACGCGACTTTCCAGACCAACGATGGTGGAGAGACCCAAGACTGGAATGAACCAGAACAGGGAGATTCAGTCGTTATACCTACTTCTCCAAAAGAAGTTTATGTGGAAATCGAAACAAATATAAATCCTAAAAAAGCCCCTGGATTTGATCTCATTACCGGGGAAATATTGAAACAACTCCCACGTAAAGCTGTTGTCAAAGTGACCAACCTTATCAATGCATCATTTAGCAAGTAGCAGAGGTTATAATGATACCTAAGCCAGGTAAACCTCCCCAAGAAGTAACGTCATACCGACCCATCTCTTTGTTGCCTGTTATTTCGAAACTCTACGAAAAATTTCTCCTTAAGAGATTAAAACCTATAATAGAAGAAAAGGACCTGATTCCCTCCCATCAATTTCGTTTTAGAGAAAAACACTCAACGATTGAAAAGTCTTTAGAGGAAAAGAAAGTATGTTCCCCCGTCTTCCTAGACGTGGCCTAGGCTTTTGATAAAGTTTGGCATGAGGGTTAACCAGAAGTTAAATTTGCTACTACCACGTCAATATTCAGAACTCTTAAAATCCTATTTATCAAACAGATATTTCAAAATAAAACAGGAAGATGTATATTCTGATATAAGAGAAATTAAGGTAGGAGTACCCCAAGGTAGTGTACTAGGTCCAGTACTCTACTTACTGTATACCAGTGATATACCTAACCTTGAGCACGACTATTGCAACATTTGCTGATGATATTGCCATTCTGGCTGTTGGAAAAGACCATGAAGAAGCTAACCGAAAATTACAAACATCTGTAGACCAGATTAACACCTGGACTAAAAAATGGCGTATTAAGTTAAATGAAAATAAATCTGTTCATGTTAACTTTACTAATAAACGAAACCAACACATTCCCATAAAAATAGATAACGCTCAGATTCCCTATGCTAATACAGCAAAATATCTTGGAATGACACTCGACGCTAGACTACGCTGGAAAGTCCACATTAAAAAAAAACGTGAAGTGCTTGGTATCAAATATAAAAAGATGTATTGGTTATTAGGAAGAAACTCCAATTTGTCTACACATAACAAACTGCTCCTTTACAAGCAGATATTGAAACCCGTTTGGACATATGGTAGCCAGCTTTGGGGCTGCGCCAATAAAAGTAACATTCAAGTTATCTAACGTTTTCAAAATAAAGTATTAAGTGATCTTCATAGGGACCTGCGTGTAGAAACTGTTGACAAGACTATATCTAAATCTGCCAGCAGCCACGAACAACGGCTGCTCCAACATTGGAACGTTGAGGTCATCCAGCTCCTCGATAATACCAATTTAGTAAGAAGACTCAAGAGCACCAAACCTTTTGAACTAGTTCAATGACATTGCTAGTTACAAACAGAGTATTGTGCGGATTTTGTGTTACACGTTACCTGTAGTGTTACTAAAATTATCAGACCCTAAGGTACACTAGTGAGTAGGACCTTAGTATTTAAGAATTCTAGTTAAGTTAGGTTAGAAAAAAATTGCTTATTGATCTTCATGATCATATTGTAATTATAGAAAACATTCCCACATAGTGTTTTGCTACGAAAAAAAAGTATGTGGTTAAAAAAATGTATCGAGCAAAACATCTGATGCAGTAAAATCGAGTCGGTGAAGCTTTAAATCAAATATTCTTACACAAAAAATTTTAAAACTACGAAAGATTAATATTAACGAGCATATACCGGATACCACCTCCTTTGACGTTTAAAACCATCCTCTGCTTTTATCGAACCTTTTCCAATAATGAAGTATTGAAGGGTTACTTCAAATTTTCTACACCTCTTCTCTTAAAAGTAATTTTCTGAGTTTAGGTATCAAAAAGTCCCTCAACTTCAACTTCATTAGGAACGCCATTTGACTCATTCATCTTCATCACATTCGCCCCTATCGCTGTACGTTCGGAAAAGAATTTTTAAATTTCATACTACCTCTTGATATCGACGCGATCTAGGCCGGTTGCGAAAGGTATATATGTAAAGTTTGACATACATATTACTTACTTAGTACATAATATCTGGACCTACAAATTTTTTTGATTTTACCATGCATTTTGTATAACGATAACAAACATTTACATTTCTCATTTAAAAAAAAAGTCACGATGTTCTTTGCCGAAACGATATTTGCCCGAAGATTTATTAAATTTAACAAACCGAGTTTCAATATTAAAGTCTAGCATAGACATACGAATATTTAACTCGGAAAAAGATGATTAAAACCAAAACTATTACACATTTTGACAAGTGTCCATTTTAACAGTGTTACTCAACGTTCCATTAAATATTTACCTAAACCCATGATTTCTGAAATTGAATTGGCAACGTTGTATTTTCAACTTTGAATTTATGAGATGGCTGTCATTTGATAAGCAAATTATTCATGTCCGTCAAATGAACTTTTTTAATACTTTTCAGGCTTATTTTGGTTATAAATTGCTACTTGGGCATTTGTAGAAAAGTTATGTACCTATGCGTTTGTATTGGAAAAATATGTTAAATAATCGTTTCAACGCACTGAATTTGTTTGTCTTGGGAGTGAGTATCCCAATATATATTTCTTTTTAAAAAAATGTGAAAAATATTTCGCTATATTGAATTTATCATGTTTTATAACATCTGTGAAAATTTCGTTTCCCAAAGATGTGTCACATGTCAGTAGTTGTCAAAATTTGTAGATTATTATGGCGAAATTAAGTAAAGTCAATATGATGTTATTTCCATCGATGATCGATGATTGAAAATTAACTACTTTTGACAATGCCAAAAACTGACAAATTAAACTAATATTTATCAATTTTTCTTCTAATGGAAATAAAACCACTTATTTTAAAGAAAAAGGGGGCTTTAATTGACGTTTTGACTTTCTTGAATCAAAGTCGTTTTCAAAATGACATAACAAAATATATAATAAAAAATTTACTATAGAAACAGGTTATATTATCTCTGTGTTGTCTGCCGTTTCTAGGAAATAAAAAGCTTAACTTTTCTTGTAAATATCTCGGAAGATCGAATTTTCAGAGACATGATACCTGCATTTTTTGCCGATTTAGATAGGAATTAGTCTACCCTGAAAGTTTCATTGAATTCTGACGAGTGGATTTTGAGATCCTCCGGACACACATACATACAAACCTTGCTCGTTTAATAGAATTTGATAATTTACTTAGTGTCGTTTTCCGAGTAGATGGCAAATGAGAGAGCACATTGAGGAGCCGGTTATTAACCCCGACCATCTACTCGTAAAAGACTTAATTAGTTCTCGCTAAACTAAAACCCAATAACTACATTCGCACTGTGCAAAAAGAACTGGCACCGTCCCAAAACATCGTAACTTTAATTATTTACGTGTTAGTTAATCTCGGTGTGATCGATTTTATTTTTCCCGCGGTAAATTTAATTGAAATCCTTAAATCCCGAACGGACATCCGGAATGAGGTCACTGTCCCATAAAAATAATTATATTCCATCGAAAGAGTTCTAATTCGTCAGGCGGGATATTTCAAGCTCCGGATTCGATTTTTCCTTATCTCTTTTCGGCCATTAAAATTCATCAGAACCACAGGTAGCCTGTTTCATTGTGATCGCTAATGGATAAACTTGCGAGGTTTTTGTGTGCGGGTTAAATTATTTTTCTTGATCAATTACTTAAAAAAAATTAGTCAAATACTATATGTCAAGTCTCGTTTTTCGAATTTTGTTGACTTCCACTCATCCATAGGTATATGAAGGAAAAATTAGAATACAGAGAGAATTTTTCACAATATACAATTAAGATATCCTAATACTTTAACGATGCCTAGGTATAATTTAACCATTGTCGGCATTTATACTCTTTGTAGGAGTAAAATTCTTCAGCTAACCAATTTTGAGTTAGCCAACTTATCAACTGCACTGGTTTTTTGTTTTGCTTCTCGAAGTATCAGTAGATGTGGAGGAATAAAAATCACCTTGATTTAAAATTTATATTCACAACGAAAACGTAGAATCAATTTTTAACGAACACTAATATTGACAAATGGTTTATACAGAGGTGGTAAAATTTTAACCACTGTTCCCCTTGCCACTCAGACTACTGAAAGTCAATCTCACTAGTAGTAAGCCGATAACGATTGTTAATAAAATATTCACGTTCACAAAGGAAGAAAAGATATAAATGTTAAAGTGGTATTTTGGGGGTCAGTCGATTCGAGATACAATAAATTTATTTATATTTGCATTTGAAAATAGGCCAATTCCGACACAGTCTACCATTTCTCGAGTTATTAAAAAGTTCGATATGAGATTATCTATGTTTCACAGAGTTGGCTATTGTTTGGCACAAAAAGGTGGTTTATTTGAACCTTTATTACATTAGATTCGTATTTTTTTTTAGTTAATTTTTACCGTTATGTTTTTTTAAATCGTAGAATGCATTTTATTTTCAAAGACTTAAACTGGCAATAAAAGCCTCGAAATAAAACTACTAGCGCTTATCGGAAGCATGTTGCTAGTAGTGTTAAATTACAACTAAATCTTTTAAATTCAAATTACTACAACCAAGCTAATGAATATCTCTCTATCTTTTTCTTTTCAACCCTCAGCTGATAACGTTAAGTCTCTCGCACCGACTGATTCAAATTTTTGCGGTTGAAGCCTCTCTCATTTTTATTTGAATCTGTACTTCACAGTACCTTTCCAGATTCCGTGTATCTATTCAGTTGTAGATTGAAAAGCGTCTTATGTATGGTAGAATAAAAATTTTGAATATCATCTACGCTTCGGTTCCGCAAACCGACGTTATAACTCCTGGTAGATTTTGAGGTAAGAATAATTTGAGTGTTGTTTTGTTTGTAGTACCGATTATATTATATTTTATGGCAATACGTTTATAATGAATTATGAAAGGGAATAAGAATGGTTGTTACGGCTTCATGGGGAAGTTTGAACTGATTCAGAGGCTGAACCAGAGGATGAGGAAGGGAGTTTGATAGATGATCATATAGAAACTGTTGAGGATGTAGACTCGGAGGAGGAGTTTGAAAATGAACAAGAACAAGATTATGATCCTACAGATTTGGAAGAATAGTTTCAGTAATCCATATAGATTTCAAGAATAAAAGTTTATTTTTCTTATTTTCTAATGTATAAGTTATCGTTATAGTATGTTTTAGTGAAACCAGATATTTGTTCTTTTTTGTTATTATTTTGATTTAATTAAAATCCTGTTCATAAAAGTTACCATTTTTTCTTAGCTCACCTATATTATTAAAACAAGAAAAAATATATAAAATTTGATATATTTACGTAGAGAATAAAGTAAATAATCATGTTTTTACAAAAAATGATCATTTAGAATTAATATTTATTTTATTTTTAATTATTGAAAAAGTCGGTTCGATAGACCGACGTAATCAAATATATTAAATTTTTTCATGTTATCAGCCGAGAGTTAATTCCCTCTTAAGGGTAAGTTGGTGGCAAAAGATCACCACACCAATCCGATTGCTTTGCGAGGCATGTCAATAAGAACTTTTTTCGTTTGTTTTGCCTAGTTTACTAACTGACCACCCTGTATATATGAAAATAATTTAACCAACAAATAAATCCGTAAGTTTTATATAATAAGAAAATAATAGAAATACGACAGAAGTTTGCCGGACCCTGTATTCTTGTTTTGTGATATTTTCAAAAATTGTAGCCAACCGTCGTATTCTGATTTCAAAATGGACTTCTGAGCCCCCAATTTCATAGTTTTAGTTTTAGATGCCCAAAGTTGTTAAAGTTGAAAAATTGAAAATTAGGAATTTGTATTTTTACAAGGTTTCTGATTCTTATAACAAAAAATTGAGTCATAGGATCTTATTTGGACTTCATATTCCTTAATCAGAAAGGTTTGAAGAATTTTTCACGTTAATATCGTATTTTGTAAAATTAACATTATTATTTTTATTATTAGTAATAATATTAGAAATTTTTGTATCTAATTAGGTATTTTAACTCAACAAATATTCTTTTTAAAGTTAAAAAAGTCGTAATTTATACTTCATTCTATTTATTTCATAAATATTTATTGTAAATTATAAATAATTAAAATATATATTGAACCGTAACAATTTTAACAACAATGAAGAGTTTTATTAATAATAAATTAAAATATCATCCATTCGCTCACATCATAGTACACTTATAACCAGAAAAAACACCACATCCCTTTCAAAATTTTCGATATATCCTCTAAAGTACATCCGATATTCTTTCAATAAAAACGCTTTGTTATTTCTAGAAACGTTCGATGGGTCGTTTCCTTTTCCTTCATTATAAGACTACAAATCTGTAAGCTAACAAAAAAATTTCAATTTTCTGCCTCCTAGTGAATAAATTGTCTTTTATGTTGACTTTGTTTTTACGATAGTCTTATAAGGCTTTACGGCTGGGTGTTACTTTCGTCGTGACCGTTTTTTTATTCGTTCTTCTATCGAGACGTTGTTTTTTGATCGATTTTGGTAATAAAAAAGTTACATTTTTTATAAATATCTCCATTTTTTAAGGTTCAGAAATGTTAAATGGATTCAGATCGTCCCGAAATCCCTTTTTTATAAACAAATTATTGTTCCGAACTAGATTTACAAAATGAAATATGTACTTCCTGTTGTTAAGTTAATAATTAGCAACAATCAAAACTACAAACAAACACGGCTCACTCTAGCTCGTCCAATTTATATGATGTAGTGACATTTCATATGCCATAATGGGCAGCGTGATGGAATGTACAATGGAAAGCCAGCAGAGAGAGGAAACAGACAGGATTGAACGAAGACAGGCGTCACTGGTCTGTCTTTAGACTTTCTGCTGCATTCCGTACATGTTCTGTTAATGTTAACGTTTCCAATTGGGGGTTATAGTGCAAGAAAATCAACAACAAATAATGAAGAGTAACGGAAAATAATATTTTCTAATTGTTTCCTACCACCTTTTCTTTATAATTTATAAAATACTCTTTTGTTTCAAATGCCGGTATTTATTGTCTTAGCAAAGCGGAGTTGGTTTGTACCACAAAAGAGTATAGACTTCAGACTTTAGGTGTTCCAGAAAACTGTTACATTTGCTTATAAGATATGACAGATACACGATGCTCCAGAAGTTGTTTAAAAGGTCAAAATTTAATCAATTTTAATTTCGAAAATGTCAGAATTTGATTATGCTCTTAATAAACTTTTTAAAATTGTAACTTTTTTTATTTATTAAAATACTCCTTACGATCCATGAGTAATTTTTGTCCAACTTAAATTAATACGTTTGAAGATTGGGTAACTAAAGTCTACTCACTGGTGTACCTGAGGTTCTGATGATTTTTTATACCTTAAGGCCCCTCCACACTATGGGCCAAGGTAGGCCAATACATTGGTCACCAATATTGACGTAATGGCGGCACTGGCCTTGACTTTGGCTCCACATAGTGGGCCGGCCACTGGCCCAGTATCATGGTAAATCTTGAGCCAGCATTCAGTTGCTTTAACTCTATTCCCGTGATCGATATTGATAAAATCGCTGCTACTGCAGCTTTGTGTTTGGCTAAGGCATATAATATAATTGTTACTTACATATTATTGACAAGAACATGGTTAAAATGATGGTGGACGCTAACCATTCATCGGAACAGAACAAAGTAGGTAGAATTTGTATTTGTAATTATTTATCATGGCAACCAAAAATAAAACTTTCATTACTTATAACAATATATTTAATAATTATAAACATAACCTAAACCAACGTTGGACAAGTGTGTGGACGCGTCACTTATCTACTGCGCACTTCTCTTGAGTTTTGGGATGGTATCTTTGTCCCATTCGCTTTTGTTACTCAACTTTGTGTTGACTTCTTTCAGAAAGCTAAACTTTTTTGACATCTCAAGTTGGGGCATGTCCCAGGTTTGGTGATTTCCAGGAAGGAGTCGAAACTTGCGTTTGGTTGATCCTTCTCTGGTCATTCTGTAGGTTGTCCTTATCGCTATATACTCCACTACTATGTGGAGGGGTGTAAGGATTACAATTAACTTCATGGCGGCCGTTGGGCACGTTCTTATTGCATCTGTTATGCATACGCAGGCTAGTCTTTGGATTTTCGCTAGATTTGCCTTTGTACTATCCAGCTTAGTTCTGCTGCCCCAGACTACTGCTCCATAAGCAATGATCGGTCTCACTATTGACGTGTACATCCACTGCAGGATCTTTGAGTTATATCCCCAGTTTTTTCCCGCAAAATTTCTGCACACCATTTCGTGTCTTTGCTGGTTACTTCTTTTTCGTGCTTATTCCAGGTGAGTTTATTATCTAGTATTAGTCCCAGATATTAATATTTCTTTTCCATGTAGAGGCAACTAAGGTAGTCTTGAGGGGGTCGACGCTAAGTCCCATCGATTGACACCATTCTTTAGTATAGTCAAGACCTCTTTGAACTATATCGCAGAGGGTATTCTCGAATTTGCCTCTTGCGATTACGACTATGTCATATGCATAGCCTTGACACAATATACCAATCTGTTAGGCTCCACATAAGAGGGGAGGGCATATCCTCTGGTTGTGCAGATGGAAATAGTGTCTTGTCCCATTTTAGTCTCTGCTATTCTGGTAGACAATAGTCGTGACATCCATCTGGTTGTCGTGTTGTCTACCCCTCTTTCTTCTAGTGCTATTTTCACGGCTTCGTTTGGTGTGTTGTCAAAAGCCCCTTCTATGTCTAGAAAAGCTGGATACCATCTGTCCATATCGGTTTCAGAATTTGTTTGTATAACAATATTTTGTTATATAATGACTGTAGAATTTCTTCCAAGCAGCCAACATTTTTCTGAATTTTATGTAAAGTTCTTCACGATTCTTTTTGACATGGACTTTCTAGCGTAGTCTTGTATCTAAAATAATACGTAGATACTTTGCTGAATTAACATAAGGAATCTGGGTATTATTTATTCTGACTGGTATATACTCGTATGCTTGTTTTTGTTAGTATAATTAACATGTACCGATTTATTTTCATTTAATTTGATTCTCCAACGATTGGTCCAATTATTAATTCTATCTAATGATGTTTGTAGGTTTCTTCCAGCATCTTCGTGGGTTTTCCCTACTGCCATATAGCGGTCTCATCTGCAAAGTTGGCATTTGTATTTTGCTCTAATTCAGGAATATCACTAGTGTATAATAGGAATAGGACTGGCCTTAATACACTTCCTTGTGGTATCCTGCCTTAATTTCTTTAATTTTAGAGTATACTTCTTTCTGTTTAATTCTAAAGTATCTTTCTGATATATATGATGCTAATATTTCTATTTTGGCAATAATCGATTCATTTTGTGTTTGAGCACTTCATGCCAAACTCTATGGAAAGCTTGCGCTACATTAAGGAAGACAGTAGAGCTAACTTTGTTTCTTCTAAGGTTTTTTCGAAAATATGATTTATTCTGTGGACTTTGTCTATAGTGAATGGTTTTCTCTAAAAATTTGTAACCTAACGAAATTTATTTATTAAAAATTTTAAATTTATCTGATATACCCCACCACGATTCTATTATTTTCAGATTAAGCAAACTATCCGCAATCAAAATGAGAAACAGCGAGTTAGGGCTGGAACCGTTCAGAAGTTGAAGATCGTCGGAAAGCCACAACTCAAACGGAATCCCATAATTTAGGACACACTGCAAGGAAGTTTTGAATTATTAACTATCCTTTGGAGACTAGCGAACTCCTTTAACTACAACTATTATAGTACGGTTAAAGTCATTATATCCAGTCGTTAAGCATCAGTACTTCAATGTACGTTCATATTTAAACAGTGCGCATCCAGAGACAAGATCGGGAGGGGGGGTCGTCTAACATGCGACATTTTGTTTACTTGCTTTCGCTCTCGCGTTTACTTCCCCTTCTAGAACGTTTTAGTTAAAAACTAAATTAATAATCAAAGATATTTTGTTAATAACATTTGTAAAATTATTTAAACAAATGTTAATTTCAGGTTCGGGCTTAGTTTTTTTTAGATTTTTATTGGTTTTTTGAAAACAACGCTTTAAAGCCTAAGGATGATACTAAGCAACAGTTAAAAAAAATTGAACGCGCAACTTTTTGTTTTCTGCAGAAAAAAATAAAACTTTGAAAAATAGTATAATTTTAATGGATTCACATTCTTCTTATGACTGATGCGGCACTACATTGATAGCACATCATCATTTTTCAACAAAAATCAAAAGGAAAGTTCATTTTACTCGATATAAAGTATTATTCAATCAACCGTTGAAATTCCAGGGCCGTATTTATTTTTTGCAGTCTCTGTACCAGTTGGGGGTGATATGGATGGAGGAGATCTTTCTTTAACGTTCTGAAAACTGTGGACTTAGAAAATACTGGATATTCGCCGCGTACTTAGCTTCTCATTGATTTACCATTTCCAAAATACCCTCTTATTGGTCTTCTGTCAGTCGCTCATCACGTTCTGTCACAAACTGTCAAAATTGACGTCAAAGCGAATTCAAAGCCTACTTGCATTTGCACAATCATCAAAAGTAATAGTTTTTTCTTTGACGTTACAGAAAGAAAATTTGGGTAACTCGCTTTACAGGGTGTTGTTTTCACAGGATCAATAAAAACTTTAAAAAAATAAATACGGCCCTGGAATTTCAACGGTTGATTGAATAATACTTTATATCGAGTCAAATGAACTGTCCTTATGATTTTGGTTGAAAACTGATGATGTGCTATCAATGTAGTGCCGCATCAGTCATAAGAAGAATGTGAATCCATTAAAATTATACTATTTTTCAAAGTCTTATTTTTTTCTGCAGAAAACAAAAAGTTGCGCGTTCAATTTTTTTTTAACTGTTGCTTAGTATCATCCTTAGGCTTTAAAGCGTTGTTTTCAAAAAACCAATAAAAATCTAAAGAAAACTAAGCCCGAACCTGAAATTAACATTTGTTTGAAACCTATTTTATTGAGCTCAGGGAGCACACTCAGTGTGCCAAATTTGATTGGTGTGAGATTTTTACTTTTAGATATACTTAACGTAGAATAATTAACATATTTTCAAATATCACCCTGTATATCCGTCAAAAACGTAACAAGGCATTTTTTAATACCAGATATGAAATGGCCTCGGTCCATAGTACTTATGGTTGGACTGTGTACAGTACGTCGTGGGACACCCTGTATACGAATGTTTATGAAGAACTCGTAATTATGTAAAGTGTAAGACGAAACCTCTTATCACACGTGAATTTTTTAATGTGAAGCTCTCTAAAGTTGGTACCGTACCGTAATAAGGACTTTACCCCTGAATATGACTGTGCTAAATCCGAACGGATCAGTAGAGCAGTTTACCAGGAAAATTATTCCGTAACAAATATATTTTACCAAGTTTTATAGCACAAAGCAAATCCAAAATTTACAAAAGTCATAGATATTACTATAATACAAAAATTTATTTGGATAAGAATCGCCTAAAGTAAATTCCGATGAAGATATGACGGTGTAAAAGCCAATAGCCTAATTAGAAAACGAGTAAGGAATTTAATTTATCAGATTCGACATCCTAAGACCGGTTTCTGCCTTTCAGCTTCGTCAGTTAGGCTTTTCGAATCCAATAAATAAAATTCCAAACTCGTACAAGTCAATAGCTATATCCGCTATAAGATAAAATTTTTAGATGTGCTGCCATCTATGATTAGAAGAGAGTATTGACAATTACTAAAAGCAAAAAATTCCCGGTGTATTGGGGTTGCATACACAATTTGCATTGTGTGTAGCAAAGCTTTTATTTGACTGATTCTAGTCAAAATGTCACTCTCTTCTTTCGTCCCCGAATAGAATATCTCCCCGTACAAAATATCCCTGTCAATTGGCAGCAATGTCTCGTTTATAATACGAATCAATTATGAATCAAAGAGAAAAGACAGTTGTGTTGCGCCATTCTTCGCGAGTACATTTCTCGTTGTTGTTATTTATTTATTTACTCATTTAAAATGCCTTTACAATTTATTAAAAGTTAGAAAGGAAACAATTTGTTAAATACAGATGGATGTCTGTCTAGTCTTCATAAAGAATGTTAAAGGAGTAGGTCAGGTCAGGTTTGACAGGGAATTTTGTAACAGGGTATACCTATTATGTTCAGAGATATCATGTATGGGGATATTTTTTACGGGGATATTTTGTTGGGGATATTTTTTTCTAGTTCCCTAAATCTTCTCTAAATGACGGTGTAAAAGGCAATAGCTTAAGTTGACACATCAAGATGAGTTGAATATGTTTAACTGTACTTTGTTTCTGAAGCAGTCATTTGGGCTAAATCCTAAAGGAGGTAAATTAACACTCACAAGAATAGCACAATAGTACAAAAAGCAAGCTGAAGATCTACAAAACATGCGTAAGACCTATTATAACATACAGAAACCAGAGCTGAAACATCAACAACGAAAAGAATAGTGAGAACGACCGAAATGAAAATACTAAGAACCATCAAGGGTGTTACCCTCAGGCATAGAATAAGAAGCTAGGATATCAGAGAAGAACTAGAAATACAGGATGTGGTAAGATGGGCTAGAATACGCAAGAGGTGCTGGAGAAACCATGTGGAAAGGATGCCAGACGAAAGATGGGCAAAGTGGGCCATGTCGCAAAAACCAAACTCGCGAAGACCGGTATGCAGACCACCCAAGAGATCGTACGAAAGCTGGAGCTCAGCGTCACAGGAAGAGCTTCGAAGGAGACTAAACGCAACGGACTAAATAGGACAAGGTCCTATTAGAAAAAGAAAAAGAAGAAAAATAGCACCAGCTGTAGTTGGTATTCCGTTCACAGTCAGGATCTACAAATTTGATAATTTTTAATTGCCTCCCGAGAAACCGAGTTGAATTTTTAATTTTCGATGGTCAATATTGGCGATTGAGCATTTTGAATAAATTTTCTCTTGAAGAACATTTTAAATACGTACCTGGCTAAAAAAACAATCAAGAAATCCCCCTCACTACCATAACTGGAACGAACCTAAATATATTTAATTACTTTGTACTTATAAAATAAATTATATTCTCGAATTCGAAATTTAATTTTTTTAGGCTCGTCATCGTTCCATTCATTCCTCTTAGAGAACTCTTTGCTGCTCCGCTTTACATCAAACAAGTAGCAGCTAATGAGGTGGGGAGTGTTTTGTTTTAATTTAGCATATTTATTCTTTGTTAATCAGAAACTCGTTAAGAAGGGGTTGCTTAAGTTTCGAGTTAACCCTCTCGGGAGAGACGGACTCAGTCGGTAAAGACGTTCTTGTTGCAGATGGTCTGTATATGTCTAGTTGACACGTTCACTGCCAAGACAAGATTCAGATGCCAACTGAAAACTCTTGTTGATACTAAGAGTGAGGCATAAATACTCACAAATAGTGAATAAGTGCACCTGATTTATCACCAACTGTTTTTTTATAAGGATTTCCGAAAGAGACCTTATATCGGTACGGATTTGAAGGAGATACAAATCTAAATGAATTAAGGAAAACATCAAAGTGTATCCATAAATATCAGAAATTGCAGGCTATGAAGTGGTAAACAATTTTAACTATATTGGTTCCTTAATTACCAACACTGGTAAATGTGAAGGCGGAATACGCAGTCGTCTAACTATGGCAAGATCGGCTACTGCCAAGCTACATAAAATATGGAAAGACAAATCTATCACTAGAGCAAGGAAACTACGTCTAGGTGATGCTCTTATCTTCCCCATTGCGACGTACGCAGCGGAAACATGGACTTTAAACAAAGCAGATAAAAACCGAATAGGGGCTTTCGAAATGTGAGTTTATAGACGACTCTTACGAGTATCGTGGACAGATCACACCACCCAACGTATTCGTATTACAAGAAATTGGTCCACGTACAAGGCTGCTAACTAGAATAAACCGCATGTATCTCCAGTACCTTGGGTATATAGCTAGAAGATCAGGAACAATGGAACGACTAGTCATAGAAGGGAAAGTAGAAGACAAACGCCCAAGAGGCAGATCTCCAACTAGATGGGTAGACCAAACAAAACCCTTAATAAATATGAGACTGCATGATGCTGAAGGGATTGCACAACTGCTGAATCAAATATAAGTGGTGTCACTACATCCTTTGGAGGATAGTGGAAAGAGGAGGAGGATCCATAAATTTGATTATTGGTTAGAACAGCAAGGAGATTTATTTGAACCTTAAACAAATAAATGCAGTCATTTGGTTTGTTGTGAATCTGCGCTCCCCAAAATATTTAACCTCTTCCTCATAAAGCTCACTCGTGATATATACGTTTAAACGTATGTACCTACGCCAAGGCGGTGGCGACGTTTTTCTGCGTTTTACCAACAAGCAACTGTGCAATCAATCATCAGTAAGTTGCCCCAGAGCGCCACAACAAATAATCTCTGCCGCGATCCACTGCTCTACCGGGATCTACTGCTCTATCGATGACGTACCAACGCGTAACCTCAAAATAGAAAAAATTACTGTTTTGAACCTTAGCTTTTAACATAACGAAGTCCTCGTTCTCTTGCAGAACATCTACTGCTAATATTTCTAAGCAATAAAAACGTAACATATCCAAAAACTGGGTGACTTCTCTATCAAGTATTACAGCGAATCCTTGTCATCGTCTATAATCAATCTTTTATTATATAATAAAACCGGGGACAATCAAGCCAGGTTGTAACAATTTTATCACGTTTTATTAGAAGCTGTTAACCAGATTAAGCAATGGGTCTAGAAGAGTAGCACTAAAATCTTAATAACGCACGTCAATCAAATTACCAAATTAGACTTCCTGTCATAAAAGCTCGGAGAAATTGTAACATAAATTGTGAACATGTTCCACAGAAATATTTCTAAATCAATGTGGGTTATTATGGATTTTATCAGGAAAGTTACAGGCTTAAAAAAAAAAATAGAGATTTAAAAAAGATCATTTTTCTAAGCATATCTTTTTATTAAGGTACCTACTTGAGGATGTAATGTAGGGGGATTGTAAAGCATAACTTGAAAAGTCACCGCTAGATGGCACCACCGTGGTATCGCCACTAATTGATTCAAAACGTGGCTATGAATGTGGTTCGGAACTTGGCTAATGACGTCACAAGTGTATATACAGGGGGAGGTCAAAATGTAACGTTGTCAAAAGGGTCGTGGTCAATATCTCGGCTATTATTGGACCCATTTTAAAGGAAAAAACGGGTAAACAAACATTATGCGGAGTAACATTACCTGACGGGCCCTAACTTCGTTATTATTGGACCGATTTGAACTATCTTTTTGTTTTAATTTATTTATTAACAATCAAAACTTATATACTTGTCGTATACAATACAAATTCGATGAATTCTTGTCGGGAACGGCTGTGCATCCATGGACACAGTCCTCTTACAGTCGCATAGTAGGTCGATTGGCTATTTTCTATTCAATCGATTTGGGTTCACGATATTGACGAGATTTGAAGCTAGATCATTAGGATGGTGTTCAAGTATGTCTAAGTGTTTTCGGGCTCTTTTCCTGCATTCTTCTTCAACAATGGGTATGTCAAAATCCGTGTGAAGTGTATGATTGGACAAAAACGTTGTACAATATTTACATTTGACTTGCTGGAACAACCCCATAGTTCTATCCCATATGTCCATATGAGTTTGATGACAGCCTTATATAATAAAACTTTGTTATCCAGGGATAATGATTCTTTCCTTTTTTTTAACTATATAATTCTTCCATGTTAGCTTGCTGTCTTGAACTATCATCACTAAAACTTAAAAAAAGTGCCAGATGTGGAATTTGAACCCACGCTCACTCTCGTGAACCAGTCCTTCTTCTTCTTAGATCCGGCGCCATAGACCACTCGTCCAATCTGACTTATACTATTCACACCGTCTATAGTTGGTTTTTAGAGTTCTCCTGAGAAGTTCTTACTTTCACTTGTTAGAAAGAGATAGAGAGAGACGATGTCAAAAACTTTGTGGATTCAAATGCTCTGAAATTAACAGGAATGGGGTAAAGTTTTTGATGTGCGCCGAAACTGCGAATGGGAAAAACATAATCGCATAAGTAAACAAAAATCATGCGCAGAGACGCTGTTGGAAACTTCGTTGATATGAATGGTAAAAACGGCATAGTATACGTATCGGCAACGTTGCCAAAAGTCTAGAGCATGCGTTGAAGGCAGTCAGTTCCTCAAAGTGTTTCGTGATTGAGGCGCAAAGACGAGTACGAGTACGAGTTTTGTAGACAGTCACTCTCACTCTTCATCGTGTTTATCGTATGCGTTAGAGAGAGAGAGAGAGAGACGGTGCCATATAGCGGTGACTTTTGAAGTTATGCGTTACAATCCCCCTACCTTAGTTACTTGATAATTATTTAAGGCTTAAGGGTTCTTTTTGGAGAATTAAGGTTACATCTGACGATTTTGATTTATTCAATATGCCAAGGTGTGTTTTTAGATGAGGTAGGATTTAAGTGAGGTAATTATTGCTGTATTATCAGCAAATGCAATTGATGTACAAAATGTGTTGAACATCAGCACTGATAGAGAGAAATTCTGTGGCTAATGGACTAGTTCCGAGGCCATTCTCCCCCCCCCCCCACACACACTGATAGAGAGCATCGTAAAGAATTATTCTGGAGACTTTTTGTGTTTAAGATCCAATGATATAATGGATTTAACCTCGTTTTAGGTAAACTTTCTTACAGGGGGGCTGATTTGATATGGTGGTTCCAAGAACTCGTATTCTTTTCCGAAAGGGTTGCCATAGGATATTTAAACACTTCTTCAAAATAACTAATGAAGTTCTTGTTCTTGTTCTTGTTGTTGTTGTAACTGGCTTTCGAATGGGAGGATTTGCTTGCTGTGGTTGTTTTAACTTTCGTTGCTATCCACAATTTTGATTTTTTTACATGATTTATTATATGTTTTTATCTAGTTACTGTATTGAGTATTTATCTACATGTCTAGTATTTTGCTATCTTTTGTCGTTACAATTTTTTAAAGTTGTATACGTTATTTTAAGGGAAGAGTGATCTGAGAAAAGATCAAAACCGAGACATTTTTCTCATTCAAATCTGGCCAATAAACACGAAGTTAGACGCTAATGCCCTTCTATCTCTGCGCATTTTTTTGTTTCCGTTCCTGTATATTACAATGGCGTTTTCCCCATTCAAATCGGTCCATTAATAACGAAGTTAGACGCATGATTTTTGTGCGCATGTTTTTTGTTTACATATTAACACCCCGTATACTCCAATGTCGTTTTCCCATTCAAATCCGTTAATAATGAAGTTAGACGCTAAGGCACTTCTGTCTCTGCGCATGATTTTTGTTTATGTATTTAATCAACCCCTAACAACGAAGAAACTAAATTTCTCAGAAAAAAGTTTCTAACACAATGAATTCCCTGTGTGATCCAGTATTGGTATAGCCCATCTACTAACAGCTAATTTATCCATAATTAAAAAAAAATTCAATAAGTGTAGAAAATTAACCCAGCTTCGTCATTTATGCGGCTAATACACCCTGTATAAAATAGAAGCGAAAAAGTACATCTAATTTAACTTTCAAAAGTTTTTTATTAGTAATTTACAACTGTACCATTGTATTCGAAATATTCCTTCACCTCCAATTCTTCCCTTTTTTCCCATTTCTTTTACCTACCCCATTCATTGTAAATTAAGTTAGTTGGTACAAAAGAATCTCATCAATCACCTTATCAAAAGAAGTTTTTAAAGTTGTAGGAAAAATTGCAAGCATTTCAAAGAAGTGAGATTTGTGCAATGCTCATAATTAATTTAGTTTTCATTAATCTCTAAGTCAAGAATATTAGCCCAGGCGCCAGAGCCACATAAAATGTGATATCGCTAAAACTAGGCTCTCAGGTACTTTAAAGGATGCAGCTGCTCTAAACTAATAGCACCACGTGAAAGATCAAATTATAAAATTTAGGGCAAACGATTAATAAAAATTCCTATTTGCCAGAAGACCTAAAGAAGGATTAAAATGGACCTCTCGTCAAATATCAAACAAATAATTGTTTATCAAAGTAGCAAGGTTTTTGTAATTTTGCATTATTTAAAATTTTATGTTGTGATTAATTAAAATGTAATATTTTGTTTTTCTATACTTAGCGCGGCGACGTATTTATATTATCCTTTCATCTATTCCCTAAAAACTTTTGTCAAAGCGAATAAACACCGATGATAATGAACATTTTAAACAGGGAGTGTCTGCATAACCGGTATTCGCAATTAATTAGCCGAGCTGACAACGATAGGTGTAGTCAGCAATTAATTAAAGCGGAGTTAGCGCGATGGACGCCGCCGTTTCTGGATGAAATCCAAATCAGCGGCAACGTTGCATCCAACGTTTCGTTGTCTCCCGGAGATTCTGTTTATATTTGGATTGCTGGAAATTAATAATGATGTGTGCTCACTAACGATCGACGACTAACTTACCCGAATAATAGGATTGTTAGTTCTTTGTTGGACTATATATGCATTATGTAAATGTTCACCACTACGCGGTACAAGCGCCAGTTTATGTTTGGAAGATTAGAATGACGATGCCACAGACGATGCCCTATTGTCCTAGTGTACAAGATAAAAAGTTGAAAGAAAATACGTGAAATGCGGTGTTAAGGGCGCGGTCTTGTACGTCAAATATCAGCCAAATTATGTCAAATAAGATGCTGCCCGGGAGGTGCTGGTATCTCGTGATAAATGCTTAAATTAAACAAAATAGTTACAGAAACCTTCCTTTGAAATTTTCTCGTTACAGAAATCATTCTAGAAATTCACTGTTTATTATGTGTAATACAAGGGGAGAACAATATTTAGTATCATCAAAATGTATAATCTTAACTTTTTATTTTTCATTTATTTTCTTTGTAGGTACATTTATACAGAGCCTTTCAATGAAAACGATACTTCCATAAGATCTTTCTTTTAATTCTTAAAATTAAAATAATTTGTTACTGCGGCATTGATAATATCAAAATAACATTTTCTTTTCAGTTATTTGTTCCTCGTTATGAAGTACCTACTTATGTGAGAAACGAAAGAAAAATTAACCACGCGAACGATGAATAATTACGATTTAGGTGAACATGTCAAAGATATTTACAAGTCGGAAACAATTCGAAATAAAATGCCCTTTTCAAATGTATAGATACAGAGTGATGTTATTGCTCATTTCAAAGTTAGTATATAGCTATGATAACTATCGACACGTGTCAAGTTGCATCGGCGCTTCTTTGTAGATCAAAGAGCCACTCTTTAAGTCAAGGCGGCAGGCTTCCTTTGAACTTTGGTTCAGCTCACGGTGGCCCTAGACTCCTAGATAATTGTATCAAAGGAGTAAGCCGCTTTAGCAATATTGTTTCCTCGGTTTTATTGGTTCAAATTTTCTCCCGAATTTTTCTTGAAGACTATTTAAACCCCAGATCCTTGATTTTATCTGATAAAAAGTAAGCTTTATCATCTATTTATATTTTTGTTGTTGAACTATGCTTATTATTTTCTACACCTTTGAAAATGAATATTGACTATAGCTCAATGTTTAATTTGTTAATCCTTAACTAAGACCTTAATAGAATTAAAAAATGCAAAATCTCGCATCCCACTGTAATAGGTTATGCCGTTGTCTCTATAAAGGTATATACAGACAACACTCGTTATGCTATGGTTTTGTGAACATCTCAATCATGGAAGAATCACAGTACCTATACAATCTCAAATTTCAAATTATCCGCCAAGCCGGTGTAAGGTCGGAAAAGATTTCGTGAGCAATCGGACGGCGCCGGCGTTATTTAACTCGGGTTACTGAGGCAAATAATACAATACGCTTACCGTATTATAGATATTAACTTTTTACCTTTTTACTAATCCAAAATATTCACGAAGTGATAAATGGCAAAGGTCCGGAATTGCACAAGAGTCCTGCTGCCTGCGCATGCGTGTGTGAACTTGGGATTTGTTTTGATTTCAGTGTGTTTACAGTTTACACTGTTAAATTCTTTTGTCGTTTAGTGTTCTTTGAAGCCTAAAAAAATCTTACTGCTGTATTTCTTGAAAAAAATATTCCATAGAGTGTACAAAGCAGCGTTGATAAAAGTACTATTAAAGATTAAAAAAAATTGTCTGGAAATTAAATTTCGGAAATCAGTCGATTTAACTTTTGGTCTACAATATTATTGTTTCTGCACGGAAGACCGAAAAATATTTTTTTTGTGAAAACGTTCTTTTTTGTGTTTTAAATAAGCAGCTGTAATTTTTTCAAAGCAAAATATTTATTTTTAGATTTTATACGAATTGAAATTCTATACGAACAATATTTTTTTCAAATCATCTTAAAGCCGAGGTTTTACGAAGAAATCGAGCACTCTGATAAAGTTAAACAATTGAAAATTTGTAAACCAACTTTTTCGATTAAAAATTAGGTTTTCTTTTAAATTTTTGCACAATTGGACAAAGTGACGGGTCATATTTTTTAAGATAATCAGATAAAATCAGAACTTCAAACTCTCGATATTTTGCTTCGCGTTAGAGATATCGAAAAACATTAGAAACAGTTGTTCAGAATATTATTTTAACCCCATATACCGATTTTCATGACAAAATTCGCATATTTAATTTTTTCATTATATTGGTCTATACACAAAATTATTACATTTTTTTAATTTGATAAATAAGTGTTCCATGGGAAGTAATAATTTGAAACATTGACAATTTAGTAGTGATTATAACTGATTAAGAAAAATCCTGATTCCTACACATACTAACTATTAAAAAGTAAAAATTAATTTATTATGAAAGTCATACAAAATATCATTTATTTTGAATATATTGTAATGATGTAAATGTTGTCAATTGTTATTTAGGAATTTAGTTATTTTAAAATTATGTGTAGGGGTATTTAAAATTTGACAGGGTTGCTATGGGATGTTGATTTTTTTTTTTGGTTTGGGAAGAGGAGCTGTTTGAAAGATGTCAAAGTGGACAAATGGAAAATAAATTTTAAAAAAAAAGTAAAATCGTATAATTTACGGAATTCATCTCAATATATATTCTTATCGTTTACTTTATAATATTACCTCTAATTCTTTTCTAAAATACTTTATATATTTTTATTCTAATGGATAGATAACATATCGACACAAATAATGTTGAATTATTTTTAAAAATTCCCGCGTTATGACAGTTAAACGACATGCGCAACAAGCATCTCGTGTTCAGAGTAATAAAAAATATACATGCAAATATAAATGCTCTAAAATCTCGTCAACTTTCAGACGAAACGTTAGCTAACCCACGTTGCCAAATGAACAGTTTCAACCAACAGCTGTGAGTTCCCGCGAAAATTTAAATTCATGATATATTATTATATTCGGCGTACTTAGAATGTTCCTTTCTGATTAAAGTTTTTTAAATGTTTGGAGAGCAAAAACTTTACTTTACTTTAATTACAAAGACAATAAATACAATTGCAGCGTTCTTTTTGTGTTTTGAGTGCATGTTTCTTTTATTATGTGCCAACATTGCTATATTCTAAACCATAACAGATAGGAATACGATGAAATGGGAAAAAAATTGAATTTTTGGAAAAAATTAGAGATAAAAAAAATCTAGAGTTTATTGATTTTCTTGAGTTGTACAGTAAAACCAAAAATGGCATTTTTATAGTTTGAGATAAAATTTGCTATAAGTGACGTTTATAGTTTACAAAATATCAATAATTTATTGTAGAATAATGAAAACAATTCAATGAATAAAATGAAACAGTTAACAAACAAAATATAAAATTAGCAATATAATTTGAAAAGAAACATTTAAGTATATTACATTAAAATAAAATTTAAAGTGAACAAATGTTATCTGAAATATAAATAATAGTAAAATTTTTTGCTGTTTCACGTGGTTGTGCTATTAGTTTTTCGAATTTAGCATACACTTTAGAGCCGCAAAGATTTTTTTATCGTTTTCTACACCTTTTAAAGCGATATCACATTTTATGAGAGGTCAAAGTCTCTTACAACTGGGCTAATTATGGTATCACCCCGCTAAATATCTCAGCTGATGGGTTGGCATCCATTGCAAATTTGATTTGCTTCGGGCACCATCTTTCTTACAGTGTTAAAACCTATATGATCTATATATATATATATATATATATATATATATATATATATATATATATATACTGAATACCTATGGGTAAAGAATTTTTAGACGCCATTGTTTGACCAAACTTTCAAATTAATTTGAAATGACTTCAAAATTTCAAATCGACTGATTTCATAAATTAAAGTATTTTGATGTATTCTGATTAAACCACATTGTAGATAAAGGTTTAACTTAGGTCAAGTTAATGTTTATTTTTCTTATTTTTTCAGAATCGAGGATATATAGATTGTTAAATGCCACTTTTAAGGTTAAAAAAATTGGATGATTTTGAAGCTGTCGTTTCCATAGAAAATAATAAATTTATCGATTTAGAATAGTAAGACTACCTAAGTTAGACCTTTATCTTTAATTTGTCTGAAAATTATATTTTAAATCCCATTACATTCGGAAATCAGTCGATTTAACTTTTGGTCTGCAGCATAGGATTTTATACACAGGAAGACCGCGCCCTTAAGAATGATTGTTGAAATTAAAAACCTATTCCCGCATTAACTTACTGAGTTGAAGATAGATCTTTCGATTTTATACGACTATTTCCTTCGTCTTAATTTCCATCAATCACAAACGCGGCGCAATTTTGAATTACAAATGGTTTCTAGATGAAAAAACTGTATGACAGCTTCTGTCAGTAGTTTTTTCGAGTTTTCCCGCGGCAAAACTTGACAGCTGTTGTCACCAAAAATTACAATACCTTTGATAACAAGTAATTATGGTCTCCTAAGACACCTGAAAACGACGCTAAACAATTTTTCTGATTTTTATTGTCAATAAATTTTGTAATATTGTTTTTAAACAGTGCTACTTAGCTTATGTAGTGAAAATGAGTCGCTTTGAAAGTGATTCTATGACTAATATTGATCTGGCGATTGAGAAAAGTGTACCGTACAATACCGTTAAAACCTATACGTCAATATGGAAACAGTTTACGGAATTTTGCAAGGCAAAAAAATACGAGCTTTTGGAAACTACAAGTTTAGAGCAACTGGAGTAGTTCTGATATACAGACATTACAATCTAGCATAAACAAAGATCTAGTTACTATCAAGTCTTGGTCTGACTCGAATGGGCTTTGTTTCAACACCAGTAAAACCGTAGCAATGTCTTACAGAGGTACTTTACAGCCTATAACTCTAAGCAATAATCCGATTCTAACGGTGAACTCAATTAAGTTTTTAGGTCTTTATATAGACAAATTCCTGAACTGGTCCACTCATATTGATACCTTGGCAAAAAAATTATCTTCTGCATGTTTTGCCATTAAAACTGTTTCTAAAGAGCTGACCCCTACTACTGCATTAATGACCTACTTTTCCTTATTTGAATCTCACCTTCGCTATGGTTTACCGTTCTGGGGTTCTTGTAGCGTATACCACTTCGAATCTATTTTCAAATTACAAAAAGAGCACTTCGTTATGTATTTGGTTTAAGTAGTAGGACACTCTGTGAAAATTACTTTAAAAATTTTAAAATTCTAACCCTTCCTGCTCTATTTATCTTTGAATCCGTCTGCTTAGTTCGCAAGCACATTCAAAAGTTATCGGAAAGACCAACTCGTAGATATTCTACAAGAAATTTAGATACTGATGCTTACTTACCTATTCCCACCTCTGACCTAATAAAAAATTCTATTACCTACAATGCAAAAAAATTGTATAATAATCTCCCGATACAGCTAAAATCTATAAATTCTTATGGTAAGTTAGATGCCCTTATGATATTACTTACGACAAAACATGACTGGAGCCTTTGGTAAATTCGAATAAAATATTCAAGTAATTCATGGTAGACATCTTTCAGATCGCTAGATATATCGAAAATTATGTGAACAATTAAACATAAACCAAAGCTCACTCTTGACTATTCTTATTCTAGGCTTGTATACATAAAGCCACATCATACATGCTTGTCAAGCTTGCAGTTACGTGTATCGCCTTAAAGCATTAGCAGAAAAATTACTAAAAAAACAATACCATTCTATGACAATAAAGTCTATAAAGATAAAGTATAAATAAGAAATAAGTGATAAAATTGTTAAAAGAAAATAGAGCAAAAGAGGATAAAGAAGATAAATAAAGAGAAAAAAGTAATTACAATTAACAAAACAGGTGCTATTCCAAAAAAATCTGCAACAGATATAAAATCCTAAAAAAAATTGAAATTCAAGATAAAGATGTACGGGAAGTAAATACCAGATATTTTACTTAGTTATTGCTAATATAAAGCAATTGCTCTGAAAAACGAATTCATATGAAACGTGGTTATTCCATGATAGTAGAAGGTACTTTTGAAAAGTTCTATCTCGCTATTTATTTAGTGATATTATTATTTGCATCTTCTATTAAATTATGTAACAAGTTCTTATTAATATTTATAACTGTCTACAAAAGAAAACAGTGCACACTTATAGTCAAATAATCGAGAGAGTTTCAGAAGTAACAAAAACAACTAAATTTTATATTATTTGCATTGTTAACAAACGGACTTATTGACCATTTGAAGAGAAGAATCAGTAAAAAACATCGCAAGATTAAGTACATAAAATTATGTGGTATATATGACAAAAATTCAAGTTCTAATATTGGTAGTTTTACTACAAACAAACAAATAAGAATTCGAAATATTAAGTAGTAATAAAAATCGGTACGCCAATGTATGTCGTTCGTTTCTACGTTTCTTGTTAATTCCGCTGTTTCTGAACTTCTGCAATTGATACTAAAAATACTATAAGCCGAATTTGTTAATAAAAAAAACTAATTTGGCTTTCTTCAGTATTACACTCCATTCACATATTTTATCAACACATCGACATTGGTTAAGTACTCTGAGTTGCGGAAAAGCAAATAACGTTCCTCAAATTTCTACTAGAAAGTTTGAAAAAAAAAATTCTAAAAACAAAAATTTTGCCAGAAAAAATTTAAAAGTCAATAAAAAATTTATGTAGAAAAAAATCTCAAAAAAAAAAAAACGAAATTGTCTAGAACAAAAAAAAATGAAGTTTATACAGGGTGAGTCACGAGGAACTGTACATACTTCTACTATAAGCAGAGGCACCTTAAGGGATTACCAAATGACCATTAAAAAATGTCTTCTGTTTTTCTTTAATAATGTACAGAGCGATTTATGGATTTGGACCAAAATAATGTTTGGTCATATCTTTTCAATGATTAAGTCGATTTGTCTCATTGACAATAAGAAAGTCCATTACACATTTAAACATTCGCCAAGAAAAGTGTGTTGATGCATATGGATTTCATTTTGAATATCTTTTAAAATCGTAATGTTTATTAAATTGTTTTTTACTTTGTTCCGAATTCTTCAAAATGTTCCGATTTTGGTTATTGTTATTTATTTTATTTCTTAATTTCATTCCGAATAAAATAATTACACATAATTTTAGCTGAAACAAATGACAATACTATAATTTTTTATAGTAGACTTGTGGAGGTTATTGTTGTTAAATATATTTTATAATTTAAAAGATCTCTGACCCACAGACTTATTAACTGAACAAGATTGAACTGAGAGTTTTACTTCTAGTCTGATATTTATGTTGTATATGGTGTAAAATACTCGTATTTTTATTAATGTAGATCGATAAATTAAAAACATATAACTGTCTAATGTCCATTATTTTACTTTGATTATATACTAAATCTATTGGGTAAGTTGTTTTCTTATTATATATTGTTTTTATTATTTTTCTTTGAATTACTTTAAACTTCTTGAGATGTGTTTTTTCCATAGCCCCAAGGATGTCATGCTATATCTACTTCTGGATTCTACAAGACTAAAATATTGAAATGATTATAAAATTATAAGATTTTTTTTATTTTTTAATATCCTTTATTTCTAATTTGTCACTACTGACATTTTTTATAACATCCCAAAACCAACATGTCACCTTTTTTTAAGCCTCCTTTACATAATTTTTTTTACTCTTTTAAAATAAGCTTCCCATAATTTTGTGTCATTTTTTAAACTGTAACAACATTCCCAAAATTTGTTTTCTTAATTTATTTTCATCTTAAAAAGAAATAAGAAAACCAAATTTTAATTTCTATTTTTCCCACTAATACCTTATATTTTTCTTTAATTTATTTTCGTATTCTTAAATTCTCTTCCTCTGCTATTTCAAAATTCATTTTTATTTCTTCATTTAAATTTTCTTCCAATATTTGGATATTTTTATTATTTTTCATAATGTCTCTTTCTATTTTCTTTATATCTTCTTTATTTAATTTGTTCTCAATTTCTTTTACTTTCATTTCCTTTTTCATCATATTCCCCAAATCTTCTTTGTTTACTTCTTTGTTTTTAATCATTTCATGTTTAATATTTCCCAAATCTCCTTTAATATTATTTATTTGTCTTCCATATTATCAATTTTGTTTTCCACATTTGAAACTTCATCTATGATTTCCAAACATTGATCCCAGTTCCTATGATCCCTACAATAATATTTTTTTAATTTAATCTTCCATCTGTGATAATTTTTTTTTAATTTTATTTCTCAACATCGTTTCTCTTTCCTTTTCTTGTTGTTTTATTTTTTCATTTTTATTTTCCATTTGTGCTAATTTTATTTGTGAAATTTCATTAATTTCTTCCATCCTGTTTTTACTCTTTAAAATTTCTTCTTTTAAGGATTTGTCTTTCCTATTCTTCATTCCTTCCTCTTTTATTTAATATACTTCTTCAATAAACCCTGTTTCTATTATTTTCTTATTTTTCTGCTCCTATAATTCTTCTACCTCTATTGTTTTTGCAATCATTTCTTTTTTACTACCTTTTTTTGTTTCTTCTATTTTTTATCTGTATCTTTTCTTAAATCTTGTCTAATTTCTTCTAAGCTATTTTCTACACTTCTTATTTCTTTTTTCATAGTTTCTTCTAAACGCATTATATCTGTCTTCAAATCGTTCTTCAATTCTATCATATCCATTGGAATAGCTGTTTTTATCTCTTCCTTACTTCTTTCCATATTGTTTTCAATCGTTTCTTGATTTCTGTTTATTACTTGTATATTTTGATCCATAGCAATCAACATTTGGATAATTCGTTCATCTGATCTTATATCTTCTCTTTCCGGTTCTTCTGTATTATTTTCTGTGTCGTCTCCTTGCTATTCTTCATTATCGCTACTTTTATTTTCCTCATTGTGTAATTCTACCCTATCTCCTTGTCCTTCCTGAATCTTTTCAATTTCTGTTTGTTTCGTTGATTTATCCATCTTTTTATTTTTGTTACCACTTCTTAAATCCATTGACTTTAATTATTTAAATATAAAAATATTGAAAATTTAGACAATTAATGAGTTAAATTAATTTAATTGCCCCACGTTGGGCGCCAATTGAAATGATTATGAAATTATAAGATTTTTTTATATTTTTTAATATCCTTTATTTCTAATTTGTCACCTCTGACATTTTTTTAAGTCGCCTTTACATAATTATTTTTAACTCTTTTAAAATAAGCTTCCCATAATTGTGTGTCATTTTTTAAACCATAACAATATATTATGCGGAGGTGCGCCACATCTATATATTTTTTTAAATATTTAAATTTATAAAGCAACAATCTCAATGTCTTTACAATATTGTCTATATGAAAATTCCATCTTAAATGAGAGTCGACTGTTACTCCTAAATATTTAATATAATCCTTTTTTTATCTCATTATTTTGATGAATTTTAAGCGAGTGATACAGCGGGAGTGAATTAATAATTAATAATAAATAAAAACTTCATCTCATCACTGCACATAGAGTTCAAATACAGTTCGGCTCCAGTTCTGCTCCTTCTGGAGTTATAATATCCTAAACTTATTATAATAATAATAATAATAATAATAATAATAATAATAATAATAATAATAATAATAATAATAATAATAATAATAATAATAATAAATGCCTTTATTAACATAACAGTATACAATTTATAACATTATTATTCTTTTTTGAGGCGAGATTCAGTTCATAGGTTATAATATCACAATGCTATAAATTAATAATGTATTTAATATTTAACCTATGAACTGCTCTTTCATCTAACCTCGAAAACAGAATCAAAACATATAGAAAGTAAGTAAGTAATATATAAATGAGTAAATATTATTGTCTGGAAAAATAATAATCAAATAATAATTTTTTCTTTTTAAGTTTACATGCTGAAAAGTAACATAACTCATGCGGTATATCATTCATCGCTTTAACCACACAATACGAAAAGGATCGTTTAAAAAATTGGGTTCGATGACGGGGTAAAGCCAATGTATGTTTATGTCTTAAATTAATCGTATTTACGTCCGTTCTAAATGTGATCTTTTGGTGGAGACTTTTCCTTTAATAAATCCATATAAAATAAATCTGCGTGCATTTTACGACGCATTGACATATTTAGCCATTTAACGGTTTTAAGTGTATGACTGACAGGCTGAAACTTGCGAATACTAAATATAAGTCTTAGACAGGAGTTTTGTAATTTTTGTATTCTTTTAGTATCGTACGTATTCAGGCAAGAATTATACATAATATCACAATAATTCATTTTCGATAAAACCAGGGTTTCACATAAAAGTGTTTTAACCGCTTTGTCAAGAACATGACGAGATTGAAATATAAGTTTTAGTGACGCGTAGGCTTTTTGTAAACATGTACTAATATAATCAGTGAATCTTAAGTCCTCGTCAAACCATACACCTAAGTTTTTAATTTTTTTACTAAATTGAATATTATGACCATCAATTAATACTTTTGATGAATAATTCTTTTTAAAAATTTCTGTTTGTATTTTGTTTCCAAAGACAATAACACTAGTCTTCGATGCATTCAATTGAAGACAGTGATTTAAAGAAAAATTGTGAAGATTGTTTAAATCATAGTTTAGAGCAGTTACTACTTGATCCATCTCATTGGGAGGAAAAGAAATATAAATCTGAGTATCATCTGCATAATAATGCTGTGAGCAAGATGCAAATATTTCCGGAAAATTAGAAACATACACAGAAAAAAGTATAGGACCTAAGATTGAACCCTGGGGCACTCCAGTGTTCACTTGTAAAAAACTCGATACATTATCTGTACATTTTACCGCTTGAAATCTATTACTTAGGTAAGACTTGAATAAATCTACAGCTGTCGAATCCAAGCCGATAAATGATATGGTTGATGGTATCAAACGCCTTAGAATAATCAAATAAGAGTAAAATAGTCAATTTACCCTGATCAAAAGCTGTGAAGATGTCATCAGTAATCTTAAGCAATGCTGAAGTACAACTGTGACCTGACTTATTATCTCCCTGATATTCTCACAATTAAAAAAAACAAAATATGATCTACCTTGTGTTTACGACAATACCCTTTGTGCATGTAGCGATTGTTAAGCCAACAAAAGATAGCCGGAAGTTGTTTTGAAACCTATACTCAAAGTAAACCTGAAAGTACATATAATGCAGAAGCTTCATTCTCGCGTATACCATAATCTTTGACAATATAACCCCTTTCCTTATAGAAAATCGTGTCAGCCATCATATTGGATGCATTAACGTGATGACCTGAATAGAGAGCTTTCACTAAATCTTATTTCAAAGAAGATATGTGATATTTTACATTACTTTTTTGATACAATTACAAGAGGTATTTCAGTAAATTTCCCAAGAAGTGTAACATATTTTAGAAAATGAGTTGAGCACAGTGTAAACCATCATATTGTTGCTCATTGCTCATTCCTGCTTATCAAATATATGTTTAGAGTTTAAAAAATTCAACGGGAAAAATAGCAGATAATGGACCAAATGGTAAAAAAGAAGAATGGCCAAAAATTCTCTCGAATGTGCAACGAGAACACGGATTTTATACACGAAATACAAACAACATTTTTTGTACAACCATGAATGTGAATTTACATCGTCTGAAATACAGATATTAAAAATAAATACTTCCAATACATCTTGACGTGGTTTTCATCCCGATAAGTTATCGCACAATTTCACAGCATCCAGTGGTCTTTCTGTGTCGTTACTAAGGAAACGGATTGTTGGCACGCCGCGTGTTTGACTGTTTGACTGCGTTTGCTCGTAGTTGCTTCAATTTCAAGTTATTTTCAATAAGATGGATGTTGATTATGATAGTGGTAGTGGTAGCACATCAGATATATCTGAGAAACCAAATGCAATAGTATCTAATATGTTACCGGTCAAATCCAAGTTAGTATATGAGAAAACACATGCCCAATTTCGTGAATGGTGCGACAAGAAACATGTAAAAAGGGTTTCTGAAAATGTGCTTATATGCTATTTTTAAGGAAGTTTTCAAAATTGGTCCCGCTCATTGAGAACAAAAGCGTCGGATACCGAGGAAAGAAATCTAAAGTTTTATCAAGCTATGATATCAATACATTTATTCAAGATGCTGATAACGAAACTAATTTACTTTATAAGGTACAGATATAATCAGAATTTTGTAAGATTAGTAGTAATTTCAATATTTTTTATTTGTAGGTTGTCCTAATTTTGGATATCAGCGATGCTTGTCGTCGTGAAGAATTATTACATATTATTATTGATGCCATTGAAGATGCTGGATCTATATTGATTGTTAAAACACCTGATACGAAGACCTATTGCGCAAGAACGTTTACTGTTTCAATTTCTGATTGTACTGAGATATACCGCAAGTATAGAGCACTACGGCCGCCTCATATAAAAAGTAACAGATTATTTTTGAAATATTCGAGAGGAAAATGTATTAACCAACATGTGGGGATAAATAAAATATGAAAAATTCCCAGCTTGATTGCAAAATGGCTTGAAAAAGACATGTATAAAAGCTACACAGGTCACTGTCTCAGGAGAAGCAACATTACATCCATAAAACGTCACGGTGGCTAGAAATCTACCTCCGTAGCAGAAGCATATGTAGAAGATAGTTTGAATAACAAAATTGAGATTTTTAACAAAATATTGAATCGTCCATCTTCTTCCAAACAAATTAAAATATCTGATAAAATTGTGGAATAATATTTACGCATCAATAGAGATGCAGAAATGTTTTTTTACAGTTGTACAAAAACACTATTTTTAGTGATATCAAATGTAACTTTAATTAATTATTTTTTATGCGACAATTTTAATTTACTCAAAAAGAGATTGAGACTGCCTCGTAAAATTTTATTAAAAATAGCGTTTTCTATCAAAAATAAAATAAAAGATTAAATCTGATATGTTACAGTGCTTGGTGGTGACATAAAAAACTTTCATTTCATTTTCAGAATGCATTAAAAGAATATTATAGTTAGAGCTGCAATCTGCACAAACGTTTCATTCGAATTTAAATACGATTGGTGGATGTTGGAACAAAATAAAAAAATATGCGAAAGTGTATTAATTTGTCAATATACATAATATGTAATTCTGAAATATCAAATTTAAAAAATCTAGAAATAGAAACTCTTAAAGTTTAAGAATAATGCAGATTTCAAAAAATTAAAAAATTATAAAGTGCATATCTTTAAAATCACTGAAATTAAAAAAATGAAAAGAAAGAAACTGATTTTTTTAATTAAAAATCTGAAATTCCTTAATTATTTTTTAAATTTTAATTATTTTTTTAAATTTTTTGAACTTAAAATTTCCAAAATCATGAATTTCAAAATCTACAATTTTTGAAATAAAAAAAGATAAAATTCCTTAAAAAGTTTTCAATAAAATCAAAATTTAATAATTCTAATAATTTGCAAAAATTGAAATATTTCGCATTTTTATAATTTTTCAAATTCATACTTAAAATTTAAAAAATCTAGAAACAACAATTTTTAATAATTTCTGATCTTTAAAATTAACATTATTTACATTACATTACAAATTTCAAAAAAATAAAAAAAATAAAGTATCTATTTCTAAAAACGCTGAATTTAAGAAAGTAAAAAATTCTTAAATTTAAAAAAATTAGAAATTCCTGAATTTGAAAACAAACTAAAATACTGTTTTTTTAAAATTTATAAATTTAGAAAAACCGAAATTACCGAATTTTTTTATATATTTTAATAATTTTTTTAGTCACGAATTTAAAAGATTCTAATTTTTTAATTTATGGTTTTAGAAAAACCAGAATTTCTGCAATAATTTTTTTAAATATTTTAAATATTTTTTTAAATTTAAAAAAATTATAAAGTCCTGAATTTGAAAAAAAACTAAAATACTATTTTTTTTTTAAATTTCTAAATTTAGAAAAACCGAAATTACCGAATTTTTTTAAATATTTTAATAATTTTTTTAATCACGAATTAAAAAAATTCTAATTTTTTAATTTATGATTTTAGAAAAACCGAAATTCCTTAAATAATTTTTTTAAATATTTTAAATATTTTAAAAAAACTAAAATACTGTTTTTCTTAAATTTCTAAATTTAGAAAAATCCAAATTACCGATTTTTTTTTAAATTTTTTAATAATTTTTTTTAATCACGAATTTAAAAAATTCTAATTTTTTTAATTTATGATTTTAGAAAAACCGAAATGCCTGAAATATTTTTTTAAATTATTTTAAATATTTTTTTAAATTTCAAAAATTGCTAATTTAAAAAATTCTACAATTTCTGAACTAAAAAAAATAAATAAAATTCTTAAAATAATAATAAAACATATAAAACTACTCTAGTTGTACTAGTCTAGGAGAGGTTTCGCAGTTGAGGTTTGAATGCCATCTGAGTTCTAAGATGTCTATGATGTCGAGAACTATTATTGGTCCAGCATAATTTATGTTTAATGAGTATTTTTTAAGTTTGTATTAAAATACATTTTTCAAAATACGTATTGTTCAAATATCTCGGGTTTGTTATTTTGATTTCGTCGTTGTTTGTTCAAAAAAGTGTCTATTCATTTTAAAATTCGTCTGAAACCCGCCATTACATGCCCTCCCACTGCTCCAACCGTCATTCATCAATAAAAATCTTGATATAAAACGCAGCTTTTCGCGTGACAAAAATCTCCACTGTAATTATCCCTGTCAATACCATAGCAATAAATCAGCATTTGTTTTTTTTTTAAACTTTTAAAGTAAAAGCAATGCATTTTGTACAGCTTGCGTAGACTGATGAATAGCGATTTTTTGCGAACGTATGAGTTGACGCGAAATTGCTGCAATAACATGTTGATTGATTTGTTTACTAGTAGATACACACAAAGCGAGTCGAGAGATTCGATGAAGTGTTTTTGTCAAAACAACTTATCTCTCTTTTACATGTAGAGATTTAATCAATACTTCGAAAATTGGGGTTATGGTGCAGTCATAGATATACATTGTCAAAAAAGTACCGGGACTTTTAACTTTAAACAGCCTCCGAGCATAAATGGAGCCCTCTCTTTCTCAGAATAGGTTAAGCACCTAGGAGTCATCCTTAACAGAAGACTGACGTGGAATGCACACCTCGCATATATTTCCTTAAAAGCAACAAAGGCTCCTAGGACGTGGCGCAGACTTTTTGGGAAAACGTGGGGTCTGAAACAAAAAATAATCTACTGGTTGTATCTAACGGTTGTCAGACCAATTATTATCTATGCTGCGTTGGGTTGTTGGAACAAAACAATGCAACAAAGGGCTATAATAGAGTCGCAAAAAGTTCAACGACTTGCCTGCATGGGAATTTACGGATGCAATGAGATCGTGTCCCAACGAAGCGTTAGAGGTAATACTAGACCTTTCTCCACCACATCTAAATACGGAGGATCACTTTGGAAAATGCCTATAGGCTAACACAGCCTATTGTGTTTCTTTGAAACCCGGCGACTTAACTGGACATCTTGAGATACTAAAGGTTGGAACAATCTAATTCATGAAGATGCCCACGGACTTTATGTTTGCGAAACAGGTTTTCTAACTCACGTTAGACGTTGTAATAATAGGATATCAACAGCTGTGGGACTCACTCCAATAATATTTCAAGCGGAACAATTAGCAATAGATTTCTGTGCTTAGGAGTGTCTCAAAAAACGCTTCAACACAGCCATAATATTTATTGCGTCTGATAATCAGACTGCTCAAAGGCTCTCAAGTCAACAACTTCTTAGTCTAAAACATTCTGGAACTGCAAACAATCCCTTAAGCAACTGGCTAGTCACAACAAAGTAACTTTGTTATGGGTTATGGACCCGAATTATTTTGCAATATTCAATAAGCCGCGTCGTGGAAGAAGTCCGAAAACGGGAAAAGGAACTCAGTGCAGCCTACTGGAAAAGTATTCCAGGCCAAAGACAGGCAAAAAGGCTAGTAAGACCTCCTGCTCGCTACGCTAAATTGCTATTGCAGCTTCAGAAATCTAATCGCAGAGTAATCACATCAATTCTCACTGAACACTGCTCACTCAGATACCATCTCTGTAAAATGGGAAAGTGGACAGTAGAACATGCAAATGCAAAGATCTATTAGGTCGCAGTGTGGTAAAGCCAATCGAGCCAACCTCCCTGAAATCTACCAATATAATTTAAACTGCACGCGCTGAAGATATATCAATTTTTTTCTTGCATAGGTTGGTAGTACTGTTTATCGTTATGATGCCAAGTTTGAGCGCGATCTGTCTACCAGTTTTTTTACACTTCAGAGCAATAAAAGACATGGAGATGCCTTTTATATATTTACACTACACATTGTTTTGAATGGACCATAAGTCTACCCTTTGGATGGATCTTGTAGATGAGGTGAGGCGAGGAGAGGCCGGTGTCTGTTATGATGAAACCTTAAACAGTGGCGTCATGATCAACCAATGGGATTTTCTACTTGGATTATCGAGTGAGTTTGGAAATATTCGACAATACCGATTTTTGTTTGGAACAGTGTGCCAACAATAACATACAAAGCTTGGACAGATCATTAGTATTATTATTATTATTATTAATTTTACAGGAAGAGCTGAGGCAAGCCTATTAAGCCCAAATATATAATGTTAATTACAATCAATTTTTCTTAATGCCTGTAAAAGTGTATTGGTATAAGGGTTCACACACTAGAAAAAAAAACACAATTAAAACTAAACAACTAACGCACACCAAGTAAAAAACTGTTGAGTCTATTCTTGAAGGTGTTGATTGATGGAGCGGTAACAACTGTATCCGGAAGTGAATTCCATTGTTCGAAAACTCGGTTTGAGAAGAAGTGTTGCCTTAGGGTTGTTTTAAATCTTTCTTTCTTCAGTTTGAGCTGATGACCTCTGCGTCTTACATTAGCGTTAAGTTGAAAAATGCTACTTAAGTCCGGAGAGAATTGATTATTTAAAACTCTGTAACATTGTATTAAGTCACCTCTGTTCCTTCTGTCGATAAGTGTTGGGAGCGTTAAAATAGATAATATCTCAGGATATTCCAAGTGGTAAAGGACAGGACTCCATTTAGTGAACCTCCTCTGAGCTTTTTCTAGTAAGGTTTGGTCTCTGACTAGGTGTGGAGACCAACAAGAAACGTTGTACTCCAAAAGGGGGCGTACAAGGGCTTTGTAAAGTTTATTTAAAAGTATGGGGTCGAGAGATTGAAAGGACTTACGTAGCAAGTAACATTTTTGGTTATCCTTGATAACAATGTTAGCAATATGCTCTGACTACTCCAAGCTCTGATTAATCATGATACCTAGGTCGTTTTGGCTAAGAACCGACTTCAGTTCTGTGTTGTTGATGGTATCTTAGGCCTGGATTGTTTTTGCCAAGATGTAGAACCGTGCATTTAGCAGGATTCAAAGGTATCAGCCATTAGGAACTCCAATTTTCAACTTTTGCAAGGTCGGTTAAAAGATTATTATATGCAAGAGGATTGCCAATCAGTTTGCTATCATCGGCGTAATCGGCGTGACAGGAATCCAATAAGAAACCGATATCAGCTGTATACAACAAAAATAAAATGGGACCCAAAACGGATCCCTGGGGTACTCCGGAAGTTACAGGATGAACATCAGATTGAGAATCTCCAACCCTTACATAAAACTGTCTGTAAAGGAACTGAGCCAGTGTAACCAGAGTCCACTAATACCATAGTGGTTAAGTTTTAATAAGAACCTTTTTTAGGAACGCGATCGAAAGCTCTTAAAAAATCAAGATAGATGATATCAACAGCCGAGCAGTTGTCTAGAGAAAGTGTTCAAGAGTTTATTGATGACAGTAAGTTGGTAAGTGTGGATCTTCCCGGTAGAAAACCATGCTGTGTTGGTGGAACTATATTGTGTGTCATAATAAAATCAATTAGTTTGTTGGCCAGAATTCTTTCCATGACCTTCGCACAAATGGAATTGTGGATTGGTATGATGAATTCAGACAAGGACAGAAAAAGGCACCTCTATGTCTTTTATTGCTCTGAGGCTTAATCAGATGCATAAGTCAGTCTACCTCACACGTGCTCCACGATTTTTACAATGAATGAAGTTGTTGAACAAAAGTGCGCCTTAAGTTTTGTTTTGCGGACGGAACTTTAAGTACTGACCGAGGTGCTGACGCATTGAAAATGTTACAAAAGAATTTCGTTGATTCAGTTTTATTACAAGTCCTTGCATATGAGTGGCACAAAGCGTTCAAGGAGGGTCAATATATCGTTGATAACATGCCGCGTTGTGCCACCGAACTGAACATCGACGCAGTGAAAAAAATTGTGCTTGAAAATCGTCGTACTAGTTTAAAAGAGATAGCACATAACCTTAGAAATTAGAAATTAGAAGTTAGTTCCTGATTCAAGGAATGGAAGAAGGTTCAGTAAATTAAACAAGGGCGATTGAGCAACTTCGAACCCGTTTTGCCAGTGATGAATTCCCGATAGAAACATATGTAAGGGAGTTATTAAATATTGTTTTACAACAGGCACTGAAAACCAAAAAAGGTATGTCTTTATCATCTCCCTATGACAAACTTACCACATAGCTATTAGCATTGGAATCTTAAGTGGTAACTACAGATAAATATGCCGCTATGTTACACCCTTTAGTGTAATATGCTTTATCAGATTCATTATTGTTAGCTTGGGAAAGGCGTAAAAATAATAAAGAATTTTCAATAGATACCAGAAATCCTGAATCTGATTCTATCCTAAATCAATTATTGATATTTTGGAGGGACTAGGGGCAAAGTGAAGAAGGAATAACTGGTTTTTTTTCACTAAAGCCGCCGTTACCATCAAACGTCAACCAAAAGAAGAGGATAAAGAGCAGAAGGTAAAACTCACGACACTACAATTCAAAGACGGGAATGGTGAGAAAGTATTCCCTTGTTTATTCTGTGAAAAGGTTTCACACATTAGTCAAGAGTGTTAAAGCACATGATTTAACTGTTGAAGAAAGAAAAGGTGTTATTAAGAAAAAGAAAGGATGCTTTAAATGTTTGAAACCCAATCATAGTGTCAATAATTGCAAAACGTTTGTAAAATGTCTAATATGTAGGAAGAGACATTATACTATAATGTGCACAGATTTACAACAAAATAAATTTCAAAACTCTTAAATTACCAAATTTTCCACTCTTTTCCGACAGACAGACCGTGCGAATTCCGATCCAACGTTCATGAAACGCATCATAACTGGTGATGAGACGAGTATGACATGCAAACGAGTCAACAATCATTGGAATGTAGGGAGAAAAATGACCCGAAACCGAAAAAATTACTTAAAAGCCGCTTGAAAGGTCAAGGTTTATTATTTTCTTCGACATCCACGGTCTGGTACATCATGAGTTTATTCCATAGGGACAAACGGTCAATACCAAGTAGTATTTGGGCGTTGCGTGAGAAAATACATATGTGCTAAGGATTTTAGTGACTTGGAAAAACACAAATCCAGTCCCTGATCAAAATCCTAAATATTAAAGCGAACCAAACTTGAATGCGAAACTTTTATTCATATGGAAAATGGAAATGGACAATTCTGGTATGGGAGGTACAAAAATAAAAATGAATTAACGAGTGGGTGAAATAAAAAAGAAACGGGGAAGTAATAAAGTCGAATTTTAGATTTATCTCTCTCCATTTTAAAACCTAGACTTAACCTTTTATTTTAAAACTGAGAAATGAAAAACACAGTAATGCGTTTCGCGTTATATTGGCCACTCCTCATTCAGTGTATCTCCACAACTAGAAATGGAGGACATAACATAACAGAAGGGACAACCGGGTATCGCGTCACGGGATTGATAAGGGATTTCGCAGTGAATAGAGTGGACGAGAGGCCTTTTCCATAATAACAACCAGTTGATATAATCTTTACCTACCATTGATATTGAAACTTCTAACTGTTTAATTCACTTCATTTACAATTCATGACTGAATAGAAGTTGGAATTAGAAACAACGGATTTTGTACAAGGGATCAAAAAATAATAATACAGACTATTTTTGGCGTTATAAAAATAAATTTTCTTGGCTACATTATCTCTGCTCAAGAAATTTTTCCACTATTGACATTGAAAGTACTAACTTTTAAATGATACCTATCAAAATTTCATTATAATCTGATCTTTCAATAGCCTTTGATTCAATTAATATTAGCATTAATATTAGCATCAATATTAATAAACTAAAAAATTTGGGATTTAGGGGAAACTTTCTTTCACATATATCATCCTATTTAAATTTTATAAAAATCCTAGTGAAGGTGGGTCAATAGATATCTCTCTCACAGAGTCTTGATGACGGAGTACCTGAGGGATCAAGACTGCGTCCACTGATATTGCTGATAAACAGGATAAACACTGTAGCAGGAGATTTTAGCGACTGGTTTATCACTGATTGTGAATTCTTCTAAAACAGTTTGTATGAATTTCTATAATGGGAATAATCTTCACTGAAAAAATATTGGTACGTAAAATCAATAATGTATCGTCGTCAATTTTTTGGACATTAATGCTATGATTCGGTGATTGGGAGAATAATTTCACGTCATAAAACGATTAACTAGTGCATTAAAACAATAACCGAAAAGTCGTTAAGAAATAACCGCAAAACATCAAAAACTAACTGTATCCTTAATATAATACAAATATTAATCAAATCAATGTTTTGCGATTATAAACCTATGTACTTTACCATTAAAATCATAAAAACTTTTTATGAATCCAAGAACTACAAACTTTGAAAATTAATTAACGGTTTTCATTGTTTTGATGAACACTAAACGTTAAATCTATGAATGCCACCATTGACTGCTTAAAAACGCGCCAAAATAGTGCTACCTAAATGTAAATCAATCACTACGAACATTAATATTACGAACAACTAGCGTAGACGTTTAACACTTCGCGCCGCGCCCATAGCCCATATAAGTGCAACCTCATGCAGACGTTAGGTGTTCCGATACAGTTTGTGTTTTGTGAACAGTAAAATAATAACTAATGTGCCAAATTAGTTAATTCTGGACTGGAGATCGACAAAGAAAGGAAGGTATATTATGATAGTTACAAAAAACACTGGGGATACCGCTTGGTAAATATTATTTTGGCACACATTATACCTATACTAAAATTATATGTCTAAGATGTTAAAATAAAAAATTGCTGGTTTTTTAACTTAAATATTTATTTTAGGTTGATATGGATTATGATGTCGCGTTCGAAAGTAGGGACTTCTTTTTAAAAAATTGGGAAAAATATTTTCCGCAAATACTGGCATTTTTGCAGAAAGGATAAAGCTGCTAGAGCCCTATTGGATAACGTCTTTAAGGAAACGTACGACGAAAGTAAGTTCAAATTATAATATGCCAAAAAGTATCATATTAATTTTGTATTTTTTTAGGTGAAAGTATGCTTCACTTTTATATTTGGAGCCATCGACCAAATTATGTTCCAAAAATTCATTTCGAATATAAAAATATAAAATTTATAATAAGGGACTCGCAGGAATTATTTTTGTTTCGTTCTAAAACCCAACAAGATCTGGAAATTGAGAAAATCAGCAATTCATCCTTTATTTTATGCCTTGGAGACGACATCTCTAAAATTTCAAATATTTGCGTCTACTTCCATGAAATTCTTTTTAAATTTTTTCATATATTTAAGGCAGTTGATATATGTTTAAAATTATTTACTTGATCAATTTAGATTTTCCACAAGAGAGCAAAATGTGGTGGAACTTTTTGAAAAAGTGTTTTATAAACATGCTGTAAAAAATAACTACCTAATACATTTTTTTTGTTGGTTGAATCTTGATTGTTCATATGGGAAATTCGAAAATAAAGGTTTTGGGAAAACGCGACACATCAAATCAGTAGACATAGATGAGCCAATGATTAGTAGGGAGGTAGGTATTTTAAATTTTTTTAGAAATATCGTTTTGTTTTAATATTTTTGATAAAGTAATTACCAGTATACCTAATTCAGCGAGGTCTGATAAATAAAACTTAATAATATTAATAACTGGTGATTATGAATCTTTGCTCACTATTTATTGTTTTAATGTACTGGTGTTATAGGTATCTGAAAATAAGATGGCAGCGCCACGGTGGCTATATTGGAACCCTTTTCACAGACATTGGCTCATTGTTGTGATTTGTTTGTGTATTAATTTCTCTCTCTTTCCACTGGATTAAAACCACTTAGTTGTTAAAAAAGTTTTTTTATTGACGTTTCGGCTTTCCAGATCGAAAGCCGTTATCAAAATGACATAAAATAAATAAATTTACTAGAAACAGAACACTTGATAATCTTGCAAAAATATGACATCAACATAGTATACATAGAATAAGATTTTGAGATTGAAGATGTCAAAATCTGTTTCAATCATATTTTTGTGACGTTTCTGGGAACGAATTTTTGAAAGGATAGCGCATTTGCATATTATAAGAGAATTTATACTTCGTCATAAATGAAGTTTTCTTATTAATATTATCATAAGAAAAAACCAGATAAAAACTTATGATACTATCCCGATATAGAGGGTATCCTTTTTGCAATTAACTCTTTTTGTAAAATAGGTATCCAAATTTTTGAAATATCAACCGAACAATTAGAAACACATTCGTTATTATTTAAGCATATCAATGCTGCTTCTTTAACTTTGCGGTTATAATTATTCGGTTCTTTTAATAATCTAGTTGAAAAATTCCATTGTATTTTATGACCAGAATCCCATGCGTGTTCACATATTTTGGATTTTTCGAATTGTTTATTTTTAATGTACGATTGGTGTTCATTAAGTCTAATATGAAAAGGTCTAGATGTTTCTCCTATATAAAATTTATTACATTCGCATGGAATTTTGTAAATACAATTTTTTGTGTTTTGAATTTCATTAAAAGGTTTTGTATTTACTATTAAAGATTTTAATGTATTATTAGTTTGAAAAACTGTTTTTAAATTAAATTTATTGCCAATCCTTCTAATTTTTTCTGATAATTTTGGAATATAAGGGATTTTTACTATATTTGAAAGAATTATTGGGGGGTTTAAATTTTGATCTTTAGTTTTGATGTCTCGGTAAAGTTCACGATTTATAAATTTACTTGGGTAGTTGTTCTTAATCAAGACAGATTTAACAAGTGATAATTCATTATTTAAGATATTGTCATTTGAACAAATTGTTTTTGCTCTATCGGAAAGAGATTTGACAATACCTCGTTTAACACAAATTGAGTGGTTTGAATTAAAATTTAGATATCTATTTGTATGTGTTTCTTTTCTAAAAACTGATGTATCAAAACAATTGTTGTTATTGTGTATTAGTACATCAAGAAACGGTAATTTTTTATTATTTTCAATTTCAATTGTAAATTTAATAGTAGGTTCCGAATTATTAATAGTATATAAAAATGTATCAATATTTTCCCTATCGTGTTGCCAAATTGCAAAGATATCATCTACATATCTAAACCAGACAGAAGGTCTTAAATTTTGTTTGTTTACAATTTCCATTTCAAAATTCTCCATGAAAATATCACACAATTTTGGTGATAAAGGAGAACCCATTGCCATGCCAAAATTTTGCTGATAAAAATCACTATTTAATTCAAAATATGTAGTTTTAATACATAGTTCCAATAATTCTAGAATTGTTGAGACGCTTAATTTAGTTCTATTTATTAATGTATTATCACTTGTCAACTTTTTTCTCACAAGATTAAGAGTTTTATCGACAGGAACATTTGGAAATAAACTGACTACATCAAAACTAACCATTATATCTGAATTTGTAATTTTGATTTTTGATAATTTTTCTAAAAAATGTTTTGAATTTTTGATAAAGGAATTAGTATTTCCTGATAACGGATCTATTATTTTAAGTAGAAATCTTGCTAAATTTTGACAAGGTGAATTTATAGAACTTATTATTGGTCTTAATGGTATTTGTTGTTTATGAATTTTGGGTAAACCATAAAAATGTGGAGGTTTACTATAATGAGAAGTAAGAGATCTTCGTTCTTTATCACTTAGGAATTTTTTATTTTTATATAAAGTTTTGTAAATTTTGTTTTCAATACTAGTAGTTGGATCTTTATTTAATTTTGAATAGCTACCGTTTTTAATAATTTCGTTAATTTTGTTATCATAATCTGTTTTGTTCATTTCAAAAATTTGGATACCTATTTTACAAAAAGAGTTAATTGCAAAAAGGATACCCTCTATATCGGGATAGTATCATAAGTTTTTATCTGGTTTTTTCTTATGATAATATTAATAAGAAAACTTCATTTATGACGAAGTATAAATTCTCTTATAATATGCAAATGCGCTATCCTTTCAAAAATTCGTTCCCAGAAACGTCACAAAAATATGATTGAAACAGATTTTGACATCTTCAATCTCAAAATCTTATTCTATGTATACTATGTTGATGTCATATTTTTGCAAGATTATCAAGTGTTCTGTTTCTAGTAAATTTATTTATTTTATGTCATTTTGATAACGGCTTTCGATCTGGAAAGCCGAAACGTCAATAAAAAAACTTTTTTAACAACCAAGTGGTTTCAATCCAGTGGAAAGAGAGAGAAATTAAAATACAAACCACAATGAGCTTCCAAAATGAATTGTTTGTGTATGTCTGATATTTTTATTTTAGCATTTTTTACCATTTATGAAAGACTAATTTGTGTGAAAAATTTATTATTAGTTATTATTTATCATATAGGTAAGTAATCTTTTTCATTTCATGTAAAAATAAGCATTTATTTTGATGTTAAAGTTGACTTTCTAATTCACAATCTAATCAGTGTTTTCTTGTATTTAAGGATTTATGGAGGTACAAATACATCTAGATGTGTATATGAAGAGGAGGAAGTTTTAAATGCTAGTCATTTAATTGTGTGGTCAATTGGATTCTAATAGGCAAAGCCAAAGTAAAAACATCTTTATATGCGGTTTGTGTTTGCAAACAAGTGATTTGAAATCTGATCCACATAAAATAAGAGGCCAGCTTAATAATATGAGGAGCTCATATACAGCAAATGGTAGGAAGTGTAAACATTTCTGCACTTCTAATTACTTGTACAAAAATCGTAACTTAAGAATTAAGAAAATTTACGTACGAACGTTTATTGTATTGATTATATATCGGCTGAAAATTAATGTTCACGTCCATTCATTTGATGTACTTTTTTATTAATTATAGTGTTGATGAAAATTACAAAATCAGACTTATTTTACATTTTGTCAATATCGTATGTGAGTAAATAACAGACTCAAAACAATTTTTTTTGGGTATTTCATTCCATTTAACATTTTATTTATAAATAACAAATTATAAAATAATAATTTTCAGACTGAAAAGATGGTGTTTGGAAGTCGTATTTGCTAGAGAAATTAGACATCGCGAATCTTGATAGGAGAGTAGATCTGATGTAACCATCTCTTGATTCGGCGTCGCAAACTTTTCGTGATGCTTCAGTTACAAGTTTGACAGAGCTCAACTACTTGTGTGTGACAAGAGAATCTTTTAATTTTCCAGTTTGGCACTGTGACTAATGGACCTTTACGTTTACGAAAAATAAATTCCAAAAATTATATAAGTCGAAGGTATTTCATATGAAACGTCCAATTCACTTAGGAATTCACCACCATATATTTCTCAAAAAAATATCGCTTTTGAAAGTGTACCCTTGACATCACGTTCATCGGGTACACCCCCCTCTATAATCTACGTTCAGAAACACGCATCAGTATTCTTCCCAAAAATAAAGCTCACTGCTTGATATACACCATTAATATATAAATGAACTCTGTCAATTGATCGACTCATCTATAAAATTCCACATTTTAGCTACTTTTTTCTTTACCTAAAACATTCGAAGTTTCTGAACGGGCCTACCTTTTCATGAAGAACGATCATTGGCAACACCGCAAATCCAACGGTTCTCACGGAACAACAGTTGTCAGGTGTATGCTCAGAGTAATAAAAGTTGTACGTTGCATGAGATTTGAGGTTAATGTTTGTTTTTGTTTTTAATAAAGAGATCTGAAGAGAGAAAAAAGATTTACAATATTTTGCCCCGCGCAGCAAACGAACGAACCTACAATTCAGATATAACTGCAATTCGAGGTTCCATTATGCACAACTCGCACAACGATGCCAAATCTAATTTCGATGAGCGTGACGTCACAAACACATGTTTTTCCTGATTATGGAAAAATTAGCTATCAGAGAATTCAAAAACCAAAATTCTCAGTGATATTAGCATATATACTTTCTAATTACAGTGTTCCCTCATAGTTCATGGAAAGGTTCATTCTATATGCAATTATATTTCGTCATCCAAAAGATGGTGTCAAATTGTCTGAAGCAATACATGCAATTTATGTATCTTAGAAAAAACTAGCCAATAGCATATTTTCTAAGAAACTTTCAAAATCACAAATTCATAGACGTACCGACGAAGACAAAATTGTAGGCAATGATATTAGTTTAGAACAAAACATAGATCAAAAGTTAAATTTCTTATAAAAACCAGAATTCAATAAATAAAAAATCCCAATTATAAACCTTTGGCCCAAAATATTATTAATTACAAAATATTTTTTAAATTGATCTTCTTATCTGACTAAACTTTCATAATTGACCATGCCCTCTTAATGAGCTTACTCTAAACCAGTAACTGTTAAGTTGGTCGGTAGGGGGCGTGATCTGGCCGCCTAATGAACCCTCCAAGTTTAATGACGATGAGGGAGGCAATTATTTGACGGCCCCAGGCACCGACCGAGCGACTACTAACCGAAGTGCCCATCTGACCCATCTATTCCAAAGTTGAAACCGAAACTCAAAATCTGAAGCTAAACTCGGTTACCAGTAACAACGCGAGCGTTCCGAAACAAACAAAACATGCTTTGGTTATTATCATACAAAGTAGGTAAATTATTAAAATCATCTTCTGGATAAATAAAATTTGAGAATAAAAAGTTGCAGACATTTTTTCGACGGATAAAAGAGTAAAAATTCTCGGATTTGGTTTAAATTTGATATTAAAAAAATGTAACCATAAATTTTAAGTTCATAACCTCAGAAACAAATTAATTTAGTATACAGTGTGTCGCACTTAAGATGAAGACACCTCCATATTTTCGTTATTTGAAAGAATACAGATTTGGAATTTGTTCAAAGTCATACACTGTGATGGGTCACATTTTTTAAGATAATCAGCTAAAATCTGAACTTTAAACTCAGCCAGTAGGGATTGCCTCGGTTGGAAGGACCCTCTCCACTTTTTGACACCTGTTATCTGGCACTTCTGGCCGCCATTTTTTATCCAAATTGCAGCGCCATCTGTCATTGGGAATCTGTAACTGCCAACTCATCATGTAGGTACGAAAGGGACCTTACTTTACTCCAAATACCTCGATTTCCACTACATACGTCACAATCGCCAACAACACTGAGTTGCCAACTTAACAGGGCTACCAACAATACAGGGTTGCCTACGAATTGACAAATAGGGCCGATTCTCGATATTTTGCTTCGCGTAAGAGATATCGAAAAAAATTATTAGAAAAAGTTGTTCAGAATATTATTTTAGCACCCTATATGTACCGATTTTCATGACAAAATTCGCCTATTTAATTTTTTCAATACTTTGGTCTATACACAAAATTATTACAAGTTTTTTTTTAAATTTGATAATTAGTGTGCCATGGAAAGTAATAATTTAATATATTGACAATTTAATAGTGTCGTGAGATATATTTTATGAAGTGGAAAATAATTTTTGTAGGGAACGAAGGAATTTGCAGGTGTGCGCCAATAAAAGGAAATCGAGCTCTGCTTCATTAAAATTGGAAGAATGGTTTTGTTATGGGACGAAGACACTCCGGCGGGACTCCAGCGAAAATTTTACCATATCGCTTCAGTTAGAACTTGCCTGGAGAGTTGGAGAAGCAGTCAATTGCAGAGTTCATTATTTTAAAGAGGAAGTGGATAATTCTGTGATTAAAACAGGTAGATAACATAGTTACATATTTTTTTAAATAACTGATTTTCAAAAATCCTACTGTTTAGGAAGAGTAGAATATAATCCTATCTTCAACAAAACGGCCAAAGGTGGAGAAAAAAAAAATGGCCGATAGTAAATGGCTGGTCCCCAATACGAAGAACCACTTTTGTCCAGTCCGTATTTTTAAAATTGTAATGGTTAAACGTTCATTTAGAATAGCAACTGATAGATTATTCTTAACAGTAAACCCATCATGGAACAAAGAACAATCAAGTGGATGGTACAAAAACACTCCAGTGAGAAAAAAGGAACTTTCGAAATGGACTAAAGAAGAAGCAGAGAAGGCAGGATTAAATACAACTTAGATGCCCTTATGATATTACTTACGATTAAATGTGATATCTCTCAATTCGAATACATTTTTCAATTCTTTTCCTATTCTGTCGATCTACTCGTCTAAGTTCAGGGATGCTGATTTCTTGACATGTTTGTCTTATTCTGACACAAAGTTCTTCTTGATTTCTGGACCTCGTTTTATACACTCTATTTTTTACAATTCCCGACAAATAAAAATCAAGGGGTCTAATATCTTGAAAAGGGATGTTTCTTCCTAAACTCAAAACTGACCGACATTCAAACTTACTAACTAAAACTTAATGCACAAAACTTGTGTATAGACCAAAATAATATAAAAATTTTTTCATGAAAATCGATATTTGGGGTTAAAATAATATTATGAACTTTTTCTAATAAATTTTTTCGATATCTCTAACGTAAAGTAAAATATCGAGAAACTGTATTACTTCAAGTAACGAAAATATGGAGGTGTCTTCATCTTAAGTGCAACACACTGTATAAATTTTTCCTCACCTCTAGTAACTATTTAATTTTTGCAATATTATGAAAATCGACCCAATATAATTTTTTATAATTTTTTTTTAAACAGTTCAGAGTTGCAAGAGTTTATCTGCCAAAATGGCAGCCATTTGAAATTTTGTTTTGACTCTCAAAATTCGAATTTCGAGAGATATGGTTAAAAATTCGCCGACCAAAAAAAAACTTGAACTTCATTTTAAGGTTGGACTTAAAATTCGGGAAATTTTTTTTTTGTACTATATATCCAAAAACGTAAAATTTAATTTGTAATGAAAAAACAAACAATGGCTAAATTGGGATATCACATTTAAATATATTTATAAATATAATTTCTATGGGTTAACAATTTTCATTTTTCAAAAGTATTACTTATTATGTATGTTATAATAAATATAGACTTACTGGAAGACGTTGAATTGGAACTAGAGCTGGTGGCAGACGTCGACCGGTAATATGGCGGTGATCCGGGTGGTTCCGTTTTGCCCAGAGGGGTAGAAGAGCCCATTCGACGGGTCACATCCGGTGCAGGACCGAAAGGCCGTTCATCCTGAAACAAACCAAAACTATAAAGCGACAATTCCAGCAATGGATCATATCTGGAGAATCGAATTTTCGATTTATACAGGATGTTGTTCTACAATATATTGCTGACGTCTATTATAATTTTTGTATTTCATTGAATCTAGTCAAAAATAGATTTATAGATACTAAAAATTGTAAAAGTAAAATATACAAGTTCATATGTGATATATTTCTAACTCTTTTAAATCTGTATACTATATTGTAACTGTACTGTATTGTGTACTATCGTTAGGTAGTATGTATAAAGAAAGAAATGTATTCATTTGTGAGACTTATACATTACATACAATAATATACAGTGTTTAAACCTATTCAACTAGTCAATTATAAAAGAAACAAAAAAGTATGAGTAAGAAAATAAATACAGAAAATACAAAGAGTATAAATAATATATTGTTATGTTTTATTTCTAGCTGTTATTAAAAATAACGCTGTTGAGCACTAGATCTTTTATTATAATAATTTTTTTTTCTTAAACTCTTTCTCTGGGCAAAATGTGAGTTAAATAATAAAATTATATATTAAAGTAGTCTGGCTAATTGGTTCTGCCAAAGCCATGAAACTAGGAAAAAAAAAATAAAATTGCTATCATTGTTAATATTTTTTATTAAAAACAATTAAATAAGAAACAACGAACCTTTTAACATGAAATAATTTAAAGTATTTTAAATTCCTCTACACTGTAAAATGTATGATCTGCTAAGAAAGATTGGACCTTCTTTTTAAAGCTATTAAAGTTATTGGGATGTATATATCCACCTCTGTAAGCACTGTTACTGAGCTTGTTGAGGCACTTGATTCCAATGTGCCTTGGTGAATGTTGACCTATCTATAGCCGTAAAAAAAAATGGCTGACGAATATTTGTTTTATTTCTTGTGTTATAGGAATGTACGTCTTTGTTATTAAGAAAATGTTCATTTTGTTTTGTATATAAAATTAATTGATATATAAAAAGACTAGGTAATATTAGTATCTCTGCTTTTTTATACAGTGGCTTACATGATATTGAAGGGTTAATTGTCCTAATCCATAAGAGAGAAGTTTCAATTCGTGAAATGATACAGTTTCCCTTAAGTTTCTTATCATATAACAGTTAGTGCTTAGTGTTTTAAATTGCAATAATTTATTTTTTGCAACAGATTACAAAGATGGCCTATACAATTGTTTTTAGCATAATCAAATTCTTTAAGCCTTGTTTGTGTTCGTGAAGTGCTGTAATTTGTATAGGATTTCACTTCGTCTCTCTCAGGAATGAAGCACACATGTTACTTTATATTAAAACAATTTAATAATTTTTTTTTTAATTGTAACAAAGAAAAGTACATAGGTTGTCTTACTATAACATTAAGACAATCACTCAGAACATGAATTAGTTAAAATTACGTCTTATTATGACGGAGCAGTTGAACGATCGTTAGATGAACACATACTTTATTTTTGCCGCACTAAAGGAGCACTTGATAATTTGTCAGAGAATATCAGCATAAATAATCCTGAAACAAGAGCCTTATTTTTAAGGACAACTTGTAGAATTTGTCAGAGAATATGGGCATAAATAATCCCGAAATAAGAGGCTTAGTCGAAGGACAACGTCGCAATGACTGAGCAGTGGATGAATTGAAAGTTAAGCAGGTACTGAATTTAATATTGCTCTACCAGGAAGCGCTTAAGAATTTGTCAGAGAATATGGGCATAAATAATCCCGAAACAAGAGCCTTATTGCATGCATTTTAACAACGGAGCAGTCGACCACTTATTGAAAGTTGAGCACATACTTTGCCGTACTAAGAAGCATTGATGAAAAATGAATTTAATTTTACGATGTTTTTTGCCGTACTAGGAGGCATTATACACCGGAGTACTGTACCATAGGCTGTCACGCCTCCTTAAGCTTATAGTTGATTGGTCAGTTAGTGCGGGCCTTTGATGGTTATTATCGGAACTCTCGCTTATATACGTTGAGCGAGAATTATTTAACTTTATAAAAATTATAACATTTTTAATCAGTGGCGTGAGTTATACGGGTTTCGTTTTATTTGATTTGTTGTTTTCGCTAATTTTGTATTCCAGTGGCGTGGTTATTTAATATGAATGAAATGAATATGTTTGATTTTGAACGGAAATTAAACACTTTTTGCAGTTTTATTGTTACTGTATTTATGTGAGCTTCACAGGTAAGTTTGGAATTTACAGTTATTCCTAAAAATTTTATAGTTTCCACACGTTTGATTGATTTGTTATATGTAGGGAAATTTCATCATCATGTGAAACATTTCTCGGCAAGAAACGCATAAAATGGTTTTTTGTTACATTTACTGCTAGACCATTTTCCTTACAATAATGGTTAAACTCATAGGATGCTCTATTACTGTTTTCAATAAGTTGCTCCATTTGATTATTTGCCATAAGTATATTGGAATCATCAGCATGTAGTATAATTTGATTTGGGGTCGAACAGAAATTGTTAATATCACTGACAAGGATGATAAAGAATACAGGGCCAAGTATTGAACCTTGTGGCACCCCCATTATAGGTTGAAGTGGATCAGATCTAGCGTTGTTGTTTATGATGACTTGAGTTACATTTAATAGATACGATTCTGTTCAATTATAAGGTTTTCCACGTATTCCCATTCCATACATTTTCTGCAGTAAGAGATTGTAATCCACTGTGTCAAATGCTCGACTGAGATCATAGAAAAGTCCTAGGGTGTTTTCCCTGTTATTAAGTGGTTTATAAATGGATTCCAAGCATGCTTCAATAGCGGTGAATCCATTCCGAACATCTGATAACATGCTGATCTGATCTGATCTGATAACATTGAAATGCTCGAGGTATTCAATGAGTCATGAAGAGATTGAAGAGTAAGCTGACTCAAATATTTTTGTAATTCGGCTTGATATACAAATTTTAATATATTTATCAACGATGTTGGTCTTGTTTTTTAGCACTGCCAATTCCTACTTTTTGTCGATTATTTGAAAATTTTTGTTGAGATTAACAATACAAGTAACTGTGAGAAGCTTCAAGCTGATCCCACTTCACTACATTCTTGGTCAATAAAAAACGAAATGAATTATCCAGACTGAATTCAGTTCGTGATCTCGGGGTACTATTTGTTACTAATTTATCCTTCACTGATCATATAGACGCAGTTATCAGCAAAGCTTCCCAAATACTAGGTTTTCTCTTGAGAAATGCTAATAGTTTTTCCATCAGTACCCTGAAATTTGTGTACTTATCTCTCGTACAACCACATTTACAGTATGCTTCTCCAGTTTGGAATCCATTTTATCAAATTCATATAAACATCGAGCGTATTCAAAATAAGTTTTTGAGATTTGTTGCTTTTAAAATAGGTTTGCAGTATGAAACCTTTACGTATATGCAGATCTTAAGCAGGCTGAATTTGTGCCCTCTGGAATTGAACAGAAAAAAACCTGATCTTATAGTAATGTTCAAAGTACTAAATGGCTGTATTTCATGCCCTCAGTTACTTCAACTCGTAAATTTCAAAACGGTAAACGTTCATACTCGTGGTAATGTATTGTTTGCTATCCGATTTCATCATTTCAATTACGGTTACCACTGTCCTCTATCTAGATTCATGAGATTAGACAACGAAATGAATAGCTATGATTTTTGTTTGACAGGATTAAATCTTAAATCTTTCAAAAAATCATTGCAAGCAATTACTTTATACTGTTTGTAGAGTGTTCGTTATAATTGTAATTGTAAATAAGTTAAGTTCAAATTGTTACATATTTATTCAACTATTTAATGTTTTATTGTAGAAGAGGGGGTTCCAGTATAAATAAATAAAATAAATAAACATAAATAGCAAATTTGTGGATGATTTTTTTATAAACATCATTTATCGGATCAAATTATGTATGCAAAATATATTTCTGGCTACTATCTTGTCAAAATATGTACTTTCCTAACACCAGCTGAGAAATTATTGACGTTCCCTAGCGTTACTTAATGTGACAACAAAAAACTACCCACGCACATTCAAAATTCGTCGAAAATTCCACAAGTATATTTAACAATGGCGTATCATAAATTATATTACATTCGGTTGTATATCATTGCGCTTGTTTTATGTACTCCATTTGCGAGTCCGCAGATGAAATGACGGCCATTAATAAATCTTATTTTGTATACAAATTACACGCACCAAGTAAGCAACTCCTCAGACATTCTTAGTTTTCAGTTAATGCCACCGAACGTTACCGAATGGACAAATTCGGTATTTGAAATTTAAATTAAAAACATGATCAGATTATTTATTTATTTAGAGCATACAATACAGGAAGTAAGTTTCTTAAGTAGTACATATTAGTACGGCATACCGTAACCAAAATGGCCTGTTATGGCCACAAGCTTCTTTCAAGCATAAATCGATAGATTTACACAAAGCATTAGCTATATCTTGAGGATCACTTAATTCCATGTTATTATAAGATATTAGGTTTGGAAGGCCAGCGCTTCTTTTTAGATTCTTGATGAACGACCAAAAGTGCTTCACATTGTCGGGGGTAAGGTGCTCAGAATTAGTAACAAAGAGAAGGTAGCACAACCCAGTTCTGTATTTAACTTCACGCCTTTTTTCCGAATAAGCTGAGTAATATGTATGAAGACGTTATTTAATAAATATTTAAAAAAATATATACTCCTGCCCTAGGGCCAAACTTCTGCGATTTGTGCCTACTTTTGAACAATATTCTATTTTCAACATAAATGAAACAACCGATGTATTTTATTCTATACAAATTGATCAAAATCTCCGAAACGGCCATATGTAAATTATTTCTTAAGGATTCCCGCAACAAAGCCATTTATTATTTTCATACTCGTCTTTTCAATTTTATAGCAAAACTGTACCAAAAACTATAACTCATCTTGTGGGATATCGAGGCGAGCTAGGAGAGCCGTTTCGCAATCTCTTTTTGAATAAATTTGAAATTCTAGAGTGAACTAACGACCAAACGATACACTGTTGCTGTAACAAATCGCGAGCTATGTTATAGCTCTACACACAAACACACTCGTCTTTTATGGGTATCGTATATCTTGATATTATATCACCTCTAATAAATATGGCTAGTTTGGAATGGTACTGCTATAAATTTATCGAAATAAAATAGTTTTAGCTGTTACTTTTACGTAAATTGCTACTTTATATTATAATCCCTAATATTTCTCAAAATTTATCTTACCTCTACAGTTACTTGAGGTGGCCACTATTATTATTACAGGTATTATTGGGTGGACAAAGTTTCATGTTCAAAAGATGCCTCTGGCTATTATGAATGGTCGCTTATAGTGAATGCCGAGCGATGTTTTAATTTTCTGTTTTAATTGAAGGAAAAGTGTGGCTGAAGCCCATCGAATGTTTGTTGAAATTAATGGTAACGCTGCTCTATTAAGTTTTTTTACTTAAGGCAAACCTTTCCTGCACTTAAATTAACCCTCCGGAGTGCTCGCTTTTTAGAATTACACGCATTTGGTTTTTTATGTTAGTAGTTTATAAATAACGAAGAAAATTTATTAGTAAAATAAGACAAATATGCCATTCTTAATCATTTTATTATAGTAAAAAAAAATATATACAGTGTGTACAATTAAGTCGGCACCATATGGAAAACTTTTTTATTATTTGTTCTATGAAAAAAAGTTATTCTTGATAAAAAGTTGTGCATGGTCTAAAACTTAAAATGCAACCATCAGATATCAAAATTTTACTTTCCCGGCCCCTCGCCAACGAAAGTATTGTGAACGCGATAAAAAAAAATTGAGGTAACGATATATCCATTTTGAGGTCCCCTGAGACGATTAAAACGATTTCCAGATGGAAGTCTGTCCGTCTGTCTGTCTGTATTCTTCCAGGATAGCGTCCACACACTTAATCCGATTGAGCTGAAATATGGTATATGGGTTTCGGGTGATTGGCGATTGAACCCACTAGTTTTTGGTTGAAATCGCCCCACCAGGGGGCGCAGCAGCCCTATGTACATTTCAAAAAAAATAAAAGACCTAAAGTTTTTATTTGGTATTTAGGTGCCTTATTGGCTTGTAAATACATCCTGAAATTTTCATTCCTTAATTTTAAAACTAAGCAATAGAAAAAAATTGTCAAAGAAAAAGTAAATAAAATTCCGACCCTAAAAAATTGTTTTACCTTTTTTTGAAATCTAAAATGTTTTTCTTTTTATATTTCAAATGTCGCTTTTACTTTAAAAAAATTTTGGGATACCAAATATTATTTGAATTGGACTTTAAAAAATTTGAACACCAAATTAATTTTTTTAATTTTTATTTTATAACTGCCGGGAAAGTTTTGTGGCGACACAACAGATTTTTTTAGTAGAATACGAGGTGTGTCAAAAAATATGAATTTTGCTCAACAAAAAAGTACCTTTATTTTTGAAGTATGAGAAAAAAGTTGTTAAAAAAACTTGTTTACAATGACATTTTACGTCAACATACAAATTTTGAACAAGATATTCCGACTTTAAGATAATTTTGATTTTTAACATTTTTTGATACACCCTCGTAACTGACAATTTTGAATTCATTGAAAAAGCTTAAAAGGAACGAAAAGACAAGAATTACATGTCGATTTTTTTAATATTGTTCAGCTTTGGATCTTTCGCTTGTAACAACGGAACAGTAATATTATACTGCACGAGATATATCGATAGGCGGAGTCAATAACATAAACAAGGAATACCTAAATGCCCAGTTTCGAAGGGCTCGTCACATTTTAATTATAACACAAAAACAAAAAGTTGCGGCAGATTGCCGCGGGCGCGCCAGCCGGAGGGTAAATACATGGAGCTTTTAAATTTAAAAAACTGGCGATTACCATGAGGAGATGAATGCAGAGGTGTTTGGAAAATGGTTTGAAGATATCATTCAACTTTTGGTACCTGGGTCTGTCGTCGTCATGTATAATGCCCCCTATCATAGTCGGCATTTAGAACCATTACCGAAACAATCATGGAAAATAGCTGAAATTCAACAATGGTCTATAGATAAAAACATCCATTATAACAAAGATAGTCTAAATGCGGAATTGCTAAAGATTACAAAACTACATGTTTATAAATATAAAAAATTCGCAGTTGACGAAATGGCGTTAAGCCGTGTAATGACAGTTTTACCTCCTTACCACCGCGAATTTAATCCTATAGAATTGATCTGGGCGCAAGTTAAGGACAAGTAGCACGAGAAAAACAGAACATTTAAAATGGCGGATGTACAAAATTACCTTAAGGAAGCTATTCAAAGCGTAACTGCAGAAAACTGGAAGAAATGCATCAAGCACGTTCTGGAAGAAATACAAAAAATGTGGGAGATAGACCAACGGATTAACCAAAATATTTAACCAGTCATTATCAACTTTGGAAGATTAGACGAAAGGTATGTATAAAAATACAAAAAAGAATATAAATTCAAAAAAAGGTTTTTTGTTTATTGTAAAAATAATTAACTATTTATTTGGGTTAGTCCTTAACCCTTTCAAAAATTAATAAGCACACCACTGCCTTCAATATGCCAAGGGCCAATAAAACTCTCAATAATTTTTGGTTCTAGTATAGTGTTAGCTACTCTTGAAGTATCTATTTCGCTCTTTCTATTAATCAGAAAAAGGTGATGCCAACGGGAAAAAACTATAAAAATGTGGCAAATGGAATTCGTTGATCTACGTCACGATTCATAATACGTCACGATTCATAAATTTAAATTTAATTTCCCAGGCCCCCTTTAATAATGAAGCGGGAAAATTTTGGAAATGTATTCTACTGGTCATACAGTTTCATATGGGCCAATAAAAAAATTTCATTACTAAGCCTCATTAAAAAAACACTAAAATATCGCATTTTTTTTATTATCTTGGAGATGTGAACGTCTGAATTGTTTTTTTATCTTGTAACTTAAATTGACATGTCAAAAATGTAAACTGTAATTTTCGATGAAATAAACTACTAGTTTTGTTTTGAAATAAATACATTTTTGAAAACAAAAAATGGACCGAACTAATTTGTACTTCCTGTTTCTGCCAAAATGTCATCAACATCAACAAACCTTTTTGTCACATTTATTTTCCATACAATTTTATAATTGACATTTAAATATTTAAACTCATTACACTATTGAAATAAAGTTATTTATTTGGAACAATAATTTATACAAATACCAAATGAGCACACATGTCACCAGCATAAACAAAACCTGTTTTTATTAATATCGGGAAAAACTGATTTTAAAATATTGATAATAAAATTTTTAAATCATGCAGGATATTAAAATATTGTTTTGTTAAGCATTTTATATAATAATATATTGGTGTTTGCTAGTACTTTTAGCTTGATGATTTTTTAAATAAAATTATTGCTTTTTGAATATTTTATGTTTAATCAGCTTTAATGCCTGTTGATATTACTAGATGAAAAATTAATTGATAATAAGCGTATTTATATTGGGCATATAAATTAGTTCCTGGTGGGGACAGGGGTATAGAGGGCTAGACCTTGGAGTCCCACACTCCCACCACCAGGTTGGGATGCGTAATGACATTTCACCTCACAAAAAAATATATAATTACCTAGTTAAGTACGTTTTCAAAAGATGGCTTCGACTGTTATGAATGGTTCATTCATTTTGTTTAGAAGTAAAATTGATTTTTATGATTCTGATATTTTTTAAATATTTAAAGTTTTATACAATTGTAAAAAAAATTATTTATTTATTAAATAGGCAAGCCTAATGTACAAAAAATTACAAATGTATAAATATCTTAAAGCATAAGAAGTAAAGCAATACACATATCTCTAAATTGATAGGTTGGATAACATTATTCAAACCAAAAAAGAAAGAAAGATTACTAAATATCACAAAATGAGCTGTAACTAATATACCTCTTTAATGATGACTTAAACTGTTTAACTGAATTAGATTCTTTTACAAATTGTGGTAGTTTAATAAATTAAGCCTTTATAGCCCAGTTGCCAGAGAAGGATATTGACCAAAAGCTCGCACAAAATGTGATCTCAATGAAACTTGGCATTTAAGTACTTGAAAACAAAAAATCTTTGCTGCTCTAAAGTGTTTGTTAACTTCACAATTTCGAAAATAAAATGGAAAATTTGGTTTTTCTATTAGATCTAGAAAAAAAATAAAAATTTCGAAAAACTAATAGCACCACGTGAAAGAGCGGACAATTTTACTAAAAAATAATATTATAAGTTATTTTAAAACAGAATTTTTATTACTATAAAAAAATTATTAAAAATAAGAAAGCAAATTCGAAATCTCTACGCGCGCCGAGCCGTTGAATACAAATATTCAGGCGAGGCGTTCGGAAAAGCTAAAGTATCTTTGTCTAAAATGTACGCAAACAAAAAAAGAAAGCGTTTGAAAGAGGTGACTAAGCTTTCTCAGAAAGTCAATAGTTTTTAATTTTTTTTTTGTTTTCTCATAGAAAATTCTCACTGATTTTTACTGAAGATATATATTAATAGATGCATAACAAAAAAAATCCTTGTACATTTATCATCACTATACTTTTACTTTTGATTTAAATATCATTAAAATGTTGAACATTATCTCTGTTTAATAAAACTAATGCTTTAAAATGATCATTTTTTTTACAACATTCATTCGACGCAATTTTTATTTTCAAAATAGTGTTTATTTATTTCTATAAATCAATTTCTATATTATTTTTAACTTTATTTAAAAAAATATTAATTTCTGATTTATATAAATACTAGCATATTAATGCAGTATTACAACAGCGGTGGATTGGAAGATGAAGTCTGTTTTCATGACCTGCGCGATCACCAGACTTAACTTGTTCTGATTTTCAGACTCAACCTACGAGCAGAGAGATATAAAAAACCGGATTCGTAATGCATTATATAACATACCGAGAGCCGAAATTGAAGCTGCAGTTTTGTCTACCCATGAGAGGCTTCAGCAATGCATAGAGCGTGATGGTCAGCATTTAGAGCACTTACGGGGGCATTAAAAACCTTTATTTTTTAAATCAGTCTTTTTAGAGCCACAACTTACATAATAAAAGGAATTAATTAGTTGTTGTTGTTGTTGTTTGTTAATTTTAACGTCTGTTTTCTGACCTAATTGCCTAAACTAAACTAAACTACAGCTTATCGTGGGCTTCGAACCACGGTCCTTCATTCACGTTAAACCCAGGACCATGCCTTTGTCATGCAGGTGATCTACCGACTAACAAGTGTGTAATTGTGTCACCAACCCCTATCAGTTCCACGAGATATCCGAACTCATCCGGCCTGTTTACCAGCGTGAATGAAACTGCGTATGACACAAATACCTTTTTGCATTTGCCCAAAATCTTATCTGACTTTAATTCCACTTGAATACGGCAGGATTCGAACCTACTCCCCGAACACTGACCAAGCTGAATCGGCAGACGCCTTACCAACTAGGCCACCGTGTCCGGTAATTAATTAGTTTAAAAAATAATAATAAAATTTTCTTTGACCTAAATTTTAGGTTAGGAACAAGATATCGAGATGCGGTTTTCGCGAGCTTGTTTAGGTAACATTTAGCTACTTTTTCGTGAAAAAGAAATCATACCAATGCATTTAATTTTTTTGAGAAAATTAACCAATTCTGTCGAAATGTCGAAAAAAGCCCTCTAGCGGCGACATGTGAAACTAACAAAACTTCACATATACAACATTTGTAGCCCAAGAATAGATCTTTTCAACTAGCCCTAGATATACAGGGTGTTTTTTTTACTGAAACCTTTGAATACCCCCACCACTTTATTTTTAGAGATACAGCCAAAATTGTTAAACAAAAAAGATTCAGATTATCCTCTACTTTAAAGATCAGGTATTTTTTATTAGGTTAATATAGCGGAATTCACAGAAACATAACTTTCTTAGATTCAAGATTGCAGTTAAGCCCCCTTGCGGCCATTTCAGAAACTTGAAAATATTTTCCATGTTTTTGTATTGGCCATTTTAGTAATAACTTTTTTTTTCCGCAAGCCTCTACGATGGATATTTTTCCAGATACAGTACCTCGCATTCTTATTTGGCTACCCTGTACATGAAAATATGGACGTATATAAAAATGTTCCATTTACTATATTACCTTCATTTCTTTGCCATAAATAATCGTAAATTTCCATATTGCTACTTTCCATTGAACTCATAATATTTAATTAATTGTTTGAAGCGACAAGTTTTTTCGAAATTTTACAATAAAAGTAATCTGATATTTGAGTGAAATACGATGTATACATGAAAAAAAGAATAAAAAAGCCTTTGGTATAAGCAAGAACAAGCAATAAGAGATAAGATGGCCGACAGGGTTGCAGACATTTAGTGACACCTTTTCCATTTCCAACGTTTGTCCCTCTTCAAATCTGATACAGAGCAAGTGAACCAAATAGGAAATTAAGATGGACAAAAATTTTATATAGAACCTCTTCCACTAACTAATTTTGAAACCGTTTTAGATGCTTTTAGACATTTTTATAATTTTTTTAAAAGATTTTGACATTTCTATAACTATTTTAAACTATTATGATCAATTTTAGACAATTTTCCAATAGAAACATTAATAAACGTTAGTTTATTAAACAGTTCTGATAAATAATTTTTATTTTGATTTGAAAAAAAAATGCCTTAAATTTCATCAAAGGTCAAGGTTGAATTTCGTCCATCCAGATAATCGATTTCAACCACAAGTTATTCACCAGCAAAGGACATACGTGAATGCGGGTCTGTCTATATATAGAAATATATCCTGAAAGGCTCAGGATGCGATAAGGACGAGGCAATACGATCCCGAAATTCTGCGATTTTGGAATTTTGAATTCATATTTCTAAGAGCCAAAGACGAAAGCGAGGTATCGTTTTTGTACTTTTATGCATGATTATGTACATGTTTCCAGGATATTTAAATTTTAAAATCTTCTATAGAGTGAATGCATCTTTGGAAGTGCTTTTATCGCTAAAGTAGTCTGATGGATGGTATTTTTATTTTCAAAATAATATGTTTCGTTTCTATTGATCAAAAACTCCGACTATATCTGAAACATGTTCATAATTCTATTTATACTCTTAGACCATTTCAGAAATATTTTTAGACATTTTTTATGTTCTCTGATCATTCTAATCTCCGAGTATTTCAGGGACATTTTTACAATTTTGATCTACTTTCACTCTACAGATATTTTTTATAATTTTTGACCATTTCAGACATTTTTCTATTATTTTACCATTTCAAACAATTTCTATAATATTCGACCTTTTCAAAGACATTTTTGATAATTTCAGATCATTTCAGGGATTATTTTTATAGTCCTCGAATATTTTAGAGACATTTTTAAAAATCTCCGACCATTTCACAGACATTTTTTGAAATTGTTAGTCATTTCAGAAACATTTTTTATATATTCCGACACTTTCAAAGACCTTTTACATTTTTAGACATTTTAGACGTTTTTAGACATTTTTAGATGTTTTTAAAAATCCAAGACCATTTCTCAAACATTTTTAGATACATTAGTTAGTTTTTTTTAGTTAGTTATTTAGTTTTACGACTATTCCAGACCATTTTTATAATGTTCGGCCGTTTTACAGAAATTTTTTGTAATTATTGACCAGTTCAGAGAAATTTTTATATATTCCCACCCTTTCAAAGACATTTTAAAGTAGATTTTTTGGACATTTTAGGAGGTTTTTAGACATTTTTAGATATTTTTAGATATTTTTAGATATTTTTAGATATTTTTAGATATTTGTAGATATTTTTAGATATTTTTAGATATTTTTAGATATTTTTAGATATTTTTAGATATTTTTAGATATTTTTAGATATTTTTAGATATTTTTAGATATTTTTAGATATTTTTAGATATTTTTAGATATTTTTAGATATTTTTAAACATTTTAAGATATTTTTAAAAAGCTCCGACCATTTCACAAACATTTTATAGTTTTACGGCTATTTTAGATCATTTTTAAAATCTTCGACCATTTCACGGACAGGTTTTGACCATTTCAGAGACATATTTATATATTCCTACCCTCTGAAAGACTTTTTAAGGTAGATTTTTAGATATTTTAGACTTTTTTGGCATTTTTGGATGCTCTTAGACATTTTTAGATATTATTAAAAAAGTTTAAACATTTTTAAATATTTTTTTGGAATTTTTAAAATTCTCCGACCATTTCACAAACATTTTTAGACATTTTATAGTTTTGACTATTTCAGACCATTTTTAAAATCTTCGGCCATTTCATAGACAGTTTTGTAATTATTACCCATTTAGAGACATTTTTATACAGGGTGTGTAAGGAATGGTCAATATTTTAATCATAGGTTCAGGACCTCCAAATATTAATATTTTACTAAATAACTCTGGGTCAAATGTTATCTACTACTAAGATACAGGGTGTTGAAGATAAAATTTATTTTTCGTTTTTTTGCAATAATTTCTTTATTATTTAATATATTGACTTGGAATTATTTGGTATGGTATTTTTAACTCTACTGGGAGAAGGTAAGTACCAATTTTTTTTAATTTCTGGCATTTTTTGAATCTTTTTCAAGTCTTTACACCCTGTAAATTTGAACAAAAAAGGTATACTTTTAAAAGCATAAATTCAGCTCATTTCGACATATTTGCATTTAAAATATTCCAGCCACAATATCTATTTGATTTAATTTAACATATTTCAACATAGTAGGCTTTGAAACTAAAATGAAAATGTGCAGCTATCAAATAATTAATTGTTAGATGGCAGCAGCAAGTCCAGAAAAATTTATGCAAAAGCACAAATCATATCTCTCATTTCTGAATTAGAGAAATGGTTGTGTCTTGGCATTTTCATTACCTACTTAGATGGAATTTAGTGGTATTTAGTGGACGTTATATTTATTTAGAATTCCGGTGGAAGAAATAATTTTTGTGCGTTTTCAACTCCGTATATAACGTTAAATAAATAAAAAGATCGAAGTGCTAATGGAATTTTTCTTTTCAAAAAAAAAAACTATCAAATAAAATGGCTCTGAGTCATGAAAATTTTATTTACAAAATGATTTAGATGTCCGTGAGAAAAATTTAATTTTATTTAAAATGCACAACGCTCATTATTTATGTCTTGCATGATGGTGTTGCTTTGTGATAAATTTGCTTTGGAGTTATCTCGTTCTTTTTGTTTATCTTTATGATATGTTACGTTGTCTCCGAAATAGACGCAGATTTTTTAAAATATCTAAAAATTTCAATATCTAAAAATTTCAATATCTAAAAATGTCCAAAAATGTCAAAAAAGTCTAAAATGTCTAAAAAATCTGCTTTAAAATGTCTTAGAAAGGATTGGAATATATAAAAATGTCTCTGAAACAATCAATAATTACAAAAATATCTGTGAAATGGTCGAAGATTTTAAAAATAATCTAAAATAGTCGTAAAACTATAAAATATTTCTAAAAATGTTTGTGAAATGGTAGGAGATTTTTAAAAATGTCTAAAAATTTCTAAAACTGTCTAAAAGTATCTAAAAATGTCCAAAAATGACAAACAAATCATCCTTAAAATGTCTTTGAAAGGGTCAATAATTACAACAAACGGCCGAACAATTTAAAAATGATCTGAAATAGCCGTAAAACTAAATAACTAACTAAAAAAAAGGATAAAAATAAGTAATCTGTCTAAAAATGTTTGTGAAATGGTCGGAGCTTTTTAACAGTCTCTAAAAATTTCTAAAAATGTCTAAAAATATTTAAAAACGTTTAAAAAAGTCTAAAATATCTAAAAAATCTGCCTTAAAATGTTTTTGAAAGGGCTGGAATATATAAAAATATATCTGAAATGGTCAATAATTACAAAAAATGTCTATGAAATGGCCGAACAATTTAAAAATGGTCTGAAATAGTCATAAAACTATAAAATATGTCAAAAAATGTTTATAAAATGGTATGAGATTTTTAAAAATGTCTAAAAATTTCTAAAAATGTTCAAAAGTATCTAAAAATGTCCAAAAAGTCTAATACGTCTTAAAAATCTACCTTAAAATGTCAAATGGTTAATAATTATAAAAAATAACTCAATTCACAATCATAATACAAGAAAGAATTATAATTTTCATGTACCATTATGCACTAAATCTATAAGTTTTGCAGGATTGAGATTATTCAACCATCTTCCTCCTCATGTCAGGGATTTAACATTAAAATTGTTTAGTAAAAACATAAAAAATATATTAATTGAACTATCTTCATATACATTAGATGAATTTTTGTAACAAAGTTTTAAATGTGTACAATTGTTTTTTATTATGTCAAACTGTTGAGGGTTCTGGAATAAACCCTATGTTGTGCCAGTTTCCCAGGACGGCCAACAATGTGTTACCGCCTTTTTAAACTGCATCGTTGTATTCGTAAAATGGACTGTATTTTTTAGATTGAGTATATGTGTACTGTAGTAGGTTTGTCTTCTCAACTTCATTCAACAAAAACAATGAACACTTTTATTTAACCATTTATTAAACTTGTTAAATAAATAAATGAATAAAACAACAACGTAACAAGGATTACCTTAAACTAGTAACCATGAACAAAGTATTATAATTAATATGTGCTTACCAAGCACTAACACATATTAATGAAAAATGAATTAAAAGAAATGATCACATCATTCAGAAAATATTATTATTGCGTGTGTTCTGCGTGAGTGATAATTAGACACTGTTTTTGCTGTACTACGAAGCACTGAGTTTAGATTTGAATATAAAATGAACAATAAAGTGGACCGCCTGATACGCAGCAAAGTACCACTGTGAAGATGAAATATTTTTACGTTGAGCTGGTGTCAACGGAGGGTCTAACCTGATTCGCAGTTAAAGACGCACTAACTTGCCGTACTAAGAGGCATTATGAAAAATGAATTTATTTACGAGGTTTTCTGTAACCCCGGAGTATGCGCTCATAATGAGGGCTCGAAGCAAACTGAGTTTAAAATCGGCGAAGTTTATCGGTTTCAAATGTATCCCTTCCCGGATTGCGCAACACCTTCTCGAAAGATTCTTTAGCATGAACCGCGTAAACAAGCATGTAAAATTTTTTCTATTGTCTAGACGAGACGGTTAGAATTATGGCGTGATATTATTGTGAAATAGAGTAAAAAAAACTATCCCGTCTGAGCACAGTTTCCAAACGTATTTGGTGCGACGTTGCCGGTTGAACGAATATGAGTTTACAGGTTTAATTATCTGAAAATTAAACACAAACTATTTTTCTTTTACATATTTTTTATTGTATTTTAATGTACTAGGTACTTCAAAATTGTAGTTTTGCCTTAAGCAATTTGTGACGTGTCCTATAAAATTGTAGTATTCTTCAAAAGACTAAATAAATTATTTATTTATTATTATTTATTTATTTAATTACAAAATGATGTTTATGAAATGGCCGCACAATTCAAAATAGTCTAAAATAGCCGTAAAACTAAATAACTAACTAGAAAAAGGATAAAAATAACTATTGTGTCTAAACATGTTTCTTAAATGGTTGGAGCTTTTTAACAATGCCTAAATAATTCTAAAAATGTCTAAAGATATCTACCTTAAAATGTCAAATGGTCAATTATTACAAAAAAAGTCTATGAAATGGCCGAACAATTTAAAAATGGTCTGAAATAGCGGTAAAACTAAATAACATGTTTCTGAAATGGTTCGAGCTTTTTAACAATGTCTAAAAATTTCTAAAAATGCCTAAAAATATCTAAAAATGTTTAAATATGTTTAAAATATCCAAAAATGTATAAACTGTCAAAAAAAACTTACCTAAAATGTCTTTAAAAGGGTCGGAATATACAGGGTGTATCATAAGGAATAGTCAATATTTTAATCATAGGTTCAGGACCTCCAAATATTAATGTTAAATGTTATCTACTACTAAGATACAGGGTGTTGAAGATGAAATTTATTTTTCGTTTTTTTGCAATAATTTCTTTATTATTTAATATATTGACTTTTTTTTAGTTAGTTATTTAGTTTTACGGCTATTTCAGACCATTTTGAATTGTTCGGCCATTTCATAGACATTATTTTGTACTCCATTTCAGAGATAGTTTTATAAATTCCGACCCTTTCAAAGACATTTAAGGATGATTTTTTTGACATTTTTAGAAATTTTTAGACATTTGTAGACATTTTTCAAAATTTTCTACCATTTCACAAAAAATTTTAGAAATATTTTATAGTTTTACGACTATTTCAGATAATTTTTATAATCTTCGGCCATTTCACAGATATTTTTTGCAATTATTGACCATTTCAGAGATATTTTTATATTTTTAGATGTGCTACCATCTATGGTTAAAAGAGAGTATTGACAATAAATTTTGACTGATTCTAGTCAAGATGTCACTCTCTTCTTTTTATCCCTTTAAGAGATTAGTACAGTTAGTAAACCAGTAAGGAATTTTAATTTATTAGATTCGACATCCTAAGACCGGTTTCTGCCTTTCGGCTTCATCAGTTAGGTTTTTCGAATCCAATGAATAAAATTCCAAACTCGTACAAGTCAATAGCTATATCCGCTATAAGATAACATTTTTAGATGTATTACCATCTATGGTTAGAAGAGAGTATTGACAATAAATTTTGACTGATTCTAGTCAAGATTTCACTCTTTTCTAACCATAGATGGTATAGCACATCTAAAAATGTTATCTTATAGCGGATATAGCTATTGACTTGTACGAGTTTGGAATTTTATTTATTGGATTCGAAAAGCCTAACTGATGAAGCCGAAAGGCAGAAACCGATATTATCTAATAAATTAAAATTCGTGTTTACATATTTTTATATCTTCGGACCCTTTCAAAGACATTTTAAAGCAAATTTTTTTCGACATTTTAGACTTTTTTGACATTTTTGGACATTTTTAGACATTTTTAGATATTTTTAGTTATTTTATAAAATCTCCGACTATTTCGGAGACAACGCAACAATGTCAAAATGCTCAAGTAAATTTCTCATAAAAATAAACAAAAAGAACGAGATAACTCCAAAGCAAATTTATCACAAAGCAACACCAACATGCAAGACATAAATAATGAGCGTTGTGCATTTTAAATAAAAATAAATTTTTCTCACGGACATCTAAATCATTTTGTAAATAAAATTTTCACGACTCAGGGCCTTTTTATTTGATAGTTTTTTTGAAAAGAAAAATTCCGTTAGCACTTCGCTCTTTTTATTTATTTAACGTTATATACGGACGGAGTTGAAAACGGACAAAAATTATTTCTTCAACCGGAATTCTAAATAAATATAACGTCCTACTTTCCATATGGAGTTTAAATGGATTAGGGAAAATGGGATTTAGCACTTGATGCGAGAATTTAAGGGTAAAAGAGGTTATTTTAACCGCATTGTTACTTTTAAGCTGGATATGTACTTTCAATATCCAGATTTAACTTTATAAATTCCCTTTAATGGCGTAACAACTCTTAGTTGGAAAAAATTCATGATCGTAAACCCGTAGGAAATCAGAAGTGACAACAAACCCAAATAAGACGCACCTAAACTGGATAGAGATAAACCGCACAAACCCTATATCAGCAAAAAAGCTCTTAAAAAATGCCATGCAATGATTTAATAAAATATAGGGTGATACATTTGAAAAGATCGAGTTATTGCTATTTGTAATTTATTATTTTCAAAAAATCGTAGTAGGCGATAGAACATCGACTCCGAGTTCATCTACATCTGGAAAGATGCGCTGATGCTTAAGGAATCGACTGGAAAAAAGTTGATTAAGTTATCTTGAACAGTTCTGAATTTCTTTTTTTGTGGATCTCTGCACAACGCTATATTGACACATAAATTGACATAAGTCAAAAACTATTGCAGATAAGACTAAGAAACGTGGGTGCGTATTTAATGGCGAATCTAAATATGTAACAAAAATGGGGGGTTGCCATTTAAAAAACAGAACTTAGTTGTGTATCTAATTTGGGACATCCTGTATATAAATAGAAATATTTTTAGAATGTGCCTCATTGTTGGTCCTATCGTTTAAAAAAAACATCAAATCGATAGCTAGGGTAGAAAAAAAAGTTATGGAACACTCACACACCCTTGGGTCACCCTGTGTATAAAATTTTTTTACTTTTAAAATATTTGAAATTTGTGATTTTTTTGAAAATTTTGATATTTGAGATTCTTAAATTTTTTTGCAATTACAATACAGGGTCACAGAATCACGTTAGACTCGACGGAGCATTGTGGCTAAATGGTTAATATTTTGAAAATTTTGTTTATTCATGGATATGTGGGTTAATAAGGGCTACATTTTAAAATTATTTTGAAATATACAGATTGTCCCAAAAAAGTGTGGCGTATTAAAGTTATATTTTTTCTTATGGAACACCCTATATTTTATTGCAATTATAGATTATTCGTTAAAAATAAGATAAACTTTCTTAAGTAATCGCTATACCCAAGCTTTTTAGTTTTCGAGATATTTTGATATTAGACTAATAATTGAAAGCAATAATGTTGTTGTTTAAAATTATACAGGGTGTCCAAAATGGGGCCATTCTCTAATAACATATTCAAACGACATATCGTTCTTATTTTAAATAGAACACCCTGTATTTTATAATCCTATTATGTAGCAAATTTCATTACCTTTTAAAAATTACAAAGGTCTACTATACCTAAATATATTAATTTTGTAGTTATTTTTATTTTTGTTAAATTTTACATTATTTTTCAACCGTAATGCCTAAATATAACACGCTTTATTTAATTAATGGATTTTGTTATTTGAGTGAAGAAGGCATCCAGCAATTTGTGATTTGTTTTTGAAAATTTTGATATTTGGAACTTTAAAAATTTTTCGAAATCTTGAATTTTTTTAAATTTTGATATTTTCGGAATTTTTAAAAATTTTTTAAATAGGTATTTACCAATTTGAATTTTTTGAAATCATTGAAATTTACGAAATTTTGAAAATTAAGGCAATCATGATAAATATATAAAATTTTCTTACTGTTAAAATATTTGACTTTTATTGAATATTTTGATAATTTTGGAAATTTTCTAAATTCAGAGGCAACCATGATAAATATATAAAATTTTATTACTTTTAAGATATTTGAAATTTGTTATTTTTTTTGAAAATTTTAATATTTGAGATTTCAAAATTTAGGGGCAATCATGAAAAATATATAAATTTTTTTAAATATTTGAAATTTGTGAATCTTTTGGAATTTTTAAAATTTTTTGAAATATTTAAAATTTTGAAAGGCAATCATGATAAATATATAAAATTTTAAAATTTGTGATTTGTTTTGAAAATTTTGATATCTGGAACTTTTCGAACTTTTTAATTTTTTTTAAATAGGTATTTAAAATTTTTTGAAATCATTCAAATTTACGAAATTTTGAAAATTAAGGCAATCATGATAAATATATAAAATTTTCTTACTTTTAAAATATTTGAAATTTTTAATATTGAGGGGTCATGAAAAATATATAAAATTTGGTAATTTTTAAAATATTTGCAATTTGTGAATATTTTAAAATTTTGACAAGTATCTTTGGAATTTTTAAAATTTTAAATTTCTTGAAATTGTTAAAATTTTGAATTTTTTAAATCATTGAAATTTTCAAAAATTTTTAAAATCTAATGGCAATCATGATAAATATATAAAATAAAAAGTGAAATTTAAAAAAAATTGATATCTGGAATTTTTTTCATTTTTTGAAATATTTAAAATCGTCGTGAAAGTTTGAAATCCCAACGGTTTTTGGAGTTTTTGGATTTCTTGAAATTCAGACATTTTTGGACAATTTCACGAAATCTTGCATTCTATAAAATTTGATATTCGCAATTTTAAATTTTGTTTAAATTTTTGAAAAATTTTAGATAAGTTAAATATGTAAATTAAGATTCATTTCTGTAGTTCACAGTGGCTTTTGGTACTTCAAATACTCTTCTCGTTGGATAATAAATTAAAACTTTTATTATCCAACGAGAAGAGTATTTGAGGTAGATTGAGGATTAGGCTAGGGAAATTCTGAAGTACTGTGGAACATTTTGTACGTCATATATGAATTCAGGAACTCAAAATACGAAAATATATAAGCTTTCTTGCGCAAAAATAGAACCTTCCAGAAATCAAGTTTTGCTCAGCTTAACACTTTTTCCCATAGGCTAGTGGAATGCTGAGGTACTCTATGGAAATTCTACAGTGAGATTAGAACCAAGCGACTCGAGATACGTGAAAACATTATCGTTTTGCGTATATCGAAATTGCTTTCACAGATACTGAAATTTCTAAGATTTCCCCTAGGCTAGGGGAAAACTGGGGGGTCCAGGGGATATTCTGAGATCAGATTCGGATTTAGCGGCTCAAAATCCATAGGGGTAGTATACTCACTTTTTTTTTGTAGGCCTGAGATACCAAAAATGCGTAAAAATGTGAAATTTTCAATATTTTGGCAAATTTTGGGGCTTATGCGCGATAGGAAGATATCAACTGATTTAAAACAAATTAAAACACAATGTTTTTAGGCTCTATTTGAAGACGTTACAAACTATTACATTACGAAAACATCTAATTCAAAAATAAAAAAAAATAATCGCAAAAATTAAGTTTTTTCATATTTTGTCAAACTTTAGGGCCTATGCGCGAACGGAAGCTGTCAGCCGATTTTGATATTTTTTTTTCTTTTTTTTAGTCTATATGATTCGCATGTTTTCCGCGCTATTACAACTTCGAAATAAAAAACAGGTTTTTTCGGCCCACCCTATTGAGGATACGTAATCGAATAAATTCTTACCCCTCTTGAAGAAGGCTTCAAAAGAGAAGCCGAAACGTCGAGATTTTTGCAATCGAAAACGCGGTTCTTCCCGGAATTTTACAATTTGTTGAAATTTATACATAAATACTAAATATTATGTACCTTAAACGTAAATAATCAACCAACCGTATATTATATATTTTGCCAATTCTGTAAAAAGAGTAACCGCTTTTTTGAAATATATCAAATAAAAGTTTCTCGACGTATACGAGTTTTGTTGGGTCGATGACATGTCAAACTTTGGTCGGATCTTTTTCTCAATAGAAGTTGATTTCCTACTTTTTAGAATTGATTCGGGTATCTTTTGTTGTATCCCAGAAATGTCCAGACGTCTTTATGTCCAACGTTTTTATTAGTTGCCGCATGAAAAAGTGGCTTTCGGCTGATCAATTTGTTTTGGTGAAGACTGTTAGATAAATTTCCAGCAAATCGGACGGATTTTAGATTGTTTTTATAATGGTCAAACTTTATGATAAAAGAGATGATTGTACAACTCAATTCAAATAACTTTTATTGGATGATACGACAAATACGAAAAAAAGTAAGCCAAGAAACGATAGATACAAAAAATAAACACCCTGTGCAAGCAAATGTACCAGCCACAAAAATAAATAAATTCGAATTAAATATTGTAAAAAATTTAATCAACTTGTCAAATTTCTCACACCGAAATTTTATTTGAAATCACTCATAATTTAATTCAGAAAATGAGCTTCTTTTCGAGCACAAATTAACAAAAAGAATCATAAAAGAAAAGAAAAATGTTTTCAGTTGGTGAGAATATTGAATAAAAAATAATTAATTAAAGACGAATTCGGAGGAAAAACTCTGGATGAGGTTTGGCATATTTTGTTTTTGCCTTAATTTGGTGGCGTAATGAAGTTTTTTCGGACGATGTTTTTTCTTCCTCATGTTTATTAATTTCTCAGGCGGACAGAAACTGAATTTACTTACAATTGGATTTGCATGTATTAGAAAAATTCCGGAATATATTTGAATGCGTTTTTCATCTACTTTTCATTATAGTCCGGTCAAAGTAGGAAGAAACTTCCTATTTGTTGAATTTTTGTGTTCAGTTTTATATTTTATAAACAAAATATCAAAATTCCCCATTGAAACCCCTGTGCGATTTATTTTATCTCGAAAACTGTTAATTAAAAAGAATGATTCTGAAATTAAATACCTGTTTTTAATATACAGTGCGGAACATAAGTGTTACCCCCCCTATCTAACTCGTTACTGGACTCTTGTTAGGAAAATCGCCGAGACAGGTCGACTTTTGATTTCTACAATGTACATTTTTGTATAAATAGTTTACCCTTCCCATCCCTTACTGGAGGGGAGCAACCCTTTCGAAAATTAACGTAGAGCATTCATCCTTAGAATTAAAATACCTGTTTTGCTTCAAACGTTTTTGTTGGTGTTTTTGCATTTTTTTCAGGATAAATGGTCAAAACAATAAACTGATATCAAGGATAGTGCGAGTCAGTCTATTCTAGCTGTAAGTTTTTGATTTATCTCCAACAATGGTTGCACCACGTGAGTTAAACAAAAAATGCGAAGCGATTATTATTTTTGGTGAGGCTCATCGCAATTATCATGAGGCTGTACGAATGTTCAATGAACGTTTTCCAGATCGCCCTATTGATATACATTATTTTAAAACAGTTAGTGGAAAAATTTTATGAGAACGGTAGTGTGCAAAATAAAAAACGTTGTGAATAATCCGTCCTCATCGAGTAGAACTGCTGCCATGATTTGTGAGGTTTCGCATACGGCCGTGTTGAGAGTTTTGAAAATAACAAATTTCATCCACATAAAATAAAGATGGTTCATGAACTGACTGAAGATGATCCAGACCGCCATCTAGAATATTGCGAAATTGTGTCTACTAACGTTTTGCGAAATCCCAGCTATTTGAAACACATTTGTTTTAGTGATGAGGCTACTTTTTTTTTAAACGAGGTGAGGTACTGGTCCGATGAAACTCATACTCAGTTTCCACAAAAAGTTAATGTGTGGGCAGGAATACTGGGTGACCACATTATAGGTCCGTTATTTATTGAGGGAAATCTGACTGGTGCCCTCTATTTGGAAATGCTGGGAACAGTGATAGATCCACTGATAGTGGCAACTGTCGAAAAATAATGTAGACGAATTTGACATGGAAATAATTTTTCAACAAGATGGAGCTTCTCCTCATTTTGCAATTGATGTGAGGAATTATTTGAATACTGTTTATGCAGGACGATGAATCGGGCGCCGAGGATCTGTGGAATGGCCTCCAAGATCACCAGATCTAACCCCTTTAGATTTTTTCTATGGGGTTACCTAAAATCGAAAGTGTACGAGACTCAGTGTCACTCTATTCAGGAGTTGCGAGAGCGGATTACGGAAGTGTGTGCAACAATTACTCGGGAAACTTTGCAAAACGTCAGGGCTGAAACTCAAAATAGACTTTATATTTGCCAGGAGGTCAACGGGGAACATTTTGAACATTTATTGTAACTAATTGTAGTTTAGTTCCTGTTTGTGGTGTTTTGTTATTTTTAAACATTAATAACTCATCACGTAATAAAGCAAATTTAAAATTTTTTGCACGGTTGAATGGAGAATAAACCCCTCTTTCAAATGAGCTATCACTCACCACCCCATGCTATTTAAATTTTTCGAAAGGGTTGCTCCTCTCCAGTAAGGGATGAAATTAGGGGTAAACTATTCATACAAAAATGTACATTGTAGAAATCAAAAATCGACGTATCTCGGCGATTTTCCTAACAAGAGTCCAGTAACGAGTTAAATGGGGGGGGGGGGGTAACTCTTACGATCCTCACCCCATTACTCAACACGTAATGAAGCAAATTAAAAAATTTTTGCACGGTTGAATGGAGAATAAACCCCCCTTTCAAATGAGCTATCACTCACCACCCCATGCTATTTATTTTTCGAATTTTTCGAAAGGGTTGCTCCCCTCCAGTAAGGGATGAAATTAGGGGTAAACTATTCATACAAAAATGTACACTGTAGAAATCAAAAGTCGACCAGTCTCGACGATTTTCCTAACAAGAGTCCAGTAACGAGTTAGATAGGGGGGGTAACACTTATGATCCGCACTGTATATAATTTATTAGTACATCAAAGAAAAGTAAATAATACAATTTTTTTATCATAATACAAGAACATACAAAAATTTACTGTTGCGTGAGTAGATGGGCTATGCCGGTGCTAGACCACATAGGGAATTCAATGTGTTATAAAAAGAAGGCGATATAGATAGGGAATTTAATGTGTTAGAAAGAACGCGATAGGCTAATGATGGTTGATATCCGGTCATGCTATTTTACCAACACTCATTGACAGTTGGCACTACAATTTGGATAAAAAAAAGCGACTAGGAGTGACGCGGCCATGTTGAAAAGGAGGCGTTGCCGGCTAATTGACATCATTTCGTGAGCGCAACGGTGGCTGCAACACTTAACTTAAATAGTATTCTTCAAAACAATCGGGGTGTATATGAATATTACAACTCCTACACATATATACTGTCTGACTGACAAAATCTGCATCTTCTTCTTGTAAGTTGTTTAAATATTAAATGACTTGATTGGCCCCGACGAGTATCAGTTTGTATGTTGCTAGGAAATGAAGCTGAAGCTCTGGAGGAATTCATTCAGCAAGCGTAAAATTAGCTACACAATCAGGTACAGGGTGTTATATTTAGGCATTACGGAGGAAAAATAATGTAAAAATTAACACAAATAAAAGTAACTCCAAAATTAATAGATTTAGGCATAGCAAACCTTTATAATTTTTAAAAGGAAATGGAATTTGCTTCATAATAGGATTATAAAATACAGGGTGTCCTATTTAAAATAAGAAGGATATTGTCGTTTGAATATGTCATTAGAGAATCGCCCCATTTTGGACGCCCTGTATAAGTTGAAACAACTCTAAATACATTATTGCTTTCAATTATTAGTCTAATTTTTTTTCAGTTAAAATTGGATTAGGCTGAGTCCATTGGTTTTCTTGTAAGTGCTTCCATTTTTAGAAATATTAAGATATCTCGAAAAGTAAAAAGCTTAGGTATAGGGAATACTTAAGAAAGTTTTTCTTATTTTTAACGTATAATCTGTAAATGCAACAAAATATAGGGTCTTCCATAAGAAATAATATAACTGTGATACGCCACACTTTTTTGGGACAACCAGTATAATTCAAAATAATTTTAAAATTTATCCTTTATCAACCCTCATATCCACGAATAAACAAAATTTTCGAAATATTAACCGTTTAGCCACAATGGACCGTCGCGTCTACCGAGACTTACCCTGTATACTCTTCTAGGAATTCAATGAATTATTAAATTCAATTAATCAAGATCATCGTCTTCATATACGATAAACGCTGGTAACAAATCCATTTCATTAACCATTCGATCAACAATAAATAATTGATGACAGTAAGGTGACATTAAAAAGTATGGTTAATCCTGCTAAGAGAACCTTAAGCCGAGAAATTCTACAGCTTAGCTAAATTGTGACTTAAGCCGAGCTTATGTGTCAATAGAGCAACTGTGCCACGGAAAATATAAATCTAAGTTTCACTTATGGTTAAGCTTTCTATTAAGTAGAACCCGTGCAAACGGCTCTCAGATATATAACTTAATATATGGAGTTTGTTAAGTGTCTCATTTTATTTAAAGTAGGGTTAGCCATATGTGAGTAGTAGGTACTGAGGTTAGGAAGAAAACAAGGTCCTTTATTTCTCACAAGTTATTTTTATAATATTAATATAAGATAGATATAAGATAAGTTATTTTTATAATATTATATAATAAAATAACTTGTGAGAAATAAAGGACCTTGTTTTCTTCCTAACCTCAGTGTCTCATTTTATTTGAATTGTTCAAAATCTACGAGAACTAGCAGGAAGCAGCAAATACTAGCCAACTATTAAGGTCATTAGAGCTGGAACACTCTCTTAATTTCCTAAATATATTTTAATAATGTGTGATTCAGGTTTTGAAAAAACGCGATGAGTAACTGTAAAATAGTGAATTACTACCGTCATTATAAAATGTGTTCATCACCTTCTAAGATTTTTTCCTGAATATGATTTACGTCAAATTATATTTTGTGGCAGCCCGTCAGGATCACGTGTATATATAACCAAATCTCCAGACCTAGCGAGAGCTTGAACCGATATACATTTACCTGTGAAACACCCTTTATATAAACTGATGTAAGACTCTTAAGCTGAACCCTTTTACGTTATCGGAATGATATTGGACAAACATTGTGACAGCTAAAAAATGTCCCGAACGTGTGACTCCCATTATACCCTCTGATGGATATATCAACTGGTTGTTGGAACAAACGAAAAACGTTTTGAGCAATAAAACCGCCCTCTTGACAGTTCTCTCTTTTGCAACTTGATGAATTCGCCCCACGTTAAACTTTACAAAGGTGTATCGACCCAAATAAAATATTCTCTTGATATATTTGCCTGTGTCAGAACGACTGAATTTTATATATTAGGGAAAATTCGAGATAAAACATATTTGTTTTTGCTTTTGATTTCTCTTTGTATTTGTAAAAAAACCAATAAAATAAATTCGCCTCAGAGACTGGATGTCCTTTGTTTAAATGCTGAATTATTTACGCCAAAATCGGAGAAAAAGAATATTGGTTTTTGCTTGTTGCTATTTATACAGTGTGTCGCATTTAAGATGAAGACACCCCCACACTCGTAAAGTATTGAAGAACTTTCCTAATTATTTGACTCACATTGTACCCGCTTGAACGAGTCATCAGTCCGGAATTTTTGTCTTATGTCCAGAGAGTATTCTTAATATCATATTTCAACTTAGTCGCTCGTATAGAGGTTAATGTTTCCCATTGAATCGATCGAATTATAGATTGTTTACAACAGAACAATTTGTGAGTTATGTTTTATGTGGCACTGTCAACGTTCGATCTTCAGGACCTACTTAAGTCTGGTCTCGTCGTTGTTTTTCTTGCAGCCACCACTAGTTTGCACCAATGACGTTCCGGAGAGAAGATTTCGAACTATTATGTTCATGTTGGAATCCCTGTCAGGTCGGTATGTGACGTTTTCTGTAGGAAATCATGCGCATAGAGTTATTTCCGGACTTTATCGAGAGAATGAATTGATAATTGGAGAAGCCGGCGTTGTGAGGTAGAAAGTTTTATAACGTGGTTTAGTCAAGTTTTGGGAAATCGTTGGCGTTTTATGGAAATTATTTCGTACCATTGATTGGGATAGACGAGCGATTCCCGTATTATTGGACTGCAGGGTGCCTATTAATTTTGGTGTGTTTGCCCTGGTGTTCTGATCTGTTGAAGAGGATTTTGTTTCTTTTGTACCAAACCAAGCCACGTACATGTCGACGCCATTTTTTTTGCCAGGAGTAGTACCTTCCACGGGATAAACTAATTTGAGACGATCTTGGTTCTTCGAGAATTTACCTTTCACTGAAACATTTGTTTGAAACGATTTTGGTTCTTCGAGAATTTACCTTTCACGGAAACATTTGTTTGAAACGATTTTGGTTCTTCGAGAATTCCCCATCCTTGTGACGGGCGGTCAGTTAGCACATTCTTGTGACCTTTCTAGTGCTTGGCGAAAGAAAAGCACATTCTTGTGTCCGGAGGAGCTTTCCATGCGTCTGGTGGAAGGAGCCTTTTCCCTTGTAACAGGCGGTAGTAGCCGAAATTTTTGGCCTGGAGGAAGGAACCACGTTTTAGTCATAGGGAATTTGTTACACAAGTTCTCAGTGGACAACCGCAAGTTTTTTTCCTATTTTCTTTTGTTCACACGCATTTTCTTGATTAATTACTGATTCTAGAAGTCACTAAGTCAATAACCACTGCCATAAATACAGTCTCTTTTCCTTATTTAATTATACCAGCGAGATTTTGTAAGCGATTTATAGGGGCGATTAGTAAATTTTAAGCCCTTTGTGTAAAAAGTTTTTCATTTTACTCATAGTCACTAGTAGCTACTTCTCGATTCGAGGTAAGGTAAGCAAACATTTTGTTGCAACGTAGTTGTTTATTTAGTGGATTCAATTTGATTCACTCTGGAGGTTAAGTGGTTAAATTGATCTTTTATTTTGGATGCGGGTAAGTAATCGCCTGTCGCCCCTTTTTAATTAACATTAATCACTAACCCACGACCTTCTTCACTGTGGTTAGCCGGCATCCAAAGCGTATTATATAATCCCACGGAGAATATCTTTGGCAAGAGTAACTCGTGGCATAGTATCGACCACCACACCACCACGTTTTCGCCAGTTAACCACAACGCGGTCTATTACGTGGAAAATATTTTGGAATACACTTTAAAGTTTCTAATATGGTGGCCGCCACGTTCCGTCCACGAAAAATGCTACTTGGGAGTAGGAAAGTTATAGCTATTATTTCTCTAGTTTCTAGTTTTTTTTTAATATGAGTAAAGAATGATTTACAAAGTTAAAACATTAAAGATAAAACGTTCTGCGAATACTGTATTGACTATTAATTGACTGTACGTAAATCTTTTACAAGTATTATGTTGATTTCTAAATAACTTATAAATTACACATTATATAGTTGAAGGTATGATTAATTGCTTGAGATACTCGGATATTCCCCATTCGAATTGCTACACAATTCTTAACAACTGTTTACAGGCTATTAGAGCCCGTCCTAAATGCTCAGCTATTCGTTTATGTCTAAGTAAATCAGAATAGAGATTAGTTTGGTGAGAGAGAACTGGAATTGTCAGATGCACGTGTGAGGCTCTTTATGCGAACGTCCGGATGAATAACTACGTTATTCGGAATATGTTTATATCGTAAACGTTTTGCGGCAAATAAACCATAAATTTAAACTAATCCGATTGTTGTTTCCATTGTTGCAGACCAATGACAAATTCTCTTTGTATTTAACACAAGCAGAAACATTTATGGTGATAAAACTATAAATTGGCTCATTATTGCCACTATTATAAAAATATATTCATTGTTTCAATAAAGCGGTTGACTCAAAATGAGGTCGAGGAACTTGATATATAGCACAAGTGCCTTTTTTAATTTACTGTTCGAACTTAATCATCCCGTTTCACAAAATAATTAGTTGAATTTAAAAAAATAAGTTTTTATTCGAATATGTCAAAAAACGTCAAGTTCCGGACAGTACACAATAACAACAAGAAGAACTTTTCAGTCCACGTCCGAAACTGTACTTTTTCGGGCGGTGTACCAGAAATATGAGAAAAAGTAGTGGCAAACGATGGAGAATCTATATCTGAACTTAAAATATACAACAAAACTAAAGAAGTTAACTCTAATCTGTTAGATACACATATGGAAGTTCCACAAGGGTCAATTTTGGGGCCAATATTGTTTGTTTTATATGTCAACAATGTAAATTACTTATTCGGTAATAGTCATTATGTTGCATACGCTGATTGGTTTTCTGTGATCATTTCATCAAATAACAGTGATGCGTTAAAAGATAAAAGTTCTTCTCTTCTTGAAAAAACCTTCTGAATATTTTAATAGTCGAGATTTGTTTTTTAACACTAATGAAACAGACCTACTAGTTAGAATATTTTTTTGATGTGGGTAATTCCAGTCTTGTTAGTATGCATGAAAGTGTTCCTTTTCTTGGGATTCATATCATTGTAGTAAACTTGTGGGAAAAATGAATTCGCTAAAATATCTTCATATTAATTTGCGAGAGGTGCTGCAATCTCATCAACTTGTTAGTGTGTACTTTGCTCAAGTCGACTCTCGACTTAGATAAGGAGTACGTCTCTCTCAATGTTTTCATTGCACAAAAGCGAGTAATACGATGTATGGTTAACATTTCATAAAGCAAGTCCTGTAACCATATTTTAAAATTTATGGAATACTCCCACTTCTCTTTATAAATTTTTGAAATTTGTGTGTACCGGGTGGCCAAATAAGCGAGGTAAGCGGCTGTATCTCAGGACCTACTCATCTGACAACAATGGAATTTTTTTATTACTATAAATGTGGCCATAAAAAAACTCTGGAAATTACTTTCGAGTTCCTAGGATGGCCGCTAGGGGCGTAATGAAGTGGGTCTGAAAATATTGTCATGGCAATCTACGATCATTGTTGAATAAAAAACCTTGCATCAATTTTTTTGACAGCTGTTAAATAAAGTAGTGGGGGAAGGTTTTACCATGAAAAAGAAAAATGCTTGTAGTGTCAGTTTGGCTTGGCCCATTTTACTGAAAAAAATTTTGATTAAAAGAGCATTTTTGGAAGTATTTTTCTATAAAAATGAAACAACAATTTATTTTTCCATTGTTCTGCGAGAGGGCGTTGATTTATAACTTACCATATTTCTTTAAATATCTCTAAAAAGTTAAATGAAATCATATATTTTTTCTTACGAAAATAAGTAGAGCATTAAAAACTAAAAAACTGCAAAACATTTTATATTTTGGTATAAACAGCTAATAAATCAACAGCCTCGTCATTAGTAAAAGGCATTTTGAATTGAGTTAAATGACAACCAAAATGTAAAATGATCGTTTTGACGTTTAAACCCAATGTTTGCTTACCAACAAGTTTTTTTTTCCAAAGACTACTAACAATGTAGTAAAATGATTTTATTTCTTCACAACATCTCCGGCAAAAATATCAAATTATTAAATATAAAATATTAAATCCCCCTAGCGGACATTTTACAAACTTAAAAATAATAAAAACTGACTATTTTTAATACGTTCATGGCCCATTTGATTATGATTACTCGTTTATGGGACGAACAATGCGCCTGAGGACGCGCTTCCGGTGCCTTAAGAAAATTTGAAACATTTTTGTTAATAACTTCGTTATAAATAGAGATATCGTTTTGCGGTTTTCACTATTTTTTTTAGTTTTTAATGCTCTACTTATTTTCGTAAGAAAAAATATATGATTTCATTTAACTTTTTAGAGATATTTAAAGAAATATGGTAAGTTATAAATCAACGCCCTCTCGCAGAACAATGGAAAAATAAATTGTTGTTTCATTTTTATAGAAAAATAATTCCAAAAATGCTCTTTTAATCAAAATTTTTTTCAGTAAAATCGGCTAAGCGAAACTGACACTACAAGCATTTTTCTTTTTCATGGTGAAACCTTCCCCCACCACTTTATTTAACAGCTGTCAAAAAAATTGATGCAAGGTTTTTTATTCAACAATGATCGTAGATTGCCATGACAATATTTTCAGACCCACTTCATTGGGACTTATGAACTATTATACCAAATACGGCCCCTAGCGGCCATCCTAGGAACTCGAAAGTAATTTCCAGAGTTTTTTTATGGCCACATTTATAGTAATAAAAAAAATTCTATTGTTGTCAGATGAGCAGGTCCTGAAATACAGCCGCTTACCTCGCTTATTTGGACACCCGATACATCTTTAAAATCAAAAGTTATTTTGTGACTAACAGAGATATTCATTGTTTTATCAAACAAGACAAGTTGATGAGCTTGCGTGACTTATGCAAGGCTACATATAATTTATAATGCACCAAAGGACCAGGCACCTTTCATATGGAAAAAGGCTTTTCGTCAAATTTTCTGAAAAGTTGGTATGATGTAAAACTCGATGCTCTGACAACTATGGTTAGTTTTCGAGGTACACAGTGTTAAACATCGGAAATGCCACTTTTTTGTAACCAGATTTCTCATAACATACCTGTTCTATTGGCGTTTGTTGTAGAAAACGTGAATTATAGATTATTTGGCAACAATATTTTATAAGCAATTACTGTACAATTTTGTTATTTACAGGGTGGTTCGAAAATAACTAATTTTTTTGAAGAAATTATTTTTTTATAACAGCTTTAAAAATACAAGCAAATGTCATTGCATCATGAATATACAGTTTAAGTAATTACTTCTTGGTGATGAATCATATTTTATACAGGGTGACTCATAAATGTAGTTAGAGAAGGCATATAACGTATTTTAGCTTTAACGAATCGCCCCGTATAAATGGTGTGTTACAAAAATTTTGTATTATCTTAAACAAATGTACGACCTGTCACTCTACCACCACTCTCATACGGCGTGTTAAACTGATTGCAAACACTTTAAAAATGAGAAAATATGTGTTTTGTGAACCACCCTGTATTTTAAAAGTTTCTCCGTCAACTTTATAAATTAATACATTTTCACATTAACAGAAGTTCAGTATTTAACTGAGCAAAATTTTGTTGCAATACTATGACCAGTTTTCCTAAAATGTGTACCCATCCTTCTGTTTTCATAATTAGTAACCTTTCTTTATATTATTTTAGAACATAGTAACTATGGGTACACATTTTAAGGAAAACTGGTCATTGGATTACAACAAAATTTTGAACAGTTAAAAAATAAACTTCTGTTAAAGTGAAAATGTATTAATTTATAAATTTGACAGGGTGGTGCGCCTGAGGGTTAAGTTATTATAATAATTTATATTCTTATTTATAACCTATAGATAAGTCGGTGAATTCAGCCTAACATGTAGGATATTTAGAAATAGCTGAAAACTATTTTGAAAAGCATTTTATATATTGTAAATTTTATTCGAATAAAAGCATAGGTAAAAAAATAACTCTTTCAAAAATTAAATTTTCACAATTCGATAAAGGTTCAATAGCCCGTTAATAAAAAAATTCGAAACTGATTCATCTCTCACAAACATACATTTTTTTCCTCGCATGAAATACTGGAAATAATTACAATTATAGAACAATTTTTGCATGCTATCCAGAAATTTAGTAATCAACTATAATTTGCGCACAAAAGCGTATTCCGTTAATATCGATTGCGAGCTTAAAACGGACTGAAAGCTCGATTATTGTACCAAGTTTTAGCCACAATGTCCTTGTTAGGTCTACTGACATATCCGGAAATAGATCATATATTCAATTACTGCACAAAGAAGGACATTTGCGTTATCAAACGGAACACATATAGGGTGGTCAACGTAAATTAGTTTTTGGCTGTAAAATTTTTGTTTACTGGTCTCTTTCAAATGCAACGGATTTATTATTATGATCCAAACCATTCTCAGTAGTAATATCACAAGAGCATCGAAAATAATCGATTATACTTCCGATTCACGAGACGTAGTTCGCGAAGAAATACGTCCAATAAGGACGAATTCAGAATATTGTCAACGACTGTCCACGACTGCTTATTAGTGCTTAGGAAAATATTAAGAACATTTAGAAAACAATTTGTTACATTACATCGACGACGGTGGCTCAGTTGGCAAAGGCGCTTACATTTCAATATGTACCATTAATAGGTCTGTCCGTGCTCTGGTTCGTGCCCCGGTCTAGACAATGAGATTTTTAAATAAAAATTTTCATTGCCTACTTCTGGGCATGATTTGTAGCGTATTTAACATTAATTACTTTGATGTTAGTTTACGCTGCAAATATTTAAAATCCTGGAGGAGTCCATCGTTGTCGATGATGGTGTTGTGTGGTTTTTCTGGGTTTTCCCACAACTGTAAAGCAAATGCACCATCAAGCATCAGTAAGTCGCCCCAGAGCGCCACGGCAAATAATAATAATAGCCGTCCATCCCCCGCACAAGCTGCAGAGCTTTTGGGGTTCACTCGTAAGGGAGTGCATTGCAGGGCGTATATTATTTTTTTTTTTTTTTTTTTACTTCTGTGTCAACGGCATCGACTACTATGGCCATTAGCCTCGTATTCTGTGTAGGCTTTGTTACTCTTTCCCAGCGCCACTTTAGGAACAGCACTGTTAATTAGAACCCAACAGTGAATGGTCGAGTGAGGAATCACACCTGGTATATGAAAATCAATTTCTAAATTTTTAATTAATTAAAAATCAGAAAAAGATTTCTGCCTTTGGTGTGATTCGAACCCACAACCCTTGGATTATGAGTCCAGTGCTCTACCGCTGAGCCACCCACCCCCCACGCGTATATTATTATTATTATTATTATTATTATTATTATTATTATTATTATTATTATTATTATTATTATTATTATTATTATTATTATTATTATTATTATTATTATTATTATTATTATTATTATTATTATTATTATTATTATTATTATTATTATTATTATTATTATTATTATTATTATTATTATTATTATTATTATTATTATTATTATTATTATTATTATTATTATTATTATTATTATTATTATTATTATTATTATTATTATTATTATTATTATTATTATTATTATTATTATTATTATTATTATTATTATTATTATTATTATTATTATTAATTGCTGATACGGAATTTACATCTAACTTTATATTTTGATGACTTGTGTTATTAGATAACTGGGATACCGACGATGACCAAAAAACGAATTTAACAGTTGAAAATACTAGTGGGTGAGGTTATTAATAAACTTTCGATATCCTAGTTAACTGATGACCACCCTGTAGATATGTCAGCGTGCTCGTTGATCCAACATTGAGTGTATATCGAGAAAATATCGATTGTGGAATACTTCCGCCAATCAAAACGGAATTTCAAAAACAATTGCGTAAGACAGTACGTCAAAAGCAATATTACCGAAATCAACAAATTGTGAATTTATTTGAGTATGAATGTTCTTTGTGGATGTTTAACTGGATATTATGGTGAGTGGTAGAGATTATTTAAATTAACACTATTTCTGTTGTAACTTTCTGTTGTTTAGAAGGCTTTCTAACCAAGAAATTTTTTTCATTTATATTTTATAATATGTATGGTAAGGTTTAATTCAAATTCAACTGGAAAGTTGATGTTTTTCGTGTATCTGTCATAGTTATCTAACCGAACTAGGCAAGAACAACACTGTTTCCCTACTATGGGTTCCGGGACATACTGGAGTGGAGGGTAATGAAATAGCAGACGTACTCGCAAAAAAAGGGGCTGAAACACCATTTCTGGGACCTAAACTCTTTTGCGGAATAAGCACAAGTACAATACTTGATGAACTTGGAAACGAAGTAAATAAGAAAAGATCCCAATACTGGATAGGACTACAAGGAATGAGGCAGGCCAAGACACTACTGGGGAACTATAACTAGAATAGATCTGACGACTGCATCAGCAAAAGTAAAAATAAGCTCAGAATACTAACGGGTATCCCAACAGGGCACTGCCGTCTGAGAGGCCACCTAAAGAAACTCGGATTAGTAGACAAAGAAGAATGCAGATTCTGCGAGGAAGAGGAGAAAATCTCTATCCACATTCTCTCAGAATGCATTATCCTGAAAAATCCAAGGGTACGATACCTCGGAGAATATCAAATAGGAGAGGAAGACCTACCTAACCTGAAGCCTACCGACATCCTGAACTTTTTGAAAGCAATAGGACTGGAGGAACTGTCGTTGAGACATCCTTAAGGACTGGGCAGCAGTAGGGGGCACAATAGATCTTATAGGTCGCAGTGTATCGACACCCCCATCACAGGGGGGCATATAAATAGGCAACGCAACAGGGATGCCTGTCAAAGATTATAGCAAAATTTGAATTCGGCAATATTGCGTGTGTATCTATTTGTTAATTTATTGTATTTTTAAAAACTAAAAATTATAGACATAAGTTAGAGTGACTCACATATACCTCCAGAAATTATTATGGCTTCAAGAAATATTAGAAAATATTCTTAACTTATTTTTTGATCTATGTTCTAATAAAATATAAAAAAAAACTATATATTTTTAATAAAAAAAGCACAAATAGCTATAGAGTTGTTTCTTTGTGATGTAAAAGCAAATCTTTAAAGCTTTATAACAATCCCAAGTAGCATTATATTGACAGAAACTTATATCGCAACTTCGATTGGGTGGCTATTACGTAATAATCACTAAATCTACCCCTACACAGTAAGAATAACTTCATTTTATTTTTGTCTAGTTGTAGTCACGTAAAGTTCACCGCTGGGAACCACTTAATAGTTTTATATTTTGGTGCCAATGAAGGTGTTTGAAACGTTATAACTACTAAGCGAGATTACCTCAAAGTTGCAGAAACATTAAAGTCGAAAATAACAGTTACGGCGATATCACTTAAATACTACTTAGAAGTGGCAGTGATCTTAAAGTTTTAGTGTCGTTTTGCGAACCATTATTATACCTTTAAAGTGGCTGCACTTGATTATATGATTGTATTAATTCTCGCCACGTTTTTTGCCACACAAGAATCACTTTAAAGTTTTATTTTCTAAACGTAGACTTTTGTAGCCATTTTTGAGATCACCATTATGAGAAAAATAAACGCGCTATTAAAAAAAACGTTTTTTCGTCAATAGGGCTTCAAATTTACAACATTTTCAGACATAATTAATGATTTTAATAACAAAGATTAATAAAAAACGCAGTTTTAAGCATCTGAGTATTTAATTTCCATGATGAAAAATTTACAAACTTTAACTTTTTTCTTAAATTAAGAAGTATTCCAATGGCGCGTGCCCATATTTCGAGCCACAACACCTATATTTGACAGTAAACTTTCAATCGTTCCAACTTTTTGCCTTTCAGTATTATTCATCCAATATTCTTGTATTTCCATAATAATATTATAATTATATCTAATTATTATTCAGTACGTACCTACCTAAGTTACCAGTTATGTCAGGTTAGAGAAAAAGCAAGGAAAATGGAAGAAATAATATGCAGGACAGAGAACGAGTTACAAATCAAAAAGACATGCGCAGTGTTCATGTTTAGTGTCGATCACCACACCACCACGTGGCTGCCACCAAGACAATGTTCCCATTTTAGTCACCGCCACGTTATAGAACCGTTTCTATTATATGGCAAAGACTTTGGAAATACACTTTAAAGTTTCTAATGTCGTGGCCGCCAAGTTCCGTCCACGAAAAATGCTACTTGGGCGTAACCTCTATGAAGACCTCAAGGGATTTAAGGCGTTGGCGAACAATTACATTGCACTTGCCGATAATGTGTTCCGCCGTCTCATCTGCATCATTGCAGTCTTGAATACCATAATAGAGAAATCTTAAACATAGGTGATATAATGTTTATAGTTTTTGGAATATGCTGTAATGTTCAGAGAACATCGTGAAAACAAAGGGAGAGAAGGTAGGAATTGATGTTCTTCTGAAATTTTTGGAGGTTGTATGCCTCGGGTACCACCTCCCTAGGTAATGTGTTCCAAAGCCTCACTGTTCGTTAGATGTACGAGTCTTTGGAAAGAGATGTTCTGCAGGTCTCCAAGTGACCACAAAGGGATGTTTCAGACGTTAATTACACGATCCACTTTGATTACATAAACAAAATGGGTCCTAAAATAGAAATTTGAGGTACACCCATATTATTTAAAGCGAGCTCTACAAGATGTTATGCCGAACGGTATATCTAGCGGCTAGGATCTGTGGAATAGCCTCCAAATTTACCAGATTTAACTCCTTTAGATTTTTTTCTGTGGGGATACTTAAAATCGAAAGTATACGAAACTCAGCTCTATTCAGGAGTTGCGAGCGCGGATTACGGAAGTGTGTGCAACAATTACCCGAGAAACTTTGCAAAGCGTCAGGGCTGAAACTAAAAATAGACTTTATATTTTCCAGGAGGTCAACGAGGAACATTTTGAACATTTATTGTAATAACATATAAGGTTAGTATTAGTTTGATTGATTGATTGATTGATTGATTGATTAAGACGATGTACCTGAGGTTTATAAATGCCTTATTGTACTATGTTAGTTATATCGTTATGTTCAGGTGAAGAGGTTTGTTACCTTTATCAGGCTGAGTAGCCTTTTCACCATATTTTCTTCAGAAAGTCCTCCTGTGGGTTTACCGGTGTTCTTTTAACATCCACCTAGTCAGCGAGAGTCGTACCGAGGATTTAGGAATGCCAAACGCCGGTTCAGGACCAGTAAAAAGAGTTTGTAGGCAGTTCCAGGCCAATTTTGATTTGATCTTGTTACATGATACATGATAAGGCCTGTAGGGCAGTTTGACTGTCAGAGTAACTCTATACCCCCTGTCAATATTCTCCCTCAAACAAAGCTCTATAGCATGTACTTCTGCTTGAAATACTGATGCGTAATTCCCCAATGGTGCGTTTAGGTTGCATCTGGATGTTTCACCATATATTCCAGCTCCAGTTCCACTTGCGGTTTTTGATTCATCAGTATACCAAACCAATGTTCCTTCCCGAATGTTGTTTGTTTCTTCACCTTCCCAACTCAGCTGAACGCTGAAGGGCTTTGTGAAGTTGTTTTTTGGTGCAATTTCATCACTTCCCATCTCCATCTACGAGTTTGTGATGATTTTTGTGATTCTACTGTATCTTTGTTCATAAGGATCCAAGTAGCCATTTCATTCCAACCTGAATGCCCCCATTCTCGCCTCCGTTCTGATATAAATATCAAGTGGCGGAAGGTTTAGTATGGTTTCCATTGCGGCTGTTGGTGTGTTAGTTTAGTTGCCTTCGTGTTTGTGAGTTTTGGTTATTGTAAAAATTAATAACTCAACATGTAATGGAGCTAATTTCAAATCTTTTGCACGGTTGAATGGAGAATAAAACCCCCTTCAAATGAGCCAATGCTATTTAAATTTTTTGAAAGGGTTGCTCCCCTCCAGTAACATATAAAATTAGGGGTAAACTATTCATACAAAAATGTACAATGTAGAAATCAAAAATTGACGTGTCTCGGCGATTTTCCTACCAAGAGTCCAGTCCAGTTAGATAGGGATGATGCTCACTCTATAATGTGTCTCTAGTGTTCTTTGTCCATTTTCCCCAAAATATATACATCAGACGGTATATATTTTACTTTTTACTTTTACAATTTTCATCATATTGACTTTTTGCTTCGCAGGGTCATACTGGTAGTGTTAGAATTTTATGACCATGTTCTTTCTGGTAATCATCAAGATAAATTAAGTAAATTTTTTTTGGTATGATAAACAATTTTCCATATTTCATTTTTTATCCCTGTATTCAAATAATCGCTACTTTTATATCTTATCTCTGAACCATCATAAATCTGAGATGGTTAACCAGCCTTAACCGGCCATTACAAAAGTGATACAATCTTTGCACAACCCTTCGTCTTGCTTTGAATTTATTCATCACAAAGTGGACGAAACCTGTCGAATCTCAGCGAAATCCCTCACCGGAGCTCCGGTCTCTTCCTTTGTACCACGCCAGGCTCAATTAATTCGTCTTTATTCACAACGTAGCATTCCCACAGGGACAATAAAAGATAGGAACAGTTCTCAGTGTTCTGTGGAATCATCAGCTTCCCCTCGCTCTCTCCCCTCATACATTTCGGCCATTTATAACGGCCATATCGTGTATATCATTTACACTAAGCACCCAAATTAACTGCCGTATAAACTTTACACTCGAGTGTCATATACATTGTATAGTCCAGGGGCAATAATGTATAACGCTATAAAGCAATAATGCTTGGGCCATGAACTTACCAAAGTCGTAGTTCAAAAAATATTTTCGTAGCGAACATGTTTTGAACTGGTAATAATTTTCTAATTTTAACTTTTATAAGTATACAGGGTTTGTCACGTAGCCATATATATAGAGAAGTATAGATATTTCAAATTTGAAAATTGGGTTACGGGGCTTTGTCAGTACGATCTATTCAATAAAAATATTTTTAACTTCCGGTTACTTCCGTTTATACCGGAAGTAGACATCAACTGTGTTATTTCAAATGACCTATACCAGTTTTCTTTTTAGTTTTGGATTCAGCATCAAATTCTGAATAAAAAATTATTAAATTACCACAGGTCTAAGTTTAACAGTTTCCGAGATATTTGAGATTTTTATAAAAAATTTTGAAAAACCCGCATTTACTTTAATTTCCGTATCTGGCTTAGTTGTTAAGCTATTAATTTCAAATTGTATATAGAGATTGTGAGAATATCCTTCTAGCATACGGCGAAACGTCAAATGCGATATTTTATACAGGGTGTCTAGAATGGGGCGTCCAATGTTCATATTTTCAATTCTCAATAAGTCGATAATTTCAAATGAAATACCCTGTATTTTATTATCACGCCTGGATCAGTTTTTTATTCTCTTTCGATCTGTTTTAGCATTGCCTATACCTAAAGTAACGTATTTCTGAGTTATTGCTAGATTTATTATAATTTGGAGATATTTTACAAAAATTGGTGGGTAATATAATCTAGCATGCCATAAAAATTGAAAATGGCAGTTGTAATAAAGAAACTACTGGACAATTAGATCATTTTATAAAAATGGCTCTTCTGGGTTACAGTAATGAAGATGCTATGAATTGTTTCAAAAGATTCTCTTAAACTAACTTCCCGCAATGACGCATTTTGCGTTTTTCTGGGTATCTCCGAATAATTGGCACTTACGACTAATTATGCGATTGTATTCACCATAAATCATTACTAGATTTAATTAATCTTCATTACTGTAACCCAAAAGAAACATTTTCACTTACAAATTGAACGAAGTTAGAAAAAAAAAGTATAAAAAAGTTTTCCTTATACTTACTTAAAATTTATTTTCAGAAATATTTTTAATTATTGTCATATTCGAATGTTTCTTCCTGATGTCCTGGTAATTATGACATATATTTTGTTCTAAAATTTCATGTTGTTTTTACCAACTTTTTTCTCCAAATTATTGCAGTTTCTACATATTAACCAAACATCGGACACGGTGGCCTAGTTGGTAAGGCGTCTGCCAATTCAGCTTGGTCAGTGTTCGGAGAGTAGGTTCGAATCCTGCCGCATTCAAGTGGAATTAAAGTCAGATAAGACTTTGGCAAGTGCAAAAAGGTATTTGTGTCATACGCAGTTTCATTCACGCCGGACAGGCCGGATGAGATCGGATATCTCGTGGAACTAATAGGGGTTGGTGACACAATTACACACTTGTTAGTCGGTAGATCACCTGTATGACAAAGGCATAGTCCTGGGTTTAAGGTGATTGTGGACCGTGGTTCGTAGCCCACGACGATAAGCTGTAGGTCCCGTCCAGTTTAGGCCATTAGGTCAGAAAAGAGACGTTAAAATTAACAAACAACAACAACCAAACAGTTGGATTTCGACTGTCGTGGCCGGTAGTCTTTGATATTCAGATATCGTGCAATTTGAAGGTCTTTGTTGAGGAAAATTAAAAATCTGCAGTTTTCATGAATAAATTTTTGAAGTCAACAATTTTTCTTTCTGGAAATACGTTTTCCTTGATGTTTTGGAAATTATGACAGCAGTTTTTCCATAAATTTTGTTCAAAATAATTTGTTTCATGTTGTCTATACTACATTTTTCGAACAAAAAAATTCTTTCCATTAAACAAAATTGTTCGATGAGTTTTTATTTTAATTTTTTTTAGCATAATTGTTTACCACGTTTTTCTTTTTTTTTTACCATGAAAAGAATTGATTTCCTATAAAATGAATTTTTGAATTATTTTTAAATTGAGTTTTCATCATGCCTTGGAAATTATGACATTATTTTTCCATAACTTTTGTTCTAAAAAATTTAATCACTTGTACCACTATTTTATACATTATTGCATTTTTCACTCAGAATAAAATTTGTTCTAAAATTTTTTTACCGAAACTTTTTTACCATAATTTATATTTTCCACAATTTTTTATCCATTTTTTCACATATTTTTGTAATTTACAGAATTTTTTTAAAATGGAATTTTTTCATAGATTTACACTAAACTTTCTCCTTGGAAATTCAGTTTTCATTGAAATATTGACTCCATTTTTATCAAAAATTATTGGCATAGTATGACTATTCTGGAGTTTCCGTAAATATTCATCGTTTTTTCGAGATTATTTCTCATTGCCTCGTCGCAACTTGAATTTACTGACTTTTAAACGGACTGTAAATGGAGCCATCTTGCGGCTACAACTTGTTAAAGCAGTGTGGGTGAAGTAATATAATGATAATACCAGTTAGGCAGGCATTTTCTCACTTTATGTGGGACTGGTGGTATCAAGAAACAGTCAAATTTTTAATTAAAGTATGCATTTTGGAAATGCTATAGATATAAAACTACTGCTATTAGCGTTCTTCTTTTTCTTGAAAGGTTCCCTATTTGTCTAGAACTTTTACAGGATTTTCAACCTTGGTCATAACTCTTGTCTCATCATCTACATATCATTTCATGGCCAACTGAAAGACCAATTTTTGATTTTGTTTGGGCGGTAATTCGTAGAATATATCTTCTTGATCTCTCACAATGATAACTAGCGACAAATTTTTTTTTAACAATGCTGTGGGTTTCGATGTCTAGAAAAATCAAGTGGTTCACAATATCAGCAACCCATCATGCCTCGGAGTGCATGTAAAACCGTCGGTTCTGGCTATATAACTGTAGCCATTAAGCACCGTAGAAGTTTACTTTAACAATGCCGTTTCGCAGGTATGTTAAGATTTAAAACCAGATTTTTAATACAAAGATTGACTTTCCTGTTTAGTAAATACATTTTCGCAAATTTTTAATGTTTTTGTTTTGCGAAATAATATTTTATAAAGCTCCCGACTATATACAGTCATGAATATTTTTAATCCTGCAAACTAGGATAACTACGATACAGCACTCTAATCACAGACATTGCTGTAACTAGGCCAAATTTTAGACATTAATATAAATTATAAGAATTATTAAAAGCCGTTCAGTTTCGCACATTGAGAAAGTTATATGAAAGAACGCTCGACTGGAAATACAGCTAGAATCCTTAATGTAAGTGGCCAAAGTTTATGCCATTAAAAATGAATTTTAGTTTAATATATTATCTAAGGCTCAAGACTACCCTAGTTGCATTTTACACGGAAAAGAAACATTAACCTCAAAACCATCGAATTGGATGGGAGAGTTATTGAATGGAAGCCAGATGTCAAATATCTGGGACTAATACTAGATAACAAACTCTCTGGAATAAACATGAAAAAGAAGTAAGCAACAAAGCGACGAAAGCCCTAATGCTGTGCAGAAATTTTGCGGGAAAAAACTGGGGATATAACTGAAAGACCCTGCAGTGGATGTACACGTCAATAGTGAGACCGATTATAACTTACGGTAGCAGTAGTCTGGGGCAGCATAACTAAGCTAGCCAGTACAAATGCAAAACTGTCGAAAATCCAAAGACTAGCCCTTGCATGCATAACAGGCACAATGAGAACGTGACCATCGGCCGTCATGGAAGTAATCCTTAGCCTTACACCCCTCCATATAGTGGTGGAGAGTATAGTGATAAGGACAACATACAGAATGACCAGAGAAGGATCCATCAAACGCAGGTTTCCAGTCCTTCTTGGAAATCACGATACCTGGGATATACAGCAAGATGAGATGACAAAGAATTTAGCTATGTGAAAGAATTTAACTCAATTTGACAAAGAGACCATCCCAAAACTCAAGGAAAGTGCCAAATCATCGTGTATATTTAAATAAAAATTGGCCGGTAACAAATATGGTTGAAAAAAAATTGAGCGAGAAACAAAAAATATGAGTAGAAAATAACTATGGTCAAAAAAAATTGGGTCAAAAAAATTTTTTGTTGAATGTATTTTGATCCAAAGAAATATTGTTTAAAAAACAAAAAAATTTGGTCGAAACAATTTTGTTTTTTTTTCGCAAATCTAAAAACTGATCCTTAAAAGACTTCGATCTGCAAATAGCATAGAGGGAATACAACCCAGCCACCAATTTGGATTTAGAAGACAACACTCTACTTTACAACAATGCCATCGTATAACATCAGTAATAAATGAAGCTCTCAACGCAAAAGAATTTTGTGCCGCAGTGTTCCTCGATGTTAAACAGGCATTTGACAAAGTGTGGCCACCCAGACCTTCTCTACAAAATCAAGATGCAAATACCCAGTGAGTAATCTACTTTTTGATTCAAATCTTTCCATACGATATTTTCACATAACATATAGAACTGAATTTTCCGCAATTTACCCTATCAATTCTTGAGTGCCGCAGGGAAGTGTCCTTGGCCTCCCAACGAAATCAGATACAGTACTGGGAACATTTGCAGATGATATTGTAATACTACGTCATAATAAGAATGCGGAGATTGCTACTAGAAGACTTCAACTACACCTAAATACGCTAATGGAATAGTCAAATAAGTGGAAAATAATGGTAAATGAGACGAAAAGCACCTACACATGAGTGTCCTACATTATACTTAAACAACATAGACATTACCAGATAAAATGAAGCTAAGTATCTAGGCTTATACATAGACAGCAAGCTAACATGGAAGAAACATATAGTTTCAACAAGGAAAGAAATGGACCTCAATATGAGAAATATGTAATTATTGTTTGGCACAAAATCATCATTATCCTTGAATAACACTCTTACTATATAAGGCTGTCATCAAACCCATATGGACCTATGGTATAGAACTATGAGGTTGTTCAAGCAAGTCAAATGTAAATATTGTTCAACGTTTTCAATCAAAGGCAAATGCACCATGGTATGTGTCTGCACACAGATTTTCGCATACCCTTTATTAAAGAAGAATGTAGGAAAAGAGCCCGAAAAAATTTCGACAGACTTGAACACCATCGTGATCCCAAATCGACTGAAGAGAAAATGGCCAATCGACTTGCCACAGGACTGTAGGAGGATCAAATATGAGGTTAAATGACGACTTTAGAGTCAAAGTGGGAACGTTAAATAAAAAACATTTTTACTTTGAAAAAAGGAAAACTCTTTACGAAGCATCGAAAGCGAAAAAAGATTTGAATAATTAAATTAGACTAATCTTAAAACACTTAATTTCTCCGATACACTGCAAAGTATTTTTAGTTTTTTAGACTTCCAATAAGTAGGAGGAAATATAATATTTGATTTAAAAAATGCTCCCGACTTCTAGTTTTTAATAGAGTCTTAGTTTGTCCTATATAACTAAACAAACTCCTAACCGTATGCCTGAAAAACTCTGTATTGTTCTTAATCATGATAACCATTTCGTAAAGTATAAATTTAGAACAAACTTCTAAGAAACTCTTAATCCAAATTGTATCAAAACTCAGCTCTCCATGAAAGATATAGTTATATGACTCGCACAATTTCCGATAAATTGTAGCCAATAAAACTCGTTTTTGCAGTTGTTTGATTTTCTCGTCACGCTTTCCATCACGGAACATAAAACGAGAACAATCTTTACTTTCTATCCATTAAAAGGTGACAAGCAAACAAATAAATCATATTTAGTCGATGCTGTTCGAGTGAGCAGATTAAAACGTTTGTTGATGCAACGATATATCTAATGGATTTTTTTAAGAGCGAAGAGAGAGAGATTGTATTTTATGTCGCACCACTTGTGAAATTTATTAGAAGTAGTTTCTTGATAAAGCTCCGAGGGAGACGCTGAAAGGTTTGCTGAGAGAAATAAATTGTTGGAAAATAACACAAATTATTTACTAAAACCGAATGGTGTTGAATTTCACAGGATCATTTAATACATATAAAGCTGCAAACAAAAATCCAACAAGGGTTTTAGACCAACTGCCTTTGTATCTTCCAGTTTTCCTGCAATACCAAGACGCTGGTGGCCAACCGACCTGAACGTGCCACTCAAGGGACACGTGATTCTTAACATTTCGCTCAAATAACGCAGACTCCTAAATGTAGTGTTTTGTTGCTGGTTAAGGATAAGTATTCATCCAGTAATTCATTTAGTTTTTCCTGGATCTAATATTCTAATAAGACGGATCATCATACGGATTCTAGAGCTGCTTGTCAATAAGCAGCTTCAGCAGCCCAATGCTTCTTTTTCCCAGCTCCATAGATATTTCCGTTCTTGGAGTACAAACAAACTGCTCTAAACATAATAAATAAGTGGTGTCAAGAGGAGGAACTAACTGTAAACCTTCTTAAAACCACAATTGTGGTTTTTATTAAGAAGAAAGTAATAAGAGGACTGAAGTGAGGGGACTCACTGAACGGGGTAGAAGTTCCAGTTGCACAAGAGGCAAATACTGAGGAGTCATCTTTGACCAAAAGTTGACGTGGAATCAACACCTACAGAAAATAATCCAAAGAAGCACAATAGCCCTCAACCTGTCCAGAATAATGTGCGGGAAAACTGAGGGCAACAACCAAAAATGATCATATGGTTATATATCAGACCCATCATAGCATTTGGTTCGGTGGTAAGGTGGCCAAAGACTCAACAGGCTGGGGTGATCGGTAGGTTAAGTGGTAACAAAGCAAGTTTGCCCTTGGATGCCAGGAGAACAATTCCAACAAGCCGCCTTAGAAGTCTATCTGAACCTGTCGCCACTTCACTGTCACTAGCAGGTTGGCCAGAGGGCAGTATGGCTTCAGGAAAGGCAGGTCAACAATTAATACAGACCATAGAGACGGTCCTAAAAATAGTCAAGAACTCTAGAAAGAGATGGGTTGCCGTCGTCACGGTTGACGTCAGGAATGATTTCAACATGGCATCCTTGGAGGGAATAATGAAGACACTAGATAAGAAGGAGTTTACAAGTTATCTGAAGGACATAGTAGATAGCAGGAAGATCCAGATAGTAGAAGGAGAGGACATGATTGTAAACGCGGGGGTTCCACAGGGATCGGTGCTCGGGCCTCTTCTGTAGAACCTGCTGTACGATCAGGTGCTCAATGTAGAATCGCAAGGACTGACAACTGTGGCTTTCGCAGACGACCTAGCCATCATTGTGGAGGTTGAGGACGTTGAGGAGCTCAACCAAAGAATTGAGATCGCGGTGCTCAGAATAAAAAGGTGGCTGGTAAAAAACAAACTAGAGATAGCTCCCCAGAAAACTAAGTTGGTAGTTCTAAAGGGAAATTACTGTACGAGTAATGGACGTGGAACTCAGAGGGGAAAAGTGCCTAAAATACCTGGGAGTAACGATCGACGGCAGCGGGGTATTCGGCCCACACACAAGGCTCTAAGCATTAACAGAAACAGGGGGAAAATGGAAAGTGTGCAGAGAAGAGCGCTGGTGCGTGTTATTAGTGCATATCGAACGCTTTCAACAGCGGCCACGTAGACGATCGCCGGAGTCCCACCTTTTCATCTGTTAGTAGGGGAACGTGTTAGACTGCACGAGAGGCAAGAGGTGGATGGAGCGACCAAGAGGACAGAATGGATCCAAATACTAGAAATATAGCAGAGATAGTGGATAGACGGAGCGGGGACAGCTGAGTGGACCAGGCGCCTTATCAGTAATGCCAACATAGGAGAGCGGAATACTTCCTTACCCAGTTCCTGTCTGGGCACGGATATTTCGCCACCTACACGAGAAGAATCAGGAAAACAGAAACGGATAATTGTGTCTATTGTGGTCAAACGGTCAAATTTTACGAGGTGAAACTAGCGTGCATTACCTATACAGGATGTTTAGCTAAACTTCATCCATAAACGGTTTTTTAATTGACATTTTTCATACTTAAGAATTACAGACATTACCGGTGGAAATCAAGTAGGCAACCCCCTACATTTTCTGGAAGCCCATAGTTCTGGTATGGCCTTACTTTCAGGGTGTGCCATTTGAAAAAACTGAGAAAACAGTGATCCCGATTTTTGGTTGCCCCTGTATGGGAAAAGAGCCATTCGGTAAATTTTTGAATATGAAATGAAAATACACCATTTTCGAGGATACTTGGTGAAAAAATTTTCTTATTCCTAATTATTGATTTTAAGATATTTGGTGTTGAATGAACCCATATTGGGACATAAATGTCACCATAACTTCAGAACCACCTGGTATAAACCCATACAACCCTATATTTTTAAGAAGCACTCTTCCGAAGGAATTCAATCGAGTGAAAATATATAGGGTGTTTCATTTAAAAAAACATAACTTTGATAAGTCACACATTTACCGGACGTCCTGTATGTTGGTAGTTATTTTTGGAACTTAGCTTTCATTGCTCTCTACAACTTTTATTTGAAACATTTTTTCCTATCTTAAAAAGGGAAGCAGCTATCTATCACCCACGCATCCTATCGCGACCAGAAGTGTGGGACTCAGGGTCTCTAGCTCTTGCTAGAGTAGTGCAAAATCCTGCCTACCGCACGAAACCTCAACTCTTCCCAAATGCACTTGGGATCGTCTTGCGACATGCTTCCTTTTTCATCATGAACTCATTTGTCCTCGTCCTCCAGTATCCACGAGATAATATTATCTGCCGTTCTTTCCAAACCAGCTTGCACATTGAAGTCTACTCTGTACGCTGCCCACCTCTCGCAGACAAAGACCGTATGTTCTGCATCGTCTACCCCCTCGCAATACCGACATCCGCTGCACGTGTATTTTCTGAAGGTCCCATGCCCAGTTAAAAATTGCGTTAAATAGTAGTCCACTTGTCTAAAGGTCCACCGCTTTACGTTCGGTATAAGACGCTTGGTCCATTGTGATGTCTCGCTTACCTCATTCCATCTGGCCTGCCATCTGTCCATCGCCTCTGCCCTCAAACTTTTCCTCACGGCACTACCTACCTGTAATCACCAGAATCGCTTCTAGTGATGCGGTTCTGTATGCACTAATAACCCTTAGCAGGAACTCTCTCTGGGTTGCCAACAGTATGTTTCTATATTTCGCAATCCGTGTCACTTTCCCCAATATAGGAGCTACATACAGCAGCACAGTCGATACCACACCATACAGTATTTTCCTCTTCCAATACCCCGGTTCTTGTATATTCGGCAGTAATCTAACCAATGCTGCGGCTTGTCCTTTGGCTTTTTCGCAGGTTTTCCTTACATGCTGGTTAAAAATTGTCGTAGTGCAGCCCTCATGGAGTTTCAGTTCTAATAGGCCATCATATAAGAGATTCCACTGCCCTAGGTGGGAAACAAGAAGAATCAGTGCCGAGGTAGGAAATGGGGAAACTCTACAAGTAGGAAACGAGATCGACCTGATGAAAAGCGCCAGAGCAAAGTGGAGCACAATCCACGAATGCATAAAGAGGATTATGTCAGAGAAGAAAAGGAAGGAAAGAGACAGGCAGCAGGCTGTAGACTGAGGCTCCAGCCCTCAACACTGACGCAGGCCAAAGTAGGCGATCCCAGTGTTGAGTGGTAGTGGAAGAAGAGGGGTTTTTAGTGGGTATTGGAAGTCTAGAGTCCCACACTACCTCCCCAGAAGACCGTGGGGGGTGTGCGTAAATGCATTTTCCCCTCTTCAAAAAAAAAAAGATTGACCAGAGGACAAGTGCCCATAAGTAGACTGCATGGTAAGAAGTACAACGAGCTATACAAAGATTTGGAAACCGACCCCATAATGGGAATGCCGTCGGACGACATGCTTCCTAAGTATAGCTTCGGAAAAAACTTCAAATCACTTATAACAGGCAGAGAGACATGAAGTAATAGACTTCCAATAAATGCAGAAATGGCCTGCTACACAGACGGCTCAAAAACCGAGGAAGGAATTTATATAGCCAAACCAAAGACAAGAGTCTCACTGATCTTTGGAAAACACGTGACCATATTCCAGGCAGAAGAGTTAGTAAGGCAAGAGTTTAAGAAGAAGATCATTGCCATATACTCTGACAGTCAAGCGGCTATAAAAGCAATTATCTCCATGCAAGTTAACTCCAAAGTTATATGGGATTTCTTACAAGAGTTGGGTAGTCAAAACAGACCCTTTAGCCTATATACCAGGCCACACAGGTTACAAGGACAATCAAGAGGTTGACTCACTGGAAGGGCAAGATGTGCCCCAATTCGTTCAGAACCTTCCTATGGTATAGCGAAAGCACTGCGAAAAACATAACAGTACCTGGATGAAAAAGCAATCTGGAGAATGGTGGAATAAGGCGCCGGGAATGGTTGGGCTCTTGACAGGGCGTTTTAGACTCAATAATCACATGAACAACCTCGGACTGGCAGATACAACCATATGTAGGTTCTGCCAAGAAGATGAGGAAACCTCAGCACACATTCTGTGCCTTGGCAAAGGTCTGACAAGGCTAAGGTTTTTGACGATAGGGGAGGAAAAAGCACAATCCTCCCAATATACGGTGGGCCTACGGAGTCTAATAATAAGAACGGGTCTATACAGGCAACTCTAGCATAACATGATGGCACACGCAATAAATCTGCAAAGGTCGCAATGGAAAGGCTACCTTAAGCACATAAGCCACATACAAGGTTTTGCCTGATGCCTCCAGAACCCTGCGGTCATACATTTTTAGCACGTTGCCTTTAACCATATCTTTGGTTAATCATATGTTAGATATAAAAAGTTTTGAATTATTTTTTTCCTTGCACATTTCGAAATTTCACGATTTTAGAACAATTAAGTTGCGCCATATTTACTTAAAATACCCTCCCGCTCTTAATAACCATCCACAATTTCCAAAGTTCAATGTTGTCTCAAGACGTCCCCTTCCGAAAAAGCGTTCTTAATGAATTACGCATTTCCTCAATCAATCCTCGTCTTTTATTAATGCTGAGCTTTATAATTCAAGGTCATTTAAACAAGTGGAAACTTCTAATTTCCCGTAATGCCTAAAGGCAAATGGAATAATTCGGAATCGAAATTTGGGGAACGCTTGATTTAAAATCGATGATCCTGACACGGCACGTCAGCGGCAGCATGGAATCAGGGGGTCTGGAGCCACAATTCACAATAGTTCGAACCATATCATTAGGATGACAATGGTTTTTAATTGACTGATTCTGGCCCGCTAGCTGTCATTTTGCGTTACGCGTTCTGCGTGCCCATTTCCTGTCATCCATTTTCGGCGGGCGATGTTGCCACGTTTGTCTTTTGCCTTTCTACGTAACACTGAAATTTTTGTTGTGATATTAAAAAATAATCCCAGTTATAGTCAAAGCTAGGGGAAGATCGTCAAGGTTTATTACAGTCATTAGTGTACTTTTCCAGACCCCCAACTTACCATTCGGACGATGTGTTGTAGAGTAATATTTGCTTAATTCAAATTAGAAGTGTATTTAATTTACTATGGCTGTGCGAAGAGACCCAGTGTCTACCATTTTTTATAGACTATAATGACGTCTTATATCCGAAAACGCTCGGGCGCCAGATTATTTAATGTGTTTTACTTCACAACCCTTACAAACGGCGTCTTAGGGGTACTGGTAGCTTCAGATTGAAATATGGAAATTTCAGGGGTCTTGTTGATCTCAGACTAGTTTATCAAAGAGTGCCAATAACGGTCTTTAGTCGCTATTGACACAGAAAAGAATTTCCGGAAGCTGAAAAGAGTTGGGGGAATTACACGGTTAAATAACCGCAATTATAAACCAGTAAAATGGACACATTTATTACTTACGAAAACTATTTACAATTAAATTAAAAATATATTTCAAAGCCTTTTAACCCTGAACAAAAATGTAATAAAGTAAATATTCGATTCGGAACTTAATTACGTGTCAGGGACTCAATAATAAGAGAAAAGAAAAATCCGGGGTAACCGGTTATATTTGTATTTAGTCTCGTTCCGCTTATTTCAAAGTAATTTCCTGTATCCCGATACTAGAAGGAAATTCAAGTTAATTTCTCCAAAGAAATTTTTCGTAATCGAAAAAATATGTAAAATAAATAAATGGTTTATCAAAGTGAACACGCCAGTAAATATTAAAGCAATAACTATGATTTATTATCAGCCGGTTAAAAAACAAAGTGAAGTTTAATTTTTAAAAATCTAAATCGGGAAAATCAAAACAAAGAAATTTCAAACTACGACTCGGCAGAAACTATCAAAGTGTAAAAATTAAATTCAAACAAATGAAATCAAAATATCGAAGAAAAAAAAAACGTTATCAGTAGGTACCTAGGTACTCGGACGGCTTGGAATTGGGTGACGGCGATTTGAAAGATTTTACCGGACTAGATTATTTTTTTTTATTTAATATTTGCTTATTTACAATCTACTCAATTATGCTAGAGTAATAAGTAAATGTGATGACACTTAGCTTGAGGTGGGAACCGTCCACTGACGGTGCTCCAAGGAATTATCTTGTAAGGTCTTCTGGCCAACTTGTTTTCAGTCTTCTTCTTACCAGCGGTTCTTGGCTTAGTGCGTTGATGAGTTCATTGTTGTGTCCTATGTTGCGTACTTTGTATCTGGCGGCGTGTGTTTGTATGACTTCGGTTACCGTTGGGATCTTCATGTCATTGTGTAGGGTATGGTTTGATATGAACCATGGTGCATTAGTTATCATACGAGTAATTTTGGATTGAACTGTCTGTAGTACCTTTGTGTTTGAGGGCTTGCTACATCCCCAGAGTTCAACTCCGTATGTTCAAATTAGTCTTAATATGGCTTTATAGATAAGACTTTTATTTTCTAGTGGCAGCTGAAACTTTCTTCCCAACAGCCAGTATATTTCCTTGATTTTTAGGTTTAATTGATTCTTTTTTGTTAGTATGTGGGTCTTCCACGTCAGCTTTTTATCCAAGTGTAGTCCGAGATGTTTTACTACTTCTTCCTGTGGTATAGGTGAGTTATTTATAGAAATTTGGAGACAAACGTTGTGTCTAGTGGTGAATGTAATTTGTGACGATCTAGCAGCATTCACTTTGATTCTCCATTTCTTTTGCCAGTTTTGTAGTAGGTTTAAATGGTTTTGTAGATTTTCGGAGGCCTATTGTGGGTTTGTGTTCGATGTCAAAATTGATGTATCATCCGCGAATGTTGAAATTGTGGTATGATCTGTTACCGGTAGGTCTGCAGTGTAGATAAGATATAAGTATAGCCCCAGAACGCTGCCTTGTGGTACTCCTGATTTTATAGGGAAGTAATAGGTCAAAGTGTCATCGAGTTTTACTTGAATGTACCTGTCTTGTAGGTATGACTTTTATATGAGATATACTTGGTTAGGGAGATTTGTTTTTAGCTTGTGAAGTGCATCATGCCATACTTTATCGAAAGCTTGCTGAATGTCAAGAAAAACTGCTGCACACATCTTTTTAGTTTCTAGGATTTCTTTAATCTTGTTGATAATTCTATGACACTATTGGATTGTGGAATGCTCTTCTCTAAATCCGAACTGATAATCAGGAATAATTTCTTCTGTGGGCATCGTTTCTTTTAATATGTTTAAGAGTTCTCTTTCAAATATATTTTTCCTTTCCACCTTTCATTGAAAAGTCGCGCCGTTCCACATATTCGGAACCAAAAGGTAAAATTCACGATACAGGATGATACACAGTTCTGGGATCCAATATTTAATTTAATTTTTCAATAAACTTTTGATTTAATCAAATATTTAATTTTCTTTGACGAAGAAAAATTAGTTTCACACACAACGGTCACTTAAACCCCAAACTTATTGCTAGGCAGATTTAACTCTTATCGTCCTTACGGCGAAAAATCTATTTCCGCTGGCTTTGTACCAATCAGCATAAACATGAGATAATGTATCCCTACCAATCACTAGTTCGATTTACCGGCAACCGTTCTCACTATGTTAAAAAAAGTGATAACATCTATTGAATGGTGAAGTCTTTACTACTAAATATGGTTAAGCAAATTAAGTGTATCAGTGCCGATATAAACTTTTAAATAAAGTTAAACAGTATAAGCAAAAATATTATACAGGATAAGTATAAATTAAAGTCCTAAAAGGAATAAAAAAAATTTCGCACATTGTTCAGCAAATGTCGACCAATGTACCGATACAAAAGATAGTTCGTGTGCTACAAAACCATTTCTAAAACCTTTTTTATTATACATACCTGCTGATTTTGAACAAGATATTCCGACTTTAAGAAAATTTTAATTATTAATATTTTTTGATACACCCCCGTAACTGACAATTTTGATTTCGATGAAAAATATAAGAATGTTTATAGGTAAGCAAAAAGTTAACCCGGATTAAAATTTTTTGATTTTCACTGTATATCACTAAATATTTTTCAAATTTAATTCCTGCTTAATGATTATAATGTGATGCACATCGTTTTAATAAGAATATTTTTTTTGGAAAAATCAATAATATTATTAAATGAGTTTGGGTGGGTTATTTTATTACACGCCGATGAAGTTTGTAGCACGAGCGAGTTTGTGAGCGAGTGCTGTAATCATCCGAGTGTAATAAAATAACCACACAACGAGTTGAATACAATACTTTATCTACTAATGTCAAGAAATCATAGATAATTTATACCTTAAAAATATCTATTAAATCAAATCAAGAACAAAACATTTTTAAATGCTAAAGAAACTATTAGACGCATATAAATACTTATTTATAATAAATTATTTATTATTAAAATTTAAAGTTATGTTGCTGCAATTCGAGAAATTAATTGTTGTATCTGAAATTACTAGAACTGGCATATGTTGTTGGATTATTAGTATTATTTTTATCGATTTATTGTAAACATCTATTAGTAAAATATCCATTTCAACAAACTTGATAAAGTTTTTATTAAATGACTTTTATTGACATTAATTTAATTTGACATTGACGTATACATTAAAGGTCGTGCTGCATAGTAAATGTAAATGTGTTCTTGATCTTGATTGGTTAAATTATTGGTTACTAAAAGTGTTGAATTTTCATTATTCAACGCTTTTTAACCAATCAAATCAATTTTACAAACACACTATTGAATAATGAAGGTCAAATTCCGGTTTGATTTTTGGTTGACATTAGTAGAATTTTTCATTTGTTGTCAACTTTTTCAGACATATTAACCATACCATCGAACATTATTAACAAAAACTGGTATAGAATCCAGAAGAGGCGACTTTTTTCTGCATGCATAAATTAGAAATATATACATACATATATCTCTACTCAGTATAAAAAAAATTATATCATATTACCTCTGCCTCTTTAAATTTTAAATGTCACCTCCATCCGTGTTTAAGGACCATATAAATACTGTTTAGTTCCTCAGTGTAAATCAACAAGTTTTAGAACTCCGGAAAAAATATTTGTTTCTTTACCAACAGTTACTAACAAATCAAAACAAAAGCATAAACAATGGCTGGATGTCATCGGAAGAAAAGAAGATGATTTAGCTGCAAGCACTAGAGGCTATGTCTGTGAAGATCATTTTATTGTAAGTTCATAATTATATCTTTTTACATGGTGTACTTTATATTACAATAACTTTTTTTTGCAGTTTGATGAAGATATGGTGAATTTTATAAAATACAATTTAGGAGGAGGTAAATTATCACTTTGTGCTCGTACAAAAGCCACAGTATTGAAGAAACAAAAAACACAAAATTATTGTCTCTAGTCTTCTTGCCAAAATCAAAACAATATAATAAATAGAAATATGCCGAAACTAGTCGCCGCCTAATTTTAATTTGTTCAATAAAGCTGTACTGACTTTGAGAAGTTTTATTTCATAAAAGTAAGGTTAGCTTTTATAAAATGTCACTGTCACAACATAGTCAGAAGTAAACAAAAGTAAATGACAACAGGTACTAGAACGTCACAGCCGATTCGGAAATATTCGGGTAGTGGTCGGATTATTCAAATTTAATTGATTTTTAATTCGAAAAATAAACGTAAATAATGATTTTTTAAATATTCCTGGTAAATTATGGACCATCTATTAGCATAATTTGTACTGTAAGATGGTAATAAGAAGATTACCTCGCAGGCGCCTCTAGCGTATTGTTGCCTTTTAGTTTCTTTTAATTTTTTTCAATTAATTAAACATTGTCAGTTACGTATTAAAAAATATTAAAAATTAAAATTTCCTAAAGTCAGAATATCTTGTTCAAAATAGGTACGTTGACAAAAAATGTTATTAGAAATAAGTTTTTTTTTAATAACTTTTTTCATATTTCAAAAATAAAGGTACTTTACTCTTGAGCAAAATTCATATTTTTTTACAAATGTTGTATAGGACTGCAAGAATTTGATATCTGATAGTTGCATTTTAGGTCTCACACCATGCAGGAGTTTTTTTAAAGAATAACTTTTTTTCGTAAAATGAGTAATAAAAAAGTTTCCCATATGCTGCGAACTTAAGTGGACAAACTGTATATTTTTTTAATCAGTTCGAAAAAACTCGAGGATTAAAAAGGCATTATTCAAAATGTGTAATTTCACATGATTAGCAACCAAATCCCTACTCACACATATTTTTTTTTAATCTACCTTGTGTATTTAAAATAATTATTATTATTTGCAACCAGAAAAAATAATGATTAGCCTGAATGACTCTGTTCTCCGGTTGAAAGCGTTATTTAATAGCCCCTTTATTTGGGTAACCAAATAAAAGGGTAAAAAAGCAAATTTGGTAAACTCGGCTCGATCCACGACACGCATTTAAAATAATCAAAAGTCGATTTTTGCCCTAATTCTCCATTCTATTTCAATTTATCAACATTAAAACGTTCCCTTGCCACGTTGCCACATTGCTTACAAAATACCAAAATTGCCAAAGAACAAATATCTTAAAAAAAATAAAACTAATGTTATTAAATCGACAAACGCCTTAAATGAGAAAAATACAGAAGAAACAGAAAAGGATAGAAATAGAACAGAGGGGATAATAAAAAGGTAATAGAAGGATAGTTAGACGAATTAACAAAGATAATAAAAGTGCAGGTGAAAATGGAATTACCCCAGAAGTTTGGAGAAGAGAAACTGCAAAAGCTTCTTATACTTATCTGTATATTATCTGGCTTATATTATGCACTTTGTTGGTATAATCAACCTTAAACTTCACTTTAAAACGTTCTTTTAACTTTGTCGGGATTTCGTACTCAAGTGAACGGAGAGGTAGACGTATAATAAGGCAATGATCTCTGAATTCAGTGCGGGAATATGTGTTTGTTGAGGCGGTATGTCGCTTACAAGACTAGACGGAGTTCTCTTTTGATTTCGTTTTTACCTTTTAGAACAAATATAAATAATACTCAATTTTGTTTGAACTGAAATAATTTGATTTATAAAAGTATATGGGATATGGAAAGAGTCAATCATCACCCACATATATAAAGCAGGTAAGCGTGACGAGATTGTGATAGATGTAACGTTCAATTTTTTATTTATGGTACATTTTATTTTTGTATGCGACTTACCTTGATTTCAGAAGATCTTTTAGAAGATAAAAAGGTTTATTTTGTAGGTTTTCGCTATTTTAGTATTGTTTTACAAGACGGCGTTCTTTTACGTCATCAAGTAAACTGGCCTTCTGGCCTCTGACTGTTAAGGGAGTAGTTCGTTTTAACCTATTTCTCGAACGTTCTCAGGCCGATTTGACAGAAGGCGAAATTCAATTTTTTCTGTGTTTTTGGGGAAAAAATCTTTCTCTAAGGTGTGGTCGGCAGATATTGTTCTACATTCCCCAATTTCCAGAGAGGAGATTTAACTAGAATCGCTTGAATACCGTTTGTACTGGACATCTTCATCATGCTGCGTTGAATTCTACTCAGTGGCGACGATCCTGTTGAGACTACCTTATATAGTTAGTTTTGAATAGATCTCATGTTTTTGAATTCTGTTTGTTTATTAAATTTCGCGTGTGAGAGTAAATATCACACCTACTTGTTTGGGAAGTTTACCATTTTATTACAGTAAACTATGATATAGAATACGGGCAATTTTGTGACTTTTTTTAATTTAATTAAGAACATTCTTTATAAAAAATAATATATCTAGTTATATAATTTGAGGTGGGTAATTTAACATATTTTATTTGAATTTGAATTAAGCGAATTTTAGAGTATGTCATTGTAGGAAGTTAGATATTTCTACTCTCTAAGTATGCAAAATTATTTTACTTAGTGTTTACCATCTTTTATCTAATTTCCCTCGGCTTGGTACCAAAGCAAGAGGCTCATTGCGTCATATTTTGATAAGACTAATTACATTAATACTTTATTTTATGTATCTTACCTGTACTTGGTAAATTCTTATTTTTTTTATTATTGTAAGATAAGATAACTTATTTCATTTTGATTTGATATAACACACGTTTTTGAAGTAATTCTGTAATTATTTTTTTATGAATGCACAATGTAATAAGGTCTTTAGAACTTACATTATAAGTGTCATAAGTTGAGGTTGTCTTTTACTTTTTTTCTCATTTACTGGTCATTAGTAAACTCAGTTGGCGTCCATTTATTTTTTTTCTTCTTTTGTCTACATTTTTCCTTTAATATTTTTGCTATCCACACTCTAGCAACCGTCTGCGTCTGAGTGACGTCGAGGGCCCGAAGGTTGACACCGGATCAACTGAAAACTTATGTAACGAGTGTAGACAATACTTTTCATTTTTTTTTTGAAACCAAATTTGTTTTAAAATAATTTGGTAGATTACATAGACCAAAATCAATTTTTGCCAAAATCTTTGAACAATCCCTAAAAAGTAGACTTACAAATTACCTCAAGGTTAAAAAAAATACTGGCAGACATAATTTGGCTGCATTAGTAACTCCTACACAGAAAATGCCGTGCTAGATTTTGTAAAAAAAATAGTTGAAGCCTTGGACAGATCAGAAAAATGTTTAGCCCTATTTTTAGATCTAGCAAAGGCATTCCACACCGTTGGGCACGGCATGCTATTAAAAAACTGCATTGATATGGTATACGTGGCCCAACATACAATATTTTTGAAGACTATCTAACGCATAGGACACAAACGTCAAAGTTGACAATATTCTGAGTGAGGTAATGAAAGTTAAAATACCACAGGGAACAGTTTTGGGACCCATATTACTTCTTGTTTACATACACAGTATCTGCTTCATCAATCATTTTGAGGGTCTTGTCATCTCATACGCGGACAGCAGGTGAAAAAACAAAAATGATCAAGTATCTGGGAGTTCAAATTTATTAGTAAGCAAATATAATTTACAAAAAATTCAGTCCAGTTCTTTTTTATCAATTTCTTATACGAATTATTTAGTAGATTTCGAATCTGCAATCAGATTATTGATAATTGTTATACTCGGTCAGTTATTAGGGAGGTTTTAAGCCACAACTTGAGCGTCATACGTTATATTCCTTTATCCGCTATTAAAGTAAACACAGAACGTTAATAACGTATTTCGAAAATGAGTTTTTAAGCCATCCCACTCTTCCGTTATTTACGTGACAGATGCCAGAAACATTTATAACCTTATAAATGATAACCCTCACTTTGTGATAGTTTAAATAATCATTTACGATTATTTTTTTATTTTAACTGCCTTAAATCGTTTTTAAATGAAGCCAGAATGAAACAAATACTACAAAATATAGGTTAGGTAAAAGACTTGTTGTGACATCTCTTCAATGTCCATATCCTATGTTGCCATAACACTTAATTTTATGAAATGTTTTCATTTCATATTTAAGAAAAAAAGTGGTAAGAATGGTGAAAACTATAGACTTACTCAAATCTTCTAAATTTCACATGTATTTATCATAGACTTTGGAGTTCACGATAAAACTTAAATATAAATGTTCTACATGCGGCACCATTGCGAAAACAATATCCGTTATTAAGGGAACCTTATTTCACCTCTAATAACGTAAAACAATATCAGTTAATAAAGTTTCCCTTATTTTAGCGCTATTGCGCATGCGATGTATAACGTTTAAAGTATATTGGTGTTGAAATAGGTGGCTTAAAACCTCCCTATTCTTACAAGAACTATTCCGTATTCTTCGAGATACGTCTATTTTTCTCCCGCAAAATTCTAAAACGTGGCAACGTTGCTTTTTCCTCGAGTAAGATTTTAGTACTTGTACGGAGAGTACATTGAACAGAATTTAATTTAATGAAATTAAAAAACGAGTGTTTAAATTTCGGATAGTGATAGTTTTTTGTTTTAAGACATTGTTTTAAGAAAGACATTTTTCCTTATCCCCCTTCATCCTCTCCTAGCCAACCTAGCCAGAAAATTACATCAACGATACATTGGGTAAGTTGGGAATACTTATAACTTTTTTGGGTAATATTTTCAACATTCCGGTCCTGATATGAATTTATTCTTCAGATTTTTTGGGTTATGAGAGTATTTTATAAAATTTTACTACGAAAAAATGGAAAATAATAATTTAGTACTTAATAACTGAAATGGTGCCAGAAAAAATTTTAACAAGTTCGTTCCTGTATGATTTTTTCCATAGGTTTCGAATCTGAGCTCAGATTTTTGATAATTATTATACAGGGTGAGTTATTCTCACAAGAACTTAACATTGAAGAAAAAGAATATTCCGGTCCTGATATTGGTTTCGTTCAAAGGGCTACTTGTTAAGGCCTTCTAGTTTAATTCATGTACCAAATTTAAACGAAATCGGCTAATCCCTGTATTCACAAATCACTATGTATGTCAGTAACTAAGCGGTTTTGGACATATGTATATAGCATTTTGTAATCATATTGGTAGTCCCTATAACCTCATAAGTTTTATCGGTTTCATCTCTGTAGATTGTATTATGCACATTGAAGGTATATTAATAACAATACTAATACTATGAACTGCTATGTGCTAAATGTCATCTTGAATACCCTGAGTGGTGAACGGAAAGCACAACACAGATACTACAGTTACTTAGGTGCATCCATCCCACACAAAGAGTAATAATAAATTAAAACTGTATAAACAACTGTTCTTATTTGAAATAAGGAATAACACTTTGAAACTTTAAATTCAGTTAAAATAAAATGTGAACCGTTGGTATTCTTTAATTTCTTCATTCGTTTCTTTTTGTCATTATTGTCGCATTATATTTTTACAAAATACTGATTTTTGATTCATAAATAACATTTGGGACAACTGACGTACAGGTACACGTTCTTATACTTTTAAAAACTATTGTCCAAACTGACAACTTGAACTTTTCACTTAAATTTCTCGCTTTGCTCCAAATCCGTCAGTTATTTTAAATGACGGCTGCACTAAAACATCACATCACCGTAACTGGAACATTAGTCACCGCCAAGTTCTTTTGTGAAGATTTTAAGACACAATTCAATTCCATTATTTCCGAAAGTTATTATCATTGGTCGGTAGACGTGGACTCGGTACACCATTCTTCTAAATCAGCGAAAATTTATTGGCTTGCTACTTTTGACGCGCTTCCTCTATACTTAGTTTCTCCTTACCTTGATTTATTTTTCGACGCTGGGGGGATTTTTAAAACGACTTGTCAGAAGTTTACGCCGAGTGGATGAAGATATTGTGGGATGGATTATAGCTAAAAATGCAAAAATTCCAGCCAATGGTAATACACATATTTGTTTCAAGTAATATTGTTTATAATAAGTAGAAAGCGATATCGGTACATTCCCATATCCATTTTATTTGAATATTTTGTATATTTGTCTTTTTACTGGCGCACTCTAATTGAAGTTGAAAAACCTGTCAAATGTCAGATGTCTGCTGTAATATGTGAAACCTCCCACGTCTTGGATCTGGAGTCCAAAGATCAATATTGCTTCCAAAGTTGGTAACCTTGGATCCCGTCGAAGTTAGCAACCCTGTTGACAAATGTTAGATACTTCGTTAATAGGTATCAGATATCTGCGGGTATAGCGATGGGGGACTAAATCTGTAGGGACCTAGATAGATAACCGTTGCTCATGTCCAAAATATAAAAAACGTTAATACTATCATTCTTCTTCCACTGAAGTTAGCATATATATATTGTTCACGTGGGAAGACCCTGCATCTTGGAACATTCACCAATACTCCCATTTCTCCCATTTCCCATATTGAAAACATTCTGAATATTGCGAATGTCTAGGAACGTCTGTCACTATTGAAAATTGGCAACACTGATAGCAGTTTTGTTGTTGACAGATGATAGATACTTTGTTGACAGATGTCAGATCTTCGCAGGTACTTGTTGAAACCCTAACATCTTGGATGTTAAGGGGCCTGGTAATCTGGATACACGACAGCTGCTATCTTAAATTAGATGCCTCGTAGTTACGACTACTATTACCAACATGACAAAGATGTTAAATTTCCTACAAATTAAATTCCAGATAAAAATCTAGTGTCATCTAAGGCTTAAAACTTAATTAGTCGCCATTGAAATATGCTTGTCTTAAAATGGTCCACTATGTTAAAAAACAAAACATGTTAAAGTCTGGAACAACCAATATTATTGCTATAAAATATCAAAAACAGAAAGCCATTGTAGATTTTATTTATTCTACCCACATCCCATTCTGTTTATCTGGGTTCATCAGCTGGGCTGGTGAGCTAAATAAATGAATATCTCGTTGGCATTTCCTATAGCAACAAAGACAAAAGAAATCTATTTTTTCAATATATATCTTGTAAATAGAGCCATAGAAACCAATAAATCATCCTTTTTAAAAAAATGCAATTGCTTCTATGATATACAGGGTGCGGTAATAGGACGAAGAAGCACATTTAGTCATTTACAATAAGGGATAGGAAAACAGAGTATGACTAATTAAAACTAACCTTCCTGTATAATGAAGCCGTTCTAAACCAACAAACAATTAAGTTTTGAAACTGTTGATAGATGCTTTTCATACAAACACTATCCGGGCAGGACTTACTTGATTTATTTATAACTCCTTAAAGGATCTCTCCCATTTACAGCGTGAACCAAATAAAGTGTCATACAAAGGCGTTTTAAAATTTCTTGTTGAGTCATTACTAATGACAGTGCCAATTCTTCTTGACTTTGATAGGAGTCTTTATTAAGTAATGTACAACAGTACGAGTTGTTTTCCAATTGGTTCGAACAAAAGGGGATAAAAACGTTAAAGGAATAGGTACTTTTTTTAGCATACTTTGTTAAGTTAAGCAAATAATTCAAGCCTAACACAATGTGGTTAAAATATTAAATGCTCAAAAATGTAATACAAATTAAAAGAGGTAGCTGAGGGATGCATCGATGAGTCTACAACTTATAAAAAAGGACTAAGCAACAAGATTTTAAACTGCAGCCGTAAAAAATCTGAAGCAGTTGCAAGTACTTCAAAGAATGGATCTATTTCTTCCTTTTGCAACGCGATAGTAATGATGAACCAGGAAATGATATTTACTACGACATTTTTACCTTGAGTTGCTCGATCTGCAATAAATTTAGAAAATTCGACCAACTGCACATTTATTATTAATATTGTTAATAATAATAAATAGGTAATTTAGGTATAGGTAGTTATAAGTTGACGGTGGTATAAATATTTAGGAACTTGGATAGAACAATCGGGTGACCAAACAAGAGAAATAAGAAGGAGGATAGAGATAGCCAGATCACCATTTGTAAAAATGAAGAAGTTATTTACGAGTCGGGATATTAACATAAAACTTAGGATGACGATGCTGCGTTGTTAAGTTTTTTCCACGCTCTTGTATGGAGTTGAAGCATGGACCCTCAAGAAAAACCACATCGACAAACTACAAGCAAACCAAATGTAGTGTTACCGTAGAATGTGGCGTATTCCCTGGACCGATAGAATTACTAATGCCGAAGTGCTGAACCGGATGCAGAAGGAATGCGAAATCATTAACACCTTGAAAAATGAAAGCTTCAATACCTGGGTCATATAATGAGAGGACAGAAATACACACTTCTCCAACTGATAGTCCAGGGAAAGATTAGTGGAAAGCGGAGCATTGGCAGACGCCGTGTGTCTTGGCTAAAGAACCTGAGGGATTGGTTTAACTGTAGCAGTATTCAACTGTTCAGAGCTGCAGTCAACAAGGTCCCGATTGCTGTGATGATAGCAAACCTCCGATAGGAGATGCACTATAAGAAGAAGAAGAAGTTATAAGTTGTTGTTTTTGATGCCAATAAAAATAAAAAAAAATAGTTACTTCACTCGTAGAAAAAATATTCTGTCTAACTGCTTTCGCATGTTTGAAAACATAACTTTGCGCAATGATTAGGAAAACTACTATTATAGTGCAGATACAAATCGACTCATGTGTTTATGGGGTTATGTTGACAAATGCCCAAATTTATTGCATATCGTCTATGATCTACTTGCTTTAAAAGTTTCTGTATAATTTTTTGTCAATTTTTCTCCAAATTTTATCCAGATTGCGATGGTATAAGTACCATAATTGGTTTAATAATTAAACATTAGATCGACTTATAAATTTGAGACACTGCGTACTTTATTTAAGATTCTAGATATAAGCCAGATTAATAATATTTGCAATTCAAATTGTTATCTAAATGGATATACCTTGTGCATAATTAAAATGGCTTTATTTGTAACAAGCGAGATGCCAACTTGGGACTGGGACAGAAAGTGGAATGCGAACAGCAACAATTTATGTCTTCTTAGTCGGTGATAAGTGATTTAACCAGGTCAAAGAGATTTCATCAGTATCAAGGTTTATGCTATACCTATTTAGTAACCTTAAACTGTTGTAGAGTATTTTCGAATACACAATTTATGCAATTTTATTATCATATATAATATTTACATTTACATTGTTTTTCACTTGAATGAAAGAGTTGTAACACAAATTTTTAATATGAATTAATTCTTATTTTTTTTTTCGTTCTTAAACGATTTCAAAGAGAATGGACCAAACCAAATGGGAAATATAGAAAAAACGTTGTCAATAATATCAATGTTTTGTTGGTATCGAATTTCATATAAAATCTTCAACCAATAGTTTGCAAAAATAATTTTAAATAAATAAAAAATAAAACGAACCAAATTGTTTTCACATAAAAAGTGATGCCAGGATAGAATACAATTAAAATATAGTAATATAATAATCAAAACTGAAAAGTTCTTTCTAAGAAAATACAAGTCAAGTAGTTACTAAATATTAATAGTTCCATGGTTTCTGAAATATCCAGTTCCCAGAATCCAACAGAATCCTAGTTGTTTGATGTTGCCCTAGAAATACATGCATGAAATCGTATATAATAAAAAAAGGTACCTAAGCGTTAAAATATCTAGATATTTATAAAATTAAAACAAAAAGCTTAAGCAATATAAAAAAATATAAACGCCTATTAATATTAAAAGATTTAAGACGAATTAAAAATAAATAAATAAGGTTAGGTATTGTAATAACAAATGAAAAGTAAGGTTAATATTTAAAAGAATTAATTCCTAATTAAGTTTAATCAAATACTGTAAAACGAGCAAGGTTTGTATGTATGTGTGTCCATAAGATCTAAAAATCCACTCGTCAGAATTCAATGAAACTTTCAGGGTAGACTAATTCCTATCTAAAACGGCAAAAAATGCAGGCCTCATGTCTGTGAAAATTCGATCTTCCGAGATATTTACAAGAAAAGTTAAGCTTTTAGTTTATTTCCTAGCAACGGCAGACAACACAGTGACAATATAACCTGTTTCTATTCGCTTCTCGTCCTAACTGATACGCCCTCTGGTGAAAACTGCGAAAACTGAGCTAAGGAGTAGTTTTGACATTTTGGGTTATTTCTTTAGCGTTGTTAAGTAATTTTCATAGTGTTTTTGTCTTGTTTTTACAAATAATTTTGATTTGTTGATCTTTTTTATAATGAGTAATCATTATTGTTGTGTACCTAAGTGTTCATCATGGGGAAAAAGAAACCCTGAACTAAGTTTTCATTCGATTCCAAAAGCAGGAACGTCCAAAGTTTTTTTTGAAACCAAACTTGGCAATAGAGAATTAGTAGATAGGACCACAACATTAAAAATTGGCAAGCAAGTTTCAAATACCATGAGAGTGTGTTCTCTACATTTTACTGAAAGTGATTTTATTCAAAAAGGTATGGTAAAAATATTTAATTATTATTTACCACTTTGCTTTGATTTATTATTTACAGTTAGAGTAAAACAAAGAACATTAAAGCCTCATGCTATAACTTTACAAGAACATAAGAGGTTCTCCACTTTTACAGTGTTAGAAATAGATAATTTCCCAGTAATTTCATGTGGATTATATTTCCAATGCACTCGTTTGTAAACACAAACCATATATTTCTATCCACTCATAAGTTTCTATGGTCTTTCCCGCTAAAATAAGATGTCCTGCATTCAGGACATTTTCACCTTCAACTACAGATTTAGAATTAGCCGATCCGCCCAAATAGTTCATGTACTCTAAAATGCTTAACTTCATTTCTAAAAAATAATGGAAACAATAATTTGAGACTAAAATGTATTTGAGTAAAACTCCTGACTACTACTCACCTAAATACAACTGGAAATATCACACTTTTAAAGATATAAAATAAATGTTTATGTATAGTTTATAAAATAATCACACTAAACACTAGACAAAAACAATACACAATTTACACCTAGAAATAATTCAAAAAAACAAAACTGATACCAAATAAACAACTTAAATACACATGAAATATCCCATAAGAAAGCACGAAGTAAACAAACTACTACTCCTTAGCACAGTTCCAATTTCACCGCATGAGCGCTGCAATCTTAATCCGAGTTACCTATAGTAAATTTTTTATTATATATTTTGTTATGTCATTTTGAAAACGACTTTCATTCAAGAAAGTCGAAACATCAATTAAAGCCCCCTTTTTCTTTAAAATAAGTAGTTTTATTTCCATTAGAAGAGAAACTGGTAAATATTAGTTTAATTTGTCAGTTTTTGGCATTGTCAAAAGTAGTTAATTGTCAATCATCGATCATCGATGGAAATCATATCATATTTTTGTGCGAGGGGTGTTCCAGAGCAACGTTCAGTAACGTAGTCGCGATAGATATAATGTTGTAATGTTGGTCTAACAGTGGCCGGCGAAAACGTTGGTGGAGTGATGATGGAAAATCGTCATAAGAAAATAAACTGTTTTTGTAAATATCAACGTCAAGGTTTGACTTTATTTAATTTCTGGCGTTTCAATCTGAAAGAATTAAATTTTAAATTTGCCGCTTTTTACAACGCAAAGAAGATTCCATAGTAACCTACAAATTTTGACAACTACTGACACGCACATCTCTCGGTAAACGTTAAGAATATGGGGCCGGCTGGGATTTTCATGAAATTTTCACAGATGCTATAAAACATGAAAAAATCAATATAGAAATTTTTGCGCGAAAAAATATTTTTCACATTTTTGAAACAATATATATCGCGATACTCACTCCCAAGACAAACAAATTCAGTGCGTTGAAACGATTATTTAACATATTTTTCCAATATAAACGCATACATAACTTTTCTACAAATGCCCAAGTAGCAATTTGTAACCAGAATAAGCCTGAATAGTATTAAAAAAATCTGTTGTCGCCACATGACTTTCCCGGTAGTTATAAAATAAAAATTAAAAAAGTTAATTTGGTGTTAAAATTTATTAAAGTCCAAATCAAATGATATTTGGAATCCCAAAAAAAAATTCATTTCTAATTTTTTTAAAGTAAAAATGACATTTTAAATATTATAAAAGGAAAGACATTTTACATGTCAAAAAAAAGTAAAACAATTTTTTAAGGTCGCAATTTTGTTTAAATGTCATTTGGATTTTAAATTTTAAATTCTTTTTCCATTGCTTAGTTTTAAAACTAAGGAGTGAAAATTTCAGGATGTATTTACAAGCCAATAAGGCACCTAAATGCCAAATAAAAACTTTAGGTCTTTTATTTTTTTGTAATGTACATAGGGCTACTGCGCCCCCTGGTGGGGAGATTTCAATTATCTGAGAATTTCTTAATATACATAAGTGACCTCATATTTTTTGAAGAGATTCTTATTCCTTTAGTTGTCCAAGGTTTATGACGTTTAGTTTTAATGGTTGAAACACTTAATTATTTTATTTAGGAAGTCCAAGAATTTAGAGTCAATATTTTCAGAAAGACCATTCCAATTAGTAGCTAGACATAAGTTATAAAATTTTTCAAAATTGCGCTGAGAAAAAATTCTACCCAACTGACTGACTTTTTTGAGGCTGTGCGTGGTATCACAAATTTGGCAAAAACTGCTTCATGGTCCGAAAGACCTGAGCTAATTACTTGGTGTTCAACATCAGCGAGTTTGGTGATTCTAGTTGGCGAATCTACGTGTATAGTGAGACTGAATGATTAAAAAATATTTGTCAGAGACTTTTGAGTAGCACATACATTAGCAAAGTCAATATTTAAATCGCCGCATAAAATTTTCCTACTTTTTATAGGCAATGCGTCAATTAAATTATGAAGATTCTCGAGAAAAAGATGGACATTTGATTTGGGAGTTCTATAAATACAAATAATAAACAAATCAATGTTTTTGTTGTACACTATGGAGATTTCAAAGACATTTTCAGCTTGTAAAAAATCGTATTTAGATACAGCAGAGAAGTCCTGGTCTGTACTATTTCTGTCATACCTGCTAATTACAGTATATTTTTCAATAAAAATTGGTTCATCAACTTGTAACCAGTGCTCTGTAGTAGCCACTATTTGGGGAAACCCTAACTCTTCCAAAAACAAATACAACTCCTCATTGATTGAATATTAATCAGAACCATTCTTAATTTACTCTCTGCACGACCAGTAAGACTAGCGTTAGAAAATTTATGCACACTTGATCCATAAAAACACGATTTTCTAAAACGATGTTTTCCCGATTTTCCGGTGGGGAGATTTCAACCAAAAACTAATGGGTTCAATCCCCGATCACACGAAACCCATATACCAAATTTCAGCTCAATCGGATTAAGCGTGCGGACGTTATCGTGGAAGACTACAGACAGACTTCCATCTGGAAATCGTTTTAATCGTCTTAGGGGACCTCAAAATGGATATATCCGTCGTTATCTCAATTTTTTTTTAACGCGTTCACAATACTTTCCCTTTGCGAGGGGCCGGGAAAGTAAAAGGAAAAAATATTCATTTGACGGACATAAATAATTTGCTTATCAAATGACAGCCATCTCATAAATTCAAAGTTGAAAATACAACGTTGCCAATTCAATTTCAGAAATCATGGATTTAGGTAAATTGGACACTTGTCAAAATGTGCTACAAATATTTGTAATAGTTTTGGTTTTATTCATCTTTTTCCGAGTTAAATATTCGCATGTCTATGCTAGACTTAATATTGAAACTCGGTTTGTTAAATTTAATAAATTTTCGGGCAAATATCGTTTTGGCGAAGAACATCGTGACTTTTTTTTTAAATGAAAAATGTAAATGTTTGTTATCGTTATACAAAATGCATGGTAGAATCAAAAAATTTTGTAGGTTCAGATATTATAATATAAAGTTATACTTACCCTGATTATTTGAAATTTTCTTAATGAAATACATAGATTAATCTATTTGGAACCTACCACCCTGAAGTAAGAGTTCTCTTAAACTTTAAAATATACATTTACAGATTGTGTGGCATGTTATTGTACATATTTATGTTACGTGAATATAGGAAGGTTGATGTCTTACCTCGTTCGTTATTGTTTAGACATTACTTGTATATATAACCGTTTAAGGTCAACCTTCCTTTGTAAGTTTTTTTTATTTTCCTCAAAATTAAACTAAAATTAAAACTAGAGTTAAAGAACGATAATTAAACTAATAAAAAATATAATATATACAATTTTTCAATATCTGCAAAAATTCTTACAAATTAATTCCAGCGGAACCCCAGACAATTAATTTATAATTTTAAACTATTAAAATTATTTGCAGGTCCTTTTTTATATAAGAAATTATCGTAAATCAAGTAGGTCCTTTTTTTATTTCTCTCAAATAATATGGAATTTTTAATATGTCTCCATTGTTTCAGATTTTTTCCGCAAATTTCCATGGCGCTTTAATAATTTCTGTAAAACAGTTATTTCACACTCAAATCATCCCTTCGTACTTCCTGGTTCGTAGGAAATTTGCATTTAGAGCGGCAGCGACATTTTTTGTCCGACATGTCGCAACTCTTTATCTTTGAAATATGTATTCTTCATGAATATGAGGATGAGGACGAGGACGAACATATAAATTACGCACGGTGTCGCTGCCCTCCTTTGTATCTACCACCCCCACCGGGTGATCAAATTATGTTCTCGGTGAGGTACGAGGTTGATTTCACACTGTACTGGGCACCCTTGCAGGGTCAGAAGGTTTTATATAGGGTGTTTTTTTAGTAACGCTTTCTTTCATTATGCCTTTCTGTTTTTGCAAAATAAATCACTTTTTTTCGGCAAAAAAAATTTTCTATTATATTTTAGTTTTTTTTTCAGTTCGGCTGGTGATTTTGAAATTTTCAAAATTTCTACATGCTGAGAGAGAGAGAGAGAGAGAACATGCTTTATTGGGAGTAAACCAGTAAGGAATTTTAATTTATTAGATTCGACATCCTAAGACCGGTTTCTGTCTTTCGACTTCATCAGTTAGGTTTTTCGAATCCAATAAATAAAATTCCAAACTCGTACAAGTCAATAGCTATATCCGCTATAAGATAACATTTGTAGATGTGCTACCATCTATGGTAAGAAGAGAGTATTGACATTAAATTTTGACTGAATCTAGTCAAGATGTCACTCTCTTCTTTTTTATCCCTTTCAGAGATTAATACAAAGTGAGTAAACCAGTAAGGAATTTTAATTTATTAGATTCGACATCCTAAGACCGGTTTCTGTCTTTCGACTTCATCAGTTAGGTTTTTCGAATCCAATAAATAAAATTTCAAACTCGTACAAGTCAATAGCTATATCCGCTATAAGATAACATTTGTAGATGTGCTACCATCTATGGTAAGAAGAGAGTATTGACATTAAATTTTGACTGAATCTAGTCAAGATGTCACTCTCTTCTTTTTTATTCCTTTCAGAGATTAATACAAAGTGAGTAAACCAGTAAGGAATTTTAATTTATTAGATTCGACATCCTAAGACCGGTTTCTGTCTTTCGACTTCATCAGGTAGGTTTTTCGAATCCAATAAATAAAATTCCAAACTCGTACAAGTCAATAGCTATATCCGCTATAAGATAACATTTGTAGATGTGCTACCATCTATGGTAAGAAGAGAGTATTGACATTAAATTTTGACTGAATCTAGTCAAGATGTCACTCTCTTCTTTTTTATCCCTTTCAGAGATTAATACAAAGTGAGTAAACCAGTAAGGAATTTTAATTTATTAGATTCGACATCCTAAGACCGGTTTCTGTCTTTCGACTTCATCAGTTAGGTTTTTCGAATCCAATAAATAAAATTCCAAACTCGTACAAGTCAATAGCTATATCCGCTATAAGATAACATTTGTAGATGTGCTACCATCTATGGTAAGAAGAGAGTATTGACATTAAATTTTGACTAAATCTAGTCAAGATGTCACTCTCTTCTTTTTTATCCCTTTTTATCTTATAGCGGATATAGCTATTGACTTGTACGAGTTTGGAATTTTATTTATTGGATTCGAAAAACCTAACTGATGAAGTCGAAAGACAGAAACCGGTCTTAGGATGTCGAATCTAATAAATTAAAATTCCTTACTGGTTTACTCACTTTGTATTAATCTCTGAAAGGGATAAAAAAGAAGAGAGTGACATCTTGACTAGATTCAGTCAAAATTTAATGTCAATACTCTCTTCTTACCATAGATGGTAGCACATCTACAAATGTTATCTTATAGCGGATATAGCTATTGACTTGTACGAGTTTGGAATTTTATTTATTGGATTCGAAAAACCTAACTGATGAAGTCGAAAGACAGAAACCGGTCTTAGGATGTCGAATCTAATAAATTAAAATTCCTTACTGGTTTACTCACTTTGTATTAATCTCTGAAAGGGATAAAAAGGAAGAGAGTGACATCTTGACTAGATTCAGTCAAAATTTAATGTCAATACTCTCTTCTTACCATAGATGGTAGCACATCTACAAATGCTATCTTATAGCGGATATAGCTATTGACTTGTACGAGTTTGGAATTTTATTTATTGGATTCGAAAAACCTACCTGATGAAGTCGAAAGACAGAAACCGGTCTTAGGATGTCGAATCTAATAAATTAAAATTCCTTACTGGTTTACTCACTTTGTATTAATCTCTGAAAGGGATAAAAAAGAAGAGAGTGACATCTTGACTAGATTCAGTCAAAATTTAATGTCAATACTCTCTTCTTACCATAGATGGTAGCATATCTACAAATGTTATCTTATAGCGGATATAGCTATTGACTTGTACGAGTTTGGAATTTTATTTATTGGATTCGAAAAACCTAACTGATGAAGTCGAAAGACAGAAACCGGTCTTAGGATGTCGAATCTAATAAATTAAAATTCCTTACTGGTTTACTCACTTTGTATTAATCTCTGAAAGGGATAAAAAAGAAGAGAGTGACATCTTGACTAGATTCAGTCAAAATTTAATGTCAATACTCTCTTCTTACCATAGATGGTAGCACATCTACAAATGCTTTATTGTCATAGAAAAATTATAAAAATATTATAGACAAAGCGAAACTAATCATAATAACATTAAATTACTAGAAAAAACAAAACACAAACAAATATGAATAACAATTGCATTGTATATGCAATATCCGTCACTATAAATTATTGTTCAAATTAACTTAATTTAATTATTGCTCCTATATAGCTGCAACCCAAAAGTCTAAGGCACGTTATAGAATTCTGCCACTGTGTAAAATGGACTTTCTTGAAGAAAATCCATAGTCGATCTTCTGAACTTATCATATGAATTTATAGATTTTAACTGTATCGGGAGGTTATTATACAATTTTTTTGCATTGTAGGTAATAGAATTTTTTATTAGGTCAGAGGGAATAGTTAAGTAAACGTCAGTATCTGAAATTTCTTGTAGGATATCTACGAGATAATCTTTCCGATAACTTTTGAATGTGCTTGCGAACTAAGCAGATGGATTCAAAGATAAATAGACCAGAACCAGGTCATATAAATTAAGAAGATTCTCGAGAAAAAAATGGACATTTGATTTGGGAGTTCTATAAATATAAATAATAAACAAATCAATGTTTTTGTTGTACACTATGCAGATTTCAAAGACATTTTCAGCTTGTAAAAAATCGTATTTAGATACAGCAGAGAAGTCATGGTCTGTACTATTTCTGTCATACCTGCTAATTACAGTATATTTTTCAATAAAAATTGGTTCATCAACTTGTAACCAGTGCTCAGTATTAGCCACTATTTGGGGAAACCCTAACTCTTCCAAAAACAAATACAACTCTTCAGTTTTGTTCCGCATTGATTGAATATTCTTAATTTACTCTCTGCACGACCAGTAAGACTAGCTGTTAGGACGTTAGAAAATTTATGTACACTTGATCCATAAAAACACGATTTTCTAAAATGATGTTTTCCCGATTTTCCGAAAAAAATTAGTCGTATATTTCGTTATTTTCAACAGGAGTTTTTTTAAAATTTATGTAAATTTGTACATTCATGTGATAGTTATGGCGAGATTTTAATGGGACATTTATTTTTCTTTATATTTTTTTAAATATACGATTCTACCAAAAATAGACAATTAACAAAATTTAATAATCTAGTTGAAGAAACAAGTGTTTACCACCTTAGAAATTCGGAATAAAATTTAAATGCGGTAATAAATATTTCAAGTAGAGATCTTTACCACACAGAAAATATATTATTGGATAAAGGTTTAAATTATTCGGTAACTCTAAAAATTCGATATTATTAGTTCTATAGAAAACGCTTCTCAAAATTTACCAACTAACATAAGCAACGAATACACTGCGCGTCATATAAAACTGGTACAACTCTTATAATCGAAAATAGTGTTTTTCTAGGTGTGTAAATGCATCTTTTAAAATTTGTCAATACTAAACTAGTTTTTATGTTATAATTTCTAGGGCAGTGATGCCAGGTCAACAAAAATTTTAGTAGATGTAACATAAAATTAAATTTTTTACAGCAATAAAACGAGATGGAGAAATTAAAAATTTCAATTCAATAATTAATAACTTGTCATAGCTCCATTACTATTAAATTTTCATCTTCTGCCAAGCTATTTTGGAAATTATTCGGATTTGATCAAACTTACTTAAATGGGCTGGCATTGTGGATATGCGCTTTGACAAATTTGACAAATGTGACGGTTATTTTGATTGATTAATTAAGTTAGGTTTACATTGGGAAAAAAAAGTGTACTTACCATTTTTATATGACGCGCAGTGTACATTACAAAATTGAATTAGAAAAATCTTATAAAATTACTCAAAATTTAACATCTCAAGAATTTAAAACAATTAAAAATTTCAAAAATGTCAAGGCAATTAAGATTTTACCGACAGATAGAGGTAAAGCGATAACAAAATTAAGGAAATTATCGAGAATTTAAAATTAAATAAAGATCCAACTACTATTTTTGAAAATAAAATTTACAAAACTTTATATGTATAAAAATAAAAAATATTTTAGTGATAAAGAACGAAAATGTCTTACTTCTTATTATAATATACCTCCACATTTTTATGGTTTACCTAAAATACATAAAGAAGAAATACCATTAATACCAATAAGTTCTATAAATTCACCTTGTTAAAATTTAGCAAGATTTTTACTTAAAATAAAATAGATCTGTTATCAGGAAATACTAATTCCTTTATTAATAACACAAAACATTTTTTAAAAAGATGATCAAAAATCAAAAGGACAAATTCAAATATAATTGTTAATTTTGATGTAGTTAGTTTATTTCCAAATGTTGCTGTCGATAAAACTCGTAATCTTGTGAGAAAAAAGTTGACAAGTTATAACATATTAAAAAAAATAGAACAAAATTAAACATATCAGCTATTCTAGAATTGTTGAAATTATGTATTAAAACTATATATTTTTAGTTAAATAGTGATTTTAATCAGAATAATTTAGGTATGGCAATGGGTTCACCTTTATCACCAAAATTGTGTGATATTTTCATGGAGGATTTTGAAGTGGAAAGTGTAAATAAATAAAATTTAAGACCTTCTGTATGGTTTAGATATGTAAGTGATATCTTTGCAATTTGGCAATATGGTAGCGTACAAAATGTACCTTTTACAACGTTCTGCACAAATAACTATTATCAAAATATTTATTTTATTTTACATTTAATATTGAAACCGATACTAATTCTATTTTGGAATAAAGTTCTCTAAAATGTATATTAAATTCAATCAAATGTAATTGAAATAAAAGTATATGCAGTAACCAATTTCAATATTTTATAATTTAAAAATATTATTAATCTCTATTTCCGCAAAATTATTTTCCTGAAATGAGTTGCCTGGATGTGATACAATAATTTAATAAATCCGAATATTATGTTTATATATTTGGTTCTCGTTCATTAAAAACTGCTCAATTTTAATGAATTTATTTCTATAGAACGAAATTTTATTGTTCTAAAATTGTAGCTTGTGATTCATTTTGTACTTTTGTATTTACAAAATCACAGCGTTGCAAAATAAACTCATGCAAAAATGTATAAAAACTTTTTTTTTTACTTTGCTACTTATAACGTTTAAATTTAAAACGTTCCAGCTTTGAACTGTTAAGTATCTTCTTCTTCCAATGCGTATCCACTAATGGATGTTTGCGATAACATTTTCCATTGCTTCTTTATTCCTTGCGGTGTGTATCAACGATTGTATATCGCGTAGCCCTGTCCACTGTCTGATATTTCGCAGCCAGGACATTTTTTTCCTTCCGATCCCTCTCCGGCCTTCGATCTTGCCTTCGATTAATAGATGCAAGAATTGATATTTCGTGGTTCGCATTATATGCCCCTGATATGCCGTTATTCTTTTCCTAATCAATTTAACCAGTTCACGTTGTCTGTTGACACGTCTTAGAACTTCTTCGTTTGTTAATCTAGCCGTCCAAGGTATTTTCAGGATTCTGCGATGCAGCCACAATCTCGATCTAATTTGTTAATTGCAGTCGCCTTCAATGTCCAACCCTCTATTCCGTAGAGAAGCACCGACCAAACGTAGCATTTAATGAATCTGAGTCTCAAGTTAATGTCAAAATCGGAACAGGTAAGCACTCTTCGAAACCTCAGGAATGCCTGTCGAGCTTGTTCAATGCGACATTTTATTTCCCTGTCTTATTTATTTAGCGTATGGCTTAATATCACAGTACAAAGAGAAGAACAAAGACATATTATACATATACTATCATATATAAACGTATATAATACACTAAGTTGTATATAGTCGAACACATCAAATTACAAACAAATGTCTAGATTGGATATATATTCAATTGACTCCTGGGATGCCGTTTGGAAATCCTCTGGGTCTCCTGCGAATATCCTTATCGTACAGTCCTGCATTATGTGTTTGATAATCTGTCTCTCATCACCACAATCGCAGGCCACAGAGGGAAGTTTACCCCATCTATGCAGGGAGTCGGCGCATCTTCCGCAGTTGGTTCTAATGCGGTTGAGGGATGACCAGGTCTTGCGAGGGAGGTCAAATCCTTCTGGTTTGCTGGAGATGCATGGCAAACTATGGTAACTGGTTGCTGTGCTGCTTTCCCATTCTTCTTTCCATCGAGCATATACATCAAAGTTAGTTTGGTGAAGTGCCTGTGCCGTCTTGAGTGGGGGTTGCCTGGATCGGAGTCGGTTTATCTGGACATCAGGAATATCGTTGTGGACTTGCAGTTGAGGGTTGTCATGATTTTCTTAGATTCTTTAACCAGGGCATGTTCTCGGCGCAGTTTGGGAGGAGCTATATGGCTGAGAGGTGGCAGCCATATTGTTGGGGTTGGTCTGATTGTCCCTGATATAGCGCGCTTAGTAACGTTCAGTTGGGTATCGACCGTGTGCGTATGTTTACTGTTGAGTCACGCTGGGGCACAGTATTCCGCCATCGAGTACACCAAGCCAAGTGCAGAAGATCTCAAAGTAGATGCTGAGGAGCCCCAAGTGGTGCCGCAAAGTTTGTGAATTATGTTGTTACGTGTTCTTAGTTTCGCTGCTGTTTTTACTAGGTGTTCTTTAAATGTCAGCGTCCTATCCAGGGCAACTCCAAGATATTTTGGATGTTTGTTATTATTGAGTAATTTATTATCAAGATATACATGTAGCTCTTTATTTGACATTTTGTTGTTAAGATGGAAGGCCTTTGTAGCACTTGGTTGTAGTCTCCATTTTAAGTACTCGCTAAGGACTGTTAGGTAACTTGTGAGAGGATTTTCAGCAGTTCCAAAATCCCTATGGCCCGTTGCCAGGGTCCAGTCATCCGCGTAGCCAAATTTACGTGATTTGGTTTCCGGAGGACAGAGCCTTGTGGGAGGCCGTTATTAAGTTTCATCAGTTTGCTGTTACTTGGAAAGTCCTATTTGATGTCGTCTTCGAAAAGCCAGATGCCCAAGTATTTAAATTTCTCTACTCTTTCTATGGAGACCTTGAAGATATCAAGTCTTCTCTTCATCCCAGTGGAACAATGGTCTCAAACGTCTACAACAGGAACTGTTGTCCGACACTCACACTTTTGCCACAAAGGAAAATACTTTTGAATAGCTTATAGTTGTCAGTTATCTGCCAAATCCGATATTGTCTTTCTTTTCAATAATTTTTATTACGAGTATCTAAGTAAAATCGTTCATTTCCTTTTAAATTTAATGTAAATCATTCATTCTAATTTCAAATTATTTTTCTATTCATTAAATAGTACTTTTTCATTCTATTTGTATTTTATTTATTTCTTGCTTCCACCTAGTAAGTTTATGGCACATATTCGTAGTTATAAGTGAGCTAACTACGTGGCGCCAAAGTGATATTAGGATCAACTCTTCGATTTGATAGCATAGTACGCACAAAGCAAAGCAATCCCTATCTATTAAATTATGGTAAATTAAATTTCATCCTTGAAACAATCAGATTGAAGTGGAAGCCGTTAATAAGCAATAATGATTAGAGTGTAGAAAACTAACACCCCCAAAAACATTAAGAGAAGAACATCAACAAGAAGCAAACTTTCATCTTATAATTTATGTAAACAATTCTGAACTTAGAAATAAGCCAAGGGAAGAGGAGAGAAAGCAAAAACAGGACCGTACGAGAAACAAGGGGAATTTTTTTATATCTTTAGAGAATGTATCGAAGTCGAAAGTCATGTAAAGAATTGTAAAAAATTTGTCAAGTTTTCACAACCCATAAAAAATATTTAAAAATTGTGTATGTATACTTACAGCAAGTAACTAATAACTCAATCAAATTAGCAAATTCTTGGGACTTGCAAATATTTAAATTGATCCATTAAAATTGGGTTTTAACTTGAGCAAGCCAAACTTTAGTAAGTATCCTTATTATGACACGTATGTTTTTAGGGAGTACATTTTTGTTTTTTGTCATTTGCTCCAAAACTACATATTTTTTGAGAAACTAGTTGTTACAAAAATTAAAACAGAAAATTTCCTACAAAAATTTTCGTATACTTTTTCTCATAAAACTGATCGATTTTTAGTAAAACATGCTGTAAAAAAAATACGTTCCTCTTTCTACTCTACATCAGATGAATGCATATCTTAAACAGGCATACTTTCCCTCTTCCTGGAAATCAGCATACACCATTCTCATTTCAAAACCAGGAAAAGATCCCAAAAACCTAGAATCTACAAATCTGTATCCCTCATCAACGTCCAGAGTAAACTTTTTGAGCTTTTGCTCAAGGAGAGAATCTGGAACGACCTCAACTCGCGCCAAATCATACCCTCCTGCCAATACGGCTTCCGCCCCCAACACAGCACCCAAGATGCCATTCTTAGCCTCCACACTCAAGCCTTCATACTTATGAATAGCAACCAAGCTGCTTCAGCCATCCTGCTGGATATTCAGAAAGCTTTTGATCAAGTCTGGCATGCTCGACTTGTTCGAAAGCTCCAAGCCATCAACCTCCCAATTACCATCATCAAACTCCTTCAATCCTACCTCACAAACAGAACCGCCAGAGTCAAAGCGACCAATTTACTCCATTTTCGGGAGTCTTCCAATAATTAATTCTAGCTGGGAGAGGGTGAGGGCAATCACTGATTAATCTTTGACCCGAGGTAACTTTTTTAATTTTTGATCAATCCGGGTCAGCAAAATGGCAAACTCTTTTTTGAGTAAACTGCTATAGGATGTATTAAGGAGATGATAATTTTCGCGAAAACGGACAAATGGTGACCGAATTTCGGAAATATTATTTTTTGATTTTCGTGACGAAAGAAAAAAGTGGAGAACATTTTTAATTTGTCATCGGATGTCGAATTTTTTTTTCTTTGAAGGGCAAGGGATAGAGTTAGTTTACCCCCAAAAATGTATTTACCAACTTTTAACCCCTCTGAACCTACGGTTCAAATTTTGACCATAATTTATGAATCACTGTTTTATCAAATGAACTTAAATTTCTAATACAACAAACCCTAAAACCGTTCCTGGAATTCAACCAGTAGGGGAAAGTTTTAGAGAACCGATGAATGCGAAATCGCTCACTAGAGTAAATATTTTACCTTCTGCTGGTAGTTGGCTATGAATATATGATACTGGGGATGCGATGTAGAGTAGACGAAACGAAGACGCCGAGATATCTTAAACGTGAGTTTCGGCTTCCGCAAATGCCTGTCAAAATTGTTTGATAAACGACGAACTTTGTAACGCTTAATCGATCTCTTGTGCCCCGGCATTCAGTTTTTCACTTTTTGTAGAATGTTTACCGACATTTTTCCCCGAATTTGGTTTATAGCTGAAAAACTTATTTACATTTTTATTTTTGGGTTTGAAGAGAATTTAAAACAAATGAGAATAACTTACGGAAATAAGGATGTTTTCTCCGAATTTCTTATTTCTAAGAACAGCGATTTTAAGAATATAATACATAATACATTCTACCCTCTTTTATCCTCTTGCGTTTTTTTAACAATAAATTTGGTAATAGTAATTCAATTATTTTAATTGATACACTAAGACCGGTTTCGGTCGTTTGGTTTCGTCAGTTAGGCCTCCGAATCCAATAAATCAATTTCCAAACTCGCGTTTTTGCTAATAGATTGTAGCAGGTTTTTTTTTAGTTTTTGTATATAAATAGATTGTATTGATATTGATGCCGAACGATGATTCAGTCGCCGTCGTATCAATGTTTCACAGATGAGTTTTTTCTGAGAGATATTGACTGGATAGAAACGTGTTGCCGTCGATTTACATGATCGATGTATAATGTGCGCCCAACGAGACCGTCAGGGCCTACATACGAAGATATCGATATTTTAGTCCATGGACCAGATGCTACATTCGAGATAGGGTATTAATGTTGGACTATAATTAGTCAAATGCAAGTTCTATGTGATTCTATTGGATCTAGAAATATTCCCAGATAACCGATTCCTCGGCGAAAATTCCCAACAAACAATTCACCCGACAGAAAAAGTCCCTGATAAATAAATAAATAAATGTTTGGTAGAGGGATAGCCACACGAAATTGGTAGGTAAATAGGGCCGTTTAGAGCACTTCTAGCTTATTTGTGACAGTAATTTTTTTACCAATAGTGTTCCAAAACGACGTATGAAATGCTTGAATAGACCGACATGGTCCCATACTGTGGCCTCCAAGGTTTGCAGACTTGACTCCCCTCGATTTTTATGTTTGTATAGGCTCCTCTCAAATAATATGGAATTTTTAATCTCTCTCTATTATTTCTGATTTTTCGACGAGCAAAATGATGCTTCTTACTACTTTTTTAAATGTTTTAAGTAAGATAGGCACACAACTAAAATTGAATATATCATTCTGTCCCACTGGTAGCTTTATTTGCTTTTGCTTCACTTTGCTCTTGAGAGAGGGCATCCGCTACAACATTATGTGTACCTTTAATGTATTTTACAGTAAAATCATACTCTACAATAATTAATATAAACTCGAATTTAGAAATTAAACTACTGCTTGGATTTTTTAATAGCTTTCATTTTAGAAAGATCATATAAAACCTAAATAAAGAATTTCTTATTTTCAAAATTCAAAATTGTTTGGATTAAATTTCAGATTTGCTTGCCTTAATATTTGGAAAAATTTAACCACTTGACATCTACTTTTGTTTTGTTGAGATTTGTATCTAAAAGGGTTGGAGTTTCTACAGATAATATAAAATATGGTTATATTATTTGCCAAGTCCCATATACTAATGGTTGCAGATTGATAAAGAAGAATCTTTTTTTTTCTACATAGAAATGGATAAGCTCACATTGAATCTTCAATAAACAACCGTTAAGGCAAAGTTTTCAAACGAAACTTTGTACGTAGCGCTGAAAATAAAAAATTATTTCTGTTTTACGTATTTCCGCGAAATGAAATAATCAAACTTTATGTAAAAATACACAAAAGAAAAATGACGTATCATCCGAAATCTGAAGTATATTCGAAAAAAGGAGCGTAACACGAAATATGTCGGTAAAATTATATTTTTTATATTTAAATCCCATAAAAAACATTTATGTTTGTAATTCCTGTACGACTTTAGTAGATTTTTAAGGTTTTGAGCTGATAAAGTTGATAATTTTAATTTCAAAAATCCTTAAAGCAATGAATAAAACTTTCTTAAATTTCATACCGGAATGTATTAGAAGATTTTACTTTACGAGATACGAAAGAGGGCATCCGCTACAACATTACCTGTACCTTTAATGTATTTTACAGTATTTGATTGCTTGAATTAAATTGAATAGAATACACCACTGAAAGAAATTATGTGACCTAGACAAAGAATTTCTTATCTTCAAAATTCAAATTCGTTTAAATTTACTTTCCTTATTAGGAAAACGTAACCCATAAATTTTTATTCGGGTATTAATCTTTTGCAGAATCATTTTGTTATTTTTAGCAATATGTCTTTTGATATCGTTTCAGTCAAATCGATTGAGGTCAGTGGTAATTAGGTAATAGCAGTTAAATAATATTCGCAACTTTTGCAACTTCCAAAGTTTTTATCACTTACAAAAATTCGTATTTAACATACATTTTCTAGAAGTAAAAATTTTTATTTTTTCAATTTCGATTTGTTTTCAGTATTTTCCTCGCAAGCGAAATTTTCAATAGCAACAGGGCATTTATTCGAATTATCCGCAATTATGGTATTTTCACTTTATGATCGCTTACTCGGTTTTATGATACTATAAATAACCCTAATTTTCTACTTTTCGACAACTTTATTTTATAGACAAAGAACATAAATAAATCTTCCCACAAACGGTATATCAAATGAGGCGGTGGTTTGTGTAATTAGCATTTTCCGAGTTTCTGAGTTTCTACCCACTAATTTTTCATATATGAATAGTGCAACCATTGCTACCGGAATAATTATATCTTTGTCCGGTTTTCCGCAATTTAAAAAGATTTTTTTCTCTCTAAATCGTTGCTTTAAATGTTCATAAAAAAATGGTTTACGAGAAATTTATATACAGATTGTTTCACAAATAGGTGGTTCATAAAAAATACTACAAACTTGAAGCATTTCTATAAGGAACATAGTGATACATTAAACTCGTTGAAAAAGTAGAACTACGAGCAAAACAGATAATAATAATTAATCTGATCCTAAAAACTAGCACTTACCCTACATTGTGGAAACGCTCAAAAGTCGGTCCAATATATAAAAAAAGGCTCAAGAGAGGATATACAAACCTATCGACCTGTAGCACTGATTTGCGCACCCGGTAAGCTATTTGAATCAATTCTTCATGAAAAAATATTGAATGTTTATCCATGTTTGACTGAAGAGCAACATGGGTTTTTACCTGAAAGGTCCGCGGTAACTAACCTAACATGCTTAGTGATGTAATGTTGAAGAAATTATACACTTTTGGACTTTCAGATAGACTTTTGAAGTTATTAGCATCATATCTGGCAAAAAGGATACAGATGGTAGTGTACAAGGGAGGGGAATCTAGGGATGTCTTCGCAAGATCAGGGGTACCACAAGGGTCTAATCTTGTGCCACTATTTTTTTTATTACTGATAGATGACCTGCCTGTCTAATCTTGTGCCACTATTTTTTTTATTACTGGTAGATGACCTGCCGGGGAGAATTCAATATTCATGTTGTGCATTGTTTGCAGACTATTTCAAAGTATTTAAGGAAATCAGAAATCAAGAAGATGTGATTCTTCTACAGAAAGACCTAGATAGTGTTAACGAATGTTCCCAGGTGAATCGCCTATCATATAATGTTGACAAATGTTTTATATTGTCAATAACTAGAAAAAAACGAAGGATCGAATCCCAATATATAATAAATGATATAAAAAACTAATTAAAAAACAATGCAAAGACTTGGGTGTGACAATAGATGAAAATCTCAATTTCGAGCAGCATACGACCAATATCATTAAGAGAGCATATAAAATGATGGGCTTCATTATTAGAAATTCTTTCAAATTCGTCAAAATATACACACAAGTAACACTTTATTATGCATTTGTTCGTAGTACACTAGAATATGCTAGTATAATATGGACACCTTATTACTCAGTTTATAAAAATGAAGTTGAAAAGGTACATATTTTTTTTAAGGTTTCTACATTACAAAAAACATGGTTATCACTTTCCTTAATTGAATTTGAATTTACAACTTTGAAGACAAGAAGAAAAGTGGCTATTGTATTATTTTTTTATAAATTGCTACATAATTTATTTATTTATTCAATAAATACAATGAATGATAAGCGATAAGTGCTACTGCACTTGTTTCGCATGAAAGGCATCATAAAACATCATCATCAACATTATAAATAGAATTATATCCAAAGACCAGACATCTGTATGAACCTTGATCGATCTTCTTTCCAATTAAGTATTCCCTTTTTCCTAGAGCATTTACTTCAGAATTTCGAGGACTCAAAAGGGTCGCCATGTGTTAATTAAGCAGGTTTTTTCTCTACCTTTGATTTTCCAAAAATATCCATTCAGGCAAGTCGTTCCCGCATATACACCTACTTGAATTTTCGATCCAGTCTTTCGGTATTGCTCAACATAGATTTAAATTACAAAAATTTGGGGAAAATGGCATGTCATATTTTTATAATGAAGTGGATAATCCCAACTTGCTGCCACAATTAGCCTAAACTGTAGTATTTATTTCAATATCAGAGAAGAAATATATTTATCTCTCCTAAACCTCGTACAAACCTTGGTTTAAATTCTCCATTATACAAAATGTGCTATCTGGCAAACTGTTTAAGTAATATAGATTTTTATAACGAATGTAATATAAAGACACTTTGGAAAAAAGTTGAGAAAGAATTATCATACCTAGAATTATAATATTTAGTAATTAAAATAAGATTTGTAATTATCCAGTATGACAATTGTAACTACTGAATTGAGTTAGGTTATAATTGAATTCTTAGTTATATACTAATATTAAATGAATGGTTATTAGATTAGATTACTTAACGAAATAATTAAAATAAATAAATTAAAAAAAACCCACCCAAATTCCTGCGTAAGAATCAGGCACCCAAAATTCAAATTATCTGGGAAAAATATTTCAATAAAGCAGCAAATGTTGTCGATAAAAGATACATCAATTCTAAGATTGCTATTTATTATAATCCTAATAAAAGTGCAGTTCTGAACGAATTTCCCTAAAAGAGTATTGCAGAAACATAAGTACAACTCCTTTCAAAGGAAAGCAGGAGTCTGTTGATTAAATTTTAACATCGACAGGATTGTTATCCTTTTGCTCCATCATTTGGAGCTGGAGGCTTATTGAGTTTTCTACTTTCCTTATAGGTTCATTTTTATTAGGTTAAAGATCTACTTAGTAAAATTTAAAATAAATTTGGGAACTTAAATAATAGAAAATATTGAAAATAATTAATAAAACTGCCGCCAAATCATGCTCGTCAAAGATTAATTCTACAACGTTACAAATTTTCCTCACATCTATCACGTACCCGGAAAGAGAATGAAATTTCACAAATAATTTCATCACGTTCCATTTTCATGACTTTTATTGAACAAATGTTAGATTGAGTAATAATAAATGTTTCATAAATCGCCGAGGGGATAAATATGATGACTTCGTTGCAATGGGCAATGTGACAGGTTTAAACACGTGAAAATTATGATTTATGACAAAAAGTGATTCGTCTGAATGGATCAGTTTAGATGGAAAATTGTACCGTTTTTTTACTAGTTTCATTTAAACAACAATTTTTATGCAAAATTCTACTTTAATCATTAACATAGTCTCTCCCATTATTACCAGCTGATTTAACTCTAGAGTATAGTAATTGATTACTCCATTATCACATACATAAAACACCTTCAAACAGCGCTCTAAATCGTCTACACGTTGTTGTTTTTGATAGATTCTTAGCAAACGCGGTACTAACTTCGAATATAGCTTTATCATAGGCAAATGTTCATGCAAAATGGTCACGCAACTTCAACTTACAATCGGCCAAAACTGTTCTGTGGACTTTTGTTGTCTATACTAATGTATGCAGATTGAGTCAGACATATACAGAATCGTGTGACCGTTAACGTTGAAACTAAAATCATTATTGAAACTTTCGAAGCTAAGATACAAGGGCTAAAAGAAGAACTTGAGTTACTAGAACAAAAAGAGCAAAAAGAAGAAAAAACTGCAAGGAGGAAAAGCAAAACATCTCTAACCCAAGAAGATGTTGATAACATGGAGTTGGAAAAAAGCTTTCTGCCGAATAACATCAATTTAATTCAGAAGAAAATTCTTGTAGGGGGAGAAAATCTTGTGGAAATAGCTCAACAATAAATAGACATGTTGGAGGATGTGACTAAGGAGTTAAAACATTTGAATAGTTCCCATCCGCTGAAGAGATACTATTTTATAAAGAACATGAATGGTATTTTTTCCCATTACAATGTTCATCAACACATTTTTCCATTGTTTTGAAAATTAAGGAACGAAACATTAGATTTTCATGAAATTTTGACACGTATGAATTGAAAACTCATAAATTTGTCAATAGTGGCACCATCTATATGTCATCCTACGGACTTATTGAGGGACCAAGAATAATTATATTATTTCCATTTTAAAACGTCTTTTCTTCCAAATTATTTCACCATAAAGATCATATTTTAAAGCACGATGCAATACATACATACACTATATGCAATACAAACTTTTCCTAATAAATATTTTCTGAAATATTGAAACCTTTTTATTTTTATTTTTAAAACAATACATTGTAAACTTTCTTATTAATTTTTCTATAATACTAAATTGTAATTTTAATTTGCTTTATTCTTTACTTGCGATACATTTCTAATCACCAAAAATTTCAACCTCCACTCGTTTAAGGAATATTTCCAAAGATGGCTAGATACTATCTGGTATAGATTAGTTTTTTCCACTAATCCAGAACGAGACAACAAAGCTTGCAACGAATGCAGGTCAGTATTAGCATGATGGGTTGTCGCATACGTTTTGCAATTCTAATTATGTCAGATTTCAAAGTGGCGTCGACTTTGGTCCCTGTTACCATCCGTAATCGAATCAAAGACCTGCTTGCTGTTTGCGGAACGCTTCAGTGCTATTGGAACGAGGATTTAGCTTTGGTGCTATAGTTATAGTTTTCGAATTTGGATGCGTTTCTATCCGGACAAGGTACAGGAAAATGATTGGCTTCAATATTTGTAATTGACTTTTTGGTTCGGTAAGTCGAGATTAGGAGAGTTTGATTTTTAATAAAAAATGTGTTTATTCTGCCATTGGTAGATTTAAATGGCTTTTTAAACTTTTAAATTTAAACGTTTGCATTGTACGAGAATATGGCATGTTTTTAAAAATTTTTTAGTAGATGGGCTATACCAATACTGGCTCACATAGGGAATTCAATGTGTTAGAAAGAGAACGCGATCACGATCATTTTACTGGAAAATTTAGGGACGTAAACAAAAAACATGCACAGAGGCAGAAGGGCCTTAGCATCTAATTTCGTTACTATTGAATTTGAATGAGAAAACCGCCGTCTGTCATGTGGCGTAGTATAGTTTTATTTCTAAAGAAACATACAAACGAAAATACCGCGGTCTCTCTCTAACGCGTCACTAAATTTTCCAGTAAAATGATCGTGATCGCATTCTCTTTCTAACACATTGAATTCTTTCATTTGAGCCAGTATTGGTATAGCCCATCTACTTTTTTTGCGACATGTTTCTTTTTCCGTCAAATTTTTTTATTGACAATTTTTTTACACATTTTTCTACAATAAACTTTTTAATTTATTTATAATTATTTCGGAAATTTTGTAGACAAAATCTTTTTGACTTTTTCCGAAAGAACTTATGTTTCAATATTTTTTTTTAAATTTACATTTTACAATAATAATTTGACATTTTGGGTATTTTTTTCTATAAAGAATGTTCAACAAAATTTTTATTGACCGTTTTTATACAATTTATTTTCGAATTATTTTCTTTAATTTTTTTTGGATCATTTTTCATCAATTTTTTTGGTAATTCAAAATGTTTTTTCTTTACAAAATTCCATTTTTTTTATAATATTTTGTTTTTTAAGAATTTTAACAAAATACTTTTAAATATTATTTCGACTAATTTTTCTTTTTGACAAGATTTATTTTCATTTTTATCTTCCTCTTTAACAACATTTGATTTTATACAGGCAGAAATGAAGTGCATCTTTTAACAAAGATCACGTTAAAAGATGCTCTAGTACGGGCAATTAGCATTTTCCGAGCTATTACCCACTTATTTTCTGAAAAAGCGCATATTTGAGAAGAGCAGTGTCTGCGAAAAAATTCTTTTCCTTTTTCTCCGTAATTTAAATGACACAAAATTTTTTTACTCTCGTAATGTACTCCCTTTTAATCTCATATTCTAAGATAACACGTCATGATATCTTTACCTTTATTAGTCCATTCTCAGGGCACTAATATATGCATAGTAATGTCGTCATTTTTTAAATACGTTTTCCGAAAGTGCAGTCAAGATATTGAAGTACTCTTTGAAAAAATAGCTGGTAGTATTATCCAGATTAAATAAAATAAAATTTTTATATCAAATTGAATCTATAAAATTTAAGAGAATGAGTGATATTTGGAATCATTTTGTATTAAAAACAGAGAATATAGTCATTTTTGCAAAAGACATAAATGTTCAATATTTTCTTTATCACATTCACTAAATCTGCTTGCCTCCATTTTTTAAATGTAAACGTCAGATATTGAGGTGTTATAGATTTAAATACAGCGCCCACTTGATAGAGACGGTTTAGTCAGTACAACACTCAATGATTCATTAGGATCTTGAGTTCTTATTGGCTGAAACCACAAAATCTTACTATTTTAACAGATGAAAAAATAATCATTGTAATACTATTGCAATTGTTTTTCTTCTGATCCCATGAAGTAGATTGCTGAATGTAAAACCTTTATGCACAAAAAGAAACAAAAGTTATCAATAACTGTTCAAAATATATACAGACAGACGTTTTATAGCAACTCATGGTCACACCAGTTTGGTTTTGAATGTTTGGAGTGGTATAATTGGAGATAACCCAGTGCATAAAAACAAAAAGTGTTCAGTATTTGTTTATAATAATTTATGCAACAAGTGCATAAAGTGATACTTTTTTCACGAATGGAAAAGTTGGCCGCCCGAGCCGTTAGGCGAGTGAGGCAATTCCATGAGTGAAAAAAAAGACGAATAATAATAATAATAATAATAATAATAATAATAATAATAATAATAATAATAATAATAATAATAATAATAATAATTATAATAATAATAATAATAATAATAATAATAATAATAATAATATTAATAATAATAATATTAATAACAGGAACAACTACTAAATTAAAACAAATCGAATTATTGATACTATAAACAAATCTGTTAACGTCAAATCAGTTATAGTTCATGTGTTGTCAAAGTCAAAAGTTACTTGATATTGCACCAATCAACTGTATTAGCTTATTCCATCTAATCTAAAGATAGAAATTGTTACACCAATACATAAAAAAGGTAGCCTTCTTACTCTTGATAATTATCGCCCAATAACAGTCCAAACTAATGTATGTAAAATAATAGAAAAAAGTATTTAAAAAACAAATGTTTTCTTTCCATGAAAAGTATAATGTTATATCTGATCAACTGAAAGTGCATCCATAGTCCTACTTAATTTTATCCACACCTCATTGGATAGGAAAAGGTATGTGGGTGCACTCTTCTTTGATCTTTCAAAGTCTTTTGACTCGGTTAGTACTGATATAACAATAAATAAACAACGAGATTTAGGGTTTCGGGGCAAATTTATATCGTGGCTGAAATCATACTTGGAAGCTAGAAAAATTATTGTTAGAATTGAAGATCAGAAGTCCCTTCCCCAACCTGGTAGAAATTGGCTTACCTCAAGGATCAATCTTAGGTCCACTGATATTTTTATTATACATAAATGATCTCTCTAAATGACATCACATTAGCGATTGATGCTGAATCTCCAGATGAGCTAATCTTAAAGATGAATATTTTATCAAAAGACTTTATCAGTTGGTGTGAAAGGAATTTTCTGATAGTAAATTGGACAAAAACCATCCTTATGCATTTTTTTACAAGGACAGATATTCCTGAAAATAGTAGTATCTCAGTTAAGGATACTGATGTTTCTTTTTCGAGTTCTACCAAATTTTTAGGTACCTACCTTGATAAGAATATGAGTTGGAGTACCAATATCAATCAGATTTGTAAAAAATTAAATGGCAGTTACTTTCCAATACAACAGTTAAAAAATATGTTTACAACTAGGCAATTGATTAATGTCTATTATGCAATACTATACTCCCATATGTCGTATAATGTCATACTCTGGGGAGCTGCGGCCAATGCATCAAGGGTTTTTATTTCCCAGAAAAGGATTATCCGTCTAATTTTTATCTAGATTATAGACAAACATGCAGAAATCATTTTAAAGAGTTCAGTATCCTCACTTTTTATTCTATTTACATCTACAAGTGCATATTATACACAAAAAGTAATTTTAATGATTTTAACAACCTAAATTCTGATTTCCACGATTACCCGACCAGGTCTGGCAAGCTTATCAGGCCTTCTCAGTATTTGAAAAAAGTCCTGTCTATAAAGGAATTCAAATCCTAAATCATTTGCCTACCTGTATAAGATATGAGAGCAATTTCAATGTTTTCAAACGAAAACTTAAAAATTTTTTAATTGAAGAATGTTTTATGATGTACCAGAGTTTTTAAACAAACGTTTTTAATTTAACTAGCGTCTAAGTAATATTTCAAGGTGCATGCTGTTTTAACCCTCGAGCGGGCGCGCTTTTTGGACTTACACGAGAAGGCGCGCCGCGGCAATCTGCCGTAGTTGGTTTTTCAGGTTTGTAGTTTACAAACAACGAAGAAAATTTATTTTACTTAGTAAAGTAAGACAAATATGCCATTCATAATCATTTTATTATAGTAAAAACAAATATATATATATATATAACACGTTGCAAATTCGATCTGGTTTGGAACTTTCGCTTGTACCAACTGAACAGAAATATTATTTTGCACCAGATGTGTCGATAAGCGGTGTCAATATCATAAACAAGGAATACCTAAATGCCCAGTTTCGAAGGAATAGTCACATTTTAATTATAACACAAAAACAAAAAGTTGCGGCAATCTGCCGCTGGCGCGCCCGCTCGAGAGTTAATGTAAAATCTGTTTTTGACCTGTCCTATATCATGTATTGTGATCAAAAAGGATGAATAAAGTATTATTATTATTATTATATTATTATTATTGAAAGCGTGAAATAAAGTTAACGTTATGGCACTTTTTTAACCCTTTTTTACTTTTTTTCACTCTAACCATAAACAACCGTTTTAAGCGCTACAAACCGGTAAAATGCAAGGTACTTTAAAGATGAGGCGTAGAAAAAAATATATACATGGTCACCCTTTATAGCCACTCACGGACAAGTTTCAGAGTTATTTATGTTTAGGGTCGTGTACTAGAAGATTAGGTAATTTTTAGACTATTCAAAACTATTCCCTAAACAATTCTCCACATATTTTTAGCGGGAGTTTCTGTAAGGACACCTTGTATGTATTAAGGCGTAAGTTAACAAAAAACTTCTATATTAAATCCTCGTAAATGAGGAAAAGCGTTATAAAGCTTAGAAAAAGACAAAAACTTTTCTGCCATTTTCCGCTTTGATATGTGGCTTCGGTTATAATTAGCTGTTCGGAAAAAAGAATTTTATCGTCTTTTCCCTCAGCATCGAATAACATGTCAGACATCCGCTATTGCTTTTTCCGAACAAATAACTGGTCGCCGAAGGTCTACCTCCTCTTTGAGCCTCCTAACCAACAACCGCCGACCACGAAATTCTCCGCTCACTAGCGCGCGCTGATAAATTTACACTAAATAATACAACAAATTTAATTTTAAACATTTAAAACCAAGACTGTCAGAAGACAAGATGTTTCATATTGGAAGCTTTAAGAAATGTCATTCTTATACTGCCAGTTTAGATTTATCAGATATCTTTTTAGCTAGGAAATTTCCTTGTTGTTTTAGTTGTAGAAAAAATACTATTAATTTTAGAGTAAATTGATATCTAATTTTATTCCAAGCAAATTAACCTCGCGTTTTGTAAATAAAAAAAACTGACTTTAAAATCCTCTTATAGAAATTACGCTTTAGCACGCGGCACTGCCTAAGCCGGGAGTGATTGATCACGCACTGATATGTTCAATATATCGCTTACGCCCCGAGAATTTCGGAGTTCATGTACGAAGGGAAGTTAACAACCAAGCAAGGAGTAGAAAAAGGAACTTTTGGGGATACGATAAGCGCTCCAACAAACTTACAGGGTGACACAATTGATTACTTACTTATTTGTAGGAATAACCCAAATCGTAACCAGAAAATATTTTATATCTACGACAGTGTTTAAAAATATCAGGCGATAATAAAAATTTTGAAGCTTTAATAGTTATTTACTATACAAGTGAAATAAAGTCATCATTAATATATAAGTGTAAGCACACGAATATATTAATGCTGAATTATCACACATGTAACTATAGTAAATCGTTTTATCTACGACTGCCTTTAAAGAAAAAAAAATGTACAGCAATGTTTTTCTTAAATTTTGTGAAATTAAAGTGACTACTTCACGCACTTGTCAAATGAACCAATCAGGAGCTCTAGTCAAGTTCGGATTATCGATAACACCAAACTTGACTCGCGGCTATGATTGGCTTGTCAAGTTCGGTGTTTTTAGATTTGTCTATGTGACTGTATAAATTATCACGCTGTGCACGCATTTACCTATCAAACAGGAAGCAAATTGTCAAGGTTTGTGGATTTCAGTCCAAATAAATCGATGTCATCTCTGGAGTTCCCCAAGGATCACACCTGGAGCCAATTTTATTCAACATATTTATTAATGACATTCGCTTTTGTTAATAGAAGTTCCTTTTATTTGCCGATGACTTAAATCTCTATTCCATTGTCAAAAACGATACCGACTGCTACGAACTACAATGCGACATAGACAGTTTGATAGACTGGTGCACCATAAATTGCATGGATTTGAACCCAGCTAAGTGCTTCACTATTTCCTTCAGCTGTTCTAGAAACAAAATCTCCCACCCATACAAAATCAATGAATCCAACGTGCAATTAGTACAAAATCTCAAAGACTTGGGCATCCTCTTGAACTGTGACCTCAATTATAACTGTCACATGTCAAACATATCCTCCAAAGCATTCAAAATGCTCGGTTTTGTTAAAGATGTACTCAAGACTTTACATCGATACATTCTATCAAGTTACTCTACAGCACGCTAGTCCGCTTGCGTCTTGAAAAAAGCCCAACATGCATTTATACGGTGCATAACCTTCAAAAAATATTACCACGACTACAGCTATGAAGCTCTTCAGAAGGAATTAAATATTGAAAGTCTGTGCATTTGTCATAAAAAAAGAGATCTCTTAATGGTTTAGAACTTGATAAATTTGATACAAGGCCCGATCTAATTGAGAAAATCGGTCTTCATGATCCGCGTAGACAGACACGCTCAAGCAACTCTTTCTATATAACCTATATAGCTGGAAATTCTTACATTACAAGAACATCTCTATTAGCAAACCCTACTACAAAATACGAAGATGTCGAAGGAGTATTTTTGGAAGTAATTTACTAGATTTTGCGATGAACTTCAGATTTTTACTTTGTTTGTGAAATCCATCCAATATAGAAGAAGCTGCGAGCTGTACCGTGTATTCTCTCTTTCCTGTAAAATCTAAATTGAAACAAGAACTAACCTACTATCGCTTTGCTAAATGATGTGATGAAAAAGGAGTGAAAAATGCTATGAATGAGAAAGTTTTTATGACTTACTTTTAGCAGTTATCAAAGAATTACAAGTCGTCCAATCTTTGGGCTTATTTCTCAATGTTGAAGTCAGTGATAGTGGGTATCGGCAAATATACAGATATTTAAAAAGACAGTCGGTAGGGTAGAAGCCAAAGAAACCTAAAATATTGACCAAGAACGAAGTCATAACGTTCCTAAAGAAAGCTAATGATATAAAACATGCTGACCCAAGTAAGTTTTTAAAACATATTCCCATTACCTTCCATAGGTTTCAATGGCTTTTTTTAGGTTGCTCTATTATTGGACTAGCTGGAGCATGTAGGAAAACCGAACTTTACAATTTGCTTTTAGAAAATGTTCAGAATGAAGAGCAAGTTTTCCATCTACGGATTCATGATACAAAAACCAAAATATCAAGGGAATTTTTTGTAACTTCTGGAGGTATAGAGGGACTTAATATGATCTAATTTTTTCGGCAATATTTACAGCGGCGTCCTCGTCAATTTTCCGTTGGATATAGGTATGGCGCATGCATAAAACAGCCTGTTGGCATAAATACTTTCGCAATTGTACCAAAAACATTGCCATGTTTCTAAAATTACCTGATCCTCCTCAGTATACGGGTCACTGCTTCCGGTGATCATCAGCTTCATGGCTTACTGATTTAGGAGCACATCTTTTGACTATAAAGCGACAAGGAGACTGGAAAGGTAATATTGTTGCGGATGCATAAATAGATTCTTCCATTGAAAATAAAAAGAAAAAGTAGAACTTGAAATTGAACCTTCAATAAGTCTCAATAAGTTTCTAATTATTTTCGTAAGTTTGTTGTTCAAATAAAACGTTTATAAGTCCTTTTTGTTTCTGAATTCATCTCCAATAAAAGTTCTTTGCATAATGAAATTTGAGTTGCCTAATGAGTTTTATTACGCAAAACAAATGGACCAAAATGAGTGGTGTAATAGCTTCAAAATGAAGTAGTAGATGAAAATTATAAATACTCCATCTGTCTTTCACCGTTTTCAAAAAATTATTTGTCATTATTTACAACTTTGTATAATAGTTATTTATGGTACTAGTGTACAAGTGACGTAGAAAACATAACACGCGACTGGCATATAATATTTTATCCAACAAGTGGAAGAAATCGTTTTTTTTATGAGATAATAATTAATAAGCTTTGTGATCAAATCAAAGCTACTTGCATCTCAGTACCCTATAAATGTCAGAATGACTTGACAGTGACTTTTTTACATTTTGGTCAAAGTAGGTTCTTTGGTTGCCACGGGCATGAAACATTGTTACATTGTGCAAATGTTCAAATAAATTTTGACACTTGTCAGTTTTCCTTTCAGAAAAGGGAAGCTTTTTTGAAGAAAAAAAAGTATAGAAAATGGAGGAAACCGATGAAAATTACGTTCCTGAGGATATCCTTACGGAAGCGGACGAAGCAGCGATGCAGATTTTGCCAGAAAAGTCCCGAGATGCTTACGACAAGGAGTTCAAAATGTTTGGGTCTTGGATGAATTCACGGAAGATAAAAGGTATCGATGAAAATGTTCTATTTGCTTATTTTTTACATTGCAAAAAAAAATTGCCCGATCGTCGCTATGGACCAGGTACTCGATGCTTTGCTCGACTATTCACCTTTATAAAAAAATCGACATTTCAAAATATGGCAAACTAACGAACTTTTTGAAAAGCAAATCACAGGGATACAAACCAAAGAAGTCCAAGAGATTAGAACGACCTGAAATAGAGAAGTTTTTGAACTAAGCTCCCGACAACGAGTACCTGTGGCTTTGATAATGGGGATTAGCGCTCCTTGTAGATGCGATGAAATGGTCAATTTGAAAAAAGAAAACATTAAAGACAAAGGGAAATATTTTCACGTAGTTTTGCCAGACACTAAAACCAAGAAATCGAGAAGTTTCACCATACCTGAAGAAGGATTTCCATACATGTCTTTGAGACCAAAAAATACTGGTTCTGGCCGATTTTTTGTTTTTTACAAAAATGGGAGGTATACCAGCCAGCGTGTGGGAATAAATATGTTGTCGAAGATACCTTCAAGAATTGCAATGTTTTTGAAATTGGAGGAACCAGCGCTCTACACCGGTCACTGCCTGAGAAGGACTTCGGCGACCCTTTTGGCCAATGCAGGGGCTAACATGACTACTTTGAAGCGTCAGGGAGGATGGAAGTCCTCTATCGTAGCAGAAGGATACCTAGAAGAATCGGTGCACAACAAAATACAAATTGCAGAAAAATTACAAGGTTGTAATGCGTCGGCGTCTTCCAGCACTATCAGCAGCTGTACCGATATGGGAGCGTCTGGTTCCAATGAATCAACGAATTTTACAATGACTTCAAATTCGAATAAACCGTTATCGTTTTCCTTTAATTTCAATATTAATGTGAATTCTGCTTGTAATATTAATAAATAAATAGAATACTACTTTAAATATGAGCGTGAGTTATAATCCATAACTCATTAGTGAGTTATGAATTATAACACACTAGTGTGTTATTTGGTAGTTTACTTGTCTAAAATGACATTAATAATGACAGTCATTGTCATGTGTTGGATAAATAAATAAACTTCTATTGCACACAAAAATAAATTTGGACAAATAACATTGTTAAAAAAAATTGTTCAAAAAAAATTTTGACAAAATAAATTTTGGTGAAAAAAAAATTGTAAAAAAAATTTGGACAAAGAACATTGGGCAAAAAAATATTATTTTTACGATTTCATACTTAACGCATAAACAAAAATAAGGACATCCCGTAGACTTTACGTTAAAGATTATTGAGTTATGAGGGAGAACATAAACTTTCAACGTACTCGATTTGGAGTTAGTTATGTGATGGGAGTCATCGATTTCACTGAATATGAGATTGGGATGAAGATGAATCGGGATAATAATAAGAATGAAAGTGGTTTCATACCTGAAATGGGTTCTAGAAAAAATTATTCAAAATAGGTCAAATTATGAGAAAAAATTTGTATGTTCATTCAGAACTTTAAGTGACAGAAATCCGAAAATTATAAAATAATAACAAAACGTCAAGAACGATCGTGAAAATGTTAAATAATTGAGCCAAATGACAAATATTATAAAACATAATAGCCCAGATGTCAGAGAGTTTGACCTTGCACAAAATGTGATATTGATGAAACTAGGCACTTATGTACCAAGTGCTTGGCCAAGTTTGAAGTAAAATGTAAAGAAATGGTTTTCCTTGAGAAATTATTTTTTTTGTAATTTCATAGATTTGACGTTCCTCTTTTACGTGATCACTATATAAAAGCTAAGGGAGGTGTGGGGTAAATTTACATGTAAAGACATGGAAAATCGGTTTTTCGCAAGTAACTCACTGAGTTTTATGCAGCTCGAAACGACTTCTATATATAAAATAAAGTGCTCACAGAAACGCATAAACTGAATTTTAACCTGTTTAAATCGGTCTAGCTGTTCTCGAGATAAGAGCCATGTTTGTTCGCGTTTTTCGCAGGAAAGAAAGTGACTTCGATAATTGATTTTTTTTTCTCCGATAGATAGTCGTGACCCAAGCATTGTGCCCAAATTTCAACTCGCTAGTTTAATTAGGGGGGGAGGTGGAGGTCAAACACTAATTAATCTTTCACTCGAGGTAACTTTTTTAATTTTTGACCAATCCGGGTCAGCAGAATGGCAAACTCTTTCTTGAGGACACTGCTACAGGATGTATTAAGGAGATGATGGTTTTCGCAAAAACGGACAAATGGCGACCGAATTTCGGATTTTCCAAATTTTATTTTTCGGTTTTCGTAACGAAACAGTAAAGTGGAGAAAATTTTTTATTCGTCTTCGGGTGCAGAATTTTCTTCTTCTTAATTTGAGCCCTACAAGAACTCGATCCGGCTATCAGAAAGGTCATTTTGCCCTGCAGAAGGGTAAGGGATAGGGTTAGTGACTTCGTGCTAGGCTCATTTTCGAGGGCAATCAGTTCTGTTTCAATTTTTTTTTACCACAAAGCTCTATCTATATTAAGGAGCTGAGCTAAGCGCTCTCTTTCATCTATCTTCTCTCTAACATCATCTCTCTTCTCTCTCACAAATACTATTCCGGCATCTAACTTCACGGCGGCTGAGCGAGCACACTCGCTTTTATAAATATATCACGCACTCCTGCAGGCCTTAATATAGATTGAGCTTTGGGATAAGAAAATCTTGAAAGAGAACTGATTGCCCTTGAAAATGAGCCTACCAGGAAGTCACTAACCCTATCCCTAGCCCTTCTACAGTGCAAAATGCTTTCACCCCCCTCCCATCCTTCCTGATTATCGGATTGTATTCTTGTAGGACTTAAATCAAAGAGAAAAAAAATCCGCAATCGATGGATAATAAAAAATTTTCTCCACCTTATTCTTTCATTGCGAAAATCGAAAAATAAAATTTGCAAAATCCGAAATTCGGTCGCCATTTGTCCGTTTTAATACATCCTGTAGCAGTGTCCTCAAGAAAGATTTTGCCATTTTTCTGACCCGGATTGGTCAAAAATTAAAAAAGTTACCTCGAGTCAAAAATTATTCAGTGTTTGCCCTCCGTCTCCCCCCAAATTAAACTAGCGGGTTGAAATTTGGACAAAATGCTTGCATCTATCGGAGGAAAAAAAATCACTTTCTTCCATGCGAAAAATACGAACACGGCTCTAGGCGTGTTCTCGCCGCGGGTTAACATTCAGTTTATGCGTTTTTGCGAGCACTTTATTTTATATCGAGAAGTCGTTTCGATCCGAATAAAACTCGAGTTACGTAAGAAAACCCGATTTTCCATATCTTACATGTTAATTTACCTCACCTCCACATCTCACTTAGCTTTTATATAGTGATCACGTAAAAGAGGAACCTCAAATCTATGAAATCACAAAAAAAAATTCGAAAAGAGCGACTTCGTTTTCAAAACCAGATCTACTCCACTACTGGGAAAAAAATTGAAGGCAACTGGAAAATTAAATCTTGTCTCTCTAATTCTCTTAAAAAATATTCTCTACTTTCCCTCAATTCTGTTTTCATGTCCTTTTCTTAATGTCTCCACGATTCACCATTGTATATTAACCCTGGTCTAACCAGTATTTATTAAATTAATTAAAAAAAATTAATTTAGCCCAGTTGCCAGAGTAGGATATTGACCAAAAGCTCGCACAAAATGTGAAGCGTTCCTGGAAAGTATACGAAAAATGTATTCTTGGCCTATTTTGAGGAGAATTCGAAGGTTTGGAAGTCTTCATCTCTATGGTCAAATTATTCTATGATTAAAGCTATGTTGCGAATAAATAGCGACGTAGATATCAGCAAGCATTTAAAGATTATTGCATTTCTAAAGCGTCAAGGAGAAGGTTACCAACCCAAAAAAGCAGATATCAAATTGAACAGTTTTTGAAGTGCACCGAATGACGAGTATCTTATGATGAAAGTAACTATTATTTTGGAAATACTTGGTGCCTGCCGTAGAGAGGAACTTTGCCAGTTGACTCTCGACAACTTGGAAATTATGAGTGGGCACTTCCATTTCAATATTGGTTAAACGAAATTTCACTATCGTTGAAGAATTTTATTTGTATTTTTACTGGAAATACATGGCTCGTCGTTAAGCAAATGTGGAACATCGGAGGCTTTAAGTATGTGAAAGGCAAGTGTACGAAAAACCCTGCAACTCCAAATTATAACCTCTATACTGGACATTATCTTCGGTAATTAAGCGGCATGGGGGATGGAAATCTTTAACAGACGCTGAGTGATACATCGAAGATTCGTTAGAAGGATTTAATTTTTCAAATTGTGTGAATTGTAACATCATGTTAATAAAGAAAATACAAATTAAATGTATTGCAAATTTAGAAAAAGTACATTTAAATGTTGAACCAATTCATTAGCCGTTAGATTATAAGGTATTTTTAAACTTACTATGAAAATTTTTGTTAAAAAAAATGTTACCAAGAAAAATGGTGGAATGATCTTAATTATTATTAACTCTAACCGAAAATATGGATTTTCATCACATAAAAAGGACATTGAACATTAGTAATCTCCTTTATTTAACATTCAGCATATTCATCCTTTCGCTTTCATTTCTAAATCCGTAAACAGGCCCATTTTCACCCCAAAATAGCATCATAAGCGTTTGAATAGCACATCTTGTTTAGTTACGCTCATACAACAATTATTTCCATATACACACACATATACGTCCTCATTTCCTTCATTCCTTTCTCTACACTTTCATAATATCTTAATCCAGATACGAGACAATACGGTAAACCTCAACTATTTACTTGAACGTTAGTCGACTGATGCGTATGGTTTAAAATATTTTTTTTACTTCACGCTATATTTCGCCTGAGAATATTTAGAGAAGGGGATCGAATATAATATGTACTTGGTAGAAGATCGGAACATTTTGAGCTCTGTATTGTAATAGGTTTCTTGATTGAATTTAACGGACCACCATTTTTAAACCATTTAAGAGGGCTCCATACCTACTTGAAACGACTTTCGTTTTAGTGTCCACAGTAGTTAACTAATTTTGATGCAAGTTTCACTGTTTGGTTAAAAAAAATATCTATTTTCCGGGAAAGTGTTTTGTTTTTTTGTAATTTGAATTTCTGAATTAATAACCAAATTTATATGCTACAGTATAATTATCATTTAGTATCCCGGAACTGTACATTTGATTAAAGGACACTGATTTCATTTTCATTTCGAAATATCGCAAATTGAGCCAAGGAAAGCAAAAATTAAAAATGCATTATAAAACACTTGATTAGTGTCGCCCTCTAATTCACAGATCTTTTTCCAACGATGTATCTGTTATGTGCAATCACCACGGATGGCAATGCCAAGAGCATGCGGCTTATTTTTAGGAAATATTTTATTTTAATTTATTTTACAGGTATTTATAGCAATTTAAATTTCAATTTATTCAATTTTAAACATTTAAATATAAAAAATTTACAATTTCTGATTTTATTTTAATAGCCCCAAAACTCAGGCATGCCCAGACAAGATTTGCCTGTTTTGCAGTGTAATAAGTTTGGTGATATTTTATATATTGTAGATAATTTAAAATTTAGGTTAGTTGCTTGTATTAGGATAAAATAGAGAAATAGAAAGTCAAAAGAGCTGTAGTATTGAGTGATAACGAAAAAATAATATTATTGTACACGAAGGTGGAATTTTGTGAACCATTAAAATTCCAAAAAAGGACCATGGGAGTGACAAAACTGCACAAAGGATGTGAAATAAAATCACACAAGCTCCCAAGAACAAGGACATTAAAAATATCCTACACTTCACCAACGTCTAGACTTCAACAACTACTCCTTGGGCTATATGCCCCACCAGGTATTGAATTACGAAAGTCCAGACGTGGTTTGGTGCCCGGCCAAGTCGGGGCTTTAACCCAGAAACTTCGATTTTGTCATTCTTAGGCCGGTTTCGGCATTATTGTGCCTCATCAGTACGACATCCTGTCACTAAAGGATGTCTGAAAATTAATTCGACTCGCCATGTTCTTGATAAAAGTGGTTGCGTTATAGCAAGTGTATCACGAACGAGGAGAGCCGAACGCCATCTTCACTTTAATAACAAAATGAAAGTTTGCAAAACTATAGAAAACTACACGAAGTCCCAAGAACAAGGACATTAAAAATGTCCTACACTGCACCAACGTCTGGACTTCAACAACTACTCCTTGGGCTATATGCCCCACAAGGTATTGAATTACGAAAGTCCAGACGTGGTTTGGTGCCCGACCAAGTCGGGGCTTTAACCCAAAAACTTCGATTTTGTCATTAAAGGAGCTTGCCATTCTTAGACCGGTTTCGGCATTATTGTGCCTCATCAGTAAGAAGCAGGCTAGCTCGACATCCTGTCACTAAAGGATGTCTGAAAATGAATTCGACTCGCCTGGTTCTTGATAAAAGTGGTTGCTTTATAGCAAGTGTATCACGAACGAGGAGAGCCCAACGTCATCTTCACTTTAATAACAAAATCAAAGTTTGCAAAACTATAGAAAACTTTATTTCACATCCTTTGTGCAATATTATTGTAATTTATGTTGAGGTGTTAATATTCTGATAATACATAAATGCTACATTTTTAAGACAATATTTCCATAAACTCCTGTAAGTGAGTAGTTTCTTACATATTTTTTAAATTTATAGATTCTTTTTTAATATTTATGGGGATCAAATTATAAAACTTTGGGCTAAAGAAAAATAGCGATCTTTGGGTTACAGTTTTTTTAAAGCGTCTAATGTTCAGGTCTATATTTGCTAAGCACCATGTTAATCTGTTTTTTATAATTAAATTTGTTGTTATACAGGGTGTTTCGTACTTAAACTGACATACGTTAACTGTGGATAGAGGACACTTTGGAACCACACTGTATGTTTCTATGAGATTTGGCATGAATATTATCCTTTCCAAGAAAATTAAAAATCCAGGTACGTATTTAAAACAAGTTATCAAAATCATTTTGCTTTAGAACAACACCCTGTATATGTAATTTTAAAAAACGGATAACATATTCGAAAAGATGGGAGAAAATTAATTAGGATTAAATATTTTATTTAACTGCACATCCCATTTCTATTGGTATTTTCATCATTTATTATTACTTTTTGATAATAATGCGAATAGTTATTAACGTCATTATTTGGGGTGTCAAATTACAAATTATTAAGAATTTTTTTATGAAATAGAATTATAATGCATTTTTAAAATGTGAAAAATAATGAAAATTATTTTATTTTCATTCATGCTTTATAATTTGATTAAAAAATAACAAAAAAGGTTGGGTGTGATTAAATTTTATTAAAAAATTAAAATTTACTGAAGAAGTTGTTCAAAATGTGAATTATTTTCCTGCAGACAAAGTCTAGCTGTTTTTTCAATAATTAAAATTGACTCACTAAAACTTCTAATCATTGATGGATTGTTTCTCACTTCTTCAGCAGTATTTACTATACGTTGTTCCTCCCTAGAATTAATTACCGTTTCATAAACTTTAGATTTTAAGTATACTCATACGAAATAGTCAACAGTATTAAAGTCTGAAGATCATGCAGGCCACTCAATTGGGCCACCTCTACCTATCCAATTGTTAGAAAAATTGTTATTTAAAAATTCCCTAACAATTAATCTAAAATGAGGTGAATCATCGTGTTGAAAATACATACCTCCAAATTTAGATATTCTTCACCGATTAATGTATTTGGAAGTACATGTGGTCCAATCAAATTATTATTTAAAACTCCACCCCAAATATTTATGGAAAATGTATGCTGTGACTGAGACTGTCTAGTAGCGTGGGGGTTTTCGTCCGCCCAAATATGGCCATTTTGTAAATTAAAAACACCATCTCTGGTAAATTAGGCCTCATCCGTAAATAAGGATCTACGAATAACTCTTCCATGCCTAATTATCCAATTCCTGAAATTGATTCTTGCAATATTGTCATGCGGTTCCAGGCGTTGGACTTCCTGGATGTGATAGGGATGAAGAATCATTTTTTTTAATTTCTTCCATACACTGGTGAGGCAAATTTAAGGCGTGCCCAATGCGTCTTGTATTTAATTTCGGATTATTTTCCACTAATTCCAAAATATTATCGTCTATATTTGGTTGCTCCCTTTCAGGATGGTCATTTAGTGCTGCTGTAGGAAATTTTCCATTTTCACGAAGATAACGAAAAACTTTTTATCCTCTTACTGCCCCTCGGCAGTTTTCTTTGCAAAAACCATAGACAAAAATTATATCGGCATATTCCTCATATTTAAATTTGTAATGCATAATTGTTAAACGAGAACTAACGATAATAAAAGTAAACAAGAACAATAAAAACGATAGAAATACAATAATAAACAAGATTTTAACACAATAATATTTTTTGACTAAAAATGAGGCACAATGTCACTTTGCTGTCAGCTCTTCATAATTCAAAGCCTACTTGGTATTATTATTATTTGACATATAATAATTAATTAAAACAAATATAGTTTTTAAAATTTATTAATAAAACTATTTTTTAATTTTAAAAATTAATCAAGTTATTAATAAAACAATAAATTAAGTTTTTAATAAAAAGTAATAATAAATTATGAAAATACCAATAGAAATGTATAACAAATCCTAAAAATTTTAAGTTTGATGTTAAAATTTTTGTAGTAAAATGGGATGTGCATTTAAATAAAATATTTAATCCTATCTAATTTTTTGGTCTGTTTTCGAATATGTTATCCATTTTTTAAAATTCCATATACAAGGTGTTGTTCTAATGCAAAATGATTTTGATAACTTTTTAAAGACGGACCTGGATTTTTAATTTTCTTACTGCGATATTGATTGTCCTTGTAAAGGAGAATATTCATGCCAAATTTCATAGAAATATACAGTGTGCTTCCGAATATACAGCGACTAAAAGAAATGACCAAAATTGATAAAACACCCCGTAACTCGGTAATAAAGCAGATGGACCCAAACTATATGGGTGTCCTCTATCCACAGTTAACGTATGTCAGTTTAAGTACGATACAAAGTTTACAATAGAAGCGTAATTTAAATCTATTTTTTGTACTTACTGATAATATTTTCTGTTAGATTTAAATACTCCCTGTACATTACAGACAAGATATAAATAGATCATATTCAACTAATTGAAAAAAAAAATCCGTAAAACGTTGATTTTACTCCTGTCAATACATTTTCAAATTCGTCATGTCATGGTCCACTGTATTCGGGATTTTAAAATCAAAATTTTATTATTTCGAGCCTTAGTTTACTTTTGTTGAATACCCAATTATATTCTAGAGTTCAGGCATTCCAATTCCGGCAAATTGGCTCATCGCTCTGTTTTCGGTCTTTTTAAAGCTCGTTAGTGCCGTAATAAATACGTTCCAGCAATATTATTTAAGTCGATAATATTACATTATTTTGTGTTCCAAGTATACTCAAAACTTACGTCTATTATTTAAGAAGTTTGTTGGATTATCTATTTCCAAACCGCATTTTATAATAGCGTTCACCCATCAAAATTTAAAGTCGGATAAGTCATCCACCAAAATTTAAAGTCGCATAATTCATCCACCAAAATCTGAAGTATTTAGATGCAGTCACCAACATTTAAACTCGCATAGATAACCCACCAAAATTTAGATGAGAGTTTATCCGCCATAATTTTTACGAGAATGGCGCGTTCACTAAATATTTAAAAACTCGGATTGTGTGAATGTTTCCAGGGATTTTTTTTTGACAAAACTTTCATTCGACATATTTTTATTTTTAACATTTTTGTATCAAGAAAATTTGTTTTAAAATTACAAAAAACTAGAAAATATAAAAAACTATTTCAATCGTATATCAACAAAAATTTAAAAATGATTAAAATACGTATAAATATTTGAACAAAACAAATACGACGTAGTGTATTAAAAACCAAATTATAATGTTCAATAAAAAAGGGCAATAAAATTGGCTCAGTTATAACTCCTATAGCTATTTGCATTCCATTGTTTGTCATTGCATATTTTTGCATGTGAATATCCTTTTTCTCTCAATTGATCCGCCGTTTTTGTGTTTTCCAATACCCTTTAAAAGTATACAGGGTTATTTCAAGAAAATAATGTTAGTTATAAGTATTTAAGTACGTTTTTCTCAATCTATGTTTAGATTTTTTTTGATTTATGCTTTTGTCGATACAAATATATTTTTAAATTTTGTTCTAATTAAATTTGTTTAAAGTTCATTTATTAGATAGGCGGAAATTAGGTCAAAATGAACAAGATTTAAATTATAAAATGTTTCCAAAATATTGTTTGACAAAAGATAATTTTAAAGTTGTTGAAATAACCCTGTAAATTTATTTGCTATTTTCATTCGAAGATCAAAGAACGCGTTATATATCGTCACTACAACTACAAATACAAAATAGATGATTCCGTGAAAACCACTGTCGACTGAATAAATACCAATTCCGTATTTGAACTCCGGAACGGATTTTTGTTTGTTTTGTTTTGTTTTCTTTTGTTTTAAGGGATTTTTGTTTTTGTTTTGTGATTCGCGGTGCAAGCATAGTGAAGTAAAAGTTTAAAACGATAGACTCAATATAGAGTCGATTTGTTTTTGGTTCTTTTTTATATATAGGAAAGTTAAAATTGTATTCATAGGATTTGTATGCAGAAACAACGTTACTGTCGCCGTAGGGTTCCTCAATATACCGATGAAGTAATTAAACTTTTGTAAGGTAGGCAGAAAAATGTGCAGTTGGATTTTAGGTCAATTAGTGTTGATTTTGCATTATTATTTAAGTTTTGTTATTATTTTCAAAAAATTCTATAAATTTATTTCGGTAGTTGTTCTTAATAAACATCGATATAGATCGTGAACTTTACCGAGACATTAAAAATAAATGAGAAGGATTAGCAATAAATTAAATTTAAGAACAGTTTTTCAAACAAATAATATACAAACATTTTTAATAGTAAATACAAAACCTATTAATGAAATTCAAAATACAAAAAATTCCATGCGAATGTAATAAATTTTATATAGGAGAAACATCTGGACCTTTTCATATTAGACTTAATGAACACGAGTCATATATTAAAAATAAACAATTCGAAAAATCAAAAATATGTGAACATGCTTGGCATTTTGGCAATAAAATACAATGGAATTCTTTAACTAGATTATTAAAAGAAACTAATAATTTTAACCGCAAAGCAAAGCAGCACAGATATGCTTAAATAATAATGAATGTGTTTCTAATTGTTCGGTTGATATTTGAAAATTGTGGATGCCTATTAGCCTCATAAGTTTTTTCTTATGTTTCACTTACCTACTCCGTTGTCATTATTTGTATTGTATTGCGCTATATTCATTGCATTTTATATTATATTTACACTTGACAATTGTACACATGTTTACTGGTTACATAAATATCTATCTATCTATCTATAATAGTTATTTATGCACCAAGTACGATGGGCGTTAGGTAGCAACCGTATCCAAGGTAAAATAAGCAAATAATAGATATACAAATGAAAAAGAAAATCTCTTATAATATACAAATGATATACGCCTGCCCATTTCGATTTTGCTTGTCACGAGCGCCGCTCTAACGGAATTTTAGGTAAACAAACACAACTATTAACTTACGGGCCGAGCCGAATGCTGTCACTTTAGGTAAACAAACATCAAGGACAATATATACAGGAATGCTCGATTCCTATCTTCGTTGTTTGTATTCGAAATGACCTTGAAATGACGTAGTATGGTGGCCCCCGTATGAAATAATAAAGGATAGATAAGGGCCCATTGCACTCCGAACAGACGAAATAATCTGTTCAACAGAATGGGTGGTGGGGGGCCACTCAGGTACGTCACTATCAAACGATTGGTTGAAGTCTAATCTGGCAGTCCTGTATTTTACTGTCCTTGAAAAATCACAACTATTAACTTACGAGCCGCGCCACAAGATGTCGCTTTGAGCGTTGCTGGGTTGGCGTATATCCTTTTAAAATCGTTCCCAGAAATGTCACATAAATATGTTGGCAACAGATTTTGACATCTTAAATTTCAAAATCTATTTCTTTGTCCTATGTTGTTGTCATATTTTGTGAGGTTATCCAGTGATATCTTTTGTTATATCAATTTTTGAAAACGACTTAAGAGTTAGAAACTTTTATATATTATAACGGTTAACTAATTCTAATAGCTCGAAATGAGAAAAGAATTTAATATCTAGCACAAAGAATTAAAAAGATAAGTTTATTAATATGAATAAAATCATTACTTATTGTATTTTGAGTAATCACAGGATAGAATGTAATTTAAAAAAAAATGTTTTAAACTAAAAAACTAGTTCTAGCATGGTAATTGTAAAAGAATCTATAAAATTTGACATATCAAAATTTAACATTGAAAGCCCATAACAGATTTTTACTAACAGATTTAAGGTATTTACGTAAAATTTAACAAAGAACTAAAATAAATTAAAAGTAATGTAGTCTCAGACTATAATAACGATGAGAATGTTATTGTATTAATCGTCAGGAGAATAAGAAAATTGCAAGATAACCTCAAAATTCAATATCATGGTATATAAAAGTAATTAGTTAAAATTTGAGGGAAATAATATAAATCAGAGAAATAGAGTTCTGGATTTCTAAAATTAAGGAAATACAGTAAAAAAGGGGAATAATAAATGAAGTTTCGTGGAATATAAGGAATCGATAATAACGAACATTAAAAGTCTGTGTATAAATTTAATATAACTAGAAATAGTGAGAAAATTATATCAAAAATGTTCTTGTTGTCTCTAGAATAATTTGGTGTTAATTAAAAGTAGTAAAAAATTAATAATTTTTGAATTTTATAAAAATTTACATTAAAAAACTGTCAAATTCCAATCAAGCTGTGATTTGATGGTTTATAAAAACTATTTCGCGCCGTCAAGCGAGGCTTTTCACCAAAATCCTTTGAAGCGTTCACATCGATCCTCGTAATAAAAACAAAAGAAAATCAAATCAAAGCAATACTGATTGAAGATAAAAAAATTCAAAGAAATTTACCTGTCAAAATAAGTGGTAAAGCAAGAAAACTTAAAGAAAAACCAAGAGGAGAAATCCAATTATTTATCCTATCGTTGTTCCTGTTAAATAATCCAGATCCTGTTGTATCCTGTATTAATTTATCTTATTCCTATTTTTGGTTTCCTAGAAGATATTGTATCAAATCCCATCTTGAATTAACTAGGAAAATAATCAGAATAAAAAAGTCTAAGTCGTATTAAAGCTACCAATTTACTATATTAAATATAGATATTTAAAAACGTTTAAAAATAAACCAAAAAGCCAGAAGTTTTACAATTAATTAGGTTAGATTTTTTTTAAAAAAACTATAACTAAATTACTTAGATTAGAATATAACATTGGAGTAAGGTAAGAGAGTAATCATAAGATTTGTGCTAATTGTTGATTTTGTAAATAAAAAAATATAACGCTTACCTTATTCTGGCAAACAACCCTTTCACATAAAATAAAAAGGTTAACCGTTATTTATTTTTAATATTAATAAATGTTTACATGTTTTTATTGAGTCGTTATTATCAATTTCTACAATCACGCGGTCAATAAAAACACTTCCTGAGTTTAAAATTCTCAAATTTTCTAATTGATAGTAGATGGCGCTCAACAAAATTATCCACAACAAGTAAATACGAGTTCACGGCAGAAGGCAATAAGAACAAAAAGATATAGGTAAAATTTAAAATTTGTTATAAATATTAAGTTAACAACAAACCAAATTAAATAGCTAAAGTCGGGGTTGGTTAATCTATTAATAAAATCAATAACAACATTATAGGTTATGTACTAAAACTCAAAATTAAATAAATCAAATAATAAAAATAAATATTCAATAAAATTAATTTTTCTTTTACACACCGATAGTACATAACAATATATAAGTCGTTTTAATATCCAGAAAGTTGAGTATTTGAAGTACCAAGCCAATATGAACTACATAAATGAATTAGTCGCCTACCCGTCACTGAATTTTAAATAACTATATTGTGTGAGATAGATTTTGAGTTTTTTCTCCACATATTGTGTAATCCACGTTTAAGATATGGGTAATATTTTTTTTATTATTTCGTTTTGAAATGTCATTAGTTTTTATGACTGGGAAAATTTTGAGAGGCACTTTCATAGCCTTTAATGTTTATCGTAATGTATATCTCTCTATCTTGCAGCTCTGCATTCTTCCTTTAGCTGTAACTTTTAACATATACAGTGTGTCCCAAAAAGTTTTATACAAATGAAGAAAAAGTTTATCATATTTCACAAAAAAGTGAAAAATGTACAAATTGTGAATTGAGAGTAAAATGTTCATTGAAATTGATATTAAGTACCAAAACAGTATGCATACTTTTAGATTTTGGCCTTCAGAGATCAAATTTTAATTTCAATTAATAAAAACTCTAGGCACAAAAAAAGTCAATCAAAAATTATACGTACGTGTCTGAAACGCCTATTCGCGTTTGAAAAAAAAAATCAAATTCCCAATTATTCATTACATCCTGAAGTTCACTGAAGTCGAAAACAAAAACCGTCCGTGTCGAATGACAAACGAAACACATTCATTCATCAAGTTTGATGACAAAAAAATTAGCTCGCTACGATTTTTGCGAGAGTAAAAAGCCGGAACTACGTATTAGTGAATTCGTTATAATGAACTCTCGAATATCTGGTAACAAGCTTCGGCGCTATTCACCGTCAAGACAATTACATTTTGATAGTTTGTTTGGGGATTTTATTAAAAAATCTCTGGAGGTTATTAAAAAAGAAAGAATAATAAAAATTTCGAGGCAATAGTTATGGATTTTGTTCGTTGCTTGTGAAGATTCTTCTATAGTTTTTCGGACATCAAGTATTAAAGAACTGTAAAGAAGTTGCCATAGAAGAAGCACTTAAAATTGTATAATAGTATATTGTGCAACAAGTGGGAAAAGTACTTTCCTCACGTGTTGCACAATATACTTTATCTACGACTATTTAATACCCAATAAACAATGTTCGTAACTTATAGTAACGCCTAGTTATATAAAGGAAATATAATGTTAACGGGATTATATAAGAAGTTATACTAATCTCTTAAAGGGATAAAAAGAAGAGAGTGACATCTTGACTAGATTCAATCAAAATTTATTGTCAATACTCTCTTCTAACCGTAGATGGTAGCACATCTAAAGAAGTTATATATTATCACCTTTAGTAATATAGTTTTATAAAGGTTTTATTACATAACTGTAAACTCTAGTAATATAATGAAGTTATATAACTATTTTTAAAGAACTTGTAGTAATCGTTACTAATGTATTTATAAGAAAGGTATATAAAGGTTGTCAGAACCTTTTCAACATAACTGATGTATCCTGAGTTATATAGTAGTGTTCTGATCACCTCAATAAAAACTTGGAGACAGTAGTATTCGAGTCATTACGTTATAAAACTTTTAGTGATCATGGTGGTAACGATCGTTTCTTTCTTAAAACTACCGTTACCATTATCGATGCAAATTACCCTTATAAACCTTGAAGTTATTTTGACAAATAAAAGCACTTTTATATGTAGAGGGCTCATCTCTTATTTTTGTGTTGTATGCAAAGTATACTGATTGGTACTAAATATGTTGAGAAATTGGAAGAAAATTAAATACAACACTTCTTTTCGTCGCAAAGATAACGAAAAATTTTATAAAAATTGTCAACTCTGCACTAGTGCACAAATGATGTGAAAGAAGTTAAAATCACAGCTCCCGAAAATTACGACATTAGAAAATGTTACACTGCACTGTACTAGTGTTGCTGACAATTTGAGGAGCAGTACCAGTTTAGGACATTATAACGAGGTAAAAAAAATATACCTCCCTCTGGATTAGGAAATAGTATTGGGCTGGGGCACCCATTTTTTTTCCGGCCTCGAATTGACATTTCTTACCAGTTTACGAAGAAGTCTCTTTTTTGTTGTTGAGAGGCCGGAATAAAGTTCCGCTCTTTTCCCACGCTGAGGGCACAAAAGTTAAAGAGAGCAACTTGCGGTCAGGTTCTTTCGTTTGTACAATTTTGAAAAACATTTGCCTCTAACACATGCACAATTTTTAGCTCCGAAACAAATTGATGATAGCATGAAAATTTTGAGGTTAGATAGTACCTCTTCAATTACGGGTTGCCTAACTTAAGGTACTTGTAATACAGTGTGTTACTATAATTTATATAATGGTTATTAGAGGTTGTCAAGTTTTATTTCATCACTATAAGCTAGATACCAGTAGATGACTTATCAACCTAAAGTTATATAATACCACTAATCAGAGGTATACTTTAGAATATATTAGGTTATATAGAGAGAGATATAAGGCTTTATAATAATTATAAGGTTTCTAATGTTGATTCCGCCATGTTTATTTGACCAAATAATATATCAGACGCTTCCATAATCTCATAATTATATTAAGTAATATTTAATTTATTTTCTCCACGGCCACTACTGAATGTAGTTATTCTGAAACCACTTATAATAACAGAAAAGAAACATTCTCGCTCTTGAGATTGAAACAAAATTCTGAAACATTTGTCTCTTATGTATTTTATATGTATTACATTCTATCACTAGAGAATAGAATCTGTATTCCGTGATTGTTTACAAAAATAAGGATTGCCGTGAATGTCAAATTAACTGTCAGTATTAGTTGACGTGGTCTTAATATTGGTTTGTAAAAACTTTTAATTTATTAAAAAGGAGAAGAAAATCAAACGATTCAGATGTAGAATTTGAAAATACTCCTCCAGAAATAAAAAAATTGCCGATAATATAACTCAAAATTTGCTACCGCAAAAATCCAAGCTTGAATATAAAAATACTACCTACACAATGTTGAGAGATTGAGGTTTCATATTTAATTTCTACTTTCTGTGTCCGTGGAGAAAGTACAGTCTGTTACTTTGTTGGAATGAAAATCCGACACTCGTGGTTCCTCACGCTCGCATTCGCTCGCGTTCGGAATCCTCCACTCGTGTCGAATTCTCATTCCAACCTTGTTACAGAATATACTATTCCGAAACAACCCAAAATGAACAATCACTTGTGGAATAGAGGCGATGCGAATAATCTTTGATGCTCAAAATAATAATTGTGTAAAAAAAATATATACATCCTATAAAATCTAACCTGAACCTTTATTATTACTGGGAATTTTGAAGGCACCCGTTTTTTTTCGAAGTATCCTAATAATATTTGCAGTAAAAAAAATTATGCACTTGCAAAAAAATAAAACCACTTATTCTAAATGCATTACGTGCAATTATTCATAAAATGTTTATTCAAAATCCACATTTAACTTTAAAATCATTACCTCAACATTTTCGTAAATAATTTACAAATTGTGCCAGATCAGTATACAATTGGATCCATAAAATTGGTTTTAATTTAGAAAATTCCAACAATAACAAAATTTTAATGGAATTAAATTTCTATAGATAACATAAAGGGCTCACGAAAACGCATAAACTGAACCGTCAAAATGCGTTTAGCGATTCTAGAGATATTGCGATTTGAAGGTATATGGAATTTCACCGCGGCGAGAACAAACCTAGAGCCGTGTTCGCGTTTTTTGCAGGGAAGAAAGTGACTTCAAGAGTTCATTTTTTTCCTCTGATAGATAGACATGACCCAAGCAAGGTGACCAAATCGCTAGGTTGATTAGAGGGGAGGGGAAGGACAAACACTGATTAATTTTTAACCCGAGGTAACTTTTTTAATTTTCGACCGATCCGGGTCAGCAAAATGGCAAACTCTTTCATGAAGACCCCGCTACAGGATGTATTAAGGAGACTTTCGCGAAAACGGACAAATGGCGACCGAATTTCGGATTTTGCATATATTATTTTCACCGAACAAATTTGTTCTGTATCTGAATTGGATCTGTGTGTGTGAGTGTAGCTTTTTTGTGTTTAAGAATTTTAAAATTCTGACTTCAGATTTTGATAGAGCATCAAAAAGTAGGAGACACCTTCAAAATGTGGTCCAAAATATGAAAATTTTGAAGTTTAAAATGACATTGAGTTTAAAGTAGACTGCGGCTGTGTTGATTACAATAATAACTGTCAATCTAAAATTTTATTAATACTTTCTTACAATTTGTTCGGTTTATGGCAATGCTAGAAGAACATTCTCAAGTAGGGGAAATTTTTAATTCTCCATTGGATGCGGAACTTTTTTCTTTTTGATTTGAGATTTAAAAGAACTCGATTCTATAACTAGTAATGGCGTTAGGGAGGTGAGAGCCTTTTGCACTGTAGAAGGGCAATGGATATTTTAGTGACTTCTGGCTATGCTCATTTTCAATGCCAATAAATCCTCTTTCAAAATTTTTTTACACCGAAGCTCTTAATGTATTAGGGGCTGCAAGTGCGCGTGGTACATTCATAAAAGCGGCGGCTCAGGAGATGTGAAATCAGAAGCCGAGGGAGGAGCCTAGCGCTCCCTTTCTTCTATCTTCTCTCTATCAAACATATATCAAAATACTATTCGTCTCTAAGTCACTTTCTTCCCTGCAAAAAAACGCGAACACGGCTGTAGGTGCGAAATTCCGTATATTTTCAAATCGCAATATCTCTAAAACGTGTCGACCTAAGCTTGCAATGGAGAGATATTGTTTAAGGGTTCAGCCGAAGCAACCAACAAAGACAAGATCTGATCCCAAAGCGTTGAAATTTATCTATAACTCAGTCAGAATGATGAAAACGGTAACCAGTATTTAATTTCTTACGTGAAAAGAAATAAAAAGCTAACTTCAGATTTAATTAAAAGCAAACTAACTCAAGAAAACCACAAATAAACGACCAAAATATGAACATTTTGAAATTTAAAATTTTGATTTTATATTCACATAGAGCATCAAAATGTAGTATACAAACATTTCTCAGCTTATTTTCACTTTCATAAAACTTTTAATATTTGTTCTTTCATTACAATTTGTTCGGTGTACGGCAATGCTAGGAGAACATTCTCAACTGGTTACATTTGCAAGTGACACTTTTTGACATTTTCTACCAGTTTCAATTCCCAATGCTTTATCTTTTATAAATCATTTTAATGAAAATCTCTTTAAAATCTTAAGTAAATATTCATCGAAATGAAAACTCATAAATTCAATAAACGATGCGATCCAATTAAAAGTCTAATATAGCTGAATTAAATGGAAAACAGTGTTTTAAAAATAAATCAGCGAGTTGCAAAAAAATAAATTCCAAACGGCGTTTTCCGAACATCCTATCTAGCGGCTGCAAAAAAAGACATACAAACTTTGTCTTTTCCAATAAACAAGCATTTACATAGAGTTAGTTATAGCTCTATACCGTATGTCGGTAGGCGTCTTAAGGCCAGATGCATAAAACTAAGTTAACTACTGGCTCAGTTGACTTGAGTTCATATTCTATTTCGATTACGTTGCATAAACAACGATCAATGAACCACAGTCAAATTAAGTTGACAGTTGTCAAATAAATTGATAATTTGTTATATCTGAATTTGAGAGGAATGGTAAGTAGTATTGTGTTGGAATTTTAGTTTTGACGATGTTGGAGGCTGTTGTATAGTTTTGGACTACTACAACGGTGTACGAAGCTGTTTGGCATTGTGCTGCTAGGAAAGGTTATCTAGCCACAGTTTAAATTAATAAAAGAAGAACAAATTTCAGTTGTCAGAAAGAGCAGAATCGAGCAGGCTAGGGCAACCTTCCTAAAACTCCGAAAATTTCTTAAAGACACGAACTTGAGTTTCAGCCATAGATACAGGATGGTTAAGTGCTATGTCTGGTCCGTTCTGCTGTATGGTGTCGAGGCGTGAACGCTGAAGGCACCAATTATAAATAAAATTGAGGCTAATGCGGCTAATGTTAAGGGTGTCCTGGGTTGATCATGTGAGAAATGAGGAAGTACTCCGGAGAGCTGGGCTAGCAGGTCGAGAACTTTTCGAAAATATCAAGAAGAGAAAAATTGGTTATCTCGGACACATATTGTGTGAAGAGAGATACCACTTTCAATGCCTCATTCTCCAAGATAAAATCGAGGGGGGGGAAGAAGAGGTATTGGGAGAAAGAAATTGTTGTGGTTTAGAAGTATTCATCAATGGACGGGACTAACGGACTTCCAATGACTACAAGATGCAGCAATGAATAGTCTCATCTGATAAGAAAACGATGAACACCTACGCATGAATCTGCACGGTACTTTTAGAAGAAGAGAAAGAGTCACTGTTGATTGCATTGATTAAAAAGTATGAAACAGTGGTAGAAAATAAAAAAACAGATAGCGATGCAAATATTAAAAAATGGGATATCTGGAAACAGATATAAACTAAATTTAAAAGCACGTCAACATCAGAGCGGGAGCGATTAGCGGGAGCGATTTTGAAGAATGCATATCAAATTATGAAGAAACGTACGAACTCAAGTTACTGGAAATTCCAGCGAATTTGACGATGATGGCCTTGAAGATAATAAAGAAAACATGATAGAAAGCTAGGGCGATGCCGGAGCCGTGGGCAAATCTCATTTGGTCCCCAATGTTAGTGAGTTAGGTTCTCACCAATTTGAGTAGACAATATTCAAAGGGTCCATGAAATCCTCATAGTACGTTAACCACTCCATTTTTACGTATTATAAAACGAATATAAAACTGCATATGCATATGCATATGCACTAAAAGAACGTCAAAAATTTGACGTTATGATATATCATTTATCACTGACTATGATTTAAACCACCACAATTCTAGATTCAGGCTGACTCAAGGTTCACTTTACTTTAGTCTACCGATCAGAGTTTATGCAACGCAAAATGACATGATCTTAGTTAAATTTTTACTAGCGGTTCACCAGCATATATACAACTGGCACTTATAAATATTTAGTGAGATCAACGCAAGCCTACGTTTATAACGGTATAACTGTCATTTTGTTGTGCAGTGTATAAATTAAATCTTGACGAAGATGCACAGCATGCGGCGCGATGCACACGGCATGCATCATGCAGCTTAATGCACACAGCTTGAAAACCAACCAATAATGTTATATGAAACCTTACACACGGAAAAAGCAACGGCGAGGCGCATTACTTGTTCATGGCGCTGGCAGTTTTAACAAATGATGTCGAAGAAAATGAGGAGCATCATCTTGACTTTTGAGCGACTTTGATGTGGTTTTTCGATTTCGGCTCGTTTTTCTCCCTCCACCACGATGATTGTTGACTTGTTTGCAAGTTGTACTTGTAAACCCTACGTCACATCACCAGGATACGTTCCATGAACTAAGTCACGATATTGTTTTTGAAGAAAATTCAACTGTTTTGGAACAAGCCGTGCAGCGACGCATCTCACGTCCAAATTTTCAGTCAGAATGGTATGAACTGACTCGTGAGAGATTTTAACGTTATATGCTATCTCTCTTAAGCTAGTACGAAGATTTTCAAGCACAACCTCTTTCACTGCGTCGGTGGTAGAATGCTTCCTATTACTCATATACACTGGAGTTTGATAAAACTGAATCACTAAAAGACTTTTCTAACATTTTCTATTCGTCACCATTTAAAATTCCGTTCGCAACACAAAATTTAAGGCACAGTCTTTGTTTATTGTAAAAATCGTGGCGCGCTTGTGAGGTAGACTGACTTATTCACCTCCTGTAAACAAACTGGTGGATAGATCGTGCTCAAACTTGGCATCATATTAAAAGATGGTACTTACTGCCAACTTAGATGAACAAAAATTTGGAATCCAATCAGCGCGGGCAGTTTAAATGAACAATTCCCGGTACTTTTTTTGACAGAATGTATAACCGAATATAAAATTTTAAAATTGTTTTACCTATCTGGCCTAAATACTTGCTTGCTTAATTTTAACGTCTCCTTTCTACAACTAAGGCTAATCTGGAGAGGACCTACATCGTGGGCTCCGAACCACGGTCCTCAATCACCTTAAACCAATGACTATGCATTTGTCATGCAGGAGATCTGCCGACTCATAAGTATGTAAATGTGCCACCAACCCCTATCATTTCCACGAGATATCCGATCTCATCCGGCCTGCTTACCGGCGTGAATGAAACTGCGTATGACACAAATACCTTTTTCCACTTGCCCAAAGTCTTATCTGACTTTAATTGAGTTTCGCAGGGATCTAACCTACGAACCGAACACTGGCCTAGTATAAAGACCGAGCCCTTAACCAACTCCACGGTGTCTGGTGGTCTAAATACTTAGAGATGAAAATCAGTAATAATGAAAAGAGGTTAATGCCATAATGATATTTTTATAGAAAAAAGACAAGTTTATTTGGTTCCGCAGTCGTGAGGTACAGACACAGGCAGTATTTACATTCAAGCCAGGCAACCACATCCGGTATCAGCCGTTGGGTCCATTGGGTCTTTACAGTCACCACACTCCATTTATTCTGTCACCTCGCAACAATTTCCGCTCTTACTTCTCGTCTACTTGCTTCTTGATGCCCGTCTTCACGCGCACACAACATTACCCTCTCCTCCATGGACTTGCAGTGCTTCTGTTGACACTATCCGGTAGGGGCTGTCAATATTGTCAATGTCAATGGTCACACATTTTTGCGCCATTTTAGTAGTCAATCACACGTGTTTCTTAAGAATTTTTAAAGTGTTTTCATACAATTCTACATAGTGTTGTTTTCTCCATATAAATGTAATAATTTTTAACCACTTAACAAGATTATTAAAACCTAACCTAACTGTTGAAGTTTAACAATTTTACAATTTTTTAATTTTTATCAAATTTGTTCAATTCAGTTAACTTAGACAGTCATCTAATCCTCAACTACTCTGATATTTTTATACGTATTAGTATTTTGTTAAATTCCATACCGGCATGTACATTAGAAACAGTGCTCTGGTTGTTAAAATCCCAGTCTAGCGTAATTAGAATTGAACATCGACGGACTCTGTTTTGTAATTACTGATCCTGCAGATGGATAGGAGCAAATTGTTTCCTATTTATTGGGCAATCGGGAAATTCGTTTGCGCTACATAAAAATCCCGAAGCGACAAATCCTCAAGTGCTTGTTAATGTTCTTGTTTTATAAAAAAATAATCACTGCTTATTCGAATTTGTTTTATATATTTTTTCAACCCATTATCAAATGACCGGAAAAAAAGGAACACACAAAAGAACTGAGAGATGACAGCAGTAGTAAATGACGGACTTGACATATGACAGAAATGACAGATAGTAGGTATAGGTAACTCGGATTAAGATTGCAGCGCTCTTGCGGTGAAATTAGAACTGTGCTAAGGAGTAGTAGTTTGTTTACTTCGTGTTTTCTTATGGGATATTTCATGTGTATTTAAGTTGTTTATTTGGTATCAGTTTTGTTTTTTTGAATTATTTCTAGGTGTAAATTGTGTATTGTTTTTGTCTAGTGTTTAGTGTGACATTCATTTTATTTTATAAACTATACATAAACATTTATTTTATATCTTTTAAAGTGTGATATTTCCAGTTGTATTTAGGTGAGTAGTAGTCAAATACATTTTAGTCTCAAATTATTGTTTCCATTATTTTTAGAAATGAAGTTAAGCATTTTAGAGTACATGAACTATTTGGGCGGATCGGCTAATTCTAAATCTGTAGTTGAAGGTGAAAATGTCCTGAATGCAGGACATCTTATTTTAGCGGGAAGGACCATAGAAACTTATAAGTGGATAGAAATATATGGTTTGTGTTTACAAACGAGTGCATTGGAATCTAATCCACATGAAATTACTGTGAAATTATCTATTTCTAACACTGTAAAAGTGGAGAACCTCTTATGTTCTTGTAAAGTTAAGTAGGGCAATTAAGGTTTCTGCTGCTTCCCTACCTTTCTGGCCGTCAACAACAAGCATATTTTTACAAGGCAGAGACACTTGCACTATTTCTTTTTGAATATCACTTGAAATTGTTTCATCACCTGTCTGAATTCTTCTAGATGTTTTGGGTCTGGAAGATGATCCTGGTAGATCAATTGAAGTTACTGGCAAATTTCTGCTAGGAATAGCATGAGGCTTTAATGTTCTCCGTTTTACTCTAACTGTAAATAATAAATCAAAGCAAAGCGGTAAATAATAATTAAATATTTTTACCATACCTTTTTGAATAAAATCACTTTCAGCAAAATGTAGAGAACACACTCTCATGGTATTTGAAACTTTCTTGCCAATTTTTAATGTTGTGATCCACAATCTTTTCCTATCCACTAATTCTCTATTGCCAAGTTTGGTTTCAAAAAAAACTTTGGACGTTCCTGCTTTTGAAAACGAATGAAAACTTAGTTCAGGGTTTCTTTTTCCCCATGATGAACACAACAATAATGATTACTCATTATAAAAAAGATCAACAAATCAAAATTATTTGTAAAAACAAGACAAAAACACTATGAAAATTACTTAACAACGCTAAAGAAATAACCCAAAATGTCAAAACTACTCCTTAGCTCAGTTTTCGCAGTTTTCACCAGAGGGCGTATCAGTTAGGACGAGAAGCGAATCGTAAATAATTGTACAGTGACAGATGACAGGAATCAGAAATCATTTGGTGATAATCTTTTTTTTTATACAAAATATTTTTTTATTATCGTTAAAACTTTTTTTAACGGGAACAGATTATATAGTGAACAAGTAAGATTTAATTCGATCAGTATATATGGTAGCGGATGGTCAAGACAGCCAGCAAAAAGCCAAAACCTCGTTCATCTCAATTATTTCGTATAATTGCTTTTCTTTCTTCTGTTCGCCAGTTTCAATCTCAATTCCAATCCAACTTTTTTTGGATTCCCTCTCTTTTTCCTCAAATAAAAAAATCCGATAATCTGTATTCCGGAAGCAAACACAAAATTAATCGTAATATTTCCTCTGTCACTTCCTTTCGGGTTCTAATAAGGATCCGTTTTAGTATTTTAAGTGCGGATTGCAGACAGTTTAACCCTTTTTTCTTATTTATGTGATTTTGTCACAAATAATTGACAATTTTAATGTAACATAATGTCTTTGGAACGATTTCTATTAACCGCAATGTACCTCAGTTAGGATGAGTAGCACGAAATTAGCTGACTGCATTGTTCCTAGTAATTGCAGCCCAGAATCAGAATGTAACGATGTACTACGATTCTAATTATGATGTCGGGAAAACATTTTCGAGAACGAGACATGCCTCTATCTACATGCAGATTTGTAGATACGTACAAGCGTACTTAACACGTCAGCAATCGTATTAGTAATCGACTTTAAGGTAATTGGAGTTGTTAAATTGTCAAATTATTTTATAGTCATAACAGCGTTTAAATCTTAATACAGAAAATCATTAAAAATCTATAACTGGTAGTTACCCCAACTAGAACACCCATCTCTTGACCAATAAAAAATTTGCCAAAGGTGGTAATTCGAAGGTAAAAGATTTGCATACAAATTACTTAAAAAATACCCACAGAATAGACTCATGCCCTTAGACATAGACGAAATGATTGACCATTTTTTAAATATAAAAGTTTATTACATTAGTAGATTATATTAGAATGGGGCTTATGTGATTGTGGTAGCCTCTCCACTGCGACCTTTGCAGATCTATTGTGTGTGCCCTCATGTTATGTTAGAGTGCCCTGTCTAGAACCGTCCTTGTTATTAGGCTCCATAGGTCCTCCATATATTGAAAGGGTTGTGGTTTTTCTTCCCCTATCGTTGAAAACCTTAGCGTTATCAGACCTTCGCAATAGCACAGAATGTGTGCTGTTTCCTCATCTTCTTGGCAGATTCTACATATGGTTGTGACTACCAGTCCGATGTTCTTCATGTGTTTGTTGAGACTACAATGCCTTGTCACGAACCCAACCATGATCCTGGTTGATCGTCTATTCTGGCTTAGTAGGTACTCCGTGAATTTTGGCAATGGTTCTTTAATTAACTCTTTGACCTGTCTCATTCCTGGCGAGGTTTTCCTCAACTCTAGAGACTGCTTTTCCATTCAGGTACCGTTATATATTTTTCACGGTGCTTTCGCTATACTACAGAAAGGTTCTGACCAATTGGAGCGCATCTTGCTCCTTCTCGGGCTAGTGAGTGAGCTTCATTATTGCCCTTGTAATCTGTGTGGCCTGATACGAGTTAACTTGCATGAAGCTAATTGCTTTTATAGCCGCTTGGCTGTCAGAGTCTTAAACTCTTCTGCACAGTGATGTATTGCTGCAACTTCTGCCTAGAATATCGAGACGTGTTTTTCTAAGCTCAGTCAGACTCTTGTCTTTGGTTTGGCTATATAAATTCCTGCTCCTACACCTTCCTCGGTTTTTGAGACGTGTGTGTAGCATGCCATTTCTGCATTTATTGGAGGTCCGTTGCTCCATACCTCTCTGCTTGTTATGACTGTTTTGAAGTTTCTTCCGAAGCTATAATTAGGAAGCATCTCGTCCGATGGCATTCCCATTATGGAGTCGGCTTCCAACTCTTTGTATAGCTCGTTGTACATCTTACAATGCAATCTACTTATGGGCGCTTGCCCTCTGGTCAAACTGCTAGTGACTGACCTGGCTTCGCCTTGTATATGGAAATGAAGTTGCGATAGGTTCAGCAAGACTTCCAAGGCGACTGTTGGGGTTGTCCTCATGGCTCCCGTAAACGTTTATTAGTTAAGATACAGTTCTATCAAATGTAGTACCGAGGTAAGTAGATGGTAGAATAAATATAAGTTTACAAGAAGTGAATAATACTTTTTTCATGCCAAAAAGGTGAAGAATAAAATATTTATAACAAAAACTTCTTGTGAACGTTATAAAATTTTGAAATCTGCATCAACGAAATTAAAATGAATTACCATCAACGAAAAAACTTAATGCAAAATTATATTTGTTTTTTAAAAACTAAAATTTAGCTAGATACGTATATCCTCCCTATAAAATGAAACTAATATAGTGTTATAAAACGGTCATAAAAATAAAAGTTTAAAAAAGTGGCAATCCAATAAAACATTCTAGTGGACTGTACTGAGTTGTTTCACGCGATAACTAAACCAGTTAAAAGGTCATAAATCAGAAAATATATAACAAAACTATTGGAGAATTGAGTCTTTGCACCAGGACCGTAATTGGCAACTTTGCCTTGAAAATACAGTTTATTATATGTGTCGCGGATTAGACGCGAATTGTGCTGTTCCAGCACTAATCACCTTAATAGTGGGCTAATGACTAGTCAAGATAAAAGTGGACTGTATAATTAGGTTACCTGGTAGTTCTCTTGAAGAGTTAAGATAAAATGAGATACTAGTAAGGGTGCAGCACTGACTCAAGCGCAAAAACCCTCATTTTTAAATGTAAATCTCCATAAGGAATTCTAAGGTCCAATCTGGCAATTTTTACCCATTTAAAGGTCACGCTTAGCTAAGGCTGGGGACTTGGCTAATGACACCACAGGCCGAAAAGAAGGCTAATGATGCCACAGTAGGAGGCCGAAAAGTAACGGTGCCAAAGGGCCCATACCTCAGCTATTATTGGACCGATTTGAATGGGGAAAACGGCATATTAGGATAGATAGAGAAATAATCTAGTGTACAGAGGTAGCCTGATGACAGGCTTTGGCTGATGTACCTAACCTTAGTTGTGTCAAGATGCTCGTTAAACATAGTTTTGTTCATTTCAAGATTACTTGGAGAGGGTGCCTTAATAAAGAAAGGAGTATAAGCAAGGTTGGGAGATTATATTTATTATTTTTTTAGGTTAATGTGAAGCAGAGGGGTAGCATGGATCAGAGGGGTAGCAGAAGGGTATCAGAGGGTTCTAAGTAAAAAACACAACTTAATTTATCTGAAGTCAGAATTTTAAAATTCATAAACACAAAAAAGCTATATATTTAACACTCTGCAAAAAGTAAATCAAAATAGATCAAGAGGTCTTTGTATTCAAATGCCATTCCCGTATCGTTGGCTGTGCTCAGTATTAATTACTTTTTTATCTGTGGATTCTTTAATATAGGGTGAAACAGAAATCAAATCAATTTTTAAATGAATCATAAGTCTATATAATAAGTCTTTTACAATTAATAAGCTTTCAAACGATATCCATTAGTTTTACTGTTACCTAGAGGGTGGCCCCAAATTACGTCCCCCTCGTTTTCGAGCTGACCCTACCCCCCAAACGACTAAAACCCACTTCCAAAATGGTGAATCGTGTCTTTAACCCTAAATGTACTATATCGCTTGAAAGCTTATTAATTATAGGGTGATTCATTTAAAAATTTTGAGATATTGCTTGATTTGAGTTCTGTTTCACCTTGTATTAAAGAAGCCACAGATAAAAAACTAATTAATACCTAGTACAGCCAACGATATGGGAATGGCATTTGAATAAAAAGTCCTGTTGATCTATTTTGATTTATTGTAGATTACAGGTTCCACTCATTGATATGTGGCGATTATTCATATGTAGATTAAAGATTACAGAATCCGACACTCATTGATAGGTGGCGCTGATTCTTACGTAGATTCCTATTTACCGACATCATCAGGTTCCGACACTCATTGACAGATGGCGCTGCAATTTGATATCTGTAACTTGTCATGTCACTTGTCATTTGTCAACAATTTTCCCACGTTCTCGATGTGATCTTTTCGATTCTTGAACAAAATATAGTATGTTTGATTTAAAAAACAACGGTGTAATCCTTCGATGTCAGAAATTGATAATTAATAATAAGATTCTGCAAAGGTCACGTAATATTGTTAAAAATAAACGTCCTATTTACCAAAAATGTACATTTCTAAAAATTTGCATTTTAACCCTTATTACGACCCTGTCCTCCCTTCCACAAAGGATGAAAAACGGAGGCGAAATGATAGTATGCGAAACGTCTCACTTCCTTTGCTGGTGTTTTCTCTCCATAGATGGCGCTAATGAACCTTATCGGCTGATTTATTTGAGTCCTTTGCTCTGGAGTCGCTGGGAAAATTAACAGATACAACACACCCTTTGTTTATTGCGAAATAATGGTGTCTCTGTATCACGTAGCGTATGGAAATTGCAATAGAAAGAAATTGTTTTTCGTGAAAAAAGTGTTCCAGAAATTCAGACTAATGGATAATTATTTTTGTAGATAAGAAAATATTAAAAGTGGTAAAGATAGTTTGAACAAAATGGGTCGAAGATGGGTATTTGAAAGACAATGGATACTTACAAAAAATTTATAAATTTACAAAAAAAAACATTACAGAACAATAAATTTAAACATATTTTATGATATATGTCTAATATATAAAAGAAGAGGCTGTTGTTTCATAAGAAATGGGCTAAATTTTAATCGCAGATTCAGAAGTACATCCTATATATACAGGGTGGTCCTTAAGTAATTGTACATAGAAGTATGGTAGATTCCTCACTTTAAAATATTACGATTTGAACCAACTTGCTCTAATAAAATGTTGCTAATAAAGAATATACAGGGTGTTAAAGGTTAAATTTGGAACTGGGAGTTTTTATGCACGAGAAATCATAATCGGGTACCTACTTCGATATAATTTGTAGAAGGTTAAAGGTTAAATTTGGAACTGGGAGTTTTTATGCACGAGAAATCATAATCGGGTACCTACTTCGATATAATTTGTAGAAGGCGCTAGATTTGTGGCATAAATGTGCGATAAACTTTCTTGCTCTTTAAGCTATTCTTGTAAAAGAATATTAAAGCCACGTTATTTTAATAGAAAAAAACTATATTTGTTATTAACCTTAAAACTTAACTGTTTACGAGATAATGTACTGAGCAGAGGATTTTTGAGAGAATTTATTAGATTAAAACTTTAGATTTTATTTGAGACACTCGGTATAACTAAATTTATTTAACTTATAATGTAATAGACAAATAAGTAGGTATGAATTTTCATTACCCATGCAAATCTTTCGAAACATAATTTAGTCAGAAAGTCTTTGCAACAAATACCAAAGTTCAGTTGCAATATATTTTATTTTTTATTCTACTAGAAACCAAATATTAAATTTCATATAACAAGCGGTCACGAAGGTACATTGTTCCCAGAAATAATTTGCTGAGGAGAGACTTTTTGTCACTTGCGATTCATTGAGAAATAGACATTTCGGCCATGACTAAAATTGAAAATAGCGTTCTGATTGGCCGGCAATATTATAAACAACCCGAATGTAGGACATTCAGGGAGGGTCCAAATTTTTATATAAACTGAATTTTCGCGGAAGGGACAATCAGTGAGAAACTCACCTGTGGCTGTAAGAAGCTACCAGGGGTTCTCAAACCGCGTTTTAAAATTTGTAGGGAAAGTGGTCACTCAAAAGAGTGATATCTTAAGCCCGGCTTTAAGGGCGCGTTTTCGGGAAATCATTTATTTTTCGTTTTTTTTTTAGTCTTTTCCTTATTTTCCTTCTATGCACAATTGCTTAAGGACCACCCTGTATATAAAGAGCACTTTATAGATCTATGTAGTATTTTTCACTTCGTAAAAACAAATATAAAAACATTTCTCTCGTGATTTTCACAAATCCAAGTATTTTTTCAATCCCGATTACCGCTTTCGACAATTTTGAATTCTTTACATTTTTATTGTAGATTTTTATTATTTTTAGGTGCGAAATTCCATAAAAATTATCGTTTCTCGCGTTCTTTTACTTCCGTTCTCCATATCTCCTAAAAAAATTTACAAATCTGGCACAACTACTGGTTAAATATATCAAAATTTTTAATAAAAAAGTTTCATAAAATAGCACGAAAGTATTGAGTTAAAAATGTAAAAATTTTTTTGGATGTATACAGTTATTATAATTAATAAAATGAGATAAAAAATTTATTGAATATTATATCATGTTTGAACACTGTCATTGTGGATTTATCTTTTTTGAAAAAATTCACAAAATTGTTCGAAAATCGGCTATTTAATATATGAAAAAACCTTCAAAGTATTTTTGAATGAAAAAAAAAGGTTTTCGCACCGATTTCAAAAGTTCATGTTATTTCTTACTTTGATAAATATACATTATTAGTAAATTTCTAAAATTCACTTACCCAAAAAGATTACAGAAACTGAAGAAAAATAACTTACCTGAAACAAAACAAAAACCATTTTATTATTGATATAAAAATGTTCTTCAAACTAAAATGTGATAGTTACTTAATAAAGAAAAAACAGAATCAGTAAATAGGATTTAAACAATTTAATTGTGAATAGTTTTTGTTTCCTGGACTATCTTCAGGCCTTATAGCAGAGTTTCCCAAACGTTTGAAGCCCACGGCATAGTATCAACTGATAACCAATAGCCACGGCACACCCCCTACTACCGGGGAGTCTGGGGGTGTTCTGAATCGTCTGGATTTCATTATTTATTATTTTATTCTGGGTCCCGCGGCACATCTAGCCAGCCTCGCGACTTCCTTATAGAGCTAAAGTTGAACAATTTTAAGATAAAAATGAAAAATTAATAACCAAAACTTAAGATTAAAAAATAAGATTATGCCATTTAACGACCTGACAGTCATAACCTAACTTTACATTCATTTTTAATGTCTTAATTGAACGTGTTTAAAAATTTTTTGTCATGTATTTTTATTTTAGTACCTTGTAACTTTTAAAATTTCAATTTTTATTTTGATTCTTAAAATCCATATAAAGTCTACTTTATGAAATAAAGGTTATCCCTGCCAAAATTAAATTCTTTCAATTCGAACTGAATTTTTTTTCACTATTTTTACACATTTTTGTTAATATGTTGTTAATGTTAATTCGCCAAAATTTGAAAGCCCAATAAAATTTCAAATTTTGGTGGTTTGTTTGTTCTTCCACCAAAATTGATATTTTTCGAAAAGGTTTCCACCAAAATAAATAACTGAAATACGAGTTATATTTTTCCATCCAAATTAAAATATTTTCGACCAAAATAAACATTTTTCTACAAAAATTAACGATTTGTCATCGAAATGAACGTTTTTTTGACCAAACTGAACGTTTTCCATGGTATTTTTAGATCGGAATTAGTCTACCCTGAAAGTATCATTGAATTTTGACGAGTGGATTTTGAGATCCTTCGGACACACATACATACAAACCTACATAGTATTGATACCTATTAACCATCTGCGCTATCAAGCTTATACGCTCTAGCGTTTAGTATCAAAGAGAAAAATTTAAAATCAATCTTCTTACTTTTCATTTTGCAAAATATCCCATTTCTAGAATATTCAGTTGCTTCAAGAAAGCCCGTAATGATATAATTCTATATTATTATTATTATTTTCAAATTCGTATACCCCTAGAGTGAGTAATAACTTTCCCATTACATTCCATTAGAAAGTTACTCTATCGTGGGCATAATAGAGAAATGTTTTTGAGAAATAACTGCGTAATCGTCAAAGGACTTACTTATTTCAAATTGTTGCAAACAGTAAGTATACAAAGTATATAGTTTCCGATGACCTAAATGAAATTCTCTCCAACTTCCGGTTTCGTCGGAAATACATGTTCTCCGGCATTAGTTGTTTACTTTATTGTAGTTAGTTTTGATTACATTAAACTTCTATAACTTTCAAAGTTTAAATATACGATACGAAAGTCCGATAATGGTTAGTTTTAATCTAATAAAATCAAGTACGAAGAAATTTTAAAGTTTTATTACTAACTTATTGATTTAATAAAAAAATGATGAAAGGTTCTTGTCGCTATGCGGATTTTAACTACAACGCACTTTATATTTTATTTTATAACGATGTAATATCCTTACTGATAAGTACGATTTATATTTTTTATATGTCCAATTGCAAAACATAAAAGCCTGTACGCTGTATCTGTATCAGTAGAGTAGGGAGGGTGAGTTAGTCCCACAGCATTTAGGCCACATTTGACCCATTGTACATCCTCCCGAGGAGTTGTCCTTATAGGTCATCGTCCATCCTGTCTTCTCCAGGAAAGAGGACAAGTCACTAGGAGACATCTCCTTTATATCGGTAGGTGTAGGCCAAGACTCACCGAACACGCACTCTCTCATTGACGATAACTCCGGGCAATCGCATAGGACATGATTGACCCTTTCGTCTCCCTGTTTACACATCCTGTTGACAGTGCCCAGTCAAAAATCCTACTACTAGACGTAGGTTTTCCTTGGTCATCGCCAAGTATTTCTTCGACGCCAGCTTCCCAGTGTCGCCCAGGGTGACCCTGGCAAAACTGCATCCCTTGAAGTCATTCCATCTCTTTAGAGATTGAGCATGGGTGTAACGTTTGGCTAGTTCTGCAATTGCCGAAGTCGTCAAGCCGTAGGTGTCGCTGGGTCCTAAAAGTCTCAGTCCAGCCGCTTCCCTGGTTAAGGAATCGGCAATGCGGTTACCTTTACTCCTGTCGTGTCCTTTAACATACCTCAGGATAATATTGTTATCTACCGAGGCGTTAGCTAAAGCTTGATGGCACTCTAATACTAGGTCTGATGTAACACGCTGTCTATTCACGGCTAGTAGAGCTTGTCTGCAGTCAGTGCAGACTATTATGTTTTTGCCAGAAATTCCTTTTCTGGTTAGTTCTTTTGTGGCAATTGAGGTACCAGCCAGTTCTGTTTGAACCACGCTGGCGCTAGCATTAATTCCGATTCCCCACTTAATTTTTAGGCTTAATAATCTGGAATAGACACCACATCTGTTTTAAAGCCTGTATGCTGCTGTAAAATTTAAAATTTAACTTCCATTTTGAGTATTTTTTCTTTTTTAATAATTGTTTAGTATTGTTTCCTTGGTATTGTTCTATTAGTACCGTTTTCTTAATATTTGTTTCTTAGTATAAGTTAGTTTTTAAGTATCACCCTTACATTTTGACGTGTTTGTAAGTGAAACTAAAATAAAAAATTTAAAGTAAAAATGTCATTTGAAATATTATAAAAGGAAAAACATTTTACATGTCAAAAAAAAGTAAAACAATTTTTTAGGGTCGGAATTTTGTTTATTTTTCTTTGACATGTCAAATGTCATTTGGATTTTAAATTTTAAAATTTTTTTTTATTTTTCCATTGCTTAGTTTTAAAATTAAGGAATGAAAATTTTAGAATATATTTACAAGCCAATAAGGCATCTAAATACTAATTAAAAACTTCAGGTCTTTTATTGTTTTTGTACATAGGGCTACTGCGCCTCCTGGTCGTTCGATTTCAACCAAAAACAAACGGATTCATTCTGCGATGATCCGATACCCTCATACCAAATTTCAACTCAATCGGAACAAGCGTTAGGACGCTATCGTGGAAGAATACAGACACGCAGACAAACGGACAGACTTCCATCTGGAAATCGTTTTAATCGTCTCAGGAGCGCGTTCACAATACTTTCCCTTGGCGAGGGGCCGGGAAAGTAAAAAATAAAATAAATGCGTCTCCAAGCTTTAGCTAATCAACAAGAATTATCACTACACTCGAAGAAGGATTGTCGTCAAACGTTTCCATAAAAAATATATTTAGGTCGTTTCCAGCTTTATATCTCCCCGTGCGTAATCCCGGTAAATTTTTATATGTATTAAAAAAGTATAAGTACAAACGTCTTATATAATCAAAGGAAATTTTATCTCTTATATTTTAGAGGACGAGTGGTATTTGGAAAGTTTATTTTTGAATCATTTTTTATTAAAAACAGAGAATATAGTCATTCATGCAAAAGACACATTACACACAAGTGTTCAATATTTCCTTTACCAATTTCACACAAATCTATTCGACATTCTTTTAATTTAAACGTCAAATATATAAATACAGGGCCGAATTGATTGTATACCAACGTAATACAAGATGCCTATCTAGTTTAGAGTTGATTATTTGTCAATTTTAAATGGATTTATGGAGATTTCTGTGTTTATAGACTGAAATGGAAAAAGTCTTTCTTAATTATCTAATTTGAACTGTTCAAGGTATTCAAAAACTGTTTAATCAACAAAAGTTGAGTGTTGAATAAAAACAGGTTAGTTTACAGATACATTTTGAAATTTGGGTATTAACATAGATTTGCAATACATTTTAGTATAATAATAATTGATAATACTAAATAAAAGTTGTTAGATGTTTATATTTGACAATTCAAAAAAGGTAAACACCGTTTTATTAAAAATCAAAGACGATGCGACAGTTTTATGAAAGGTAATAAATACCACGAATAAATTTCACTCATGGAATTTTTCCATTCGTGCTTAATATGCTTTTTACAACACTTGTTACGTAATATACAATTTTATTTGATACTCATAAATTCTTCGATCTTTATTTTAGAGACATTAAGAGATTTCTGAGAAAACTTTAGAAAAACAATGAATTTTTATAGCAAGTTAATGAAATATATATGCTATTCATATTTCTTGTGTTGTATGAATAAACATCTTTGCTGAGAATAATATATTGATGCAAATATTCCGGAGCCATCGGATTTACAATTTTATAAACCAAAATCATGTAAAAATAAAATAACCTATCGTTTACTGAAAACCATTTTAGAGAACATAACATATTCCTTATAAGGAGTATATCGATTAGTTCTTAGGATTATTCTCATTCCACGGTTTTGAAGTTATTGAAGCATGTTCTGCTTATTGAGTTTTAGTAAGTATAAAATAGATGCACAATAATCAACGTGAGATTGAATAATCGTATTATAAATAGTGATTCTTGTATTAACTGATATATTTTAAACTATTCTACTAAAAAAATAAAGTTTTACTTATATTTTTATATAAGGTTCTAACTTGGCCTTAGATGTGATAGCACTTGATTCTGAAATTTCACAGTCTAAAATTTTATTTGATATTTGAATTTTATTATTGATAGAATCTTCTACGTATCCTTCTGCCACGGTCGAAGCTTTCCATCCTTCAAAACATATATATCGCCCCCGTATTAGCAGGAAGTGTGTAAGCATCAGAATTTAGTAATTTTAGGTGTTTTGTTATCAAGCTAGGCATCTTTCCAATACAATTTATTCCAACAACTTGGTTAAAATATATCTTATTTTTATACTTCAAAAACAATCGGCGATTGGTAACATAACTTGGACGAAGAGCCACATATTTTCGGTAAATATCAATATAATCTAAATTTGAAATTGTAAAAATTCGTTGTAGGTATATTAGTTTTTGTATCGGGTACTTTAACAGTCAAAATGGAATTTTTATCTTCTATGTCATCAACCGATATATTAGTGAATTCTTCAAGGCGGCAAGAACCCGAAATACCCAGTATTAAAACAACCTAAAAGGAAATCAGTTTAAGTTACAAATTTTTTTTTATTTTTTACACGCATTTTCATATTCGCAACTAATTCCTTTCAAGATAAATAATTTCTCATAAACTTAAACAAGCATTTTCAAATTATTCCCAACTGAATCCAACTTTCTAGTGCAAAGTTCACATGGGTTAAATTTCCCTTTAAGTTTTATAGATAAATAGGACCCTTAGCCCTTGTAACGTTGAAAAAAAATCATCCTGCCTTTTGGGTATTTCATCAGAAACTCCTACGTAAGTGAAGTTTATTATCTTGTTGAACTTTGTCATCATTTGGTTCTGCGAACTCATGAACGTACAAAGAGGGGGAATAGTGTCTAAAAAATTGGCTTGAAATGTCTTTTACGAGTAAGGGTTTCAAAAAAGGTTCACAAATGCCTCAATGGGGTCGATGATTTGTTGCTGTTGATCTTTATGTATAGAAACCACGGTAATTTTTTGCTAGAATGTTAATAACATCGAAGCAAGAAAAAATAAAAATTGTACACTAGAAAATCACTCTCCAGACATTTTACATTTTTTTACGTTTATTTTATTAAATTTGGAGCATTAGGACTTATTCAATATCTTTTTTACAGTTGATTTTTGGACTATATTACTCACACATTTCGTATATATTAATTTAAAAGAAACCTGTACCTCTTAAAGAAAATGACGAGCCGTCGCTGCTTCTTACCCCTATTTGCTATCCACTATTTCCTTTATATTTAGTTTGGACATTTCTGGGAAATCTGTGTGTGATCCAGGAGGCTTTGGCTAAATATAATTTGAGACCTTCGTCGTAGTTGGCGGATTTGTGTGTCTGGCACGTGTGTGTTTTGTTCTTTATTTGCCGGATGCCTTGTTGTTTTTTGTTCCGGTTGAAGCCTACTGAGGGTACCTCATGATTGAGTGAGTTTATTATTAATTAGGATTTAAGGGTCTATATTAAGTTTTGAGGGTACTAAAAAAACATTTTCTAATAAACAGTTTCTTTTCTATGAACGTTATTTCGCCAAGATAGGTGTTATTTTGCGAAAAATTAACAGTTTTCCACTAACAATTAACGGTTTATTCCTGAAAATTTCACAAAAATCAGACTAAAACTAATTTTTTCAATGGATTCGGTTTGCTCTTAAGTTACGTAGAATTTAAAATAATATACTAAATATTCCATTTACAAAATTTTTTAGTTTGGTTTGACCTGCAAATAACTCTATTTTTAAATATTTTTTAAGCAAATATTAATTTTCTATAAACATAAGATTACCACCAAATTTTAAACATTATCTGAGAAACATCAAATTTAAACCTGCCGGAAGCAAAAAAGCAAATCTACCGGAAATAAACTGAAATTAACGTAATCTCCGTAAAAGTTCCTGTCTGTTTTGACTCTTTTTACCAGAGCAAATTCTCCACTGAATCATATCACGTGCATCTGTGAATGCGGAAAATTGCAATCGTTGTCTATATTCTATTCGTTCGGAAACGGCTTTGTTTTCTTGATTTGGGGAAAACCTGCTTAATGATACGTTTAAATGAAACGAAATGAATTAAAGTTATATGAAAATATACAAGAGCAATCGATGTTTAAGTAAAATTTGTTCAAAATTAAAAAAAAATTTCGACAAAAAAAATTTGGAAGAAAAAGTGGAAAGAAAAACGTGTATAAAAATATTTTTTGTCAAAAATTAAAAAAAATTGAAAAGTATACGAAAATATACAAGAGCAATCGATGTTTAAGTAAAATTTGTTCAAAATTAAAAAAAAAATTTGGAAGAAAAAGTGGAAAGAAAAACGTGGATAAAAATATTTTTTGTCAAAAATTAAAAAAAATTGACAAAAAAAAATTTAATCACCAAAGATTATCTAAATCTCAAAGTAAGATTCTCAAAATCATTTCCACGTGTCTACTAATATAATATAAATTATATTCTCCTTGGACTAATGCCTACACACGCATGTCGTAAATTGTACTATAGACAAAAGACCAACGCCATCTCCATTTAAATAACAAAATCAAAGTTGCAATGTAGGCAACCCGTTGTGCAGGTTGTAATAGAAAGCTGGACTGCATATAGTATGTGGAAATGACTTGAGGAGCTTATTTTCTTTTCTTTCCTTCAAAAAAAATTGTTCAAGAAAAAAATTTGGACAAAAAATGTTGCTAAAAAGAAGTAAAAAAAAAAATTTGTTAAAAAAAATTGAAAAATAAAATTGCATTAAAAAAATTTGGACACAAAAAATGGACAAAAAATTTGGACACAGAAATGTGTTCAAAAATACTAAAAATTGGTCAATTGTTTGTTTTTCCACCAAAAAAAAATTTTTAGTTTTGCCAAAAACGAGAAAAAGTTCCAGAAAATTGAAATTTTCTAGAAAACGGTATGAGATACCGAAAAACTTGAGGCAGAATTAGATTCAGGAGGTCAAAATACAAAAGAAAACGTCATTTTAATAACGACACAGTATCGGACTTAAAAAATTAAATTTTTTAAAAAACTACAATTAGTCCAGTAACTGAAGGGACAAAGCTGTAGATAAGTCTGTCCAGATTTCCTTTGTGGCTTAATTTCTAGGTCTTGACGGTTGCTTCCAAGGGCGACAAATTTCACCACGATTCCGACTTGGGAGAGGGCTAAAAATGGCCCCTAAAAATGGTTTCCCGCTAATATCTGCCACATAATTGTCGATAAATCGATTGGTGCCCAGATTTTCATTCATAGGCCCCATAATTTAGCGAGCAGTGGTATGCCGCTCCCGCCATCTACAATTGGTCTCCAAAGTGCAATAAATGAAAATCAATGTATTCCCAACTCCCTCGAGCGGAAATTCAGGGAGAAACCAACATATTTATTCAGGCCGTTTTTGCAAAAAATATTCGTTTTGCGAAAAAAATGGTAGGGACTATTTTTGTAGATAATTAATTTTTTATCTAAACAAAAATTGTCTAATTTGTATATTTTGGCAGACATTAGCGGGAAACCATTTTTTCAGACTTTAGGGGCCATTTTCAACCCTCTCCCAAGTCGGAGTCGTAGTGAAATTTTTCGCCCTTGGAAGCAACCGTCAAGACCTAAGAATTAAGCCACAAAGGAAATCTGGACCGACTTATCTACAGCTTTGCATATTTTCAGGTCTTCAGTTACTGGACTAAATTATTATCTGAGTAGTATAAAATTTTGTACGGACTCTAGATGGCTGCCCCGCTCCGGCAACGTGCGTAATATAATTCTCCTTTTGCTTGCTGGTCTTCGTGGATGGCCCCCATTTGTATCTGACATTCGTCAACGACGAATCTGACAGCTGTAACGACGCATATTTATCAGCATTCCCAAACAATGATTTTTTTACTTTTTAAATGTACTGTTCCAGAATGAATGATTTTGTGTTTCTTGTTTTAAATATTTCGCGCCTAGTCTCAAATCGCTTATTTTTGGACTCATGCGCTTCTTGTATAACGCCCCAGTGAAGCGACCTTGGTTGAATAGAAACACAATTCTCCTGGTCGTCCGCATGTAAATATATGAATCGTATCTGCCGTTTTGTTTCGCTAAGTTTAATTTATTGTTCTATAAATAAACATTTTGTGCAATTTGTAACCGAGAACTCCATTGGGCGTGTACCGCTGCTACTATCCACGACTTCAAAATCGGATTATACAACAGGTAAGCGCGTTTGAGACACGTTAACCTTTAAATTTTCTTTTAATTGTTGAATCAGCCCTTTTTTCGTAATATAACATTCAGTCTATTACAAGTACAGTAAGATTTCTGGAGTTGGAGAATCTTTCAATTTAAATATATTTTTTAAAATAAAGCAAAAATGCTTATTATTATGATTATTATCGTACTAAACAAATCTTCACAATTTATAAGAGATACACAGTAAATTTTTCTTCGTGTACCTACTTTATTTCGAACACTTTTACTCGCTTGGCGTAATTTCGTTTTCAATTATATTAGCTGGTAATAATTAACTATTTTTAACCCTTTTTAACGCAATTACGTTTTTAAATTAGATTCATTATATCAGTCGAGTCTCTGAGAGCTTCAGATATAACCGTAGAACAGCGTGTCTCTTTTAACATACTCATTACTTAAAAAGGAGTTTTAAAATTATTTGAATTGGAATAATTGTCTAAATTATTTTTTGTACAAAAGATGATAAACTATACATTAATTTTTTCTATTCTATAATTAGGTTTTTAGAGCTAGACACTTATCTGAAACGTCTCTACAATTTTTAATAACTGAATGGAAAGATATAATTGATAGAAATCAGTACATTGTTGCGACGTTTCCCCACCTTAAAAGAGCATTTGAAACAATCGACAGAACTATTCTAATTGGAAAATTAATGTATTATGGGATATCGGGAATTGTTTGGCATTAAATTCAAATTTACCTACGTAACAGAAGACAAAAACCTGAATTTGGAAAAGATTTGTCAGACGAACTTATGATTGAGAGTGGCATACCCCAGGGTAGTGTGTTAGGTCCATTGCTTTGTATTATTTATCTGAATGATAATAACCACATTTCTAGATTACACTGAATAAATCTTTTTGATTTCTCTCTCCTTCCACTGGATTAAAACCACCATAAATCTTTTTGCTGATGATACATTGGTTTATTGGGTACATGAAAATTTGGATCAGGCAATTGTTGGAATGAATAGGTCTTTAAATAACATTGAAACATATTTATTTAATAATAAACTTAACCTAAATGTAAAAAAGTTGTTTGGGCAAACGCTGTTATAAAAATTAATAATATTAACAATGAAAATGTAACTGAAATAAAATATTTGTGTTTTATAATTGATAAAAATTAAAAACTAAATAGTCATGTTGAATATATTTGTAAAAAAATATAAACAAACTCTTCTTTTTCTCTCGTGTGTCTATATATGCTAGGTTGACTCTTTTTAAAAGCTTAAATCAACCTCATTTTGATTATTGTTCAATATTACTTTTTCTACTTGGTAAAAATAAAATAGTACAATTGCAAAAGCTTCAAAATCGGGGTATGAGGTTAATATTGGGATGTAGCCGTTATACATCAATTAAATTGATGTTAGAGTATCTAAACTGGTTTTCAGTTGAAGAACGTATATTATTTATGACTATGTTCTTTATATTTAAGCTGCAAAAAGGATTGATACCCAATTACTTTCAAAAGTTCTTATTGATATAATTAATTACAATACATTCGAGAAGTAATAACAATTTTTACATTAAAAGAACTAACACTAAATTTGAAATGAATAGCATGTTTCATAAAGGCTTAAATGAAATAAACTAGGTACCACAATTTGTAAAAGAATTTAATCCAGTAAAACAATTTAAGTCATCATTAAAGAAGTATATTAGTTACAGCTCATTTTGTGATACTTAGTATTCTTCCTTTCTTTTATTTGGTTTGATTAATGTATCAATCTAGTATGTATACCTACTTTGATTTACTTTTATTGTTGTAAGATATTTATACATTTGTAATTCTTTTTGTATATTAGGCTTGCTTATATTTAATAAATAATAAATAAATAAATTAAAAAAAATCTATATGTAAAGGTTACTAAAAAATACAAATGCAGCTGACCTCATCTCCTTTTAAAAAATAATGTTTCTTTTATTATATATTGACGTAAATTACAATTTTTTGATTATTTAATTATTATATCATCAAGACTGGTCCTTAAGAGCTATTTTTCCCACTCCCCACATACAAACCACCTCTTCGTTCCAGAAGGAATCGTAAAGATCTTGGCATTCTCTTCAACATAGTCAACTCTAGCGTCGGCGTCGATTGTCCAATTCTTTTGTCTCATATTCGGATTTCCGCACCAACTAGACCTACTAGAAACAGTGTTACTTTTTTCAACCGTTCTACAATACCAACTATCGTATAAATTCCTTTATCCCCAGGTCTACAAGATTGGCCAATCGACAAGAGATTGACTTCTTTACATCTTCTTCTGAGTTTCGTCGGCAGCTCCAACATTGTGATTTTTAAATTATATATTTTTCTTTTTAAATTTTTAACATGTATTATATGTATATCTTTGACAGACAATTTTTATAAATATTTTTTAACTATTTAAGACCGTTGTTTTCAAATTAATAGAAACATGGTGTAAGGAACACTCACTGTCTATCAATCCCAACAAGACTGAGATAGTCCTTTTTACCAGGAAAAGAAGAATATCGGGCTTAAAACCCCCTGAAATCTTCGAAAGCAAATTAAACTTCACTGAAGAGGTGAAATACCAAGGTATTACCCTCGACAGGAAGCTAACATGGAACTCTCACCTACAAAGCAGAGCAAAAAGAGCATATATGTGGCTTATGAGCAATGTCGGAGAACATGGGGTTTTTCACCCCGAGTGGTCACGTGTATCTACACTGAAATCATAAGACCCATGTTCTCATACGGGGCCATTGCATGGGGACCGAAGGTTCTACAATCAACGGCCATCTACAAATTATATCAAATACAGCGAATGGCTTGTTTAAACATAACAGGAGCCATGAAAACAATGGAACCGCCGCAATGGAATTAATTACTGGTCTGACCACTCTGGACCTACACGTCAAAGATGTTGCGTTGATGGTCTTGTTACGATTGCGCACGGCTGGTGTAAACCATGAAGTAGGAGTGGGTCAATTGAAACTAAGCCTATGGCGAGAAGCGCTTACTGCACTACCTCTGCTGCAGACGGTCAGCGATGCAATTGAACCCAAGTTTGTGTTTGACAAACCCTACAAAATACAGATAAAACAGAACATGGAGTCAGATGCTGCAAATGCAATACGCATATACACAGACGGCTCCAAAACCAAAGAAGGCTCAGGATGTGGTGTCTACTCCAGATCACTAAGCCTAAGAATTAAGTGGGGAATGTGAAATAATACCAGCGTGGTTCAAACAGAGCTGGCTGGTATCTCAATTGCCACAAAAGGACTAACCAGAAAAGGAATTTCTGGCAAAAACATAATAATCTGCACTGACAGCAGACAAGCTCCACTAGCCTTGAATAGACAGCGTGTTACATCAGGGCTAGTATTAGAGTGCCATCAAGCTTTAGCTAACGCCTCGGTAGATAACAATATTATCATGAGGTGGGTTAAAGGGCACAACAGGAGTAAAGGTAACCGCATTGCCGATTCTTTAGCCAGGGAAGAGGCTGGACTAAAACTTTTAGGACCCAGCGACACCTACGGCTTTACGACTTCGGCAATTGCGGAACTAGCCAAACGTTACAGCCATGCTCAATATCTAAAGGGATGGAATGAAATCAAGGGATGCAGTTTTTCCAGGGTCACCCTGGGCGACCCTGGGAAGCTGGCGTCCAAGAAATACTTGGTGTTGACCAGGAAAAACCTACGTCTAGTAGTAGGATTTCTGACTGGCCACTGTCAACTAAGGAAACACCTCCATACAATGGGGCGGTCAATCATGTCCTATGCGATTGCCTGGAGTTATCGTCAATGAGAGAGTGCGTGTTCGGTGAGTCTTGGCCTACACCTGCCGATATAAAGGAGATGTCTCCTAATGACTTGTCCACTTTCCTGGAAAGGACAGGATGGACGATGACCTAGGAGGACAACTCCTTGGGAGGATGTACAATGGGTCAAAAATGGCCTAAGTGCTGTGGGACTAACTCACCCTCCCTACTCTACAGATATAGAACACCAACTATCGTATAAGTTCCTTTATCCCCAGGTCTACAAGGTTGGCCAATCGACAAGAGATTGACTTCTTTACATATTCTTCTGAGTTTCGTCGGCAGCTCCAACATTGTGATTTTTAAATTATATATATTTTTTATTTTAAAATTTTTAACATGTATTATATGTATATCTTTGACAATTTTTATAAATATTTTTTAACTATTTAAGACCGTTGTTTTCAATTGCATTTTATTTTATTTTATTATACGATTGTAATTTTAATGGGCGTCAGTCCGTAAATAAATAAATAAATAATCACCTCCAATCCTTTGGTATCCTCAAATTCCTCCTTGACCACAATTTCGTTAATTTTATTGTCTGTTTTCAAAAAAAAGTGTCCTTGAAATTCCTTTTATCACACTGAATCAAAATAACGAAAAAAAAATTCTCACAAACGAAAATTATAAATCGTACTGTACAGCTAATTAATTTATCCATTATTGTTTTATGTTAGAAAATTCAATTTTTTCCACGTAAGCGAAATTAAGGACTTTATTATAATTCCATTTTTCTTTGAATCATGAAACGAAATACACGTCGAGAATTTTTGAACTCATAAAAAAAAACAAGAACAAGAAAAGTTAGAAGTTTACGTTACACGAAAAACATCAATAGAGAAAACGTTCTCACTTGAGCAGTTTTCAATTAAAATCGAATAAATACCCTTACACTGAGGAATTAAACTTCGAATTTCATTCGGATGGTATCTCCAGAGATCATTTTAAGCGAATAACGGCGAAATTAGAAAAGGAAATACTCATAGCGAAACGGGGACAAAAAGGACAAATTATTTATTGTTATTGGATAATAAAATGATCCTCATTAAAAATCGTATTTTATACATATATTTTACAGTCACAGGTTTGTACACATAATTTGACAGAGAGAATAAATCATTAAAATGTTTGAAATTATGGTCTTCTTCCATAAACATATGAATTTATATCTGTGGCTTGGTACAAGACAGTGGCGGATCCAGAGACAAGCTCTGGGGAGGGGGGGTCGTCTAACATGCACCTTTTTTGGAGTGGAAATAAAATAGGAAATGCAAGAAATTCCAGTTAAATACTAGGTAACTACAGGAAATTCCTGTTAAAACTCAGGTTATAAGCTTCGAACCCAACTAACCAGTACTGTAATGTATGAACGAAATATCTTTAATTCAATGAAAATTCCTGTTAAATCGATACTACAGTTTCGATTAATTATTCCTGTAAAAACTGAATTTCGAAGCTTCGAATACAACTATCTAGTTTGTTTATTAAACATTAAATTGCTGTTAAATCGAAATTACAGTTCCGGTAAAAGTAAGGTAGTTCCTTAAAATAACTGGAATATTCCAGTTAAATCAATGTAACGATTCTCTAAATAGTCCAGCATATTCCGGTTGTTTGTAGAGGAATTAAAAGACCGGAATCATCATGTAAAATTAACAAATATTCCTGCTGTCGCTTATATGGGTGGAATTTCCAGTAGAATTCGTCGAATTCCTGCTTTATATATTGGTAAATAATAAATAATTTTTTAATGATTTCCTTAAAGCCCTAAATGAAATGCGTCGATTTGGCAATAACCACTTTGGTTTCATTATTATTCAGCTTGTGCTCGTTTATAAGTTCATCAGATTCTGCTATCTCACCGAGAAATTAGGTTTTATTATTTATTTTATTTTTGGATGATGCAAATTTTCTGTTGAACAGCTCATATTAACCTTGTTACCGGTATGCCTATGGCAGACATTCGTGTAAGCAGATTCTAAAATAACAAGCTCCTTCATGTCATGTGATATTGCTTATTGAAACAACAAATACCTCTCCAGAATTTTACATCGAACCGTGAAATTGGGTATAAAATGAGATTAAGTTACCTATATTGTGTGAGAGGGAAATATTAAATACAAAACGTATATTCTCATCTACATTGTTGATGCCAACCATTTTTTTGGAGTGTTTTTTATTTGATGATTTTTATTAGGCCATTTTGATAAGAAGATTTTTTTCGGTCTTTCATACATTACGTGTCATTATATCACTAAGAACAAACAAATTTATTTGTAGAAGAAATGTAAAATGATAATAGAAAATAGTTTTTTTAAATCACAAACAACTAGAATTTTAAATTGGGCAAAAATGCAAAAATCAAAGAGCATGTGAAATATTCAGTAGTAGGGGAAAGTCGTCTGGTATCGGACAGCGGGTGGTATCGGACAGTGTCTAATTACGGCGAATCTTACATATAACAGCACCTGTCAAGCGTTAGGCGTCTTCATTTAGATGTTTAAAGTTGAATCTTTGCCATCTTGACTCGAAGTAGATCACGATTCGTTTGTCAGTGCGCATTTTTTGCTCTTTTCGTTGAGGAGTCCTGCATTGAACTAAGTTAGTTGAATGACAGAGTACTAACAAGTAAGTATATATAAATATTATTATTATTAACATGTAATTTAGATATTATATTAACCAGTAAGGGTCCTAATAATGGAAAACCACTTTTAAAACAGCCCTTAGCTATTCGATGCCCTCGCTTCGCTTCGCTCGCTCATGCAACTAATAGCCTGGGGCTGCTAAAGCTCATTTTCTGCCCTTGTGACACAATATACTATTTCGTATGCTCCCGTGATATTCGATACGATTATTTAACGAATTATATACTTAATTATTTTTGTTGACGTTTGCTTATTATAAACTGTAACGTTTTTGATAACTCGATTAAGGAACTCGTATGAAATTTCGAAGTGACGTTAGTTTTAAAATAACTAAATTTAATGGAATAATTCTTTTCTTAAGTAAAGCTAATTTTTTCTTCATATTTTAATAATTTTGTTTCTAAATCTTTTTCGTTCTTATCAAGAGCTGTTAAGAAACGTATTTATAATATATTTCTTTAACATTTAACTTTTAAAAACCAGTTTTTACGAGTATCTGTTCGCCCTCGAGTACTCGAATTTATCATTTGTACAAGACAGATATAACCGCTTGTTTATCTTGTATTTTCATAAGTTCCGGAGGAAAAAACCAATCCATAGGTTAAAAGGTTAAAAGACTAGATGTCCTGTAGCCAGAACACAGTTTAAAACACTCGAAATCAGTATTATCGTCTGTCCAGCTCACCCCAGTCTCCGTGGAGCTAAAGTAGTTGTGGCTCGTGGTCACAGACAAAGTTTTAAACCAGAAGTGCTACCAATTTTGTCAACCATCTGAAAATCCAACCTCCATCAGGATAAACGGTGAGATCCATCCAACTCACATAAAACAAGCTCAGTTATCATTGTCATAAATTTTGTAAAGATACTCTTAAAACATATTTTTTATCCTATTTAAATTTTTAATATAGTCCTAATAATTCTAGCCTTCAGCTATATTATTGTTTATTTACATAAAAGCCTTCAGCAATATTAATAAATCCTATTAAAATTTTTTCGTGTTTGATTTCGTCAAGGTTGTTGTCAGGTAAATTGACAAATATTAATTATTATTATATTTAATATAAAGTTAATTATTTTCAACGGCACAGATATTTTTTTTCTTTGTTTAACTCAAAGTATAGCCGATTCTGGACCTGAAAGCTCTTCATTAGCTCTTAAGAAACGTGAAATTATTTCATTCTTAATTGTGACGAGTCAGAAATTAAAAATTAAACAACTTAAGTAAGTTTATCGTCACAAAACGTCAATCGTAATGTTACTATGACAAACTGTTCAAGATGGAAGGATGCGATATACAAAAACGATTATACCACGTCGTCAAGGGTATAATCGCTTATCAATACATGGTAACTAAATAAAAACTGCAACTGCTATTGGCTAAATTTATGAGTTGTATAATCAAATACCAAATGGAAGCCGAGACGTCAAAAACTTCAAATTTACAATGCGGTTCATCTGTATATCCGTGTATATAACTTTTTTGTGTTTTTCTTCGTGATACCGTCCATTTCTATAACAAGAGTTTCGAACTAATTGAGCCACCCACCTCATTACTCCAGGGTTTCATAGTGCGCCATTTTGCCATTTCACCAGATTGCTTTCCCGCGCAAACAAAAGTAATCAGTGAAAAATGCACACCATCCGAGGTCGCTAATGTCTGAGGTGCGTGACACACTCACACAAACAGAAACCAGAATTACAAGTACACTGGCGCACTTAAAAAATAAACAGTAAATCATTTTATGTAGGATTTAATATTATATTCCCGGAGTTATCACAGAGTCTTACGAAGATTTATCAGATCAAATGAAATCAAGCTATTTAAAATCGCGGTTTCATAATTCAATTAGGATCTCACTACGTCCACACATCCACTGTCACTTTCATTTTTTCCGCGTTTAATCAAGTGTCCAGCGTATAAAATGAGACTAATTTATAAGTAACTACCAGCACTTATATCACATTTAAATTTTCACCCTAATTGACAGATCCCAATAAGCAAAAAAAAGTTTCAATTTACGACTTAAAGTTGTTTCCAATTTATTAAGAAGCTGTTTTTCGGACAGGACGGAGGTCGATGTCGTGCCGCGTCCAAACTAAAATTTATATTTGGAAACTTTTTGAGCTATTTAGCCGGAATAATAACGGACCGACCCGAACCTTGGCTCATGCAACGGCCACTGTGAATTGTTTGTTTGAGCCAAATGACCATGAGCGCGGGCTTAATTAAATCTTTATTTGAAATGTAATTATTTTATTTTATTTTAATTTGCTAGATTTAAGTTGTATTAAGTGTTAAGAGAAACTCTTTGACTACGTCTATGTCGCAGAGACACCAGAAAGAGGAGTAGAAAGTAGAACACAGAAAAGATACTCCTCAACTTGACTCTCCCAGACTTCATAACGTTTTTATTTTAGTTATCCTTATGGCCTTTTTGGCCTTTATTCTCGAGGGCAAGTTTAGGAGTTATTGTTATTTCTTTGTTTTGAAAGAATCCCGGTTCCTGGATGCCTGACTGCTTGGTTAATTTAGTTACTGGAATTCCTGGAGTGCTTACGTAATTTCAATAAAAAAATATTCACTAAAAATGTTGAATCTTTATTCAAAAAATTTTCTAACAATTACGGCTTCGTCCACCATTGGCTACTTTTGAGACAACAGGAAAATAGAAAAAACAGACGAAGTTTTAATAATTGTGCGTCAAACATGCGATCTAAATGTCGAATAATGTACGTCAAAATTAAAAAATGAATGTCAAATGTCAAAAAAGTGTAAAATATCAAAAAAGTGTTAACTGTCAAAAAGTGTCAAATGTCAAAAGAGTATCAAATGTAAAAAACTGTCGAATGTCAAAACATTGTCAAACCTAAAAAGTGTCAAGTGTTACAAAAGCGTCAAATGTCAAAAAAGTGTCAAATGTCAAAAAGTGTAAAATGCTAAAAAATGTAAAATGCTAAAAAATGTAAAATGTCAAAAGAGTATCAAACGTCATAAGAGTATCAAATGTAAAAAAGTGTCAAATGTGAAAAAAGTGTCATGTAAAAAAGTGTTAAATGTCAAAAAAGTGTCAAATGTCAAAAGTGTAAAATGCCAAAAAAATGTAAAATGTCAAAAGATTATCAAATGTCAAAAGAGTATCAAATGTAAAAAAGTGTCAAATGTGAAAAAAGTGTCATGTAAAAAAGTGTTAAATGTCAAAAAGTGTCAAATGTTAAAAAAGCGTCAAATGTCAAAAAAGTGTCAAATGTCAAAAGTGTAAAATGCCAAAAAAATGTAAAATGTCAAAAGATTATCAAATGTCAAAAGAGTATCAAACGTCATAAAAGTATCAAATGTAAAAAAGTGTCATGTAAAAAAGTATCAACTGCCAAAAAGTGTCAAATGTCATAAAAGTGTCAATGTCAAAAAAGTGTCAAATATCAATAGTGTAAAATGCCAAAAAATTTAAATGTCAAAAGACTATCAAATGTAAAAAACTGTCGAATGTCAAAAAATTGTCAAATGTAAAAAAGTGTAAAACGCCAAAAAATGTAAAATGTCAAAAGAGTATCAAATGTAAAAAACTGTCGAATGTCAAAAAATTGTCAAATGTAAAAAAGTGTAAAACGCCAAAAAATGTAAAATGTCAAAAGAGTATCAAATGTCAAAAAAGTATCAAATTTAAAAAACTGTCAAATGTCAAAAAAGTGTCAAATCTAAAAAAGTATCAAATGTCAAAAAGTGGCAAATGTCAAAAAAGTGTTTGTTTGTTGTTGTTAATTTTAACGTCTCTTTTCTGACCTAATGGCCTAAACTGGACGGGACCTATAGCTTATCGTAGGCTCAGAACCACGGTCTCAATCACCTTAAACCCAGGACTATGCCTTTGTCATGCAGGTTATCTACCGACTAACAAGTGTGTAATTGTGTCACCAACCCCTATCAGTTCCACGAGATATCCGATCTCATCCGGCCTGTCCGGCGTGAATGAAACTGCGTAAGACACAAATACCTTTTTGCACTTGCCAAAATCTTATCTGACTTTAATTCCACTTGAATGCGGCAGGATTCGAACCTACTTTCCGAACACTGACCAAGCTGAATTGGCAGACGCCTTACCAAGTAGGCCACCGTGTCCGATCAAAAAAGTGGTAAATCTAAAAAAAGTGTCAAATGTCAAAAAAGTGTCAAATGTCAAAAATTGAAAAAGCCAAAAAATGTAAAATGTCAAAAGAGTATCCAATGTCAAAAAGTATCAAATGCCAAAAAGTGTCAAACGTCAAAAAACGAGCGTTAAACAGAGATTACTAACCGCAAAAAAAATATATCTACCCACCAAATAATAGGTAAGTATTCATTTTTGCCCAATCTCTACCTTCATGTAGTGATTTGAATTACAAAAACAATTATTATTAAAAAAAAAACATTTACGTATACCCATTTTATCCCAATATTTACCTGCCTACTAAAAATGTAAATTTGTGAAGCTTATTGATTGCCCGGGGATTAAATGCGATGTGTACCTACTTTGAAACACAAAAAAAAATATAAATCTATCGAACTGCTTGCGATTTGTATTGGAATTATCTCGTGTACCGATTCGGGGAGAATCGCACGGCAAAATAAATTCCAAAAGGGGATCATCCTAGTCTGAATACCTACAACACTGTTAACAAAAAAAAGCGTGGATTAACTATATAAAAAAGGCAAGTATTTACGTAAAAAAGATGGATGGCTTGATTTTGACCGATAAAATAGTTGTTACTGGTTAATAGATAACAGGTTAGATCAGCTTTTAAAGAAGTCAAATCAGATTTAGAATATATCTGATCTAACCGGTTAAAAGGTTAAAACGACAATTAACATTAGAATATTAAAAGAGGAACAAGTGTGGAGGGGTTATTCCCAACTGACCCGTTAGCTACTCAGGTTTTATAGTGATGTAGAACTTAATTTCACGGGGGATGAAAAAGGTTATAATGCAATGTAATAAGTTATATTTTGACCCATTTATTATTATCGGCACGAGTAGGGATTGCCTTACTAGGGCATGGGAAAATTCCATATCTCAATAGCATTGTAGGCCACGCCTCTTTCAAGATGGCTGCGCGTCACGCTGTGCGCCATTTTTTATCCAAATTACAGTTGTATGTCGGAACCTGTAATCTACGTAGCGCCACCTGTCAATGAGTGTCTGTCAACAATACAGGTTTACCAACAATACATGGTTGCCAAGAGTACAGGTTTGTCAACATAGGAAAATGGGGGCATCAACGCCACCTGAGTGTCGGAACCTCTCGTAGGAAACTGTAATTGCCAGCATGGTTGCCAACAATACAGGTTTACCAACAATACAGGGTTGCCAAGATTACAGGTTTGTCAACATGGGAAAATGTCCACCTGAGTGTCGGAACCTCTCGTAGGAAACTGTAATTGCCAGCATGGTTGCCAACAATACAGGGTTACCAACAATACAGGGTTGCCAACAATACAGGTTTGCCAACATGGGCAAATGGGGAATCAGCGCCACCTGAGTGTCGGAATCTGTCAACAATGTTACCAACTCAACACAATACAGGTTTGCCAACATGGGGATGGGGGAATCAGCGCCACAACTGTGGAAAACGCTGCGTACGAGACTTACGGGGTGTTGTAAACAAAACGTTAACTTATCTGGGTTTCTGAGAAGAAGTAGAACCGGTTCACGATGAGAGTGAGCGTGAGTTTTAGTGATGCTGGTTCACCACGCGTCCTCTTTTGCGCATGATTTTTCTTTACGTAAAAATCCCATTAATCCCGTTTATCCCATTGAAATCGAACCAATAAACAAAGTTAGACGCTACGGCCCATCTGGAAACGTTTTGTATACGTATGGGGGTTCCCTATTTCGAAAATCTATTGATATAGGAAATTTTTCCATGCCCTAGTAAGGCAATCCCTACTGGCACAAACAAAAGTTTCAAATATAGGTTGTAAGAGTTGCGAGTGACTTTCTCCTTTCTAAAATTCTGTACATGTTTCCCTTTTGTCAGTTCTCAAAATTAATTCAAAAAAACTTATAATCCAGTGATTAGAGGGGGTTACCTTACAAACGGCCCGGTAGTTTTAAATTTTTGAACGAATTGAGACTTTACTTCAAGCCGCTGAAAAAAGGACAAGAAAAGACCATCTGCAAATCTTAGCGGGGAAAGAAAAAATAACAGTTCACAGCACATGCCAAAAAAATATTGCAATAAGGCTATGATTGCCGCCCATATACGCCGTGTAAGTAGCGGGATAGATGATTCGGTCCACCAGCCATTAACGAGCTCTAGAAGGCCTATTATGCTCAGGTCAGTTGTGAAATGTTTTCACTTCAAGGCTCATTGCTGCCTTTGTGGGGAACAAATAACTGCCAATTTTTTGGAAAAAGAAAACGAAACACTTTCCATATGTGTGTGGCTTTAGTAAGGCGTCCCTAAAGTGGTCCGCCCTTTGCAAATTCTGTGCTGGCCAAGAATATAATAACAGGATTGAAGTCATCGTCGACGGTGAAGACGACGCCGATCTAGTAACTTACCTAGTTGACGAAAATTAAGAACGCGACTTCATTAACTCACCCCCTACGAAACGTGCGAAGCTATAAATTTGTTTTCTTTTTAGTTTCTAATAACCTTCGATTGATGTATGATTATGATTGCCTTTTGTTTATACTTTGTTTAAATAAATGAATCTTTAAAAATGTATCTGCTGTGTTTTTGGGTTATTTGAAATTGAATAGTACCTGCCTCACGAGCCTTACGCTGTAACTCCAAATTTCCGCCAAAACTGGAAAATAATTAGTGAATTTTTCTTAATACAATGTGGATGAGTCACAATAGCAATATTCCGTTGTTTTAACTTTTACTTTTACCCCCATCCCATCCAGTTGGATGTACATGAGTTTTGTAGGTAATTAAATTCCCTACAAATTTTATTCGGATACTTGTTTTCCTTGAATAGGCCATAACTGAATTACAGCGTTCTAAAATTATAAGTTTGATAAGTAAATATCCGTTTTAGAAACAAATTTAATTCTCTACAATATTGTATTGAACTCTTTTCTACCTAGAATGCACCTAAACGAAGATATAAGCGAGAATCTGAAGAAATTGCCGATTTTTTCGGTTTTTTCAATATGGCGGCGGGCGCGGAGGGGGAGGAATTGTGCATTTTCATTTTAAACACTAACTTTACACAATTTAGAACTACCGGAGCGTTTGTAAGGTAACCCCCTCTATTCACTGGATTATTAAAGGGATACGAAGAAGAGAGTGACATCTTGACCAGAATCAGTCAAAAAACTTTGCAAGTCCTAATGCAAGTTGGGAATTGTTTGCTTTGTAAAGAAATTTTAAGCTTCATTTTTTAGTTTTACTGATAGAGCGCATTTGCTTGTCTAGAAATTTTGTACCATATTTTGATCGTGTGCTTTTTTGAAATGGCACCTCTGCATCATGAAGTGCATTCTTCTTTCCAAGTGTTGAAAAAAAAATTCATATCTTGCACAGAAAGCATCCGAACTATATGAATTTCAGTACCCGGAGGTGTTTTGGGTCGCTTAACCTGAATATGATGGACAGATGAGCCCCCGGTCGTACCTGAAGGTCAGGATGGCGCCAGGGACGTCATTACCTGACGTTTACATATCAAAAATCGATCGAATATCTTTACCCTGGAGTTTTTCGGGTCTCTCGTCCCAGATCGAAACACTATTATGGAGAACTTGTTTTATTAATAATATATTGACTAGCATTCATTAAAGCAATGTTAGACAGTTTTACGACAAAATTTCAGTAAAACTCCTGGAGATGACGTTTTTAGCCAGGTCACGTGCACCAGGTACTCCGGAGGTCGATGTCGATGTCAGATCTGGGACGAGCGACACGAAAAACCTCCGGGTGAGGTGTTTCGACGATTGATTTAGTAAGTAATTTCAGTAAACCTCCAGGAGATGACGCATTTAACCAGGTTGCGTGCAGCAGGACCTCCGGAGGACGATGTCGATGTCAGGTCTGGGACGAGCGACCCGAAAAATCTTCGGGTGAGGTATTTCGAACGATTTAGTAAGTAATTTCAGTAAAACTTCATGTGTTTAGCCAGGTAGCTCGCACCAGGTCACCCGGATGACGATTTCGATGTCAAAACTGGGACGAGCGACCCGAAAAACCCCCGGGTAAAGAGATTCGATCGATTTTTGATGAGTTTACAGGGAACTCCAGGTGATGACGTTCCTGGTACCGTTCTGACCTCCAGGTACATCGGGGGCTCATTTAGCCATCATATTCAGGTTAAGCAACCCAAAACACCCCCGGGTACTGAAATTCGTATGGTTTTTTCTTCAACACTTAGAAGAAGAATGCACTTCTTGATGCAGCGGTGAAATTTCAAAAAAGTACATGATCAAAATACCGGTCTTAGGATCTTAGGATAACGAATATATAGTCAGACCTAATTGTTTTTCTTTGTCGATGTTTTGAAATAAAGAAAATAACTATTTTTGAAATGAAACATCCGCAATAAAAATTCATATAAAGTTTAACAATAGCAAATCGATTCATGAAAAATGCATCTATCCGTTAGGATTTGCGTAAATCGGAGTTTACTATCTACATTGTGGATTACTATCAATTTTGAAGCCGATATTTGAATTTTATGAGCCCCAGCTTTTTTACTGCCAGTTGTTTTCAATATACTTCAAAGATAAAACGAATTTTATATTTAAAGTTTAAGACGATGTTTCAAATTTTTTAATTTAAAAGTCTTTGATGCATTTTGTAGTTTTTCATTAAGGAAAAACGTAAAATATTAATTTTCTTGGACTTTTCATTTTAACGATGGCTTATTGTCATTTTTTTTACATTTATTTAACTTTTATATGTTTGTTACATTTTCTAGGACATTTCATTTTCTTTATAGTTTAACTAGTTTCAATTGTAGAACAAAATGTATCCAGCTTTATACAAGGATCATTTAAAAAATTATGAATATATATATATAGGTAAATAAAGTACAGAGCCTATGCGAAATTTTGGGACAAAATATAACGATCTACCTGTATAAATTTATGTTTTGCTACACCCTCATTTAGTCAAAGCGGACTTGGTTGACGTGTGTCAGTATGAAGAATTAACCAATTAGAACAAAGCTCGTCGCTTAGAGAGTCATTCGACTGGCTAAGTTAAGCGACAAAAACTAAAAAACATACCACACTTTACAAAAAAAATTAATCATTCACAAAATGGTACGGAAGAAAAAATATTTTTTTGTGGATTCATCTGAGAAAAAAATGCGTTTTAAAAGGGTTTCTTATGAAAACGGATGTATAAGTTTAAGGTAAAATGTTAATGAAGTTGTGCAAAAATTTTTGGAGGAATCGAACAAACTGTTTTTCCTCCTATTAATACCGAATTACCATCTGCTCTATGAAAACAAATAGATATACATAAATAATTTAGACAAAGAGGGGTATCTTATACCTATAGCAAGGTCGATCTTTACGGCCAAATATGAAAATTATTACTTAGGTACTTTGAAAGGAATAAAAATGGTTTCCTTGAGAATTTGCGACATCTATGATCGAGGAAATTTAAAACACTGCTGAATAAAGTTGAAAACTATCGTCGACCACTCAACCAAAACACAATTTTAACACCTGATGATGCCAACATAGTTGGCGAAACGCGCGTAGAGTGTGTTAAAATTGTGTTTTGGTTGAGAGGTCGACGATAGTTTTCAACTTAGTTGATAAACCAAAGGTTCCAATTTCCCAATTTAACTGCTGAATAAAGTTAAAAATAGAGATATTTTTTCTACATCCAACTTATTTAATCATTTTTCCCCCTCCTAGGATAGGACCAACAATGACGAAATCCATCTATACGTGCCACGAGTTATTCTCGGTTAAAGATATTCCTTCGTGGGATTATGTAATCCGCTTTGGATGCCGGCTAACCACAGTTAAGTGGGGTGTGGATTGATATATGTTGTTAATTAAAAATAAAAATGGGCGCCAGGAGATTGTTTTACCCTCATCCAAAATATAGTCAACTTAGTCACTCAACCTCCAGAATGGATCTAAATTGAGCCCACTAAAAAAAAATAAACTACGTCGCAACCAATAATTTGCTTATCTTAGTTTGAGCCAAGACTATTTGTGACTATTAGTAAATGAAAGAAAAGTAACTAATTACTAAATAACTATTTAATGTTTTCACTTAGCAAAATTGCACAGGTCAAAAAAAATAAAAAGAAAAAGGAATCCAAGGGATCCCACTAAAATTGCGCTAGTTGAAAAAACGATTAAATTAATTAAATTAATTAATTAATTAATTAAATGACGAACAATAGGGGTGTTACACCGTCCGCGAGAGCTCTCAAGGTCGTTGGAATTGGGCGTAAAAAAATACCACTCGCCCCTATAAGTCGCTTACAAAATCCCAAAAATTTAGAGAAAATATATGAAAATACTAATTTAGAGACCTGTAAAAATTACTAATTAACAAATAATGTACTTGCGGTTGTTCCTAAATTAAATAGCGGCAACTTGCAGCTACTAACTCGTCAGGTCAGGTCAGCTCAATACGAAAATCTGGTTAACACTCTGCCCAACACGAGAATGTGGTCAACACTCCGCCCAACACGAGAAGGTGGTTAACAATCGCCCAATACGAGAAGGTGGTTAACAATCAGCCCAACACGAGAACCCTAAAATAATATACATTAAACCCCTAATCGAATACCCCTCGGCCCAGAAAGAAATTTACAAACTCTAACAGTTTATACAATAAAAACATTTAAATATCTCAACATACCCTTTTATACAGTGAAGGGGAATTCTCGGCAAATCAGGAACTTTCCTGACAGATGCTTCCGTGGAAGGTGAATCCTCGGAGAATCAAATCGTCTCCCGGGGAGGTACTATCCCTATAATATTAATAGGCCTTACCCACTTGCCAAATAACATAATACTCGACTTTCATGAAAAACGCCTTACCTGACAAAAATGGCGTCGTTACGAACGTAGCTTGGTTCGGTACAAAATATCAATTCCTCTTCAAGAGATTCAGACCAGGGTAAACACACCAAATCAAATAGGCACCCTGCAAGTCTAACAATACGGGAATCGCTCGTCTATCCCAATCAATGGTACGAAATAATCTTCATAAAACACCGGGCGATTCCTTAAAATTTTGACTAAACCACGATATACTTATCTCCCAACAAGAAAGAAAAACAAAGCCGGTCCGAAATTTCCTTCGAAATCATTCTAGAACGAATTCCACCACGCAAGTCCAGAAAGAGATTCACCTATTAATCGCCACGGGTCACTGAAAACGACTGCGACTTGACCAACCATATAACAGGTGACTGGCTAACACAGCCGTACAGTACCTCAAATTTAACAGACGAAATGACCGAAACGACAGATGGAAACATGACATCGAGAAATTAGACATAAACAACAAACTATTTTGATAGATATACTTTATATGAAACTAAATAACTCCTTCAAATGAATATAAAGTGAGTCAAAAAAAAACTTGAGGCTATCTTATGTGATATATGGTTCCTAAATAATATAATCCGATCCCGACAGTGGCTCACATCTACAAGGTATGGAAAACTAATTAATGTAGTAAGGTCTTAATACCGAATTTAGACGTTACATACGTTTGGACCAACACAAAAATATGTTTATTTTTAAGTCCATAAGGTTGACTGATTATACCTTTATACAGACAACGATGATTATTATTGATTTGGTGGTATTCTTTTTTGAAATTCTCTGCAAGAGGAATTTTGGACTTTATCTGTAGTTCACGAGGTAGTTATTCAATTTGTTCACATAATTTCTTTTTCAACAGAAAATAGTGAATTTTTTATACCATAGATTAAAAAATAGTAGGGAACACTCATTGTTTGGTTTTTGTGCACCGAACAGTGTTTTCTAACGGGCCCTTCTGGCAAGAATTTTGTTGGCGACTTCCTCTCAGTCCCAAAAGTGGCGATAAATTTTAAAGTCAGCAAAATATACATTTCTCGTAAATTTCTTGAATATTTATGTTCGCACGAAACAAACAAAAACGATTTCGGCATCCATTTAATGACAATATATTTTTTAATACCGTTTAACATTTTTTCGGAACTTTTTTCTCTTTAAAATAATTTTGACTTTTCAGGGCGCTTTCAAAAGTATAAAGATTACTTCTGTTATCAATATCAGAAACAAAAATAGTTCCACAATTTATAAAATCAGAAAACTTTTTTTACTAAATCTCATTTTTGACAAAACGTTGCACTCTGAGTCTGATTTTCAAACGTACTCTGTAATCACAATCAAAATGTCTAGTTCGTTAAATTTCATGATAAATGAAATGTTTGTAGGGGAAAGCGGGGCAATGTGTTAATTTTACGTCCTAATCTAATACCAAAATACAATTGGCGAGAACACTAATTTTTGGAAAAAATACCACTACTCGCATTGCGACGACTCAAGTTGAAAACTATTTTTTTCGATTTTTTAGTTAAAGTAGTTCTTTTTTAAAAAAATCCCGAAAAAATAGTCCCGTTCAAACACGACGAAAGAAGAGCGGGAAATTAAGTCTTTGGCCAATCACTGAGAGTGCTCGAAGGCTGATCGAAAATTGTCGAGTATATGAAATAGTGCGAAGCAGGAAACAATCTGAATATCAAAATGGTTACAGCGTTTCCAAACATTCTATTTGAATTTCTCAACTTTATAAGCAGATATTAGATTTCAGTTATTCACAAATTAATGTTATTTGAAATGAATTGAATATATATATATGGAACTCGTAATTCCAAAATGTATATCGATTTCAATTTTTGTTTTCGGAAACTCGAAGTGATATTTATTTGGTAATCCCGTGAAATATTAAAAACGGCAACAATGAAATGAGCAATTAATAGCACTTGTGACGTCAGGCATCGAGCCTCCAAGTCGCATGTATGAATGTTCCCTGAAATTTTTTTGGTTTTTCCACAATCAAGCGGAACAATGTGTTACTTTTACGTCCTAATCTAATACCAAAATTCAATTGGTTTTTTTCACAATCGATCAAGTTCACCGAATAACGCGACAAAGTTATAAAGATTAAAAAATATCCTCTGCCCAAAAGTACGTTATTATATTATCGCTAGAATCTTATTAGAACAGCAAAGTATGTCCTGTCAGAGTGAAATAATATGAAATTCAACTGATATGTGAGCGGCGACTCAGCCGAGAGATCACTTACGTTGATAACCAAGCGTCAAAAGATATTAAAATTAACAAAAAATCCAATCTGGCTGGTGAACGAAATAATTTTGCATAGGGGTCGATTGGCCTGGTTGGCGTTACCACACTGAGATCTTTTGTGTATACCTTACATCTATCTTTTAGTCCAATAGATCTAGGCTTCTGAGAAAGCCTATTATCTGTTTTGGAGCTAGGTCTGTAACCTGACCAGGCTCTAGGAAGACTTGTTCCAGGTAGTTAAGGCGTTGGCGAGTTAGGCATTTTCCAAGCTGAAATCTACGCCATCGGAAAATTCAATATAGAACGAAATTTTCGCAGACAAGAGATCATCATCATTATGTCAGACAGCCAAGCAGCAATTAATGCTCGGACTCGACTCGACTTCAAGATGGTTTGGGAGCGCCTAGAGAAACTAAGTGAGGAAATATCAACACTGATACCCCCTATGGGTTCCAGGACATGCTGGAGTGGAGGGTAATAACAGCAGACGTACTCGCAAACAAAGGGGCTGAAACACCATTTCTGGGACCTGAACCATTCTGCGGAATAAGCACCAGCACAATAATTGATGAACTTAAAAAGGAGGAAATAACAAAAGATCCCAATACTGGATAGGGCTATAAGGAATAAGGCCACGACACTACTGGGAAACTACAACCAGAAGAAATCAGACGACTGCACCAGCAAAAGTAAAAATAAGCTCAGAATGCTAACGGGAATCCTAACAGGGAACTGCCACTTGAGAGGGCACCTAAAGAAACTATTCACTCATAATGCATAACCATGCAAAATCCGAGGATACGATACCTCACAGAATCTCAAATAGAAGAAGGAGGTCTACCTAAGCTACATTCCGAATTTGTTGAAAGCAGTAGGACTGTAGGAACTGCTCTAATCGTTGAGACACCCTTAACGGCTGGGCAATAGATCTTACAGGTCGCAGTGTATCGATAAACCCACCAAACAGAATAGAACAACAGCAATCTTATTTCCGACAATTCCTTTATGCCCTGGTACGCATAACAAAGTTACTTTGTTGTGACTACCCAGTTGCCTAAGGGATTGTTTGCAGTTCCAAACTGTTTTAAACTCAGAAGTGGTGGACTTTAGAGCCCTTAAAGCAGCTTGGCTATCAGTTAAATAATCTAGGGTAGATGTTGTGCCACATAGAGGTTATGCGAGCATAGTCCAAGCATTTTTAAATTAATTCTCGCCTAATTTGCCGCAATAAATTTTATATTACGAAAATAGTCGTCAATCCCCCACACAAGCTCTGCTTTCTGGAGTTCACTCGTAAGTGGGTGAATTGAAGGGCATATATTATTATTATAAGGGATTGTTTGCAGTTCCAACCTATTTTAAACTCAGAAGTGGTGGACTTTAGAGCCCTTAAAGCAGCTTGTCTATCAGTTAAATAATCTAGGGTAGATGTTGTGCCACATAGAGGTTATGCGAGCATAGTCCAAGCATTTTTAAATTAATTCTCGCCTAATTTGCCGCAATAAATTTTATATTACGAAAATAGTCGTCAATCCCCCACACAAGCTCTGCTTTCTGGAGTTCACTCGTAAGTGGGTGAATTGAAGGGCATATATTATTATTATAAGGTATCCATTTCTTTTAAAACTAAGATCCCCTTTGGTGATAACTGAGCGTATACTAGGAGTAAAAATAATTTAAAAAATATTGAACTTTCGACACAATTGCATCTAATAGGAACATAACACTTTATGATAACACGAAGATTTGTAAGTTGTCCACTCCCCCCGAGTAATAAGTACGTCGGAATCAAACCGTAGCGACATCTCAAGCGCAATTATTTAAATTTACTTTAAAATGCAGTTCGTTTAAAATTCCCGTTGCAAGCCAAAAGAAAAAGGGGCGAGAGGAAGAGAGGGCGAGGAGATTCGTGAGCCTGCAGCCGACATGTTGCCAAATTATCGTACGTGCCAGGGAAATCTTTTCTCCCGTTGAATTTATGTTTCTCTTTATTTCCTCCCGACCTATGAAGTTCTCTGCTCTCTCAGGAGAAATGCCGAGAAAAATGCTACGACAGAGGTTTATCGGTAAAAAGGACGACACATTATGAATTTTATTTTATTTTCCGGGGTTTCAGGTCAAATGTGACACATGCACAAAATCTACTAAAATCTAGGTTTTCAGGGGGCTCTATTTCATGTTTTTCTACCTAATAAATTGTTTTCTGTCTTAGATAATAGGTAAAAGGGAATTGTATGGGAAAGAAAATTATTTTTATATTATAAAAATTGTCTCATTTTTGTAGTGGCTTGGTACTTTAAATACTCTTCTCTTTAACAATCTAGTTCAATAATTCCATTGTATTTTATGGTCAAAATCCCAAGCATGTTCACATATTTTTGATTTTTCGAATTGTTTATTTTTAGTATATGACTGGTGCTCATTAAGTCTTATATGAAAAGGTCTAGATGTTTCTCCTATATAAAATTTATTACATTCGTATGGAATTTTTTTGTATTTTGAATTTCATTAAAAAGTTTTGTATTTACTATTATAGATTTTACTGTATTATTTGTTTGAAAAACTGTTTTTAAATTAAATCTTTTGCAAATCCTAATTGTTTCCTATAATTTTGGAATATAAGGGATTTTTACTATGTTTGAATGAAGTATTGGGCGATTTAAGAGCAATCCGGGGCTCTTGTGAAAAGCAAATTTCACTTCTATTTTATGAGGATTTTCTAACATAAAATTGTATTTAGATATATGCGCTCCACTGGGTACACTTGGCGATGGAATGTTTCTCGACGCTTTAAATTTCTGAAACGATGAGGCAGCACTATGCAAAGATATTTAAGAAAAGAATGGGAAAGCATATTATTTAAAAACTACTTGATATTTATTAAAACAAATGGGAGCAAAGGACCCCGCACCATTCTTATGAAAACGGGAGCACCGTCAAATTGTCTGAATTTTTGATATGTGATAGTACTTGATGTCCTGATTAATAGTGTCCATGGACCCAATTCTATCCTATGACTAGATTTCCAGTGCGTTTAAAGTTCAAGATCCCGAAATTTTAAAATGCGTACCAAAAAATTCCTGCAAAGTATTTTTAAAAGTTTCTGGCGGATATATGTAGTCAAAATACATACATACCTAATAAATAAAATCAAAATATATTTCCTTACAGGGCGATTCATGTTTCCACAGGCCTTTTTGTTCAAAGTCTGTATTTTTAACATGCAGAAATAGCCTGAAATATCGATTAAAAAAACTCACCGTCAAAGTATCTGAATATTGGATATAATGTAGAGCTTGATGTCCTCGTTCAAAATTGTAATAGTTTAAATTGGATCCTATGGCTTGTTTTCGAGAAATTAAACGATTAAACTGTAAAAATATCAATTTTTGGCAAGAGCAACTTTTAGTATTAAAAAATAAACGAAATATTGTAAACTAAATATTTTTACACACTGTATTAGATTATATTGCACCGTTATATTAATTGGAGGCAGGCTAAAAATTCATACTTACACTTGAGCTTGTAAGATGATAAAATCAACAAATCTAAAACAGCTGCCAAACAATTAAAAGGTTTATTGTTCCAATAAATAAATAAAATAGGTAGATATATTTGAGTTTTTTTTATCGAACCCATAATTCATATTTTAAGCTCGTTTTTACAACACCAATGCGTTAGAGCCCTACCGTTTTGGTTTACTTGTTATCCCCTTTTAGGAATATTTCACTGATATTTTTGGAGAATCATATGCAATTGTGGAAAATCGAATATTCCATCGAGCTTTGAAGTACCTCCTATTACACCACCCTATACATTTATTCAATAGCGTTTCTTAATTTTTACGAAAAATTCTTAACATGAAAATTATATTTTTCATCTGTAGTTTATTAAATCCAATAAATAATTGAATAATCTGAAAAAATACAGTGTAAATAATTAAACAATCCACTATGTATGCGATATGAGTTTAAAGCTTTATTATGATATTAAAGCTGTTTCTATTGTTTCATTTTTTTTAATTATCAAAGTATCAAAAAAAATATACTGAGCAACCCTGTATATATACAGGATGATTGATTATTGAGACAAAGCTCAGTAGATCTGTTATAATAAAAGATACGGAAAATGTTATTTACAAAAATTGTAGGCAGCTTTAAGCTTTACATTTTAAAATTAGTTACAATGTTACAGGGTGTTTCACAACGCCCTGCCAGATCAAAGTTTTTAATGGAACGCCTGATGTATTTAAACATTTTTAAAATCTCCCCAATGAGCTGATTTCAACGATATATCACACTATCTAAGGTAAATAGTAAAGGATCTACAGCTACTCAAAAATCACATTTTTGTAAATTCTGGTGGCTGCTGTAGCTGTACGATTAACTTATTAAAAAAGTAAAAGGTAACAATTAATTATTAATTGTTTGGCAGCTGTTTTAGATTTGTTGATTTTGTCATCTTACAAGCTCAAGTGAGATCACCCTGTAAGTATGAATTTTTAGCCTACCTCCAATTAATATAACAGTGCAATATAATCTAATACAGTGTGTAAAAATATTTAGTTTACAATATTTCGTTTATTTTTTATTACTAAAAGTTGCTATTAGTAAAAACTGATATTTTTACAGTTTAATCGTTTAATTTCTCGAAAACAAGCCATAGGATCCAATTTAACCAACTACAATATTGAACGAGGACGTCACGATCTACATTATATCCAGTATTCACAAAATTTGACGGTTACTTTGTTTAACGATATTTCAGGCTATTTCTGCATGTTAAAAATACATACTTTGAACAAAAAGTCCTGTGGAAACATGAATAGTCCTGTAAGGAAATATATTTTTATTTATTTATTACATATGTATTTTGACTACATATACCAGCCAGAAACTTTTAAAAATATTTTGCACGGACTTTTTGGTACACATTTTAAAATTTCGAGATCTTGAACTTTAACGCCCTGTATATCGAAATCTATCCATAGGATAGGATTGGGCCCCTGGACACTATTGATCAGGATATCAAGTACTATCACATATTAAAAATTCAGACAATTTGACGGTGCTCCAGTTTCCATAAGAATGGTGCGGGGCCCTTTTCATAGATTTAATACAGAATCGCGCGGTCCCTTCTTTTTGTGATTTTCCATTTAAAATTAACAAAATAAATACTTTTCGAGGGTTTACAAAAAATCAAGGGGTCTCCACCCTTAGTTTTGTAATTATTAGTATTTCTTGAAAATTTCACAAAAATCAGACTAAAACTGAAGGGATAGTATCATAAGTTTTTTATCTTTTTCTTATGACAATATTATTATGAAAACTTCATTTATAATGAAGTATAAATTCTCTTATAATAAGCAAATGCGAAATGCGCTATCCATTTAAAATCGTACCAAGAAACGTCACAAAAATATGTTGGCAACAGATTTTGCACCTTAAATTTCAAAATCTATTTCTCTGTTCCATGTTGTTGTCATATTTTGTGATATTATCCAGTGATCTGTTTCTATAGTAAATTATTATTATATCTTTTGTTATATCAATTTTTTTTAGGACTATAGAATTAAAAGTCTAAATGTTAAATTAAAAACTTTTTTGACCTAAATAAGTGGTTTTAATATCCTGAGAGAAGAGTATTTAAAAATTGCCTCATCGCATAATTCAATTTTTTACAATAATCCGGTCAAACCTTTAAAAATATGTAGGAAATAGTAAATGATTATCAAGTACTTTCTACATAAAATCCTCTATTTTCTTTAATGCCTTTTTACCAATAAAAATCTTGCTTTAAATAAAAGTAATCAGGTTCTATTGAATCAACATCTCTCATTAAAAAGCTGTATTATGCGCCATAAAATTTATGCTAGCTATTAAATCTGCAGCGTTGAAAAAAAAGGACTCAACAATTATACTATTCGCTTTTTCGCTTGTTCGAAATAACAGATATTGAAAAATTACCAATTGCAGTTTTCTATAGATAATTTTATTTAACTATTTTAAGGACAACAAACGTGCAGTTATTTTAAATCAACAGCTATAAATCTTTAATATTTGAAAGAGACATAAAGAAAATATATATAAATCAAACGTTAAAGACCGCATTTTAAAATATTGAGTAGTTTTGAAGTGACGGAGTGTCCAAAGTTGAAGTTTGGATTTTTGTTGGTTTTCTAAACTTGTAACGGTCTCATTTTTGCCCCAGAACTAATGTTATTTTTGGATGCCACTGGTATCTATTTTTGGTTTTTATGAGAAGTTGTTTGACAACGGTCAGTGACTGACACGACTCATGCTGACGTTCGGAATTGATGACACCATTTTAGTTTTAAGTGATTCCAGAATTTGTAAAAGGAACGTTGGCTAGAAGTTCTTTTGTATTCTGGTTTCCATTTTTTGTATAATGGAATTCGACTGAAAGATCGGTAAGTAACACACAACGATTTTGGACGTACGGTAAAAAGTCGTGACCTCCACATCCCTTTAGTTGCGTGAAGAAACTCATGGTACTTTTCACACAGCATGACGATATTTTGCCGTTGATGGAAAATATCAAAGTAATGTGGACGTACGACTTTTTACCGTACGTCCACATTCCTTTAGTGCCTTGAAGAAATACATGGGACTTTTCACACAGCACGGCACAATATTTTGCCGTCGACGGCATTTCTTCAAAGGAATGTGGACGTACGACTTTTTACCGTACGTCCAAAATCGTTATGTGTGTCCGCAGCGTAATGCAGATTTCATTTTCGAGTTCCTAGTATGATTGGTCCAAAAGGTCAGCTGTCTAATGCCTAATTTCCTATTTTTTGATGGAAATTCCGTCATGCGCGGAGTTGGTAGACATCTTGTCACAAAAACAAAATCTTCGGTTTTGGGGAATCAGTAGAGTCCATTCCTAGCGAGCAAATTGTGGGCGATATTTTGGATTGTAGAGTACTGTGAGAGGTAGTTTCAGTATTGGCTCTTACCGTATGATACTGTTGAACTCTGGTTTCCTGTGTGGACCATACTTTGAGATAATTGGCTACAAATTACTCCAACAAGAAGTCAAACGGTTTGATTTATTTTAATTTATTATAGGTTCAGGCTGACTCAAGGTTCACTTTACTTTAGCCTACCGATCAGAGTTTATGCAACGCAAAATGACACATAAACTACTTAGTTAAATTTTTACTAGCGGTTCACTAGCGTTTATGCAACTGGCCCTTTTAGGGAGGTAACTTTTAGTTACCTTAATCTCATTCAGCTAAATGAGAGCGTCATTTACTTTTCTCATTGACGTTTAATCTCCGTTTGTAATTGTTGTTACACCATACCTTTTCTAATGTTTTGGTAATTTGCCATAGAGCAAAAATTGTATTGAACCTTTTTTAATTTACGTTACATACCTTTATATGAAATGATTCATTTGTTTTGGGAGTTAGGTTATTTGATTATCAATAAATCGATGGTATATTGGAGTTTTGTCTTCACATTTACCCTTTTGTCAATTTTCAGAGGTAAATAAGGTCTGTAAAAGTAATGTAAATCAATTGGCGCAACCCGAGTATTTAGAAAGTTTTAAAAGTAAGTTTCGATCACTGTTATAATTTGGATTCACGACCGTATCCTCTACAGAGCTACGCCGATAGGCATAAATTTGAGATCGACAACCCACCATTTCATGTAGCCCTATATTGTTCTTATAGTTGTTAGAGGGCGATAGAAACTAGGTGTACAATGTACGTTCGTTCGTAATACCTCGAATTATTATATTTATGGAATCTAATCCCGTAAGAAAAAATGGTGTATAGTCAAAGCCTGTGAATTATTTAGTATGCAGGGTGTGGCAATTAAACCGTCAGATACAAAGATTTGAAGAACATAAGGTATTTGCAAACCGAAAATTGGAATGTGGAGGTTTGAGAGTTATTTAATGGAAATATTAGAATCCTTTGGCTCCTTCCACTTGTTGTTTATAACTTCTTTTTTTTTAATGGGATCTATACATGGAAAACATTAAAACCCGATCTATATTGTTAAGTACTATCTTCTGTGTAAAAGAGAAAAATTACTTTTGTTCAATATTTAATTTCGTTAATTTTTTATTTTCTATGAATTTTAGTTTTAGTACATAACCTATTAAATTACTATTGATTTTAGAGATTTAATAAATAGAACAGTTTTAAAATTTTGCTAGGTCTTTTTGTTTATTGCATTCTGTCGTAATTTCAGACCGAATGTAATTATTTGTTATTGATGGTTTTATTGGGCGCCATCTACTTTTCAGTAGAAAAATTGAGTCCTAATCCAGGTAATGCTTCAGCTATTGGCCGCGTGATTGTAAAAATCGATAATAACGACTCAGTAAATATGAAAACATTTATTAATAATTATAAAAAATGACGGTTAACCTTTTAGTTTATGTGAGAATAAGAATTATTTATAAAATCAACAAATAATACAAATCTTATAATTATTCTCTTACCTTATTAATTAGAGTATAATCTAACCTAATTAAATAAAATACTTGTGACCTTTTTTTATTTTGAAATGTTTTGAAATATCGATATTTAATATTGTGAATTGGTACCTTTAATACGACTTAGATTTTATTTCTAATTCTGGTTACTTTCCTAGTCAATTCAATGGGATGGATGCAATATCTTCCAGGAATCAAAATCAGGAACAGGATAAATCAATACAGGATACAGCTGGATCTGGATAGTTTAACAGGAATAAAGATGAAACAAATATCGGACTTCTTCTCTTGATTTAACTTTAAGTTTCTTGATTTACAAAAATATAACCTCACTTAATTTGACAGGCAAATTTCTTTTAATTTTTATGTTCAATCAGTATTGCTTTGATTTTAAATTTCTTTTGTTTTTATTGCGAGCACCGAAGTGAACAGTTCAAGAGATTTTAATCAAAAGCCTCGCTTGACAGCGAGAAGTAGTTTTTATAAACCATCATATCACGGCTCTCTAGATTAAAGTTTAACAGTTTTTTACTTAAAATTTTTTATAAAATTCAAAAATTATCAATTTTTATACAATTTTTGTTTATTACCAAATCATTCTCGAGACAAAAAGAATGATTTTGATATAATTTATTTACAATTCCTACTTATATTAAATTTACACACTTTTTAAGTTCGTCATAATGGATTTCTAAAATTCTATACAACTTTATTATTACTGCCTTTTTTACAGTAATTCTTTGATTTTAGAAGTCCCAACACTTTATTTTGCCGATTTATTGTATTTCCCCTGAATTTAAATTAATCATATTGATACATCATGATATTGACTTTTGAGGTTAAGTTTAAAATTTCTTTTTATTCAAACATCTAAAATAATAATGTTCTCATTGTTATTGTGATCGCAGACTTATCTGAGATTATATTATTTTAAATTTTGCTATTGAAATCTTTTCTAAATTGTTTGTAAATATCCTAAAATTGTTGGTGAAAATCTCTTATGAGATTAACGTGTTAAAATCTGACATCTGGAATTTTATATTTTCTTTTGCAATTACTACGTTAAAATTAGTTTCAAACATTATTTTCGAAATTACATTCTATCCTGTGATTTATTGAAGTAAAATGAATAGTTATTTTATGGTATTAATAAAATTATTTGTTTAATTTTTTCTCTGCGTATTGAACTTAAGTTTTGTATTCTCTTTAATTAGTTAGTCAACTTAGTCAACCGTTACAATATATTATCTAGTCCAGATATTTCTTGTGTAATATTTGTGAAATAGAATATTTTAAAACCCAACTTTACGCGTCTGTCGGCCCACGGTGCTCTCACTTCCTCCATCACCTATCAGCACTCTTTGCGGTCTCGCAAATTGAATCTTAATTGAAATTAAGTATTCGATTAAAAGGGCTCAATTAAGGGCGGCCTCGACGACACGATAGATGCGACGCTCAGCGAAGTCGTTTCGCCCCTCCTCCGCCCACCCTTCATCAGGAAATCCGAGAGAAGCTAGTGTGTAACTGCTAATTCAAAATCGATAGTCCCGAATAAATACGATTACCCGGAAATGATCATTTATATACGGCTTGGGACAAGTTCCACCCACAGCCACAAGAAATATTAATGTGACCGCTGAATTGGATTTGCTCCACTGGTGCTACCCGGCTCGAATCTACAGGGTCATTGGTTTATTTTTTATTATTTTATTAGGTATACCCTCTGAATAAATAATCCAGAAATATTCAGTGATATTCGTCCCATAAGAGTTCTTCCTGCCTTGTCAAAGGTAAAAAATCGTAAGTAATTTCAAGCGAAATGGTCAAAGACTCTCAATCTGGTTTTCGTAAGGGCTACAGCACTACCACAGTGCTATTGAACGTAACGGATTATATTTTAAGGTCCCTTGATGCGAGACTTATAACATCTCTTATACAACACGATTTTTCTAAAGGGTTTGATACGATTGACCAAATGCTATTATGCGCCAATCTGAAATATTATGGCTTCAATGAAATTTTCATGAGTCCCATCCGAAGTTCCGCTATGATCTGTTCTTGGCCCTTTAGTTTTTCTAATATACATGTCCGACATTCAGAAAGCTGTAAAATATATCAATTTACAATCGTTTGCAGACGACATCCAACTATATTATTCATTTAATCCTAAATGTATAGTTTCTTTATTTAACGGGGACTTAAATGAGATATTCAAATATTCTAATTCGCATAATCTTAAGCTTAATAATAACAAATGTACTACAATGTTTTCTCTTCAAATTTTGCTAAAACTGATATGTATAGTAACATCAGCTTTAATATTAATAATAGCCTAGTTGTCAGAGAGTTTGACCTCGCACAAAACGTGATATCGATGTATGGTAACTTCACAATTTCGAAAATAAAATCGAAAATTTGGTTTTCAAAATCAGAAATTAATATTTTTTTAAATAAAGTTAAAAATAATTTAGAAATTGATTTATATAAATTATTTAAAAAACCATTTTCAACTAATTCTGCCACATCAATGAGAGCATTTGCACTATTTTCATGAATATATTTCATGTTTATATATTATATGTCATTATTTATTTGTTTCATTCTTTTTATTTATTAATCTTAAAATCATATTTATTCAGATTTAAAAAAAATGTACATTCATATATTTTTATTTCCTTTTATAAAATTATTTTAAATTTTTTTTCTAAAATTGTTACTACTTCATTATTAATATTTTTATTTGTATTGTATTGTATATTACAATATAAAGAAAGGCACTTTATTATTATTATTATTTCTGGGAATCACACAACATTAGTCGTTATGGTTTGATTTAGGAAAAACACCTAATGCAAACCATGCACCTAAGGTGTATCTCTTTTTTCTATATTTCATAGCACTTTGCGTACTATGCGAGCGGTACTCAACACTACTGCCTTCTGCATCATCAGGAGATTGTGGCTGCCAGGGATTTCTTTTATTGCTTCACATGTTGCATTAGATGTTAGTCCTGTGGCTCCAATGATGATCGGTATGACTTTGGTTTTCATATTCCACATTCTTTGTATTTCTATTTGTAGGTCTTTATATTTGAGTTTCTTTTCAGCCTTCTTCTGTGTTATGTTATAATCTGACGGAACAGCTACGTCTATAAGGAGGCATGAGCTGTTTTTCTTATCCTTTACGATGATGTCTGGCTTATTTACTATTATTTGTCGGTCGGTTTGTACTTGGGTGTCCCATATTATTGTGACGTCTGGAGTGTCAATGACAGCATCTGGACTGTGTAGGTACGATTTATCAAGTACATCTATATTATATTCCATGCATATATTCCAATGCAGTAGAGAAACTACTTTATTGTGGCGGTCTTTGCTAAGATTGGGCATTCCGATACTACATGATGTATGGTCTCATTTATAAATCCGACAAAGTCTACATTTTGGGTCCTTGCCGGAGGATTTCATGATTTTGGCCTTCGTGTAGTTCGTAGTGATTGCCTCTTCCTGACAAGCTGTTATTAGTGCTTCTGTTTCGGATTTAAGATTTGCAGTAGTAAGCCATTTCCATGATTGATTTTTGTTTATAGTTCCTAATATCTGGTCACCGAGCTTCGCTCTTAATATTCAAATCTACATTTTTAAGCAGCCCAATGAGTATATAATTTAAGTATATTTATAACCTGACAAATTATTAATTAATTCGCGAAAATCACGGAGTGGGCGACATCTACTTGAACTACTCAAAGGGAAATAAATAAAAAGTTGATTGGCGATTGGCTTGAAAGTAGGCGGGAAAATTAAAAAAGCTGTCAGTGTTAATTTTCAATTGGATACAGCTGTTGTTGACGTTTATCAACTGCTTGTCACAAAGGTTAGTTAAATGCATTAAATTTTAATACATCTGATCGGCCTAATATAGTTTTTGTCTAGATTGAATCTTGTATCCATGGTTATTACCTGTTTTTTTGACAGATAAGTCAGACTTTATTTATTCATAGCCGTATCGTATGTATTTTAATTGATTAGGAATTTTGTATTACCTAATATATATTTCAAAATGGCTTCATTCTAAAAATATTATCAGTCCTCCTATATCCTTGAAGGCAGAATTATTAGTAATAGCAAGGCAACATAAAAACAAATTCAAAAAATATATTATAGATGAGATGGCCAGAGAAAAAGGAATTAAAATTCTCAGATTGCCTCCGAACCACTCAGAGTTAAATTCCATTGAACTGATCTGGTCACAATTATTAAAAGGTTATGTTTCTCAAAACAAAACATTTAAATTTCCTGATGTGCGAAATTTGTTTTTGAAGGCAGTTTCAGATGTAAATAGAGAACATTGGAAAAGATGCATTGATCATGTTAAAAAGGTTGAAAATTCATTTAGGAAAGTGGATATATCAATGGAAAATTTAATAGAACCTATAATAATAAACCTCGAAAAAGACAATTATAGTGATACGAGTAGTTTTAGTGAAGACAGTGACTTTTAAAGATAGTTCTTGAACTAACTTTTTTTTTAATCTTTGAGTTTAGGTATGTACTGAAGCGTTACTTTTAATGCCAAGAGATTAAAAAAAGTTTAATCCCAACATATAATCCTCCTTGTTATTTATTGGTTAAATTTAATTCGTTCAATGTTAAAGTGTCAGATGCATAAAGTTTATTTTTATTTTTTGTAAATAATATAACTTCAAAATTTAATCTACGAAGTGCGTATATATATTTTATATGCTTTGACCTTATTTATATTATAGAAACTTATTTTGCAAAGTACGCCTATGGAATGTGACGTTATATCCCCACTTTTACTGTACTCATCTATCCTTTATAGTATATATTACTATAGAAACAAGTTATTATTATGTGCCGTTGCTAGGAAATAAAACTAAAAGCTTAACTTTTTTTGTAAATATCTCTCACACACATGAGACCTACATTTTTTGCCGATTTAGATAGGAATTAGTCTATCCTGAAAGTTTCATTGAATTCTGACGAGTGGATTTCGAGATCCTCTGGACACACATACATACATACATACAAACCTTGCTCGTTTAATAGTATTTGATATCTACTTCCTTTACGATTTGGCCATGCATCGTTTTTTCTCTCTATTTGTTCAATTGTTCATGTTGCTTCCTCTCTTTAGTTCTTTCCTTGATAAACTTTACTCTTTTTGTTTCAGGATTATGCGGGTTGCTTTCTTCTATTCTTTCTTTCTGCTTTGTTTCAGTGCTTTTCTTTTCAATATGTTCTTCTTGTTGTCTATAAATTATACTAAGAAATTTATCTGTTTGTTTTAGTTTAAGAGAGTTGTTGATTCCCTCAAGGGTGATTAGCTGTTTTCAAGGTTTAGCATTCCTCTTCCTCCATCTTTCCTGGGACGTAGAGTCTATCAACATCTGACTTACGGTGTAAGGCTCCATACATCGTTAGTAGTTTACGAGATTGGCGATCTAACTTTCTGGTTTCACTAAGAGTTCATTTTATTACACCATAGCTATATTGGATTACTGGTACTGCAAGAGTTGTGATGGCAGTTACTTTATTTTTATCGTTTAATTCAGTTTTTAAGATTTCTCTAGTTCTTCGGTAATATTCTTTGGTCAGTTTTATTTTCATCTTTCTATGTTGTACTCCTTCCTGTTCGTGTATACTAAGGTACTTATATACATCAAGTTGATCTAGTGCTTTGATAGTTATTGACATGTCAATTTCAATGTTCTGGCTCCTTTGAAGTTTTCCTTTTATAAAGGTGGTTTTAGCACATTTATCTAGAGCGAATTATATTTTTTTACTAGTTTTAATTGGGCCTTAATTATCATTATTATAAATATTCTCCCGCAAGCAAATTTCTAAATTTCTTATAATAAATCGCAAGTTTTTTTTTTAATTTAATGCCCATAAATTACTATATTTGTTCGCCTTGTATAATCGAACACGTCCCAGGTAAATATATCAGAAATATTAATGTAAAAGCTGGCAAAGAAATTTAGGTGACAGCGGTTTTCTCTAATATACGATCTCGTATTACTTTGGAAAAATTTATGGATTGGAGATATTAGTTGGTGGAAAAAGTTTTTCCTAAGAACTCATATAATAAGAGACCAATCTAGGTAGGGAAAAGCACTTCGGGATTTCATGGAATTACGACATTGCATGGGCGTACAGTTTTTCTGAGAACCTGTTAAGTTGTAAACTTTTCCAATTCTTCTTATTTTTTAAAACCTCTGACCTTTTAACAACGACCTTTTCCCAACGAAAATACTCACTTGACCTTAATTAATGTGTACAAATATTTAAACTGTTTAAACTTGGAGTTGCAACAAGCTTATGAAAATTATTTTTTTTAATTCGCTTTATTAACCGAACAATAATTTTTTGAAGATTCCTTGAAGGATTCAAATACGCCAGTGTATTTTGTATATCGGAATGTAAGTTTTTTTGAAGAATCAGTGATAATTTACATCGGATCAGTTGATATTCAAGCAGTGTTGTAAGTTTGTATTAATGTTAGTGTTTTTGAAGTGATTTTAGTGTCTGTCTGTGGTTGTGGTTGGTATTTATATATTGAGAACTGGCAATACTGGCGTTGCCAGGTAAAATCTGTCATAGCCATCTTAAAGTTTGACATTTTTCACAGTATAAGTATTGAGAATATTTGGACGTGCGAGCAATATTTGTGTTGTTTACAGTAACTTGAAAATTTCATCTCGGCCAAGAAATGAAATTAACTTGCGAAAATTTTCGAGCTATGATTTACTATGACTTTCGACGTGGTATACCTCAAGAACAGTGCATCAATCAACTGAATTCAACGTTTGGCGATGAAGCGCCATCCAAAGCCACTGTATATCGCTGGTACACCGAATTCAAATTTGGCTGTAATTCCCTCATGGACGAAGTTAAAGAAGGTAGTCCAAAATCGGTCGTTGTGCTGGAAAACATCGATGCTGTGGGAAAACTAATTGAAGAAGATCGTCATGTGACATATCGTGAAATCGAGACATGTTTAAGCATTAGTATGACCCAGAATCCATAAGATTTTGCACGAAAATTTGGGTGTTCGGAAGTTATGTGCGCGTTGTCCACATTTGTTGACAGATGCTCTGAAAAATGCTGGTGTCATTTGGTGCCGTATACATCATCGTCAGAGGTCATTAGTCGTGGATTTATGCATATGAACCAGAAAGAAAAAGCCAACAAAAGTTATTCGTTCTCGAAGCGTTAAGAAGCAAATGGTGGCGTGTTTCTTCAGGAAAACCGGTAATGTGGCAACTATGTCTCTTGAAAATCAAAAGACCGTTAATTAAGCGTGGTATACGACCGTTTGTTTTCCAGAAGTTTTCAGTAAATTGAAAGAAACCAATACAAGACGACGAATCATTTTGCATCACGACAATGCGAGCTCACACACATCACATGAAACAAGCGAATATTTGGACAAACAAAAGATCGAATTGATGGGTCATCCGCCTTACAGCCCCGACTTGGCACCAAACGACTTCTTCTTGTTCCCACCAATTAAAGATAAACTGCGTGGATAACGATTTTCATCGCCCGAAGAAGCGGTTGAGTCATTCAAAAAGCATTTTTTAGAGCTATCATCTTCTGACTGGACAAAGTGCTTTGAAGGGTGGTTCAATCGCATGCAAAGGTATATAGATCTTAAATGCGACTATTTTAAAAAGCAATAAAAATATTTTTTTTTAAATTAATTTCTTTGTTCTTTCTATTCTCAATACATAAAAAGCAACCCTCGTATAACACTGAATTAACCAAAGAGTCTCAGTAGAATCCCGACTTCTGTAAAAGTGTATAACCCTCTGAATGATGTCTGAGTAGAGTCAGGGAGATGGTTCAATATAGTCCCAAGCTCATTATCTCATTTATCTGCATTATTTTAATAAAATTTTTACTTTTTAAAGGAATATGGTAAATAAAGAAAAGTACATAACGCTAGTTAAAATTGATTTTATTTGTAAGAGTGCATTGGCAACTAATGTGTTTTTTATAAATATTTAGGTCATGTTAGTTTATGTTAGGTTAGATATTTTTAATAAATAAAGAAAAGTACTATACTTGTCACATTTTGACAGGTGTCACGTTTTGGAAGGTGTCATATTCTGACAGGTGTTACACTTTGACGGGCGTCACATTTTTACAGTTGCTACATATTGATAAGTGTCAAATTTTGACAGGTGTCACGTTTTGACAGATGTTACATTTTGACATGTGTCAGGTTGGGTTAGGTTAGATATATTATTTATTTACCGTATTCCGTTAAAAAGTAAAAATTTTAAGAATATTTGATGACGAAGAACAAATACTGGAAACGATTGAAAATAGAACTCAAGCCAGTTGTAGATGACTTGATTCTGAAATAGGAGTATCCCATTTTATTATTTGAGGAACTCTAAAAAAACAAGGTTTACATACTTACCAAGTTCGGAAAGTACAGGGGATGAAGAGACAAGAATTGAGTTTTGTCCGTGGATATTATAAAGAATCCCTGATATGGAAGAATTCTTGAACAATATTTTATTTACTGATGAGGATACTTTTACCCGAGATGGAATATTTAATATGCACAACCCTCATATATGGAGTGATGAAAATCCTTATGCTCTCCATGAATGCAGTTATCAGCCATCTCATCGGACCATAATCCATAATCGTCTAAATGTTATCTTTGTTTCCTCAGGTTTTATGAAGCAGTATTTCGCATGTTATATTTGACCTTATAGCGGAGAATGATGGTCGACTTTTAAGTCACGCCACTTCAGTCATATGTCAACTGTCATTGGTCAACTGGCATATGTTAACTGTCATATGTCAGCTGTCATATTAAAAAATACCAGTTACGGGTATCACATAGACCTCGCAGCTCAAATATTTGTACCCATTTCAATTAAACCCTACCCTGTGTATTATTATAGAGTAAATAATTTATCGAATAAATAGGGCGAGGAGTTGTGCGCACCTTGGCAACCGATGACCTGGCATGATTTACTTGCGGTTTCAGCTGTTCTGTCAAAAAATAAAAGTCAAGTTAGGTAAAAGAGAGCAGGAAAAATAATTTGTTTACTAAAAATAAACGTTCACTTAACACAAAGTCCTTTATATTTCTATTAAAAACGAGAACCCACTTTCTCAGCCTGTATACGTCAATTTTGCTCGACATTATAACGAAATTAAGTCTCTTTGAAGTGTGTGAATGGCTGTCATACCATTGAAATGTAGAAATTACTGTGCAAATGTTGCCGTTACTGCCTCTAATCTCGTTATATTACCGTCTTCGTACATTTTGAACTCACAATATTAAGACGTTTCGAACGGAGATACGTATTCTAGAGGAGGTTGACTAGGTTGAGTACGTACATATTTTGACCATAGATTTGCAATTAAATTGTGTGTTGCGTCGTGAATAGTTTAACATAAATACAGGGTACTCTAATTAAGTAGCTTTAAAATTTGGTATTGAAACTGCTCCAAGTTTCAGTACAGGCAAATGCATATACAGTGTGTCCAAGAAAATACACCACGGATGGGGTTCGCGAGAGGAGAAACTTTTTTATTTTTACTTTTAACGAAAAACGTCATTCGGCATTATTGTGCCTCATCAGTAGGAAGTAGACGCTCGATACGGCATATATGCCATGTTTAAAGAAAATGACTGGAAAATACGATAGTGTACGATTATTTTGATTATTTGGAATAATTTTAGGGGTTCATGGCTCTCTAGATCGAAAAATAAAATTGGTGCTACCATCTATGGTTAGAAGAGAGTATTGAAACTAAAATTTGACTGAATCTAGTAAAGATGTAATTCTCTTCTTTTTATCCCTTTAAGAGATTAATACAAAGTTAGAAAAACCAGTAAGGAATTTTAATTTACCAGATTCGACAGCCTAAAACCGGTTTCTGCCTTTCGGCTTTGTCAGTTAGGTAGCACATCTAAAAATGTTATCTTATAGCGGATATAGCTATTGACATACGAGTTTGGAATTTTATTTATTGAATTCTAACAGCGTAACTGACGAAGCCGAAAGGCAGAAACCGGTTTTAGGCTGTCGAATAAAACTGGTGTTCTGACGAATGAAATATCAACTATGAGTTATCATTGGAATCAGAAAATTACGTAGATTCCAAAAATGTAATAAATAGAAGATGTCCCATTTGAAAATTGAAAATTGATGCCATTTCCGGAAAAACCGGAAGTTGATATTTTTTTATAAATTTTTTTATGTTTCTGATTGATTTTTTTTTAAATTAATTTGTTCTCATTTTTTTCCTTTTATGAAATTTTTATCACATTTTTTGTTGTTCCTTTAACTTATTCAAATTCGAGGATAAAACATTGAAATCTTCAATCAAGATCAAGAATATGATCCCAAATCTTTAATTAAGTCTTGGATTACAGAAAAATAAAGACCTTGTTTTCAAAAATATTGTGTAGAATAATTAGAACCACCTCAAAGAAGTTTCCTAGCTCACCTTCTTTAATTTCAGTTGGTGTTGAACCTTTGAAATTGGTAGAAATCAGAAATCTACAATGGATCAGTTTCATGTTCGCAAGAAATACCGGAATTTTCATATATAAATAAATTGTCGGGGCATAAATTGATTATAGAAAAATTTTGGCAACTTTTATTGAAAGCTTTCTCGGAGTTCACGGAAACTTAAAACGGGGCAATCATGAATCGTTAATATGAAATTTATAGTCTATTGATAATGAGACTTCGTTGAAATTAAAATCTCTTTCATTATCTGATATAATCGATTTAGTATATCACGGAAAAGGAGCCTTTGCAAGGGACCTTACTAGGGGGAAAAGAAAATTTTACTGGGAAAGTTTCTTAATTTTTGTAATAAAAAAACAGGAAGATATGAATGTTATTGGGCATACAACAATCAGAGCAAAAAGAATTTCTCTTCAATCTTTACATGACTACTGAAAACTTTTTAATTGCATATGAGCTAAAATCTGATGTGGGGCGTTTTTTAGTTGATACACTTCAATTTTATGGCTCACAGAATCTGCTATGTATCATTCCGCCATCGTTGACAACTTCCAGCTCCCATGTCTTTTCAAATCCAATATGTCACCGCCTGGAACATTTGCTAATAATTTAGAAGACGTTCTTCTAAAAGGGTTGCCGGTGTACTGATTTGGATTTGGAATCTTGAGGAATTTGGCTATTTCTTAAGGAATTTTAGAGATTGTATGTTTTCCAACCACTTGATTAACACATCTGCCTTTTTCAAAACGATAAAAGAAGCGTTCATCTTGAGCTTTTTTCGACCGGAGTTGCATATAACGATGTACAAATGTTAACTAAACTTCTGTTACTGCAAAAGTTCTTGGCATATCGTTTTTTGTTTCTTTTTTTATCCGAATTCATATTTATCGGTCATACGCTTTTAATCAGAGGCGTACCAAATATTTAGAAATTTACAAGACGATTAATTATTTCATATACTTATGCACACTTTATTATTATGACTATTTTTCCTAGAAAATTTTATTGATTTAACATTTAACAATTTTCTGACAAACTCCTTAATCCGGTCATGTCCTGCGATAGAGATATTAGAATACATTCGAAGAGGAAGGAAATAATTAAAAGATTTCTAAGAGCAACAGGAGAACGAATCGAGACGATGTTAAGAATTTAAGTTTGATGGGGGATTTAAAATTTTCTTCGAAGAGCTGTGGAAATAAAAAGGATATTATCCGAAAAATATGTTTTGTTCCAGGTAAAAGAAGGAAATTGAATTCTAAATTCTAGATATTATATTGATAGATGGCCTAATTAAGGGCCTAAATATCGAGTTGTATTTTTGGGGAGGTATTGTAAATTTTAATTAATGAGATAATTTATAAATAATTGATTCGAGCTGAATTATATTTTGAAGTATTAGGGGAATAACATTTTAAATATGGCTGAATTAAATTGTCTGGGTTTTTAAAATAAATTACACCACAATTTTCCACTTTAAACTAACATACGTCTTATTAAAATAATATTTAATTTAAATTGCGATTTTTATCAAAGCTCGGATGAAGAATTTAAAAAACTTCTATAATCTGTCAGATGTGACAACTATTTAAAGCTAACAGCGGCCAACTAAGTTTTTGTCGATTTTTGTTGATTCTCCATATAAATGTGTGGGCAAAAATATTTCTCACAGTAGGAGCAATATTGAGACAAATAATTACCGATGGCGGCGCCACAGTCGTCGATCAGCTGATCACACCAAACGCGTAATTTTTGGTAAATAGTGCATTAAGTTATACTGAGTGAATGGTTTATTTGTAGTATTTTAAGACTTTTTGTGATTGTTTGAAGTTTTTGATTTGGAAATTACCATAATATACCTGTACATGTAAGTATTTAGACTCAATTGAACCTGTTTTTTGTGTCGTTATTCTAAAATTAAGGATATTTATTTAGCATATCTTACGTTTTTCAGAAATTTATTGTTTACTTCTGTTTTTGTGTGCTTTTTTTGTGTTTCAGGATGAATATAGCCTAGAGGTATTATCATCTTCACCTCTACTAATATAGAATGATATTGGAAGGGAGCTAAATCATATGCCAAAGAAACATACAACAGTTTTCTGCTGATAAATTTTATTTCAATTTTTTCAGGATAATAATTGTAATTGTAAAAGTGATTTAAATAAAAAATGACTTCTAAGAACCTACTTTTGATTGATTTATGGTAAAATATATCCTATTCGTTGTTTCAAAATTATTTTTTTAAATCAATATCAAATTAAAATATAAAAAATTAAGAAAATTTTTTCTTGGCTTAAAACACTTTATAGGCCATCAAATGTATCTGTTGCAAAACTTTTTGTTTTGTTTATCTACTTTGTTTTTTTCAAAATAAACACAAAATGTATATTTTTTAATCCTTTATTTTAACATAAGTTCAAAGCTAACTTTGAATTATTCAGTTTTAGTAATATTTAACATTTTATTATAATAATTCATTACTAATTGTAACTGTATAATTATTGAAAACAGGTGTTGTACAAGAGGGGAACATAATAATGGTATTTTTTAAATTATGATGTGACAAAGGTTTTATTTTACTGAATATTACCTTTAGAAAAATGATAAGTTGAAATATCAGCAATGATGTGCACACCTAATTAGATTTTAAGTTTACATATATAAAAGTACAACTGTACACAGTTTGTAAGGACAAGTTTACTTAGTTTATAGGCAACACTTTGCTGTCTTCTATCTAACCATCATTCCTTGCACATTTAATGGTTTTAACATCAAGTGGCTTACTGGGCAAATGATGTGATGGCACATACTTTTTGCACTACTTGGGTGCTATTTTGTTTGAAAGAATTCCTAAAAACATTTCAGTAGTAATCAAGAAATAATCTCAGAAATGCTAATCTTTATCTTACCTGATTTTGTAATATAATCTTCAGATTTAAAATTAATTACACTTTTCCCGGAATTTACGACGATCAACTTCCTCGATGACACCTTTTTTGTTGCTTCTTGGGTGGATCATAATGGAAGTGTAATTCCGGATTTTTAGATTTCCTAGAGGTATACCCATAAACGCAATAGTTTGTATTATTTTTATTGGGCATTTTTAACGTTTAACTAACAAATAACAGCAAAATACACGAAGCACAAAATCAAAACACACGTTCGACTTGCAGGTAAACAAACAAAATTATGCTTTTCGTGAAGGTTCAAATTAATACCGGTGGTGTCGCTTCAAAGTTGTGCTCGTCTCAATATGGTTTTGAAACTAAGTAAGCTATGAGAAATACCCTACTTTTCATAGCAGTGGTAGAAAAATATAACTATTTTACACAATTTTCCTGCACCATAAGGAAAGATTTCTGCATAGATGTGGGTTGAAGCCGGTCAATTTAACAATATTCCGACAGAAAAGCCTCGCTAAAGGCAAAAAACTCGTGGAAATCAATCATGTTTGCGACGTGTACGAGTTGAAAATTGATGAATCGTCTGAGATCAAAGGGATTGTTTTGCGCGAAACCTTGGTGCACTAAGCACTAAATAAATGTATATAATTATTTAAAGTTCGAATAACAAGTTAAATAAAAGTAAACGTCATTGACTCGGACAATGTCGAGTCGAGAGATGTCGGCGTATATGTTCAAAAAATTTGACAAATAGTGATGACAGATGATATTATAATTTTGAAATGAAACGTGAACATGTTAGGTAAAGGGCTTTTTAGTTTTAAATAAAATATATAAAATGAGGTAATTAATGAAAACAGAAGTAAAGGATTTGCTAATTTTTGAAAATAGATAGAAAAAGAATGACTAAATATTGAAATAACCGTATCATTAGAACGTTACTACGTCCTAAATAAACATGTATTTTTCAATAGTGGCACCATCTATATGTCATCCTACGAAACCAGGTTTAGTAAAAACAGGAGATATAGTATCCCCACTATATTCTATCTATAGGACAGAAGCAAAAATGGGAGTCCCTCAGTGCTCGGCTCTCGGGCCCATCCTGTGGAACATTCTATACGATGTGGTGTTTCAAGTTCCACTTATTGGAGAGGCTGTTACAATAGCATTCGCAGACGATCTCGCACTGATAGTTGCTGCCAAGGACGAAAGCACATTGATAAGCGACGCTAATGAATACGTACGAAGACTCAATATATGGATGAATGAACATAAACTGTCATTAGCACCACACAAAACGGAAGCTCTGATAATGAAAGACAAAAGGAAACGGGAGAATATTGAGTTTACGCTGGAGAATACAAAGATCAAACCATCTAAATCCGTGAGATATATCGGGGTTTACTTCGATGAACGGGGAACTTTTCGAGTTCACGTCAACGCAATGGTGAAAAAAGCTGAGAAAAAAGCGGTCTAAAAAGGTTGTTAGCGACAGATGGGCCAGATAGTGATAAAAGGGCAGTACTGTACACGGTAGTCCAGAGTATCTTACTCTACGCAGCCCTGGTGTGGTGCCCGGTGTTACAGGTAAACAAATACGTAAAGAGGTTTGCTCTGTGATCCAGAGAAAGATGCTTTTGAGAGTGGCATCAGCCTATAGAACCGTTTTGTTCGTGGCTATAAATCTGGAGAAAGCCAGAGACAGAGCTCGAATAGAGACCATTAATACATGGCGAGATAAGTGGGAACAAAACGAAAAAAGGGACTGTGGACAAAATGACTCATAAGTGACCTAAGAGCGGGGACAAATTGTGATCACAGAAGATTGGAGAACTGGATAACCATCGCTATTTTGGCACATACCTCAAAAAAATTAATATAACAGACACAGATCGCTGTAATTATTGCGGAGAACAGGATGACGTCGAACATACTATCAATCAATGCAGCAGATGGACAGAAAATAGAGATATGGCGATAAGATATCAATAATGCTAGAATCAAAAAAGAAATGGGACTCCTTGCATGAAATGATAAGGCAAATAATAAAAACGAAGAGGAAGGAGGGAGTGAGACAAGCGTAATGCCAGGAAGTATGAAGGTCTAGAGACGAATTAGCCTGCCTTCCGGTTGACTAATCGAACCCGGTAATCTAAGAGGGTGATACACATAGGCTATTCAACAGAGGGGTTTAGTGGAGGAACAAGGCTTGCACTGTACCACCTTGGAGTCCAACACTCCGCGCGTAATGCGTTCACCATTAAAAAATTTATATTCTATCCATAGGAGCCGTTTTTGCCATTTTAGCAGGAATAGTCCAAAGATAAGTTCACCGCACCGTGAAATGCATTTGGTCGCGTAGCTGACCCATTATTCGATTACCACTTAGGGATTGTAGATGCAGATGTTTTTATTGCTCTTTCCACTGTAGCTACACCCTGCACTATTTCGTTTTGCTGCACTATATGCACTGAACCAAAAAATATTCTTGTGAATATAGAAAAATTTAAATTTTACAAAGTTAAAGATTTTATTTGAATATATTGTTGGAAATTTCCTTTCATTTTAGCAACCACTTTGAAATATTCCGTCACAATAAATGCAGAGACATATTTGGAGAGATCTACCATAAATCAGACTCTGCATCTCCATGTTACTGCCATATCAGATAAACGAAATCATATCTTTCCGTAACGCGAAACTATAAATTTATACTGTAAATCTTTTAGCCCCTTTGTAGTTAAAATATATATTCGATTGGGCTACAATTTAACGCATACCGTGGGAAATCTACTGTAAAATGACAAAAACATTTGTTCGTGCAGTGTTATATAATAAAAATTACAAGAGCACGTAAAATTTTACGATTTTCCAAAGTTGAGTTAAAGCCCTGCAATTACGAGCGAGATCCATTTTCTGGTTTTATGACCTGATGCCTTATGCCCCTTTTACTCATTAAATATTTATATGAGAATCTCTACTGCAGAACAAATAAATAAAATACACAAGTGCAATAAATCTTCACACTCTGGGGTTTCGGGGATTTTATAAAAATCTGCGGATTCAATTTTATTTGTTTCACTTACCGGTCACCAGAGTAAATATTTTTATAGAAGATAAACTCGCTAGAAACTGATTTTACTACGACCGACAAACAAAAAAAATTAGTTCTAACTTATATTGAAAATGTTAGGTCCAAGGTTTTTCGAGTCACTAGGAATTAATGGCGGGCGTCTCTTAGGAATTAACAGCGTTTTATAGTAATAAAAACGATTTTCTAGCAATTGACAGCATTCGTTAGATACTGACAGCATTTGTTTAGGGATTTAGTAGCATTTACTATCATCCAATGAGATTAACTGGCAGTGTTTTGTAACGACTAACATAATGAATTGAAAGTATTTACTAGCCAATGAGAGCATTTTCTAGCGACATACAGCATTTGCAAACGACCGGCTGAGATTTATAGCGACTAACAGAATTTGTTTAGCGATTTGCAGCATTTATAAACCAATGAGAGCGTTTTATAGCGGCATACATCGTTTGCAAGCGACTGGTAGTGTTTTCTAGCGACTAACAGCATTTGTTTAGCAATTGAAAGCATTTACTAGCCAATGAGAGCGTTTTCTAGGGACATAGATCGGTTGCAAACGACTGGCTGAGTTTTATAGCGACTAACAGCATTTGTTTAGCGATTTTCAGCATTTACTAGCCAATGAGAGCGATATACAGCGTTTTCAAGCGACTGGCAGTGTTTTCTAGCGTCTAGCAGCATTTGTTTAGCGATTTTCAGCATTTACTAGCCAATGAGAGCCTTTTCTAGGGACATACATCGGTTGTAAGGGACTGGCTGTGTTTTCTAGCTACTAACTGCATTTGTTTAGCAATTGAAAGCATTTACTAGCCAATGAGAGCATTTTCTAGCGACATACAGCGTTCGCAAACGACTGGCTGAGTTTTATAGCGACAAACAGAATTTGTTTAGCGATTTGCAACATTTATTAGCCAATGAGAGCTTTTTATAGCAACATACATCGTTTGCAAGTGACTGACAGTGTTTTCTAGCGACTAACAGCATTTGTTTAGCAATTGAAAGCAATGAGAGCTTTTTATAGCAACATACATCGTTTGCAAGCGACTGACAGTGTTTTCTAGCGACTAACAGCATTTGTTTAGCAATTAAAAGCATTTATTAGCCAATGAGAGCGTTTTCTAGCGACAAACGACTGGCTGAGTTTTATAGCGACTAACAGCATTTGTTTAGCGATTTTCAGCATTTACTAGCCAATGAGAGCGTTTTCTAGGGCCATACATCGGTTGCAAGCGACTGGCTGTGTTTTCTAGCGTCTAACAGCATTTATTTAGCGATTGGAAGCATTTACTAGCCAATGAGAGCATTTTCTAACGATATACAGCGTTTGCAAGGGTTTGGCAGTGTTTTCTAGCACCTAACAGCATTTGTTTAGCTATTGAAAGCATTTACTAGTCAATGAGAGCGTTTCCTAGCGTCATACAGCGTTTTCAAGCGACTGCTAAAGTTTTCTAGCGACAAAATTTGACGACCATTTTTTGACTTCGTTTTTTAAAGTAAATTTGTTGTTTTTAAAACTTGGGATAAACATTAAAAACGTGAATTAAATGTTGGATGTGACATAGTCAATATATCCCAAAAATGGTAAAAACGTGACAATTAACTGATATTTTAAATTTTTTTCACGTTTGAAGCTCGTTTTTTAACATTTACCATTACTCGATGTTTAATGCAATTTTAACGTTTTCGTTCATCTGGAAATTTAGTTTTCCTAGAAAGTGTGACACATGATATAAATTTTTTGAAATAAAAATCCATTTTCTTTGTGGTTTTCCTAAAGCAAATATAAAATCTTTCAATCCGTTCCATGAAAAAAAAATAAAATTGATGTTTTCGTCATGTAGAAAACAAGATACTTTCTGCATAAAATGTCTATTTACATCTACATACAGAACTTACGTCTCTGATCAAACAACAAATGCACCGTTGTAAATCCCATTGAAGCAAAATCGATACCTTATTATGTAAATGCAAGAAAATTCTAGAATAAATACCGAAGGCAAAGTCGTATTTTTGTCACTGGAATATTCCCCGGTGCGATGTTTCTCTAAGATTGCAGAAATAAATCCGGCCCTGCGTATTTTCCAGAAAGGTGTCTGTTTATAAAGGTAGATTGCATAACGGAAACAAAGTTTAGCATGATCAAAAACAGTAATATCGTAAAAAAGATAATAGAAGAATTCTTGTCTCCAAATTGCTTTGATAATTATTATTATTGCATGATTATCTAGTTTACATATCAATATCTTGTAAGTTTCGTTTGTTTCAAGTCAAATGCTGTAAAAGGCTTTGATGCGTTTGTAGGATCATCTGCAAATGTGACGTAATGAACCAGGATCAGTAAATAAATATTCAGTAAAGACAAAGTCAAAAAAATGTTCCAATAAACCCCCTTGAGGGACACTTACCTTTTATTGTGTTAGGTTGGTGTGTTTTTTTTTAATTTTTTTATTTCATATGTAAGTAGAATTTGTTTAAAATGTAAAAACTTAAGCCATTATAAATTATTTTATACATACAGACGTATCCTTTATGTAATACCATTTCCTCCATAATAAAAATTTATTTTTCCTCTTACATAATAAACAACCCATTATTTATACTCACCTCTTTACGTCCATGTCTCTGACAAGCTTTTTATTCTTAAGCAAAATAGTGAAAAATGAAAAGTATCTCTACCGCTAATGCAAAAACCGCGTGAGATTTTTCCAGGAAAAAACTTTCCAGAGAATATTTGATATATAACAGTCATAAAAAATACTAACTTAAAACCCTCGGTATTGTCTGGGTGGACAATAAAAAAGATATATCGGATGGTTTAAGATGACATATGCAGAGAGAGTGTGGGATTTTTGTCTTTTGCCTTCGTGTATCAGATATTTCACTATCAACTTGGGAGTTCGAAATAAAGTTATATGAGAGTTCCCTGAACAAAAGGAAGTTTTCTCAAATTCAACACCATATTATTTATCTGAAAAATGCTTTCAATCCAGCAAAAGTTTTTTTTCATAAGATGTTTATGCGAAATGAACATACAGCACTTCATTCAAAAATCACAGTCAAAATTTTAATTTCGTGTAAGCGGGAAAAATATTACAATACTTTCCCCAGTGCTTTAACTGCAAGTTTTCAAGATCTTCAGTTCAAAACTCTAGATGTATTGACCTACAAAATCATAAAAATTCAAAAATATTTTGAAACTACTTATCTAAATCTACAAAAGATTGCGTCTAACTCAGAAATCAAAATGTCTAAACTCTTTAGGAAAATATAATGTATACACGGATTATACTACTAATTTAGCCAATAGCAGTTGCAATTTCTACTTAGTTACCATGTATTGATAAGAGAATATACCCTTGACAACGTAGTATAATCGTTTTGTTTTGTAATTCGCATCCTTCAATATTGAAAAGTTTATCATAGTAACAATATGTTTGCAGTTTATAAAATAAGCAAACGTCAACAATAGCTATTTATATAACAAGTACATAAACAAGGGCTTTATTGAACGAATAGTTTTATGGCCGAGCGAGCTTGCGAGTGAGGCTATAAAATGACGAGTCGGAGTCCAGAGACTAAATTTAAAAGTAAAAAAATAAATAACTTAGACACCCAATTAGCTATGCGCATGACGCTAGGATAATTTTTGATGGTAAAGATTAGGAGGATGTTAAAGCTGAAACAATAAATTGATCACCTTCAGTCCTACAAATTTTGATCAACCAAATACCTGTATAATAAAATTACATGAACCACAATGTTTACCAGATTATTGTAATTGTCCAACCATTGATAATATATCATCTATAAAATACTGGGGAGTTATTATAGATCAACATATGCGATGGTCAGTGCATATTGGCCATGTCAGCCAGCGATTAAGAGCTTTGATGCATAAATTTTACATCTTAAGAGATATCTTTCCCGAGACAAAATTAAAAATAGATTATAACTCTATTGCAGAATCAGTTTTAAGATATTGCATTGTTGCCTGGTGTGGCACTATTATATTAATACAACCCTTAAGATTCTAGAGACAGTCCAAAATACACTAGTTGTAGTCGAACTCAATCCTTTATGAAAATGAAAAAATAGCAAAGGATTACCGCCAATAGAACAAATGCTCTTGAATCTGGACATTTTTGAGCACGTTAAAGTCGAAAACACCGTACACTGTCCATATACATAAAAATAAAATAATATTTTGGCTATTAGGACCACTGTGCAAAGATTCAATAACCAACTTAGCTGGACATCGTTATAGGGCAGAGTGGGATATAATTATTAATTATGAGTTTAATATGAATTTACATTTTAATTTCTTCACGCATATTAGATTTGAATTACTAATTCAAATTTTGTCTTAAATTAATTTAACTAACACTCATAAGAGGCGACAATGGAAGTGTGGTTATAGTTTTTACATTTTCAATTGCAGAAACAAAATTCTCAGATGTGCAGACAGGTTACTTTGGCGGCTTGTAGATGTGCCGACAAGTGGCTTTGTCGGTATTATCAAAAATGTCCAGATCAATCAGTATTCTTCTATTGGCGGTATCCTTTGCTGTTTTTATAGCGTTTTTTCTTTCTCATAAAGCGGTGGGTTCTACTATACTAAGAATTATTTACAAAAAAGTTAAACTTAATTCAAGAAAAACACTTTATATTTATAGCTGTATTCTAAACATACATAAAAACCCCAACAAATTTAATTATAAAGAAAACAGATTATCTCGATCATTATTGCTTATTTGCAATCTACATCTATGAAAAGAGTATTAAGTAAATTTGCTGCATGTAAGTAGGCTTGCCATTCATTAATGTCTCTCATTATTGATGATTATTTCATTGTTGCAGGTCAATCTTGAGCCACAATCTATTGAGCCATCTTGTGTTATAGAGTTATAGAGTTGATCGATCAGTTCGTTTTCATGGTTCTGATTTTTATAACTCACTATTTCATTTTTAACAAGATGAATCCTCAGGTAATTATGTAGGGTCTGGTTACTCATATACCATGGGGCGTCTACAATTGTTCTTAGGGTTTTTTATTGAAATCTTTGAATGATGTTGACAGAAGATGATTTTGCACATCACCAGAGTTGGAGTACATAAGTCCATATCGGTTTCAGTATGTCTTTGTGAAGCAATATTTTGTTGTTAGTGGAGAGCTTGGATTTTTTGCCGAGCAGCCAGTTCTTCTTACGGAAGTTGTCTTCGTTTGGCTTCCATGAATTTTCTCCACGTAAGTCTTTGGTCAAGGTGAAGGCCCAGATATTTAGATTCTGTTGCTACTGGTATTCGCACATTATTTAACATTACTGATGGACATACTTCGTGCTTCAAAGTGAATGTTACCTGTACGGATTTCGTTTGAATTAAATTGGGAAATTGGAACCTTTGGTTTATCAACTAAGTTGAAAACTATCGTCGACCACTCAACCAAAACACAATTTTAACACACTCTACGCGCGTTTCGCCAACTATGTTGGCATCATCAGGAGTTGATGATAGACTAAACAATTAACTATTTCTAACAGATATTTATACAAAATGACTAACACCCCCTCCCCCCGGCGATGCCGAGCACCGTCATCCCCGGTGACCTAATCAGCCAAGGGTGACTAATCAGCCAAGGATGACTAACTCGCCCGTACCTAATGGATTAAACTAAAAAGCGGACTAAGAGGAATTGGTCCTTTGTCTCCGAGTAAATTAGTTTTACATTTACCTATTTCTATACTTTCAAATGCGTCCAACAATTTATTATTGGATACATTTTTATTATATATTTATTATATATATTCTAAGATTTTGATTAAAAGCATGTTCGGCTATACTTACTAGATTTTTCCATACGCTCATATTTTAAGTGAGCCATGTGCTCTTTAAATCTGACCTATACAGAGCGTCTAGTCTGCCCTACATACTTTCTATCGCAATCCCCACAACTAATTTCGTAAATACCACTTTTCTCCAAATTACTGTTTTTATCCTTGGGATTGCCTAATAACTGTTTTAAAGTGTTGTAAGTGGGATTATACGGTATTGAAACGAATTTTTCAGTCTCTTTTAGAATTAAGCAACAAAATTATCAAGATATCATGACTATTGTTAGAAAATTTAGTCACGACGTCCAGTCGGATATCTTCGACTTGAAGCTTTGTTAGTATTAGGAGAGGTTTATTTTAATCTTGGTATTTATTCCTACCTATATTCAATAAAAAGTGATCAAATGAAAAAATATTGTAAATTGTCGTAGAAAGGCATATATGTAGCAGTGAACTAAAAAATAGTAATTTGAAACATCCTGTAAACTTCCAACCATCCCCTTTGAACGAAACACTTTGAGCTACATGTTGCGTAGATGCTCAGAACATGACAGAATGCAGACAATGGTAATGTAGTGAAAGACAGAAACTCGAAACTGCACACAAGGAGCGAATAGCGAAATCGAAACGGTCGAACATCAGAGTACATTGGCAAGTAGCAGTAGGATCCGCAAAAGGCGGAATATAGGAAGGATTCGATACCTTTGAACCTTTGAATACGAGAATCCCTTATTAAATTTACAACTCAACATCGAGAGGTAGGTCAGGGTCGGAGTTACAATGGGGTGAGATGAATTCCATTTTTGTTGGTCTATTATGGTAATCCTAACACTCAACACGTCATAGACTTTGGTCACTTTGGTAAACATCTATAAATTGTTATAACATATTGCCGTGCTTTTCTGCGCGCAGAAATATTGCAGGCGTAAACAAGTTATTAAGGCTCAATTAGAAGTTTGGAGTATATGTTCATATCGCTTATACAACCAATTCGGTTATACATATATTCGTGGGTTTTCGATACGATTTATAACCGGCAACGTCGCCAAGTTGTAATGAGCAATAGTGCAGATAGAGTAGCAAAATATTGAATTAATTTTCATCGAACAAATGGTTCGGTATCTGAATTCGATCTGTGTATGTGTGTGTGTATGTGTGTTGATTTTTTGTCTTTGTGAATTTTAAAATTCTGACTTCAGATTTTGATGGAGCATCAAAAAGTAAGTTTAGGGTTTGATGTTCCCCTCCGTACTACTTCGGGAACACCTTCAAAATGGGGTCCAAAATATGAAAATTTTGAAGTTTAAAATGACATTGAATTTAAGTAGATATACAGTGAATGACGATTTTGGTAAAAGTGAGTAGACTAGTAGACTGTGTTGATTAGAGTAAGAACTGTCAATCTAGCATTCTCAACTGGTTATATATGTATTGTTAAAATAGAGGAACTCTAAAGCAACATTTTAAATTCATAGGAAATTTTTCGTCTTACGTTGATTTAAACTTAACTTTTACAGCCATCTCAGTCTTCGTAATAGATATATAGATTATCCTTCACTATAGTAAAAAAAAGTATTATGCAGTCCATGACTTCTATGCTGATATTTATTCATCCTATCGTTGCTTAATCTCTACCAATTTCTTATAGATCCATTTCCAGTACATTTAACCATTTTGTTATCAGTCTTCCACGCTTCCTTCCTCCAATTACTCCTTTCATTAGCACTTGTTTCGTTGGTATATCTTCTCAATCATCAATTATCTTTCGTCATTGCTTTCAATACTCCAGTTAATCATAGGTTTCTATTTATCCCCATATGGATCTTAATATTTTCTTTTCTGAAGCTTATAAAGTATACAACAAGCACGAAATGATACTGCGTATTTTGAGCGAGTTGCACACTATACTTTTTCAACTCTACTAATGAAAGTATACAAACAGTTTATATTTTTATTGGACTACTATTAACGTTACATTTAGACAGGTCCAAGTAACTGGACTGTAGGAAGATTACTGGATTACACTGAGAGAATACAATAAAGCCTTAAGGAACTTAAGGAAATCAAAAAGAGACACATGGAGAAAACACTGTGAGGAAGTAGAAAGCACTCACGAATGTCCTAGGCTCCAACGTGTACTCTCTCTAAGGAAAAATCGCAACCAATATAGAATATAGAATGATCTGGGAGAATATACAAAGACGGGAGAGCTTAAGGGAAGTCTTTAAGATGATAATCCAACCGCCCACTGACTGAGATCCGGGATGAAAAGGAGCTCAAATCAGAGCTCTCAAAACCAGAGTGGAGAACAGCCAAGAAAGTGGTTGACAACGAGAAGGTAAAATGGGCAATAAACAGTACTGCAAAAGAGCACGAAACTTCTGTATCGCAAAATATGCAATGTACTCAGAAGCAGTCTAAAGACGCTAGAAAAACTACTCGATAGGAACAATATGCATATAAAGCAGGCTACTCAACAGAAACAACTATTCACAAACTCGTTGAGAGAGTGGAGAATACAATTACAAACAAGAAGGTGATGTAACAGCACTTTTGGACATACGGGGGGCTTTTGACAACACTTCCTTGAATTCTATTACCAAAGCACTAAAGAGTAAAGGAATCGAGGAATCTTGTCTGACACTATTCTAAGAAATCGGGTGATAGGTGCAATAAAAACTACGCCCACAGCGGCCACGGAAACACTGCAATTTCTGCCGCCTCGGCACTTGGTAGTACAAGGGGAGGCAACAAAGGGTGCATACAGGCTGCAAAACTTACTGAACCCCCAAGTGGAGGGAACAGAGCATATGAGTATTGATAGAACTGATCATATGACGAAACAATACAGCTTTAACAGTCCTCACAGAGTGTCAATTATAGGCAGGACTAAATAAACTATCAAAAAAACACTAAAACCTATAAGGTAAGATCTGGTATATGGACGGATCTAAAACCAAGGAGGGAATAGGAGCAGGGATATACTCCAAACATCTAAGAGTTAGTCACAACTATATCTTAAACAGAAATGCTATGGTATTTCAAGCGGAGGTATATGCATTTCTGCAATTCGCCAGAGAAAATAATATTAGAGGCCTCAAAAACCAACAGATTCTCATCATGTCAGACAGTCAATCGGCACTGAAGGTAATTTCAAGTTAAGTTATATACGTAATAACTAGAGCGCTTACTGTTATAGTACGTAATCATGTTATTAGAATTTACTGTTGTTAACTTTGTTAATAAATTATTGGTTAATTCAAAATTCAATGGAAGGTGTGGTTTTTATTTGATCGCTTTGAAAAGCAAGTCGTAAGCTTCAAGTAATAAACAAAAAATACAGTCCACTTCATTTGCTAGCCTGACATTGGCTAGGAGCAATTATGCCCAACAAGCGAAGGTACAGAATTCTACAGAGCCAGAGACAGTTAAACATGTACTCTGTGAATGCGAGGTATTGGATCGCAAAAGGCAAATACTTTTTGGGCAACCAACAGTAGACCCAGGATGTTTTAACAAACACCCAGCAAAAGAACTATTAGATTCGTTAGTTGCAAATAGGTACGCCACATTTTTGTGTAGATTTTTTGAGTTTTTTTATGTATTTGTTAATATTCTGGGTTATTTTTCGAATAGAGGTTTATTTTGAATTATTATTTCAAATTCCAGAGTTTATTCAATTTTCTGTAACTGGTTCTCAGACATAGAACGAGTGAAAAAAAAGAAGACTGGTCTTCAGACGTAGAAATCAAATGCCGGAAAGAAAAAGCGAGGAGCTCATTTATGATATTCAAAAACGTCTTTACGAACTCTGACTTTGACCTCAATCTCAGAATAAGATTAACAAAATGTTACGTATAATCCGTATTGTTGTATGGTATCGAAGGCTGGACATTGAAGGTTAGCACAATGAATAGGCTGGAAGCATTTGAAATGTGGATCTATCGGAGAATTTTGAGAGTCCCTTGGACAGCAAAAAAAATCAACGAGGAAATTTTGAGGACGATAGATACCATTTGCTCCAACTACTAAAAGAAGGAAAAATAGAGGGAAGAAGGGGAGTAGGCAGAAAGAGGATGTCGTGGTTCCGAAATATCAAACATTGGATAGGAATAGGAAGCACAGGAGAATTAATTCACACCACCAGAGATAGGGAAATATGGTCAGAAGTGATCACCAACATCCATTACTGGATAGCAGCGGAAGAAGAAGATTCTCAATCTTCTTAAACTTCCCTCCATTTGTCATTAAAAAAAAATATTTAAAAAAATTATCTTTTGTTTCCTCGTTACTTCCTTTCTAACCCATAAAAACATTTCTAACATATTTAAGTAAAGCTTACCATTTTGATTATTGGTATACCTATACTGTATAATAATTTACCGATAAGTGTTGACTACACGTAGATTAAGTGCATTGGCATTGATCAAAATATATCGACGGCGCTTTATCTTAATATGACGCCTAGACACTAATACGAACCTGATATCAGTTGCTATCGGTGGTGTATCAGATCATATATGGTGTCTCGTCTAGCATATATATATACATCGACGAACGTTGTTAATTCATATTATCGTATTTCATCTCCTATCCATGGCGTATATCACGTACCCTCATAAAGTAACCTACCGATTTCCAGTGGCGCACATATCATTTAGTTTTCACAAATAACATTATTTTTACCCGAAATCGTTAAGATATTTAAATTTTCAAGACTACGTCCTGTCAAAGTTAGATAATAATTTTATAAATAAAAGAAAACACATTTAAAAATTTGGCTGTTACTTTTTGTATAGAAGAACAGGGATACAGTATCCCCAATTTAACAACTTTAAAGCATGACCCTTTAAGCGTAAGCGGCATCCTTTGTGTCTTCGAGAGCCACTTCAGTGAAATCTCACGTGGACCCGACTTATTCTATTGGTTTGGATATTCAAATGAAGCGCTGTGAAAAGACAATGCGCGTATGCAATACATTATTCAAACTAATGATAAAAAATCTATGTTCCATAGGTGTCCCACGGGGATCTGTGCTTTGCCCATTTTTATATATAATATGTATGAATGATTTCAATACAAAAAAATAGTTTTTGTTTGTTATAATTCGAAAAGAGTATAGGCATTGTATAAGGACATTATAGTAGTATCGCCTTACGGAATTTTATCAGTAGGACGATGTGAACAGATTGTAGATGGCAGCACTCCCTGTGGACAGAAGTCATGTCTTTAGTGAAATCTTGAGTGAAATTATAATTTGAAATCTTCTGTTTCATTTCTGCTTGTCTTTTGTGTTATTTAGTTACAAAGAAAGGGAATTGGAAGACGTATGAAATTGAAGGCCAAAAATAATTAATAATCCCCCGAGAAACCAGGGTTGCCAATTTATGAGTATTTTACTAGTATGTAAGTAATTTTAAGTAAAGGGCAATTGTGAATAAAATTGTGAGTAATCAAAAGGTCAGTATACTATCGATAATGGAAATTATGAGAAATTCTAATCTGATAATTTATTAAACCCGTTTAAATTTTGAAATTAAAATTTGGAACAAAAAGCACTAAAACTAGAGAGTAAATGTTAAATCGAAATATTTTTTCTTAAAGTCTATTTTTTTCAATAGTTTGGCTTCTTGTTTATCATATGGATAATTATCATTGTTTTGGTTCATTTTAAAAATGTAAAATAATTTATTTTTTATTTATTAGTATTTTATTTTCTGGTAGAATTAATAAATTATTATATTTTTGTTTGATACTAAACAACTTTAATCTTTTTTATCTGTTTTTTTGTAACGCTGATGCAGGTTAGACAGATACCTATAGTTTTCGTATATATTTTTTATATCCAGTTAATTTACGATTTAAAAAAAACTGTCTTTCTACATTTTTAACATGACCAATGCATTTTCCCCAATGTTCTCTATTTATATCTGAAACTGCCTTCAAAAACAAATTTCGCACATCAGGAAATTTAAATGTTTTATTGTTTTGAGATAATAATTGTGACCAGATCAGTTCAATGGAATTTAACTCTGAGTGGTTCGGGGGCAATCTGAGAATTTTAATTCCTTTTTCTCTGGCCATCTCATCTATAATATATTTTTTGAATTTGTTTTTATGTTGCTTTGCTATTACTAATAATTCTGCCTTCAAGGATTTAGGAGGACTGATAATATTTTTAGAATGAAGCCATTTTGAAATATATATTAATACAAAATTCTGAATCAATTAAAATACATACGATACGGCTATGAATAAATAAAGTCTGACTTATCTGTCAAAAGAACAGGTTTATTACAGTAAAAACCATGGAAACAAGATTAAATCTAGACAGAAACTATATTAGGCCGATCAGATGTATTAAAATTTAAATTTTAACTACAAATAAGCAAATTAAATACTGCACTCCTTTCTTCTGTATAGTATAGTAGTAAAAAGGTTTGACTTTATTTAATTTCTGGCGTTTTAATCTGAAAGAATTCAATTTTAAATTTGCCGCTTTATATAAAAAAGAAAAGATTCATTTGACGGACATAAATAATTTGCTTGTCAAATGACAGCCTTCTCATAAATTCAAAGTTGAAAATACAACATTGCCAATTCAATTTCAGAAATCATGGGTTTAGGTAAATATTTATAGGAACGTTGAGTAACACTGTTGTCAAAATGTGACACCTGTAAAAACGTGACAACTGTTAAAATGTGATACGTGTCAGAATGTAACAACTGTCAAAATGAACAAATCTCAAAATGAACAAATGTCAAAATATGACACCTGTCAGAACGTAACAAATGTCAAAATGTCACACGTATCGTACTTTTCTTTATTTATTACAAAGATCTAACCTAACCTAAAGCTAATCCTTTTTTTGGCGGGTGGAAATGCTTTATGCACATCGGGTAAAGGTTCTTTCCTTCCCCGATAGTGTGAGACTACCCCTTACGGCTACTATTTTGTTATGCGGACAGTTTTAATATTTAAGTTTTCATTATCATAGAGAGAAAGAGAGAAAAAGAATGAATGCTTGTACACGTGTACTATTAACATAGATTTCAATTTTTTATTTTACAAAAAACTTTAAAGAGACATTTAAAATTCTCTATTTTCATAGTACATTTTAAGGTTGATTGTGACTTTGTATTTTCCAAGAGCAAATTTTAATGTAACTACTACTACTATTTTATTATGCGGACACTGAAACTGAAAATTTTTGAAAAAATATGATATCAATATCTGCCACACGTCGAGAGTCTGGTCACAGGTTTTTGTGGAGGTTTTTACCCAAGTATGAAAATCAGACCTATAATTTTCCTTCACTGCAGATCAATAAATAATAAAATCAATTGAACATAGAGTTTTTCTTATATAGTGATAAATAGAGTGAGCTGAGCGATCTTCTGTTGACGGGACGTGTACCCTACACACTGCTGTTGCCCGTCCCGGAAACGGGGCCTGTCCACCGTGACAATTCGCGAAGATCAAGCGTCAGTAGATGTTGCCCTAAAAGGGTGAAATCCCCAGAAACTAGGCAACTTTTAATGCATTTAACTAACATCTGTGACAAGCAGTTGATACACGTCAACAACAGCTGCAGCCAATTGAAAATTAACACTGACAGCTTTTTTAATTTTCCCGCCTACTTTCAAGCCAATCGCCAATCAAATTTTTATTTATCTCCCTATCAGTAGTTCAAGTAGATGTCGCCCACTCCGTGATCTTCGCGAATTAATTAATAATTTGTCATGTTATAAATATACTTAAATTATATACTCATTGGGCTGCTTAAAAATGTAGATTTGAATATTAAGAGCGAAGCTCGGTGACCAGATATTTTTGGCTAATAAGGGCAGAATGGTTTAACAAACTGCCAACTGACGTGGTGACAACTATAATCTTTATGATTAGATTTGAAATCGTTATTTTATTTTTTTATATTGTATATTATATTGTTAAGAATCAAATTCTTATATCTATTTATTCAACTGACTTGTTCTATATCTTTCTGAATGATTTCAAGAACCAACAAAGATGATTATGATTATGATTGGTATGTGGCTAATAGCGAATATGATCGCAAATATAAGGTCACCGAAGCGTGGAATGAATTTGATCGCTTAGTCGACCAATTATTCGATTACAACTTAGCGATTGCACCAATTTATTTTATATTTCATGTTCAACAAACTTTCCTATGTCAAGGCGTCAGAAATCAAACAGAAAAGAAACCGTTAATAAAAACTTTCTTTCAAATAGATTGTTTTTTTTATCAAAAAGACGAGTCTTTTAATAAAAAACTCCTGTTAAAAATGTTATCATATTATTACATCCTTCATCTCGAACATATTCTTGGGAGGCCGCCGACAAGATCATCGTCTTTGTTGATATGCAGATGGCGCTACGATAGCCTCGGGCGTCGGACTTAACCATTTTCGCTACTCCAAGAAAATGGATATTTCGTGGAAAACACCGTGGAGAAGATGGAGTGTGGATGGAAAATCCAGTGAAATATTGCACTAGACGGAATTTACGCTCGACGTTTTCAAACCAATGTGATGAGTACGTACCGAAGATGTTATTTTCTATACTGTGTGCCAATTCAGTTAGTTTTTGTGAAGTTATTGTTTGGAAAACAGTAAAATTTTAATTATTTTGGGTATTCTAATCAAGACTGTTTTACCCCTTTAAAAGCGGAATATCGAAAAATCCGTTATTTATGAATTCATATGTGACAAATTGATACTATTTGCAAAAAACTAGTTTCATTAGATTATCTCGCTTCTTCTTGTGTATTTAATTATTTCTTTTGTGGAATATTTTTACCAAATTTGCTCCATATAATCTTTACCAACCTGGATCTTGGTCCATAGTTAAAAGTAGGAAAGCTTTTGATATTTGACACCATGAAACTGACACTCAAATCGTGCAATTTTGGCAGAGAAACAAAAATTAAAAAATATTCTAGTTTTGGATACAAAAATAAAGTCCAATCTGGCAAATATAATTAAAAACTAAACCGCGTTTAACAAAAAACAATAATTGTAAAACATTGTGAGGTTGGACACATTTTTTCCCATAAGGAATGCGCCTTTTCTTTTTCCATTCTGGCGTATTTTATATACCTTTCAAAAAATAGGATAGAAGTGAGAAAGGAAGAAAAAAGAGAGCTTACCGACTGGCTGTGAGTGTGCTTGAAACTGTGATAAAATTATCGTTGGAAACAGACAATTGCCACTGTCTTTTAATCGAATTTCAACTGAAGACATTCTTATAAAGCAACTTACTGGAAAAGTTCCTTCAAAAGTCATAAAAATAATATATTGCGGATAGTAGTTTGTGACTAGACAACTCCATTATAGAAAACTTCATCAGTCATTGTCCGCTTTAACCTTTGATAAAACGTTTAAAATATTAACCTAACAATTATGAAATATTTTAAATTATCCTTGTAAAAGGTTTTAAATGATGTTAGAAAAGAAAATTCAGAAAACCGCATAAAGAGAATAAATTTATAATTTATTCTTTGGAAAATTTCTGTAAAAACGGTTTATAAAATAGAAATACACGGTTAGTTCCATTTGTAGATGTTTAATCAGGAAGAATCGGTCATGCAAATTTAAAAAGTTTAGGAATTTTACGTCATACTAATTTTACATTTTATATGAAACTGCATTTCTTAATTTCTCTACCAAAATATCATCATCTCGCTATTTTCAACACTTACCGCTCTTAATAAGTATCCTACTAGCTTTATTAACACGCACTTACACGCAATTTCCGTATCTGGCTTAGTTGTTCAGCGATTAATTTCAAATTTTATACAGAGATTGTGAGAATATCCTTCTAGCGTACGGTGAAAAGTCAAATGTGATATTTTACACAGGGTGTCTAGAATGGAGCGTCCAATGTATTTTCAATTCTCAATAAGTCGATAATTTCAAATGAAATATCCTATATTTTATTATCACGCCTGAATCAGTTTTTTTATTCTCTTTCAATCTGTATTAGCATTCCCTATACCTAAAGTTCTGAGTTATTGCTAGATTTATTATAATTTGGAGATATTTTACATAAATTGGTGGGTAATATAATCTAGCATGCCATGAAAATTGAAAAGACAGTTATAATAAACAAACCACTGTACAATTAGATTATTTTATTTTCTAACTTCGTTCAATTTGTAGTGAAAATGGTTCTTGGAGAAAACTCGCTTTATCGAAGGATTGAAAGTGTACAACAACTTACCATTAATAGTAAAAACTTCACCAAATACTGTAGTATTCAAAAACAGATTAAGGAAAATGTACTTTAATATTTAATAACATTGTTTATGTTCTTAAAGTAATATCAATTGTTATTTATATGTAATGTAGCTATTGAGTATTGAGCTAAATAAACGTCTACTCATTTTCAATCTTCTGTTAACTTTAGATATCTGTTAATTATTTTTAGTATAAGTTAATGGAAAGTTTTAATTTCTTTATTATATTTTCAAAATATAAAATTATAACAAGTTCATTAACTATTTAAAAATAACAAGAAATAAACGTGTTTTGCAATTAAACTTATCTGTGAGGACAATTGTTGTTACGCGCTGCCACTAGAGCGACTCTCGCGTAGCGACAGCCGATGTCGAGTTGGCCTAGACTTGTGATCGATTTTTTGTTAACATAAAATTAAAAAATGATAAAAATATACCCAAAAATTGATTTCAGCAGAACAAAATCTCTGTACCTACTTAGTGTTTATAGATCTCCTGATGGAATTATTGCAATTTTTTTTTACTAACTATGCCAAATTTTAGAATAGTTGTTTGATGATGTTTTGACCATGTAAAACTTGTATGTCACTTCATTGTTGCCTACTAGAGTTTTCACAAATAGACTGGGGAAGACATCATCAAGCAAAATCGATTATATTTTAACCAATGTTGTAACCCAATTTTATCTAACAAATGTTTTTGAAGGTAATCTTAGTGACCAGAGAATCTTCAAACTGGCATTCTTTGTTTCGGCTTTAGAAGAGCACCGTAAAATTAAGAAAACTCATAAGGTTTTCAGAGATTTGTCTGAACATAAGATTGATCAGCTTAAAAGTCACCTTTCAATCATGGACTTTAGTGATATTTATGTCAGCCAAAGTATTGACGATAATTTCAAATCATTTACGAATATTTTGACATATGCTTTAGATATAAATTGCCCTCTAAAACATTTCAACATTTTAAAAAACTGTGAAGCTAACTGGATAACTCCTGAGGTCAAACAAGCAAGCCAGAATTTAAAAAATACATTTTGGTTATGTAAAATTGTAAATACTGATCAAGGTCATATATTTTATAAAAAGGTCAAAATGGACTATCAACATTTAATTAAAGATACCAAATTTAACTTTCATGAAAATCTAATTGTAAATTCAACTAACAAATCTAAAACCATTTGGAACTTAGTAAATAGAGAGACAGATAGAAATAGAACCTGTAATAATATTGCATTGAAAACAACTTGGTCTCTGACCCAAAACTAGTTGCAAATACTTTTGGGAAATTTTTTCTACAGTTGTTCAAGAAAACCTAGACAGCCATTTTGGCAGCATAAAATCCCAAGTTTGCACTGTAGTGGGATTGAAATCAACACCTTTTTCTTTTCTCCTGTCAATAAACATGATATTGAAGACGTCATACAAAATTTAAAAAATACAAGTAGCTCAGGAGCTGATAATATATCAGTGAAAATTATAAAACCAATTAGTATTAATCCTATTTGCCGACGACACATCTATAGCTATCTCAGCAAATACTCAGGACGAACTCAAACGTGATTCAGAAAAGTTAATACAAAATTTCTTAAACTGGTATAACTCAAACAACTTAATAGCTAACATTGATAAAACCAAAAGTATATACTTCCCCTCTCAAAATATTCCCAGGCACCCAATTAACTTAACAATCAATAATACCGATTTAATTACGGAAAGCAACACCAAATTTCTTGGAATACATCTAGATAACTCTTTAAATTGGTCAGACCATGTCACAAGTAGTATGTAAAAAACTCAATCAAGCATATTTTGCATTATCACGTATAAAAACAGTATGCCATTAAATGGATTATTAAGCGTTTATTATAGTCTAGCTCACAACCATGTGTGTTATAATGGGCAAATCTGTTGACAGAGAAAGAGTATTTATATCGAAAAAGAAAATCAATTGAAATGGAATTTAATATTTTAAAATGAAATGGAAATTGAACATTATCAAAATTATAATATTTAGGTAAAATTAAATTATAAATTGAGGAAAATAAATACCAAGACTATGCCAAATCCTATATTTCTTCTTAAGATTATTTTGTCAGCTAAAAGAAAATGAACGTCACCTAAAAATAAAGAAACCATATCATTAAAATACAATTTAGAAAAATAAACAAAAAATATTTTATAGATAAGGAGAAACGTTAAAGGTGAACTTACCTAAGGGATTGATTTATTGTGAGATCCTTATTATTAGAAAAATCCTTCTTAATAAAGCTCTGATAGTAACCTAAAAAAATTAAAATCAAAATTAAATCATATTTAAAATTCAAAATTTTATTAGCATTTTAATTTGGGACAATCTTTCTAATAAAAAATTAATCATAGGACAATCTGTATAGCAAAATGAAATAAGGGTTGTGACAACTATTTAAAATGAAATAACAGCATACCAACTTTAGTAACTAAATTATAAATTGATAAAATGTAGAGAATTCAACACCAGAATATAGATGGAAAGTAATTTATTTGTTATAATTGAAATTATAAAATTCAAAATACATAAAATCGTAAATAAAGTATAACATAATCAAAAGTTTGAAATAATTTGAAAATTTCTGCATGATGTAAAAGGGTAACATAGCAACAGAAAAAAAAGAAAGTTAGTTAGTTGGGGAGATAGTTAAAAAAAAAAAAAGTTAGGAAGAGAGTTTTTTTTTTCTTGTTAAAAAAAATTAAGAAGATTTTTGAATTCAAAAAGTTTATAAAAAAATTAGTTTAGCAGAAGAAATGGTAGAAGGAGTTTGGTAGGAGAATTTGAGAAAATTAATTTTGGAAAAAAAAAACTTATTAAGAAAAATTATAAAATTTGGAAAAGTACGTTTATAATCTGGAGGAAAATTATTTCGGCGAATTGTTTATATTTAGTAAGTGATTGTATTAAATAACACGTAGACAACTTACCTGGAGGTTGTTTGTTTTGTTGCGGAAATCATTGGGACATCAATTTCGTTAAGAAACAACAGAAAGTGGAAACAACACATAACTATAAATCTGGTTATAACTCATCACTGTTGTAACAGAAAGAAGAAGGAATAGGAACATTCACAAGGTATAAATTCATTATAATTAATTACAACATACTGCAGATCAGAAACAAACAGTGTGGTTGTGCATTTGTGAGGTTAAGACTGACATTTTTATTACTGTATTTCGGGTGTGCCAACCTTAACCAAGTTAAAATTTATTGCGTAAAATTTGAATTTCTAGATATAAGATATCATTGAGTGTGTGTGTGGCGTGAATGTAATTCATAATAGTAAATAGTCTTTTGTGTAAATAAATTTTTCTTCGAATCTATATTAAATAAAATCATTCTAAATTTGAAACAACACTTTATTTTTTTTAAATACAGAAACTATCAGTAGTTAGAAGAACTTGAACTCACAATCAAAGAATCCCTGAGATTGGAAGATTGACAGATATAAAATTGAGCATAGTCGTGGTGGTATAAAAAAAATTTATTATTAAAATTATTAAAATTTTACATTTTTTGAAATATCATAACAATATTATTTAAAATTCTAAATTAGAACAATAACCAAATAAATTTATTAGTAAAACATTATTTAATTAAAAGTTACGATTTCGAAAAATCATAACAAAAAAGTTACGATTTCTGACAAATCATAACACAATATATTAATTTACAACATACCCTGGAAAGAATCATGTACAGGTTTTCATTTCGAAGCAAATGTTAACATTTCACTGTATTTTCATTCTTAACTGTCTTTTATACATTAAAAGCAACGATTCATTGATTAACCAGAACTCCTTTTATCATAATTATCCAACACGTAATGCTGATTTACTAACTATTCCAAAGCATAAATCGGCTAAATTTGAAAAATCCCCAATTTATAAACTTATTTAAATGGACAGTAAAACAATTATTACTGTCAAAAGCTTATTATAGCATTAATGATTATTTATGTGATTCAAATTTGTAAATAATTGCTGCATTTTGTAGCCGAAACAATGAATATACTTATTATCATTTTAATTTTGTAACAGAACTATGTATATTATTCATGTTTGTCATAAGCAATATTTTGACTTGTCCTACAAAATTTATTGTCGAATGGATCAATAAATATTATTATTATTATTATTATTATTATTATTATTATTATTATTATTATTATTATTATTATTATTATTATTATTATTATTATTATTATTATTATTATTATTATTATTATTATTATTATTATTATTATTATTATTATTATTATTATTATTATTATTATTATTATTATTATTATTATTATTATTATTATTATTATTATTATTATTATTATTATTGTTTGTTAACATAGAATTAAAAAATGATAAAACTATACCCAAAAAATTAAGTAATATATCCAATTTGTGTGTCCAAAAAATACAACAAAACGATTTCTAAATTATTAGAATAAATTAAAAAGAGTCCTTAAGAAAAATAGAAAGCGCAAACCTCCCATACTCAATAGTGCCTTAGCAGTGACATTTATAAGGATCTCTAAATTACGCTCTTTAAATAGCGCATACAATTAATCCACTGGTAACAAATCTGGCGAACCTACTGGACATTTAGAATACATCCGGTGCAAATATTTATAGACATACAGTATCGAGTAAAAGCTATAATTCAAAAAATTACTCGCAACCTCAGTTTTATGATAATTTATAATAGCTTCTAAATCGTTCAAGCAGTATAGACTATATTATGGGTAGATATTACCATGTCTAAATTATTTTTATATTTCCTGGCGCAATAAAAAATAAACCGTAGGTATCAGCTTTTTTCTTATCAACATAACTCGTCCTGCAGACACTTCCGAACCAAATACATAATTTAAAGTAGGTGGAATTGGCGGAGGAAGTCGGGATGATGATCTTTTCGAATACTTCAGGGTCGGCACGGAAGGGTAAAAAGAGTTTCACCCTCTAGGAGAAGATTAGAAATTAGTTAGGTCCGTTTTTTGTATTTATTGGTTCAGCCTCGTATTTTTTCTTCTTGGGGTTGTCGTAGAATATCGACTTCTCATTTCCAGAGACTCTTTTCAAATAATTTTTAAAAACTTGCTCATCAAAATCAAAAAACACTCCTTCATTTTGTTTATTATAAATTTTTAAAACAATAAACTTTTCGACATTATAGCTGTAGTCCAAAACATCTCTTATTCACAATCTGATTAAAAATGGATAACTACCGATTCGAGTAATGATGAATCCATCTTACTTTATTACTCTTTTATTATTCTTTTGCTATTTTACACCAAGCATGATCTTTTTTTTTGTTGGGTGGTCGAAACCTTTTATAGGGAACGATAACCCTCCGTAAGTCACACTACGTCGGGTCATCGATACTGTATGACTCTCCCTAGGACATACTCACTAAAAATTCCACTCCGCACACCGCCTCCCGCGAGCTTTGATTTGCCTTGTCGCTTTTCCCAATCCTGTGTGTGTAAAACGAAGGATTCGTATCCAGACAGGAACTGTGTGAAGTGATAGTTTGTTCTGATGTATTTACAGTCAAGCCAAACCACCACATCCGGTATCAGCTGCCGGGTCCACTGGGCCTTTCCAGTCACCACTCTCCATTCATTCTACCACCTCGCAACCATTTCCGCTCTTACCTCTCGTCTACTAGCTTCTTGATGCCCGTCTCCACGCGCATACAACATTACCCTCTCCTCGAGGCGATGATCTGAAGGGCTTCTTTGACACTGTCCGGTAGGCGCTAGTCACCCTGATCAATGCCAACCTTTGGGCGCGCGTTAGTGTAGCTTTTTTGGTCTTATATCTCATTACGCCATGCCACACCAGCGCGGCGCCGCATATAGCAGCGTAGAGCGTACCACACCAAGCAGCACTCGTCGCTTCATCGAGCTTAACCCACATATGTTCGGCATAAGCCTTCTTATGGCTTCCGCGCTTCTCCCAGCCTTACCCACTATCTCATTCACATGAACCGTAAACCTAATTCTGTCGTCAAAAACCACCCCAAGGTATTTCATACTCCTGCTCGGCACCACCACGATGTTACCAATCAGGAACTCTTGGAGTAGCCTGGGAGCTTAAAATTATACAATACGGGATATTTTTCAACTTCTTCCAATAATTTTTAATTTATTAGTTGTTCATTCATTGTGAAAAAAAATATTTTGAAACAAACTAAACAATACTCTTGACAGCTGATCGCGGACTGGTTAGTGATTTGCGTCAGAATCACGTTTCTTTTGGGTAGCCCCATATGTACTCCGCCTTAAGGTGCGTCCAGACATGCGACCGAACGCAGTAGAGAAAATGATTAAAATGGAAATTAAAGGAACTGACGGACAACGGATACAGAAAACACGTGGGTCTGAAGTAATTCTTAACGGTGTAGGTTTTTAGAGGGATTCGGATTGAGATCAGATGCGCGTTAACATATTCCACCACTGAACAGAAGAAAAAAAAATACAGAAAATATCCTAGTAAACCATTTGTTTCTACATCGCTGCCTTCACGATCCTCTTTACTTCACTTCACGATCGATTCAATAAAAATCCCAAATCTCGCAATGAAATAAACGTCAAACCTTAAATTTTGCGAATATGTTAAAGTTTCTTCTCAAAATTTAATCCAATCGAGTTGGCGTCGGTGTGCGCGAATCTAGAATAGAGCGTAATAGATGGGGTGCCATGATATAAAAGGATACAACGGATAATGCACGTAACGTACTATGTAGGAAAGGAGGGAAGTTAAAGGATTGGATTTAAAGCTGGGAATTTTCAAAAGGATTCTGTTCACGACAGTTTCCAGTTTCTGGTGTTACTTATTTTTTGAGTTTGGGAGAATTCTTGGATTAAACCTACAAATAATAATTTATTTGTTGTTAAAATTAAGCCTGTTTGTTTTAACTTGTGAGGCCAATTTGGGGCATCGCTACGCCACTGCAGTTCTGTCCGTACATACATACATAATATCATAAATAGCTATTTTTTCTTTAAAAATAAAAATTGAATAACCTCAATTTCCATAAAAAATTATCAGTAGTAATACCCCTAGGGCCTTGATAATACCGAGATAATTTTGTCATAGAGAATGCTGAAAGCGTGTTGCTTGATAATGGCCCGAGGCCGAAGGCCGAGGGCTATTATCCTTAAGCAACACGCTTGAAGGATTCTCTATGACAAAATTTTGAGGATTTATCAAGGCCCGAGGGGTATTCGATAAGATAATTTTTTACTTTGTAGATTTAAACATTTTTAAACTAGTTGTCAGTTTGACGTTTAATTAATTTTTAATCAAAAACTTGACTTGCTGAAAACACCATACTGAAAACACCACATGTAGGGTGTTATCGCTGTAATCCATAGCTGATTGGATGAAATTTGACACATGACTCTAAATTAAGTAATTTGATTGGTTACAATAGTTAGTAAAAAATTATCAGTATAACGGCTCAATGAAAACCATACCAATAAATCTCGTTAATATGACAACAAAGTGTCCTATCAACATTCCCAAATAATTCACGAGCCAGTTTGTATTATTATTAAATGAGGAGATCGAGAAAGGTCTGACTACAGTTTCAGAACTGATATAAATTTAATAGTCGAAGTTATCTAGAATTCAGGAAACAATGAGATCAAATCAAATTCAGTGTTTATCATAATGTCATAGTCGGACCGTGGCATCCGGCATTAATATCGCCGACTCCATTAATGATGATGTCCATCAAATAATTACCTATTGTGGTTATCAAAATTTAATGGAGTCGAATGGATAACAGATCTTTTTTTTATAACCCAAAATATACGCTTTTGTGGTCAAATTAATTATTTAATTATTTTGATCAATTTTAGAATTATATCGTATTTTTTTAGCCCCTTTCCCGATGATCAATATTTCAAAATAGTACTAAAAGGATCAAGCTTAGTTTACTCTGGATGACTTGTTTTTTTAGGATTTTTGGAGCAGTGGTGTACCGGACACGGTGGCCTAGTTGGTAAGGCGTCTGCTGATTCAGCTTGGTCAGTGTTCGGGGAGTAGGTTCGAATCCTGCTGTATTCAAGTGGAATTAAAGTCAGATAAGACTTTGGGCACGTGCAAAAAGGTGTTTAAGCCCCAGATACTTTCACTGATAATTTTTTACTAACTATTGTAACCAATCAAATTACTTAATTTAGAGTCATGTGTCAAATTTCATCCAATCAGCTATGGATTACAGCGATAACACCCTACATGTGGTGTTTTCAGTTTGGTGTTTTCAGCAAGTCAAGTTTTTGATTAAAAATTAATTAAACGTCAAACTGACAACTAGTTTAAAAATGTTTAAATCTACAAAGTAAAAAATTATCTTATCGAATACCCCTCGGGCCTTGATAAATCCTCAAAATTTTGTCATAGAGAATCCTTCAAGCGTGTTGCTTAAGGATAATAGCCCTCGGCCTTCGGCCTCGGGCCATTATCAAGCAACACGCTTTCAGCATTCTCTATGACAAAATTATCTCGGTATTATCAAGGCCCTAGGGGTATTACTATTGAAAATGTAACTAGAAATGTTAACTCATTATTTCTCACCCCTGTATCAGATGCTGAACTAATTAATTACATTTCAACTCTAAAAAATAACAGTGCACCTGGCAGTGATATGATGACAGCTGAGATAATTAAAAAAACTCACATGCTTATTTTACAGCCACTAAAATATATGATAAATTTAATTTTTGAAAAAAGTATTGTTCCATCGCAATTTAAATCTTCTCTTGTTACACCTATCTACAAAGCAGGTGATAAAACGAAAATCTGTAATTACAGGCCAATTAGTGTGATAAGTAACTTTGGCAAGATCTTTGAAAAGTGCTTAAAATATCGGCTAGTATCATTTTTGGATCAGAATAATATTTTACATAATCACCAATTTGGTTTTAGAGCTGGTAAAGCGACATCTGAAGCAATGTGTACTGTTATTAGTGAAATAACAAACAACCTTGATGAAAATAAAAAATGTATTGCAGTATTCTTAGATCTTGCAAAGGCGTTTGACACTGTAAATCACGGAAAACTTCTTAAAGTTCTTGAACATTATGGAGTTCGAGGTTCAGTGCTGGACGTCTTTGAGAGTTACTTATCAGATCGTGAGCAGCGTGTTAAGTTAGGTGAAGAAATAAGTGAAGCGGATTCTGTTAAAATAGGAGTTCCTCAAGGTACTGTCTTGGGCCCAGTTTTATTTTTAGTTTATATTAACTCGTTGCTCTCTTTAAGGACAAATTCTACCATTGTATCATATGCTGATGACACAGTTATCATATTTTGTGAAAAAACATGGGCAGAGACCAAATTGTCAGTTGAGGTAGGATTGGAAAAGATTATAAATTGGTTAAACTTCTACCAGCTATCACTAAATATAAATAAGACTCGATACATTTCTTTTAGTCTTACAGATGCAAACAGACCTTGCTTCACTAACATAAAAATTAAAGGTATGAATGAGTCAGTTAAAGAAACGAATGAGATCAAATACTTGGGAATAATTATTGACCAGCATTTAAAATGGAGTAATCATATCGACTACCTGGCAAAAAAAGTAAGGAAACTCATTTATAAATTTTATCAATTGCGTGAAATTTTGTCAAAAAATTTGTTAATGTTAGTTTATAAATCTTTAGCTGAATCATTATTTCGTTATGGTATTCTAGTATGGGGTGGATTATATAAGAACGCTTTACAAAAACTAAATATTACACAAAATTATATCTTAAAAATTATTTACAGCAAAAACAAACGCTATCACACTAACTTACTGTATACAGAAGATATTTGTAATATTAGATCACTTTACTTTCACAGCCTTTGTACATATGCTTTTAAAAATAAGTCTAAACAAAATTACGTAACTTCTGTGTATTCCACGCGAAGTACATCCAATATATTATCCTAGATTTAATAGAAATGCTTGTCATAGATTCTTGGTATATACATTGCCAAAAACCTATAACCTTTTACCACATAGCACAAGAAATGTCACAAATCTAAAAAAAATTTCTAAACTAAGTAAAAAATTTATTTTTCAACATTATTATGAGTTTTTAAAAATAATAGAGTGGGGCGGGGATAAACTTGTCTGTTAATCGAATATTTAATTTGAAGTATTCTCACTTATACTAATAATATATTATATGTATTAAAATGAAATGAAATTAAATTACTAACCAGCGCAATACAAGTGTTCATTCACTTAGGCGTTTACTGGTTTCTATTACTACTATTTTATATTTTTATTACTATTGTTTTTTATTGTTATACTATGTATGTATAAGCATTTATAAATAAATAAATAAATAAATAAATAAATAAATTTGTGTCATACGCAGTTTCATTCACGCCGGTAAACAGACCGGATGAGTTCGGATATCTCGTGGAACTGATAGGGGTTGGTGACACAATTACACACTTGTTAGTCGGTAGATCACCTGCTTGACAAAGGCAGAGTCCTGTGTTTAAGGTGATTAAGGACCGTGGTTCGGAGCCTACGATAAGCTGTAGGTCCCGTCCAGTTTAGGCCATTAGGTCAGAAAAGAGACGTTAAAATTAACAAACACCAAACAACATTGGAGCAGTGGTAGCAGAGAAAATCGTAAAATATCTTAAAAAACGTAAATTTTAGACTGTTTTATGTTTTATTATTATTTATAATGTATAAACCGGGACCCATCATTTTTGAAACAAAAAAAAACCTTAGCAGTATGTCGATGGTCGGAAAATTAAGATTAGATATGCAAAAGGGGTGGGCCTGCGGCCTATTTCCACTGCGGCCTTTGCAGATCTATTCCAAGCCATAGAATGCCACTGACGAGCCTTTTCTGGCCAGTTTGTCGGCTATTCCCAAAAATGATCTGATGTGTTCGTGATGGCGATCATAAAGCTATATGAGAATGAAAACGCTGAACAAGATCTAAAAGAGCTTCCTTCCATTAACGAGGTGGAACAAGAACCTGCCATTTTGAAGGATGAACTAAAGCAAGCCATAGAAAAACAATAAAAGCACAGGCGGCGACATCAAAAGTGCAGAAATGCTAAAAAAAAACTCAATAAGAGGGGAATTGAAATTCTGTGGAAGATATGTAACAACACTAACAAGCTGAACCTCCGTAAGTATCTTCGGTTTGACGAGACGCCCAACTTTTTCCTCTGCGAAAATTCTCGATAGTGGTACCTAATGAAGTGCCCAGGTATAACACATGTCGATTTGGTGAGGTGTCCAAACTGTATGACTAACAGCTAGTTTTGTATGTATACATGACGATAATTTTATAATAAACTCGAAAAAACGTTTGTCCTACAAAATGCATGGTTTGACTAAAGCGTCCTCCACTGCCAATATGTCCAAATAACCAGGTCATAAAAATTATTACTAACCAGCTGATTTTTTTCTGCTACTTAGTAAATATAGAAAACAGGACATTGGCCAAATGATTGGAGCACATCGACTTTCATCCCATTAATCCCACAGGAGCAGGTGTAATCAAGAAAACCCGCGATTTCCCCATTTTGGGAGTGTTTTTGGCCGTTTGGGGGATGTGGCCAAGTTGCTGTACAGATGTAACATCACCATTGTGCCATCATGTTCAGCATCATCGAAAGCGGCGAGGAAGATATATTTTGACGGTAGAAGACGCGGCATAAGCAATTCCCCTATTTTCAGGGCGGGGTTTGGCCGTTTGAGGGGTAGAGTTAAGTCAAAACTAATTTTGGATACCGCCATCGCGTTTAGCATCTTCGAAAACGAGGGGGAAGATATAATTTGCCGGTGGAAGACGCGGAATCGACGATTCCCCCATTTTGAGGGTGATTATTGGCCCTTTGAGGGGTGGGGTCAAGTCAAAAATAATTTTGGATAACGCCATCGTATTCAGCGTCCTCGAAAATGGGGGATAGGGAATATTTTACCGATGGAATATGCGGACTACGCGATTCCCCCCATTTTAGGGGTGGTTTTTGGCCATTTGGTGGGTTGGATCAACTCCAACTCCAAAAGAATTTTAACCTCCGCCATCGTGCTCAGCATCCTCAAAAATGGGGGGAGTAGTAGTAGTATACAATTATGTATATTTCTTAATTGATGGAGCATTTGAAACTTGTACTTTTCTTTATAATAATTGAAAAAATACTTTAAATGATCTGTTCATTAATTTTGTTTTGAAATAAATACTTTTTGAACACAAAAAAAACAGACCGATCTAATTCGTAGTCTGTACCCCTTCCGCTTCGTCCAAATAATTTTTTCCCACTTCATCAAACTTTTGCAAAATGTAACTTTGATAAATTACTTTCATTATTCATTTTAGGTAAATGCTACCTCTGGTTATTACTTAATTACCCCAAAAATTTAATCAATATCGTTTTAATTAACCAAACTCATATAAATCAGACATCCATCTACATTATTGATGGCAACTGAATGAAAATACGATTACCCACAAACACAGGCGTACCTAGAATTTTTTAAACCATTAAATACTCTTGACCAGAAGAAGAAACGATATTGTTTATTGACCTAATTTTTCAGATATTTTCGATATTTTTTAGTAATAATTTTTTTCTTTTGTAAATTTCAATAAACTAGTCGATTTTTCGTCTGAAATTACTACTTCATGAATTTTTAATTTCGTAAGATTTTTTTGTGAAATTTTCATATAAACATCACAAATTTTGATTTTCAAATTTGTTCCATCGGGTATTTAAAAAGTTTTCATTTCTATGCAATACTTCCTTAACTGTTTTTGAGTAAGAAATTAATAGCCAGATTTTCAATTTTTGAAATAACTGTAACATACAAAATCTTTAGAATTTCCTCAAAAATTTAAATAAGATAGATTATAAAGAATGTCCTATTAAAAAAACAAAATTCCTGATAATATGGAAAAAACAGGAAGTTTGGCAACATCAGATCAGATTCTAAATACAAAATTTTGCAGTTTTTTAACTAATCCAACGTTTCCATGCCTTTATATTTATTTAAATGCTCATTTTCCACCCAAAGTTACGCCAAAGACACAATTCCATTTCAGCGGATGTAATTTAACATCCATTAGTATTACTCTTTTCACAAAATGCATTAAACCGTATTTTTAACTCAATCATTTATAAAATTTTGTTTCAAATAATTAGAAAAACATATACGATGTGCTGTAAGTGTCCTCCTTGGCCAACCGCCACCCTAACGCTTTATTTGCTATTGAATGTGGTTATTTTTGTGGCTGAAGTTACGAAAGCTCTTTATGTAAGTAGCCCATAAAATACTGTGATAAAAGCTTTAATTTTCGATCAAGAAGCTAGAAATCGACGTATTGTTTTTATATCCTTTTTCCAGGTTAATGTAATTGCGGTGTTCTAACTAACAGGAATGTCAGATGTATATGTTCAAAGTTCAATGTAATTGAACATATTTCTTCATGCCTCATACTTTTTCATCCTACCACAGCGCAATATCATTCTTAAAAGATTCCAATTAAATTTACCCCAATACGTTAGAGAGAGAAATTCGAGACAGACAGACGAACAAAAGATTCAGATACAAATCAAACTACGCAATTTCTTCCGCATAGCAAGAATATTTAATTATTCATTTCAACAAAGAAAATGCCTAAGACATGTGTAAAGGTAGATAAAGATATATTCGTCTGCCCCCAACTCAGTACCACTTGCGCGGGCGCTTCTGAAACTGTCGATTGATGTCTAAAAATAGAATGAGACAAACTACACAACGCTTGAATGCAAGATTCATTTTTCTTAATTAGTTGTTAGCTTTGGGTTAACTTTTGGGTAACCGTCGTACTTTTTCATATTATCCATTTTACAATTGTAGTCCAAGACCTGGACTAGGTTCCTGTGGGAAAGTTTGAGTATGGAGAATTTTTCTTCAGGAATGTTTATTAGATGTTCTAGTAAGTGTTTTGGACTTGGGTGGACATCCGCCACCACGTACATTTTCCAGCTATGACGTCATCAAAGATGGCGGCCGCCTGAATACAGAAATTCTCATATTTCAGGCAATACTAAACTTGACCGATTTGCATGAAACTTAGGTCAGTTTGTTATAAATATTATTTTTAAGGTGAATAGAAATGTGTTTTAACTGCTACTATAAATAAATAAACAACAGTTTCGTTAATTATATCATATTCTTTATAACTTAATAAAAACATAAGTATCATGAATGCACACAGATATTGTATTGAAATATGGTTAGATTATAATTGTTAGAACTAGACGATATCACATAAAAATGACTTAACACCGAAACGTGGTTATATGATTGTCTAAAAAGGATTTTTACAGGTTGACTCTAATCACTTACTGCCACACTTGCAGAAGGAGCAACATTTAACTTCCTTTTCCCTACAAATGCAGGAGGATGTGGCACATTTTAAACAGTTGCAAGCACCAACAAAATCAGGTCAGGTCAGGTACGATCTCAACGCTTCTGCTTGTAGGCGGCAAATCTGCAATGTCTATATTCTTGTCATGATAATACAGCCACAATCTAAGTTCGTCTAAGGACTTACAAGATGACCCTTTTCTAATTAACAGCACTAGGTATTCTTCTGCTGGTTTGAGGCTTTGTTCTATGTCATCCCAGTTAGATGATACACCAAAGTGTTCCAAGTACACTGTAGATGCACTTTTGGTGCCAAACTTACTCGTATAATCTGATCCAGATAATGCGTGGATGGCTGGAAGCAAAGAACATAAATTTTGGCCCATTTTTGTGTGCTGAACAGACAAAAGTCGCGTGGAATCACGAATTCCAGTGCGCATCCAAAGTTCTTGAACACCAAGTTCATGAAGAGTAGCTCAGTGAAACAAAGCTAACACCATTATATCAGTGCCCGTACTAACGAGAACTACTTTTTTGAACCCACACAGTATTGCCTGCTTTGAACGAATCAGCATTCTGAAGTCTGTTTCCTCTACCGACATACAATTTAATTCTGGATGGTTCACTTGTCTTCCACTTTGCACCAATGTACAATTGAAGGTGACCTCATCTTCTTCATCACCATAAAAAGCACTGAACGTGTGGTTGGTAGTAGATGGTTTTTCAGTTAGAGAAGCTATCAGTGTATTGGCAATGAACAATTGTATTCAACTTTGATGACGTCATAGCTGGAAAATGTACGGGGTGGCGGATGTCCACCCAAGTCCAAAACACACACCTACTAAACATTCCTGAAGAAAAATTCTCCATACTCAAACTTTCCTACAGGACCTCAGTGGAGGTCCAGGACTAATAAAAGATATATTCGTCTGCCCCAACTCAGTAAACATTGCGTGGGTGCTTCTGAAACTGTCGATCGATGTGTAAAAATAGAATGAGAGACTACACAACGGTCGAATGCAAGATTCATTTTTCTTAATTAGTTGTTAGCTTTTGGGTTAACTTTTGGGTGAAATATTCCTTCTGCTTGAAAGTAAGCGTCGTAATTTTGCATTATTCATTTTACAATACAAATGTTTAGAATTACTTCTCATTCAACGTAACAAATAATTCCTTGAGCGATAGTCTATAATATAAGACATATTCTTTTGTACAGAAAGTGTTAAACAAGTGTAAATAATTTATTTGTGTTTTAAATAGAAAACTTAGAACGAAGCGTGCTCTTTTTTATACATTTCTAATAAATGGCATATTAAGAAATAGCTTTCAAATCTAATACAGTCCACTATAATCCTAGCAAAGATCTCAAGGCTAGGTTTAAGAGTTTTGTAACAATATATAAATATTAGATGTGGTCCGAGAACGCTTCCTTGAGGGACACCTCATACCATAGAATTCCTTGATCAATAGTTAATTGTTAATTATTGTTCTCGCAAACCAATCAATTGACTTGTATTTGAATTATTACACTTTTGGCCCTACTTACAAATGGTGGAGAAAAATGGCGAGGATGTAGATGGTTAGCCAGGCATTTGTTTCAATATTATAAGGTCGTATCGAGTGACTGGCGAAACATTTCTTAATACTAGAGATAATTGGCAAGGTTTGTCAACATCGTTATTTGCTGTCCGAGGTTCAGGTTTGAAAAGTGTCAAAAACAAAAATACCTTGGCATTTTCTTTGTTAGATCTTGCCCATGTTTCTTCTGATTTGCGGATTGGAGGAACATCTTTTATGTTTTTTGGGAGCTTTACATCAGTGATTCCCACAACGCGGGTCACAACTCCTTGGGGATCATAATGATGTACTAGTGGAGTCGCCGGCCAAAATAAGACAAACTTCACCACTTTGTCAAAGACGAGAAACTTCACTCACATAAATATGATGTTAAAAATAGAACCAAACATTTTACAGCTTCATTTCTCACCTGAAGATGTTCCTGCATCCTTTTGGTCCAAAACTCGTCCGGATTCAGTGAAAAAAATTGGAGCTTCAACATTCCATCACTGGAAATTTCAATAACTTTTTCTTTCATATTTATTGGTAGTTCAACATGTTGAAAGGCATCGGCTAAAAACGAATTCAGTATATCCATCTGCAACTGTTGTAACTGTTTTGAATTTCTTCGGGGAAATAATCACAGAGCTGTTGTTTTACATTGAGCAAAGTAACTTGCATGCCTGCACAAACTTGTACAAAATTTGTAGCACTGTAATTGGACACATCTTCCATAAGTGAGTTACTCTTTTTAAGACGTTGCTTCTTCGCAGATTTTTCGAAAAAGCTTTTCCTTTAAAGAAATTTACAACTTTAGTCATGGTTTTCATAACACAGTCCATTTCAGGAGGTAAAGCTTTTGACGCAAGATGTAAAAAACAATGTCTCTATGTGGCATTAGGCATTATTTCTACTAATCTGACGACAAGACCAGATTCATGGCCTGTCGCAGCTTTAGCGCCATCTGCATAGCAATACATTTTGCCCAGTTAATATCATATTTACTTGTGCGTTTCATAAAAGTGTCGAATAAACATTTTCCAGTGGTATTGGTCTCCAATGGGGAACAAAATAAAATATCTTCTTGAATGCCAGTATTTGTACCATATTTTACAAATGTAATAAATTGGACACAGTTAGATATATCACATCTGTGGATTCGTCCATTTGAAGAGAGAAGTGGGACAGATTATTAAAATAATTGTTTGCTGATTTAAGTTTTCTAATGAAGGTGTTTTAGTGTTTTATTTATGTCTGTATTTATTGTTTTTTTTTTGTTATTTTAAGATGGTCGGACCTGCGGAAGTCCACATTCAATCCATACAAAAATGTTCTTCATATGAAGAAGACGCCATTATTTTGGACTATTCTATAGATGAGGATGATAAAAGCGTTACTGGAAATATGACGTTAAATGTTGATATTGATGAATCTGTGAAAGTAAATTTTAGAGGTAAGTAAGAAATAAAATTGGGAAAATAGCAAGAAATAAAAAAAAAGTAGAAAACTGCTAGTAATTCATTCCAGTTAGTCCATGTCAGGAGTCGGAATTTGAGGTGATTTTCCCTTTTTTTCGGACAGGGCCAATTTAGTCTTTCCCCCCTCCTATTTTCGATGTCGTTGAAACAGAATCTGAGGTTAAAAAAAGTTTTTTACAAGGTTTCCCTGTAGAAAAACACGCTTTCCACCCATTTTCGAGGATGGTGGTGGTATTGGATATCGCTTCCGACCTTCACCAACCCCTCCACCGGCAAATACTGTATATTTGTCGCTGATATTTAAAAAACAAATTTTCCCCGGGGGAGAGTATTGGCCGGTGGAGGGGTTGGTGGAGGTTGGAAGCGATATCCAACACCACCAGCGTGATCAGCATCCTCTAAAATGGGGGGAAAGTATCTTTTTCTACAAGGAAAACTTGTAAAGGGCGTTTAACCCTCCAGGGGTGGTTTTTGGCGAGGGCAAAAACTTTTTTAACCTCAGATTCGGTTTCAGCGACCTCTAAAATGGGGGGGGGAGACCAAATTGGCCCTGTCCGAAAAAAAAGGTGTCACTCCGACTCATGACCTGAACTATATTGTTTGGATTATTAAAGGTTTAGTGAATTTGAAAATGTAGTAAACGGCTCGCTAATTATTCGTACCACCAATGGAATGTTGTTCGTACGGGAATTTAATATTTATTTTTCATTTGAAAATTAGCCTTTGAAGTTAATTACTAATTTCGGGTAAAAGGTTTAAGTCTATAATTAACAAATAGATATATACGTATATGATTATAATATTATATTATCAATTTTCTATTGAAATAATTAACTTTGTTTAGGTAGTACAGATGGTTTCAGATAATTATTGGATGTTATATTGTTTGAATGTGGTTCAAATGTTACCAATAATTTTACACAAGTTAAAAAGCGATCTTTTAAACACAGTTTCTTATATTTATGTTTTACTTGTTTTTTACAAAAATAATTTAATTCTTTTTCTTTTGCCACTTTTTAAAAATATTTTTTCTAAAATTTCGTTCTATAAACTTTAATTTGAATTTTTTAATAAGATAAGATAAGATTTTTTGGACGAAATTTATTTTTGGTAATTACCTATTTAGAAAATTTATTTTTATTATTATTATTATCTGGCAATTTGTTTTTTCTTTGGTGAGGAAATTTGGTTTTTTACTATTTTTTGACATTATTTATTGAAATACTCTCTTTCTGGATATTAAAACCACTTATTTATACAGGGTGACCCAGGGGTGTGTGCATGCTCCATAACTTTTTTCTACCCAAGCTATCGATTTGATGTTTTTTTAATGATAGGACCGACAATGAGGCACATTCTAAAAATATTTCTATTTATATACAGGATGTCCCAAATAAGATACACAACTAAGTTCTGTTTTTTTAAATGGCAACCCCCATTTTTGTTACATATTTAGATTCGCCATTAAATTGTCGATATAATGCACATAGGTTTCTTCGACTTATTTGCAATAGTTTTTGACTTATGTCAATTTATGTGTCAATAGAGAACTTCAGAACTATTCAAGATAACTTAATCAACTTTTTTCCAGCCGATTCCTTAAGCTTTTGCTCTGTCGAAATTATCCAGTGATTTGTTTTTATAGTAAATTATTATTATATCTTTTGTAATATAAATTTTTTGGCAACGATTTTAGAGTTAAAAGTCGAAATGTTAAAATTAAAAACTTTTTTAATATAAATAAGTGGTTTTAATATCCAGAGAGAAGAGTATTAATTGAAGTCACTATGAACGATAGAAATGAATTCTTTATTTATTTATTTATTTTGAACCAATTTTAACAAAATAGTTGCCAATTAAACATTTTTTTAGACAAATACTTTTTTCGACAATTTTTAATAGCTGTTTATTTTTTTTGAAATTCGATTTTTTTTTTCATGTTAAAATTTTTTTGAAATTTCCTTTTATGTTTTATTTGTTTTCCCAAACTTTTAAATTTTCTTGACTATTCGATATTTTGTAACATTTAAAAAAAGATATTTTTGACAAAACATTTATTTTTACATTGTTTATTTTTCAACAATGGTTTTTGACCAAATTTATTTGACTTTTTTAATTTTTTTTGGAAGAAGATATTTTTTTGACAATTTTTTTCTTATATTTTTTTCCGACAAATTTTAATCGACAATTTTTAAAAAAATTTTGATTAATTTTGACAAATTTCTTTTGACTTGTTTCAAGAATTCGTATTGATATATTTCCATATTTTTTGTTTACTTTTTTTACTTAAATTCAAATTTTTGTATTCATTATTTTTTCCAAAAATTTTGTTTATTTTTTGGAATTTTGTCTGTATTTTTTTCGACAATTTTTTTTAATTTAGAAATTTTTTTATTTCGAATTGACTTTTGGGTTTATTTCCTAAAATAAGATTTATTTTACCAACAGTTTCAGGAAAAAAAAATTGGGAGGAAGAAAATTTATTAGCAATTTTATTTATTTTTTCAACACCCTGTATCTTAAAAATAAAGACCCCAAATAAAACCATTATTTTTTCATTACAGAGAAACCTGTTTTACCACACCAACCTCTAGTAATTTTCATAAATCAACGGAATTTCTGCAAAGTTTCCGACACCTTCCTTTACGAACAAGCATATCCAAAAGCTTTCGATACAGAGAAAGACATCAAATCTACCTGCCCCATACTCAAAGGCGATTACTTCATACGCGGCTTGAAGATAAACTTCGCGATGTTACAGGTTCCCTACGAAATGTACGGAATTAAAAATTACCAATTCGAGATGATCAAAAATGGAAATATTCTCTTGTGTTTGGAATTGCAAATTCGTACTAATAATAAAAATATATCGGAGTATAATGAGTACGTGAACGTATACAAAAATGTTAAAATATTGTGAATTATTTCGAAATAAAATTGTGTCTTGTTAAAAGTTATCAGTTTTATTTTCAAGTCAGTCTAGTCCTAAAATGCAGAATCTATCTCTGTATCTGTAAAGATAGAAGGATGGGTCACCCTACAGCAGGTAGTCCACATTTGGCCCATTGTGCATCCTTCTGATGTTGAGTCTTCCTTCTAGATCGTCAGCCATCCTACTTGTTTAAAGTAAGTGATGACGTCGCCTGAAGGTAGCTCCCTCATGTTGGCATGTGTTAGCCCCTGCTCGCCGAAAAGAAAATGTCTTATTTGTGAGAGTGTCGGGCATTCGGACAGTCTCGACTTCCTGTTCACATCCACTTCACAGTGGAGTGTCCGATAACCCCATCCTGTAGAGGTGTTTTCGTAGATGACAGTGGCCAGTCAGGATGCCTGGGGGAGTGCGCAGGTTCTGCCTGTTCATAGTCATGTATTTTTTGGCTGTTTCGCTGTTCGGATACTGTAACAGTTCCTTGGCTAGCTTGCAGCCTGTTTCGTCATCCCATCTACCCTTAAACTTGTCAAGCGAGTGCTTCTTTAGTAGGTCCGCCACAGCTGATGCCGATAAGCCTATGAAAGTGCCAGCTCCCTAAAGTTTTTGGCCTTCGATCCAAGCTAAAGTGACCACGTTGTTGTTGCAAGCTTCGATCAGGGTCTGGTGACATTCTAGTACTAGACCTGATGTAATGCGTGGTCTATTCAGAGCTAGTAGAGCCTGTCTGCTATCCAGAATCTAAATCTAATGTAGAAATTAATGGAATTATTGTGGACAATCATGGGTCCAACATCAACATTCCCAGATATGAAATAGCTGATCGAACAACCCGTGCAACAAAAGAAACTCTTCGAACTGAAATCGCAGCTGTACACAGGATTAAAATGTCAAGACAACTGTTGAATCCATGCAATCGAAGGTATGGGGGACTAGATGGGAATTGTGCTGCTCCAGCCCTAATCGCCTTAATAGTTAGCTAACGACTAGCTAAGACAAAAGTGGACTTGTGTATAATTAGGTTACCTGTATTTGCTGCTTCCTGTTCGTTCTCGCAGACTTTGAAGAGGTGGGATATATCTCTGAACAGGTTAACAACAATTAATAATGCAGAAAGAGTTATTAACAATAGGAAGCACTTACTCAGAAAACGAACGCTTGTGGAATGAATTTGTTATTCGATGAAAATTGCTATTTCTATGTAAAATGTGAGTAAGGCATGTAGTTTTAATTAGTGGGCAGGTTAAAAACACAATAATTTTCTTCTAAACAATGTATACCTATTTTCTAGAGAACTCAATATAAAATTCAATTTTACTTCGGCCCACCCAAAGGGGGGACGAAGTCTTGAAATCCTGGGAAGAAAAATAAAAATTAAAGTTGCTCAAAATGACTTTTCTCGACGTTTTGAATTTAGTAGAGTCTATCCCAGACAAAAAAAATTGTGTCTGTCGGTCTGTAGTGCAGGCGAGATAGATAATGATAAAGGAGCTCACAATGAACGTAAAAAAATTCGTGAAACAAGTGGGGTGCTAAAGGGTTAATTTGAGGGGGGTTAAAAGGGGGGCAAAATGGTATTTTGCGGTTTTCCGCGAAACTTGACGTCTTATCAAAAAATATCCAATGGCAAAGTTGTAGATCTAGAAAAAATGTAGGTACAACTTCTATGTGAATCATTTTTTACCATAACCTCAAAATTTTCGCGGAAAATGCAAAAAATTATTAATTTTTTTTTTTAGTTTTTTATCTTTAATTTCTGCAAAAATAATTTAATATTGATGAAATTTTGTGGAAGTAGGTATACCTTTTTAGGACTCGGATAAACAAAAATTTTTTCAGCTTAAAAAATCTAAATGTTTTCGATATATTAAAATTGTTTTGTTAAAAAATTTTTTTTCAAAAATAAAGTTGTGTAAGGCTTTTTCTTGCGACAAAGAAAATTATGCCTTACGAATGACGCCTTAATACGGAGATTGCTCAGGCGCCAGTTTATTAATGTGGTATGCTCCACAACCCTTAGAAACGGCCTCTTTGGGACACACAGACTCAATATTTTTAACTTATATACTTTTTAAAAGCCCTGAAAAGAGGTAAGGTCTGTGAATATATTGTGTTTAACTATTTTACAAAATAAAATTTGTTTATTATTTCAAAGCCCACCCACTTTAACCCTGAACAAAAAAAAAATAATACGTTAAAAGAAACGTTCGATTCGGTTTTATGAACTGACTGTAATGACGGAATGACTCAATCAGACTTTATTGAAATTTATTTAAATTTTGAAATTTACCGGAAATATATTAAATGATTAAATTAATCTGGAAGAATTTTATTAACCCCTTATAAATGCTCGAAATTAACCGGTAGCGTTAATTAATTCCATTAATTGTGATAATTAAGCAGGAGAGTTACTTAATCTTATTATTTATGAAATTTATTTGTAGATTTTATCAAAATTGTTAAATTCTGATATAAAAAAAACGACAAAATTGTTTACACCTTTTCTAAACAATGATAATAAACCGGAAATGTTAATTAATATTACTGACTTTCATTAATTTTAGTAATTGACTAAGAGAGTTACTTAATATTATTATTTATGTGTAGTGTACGTTTTCACTTCTCTACATTCTCTCTACATCTAATGACATACAATGACAGTTGGTTGGTTTTTATTTATAACCTCACTTACAAATTTCTGGCATAGAACAATCAGCACCAAGGCATCGTTCCAAAGTTCATCTCTCCGTTTCCCTCGTCCCAAGATCGAAGTTCATCACCCAGCGAACAAATGAATTGTTTATGAACATTCATTATTATATTTTTATTTTTACTTTACCATACGAAGTGGTAAAGTATTGTAATCGCAAAAAAAAAGTTCAGCTTTAGTGGATTTACATGTTTTGAGACCCCCTAAGTCATTTAAGACCATTTCGAACTGCGATCGGAATTTCCTAACCAAATTTTATATTTAGCATTGTTACAACATGGTAATGAGCTGATTAGATTTTGGGCAAAATCGGACAACCGGAAGTGGGGGTTTACACTTGAGAATTTTCAGATTTTCGCAATTATTATCGTTTCTATTAAGTTTATGTAAAAATATTAAGAGAAAAAATTTATTTTAAATTAAATTTGCTATAAATTTTGTTTAAAAACTTTTTTCAAATATTGTATTATAAGCGAGCTAAAAATAAAATATGGAATAACATAATGGCGCAAGCGCAGTAGAAGTGTTTTGTTTCATGGAGACAATTGTACGCTCTTGCCAGGCATGGCCTTCCTTAAATATGTACGAGTAATTGGATTATGAGCCCGTAGGGCCGTTAAAGTATGGTAAAGTCATGTGCTGATATACAAATGTACATAAGTAAGTCTTTAATAAATATTTATACATCTTAAAATTTATTCATCTGCAACGGATCGTTAAGAGATCTTCTAGAATCAATCTACTCGTAGTATTCGGCAATGGACGCCCAAACCAAATACCAACCGAATGAAATTGACTTATAGAGTTTATTAGAATTTTTAAATTCTGAAATTAAAAGCGGCAAAATGTTATCACACGTTTTCTAAATACTCATAATTAACCGGATTCGTCAATTAATATTACTAAATTATTTAATTCCATCCAGATGGGTTAGTTAGCTTTCTTAACTTAAGAAATAAACAGGGTAAATGACAGATCGCGGGGGTTGGGGAGCGATATTGTTTAAGGGTTCAGCCGAAGCAACCAACAACAACATTGAATTCTACAGAAAAAAAATACAAAAGAAACTCTGTTTCATTGTTTTATTTGAAATTTGATTTTTGTTCCGTATTGAAATAAATATTCAATTAATAATGAAAATGCAGATAAATATAAAAATAATATTTTCTAAATTGTTTTGTTGTATAATCAAAAACTATCCCGTATGAAAGTTGTAGATTATGAAAAAATCTTCAACTTTTGAAGGATCAGCTCTTAACATAACCTCAAAACTGTCGAGAAAAATTCGAAAAATCGTATTTTTCCTTTTATTTCCGAGAAAATAATGTACTTTTTGATCAAAATTAAAAAAAGTAGTCATTCTGTATAAAAATTCTATAGTGAAAAATCATCTTGCAGATTAACCCTCGAGCGGACGCCCTTTTTAGAATTGCACGAGAAGGCGCGCAGCGGCAATCTGCCGCATTTGGTTTTTCAGGTTTGTAGTTTGCAAATAACGAAGAAAATTTATTTTAGTAAAATAAGACAAATATCCCATTCATAATTATTTTATTATAGTAAAAAAATATATATATAACATTTCCAAAACAAACAATCTAGGTAAACTGAAAAAATTAGTAATAAATAAAATTTACACGAGCGGGCGCGCCCGCAGCAAACACGTTGCAAATTCGATCTGGTTTGGAACTTTCGATTGTACCAACTGAACAGAAACATTATATTGCACCAGATGTGTCGATAAGCGGAGTCAATAACATAAACAAAGAATACCTAAATGCCCAGTTTTGGAGGAATCGTCACATTTTAATTATAACACAAAAACAAAAAGTTGCGGCAATCTGCCGCGGGCGCGCCCGCTCGAGGGTTAAACGAATAAAAACTATATTGATGTTGAATAATGAAGTTTCATAGAAATAAGAGAAAAATTATTGTTCAATTTTTTTTTCATGGAACAGTCACGTGTATTTTTTGGTTTTAAACGGAATTAATTGCTGGATAATGATTTTTAAAATGAAATTATTTTAAATTCAGAATTTTCTTTTCAAAATCATTCTATAGGTATTTTCCAAGGAATATTTACAGATTTACCAGAAACTAGAAAAGTTAATAATATTACACCAATTTTGGTCTTTTTCGCATATTTTCTTGGTCTTCTTCGTCGTCCGATTCTTGATAAGATTGCATTTATTCTTCATCTTCTTGAAAAGTTTCATCAAGACCACTGGATTCGGCTGCACGATTTCGGTGTCCTGCAATTCGCTCAAATCTTGCACAATTTTTTTAACGTTCGAACAATTTTCTTGACATTTAGTGTACAAATCTGTACAATGCAGTCCGTGCTTCCGACATCCGCATCTATTACTTTCATACGCTTGTTATGATACTTTTACACCATATTTAGTAATTTATGTATCAAGGGAATGATAAGGGCCTTAATTCCAGAATTGCCTGAGGTAATTAATACTCATTAATTCCCGAGGTACATAGATTATTTTATTTCTGATCGATTTTAATAAAATAAGCAACAATTACGTCAAAATATCCAAACAACGGGAATTAAGCCTGACAAAGCGAAATTAAGGCACCTCTAATATCCCAAGGGAGTTATGATCCTGTTTATTGATAGCGTAACCATGATGATATAAGCTTATAGTAGCCCGGTCAGGAATAAAACTAATTAAGAAGTAAAAGTATAGACATTAATAATAAAGTCTCATTAACCTAAGTCTAAGTAACCAGATTATTGTTAGTTATCTGAAGTAGGTAATAATAAACGAATCATAATGTTGTTAAATAAATAGGTATTAGAGTTACCTGCAATATAGATTATTATCAAAACAAAATCGTTTTTGTTTTGATGTTAATGCTAACAAATAGCTATGTGTTATTTTCCTAGGCGCCGTTTTTTCGCGCGACGTTTTTTCGCGACGACGTTTTGTGCGCGACGTTTTCTATATGATTTTTCCCTATAGAATTTGGATACAGAAAGACATCCTTTCGTTAATTTTCATCTAAAATTTTAAAAAGAAAAAATACGATTTTTCGAATTTTTCTCGACAGTTTTGAGGTTGTGTTAAAAGTGACCCTCCTAAGATTTTTTCTTGATCTACAACTCATACTGAATATTTTTCAAAAGCATTTAAAAAATAATTATTTTTTAAATTTATCTGCATTTTTATTATTACAATTGAATATTTATAACAATACGGAACAAAAATCAAATTTCAAATAAAACCATTTTTTTTTCTGTAGAATTCAATGGAGTAATCAGTTTTCAATTTTATTAAAATTTAAAAAAATTATCAACAATTACTGAAAAATTCGTTATTGCAAAAATCATTTTTTGAAAAAACAAAAAACAAAAAAAATGAGCACCTAAAGAATCATGTACGATATTTTGCCAACCAACTTTATTTTTGAAAAAAAAAAGTTTTTAACCTAAAAACTTTAATATCTTGAAAACCGTTAGATTTTTTAATCTGAAAATTTATCTGAGTCCTAAAAAGGTATACTTCCACAAAATTTCACCAACATTAAATTATTTTTGCGGAAATTAAAAATAAAAAACTAAAAAAAAATTTTTAGAAATGTTTTGCATTTTCCGCGAAAATTTTGAGGTTATGGTAAAAATGACTCACATAGAAGTTGTACGTTTTTTCTAGATCTACAAACTTGCCATTAGATATTGGTTCCGTAAAAACCGTTTTTTGCGATTTTCGTGCTTAAAACGTGGTTTATCGAAGATAATAGAAAGGCTAAATAAAAATCGCATACTACCCTTTCTTTCCAAACAAAACATCCTAACACCTCATCACTATGGTTTCCTACCTAAAAAATGCACTAGTGACGCAATGTTTTCCGTTCTTAATGAAACATATACATCACTTAATGATAAACTTTTCACAGCTTCAGTATTTTGTGACTTCGCAAAGGCCTTTGATTGTGTTTATCATGAAATCTTAATTAAGAAACTGCAAATTTATGGCGTACGGGGTTCTCCTTTGCAATGGTTTAAAACTTACCTAGAAAATAGAAATCAGCAGGTGCGTGCTAATGGTGAGGATTCTTCAAATCTACCAATTAGCAGTGGAGTACCTCAAGGTTCAGTATTAGGTCCAATTCTATTTTTATTATTCATCCACGATATCACAGACTTAAAAATAAGTGGAAGAACTACTTTATTTGCCGATGACACGAGTGTAACCTGGAGTAGTTCTGATATACAGACATTAAAAGCTAGCATAAACAAAGATCTAGTAACTACCAAGTCCTGGTCTGACTCGAATGGGCTTTGTTTTAACACCAGTAAAACCATAGCAATTTCCTACAGAGGTACTTTACCGCCTATAACTCTAAGTAATAATCCGATTCTAACGGTGAAATCAATTAAGTTGTTAGGTCTTTATATAGACAAATTCCTAAAATGGTCCACTCATATTGATACCTTGGCAAAAACATTATCTTCTGCATGTTTTGCCATTAAAACTGTTTCTAAAGAGCTAACCCCTACTACTGCATTAATGACCTACTTTTCCTTATTCGAATCTCACCTTCGCTATGGTTTGCCGTTCTGGGGTTCTTGTAGCTTATACTAGAAGTGAATCACGGACCCCCACCTAAAAACCTAACCCAACCTCCAAAAAAACGCATTATGCTAATTATTCTTAGTTTTGCTCATATCGTTAATTTAATTTTGAATTTGATGAAACAGCAGAGAGAAAATGTGTAATTATACAATTGACAATTGATACTTGATTTGGTGAAATGTCATTCTTAATTGTATAGAAAGTGCTATTAATTTCAAACACAAAATAACGTTTATTAACAGCAGTCTATATTTTTTTTTTCACATTCCTTAGGCCTTATACAACTTCGAATCTATTTTCAAATTAGAAAAAAGAGCAATTCGTTATTTATTTGGTTTAAGTAGTAGGACACACTGTGAAAATTATTTTAAAAATTTCATAAGTCTAATCCTTCCTGCTCTATTTATCTTTGAATCCATCTGCTTAGTTCGCAAGCACATTCAAAAGTTATCGGAAAGACCAACTCGTAGATATCCTACAAGAAATTTAGATACTGATGTTTACTTAACTATTCCCACCTCTGATCTAATAAAAAATTCTATTACCTACAATGCAAAAAAACTGTATAATACCTCCCGATACAGTTAAAATCTATAAATTCATATGATAAGTTCAGAAGATCGACTAGGGCTTTTCTTCAAGAAAGACCTTTTTACACAGTGGCAGAATTATATAACGTGCCTTAGGCTTTTGGGTTGCAGCATGTAGAAGCAATAAATGAAATTAAGTTAAATTGAAAGTTTTAATTTGAACATTAAGTTATAGTGACGGATATTGCACATCCAATGCAATTGTTATTCATATTTTGTTTGTGTTTTGTTTTGTCTAGTAATTTATTTTTAATATGATTAGTTTTAAATTCGCTTTGTGTATAAAATTTTTGTAATTTTTCTTTGACAATAAAGCATATACGGTCTCTCTCTCTCTGTCTCTTGACAAACACTTGGATTTCCCTCATCAGCCTGTTTTTTATTTGCTTTTCGTGAATAAAAATTACCTCTACGATATTATTTTAGAATTATTAATTCTAATAGCTTGTGTATATGAGAATGAAATGATTGATAAGAAATGATATTAAAGTTGTTAATTATATAAAATGGTTTTGTCAAAACAGAAACAGTCAAAAATGTAAGTGTAAAACAAAATAATAATTTACAAAAATAACACATTACGATGATAAATATCCGTGTTAAAATTTTTTCAGCGGATAATTTAAAACAGAAAAAGACTATAATTGTTGAGTTAAATGGACTCTGATAAAAAAAATTAGAGTAACAGATTTTTAAAATAGTAAATCTAATTTTTTTTTTCAATAGGGGGTCTCAAAATATGTACATCCACTGAAAGCTGAACTTTTTTTTTGCGTTTACAATACTTTACCTATGGTAAAGTAAAAATTAAAACATGACATTTGAATGACACAAATGAAACGTGTTTCTTGAATTTTAGTTACATGAAATAATTAAAGACAAATTAATAGAACCTTCAGCAGTCCATTTAAATTTAAGTTTTGATACTAAAATCTACCGAAAATATATTTATTGCAAATATTCGTGATAATAGGGCCACTTTTTTTTAATTTGTAATCAAATACTATTAAACGAGCAAGGTTTGTATGTGTGTGTGTGTGTGTCCAGAGGATCTCGAAATCCACTCGTCAGAATTCAATGAAACTTTCAGGGTAGACTAATTCCTATCTAAATCGGCAAAAAATGTAGGTCTCATGTCTGTGAAAATTCGATCTTCCGAGATATTTACAAGAAAAGTTAAGCTTTTAGTTTTATTTCCTAGCAACGGCACATAATAATAACTTGTTTCTATAGTAATATATACTATAAAGGATAGATGAGTACAGTAAAAGTGGGGATATAACGTCACATTCCATAGGCGTACTTTGCAAAATAAGTTTCTATAATATAAATAAGGTCACAGCATATAAAATATATATACGCACTTCGTAGATTAAATTTTGAAGTTATATTATTTACAAAAAATAAAAATAAACTTTATGCATCTGACACTTTAACATTGAACGAATTAAATTTAACCAATAAATAACAAGGAGGATTATATGTTGGGATTAAACTTTTTTTAATCTCTTGGCATTAAAAGTAACGCTTCAGTACTTACCTAAACTCAAAGATTAAAAAAAAAGTTAGTTCAAGAACTATCTTCACTAAAACTACTGGTATCACTATAATTGTCTTTTCTGAGGTTTATTATTATCGGTTCTATTAAATTATCCATTGATATATCCACTTTCCTAAATGAATTTTAGACATTTTCCCTAATGTTCTCTATTTACATCTGAAACTGCCTTCAAAAACAAATTTCGCACATCAGGAAATTTAAATGTTTTGTTTTGAGAAACATAACCTTTTAATAATTGTGACCAGATCAGTTCAATGGAATTTAACTCTGAGTGGTTCGGAGGCAATCTGAGAATTTTAATTCCTTTTTCTCTGGCCATCTCATCTATAATATATTTTTTGAATTTGTTTTTATGTTGCCTTGCTATTACTAATAATTCTGCCTTCAAGGATTTAGGAGGACTGATAATATTTTTAGAATGAAGCCATTTTGAAATATATATTAATACAAAATTCTGAATCAATTAAAATACATACGATACGGCTATGAATAAATAAAGTCTGGCTTATCTGTCAAAAGAACAGGTTTATCTAAACAAAAACTATATTAGGCCGATCAGATGTATTAAAATTTAAATTTTAACTACAAATAAGCATTGAAGGATGAGGTAAAAATAAAATTTCTACCTCTTGAATCTGTACTACGTTCTGCAAATTAAATACTGCACTCCTTTCTTCTGTATAGTATAGTAGTAAAAAGGTTTGACTTTATTTAATTTCTGGCGTTTTAATCTGACAGAATTCAATTTTAAATTTGCCGCTTTATATAAAAAAGGAAAGGTTCATCTGACGGACAATAATTTGCTTGTCAAATGACAGCCATCTCATAAATTCAAAGTTGAAAATACAACGTTGCCAATTCAATTTCAGAAATCATGGGTTTAGGTAAATATTTATAGGAACGTTGAGTAACACTATTAAAATGGACACTTGTCAAAATGTGACACCTGTAAAAACGCGACAACTATTAAAAAATGTAATACATGTGAGAATGTAACAACTGTCAAAATGAACAAATCTCAAAATGAACAAATGTCAAAATATGACACCTGTCAGAATGTAACAAATGTCAAAATGTCACACGTATGGTACTTTTCTTTATTTATTACAAAGATCTAACCTAACCTAAAGCTAATCTTTTTTTTTTTGGCGGGTGGAAATGCTTTATGCACATCGGGTAAAGGTTCTTCCCTTCCCCGATAGTGTGAGACTACCCCTTACGGCTACTATTTTATTATGCGGTCAGTTTTAATATTTAAGTTTTCATTATCATAGAGAGAGAGAGAGAAAAAGAATGAATGCTTGTACACGTGTACTATTAACATAGATTTCAATTTTTTATTTTACAAAAAACTTTAAAGAGACATTTAAAATTCTCTATTTTCATAGTACATTTTAAGGTTGATTGTGACTTTGTATTTTCCAAGAGCAAATTGTAATGTAATGTACGAATGAATGAACTATTTTTGTAACTCAAAATTTTTTAAAAAATATGATATCAATATCTGCCACACGTCGAGAGTCTGGTCACAGGTTTTTGTGGAGGTTTTTACCCAAGTATGAATATCAGACCTATAATTTTCCTTCACTGCAGATCAATAAATAATAAAATCAATTGAACATAGAGTTTTTCTTATATAGTGTTGCTGTTACCCGTCCCGGAAACGGGGCCTGTCCACCGTGACAATTCGCGAAGATCAAGCGTCAGTAGATGTTGCCCTAAAAGGGTGAAATGCATTTAACTAACCTCTGTGACAGTTGATAAACGTCAACAACAGCTGCAGCCAATTGAAAATTAACACTGACAGCTTTTTTAATTTTCCCGCCTACTTTCAAGCCAATCGCCAATCAACTTTTTATTTCTCCCTATTAGTAGTTCAAGTAGATGTCGCCCACCTCGTGATTTTCGCGAATTAATTAATAATTTGTCATGTTATAAATATACTTAAATTATATACTCATTGGGCTGCTTAAAAAAGTAGATTTGAATATTAAGAGCGAAGCTCGGTGACCAGATATTAATTATATTAAGTCTCCATAGATACCAAAAGAATATGTTCCTAGGATTTTAGTAGTATGAAATAAATATTTGTTGGTCTAAAATAATGTATTCTATTAGCTCTCAACCAATCTCTATTATTTTACAGGGAAAGGAAGGCTGTATTTTTATAATTTCACACTTGGCAGAAATACTATCGCTGTGGTACCGTTCAGGGTACCCAGGAGGAAAATACTATCGCCAAGTTTTGTGGTTGCTTCTTATTGGTTAGAAAATGTTAGTGTGAAATTTTCATTACAATTTGTTCGGTCTCTGGCAATGGTAGAAGAAAATTCTCAACTGGTGTTTTTCTCGATAGGGCCCTATTTTTTATTTTCGGGTTAAAATTTTGTCATGGCAGCCTTTGAAGCAAATAACTATTTACATTCAGCACCCGCTCTAGACCTTACTGACGCTTTTTCCTTTTTTAATACCTAGCGGCCGAAATGTTGCCATTGCTGATTTTTTGTTCGACTTCAGCTGTTCAACTGGTGTATTTTCTAGGTTTTCGCTTATCCTTTCCCACGCATCGCGTGTACTTTGTGTTTTTTTATTATCTATATGTGAAGGGTCCATATTAGTCTCTAAAAACTTTAGCACTTTGGCATTACTCCACTCAATCATGGTTCAAAACGCGAATAATAAACCGAACATTTGCTATTAGCCACAGACTGCGAACGCCACATTGTCTTATGGCAGCGCTTCATTTGAATATCCAACCAATAGGATGAGTCGGGTCCACGTTGACTCAGACTTTTAGATCTCAGTGAAGATGCTTTCGCATAAAGGATCCAAATGATGTGAAATAAGTTAAAATCACAGCTGCCAAGAATTACGACATTAGAAAATGTCACACACTGCACCAAACGTATGGACTTCTTATTTCACATCATTTGTGCAGTTTGATTGCTCCCAGTAAAATATTTTGATATCCAAAATATTTCTTTTTTATAAATAATAATTTCTTCCAGATCGCCCAGAAAACTCAAATATATTATAGCAGCATCTATTTTGGTAATATTGATCGTAACTGCAGTGACTTTGGTAATAGTTCTCAGACCTAAGAAATTTAAAGGAGCTGTAGTAACAAACGGTCCAGAATGTTCAGCCATAGCAAAGTGAGTTTACAAAATTTTCTAGATTTATTGGCTTCTTTCATTTTTTGTTTGTGGGTTAGTTTTAGTGTATATAAATAGTTTTTAATTACTTTTTTCATTGCAGAAATATTTTTATCAAAGGCGGCAATGCAGCAGATGTTGCTATAGCAGCGCTATTCTGTGAAGGCGTAGCCATGCCCCAATCTATGGGTTTGGGTGGAGGATTCTTACTAACATTATACAATAGAGCAACAAAAACCGCCATTTCTTTAAACGCCAGAGAAGTTGCACCCAAATCCGCAACGCAGGATATGTTTGGAGGGGATTCAAGTCTATCCCAAAGAGGTATATGTCAAATTTGCTATTTTAAATGAAAGCTTAAAAGCTTAGGTTGTGCCTAATTTTTACCCACTTTTGCAAAAAAATATTTAATGCTACAAAGAAAATTCTTCTCAAAAATATTTTTTCCTTTACTTAGCAGTGGCAGTTCCTGGAGAGCTCAGAGGATATTGGGAGCTTTACAATAAATTTGGAGGTGGAGTATCCTGGAACGAGTTAATTCAGCCAACCATAGATTTGTGTAAATATGGAATTAGAGTTAGCCACTACGTAGCGAAGATATTAAAAATTCATAAACGTAATAAATTTTTTTCTGATCCGCTGATAAGGTAATTTTTTTAAAGAAAGATATAGAACGGTAAAATCCAAAATCAATACCACCGGATGGCTATTGACAAATTTCGATAACTTTCTATAAATTTAAAGGACTTTATATTTATTACAGGGAAATTTTTATTAATCCGAAAACAAAAGACGTATACGTAGAGGGTGATTCATATACTCGACCAAGATTGGCTAAAACGTTGGAAATTATAGCCGTAGAAGGAGGGGACGCTATTCACAATGGTTCATTGACAGCTGGAGTGGTTCGAGACATTCAGAACCGTCAAGGAATCATAACGGAAGCTGATTTAATGGATTACAGGTAACGATATTTATTCTCGATTAGTAAAATTAACTGAAATATTGTTAAATACTTTTTTTCTAGACCGAAATGGGAAAATTCGTTAACTACGACACTTTCCGGGGGACACTATGTGTATACTCAACCGTTACCTGGTTCAGGAACGGTGCTTACTTTGATCCTTAACATTTTGGATAACTTTCTAGATAGGAAACAACCAGAAATAATTGATAATTATCAGAAAATCGTGGAAAGCTTTAAATTTGCTTATGCCAAACGTACTTTATTAGGAGATCCAGATTTTGTCCATGTTGCTGAGGTAATTATATATATTTTTTACCTGATCTGTAAATATGAAGCCGGAATTTGTTTCTCTTGCTAAATAGCAGTGCTTATAGTGATTTAAAAGAATCTAAAAGTAGCTATTTTGAAATGAGATGCCTAATTGTTGGATCAGGATGACACTTAATCGCAACAAGTCGCGGATCAATTAAATGTGACGTTTGTAAGCAATGGGAATATCCAGAAGTTGGGAAAATGGTCCCAACATGAATTGAATGAAAGACGGTAGAACAATAGAAAAACCTTTTGCGAAATGCTGCTCGCCATGTACAAAAGAAAATTATTTCTCCACTATCATTCTTCAATATTATAATTCCAATATCAATTTTAGTAATAGAACATAAATATTCTAACTCTAGAGCGAGAATATTTATTCTAAAGTTTGAATGAAAATTTTGAAACACCGGGAAAGTAGAATCTTTGCAAAAAAAATATTTTCTCATAAAATACTCATGTTTCGTATTTAGAAATACGGGGTGATTCCATATTGTCACGCATCCCAAATATAGTTAAAATATTTACGAAAAGTCAAAATCTTCTTAGAACAGTTTATTTATCAAAACTATATTAATACAAGTTTATTTATATAATTAATCGAAAACCCAAACATCTAACCAAACCAGGTCGCACCGCTAAATTTCGCTGATGTGCAGAATCACGAAAGTCAAGGTTGGGTGGCTCAAGCACGAGCCTAACCTAGACAGAAAAGTAGAGCGATTTTACCAAAATAATGATTCTGCACATTCAGCTATCTTTGGTTTTAAAAACGTTCCAAGGAAAAAGAGAAGAGTTAGTCGGTAGTCAGGTAGTCGGTCCTTGGCTACGAAGGGGGTCTCCTACCGAAAAGGTGACCGCCAGAAGGAAATTCGGCTAGAATAAAGAAATTCACGTTTAAATTAATTACATACATAAAGTAAGAAGTAATAGTCCGCGAGTTACGGTCCTGGTTTGGGAACGAGAACCTTCAGCACGATAGGGCAAATTGGGAGAAGCGTGACCAGCCCTTTACCCGACATGCTTAGGTAAGAGATAATTGTTAGCATTTTGTCATTTATTAATTTATATTTATCTGAAGGGTGACCCAATAAAGTTGTATTTGTTTTGTACTTCTTGTTTTATTTCTCAGAGTGAGTGGTACTAAAGAGTAATAACTGCTAAGTGTTCAGGGAGAGATCCCCATAACTTCGTAAAGGTCGAAAAGGCGTTTCACCCTGGATACGTAGCAGCGACACGTAGGCCAAAATCGGACCTCGTGACATGGTGGAGGCGCCTAGCTTCATTCTCGAAAATAATTCTTCAAAATTATTTTAAAGTACCTATAATGTTTTTTCAATATTTGGTAAAAGATACCACTACCCCGCTCTTAGAAATACAATGAGTTAAATTAAAAAATTTATAAAATATGATTATTAGTAGCGATAAATATCGAAGTCAGTAGGTCAGCCTTCAAATAAACGTTTAATAAGCATTTATAAGGTGAATAAAAGCAAGGTGAAATATAGGCGACAGACAGTCTGGTTAATCCGCAAAATAAGCATTTTTTTTCTCTCATTCTAAGAAAATAACAATAGGAGTATAAAATGAAAATAAATTTAAAAAATAGGTAATATTGAACAAGTTTTTATGGGTTATTTTTTTTGGCATGTGACTTAGTGGCTTAATGAAAATTTAAAGAATTTTTTTTTGTTTAAAATAAAGGGGGCAAATTTTAGGAGTATGTGGAACTAGTGAGTTCACTAGGGTGATAGATTTAGGACCTTTAAATATAGTTATATTACAAATAATAATTAGGGTATATGGATTTAGTTTTAAATTTTACTTGAAATTTAATCTTGTTAATCAGTGTGGGTGATTTAAAAAATTTAGTAATTTTTTTTAATAAGGGTAAAAGGGTAAATGTATGACCTAATTTTTTTTTTGGTTATGAGATTAAATTAATATTGATTAATTTCGATTTAGTTGATTATTTTCGCCAAGCTAATATTTCACCAATCTTTGGTTCAGGCTATAAATGCAACTAATTAGTAATTTGGTATATTTTTTTTTGGTAATATCATTATAGGTCTTTATCCTTTTTTTTAGTTTATTTTTAGTGATATCATTCATATTTAATTAACATTATTTTGCAAAGTCAGTTCTTATTAAAACACTAGGCATTTCTTAACTTTTTTTTATTAATTTATTGAAATTTAATAACCATACATACAATCGAGGAGAAACTTACATGAAAGACAGACGTAGAATGACAAACAAACACTGTTTACCCCTAACCCCGCACTATTTCACATTTTGAGCACAAGTTAGTTTTGTTTCCGTATTCATTCACCCAAACAAAGATGTGCCAAGGAAGTCCAGAACTGGTCCCGGGGGACGAAGAGGATCTACCACCTATAAATTAATAAAAATCCAGATTAAAAAATTAAGTAAATAATAGTAATTTAATACTTAACATTAATAATAACAACAACAACCCCCTGACAAATTAATATTCCCTTACATTACCTACCAATTTAATTTATAAAGCAAGGCTTTTCTTAATTTTACTAAAGGAGCTGTTGATCTTTAAATTAAAATATTTACAAAATAAACAAAACATAAAATAATATATATGTGATTTTTATTTAGGTTACTGATTTTTCTATGTGCCCTTAACTATAACCCTATCGAGGGAAGGACACAAAAAGTAGAGGTGACTGCTGGAGCGTTCTGGAGGGCACTACCAGACGTAGTGGCATATGAAGCCACACTGCCATTAACTTACGAATCACAATGGTATGAACCAAGTGAGATCGAATCCCACAGACAGAGCCCAACGTGTAAGTCAAAAAACACTAAAGAATGCAACCTTATAACGGAGTTAAAGAATTTACAGAATGCTTATATGATAGAATTTAGAAACCTCGAGGAAACCTATAGCCCCAAATACTTAAAAAATATTTCCGGAAATCATTACCATCTTAGAAGTAAAAGGGCTCTAGATTTCCTAGGGGATGGCTTAGCTTGGTGTTGTGGAGTCGCGACCCAACATAAGCTAGACTCGTTAGTAATGGATGAACAGCAATTACAAGGTCAAATTAAAAGATTAAATAACAAGCTGTCGTCAACAATCAAAGATATTACTAAAAACTCAAAAGAATTTAAAAAATATGAACAGGGGATCGCTGAGGCATTCGATCAAACTGAAACTCATATCCATAATCTCGAAAACCAATTTAATAACTACAAAGAAATGGTACAAGGCCTAGATAACGAGTACCAAAACACAGTAATAGAACTTTTAGAAATTCAATATAAATTCCAAAAAAATTTAATTTTGCAAACCAGAGCCCTTAATCGTCAATCTATATTATCCTCTTGCAGACAACATCTAATACAATCACAATTCTAAAACCCAAGGTACTTCATCATGACCTGTCTAGCTTAATGGTAGAAATAAGTAAATTTGACCAAGATCTAGCTATCCCGCTAACCGACCTCTACCGATACTACCAATTACCAATTTGTGACTGCAGTTTTGCAGGCGACAAAGCATTAGAATCCCGTTGTCACAGATAAACGACAATTGGGAAGTATATGAACTAATAACAACCCCATTTGCATGGTACAACCAAACATGCCGGATTCAGCATGATGTGACATATTTGACAGTCACCAAGGGTCAACAAAACACAAAAGTACGGCATATCTCTGGATCTGGCCTACAACACTGTAAGCCATACATAGACAAGTTATGTTTCTTACCTAGATTCGGCACAGACACACTGCACGGCTCTGCATGTGCCAAAAAATTATTCAACGGTGCGGCAGTGGAAGACATTAGTCAACACTGTCCAATGAACTGTTACAAATCTGTTACAACAGTCATTTCAGAAATAGAAGAAGAAATCTACGTGATTATGCACCCAAAAGAAGTTACTGAGTTGGAATGCCCCCACAACGAAAAAACTGAGATAGCAAAGGAAGCATACAATGCACCAGGGGCATTAAAATTAAAAGTACCATGTAATTGTAAACTTATAATACAGGAGGAAGAAATAATCCCACCTAGATTCCCGTGTTTTAACAACATACCCAACATAATAACAGTTACCCAAAAAATCCCAGCAGCTTGGTCAAATCTAAAATGTTTCGTACTTAACCCCACAATAAAGGCTAGTCCTTTAACCTTTCTTAATCAATCAGAATGCCTTAACACAAACTGGACACTCCAAATCCCCCACTTAAATTTGAGTTCAACTAAGGACACTGTCCAGGAAATAATTTCAAACATAAATGAGCTTAACTCACCTGAATCCCACTATTACAGCTTCCACGCAGATAATATCTTTTGGATATGGAACACAATATTGTCGGTAGGTCTTCTTTACATTATTTTCCATAGGCCAAACGGTTTGGCCGTCGCAATGACCCCAGTTCCAGTTCGGGGAAAAACTCCCATTCCCATGGGTCACCATATCGAGTTCTCCCTGATCTGCATAACGTTTATCATATTTATAGCATACATTATAATTAAATTATTTCTTCTGCTGCGATCCAAACGCCAAACACAGCAGCAGTCACACTCTACAATCGAGGCCCAAAACCTAAAAACAGAAGAGACTTCAGAAACGAGAGGACAGGCACGCAGTCACTTAATTTTAGAGGTGGAAATGGCAAGGGTAAAAGAAATCACGGTAGGACAGAGCCTACCCTGTATCCTAAGGGCCACTAACGAGGATACATAATTTTTTTTAAATTTATTTAATATTAAATTCAATTTTTTTTAAGAAATAATGCTCCTAAAAGCATAAGAAATATATTATATATTATATAATTTAACTTGAAAATAGGTAAAGAAGTTAGTTAAAGTTAGAAAAATCTTGCTATAGGTTGGGGAAAGATTGGGAGAAAACCCTTATAAAAGGGCTGAAATCTATATCCCGGCCAAATTAAGTTAGTTAGGTATAAAATAAAAAATGAGAAAGATTTATGGTTTAAAGAAAAAACCGAAAAAGTTAGGAAATAAAAGAGAAAGCTCTGGCATTAGGACAAACCAGAGACATTAAAGTTAGGTAGGAACATAAAAATAGTAGGAAAAAACTGGCTAAATACTGATTAGGTATGGGGAAAACTGGAAGACATGCTAAAACAGCTGAAGCCTATGACCATACCTAAACAGGAAAATAAAATAAGTTATAATTAAGTAATAAAAGAAAAAATTTGATTTGGGTTAAAATACCCAGGTAAATGTGAAAATAATTAAGCCACATTAGAAAGTTTTTTGAGAAGTATATGAATTGAAATAAAACTTTAAATAAGAAAATTGTTGTAATTAGGAGGGCGCCCTAATTGAAAAAGTTAAATAGGAAGAAGAAATAGAATCAAATAAATGAGTAAAAATAATGAGAGTATTTAGGAAAAACCACGATATCCACATACATCTATCTACCTACATAATTTCAAAAACAAAGATATACAGAATGCAAATATATATTCAATTTTTTTTTAAAAAACAAAAAATTCTTTTCTTAAAACTAGGGAATATAAAGGGAAAAACAAACAATCGTCAACAAAGTTAATTTTTAATAAATTTCTTTTGACACTTTCTTAAGGGACTCAGTTACTTACAACCTACTTAGATTATCTAATTTAAAATTTAGAAGCAGGGAACAAAAATAAAAAGTTTCCAAACGAGATAGATGTTAGCAATAGATGTTAGCAATTTTTTTTTCTCATTTATAGTATTAATCAAAGATAAGAGATCTTTTTTAAAGAGTAAGGGAACTAACAGTAATAAGGTTTTAAGGATAAAATTCCTAAGGGTCACCCAACTAAAATAGGAGTAGTTTTGTATTGTATAAATAATAATTTAAGTTAAGGGTTGAAATCATAGATTAGTGGTAGGGAAATATAACAAATTAATTTTATAAGTGGGATTTTTAAAAAATATTGTTTAAATGGGAAGATATTAGGATTAATTAGTTTTAAATAGATAAACACAAAAAATGTACTTACCACTGTTTTTACTCTTTTGTTTCCGGGCACATGGAGCTATCACACACATTTCACGAAAGTCGACACGGAGCCCTAACTCTGGAACCATTCCTCGGGATTTAACGGGATAACCTCAAAACGGAACACGTGGACCTGCGAATAGTTACAGTTAATTTGGGAAAAATACATAGAACAGCACTTACCTGTACCAAGAGGAATAAGGTACAATACACGTTTATCCATAAGGCAAGAAAATACGAGAAATCCAGTTCACAAATTATTCCACAAAAAACTATCCAACATCTTCCACGAGATAGACGAAGTTCATAGTACTAAAGTCGACAGTTGACAGATAGTACCAAAGAAAAAGAAGAAGTACGTTCCATTAAGCGAAATGTAACAAGTTGCAAGTAGTCACAAAACACAACCAAGCCTAAACAAATGAGTTTCCCCTTGGGCATATCAGCAACTACAATATGATTCCACTCCAGAATGCAGATGACGAAGCAGGCAGCGTATTCCATATCCCACCCGTTGACACAGAGTTCCAGGAACAAACGAACGCATGTCGTGGACGATAATATGCGATGGTTCCGAGAACACAATAGATGGCACAGAGACGGACTTACCCAAAAATTTAGTACTCATGGAACTTTCGAAGTGTCGAACTTATGACGGTAAATCGTGTGTGTGTGTGAACTAGTATTTTTCTACGCGAGAAACTTTATTTAATCGTATTATTATTAATTTTCATTTTTCCATTTCTATTCAGTTTTTAGTTTACTATTTTGGTAGATTTTTTTTTTCTTTTTAGATATCCTAAATCGCCTTCATGTTATTGATTTTGTAACTCGATTTAACCGTTGTAGAGAAGGAAATTTAGGATATTTAGTAACATTTTTTTATTCATTGTAACCTTTCTTTTGAAAATCTACCAAATAAGTTAAGAATTAGGTTATTTGAAAAGCCTAGGGCAGGCTTTAACGGGGAGGGGGCATGTCACGCATCCCAAATATAGTTAAAATATTTACGAAAAGTCAAAATCTTCTTAGAACAGTTTATTTATCAAAACTATATTAATACAAGTATATTTATATAATTAATCGAAAACCCAAACATCTAACCAAACCAGGTCGCACCGCTAAATTTCGCTGATGTGCAGAATCACGAAAGTCAAGGTTGGGTGGCTCAAGCACGAGCCTAACCTAGACAGAAAAGTAGAGCGATTTTACCAAAATAATAGGGAGGTTTTAAGCCACAACTTGAGCGTCATACGTTATATCCCTTTATCCGCTATTAAAGTAAACACAGAACGTTAATAACGTATTTCGAAAATGAGTTTTTAAGCCATCCCACTCTTCCGTTATTTACGTGACAGATGCCAGAAACATTTATAACCTTATAAATGATAACCCTCACTTTGTGATAGTTTAAATAATCATTTACGATTTTTTTTTTATTTTAACTGCCTTAAATCGCTTTTTAAATGAAGCCAGAATGAAACAAATACTACAAAAGATAGGTTAGGTAAAAGACTTGTTGTGACATTTCTTCAATGTCCATATCCTGTGTTGCCATAACATTTAATTTTATGAAATGTTTTCATTTCATATTTTAGAAAAGAAGTGGTAAGAATGGTGAAAACTATAGACTTACTCAAATCTTCTAAATTTCACATGTATTTATCATAGACTTTGGAGTTCACGATAAAACTTAAATATAAATGTTCTACAGGCGGCACCATGGCGAAATCAATATCTGTTATTAAGGGAACCTTATTTCACCTCTAATAACGTAAAACAATATCAGTTAATAAAGTTTCCCTTATTTTAGCGCTATTGCGCATGCGATGTATAACGTTTAAAGTATATTGGTGTTCAAATAGGTGGCTTAAAACATCCCTAATGATTCTGCACATTCAGCTATCTTTGGTTTTAAAAACGTTCCAAGGAAAAAGAGAAGAGTTAGTCGGTAGTCAGGTAGTCGGTTAGTCGGTCCTTGGCTACGAAGGGGGTCTCCTACCGAAAAGGTGATCGCCAGAAGGAAATTCGGCTAGAATAAAGAAATTCACGTTTAAATTAATTACATACATAAAGTAAGAAGTAATAGTCCGCGAGTTACGGCCCTGGTTTGGGAACGAGAACCTTCAGCACGATAGGGCAAATTGGGAGAAGCGTGACCAGCCCTTTACCCGACATGCTTAGGTAAGAGATAATTGTTAGCATTTTGTCATTTATTAATTTATATTTATCTGAAGGGTGACCCAATAAAGTTGTATTTGTTTTGTACTTCTTGTTTTATTTCTCAGAGTGAGTGGTGGTACTAAAGAGTAATAACTACTAAGTGTTCAGGGAGAGATCCCCATAACTTCGTAAAGGTCGAAAAGGCGTTTCGCCCTGGATACGTAGCAGCGACACGTAGGCCAAAATCGGACCTCGTGACAATATAAATTTGTTTGTTTGTATTTCGGGTACTAGCGTCATATAAGCTGTGAACGGAAAATAATGATCCCTGGTTGGCGGAATCAGAAAGGTATTATGAGTTGCTAAAACCTGGCCAAACCGATTTGAACCGAGAAATTCGTGAAAAGAGGCAACATAAACTGATGTTGATTCATGATGACGCACCAAAATTGGTTAAGGGAACGATTGGCGTGTTTAGTTTGGAAATACTTTAGCATGTGGCTTACTCACCAGACTTGGCTACATCCGCTTATCACTTATTTGTATGGATGTGACACGCATTTCTTACGCTAGATGACTGGTTTGCGTCAAAAGAGCCAAATATTCATGGAATAAACGTATATTTTCTATTAAAATTCAGAAAGCACAACCTGTAATTTTTATTTATTAAACAAACAAAGCTTAAAACTTTTTGTTTTTTAGCTAGTTTTCAATTTTACATCCAAAGAATACGCAGAAAAACTGAAAAACCTAATAAGCCTGAATTCAACTGAAAACAATCCTGAGTACTATGGAGCTAACACTAGCTTACCTGAAGACCACGGTACTGCCAACTTATGCATTCTGGCACCAAATGGAGATGCTATAACAGTTACGAGTACCATCAATCACATGTACGCACGGAAAATCTACTCGATGAAAATTTTTACTACAATTTCTTAAAAATATTTCACATTTTTAATATGTATATTAATATATCAAGAAATTAATTTTCACTTCAGGTCGACATATTTTGTATTTCTTTTAGAATCGCTGCAGGATTCGTATCAGAAAGTACAGGAATAATCTTGAACGATCAAATGAATGATTTTTCTTCAGATAATATTAATGACGCCTACAATTTACCTTCGTCTCCTGTGAATTATATAAAAGCAGGAAAACAACCGATGTCTTCGATGTCGCCTACGATTATTGTAAATCAATTTGGAGATGTGGAAATGTTGGTTGGAGCTGCCGGAGGACCAAAGATTATCTCCAGTATAGCGCAAGTAAGGAAAATTTGTTTTAAGATTTTTAAGATGAATAAGAATTATTGGAAAACGTCAATCCTGTAACCTAAATAAAAATCAAATGTGAATAGAGCGCGAAGTCGGAACAAGTAAAAATTTTAATTTCAGGTCGGACAATTTCGAAGAAGGATTTCTTTTGGGATTACCAATCGCTAATATATTTTATGAAGTATTTAACTATTAGTGAAATAAACAGTTTTATAATATTTTCGCTTTAAATAAATAATTTAAGATAATAAACATTATTTTCTCGCTAAAGATATTGTAGACAGAACTCTTGCTACAGGGAAAGAAGCATACATATATCGATATGGAAAAGGCATTCGACAGAGTACCGAGAAAAGGAATATGTAACTGTTTGGAAAAAAGAAACTAAGCAAGAAACTAATAAGAATAACCAAAGGTATGTACAAAGAAACGATAAATAGATAAGTAAAAATGCGGTATCTGAAGAATTCATTACAAGAGAAGGTGTTAGACAAGGAAGCAGTTTAACTATTAACTATTAACTATTATTTATTACATTCATGAACAATATAATAAAAGAAGTAGAAAAGAAAACCAAATCATTATGTATTAGGGTACCGAAATCTACAGCGAATTTGTATCACCGAGTGCGCCTTTGCAGACGACGTAGCACTAGTAACAGGAAGTGAGAGCGATTTAAAAGAAAACTTGAAAATATGGAACCAAGTGCTGACGAACAATGGGATGAAAATGAATATAGCGAAAACGAAAGTAATGGTAATATCCAAAGAAAACAAGGCAATAGAGATAACAATAAATGATGATCAGCTAGAACAAGTAGATAGTTTTCTATATTTGGGAGTTACATTAGAAGGAAATGGAAAACAGGAGATAAAAATGAACAATAGGAAAGAAAAAGCGAATAAAGTCTACTATGCGCTAAACAAGAGCTTATTAAATAAGAAAGAGGTATCAAGAAAAACGAAGATAAATGTATACAAAGCCATATACAGACCTATTTTAACATACGGTTGCGAATCCTGGGTACTAACGAAACAACAAAAGAGTAAAATTGGGGCAGCTGAGACGAATTATTTAAGGAAGGTTAGAGGAGTAACAAAACTACATAGAATTAGGAACGAGGATATAAGAAAAGAATGAATGAATCGACTCAAGTGAGAAAGATATGGAAATCAAAAACACAGGAAAAATTCTGGAGAAAAGGGGACTTGAATGACGAGATGCAAAGGTTTTGGCACAGAGCAGAGAAGAGTGGAAAAAGTGGATAAATGTGGATAAAAGTGAGGACTATAACCCCTACATCCTTTGGGTAGAAGGGGAATGATTATATATATAATAAACATTAGAGTTGGTGATCTGTACATATCTAAGAATTTTGTTCCATAAAGCTTAAGTCGTAAGTAGTTACTATTGTTTTGATGACAACACTCCAATTAAATACTCTTCTCTCTGTATGTTAAAATCACTTATTTATATCTGAAAAGTTTTTATTTTAACGTTTGGACTTTTAATTCTATCGTCGTTGTCGTTGTCAAAAAATTGACAAAATATATAATAATAATTTACTATAGAAACAGATTACTGGATAATCTCACAAGATATGACAACCACATAGTAACAAATAGATTATCCATTTGTCAAAAGTGTCTCTCAGAGAGTTATTACCATTACCATTTTCACTTACAAATTGAATGAAGTTAGAAAATAAAATAATCTAATTGTCCAGTCGGTTGTTTATTAAAACTGTCATTTTCAATTTTCATGGCATGCTAGATTATTTGAAATTATCAACTTATTGAGAATTGAAAAAATAGTCATTGGACGCCCCATTCTAGACACCCTATATAAAATATCGCATTTGACGTTTCACCGTATGCTAGAAGGATATTCTCACAATCTCTGTGTAAAATTTGAAATAAATAGCTTAATAACTAAGCTAGATACGGAAATTAACGTGAATGCGTGTTTTTAAAATTTTTTATAAAAGTCTCAAATATCTCGGAAACTGTTAAACTTAGACCTGTGGTATGTTTATATTTTTTTGTTCAAAATTTGATGCTGAATCCAAAAATGGTACATGTCATTTGAAATAAAGTTAATGTCTACTTCCGGTATAACCGGAAGTAACCGGAAGTTGAAAATACTTTTATTGAATAGAGCGTACTGATAAAGTCCCGTAACCCAATTTTCAAATTTCAAATATCTATACTTCTCTATATATGGCTAATAATAATAGTACGCGACACACCCTGTAGATATTTCTCCTATGTAAAATTCGCATGGAATTTTGTATACTGAATTACGTGTATTACCGTTCAATCGAAGCAATAGTTTGACAAGTGACAGCTCCATTGAGACAAATGGTAGAGCAGTGGTTTGCTGAAACGCAGCTGTATAAACACCGATGATGCTGAACGCTCTGGTCGCCCAAGAACAAAATCTTTGCCTAAATCAAGTAAACCTGAGTCCTTTCGTGATCTTTACCCAATAACAAATGTACGACTATGTATTTAATAATAATATAGTTACATTTATACAGTCAGGCTTTCGAAAGGAGTTTAGTACAACGACACTACTTCTAGATTTAACCGATAAATATACTTCGGTTATTAGATGAGAGAAAAGCTACATCAGTCATTCTGCTAGATTTTTCTAAAGCTGTCGACAATATCGATCATACTTTTCTGTGTGCTAAACTGAAACATTTTGAATTTGACGAAATTTCTCTACAATTTTTTAAATTTTATTTATCATCAGTCACTTCAGGGGTGTTTCAAGGTTCTGTCCTTAGACCCCTTTCTTTCTCAATATATATTTCTGACCTTTATAAATCTTTGGGTAGTTTAAAATTACACTCTTTTGCAGACGATACACAACTGTTTTTTCATTTTCACCTCAATCTGTAAATCTGGCAACTCAAATAATAAATCAGGACTTTATTTGTACCTACTCAAGTAATCATAATCTTAAACTAAATGCCAGAAAATGTAATTCTCTGCTATATTGTCTTCATACCTCCAAAGCCACTGTTAAACAAAATGTAAAACTAGTTATTAAAAAAGAACCATTAAAAAATGTAGAAATGTAGGAATCATTTATGACTGTAGCCTTCGATTTCAAGAGCATGTCACTCGTTTAGTAAAAAAATCGTATCTAGTTCTACGTCAATTGTATAGAGGTCGAGGTATTTTAAACTTTACGAAAATTACTTTGTGAAACTATGGTGATGTCATTTCTCAATTATGGGCTTTTGGTGTTTTATCCTTGTTCAGATTATAAAATACTGTCAGAGTGACCACAAAATTTATAGAGTCATTAAATCAAACTAAACCAAATTTATCGGGATTAGAGGCAATATTCTGAAGCTATTTAAAAGTTATTTAGATAACAGATTCCAAGTTGTAAAAGTGGGTAAAGTACTCAGCACTACAAAGAAAATTGAATATGGTGTTCCGCAAGGTTCGGTACTTGGACCAACACTTTTTAATATTTATATGGCTTGTTTTCACTGGAAAGCAAAGGAACAATAATAGGTTTTGCAGATGACACCGCAATTTTCTATGAGGATGAGAACTGGCAATCCTTAAAAACTAATGTAGAGCAGGACTTCGCGTTTATAGTAAAGTGGCTTAAATATAAATTACTAACAATTAACGTAGAGAAAACTAATTACCTACCGTTTAGCTGTAATTCTACTTAGGTGTTATTATAGATCCACATCTAAAATGGGATCTACACATTTCATGTACTATTAATGAACTAAGACCCATTTTATATAAGTTTCGAATCATTAAAACAATATTACCTTTGAAGCACTTAAAAACTCTATACTTTTCTCTTGTTGAAAGCCATCTTCACTATGCAGTAGCAGTCTGGGGAGGAGCTTCAAAAACGCACTTACATCCGCTTGAAGTAATTCAACGAAGATATTCCACAGAAGCGCTCCATGTTGATACCAATATTTTAAATTTGCGACAACTATTCTTTTTTGCATCATGTTTCAAGTTACATATAAATAAGCACAGGTCCACCCTTCCGTCCCATGAACATAACACCCGACAAAGACATCATTATGTTACACCGTTTATGTTGAAATCAATTTCAAAAAATCATACACATTCTTAGCACCAAAACTATATAACACGCTCCATGATACAATTAAATCACTCACGAATACATAAACCTTTAAAAAGCAGCCAAGACAATTCATCATTAAATCTGAAATATCAATAATAAATAAATATTTTGACAACAGTTGACATCAAATAACAAAAACAAAAAACAAAAAAAAATACAAAAAATTAGTATTCTTAATTTCATTTTTTTAATATATTATGTAAGTAAGTAACTTCTCTTCAATATGTTATTGAGTACTTAAATGTTATTCGTGTACTAACTTACTCTAAATGTACATTACTTTATATTATATCATTACTAACCATACTCTTTTAACTCCTTTTAGTTCTAGTTATTTTATATGTATTTTAGTGAATTATTTCTATTTATAAATATTGCAAACAAGTGTTATTGAAACACTTCGCAATTACATCTACGTTCCCACATTTTTATATTTTTTATATATTATATTTTTCTTCATATCCTTTTTATTGTTATTTTACTATTATATTTTCTTCTGCGAAACAAGTGCAGTAGCACTTATCGCTTATCAGCTTTATTCATTTGTATTTGTATTTATTGTATTACTTTGTATTTAGTTAAAGCTAGCAGAACAGTACTAAGAGGATTTATATTAGTTGTTTTTACTTTTTTGTAGATCATTTTAAGGCATTTATGGTATGGAACAGAATTAAATGAAGCGATTGATAGAAAAAGGATTCATCATCAGTTATGGCCAATGACAGTGCAGCTTGAACCAGCGTTGGCTACTGAGGTAACGTTAAAAAGTATCATCCCCGCACATTATTATTTTAAATGTAGGATATTTTTTTCTACGGCACCGAACGTGTTAAAGCGACTAGCAATCATGTTACAGTAATACTAAGGTGTTTTTTTTATTTCAGGATGTATACATAGCCGAGGGATTGAAGAAAATAGGACACGATGTTAGTTTTGCTGTTGAAAATGGATTTGCAGCGGTGACATGTATAACTAGCAGAGATGGAGAATCTGTCTCTGGTTCTTATGATAGAAGGACGTCGGGATCTGTGTCCTATTTATGATATTCATAGCGTAAGCAGAGTCTTCAATTTATACAAAATCAGAAAACCATTTTAACAAAATATAAAAAAATAGTTTTTGTACAAATCCGTAATTTGTTTCTTTTATCTACGTGTATTCATAGATATAGAGGGTACATTTCACAACACCTCATATAAATCAATCAGCGCCGCCGCGACAGCAAAAGGTATTCAACCTCAGTGACGGCGATTGGACATTAGAAGTAGGGGGTGAAGACTTTGTACAAATAATTTTTACAGAGCTTCTAACCTGAAATGGTTAAAACGGAACATTTATTTATCGATACATCCCTCTAAAAGTAGGGGTCAGCTGCCCCCCTACGCCCCCCCTCCCCCTAATCGCCGCCACTGTTCAAACTCCTATAATTAAAGGGTTTAATCCATGCTAAATACTAGGACAATAATTACCTACCTCGGAGGTCAATCGACTACTATAAAAACAGTAAAAGGCTTGTCCTCAAGGAGGAGTTTTATCATCTCTACTGTGGTCACTAGTAGTTGACGACCTCCTAGTGAAGCTCAAAAGGGAAGGATTTCGGGCTCTTATAAGGCTCTTATAACCATTTGGTGTTCGAAAGAAGGGCTGTTAGCTAATCCTAACAAAACGACACTTATTTCATTCACTAATAGGAGGAAATTAAATTTAGAGCCTCAGAATATGAATGGAATAATCCTCTCTTTCCCAGAATAGGTTAAGTACCTAGGGTCATCCTTGAAAGGAGACTGACGGGGAATGAACACCTCGCATATGTTACTTCAAAAGCAACAAGTGCTCTTTGGACGTGGCGCAGGCTTTTTGGGAAAACGTGGGGTCTGAAACTGGTCGTATCTAACAGTTGTCTTCGGTATCTCGGTATCTCAGGGCTATTACTTAACTACATTTCGGAAATCAGACGGATTGCTATACAACACTTAGGTCAGATTTGTTGACATTTTTGAAAAGTCGCTCAGATCAGACGCTAAGCGCAAAATGTCTCAATGACCAGTAATCAGGAGCAATGTCAGGAGAATACGGCGAGTGCGGTAAAATATCCCATTTGAGCGTTTCCAAAAATTTTTTTACGACTTTTGCCGAGATGAAGAAGAATAATTTTATCAGATCTGCTCATATTCATATCATACTCCAGTACATGGAAAATATTGGAATTATACTAGTTACTAGTTACTTACAAAAAAGGCAACAATGCGTACGTATTTTCTAAGAGCTGAGTGCTATGCGAACAGTAGAATATGGAGTACCTCAAGGCACAATCCTAGGTCCCCTCCTATTTAATATATTTCTAAACGACATTCCAGATAAACACTAGAGGAAAGATAACATTTGCAGATGACACAGCAATTTTTTATGAAGGAACAAACTGGCAAGAGTAGAAACAGATTGCTGAGACAGATTTGGAGTTCATATTCACCTTGATGATAAACTTTTAACCTTAACTTAAAAAAAAACATTTTTTGTACCTTTCTCCTTTTACTCCAAATATTCACCTGAATATGAAGAGTTGCATATAAATAATCACTCCAACGAGGACCTTACAGTGAAATCTGCTGAAAATGTAAAATACCTTGGCATCTACTTTGATAACCACCTCAGATGGGATAAAACGTGATAAAAAAACTTAGACCAATGATTTACAGATTTAAATTCTTATCAAACATATTACCCATTTATTTTCTGAAAACATACTTTTCTCTACTTGAAAGCCATTTAACGTATGGTATTATAGCCTGGGGAGAAACGTCAACTAATTTAAAGAATAACCTGGAGAAAATACAAAAGAATATACTGAAAGTAATTTACAAAAAACCTCGCCGTTACTCAACAGTTATTCTATACACTGAAACTCGAAAGATCGAAATGCATAATTTTGTCCTATAGATAAACTCGAAGCGATATAAATTGAATGTAATTGGCAGATTTCTTTCTTTCTCGGCAATCACTAAGAACCAAATTTTACACACAATCTTCTGTAGAAACAGATAGATATAACTTTCATACACACGCTTCACCCTGTATGTGATGTCAAATGAATTAAATTAGTGGTACTTGTAGCAATCTAAATGTACTTTATTCCAATGACTTAAAATATAAAACTTTTAAAACCTTTATCACGATTTAAAGCAATATATTTTTTGATATGTATTAAAAAAATGTTAAATAAAAATAATTTATTAAAAAGTGGCGTTTTATTATTATTTTTAAAATGATAACTGTAAAAATAATGAATTGAGAATACATGCTTTAAAAGGTTTGTGTACAAATTAAAGTTATTCCAAATTATTTGCGTTTTAAAAGTATAATAATCCTAAAAATAAATCGTTTCTGTCAGGTTCCCTCAAGGTTTCCTTGTAATTATTAAGGGCATACAGGGTGACACAACGAATTTAATTTATTCATAGATCAGAACTGCCCATAATTAATACAAGAATATAATGTCTAATGTCACTTTACTTGTAATTTTTTTTTATTTTTTTCTCATCTAGTGGCCTATGATTTAATTAGGGCTCCCCATAATCAAATTAAGAATACCTAAAAAATTTTAATTTTTGAAATATACGCAACAAAATCTTTAATATTAGGCCAAAAATAATTTTTTTCTTATCTATTAGCCTATGATTTAATAAGGACTGCCCATAATTTAATTAAGAACGCCTAGGAAATTTAATTTTTGAAAGTCCTCAGCAACAAAATCTTTAATATTTAGGCCAAAAATAGATTCCGAAGTTTATAGGGTCTAAAGTGACTTTGATTATAATTTTTTTTAATTTTTCTCTTATTTATTAGCCTATGATTTAATAAGGACAGCCCATTTAATTTGTGAAAGGCCTAAGCAACAAAATCTGTAATATTAGGCCAAAAATAGAGCCCGAATAAGTTTATGGGGTCTAAAGTCACTTTGATTATAATTTTTTCATTTTTTTCTCATATAGTAGCCTATATCCAGGACTGCCCGGACTCCCCATAATTTAATTAAGAATGACTAAGTTTAATTTTTAAAATCTATGCACCAAAATCTTTAATATTAGACCAAAAATAGATATCGAAGTTTATAGAATCTAAAATCACTTTGATTTTAAAATTTTTTCATTTTTTTCTCATCTATTAGCCTGATTTAATCAGAACTTCCTATAATTAAATTAAAAATGGCTAGGAAATGTAATTTAATTTTAAAAATTCATGGGCAGGTTAAAAGCACATTAATTTTCTTCTAAACAATATATATTCAGTTTTTCTAGTCAACACAATATAAAATTCACTTTTTTAATTTGCTTTTGTTCCACCCTGTTCGCGAAAAAAAAATAACCTCTATGATAATACTTTAGAATTATTAATAATAATAGCTTGTATGTTTGAGAATGAAATGGTTGATAAGAAATGAAACTAAAATTGTTAATTATATTTAAATTTCCTTCAAGGCGAGCAGTTTACGATCAGGTGTCAATGGAGTAGGTTGGCAAAAAAAAATTGCACGAAAATGGTTCTGCCAAAACAGAAACAGTTGAAAATGTAAGTGTAAAAAAAATAATAATTTACAAAAATAACACATTACAATGAAAAATATCCAATGTAAAAATTTTTTCAGCGGGTAATTTAAAACAGAAAAAGCCTATAAAGATTGAGTTAAACGGACTCTGATAAAAAATTTAGAGTAATCGATTTTTAAAATAGTATATTTTAGTTTTTTTTTAATATTTGCAGACATTTTATTTTTGAACTTTTGACGCTTCTAAAATACAAATTTCAATTTTTCAATTTTAACAAATTTTTGCTTGACAATTTTAATGAAAGTGTTTTCCAGGTAATATTAATAACAATAATAATAATAATAATACTTTATTTTCTTTGTGACATGCAGAAACATGTATATAATTTGTCAAGAAATACATAAAAAAAATAAAACTAGATCTAAGACTAAGAAACAAAAAGGAGGAGGGTCCCTAGCCCCGAAATCGGCCCAAAAAATATTTCAAAATTGTTTCTTTCACAAGTTCTAGCAATATTGAGCCATTTTCGGGCGAAACGGGTCACCCCAGACCCCTAGCCCCCCACACACACCCCTCAACTCCCAGAGAAAAAGATTCAAATTCTTTTCATTCAATTAAGTCAGGAAATGTTTATCTCACAAAATCTAGCAATATTAAGTCATTTTTGGGCGAAACAGGTCATCCCAGACTACCCCCCTCCCCCGCCCCCCAAACGTCCCCCACACCCGCGAGAAATGGACTCAGATTATTTTTAGGCAATTAAATCGGAAACTATTTCTTTCATAAGTATTGGAAGGGGCTAGAGGGTGTTTGTGACGGGCCTGGTGGTCTGGGGTGACCCATTTCGCCCAAAAATGACTCAATATTGCTAGATCTTGTCAAAGAAACAATTTCCGATTTAATTGCCTGGAAATAATTTGAATCTTTTCTCTGGGGGCTGGGCGGTGTTTGTGGGGGGCTGGGGGTCTGGGGTGACCCGTTTCGCCCGAAAATGACTCAATATTGCTAGATCTTGTGAAAGAATCAATTTCCGACTTAATTGTCTGGAAATAATTTGAATCTTTTTCTCTGGGGGCTGGGGGGTGTTTGTGGGGGGCTGGGGGTCTGGGGTGACCCGTTTCGCCCGAAAATGGCTTAATATTGCTAGAACTTGTGTAAGAAACAATTTCCACCACATTTGCCAGAAATATTTTTTGGGCCGATTTCGGGGCTTAGGGACCCTCCTCCTTTGGCAACGATTTCAACATTTAGAACTCGTCCAAAGAGTAAAATCCGCCCTTTAGTAATAATAATAATAATCTTTATTTGCTGCTACATATAATAAAAACAAAAAATATGAAAAAAATACACAATATAAGAAATAAAAATATATACCATATCTGGTGTTTTAAAAGATATCGACTTGAAATTTTGGAATGTCATTAAGGAAGTAGGGGAAAAATTAATTGTATATGAGATACCACCCCACCTTGATATTCGCCGCCCCAGCCACCCTCGGCCCAAAAATTTAAATGGCATCCTGTATTTTTTTTGACATATTTTGCAAGAGAGTAGTTTTTTAGTAGCTCTATATGAAAATTGACTTAATTACATAATGAACTTTGTAAGATATTTACAGAACTGGTAACCTTGGACAGTAGACAAATATCGAAATAATAAAACAAGGACTCTTTCCATAATCAAATGTTCAAAATTCTCGAAAGCGTGCCTAACATTTTCAAAGACTTGCGGTATTAAATTTCTATACATTCCTCTATGATTCTAAAAGAAATCCAGTGAGGTCAAATCTGAGGAGCGAACAGGCCATTCAATAGCACCCCTATGACCTATCCAATGTCCTGGAATAACGGTAAACTGAAATGAGGTAAAGCTGCGTCTTGCTGAAAGTATAACTGATTGCATTCGATTTAAGTTTTCTTCCTATGACTGAATGATAAGAGGATGTACCTGTTAATTCTTCCAAGAAATCTAGATATCTAGGTCCTTTTTAAATTTTCCTGGTAGAAAATTGGACCAATTATTTGGTTATTAAGATTTCCAGCCCATAGGTACGTTAATTTTAATTTAAACCAAGTCAAAATTATTCGAACACTTTTGTACTAACTAGTAAACAGAAGTGTCACAATCAACATTATTTGACAGTTCATACAACGAAGCTGCTTTCATGGCTTGCTATTATTTTTTGCTTTCGATATTGAATATCTGGAATCTGAACTTTTAGCTATAAACATCTGTCAAAGTACATTATGTAATTAAGTCATTTTATCACATAGAGATACAAAAAACTACTCTCTTGCAGAATATGTCAAAAAAAATACAGACTGTCATTTAAATTTTTGGACCGGGGGTGGCTGGGGGCAGAGAATATCATGTTGGGTGGCATCTCATCGGACCTATAGCAAACAAAACAAAAATAAACAGAATAAACAAGATGTAATATAAACAAGAATTTATCTAAAAGCACAAGGCACTATATAAAGTAATTTTAGCAGTTATAGAGAGAGAAAAATGCAATGTTATGTTATGTTGGAGAATTATATGATTCTTTTATATTCTCTTGAAAAATGGCTGATTCCAAATTGTTTAATAAACTGGCTTGTAAATATTATAAGAAAAAGACCATGAGAATGAATGTTGATGATGTGAACATGCGACCTATAAACAATTTTTTTAAACAGATACTTGAGCATAATAATTTATTGAAATAAGGTTGCCATGTGTACTTTTCTTCTAGAAGACATATTCAGCCATTTATCATCACGTAGTTTATGAGTTACTCTGTCATATTTTTTGATATCATAAATAAACCGTAAGAATGATTTCTGTACTCTTTGAATCCAATTAAAATCAATCTATATCTATACAAAGGCCATATACGCTATCACAATAATTAAAATGACTCAGTACAAGTGTATCACAAAGCAGGATTTTAACTGAAATAGTTAAACTGCGTCAGTGTCTATGTCTACTCCTGTACTTTAAATTATATTGTGTTTTATATTGTGGCGTGTTTATTATATAGCGCACTCTTCATTATAACACTGATTTTGATCAATAAAATAGCACACTTTTCATCATAAAACTGATTTTGACCATTAGAAACCGCTACTTTCTATTATAAGACTGACTTTGCACCAATAGAAATTTCTACGTTGTAATCAGGTAGGATGTTGATGATATTAGATATTATTGACAGTTCTGTGAAAGCTAATGTCAAAATTATTCTTGTATCAAATGTATCAAACAAATTAATAATTTTCAGTTAAAGTACTTATTTATATTTTATTGGAAAAAAAAGTAGCTTATGCAACTTTCATGTAATGGCTATTAATACACTCGCAGCATAATATTCTATTAATTAACATTAGCATACGATTTTTGAATACACTTTGTAAGATGCTGTTTGAATCTAAGCTCACGATGTATTTCGATACCTAAAGTTTCTAGCAACTTTAGCAAACGGCAAAATTGTCTCTTCTATTTTTATTTGCAGTTCATTTTTCTACTTTACTTTTATGTGTGCCAAATACTAAAAGTATAGATTTAAATAAATGGATTAATTGAGAGAAAATGTCTTTTTGATTCAATTGGTAAGGTCACTAATAATCATTAGATTGGCATGCTGTATATCTGAATTAGAAAAGAGTATATCTGTATACATGTGAGACTTGCAATGACTTAGAAACATTATGAATGCTACAAATGTACAGTGAAAACAGTATTGGTCCCAAAATTGACCCTTGTGGCACTCCACGACATATAATGGAAAAACAAAATTTTCGATTTTACAGCGAGGGCAAAAAAAGAAAAAATATCGATAAATTATCCTTTTTTAGTGAATTAATGTTAAATATAATTTTTCATGAAAATAAACCCCTCCCGAGTTATAGTGCGTAGAAAATTACGATTTTCACCACAAAAATCGTACATTTCTGAAAGTTTTTTAAATATAATCGAAAATCTGTTAGTATTACATAAAAATTGATAGGAACTAATTCTACGGCCTTGATCTAACAATTAAAATTTTATTTTTTATTTTTCTACGATTAATACCAAGGAGGATATGGCAATTCAAAAATGGTTGTTTAAAGAGACTGAATCATTCTAGCATAAATATCTGGAAAAATATGACTTCCACAAAAAAATGCATATAACATCCTAATGAGAGAACAACATTGGGAACACTTTAGGACCATCCAGAACCGTTTAACATAAGCAGAACAAAGTTATGGACAAAATAAATGTTTTTGTAAATTTTTTTAGCGCCATCTAGATTAGTATTTCAAAAATAAAATATCCTTTTGCAGAAAGTCGTAACATATTGAAATGAATTGATATGATTATGAAAATTGTAAGATTTTTTTACTTTTTAATATTCTTTCTTTCTCATTTCATATCTGACATTTTTCAAAAATCATAATCAAACATCTCACCGCTTTTTTTTAAGTCCCTTTTACATATATTTTTTTTCTTTTAAAAGATAAGCTTCCCATAATTTTGTCTCATTTTTTAAACCATAACAACATTCCCAAAATTTGTTTTCTTAATTTATTTTTATCTTGAAAAGAAAACCAAATTTTAATTTCTATTTTTTTCACTAATATCTTGTATTTTTCTTTGATTTCTTTTTCTCTGCTAATTCAAATTTGATTTTTATTTCTTCATTTAAATTTTCTTCCAATATTTGGATATTTTTATTATTTTTCATAATGTCTCTTTCTATTTTCTTTATATCTTCTTCATTTAATTTGTTCTCAGCTTCTTTCATTTCTTTTTTCATCATATTCCCCAAATCTTCTTTGATTTCTTCTTTGTTTTTAATCATTTCATATTTAATATTTCCCAAATATATTTTAATATTATTTATTTTATCTTCCATATTACTAATTTTGTTTTGTATGTTTTTATGATCCCTACAAAAATATTTTTACTTTAATCTTCCATCTGTGATAATTTCTTTTAATTTTATTTTTCAACATCATTTCTCTTTCCTTCTCTTGTTGTTTTATTTCTTCATTTTTATTCTCCATTTGTGCTAATTTAATTTGTGAAATTTCATGAATTTCTTCCCTCCTGTTTTTATTCTTTAGAATTTCTTATTTTAACGATTTGTCTAAATTTTTAACATTTTTCTTATTCTTCACTCCATCCTCTTTTATTTGATATATTTCTTCAATAAACCCTGTTTCTATTAATTTCTTATTTTTTTTGCTTCTGTAATTCTTCTACCTCTATTATTCTTGCAATTCTTTTTTACTATATTTTCTTGTTTCTTCTATTTTTTTATCTGTATCTATTCTTAAGTCTTGTCTGATTTCTTCTAAACTATTTCCTACACTACCTGTTTTTATCTCTTCCTTATTTCTTTCCATTTTTTTTTCAATCTTTTCTTGGTTTCTTTCCATATTTTCATTCATGGCAATCAACATTTGCATAATTCGTTCATCTTTACACACTTTTAAACTATCTACATGCATTTATTTTTGATAGACTGTTCGACATATCCTTCTGCAACTGAGTCAGAACGCCATCCTCCATATCTTTTTAATATCGACAAATCGGCACCTGCTTCAACCAGCAATGTTGCAGAAGATCGTCTAAAACTATGTCCAGTATAGTGTTGTGTATTTTGAAAACCCAGAAACTCTGCTATCTTCTGAGGCATTTTCGAACATGTGTTAATACCTACATCTTTATAATTTAGGAATAGTCGAGAATGTGATATATTCTTCTGGCGCAATTTCATATATTTTCGAAACACATCAATTCCATTAACGACAGTGAATACTATTTCTTTGTAAGTTTTAGTGTCGGGGATTTTCACAACTAATACACTGCCTCTGTCGTCAATATTATTAGTAGACATAGCTACAAGATCGCAAACTCAACAGCCTCCTGAAACTCCCATTATTAACACTACCTTAAGGAGTAAATATTTGTCATCAGGAGCAGTATCCAAAAATTTTCGAGTTCTTCTCTAGTAAACACATTTGACTTTTCTGGCCTATATCCCACTGATTGCTTTTTAAAAAATGCTTTCACTTGGTGAAATCTGAAAAAAAATAATCCTTTATTATCACCAATGTCTAATTTTTTTACAAAAATTTAAAAAACCTACTTGTTTATGTCCACATTTTCTTTAATAGACAACATCTTTTTAAGTTGCGAATAATAGGACCATAATGAAGAAGACTTCATACTTTTTACTTTTCAAATATATACGCCATAATTATTTTCTCGTTGACTCCTTTAACCTGCTTTTTGTTCTGCTTAGTTGTTAAAAAAGTTTTTTTATTGACGTTTCGGCTTTCTATATCGAAAGCCGTTATCAAAATGACATAAAATAAATAAATTTACTAGAAACAGAACACTTGATAATCTTGCAAAAATATGACATCAACATAGTATACATAGAATAAGATTTTGAGATTGAAGATGTCAAAATCTATTTCAATCATATTTTTGTGACGTTTCTGGGAACGAATTTTTTAAAGGATAGCGCATTTGCATATTATAAGAGAATTTATACTTCGTCATAAATGAAGTTTTCTTATTAATATTATCATAAGAAAAAACCAGATAAAAAACTTATGATACTATCCCGATATAGAGGGTATCCTTTTTGCAATTAACTCTTTTTGTAAAATAGGTATCCAAATTTTTGAAATATCAACCGAACAATTAGAAACACATTCGTTATTATTTAAGCATATCAATGCTGCTTCTTTAACTTTGCGGTTATAATTATTCGGTTCTTTTAATAATCTAGTTTCCATTGTATTTTATGACCAGAATCCCATGCGTGTTCACATATTTTGGATTTTTCGAATTGTTTATTTTTAATGTACGATTGGTGTTCATTAAGTCTAATATGAAAAGGTCTAGATGTTTCTCCTATATAAAATTTATTACATTCGCATGAAATTTTGTAAATACAATTTTTTTGTGTTTTGAATTTCATTAAAAGGTTTTGTATTTACTATTAAAGATTTTAATGTATTATTAGTTTGAAAAACTGTTTTTAAATTAAATTTATTGCCAATCCTTCTAATTTTTTCCGATAATTTTGGAATATAAGGGATTTTTACTATATTTGAAAGAATTATTGGGGGGTTTAAATTTTGATCTTTAGTTTTGATGTCTTTGAACACCAATCGTACATTAAAAATAAACAATTCGAAAAATCCAAAATATGTGAACACGCATGGGATTCTGGTCATAAAATACAATGGAATTCTTCAACTAGATTATTAAAAGAACCGAAGAATTATAACCGCAAAGTTAAAGAAGTAGCATTGATATGCTTAAATAATAACGAATGTGTTTCTAATTGTTTGGTTGATATTTCAAAAATTTGGATACCTATTTTACAAAAAGAGTTAATTGCAAAAAGGATACCCTCTATATCGGGATAGTATCATAAGTTTTTCATCTGGTTTTTTCTTATGATAATATTAATAAGAAAACTTCATTTATGACGAAGTATAAATTCTCTTATAATATGCAAATGCGCTATCCTTTAAAAAATTCGTTCCCAGAAACGTCACAAAAATATGATTGAAATAGATTTTGACATCTTCAATCTCAAAATCTTATTCTATATATACTATGTTGATGTCATATTTTTGCAAGATTATCAAGTGTTCTGTTTCTAGTAAATTTATTTATTTTATGTCATTTTGATAACGGCTTTCGATATAGAAAGCCGAAACGTCAATAAAAAAACTTTTTTAACAACTAAGTGGTTTTAATCCAGTGGAAAGAGAGAGAGAAATTAAAATACAAACCACTATGAGCTTCCGGAATGAAAAAAGCATATACTCCTTCTCATATAAAGATTTCGATTTATCGGGTAATATTTTTCCTCGAGCTTCATTTGCTTCTTCTAACACTTCTTGGGGAACAAATTCTTCTGGAACAAAATCTAATAAATCCATTTTGAACTTATTGAAACAATTTAAAAAATTGTAAATGAAACTAAACTCGATTCAACAATGGATTCAACTATAAACACGATTTTTGTGGTAATTTTCTACTTGGGAGAGGTTTATTTTCATGAAAAATTGTATTTAACATTAATTCATTCAAAAAGGATAATTTATCGATTGGGCAAGTCTTTTTCTTTTTTCCTCTCACTTTATGTATTGCAGTCATTTGTCTTTCAATAATAGGCTCAATCGCATTAGGCTTTGGCTTCCGTATTTTGAAAACCTAAAAATAATGCTGCAGGCAAAAATATTTGGTTCCAGTGATTACCGAATCTGATGCCTATTTCGAAAAGGCATCGAAATGTTAGGAAAGCATTGGAATGAATGTATCATGACCCAGACATTGAAATACTTATTTCGAAAGATTATTTTCGAATTGATGTACTATGACATTATCTTAAAATTAAATACGGGGATATTTTGTATTTAAGAATTTTATATCTCATAAGCCCAGCATTTTAGATAACAATCATAAAATTGCAAAATTGCAAAACAATACCTTCAAAGGTAATTTTACAATGTTACACAAGTGCTATAAGCGCGCGTATTTGAAAACATTTTATTTAAATAATTAATTTAAATACAGGGTGATTTCTATAAAGTAACATTATTAAGTGAAAAAACGTGATTAATTATAATAAAATATAAATTAAAATTCCTTTGAGCTGTTCAGTTTTATGGCAGTTTAAAATATTTAAGTTCATTGTGAACATTGTTAATATTTTTCTGCATAATTCAATATGCGGTTAAACGAGGCAGTAAAAAAATGGAAAACTAAAATAGTGTGATCGTTTAATTATACGTGACCAATGTTGCACCATGACATTAATATTAATTTCAAGGTAATTTATTCCTTAATAATTAAAATTAGGATTCGTAAATAAATAATAAATATTATTAGAAATTAATCTGATAGCAAGTTCAATACTACTTGTATACATTTTTAAAAGTGCTACTTATTTTATTTATCCATTTACTCATCAACGTCCAGCACAAACCCCTGGAGCTAGAAATTTGAAATTTGTGGAGTAGTTTTCCTTTTGCTCTGCTTTATCACATTTTTTATACCAGTTAATTAATAAAAAAACTTATTAAATCAACAGATTTACTGAAAGATCATTTTTTTTTTTTTTTTTTTTTGGCATAGGCGGATTGCCATTCAGCCAGACACGGATTCGTCTATAATTAGAAATATCCCAAAATATTACCTAAAAGCAGAAGTTATAGCAAGAAAAACAATATATGACAGGGACACACGCTTCTCGTCCAGGGACCGATCAGGACATTTTTTTTCTTGACAAACAGTGGTAGGCCTCGGTTAGGGGGTAAACAAATAGGTATAAAAACGGAGGAAACAAGATTAAGATTCTAATCATAGACGAATCTTAGTATCTCTCAGAAATTCCAAAAAGCAATCGATAATTTTATCAGAGAAATGGGTCAAAGCCGTTTCTACATTCAAAGGAGGTGATTGAGGTCTCCAATTGAACCACAAAAATCGCAATATTCATTTTCTTTTACATTAATTTTAAACAGGTGTTTTGGATAACTGGCATGACCAAATCTAGTTCTAATTAAAGATGTAATATAATGTCTTGGAATAATATGATTTCAAAACCAGGGTGAGTTTGGGATGTTTCTCTGTATTTTTGTATATTGATTGGAGTAAGTGGAGCAAAATTGTGACCAATCAGACCTCCATCTTCTCATAGTATTAGATTTTATTAAGGCAAACACATCTGGGCTACTGATGTTATAAGTTGTGTTATTTCCATTTTCTATTGCAGATTTGGCAAGCATGTCAACATATTCGTTGTGCTTCAGACCAATATGTGCCTTTACCCATATAAAACATATATCTACACTACTATTCATTAGTTGGTACAAAATCTTTTTGATCAAGAAAATATATTGATTAGAATTAAACTTGGGCATATCCATCGCTACCGCTGATTTTAAGACAGATAGACAATCTGAAGCAATTAAAGCTTTTTTAATATTGGATTCTGAAACAAATTGTAAGGCTTCTAGTATCGCAATTGCTTCTGCAGTGTAACTAGAGAAGTTATCTGGTAATTTAAAAATATTCTTAATATTAAGGGACGGGACATAATAGGCGCAGCCAGTACCTACAATTGTCTTGGAGGCATCAGTGTATATAACAGTATAATCAGGAAAATAATTTAAATTATAAAGGAGTAGGTTTGAACAATTGTGAGGATTTTCTTCATAATTGGGTTGTTTAAGTAAAGTTTTGTTGAAAAAGCAAGGGAAGTCAGTTATGGTGAAGAGTTGGTCGAAAGAACTTAGTGTATGGGTAGTTATCTCACAACTTTGGACAGCTTTACATAAAGGCGGTGAGTTTTTATGAGTCCAGTATTTATTTGTTAGGTCATGTGTATTAAGTCGAATGATTTCAGAATATAAGGTTGGATTATATATAAGTGCCTTAATTAGAAATTTTTTACTTAGATATTCTATTCTGTATTTAATAGGTGGCTCTACCGCTTCGATATAAAGGGTTTCAGTTTTTGTAGACCTCATAGCACCCAAACATATTCGTAGTACAGAGTTTTGGAAAACTTCTAACTTTTTAAGTAAAGAATTATTGGCCGATCCATACAAAAAACACCCATAGTCCAATATAGCACGAATGTAGGATCTATAAAATAGTAAACCTACATTAACGTCGGCACCTAACCAGACTTTCATGATAGATTTAAGGAAATTTAAGCCCTTCTGGCATCTGTTTAGTGTATATTCAATATGATGTTTCCAAGTGAGCTTCTTATCGAAGAAAATTCCTAGATATTTAGCATGTGTTTGTAAAGGATATTCTTGGTTATTTAAATTAATTGTATTATTATTAGGTGTGTTGTGTCGAGTGAAAATACATACAACGCTTTTGTTGGTGGATATTTCAAAACCATTAATATGGCACCAAGACTGAAATCTAGTCAGAATTGTATTCAAGGAAATAAGAGAGGAGTCATATTTATTTTGTTCTGTGTATATACATATATCGTCTGCATATTGAATGATTTTGAAAGGAGTATTCATTAAACGAATTTTATGTATACTAGCAGTATAAATATTAAAAAGTAGGGGACTCAATACAGATCCCTGCGGTAGTCCGCTACTGGTAAATCGGGGACCCACAAGCTTATTTTCATGGTCTCTAACATATATACTTCTACAAGAATAGAATTTTATAATTATATTGGCAATCGAGGAGGGTATTTTGAACTCCTCAACCATCTTAGTTTTTAAAATTGATAAATCTACATGGTCGTAGGCATTTTTTAGATCTATGAATAGGGTGGGTAGATAGTTATTTCGAGAGAAGTTATTCTGAATGTCGGTTGTTAGTGAAAGATCATAAAAATTTCGAAATAGCAGCTCTACTTAAAAATCAGTAAACCTGATAACACTTTATTGAAATTTTGCAGAAAACATATTAAATTCAGTTTTGTTGGGAACACTGTATGTAAGTTAACTGTAAAACAACTTAAATCAGTAGATCTACTGAAAAATGAGTAAATCTGGAAACACTGTACTTTAGTTTATTAGAAAACTCGGCAAATCGGGCAATACTTAATTGCAATTTAGCAGATAACATATTAATTTGGCAGTATTACTGAAAATTCAGTATTGTTGGAAACACTGTATTTTAGTTGACTGTAAAACAACTCAAATCAGTAGATCTACTGAAATGTGAGTAAATCTGGAAACACTGTACATTAGTTTAGTAAAAAACTATCAAATCGCCAGGTCTTCTAAAAAATCAGTAAATATGGCAACACTTTATTGCAATTTAGCAGAAAACATATTAAATTAGCAGTTTTACTGAAGATTCAATATTGTTGGAAACATTGTATCTTAGTTGACTGTAAAATAATTGAAATCAACAGATCTACTGAAAAGTGAGCAAATCTGGAAACATTGTACCTCAGTTTAGTAAAAAATACTCTAAAATCAGCAGATATACTAAAAAATCGGTAAATCTGGCAACACTCTTAATTAGTTTCGACTCTGGTTGAACTAAATGATAATTTTAAAGGTATTTCAATAAATAAAATAATAACTCCGCTTGAAATTCAATTTATAAACAGTACAAACTTCAAATTTTATATTTTTAATAAAGTTTGAGTACGTAGTATCTTTTCAACTGCACTAAATATTTGAAATCAATAAAAAACATCAAACTTAGTGAAAATTTGTAATTACAGACTATGAGTAGATTTGAGATATACAAGAGAAAATTAGAGGCCCAAAAACTGAACCCTGCGGTACACTTGAGTTTGTCAATAGGTTTTAATAATGTTTATTAAAATGTATAGTATAAACCACAATTGTACAAGTCGAAACACATGACATTATAGGAACATTTAAATTTAATGGTGAATTTTTCTGAACGAAAAATAAATAAACAAATCAAAGTAAAAGATTATTATATATATAAAATTTAAAATGAATTTTTTAAACAAAACTCAAACGAACAAAAATCTATTAGAGAAGTATTTATAAATAAAAATCTTTTTGTACATTAAAATAACAAACCTTGAGGTGATATCTGTCTTACATGAACAAATACCCCATAAAAAAATTAATATATTAACAGCTGTTAACAAAATCCTTTTAAGTAAATGTAAATAAAAATTGTATTATAATAATTACGGGTGATACATATAGCATTTCAAAGTACAGTGAAGCTAAATGAAATGGTGCAGGTCTATCCGAACGCAAAGCAGTGTTCTCCTTTAGATTATAGCTCAGGAGCCCGAGTGGAAAGGGTATAAACTAAGAACATGCGCAATCGCTAAGTGGTAATCGAATGCGCTACGCGACCAAATGTATTTCGCGGTGCGGTGAACTTTTCCAATCCTTTTCGTTATTAGCGACAAACTGCGTACGCCACATTGTCTTATCACAGCGCCTCATTTGAATAACCAACCAATAGGATAAGTCGGGTCCATGTGGACTCAGAATTTTAGATCTCAGTGAAGTTGCTTTCGAATACATAAAGGATGCCACTTTCGTTTAAAGCTGATAATTGAGCTGATACTATATCTCCTCCTTCTACTGTACAATTGAATATCTTTTCATTGACTGTATTTTTCTTTTAAACCATAGGCATGTAAAAACGAGCACTCGTAAGCAAAATCTCCTAATTCGATTTGCAGGTATTAATGCGTTGTTTTTTAAACAATCTAAAATAGTGTATTGTGCAACAAGTGGGGAAAGTTCAACTTTTCTCATGAGTGTGAAAGTTTGTGGCACGAGCATGAAGGTCGAGTGCCGCACACTATACTTTTTCTACAACTGCACAAATTTAAAGAATACAAGTAATGTAGCTTAATATTTATTTTTATGGTTAGCAAAACTAAAATAACATGAAAGTATCCTACCTCTTAACAGTTAAATAATTTTTTTAATATCTCTGGCGGAGTATTATCAAAATCGTCACTACTGCCAGTACCCATATTATTTATTATAAATAGGTACGTCTCATTAAAATAATATTTAATGCAAATTGCGATTTTTATCAAAGCACGAATGAAAACTATCTTAAGAATTTAAAAAACTTCTATAATCTGTCGATTTTTGTTGATTCTCCATATAAATATATGTGGTGTTGGCAAAGTGCCGTGATGAAAAATATTCACGCATATATATATTTTGAAATTAAGTAAGCTATTAAAAATTCACTACTTTTCATAGCAGTTGTAGTTATTTACTTAACAAGTTCCGAAAGTGATATTTTACGGGATGAGTAGGAAATTGCCACCTGCGAGTCTCGTAAAATTAATTTTGGATAGTGTTTGATTGATTGATGTACGATGTACGATGTACCTGACTGAGTTTTATAAATGCCTCAATACTGCAGCCTTAAGACTTATTGTATTATGTCAGTTACATCGTTATGTTTAGGGGAAGAGGTTTGTTACCTTTATCAGGCTGAGTAGCCTTTTCACCAGATTTTCTTTTGGAAAGTTCTCCTGTGGGTTTACCGGCTCCAGCAGGTTCTACCCCCAGTGTGTGAGTGCCTGTCATATTCAAATACAAAGTTCATGTTATTGTCAAAGCCGCCTACTAGATATCCAAAATCGTCCCGAAAGTAACAAGAATCGTTAGTGGAGTAGATCTGGTTTTGAAAACGAAGTCGCTCTTTTCGAAAAAAAAAATTTGTGATTTCATAGATTCGAAGTCCCTCTTTCACGTGATCACTATATGAAAGCTAAGGGAGGTGTGGAGGGGGGGGGGGGGGGGGTAAATTAACATGTAAAGATATGGAAAATCGGTTTTTCGCACGTAACTCGCTGAGGTTTGTTCCGATCGAAACGACTTCTATATATAAAATAAAGTGCTCGCGAAAACGCTTAAACCCATCCAAATCGGTCCAGCGGTTCTTGAGAAATTGCGATTTGAAAGTATATGGATTTTAGCCGCGGCGAGAACACACCTAGTTCGCGTTTTTCGCATTGAAGAAAGTGACTTCGAGACTTTTTTTTTTCTCCGATAGATAGTCATGACCCAGGCATTGTATCCAAATTTCAACCCGCTAGTTTAATTTGGGGTGGAGAGGGAGGGCAAACTTTTTTAATTCTTGACCAATCCGGGTCAGCAAAACGGCAAACTCTTTCATGAGGACACTGCTACAGGATGTATTAAGGAGACGATGGTTTACGAGAAAACGGACAAATGGCGACCGAATTTCAGATTTTGCAAATTTTATATTTCGATTTTCGCATCGAAAGAGTAAAGTTGGGAAAAATTTTTATGCGCCGTCGGTTGCGGAATTTTTTTCTCTTTGATTTGAGCCCTACAGGGACTCGATCCGATAATCAGGAAGGGAGGGAGGGGGGTAAACGCGTTTTGCCCTTTAGAAGGATACGGTTAGTGACTTCGTGCTAGGCTCGTTTTCAAGGGCAATCAGTTCTCTTTCAAAATTTTTTTACCCCAAAGCTCTATCTACATTAAGGCCTGCGGGAGTGCGTGATATATTTATAAAAGCGCGTGCGCTTGCTCAGCCGCCGTGAGATTAGATGCCGAAATAATATTTGTGAGAGACCAGAGAGATGATGTGAGAGAGACGAGAGATGAAAGGGAGCGCTTAGCTCTTATCCCGGCATCTAATTTTACAGCGGCTCAGCGAGTGCTCTCGCTTTTATAAATATATCACGCACATCTGCAGTCCTCCATAAACTTAGAGCATTGTGGTAAAAAAATCGTGAAAGAGAACTGATTGCCCTTCAAAATAAGCCTAGCACGAAGTCACTAACCCTATCTCTTGCCCTTCTACAGTGCATAAAGCGTTCACCCCCCTCCTACCCTTCCTGATTATCGGAGTTCTTGAAGAGCTCAAATCAAAGAGAAAAAAATTCCGCAACCGATGGCGAATAAAAAATTTTCCTCACTTTACTCTTCTGTTGCGAAAATCAAAAATTAAAATTTGCAAAATACGAAATTCGGTCGCCATTTGTCCGTTTTTGCGAAAACCATCATCTCATTAATACATCCTGTAGCAGTGTCCTCATGAAAGAGTTTGCCATTTTGCTGACCCGGATTGGTCAAGAATGAAAAAAGTTACCTCGAGTCAAAAATTAATTAGTGTTTGTCCTCCCCCCCCCCCCCCCCCCCCCAAATTAAAATAGCGGGTTGAAAATTGGACGGAGGAAACAAAATCAAGTCTCTAAGTCACTTTCTTCCATGCGAAAACGCAAACACGGCTCTAGGTGAGTTCTCGCCGCGACAAAAATCCATATACTTTCAAATCGCAATATCTCGAGAACCGCTAGACTATTTTATATATAGAAGTCGTTTCGATCCGAATAAACGTCAGCGAGTTACGTGCGAAAAACCGATTTTCCATATCTTTACATGTTAATTTACCCCCCCCCCCTCCACAGCTCCCTTAGCTTTCATATAGTGATCACGTGAAAGACGAACCTCGAATCCATGAAATCACAAAAATTTTTTTTCGAAAAGAGCGACTTCGTTTATCGGGTTTTTTTTCGTCAGATCGACTCTATTACGTCCCGAAAGTAAAGAAATCGTTTGGAAAGTTACAAAATCGTCCCAAAAATAGCTACTTTTGGTACCATTTGTGTAAAGTGGTACTTTAGATTTAATAAATCATACCGAAAATTTTCTTTTCGAAACGGTTCCAGAAAAAAAATAATAACGTTTTTTCTTCCAGATCACCCAGAAAACTCAAATATATTATAGTAGCAGCCGTTTTGGTAATATTGATCGTAATTGCAGTGACTTTGGTACTAGTCCTCAGACCTAAAAAATTTAAAGCAGCTGTAGTAACAAACGGTCCAGAATGTTCAGCTATAGCAAAGTGAGTTTACGAAATTTTCAAGATTTATTGGATTCGTTCATTTCTTCTTTGGGGGTCAGGATTTGTTCCGACACTGAATATTTATTAGTTTAGGCGACACGGAGCTTTCAAAGCGGAATTGATTGGACGAATCACATTATGTCATAATTACTCTGATTAGTGCAAAGTAAAATGTTAAATTATTTCTGTCGACACAAAGGCGTTGAATAAACTCTGGTAATAATGCTTTACAAAGTTCTAGTGTATACACTGTTGATACATCCTCCTAGCAACAGGGGTACGTAGAATTTTGAAGGTAAAACGGTACTATAGGACGAAAGATATTAATAAAACAAGGAATCATCAGAGTTTGACTTATCACCCATAAATAGTTTTTAATTACTGTTTTCATTGTAGAAATATTTTTACGAAAGGTGGCAATGTAGCAGATGCTGCTATAGCAGCGCTATTCTGTGAAGGCGTAGCCATGCCTCAATCTATGGGCTTGGGTGGAGGATTCTTACTGACAATGTACAATAGAGCAACAAAAACCGCCATTTCTTTAAACTCCAGAGAAGTTGCACCCAAATCCGCAACGGAGGATATGTTTGGAGGAGATCCAAGTCTATCCCAAACAGGTATATGTCAAATTTGTTAATTTAAATGAAAAATTAAAAGCTTGGTGTGGCGGATTCTTTGGTATAGGACCTAAAGCATTTTTGAAGGTACAAAACTAGCGATTGACAGGTTTTTACATTTAATTTACGAATTTACAAGAGAATGAACATATGAAATAATGAGAATCGAATCTCAATTTAGGAATTTACAGGAGAATCAAGATATGAAAGAATGAGAAACGAATCTCAACTTACCTGACCTTACTGTTTGTCACTATACTATAAAATGTCCTTAGAGTGTGTCTAATTTTTACTCACTTTAACAAATCATGCTTGAAAGAAATAAATTCGGGTGTACCTCAGGGTAGCGTACCTCAAGTGATGCGTAACACCCCTTGGTACGTATGCAACGGTGACCTACATAGAGACCTAGACATCCCAATGGTTAAGGATGAAATTAAAAGGTGTGTTGGTAAACATGAAGCCAGACTACACCTCCATGAAAATGAAAACTGAAGAGGACCAATCCATTCGAACTCGTGTAAAGCTGTGTGTTTGTGTACATGTTATTGTCAGAACAACTTAAAGGACATCGCTAGATGAAATTTAGTAGTATATAAGGATCTAGTTTAACCGGACACCGTGGCCTAGTTGGTTAAGGCCTCGGTCTTTATACTAGGCCAGTATTCGGTTCGTAGCGAAACTCAACTCAAGTGGAATTAAAAGTCAGATAAGACTTTGGCAAGTGCAAAAAGGTATTTGTGTCATACGCAGTTTCATTCACACCGGTAAACAGGCCGGTTGAGATCGGATATCTCGTGGAACTGATAGGGGTTGGTGACACATTCACACACTTGTTAGTCGATAGATCACCTGCATGACAAAGGCATAGTCCTGGGTTTAAGGAGCCCACGATAATTTGTCGGTCCCGTCCAGATTAGCCTTAGCTGCAGAAAGGAGACGTTCAAATTAAGCAAGCAACGCAAAGATTTAGTTTTAAGATTTTACCAGACTTAAATTAATGGTTGATCAATAGTGATCAGTTTTAATTATCTCAAACAAAAAAATATTTAATGCTACAATCAAAAACTTTTTTCCTTTACCTTAGGAGGATTATCAGTGGCAGTTCCTGGAGAGCTCAGAGGATATTGGGAGCTTTATAATAAATTTGGAGGTGGAGTATCCTGGAACGACTTAATTCAGCCAACCGTAGATTTGTGTAAAAATGGAGTTAGAGTTAATGACTATATAGCGAAGATATTAAAAAATAATAAACGTCAAGTTTTGGCTGATCCGCTATTAAGGTAATTTTTTTTAAAGAATTATAAAGAACGGTTAAAAAAAGCAAAATCGATAACTTTCTAGAAACTTTCTAGAAAAACATCTGGCATTTGCTCAATTCTCAATACTTCGCCCAATTACTTTCTTCCTTCACCATAGATCCAAATGATATTCTTATCAGTTTCGATGTCACCTCTCTATTCACCAAGGTCCCAATTCGTGAATCTGTTGACGTAATTGGAGACCTGCTAACTAAAGATAACCAGTCCTCTAGTTTAGTAGATCTAGTAGAAAAATATCTAAAATCTACCTATTTCATGTTCCAGAACCAGTTGTACGAATAAGTCTCTGGATCTCCAATGGGATCCCACTTTCTCCAGTTGTAGCTAATATTTTCATGGAAAACCTAGAATCCAAAACACATCAATCGGCTCCTCTTAAACCCAAAGTTTGGCTTCGCTGCGTTTATGACACTTTTATAGTATGGCCCCATGGTAGAAACACCCTACAATTCTTTCTAGGTCACATCAATACTTTCACAATGGAAATCGACAACCATAACTCATTGCCATTCTTGGACGTTTTGGTCACCCGTAAGCCCAACGGTTGCCTAAGTCACTCAGTTTACCGCAAAACCAACCCACACAGATCGATATCTAAATGCTTCGTCCCATCACCATCCACGTCAAAAAATGTCTGTCATCAATTCCTTGGTTCATCGAGCAATCACCATTTCCCAGCCCGATAATCCGTAACAAGAATTAAACAACGTCAAAAAAAGTTTGGGAAAAAACGGATATAAAAACCAAGATATCCAAAGGTGCTTCACGTCTCATCTTCCATTTCCAGTGCATATCTTCCATATGTTCAAGGTGTCACGAATCGCATATCCAAAGTCCTTCGAAAAGAAAATATCAAAACATTTTTTAAACCGCCCAAGAAAATATTAGAGATCCTTCTCTCTGCCAAAGACAAAAATCCACCGCTATCGGTTAAAGGTATCTATAAAATATCTTGTTCATGTAATCAGGTTTACATTGGAAAAACTGGACGATCAGTCCAACAACGTATAACTGAACATCAACGTTGTATCCGAACATGACTTTGGAATCGTTCAGCCATTGCAGAGCATCAACATGACACTGGACATAGGATCCTTTTTGAAAACTCCAATCTCATAGTAAATTGCACACACTTCTACCACAGAAAAATCCGAGAATCCATCAAAATAAAGAAAAATCCCAACAACTTCAATCGGGATGAAGGATATTTTCTTTCTCCGATATGGACTCCTGCTATTTAGCATACTCATCCAACCGTAACATCTTCCGCTAGTGGTCAGACCCATCCATCCTTGCAAACCCCACCTCTTGACGGTGTATAAATTCGGCTCTGATATGGTTAACATACTGAGTTACTTACTCATTTCTCATGTTCTCCTATTCTGGAAATGACACGGTCCAAATCCAGAAGACGCATTAACTCTACTGACATTGGCTGTGGAAGCCTACGAGACAAGTTTCTAGAAATTTAAAGGAGTTTTATGTTTATTACAGTGAAATTTTTATTAATCCAGACACGAAAGACGTTTACGTAGAGGGTGACTCATATACTCGTCCAAGATTGGCTAAAACGTTGGAAATTATAGCCGTAGAAGGAGGGGACGCCATTCACAATGGTTCACTGACAGCTGGGCTGGTTCGAGACATTCAGAACCATCAAGGAATCATAACGGAAGCTGATTTAATGGATTATAGGTAACGATATTTATTCGCGATTAGTAAAATTAACTGAAATATTGTAAAATACTTTTTTCTAGACCGAAATGGGAAAATTCGTTAACTACGACACTTTCCGGGGGACACCATGTGTATACTCAACCGTTACCTGGTTCAGGAACGGTGCTTACTTTGATCCTTAACATTTTGGATAACTTTCTAGATAGGAAACAACCCGAAATAATTGATAATTATCAGAAAATCGTGGAGAGCTTTAAATTTGCTTATGCCAAACGTACTTTATTAGGAGATCCAGATTTTGTCGATGTTGCTGAGGTAATTATATATTTTTTTTACCTGATTTGTAAATATGAAACCAGAATATGCTTCTCTTGCTAAATCACAGTGCTTACTGATTTGAAAAAAATTAAAAGTGGCGACTTTCAAGTGAGAAACGAAAAATGCGGAAATATTTGAACACTGCACACGATTTTTGTTTACGTATTTAATCTGTATACCCCATACATTACTATGCCGTTTTCCCATTCAAATTGGATCAATAATAACCGAGATATAGGCTAAGGCCCTTTTGGTATCACCACTGCGCACGATTTTTGTTTACGTATTTAATCTGTATACCCCATACACTACTATGCCGTTTTCCTATTCAAATTGGACCAATAATAACGAAGTTAGCTGCAAACGCCCTTTTGGCCTCATCACTGCGCATTATTTTTGTTAACGTATTTAATCTGTAAGCCTCTTATAAAACAATGTCGTTTTCACAGTTCAAACTGGACCAATAATAACCGAGATATAGGCTAAGGCCCTTTACTACCTCGGTGCCGTCCCCTCGCGCCATCTTGCGTCTTGCGTTAGAAGCCCGCTACTGCGTTAGAATCCCCCTAGTTTCCATGGCTTCAAAATTTGCAGCCGCAAAAATCCAAGCATGGATATGAAAAATTCTACACAATGTTGAGAGATTGGCAAAAAGAAAAAATCATTTTCTGAAAATGTTTTAATTTTATGTTTTGGCGATTTGCTAAAAAATGGAAATCTTCCACTTTATGGAAAATATATTCAATTTTAAAAGCAATTAGAAATGTAAAGCACAATATCGATATTTCAAAATATAAGAAAGTTACAACTTTAATAAAACGCTGTTTTTACTGAAGAAAACGTTAAACTTTTTTTAGAAAATGCTCCGGATGAGATATATTTAGCTACAAAGGTAGATAATAAAAATTTTTAATTTTATATTAATTTTCATAAGATACAATTATAGATCGCCCTCGTCATTGGTGTTTTGGGAGCTTGTCGCAAGGGTGTAATATTAACATTTCTGATATTAAACATTTGGGATCCTCAATACTAATTAATTTTGATCCCCAATAATAAAATTAAAATACCAAGAGAGTTTATGATCACTGGAAATTTTTATAATATTGTTAAAAATACTGGGCTCTCAGATCATCTCCTGTGTCTTTTGGAAATTTTTTTTATAAAATTTCAAAAATATAAATGTACAAATCAAGTAATTGGGATAAATAAGTTAGATAACATGCCTAAACAAATTGCCATTTTTCTTCATTCATCAAAACAACGGAGAAACCTATATAGACAATTCATTGCAAAATAAAGTAAATATAGCAAATCAATTAGTTTTCTCTGTAAGATTATTATTTCTCAATGGTCTAGCTGGAACATTGATGGAGATAAGTTGTAATAACTCTGGACAGATTATAAGGCCATTGATTAATTTGAAGACAAAGCATGTATCGCTGCAGGTTCTTCTTTTTTGCAAAGAGTACATCTTCATTACATCCAAAATATGGGAATGATCGTGATCAAGAATGAGAATGTCTTGAAGGCACAGTATCGTAAAAACTTATTCTGGATTCTTTCAATTCTCATGTTGTAAACTACATGATAGGGTGACCACACAATTGAAGCATATTCCATAATGGATACAACTAAAGATACATACACCTTTTTTAGTGTTGTGACAGAGAACTCCCAAGTAGCAATTTAACGTTGCGGCGACGTGTTTAAAAAAGTTTCGCAACTAAACATAAGTTGCGTGTCCAACAACGATGTTACAACCCCGATTTGCATTAATTTGGTCAATCATTTTTGGGTTTTTAAAACGTTTCAGTTTTAACTGAAGGTAGCAGTTGGTCGTTTCCTAAACGTTGTTGAAATGACTTAACAACAACTATACACCTGCGCCCTCTCGCGCGGCAATGACAGTTTACTTTCCATATTGTTTAGAAAATAGTAAATTTTTTAACCACATAATTACTGAAGGCCAAAATGGACACTTAGAGAAAACTTTCTGACAACCACTATCGCCATGTTATATCAAAATGTTTTATCCTTATGCTCAAGATAGCCTATTTATATTGCCGAAATATAACGGAAAAGAAATTAACAACTCATTCCATTTTACTGTCAGATATACTATTACTTTATGCCAAAAAACAAGCGGGCCTTTAATCCGTTGCGAATTTCACAAAAATCGAAAATAAAAAAAACAAAAAAAATTAAATTTAGATAAACATTACTTAAATTTGATATTGATTCAAACGCGAACTAAACGGGATATATATGAATTGTTTCTAGAAAACTAAAATAAGGCTTTATAATAATTTTTTTGTTTGTTTACGTCCCAAATTTTAATGACCGATGGCCGACCATGTTTCCAAAGAGAATTACACTTTAAACATGGCGCACGAGTATAATAGGTTGTCAGATAATTAAAAAATATACTAACTTTCAACGTTAGTCTTCCACACAACTATTTTTATAACCGAAGCGCAACTGGAGTTGCTTATCCGACCAAAAACTAAACGCAGTCCAACTAACGAACACACCCCGCTCCACATTTTGGAACGCGCCTCTCCGTGTCATTCAGATGACAGCTGTTAGGCTGTCAGTAGTGTCAGTTGTATCATTTTATGGTATTTTTTTTATTTATCATCGAATTATTGGATATTTTTTTCCAAAAATGGCTAACTATTTTAAAGTACACAAGAGGTAGAACCGATACCTCACCGATGGGAAGAGAATGGTACGGTATACTGGCCGCCTGCAAAAGTCCGGCAGCAACAATCAAATTAATAAAATGTTGAGATTAGATTAGGATCATTTTAGTTTTTCAGTTCTTCTTATTTTATTAGATATATGAAGCAATTTAGCCAACAGTATGTCCTTCTCACAAAAATAAAAATTAAGTATATAATTACCTAAATATCGCCGGCATATCCTGTATAGTAAATAATTGAAAAGAGGTTAGTTGCAAAGTAATGGTTAACATAAAGACGACGTTGTTCCGTGGTTTGGAAAGCGTCGTTTCATAAATGACTAATTTCTTCACCAAGTACAACGTTAATTTTGGTGTATTATGTGGTTATCGTCGCCAAAATGCTACTTGGGCTCTTGACAATTTCGTAGTACAAATCCCAATGTTTTTGAAGCTTTTGCCACCATGGTCTGAATATGTTCAACAAAAGTTAGCTGAGAGTCTAACACAACTCCTAGATCTTTTATTGATTTAACGGAATTCAACTGCTTTCCTTCTATGACATAAGAGGTGTCATATTTTTTGTTGATCTAGAAAAGCTAATGTGTGAACATTTATCTGGATTTAAATGAAGCTTATTCCTATAACACCAATCAATCAGATTTTCCAAGTCTTCTTGTAGCAATAACTGATCATCTGTAGATTAATTACATTTGAATATTTTGAGATCGTCAGTAAACAATAGATAATCACAATTTCTAATACAGCTTCCAATGTCATTTATGAATAAGATAAAAAGCAAAGGTGCACAATGTGATCCTTGAGGAATACCTGAAAGCACTTCAATATCATCAGACTTACTCGAACCTATTTTGACTTTCTGTGTACGTCCTGATAAAAAACTTGATAACCACCTCAAAAGATCATTACTAAAACCGATGCATTCAAGTTTGCCTAGCAAAGTATCATGGCCCACTCTATCGACTGCCTTGGAAAAGTCTGTGTAGATGGTGTCTATTTGACATTTTCTTTCAAGGTCACTCAATATTCTGTCCTCATAAATCAATAAGTTAGTTACAGTTGATCTTTTTGATGAAAATCCTTGCTGATTATTTACTATAAGCTCACTGCATGATAATCTCAACTAATCATATATTAGACTATCGAAAAGTTTTGATATAAAAGATTGACTGCACACACTTCTATAGTTTTTTATGTCCTCCCTCTTTCCTGATTTAAATATAGGCATGATAAAGCTTTGTTTCCCGCTGTCCGGGAATACTCCAGTTTTCAAAGAGAGATCTAATATTAAATAGAGCGGAAAAGTTAATGAATGAATGCAACTTTTCAAAAAAATGTTTGGAATTACAGGACCCACTGTAAATTTAATTGGCAGACTGGTGATTTTATTATATATCATTTCTAGGGATATTTTAGGACAACGTATATCATATTCTTGTTTAGGTATATTGTTGTTATATGTATCAATTTTAAGTAAATTGTTGAAAAGTATTTGGCAAATAATTCAGCTATTTCTTCATTATTTCCAGCTCTTGATTCCTCCAAATACATGGACTGTGGTAGATTATATGAGGATTTTTTACTCTTTATGTAGTTCCAGAAAAATGCTGGGTTATCTTTTAAATTATTTTCAATGTTATTCATATAGTTATCGTATCATATTCTTGATAAATCTTTTGCACCTAGGTCTTAGAGTAGAAAATTCCATATAGTGGTAGTAGTTGTGATTGTTTGAATTTTTTATGGGGGTTTTTCTTCTTTAATACTAAGTTTCTTAATTGTATGACTTTTATTTAAATTTAATTTATTGGAATTAATTCTTTTTCGTCGTGGAGAAAATATAGTTTCTTACTCGGTTAGAATGAAAAATTAGATAACACTCATATCTAATTTTTTCACTCTAACCTTGTGGCAGAATCTAATGTGCTCTAATTGTGACTCCTAAGCGTAAAAGTTCATGGGAAACTCCAGGCAAACCAAATCGCTATAGGCGGAAGATTATGATCTGCTAACACCTGACCAAAGCGATAATAGCGAACGCTAACGGCAATAGATTGATTTGAACCAAGAATTTCGTGAAACACGACCAGATAATCAAAAGAGGCAACACAAATTGATGTTGCTTCATGCACCAAAATTGATTAAGGAAACGATTGACGCGTTTAGTTGGGAAATACTTTAGCATACCGCTGACTCACCAGATTTGGTTCCATCCGCTTATCACATGGATGAGACACTCAATTCTTCTTCTAAAATACCTCTATGATCAAAATTTTCATAGAATAAACGTATATTTTCTGTATATTTCCATATTTATTACATAAAAAACAAAACCTAAAACTTTTTATTTTAGCTAGTTTCCAATTTTACATCCAAAGAATACGCAGAAAAACTGAAAAACCTAATAAGCCTGAATTCAACCGAAAACAATCCTGAGTACTATGGAGCTAACACTAGCGTACCTGAAGACCACGGTACTGCCAACCTATGCATTCTCGCACCAAATGGAGATGCTATAACAGTTACGAGTACCATCAATTACATGTACGTACTGAAACTCGATGAAAATTTTGACTACATTTTCTTAAAAATATTTCCCAGAAACAATTTTTCACTTCAGCCCCGACATTTTGTATTTATTTTATATTATTCACCGCAATTACTATATCCGTTTTAGTTTCGGTGCAGGATTCGTATCAGAAAGTACAGGAATAATCTTGAACGATGAAATGGATGATTTTTCTTCAGATAATATCATTAACGCTTACAATTTACCTCCGTCTCCTGCGAATTATATAAAAGCAGGAAAACAACCGATGTCTTCGATGTCGCCAACGATTATTGTAAATCAAGTTGGAGATGTGGAAATGTTGGTTGGAGCTGCCGGAGGATCAAAGATTATCTCCAGTATAGCGCAAGTATGGAAAATTTGTTTTAAGATTTTTAAGATGAATAAGAATTATTGGAAAATGTCCAACATTTAGCTAATCTAAGCAATAAAACCCAATCCTGTATACTAAATAAAAATCAAATCGAACAAATTAAAATAAAATAAATAAATTTCTAATAAAGATAAAAACATTACGCGCGCCCATGGTCATTTGTAAATTATTAATTCAAAGTGACCGTGAGATCGGTCCGGTCCGGTATTATTCGGTATAGATAGCGCACAGATAGTTAATTTGTACAGAGCGCAAAGTCTAAACCAATAAAAACCGATAATTTGAATTAAACGCTAAGTCAGAAAAATAAAAATTTTACTTTTAGCACGTGACTTCCTTCGTCTTTAAATACAAGTCAGGCGTTTTTTTTTCTTTCGTTTCGACGTCTTTGCTAATAAATAAATAAAAATATTAGGACACTTATGTATATTAAAAAATACTCAGCAAACCCTCTAATATTACATTATAACAACTACTATAGAATATTGTATCGGAAAATTATCCTGATCTATTATAAATGAGAAATAAAACCCGTTCTTCAAATAGTGTAAATCCTAGTCCTGATGAACTAAACAATTATTTTGTAAATGTAAGTAAGAATATCAACTCTAACTTAGTTCCAGATCAGGAAGCTCTCTCCTTCCTCCTACCTACTAAAAGGATCTCTAATAGTTTCTTCCTAGGACCAGTAGATTAGCCCGAACTAATGCAAACCATATACAACATTCAAAATAAATCTTCTCGTGGAATTAATGGCTTGTCCACTAAAACATTTTTATATATACCTGATGTAGTAATCAACATGTTAACTTCGCTGATTAATGAATCCTTCGAATTTGGTATCTTTCCTAACTGTCTAAAAACAGCTATAATAATCCCACTATAAGGGTAGGGACAAAACCAAAACCTGTAACTATGACCTACCTTATCGAAAGGCTAATAAGAAACCACCTATTGCCTTTTCTTTCCAAACATAACATCCTAACACCTCATCGGTATGGCTTTCTAAACCTAAAAAATGCAATGTTTTGCGTTCTTAATAAAACTTATACATCACTTAAACTCTTCACAGCTTCAATATTTTGTGACTTCGCAAAGACCTTTGATTGTGTTAATCATTAAATTTTAATTAAAAAAATACAAATTTAGGTCCAATTTTATTTGTATTATTTATCAACGATATCACAGACTTAAAAATAAGTGGTAGAATTACTTTATTTGCAGATGACATGAGTGTAACCTGGAGTATTTCTGATATGCAAACATTCTAGCAATGTAGCATAACCAAAGATCTAGTAACTATCAAGTCTTCGTCTGACTCGAATGTGCTTTGTTTCAACACCTGTAAAACCGTAACAATGTCTTACAGAGGTACTTTACAGCCTATAACTTTAAGCAATAATCCGATTCTAATGGTGAACTCGATTAAACTTTTATGTCAAATTCCTAAACTGGTCTACTCATATTGATACTTTGGCAAAAAATTATCCTCTGCATGTTTTGCCATTAAATCAGTTTCTAAAGAGCTAACCCCTTCTATTGCATTAATGACCTACTTTTCCTTATTCGAATCTCACCTTCGGTATGGTTTGCTGTTCTGAGGTTCTTGTAGCTTATACCACTTCGAATCTTTTTTCAAATTACAGAAAAGAGCAATTCGTTATGTATTTGGTTTAAGTAATAGGGCAAACTGTGAAAATTACTTTAAAAATTTCAGAATTCTTGCAGCTGGTAAATTTATGGTAGGTACATATTTTAGGTTATAATCTAACTACGTGGCGCCCAAATTTAATTTTTTCTCTATTTAATCTTTTTAATTAAAGATTGTGCCATCAATTTACCAGTTAAATTCTAATCGAATCCACGGGCCCTTATCTTTAAATTTTTAGTGTCTGAGCTAGGCCGGAAGGTTATGTAATTTTTTTTTTGGTTCTATATTAACTTTACGTAACATATTTAGCACTCTGTCCCATGGGTTACAAATATGCTAATGTAACGTAACAAGGCATCTAAATGATACATAAAATCGAATTTTGCCTAAAAGTTGTTTTATTGGTTATTTTTACTTTTTTGCAGATCATTTTAAGGCATTTATGGTACGGAACAAAATTAAATGAAGCGTCTGATACAAAAAGGATTCATCACCAGTTATGGCCAATGATAGTGGAGCTTGAATCAGCGTTTGCTACTGAGGTAACGTCAATTAAACCAGTTGAAAGTGCTCTTCTAGCATTGCCATAGACCGAACAAATTGTAATGACAGTATTAATAAAATTTAAGATTGACAGTTCTCATTCTAATCAACACAGCCACAGTCTACTCACTTTTACCAAAATCGTCATTCACTATGTGTCTACTTTAAATTCAATGTCATTTTAAACTTCAAAATTATCATATTTTGGACCCCATTTTGAAGGTGTTCCCGAAGAGGTACGGAGGGGCACATCAAACCCTAAGCTTACTTTTTGATGCTCTATCAAAATCTGAAGTCAGAATTTTAAAATTCAAACACGAAGAATCAACACACACATACACACACATGCACAACACAAACACAGATCGAATTCAGATACCGAACAATTTGTTTGATGAAAATATCATCCCCACACATTATTATTCCAAATTTAGGATATTTGATCTAAATATTTAGAATAAAATATTTCTCAGGATCGACTCATGTTTCACTTCGCTACGTTTGCAATTTTTATCTACAGCACCGAACGTGTTAAAGCGGCTAGCAATCATGTTACAGTAATCCTAAGGTGTTTTTTTTTATTTCAGGATGTATATATAGCCGAGGGATTGAAGAAAATAGGGCACAATGTTAGTTTTGCTGATGGACAGGGATTTGCAGCGGCGACATGTATAACTAGCAGAGATGGAGAATCTGTCTCTGGTTCTTATGATAGAAGGAGGTTGGGATCTGTGTCCTATTTGTGATATTCATAGCGAACTAGGAAATTTTCTTTACGTAAGCAGAGTCTTGAATTTATACTTTTATCTACATGGACTTTATAAAAACTATACAAAGGCTGTTTAAACGTGTAAAAAATTGTCAAACATAAATAGAGTTAACATTTTGTAGGATTAATTTTTTTCTAAAAGGTTCATTTCACTTGCGAGATTTTTTTACAGTTAGCTCGACTCTCGTCTTTTACTTACTATTTTTCAGCTAATTTGTATAATTAAATTCATGCTAAATCCAATATATTGCATAAATAAATATTCTCAAGACTCACTAACAGTATTATTGTAAATAAATTGTATATATCTATAATTATTTTTTATTTATTCCATTTCATTTATTCTAACAAAAAAATATACGATTACTCTATCAACAGATATCATTAATAATGATCGTAAATCGTAATGGACCCAGATTGGGTCCTTGTGGTACTACGGAATTAGCAGTGTTTTTAACGATTTAACCCTTTCAGGGGCACATTTTTCCAAAGGCCCGATTTAAATTTGAAACCTCCCACCCTCTGTTTTCGACGTGGCTGATTACGATGCCAATGTCAAAAATATATTGTGACACTGACAGGTATCAAAACCACTTGTCAATATATCGAAAATATCGTTCAAATAAGATCAGGACATCATTTTATACTTTAAGTTTTCGAGGACGCTAATGATTCCAATCTTGAAAACAAATTTTGACAACTGACAGTAGTCAAAACCACTAACAACCTGTTGTCCATTTAACATTTTGCAGTTGTCAAAATATATTTTCGAGACATTTATCATAATCGAGCTCGAAAACATGTGAAACGAGATCCTAATACGCTGTCAGTTGTCGAAACTTGTTGGAAGTTACGATGACAGTCGGCAGATGTCAAAATACATTTTTTATTCTACCATGGCAAATTTAGAAAATAAAAAACTTCAACCGTATAAAGTTCAAAACACTGAAAATAATAAGCTCGGAAGGAAAAAAGAATATTATTGTTGAAGATACTGGATGGTAATGGACCTAGATTGGGTCCTTATAGTACTACGGAAGCAGCAGGATTTTTAACGTATTTGAAATCCTTAAGCTGAAGATATTTGTATTTTATAAGAAAGATAAAACTCAAGAAGAGTGGATGAGAATTCAAATGGAAAAGCAAAACATCAGCATTTATGGAAAAATAAACGTTTAATCTATCTACAGATATCATTTATGAAGGCACTGGATAGTAATGGACTCAGATTGGGCCCTTGTAGTACTACGGGAGTAGCAACTTTTTTAATGGGTTTGAAATCCTTAAGTTGAACAAATTGTCTTCTATGAAGTAACTATGAAGTAACCAACTAATAGACTAAATGTTACACTAGCCACGTCCTAATTTGAAAAGTTGCCGGCGTAAAGTTACAGCATCGTTGGCGGTTTACCTGCAAATTGTTTATTTTCCAAACATTTTCCTTCTGTTTTTCCTGATTTGCTTTTTTATTCGTTTTCGCTTTGACCGTGCTCCAATTAGTGCTGATAATGCTATGTGTACACGTGCATATGTTGACGTTTTATTACTTCGTGTTAAAGTCAGAAAAAAACTCGACGATGCGATGGAAAAATTACTTACCGGAGAGGAAAAACAATACGTGCGAAAAATTAGTGGATGGAAAACAAAAAGCGTTTTAAAGGGGTTGAAACTGATTTTTTTGTCAGGTTGATTTGTATAAGCAGGAGGTTAAAAGTTTTTTATAATTTATTATTATTATTTAATATTAATATAACTTTTTTCGTACTCTTAATACAGTGTGTCGCACCTCCATATTTTCGCTATTTGAAGGAAGACAGATTTGAATTTTTGCACAGTATAAATTGACAAATAGGGCCGATTCTCGATATTTGGCTTCGCGTTAGAGATATCGAAAAAATTTATTAGAAAAAGTTGTTTAGAATATTATTTTAACCCCAAACACTGCATTTTGAATTTCTTCATTATTTTGGTGTATGCACAAAATCATTATAAGTTTTTTTTTAATTTGATAATTAGTGTGCCATGGAAAGTAATAATTTGATACATTGATAATTTAATAGTGTCATGTATTTCAATATTTCAGTAAAATAAATAACACTTAGAAAAGGAATGATTATTTTATTCTTATGATAACTGATTTTTAGGAAAAAGTATGCAACAATATGAATTATAATTAGACGTCGTCATTTACCGGAAGGAACCTTCAATCCTGTAGATTATCCTTTCAAAAAAGCCTGTCGTGAAGATTGAATGTTTGTGTCCTGCCACATTTTGCTGTGTAACCTTAATTCACCCAGGTATCGTTCAAATAAAATATTTTTTTGCCTTCTGCACGCAATTTAAAAATGGTTCTGTCTCCAACAAAGAATTTCCTCAGAATCAATAAGTGCTGCTTTCCTGTCCTGTTTATCCCACTTGAACTTCAAATCTATTAGAGTTTCCCGTAGTTTTGTTTTTCCCATTTTAGGAAAATACCGATCACTATTGATTACGTCCAAAACCTTGGCAAGTGTTGGTATCTCTTTTTTAAAATAAAATTCGTGAACTTTTCTCCTTATTCGGCTTTTAATTTGTTCAGTAAATTCCACTTTTTCTTACCTCCTGCGTTTTTCTTTGGGGGTTTAACAACTCCACTTTTTAATTCACTTATAACTTTATATATCGTTGATTTGCTTACACCCATCATATTACTTGTCTTTTCAACAGTATGGTCAACAGAAAACGAAGGATTTTCCATTCTTAAGCAATTATAAACATTGCTTAAAAATATTTTCTCGTTAACTGACAGCGTACACTTTTTTATACGTTTCACAGGTTTAAACTTTGAACTTGAACCACACTGCATTTTTCAATGCTACTGTCACTATTAACCGAAAATTACCACAACGTCTTACTATCATAGTTAATATAGAAGAATAATCAAACAGGGTAGGTAATATTGGGAACTGATCAAGATACTAACTGCAGCTGCCTATCTTATCTTCATACCAAATCCTAGGTAGGTAACCATCTTATAATCCCACCCCCTTGTTATCATTTTGGTTTTTCCATGACAGTAGTAATCTCCAAGAAGATGATAAAATAACGATTTACCCTTGGATTATAGATTTCTATAATCTAAGGATTTATCCCGTTTACATTTTTAATACAATTATAGTCACATTTATAAATTTTGAACCCTCAGATTACTTTCTATAATCTAAGCTAAGCTAAGAGTTCCAAGAAGTGAATGATGAATAACGATTTAAACAATTTAATGTTAGTATACCTAATAGTCTAATTTATAGGTCTTGAAAAATATTTGTTATATACCTTGTTGTTAATTTACTCAAACAGATAACTCTACCCTTTACATAACAATTGTAAATAACTCAAAAAACATTTTGTAAAGTACCTACATACCGAAATAATACTCAATAATACATACTCAAAAAAAAATATTTTTAAATGATGATTTTATGTACCCCGTAAATAATATATAGGCACCCACATCTGAACTTTCCTGTTCTGACAGATATGTTACACCGGCTTGATTGCGCTTTTACTATAGACAAAATTGATTTTATTTGCTACTAATGTTTTTTTTTTTAATATTTAGAAGGAAATTAAATAAAATAAAAGTTTGATTTACATAACATTAAGTAAATTCAAAAGAAATATCACTATAAAAATATAAACTTAAAATACATCGATTATAATTTCTCCATTAATTAATTCTAATTTTTTTATTTGTGAATTTTTCTACCTCTAACTTTTTTGTTTTTTTCATTACAGGAGTGGAAAAGTGCGAATGAAAGGATTCATAAGGGTCCGTTGTATAATATAGGGAGCTACTTTTAGAAGCGTTGTCAGTATAAAGGTCTAAGATATTACTTTTGACACCTAAGATTTTTAACTGATAACTGTTACAAATTTTGTACAAACCATTCATCGCGATTCCTATATAATTATACTTTCCGAAATGTAACTATTCATTTATAATCCCAAACGTTTTCGAACAACAAGAATGAAAGGAATAAGTATTGAGTCATTAAGTGCTGAATTCATGTATCTACGAGGGGTCCAATAGTTTACCTGAGGGTAATAAAGTGCACCAAAATAATGAACAAATTAAAAATGCGAATTTTGTCATGAGAATCGGTATATGGGATTAAAATAAATAACTTTTTCTAATAAAGCAAAATATCAAGAATCGGCGCAATTTGTCATCAATGGAAAAATAATCCCAATATTTAAAACAGGCGATAAAACCAAAGGTGAAAATTACCTTGGAATTTCGTCATACTGATAGATGAAGCCTTTAACTGTTATAATCACCACATTATCCCTAATCAACATTGATTCTATAGAGGCCGATCCACAGCTACCAATCCTGCCATTTTCTAGGAATTTCTAACTAACTCTATTGAAGAGGGAAGTCAAATAGGTGTTATTTACGTGGATCTATCCAAAGCTTTCGATAGAGTTTGTCATTATCTCTTGATTAAGAAATTTGCCGTTATTGGAGTGTCCGGGAGTTTTCTCAGCAGGATCAAGTCCTACCTTACAAACCGACGGGAACAGGATTTGTATGTTGGCAATGATTTATTTATTTTATTTATTAATGACATTTCTTCACGATTCATGTATTCACGGTATTTTATTTATGTAGACGATATAAAACTATTCTTTCCAGTATCACTAATTATCTACAATTAAATCATTTTAAATCATTCATAGACCAGTTTTGTCTCCTGGTATGAAGTATATATTCTGCAACTAAACGTGTCAAAGTGTAAATTGATGAGATTCTATAGATGTACAAACCCTAGTGATATCCGTTATTTTTTTTTTTTTTTACTTCTGTGTCAACGGCATCGACTACTATGGCCATTAGCCTCGTGTTCTGTGTAGGCTTTGTTACTGTTTCCCAGCGCCACTTTAGGAACACTGTTAATTAGAACCCAACAGTGAATGGTCGAGTGAGGAATCACACCTGGTATATGAAAATTAATTTCTAAATTTTTAATTAATTAAAAATCAGAAAAATATTTCTGCCTTCGGTGTGATTCGAACCCACAACCCTTGGATTATGAGTCCAGTGCTCTACCGCTGAGCCACCCACCCCCCTGATATCCGTTATTATATCACTGTGGAAGTGGAGTCATATTAGACAAATTTGCACTAGGACAGTGTCATTCTAAAGGAATTTAGGTTACTGGGCTTCGTCAAGAGAAATACCAAACACATACAATATTGTGTCAATTTAACAGTTTGGTGCGCAGTACTGTTGAATATTGTTCCATAATATGATCACCATCTTATACCATACGTAATTTTAGGTTTGAAAGAGTACAAAATAAATTTTTAAAATATCTCCTCTTCAAATTTCACTTTCCAGCTCAAGGAATTGTGTACGAAACAAGACTATTAATGTGGGGTTCAAAGTTTGTAACGAAGACGACAGCTCGCAATACTGTTCTTTCTATATAAGATACTAAATGGCCAGATAGATTGTGAAGATTTGCTAAAATTAGTCCGTTTCTCTATTTCTCAAAGACGCACACGTCATTTAACACTTTTTCATGTGAGGACTCATACACTCTAAAAATGGTTGTGAAAAAACTTAATATGTGAACTACATTTTACATTATATATGTCCCAAAAGTACATTGTAAAATTATTAACAGAATAATGTATAATATGCAAATGCGCTATCCTTTCAAAATTCGTTCCTAGAAACGTCACAAAAATATGATTGAAACACATTTTGACATCTTCAATCTCAAAATCTTTTTCTACGTGTCCTATGTTGATGTCATATTTTTGTAAGATTATCAAGTGCTCTGTTTCTATAGTAAATTTTTACTATATATTTTGTTATGTCATTTTGAAAACGACTTCAGAATTAGAAGTCGAAACGTCAAAAAATTAAAACTTTTCCAAGAAAATAGATGCTTTTATTCCATATAAAAAGAGAAATTAGAATAATCTAAGTGAAAAATATCGCCAACGTGAAAATACATTGTGAAAATTACTGATTTATAGAATTCATTCTGTGAATGAAATTGTACAGGATTAGTTATGTGATTACCCCACCACCTGAACTGCGCACTATCGGATTTCTATTGTTAGAACTCGGAGTCTCAGAGGAAAGCTGATGTTAGGCAAATTAGTTGAGGGTTACGCGAGGTTGGAACGCAGTAATATTGTTTTTGTCCCTAACTTAAGTAATATTTATTTGTATTTCAAGCAGTTTTGTGGTGTGAGTCGTGAGTCGACCAGAAATCGAAGTTAAGTATCTACTTATTCTTACATAATTACATGTTTCTTTATATTATGTGTTTGAATGTCACTATGAATTCACACCAAACAATTACCAAGTAAATTCACAGATTAATGAAGAAATCACAGTAATCATTTCGTAAGATTATACAATAAATCTAGTGAGTTTCCATAGTATTTTTACAGAATTCATAAGGTAATAGCATTTGTACATAAATATCTGTATTTTCACATGATTTTACGTTGGTTACAAATGGCCACCGTAATATTATGTGATTTTACATAATCTTTTTTATCAGTGTAGGACTAATTACGGTAAAAATTCATTTATCGACAGGTTATTGGAAAAAGTCAACTACTCCTAATATTGGTATTTTCCAAGTATCACTACAAACTATTAAAAAAAACCTAAGACTCTAGATACTTTGTTTACTTAAATTTTATTGTTTTTAAATCTAGTATTTTTGTGTTTTTAAATGTACTTTTTATATTTTTACTGAGTTTGTCTTTTTATACTTTTTTATACTGTTGCTATGTACCAATTAGTTCACTCTGTAGTGTACTGCAATAAAGTAAACAAAGAAAAAATAAAAAAATTGGCTGAGTTTAAAGTTCAGATTTTATCCGATTATCTTAAAAAATGTGACCCATCACCCTGTATGACTGCGCAAAAATTCAAATATGTATTCCTTCAAATAAACGAAAATATGGAGATGTCTTCATCTTAAGTGCGACACATTGTATATCGGAGATATCGCACTTAGTCCATATTTCGGGACATCATGTATAATTGTATTTAATCCGAGCTGTAAAAAATAGAGAAAAAAACAAGCAATAATCTTAAATCAATACACAATATAGCCGTATAACCGCATATTCAATTTCAAATGATTCTCTATCTATACGTGCCCCTGACTCCCACATATCTCAAAGAGCCCGATATCTCTCTAACCGAACGTTAAAAGGGACAGGGAGAAAGTAAACGGGAGCAAAGGAGAGGAAAGCTGATGCTTCTTGGGAGAAAAGCAATTGAAAGCGACGATGCTGATCTAATCTGTGATCGGATCAGACAATGGCTATGCGCGCCATTCAGTCAGATAATCTTTCACCTGAAGAAGACCTCTATTAGATTTTCTAGGATCGGGGATTGTACACTGGAAAATATGGGTTGTGTTCGATATAATGGGATGTTGATATAAGATGTTCAAATTAACTTATAATTAGCGAAATAGATATCTAAAATTATTCATATTCAAAATGTTATTATAGTTTAAGCAATCGCTATAGTCCAGCCACCTGAAAATTTCTTTAAAGTCGATGTTGAGTGTTCTACTTTAATATATATAGCTCGGGAGCAACAGAATATTTCTCGAGTTGGTAAAATAGAAACATGCATTCACTAAGATGTAATAGAAGCGACTAATCGCTCGGCCACGCGACCAAATCATAGTTTAACTGGTCTTTGCGTCATCGGCAATGTAGCGGCATCTTTTGCGGCAGTTTTTTTGGTAGCAACAAAGGTAAAGTTGTTAAATTGGGGCTACTATATGTATTACACGAACTATACCGCTCGATGCTTTCTTAAAGAAGATAACGAACTATTTTCACTCCTCTCGTTGTTTCGAATCCGAATCTTTTTCAAAAACTTGAAAACTCAATAAATGAAGTTTTCTTAATAATATTATCATAAAAAAAAAACCAGATAAAAAACTTATGGTACTCTCCCGATAAAGAGGGTATCCTTTTACAATTAACTCTTTTTGTAAAACAGGCATTCAAATTTTTAAAATATCGGCCGAATAATTTGAAACACATTTAAACATATCAGTGCTGCTGCTTCTTTACTTTTCGGTTATAATTATTAGTTTCTTTTTATAATCTAATTGAAGAATTCCATTGTATTTTATGGCCAAAATCCCAAGCATGTTCACATATTTTTGATTTTTCGAATTGTTTGTTTTTAATGCAACTCAAATTCAAAATAGTAATAAAGATATTAAACAAATATTCAATATAGTCAAAGAAGCTTCAAATGAGCACTTAAAAAATAAAACAAACAATGATATAAATATTCTTAATTACAATAATAAATTTTTAAATGACAAAGAAATGGCGAACTACTGCAATAATTACTTTTCTCAGATCGGTATAGATATGGCAAGCAAAATCACCAGCCCTGTAATTGATTTTGAAATAATATACCTATCAGTAAAAATAAACTAATAGACCACATAAGCTCACTGAAAAATAACAGTGCTCCACGGATCGATGGAATAACAATAAATTGTTGAAAAGTTGCCACCTGTACATTATTAAGCCTCTAATGCACATCATAAACCTAATCTTTACAACAGGTAAGATACCAAATGAATTTAAAACATCAATAGTAAATCCAGTTTTTAAAAAAGGGTCTAAAAAGGATATATCAAATTACAGACTAATCAGTTTGATTACAAATTTTGCAAAAAATCTTTGAAAAATGTCTAAAAAATAGATTATACGACTATCTAACTGATAAAAGGATCCTAAATGTCAAACAGTTTGGTTTCCAAAATGGTATTAGCACTCTTGATGTTATGTATGAATTAATATCTAATATTAAAAACAGCCTGGATAATAAAAATATCGACTTAACGAAGGCTTTTGATACTGTCCCCCACAAGCAACTACTAAATGTTCTCGAGCATAAAATAAGAAATGAATTTAGTAATCCAGTTAAAATTCAAATAGGTGTGCCACAAAGAACGGTCATTGGCTCTATTCTTTTCATGGTCTATATAAACGTTAAACTTAGATATAAGTGGTGTTTCAATTTCTTATGCAGATGATACCGTCTTAATGTTTGAAGGTAAAACCTAGGAGGCGGTAAATTAAAAGTGGTAAATGGGGTAAAAATCATAAAAGATTGGCTGGATTGTAATAAGTTGTCGTTGAGTATATCAAAAACAGTATACATAGCGTTTTCCTTAACTGATGCTAACAGACCAAATTTCAAACAGATTTGTATTGACGAATCAAAATTTATTATTAAAGAAGTAGAAAATACGAAGTATTTGAGTATTCTAGTACATTAAACTTTAAAATGGACTCATCACGTTCAGTACTTGACTAAATAAAATTAGAAAACAAATTCTATTTAATTCGAAATATTCTTAACAAAAAAGTATTACAAAATTATTACATTGCTCTGATTGAATCCTTAATTAGATATGGCATAATTGTGTGGGGAGGATTGTATGACAATGTACTTCATTCTCTAAATATAAGGTTTGTTCCAACATAACACAAAACCAGTTTTCGTACGGTCGGGATTCTGCGCAGTCTAGATTTGGTGACACCGATTCTAGTCTGCGCAGAATCCCGACCGTACGAAAACTGGTTTTGTGTTATGTTGGAACAAACCTATAATACAGAACTATATTCTAAAAATAATTCATAAAAAAAATCGTTTGTTTTCAACAACCCTCTTATAAGATCTCTATACTTTCACTCAAGCTCTATGTTCTACTTCAAATTAAAAAATAAAAATTTTATAAATCAATCTTATAGGACCAGGAGTCAAAGGAAAAAAATGTTAAACATACCATTTTCTAAATATGATAGAAATAAAAGATTAATTTCTGTATTAGGCCCTATCATATATAACTTTTTGACTGAAAATATCAAGCAAATTAAGAACATAAAACTTTTTCTAAAGCGATCAAAAAAATTATATGATGTAACTTCCCAGAGCTTGATAAATTGTTATCACCTTAATATTTGGCTAATAACTAGTCAAGACAAAAATGGATTGTATAATTAGGTTATCTTGTATTTGCTGCTTCCTGTTAGTTCTCGTAGGCTTTGAAGAGTTGAAATAAAATGAGACACTTAATAAACTCCATTTAATAAAGTATGTCTATGAACGGGTCATCAATAATTTATAATTTACAAAGAGTCATAAATTTATAGGTTATAACTAAAGTAAGCAATTTGTTATTCAATAATTGCAGAATGAAAAGCTCAAAAGAGTAACAAAATATCGGTTGCTGTCCGATGCAGAACTTGATTATGACATGCTGCCGTGTTTTTCCTCGCCTCACTTTCAATCGCTATAGTGTCCCTTATAAAAATTAAATTTTTATTCGTTTAGACTTCGCGCTCTATTTAAAAGTACCGGAATATATTTTGAATAATAATGGGCAGGCCCGGAACGTTGAGCGCGCGTTTATTTAAATCTTTATTAGAAGTTTAATTATTTTATTTTATTTTAATTTGTTCGATTTAATTTTTATTTACCATTTGCATTAATTAAATATATTAGATATTTTCCAACAAACGCGTTTTTTGGTATGACTTTTTAGCGCAAAACGGGGGCAGTAATTAAGTTATTTTTGATTGCACAATACAGTCTAGGAATATTTTCAAATATTTATGAGACTCCCTGTACAAGTTTTTCGTTCGCTTATAAATCTCGAATTCCTACTGGTTAGCGCTGGCGCTGGCATTTTAGGCCATATTCCGGCCGTTTGTCGGCTTTTAACGATTACGTGGCGAAGCAATTTAACCATGTAAAGTCGTAATATGTAATGTGTTTAACTGCTACCCTACCTGCCTTTCCACAATGGGTGCGAGCACACGATTCTAACGCACCCTGGTGAGCGTTAAACGGACGTTAAAGTCTCATTCGGTTAGGGCCGCCACTTATTTTCAAACGCTGTGCCTGTGTCTCTATACGCAAATGTTTACGTATGTTCAATGAATTTATCCAACTGTATCAAAACATTAGCTAAGGGGTTACCGGAACTTCATCTCATATTATTTATTATTAGATTATTTTTACAATTTATATTTATGAAAATTTCTAGATTGTCGTAAAGAAACGCGTTGGAGATTGCAAAAAAACTCGACGTTTCGGCTTCTTTTAAGCCATCTTCAGGAGGGCTACGGTGGATAAGAAACTGACGTCAAATGAGTAATGGGCAGTAGGCAGATTGAAATCTGACTCGATACGTGGAGTAGGCAGATTGAGGCCACGTAACATTATTAGTAGTATCAATACTCGGATACATTTTTCTAAAATAAATGCAAGTAAAATTGTTGTAGGCATAATTGGTTCTTAATCAAACAAATAACTAAAACAATAAATTGAATAACAACAAAAAGAAGCCGACATCGTCAAGAATTACTTTTCTTACCCGAAAAGACACTTTTACAGAAGACATTTTTACTGCAGGAAAAATATATTTTTAGCATTCTAAAAAATCACTCAATACATTGCGGTAGATATAGATTATTTACAAAATCTGCAATAAAAATAAAATTCAATTTATCTAGATTAATACCAATACAAGATGCGGCTCGTCAGCATTCATAACGATTTTATCACCAAATACAATACAAAATGACTAGAGACGCAGCACCTGAATCTTTGCTCACAATTGATTCCTGTTCATGCAAAAAGAATTGCACGGGTGCTTGTTGCTGTAGGACTACCTTATGATACAGGCGAAGAAGACGAAACTTTTGAATTGAGTAGTCAAACCAATGGAGAGCTTGATGATGTCGACATGATGTTTTCAACACAAGTATGTAATAATTATAATCAATTAACTATTAACTTGCTTTTATATTAGGGGACGATCTTTCATTAAAAAAGCGAAAAAAAATATCAAAATTATGTTTAATAATTTATTTTTTGTACGATTTTACAATCGGAATACCCAACAACAAATTAATAATCTTTCATTCCATTACATACCTACTATGAATAATAAAAATTTTTAAAACCAAATGGTTGAAAAGATAATTAGGTTATCTATAAGTTTAGGGTTATAAAAAGTTAGCGCACGATCGTCCATAATGTAAATTTACGCACTTGAAATAGGACAAACTTATATTTTTTTTCAAAATATGCACAGACAGTCAAGCGTAATTGAAGGCTCTCATGAACCCAAAAGTAACCTCAAGACTGGTATGGGACTGCCGTGAAGAACTCAGTGTCCTCTCAGAACCCAACAAAATAACTTTGATGTGGGTTCCAGGACACTGTGGCATCGAGGGCAACGAAAAAGCTGATGAATTAGCCAGAAAGGGTTAATCAACTCCATATATTGGTCCAGAACCCGCACTTGGTGTTACTAAATCTAACATCCGAGGATGCATACGGGACTGGATCAAACGAAAACAGAGAGAAAGGTGGAAGGAAGCCCTTCTCATGCACCACGGGAAAACATTTATTAAAGAACCGTCCAAACACAAAGCTGAAAAACTGCTCAAGAGCAGAAATCAGCTAAGAACAATAACGGGCCAAGACCTGTACAAGATGGGACTGCACAACGGAGACCTTTCCTGCAGACAAGGGACAGAAACAGCCAAATATATAATGTCAGAATGCGAGGCATTGGATCGCAGAGACAGGCAATTTCTCGGACAGCCCAGGCTAACTCCCGAAGAATACAGTGCCCAACCGGTGAAGAACCTATACAAAATGGTACAGTGGTCAAGAGTTACGGAGTGGGTGATGTGAAACTAACCCGGAAGGCACAAAAAGCCCAAGAGGCTGAGGTGCAGCTGGCGATGGGACAGCATCCGAGTACAAAAAAATGTTTTTTTTCAAAATTCGCTAAAATACGCTAACAATATATATCACTGGAAGCAGACTTTAACGCTCTACAATCTTTTACTGTTATTTAGTTATTTGCGAAAAAATAAAAAAAACCGCAAAAAATTCTTGGTTTTTATGCCGCAAAAAATTCGTGGTTTTTATGCCGCAAAAAATTTTCTAAGGGCCTTTGAATTGAAAAACTTAGTTTTTCACTACTAATCACAACATATACAAGATCAAATACACGACCTTTTGCATAGTAAAATGTAGGTATACAGGGTGAGTCACGGTAGATGCGACGGTCCATTGTGGCTAAACAGTTAATATTTGAAAATTTTGTTTAATCATGGATATGTGGGTTGACAAAGGCTACATTTTAAAGTTATTTTGAATTATACAGGTTGTCCTAAAAAAGTGTGGCGTATCAAAAGTTATATTATTTCTTATGGAAGACCCTATATTTTATTGCATTTATAGATTATACGTTAAAAATAAGATAAACTTTCTTAACCCTCGTGCGGGCGCGCCAGCGGCAGATTGCCGCAACTTTTTGTTTTTGTGTTATAATTAAAATGTGACGATTCCTTCGAAACTGGGCATTTAGGTATTCCTTGTTTAAGTTATTGACTCCGCTTATCGACACATCTGCAATATAATATTTCTGTTCAGTTGGTACAAGCGAAAGTTCCAAACCAGATCGAATTTGCAACGTGTTTGCGGCTGATTGCCACTGGCGCGCCTGGTCGTGTAGGTTTTATTTATTACTAATTTTGTTATATATATTTTTTTTTACTATAATAAAATGATTATGAATGGCATATTTGTCTTATTTTACTAAGTAAAATAAATTTTCTTCGTTATTTATAAATTACAAACCTGAAAAACCAAATGTGGCAGATTGCCGCGGCGCGCCTTCTCGTGTAATTCTAAAAAGCGCGCCCGCTCGAGGGTTAAGTGTTCCCTATACCTAAGCTTTTTACATTTCGAGATATTTTGATATTTCTAAAAATGGAAGCACTTACAAGAAAACCAATAACTTCGAACCCCATGGAATCAGTCAAATCCAATTTTAACTGAAAAAAATTAGACTAATAAGAAATTTAAAGCAATAATGTATTTAGACTTGTTTAAAATTATACAGGACGTCCAAAATGGGGCGTTTCTCTAATCACATATTCAATCGACAATATTGTTCTTATTTTAAATAGGACACCCTGGTATTTTAATATCCTATTATGTAGCAAATTCCATTACCTTTTAAAAATTATAAAGGTCTACTATGCCTAAATCTATTAATTTTGGAGTTATTTTTATTTTTGTTAATTTTTACATTATATTTAGGCATTACGGTGGAAAAATAATGTAAAATTTAACAAAAATAAATATAACTCCAAAATTAACAGATTTAGGCATAGTAGACCTTTATCATTAATTTTAGAAGGTAATGGAATTTGCTTCATAATAGGATTATAAAATACAGGGCGTCTTATTTAAAATAAGAACGATATTGTCGTTTGAATATGTCATTAGAGAATCGCCCCATTTTGGACGCACTGTATAATTTTAAACAACTCTAAATACATTATTGCTTTCAATTATTAGTCTAGTTTTTTTCAGTTAAAATTGGATTTGGCTGATTCCATAGATCTCATAGTTATTGGTTTCCTTGTAAGTGCTTCCATTTTTAGAAATATCAAAATATTTCGAAAAGTAAAAAGCTTGGGTATAGGGAATACTTAAGAAAGTTTATCTTATTTTTAACGTATAATCTATAAATGCAACATAAGAAATAATATAATTATATATAATTAATACGCCACACCTTTTTGGGACAACTTGTATAATTCAAAACAATTTTAAAATGTAGCCTTTATCAACCCACATGGGTTAAATTTTCAAAATATTAACCGTTTAGCTACAATGGACCGTCGCGTCTCCCGTGACTCACCCTGTATAACTACTAGGCTAGTATTGTATACCACCGAAGATGCCAAATAATAATAATAATTAAATTAAATCCCAACAAAAATAGTTCATTAAAACTTTTATAAAACGAATATTTTGTGAATCTCCAGTATCAATTTGTTATATTTTCCAAATTCAAGGTTGGATTCAATGTTATAAATGAACATACTGACATAGTCGCCGATTGTTTAGACCGTTAAAGGTTAAAAGCCTGTTCTTGGTACCCCCATAACAATCTGAACAAAAGCTAGTTAAGACAAATGTGTACTGACCTGCAAACAAGCGGTGTAAGCCGTCGGACTGTAAACGACATGATCACAGGGGCACTGGCACTCACCCCCCACTCCCACTCCCACCCCTAAATGACCGCCACCGCCCGCACTAGACGACATCTCGAAAACGAGCTCCGGGTCGTCCATCTCGGCGTCCATACCGTCGCCGGCGGCACGACGCTTCTGGTGACCGCCTCCGCCGATACCTAGGATACTGCCACCTCTGAAACAAACGTTTTTTTATTAATAAGGGCATTTTATATTAATTATAGTTACATGTCAAGTTAGTAAAATAACTTTCATTTATTATTTTACTTTCCGCAACACATTGTATTAAAAATTGTCGGAACTGTTTAAGAGGGTGATTTCCTATCGCTTTCCTCGTTGATATCCTTTTGTTTTCATATCCTGCACCTGTGTACACTTCCCGTTTTGCTAAAACAACGCATCTGTGCGTTATATCCTTAAAATGTGTTAAACGCATTTACCTTCATTTTCTCCACATAAAAACTCCAGTAGAATGGAATAATCAAGGAAAAATTATCTTATAACACTTTACGCTATATAAAAAGTTTAAAACAAAATATAGTAGATACTGAATGGCCGAAGAAATGTGTCATTTTAGGTCTGAGTCACCAGCATTCAGTTTAAATGTTTGATGATCAGCTGGGAACTATCTGGATCATATCTCATTTGTGAAACATCTTAATACCACGCGTATTCCCATTAAATAATAATAATAATAATAATATAATATACGTCTTTATTTCCCAATTTAAAGAAGTTTAGCCTAGGGCTACTCATACTCATACAAATAAGACATAAAAACACTCATTTTTTGGTATGATTCCTCTTGATTCCTCAAAAGCAACAAGGGCTCCGCAGGCTTTTTGGGAAACCAAAAATGATCTACTGGTCGTATCTAACGGTTGTCAGACCAATTATTACCTATGCTGCGTTGGTTTGGTGGAACAAAACAACGCAACAAAGGGCTATAATAGAGTTGCAAAAAGTGCAACGACTTGCCTGCATGGGAAATACGAGTGCAATAAGATCGTGCCCAACGCAGCCTTAGAGGTAATACTAGACCTTCCACTACATCTACATGTACGGAGGATTATTCTGGAAAATGTCCATAGGCCAACACAGGCCAAATCTTTAAAACTGGAGGAACCCAATCCATGAAGATGCCCACGGACTTTATGTCTGCCAACCAGGATTTTCAAGTCCGAGTTAACACAAGCCGAAATCGCTCTAATTACAAGAGGTGTCCTCACTTACTACACTGATGAGTCAAAAACAAGCGAAGGAGTAGGAATAGGGATTACAGGTCCTAACACTAGGATATCAACATCCCTGGGAAACACTCCAACAATATTTCAAGCGGAACTATTAGGAAAATAGATGTCTGTGCTCAGGAGTGCCTCAAAACTGCCAGAATATATATTTAGTCTGAAGTCCACAACTTCTTAAGCAACTGGCTAGTCGCAACAAAGTAACTTTGTTAGGGGTGCCAGGGATTGTAGGAAATGAGATTGCTGACGGCATCGTAAAAGAAGAAGCTTGTACTTATTTTATTGGACCCGAGCCATTTTGCGGTAGAAGTCCGAAAAGAACTCAGTGCAGCTTACTAGAAAAATATTCCAGGACAAAAACAGACTAAAAGTTTAGTACGACCTTCAGCTCGCTACGCTAAATTGCTCTTGGAGCTTCAGAAATCTGATCTCAGAGTAATCACAGCAATTCTCACTGGATACTGCTCACTCGGATACAATCTCTGTAAAATAAGCAAAGTGAACAGTGGAACATGCAGATTCTGCGATGATGCAGATGAGACAGCGGAACATATTATCTGTAAATTCAGGGTAATTGTTCGAAAATACCTTAAATACATGGAACAGGTCTTCCTAGAGCCTGATCAGGTTACAGACCTAGCTCCAAAACAGATAATAGGCCTTCTTAAAAAGACTAGACCTTTTGGACTAAAACATAGATGTAGGGTATACACAAAAGATCTATAATATATCGTATTGGTAAGGCGGTGGATGTAGAGGATGTGTTTACCAATGTGGGGGCTTGCCTTGATTGGCTGTCCAAGTGGATGGGAACCACAAAAATCCCCACCAAGTCACTGGTGGAACAGCCTAAGCCGAAGACTCGGCGTGGCGTACGACCTGCACTGCGGGGCTAAGGGGTTGCTTAGTCGCTATTCTGTGAACTCCGGGTACCTGACGAATCCCAGGTTTCAAAAGCCTTCTTCTGGCATGCGGGGCTCTGCCGGGAGTGACCAACCATTCCCGAGCTACTCGCGGGACCAAAATGGACCAAGTGTAAATAAACAAAGATAGCACAATCAACCCGAGGTTATGGAACTGGATCCCGTTTCAGGCCATAAATCCGAGGATGATCTATTAAAACGCAGCAAAGTTCAACTCAACTCAGTGTGGAAATCTATCTCAATTGGGAGACTTCTTGGGACCAGATGTATTTCTATTAAATTAGACATAAAAACACTAATTTTTTTTGTATGATTTGACTATGAGATTTAGGAAGTGCTGATTAAGGATGAAAATTTTGAACCTTCTTGAAGTATCCACAAGTCCTTCAGGTTCATCCTGTATGTACAAAACATTTTAATAAACCGTAGTATATCTCCTACATTTAAAAATGAAAAGCTCATTGGTAATTTGAGGAAAATTTCCATATTGCTTATATTTAAAAAGTTTGTTAGGAGCTAAGTGGAAAGTTGAAAGGAAAGGCACTTGGAAAAAGACGACGACGACAATGCTTGTCTCTTTGTGTGCGAGATCCGGTCTCTCTTCAATTGCAAATGAGCCCAGACCTTTTTACGAGACGTCTCGACCTCCGGCCTCTTCTTCTCCAAGAAAGCAACTTTTTCTCAGAGTCGGATTCGCTTTTAGAGAAATGTGGAATGTTATACTCCGAACCTTCAAGTGTCTTTTTCAAACGTTTAGTAGAATTTAATTTTCGTGCTCAAACGAATGATTTCTCTTCTCAACAATTACAAGTTCAGGCACTTTTATTTCTTATTTGTTATATGATATATGAGGAGTTGTGACAAAGAAGTAAAACTTCGATCCACAAATGTGAAATTTATTTGTTTTAGCTTTTCTGTAAACGGTCACGTATACTGGCAAACGTAATAAATAATAATAACAGTAGTAATCACAAATAAACCAATAAACTTCACAGACAAACAATAAACTTTAATATAACTTTTATTTAATAGCAAACAGATTTTCCATATCAAAATCGAAAAAACTCAAAATCGAGTACCGCAACTAATATAATAAAAATTATATTGTAATGCAATCGCGTCCAAATCGAAAACAACTACTCCTGGGACAAAAGCCCCTACCGGCGTTGAATTACATCGATTCAGACGCGAGTTGGAAGGTTATTAACCAAACCAGCACTTTGATTTTGTTATTTGAGGAGATCGTCATTCCCAGACTGGTTTCGGCATTTTTGTGCCTCATCAGTGAGAAGTAGACAACCTCGACATCGCATTTCTAAGCACTTTCTTAAGACTGCATTGGATCCACCGGGTACTTATAGCCACTGATTGTGACGAAGTCGGTGTATTTTTATCACTCAATTAACAAAATCAAAGTTAGCAATATGGAAAATCTGTTTGCTTCAAAAACTGCCAGTCTGGCTAATATTTTTCTAACCTGCTTGATGGGTTGCCTACTTGCAAACTTTGATTTTGTTATTTGAGCGAATAGGGCGTTGGATAAAAATACACCGACTTCGTCACAATCAGTGGCTATAAGTACCCGAAGGTATTTACCAAAATTATATAAAATGTGAAACGAACATATCCGAGACTCAGTTTGGCTTTCGTAGCGCACTGGGTACAAGGGAAGCGGTTCTTATCCAAAGGTTCAGAGATGTGAACAAAGACGTACACCTCTGCTTTATCGATTTCTTCAAGGCTTTTGACAACGTCAAACACGAAACACTCATTGAGGTACATAGAAACACTGGTATTGATGGCAAGGATATTCGTGTAATCGCTAATATGTATTGGAACCAAACGGCTAAAATAAAAGTAGGTAGTTTGCTCAGCAGCGGAATTGTAATCAGAAAGGGAGTACGACAAGGTTGCATTCTATCACCTCTCTTATTCAACATATAATCTTTAAAAAAGCACTAGCGGAATCATTGGATGGCATTAAAATAAATGGAGAAGCAATTAACAACATCAGGTATGCTGACGACACAGTAATCATAGCAAATAACATTGAATAACCACAAAGAATTATGCAAAACATAAACGCAGCAAGTGAAGAATATGGACTCTCCCTGAATACATCAAAAACAAAACATATGGTCATTAGCAAAAGTCAACATCCTCCAATGCGTCTGACGATAAACGGCCAGTACATAGATCAGGTGGAAACATACATATATCTCGGAACCACGGTTAACGCAAAATGGGACCAGGCATCAGAAATACGATCACAATAAGATATTTCTCTACAACTAAAATTAAGACTAGTTAGGTGTTAGGTCTTTTCTGTTTTGTTCTACGGTATAGAGGCTTGGACCACAACAGAGGCCACTTTAAAAAAATTAAAATCCTTTGAAATGTGGATATATCGACGTATTCTGAAAATATCCTGAACGGATCACATCACCAACGTGGAAATCATACAGAGATTAGGGAGAGAGAAAGATGTTGTCTTTGCAGTGAAGAAGCTGAAATTCGAATACTTTGGTCACATACTAAGACATGATAAATACCGTCTTCTACAGCTGATTGTGTAAGGTGGATAGTAAGAGGGGACCAGGAAGAAGACGACATTCATGGATGCACAACCTGCGCCAGAGGTTTGGATTGTCATCTGTTGATCTGTTTAGAAACGGAGTAAACAAGATAAGAATAGCCTTGTTAATAGCCAACGTCCGCAACGGATAGGGCAATGGAAGAAGAAGAAGGATCCAATGTAGTCTTCAGACATTGCTTAGAGATGAGATGTCGAGGTTGTCTACTTCTTCTCACAGATGATGCACAAAAATGCCGAAACCGGTCTGGGAATGTCGATCTCCTCAGATAACAAAATCAATGTGCTGGTTTCGTTAATAACTTTCCAACTCGCGTCTGAGTCGATGTAATTCAACGCCTGTGGGGGCTTTTGTCCCAGGAGTAGTTCTTACAATATAATTTTTATTATATTAGTTGTGTTACTCGACTTTGAGTTTTTTCGAATTTTAATTTGATATTATTTAATACCTAAAATAATGTTTACACGAAGTAAGAGCAAAAAAAACTTAGGGAGCATCTAGTCAGTTTAACTGCTACTTGATAGCTTATACTTACATATTATGAGGACTAAAAATTAATTTTTTATTTGAATATGTAACGTTTTTTTAAAAAATGTGTAACTCCGTACTACACTTTCCAACACAAAAATTATAAGTACAATCTTAACTCGATTGAAAATGAATCATGGGTGTTTTCCATCTCATTTATATAAAATAGGTATAATAGATTCTCCACTGTGTCCACATGATAGCGAGGTCGCAGATCTAAATCACATATTTTTCGGCTGTGGGGGTTTTTCTAGTAATGATTTACTGGATGATCTTAGGAAAGTTGGCGTTCAATTTCCTACATGTATAAAAGTATTGCTGGCTACTGGAGATGAATTCGTTTATAATCTATTGTTTGACTATATAACAAAAAATAATATAGCTATTTAACTTTTTAACTTTAACTTAATTTCATTAAGAAATAAAATGAATTACTTTTAACAATTTGTGGCTGAAGGACTAGCGTCCATTGCCAAAGAACCAGGAAAAAGAAATAAGTAGAACTAGTATTTTCTTTATTATATACATTATTTTTTATATTCGAATAAAAAATATTGTGTGATAACGCGGACGAGAAGTTTCTTTTTCGGACTCTTACGTTTTTTGACGTATTCGAATAAAATAGTAGTTTATGATGCAAGGAGGAGAAGTGTTACTTTTTCGTCGGAAATAGTAACACTTATCGTCCTTGTATCATAAACTACTATTGTTAGAGACGCTTTGATTTGAACAAAATTTAGATAATTAATCACAGCGATATTAAAAATCAAATAACAAAAATATATAAAAAAATATCTTTTAAGCATTAAAAATATTATAAAAGCCTTAAATAACTGGAAAGTTACTAAAAATATAAGAAATGTATGGTTTACTAGTTTTTATTCGCAGCAATTTTGCAATTTTCCACCTAAACTATCCGGAAGAGTCCGACCCTGTCTTTTTTCTTAGCGACCTTTCAGACCATTTTTTTCTTTGGCCAAATTCCAGTAAAATTCATTTAACAAAGAATAATTTATTATTTCGGTCAGGAAGTTCACAAAAAGATAATGGCTCTTTTTTTTGAGTAAAAGTCTGTCTACGGGATTTTCATAAAAAAAAGTTTCTTAGAAATTAGAAAGAAAATAGTATTTTCGAACGTCCACTGTTTTTATACCTTCTCATTATGTAAAAAAAATCTAAAATATCCATAAAAGTATACGAAAATTTATTAAACTTTTTATAAATAATGGCTGTTGGATACAGGGTGATGCATCAAGAATTAATTTGCACGCCTAAATTTTCACTTTAATCTCCACAGTGCTTGGATTATTACCGAAATTTTTTTTCGAGTGTTTTAAAAATATCACGAGTCGAAGACGAGCACTCGAAAAAATTTCCGGTTATTAATCCAAGCCAGTGGGGGATTCAGTAAGAAAATTTAAAAAAAATTAATTTTAATTCGACAATAAGATTATTTAAGGACATGAAGAAGCAAAGGCTCGTTGGCCATGAGTGTTTGTTGGTATGTCAAAAATTATACCACGTCAAAATTTTAAAGTATCTAAATAAAATCGAGAAAATAACAAGTTTCCACTGATTTTAGTTTAATAAATTTAGTAAAAGTTGTTTAAAACAAATTTATTTTACAGTTATAACCTAAATTAGGTTCACTAAAGAAGGTGGAATGTGTTTTTTAATTAATTTGTAAATGTAATTGCTATTTCCAAATACCTTGATGAAACAAATAATAGCTTTGGTGGCTTTGGAAAAATTGTAGACGATTATTTTGCTGACTTATTGGCAGTGCAGAATAATAACCTACAAATGTAATTTTTCTACGATCGTAGTAACTTTTTGCACTCTCAACTGTATTAAAAGTTTTACTTTGTTGCACTAGTGCAAAAAGTAACTTTATTATTCAAAACATTATTGTTTGATATTAAAAAGAAACATTTTTTACTGTAGTTTTGATTAATCCAAATCTTGTTACTAACGAAAGCATATTTATAGTTAGCTATGGATGGCGTCTGACAGTGGCAGTTTACGTAATTCATCTCAAGTTGTCAATTTAAAATTTTAATATTTTGTTAGCTCTTAAAAATGTCTGATTCAAATAGTGAAGAATAATATACTTGTACTCCTCCAGATTTAATTCAAACAGCAAATGAAGTCACATCAGATTTATTACTCGAAAAATCCAAAAAAATATATGATATTTGTTATAAACGCTTTACAGACTGGTGTGACACAAAGCGTGTTAAGAACATTAGTGAGAACGTCCTCCTAGCGTATTTGAAAGAAAAATCGGAGATACTATGTTTAATGCAATACAGAAGAATTTACTCAATATACTTAAGCATATACATTTAGTTAATACGAGTGTCCTTTCTTCCTCACCACTGAAGAAAGAAGATTTTTTAATTTTGATTTTGAAAACCATTTAATAGTTCATTAATAATAAAGAAATTAAAAAAAAAACAATAAAAGATGTAGTAGTTGTTTAATTTTAATATGCACAAAAAGTATCTGTTTTTTACTAATTTAATGGCACTGGAATAAGCCAATCAGAAAAAAGTATCTAAACAAAAAATCTTATTTTCATTTAACTAAAATTTGACATAAAAATGTCCACTTATTAATGTCGTCCGGGATACCCTGGAGGATAAAAATTTCCTGAAATATTTTGGGTTTCCATGGTAACCAAACAAAAAATAGACTCTGATTGGTTTAAAATTGGCGGCGTGAAATTTTCAATGTTATCGCAGGGAAAAGTTCGAGAAAAGATAAATTCCGTTTTTTAATGCAAATAAACATTTTTTGGTTTAGGTTTAGGTTTTAAACCATGCAGAATTTTTTATGAAAAATTACTTTGTTTCCTAAAATTATTAATAAAAAAGTTTTTCCTTATGTCGCCAACTTACATAGACACACAATATAGGTATTGCTCTATGATTCCTAAAGTAATTGCAAACAAATTTCTTTTTTATTGTTTTTTGTTTGATTTTCCAAATATCAAGGTCGTTCGTTATATCCTTTGACGTCAAAGTATGAAATCACAGAGGAAAGAAGAAAATATATTCCAAACATATACGATTCACAATCACGACCTTTTGATGATGCTTGATCGTAGAAAATACGACATTTTAGAATCGTCGATATTTCAGAAAATTACTGTGTAGATGCGAAATATTCTAAATATAAAATGCACTTTGAATTTAAAATCGAAATCAGCTATCCCAAGGGCCACAATAAATATTATTTGAATAGAGGAAATTTTATTAGCCTGGGGGCTCGATATAGTAGAAGAAATTTTCGCGGGCGGATGCAAAATGCGGACCAAGTTACCTAGAAGCATAATTCTATATGTAAAATGCACACCAGACTAGAAAATGACCCTGGATGGCTGGTCCAAAATGCGAACCAAAAAGTCCTATATGTAATTTAAGCCAAAAAGTACCCCCAAAATTGGGGAATCGTGGATTCCGCGTCTTCCACCAGCAAAATATATCTTCCCCCTCGCTTTCCAGGATGCTGAACACTATGGCGGCATTCAAAATTATTTCCGACTTAGTCCCACCTTCCAAACCGCCAGGTATTCATGTTCGCTCAAAAGAATTTTTCACCCTGTAGAGAGTGGTTGAAATTATTATTAATTTTTAATAAAAAGTGATGTATTTTTATTGATTGTTATTAAAATCTTTTACCTAAAAACATTTTCTTTCAAATTATATTCAAATGTAATTTTGAGGTTATATTAATTCTTAATAAATAATATTAACATTGTTAAATTATAATTTTTTGCATTATTATTGTTTCAGTTTTATCTCATCATGTGTTATTTTACTTTTATTAATACATTTTCCTTTCAAAATTATTCTAAATACATTAAATTTATATGAAAAGATCTCTTGACATGGCAGATAGAATTAAAAAAATATTCTGTCCTGTTAAAAAATTCCAGAGCAAAGCACTGTCAAAAGTTGAAAATATAAACTCAATTTGGTTCGGTTATTTATTCGACTCTTTTAAAATTACCTTTCCATCTTTTAGTAGGAATTTTAAAATTTTATTTTGTAACAATAGAACAGTGCAGATAGCTTTGAAAATGGTAAAAAGTGAAATAAAATAATAGTAGGATGAAACCCATTGGAAAAGGAAGAGACTGTAACAAACATGAAAGGAAAAATAATTTACTGGCGCTCTGGGGTCTGGAAGTGGAAGAGGGGGAGTTTTTAAGGGTACAGAACTGTTTATCTCGATTTCCGGCAAAACTACAAGTCCTATGGAGAAAAGTTAAAAAGCAAAGTTGTAGGTAATAAAAAGATCTACAACTTTGGTATTTACACTTTTTCACATAACCTCAAAATTTATGTGAAAAATTCAAATAACCAAGTTTTTGGTTTTTTATTTTTATCTTTTACAATAAAAAATTTTTTTCACAAAATTTGGTGTAAACTTACCTTTTCATGTCCCAAACACTCTGTAATTTTTTTGTTTTAAAATATTTATTTTTTTAACCTTATTTTGACTTAATATTGAAAAAGCAGTCTAATTTTCAATCGAAAATTCTCACGTCAAAATATCTGCTTTTTTAAAAAACTCGGTGGGCTTTTTGTTAGTTGAAATCTCTACTTTTTGATGGTGTAAAAAAAATATACATTACTGTGGTAAATGTTTTCAAAAAATGCAAATAAGAAACGAAGAAAACTCCGAATTTCTTTTTTTTTAAGTCATCATGTACAATTTTGAGCTATTTATTTAAATTTATACTTTAATTACTCGAAAAACATAAGATTCCGTGTTACATTTATAAACAAAAGAGTAATTAAAGTATAAATTTAAATAAATAGCTAAAATTGTACATAATGATAAAAAAAAAAGAAATTCGTTCTTATATGCATTTTTTGAGAACATTTACCATAGTAATGTATATTCGGAGTTTTCTTCGTTTCTTATATGCATTTTTTGAGAACATTTACCATAGTAATGTATATTTTTTTACACCATCAAAAAGTAGAGATTTCAAAAAGCCCACAGAGTTTTTTAAAAAAGCAGATAGTTTGACGTGAGAATTTTCGATTGAAAATTAGACTGCTTTTTCGATATTAAGTCAAAATAAGGTTAAAAAAATAAATATTTTAAAACAAAAAAATTACAGAGTGTTTGGGACATAAAAAGGTAAGTTTACACCAAATTTTGTGAAAAAAATTTTTTATTGTAAAAGATAAAAATAAAAAACCAAAAACTTGGTTATTTGAATTTTTCACATAAATTTTGAGGTTATGTGAAAAAGTGTAAATACCAAAGTTGTAGATCTTTTTATTACCTACAACTTTGCTATTTAACTTTTTTCCATAGGACTTGTAGTTTTGCCGGAAATCGAGATAAACAGTTTTCTATCCTTAAAAACTCCCCCTCTTCCACTTCCAGACCCCAGAGCGCCAGTAAATATTTTTCCTTTCATGTTTGTTATATTCTCTTCCTTTTCCAATGGGTTTCATCCTACTATTATTTTATTTCACTTTTTACCATTTTCAAAGCTATCTGCACTGGTCTCATTAATAGATTTAGGCATAGTAAACCTTTATAATTTTTAAAAGGTAAATGGAATTTGATGGGAATATAAAATACAGGGTGTCCTATTTAAAATATGAACGATATTGTCGTTTGAATATGTCATTAGAGAATCGCTCCATTTTGGACGCCCTGTATAATTTTAAACACCTCTAAATACATTATTGCTTTCAATTCTAAGTCTAATTTTTTTTGGCTGTTTCCATAGGTTTTCAAGTTATTGGTTTTCCTTCCATTTTTAGAAATATCAAAATATCTCGAAAACTAAAAAGATTAGGTATAGGGAACACTTAAGAAATTTTCTTATTTTTGACGTATAATCTATAAATGCAATAAAATATATGGTATTCCATAAGAAATAATATAACTTCGATACGCCACACTTTTTGTGGGACAACCTGTATAATTCAAAATAATTTTAAAATGTTGACTTTATCAATCCACATATCCATGAATAAACAAAATATTAATCGTTTGGCCACAATGGACCGTCGCATCTATCGTGATTCACCCTGTATATCATTACAGTTTCCCAATGAGAATATCATAACAATATTTACAATAATAAAAAAGGCCTGGTGCGCAAATTTCATTCATTCAAGATTATAGGACCATTTCTAGTGGCAGGTAGTCCACCATTTTTGGTCCGCCGGTTTTCGCTACTTAAATAAAAAAAAATAAACTGGTGGTGACTTTATGGACACTTACTCAAACAAACCAAGAATCCGTAGAATGTATTCTGTATTTCTGTATTTAAAGGGTCTAAGTCCATTTCAATTTTTCCAAACAAAATCGTTCAAATTTCGATAACCGCAGTATAAAATGTATAATCCTTTTCCATATTTTCCCTATCCTAAATATATCTTTTGGTTTATCCGTATACTCCCTTCGATACGTTTCTCGTTAGCCGGCGTGGCAATGAATCATGTCTAATTTGTATGTGGCATAGTGTGGTGGTGTTTTGGTCAAGCGAGCAGAACGCCATGTTCTGGAGATCACGTTTATTCTCGTTCCTACCATCCTTTTCGCATCCCTACATGGAGATTCATACAAAACCTGTTTGAATATTTTATTTGCTACATTCGATAGTGATTTTTTAGATAGCTTGAATTGAAGTAAAACTATAACAATTCAAACTTTTTAAAGTGGGCTTTAATCAAAAAATAATTTTTGAATTAATTGGCGAAAAGATAAAAATTTTTGCAAAAAGTGGGAAAGGTAAGAAAAATACCTCGGGATGTTACCAAAATTTACATATAAAAATACAAAAAATATAATTTTATATTTTTTCTATATTAGGCTGGTGTTTCACGGTAATATTTATATGTCATAGATATTGTTACTTATCCACGCGAAACCTAATTTTTTATTGTCTTTGTATAAGTTTAATTTATTTTGTGAGTAAGTAACTTTCTTAAAAGATTAATTTTACCTTCTTAGCCAGAACGTGTTTATTTTTGTGGGGTGGTCTCTTTCACTTCAGCCGGAAGCATAAAAACCTTGAATCTTAGCCGTGCTTCTGTAAATTGACTTTTAAAGTTTTAACCTTCAATATTAACGACACAGTTAGAAAAAAAATATGTGTGCATTTATTCACAATCAAAAAAAAACAGAAATCAAAATTTGCGATTGCATCGTTGTTATTTATTGTGTAAAATTCTTTCATACGTTATTCTGTTTTTATTATTATAAATTAAAAATATAGGTTAAATTAGTTGAGTACTCTGGCCTTATTGTTTATTTTAAAGTTTTAAATATCGACATTTATGAAAATGAAAAGGTACCTTTAATACTTTCTGTATTCTTTTCGCAAACTTTAGTTGCTTGTTTGCAAATCGACGTTGTGGTCCAAATGATTCTACCAAGTTTCAATCAGGAATACGGGATTATGTTCTACAGGATACATTAACTGGATACAAATTCAGGAAAAGTTTCAGGAACTGGATTTACCTCAGGACAGGATGATGAAATTTTGATTGGAAAGTCTATTTTATTTAAATTCCAAAATCTTCAGATGAAAAATTAATTCTAACCTCACTTTAGAAATTGACAGGTAAATTTCTACAATTATTTCATCGATCTACAATCTACAATCTACGATCTAGCAAAAGCCCCGCTTGATCGCGGAATTTGGTTTTTATAAACTTGTATGTCACAGCTTCCTAGACGGAATTTGACATAAAATTCTTAAATAAATTATTATAATATAAAAAATTATTACTTTTATACATCTTTTAACCATTACCAAATCATTCCTTAGATTAAAAGAATGATTTTGGTGTAAATTATTTGCTATTTTGACTAATATTAAGAATACATGAACGTTTTTCTGTTTTCGTTATTATTGCAGTTATAATTTTGTTAAACTCTATTATTATTGTTTATTTTACAATAATATTGATTTTAGCAATTCCCACGCTTTGTTCTCTAATTTTCATTGACTTTCCCCTAAATTTAGATTAATGATTTGTTTAAATTTGAATATTTCATTTTGAGGTTATGTGGAAAATTTTTTTTTCACATAGTGTTTAAAATAATAACTTTTACTTAGATGTGACGATTGCAGACTTGTCTGAGACTATTCAGTTTTAATTTTTATTATTGTATTATTTGCCAAGATATTTGTAATTGTCTTAAAATCGTCATTGCAAGTTGCTTATGGAGTTACTGTATTAATTTTAACCTTCAGAAATGTAACATTTTATGAATTAATTGCTACTTCAAGATTGATTTGAAATTGTATTTAATTAAACACGTTCTGTCTAATGTTGGTTCAGATTAAAATAAATGATTATTTAATGTTATTTACTTGTAGAATTTGATGATTATTATTACTCAACAAAAGTTAGGCATTTCATACATTTACACCTTGTTTGACCGTTACAATATATTATCATATGTGTGATGATAAATCTATGGCATATAAATATTATGAAATAATCTGCAGCCATTACGCGGTAATCTTTATATGACAGATCTATTAGGTTTGTTGGTAAGGGTTTATTGTTTTTATAGTCTGCGAACGCATTTTGTACGGTCATGGATTCTGCTTCTTCTCTACCTATTCTCGTTAGTTAGTTACAGATTTAGTAAACGGACAAAAAAAAAAGAAGAAATTTATTAATTATACCCACATATGTATTACCTACAAATATTGACCAAACGCCATAAGAGCAATGTTAGAAAACTGTTTATGTGCTTTTCGTTGTCTAATGGACAACGATGATCGAGGGCGCATGAGCGAAATTCAACATAAAATTAAAGTAGGTAAATCAACACTGTCATTATTAACAATAAATTTGAATCTCCCTGTAAGCGTTCTCTCTGGCGCTCTCCTTTAACGCTGAGTTGCACCTCAGTTGACCTGGAAAAATTTCCTTAAGTGTCAGCTGATGACCTGCGCTAGTTTACTTTAGCCTCCAGTTAAAGTTAACACAAAGTAAATTGGATGAGAAATTAAGTGCTTCTCGAACAACCTGTAAAATTTTTACGAAGTCATATCTACTGGCTTGTGTTTCTTCAAATATAATATGCATGGATATTTGGAGAAGGATAGTAGGAATTTATTTTTAAAAGCGGAAAAGAAAGTTATAATTTACAAAAAGTAAACACTTACTAAAATTATCTCTTTTAGAAATATAATTTTTATTGAGTTCCTAGAAAATCTTATTTTTGATCTAAATCTTGAGAGTCCAAATAATGTGAAATTTACCTAAATTGCTACTAGAAAACAAAAATTACAGTGATGTAGGAAAAAAAGTCTACGATAGTGTCAAAATAGTCACGGTTTTCAGTGGCGAACCTAACCTAAAAAATTCGTAAAGTTCGGAAAAACATTTTTTTGTAAATAAAAAAGAAACTTTCCATTAAATCGAAAAATAGTAAATGAGTAGGTTGTAGATAATAAAAAGATCTTTCGATTGACCCCCTTGTAAGTATCGATTGTCGAATTACTCTTCGAGATATATCGTCATTTTTTGGTTTTGCTATAACTTTTCAAATTTTTTATAGACGGTGGTCCTTAAGTAATTGTAAATAGAAGTATGGTTTTTTTTCACACCTCCAATTTATGGAAAAGTGATCAAAATCGGTGGGGGTATCGCTTTAATATTCTTTTATAAAAATAGCGCTAACTTAAAGAGCAAAAAAGTTTATCGCAAATTTATGCCACAAATGTGGCCTAACTAGCGCCCTCTACAAATTACGTCAAAATAGGTACCAGATTATAATTTCTCGTGCTCAAAAACCCCCAGTTCCAATTTTTTCTGTATACATATCCAAAAACGCTAAAGTTATTGCAAAAAATAAATCTTAAAATTTAACCTTTAACACCATGTATATTCCTTATTAGCAACATTTTATTAGAGCAAGTTGGTTCAAATCGTAATATTTTAAAGTGGGGAATCTACCATACTTCTATGTACAATTACTTAAGGACCACCCTGTATAATGACTTGATATTTACAGCAATAGTACAAGATCCGCTATTTGGAATATATCATAATATATCATTTGATAGTGTCAAAGTTTATATGTTAGATAATATATAGATTGATAAATTGCACATGGGTTGCCTAGCTAAATCTTAACCATATGCCCTCAAACGACCCCAAAACCACCCCCAAAATGGGAGAATCGTGGATTCCGCGTCTTCCTAAGGCAAAATATATCTTCCCCCCTTTTTCGAGGATGCTGAACACGATGGCGTTATCCAAAATTATTTTCGATTTGACCCCACCCCTCAAATAGCCAAAAAAAACCCAAAATGGGAGAATCGCGGATTCCGCGTCTTCCTCCCGCAAAATGTATCTTAAATATGTTCAGAAGTTTACTGCAATTATTTATGGGATCAGGCATTGTATAAGCGTCAATGACGCTAGATATCGCATGTTCCAAAAAACATATAGAACGAAAAAAGGAAAAGAGAAATTTTTAAAGAAGATTAAAGGCATCGACTCCAATCTGATCGCACCATGCTGGAACTCATTAAAACAGAAAATTTTGCATACTGCGTCAAACTAAGTCCTAAAGATTGCGGTTGGTTTTGGGATGGCTATTTAAAACCAATATGGTTTGTAGGGGATCCAACACCCTTACAAGTTGAGGATATACTACAAAAAGAAAACGATGAAAAATTAGAGTTAGATTTCCATATAGCCACTTCTGACGAGTCAGAATCAGAATAACTTTCTTTTTTTTTAATAAGATATTGATATAGAAGATGCTATGCAAGATGAAAATATTATAAAGTCACCTCGGCACCCGCGAACACCTCCAACGGATCCAAATTATCCCTTTGACGCGCGGTTTTATCAAGTAGTATCCTCAAAAACAGGCAGAATCGCGGGTTTTCATATTTACTCAAAAAAAAATTGAACCCTGTTGAGGGTGGTTGTTGGCCGTTAGGAGGATGTAGCCAAGTCGGTGTACAGATGTAACATCACCATTGTGCTTAGCATTTTCAAAAACGGGAGATAACGCGGATTTTTTTTTACAGCGAAAACAAAATTTTCGAAAACGGGGGCGGGGAAGATACATGTTGCCGGTGAGAGGCCATTTGAGGGGTGGGGTCAAGTCTAAAATAAATTTGGATAACGCTATCGTGGTCAGCATCCTCAAAAACGGAGGGGAAGATATATTTTGCCAGAGGAAGACGCGGAATCCACGATTCACCCATTTTGGGCGTGGTTGTGGGGCCGTTTGAGGGCATAGGGCCAAGATTTAGCTAGGCAACCCATGTGAAATTTATCAATATAGATAGTTCTTGGCAACCCAAAAATTGTAAAATATGTTTTTTAAGTCTCCTTGATGACCAGACACAGTGGCCTAGTTTGTTAGGGCATCGGTCTTTATTCTAGGTCAGTGTTCGGGTCGTAGCTTCGATCCCTGCGAAACTCAAGTGGCATTAAAGTCAGATAAGACTTTAGGCAAGTGCAAAAAGGTATTTCTGTTATACTCAGTTTCATTCACTCCGGTAATCAGGCCGGATGAAATCGGATATCTCGTGAAACTGATAGGGGTTGGTGAGACATTTACACACTTGTTAGTCGGTAGATCACCTAATGACAAAGGAATAGTCCTGGGTTTAAGGTGATTGAGGACCGTGGTTCGAAGCCCACGATAAGCTGTAGGTCCCGTCCAAATTAGCCCAGTAGGTGCAGAAAAGAGACGTTAAAATAATAAGCAAGCAAACAAGCCTACTTGATGTACCTACACTTATTTACATTTAAAAATTTGTCAGTTGTCAAATTGTCCACCTAACCAACTTTCAAAATGTTTAATTAACCTAAAAATATAGTGGCACTTGACATTTTAAATTTAATTAATTTAAAACTTTAATAGAACATTTCTGCATCTGCTCTAGAAGTTCTAATACTTCATCATGAGTGTTATTTAAATTTTTCCTATTTTGTCGTATTCAACATCTAAAAACGTAAGACATAACCTCATTCTAAAAACGTGTGTCATGAAATATTTGATGCCCAACCCTTAAAAATGAAGTACAATAACTGCAGCGTCATTTCGACATGTTTTCTTATCTCAAGAAAAATTCCTTATCTAGACGACCATATTGTTCGAATCCGGTTGCACAACAAGACCGTATATTTCGCTTTCTGAGCACCTGAGATAGCGTTCACAAAGGAAATTTCTGGAAATTTCAAATGGGAATATTTATTTCGCGTTTTCTTCTCAATAGGTTTCCCTGGAGTAATGGGACAACCTTGGAATATTTATAATATGGTGAAAGAACCACTCCAAAGTGAATTCTAGGCATTAGTGGTTATGAGGGTGTGAATATTATAGTATGGAGGCTTAGGAACTGTGAAATTTTAATATTTCTTATACAGGACGACGCCGACGCTTACAGCTCTGACAAAAGATTTTCTGATCATTATGTATAAAACAAAAATATTTTTTGCACTACTAAAGCTTAGAATATGTATCTGAGTGAGCAGTGTCCAGTGAGAATACCTGTGATTACTCTGAGATCAGATTTCTGAAGCTCCAAGAGCAATTTAACGTATTGAGCAGAAGGTCGTGTTAACCTTTTTGCTTGTCTTTGGCCTTGAATGTTTTTCCAGTAGGCTACACTAAGTTCCTTTTCTCATTTTCGGACTTCTTCCACAATGCGGCTTTTTGGGATACCACAGAATGGTTCTGGTCTGATAAAAGAAGTACAAGATCATTTTCGGTTTCAGACCCCACATTTTCCCAAAAAGTCTACGGCAAGTGTCTTCTATCAAGAAGGACTTCTAGATACTTTACCTCTTCTGAGAAAGAGATGGTTATTTCATTCATATTTGGGGGTTGAATGTTTCATTTCCGCCTGTTAGTGAATGGAACAAGTGTCGTTTTATTAGAATTGGCTGACAGCCGTTCCTTAGAACACTAGATAGCTATAAGGTTTAAAGCGTATTATACTCGACCTCACAAAATGACAGAAAATTTTGACGTGGTATAATTTTTGACATAGCAACAAACACACATGGTCAACTAACCTTACCTTCTTTCCTTAAATAATCTTATTGTCAAATTAAAGTTAATTAATTAATTTAATTAAATTAATTAAATTTTTTAGTTGTGAAATTTTCTTACTGAATCCCTCACTTGCTTGACTTAATAACCGAACATTTTTTCGAGTGTACGAATGTTTTAAAAATTATCTCGAGTCGAGGTAACAATCCAAGCTAGGACGATTACCAGTGAATAATTTTGCAATTATAATCTTTTTATAATTTTTTTTTACCAAATTTTTTTCCCATTTTTTTACGACTTGAATTTTTTTTGATTAAAATACTTTCAACCAAATTTTTTTTCGGACTGCGGTTTTTTTCCACACCGCGATTTAGAGAAGTAACAAAAACAGTTCTTACCTAGTTCCAACTGCTCTAACGCTATGTCCCCTTCTAAATTCATGTTCCTTGCTCTTAAATTCTCCAACTCCACACACTCCACCATCCAAACCGTGCCCCTCGAAAAAAGGTCCTCTATGAATATTAATAATTTCTGGACTTTGAACTCTAAAAATCCGCTGAGTATCCCCACGCGACCGCGCCATGTACTTGCCCGTTTTTCGGTCGAGAGACAAGTTTGTATCCATTTTGGGGATGGAACTGAAGCTGCGGTTCAGAGTCATGGTCTGAGGATGGCCTCCTTTAGCGCACTGGTCCGCGAAACGCGTTTTTTGATAGATCGGCGTGATACAGTTGCAGAGTTCTATGTCTTGATGCGTTTGGGATGGGTAGCGGTTCGCGTTGCGTTCGGGGCTGCATCTAAAAAAAATTTGATTGGGTTATACAAATATCCATGACCTTAAATCCTTATAAATACATATTTAGAAATTTTAAAACTCTTTTTTCAACATTATTTTCTCACCTTTGCATTTCATGTACAATTTCTTGATTCTTAAACCCCTCATAGTTGCTTTTTAGAAGTAGTTCGGAACTTTTGTTTACATTGTGGCAGTGTCCTTCGGGATAGCTGATTCTATCTAAATTTTGATTCCCTTCGTCCAACGGTGAGGCAGGTAAAACTGTCCAGCCGATATTCTGACAGTCCCTGTATTCGTTGTCGTTCGGAGTCACTTGCGTAAATTTTGAAGATTTCGTTACTTTTTGAGTCTTCATTTCTGAAAAGGAAATTATCGTTAATATAAATTAAGAAAAAGTTAAAATAAACTTTCTTATTGGTAAAATAATATTTTAAATCGATTACTAAAACAACTGAAAACGCTCTAAATCGTTTGCACAAGATTTTTATGGCTGATCTCAACTGTAGATCCAAGTTCTGGTTTACTTTATGGATCGTAGCAAGCCTTTGATATTGCCACTTCCATTCTCTTCTTTTGCGCTTCCCACGAGGAGAGTAAACGAAAAAGCCAGACGTGAAATATTGCCGGCTGGAGATATTAAAATTTGTCCTGAGAGTGTCTCCGGAATATATTTCGGAGTTACCGATTAAAAATGAGGATTTTTATGCACACGAACATCACATATTTTCGTTTCTAATATATAAAGAGAATTGTTTTTATTTATTTACTAAAATAAATAAGTTATTAGTCGGAGAGCTGGACCTGAAAAACTGCTTTGATCTTTGATATGGAGAAACACGATTGAAACTCATTTTATTACTAATCGTGAATAGTGCGGGGAACGGGGGTGCCTTATGCACTCACCTACCTGTTGGATATTTTCACACATGGTTCATTAAACAATAAAAAATAACTAGTCCATGATAAGAAGAGAAACAAAAATATTCAAATAAAATAAATGTGTTGTTGTCCTTGAATCAAAGCGCTGTTAATCAGCCACACTAGAAACTTCGTTATTATATTATATTACCCCATACGAAAACATAAGTTCGCTTATATAAAAAACATTTTAATCTCTACGCAATTAGGCAATACGGTTCATCCCCACGATATGCGGAGTCAACAAATTTCGCTGAAAACAATCGTACCATAGTACATCATACCGGATTACGTGCGTGCGTTTCAGGGCATAGTAACAAGCATATGTGATCTCTTCTTTAAGAGTTTTAGAATCAGTTTTCAAAAGCTCCATCGATGCAAGTCGATGTAAAATAATTTTATTCAAGTACGAGGTTTAAGTTTAATAAATTTCATTCTTTCATGCTTAGTAAAAGCAAACAAAAAAATAGTTTTTGATTGGGTACTAATTCTAAATTGTTACATTTGTACTGTTTCTTGTTAAAATTTAATACACAGTTCAGTAAAGTGTTGAGTCTTTTTTAAACCAACTTCATCAGTACCAGGGACATCTTCTACAAAAAATATACAGTCTACTGAACAAATTGCTCGTTTATGTCCAATTAAACGGGAATATGGACATCTACAGGGTGTCTTCTTCAAAGTCTGGATTGACAATATACAGGCAATCTGTACAATCCAGAACACTAGTCAATTTGTCCGACATTTTTTTTTAATTTTTGACAACTTAACCACCAATTTTGCACCAACCTAGCTGTTGAAGACTTGAAATTCATATTAAGTAGCTTATAATCTTCCATGCTACTAATTCTCACGGGCCACATCGATAGAATGAGTTTAATAAGAAAATTGCAACTTTCGTCATTCCTACCTAAGTCCTGCACCACTGAAGTGTCGAAGAGCTCGGATATGTATCCCGTTTAGTAATAGAATGAGTTTGTCCATATCAAAGATCAAAGAAGTTTTTCGGCTACAGCTCTTAGACTATATTGAGATATTTTAAATGTTACAGCACATAACACATATAGTCTGTCTAAGAGATAAGTCAGAAAGAAAGAAACACACCGTCAAAGGTACCGCTGAGACCGAAGTGCTCGGATTTCCTTTGAAGAAAGGAGCCTCTTTAATGTCGCCGGCGCTGCGGCGTCTCACTCAAATAGGCGGTACCTTTGGCGGTGTGTTCCTTTCTTTCTGACTTATCTCTTGGACAGACTATACTAACAAAATTTGACTGAAATTCGAGACATAGGGTTCCACTAAGAGCAGTAGCATGCAATGAAGTGACTTTGGCATGTTTTTTCCCTAAAATTTCGATTCGTGTTTATAGGCTTTACTGTATTCATATAAAATTCATCTTATCCTTCATAACTACCGTCCAATTAGCGTACAAACAGATGCTAAGATTTATTTTAAAATTCAAATTAATATCCTCACATCAAAACGGCTTTTTGCCTGGGAGGTCAACGGAAGGTGCATCCATTGCCCTTCTCAACTATATACATACTTCATTGGATGCGAGAAGGTTTGTGGGTGTGCCTTTGATCTTTCAATAGCCTTTGATTTAATTAATATTAGTATCACTATTAATAAACTAAAGAATTTGGGCTTAGCGGAAATTTTCATCGTATTTAAATTTTATAAAAATCTTAGTGAACTTGGGTGAACATAGATCGCTCTCACAGAGTTCCTTCGGGGACCATGATCTTTCTCCTTTAGTTAACCGAGTTATCACAATTTATAAGTACTGATCAACTAGTATTATACGCTGATGGATGAAGAGAAATAAAAAACAGTTGAGAATGATCTTCTAGCATTGCCATAGGCCGAACAAATTGTAGAGACGTTTGAATACTACATTTCGATGCTCTTTGTGAATATAAAATCAAAATTTTAAAATTCAAAATTTTCATATTTTTGACGCCATTTTGAAGGTAATCCTGAAGAGGTACGACGGGTGACATTAAACCCTAGCTTACTTTTTGATGCTCTAACAAATTTGTTCGGTGAATAAACTTATTGAAATTTGTTATTACTCAATAGATGGGACATGAATTCTGATCATTCCCCTATCACCTTAACACTTGGTGAAAACATTATTAAAAAAGAAAATAACCCTACATTTACTAACAAATTAACAGATTGGAGAAGTTTCAAAAACATCCTATAAACAACAACTAGACGACGAAGTGAAACTGCTTAATGATAATATCTAACAAGCATCTTGGGAAACTACACCTGCTATTAATAAAAGGACGATAGGAAACAACTATCCTAGAGAAATAAGGGAACTAATCTCTGAAAAACGAAAGCTTAGAAGAAAATGGCAGCAAAATAGAGCCCCACAAACTTTACTCAACAATGGCACCCAAAGACTCAAAAGAGAAATACAACAAATTAAAGAAGAATCGATTAGTATTTACCAGGAGAATTGACAGACGACAGTAGTACTGATTATTCACTCTGGAAAGCTACTAAGAGATTGAAAAGACCCATAATGTCAGATTGGAAGATGGTAAATGGGCTAGAAATAATGAGCAAAAAGCAACAAGATTTGCAAATCATCTAGAAAAAATCTTTCAACCTCATGAAGATCAAGATGAAGAACCCCCTCTGGAAGAACAGAACATAGTAGATGGTACATTAGCAATAGTGATCTCCATAGCGATCTGGAAATGGACACTGTTGACCAGACCATCAAGAAATTAGCCAAGAGACATGAAGAAAGATTTCATCATCATGTCAATGTCGAGGCTGTCCAGCTCCTAGACAATACTGGGTTAGAAAGAAGATTTAAGAGGATCAAGCCCTTTGAGTTAGTTTAGTGTTTTTAGTGCAAAAGCAGAGCTTGTGTGCGCACGTTAAAGTTTAGTGCAATCCTTTCTAGAGAACCTAAGGAACGCTGATGAGTATACCTTAGTTTTAAGTTTCAAACTCTATTTGATTAAGTTAGAATTACATTGCTCATTGGTCACTGTTGACCAAATTGTAATATACTAAATGCCTTCATGGGTGTTTAATAATAGAAAAAAAAACTCAGGAATTTCTAACTACAAAATTTCAATTTATTGAATGATTCATAGCACAAAATATTGTTTGTACTAATATGTGTAATTTTGACTTGTCTTACACCGTTTGTATAGTCAAACAGGATGAATAAAGTATTTTATTTTTATTTTTTTTTATTCGAATTTGTTCTACGTGGACAGTCAATCCACAGGTTGCTACAAAATCACCTCACCCGCCATATTGCATCCGCCAATTTTAATTTTGTAATTCTGCCTTCAATTTCAACACACGATTTCCGAAAAGAAAAAAAAAAATTTAAAACGATTTTGGAGTAGTACTTTCAAATTCCATAACGAATTATGTGGAGAAAAATACTCTCGTGATACAACAACCTCAAATGTTGCACTTTTTGTGAAGTATGATACCTAAAAAATCCAAATCAGATACTCGCGGGATGGAAAAAAACTTTAAATTGGGTATATGCCTATTAATACTATAAACACTTTCGTCTAATTTTCATAGTGGCGCCATCTCTCTATAAATTGTTGTCTCTACATTATATTATGCCTAACCGACTTTTTTTTGTTTTACCAGGATCTCATTTGACACTGTCTGAAATAAATACACCTATGAAACTTTCGCCAAGATACGATTACATAAAATAAATTTCGGTCGAAACATGTTAAAGTTGCGGCGTACATCCGAAAAGTTAGCGCAAAAAAGTTTCGTCATAGATAGTCGAAACCAGGACGGTTAGTAGGTTGGTGTGTGGAAGTTTCACGAAAATGAGGCCGAAATAAATTTTTAACATGATAGGAGACCGAGATGACATCGGCAAAACGTTGAAATATGGTTCGAATAATATGACAATCATAATAAATCTGGGATATATATCACGGAGTCGAGGAAAAAGTTTGTAATTTCGGTAAATGATGATAAATGTAGTATGCCGAGGTCGTGACACGGGTAACCACCAACACAGCACACGGCCGCGCTAGGAGGGGGAACTTTAGATTTTCAGAAGTGGGACTGGGGTTTTCAGAAGTGGCCGCGAACGTACTTTGTTGTGTGTTAGCGGTGGCTAATGGAATCGAAGAAACAAAAATAAAGTAAAACAAATTATTTCGTAATATATTAATAGAAAAAATGACACATTTTAAAGAAAATATGGATAAAGCAAAATACGAAATGAAAAAATATGTATCGACGTTATTTAACACTGAAAAAGGTTTTTTTTATTTGCGACATTTTCCATTTTCGTTCCATTTATATACAATATATTTGTATAACGTGTTATTTTCGTAAACCTGTTTTTTTCAGCCGTTTATAACTTCGATTGTTCAATCACAGTAGGAATGGGGTCAGTTGGGTTTAACCCTAAACTCCACTTTTAAGCGAGCGTGAACTTTAGACCCTGGCCTCATCACACCGATTTTGACGTATCGTTTTAATGATTTATTTTTTTTATATCGTTTCGTCATTGATGTTTTTTTCGCTACAAGAAATTATATAATAAATCGAGGGGTAAACCGCGATTTAAATTTTTGTACACTATTGGCTAGTAATGGCAGGTAATGGCTCACTAATGGCTTATAGACCTTATAGGTCGCAGTGTATCGACACCCCCATCACAGATAGATAGATAGATAGAATGGCTCACTAATGGCTAGTAATGACTACTAATGGCTAGTAATGGCTACTAATGGCCAAGTAATGGCTAATAATGGCTGAGTAATGGCTACTAATGGACGAGGTCTGTACACCAAAATGGACCTCGCAGTTTACCCCTCGTAACAAATCGTTACCATTTTGATTTCTTAACATTTTTATTGCCCAAAGTTAATTCTGGGGGTTGGCCCAACTGACCTCATCACTATTAATTATAATTTGACTATTTATAACAAACCATTTATTGCTGTAAAATAAAATGGTTTTATATATTTTTTAAATTAATTTCTTTCTTTGTAGTTTTCAAATATTTATAACCATTTATATACAGGGTGGGTCATGAGAGACTGTACATATTCCTACCTCGTATTGAGGCCTCTATGAAGAATATCAAATAACTATTAAAAAGTGTCTACCCACCATTGTTTAATAATATACAGGGGGAGTTGTAAATTTTGACTGAAATTTCGTTTGGTCATTACTTATGAACGATAAGTTCGATTTGTCTCATATTTTGATAAAACGTTACATTACTACCACCTAATTAACTGATTTATTCAGAAAAAAATCAGGTCTGTGTTTAAAAAATTAATTCGTTATGTTCATATAAAAAATTTCACCCTGTATATGGTTTTTGATAATTCTAATAAGGATCATACAAAGTACACAAATATATAACAAAAATGGTGTGTTTATTTTTTCCCCACACGATTACCCAATTTTTAATAAATCAAATTTGAATATAAAGAAGTTAAAAGAAACATAGATTTAAAAAGTATAACTTTTCTTGCAAAAATTTATTTTTTTGAACAAAAATGTATTTTTTATTTACTAGTACCACCACAGCTCGTTCTGTTTTTTAATAATAAACCCTTTTAGTTAATTTCCAGAATCGGCTTTCAAAGGTACAAGCTATTTCGAACAATACTAAAACTTCGCCCTATTTCTTTAGTCATGTGACATTCACCCTTAAGCGTGATACTTCACCAGTTACGAACAATTGTCCACTCCCCCAAAAAGATGTGAAATACCTCGGTATCTATTTAGACAGGCGCCTAACTGGGGTAAACATATATGGCAAAAGAAGTTACAACTTGGTCTGATTTACAGAAAAATGTACTGGCTGATGTGCCGCTCATCCCAACTATCTCTCAAGAACAAGGTGCTGGTATATAAAACCATAATAAAGCCTATATGGGCATACGGAATACAACTCTGGAGCTCAGCAAGCAACTCGAATGTCATCCAAAGTACTCAGATCAGCTGCTAACACTCCCTGGTATATTCCTAACTATGTACTTCACAGAGACCTTCAAGTTCCAACAGTCATCGAAGAATGTGTCAAATCAGCCGTCAAAACCGATTGAGTGCTCACCCAAATGAACTAGTTGCAAATCTCAGCCAACGAAAAGACTGAAGAGATATGACCCATTGGACCTACCCCATAGACGATAGTGTTGTGCTATTAGTGTTCGTGTATGCTAAAAAATGTAAACTGTGATCAATAAGTGATATGCCACCATATATCTAGAAGCGGCATCAGTGGATGCTCTATGTCATTATTCATATAGCCATATCAAATTCTTATTGTCTTGAAAAAGACAGATTGTATTTACCCTGGAAGTTAATAAAAAAAAATTCTTTAGTGATTCATCGGAATTGTTTTTATCGAATTCTTAGAATTTTGTTTCGAAAGAAAAAATAAAATAAAATAAAAGAAAAGAAAATAATACATTAAAAATGAACGAATTTATTTATATTTTTAAGAAAATTTAAAAATAACAAGAATAAACAATTGCATAAAAGAACTTAAGGCACAAAAAACTAAAACGACATAACGAATACCAAATGGAAAATTGTTGACATTTACACCAGAATTTTCGAAAGAACATCAAATGTCTAATTGACTTCCTGAGTATTAAAGGATCATTTCTAATAATTTTGTCAATTAGTTCCTTTCGTGTATTTAGATTTTCACGATAAACCATTTCTTTTAATCTACCCCTTATGGAATAGTCGACATAGTTAAAATCAGGGAATCTAGGTGGCCATGCGTGAGGTCCCCAGCGTCCTATCCAACTATTTCCACAGCCACTAAGAAATGTGGTGATGCATAAAGTACATACCTGGAATGGCTACATTGGCTAGTAGATTCGGCAAAATATTTTGAAGAAAATCTAAGTTTACATCACATGGCAGCGTTGTCTGTCTATTACTCCTATCCAAACATTCACTGAAAATCTATACTGCGAGTGCGAGTTACGCGAACTATTTATTATATCCCTCGTAAATTGGACTCCGTCAGTGAATAGAGTCATATACAGGGTGACCCAGGGGAGTGTGCATGCTCCATAACTTCTTTCTACCCTAGCTATCGATTTGATGTTTTTTTTAAACGATAGGACCGACAATGAGGCACATTCTAAAAATATTTCTATTTATATACAGGATGTCCCAAATAAGATACACAACTAAGTTCTATTTTTTTAAATTTTTGTTACTTATTTAGATTCGCCATTAAATTGTCGATATAACGCACCCGGGTTTCTTAGACTTATCTGCAACAGTTTTTGCCATATGTCAATTTATGTGTCAAAATAGCGTCGTGCAGAGATCCACAAAAAATTCAGAACTTCAGAACTGTTCAAGATAACTTAATCAACTTTTTTCCAGTCGATTCCTTAAGCTTAATAAACAATAGTTGACTTTGGTTAACAGAACAAGGTGTAAAACCACGGTAATAGTTAAAGATCCTGTACTTTGCTAAAACTATATTTTACACTTGCCGTTACAATCTACGCAATGTTACTTTAACGCTAGCGTTAACGTTAGCGGAGATCTAACATAAATTTGCTAAAACTCTCTAATACCGATGAATCACTAAAGAAATAGTATACAGGGCGATGTTTTAGTATTATTGAAAACATCTTGTACCTTTTGAAAGCCGATTCTGGAAATTAATTAAAACGGTTTATAAGAGTTTTCAAAAAATCATATACAGGGTAAAATTTTTTATATGAACAAATTGAATTAATTTTTTAAGCCCGGACCTGACTTTTTCCAGCTTGAATAAATCAGTTAATTAAAATATGAGAGAAATCCAACTTTCCGTTCAAAAGTAAAGACGAAAAGAAACGGTCAAAATCCAAATCTCCCCTGTATATTATTAAACAATGAGAGCAAACACTTTTTAATGGTCATTTGATATTTCTCATAGGGCCCTGTGCATTTTTTTACTTTTAAAAATTGTATTAGAACTTTCAGACCTATTACCAAAAAAATAATAAAGTACGTCGAAACGTTTTTATCTACAGCTAATTACGCTTCTTTGATCTATTATTTTTGTATATGTAAAAACCAACAGTTTGCTCGCTCCCACAAAGGCAAACTTTCTCGTTAATCCTGTCTGAAAAATGCAGCACGAATTCCAAAAAATATCTCTAATCGCCTCTTCCAAAGACAAGGAAAGCTCGCTTCAAAAATTTATTTTTCCGCGTATCTACAAATATTTTCTCAGCTAGAGAGAAACTAATACGTTAGTGCCGGATAAAAGTCAAATATTTGGTTTTTAAATTGCTCTCCAACTTCGTAACGGCTTTCCAGAACTCACTTGTATTGTTACGATTCGCAATTCCATCCAAAAACGTTTCGACTAATGCTAATGCCGAAACTTCTTCGCGTTGAAATGCTACTCGTAAGTAAGGCAAGAAGATATCGACTATAGTTTTAAGCGTAATAATAATTATTATTTTAGTACTTTAATAAGACTAGAATGGGAAAAGTTTGAGAGAATTCATTTCCGGTAATAAATCCTTTTGATCTCCATTTATGTTAATTAATTAACCTTACTTACGTATAAAGAGTGACGCAATATTATGGCGAAGTTTGATATATTCATTATTTTTATAAACTATAAATTGAAGGCTGCCTTTAAAATTTTTTTTCATATGTATGTTTTATATTACCAGAACGCACGAAACGTACATTTTTTAAATGGGACACCCAAAGGCCACCCAAAACAACAATTCAACATCTCAGTCGTTCATCAAATCATAACTTAAAATATCTATAATAATAATCTGAATGCCTCCTTCTCATTATACTTATAATTAAATAGAGTAAGTTATCCATTTTCCTCAAATGTGGCCAATGTTTTAATAAATAAAACACCTCAAAATTAGTACCACATATTTTTAACGAAGAAATTTATAAAAGGGGGCAACTCGTTCCGGGAAACATTTTACAATACGAGTTCAGATTTACAGTATTAACAACATTGTAATAATAAACTTACCCATAGGGTACTGAAGTAAGAAAACTTAATGAAGTATAAACAATATTCGATCTTAAAAATAATTTTTTGATGTTTGATTCTATATTCACCCATTTTTCAATGGGCCTTATTCTGTATTTTATTGCCGCTGTAGTCACCATTGTAACAGTAACTTCAGATTTCATATTATTTGATCCTGTCCTTAAGACAACAATACTTCACATGATTTCACCACATCACTTTAGCAGATAGTGGTTTTTAATTGTTTTACAAGTTAGTTACAAGGTTTTTTAAAATATTATTTATACTTCATTAAGTTTTCTTACATCAGTATCCTATGGGTAAGTTTATTATTAAAATGTTGTTAATACTGTAAGAGGCAAAATACTTGGGATCCATCTTTGACCACAAGTTGACGTGGAATCTACAGAAAATAATCCAAAGAAGCACAATAACCCTCAACCTGTGCAGAAGAATGTGCGGGAAAATTTGGGAGGCTACAACCAAAAATGATCGTATATACCAGGACCATCCAGACCCATCATAGCATATGGTTCGGTGGTATGGTGGCCAAAGACTCAACAGGCTGGGGCGATGCGTAGATTAAGTGTCATTCAAAGGAAAGCTTGTTTGAAGACACGTCAGTCACTAGCAGATTGACCAGAGGACAAGCGCCCATCAGTAAACTGTATGAAAAGATGTACACCGAGCTATACAACGAGTTGGAAATCTACCCCATAATGGGAATGCCATCGGACGATATAAAAGGCAGAGAGGCATTCCGAAATATCCTGTTACAAAGATGGCTCAGGAAAACAAGTGACGATTTTCCAAGCAGAAGTGGCAGCAATACATCACTATGCAGAAGAGTTAGTAAGGCAAGAGTTTAAGAAAAAGACCATTGCCATATACTCTAACAGCCAAGCGCCAAACGGCTGTAAAAGCTCCATCCAAGTTAATTCCAAACTTGTAACCACCCCCCGTTTTCGAGGATGCTGGACACTGGACATAATTATTTTCGACTTGACCCCACCACTCAAACGGCCAAAAACCACCCCCAAAATGGAGAAATCGCGGATTCTGCGTCTTCCTCTGGAAAAGTATATCTACCCCCCCCCCCACCTGTTTTCGAGGATGTTAACCACGATGGCGGTATTAAAAATTATTTTCGACTTGACCCCACTCCTCAAACGGCCATATTTTGCCGGAGGGAGACGCGAAATCCGTGATTCCTCTATTTTGGGGGTGGTTTTTGGGCCGTTTGAGGGCATAGGCCCAAGATTTAGCTAGGCAACCCATTTGTAATTTATCAATCTATATATTATCTAACATATAATCTTTGTCATCGTCAAATAACAGATGAGGGTATATATTCCTAATATCCACCATAATTTTATGTCATGTCGACTATTTCTTGCGATCCTCGGATACTTCCATTTTTTTTCAGAACTGTCTGGTATAATATTTGCCCTAGTAGCTTTAACGTGATAGCGGCGGTCAGCTCCGTAACAAAAAATCCTGCAAATCTTGTCAATTGTTGAATTGAATTATATGGGTGCAAGACAAACGGAGCTGATAGAGCCGTGTGACGTAGTCGATAGATCCCTTAGACTGGTAACCAACTGTAAATCAGCAGCAAATAGTTTTTATTTTTAATACAATGCTTTATGATATCCTCCTAATTTACATCTTGCCCAATTAATCAACCAATATTATAATTTCAACTATAACTCCATTGACCGTCCTGTTAATCTACCTTTGTAACGTTCCCCTTTTCTCCAGAACCGTCGTAGCGTTTTCACAACAGCCCGTTAATCCACAAAGAACGATCCACCCTACTGTCCCAATCCGCACTAGATTGATCTGCATTAATATACCGTTTAAAATTAGTCTCCTTGGTGGTTTCATTCATTTTGTAGTGTTTCAACACATGCAATTTCATTGAAAGGGTACTTAAACTGTCTGTGTTGGAATGATACAGGATGCTTTGTCACACATCTTCTTTAAATTCGGTATATTTTCTATATCTGAGATGTGACTAAATCAAAGTGAATTTAATAGAAACATAATAGTATATTATTGAACGAGCATATAATAGCCATTATATGCGAGTAGAATACTATACTTTGTCCACGACTCTCAAATAAATTTAACTAGATTTAGGTATCACTTTATTTTTTTTATGAAACTATCGAAACAATTAAACATTTACTATATTAACTAAATACTAAATATACTTAAGTAAACTAATTACAATTATTAAATTGATGGTGGGAACTGAACTCATATCAACATTAATATATTTTATTTTTATAACTTTACTAAAAACCTTTGAAGGCTGCTAACATGACCGTCATACTGAAAATTAAAAATGTAATTTAGCATTTCATGATATGGAAATTAGAGTATAATGTGTTGCCTATCTATTAGAACCTTTTGTCACAGGGGATGTATAAGTTCTCTGCACTTTTGTTGTTACTTTTTAAATTTGGTATCACTTTTAAATATTTATTTTAAATATGTAATGAAAACTGTTCTACTTACATATTATTACCTAGAAATTAATATAAATAACATTTTTAAGTTTAAACATGCTGAGTAGTCATTGACGTCACCCAGTGAATAATGACTCATTATTCACTGGGTGACATTATACAGTGAATAATATGTATTATCAAATACTATTAAACGAGCAAGGTTTGTATTTATGTATGTATGTGTGTCCAGAGGATCTCGAAATCCACTCGTCAGAATTCAATGAAACTTTCAGGGTAGACTAAGTCCTATCTAAATCGGCAAAAAATGTAGGTCTCATGTCTGTGAAAATTCGATCTTCCGAGATATTTACAATAAAAGTTAAGCTTTTAATTTTATTTCCTAGCAACGGCACATAATAATAACTTGTTTCTATAAGAATATATACTATAAAGGATAGATGAGTACAGTAAAAGTGGGGATATAACGTCACATTCCATAGGCGTACTTTGCAAAATAAGTTTCTATAATATAAATAAGGTCACAGCATATAAAATATATATACGCACTTCGTAGATTAAATTTTGAAGTTATATTATTTACAAAAAATAAAAATAAACTTTATGCATCTGACACTTTAACATTGAACGAATTAAATTTAACCAATAAATAACAAGGAGGATTATATGTTGGGATTAAACTTTTTTTAATCTCTTGGCATTAAAAGTAACGCTTCAGTACTTACCTAAACTCAAAGATTAAAAAAAAAAAGTTAGTTCAAGAACTATCTTTAAAAGTCACTGTCTTCACTAAAACTACTGGTATCACTATAATTGTCTTTTCTGGGGTTTATTATTATCGGTTCTATTAAATTATCCATTGATATATCCACTTTCCTAAATGAATTTTACACATTTTTAACATGACCAATGCATTTTCCTCAATGTTCTCTATTTACATCTGCAACTGCCTTCAAAAACAAATTTCGTACATCAGGAAATTTAAATGTTTTATTGTTTTGAGAAACATAACCTTTTAATAATTGTGACCAGATCAGTTCAATGGGATTTAACTCTGCGTGGTAAGGAGGCAATCTGAGAATTTTAATTCCTTTTTCTCTGGCCATCTCATCTATAATATATTTTTTGAATTTGTTTTTATGTTGCCTTGCTATTACTCATAATTCTGCCTTCAAGGATTTAGGAGGACTGATAATATTTTTAGAATGAAGCCATTTTGAAATATATATTAATACAAAATTCTGAATCAATTAAAATACGGCTATGAATAAATAAAGTCTGACTTATCTGTCAAAAGAACAGGTTTATCTAAACAAAAACTATATTAGGCCGATCAGATGTATTAAAATTTAAATTTTAACTACAAATAAGCATTGAAGGATAAGGTAAAAATAAAATTTCTACCTCTTGAATCTGAAAGAATTCAATTTTAAATTTGCCGCTTTATATAAAAGAGGAAAGGTTCATTTGACGGACATAAATAATTTGCTTGTCAAATGACAGCCATCTCATAAATTCAAAGTTGAAAATACAACGTTGCCAATTCAATTTCAGAAATCATGGGTTTAGGTAAATATTTATAGGAACGTTGAGTAACACTGTTAAAATGGACATTTATCAAGATGTGACACCTGTAAAAATGTGATACGTGTCAGAATGTAACAACTGTCAAAATGAACAAATGTCAAAATATGACACCTGTCAGAATGTAACAAATGTCAAAATGTCACACGTATCGTACTTTTCTTTATTTATTACAAAGATATAACCTAACCTAAAGCTAATCTTTTTTTTTTTGGAGGGTGGAAATGCTTTATGCACATCGGGTAAAGGTTCTTCCCTTCCCCGATAGTGTGAGACTACCCCTTACGGCTACTATTTTATTATGCGGACAGTTTTAATATTTAAGTTTTCATTATCATAGAGAGAAAAAGAGAGAGAAAAAGAATGAATGCGTGTACACGTGTACTATTAACATAGATTTCAATTTTTTATTTTACAAGAAACTTTAAAGAGACATTTAAAATTCTCTATTTTCATAGTACATTTTAAGGTTGATTGTGACTTTGTATTTTCCAAGAACAAATTGTAATGTAATGTACGAATGAATATTTTTGTAACTGAAAATTTTTGAAAAAATATGATATCAATATCTGCCACACGTCTGGTCTGGTCACAGGTTTTTGTGGAGGTTTTTACCCAAGTATGAATATCAGACCTATAATTTTCCTTCGCTGCAGATCAATAAATAATAAAATCAATTGAACATAGAGTTTTTCTTATATAGTGATAAATGTAGTGAGCTAAGCGATCTTCTGTTGACGGGACCTGTGCCCTACATGCTGCTGTTGTTCGTCCCGGAAACGGGGCCTGTCCGCCGTGACTATTCGCGTAGATCAAGCGTCAGTAGATGTTGCCCTAAAAGGGTGAAATCCCCAGAAACTAGGCAACTTTTAATGCATTTAACTAACCTCTGTGACAAGCAGTTGATAAACGTCAACAACAGCTGCAGCCAATTGAAAATTAACACTGACAGCTTTTTTAATTTTCCCGCCTACTTTCAAGCCAATCGCCAATCAACTTTTTATTTATCTCCCTATCAGTAGTTCAAGTAGATGTCGCCCACTCCGTGATTTTCGCGAATTAATTAATAATTTGTCATATTATAAATATACTTAAATTATATACACATTGGGCTGCTTAAAAATGTAGATTTGAATATTAAGAGCGAAGCTCGGTGACCAGATATTTATACTTAAGGAAGTACAAGTAAAATCAATGTTTTATAGAACAGTCGTGGACAATAGTAGTTTTTCTACAACCACTATGCAAACACGCTTTTCTACACAAATTTTTATACGCAAAGCAGGCCTTTTCTTAATTCCTGTGATATCCGTTGGAAAAGTAATAATTTAAAATGGTAAAAGTACACGCTATGGCACCTATGGCCACAGAAATGTCAAAATTTTATAGTTACAAACAACAAACAACCATAATGAATTGATTTTGTTAGGTACATCAACTCAGCTATGATCTGTCAACATTTTTTTGACAATTTAACATTATCATTGCAATGAATAATTTCTAGGTGTTCAAATTTTAAATTTTAACTAACAATTCTGTAAGTAAACTATTTATTTGATTATTTATTTTAATTTATTAATTATAAAAACAAATTAATTTATTACGCATTGTTTTAGGAATTATGAATCAAGATCAAAATTTATTTTTTGAGTTGAGTTGACTTTATATATTTGGAAAAAAAGTAGGACGAAGGGTTAATCAAGTGAGTAACATATTTAAAGGGATTTCCGAAACAATTAAATCATATAAAAATCATAACACTATTTTAAATGAAGTTAAATTCACCAGCGAGTCATATTGTGATATTTAATATATTTATACCCCTTCGCTAATATTGCAACTGGTTTAAATATGTTTATTTGTCGAATAAAAGGACTAAATTTACCTTTGTTTTCAGTCACGCAATTTAGTTGTTACGGAAAAAGAATCCTTTAAAATATCAATTTTTTAAATTGCTCTTTTTTTCCTTCATGATATCATTGAGGGTCGAATATTATTTTTTGAGATTTTTAAGTAAAAAATGTTGCGGCATATCCCTAGGTTATTTAAAAAGGACAATGAAAAGAAAACAACAAAAACATAAAAAAGGTCAGATAAGGGTAAACGGAAAATCGCTATACGATCTGTCTCGATTATAATTCTTTATTTATTTCACTCACTCGAAACATATATTATGGATAAGAGATATCAAAGTGGAAATCATTTAATAGCTTGTCACTTTAGCTTCACTTGGTTTTGTGGAATGTTAAAGTATGTATTTTGTTAAAAGAACTCAAGGTGGGCTATTGAAAACTTGGTAAAAATTATTTTAGTTTTTTTTCGTTTTATGATTAATTTAAAATTGTTAAAAAAGCTTAGCGTATCGAAAAATGTATTGCCTTAAATAGGCTGTTTTCGTTCTTGAAAATAATATAAATTTGTTGATTTTAAATGGAAATAAATGTAACGATTATGATTTAATTTTTTTTATACTCAATACCAATATTAGAAGGCAAAACTCTGATATCATTGACACCATGTACTAATAATGGAATGGTTGTTAGCCCCCATAAAATCCTTATGGGGCGCAGGTATTTTTATTATAAGTCAGCTACCATTCAGTTCACATAATAAATATAGTTACATTAAACAAAATAGAGTTGAACAATACGGTGGTATCTTGAAGGTTCTTAGTGCTGGTGTATATGTTATATTGCCGTCACAGTGATGGGTAGGTAAAAATAAATAATGGACATCTCTTACTTGAGTTCAACCAGGTGCTAAAGGTAGGCAGATATGAGCAAAGCCGAAGGGTATAATAGCCAACCCGAAGGAGCAACTTCCTCAAAAGTACGCTTAAGCGATGGCACACGCAAGCGATAAGTGTGCAGAAAGGTGCGGAAGTAGAGTAAGCTGTCCTCAAATTAGTCAAGCAGGTGCCAATGCCAGTGGTACAAGATTGAAATAATGCCGAAAAGCAGGTTAAGGATAAATAGCAGAAGAAAGTAGAGAGCAGGTAACTAGTTTTATTTTATATCATATCCGAACTCTTCAAAGATGATGAAAAGCAGGGATCCTGGCTCTGCATTTCATCTAAAAAAATTGTTGTAGTAAAATCTTTATTTTCTCACATTCAATGTGAATTCTGAAAGTATGTACACAACATTTTTTATATATTCAAACTCAAATAGCTTTTCTACGAAGGGCACACGTGCCCCCTGTTCTTGTTTGCTCCAACGACTTGAAGAATAGTTCGTATAGTTTCAAAAAACTTTTTGGCATCAATTCATTACAGGTTTACAGACAAATTATTACTTTTTTTTGTTTTTCGGAAGAAAAATCTTGGGACGTCCGTTATACGAATGTGATTTTGTGTATTAGTTCCTCGATTTAAATTTTCTGTAGCTTGAAGAATCGTATCTAATTTAAAAGGAATACGATGTACAATTTACGCGTCATATTCAAAGAAAATGAGAAAATTTAATTTTGCTTTTTTTGCTTTATGCTGTCTTCTATATCCTACATCAAATGAGTTTATCTCCGATGGCGCTTACATAAAGATATATCAAACTAGGGCAGCTTTGCTTGTCGTTTTTCAGTATGTAAAAAAAATGCAACCGTACTCTGCCGCAGTTTTGCACTGTGTGAATCCCAGGATTAAAAATCTCTCACTTTGTCTGTGGGTTCATATTACAGATCTATAAAGGGTGTTTCATTGCGAAGTGTCCATACATTACGCAGATACAACACAATTAGATAATTCCAAAAAATCTATATTTGTTGGGTGTAACCCCCTTCCTAACTGAGATACAGAGTGTTTTATTAATTTTGGTCATTTCTTTATCGACTCGTAATTTAGGAACCACGTGGTATCTTTTTTTCATATTTCACATAGGAACTTCCTTTGGTGTTCAAGCAATTAGAATATTTGTAAGAAAAAATCAAGGTCCGGATTAGAAAAAAATTGACAAATTTTTCCAGGTTCAACGGATTTTTAGAAGTTGCTCTACACATTTGGAGAGAGCACAAAAAACTGAATTCACAGACGTATTTTTTATTTTCCCGCAGATAATGTTATTACTAAAATTTAAAGTTGTACCGATTTTACGTTAATTTGTATCGTTAAGTTATTTTAATTTTACTTTTTATTTTACTAGCTCAGAATACTTACTTTTTTTTTAAAAATGATTTATTAATAATAAAAGAAAAAAAATTGAGCATATGAAACTTTTACTTTCAGGTGTGAGTTCCAGCTTTTCTAATAGACATTTAATGAAGTATTTGAAGGGTTAGAGGGCGCCAATAATTCTATTTTAATATTTTTCAAGCTAGTTTAGAATTATAAATATTCTAGATTTGATCAAAAATAATATAAATACAGAACTTTATCATCAATGCCAAATTAAGATATTTTAGAATGTTATCACACCGCAAGGAAATATTAAAGAAAACTTAAAGATAAAAAAATGATTTACTATTTATTAAAATTATTTGTTGAAATATAGTTTACAAAAGTTTTACAATTTACAAAAAAATACGAAATACCAAAATATAAAATGTAAGAATACAAGTGACCTCAAAATTTCTTAAAAACTAAATCAGTTGAAAAAAACCCAAATATAAAACTAACTAAGATTTACCGACATTTTCACAGTTTTTGGCCAACGCCGAAGAAAAGTCTACATCGACTTTTATATATCGGCAGCTACCAGGAATCGGGATCAATTCCAGGTTCTGGACTTTCGGCTGGTTTAGTAATTGAATGTTACTAAATTCCCAAAAATTAACAAGTGCAGTGGCCGACGCTGTGGATTTAGTTCAGAACAACAGATGAACTATCGAATGAGTGAAGAATGAACAATGAATGGATGGATGGACTGTGTGAAATCCACCTCAACTAAAGAAAAAATAATATAATAATAATAATAACTGCTATTTCTGAAGATCCCAACGATTTTATTCCTTTGACACCTGCTCATTTCCTTCTTGGGGACTCACTCAAACCTTTGCCACAAAGTGAAGCTGTCGAAGAAAAAATAAATCTTACATCTCGATATAAAAGACTTCAACAACTTACTGAGCAGTTTTGGAGAAGATGGACTAGAGTTTATCTTAGTCAACTTCAAAAACCAATAAGTGGAAGTCTGGAAGTGAAGTAAGAGAAGGCTCGTTTGTGGTCTTGAAGTAGTTAGGTTTTATATTTATGTATTGTTATTTTGTAAGCTCGGTCTTTCAAGGTGGCCGGCTATGTTTAATTGTAACCGGCCACCTTGAATTTTTTTTTATTATTATTAAACACCCATATAGGCATTTAGTATATTACAACCTGGTCAACAGTGACCAATGAGCAATTTAATGCTAACTTAATCTAATAGAGTTTGAAACTTAAAACTAAGGTATACTCATCAGCGTTCCTTAGGTTCTGTAGAATGGATTGCACTAAAAACACTAAACTAACTCAAAGGGCTTGATCCTTTTAAGTCTTCTTTTTAACCCAGTATTGTAAAGGAGCTGGATAGCCTCGACATTGACATCATGATGAAGTCTTTCTTCATGACTCTTGGCTAATTTCTTGATGGTCTGATCAACAGTGTCTATTTCCAGATCCCTATGGAGATCACTATGGAGAATGTATCAAGGGAACTATGTTCCTCAGTGCTTTGTTTTGAAATATTTGGATGATTGCTAAGTTGCTTGCTTTGGTGCATCTCCATAGTTGGATACCATAGGTCCACACAGGCTTAAGTATCCGCTTATAAATCATAAGCTTATTATGTAGAGACAGAGTGGAGTTTCTTCCAATTAGCCAGTACATTTTTCTATATTTCAGACCCAGTTCTTTTCTTTTTAACATGCATTGGCATCTAAAGTAATATACCTAAGTATTCTGACTGGAATATGATATATCCTTTTGTTTCTAAAGTTAATGTGGAGTGATTTAGTTTCATTAAGTTTAATTTTCTTTTCTACTGCTAGAATGGCAGTGTCGTCGGCGAAGGTGGATATGGTATTGTTTTCTAACTTTGTAATATCACATGTGTACAGTAAGTATAGGACAGGTCCTAGGACACTTCCTTGTGGTACTCCAGCCTTAATTTCTTTAAGATCGGAATAGGCTTCTTCTTGCCTAATTCTAAAGTTTGTTTTGGAAGGAAAAGCTTATGTATTAAGCCTTATCACACGCTTGTGCTACATCAAGAAACATAGTAGCACAAATATTTTTCTCTTCTAATGATTTCTCTATAATGTTGGTTATTCTGAACTTGGTCGATCGTCGAGTGCTTATTTCTAAATCCAAATTGGTGATCAGGTATAATTTCTCTTTCTTCGATAAGTGGTTTTAGTCTTTTAAGTAGGAGTTTCTCAAATAGTTTCGACATAACAGGCAGTAATGAGTTAGTAGCTTTCCAGAGTGAATATTCAGTACTACTGTCGTCTGTCAATTCTCTTAGGTAAATACTAATCGATTCTTCTTTAATTTGTTGTATTTCTCTTTTGAGTCTTTGGTTTGCTGCCATTTTCTTCTAAGCTTTCTTTTTTCAGAGATTAGTTCCTTTATTTCTCTAGAATACTTGTTTCCTACCGTCCTTCTATTAAAAGCAGGTGTAGTTTCCCAAGGTGCTTGTTGGATATTATCATTAAGCAATTTCACTTCGTCGTCTAGTTGTTGTTTATTTCTTAAAGGAACAGATAGATTAATTTTTTCTTCAAGAATGATTTTGAAGCTTTTTCTTCTTTAATAATGTTTTCACGAAGTGTTTAGATGATAGGGGAATGATCAGAATTCATGTTCCCTTGAAAATGATTACGTGAAATACCTTGTTAAGAACTTTACTGATTACATGTCTTAACTTTTTTAAGAATTTATTTTTCTTTGACATTACAAAAATTATTTTTTTATATTTCAAACAAATCACGTCTTTTTGTTTCCATGTTTATATGTCCGCCGTGGGCGTTTCATTAAAAGGGATTGAACATAAAACAATTAAACAGTACGGACTGTATGAAACACCCTGTATATACAAGCATTCACAAAAATGTGTAAAATTATCACATAGTATTTAATATGAGTGGCAGGTACATAGAATTACAGTTTATCTATTTTCAATTGCAGAAATAGAAAAACAATTCCCAGACTTGCCGACAAGTTGCTTTGATGTGCCGACAAGTTGCTTTGATTTGCATTGGCATTTGTTCTTCAATTGAAATTGAAAATAGATAAACTGTACAGTAAAAAACTATTTGATATTTGCATTTTTCTTACCCTTTTTTGGATCGAAACTCCCCTTCAACACAACTCTATCAAAACATGGTAAATAAAACCGTCAAATTAAATAAAAAAAAACGCGATAATATTCTTAACTCGAAAGTCCTTAAGTAGATTTATTTTGGTTGTAAATCATCGTCTAATTTTAAGACCGTGTCTCTTTTATATACGCATAAAATATGCTTTTGAAACTTAATATTTCCTTCGAAATTTCATAAGACAAGGATTCGCCCCTCGTCAGGTTGGCACTTTTCGCTTTGGCGGTCTCTTCGCAGGTTTAGAAAGTAAATGATACCGCCCTCCTGCTACCTGAGGATTTTCTTATCAAGTCTAAGTCAATTTATCCCGCCGAATATCCATATTAATGTAAGTAGCTTTCACTGGCGTAAATCGAGGTCGTACTTTCAACGCTAGAAGCTTTATAGGGAAAATGATATTTTCTAAAAACGGCTTATTACCGACAAATGCGTAATGACATGGTGTGGAGTCAGAACTTCAGGGAGCTCGATAACAGAAAAGGTTTTTCTGACTTAATTATATTTAGAAGTTTAGGTACAATATGATATCAAATCCGTATAATAATAATAAAGAACGCTTCCACTACAAGAGGTAAACTCAACAAATGGGACTCAACTTTTCTTACAAATCGGTTCTTCAAAGTCAGAGTTGGTCAAGAATTCTCCGAGGGGGGGATCTTTTGTTATTTACTTTTTTTCCAAGTTCATCAAGTATTGTACTGGTGCTTATTCCGCAGAATGGTGCAGAAATGGTTTTCAGACCCTTTTTTGCGAGTACGTCTGCAATTTCATTACCCTCCACTCCAGTGTGTCCTGGAACCCACAGGAGGGTAACAGTGTTGTTCTTGCCTAGTTCGTTTAGATTCTCTAGGCACTCTCCCAAACCATCTTGGAGTTGATTACGTGGTAGTTCAAGGCATTAATGGTTGCTTGGCTGTCTGACATGATGATCTCTTGTCTGCGAAAATTTCTTTCTATGTTGAACTGGACACATTTTCCGATGGCGTATATTTCAGCTTGGAAAATGCTCGGAGATTTGCCTAAACTTTCGGAATATTTGGTTCCAGGCCCATATACTCCTATTCCTGTTCCTTCTGTTGTTCTAGAACCGTCTATGTACCATTTAATGGCACTTCTCTTGAGTTTTGGGATGGTATCTTTGTCCCATTCGCTTTTCTTTCACAAAGCTAAACTTCTTTGTCATCTCATCTTGGGGCATGTCTCAGGTTTGGTGATTTTCAGGAAGGAGTCGAAACTTGCGTTTGGTTGATCCTTCTTTGGTCATTTTGTAGGTTGTCCTTATCGCTATACTCTCCACTACTATATGGATGGGTGTAAGGCTTAGAATTGCCTCCATGGCGGCCGTTGTCACGTTCTCATTGTACCTGTTATGCATACGCAGGCTAGTCTTTGGATTTTTGGTAGATTTACCTTTTTACTGGCCAGCTTAGTTCTCCTACCCCAGACTACTGCTCCATAAGTGATGGCCAGTCTCACTATTAACGTGTACATCCACTGCAGGATCTTTGGGTTACATCCCAAGTTAGCAATCATCTGAGTATAAAGAATGATCTAGATAACTAACAAAAATAGTGCTCGAACTGATCACTCCCGCTGAACGTTGATAAGTGTGTTGTGCTGAACGTCAGAAAAAAGAATTCTCAATTGCCATATTCTATCTATGGACAGACACTAAAAACAGTCTCATCGCATACTGATCTCGGTCTAATAGTGAACTCTAATCTAAAATGGAGTGATAATGTTTCCTATGTGTGTAAACGCGCGAATTCTAAATTGTTTCTAATTTAAAAAACTTTCTCCAAAGATTCTTACATACTGCAGACCTATCCTCGAATATGCTGGTCCTTCGTGGTATCCAGATTTAGCTAGCGATCGGGAATTGCTACAAAAAGTGCAAAGATGCGCAACTTGGCTCCCTTTTAGCCGCGTAAGACCCGCGTACGAAGAGAGATTAGCTATGGCGAATCTTAAAATGTTCCAAGAAAGACGTCTCCGCGGTGACCTAATCCTCTTGTTTCGGATCACCAAATACAATTTTGGCGAGCTTCAAGCTGCTTTCCCACTCAACACTAACGACCGTCTCCAAGGATACTCCTTCAAGCTGAAGAAGGAAACTTCTAGAACCCGCACCGGACAAAGCTTACTCAGTAACAAAGTTTTTGATGTTTGGAATAATCTCCCTAGCGAAAGGACCACATAATCTCCCTAGCGAAAGGACCACTCTAGAAGGAAGGAAGAGGAGTAGATATCCAAAAGTGGAGAGCTCAAACCCAAGATCCAATTATTTCACTAGAGGCAGGTTTACCTCCTGGACATAAACGACTTTTGCCGTTATAAATTGACTCCGAATAGGAATAACACAAATTTAAAACGATCCAAGATACTTCCAGTAGAACATAACGAACTGTGCTTCTGTAATGAAATTCAAACTCTCCAACACCTGCTGGCATACGTTGCCAACGGACAACCCTGCACGGAAAACGGCTTATTAATGGGAAACGATAATGCAGCTAATTCGGAATTGTCGAAAAGATATCGTATAATTCGGATTACAGTTGACAAGATCTCAGAGACAAATGACAGGATATCAGATGACAAATGACAGTATGTAATATGACAAATGACAGTATGTCAGATGACAAATGACAGTATGTCAGATGACAAATGACAGTATGTAATATGACAAATGACAGTATGTCAGATGACAAATGACTAAATATCCGGTGACATATGACAGGATATCAGATTACAGAAATAAAATTGGTAGATGGTGGCTCAAGTGACAAAACTGTTACGAATACTAACATTAGCACTCAATTTTGAATCAAAGTAATAAAATTATGTAAATAATATTGAAGGGAGGGTTGAAAAATGAAACGGCGTGTAAATATCGTAAAAAGAAAATGTTGACGTATTCATATTTCTTTAATAATCTGAAACAAAATCAGTTAGAATCCACTTAGCATAATCGCTATCCCGTAAATATTTAATTCTCGCCCAAGGGATATCTCCATTACATCCTTCAGGATACGTTTACGCATGAATTTTGCACGTAACTGGCGAATTTTTCAGACACGGTTCATTTGTATGGAAGAAAATGCGAATCGCTCTAATTTAGCCTGCGGAAAACACCGGAAAATCGGGAAAATCGGTACGAGTTTCTAAAGGTTTCTACGCACGTATAACGGAGCCACGAAGTAGAAAATCAATTCTACCTTTGTTTCCATAAAAAAAAACTTATTTTTATATATTTTATTGTTTGAATTTAAAATGTGAAAAAGTCACTGAAAGAATTTTTTTATGAGTTATTTCGAACAGAATTTTGGTATTTCGAAATAGCAATTTTCTATTTCTATGAAAGACGTGTCTCAATATGTCTGTCAACACATTCGCTAATAAATATAGGGAAGAAAGAAACGTTGCTTTCAGCACTTAAGAATAAAGCGTCGTTCAGACGGCGACACCAATGTAGCGACATTTACTACCACGGCAGTCTCAACAGCTCATGCCATGACACTTCAATCCGATGACATCTGGTGTTTCTTGCAACAAAACTTTTTCATATTGTGGCGCTGAGTGTCAAGTAACTGCCATTTTTTTACCTGCATTTTTGGTAACCTATATTATGTTGTTTTGTCTTGTAGCTTTTTTAGTTTTTTTAATTTTTTAACATTAAATGACTGCCAAGTTCGACATTTTAGATGTGCTTGAAAATCAACGATTTCCATGTTCATTGGACCATGCAAATCTAGAATATATAATATGTGGGCGTGAGAACACCTCATGATATTCAGGGCCATGACGACAAGTGTCTTGCAATATCGCACCACTGCCGGGACATTGGTATCGCCATATGAACGAGGCTTAAGTCAGGCTATACGTGCATGATTCTCGATAGATTATAACAATTTGATAATATTCCCTGAAGATGATGCATATTTTTTTAATTTGAAACCCCGAGAAAATTGCTCTTGATGATGAGGATGATTATTGAAAGGTCTCTGGATGGTTAGATTTCTGAATGCATCCTGTAGATGGCGTAGAAATTTTGTACGTTTAAGACAAAATTACGATACAAAAGAAATAAATAGAGAATTTTTTCCCTTCACCAGACTTATTCTAAAAACAGAAAAAGAAAAATACAGTAACGCTGACCCCAGTATTTTCTCTCGAATGAAATGATTGACTTGGCGATATCTTTTTAACAAAATGTCTGTGGCAAAAACGCAGCGAAAACAAAAGATAAACATCCTTGATTGAACACTGCAAAAGCATTTTAACCCATCTCAATACATCTATCAAATTCTGTCAATTATTGCCCCTTTTCCAGGATCGGGTTGGCCCAAATCGGTTGAAAAGTGAGTTGTTTGAGAAAAAACTTTTTCTTAACAATATTTAAATTGTGTATATAATTTTAAAAAAATGACAAGAAAGATGGCAAATAAATTAATATACTTTTTTAACATTCAAACTATAAAACAGCAAAATATGCCATATCTAAAATTATTTTGAGTTAATTTAAATTAGTCTAAAATCGAAACATAGATATTTTGCTTTGAAATAATTACAGCTTATGTAAAACACAAAAAAAAAACGTTTTCAATAAGTGAAACTGGTGTTTCTCAAAGACAACTTTTAAACGGATCAGTCAACAATATTAATCTGTCTTAACTTGTTGGACATAATTTAGCAACATGATGTTTCATGTTTATTCTTGTATATGTCTCAAATTTTTGTAAGGTGTCAATTATATATTCTGAAGTTCAGTCAGAAGTTATTCCTGCTATTAAATAACCAACGGAAGAAGATCAAATAAGAAATAGATAATTCTACTCTTGAAGAAGCTCCGAATGAATAAAATTCCAGAAAATGGAAAGAGGCGATGAAAGATGAATTTCAGGCATTGGTAAAATGGAAGCATGGACTTTAGTTGAAAAACTTGAAAACCGAAATATTATAGGATGCAAAGGGGTTTTAAGAACAAAATATAAAGCAGATGGAACCAAACAACATGGCATTATTCTGATAATGGCAGTATATGTTGACGATTTTATTTTTGTCACAAATGACGTTAACATGTGAAATTAAAGAAGATTTGTCTGCAAAATTTCAGAAAATGGATCTATTGCCTTGGCGTTGAGTTTAACCAAAGCAAAATTTTGAATTCTGTCGTCATGTTACAGAAGCAATATACCACAGATATCTTGAAGACATATACCACAGATATCTTGAAGTTTAATGTGATGTAAAGCAGTTTCTAACCCAATGCATGTCAACATTAAACTGACGAAAGATATGAACCTTAAAACTGATGGTGAAAGAATGGAAATGACGAAGGTATCATATCGACAAGCTATTGGGTCCCTATTATACTTACTACCACAAGACCTGACAGCGCACTCAGTCAATTCAATAATGATCCAAGTACAGCACATTGGTGTGCGGTGAAAAGACTTGAGATATTTAAAAGGAACTCAAGATTTCAATCTGATATTCCGAAATCATTGCATGGATATGGAAACTAAATGAACTAGGCCAGAACAACACTGTTACCCTCCTATGGGTTCCGGGACACACTGGAGTGGAGGGTAATGAAATCACAGGCGTACTCACAAAAAAGAGGCTGAAACACCATTTCTGGGACCTGAACCCTTCTGCGGAATAAGCACCAGTACAATACTTGATGAACTTGGAAAAGAAGTAAATAACAAAAGATCCCAATACTGGATGGGACTATAGGAATGAGGCAGACCAAGATACTACTGGGAAACTATAACCAGAAGGGATCAGACGACTGCATCAGCAAAAGTAGAAACAAGCTGAGAATACTAACGGCTATCTTAACACTGCCGGCTGAGAGGCCACCTAAAGAAACTCGGACTAGTAGACGAAGAAGAATGCAGATTGTGCGAGGAAGAGGAGGAAACCTTTATCCAAATTCTCTCAGAATGCATTACCCTGCAAAATCCAAGGGTACGATACCTGGCAGAATATCAAATAGAAGAGGGAGATCTACCTAACCTGAAGCCTACCGACATCCTGAACTTTTTGAAAGCAATAGGACTGGAGGAACTGCTCTAATCGTTGAGTCATCCTTAACGAATGGGCAGCAGAAGGGGGCACAATAGATGTTATAGGTCGACACTCCATCAACAGATCGATAGATAGATGTTGATACAGATGGAGGAGGAGATCTGATTGACAGACGATCTTACAGCGGCTTCATTTTTATTTTGTCTGATTCTCCAATTAGTTGGGAGGCAAGAAATCAAAAGTGTGTCGTTCTATCGAACACCGAAGATGAATATGTGGCTTTGTCGGAAGCAACCAAGGAAGTTGTTTACCTTCGAACCTTTTTACGTGAGCTAGAATTTCCTATAGAATTGAGATGAACCAACGGTACTCTACTGCGATAATCAGGGAGCACAAAACTTGATTCATAATCCTGTTTACCACTTTCGTACAAAGAAAATAGACATTCGCTACCATTATATTCGAGAAGCTTTCAATTAGAAGGAAATAGATGTTCTTTATATGCTAACGCAATACATGATTGCTGATATTTTCACAAAATCGCTTAGCAGCTAAACATTTGAAAACTTTAGGCATTATAAGACAATCGACGTTGAGAGGGGGTGTTGGACATAATTTAGTAACATAATATTTCATGTTTATTTATGAGTGTGTATCGAAATTTGGTTCAGTCAGAAGTTATTCCTGCTATACACCTTATCGTCGAAGTACCTTACACCTATCTGATAACCTGATAATCAGGTTGAAGTAATTTTAGCTCTGTTAACAGCTAGGTACCATCAAGTGAGAATATTTAAAATTTCTAGTACTGAATAATTGGTTCGTTTGTCCGCTTTCTCGGCACTAGGCAGAAGGAAGAAATTATAACTCTTCCTTTGGGCGAAGTGTGGTCATTTAAAATTGTTAAGCAGCTCTTAAGATGTCTACAAAGTTACTTCTGCATAAAAGAGATAGAGAAATGAGAGAAAAGGTAAAAAAGTTAAGTGAGCTTTCCTTGAGGTACAATAAATTTTCTTTTTTACTTTTAAATCTTACAACCTTCATATTGAAAACAAAATTGCTTGGCTTATATGCATCAAGAAAGTTTATTTTTATTTCCCCCAATTTCTGTATTCCACTTTTACACAAGCAAATGCCTGCCTGGGTCGAGGTTTTTACTTTTGGCACATTTTCAAACCCAATTTCACAAAGTAGGCCACTCGGTCGATTCTTTTATTATTTCGAGCCGGATCTGCCTGTTCTCCCCTCTCTTTCTCGCTCGTCTCACACTCAGCCAAACTTTCATTTCCTGACAGGGAGTGCGATTTCTATTTTTTTTTTCGTTCATTTTTTTTACGTTTCATCAACGAACGAACGCCTGTCGTTTTTTTCAATCAACAGAGTTCATCAGTATAAATTTGGGCTTGTCAAAATTAATTGAAAAAGTGATGTTCTGTTAAAGCAGATTATGATATACGTGTGTTTCGATAATTTCTTCTTTCCGACACGACATTATTTAAGTGAGAAATTATCTTCTTCGCCACAGTCGAAAGATATAAAATATTTATAATGTATACGTTTAACACAAAAAATAATTACCTACCTGGGAGGTCAATCGACTAAAATAAAAACAGTAAAAGGTTGTCCTCAAGGAGGAGTTTTATCACCTCTACTGTAGTTAACGATCTCCGAGCGAAGCTCAAAAGAGAAGGATTTCGTGCTCTGGACTATGCTGACGGTTTAGTTATAGTGGATAGAGGCAATCATGACGGTATTATTGCCGATCGTATGCAACGTGCCTTAAACCTTATAACCACTAGGTGTTCAAAGGAAGGGCTATCAGCTAAAATACATTTATTTCATTCACTAACAGAAGGAAATTAAATGTACAACCTCCGAACATGAATAGAATAACCCTCTCTTTCTCAGAAGAGGTTAAGTAACTAGGAGTCATCCTTGACAGGAGACTGACGGGAATGCACACCTCGCATATATTATCTCAAAACGAACAAGGGATATTTGAACGTGCCGCAAGCTTTTTGGGAAAACGTAGGATCCGAAACCAAAAATGATCTACTGGTCGTATCTAACGGTTGGTTTGGTGGAACAAAACAACGCAAAAATGGGCTATAATAGAGTTGCAAAAGGTGCAACGACTTGCCTGTATGGAAATCACGGGTGCAATGAGATCGTGCCCCAGCGCAGCCTTGGAGGTAATACTAGAATTTCCTCCAATACATCTACTTGAACAGGGGATCGCTCTGGAAAGTGCCTATAGACTAACACAGGCCATTGAAACCCGGCGACTTAAAGGGGCATCTTGAGATACTAAGGGATGGAGCAACCCAATCCATGAAGATGTCCACGGATTTTATGTCTGATCTCAGAGTAATCACATGAATTCTCACTGGACACTGCTTACTCAGATACCATCTCTGTAAAATGGGCAAAGGTACAGTGAAACATCCAGATTCTGCGATGATACAAATGAAATGGCGAAATACATTACCTGCAACTGCAGTGCAATTGTTCGCCAACGCCTTAAATACCTGGAACAGGTCTTCCTAGATCCTGATCAGGTTACAGACCTAGCTCCAAACATAGATGTAGGGTAAATACACAAAAGATCTATTTAGGTTGCAGTGTGGTAACGCCAATCGGACCAATCGACCTTCCTCGTAATCTACAAGTTCAGCTTGGAGGTTTTCCTAATGAATTCTTAACAGGTAAAAAGGGTCTGGTGCGCAAATTTCACCTAGGATTACAGGACCATTTCTAGTGGCCCCTTACGAGAGGTGCTATTGGGAACTAGAGTCTTGGAACCTGATTGATTATTCACTGGCGCCATATATTTGGCATTCTAATTAGTGTCTATAAAGTATAAGTGCAAAAGTGTACTATATAAGTATCATATAAGTCCATATTTGAGATGACAAAAATGTTTTTAAAATTATGAAGAAATATATTTCTCCTAAATCCGTATTGTAAGGATAGCATACACTGTTATTAGTTTTCGCACGAAATTATAGATTCCAAGAAGTAAAGTAATTTAAAAAACGCCAACATGGTTCGTTGTTATTTTGCTTTGATTATTGTACAATGTTTTAATCTTTAACTCGTAATTTTTATACGTAAGACCTTATAAAATTCCACGCTCTGTATATGCGAATAAATCAAATTTAGCATCAAAACAAATAATGTCTTTTGTATTTTTATTGTTTTCTCTTTTGACCGTTGTGAGTTTCAAAAAATTACCAAGACAGTAAATATAATGTGATTCGATTTGGTCCAAACGAAAGAAAACCAAATTTCCAATATCGAGCAATGCGATCAGTGGCGTCCTTCTTAAAAACAATTAAGTTGTATGCGTTGTTCAAATAATTTCTCACAAAGATCTAATTGTAACAACACCAAAAATAAAACTAAATGTTAAAACAAGTGATCAATCTAAAATTCCAACAAAAAGGACAGGTTATATGAAGGATATATCAAAATTCCAAAAAATAGAAAATAGAATATTGTGAACGCATGAGTAGGTAGGTAGTAAATGAGAGAGCACTGCCACCTGATAAAACCGGTTATGATAATAAAGAAATAATTTTCAAGAGTATTGACCTTATGATTTTGACTACTATCGGTCATGAGGGGCAGTTAAATAAATAAGGAACACCTGTCAACTGTCAATTACTTTAAGTAATAAAAAATAAACTCTTCCATGTCTTAGTCACTACACTGTAAAAAATAATCAGTGATTTTACGTTAAATTACGGTTGTAACTTGTAACATATTTTAACCTTAATTTTACTACATTTAATTGTATTTCTTCATAAACTTGCCGAAAAATTACACATTACAAACGAAAATTACATTAACATTCTGGATTTTTACAGTAAATAAACCGGAATATGACATTAGTTTATTACCTGTGTAAAATCACCACTAAATTTCGCAAAAGTAGGTTTATCGTTATTGATTTTAACTTTATCATTTGAGTAAATTTACAAAATATTTCAGGTAAGTAATAGAAAAATTATGTATTTATACTACATTTTTATCGTATTTATAATGCAATTCTAATGTAAAATTACACAATGCTATATGTAGTTTTTAGTAAATGTTCTCTGAGTTTTTCAGTAATGTTTTGTTATTATTTATGAATGGAAATAACAATTTAAGTACATATATATTTTTATTTAAAACCTTTATAAAAAATATTAAACAAATCCGTATTATAATATAATATATAAGTATATCAAACAAACAAATAATAGTTTTATATACCTATTGGTAAATTAATTAATTCTATATCTACAGGGTTTCCAATACATACTTAAATTTATTTAAAGAAAAGGTTAATTCTATACATAAGTTAACTTAAAAACTAGGAGACTCTGTAGGTATGAGACTAAATATCTATAATACACATTGTACATGGTGGTCAAATAATATATGACAAATTGAATAAATATATTTTATTTTTACCCTATTTCAAATTACCTGAATTAATATGGCGATTAGTATTGTCAACAATATCAGAGGACATTGGTGTGAGAGGTGGGGAAGATTCGCGGTTAACAAATGAGGTACAATCACTGTCACTTTTTGTTTTCCCTAGTGTAGCTGGAAGTACATTTTTCGTTGCTGTTCGTAGAATTTCTTTTCCTATATTCTGACTGAGATTCTGTGTCAAATTCATTTCCTACACACTTTTGACAGAAACTTGCATTACTTTCTAAAGATTCGTATTTGTTACATGTCAGAATTTCCAATTTGGCATCAGCATCATTATAACCTTAGATCACATATGCTTCGCTAGATACGGCATCCTATAGTGTTTGTTTGGTTCTAGAGGAGTAAAGACGAGAGGGGGTGAAGGGGCAATAGCGTACCATGATACAGTGGCGTACCATTCGGAATATTTTGGTACAGTGTAATATATTATCATATTTATACAACATATATTTCATTTTCTAAGGATTGAGTGACTGTAGGCTACAGTAAAATGGGAATTAATGTGAATCGAAAATAAATGAAATAGCATGCATACGAAAATTGTTTGGAATGGGAATAATCTGAGAGGTTGAATACCATCGTCTTGCGCTTCTGTAAATATTTTTTTATAGCAAATTAAAAATCCCATTGATTATAAACTCGTTAATATAGAAAAAACAAAATGAAAAGTTGGTAGGTATATTAATACAAAAGATACCTACGTCAAAAATGAACCTTCATATATAGATTAGGTTGAGTAATAAATGAAAAATTTACTGATGAACATGGTTTATTTTAATAAAACATAAATTGACATACACTAGATAGATATTTAAACAATTCATTTACATGTATACATAATTTATGTTTAGTTCTTATTTTCACTTCCTGTCCTATCCAACAACACGCCTATGGAATACATACCGATGACAGCACCTTTCTCAAATTTGATGTTGTACACTTAACAAGGCTTTGGCATTTTGTTGAGAAATGCGACAACTGTTCTCTAAACTAATTGTACCTAGCAAAAACTTTCAAAAAACTATAAAAATACACAAGATTGGCACAATAATTCCCAAAAAACAGAATATCTGACATCTGTCAAAATTTACGATATGAGCGGGTATCGTCGAAATTTGAAATCGACCAATCAGTGGGATGGTACTCTAACTCCCTCTTGTACATCACAACAAATAACCTGAATACCGTATCTAGCGTAGCATATATGATCTAAGATTATAACTCTAAAAATATGCTTATTATAGGCTCGATGCAGACGGGCGAGTTCTATCGCGAAGTTCGCTGCGAGCTCGCCGCGAACTTTTCTCGCGCGGGGTAGCGGACCAAAGAAACAAATGGTGCGATTCACACGTAGGAGAGCTCGCAGCGAACTCGCCGTGTGCACGCTACTAGCCGCCGACGCTCGCCAGGGACTGCTACTTCGCCGCGATCTCGCGGCGAGAATTCCTCGCCGGCGATTAAGCAGTACCTGTAGAGACATTGGGGAGTTCACACGTCTCGCCGGCCGCTTGTGCTCGCATCTAGAAATTAATCAGTGGTGGTTCGTACTCAGGGCTGCCAGATCGTATAATTGGATACAAAACGTGTATAATTTGGTAATCTTATGTATCCTATTTGTATAATGGATCGTCTTGTATAATTGGATACAAAACTGATAACTCATGCAAGTTTTATTTAACGTTTTTTTAACCTAAATTCTTTCTAATAGTTATAGTACAAGTTATGGTAAGTAAAGTACGCCACTGCAACACGTTTTGATGCATCCATGTTTGAAGTCGACAACGTACTGATGATTCATAGTTGCGATCTTCGAGAAAAGCTTCGCCCGTGTGCATAGTGGGACGACGAGCTCGCGGCGAGAACGCTGCGTACTCGTCGCGAATCTACTCGCCCGTCTGCATCGAGCCTATGGCTATGAATCATCAGTACGTTGTCGACTTCAAACATGGATGCATCAAGACGTGTTGCAGTGACGTACTTTACTTACCATAACTTGTACTATAACTATTAGAAAGAATTTAGGTTAAAAAAACGTTAAATAAAACTTGCATCAGTTATCAGTTTTGTATCCAATTATACAAGACGATCCATTATACAAATAGGATACATAAGATTACCAAATTATACACGTTTTGTCCAATTATACGATCTGGAAGCCCTGAGTACGAACGACCACTGATTAATTTCTAGATGCGAGCACAAGCGGCCGGCGAGACGTGTGAACTCCCTAATGACTCTACAGGTACTGCTTAACCGCCGGCGAGGAATTCTCGCCGCGAGATCGCGGCGAAGTAGCAGTCCCTGGCGAGCGTCGGCGGCTGCTAGTAGCGTGCACACGGCGAGTTCGCTGCGAGCTCTCCTACGTGTGAATCGCACCATTTGTTTCTTTGGTCCGCTACCCCGCGCGAGAAAAGTTCGCGGCGAGCTCGCAGCGAACTTCGCGATAGAACTGGCCCGTCTGCATCGAGCCTAAACCAATTTTAGAAGTATGTCAAAAAAATCATGTGGTACTCAAATCAATCTTTAGTACGTTTTTTTTATTATAAATCACAACTAACACCATTCCTGCTGTTTAAACAACTGTCGCTTTCTTTAAGCGCCCCTAGAAGCACAAAATTTTTGTAAAATCAATTAGATTAATTAAAAACTGTTTGCGCTTGGGTTGTCGAAGAGAACGAAAAAATGGCCACAAGCTAGTGGTACAGAGTGAACTGACGTCACTTATATTCCCATGACCAAGATAGTTCACGCTCCTTGGCTGATAATATTGTGAGCTTTCGGAAAACGAAATATGGAAATGGTAAAATTACCAGATTTACCAAAAAATTACAATAATTTACGTGTAATATTCCACCATTAGTTGGTGATTTTACTTATTTCACCGTAATTATACATAATACGGTAGGATATTTAAGTAAAAATGCACTATTTTATTAAAATAACCTTAAATACAACGTACTTTATTTTATAACGTAAAAATTATGGTTTTTTTTAGACAAGTTTAATGTAATTTTCACCTTATTTTTTTCTGTGTAGTGTATAACACCTTGTTCCTTCTAGAAAAATCCCTAAAATTTTTCTTAACTTAAAAATATCGAACCCACCCGCCCATGTAGAAATTCGGTGACTTTGTTTGTTTGCCTGTTCTGGAACGAAATAAGTTTTGAACCGTCATTTCAGAAGTTCGGTAGTTTACCTGAGCTGAAGATACGTACTCACTTACTCTGTTAGCTTGTAGAAATGTCTACAGTTTAGTCGAGTTCACTCCAAGTTTGCGATCTCGCCCCCATTGTTTGAATTTATTTACTCCTTTATTTGGATGTTTCGACGGCTGGACGTTGGAGCGCAGCCAGTAAATCGAATCAAAAGTTTTTGGTAAAACGACAATGATCGTAATGCTGCAGATGATATTTGTGAGAATATCGGTATGTTTGTTGTCGTAACCTCGTAAATTTTTACTATCCATGAATTTGGAATTTTTTTCTGGTTTGCAGCTGTGCGAATTTTGACCCGGAAGCTCTAACGTGAAATTTTCCATTCTTGCTTTGAATGGTTTTGAACTTAAAAAATTAGAGCAAATACGACAAAAGGCTTCACATCTTTCATACTAGGTTTCATGCCGTTTATAGAAAGAGCGAGTGCTCAGTGGCTTCTGTGGGTCTGAGATTTTCTTTTTCTTTGCAATCGCAATATAATAGGAACTTTATAGTCGTTTTGACCTGTCTGCTTCCTACTGATGAGGCACAACGATGTCGAAACCGTTCTAGGAATGACGGCTCCTTGAATAGCAAAATCAAAGAGTTGGATTGTGCTATTGTATAGCTTCCGACAAGCGTCTGGACCGTTGTAATTCAATGCCTGTGGGGGCATCAGAAGTTGTGAAATCTGATTCGTCACCAGAGCTTCCCATCGATTCATTTAAACCATACTTATCGCGTGAATTATCAGAAGAAAGCAACAGTTGCAAGGCTTCTGGTGACGAACTTTTTCCTTTTTTCAGATACTTCCTGCCCATACTCGATATGTATGGATCTGAAGTTAAAAGGAGTCGATTGAAAATGTCTAGATACCTTCAACATTATCATCCATTAAACCGGTTTGAAATCGGCAGCGTGGAACACACAATTTATCATTTACCGCGAGACGAATATTTTGGAGCACAAAATCACTTCGAACCTCCCTCAAGAAAGGTTGGGTTCAGTGTGTCGTCAGCTGAATACCTGAAGACTACAAACCGGTTTTAGTGTGGCATGGGGTGCAGGGACATCTATTGTATGCAATACAAATTATGAAAGTCGAAAATGAAAGTGTGAATTTTTGACATGAACCAGATATGCCAGATTTTTAAATCCGGCCCTGTAAATTGAATCAAATTCTGGTATTTACTATACTGAAATACAGTGTGTGTCGTTATTTTTTATTTTAAAGATTTCTTTATAATTACTAAACATTATTATACAGTAAGATATTTCATTATCGCCAACTTTCAATTTGACTTTAAAACGAATCTTTAATTAAAAATGTAAGCTTGCCTAACGACAGAGATAGGTGTCGCGAGACAAGATAGAGACCACCGACAGTAGGGGTAGCTCTCCCGATGTAAGCGACCGAGACCAGTAAACCGGTGCCTTTGCGACACGTGTCTCTGTCGTTGGTCGTGGTTACCATTGAATGCGTAGTTCTCAGTTAAGTAAATGTCATATTTGTCATTCTTTGCTTTCATAACTTTTCTTTGAGTAACTGCTTACTAAATTTTAATATTCATATTTCAAATTCAAGTAGTAATATACTTATTGTAATCTCAATTTTTTTTTTATATTCATTAACTATTACTTTTTCTTTCTATATTGAATTTTATTTATCTCTTGCTTTCAGCCAATAAGTATTTGTAGTTATATTTGATCTAACTACGTGGCGCCCAAATTTATATTGTTTCTCTTTAAAATCTTTTTAATTAATGACTGTGCCATCAGCTTACTGGTTAAATTCTAATAGAATCCACGGCCCATGCCTTTAATTTACAGTGTCTGAGCTAGGCTGGAAAGTTACGTAAACGTTTGTTTTATATTTCTCTTACGTAATTGTAAATGTAACATATTTGGCGCCCAATCTGGGTTGCACAATTTAACGTTACACAATTTGCATGATATTTTTTGCATCAAAAAAATGTTTTCACACATTTCTCCGTACCAGCTTGGTAAATAAAAATACACTCACATCTACTATTTTCATTATCAAGTTGACAAATACAAAAAAACCGAAAATACCTATCAATGATATAACAGAATTAAAAATAAACGTATCTACGTGCATTTCAGTTCGAATTTGAAATTCAGGTCCACATTCCGCAATAATCAGGACTATAATTAAAAATTCTTATACGGGTTTTTTTCAATATTGAACTAGAAATATTTGATTACATTTCCACAATCCAAAATGTTTTCTATAAAAATGGCAGCTTTCCAAATTTTCACCTATAACTCTCGTATATTTATTAGTTTTGAAAATAAATCCAAAAAATAATCTAAAAGGTTCAAATCTGGCCAGCTCGTAGGACGAGGAAATTCTTTTTAAAATCTAATATCTAGAACTGCTACAAAATTTCATGCAATTTCGGACAATTATTGATAAATCATTTTCTTTCTTGTAACATGGTAGATCTCTCATTTACTCTTGTAGTCATTTGGCAAGTTGACGTCAAATTTTCCCATGTTACTTTTTCTCTACGGCCACTACTGAATGTAGTTATCCTGAAACAACTTATCTATAATAACAGAAGAGAAACATTCTCGCTCTTGACATTGGAAGAAAATTCTGAAACACTTGTCTCTTATGTATTTTATACGTATATCATTCTTACTCTAGTGTCAGAATGCTTATTCTGTAACACCTATAGCTGTAATGAGTTTCATGTTTGACAGTTCTACGCGACGTGTTATTTATTTAGTTTGAATTTGCTTGGACAAAGATAAGCTGCGTTTTTTGAAGTTTCATTTTACTATATTCAATTCCTACTTTCTGTGGCCGTGGAGAAAGTACAGTCTGTTACTTTGTTGGAATGAAAATTCGACACTTGTGGTTCCTCCACTCAAATCGAATTCTCATTCCAACCTTGTTACAGACTATACTATTCATGTTTTGAATTTCTCCCCTAGAGATAAAACTGCTTTTGTTGAGAACTCGTTCGTTACTTTCTGAATGTTTTCTAAATATTTTAACTATCTAAGGGTGCCCATTCACGATCGCTCCAACGTAGTGGAGCGATGACGTAGTTTGGAACGACTGGAGTGTTGGAACGATTGGATTGATGCGTGGGCCATTCACAACCACTCCATCAATCCATCATTCCAATTTGCATATGTTTATAGGTTAGGTGCACATTCTGTCATTTATTTATATAGGATTATAGGTTAAGTGCACATTTTTCATTTATCTGTTTATTTTATATAAAAATGGATGATAAGTTGTTGTTGTATACAGCAATTTGTTTAAGTTTGAAGAAACGAAAAATAAAAGTCTTCAAATTTTAAAAATAAACGGATACTTACAGATTTTCAAAAATATACGTTTGTTCTTTTATTAGTCATACAACTTATTACCAAGTAAATTTTATGCCAAGGCCCATCACTAACGATTCAGGAAAAGAATTTATTTGCCTTATGATCGGTTTAATCCAGACCGACGTTGACAACTGTGACAGTATCAGAAAAAACATGTTCGGTTGCACTCGGTAATACTCAGAAGCTCCGCCTTTCACTCCATCGTTCCAACAATCCAAATTGCACATTCACGGTGAGTTGGCGTGATAGAGTTTTGGATTGGCGCGTTGAATTTCTGGTCGGATGGAATTCCGTTTGGGTCATAAAAATCTGTTCAATCCATTCGCTTTTGTTCACGGTTACTTTGTGGAGTGTTTGGCGTGGAACGATGGATTGGAACCATCGTGAATGGGCACCTTAAGCGCATTTTTGGAATTTGATTTATTAAATTCGAAAGCTTAACTAAAATGCCGAAAGGCAGAGACCGGTCTGTGGATGTCGAATCGAAGAAATTAAATTCCTAACTCGTTTGCTTATATTTATACAATTTAAATAATTTTTTTCTGTTCATTTTGTCTCAAATTTATCAGAATTTCAGAATTACGAATAAAAAAGAAAAATCGAGAACGCGGGCGGGCAACTAGCCAGCAAGCCCAGAAACCAAAACAAGCGAGTACGCAAAGTTAAGAAAATTAATTGTTCGAAAACTTAAAGTTTTCCCTAAGTAAGAACAGACCTTGTACTTCCTCTCTCTGAAAAGGAACGAGAAAGACTCGATCTCGAGCTCCTGTTTTGTTTAGGAATCAGTGGATTTCCTCCTTTCTTGCGGTAATAAAATCTTGAAAAGTTAGCATAATTGGGAAAATTTTCTCATTAAAAGCCGGACTCTTGTAAAAACAAATCGACGACTGAAAAATAAATTTCAAATAGTGGCTCCCTCTTTGAATTCCCTTTTGAAAACAACTTCGGGTAGCGGTGAGGGATACGATTTGTTTGGATTTGACCACTTACGGGATATTTGTTTTCCTCCTAAAATCCTGACTCGGGAGGGAATTTGTAGTTACACTTTCGTTACGAATTATTCAATAAATGTGTTTTTTTGACATTATCCCATTTTTGTTAGCTGTTATTCCGTACCATTTCTAGCCACTTTAACGCCATGTCAATTCGTAATATTTACTCGCTAGATTCTCATATTTTATTGCCTAAAAAATCATGTTTTTGCAGCCGTCTCGAAAATAAAATTTTCAGTATGATTTATTAAATCGACAGTACCACTTTACACAAATGGTACCAAAAGTAGCTATTTTCGGGACGATTTTTTTCACTTTCGAAGCAATTTCTTTACTTTCGGGATGATTCTTGTTACTTTCGGGACGATTTTGAGTATCTACCTAGGCGGCTTTGCAATAACATGAACTTTGTATTTTATTATGACATGTAACATTGGTAGGAAATCAGTAGTGACAGTGATGCTGAAATGATTACACATGAGATTAGTGAATTTGCTAAAGCGGCTACTAATGAATTATTCACAAAGGTAATATAATTAAATCTAATTCCTCTTCTTCCTTGTGATTATTTTCTTTTATTTTAGGTTGAATTAATAATTTTATTGGTTTTTGGATCCATTTAAAGATAGTCTAGATAGTCTAGTAGGGAAGCTCGTAATGCGAAACGAAGGAATTTGCAGATGTGCGTCAATAAAAGGAAATCGAGCTCTGCTTCATTAAAATTGGAAGAATACTACGCAATGGTTATATAAGTTTTTATTGTTTTTAATTTTCAAATAACTAGTTATTTTTGTTGTACCTTTTTTTATTGAAGCACGAATTTAGAAGTGTCACTTTAGGAGGAAACATCAATCATCACGGATTTTACGGGATACAGGAATTATTCAGGAAACTAGCAGGATAGGACCATGGATATCAATTATCAGGATATTTTATTTCATATTCATCTTGGATAAAATCTTCAACTATGGTACCTAAGCAAAACTTCTAATTGCTGGTACAAGTTTTCAATTCTTTACATAACCTTTTACTTTTTAGATCAACTTCAATTGTTTTTTTAATTTGATACGACGATGTGTATCGTACACAGATTTTTATCAAAAAGCCCCGAAACTTCGGTGAGTTTGGTTTTATTAAACTTACATTTTATAGCCTACTCTGTTAAAAATCAACGAAATTTCACATAATTACTTAAACTAAAAGAATTTTTTATATAAATTTAATTAAAAAAGAGCACTTTTCATATAATTAATATTTAACTTCGATTATTATTAATTCCATAGGATGACTTTAAACTTTCAATATTATTGATTTTTAAAATGTAAGAAAATTTACTTAATGAGTCCTTTCTTTATGAATTTATACAACTATTATAAAGAATGCATTAGTTTTTTCCATTTTTAATAGGATCTTCCACCTGAAAGTCTTTTATTTTTGATTTATCCTGAAACCTAATTTTGAGGTTATATTTAAATGTTATTTTTTAAATAGCAATAAATGAAACAAACTTCTTGGCATATTTTGTGGCTCAGTCTTATCTATCGATATCTTACTTTAATTTTATTAACTTATTTTCATTCCAAACTTGTGCTAAATGTGTTAAAATTGCATGAAAAGTTCTCTTATGGAACTTCCCATGTTAAATTTGATATCCTTAATTTATAGAAATACTTGTCTTTAAAATGTTTTAACTCTATGTATAATGTTATACTTTATTCTTAATTTGACCTAGCTTCAGTTTTCAGAGCTATAAATTTAACCAATTTGAAAAATTTTTGTTTCATTTTTATATTTGGTTCTTGTAGATTTCTTAGCAAACTATTGATGTACGATCCTACTTTACAAAATTTGATACCATTACAACATATATTATGAGATTCTTTTTTTCAGTGTGCCACTTCTGTTAATATCCTTAATAATATTAATATAAGTAATTGTCATAATTGTGTATTCATAAATAATATTCATACGTCCATCCATCGATATACTTTTTAACATACAAAACGGCTACAGAAAAAATATTGTACCTACGTAACACGATCCAAAAGTGATATTTTACGGGACTCGGAGGATTGCAGGACTCATCCCGTAAAATATCACTTTCTGTACTTGTTACGCAAATAACTATTATGAGGTTTACCCTCCAGTTAATTTTTGAATAACGTCCTAATTTGTCACTTATTTCTCTAAATTAAAAGATCAAAAAGTATATAAATTACAAATTGTTGCTTTACGCTTGCACATATTTATCAGGCATTTATCAACTTGTCGCCAACGCTGTCCGCAAGACATTGAAGCTTATCCTTCTTCCTTGTACCCGTTGAATTCAACTTCTCTTTCTAGCATATTGAATTCCGTACACTTGTAGGGGTGTCCGTATTGGAAGACTACTTAAAAAGATATTCATTTAACCGTTCTATCTAACTATCTATTTGTGATGGGGGTGTCGATACACTGCGACCTATAAGATCTATTGTGCCCCTACTGCTGCCCAATCGTTAATGATGTCTAAACGATTAGAGCAGTTCCTCCAGTCCTATTGCTTTCAAAAAGTTCAGGATGTCGGTAGGCTTCAGGTTAGGTAGATCTGAGAGAATGTGGATAGAGGGAAGGTGTGATATACCACAGGTATATCGAGCACCCCGTATAGTGTATAATTATTATTGTTATGTTAATGTTAGGTTATTGCTATTGTATTTGTTATCAAGACATCGACTTGTGCGACAAGGACGATCCTTGACCGTATGTGAACCAGGTAGATGATCTTGACTAGAGGTCAATACATGTATATATATATACCAAATTATTGTAGGCGTTAGATTAGATATAGATTAGATATCAGATAGATATAGCGATATAACTAGATATACCTATAAGTCTTGTATCCAGTATTAGGGGTTAATCCCCAAATTATAATTGTTGTTTTTACAAAGAGTTTTACTTCCCTACGACATCAGTACATGGCACATGTCACCAGATGTCACATCTTCCTCGCAGAACCTGCATTCTTCTTTGTCTACTAATCCGATTTTCTTTAGGTGGCCTCTCAGCCGGCAATGCCCTGTTAGGATAGTATTCTGAGCTTATTTCATTTAACCGTTAATGTAACCTTTACCTATTTTTATTTCTTATATTATCATTAATGAAGCAAAAATAGCCTCAGAGATACTCATATGTATTTATCAACTCATACCTCACACCTGTATCAAAGCGTTAAACTTTAAATCCGGCTAGTAAAAGATTTAAAATATTATCCTACATTCGGGAAGTAACGGACGAGTTATCAACCAAAAGCAGTTTTATCTCTAGGGGAGAAATCCAAAACATGAAAATAATTTTCCTCGCATAAACCGAGTCATAAAATGTGAGGGCTGATTCTGATACATAAGTCGGCTCTCATATAATAACATAGATTTCCCACTAGATTTATGCAGGTCGAGTAGTAAAGCCCTTCCAACACTGTATCATAGACTGATAATGATGATATATTACCTAAAGGGACGCAATTTGAATTGTCTGGTTATATAGTAAAATAATTATTTAATTAGAAAACAAGTAACATAAACCAAATTTCGATTTTTGGAAATTAAAAATATAAGAACTGCTTTAATAAGAGCATTTTAAACCAAATCGGATAACTGCTGTTAAATAACCCCAAAAAATATTAGAAAAGTGTTATTGGAAGGCTTTTACTTGCCACTAAGAAAATTATGCCTTACGAATGACGCCGTTTATCGGAGTTTTTTAATGTGGTATGCTCCACAACCCTTAGAAACGGCCTCTTAGGGGCACAGGTAACTTCAGATGGAGATACGGTATTTTCCAGGGGTCTTGTTTAGGTTCATTACAGTATTTACGAAGTTAATTGGGCAGATTGTGACAAAAGTATGTTGGACAAACTGGTAGATTCTTGATTATTTGTTTTATAGAACATATGGCTCGTTTCAAATATGTTAAAACTGAGAAATATTGGTGTAGCCCGATATATTTTGATTACAAATTGATTGATTGATCTTCTGGAACAAGGTTCATGAGTAATTAATTCGGGCGATACAAAAAGGGGCTAAAGTCAAAGTAGTCAATTTTAGTTGGCGGATTCACCACATTTTTACATATTCTTTAAAGAAATATCTTCAAGAGGATCTTTCACAAACGACCGTTGGCCCAAGTTGCATAGGTAGTCCTGCTAAGTCAGCTGGAAGCTTAAGAGTAACATTAGAAAAAGTAATAGGCGAAAATTGCACAACTTGTCAAATGGCGACAAAACTAAATATGAGATATACCATGTTACAAGAAAGAAAATGATTTATCAATAATTGTCCGAACTTGCATGAATTTTTCGTAGCAGTTCTAGTTATTGGGCTTTAAAGACAATTTCCTTGTCCTATGAGCTGGCCCGATTTGAATCCTTTAGATTATTTTTTGGGATTTATTTTTAAAACTCATAAATATATGAGAGTTATAGGTGAAAATTTAGAGAGCTGCAATTTTTATAGAAAGCATTTTGAATTGTGGAAATTTAATTAAATATTTCTAGTTCACTATTGAAAAAACCGTATAAGAATTTTTAATTATAGTCCTGATTATTCCGGAATGTGAACCTGAATTTCAAATTTGAGCTGAAACGCACGAAGATACATTTATTTTTAATTCTGTTATTTCATTGATAGGTATTTTCAGTTTTTTGTGTATTTATCAACTTGATAATGAAAATAATGGATGTGTTTGCATTTTTGTTTACCAAGCCGTACGGAGAGATGTATGAAAACAGTTTTTTTAATGCAAAAAAAATCATATTCTTTAAAAAAAAATAATTGGAAAAAGCATTTTTTTAGTTGGGGGGAGGGATATTTCAAAGTATTAACTGCGGAATTCACTGGAATCCATTAGCTTAACCATTTTTTAGTTTCAATTAGCTATTGTATGGTATAGGATTTTTTGGTATAAATGTTGAACACCTATTGCATTATTTTTGCTATTATAAAAGGATTTTACAATAAAACTATGTAAAGACTGTTGAAAAAATAATATATAATACAAAATAAAAAATAAAACTTCCTTATTTCAACAGCTATTCTATGCGCCAACACCCTACGTTGCCAAGTTTTATAAAACTTCAAACATTCTCCAACAAATACAGCAATTTGATATGGCGAAACAAAATCAACAGAGTGACTTGTTTTATTACAATTATTTTTAAATATTTGTTTATGGACATTTTATGTAAATTAATTTTTGAATTATTACACATTATAAAGTGTATTTGTGGCTTTATTTTTAAAAAATAATTAATTTCTGATTTATATAAACACTATTTTGAAAATAGAAATGGTATCGAATGAATGCTGTAAAAAAATGATTATTTGAAAACATAAGATTTATTAAACAGGGACCATGCAAATATTTTTTAATTATTCGAGAAGAAAACGTAAATAATTTTATATACCTCCTTACAGGTAAATATCGTATGCACAACTTAATTTAAATATTAAATAAAATACTACTTAATTTAAATGTTTTTAAATAAAACATTTTCTTCGTTTTTGTTGGGATTACCAACATCTTCAACACACTCTAAAACACTGTTGTTTGGATATTTGACCACTACTTGAACTTAAATACCAAATAACTCTGCAAATGTGGCAGGACATACCTACTATCCCCGCGGAAGAAAATGTCCAGAAATTATTTAAAATTTAAATTAAGTTTTACATACAATATTATTGTTATTTTTCAATTTACCCCTGTAGGTAGGTATATAAAATTATTTACATTTTATTCTAGAATAATTAAAGAATATTTTCAAGGTGAGAATGAACTTTGTCAGTTTTTTGTTGAGAGTATGGAAATAAATAGTATTAATAATATACTTATCAGTACCCTCTGTACATAAAAATCGGCACGTGACATCCTATACCAAGATAATATTGAATTGTTTGTATTATTTTTTTTATAATATTTTTCGTTTAATTTGTGTTTTTCAAATTAATAATTTTTATGGGTACCCCTGTAGATAAAAAATCAGCACATGACCTCCGACACAGCCGCCCAAGATCAAATTAAATTGCTTTTATCGCTTTTTTAAAGAAAATACCAACCTTTATAGTATTTTTCATAAAATTCGTGTTTTTCAATATACCCCATACCCGCCACTGTATCTTGGAAACTAGTCATAGGATATCTTTGAGCGGAAGGTCGATATCTACAATATATTAAAATTTTATCAAATTCGTACATTGTTGGAAATCCCATTAAAAGTGTGCCTCCTCCTTGAGAAAACAAAAAAAATAAAAACTAATGGCTTCCTGAGAAAGCTTATAGCCTCCTCTTTGAAATTTTTTTTTGCTCAAGAGAAAAGTACCTTTATTTTTGAAGTAAGAAAAAAGTTATTAAAAAACTTGTTTATAATGACACTTTACGTCAACATGCCAATTTTGAACAAGATATTCCGACTTAAAGAAAATTTTCATTTTTAACATTTTTTGATACACCCTTGTAACTGACAATTTTCAATTCATTGAAAAAGCTTAAAAGGAACGAAAAGACAAGAATTACATACCAATTTTTGTTGTTTTTGTTAATATTGTTCGTTGCAAATTCTACCTGCTTTGGATCTTTCGCTTGTAACAACTGAACAGAAATATTATATTGCACCAGATGTGTCGATAGGCGGAGTCAATAACATAAACAAAGAATACCTAAATGCCCAGTTTCAAAGGGCTCGTCACATTTTAATTATAACACAAAAACAAAAAGTTGCGGCAGACTGCCGCTGGCGCGCCCGCTCGAGGGTTAAATAACAGTACAAATTTTGTTTTCGAAATTGTGAACTTTAGAGCAGCAAAGATTTTTTTTTCGTTTTTTACACCCGGCCCTAGTTTCAACGACATCACATTTTATGAGAGGTCAAAGTCTCTGATAATTGGGCTACAACAATACTCCACGCAAACCACACGAAATAAAAAATTTGCACATATTTTTTACAAAAAACCAATTGGCAAATCGAAATAAACGAAAAATAAATGGTTTTAGCCTAAAACGAACTTTTCCGCACAAAATAGTAGTTTATGATGCAAGGACAAGAAGTGTTACTTTTTCGGACGATTGGAGTCCGAAAAAGAAACTTCTCGTCCGTCATACAATATTTTCTACATAGTTCTAATTATAGCTTTGTAGTTTGCCAATGTCAATGGAGCTTGTGTTAGAAAGTGTAGTAGAATTTCTAAAAAAAAAACGCGTTTCATTGCATTTGTATAGTGTAAGAAGTACTAAAATAAATAAAATATACACAATAGTTTTCGAAGCAAAATAGCATTTATAAACACAAAGTTTTGAGTTGTGATAAAGTAAATCAGTGTTATTAGAACTTTTTCAGTTAATTTGAAGGATGCGAATAGCTGCTCGGTTCTGTCAGTATAATATAGACTACACTAAAAAGAAATAGAACAAACCAGTGTAAGAAGTGTGAAAATTCGAACAAAAATTATAACTATTTTGACATTTTAACATAACCTACAAATATCACTTGGTTTTGTTTTTTAAAAACACACAGCAAGTAAATATGTTATTCCGATACTAAAATACACCAAATATTATTGAACACAACTATTAATTTAAAGCTAAAAGAAAAAGGTAAGCCAAATGCCTATATTTTACTTTACGGACAGTTCACAGTTTACCGTCCGAAAAAGTACGAAAAAAGTCCTAGGCCGAAAAGTCCTTCTTCTTGTTATTGTGTACTGTATCGAATTTCACGTTTTTTGACATATTCGAATAAAAAAAATTTTCTCTATGATATTGTGGACGGCGGAAAAGTAAAATTATTAATTTTTATTAAATATTTCGAGCAACTCAAACTGGACACCCATTCATTTATTTTCATCTATATCAATCATTTTAAAACATTTAATATAAATTCAACAAATCCTGCATTTAAAGCCAAACGAAATCTGTGTCATGAACAGAAATTGTTTAATTTTTCATTTTTATCATTGTGACTTTTTATAGCACAAATGATTGAAGGTTTTATGAATTGACGAACATTTTGCTCATCAGTTGCAGCTTTACGCATTAAATGTTTTATATTTAATATTATTTTTGCTGTTTAATTTGTGTCTATTTTGAAGCTGATTTTCGAAAAGCATCTTGTGAAAAATGAGTTGATTATTACTAAAACTTTGCCAGAAATTATTTTGGCAAATTAACAAAAAAAAACGGAAATTAAATACGATTAACTTTTGTCCATTAAGAGTGTTTAAAAAAATGTTTTAGAAAACTATGCACACAAACATATGGACTTTATTTTACAGTCCGAGTTATTTGATTCGAAATATTGAAAGTTTAATTCAATATCTTCCTAGAAGCCTCAGTAGGGACTTCATTAAAGAGGCGCGCAGAAATCAAATCTCAAAAAGTTTAATAAGTAATAATGTGCCAAAAAAAATCGTCAGAAGAAGAACATTTTCTATTATTGGATTTTCTAATTCTGAAACCAATTTAACGGATCCAATTGTAAACTGATCTGGCACTTTACATGCACGAATGATTTTATGTGTATTTTGAATAAATATTTTAAAAAATAATAAGGAATGTCACCTTTGTTTTACAGTCAACAAGCTTTTTATTCTCCCCAAGGGAGAGGATCGCAATAGGCTTTCCCCGCCTCTTCAGCCGACGGTGGCTTATACAGGGTGTAGAACTGCGCAGTTTGAGGAGGAGAGAGTTAAGCATACGTACCGTTTCCACATCTTTAAATGTAGGTAACAAAACTGTGTGGAAAGTTTTGAATGAACAACAATTGTATCCTTATAAGTATATCCAAGTTCAGGCCCTAAAACCAACAGATTATCCTGAAAGAGTGGCATTTGCCAAGTGATTCAGGCAAAAATGTTTAGAAGATAGACAATTTACCGATTTTTTTTTTCATTTATACTCATCAGCGTTCCTTAGGTTCTGTAGAATGGATTTCACTAAAGTTTAACATGCCCATACAAGCACTGCTTTTGCACTAACAACAGTAAACTAACTCACAGGGCTTGATCCTCTTAAGTATTCTTTCTAATCCAGTACTGTCAAGGAGCTGGATAGCCTCGACATTAACATGATGATCAAGTCTTTCTCATGACTCTTGGCTAATTCCTTTATGGTCTGGTCAACAGTGTCCATTTCCAGATCCCTGTGGAGGTCACTATTGCGAATGTACCAAGAGGCATCTACTATGTTCCTCAGTGCTTTGTTTTGAAGTCTTTGGATGATTGATAAGTTGCTTGCTTTGGTGCATCCCCATAGTTGGATACCATTAGTTCATACAGGCTTAAGTATCTGCTTATAAAGCATAAGCTTATTATGTAGAGTCCAAGTTCTTCTCTTTTCTTTTTAAAATGCACTTTCCATCGGAGTTTGGCATCTAATGTAATACCTAAGTATTTTGCTGTGTTTGAATATGGAATCAGGTTATTGTTAATTCTAACTGGAATATGATCTATCCTTTTATTTGTAAAGTTAATGTGAAGTGATTTAGTTTCATTAAGTTTAATTTTCCATCTCTTCGTCCAGTTATAGATACGGTGGAATACGGTTTGCAGCTTGTGGGTTGCTTTTTCATTTCTCTTTCCTACTGCTAGAATGGCAGTGTCATCGGCGAAGTTGGCTATGTGTACAGTAAGTATTGGACAGGTCCTACGACACTTCCTTGTGGTACTCCAGCCTTAATTTATTTAAGATTGGAATAGGCTTCTTCTTGCCTAATTCTAAAGTATCTTTCCGATATATATGAATAGAAGATATCTGTATATTGTTTTGGAAGAAAAAGCTTGAGCTTATGTATTAAACCTTCGTGCCAAACCTTAACAAACGCTTGTGCTACATCAAGAAAGATAGTAGCAAATGTTTTTCTCTTCTAATGATTTGTCTATAATGTTGGTTATTCTATCAACTTGGTCGATCGTCGAGTGCTTATTTCTAAATTCAAATTGGTGATTAGGGATAGTTATCAAATAAAAACATTTAACTTTAACTTAACCTAATCAGGTTAGACCCCTCATTCCTTATACCTACAGGCAGACGTTGTAAGTGTCAATTGGAAACACTTTGTATCTGAGAGGATGTTACTCACCCAGCATGCTGTAGTGGGAATCGAACCCAGGTCCTTTCGAATGCTAGGCAGATGCGTTGCTACAGATTCAGGTCTTATATATAAACGACGAAGTGATACGAGCGTGTTCTAATTGAGTTATTGAATAGTATTAAATGATAGAGAGAGATGTCAAGAGTTTACAGATATTTTAAGTCTGCTGAGATCAAGTCAGGACCATTGCTTTCACTATCACTACTAACCAAAGTAAGACAAGATGAACTATAACTATAACTATAAATTTTTGCTTTTTGTAAATGTGACGAAAGAAATAGAATTCTGAAACCGCTTCTAAAGTGTAAAACATTTGCGTTTGCATCCATGGTTAAGATCTGACAGAGGTGTAACAATAAAACAAGAGAAAAGTCATCTACGTTAATAGGAAGAACTCTCAATGGAAACGGGACTTGTCTCGCAAAATATACAGCAAGTTGAAAGTTTGTCCTGTCGTCATTTCTCAGTTCGTTTTCTCGAAATTACTTGCGAAACTGTTTTCCTGAGAAAATATCTCTCAGCATCTTAAAACTATAAGTCGAGAGGCGGCTGCCACAAGTGGGGCGGCGAACAGGCGTTTTCGTTATTAATAATTTATTTTCAATTTGATAAATACTATAAAAATAATTTTGTGACAAATATTTCTTTAATAATATTTATAATATTTTGACAATATTTACAAAACGAGTAATATTTCATATCTATGTTCGTAGTCTTTACCCCTTTAAAAAGTCATCATGTGCCAGAAATTGAAAAGTAAGTTGGAAAAACTATGGAAAATGGTAAAAAGATGTAAAAAAATTCAATTTTCCTGTTCCTGTTTTCCCAAACGGAACTCATATTTTAAAAATAATAATAAAAAATGGATAGATACTGAAAAGTTGAGGCATCTAGTGTAAAATTAAAACATCTCTTTGTTTTATAAAAGATAAATCCAAATTTTAAGGAATTTTATAACGAGTATAAGAAAATGCATTCAAATTTATTGGTTTCAAAAAAGAAGCAATATTATCAAGAATATATTATCAACTCAGATAATACTGCCAAGAAATCGTGGAACGTTATATCAGAAATGACAAACAAGCAAAGGTCCAAAAAACGATTGATATTAAAAAAGACAGTAACAGACTTTAATAATTGTTTTTATTAACGCACCATTAAAATTAGTTGATCAAGTAGATCAATCAAGTAAAATAAAGGAACTGTTTGAAAAATATTCGAATAAAAAATCAATGTTATTAATACCATTTGGAGAAATTTATTACATAATTAGAAAAATAAAAAATAAAAATCTTCATGGGTATACGAGGTGCCCAGTTTTATTATAAAAAAATATTTCGAGGATTTCCTAACTCCGCTGATATATTTAGTTATTATACATGGCATTCGAATGCGGTACATTTCCAAACTACTTACAGGTAAAGTGTTGCCATTATTTAAATTCGAATATGTGTAGTTTCAAATATAAGTAGGTTAGTGAGCTGTGCTTTGCCATTTCCTTGACAACGTCAGGTTGCAACGGCAATATTTATTTATCCAACATATGACAGTTATGACTGCATTATTAATGCCATTTTAGACAAGTAAACTATCAAATAACACACTAGTGTGTTATAATTCATAACTCACGTTCATATTTAAAGTAGTATTCCATTTATTTATTACTATTACAAGCAGAATTCACATTGATATTGAAATTAAAGGAAAACACTAACGGTTTATTCGAATTTGAAGTCATTGTAAAATTTGTTGGTTCATTGGAACCAGTCGCTCCCATATCGGTACAGCTGCTGATAGTGCTGGAAGACGCCGACGCATTAGAACCTTGTAATTTTTCTGCAATTTGTATTTTGTTGTGCACCGATTCTTCTAGGTATCCTTCTGCTACGGTCGAAGAGTTTCATCCTCCGTGACGCTTCAAATTAGTCATGTTAGCCCATGCATTGGCCTTCTCAGGCAGTGACCGGTGTAGAGCGCTGGTTCCTTCAATTTCAAAAACATTGCAATTGTTGAAGGTATCTTCGACAACGTATTTATTCCCACACACTGGCTGGTACACCTCCCATTTTTGTAAAAAACAAAAAAGCGGCTAGAACTAGTATTTTTGGTCTCAAAGATATGTATTTTTTACACAAATTGATCGGGTTGACTGGAAATTCTTCTTCAAGTATGGTGAAACTTCTCGATTTCTTGGTTTTAGTGTCTGGCAAAACTACGTGAAAATATTTACCTTTGTCTTGAATGTTTTCTATTTTCAAATTGACCAATTCATCGCATCTACAAGCACCGCTTATCCCCATTATCAAAGCCACTTTCTTCAACAGGTACTCGTTGTCGGGACCTGCGTTCAAAAACTTCTCTATTTCAGGTCGTTCTAATATCTTGGACTTCTTTGGTTTGTATCCCTGTGATTTGCTTTTCAAAAAGCTCGTTATATTTTGCCATATGACTTATTTTCAACATAACACACTAGTACCATAAATAACTATTATCTGCTGTCAAACACAATTGTCGCGTAGAATTGAATATAATTTAAATAATAATGAGTGATTCTGAAACTGGTAGTTTACCTTCTGATTTGGAAGAAATATCGTGGACTCCCTTTTGCCGGAAAAATCACGGAGTGTATATGAAATAGCGTTTAATCGGTACGAAGAATGGTGTTCTACTAAGAAAATCAAGAATATCACTGCTTACTTTGAATGTTTATCTAAGGAAAGAAAACCATCTTCTCTCTGGTCGTATTATTCGATGATAAGAAGTATTTTATTAACAAGAAAAAACGTCGATATTAGTAAGTACCTACAGCTGGTTGCATTACTAAAACGTAAATCAGAAGGTTACAGAGCTAAAAAATCCAAAATCTTTACTAAACAAGATGTCACAAAGTTTTTAACGGAAGCGTCAGATGATACATATTGTCAGTCCCATAATGAATTCATTATGTCATCAAAATTGAGTGACATAACGTTGTCATTATGACATGCCATCAGATAAGAGTTAAAAGCTCTTCTTTTCTGGAAAAAACTTCTAAATAATTATTTTAATAGTCGAGATTCTTTTTTAAACACTAATAAAACAGATCTCGATAGGCATAATAGGCAGAATATTTTGGATGATTTTAACGTGGATGTGGGTAATTCCAGTCTTGTTAATATGCATGAAAGTGTTCGTTTTCTTGGAATTCATAATGATGAATTTCTTAACAGGAAGTATCATTGTAGTAAATTTGTGGGAAAAATATCTTTTTATTAATTTGCAAGAGATGCTGCATTCTCATCAACTTGTTATTGTGTACTTACTTTGCTCAAGTCGACTCTCGGATTAGATACGGAGTGTGTCTCTGGGGTAACTCTACGCATGCTTCAAATGTTTCATTGCACAAAACCGAGTAATGCCACAGTTTGAACGGATTGAACTAAAAAGTTCTGCAAATATTAATATATTTAGAAAACATTTGAAAATTTTTCTTCCGGCAAATTTTTTTCATTTAATAGCTGAATTTTTATATTTCTAATGTTTTAATCCGTTTAGAATTATAGCTTGTTTATATTTAGTGTTTTTTCTCTTTTACAATCGTGATTGTCTTATGGGAAATAAAGAATTATTATTAGGTGCCTCCCATATGCCAGAAATGGAAAACTAAATTGGAAAAAAATTTGGAAAAATTATGGAAAATGTTGAAAAAGTGAAATCAAGTCCTAAAGTCGATAAGCATATTGTTTATTTAAAAATTTTTACATAATATTTTTCTCTTAAATAAGTCAAAGTATTAAGTATATGTAAACAATTATTTTTCCGATAGGAAAATCTTTCCAGAGACGCCCATGTCCATCACCGAACCTCTTCTTGCTGATAAACATTTTCTTGGTATTTTACTTCATATGTAAATAGCTCCGGGGAAAAACAGCCCATCAAAACTTTGTTTTTCGTTAAAGCTGATAAATGACAAAAATGCCGCGAGATGAAGACATTGTAGAATTTTACTTCGGAAGTTATATCGTTATTTGCTAAGGGAGTTCGTTTTATTACTAACGGGAAATATGCTTCAGAAGTTCGTTAGGTGGGTAACTCCGAAAAATTACAGTGCGATTTTTGCTAAACTAAAAATTCCGGAACTTTATAAATATCAGTACTTTCTAAATTCGAGTCAGTCAATTATTCCTGCTGGCGTTAAAACAAACTTCTCATTTTTGATTGATTCATCACTAAACAGATTCAGATGTACTGGTTAATCAGTAACTTTTGTCCGACTGGGGTTTTCTGTGATATCCTGCATGATAAACTTTATAAATACGGAATTATGAGTATTTCCCCTACCTGGATTATGTCATATTTAAATAACAGTCAACAGTCAGATCTGACGACAATGAACATGGGTGTGCCTCAGGGCTCAGTACTGGGGCCACTTATGTTAATCATTTATATTAACGAGATATAACTCTTAATACAAAATGGATCTATTACCATGTTTGCAGATGATGCTACAGTCCTATTTTCATGAAATTAATCTTAGTCTAAATAATATATAGGAATGTCTTGCTCAAATTTCTTTACTGTGTAATCCTTCCTAAACAACTTATATTCAATTTCGCAAAATAGACAAAGAAATTAAGATTAACAATTATCATATTATTGTACTAAATTCTTGGGGTGGGTCATTCCATAAAAGTGGGACAATTGACCAAAGACATTTACAAAATATAGTATGACATTCTTATGACTTAACAGTAAGTTTAATATGATTATTTGTATCTACCTACTCCACTATGATGATAAGCAGAAATCATAGATTGGGTTTTCACGAATTTTGAGTGATTTTAGGTTTTACTGGACATCGGAGTTGACTCACTGCCTATGGTGTTGACGGTTTTATAAATAATGAATAAGATCAAATCAAATGTTCTTAATAATGTTTGGTATTTAATAAAACATATAAGATCAAACTAAGTCTCAAAAATTCTAATATAAACAATAAACAAATTATTCAAAATCACTTCAAACACATATTCAGTTTGTATTTCTTCGGCAATGAGTTGAAAATATGATGGTGTTGATGGCTATGGTGTGGACCAAAATATACTTCAAGCTTAATTTTTACGGTGTTGATGGCTATGGTTTTCACCAAAATACACTTCAAGCTTAAATTTACTGTTTAATATCGTCACTATTAACAATAGGTAAAAAAAAAATTAACGAAGAAAATAGATTAACGCAAAGTTCGATAATAAACATACGCCTGCCTTAACGTCACTAATACACAGCACAAAACAAAAAAAACAAGTAGCCTACCTCCTTGACACCTTACGCTCAACTAACGAGATTGTAACTCTTCGAATGTAAATTCAATCGCATCATGACTCCCACTACTTTACTCCATTTTGCGACATCATCCTTGAGAACGGTGTTGATGCCAAACTTGTAGGACACTTATTAATGTGTCATAAAAATAGAGAATTAATCAAAAAATCTCAATGGGCATAACCAGCTACTACAATTCAACGCGTTTTCGAATGTTTACAACATTATGGTTATATTTGGACTATCTGTCGGGTTAAAATATTTAGATATAAATAAAAAATAGGCAGGTGGACACCCTACGGTGTTGACGTTTTAGCTGTAAATGTGGCAAAAACACTAATAATATTATATTTCAAGGTGTTTTTACTTAAGAAGTATATAGAACAGTTTAATATGTCTAGATAAAACGTGTTATGAGGCAAGTGATAAACTATTTTCACGTGAAAAAATCGACAGGACACAGATCGTCCCGTTTTTATGGAATGACCCGGGTACATATAGATAGTACCCTTGAATTATGTCCATATACATCAGATGAATTTTACCACTATGATTTCTTGTAGTCGCAAAGTTAATGTATAAGTTTTGAATGTGTAGATTTTACTTATTATGTCAAACTTCTTCAAAAGCATATATGATTTACAAAAAATCCATTCGACCCCAAAACAGATCCTTGCGATCCCCGGATTTAAATAATTCAAAAGGAAAAAGACTTCGGTAATTTACGTTCATAAATAAAAGTATATTAACCACTTAACAAGAATAAAACGTAGTCGTGTTCCTGGAAAATGTTCCTTAATTCAATAGAAGCCGTAAAAATCCTGACTGGGCGGCTCGTTTTCGGGAATTATGAATAATTTAAATTTTGTACAGATTCTGCCATTAAAACCGAACCCTCAACTATGCTTGGATTTAATAAAAGGTCGACCGGAAATAGGCCAATCCGATCGAAGATTTTAAGAGATACTTGTCAAAAAAACAAATGACAGATATTTATTGTTTACTAACAGGGATTAAAGATAGAAGAACGGAAGGTAGACCAAGGAATATATGGAACGAACAAGCAGGAGCTATTTTTAAAAAACGAGACATAAAATGGACCGTCTGACAGAATTTATGCACAGGCCTGGATTGTAATTTGAGATACGAGGACAAGCAAATGTAACGCGTGAGAAGTGAGAAATTGCATTTCTGCTCGGGTTACACACTATATTTTTTCTACGACCACACTTTTGGCTAAAAATAAAATTGTGCTTAGGCTTATTTTCAAACAGGTACGTTGTTTGGTTGGGCAACTAGGCCCCGTAGTGTTGGCGAGAGATCCCGACAGCAAGGGCGTCAGTGTTTTTTGTTAGGAATATACGAGAACTGTTTGATAAATGAGTGACTTTTTGAAAAAAAAAATTTTTTCGGCGAATAAGCGTTTTATTTCTCAACATAATCTCCTTTTAGCTCGATACATTTAGTCCAGCGTTTTTCCAATTTTTTTATTCCTTCCAAATAATAGGTTTTCTCAAGGCCCTCAAAATGGGCGTTTGTTTCCGTGATTACCTCTTCATTCGACCCAAATCTCTTATCACCCAGCCATTTCTTCAGGTTTGGGAATAGGAAATAGTAGCCCAATTCATGGAATTTTGCCATCGTGAGTACACACGTGTGCACTCGTGTATTGTCCTGATGGAACAGCACTTTTTTCTTCAACAAATGCGGTCGTTTTTGCAAAAACTGTTGCCATGACCTTGTTGGCCGACAGACCCTTCTTGGCCTTCTTTGGTGCACGTTCACCCGTTTTGATTGTTCCTTGGTCTGTGGTGTGTTGTGGTGGATCCATGTTTCGTCCACGGTTACGAAACGGTACAAAAACTCGTTCGCATTGCGGCAGAACATCGCCAAACGCCCCTTTGAAATGGTCACACGGTTGCGCTTATGGTCCAGTGTGAGCAATCGCGGCACCCATCTCGCGGATAGTTTTTTCATGCCCAAATATTCATGTAAAATGTGATGTACCCGCTCAGTTGAGATGCCTACAGCCTCAGCCAACTCACGCACTTTCATTCTCCTATCATCCTCTATCATTCCATCGATTTTATCGACGATTTCTGGTGTAAGGACCTCTTTTGGGCGACCTGAACGTTCGGCGTCACTTGTACTGGTACGACAACAACGGAACTCAGTAAACCACTTCTTAACCATTGAAATTGATGGTGCGGAGTTCCCATAGTATTTATCAAGCCTTTCCTTGGGTTCAGTGATGGTTCTTTTGAACAAAAAATAATGCTTAATGGCTGTCAAACACAAACTAAATGACCCAGCTTGCTCAAAATTTAACAGTAGTCTATTCATAGATGGCGTTGACGATAGCTATGTTGCATTTAAAGTTACTGCGCGGGAAATTCAAAAAGTCACTGACTTGTCAAACAGACTCGTATATGAAATTATGCTTTGCGACATTGAAATTTTCCGGCTAGCTTATGTTTGTAGCACTCTTAAGATGGTTAAAAGTTCAAAAAACTCAAATGTCAATGTAGTATATACTTTCGTAATAACTCTAACTCATTGAAAATTAAAAAAGTAATTAAAAAAATGATTAATATAATAAACTAAAAAATAATTCCTAAAATAAATATTAAAAATTAATGTTTAAATAGCCATTTACTTAAAAATTCATTACATCACTAGAGATTTAATGAAAATATGACTTTTCAACCGTCAAAAATATATAATTTTTCTATTAAAAATTCAAAACTAAATAAACAATAATTTATAAAATTATTCAGAAAATAATTCAGAAGATAATTCAGAAAATGATTCAGAATATAAGTAATTCAGATAATAATTGAGAACAAATTTTAAAATAATTAAAATGATAAATGAGAAAATAATTAAAAAAATGATTAAAAAAATTGAGAAAATAGTTGAAAAGGTAGATGAAAAATAAATAAAATTATAATTTTAAAAAAATTGAAGAAATAATTGACGAAATAATTGAAAAAATAATAGACAAAATAATTAAGAAAATAACTAGGACGATCATAGAGAAAATAATTTAGAAGATAATTAAAAAAAAAGTCAGAAAATAACTAGAAGATAATTTTAAATATAATTCATAAAATGATTCAGAACATAATTCATACAATAATTGAGAAAATAATACGGTAATAATTGAAAAACTAATTGTTAGGGTGATTGAAACAATAATTAAGAAAATAATCGAGAAAATAATTTTAAAAATAATTGAAACGATAATTGAGACAATAATTGAAAAAATAATTGAAAAAAATAATTGAAAAAATAGTTGAAAAAGTAATTGAAAAATAAATAAGATAATAATTTAAAAAAAAATTAAAATAATTGAAATGATTGACAAATTGAGAAAATAATTGAAAAACTAATTGAGAAAATAATTGAAACCAGTTGTAGCATTGCCATAGACCGAACAAATTTAGTGGCGTCTGTGAGTCGGAAGGACATGGACCAAAATTTACCCGTATCGAGAGTACCTCCCCATATTCGAGCATGCTGAACACGATGGCAGTATCAGAATTTCTCTTTTCGCCAGCCGAACCCCCTAAAACGGCCAAAAACTACCCCCTAAAGGGGTTAAACGGGCAGCGCATCATTTCCCTTTAAAAAAACGTCTTTCCCCTCTTTTTCGAGGATGTTGAGCACGGTGGTAATGTTGAACCCTCACCAATCCCTCTAAAGGCCAAAACTCATCTCTGAAAGGGATGCCCATTTTGCCGCTAATAGAAAAAAATTCGTCCCTTTGGGGGCTAAATTTTGACCTGTGGATGGGTTGGTGGGGGGTCGGAAGTGATATTGAACACCACCATCATGTTCAGCATCCTAATAAATGTTTTGGCGAAAAGAGAAATTCTGATACCGCCACAGTCCACTCACTTTTACCAAAATCGTCATTCACTATGTGTCTACTTTAAATTCAATATCATTTTAAACTTCAAAATTTTCATATTTTGGACCCCATTTTGAAGGTGTTCTCGAAGAGGTACGGAGGAGCACATCAAACCCCAAGCTTACTTTTTGATGCTCTATCAAAATCGAAGTTAGAATTTTAAAATTCATAGACACAAAGAATCAACACACACATACACACACACACAGATCGAATTCAGATACCGGACAATTTGTTCGGTGAAAATAATACAGGTAAGAATTGAAAAAATAATTGAAAGGGTAATTGAAACAATAATTAAGAAAATAATCGAGAAAATAATTTTAAAAATAATTGAAATGATAATTGACAAAATAATGGAAAAAATAATAGACAAAATAATAGACAAAATAATTAAGAAAATAAATAAGACAATAATTGAGAAAATAATTACAAGACAATTTAAAAGACAATTCATCAATTATCTATGAGAAAATGGGATATTGAGCTTCATCATGCAAAAACAAACTTTCGTTTTACCAAATTCGGTAAAATCCCCGTGATCGTGCTAAAAGGGAAAGTAGGCAGACAAATAAAAGGGAAAGCAATAAATTTTTTTCTTACAAAGGCCCTCGTAATGGAGACGAAAAAGAGAAGCGACCAACCCAGCAGGCTTTGGATACGGTTTTCGGTCTCGACGCGGTCGTTTTCAGCCCTACTTTGACTTTGACCAGCCGACCGAATGCTTCTGCCCTTCTGCCCTACATACAGCCCTTGTCAACGACAATGTTCAAAATTTCCACTCTTAAATTTCCGAATAAAGTCATTAATTTTCCATCTCAACCTCGAAAGCCCTCGACCAAGAGGAGATCACTCTTTCGGCTCATTTTATTTTTGTTGGTTGAATGCTTCGTTATTTTTACATCGGAGAAAGTCACATATTAAAATACGATCGGTACTTTTCCGGGGATGGATAATTTGAAGTTAGTAGAACTATTTTTTATCTCATAGATTTGTAAAATTTCAAAAAAGATTGCGTATATAACTCGAATTTTAAAATTTCTACACCCTGTATCTCTGAAACTAAACAGTTCATCTTCCAATACCAAATTTTATCAATTCACCAGAGATCTGAGGTGTATTGCGTTGCCGGTTGAATAACGAAAACACAACATAGTAGAGACTGAAGGGCTTACTTGAAACCTCCTTCAGTTTTCCCTTTCGACTTTCTACTGTTTTTGAACTGCTTAAACATATTTTAAGGCAACCCAAATCAGCTTTTGAACAAATTTAAAGCAGCCCAAATCAGCTTCTGAATAGGATACATCAACTTTTCAGGCGATATAAAACAGCTTTTAAAGAAGTCTCGGATATGTTAAATCGGATTTTTAAAAGGTCTGTTTTCAGCTTTATACGTGAATAGTCGGAAAAGTATTAAACCATTTCTATAGTTCATAGTGGCTTGGTACTTCAAATGCTCTTCTCTCTGGATATTAAAACCACTTTTAATTTTAACGTTTCGACTTTTTATTCTAAAATCAAAATCAAAAATTGATATTACAAAAGATATAATTTATAATAGAATTTATTATAGAAACAGATCATTGGATAATCTCACAAAATATGACAACAACATAGGACAGAGAAATAGATTTTGAAATTTAATATGTCAAAATCTGTTGCCAACATATTTTTGTGATGTTTCTGGTAACGAATTTTAAAAAAGGACAGCGCATTTGCATATTATCAAATACTATTAAACGAGCAATGTTTGTATGTATGTATGTATGTATGTATGTCAGTGGCGTAGCCAGGAATTTTTTTCGGAGGGGGCCCACTATTTCTCGTAGATAATACTTACTATAAATACTTTTTTCAGCAGGGATGGGGTAAATATACAGGGTGACCCAGGGTTAAACCGTCAAACGTTCAGAATCGGTTTTTCAGGAAAAAATAAGATTTTTTATTCCCATAATCCTGGGTCCTAACTTGTTTTGATTTTAGAACAAAAGAGTTTTCTATGAATTGCTCAAAAAACAATTTGGTTGATTTTGATAAAACTTGGCACGCTTATTTGCGGCAATAATTTAAATATTATTAGAATTAAATTATTATTTCCAGTGACGTTCCACAAGGTAATTTAATTGATAGTGGGACAAATCATTGTACGCTTCTGTTTTTTTGTATGTTCGTTACTTTTCTTGGATTAAACAGTTGAACACACAAATTTTTTGCTTCTTCAATTTTATTCGTATCTCGCTTAGTTTTTGAGAAAAAAATTAAAATCTTATTTTTTTCCTGAAAACCAGATCCTGAACGTTTAACGTTTAACTCTGGGTCACCCTGTATACAATGTAGGCTATTTAAATACATCATTTTATTTAACAAAAATTTGTTAATTTTTTTTAATTGGGGTTAGCCATATGTGAGTAGTAGGTAATGAGGTTAGGAAGAAAAACAATTTGTTAATTATTAAGATAAGATTAAAAGACAACTAATTATTAATATAAGATTGAACTTTGAATGAGCATTATTCAAAGGCAATTCTGCGAGTTTGTCTGACATCAAAGCTAGGCCTGTTAATCAATTGATAGATGTATTATTCCGAAAATATGATTTCAGTCTTTTCATCGTTGAGAAACTTCATTCAGTTCGTTCTACAGAGGCAGTGGTAACGGGTAAAACGGCTAAAATTTCGAATAGCGTAAAAATATTCGGAAACAAACAAGGATCTGCTACATTTAAAGTATCGCCTGCACTTTGAGGAAGACAGGAATCTACTTTTTGGCATTTCACTGTCCAAATATCCCATTCATTGCGTAAAATAACCGTGTATATTGTTTGTAAATCATCTGAATATAACTTTTCGGCCCCCCCCCCTTGGCTACGCCATTGATGTATGTATGTATGTATATCAAAATCCACTAGTCAGAAGTCCCTGCTACACAGAGTGCTTGAAGGCTGCAAAAGTTTGACTCAAATGATTGGACATCAAAAATCAGTTGAATTTAAAATCCTAGCTGCTTCCTTTCCTGAGTTATGTGCATTTTTAGATTTTTATATGACAACGTGTGCTAGAAAGCTTACATAGTCTATAAAGTATAATTAAATCGGACTTTAAATATAAAGCTGCAACACTTGCGACGAAAAAGTAGTTTTGAACATAAATACCGGTTTAATGTTCTCCGAATGATATCGCAAATTTACCATTTTATTAAATTGAATAAATGCTAAAATATAAAATAATTGGTTATCAAAAATTAAAATTTTAGTACTTATTAAATGTGAGTACAGACAATGTATTTTAGTTCGCTAGGTGCCGCATATGAAAAAATACAACTTGTATTAAAAATAGGAGACCGTACAATACATATAGGAGGAAGAAATGAGCATAATATAACCTTGAAATTGAAAATTTCACAATTCAGATTATTTCTAAAAGTATTCGTAATTTTATAATTATTACTATTACAATTATACTATTTTAACTTGAGTCACGGTGGTAAATGTTCTCATGATGAGAACAGAAAGAAGATAGAGTAGAAGTAGAAAAATTATCTTTGGTAAAATTTAGCCAGGAAAGTTTTTGATCAATGATAAAATGGTAAATCTTGTAAAAAAGTATGTTCCAGAGTATTTTGATTTAAAGAATAAAAAATACCCTTTGAGTATTTGTAGATCATGCTACCTAATACTTCTCAATCTTATTTCAAAAAACTACCACGGAGTCGCGTTTGAAGAGAATACGTGTCGCTCTTGAAAGAACTGACAAACTAGAAGATCCAGAGATATATGAAAAGGTAGATGTTTTCAAAATGATACCTTATATCAATGCTTATAAAGCGATGAATAAATTAGTTAATTGTTGTTTTACCTCTGGAAAAGTTAGGCTCTCACCTGATACTTATATCAATGAAATAGATAAGGCTTTGAAAAGTATTGATGATCTCTCTGAAACACTGAAGATAAACATAATTGTTGATCACATAAAATAAAGTTTGAATTACATAGAAAACAATAATGGATTAGAATATTGGTCAGAGCAAAGCGAAGAATCCATACATCGTGATTTTTTGAAGTTCTGGACACGTTACAAGGTAGCAAGTATACATCACGTATCATATGCATCACAACTGTTAAAAGCAGTGATAATATAGGGGAGGCCGAGATGCTAAATTTGCAGTTACTAAAGCGTCATGGGGACCTATTGGATTGTGAAGATTAGGTTCTAAAACGAAAAAAATGTATGTTAAGTTTTCCATTTTAGTGGGGCGAAGAGCGTGTAAAAATTTTCAAAAATGTAAAAAAAAACAGTAATATGGTCCATTGTGGCTAAACATTTTGAATATTTTGAAAATTTTATTTTTTCATGGATATGTGGGATGATAAAGGCTACATTTTAAAATTATGTTGAAATATACAGGTTGTCCCAAATCTATTAATTTTGGAGTTATTTTTATTTTTGGAGATATTTTAATTTTTGTTATATTTTAGATTATTTTTCTACCGTAACGCCTAAATATAACTCCCTGTATTTGATCAGCTTGGACTATGATCCGAAAAAATTATCTTTGAAACTATGTGTTTGGTTTTGACATTATTAAAAATGTTTCGAGATGCATCAAAATTTGTATGGAAAAGACGGATAGATTTTTGTTTAAATTGTTTATGGGCATTGGAGAAGGTTAGTGAAGATGATTTTTTTTATGATATGCTGTTTACAGATGAATCCACTTTTCATAATAATGGATTAGTTTGACGGTTAACCATACAGATTTTGATGCATCTCGAAATATTTTTAATAATGTCAAAACCAAACACATAGTTTCAAAGTTAATTTTTTCGGATCATAGTCTAAGCTGATCAAATACAGGGTGTTATATTTAGGCATTACGGTGGAAAAATAACGTAAAATTTAACAAAAATAAAAATAACTCCAAAATTAATAGATTTAGGCATAGTAGACCTTTATAATTTTTAAAAGGCAATGGAATTTGCTAGGATTATAAAATATAGGGTGTCCTATTTAAAATAAGAACGATATTGTCGTTTGAATAAGTCATTAGAGAATCGCCCCGTTTTGGACGCACTGTATAATTTTAAACAACTCCAAATAAATTATTGCTTTCAATTGTTAGGCTAATTTTTTTCAGTTAAAATAGGATTTGGCTGATTCCATAGGTTTCCAAGTTATTGGTTTTCTTGTAAGTGCTTCCATTTTTAGAAATATCAAAATATCTCGAAAACTAAAAAGCTTAAGTATAGGGAATACTTAAGAAAGCTTATCTTATTTTTGACGTATAATCTATAAATGCAATAAAATATAGGGTATTCCATAAGAAATAATATAACTTTAATACGCCACACTTTTTATCAACCCACATATCCATGAATAAACAAAATTTTCAAAATATTAACCGTTTAGCCACAATGGACCGTTTTTTTTACAACTTTGTATCTCGCCCATTTCCTTATGCCACGCTCAAATTGACAGATTATTGAAATATACACTTTTCTGGATGTACTTAACTTACCTTTTCTTAATCTGTCGCGCTCGAGTTTTTCTAAGGATCGATTTTTTTTTACTAATCTGACGGGCTGCCCTCAATGCACCCCCCTATATTAAGGGTTCATATATGGTAGTGGTACATTACAGGGTGCAAGGTTTCTCCCCATATGTATTTCTGACGCGCTCGAGTAACGCGGAAAATCCCCGCTTGGCCTCCCCTACTATAGTATTTTCTTCGCTACACTTATAATTCTAAATTATCATTACTACAGCTAATTTTTGTTCCTTAAAAATTATTTATTGATAGTAAATATCGTTTATTTGTTCATAAAAATGTGTATAAAATAAAAAAAATAAAAAAAATGTATAAAATAAAAAAATACAAAAAAACGAAAGTTGGGCCAATTTAGCCGCTACCTCCTCGTTGTTGGTCCTGGGTATGGCTAAAAGTGGTAACTAGTATTCGCAAATGCAAAAGTAAATAAAAAATGTATTTTTGAGATATATTGGAAAACCTATAAACTAAAAAAAACGTTATACATAAGAAACTCGTCCATACAAGCTGCCTAGCACACAATTGATATGTAAAAATCTAAGACCGCGCACAACCCCCAAAGGGGAGCAGCTAGGATTTTAAATTCAGCTGATTTTTGTTGTCCAAACAGTACAGAAAATTCCTGCTTCAGCAGATTTTGGATCCATTTTAGTCAAACTTTTGTAGCCTTCAAGCACACCGTGGATACTTTCAGGGTAGACTAATTCCTATCTAAACCGGCAAAAAAATGCAGACAACACAGAGATAATATAACCTGATAAGTATTAGTTTAATTTAATTAATTAATTAATTAATTAATTAATAGTCAGGGGGGGCACATTTTTTCAAATCCAAATATTGCATTAATAGTCCAGTAAATGCACGCCACAAAAACCAGAAACTGGGCATCAAGTCTGTCCGTCAAATTTTTTTTTAATTTGCAGGTATTTTTACCTCCAAAAATCTCAGCTACGTGGAATTTGTGGAAGGGTAGGAAAATGGCTCTAGAGTACCCGAAAATCCGTTTTTCGACGATATCTGCCGAAATATGACCCATAGAGCACTGTTGTTTAGACAAAAAATGAGGAGCAGTTCATTACCTACAAAAGTTGTCCCTATGATTTTTTCGCTACACTAATATGTTTTGCAAAAACGGCGTTTCAAAAATTCGAAATTTTGAAAATCTGAAAATACGCTTCCTTCCAAAAGTATTATGGTGAAAACAGAAAATTTGAATATCCTCCCAAAACTTGAATAATAACCAACTTTTTTTCACTTTTTGCACTTGATTAATAAATTTATTGTAAAAAAAAATCCAATTTGAGAAAGTTTGAAGGCAGAGTTTTTTCTCGTGCACTTAATAAAATACTTGATATATTGAGGGTGTAGGGGGAAAACCTGATAACTCATATAAAGTTGGTTTCGAGATAATTGCAGTTTTAAATTTTGTAATCTATAGCATTTAGTGTAGTTAACTGGTTTTGCTATGTTTGTTTTGGTTACATATAATGGGAATTTCAAATAACCATCAAATAACCATTAAATAGAGCGCAAAAATTAAGTCACCTGCAATTAAAAAACAAATTTTTGAATTTTTCAGAATTATCAGGTTTTCGCACCACACCCTCGATATATATTGATGAAAAGATCAGAATGTGATCTTTTATTTAGTACAATTCCTAATCCCAAAAAATTTTAGCACGAAAAGAAAATATTCCTCAAAAAAAAATGTCGATTTTTTATAGGGGTGAGAATTTTCTCATATTTCCGGAAAACCAAAAAATATGAAAAATGCCATCGTTGAAAACCGATATGGTCCTTGATTATCTATTAATTCGCCCTAAAAAAAACATGCAGTTTATGAAAATACACAAAAATAATTTATTGAATTTAACACCTTGCAAAGCCCCATTATCCAGAAGCATTCGGAGAAATTAGTCTTGATAAAAAAATATGAATAAATTTATAGGAGGGTCAAAATATCAAGCAAAACAAACTTTGGCCCGGTTTTTCAATAATTCAGAGAAATAGATAAAAGTAACAAGTAACATGATACTATTGCTACAGGTTCCTTCTTTCATCTGAACTTCGGATTATGAAAAAATATTAATTTTTACGTGATTTATTGAAAAATTTGTAATCCGCTTGGGAGTGTGCTCTCTAAATGCAGGGCAGGAGCTAAAAAAGGAGGGTGCGTTTTGGAGCCGCTTATGTCGAAAAGTATCATATTTTTGACAAAAATGATAGGGATCATTTTTGTAGGTAATGAACTGATCTTCATTTTCGTCCAAACAAAAATTCTCATCAAATTTTCGGAAATATTGGCGAAAATAGGCGAAAAAAAAAACACATTTTTGTGACCAACGGGCCATTTTCCTGCTGTTCCACAAATTTCAGACAGCTGAGATTTTCGGTGGTGAATGTACCCATGAATACCTCCAAATTAAAAAAATGGTGCCGGGCAGACCTGATGCCCGGGTTGGCACCTTCGTTTAATGGACCATAAATTAAAATGAAGATCCTTTTGAACAATGCTTACTACGAGTGTGGTTTAAAAAACATTGCAAAATGGAAATTTGATACTCTAGCAAATTTAAGTTTATCTATACTAATAAATCTAAAATCCAGGGGGGGGCGTCTGCCCCCCCTTGCCCTTAAGTAACGGCGCCCATGTACTCATTGGACTGCTTGAAAAGGTAGATTTGAATATTAAGAGCGAAGTTCGGTGACCAGGTACTAAGAGAATTTATACTTCATAAATGAAGTTTTCATAATAATATTATCATAAGAAAAAATCCAAATAAAAAACTGATGGTACTGTCCCGATATAATAATAATAATTTTTTATTCAATGCGTCTAAGTACATTCATTATAGGTATAAAATTTTTTTACAAAAAATAAAAATAGAGAAAACTAAGTCCATTAAAACCAAAAATGGTTGTGCATGGACTAACTAATACTAAACATTGTTTGTGACGCATAAGTTTGTTACAAAAAAAAATTTTGTACAAATGGATACATAATCATAGTGAAATATTAACTGCCTATTTCTGTTAGTTTTTTAGTGTCATACCTTCCTCATAAAATGATATATTTTTTAAATATATCTTTTATCAAATTGTAGAATTTATTTTGTGAAAGTAATTTTTATAGATTTCAGGCAAGTAGTTTTTCGCGAGAGGTAAGTATAAGAACGTAAACTGGTTCGGCCTCATTTGACTTTTTTATTTTTTTTAATTATAATATCGTATTTTTATATAATTTGGCAACCTCGCATATAAAATATTATCGGTAGCAGGGGATGTCAAGCAGTTTTTTGTTTTTTAATTATAGTTAACTGATTTGTCATATTGTCAAGATGTTTAATAAAGTTATTAGTAAGTGTTAGAAAATGTTTTAATCATCAAAAAATATATAATACAAAGAAAGTACAGTCCACATTAATCCCGAAAGGGACACGAAAGTTAAAACAACACATAATGGTCCATCGAGCGAATTATTTACTTGCAATATAATTGCAACTCGTCAAAAAAAATATTGGATGAAAAGCCGACACTTGTGAAAGAAGCCGTTGTATGGAGATTCAAGGTTGATGACAATATACAATCAGATCGAGGGAGGTGCGGTGAGTGCATAACTGTTCCTTATTTTCATTTTTTACCAAGAGAATTATTGTAATTTGGAATTGCTTTGTTTGAGACGATAATTTGAGGTTTATTTTTGTTGGTATTAAAATTAAATTAGAAATATGACTGATTTGGCGACGCTAAGGCAGAAACGTGGTGCCTTGAAAGGCCAAATCACACGATTTAAAAAATTTTTAGATGGTATAAACACTATAAACAATGATAGTTTACAGCAGTTACGCGTTAGATTAGAAAAGTTGGAAGAAAGCGTGTTAGATAATTTTAATGAAGTACAATTGGGAATTGAGTTGCTAGAACCTGCAGAATTAGAACTTAATACCCGTGACGAATTTGAGACATTTTTATTTGAGAATATAGCCCAAGCAAAACAGAAATTAGCAGAGTATGACGCAACAGTTCAGGCGCAGATCACTCTAAATACAAGTGGCTCAAGTAGAGGCCAAAGCATTGATTTGGAATTAAAAAAGTTTAATTTGCCCGTTTTTGGTGGGGAATATGATAAATGGTTTAAATTTAAAAATACATTCATTTCATTAGTTGACAATAATGCAAAATTTGATAATGTTCAAAAGTTCTATAGATTATTAGAATGTTTAAAAGGGGATGCAGAAAAGGTACTGTCCGAATTAGAGGTGTCTGATGGAAATTATAAAGTAGCTTGGGACATGTTAATAGAAAGGTTTGAGGATAAACCCGGTATTATCCAAAAGCATCTAAAAAGTCTTATAGATATGGATCCAGTAAATGACATAAGATCATTTTTGGATCAACTAAACAGCCATTGGAGAGCATTAAAATCACTTGGGGAGCCTATTGAGCGTTGGGACAGAATTTTAATTTTATTAATGTCCCGAAAATTATTGGGACAAACGAAAATATTGTGGAATGAGGCGCGAATAGGTAAATTTAAGGGGGAACCCACTATGGATGATTTTAAGTTGTTTCTAACTGAGAGATGCAAAAGCATAGAGGCGTTAGAAGATAAAGATAAACAAAAGAGACCAGGTAACTCAACGACGCATTTTTCAAATCATAAAAAAGAATTAAAATCATGTGTGGCTAGTTTCGATAACAAATGTAAATTTTGCAACGGTCAACATCTTATTTACTTTTGCGATAAGTTAAAAGATTTGGCTGTCGAAAAACGTTGGCAAGAAATAAAAATTTTAAAATTATGTATAAATTGTTTGAGACCTAATCATTTTGCTCGAGAGTGTCGATCCGAAGGATGCAAAAGGTGCGGTAAAAAGCACAATACGCTGTTACACTACGAAAATTCAAGAAATGCAAATCAAACAAATTTTTTATCAGTTGGAAATCAAGGGTCCTCACATTCGGAATTAGAACGATCAGCTGAAACTGCGGCGTTGCCGGTTCAGCTAGATGTAATAAATCACGAAGTATCCGCTCATTGTTGTACTCCCGAATCACAAATTTTATTAGCCACGGTTGTAGTTTATGTCACAGGAAAAAATGGTGAGCAGCATAAAGTAAGATGCCTGCTTGATAGCGGTTCGCAAGCTTGTTTTATAACAGAACGCTTAGTAAAAAAGTTAAATTTGCCAATTACTAAATTAAATTTGCCCATAATGGGAGTTAATCAAGTTAGAAATACGATAACAATGCAAACTAAAGCTACGATTACATCAATTTTTGGTAACTACCAAACATTTGAAAAATTTTTAATGTTAGAAAGAATTACTGCAAGTATTCCTAATTATTCCTTTAATACGTCACGTTTAAATATTCCTAGAGATATTTTATTGGCTGACCAACACTTCAATTTGGCCAGTGAAGTTGATATTTTATTAAATGCTCGTATATTTTATGAAACCTTAATTGAGGGTAAAATAAATCTCGGAATAGGTTTGCCTATATTGCAAAATACTTTATTCGGTTGGGTAATAGCAGGTCCATTGACCATGACACGAGAAAATAAGCAAAATGAAGTTAAATGTAATTTATCGGTATTCCAAGAATTAAATGACATTGAGAAATTTTGGAAAATTGAGGAAAATGAGCCAAAAAAGGTACTATCAATCGAAGAATTGGAATGTGAAAATCATTTTTCCGAAACGGTTACCCGCGACGCAGTCGGGAAATTTGTGGTTACTTTACCGACGCGGGAAAATATTTCGGATTTAGGCAACTCGTTAGGAATTGCTGAGAGGCGACTAGTTTCAGTCGAGCGAAAATTCTCGAAAAATCCTTTATTCAAGGAAAAATATGTTAAATTTATGAGGGAATATTTGAACATGGGTCATATGGAAAAAATATCGGACCAAGATATGAATTCACGAAGTATGGGTAATGAAAAAATTTATTATTTGCCACATCATGGGGTATCAAACGAGGCTAGCAGTACCACAAAATTAAGAGTGGTATTTGATGGCACTGCGAAACCGTTTGTCGGTCTAGCATTAAATGAAGTACTTAAAATAGGGCCGTGTATTCAAGACGACATTTTTTCAATTTTGTGTAGGTTTAGATGGCATAATGTAGTTATTATTTCTGATATCGAAAAAATGTATAGGATGATAAATGTTAATGAGAAACAACAAAATTTGCAGCGTATAATTTGGCGCGAAAGTCCCGATGACGAAGTTCAACATTTTAAATTAAAAACAGTTACTTATGGCACAGGGCCGGCTTCATTTTTGGCTACTCGTTGCCTTAAGCAAATTTCTGATGATATTGAGGATAAATTTCCTCAATTAAGCAAAACCATATCACGAGATTTTTATGTAGATGATTTGATTACTGGATGTGAAACAGATAAAGATGCAATCGTTATAGCACAGGAAATTACGCGTGTTTTTAAGCAATACGGATTTAATTTGAGAAAATGGAATTCGAATAAAATATCAGTTTTAAATCAGTTGTCTGACCGGAAATCAGATAATTTGGGGCATTTTTTAACAGATAATGATAATTCTAAAACTTTAGGAATATTTTGGAACGCAAAACGGGATGAACTTGAATATGTCATTGATACCAAAGTAAGGGATTATTCTCCAGTGACAAAACGCGTGATTCTAGCTTCTATTGCTAGGATCTTCGATCCACTTGGTTTAATCGGTCCGATAATTACCCGAGCAAAAATACTAATGCAGAGACTGTGGCAATTAAAGATTGGATGGGATGAGAAAGTCCCTTCTGAAATATTCACAATTTGGGTGGAATTTAAAAATCAATTACAATATTTACAAAACATAAAAATTACAAGACACGTATCAGTGGATGCTAATAAGAGCATTGAATTTCATGGTTTTTGTGATGCTTCGGAAAAGGCTAGCGGAGCATGTATTTATGTACGAACGATAGATTCGCATGGTACAGTTAATGTTAAATTATTGTGTGCTAAATCACGTATAGCGCCTTTGAAAACAATTTCATTACCGCGATTGGAGTTAGTAGGGGCTCTTTTATTGGCGCATTTAATGAATAGGGTTCAACAGGCATTTGATAATGTTATACCAACCTTTTATTGGTGTGACTCTAAAATTGTACTATGTTGGTTAGCTGAAGAGCCACATATTTGGAAAACTTTTGTAGCCAATCGTGTTAGCGAAATACAAGGTATGAGTGACGTTCGTAATTGGAAACATGTGGAATCTAAAGAAAACCCTGCAGATGTAATATCTAGAGGTGTTAATCCGCGAGAATTGTTAGATTCAGACCTGTGGTGGAAGGGACCACAATTTTTAAGTGAAACCATAATTGGAAAGGTAAATATAATAAATTCTAATATCACTGACATTCCTGAGAGAAAAAAGGTTAAACCTATGACTTTGATTAATCAACTTGAACCATTTTCACTTATAGATAGATTTTCTAGCTTAACTAGGCTACAACGCGTTACGGCATGGATTCTAAGGTTTGTTAAAAATTGCAAATCAAATGCGACATCTAAATTGAGCGGCGAATTATCAATGTTAGAATTAAATGAGGCTTTAAACAAATTAATTAAAATAGCACAAACTGAATCATTTGAAAAGGAAATAAGTTCTTTAGTAAAAAATAAATCTGTTTTCAATAAAAGTAAAATTAAATCATTGGATCCGTTTATCGGTAAGGACAGTTTATTAAGGGTAGGTGGTAGGCTACGAAGAGCGCCTCTGCACTTTGATCGAAAATTTCAAATTATCTTACCGTATAAACATAATCTGAGTAAATTAATTATTCAAAATGAGCATCATTTACAATTGCATGCAGGTCAACAGGCTACGTTAAATTCGGTAAGACAATATTATTGGCCAATTAATGGCAGGAGGGCAGTACGAAGTGTTATTTCTAAATGTATGACATGTTTTAAATGTAAACCTGTCTCATCTTCTCAAAAAATGGGTGATCTGCCCCTTGATCGCGTTAATCAGCCCATTAGGCCATTTCATGTTTGTGGAACTGATTTTGCAGGTCCGTTTCTTATAAAGGATGGGAAATTAAGGAATCGCGCTATAATTAAAGCATATATGTGTATTTTTATCTGTTTTGCCACTAAGGCGGTTCATATTGAAGTGGTTAGCGATTTATCCACTGAATCTTTTCTTAATGCCTTTAAGAGGTTTATTTCGCGTCGAGGTATATGTAAGCGGGTGTATTCTGATAACGGTACTAATTATGTGGGCGCTAGCAATCAAATTAAAGAGTTATTTGAATTAGTATCTAATATTTCGGCCAATGAAAAATTTTCAAGGTTTTGTAATGATAATAAAATTGAATGGTTGTTTATACCTGCTAAATCGCCTCATCAAGGAGGACTGTGGGAAAGTGCTGTTAAATCAGCGAAATTTCATGCTAATCGTATTATCGGAAATTATCATTTGACATTTGAGGAACTTTCAACTATATTTTCTCAAATAGAAGCAGTTCTTAATTCTCGTCCTCTTACCGAACTCTCCCATGATCCTTCAGATTTAACCCCATTAACACCTGGTCACTTCCTTATTGGAGCCCCACTCACCGCTCTACCAGAGATGAATATCCAGGAAGTTCCTGACAACCGTTTGCCCAAGTATAGGCTTATCCAGAAAATGTACCAACATTTCTGGTCCCGTTGGTCCCACGAGTACCTTTCTACTCTTCAAAGGAGAAACAAATGGTCCAAATCCTCCAGCAATCTAAGTGTTGGTCACTTAGTTTTATTGAAGGAAGACAACATTGCCCCCCTACATTGGAGATTAGGGCGCATTATTGAGACTCACCCTGGCACGGATGGTATTGTTCGCGTAGTGAGTGTCAAAACTTGTTCGGGTGTAGTTAAAAGGTCTATTCAAAAAGTGTGCGCTTTACCAGTGAATTCTGACCTTTAAACTTTATATACAATTTTTTCTGTTTGATAATTATTTATGTTTTACTTTATGTTTTATGTTGAAAGGCAATCCTTTCAAGGCTGGCGGCTATGGTTCGGCCTCATTTGACTTTTTTATTTTTTTTAATTATAATATCGTATTTTTATATAATTTGGCAACCTCGCATATAAAATATTATCGGTAGCAGGGGATGTCAAGCAGTTTTTTGTTTTTTAATTATAGTTAACTGATTTGTCATATTGTCAAGATGTTTAATAAAGTTATTAGTAAGTGTTAGAAAATGTTTTAATCATCAAAAAATATATAATACAAAGAAAGTACAGTCCACATTAATCCCGAAAGGGACACGAAAGTTAAAACAACACATAAACTAATATTTTTTTGGAGTAACTCAATTCTTACATTATCATTATCATACCATGAAAATATCACACAATTTTGGTGATAAAGGCCCCCATTGAAATACTAAAATTCTGCTGATAAAAATCACTATTTAATTGAAAATATGTAGTTTTAATACATAATTCCAACAATTCTAGAATTGCTGAGACGTTTAATTTTGTTCTATTTTTTAATGTGTCATCACTTGTCAACTTTTTTCTCATAAGATTAAGAGTTTATCGACAGGAACATTTGGAAATAAACTAACTACATCAAAACTAACCATTTGTGATCATTTTTCTAAAAAATGTTTTGTATTTTTAATAAAGGAATTAGGAACAAGATGAATTTATAGAACTACTACTATTAATTTATAGGCTTGATGATGATATCGTTAAACCGAAACTAGTTACCTGTTTATATGTCTTCTATATTATTAAACCATTTAAAAACATAATTCAAAACTTGAGGTGTGTGGAATGATTTAAATTTTTATCTGACATTTATTAAATTATTATATTTATGGCTCGACTGGGAAAAATCCAGAGATTAAACGTAAAAATACTTTAATATTAAAATCCTGGATCTGGTGCAAATATTTCAATTAATTTCCGAAAAATTACAAAACAACCATCAACAAAATTTGATTCCATTTAAATTGCCTCTGGAAAATCTTTACCTTCGGCTTAAGTTCTAATCCCCGCCAATATTTCCTGCACGTGCACGTCGAACCCTCGAAAACCCACTTCCACACAAAATCCTTTTGCCTGTACACCCAAAAACACACAATCCTAATCTCACTACACCCTTCAATTCATCATCGGGAAACTACCAACCGCCGAGGAAAACGTCGAAAGAAAATTTCGATTGTCACGCGCGTATTCACGCCGTCCACGATCTCGCAGGATGAGAATTCACCCGCTCCTGCAGCATCACAGCTCAGCAGCGCGTCTACTGAACTCTATTCTTGGCTCCTGCTGATGCTGAGCCTGCTGGAGCAACATTCTGAGCGATGGGCATGCGTGGAATCTCGCAGGAGGCTCTATGTCGGTTTCTGAGCAGCTTGACACTTGTACTCCTCAGGAGATGCCGGGTGACCCCTCGGTTTGCTCTTGTGGCTTTTTTCTACGGACTTTTTTAATGCACGCAATCTCTGGAAAAAAATATTGTCGGAATTTCGGTCAAAGATGTCAGTATTACATGTATCGTTACAAACGTTAAATAAGGAATTTAAATTTTATTTATTCATTGTAAATATTTAAAAATGGAATATGGATCAGTTAGAGAAACTTGTGAACTTTGCAACTTTATTTATTTTTCAGTTTAAGTTGATACTTTTCCAGATTTCTTATATACAGTAATGATTGCCTTGATTTTCTAAAAGCATCTTTGCGAAACACCCAAGTTTTGTCGAGAAATACCGGCTGGGAAATGTAAATGGTCTTTTTAAAATATGAATTTTAAGAAATATAGAAAATGTATTAATAAATATTTTTAGTTTGTTTGCTTGGAGATTACTAAATTTTATCAAAATTTAAAATAGCGAACGAGTTTTGTAATTCATGCTCCAATTCTATTAAAAATTGGTATCTAAGGCCGTAAGGTACGAGATTATTAATTTTTTATCAAAATGCAAGATGAGCAATAGAACTCCAAGGTCTTTAATTGATGAGACCACTTCTAGAAAATAATTTTTTATATAATATGACTTGATCCAGCTAAGAAAACTCCCTGACGTTCCAATATCAGCGTTTCTTAATCAAGAGAGAATGACAAACTCTATCGAAAGCTTTGGATAGATCCGCATAAATATTTCCCTCTTCAATAGAGTTAGTTAGAAATTCTTGGAAAATGGTAAGATTGGTAGCTGTGGATCGGCCTCTATAGAATCCATGTTGATTAGGGATAATGTGGTGTTTATAACAGTTAAAGATTTCATCTGTCAGTATGGCTTCAAAAACTTTCGGAACAGCGGAGAGTAACGAAATTCCACATTAATTTTCAACGTCGGTTTTATCCCCATTAGTTATTTCTATTGTCAACGGAATAAACACGAAAACCCTAAGAGCAAATACGATTTAAACTTAACGTGCAGGGGAAATTAACTGGTACAGGTTGGCCGATATGACATTGTGAAAATTCTTGATTTATCACTCAATGTGGCTACTCACTTAGAGTAGTTACAAATTGACCTTCAACGTGTCAGTGTACTGTAACTTAGTGGCAGATTACAATAAAAATTACAAAACTACATAACTATTAATTTTTATTTGAATCTTAAAACATTTTTCTTACTATTTACTAGCAGTTCTTTTTTTTTCATCCATTCCAATCTTCAATCAAGTTGATAGCACATTGGATGCAAATATATTCAAGCTAAGAAAAAAAAGAACACCGGCACAATTTTATCCTTAAGTGAACGAAAAAAAATTCTACCTGGCAACGCCGCAGATTTTTGACGTGTGACGTTACTGCCTTGTTATCGTGAAAATACTATATATTTGCTATCAGTTTATTGAGGCATATTTATTGACCAAAATAGCAAGTCCACTCCCATATTTTATAACGATTTTTCAAAGACTTAAAAAAGTTTTTATATTTTATTTAAGTGCGTCAATATCTCGGGTATAATTTAGAGAAAAAAATTCACTTAACCAATTTTCTCTCTTGGAGCAATCACACTTTTCTCGTCCGAGATCCTCAACATTTTTCAACACCATCTTGAAAACCATTCCCTCAGACTTGATTTAAGTGTTCATCCCATTTTTACCGCCCATTGTGTGTAATTTACTTAAGAGGATTGTCGTAAACTTCGAAGAGATGCTATCGTTGCTGTATTTTTTTTAGGATTTTATCCACATAATAGATCGTTTTCGCAACTACAAGTAAATTAATGTGGGTGTCATAGCTCAGCGGTAGTGTCATCGCTTCGCAACCAGACGACGCGCGCGGGTTTAATCCCAAAGAAAATCAAGTAGTTCGTAATATCGGCAACCCATCATGCCTCAGAGAACATGAAGAACTGTCGGCCTGGCTATATCACACTTGTCATATAGAAAGCGGAAATCCCGAGATAAATAATTTTATTTACTTCGTACTAGAGAACGTATGAATATGCATTATTTTTAATTTGGTAAATAGCCAATTACATTTAACTGACACGTAATGAACCATTCAACTGAATTGTAATACATTACGATTCAGTTGTGAAAAAATAGTAGGCGAATATACCAATATCTGACAAAAGTGTCAAAAATATCAATGTGCAATAGTCCTGGACATACACTAAAGTCCTGTAGGAAAGTTTGAGTATGGAGAAGTTTTCTTCAGGAATATTTAGTAGGTCTTCTAGTAAGTGTTTTGGACTTGAGTGGATATCCGCCACCCCGTACATTTTCCAGCTATAGCATCATCAAAGATGGCGGCCGCCGGAATACAGAAATTCTCATATTTCAGGCAAACTTATGGTGATAAAGAAGATGAGGTTACCTTCAATTGTACATCGGTGCAAGGTGGAAGACAAGTGAACCATCTAGAATGAAATTGTATGTCAGTAGCGGAAGCAGACTTCAGAATGCTGATTCATTCGAAGCAGGCAATACTGTGTGGGTTCAAAAAAGTCGTTCTCGTTAGTGCGGACACTGATATAATGGTGTTAGCTTTGTTTCACTGAGCTACTCTTCATAAACTTGGTGTTCAAGAACTTTGTAGTTGGTGATTCCACGCGACTTTTGTCTGGCACCAAAAAAGCAGCTCTTCAAAGTGCATCTACAGTGTACTTGGAACACTTTGGTGTATCATTTAACTGGGATGACATAGAACAAAGCCTCAAACCAGCAGAAGAATACCTAGTGCTGTTAATTAGAAAAGGGTCATCTTGTAAATCCTTAGACGAACTTAGATTGTGGCTGTATGATCATGCCAAGAATATAGACATTGCAGATTTGCCGCCTACAAGCAGAAAAGCGTTGTGGGACATTTGTTGAGATCTTATTTCTACACATACCTTCAGCGACATTGTATTGATGATGTGCTTGTTGGCTTAGACCCCTGTGATTTTGGTTTTACAGTGTTTGAGGATGATTTGGTGCCCCAAAAATACTTACACAAATATCCCACTGATTTTTTGGTGCTTCAAGCATAAGAAGCCGTGCAAAAAATAATACAGGAAAAATCAAAGGCTAGATATAACTGCGTTTATGATAAATTTATGACTTGAAAAATTAGCAACGAGGCAGAATCGTTTTCAAAAAATGTACTGATGAGTTACTTTAATATTATTAGCGAACAATTTAAACCACCTTCACTATGGGATACTTATTCAATGCTTCATTGTATGCTAAATACTAAAGCCGGCTACACACAATCGATAAATCGTTACGAAAAAACTGTGCAGTAGAAACTGTACAGTTTTATCTGAAACCCTAGGGGTCTCCACACATACGAAAAATAGCTAAGTTGTTAAAAGAATTGTGCAAGATGATGTGTAACTCCTGCGCCCTACTTTTCACTGCTTTTTATCTTATTTATTATTTTTTGTATGCAGACCTCATATTGTTTATCTTTTTAACTACTGTGTGTTTAGTAGCCTTTAGTAGATCGTGGTAATCCTTAGATTTCATATGCCACAAACAAGGTTCATTTCTATATGCATCAATAAAGTCTTCCAGAAGTTCTCGCTGGCATCTGTTGTTTTCTTCTTCGTGTTCAGACATATCATGCGCTTATAAAATTCTCGTCAACTGAAGAATCCACCATCCGTTTCACTACACACGTACGAAAATACTGCACAGTTATGATCGATACCGATTTATCTATCAACTGCACAGTCAAAGATCTATAACGGTTTGTCAAACACACGTTCGATATAACTGTACAGTTGGCTACTGTACAGTTAATTCGTAACGATTTATCGATAGTGTGTAGCCGGCTTTAACCATGATGTAAATATTTCAAATTTTCCAAAACCAAAAGCTTTCTTAAGAGGGGCCTTGCCACTGCCGACCTCGTTTTCAGTTGGCAATACTGAATATGCATAAAAATTTGACGATTTTTTGGAGAGTTAATCTCGAGAACAGAATTTTTGTTTGTGGAAATATTTATACCCGTTATAGCTTATACCTTGGAATAGGACATCTCCTTTTTTGAGTCAATTTTAAGGATTAATAAAAAAGATATCAGCCATTTAGTGGAGGTGTGTTTTTGACAGTTTTGACAATTTGTGATCACCAATTTTAACGTGAAAAGGAGATGTCCTAAATGAAGGATACAGAATTAATTTCCGAGAATACCAATTCGCAAAACTTTATAATTTTTGAGATTAACTCTCCAGAAAAAAAAATTTTATGTAAGTTGCCTATATCCCAGTAAGATTTTCTCTTTCCATAGTTCAGGCGTTTTCCGCCTGACACTTTGAGACAGTGGCGCTTTTTGGTTTTATTTTGAACGATGTATGCAACCAGTTTTACGAATACGAAGTTAGGAAGAAAGAAAGTTTAGATGTTTAGAACTGACATTTTAGGTTATGTTGGCTAATTTATTCGTGTGTTTTGCAATTTTTTTTAATGAGTAAATTAGTATTAACTAAAACCAGTTCTTCAATTTAAAGTATTTCAATTAATGCCGTATACCTCATGTAGGACATGTTTCACTTTAAAATTGGTGATCACAAATTGTCAAAAGCACACCTTCCACTAAATGATTAATATGTTTATTATTCTTTAAAATTTGTTGAAAAATGGAGATGTCCTATTCTATCCTATAACGGGTAAAAATATTTCCACGAACAAAAATTCCATTCTCGAGAGGCTGTTCAAAAAATCTTCAATTTTTATGCATATTCGAAGGAAGTGTGAAAGTGTGCAAAATTAGTGATTAGTAATATGGAGAATGTGCAATTCAACTATAACAGTTTTTTGTGATTTTTATTCGTGCATTCAAAATAGTGTCTGCATAGTTGGGAATCACAGACATTTGCAGAAATTAATATTTACAGTATGTCTCACATATTAACCCGTCCATGGGACTCTTGATGTAGGTTTGTTACACATTTTATTTGCTATTATGTCTTTTGTCCATTGCTAAAAAACAATGCAGTTTTTTCATAGTGTATTGTTTTGTTTTTGTTTTAGTGAATAACTGTAATTAGGTACTTTTAAATAAAGAAATAATTATTAATTGTTCCATTTTTTTTCTTACAAAAATGATTTTATAATATTTAATGATTTACAATAAAGTTAACATTAAAGAAATGAGTTTACAATTAATACATGCAAGTATTAGAACTAAGAATCTAAAATAAATTTGTGATTAATAAATGCAAGTACTCGAACTGAAAATCTGAAATAAATTTATGATTAATAAATGCAAGTACTCGGTACTAGAAATAAGATTCTGAAATAAATTTATGATTAATAAATACAAGTACTCAAACTGAAAATATAAAATAAATGCAAGTACTCGAACTGAAAATCTGAAATAAATTTATGATTAATAAATGCAAGTACTAGAACATGTCGATAGCTAGCTGGCCAAGAATTTTCATTATGGTTTATAAGTCTAAAGATAGATATAATGTACCCATGCATTAAAAATATTAATTCACCTAATTAGAATGCCTTGGTCAATACTCTCAACAAAACGGACACAAGAATTTCCTTGTTGTTATCTAGTTAAATTCTTGGTATGTAAAAACTCTATTTATGCAAATATTCTAATATTTCTTATCTGTCATATTCATCTGAAGAAATTATTCCAGGTTTTGAATTATTATATGATTTTAAATTTATTTCTTCTTGGCTCAGGAAGTGCTCTTCTAAATTTTCTTGTGTGAAATCCTCTTCTGTATTTTCTTCTCGTGGAAAGTCATTGAGTTGGATGACCTCTTCTAAAATATCCTCTTGCAGAAAACTCTCATCTTGTCAGCTTCTTTCTTTCTTTCTGTAATTCTTTCTTGTGGGAATCCCTCTTTTTGGATGTTCTCTTCTGGGACGTTCGCATCTGGGACACTTTCTTCATTAAACCTAAGAAAATGTACATAATCAAAAAATTGAAATAAAAAGCTAGGTATATGAAAATTACTTTGACAGACTTTTTATTATGGGTACTTCATAGGAATAACTTATAAAAAATAAAACTTTATGAAAACTTACAATTCTTGTAATATTTCGCTGCAATCATTTGGGAATCCCTCTTCTTCGATGTTCTGTTCTGGGACACTTTCTTCATTAAATCTAGGAAAATGTACATAATCAAAAAATTGCCGTAATGCCCGCAACCTCTAAATTATCAATTACTAAAAAGCTGTTTTTCACTTTTTTAAAATAAATGTACATATTAAATTTTCCATTTAAAATATTTTGGAATGTAATATAAAAACACTTTTCATATAAATTCATATCGTATATTGATAATAAAGAAATATCTAGGTAGGTATTTTCGACACTGTTCTGATGCTGTGGTAAATAAATAAAGTATAAAGTTTAGTATGGATACTAAATACGTGTCACTAGTTTTTTGGGTAAAATTTTAAAGTAGGTTTATATTTGTATATTATTCTTATAGGAAAAATCACACTGAATACAATGGTGACATTAAAAAATTTGTAAATAGCCGTCTTCATTGTTAAAAGCGATGGTTTTTGGTGAGCATTTTAATTTTTCAACCCTTTTTTTTGGACTTTTTAACGAAAACAGTGACACGGACAAAAAAAATTTCAAGGGATGAAACATGAACAATTTATCATAACCCATGGTTTAAGACTTGCAGCGATTTTTTATCTGTAACCTTTCAATTGTTATATACAAATTAATGTTCCAACATTAACAATTTTTTTATAAAAGGACTTGCAGATAATTTATTGTGGTTACAATGTTGCATTTTGTTCATAGAACGCAGTTTTTTGTGTCGATAACTCATGTATTCTGCAATTGTTTAAGCAAATAGATATTGATAAAAACATTTTGCGTTTGGGGCTGCCAATTATTTATTAATTCATTTTTTAAAAAAATTCTTGCTTCACACTAAAGATTATACATTTGTATAATTCTCAATTTTCGTATGAATCCATTCATGTTTCAATATTTTTTTTATGTTAGAAATATTATTTTCCGAGCTCCATTCCTATCTGATGTATTTAGTGAGATTAGTCGCGTGGCAGCGCTATTCATATTAAAATAAACGGATTTATACGAAAATAATTGAAAATTAATTAAATTAATAAAATATAAACTCTATTTTGATGCTAGAAAAAAAATAGTAAACAAAAAAAATGAAATTTCCTAAAAATAAAAAATAAAATTTCTGTCGTGGCTGAAGCCGGTATCGAACTCATGACAAATGGATTATTAGCGCTCTCTGCAACAAGACTAACCGTGAAAATAAAGAAAATTTATTCTCTCAGATTCCTTAGATATCCCAAATAATATATTATATTTTAATACTAGCAGCGCCACCTAGCATACAGGAGATTCACTGAAGTCTTAAGATATCTATCTCTCTTCATTATTGCAGAAAGACAGTGATAAAAGATAAAGATAAAGATGGGGATTTTTGGTGTTTGTAGTTTGGCATACCTGTCGCGACGCCCCTCTTAAAACAACAGTCAAGCGGATATACAGGGTGGTCCTTAAGTAATTGTACATAGAAGTATGGTATATTCCACACTTTAAAATATTACGATTTGAACCAACTTACTCTAATAAAATGTTGCTAATAAGGAATATACAGGGTGTTAAAGGTTAAATTTTAAAATTTATTTTTTGCAATAACTTTAGCGTTTTTGGATATGTATACATAAAAATTTGGAACTGGGGGTTTTTGGGCACGAGAAATCAGAATCTGGCATGTAGAGGGCGCTAGTTATGCCACATTTGTGACAAAAATGTGCGATAAACTTTTTTGCTCTTTAAGTTAGCCCTATTTTTGAAAAAGAATATTAAATCAACGTTATTTTAGTAGAAAAAGAGCATACTTGTTATTAACCTTAAAACTTAACGGTTTACGAGATAATCGCATTTTAGGGATCAGCTGCATGATTACACTGGTAGGCAAAAAAATGTTTTCTGGTCCTAACACCATTCTTGCCGATTCTTATGTAAAATGATCTCCTGAATACCAATTACCTCAGTTTGCCCTCGCCACCCACCGTTTTTTTTCATCCCTCCAAATTATCGAAAAGCGATAAAAGTAGATGGCGGGGCACCCCCCGAAAGTTTTTCGTACATTTATGCCACGAATGTGGCCTAACTAGCGCCCTCTACAAATTATTTCGAAATAGGTACCAGATTCTGATTTCTCGTGCCCAAAAACCCTCAGTTCCAAATTTTTATGGATACATATCCAAAAACGTTAAAGTTATTGCAAAAAATAAATTTCAAAATTTAACGTTTATTCCTTATTAGCAACATTTTATTAGAGCAAGTTGGTTCAAATCGTAATATTTTAAAGTGAGAAATCTACCATACTTCTATATACAATTACTTAAGGACCACCCTGTATACTTTTTGATCTTTTAATTAACAGAAAAATGTGACAAATTAGGATGTTATTCAAGAATTAACTGGAGGGTAAATCTCATAATAGTTAATTTACGTAACAAGTACCGAAAGTGATATTTTACGGGATGAGTCCTGGAACCCTGCGAGTCCTGTAAAATATCCCTTTTGGATCGTGTTACGTACCTACAATATTTTTTCGGTAGTCGTTTTGTATGAAAAAAAAGGATATCGATGGATGGACGTATGAATATTACTTATGAATACACAATTATGACAATTACTTATATTAATATTATTAGGGATATTAACAGAAGTGGCACACCGAAAAAAAGAATCTCAATCTTTTTTTTATCTTTATTTTCTTTATTTTTAGTTACTTATTACTTTACAACTTACAACTTTATTCCAATATATAATATAATTCTTTACAAAATTTGCAATCATATGCTTGAAATTAAGAAACATTTTAATTAGATTTTATATAAATACTACAAAAGCTGTATTGACTTTAATCCTTAATTGAGCTACAACCTTACAAATATTTAAATAGTTAAAAAGAAAATTATTTAAAAATAAATTATTACCATGGTAATTTTCTATTTCATAAAAAAGTATAATACACAAGATATCATTATATGGTCATGCGCTAACGCCTCAATGTTGATCAAAACAAAATTACAAAAAAATACATTTTTGCTTAGCATCCGAAGAATAAACTGTGAAGAAAACAAATGATATTTGGATTCAGGAGGTCATTTTACATAAGAAACAGCAAGAATAGTGTCAGGACCAGAAAAAAAATTTTTTTTGCCTACCATTGTAATCATGCAGCAGATCCCTAAAATGCGATTATCTCGTAAATCGTTAAGTTTTAAGGTTAATAACAAGTATGCTTTTTTTCTACTAAAATAACGTGGATTTAATATTCTTTTACAAAAATAGCGCTAACTTAAAGAGCAAAAAAGTGTATCGCACATTTATGCCACGAGTGTGTACTAACTAGCGCCCTCTACAAATTACATCGAAGTAGGTACCAGATTATGATTTCTCGTTCCCAAAAACCCCCAGTTCCAAATTTTTATGTATAAATATCCAAAAACGCTAAAGTTATTGCAAAAAATAAATCTTAAAATTTAACCTTTAACACCCTGTATATTCCTTATTAGCAACATTTTATTAGAGCAAGTTGGTTCAAATCGTAATATTTTAAAGTGATGAATGTACCACACTTCTATGTACAATTACTTAAGGTATATGTAAAAAATCCAAAACATTTTCTTGTGAGGAAATGAATAAATTCCTCAAAGAAGCTCCAGAATACAATTTTTTTTATGAAGGTATATGCTATAATATATTACTGTATTGTTTTATTATAAATCCTTCAATTTTTTGCAGCAGGCAGTTAGGAGTATTGATATTTGTGGAGCCTGTGGAAGGCACGAATTAATAGCTATTTATATTACAAGTACATAAACAAGGGCTTTATCGAACGAATAGTTTTATGAACTCATGTGTAATAAGATATTTACAACACTCGCATGTAATATACTAATTTATATATCCTGAACTAAAAATAAATTATTGTAACGGAAATTAGACCGATATAGTCTGTTAAACATAAACTTTTAGAAAACCTTGGAAGTTTGAGATAGGTGAAAATTTATTAGAAAAAACAAATAGCTCAGAAAATTGTACAACAAACTATTTTAGGATTTATGAGAGAGCTTGGGACTTTGATGGATGGGGCATGTATAGAGGGCAGCACAAAGCGGAGTTCTAAAAATGATCATTAATGAAAGTATAGTAGGAAAAAACGAAAAACAAGACCAAAAAACGTTGGAAGAAAGAAGTTTTTTGATAAATTTATGTTATGTGAAATTAACCAGAAGTTATTTTTGACTTTTTAGAACCTCTTCTTTTAAAAAAAAGTTAATAGAAAGAAAACTATCTTGGTTTAATAAATTTTGATGCAAATCCGAGTATCGTTGATTTTGTATAACCCTCTTAACCCACTTACCATTTTTAGTCTCAATTCTGGACATTTCGCTTAAATTTGTTTTATTACGGCCATTCCATAGTTTAATCTAACTCCACGAAGCCTCGCTATTTTTTGCCACTACCAAAAGCAATCTGAACTTCTGTGCAGTTTGAGAATTAGTCACAGAATGCGGTGAGTACACAAGTAGACGGACATTTGGGGATAAATTCAAGGTTAAACGAGGGTTAATTATCTGCCTTTTGTTACTGTAGTGCCCTAGAAAAGGTGATTAATTGGTACTTGATATTAAATTAGACTGGGTTTCTAAGAGTTTGTGATTTAGTCTCTCTCTCTCTATCTCCGGAGGTATATTTGCAAGTATAACATTAAAAGAAATATATTTAGGGTAATTTTATATTAAAAAAAAATATGAAATACTTCAGAAGAAATTTTTTTTGGGTCAGAATTCAGTTGGTATAAGTTTTTATCTTTTTATATGAGTATTCTGTTGGGCTTTTAGGCATTTTTAACAATTTATGTAATTTTTAAATATTTTTGCCCCTCTTCAGGGGCTGTTCTGGGTTTGGACAGACGCTCTGTATATTGGCAACCCAGACCTTGAAGAATACATCCTATAGATGCCTCTGTTCCCGTTTAAGTAACCTTGGACTTAAAACGAGCAATTTGTTCAGTGGACTGTATATCTCTTTGAAGAAGACACCATATAGATGTCCCTGGTATTGACGATGGTGGTTTAAAAAACACTCAACACTTTCTTGAACTGTGTATTAAATTTTAACACGAAATAGTAAAAACTTAACAATTTAGATTTATTACAAATATGATAAATGTTTCAAATTATTCTTATGAACGCAATAATCAAAAACTACGTTTGCATTGTTTTACAAAACACGAAAAGTGAAAAGAAATTATTTTTACGTCGGCCTGTGCCGAAGTTATTTTTATGGTGGAAGGAGCGTGTGGGTATAACTGAACATAGAAAAATACTTTTTTGATTCAGATGGTAAACTCAAAAAAATAAGGTCCGGCTTAAAAAAATTAGTTCGTTTGGTTCATATAAAAAATTTCACCCTGTATATGGTTTTTGAATACTCTAATAAGGATTTTTACAAAGTACATAAATAGAAAACAGAAATGGTGTATTTATTTTTTTCACAAATTCCAATAAAAACAAATTTGACTATAAATTAAAAGTTTCGCAAAATGAACCATATATTTCAGATAGTATAACTTTTCCTGCAAAATTTAATTTTTGTACAAAAATTTAATTTTTAAATACTAGTACCACCACAGCTCGTGCTATATTTTTAATAATACGCCATGTATAATATTTATTTAGTGATTTTTTTTTTCTGTGTCAACGGCATCGACTACTATGGCCATTAGCCTCGTGCTCTGTGTAGGCTTTGTTTCTGTTTCCCAGCGCCACGTTAGGAACAGCACTGTTAATTAGAACCCAACAGTGAATGGTCGAGTGAGGAATCACACCTGGTATATGAAAATCAATTTCTAAATTTTTAATTAATTAAAAATCAGAAAAAGATTTCTGCCTTTGGTGTGATTCGAACCCACAACCCTTGGATTATGAGTCCAGTGCTCTACCGCTGAGCCACCCACCCCTCTTTATTTAGTGATTTATCGGTATTGTCATTTTATTGAATTCTCAAGATTTTGTTTGGAAAGAAAAAAAAAATAATAATAATAATAATAATAATAATAGGGGAGTGGGTGGCTCAGTGGTAGAGCACTGGACTCATAATCCAAGGGTTGTGGGTTCGAATCCCACCGTCGGCAGAAATCATTTTCTGATTTTTAATTAATTAAAAATTTAGAAATTGATTTTCATATACCAGGTGCGATTCCCCACTCGACCATTCACTGTTGGGTTCTAATTAACAGTGCTGTTCCTAAAGTGGCGCTGGGAAACAGTAACAAAGCCTACACAAAACACGAGACTAATGACCAGAGTAGTCGATGCCGTTGACACTGAAGTAAAAAAAAAAAAAAAAAAAAAAATAATAATAATAATAATAAGGCACACTAAAACCACATAACGAAAACCAAAAACAAAATCGTTGACATTTATAGCAGATTTTCGAAATGAAATCCATCAGCTTCTACACTTCTTCTTTGTCGGAACATTAAATGTCTAATTAACGATTTTTATACGATTTCAGGAATGTGTTTTGACAATTTCTGTGCATTTTTAACGATTTGTTTCCTTTTTTTATTAATTTTTATGCGTGTATGACGATTTTTAACGTTATTTTCCCTTGTTTTACAATTTTCCATAAGGCAATTATTTACAAATTTTATAATTCTCCATTTTTGAATCTTTTTGTTTTTTCTTTTAAAACGTTTTAACTCATTTTTATACCTTCTTAACATATTTTTCCTTGTTTGACCAATTTTCATTAAAATCCAATTGTTGACTAACAAAAGTGATATTTATACAATGAATAGAATCATTTCTCGGTTTCTCATACATCAAATTTGGTAATAAAAACTTCATACTTTCAAAAAATCTTACCTATGAACTAAATAAATAAATTTTGTAGTTACCAATTAAACATAATTCATTTCATTCATATTTAATAAACAAATTGGCAACCGCGCCAACCTCGCCACTGACAACGATCAGTATTTGGCAACCGCGCAACTGTCAACTCGTCAGATATTATATTTGAATTAGACGATCAAATAAAGTTAAAAATCTTTCATTCGATACGAGTTGAAGTGAGACGAGATCGCCAACTTTGAGACGGACGAACTCCATTTAAGCATCGCGGACTTCCGTTTCCTGTACACCTGCATCCTGAAGCCTTCTGGGCGAGAATAAACGCTTAGAAAATCATTTTAACCAGTGTGTCATCAGCTGCGAAACCAAGCGGACCGCTCCGTTATTAAACTACAACGTAATATTTTAAATTCAAGTGTAAGTTTGATTGTTCAATTGACTGCAGCTCCGTTAGACCACTTAACGTAAAAATATTTCGTTGCACAAAATGTTATAAAATTACAAGTACAAATTCTGAGTAGCTACTACTAGTTAGTGTTGGTAGTGTACTGTTTTTATTTGTTACGTTTTTCTTTACTCGTTAAAAGTTTAATAAACGTGTTGTTTAATTTCTAATTACAAAATTAAACATAAAATTGAGTTCATTCATTTTAAACAAATCGGCAACTGCGCCAAGCACTGGCAACCATGCCAATAGCCTTCGAGTAGCTAACCAAATACATTTAGATTATAATCTCGAAATATTTTTCACTCAATGTGAGAGCGAGTGGGATAAATTGCCAATCTTGAGACGGAGAATCGTAACGAACTTCGGACTTAAATGATTTCCATCGTACCATCGCATATTTGCACGTACACATACTTCCGGTTTGGTATAACGTACGCAAATAGTCTTACGTGTACCATGGTGGGCGTGACTTAACAAGAAGGAACAAGGTTCCCGAACAGTTTAATAATTTTTAATCAGTAAGATCTTAGCCGCGTATCAAGACTTTTCCGTCGTCCTAAATACGACGTAATATTTCGCAAATTCTCTGACAAAGTCATATTTTAAATTCAAGTGCTCTGACAGTGCAGCAAATTAAGGTATTTTTCTCATTGAAAATACGACACTACTTATCCAGATAATTAACTGCATTTTTTTAATATAAATCATGCAACTCAACCCCCTTATGGGGGCGATGCCGGTTGGTTAGAGTGGTAAATTTTTTTACCCCTCGTTTCTTATCGGCCATAGAATACTTATTTTTCCAAATAATGTCCATTTTTGAAAAAGCTCAAAACTTAAAATATATTTTTCTCAAATATTAAAATATAGCACGCAAATAATCTTATCTCTTCGGAAATAGCTGTAATATACAGCTGTTCTTATTTCACGCTATTAGAAGAAAATTCTCTTAAAACTTATTTATTATCTACGCTGAACCAGTTTCTGAAGTCGTACATCTTTCCAAATCTCCCTCGTACATCATACATGATACATTTCTAGTTCTTTAGAATTTTGCAATGATCCTGTGCAGATTACGGGAACCGAACGGGACTGGAGGTCGGGAAAACGTGACCAGATAAGTCAAACATTTACTAGAAAATGTCTCTACGTCTGGCAAAAACAACGACAGTGATATCAATCTACAGAGAGGATAGAAAAATGTTTTTTACTAAATTGTTTTTGTAATCTTCAATTTTAAAGTTAAACGTCATCGATCCTCTCAATAATTATGCAAAAAAAATTCTTCTAGCACATTTTGTATCCATAAAATTGATGAAAACTTCCTCGTTTTTGGAGATTAGCAATTTGACTCTCCAGCATTGTCGATGCAGCAATATCAGAGTAATGATTTGTATAAAATGTTGGGCTTTTTGCCAACGCTCATAACTCCAAGTATAAAATCAGCTCGTAACTCCTCTTTATAACAATTTTCCCGAATTTTCTTGAAGAAAGTGACCTTTTAAATTACCCCTCGCGGTTCAATGGATTATTTCTTGCGGCAATTTTGCAACGTTTATTGCTGCCAATGTAAAAATAGACATTGTGAATTTATCTTTTGATAAAACTTGATTGTATCATTAAAATAGTTTGGAATAAATTGAATTCTGATGGTAAATTCGTATTTTATTTTGTGCCCAGCAAGATAACTTGTGCCAACATAAGAATAAAGTTTTATGTTAAGGATCTTATTGTATAGAGGGCACTTATATTTTTAAATTTTATCTTAGAAAACGAAGTCGGCTTTGTTAAAATACAGAAAAAAGCTCAATATTTTATTTTTACCCTCCTATATTATTATATTTCTAAGTTACCTTTTTATTGTCACTTAGTTTTTGGTAATTTGTCAAATAAAGTTTAACTGACAAAATCTCTTTTAAATACTTAATTTAAAAGGTTATGGGCCCAGAGCATCAGTAATATATAATAGTTTTAAACCAAGTAAATAAAGTAAGAGATGGAAAAATTTGCAAAATTTGAAAAATTGCATAATAATAATAAATTACTAATCAAAATAAAACACAAATAAAATAGGAATAACAATTACATTGGATATGCAATATCCGTCACTATAACTTAACGTTTTTATTAAACTTTTCAATTTAATTTCATTAATGCTTCGATATACTGCAACCCAAAAGTCTAAGGCACGTTATAGAAGTCTGAAACTGTGTAAAATGATCTTTCTTGAAGAAAAGCCCTAGTCGATCTTCTGAACTTATCATATGGTGAATCCCATTTTCACTCCTGGATGGTTTTCGCATATATGGATCTGAACAATATTTATATTGTGTAGACAAAACAGAAAGGTAAAAGAAAAAATGTTATTGTAAAATGGTTAGAGCAAACACCAGTAGATGTTTCACAACCAGAAGTCTGTGAAATCCTAGATGAAAGCTCTTTAAGAGCCTGTCATTCCAAATGCAGAAATGGGCATATCCATTTAGTTAAAACCATGCCTAATATGTTAAAAAATACGACTTGAGTGTTAAAATATAGAAAAAAATCTCAATATTTTATTGCTACCATCTACTAGGATTCTTACGTATTTTTGATTTCTGAGCGAACGCGTCACTAGACGAAGCGCTTATGTGATCTCTCCCTTTTCAAGTCACGCTCCTTCTGTCATATGTCATTTATCATCTATCAACTGTCATATGTCACATGTCATTTGTCAAGACATATGACAGTTGACAAATCACATATGACCATTGACATATGCCAGAATAGGCGTGGCGAGGAGGGGGGTGGCCATCTTTGAAAGGGACGTGGCTTAAAAGGGGAAGAGTGGTGTTGGTCTAAAGTAAGGCAGTTACTACTTGCATGAATACATATTTGTTAGGGTGGTAAGCCGTCGACAAGTTTAGACAACCATTTATTGATTAAAAAGATGCTGGTGTTTGAGCAAAGGCAAAAGGAAGGATACAACTTACTTTTGCAACGCATGTCCACATAAACCATTTCTTTGCCCCAATACATAGGGAATTATTTGCTTTAAAAATTGTCAATACTCTCTTCTAATCATAGATCTATCTATCTATCTATCTGTGATGGGGGTGTCGATACACTGCGACCTATAAGATCTATTGTGCCCCCTACTGCTGCCCAATCGTTAAGGATGTCTCAACGATTAGATGGTAGCATATCTAAAAATTTTATCTTATAGCGGATATAGCTAATGGCTTGTACGAGTTTGGAATTTTATTTATTGGATTCGAAAAGCCTAACTGACGAAGCCGAAAGGCAGAAACCGGTCTTAGGATGTCGAATCTGATAAATTAAATTCCTTACTCGTTTGCTATGCTCAATGTTATTTCTGCCGTGCAAGAATAACATTTATTTTGATTCTCTCTTATATTATTTTCTATTACCAAAGCAATGTCGGATGTGAGGCAAAAAATTCAAAAAAGTCACATCAACCACCGGGTCAAATTTCAATTTTATTAGGTCAGCAGCGAACGGGTTAATCTAACCTGGCGTTGATAATGAATTTCGTCACCTGTTGCTGTTAAAAAACGATTATTATTTTTTTAACGAAACATTTACTAAATACTATTATTAATTGTTCAGGAAGCTGAACATAAGGAGGATACCCTGATGAAAGAACCCTGATGAAAGAAGGATTAAAACAATATTGATAGAAAGATAAGGAGGAAAAAAAGAAAAATATGGCTGTATAATTCAATTTCTCACTAGTTTCTGAATTTTGAATTTTTTACAACTACAAATCTAAAATATAATCAGTAAGTTCCGGATGATTTTTTTAAGATATTTCATAGTTGACAAAGTCTCTATTTCAAATCTATAGAATTTTCTCTCATCTCACATCGTTTGGCAGTCTGTGCAGACTTACCTATAGTTTGAGCTGTGTGGCGGTCAGCAATTTTCTCGGAACACGAGACTTGTACGGAATCGGAATTTTACTTATTGTTTTCAATTATGGTTTGTGCCCTAGATCCCAGGTGAAGATTTTGTCGTAAATTACATTTCTTTAAAGGCATCTGTGAAACTACGCGTACGGGGTGTTATCGGAAGATCTTAATTGTCGAGTCCATAAATATTACGAATTTGATACATCCCTAGTCAATCATTTAAAAACTATGTTTGGAACAATATACTTTTCTACAAACAGTTTATAATAAACGTTTGAACAGTTATTCAATACAATACGCCAACCCGACATCCCTCGACGAGACATCTGGCTGCCAGTGCCGACAACAATTGTCCGAGTCAGTGACGTTGACTTTTCTTTAACTTGTCATTATGTGTTATTCTAACTTTAAATAATTATATACATACCTCGATTGTCGGCTTGTAAACGTTTGTTTTCGTTTTAGTGCAAAACAGTCCCTTTGATCTCAGACGATCCGTCAATTTTCAACTCGTACACGTCGGAAACATGATTGCTTTCGACGAGCTTTTTGCCTTTAGTGAGGCTTTTCTGCAAAAATCTTTCCTCGTGGTGCAGGAAAATTGTGTACAATATAATTATATTTCCACATTTCAACTATTGTATGACAATATTTATTTCTTAAAAGATATACTCTGATAATCTCTATGTTAAAAACTCTAAATTCCTTAAATGACCGTCAACTCATTATCGAGTCTTACTTAGTGTTAGTATATAAAATTGTTAATAAACAAGATCAGAGTTGCTAGATTATAATTTGAGATCTACAGATCATTACCAAATACAAAGGTTCAGACTACAAAACATATTCCGACATTCGACGTGAGGTAAAATACCGAATTGATCTATGCTACCTTACTTTTGTTAGTAATACTGAATATCTTATTCCTGAAAATGTGAAATATTTCTGGACATTTATTAATAGCCTAAAACGTACAGAACATATGCCGTCAATAATGAAATATAGCAATAATAACTTAAAGACACCATTTTCTATTGCTGATGCTTTTGCACAACATTTTGAGCCTTGCTACAGTAACCATAGCAATCTTGATTTAAACCACTTGAAACCTGTTAAATTTGGTTTTCAACTTTTATTTCATATCCAGATGGAATATCCTTCTCAAGAAGAGCCCTGCTTTATCTGCACCTCTGTGCACAATTTTTCAGAGAACGTTCGACAGAGGCTTCGTCCCGTCCTAATGGAAATATTCTAACTTGGTTCCAATTTTTAAGTTTGGGGATAAATCTAATATAAAAAATTATCGGGGCATCTCTATGCTATCAGCAATTCCTAAGCTTCTACATAATAGACGAGCAGCATTGCTTTTGCGACTACTAATCTGGCTATTTACCAGGAGTTTAAACCACTTCAGTTGAAGTAGGCTATCAAGTTGACGCAATCAGTGGTGTGTGTCAGCAACTACTTTTAAAGAAACTATCGGAAATTGGTGTAACGGGTAATAATCTTAAGTGGATTAAATCTTACATTTTATTAATCGTCGGCAGCGTGTTACAGTGAGTGGCTAGGCGTCGCGGGAAGTGACAGTGTCTTCGGGTGTACCCAAGGGTTCACATATGGGCCCTATTTTATTCGTATTATTTATAAATGATGTAGTGTCCTGTTTTAAAAATTCTCATTGTCTTTTATATGCTGAAGATTTAAAAATTTTCGGTATTGTGGAACCTAATCATATCTACTTAGATAATTTTGTCACTTGGTGCAGTTCCAACTATTTACAGAACAATGTAAAGTTATAACATTCTATAGACGTTCTAATCTCATAGAAAACTCATACTTAATTAATAATACCAATCTGGATAGCGTCTCCACATTTAATGATTTAGGGGTAATATTCGACAGGGAATTATCCTTTTCTCAATAGCGATTAAAGCCCGTTACTGTCACTAACTAATAAACTAGTCTTAAATCAACAAGACCCCTGGAATTTCCGTCGTTTCTAAGGGTTGTGGAGTAAACCACATGAAATAATTTGGCGCCCGAGCATTTTCCGGTATAATGCGTCAACCGTAAGGCATACATTTTCTTAGAGGCAAGAAAAAGCCTTACAGTGCTACTAGTGGGGTAGATCTGACTTTCGAGAATTTTTTTTCTCAATCAATCAAGACAGATCCCCCCATCATTCCTGCATGAAACGTGCAACCCCGGAGTCGGGGGGAGTGAGAAACCTATATGAAAACGGTTTTTCCACTGGTGCCTTAAAGTAATATTTTTAATGATACAAAATGGTGTTAAAAGTTGCATTTTTAACATGTTTGTAGAAAAAAAATTACTCGATTTCATCAGTCTGTTTTCAAAATTATTCGGAAACTGTATTGACTAGTTATTAGATAAATATTTATGTCCTAATACCAACATTATGGATGACGCGTTGATGCATATGAAAATCAAATATTAATGTGAAATGAAATACTGTACCTAAAACCGTTATATTATCGACAGATTTCAAAGTAACCACTGACCTATTAGTAATCGGAATAGAGAGTTATTGCAAACTGCCAGAATGTATACCGTATACCTTATACCTTAGCGCTATGACGATGTAAGGTATGCGTAAAATAGTGAGTTATTGCAGTTGCTTTTCTCAAGGTAGTGACGTTTGACATGCTAAAAGTGGGGTGTCAATGGTGTCGAAATATAAATATTGGATATTGTGCTTGAGTTGATGGTAGAAAAGTATTAACGAAATTACGGAAGAACTTTTGAATATTTTTGTTGAGGAAGAACATGAAGATGAACACATAGATGAAGCCATATTATTTCACCTTATCAATAATAAGGAAGGTCGAGGAAGAAATATCAATGATCGCCTCAATTTAGAGTTAATGCTAACCCATTACATAAAATCAAATTTCCGATTTGAAAGAGAACACATTGTATTCTTAGCAGAACGTCTTATGTTACCAGCTGTAATTAGAACAAGAAGAAGTAATGTTATATCAGGTATAAACTATTGATTTTCTCCTAATGAAAGTAAAAACCTATTACCCCTAATTTTGTGTTACAGGACTTGAAGGATTGTGCATTTTGCTTAGAAGATTAGATTATACGAATAGGTTGAAGGGTTTTGATGAAATTTCAACAATCAAAACCGGGAACCAGGAAGTTCATACAAGAAAAGACTCTTAAGATCCATCGGAGCAAAAAACAAAGCAAGAAATAGAAATATGTTGAAGAATTAAGTTTAAATTACTTTGAAATAAAATATTTTTAACTTTCTTACCTTTATTAAGCAATAAATTAAGACTGATAGTTTTTTAATGGAAAATTTCATTTTTTGTATTTTAAATAATTAACATCTTTTCAATAATATATATTTAAATACATTACAATTAAGCACAGAATTTTGGAAAATGATTTCTTTAATCCCCAGCCAGCAGTTAAATTTACATTATAACGATTGTATTATAGGTTTTTCCCAATCTGTTGTAATCCAAACAGACTAAGTTCCTTGAAATAATGCAATAATTTATTTTTCAAAATACTCAAACTAATTCATCTAACAAACCCTTTTATGGTACCGAAGCCCTATGTTTTGAGGGTTGGATATTGGATTTTTAGAATTTGTAGCTGAAATATATCGTAAACAGTTTAATATAAATGTAGATAATTAAAACTTTTGTATTAATTTGTATTACTTTTCAACATAAACTCAAAATGATCGAGAATAATCGTTTTTATTAAAGTCTAATGTTCAGTCGAAAAATTTTGTTTACAAATTTTCAATTTTGTAACTTTATTTACGTTAACCATTGAATACGGTTTAACATTGCTCTTCTTCTGTTATTCAATTCTAAAATCGATCGCGAAAAAGCCGCTTTTTGGTTTTAGAACATCAAATATGCATAAGGTATAAGGTTTAAGGCTCTCCTTATGCCTTAGATATAGCGTACGACGTTATACCTTAAAAATGGTTGTTTACTGTTGCGCACGCGTAACTGTCACTGTAAGGCATACCGTATACCCTAAATGATGTGCAATAACTCTCTAATGTGGATGAATATTCACTTGTAAATTATATAAGAGACAAATTGAGTCATTTTTCTGCGCGTACAAACAAAGAGTCGTGTTTTGTCAAAGACTATCTTTCAGTGCTGATAATTTTAAACTTATTTAAATGGACGAAAACTTTACCGTTTCCTATTTTTATTCTAATTACTAAAACCAACAAATATTTTTACACCTTTCATTCAAATATTTTTAATGCTGATAGAATGTCTGGATAGTAGGGATGGCCTTACCTTGGAGGACTCCATCTACTTTTTGACACACGAAATCACAGGGTTGCCAACAATCAGTCATCTTTCAACAGGGTTGCCAACCCACCTGACATCACAGGGTTAACAGCTTCAGGGTTCCAAACAATTTATCAATTGAGACTTCGGGCTTTGTGTTGTTAAAATGATGTCAAAGTGAGAGAATTGAAAGAATAAATAATACTTAAAAAGTAAAATTAATCATCACAATTGTCATACCAACGTGGGACAAACTTAAAGAAAGTGTGGCAATAACGAATATAGGGTTATAAAATAATAGACACAATGGAGCTAAGAGGAGGTAAACAGATCAAACAAAGGGAAGCGGAACAATGGCAAGGAGATATACAAAGAACAGATCGATAAAACGTACAAGAAATAATCATGAAAGGAAAAGTTAGTGCAGAAGAACAATCATAGGATGAACATGATAAAGAAGAGGAAAAAAATAAAGAGACACAAAAACAGGAAAAGGGAATGAATGACATTTTACAGATTATAATGAACGAAATAGAAAATAACAGGGCCGAAATCGAACAATCTATTGAACAAAATAGAAAAGAAGATAAAGAAAAGATCAAACAATGTATTGAACAATTAGAAATTAAAATAGACAGTATGAGAGAAGACATGACAAAACAACAAGGGATATTTAAACAAAAATTCAATCAGAAAATAGAAATAGTAACAAAGGAGACAGAACAAATACAAACAAGAATGTATGATATAACAAATGAAATCAAGGAAGATAGAAAAGAAGTAAGACAGGAAGTAATGAGAATAAATGAAAAATTAGAGAATCAGAGTCGTTACATAGAAAGAAACAGTGAAACAATCAAGAAAATAGAAGAAGAAATGGAACAGGGATTCAAAATAAGTGATGAAATCAAAAAAGAAGAATATAAGAAATCAGCAGAAATGATCAAGAAATCCTCCAAGTTAAGACCATCCCTACTCTGGATATATTAGGTCTACAACTTCGAGGGTTTACTGTAAAAAACTGGTATTACATTTATGGTTCAAAGTATTGCGGCGTCTGCTAATGTTTCAAACACACGTCAACGATGTAATCTGCCATTACAGATACCAAAATCTACTCTGACTAAAAACTTTTTATTATATGAAGACAAAAAGATATACAGATGTCGAAAAATGTTAACGGAACATAGGATTTTCAATGTATTTTGGACAAGAGCTCATGTAGAAGTCGACTTACACAATATATAAAAAATTTAACGTAAAACCACTTATTATTTTTTACAGTGTACAGTAGGCATATTATGGAAAATATAAATTTTCCAACTACCAATACTTTGGAATACGGTCAAGTTGTCGCTATTCGTGAGGTTGCGGAAGAAGAAAATTAGAAATACTCTAAATTATTATTACATGCTCATCAAGTAGTTATGTACATCTGTAGTGTTACTTTTTGTAGGGCCCTTGTATTTTAAAAATATAAGTTTGGCTACAGGTTTTTCACATATTATGTCTTAAGGATATTAACGTTATAAGTTGAAAACATATGATTCTTTATGGTTTCTATTGAAAGAATGGAGTGAATAACTTTGTAATAGGTTATTTAAAGTATTTTTCTGATGACGGTGATATACTAAAATACTGTATTTGTATAATAATTGTATCGCTTTTCGAAATTATCAACACTACTCAGACAAATCTCGAAATTAAAGTAGAAAAAATCTCAATTCTGATGTGAAGTAAACAAAACGACGAAATATGATTTTTTGAGTACGTTTGTGATGACCCCGGTAAACTAAGTACTGATTTGGATCATAATAGTGTTGCGTTTCCAAAGTAATGACATATTTTAGCCAAATCACGAGAACAAACCAAAAATAGTCTCAATTTGTGATAAATTACCTTTATTTTCTGTTTTTGTAACTATTTTTAAAATCACCCTGTTTCTCCGAAACTAGTTATAGGATTTGATTATGGTCCATTTAAAGTATTACCGACAGGTCATGATCGACAACTTACTAGAGTTTCATTAAATTCCGCAATCAACCAAAATGCTATGTATTCCATGCAGGGTCCTTTATTGTATCTCGAATTGAGTGGCCTCCAAAATACCACTTTAAAATTTGTATCTTTTCCTCCTTTGTGAACCCGATCATTTTATTTTCAATCGTTATCGGCTTAATACTACTGCGATTGACTTTCAGTCGACTGATTGGCAAGTATCACGTGCCAGTTGCTCGAGGCAGAAAGGGGAACAGTGGTTCAATTGTCCAAAATAGGTACATTGAAAATCCTATGTTCCGTTAAAATTTTGCCAGGTCTGTATACGTAAAGGTAAAAAAATAGAACTAAATTAGTTTTAAAAACGTATCAGTATTAAGAAAAAATTGATTTCCCAAAATTTAGTCTCCCTTGAGATTCTCTCAATTTTTAAAATTTTGCTCTTTTTGGTAATTTTTATATCTTTTAGACTTTTTATACTTTCTCTAATTTTTATACTTTTTTTATATGCTTTGTCAACGAGTTTTATACTTTCGACAATAAAGTAATTATCTATGTCTCTTTCCAAGTGACGGTTATAGTTCACTACGTATTTAGCTTACGATAAATGATATTGAATTATTTTCTACAGACTAAGTTCCCTATATTATTTAAGCCTTCTAGCGATGTAGGGCAACATAAAAACAATAATTTTTTTATTCATTCCCTGCTCTATTTCTATGAACGAAGATTCATTTTTTACATCTGTATCTTATATAAATATTTGTGTGGCTTTTCTCGATTTACTACTTTTCTTCATTTTTTTCTGTTATTAATTAGTCATTCCACTTCTAATCTACTTTTTGTCATTTTCTACTTGTTCGTTCTTTGTTGCTAAACTGTCAATAAATGTTCATTTATTTATTTATACAGCTCATCCTATTACCCTCCTTTTTTTTTATTTTAACAAGACAGTAGAGAGTCGAAAATGTCTAGGAGAATCGGCTGCGGCGTCAAACCGAGATAATCAGAGTCTCGTCAAGCTTAAGGGCCAGTAAACATGTCCTTAGGGAAAATCGGGTCCCGTACGAGGCCCAACGTGTCAGTCGGTGGTCGGGACCGATTAAATTTACAATACTAATGCCCGGCCTTCAACACTAACACGTCCAACAAAGCTTTGTAAATCTGGAACAAGGATTTCGGGGATGTCATGGGATAGGTAGAAGGATCTTATATGAGTTTCTTAAATTAGTGAAAGGTAACGCTAAGAACAATTTTTATTATATCGACCTCGGGAGAATATAGTTGGGGCTATCAGGGTTACAGACTTGCATCAAGAAAGCGGTTTCTCATGGTTTGTGTTGACGTCCAGTAGCATCAAACTCACTTGGAAGTTGCCATAAGTATTCGATTTCTACATGAAAGTAATGAGAAGTATGGATCATCAATTGCTTGGCCGTCATTGAGCATCTCGTGTTTCTGAAAGTTAATTTATGAAAAATTGTATTTTTTAGATATTAGAACAACTATTTTATGGAAAATGGAAAAAAAATGTGAGAATACGTTTAAAAATTAATAAAAGATTCAAAATGGAAAATGGTCAGTTTAAGAAAAATAGTAAAACAACAGAATGGATTGTCGAAAGTAATTATAAAATAAACTATTTAATGTAATGATGATATATAAGAAATGATATCAAACTATAAATTAATATCGAAAAAGTTTTTAATAACTGGCATGATGTAACACTATAGATACTTAAAATAACCTCAAAAATAACCAAAAAACAGATAAATGGGTACACACACATAATTTCAAATACCATTGTGCTTCTAACATTTATAGCAGTATTGTGATGATAACCTGTTAGGATAATTTAAGTTAGCCATATGTGTATAGTAGTAATTAATAGAAGTGAGAAAAAAAGACCTTTTTATCTCACAGAGTTACTTTTACCGGTTTCGACATATCATGTCATCCTCAGGCACCTAAATTGAAAAGTTATGGAGTTAAGAAATTATTAATGGCAATTATATTTCAAAAAATATATATAAAAAAATATACAATCGAATTATAGAAACATTAAAACTCACCATAACTTTTCCATGGAGGAATTTGCGACAGGATATTACATAAAAACATGATACAGGTCACTTATGTTAATATTTATACAATTGTGATGAGATTGGGACGAAAACTTGTAATAATTATTTTTTAATAACAACACAAAATATTCCAGCAGTCAAAAAAATTATAAATTAAACATTAAAACATTAAAACAATTGCACACGAAGACAGACAAATTTAAAATACGAAGCTGGTAACAAATTGTTGATAAATTTAAAACAAAGGATGTTTTTTCTAATAAAATAATAAATTTTTGAACACAAGGTTGTAGAAAGTAATTAATCAGTCAAAATAAAGTTTGTTGAAAGAACCGTAGATGGCGGAACTTACTAAATATATTTTTTAATTTTAATTTATTTAAAATTAATTTACAAACATACACAATTATTTAGAAAACACAATAGGAAAATTTTCGGATTCAAAAATTTGATTGATTTTGCGATTCTGTAACCCTTATTTTTGCATGCATTTAGCATATAAATTGATACAATCATAAACTGTAATTAATTAAAAATAAGTCTGGGTGCACTGCAAAAAATAATTAGTGATTTTACGCTAAATTACGGTTGTAACATATTTAAACCGTAATTTAATGAAATTTTACTACATCAATTGTATTTCTACATAAACTTGCCGAAAAATTACATATATAGTCGTAAAACTACAAATAAAAATTACATTAAATTTCTAGATTTTTACACTAAATAAACCGGAATATTACATTAGTTTATTATGTAAGACAACCACCATTATATGAGTAAATTTACAAAATATTTCAGGTAAGTAACAGAAAAATTATGTATTTTTACTACATTTTTATCGAATTTATAATTATATATAATTTTAATGTAAAATGTGAGCACTACCAGAGAGATTTTTTCAAAATCTTGGATTTCTTCTAGTGTTGAAAATGGAAAACAGTCTGGAACATTTTCAGGTGAAATCGGTTTTTAAGCATTTGCCAAGTTTAGTTGGAACTTTATCTGACTTAAGATCAACGAGTTCTGCTCTACCACTGCTAATAATTTTGATAAAATTGTCAACACAGTTGTTTCAAAAGCTAAAATAAATAATATATGACCCGTCCAGATTAGCCCTAGTTGCAGAAAGGAGATGTTAAAATGAAGCAAGCAAGCAAGCAAGCAAGCAAGCAATATATGACAAATTGAATAAATATATTTTATTTTTCAAATTACCTGAATTAATATGGCGATTAGTATTGTCAACAATATCAGAGGACATTGGTGTGAGAGGTGGGGAAGATTCGCGGTTAACAAATGAGGTACAATCACTGTCACTTTTTGTTTTCCTTAGTGTAGCTGGAAGTACATTTTTCGTTGCTGTTTGCAGAACTTCTATTCCTATGTTCGCATCATTCTCATTGTCTGACTGAGAATATGTGTCAGATTCATTTCCTACACACTTTTGACAGAAACTTGCATTACTTTCTGAAGATTCGTATTTGTCACATGTCAGATTTTCCAATTTGGCCTCAGCATCATTATAACTCTCTAACAATATGCATATTAAACCAATCTTTTAGAAGTAGGTATGTCAACGTTTACCTACAATTGCGTTCTGCGATCCACAACAAAAACACCAATGAACCTTAAGGATTTTTAAACAGGATTTATTTACACACAATTTAAGATTTTTGGTCACTTCTATTAATTAATTACCATACTTTATAGAAAAAAAAATCATGTGGTACTCAAATGAATCTTACCTTTAGTACGTTTTTTTATTATAAATCACAACTAACACCATTCCTGCTGTTTAAACAACTGTCGCTTACTTTAAGCGTCCCTAGAACCACAAAAATTATACAAAATCAATTACATTAATTAAAAAATGGAGAAGCGTAACCTGAGTTTGCATGCACTTACGTTGCCGAAAAGAATGAAAAAATGGCCACAAGCTGGTGGTACATGGTGAACTGACGTCCCTTAAATTCCCATGACCAGCAGAGTACTCCCTCATTGACTGATATATCGTGAGCATTCGAAAAACGAAATAAGGAAATGGGAAAATTAAATAATTTACGTGTAATATTCCCCAATTATTAATTTAGTTTGTGCTTTTAGCTCTTTAATTTGGTCGGATGTCGAATCTGATAAATTAAATTCCTTACTCGTTTTCTAACTTTGCATTAATCTCTGAAAGGGATACGAAAGAAGAGAGTGACATTTTGACTAGAATCAGTCAAATAAAAGCTTTGTAACACACAATGCAAATTGTGTATGCAACCCCAATACACCGGGAATTTTTTGCTTTTAGTAATTGTTAATACTCTCTTCTAATCATAGATGTCAGCACGTCTAAAAATTTTATCTTATAGCGGATATAGCTATTGACTTGTACGAGTTTGGAATTTTATTTATTGGATTCGAAAAGCCTAACTGACGAAGCCGAAAGGCAGAAACCGGTCTTATTTTGACAGGTAAATTTCTTTGAATTTTTATCCTCAATCAGCGCTAAATAGTTTTTATAAACCATCAAATCACAGCTTACTTGATTGGAATGTGACAGTTTTTTAATGTAAATTTTTATAAAATTCAAAAATTATTAATTTTTTTACTACTTTTTATTAACAACTGGGTTAAATATCTTTTATCGCCGTTAAAAAGGAACTTTTCTGTTTACCATTTTTCAATAATACTTTTACTTATACCGATATTTTTTCCTTAAAAAAAAGGGTTTAAAACGAAAAAAAAAAACAAATTCAGACTATGCTAAAGGCAAATAGTAACTCGGGAACATTTAGTCGATAAACAATACACGATTTTCCTTGTTTTTCATTATTACCATTAGTATGAATCCCATTCATCAGAATCGTGTCAACTGAGGCATATCTGTAATCATACATAATAATCGGTAATTCAGCTATAATAACAAAAACATCAAAACCCCCAATCAAGCTTCTTCGATATTGTTAATTAATATGTTAATTATATGGATATAACTTGCAATTAAAAAATTCATTGAGATATCAAATGTTTAATATCCGTCTAGAATTGGTATATAAGAAAATGTCGGGGGAATTTTTGATGTAGTTTCTTGTTCCTATTTTTTATTTTCAATTTTGTTCGTACTGTCATTTGAAAAATGCTTAAGTTTCTTGGATATTTTTTGACTGTAATAGTTCTTGCAGAAAGTGTAAGTAATTCCATACAACGTGGTATTTTATTTTTTTTTGTATTAGATTTTTTTTTATCCAAAATTCCAAACCACTTCTAGATGACTTACAAGTTTGAAATTTGATTCAATTATAAGTTTTAGGATATATAATGTAGGGCATAATTAAAAAATATATAAAACAATCTCCGAGGGGTGAACAAAATAAATATAGTTTGAGTAAGATGGAACTTTGTCAAAGTTACAGCTTTCACAGAAAAATAAAAAAAAAATAATTAGAGGTTTATGCATGAGCGTCCGTAAATGGAACAGAAGGGGGCTCTATAATAAATTGTTTTTTATATTATCTTTTACTCCCCCTTGGAATTTTTTTACCGACGCCCTTGGGTTTATAAATGCAAAGTTCGAAAAATTTACCGAAATCATTTAAGCAGTGAAAAAATAATGAGGCTCTGCGAAGTTGAAATATAGTAGATGGTTTTATATCAGCTGTTGAAGTTGAAAATCGAAAAGGTGTATAAATTAATATAAGAGTTTGGGATGATGCCTCCAGAAACAAAGTTTACAAAAATCGCAGTTGTTGTTAAATGAAAAGTTTTTACCAAAAAAAATATATACTAACCGTAGTCACCTCTAATGAAGATAAATCTTTTTTTGTTGCTGCTATTGCAATTATATTTTCAAATGAATTTAAATTAAATATCATATTTTCAAGAAAAATTTAATTTCCTGGAAGAAATTTTGACATAATTTGGTTTAAAAACGTATCCAAAAAAATCATGGCGCTTTAGAAATATTTTCGTCCCATTTTTTGACAATAATACAATGATAATAATATTTATGAATTAATTATAATTTTTATTTGTTTTCAGCTGGAACTTCCTCCAGAATTACAAGAATATGTAAAAGATCTACATAATATTTGTGTGGCAAAATCTGGCATAACTGAAAGTTAGTAGTTATTAATTTCTCTTTTCGTATGGAATAAAACCACTTATTTTCTTGAAAAAGTTTTAATTTTTTGACAGTCGTTTTCAAAATGACATAACAAAATATATAATAAAAAATTTACTTTAGAAACAGAATACTTGATAATCTTACAAAGATATGACATCAACATAGGACACGTAGAAAAAGATTTTGAGATTGAAGATGTTTCAATGATATTTTTGTGACGTTTCTGGGAACGAATTTTGAAAGGATAGCGCATTTGCATATTATAAGAGAATTTATACTTAGTCATAAATGAAGTTTTCTTATTAATATCCCTATATAGAGGGTATCCTTTTTGCAATTAACTCTCTTTGTAAAATAGGCATCCAAATTTTTGAAATATCGACCGAACAATTAGAAACACATTCGTTATTATTTAAGCATTATCAATGCTGCTTCTTTAACTTTGCGGTTTTAATTATTAGGTTCTTTTAATAATCTAGTTGAAGAATTCCATTGTATTTTATGACCAAAATCCCATGCATGTTCACATATTTTAGATTTTTCGAATTGTTTATTTTTAATGTATGATTGGTGTTCATTAAGTCTAATATGAAAAGGTCTAGATGTTTCTCCTATATAAAATTTATTACATTCGCATGGAATTTTGTAAATACAATTTTTTATGTTTTGAATTTCATTAAAATGATTTGTATTTACTATTAAAGATTTTAATGTATTATTTTCAAGTGTTCTGTTTCTATAGTAAATTTTTATTATATATTTTGGTATGTCATTTTGAAAACGACTTCAGACTTAGAAGTCAAAAAATTAAAACTTTTTTTAGAAAAGTGGTTTTATTCCATACTAAATGAGAAATTGAACTAGCAAACCACTATAAGCTTCCGAAATGAATTAGTAGTTATTAGTTTATTTTTTTTACACCAAAGAATAAGAATTAAATTTTTTTGTTTAAAAATCCTACTTCTTAAAACAAAATTTACTTTGTTTGTACACATTTTTTTATGACACACAAAGCTATTTTATCTGTCTGAGGTTTAGACAATTCTAGTTACACCTTAAAGTACTAAATCTAGGAAACTCGTAGTGCAAAAATCGATTATAAAATATGTTTCGAGCTCTACAAATTGATATATACGAAAATGGCGAAATTGATCAAACTTGTAATTTTGAGATAGAACTTTTTAAAACTTAATTGATTTTTTAGCTGATCACGCAGCATACGATATTGTGAAGCATCCACATGATCCTAAATTAATGGTAAGACAAAAAATTTAAAAAAAAAAATGTATTTATTTTTCTTGTTTCTTTTTCAGTGTTATATGAAATGCCTTATGCTTGAAGCCAAATGGGTAAGTATAAAATATTTTTCAATTGCCGATAATAATTAAAAGAAATAATAAATATAGCTTCCGACAGGTGTCTGGACCGTTGTAATTCAATGCCTGTGCATTAGCCCCAGGAGTAGTTGTTTTCGGTTCAGATGTGGTGCAATTTAATATAATTTATATTATATTTTATTGGTGATATGACTTTGAGAAGTTTAATTTCTTTAAACATTATGCCACTTTTGAGAAATGGATAATCTGCACGTCAGGTTGCCGACATTTTGCAACTTTGATTTTGTTCTATATTTTGTGGTATAATATAGCTTCTGACACGCGTCTGAACGGTTGTTATTCAATGCCCGTGGGGTAATTAGCCCTAGGAGTAGTTGTTTTTGATTCAGATGTGCTGCAATTTATTATAATTTATATTATATTGATTGGTGCATGGTATGACGTTGAGAAGTTTAATTTCTTTAAATAATTAAAACTTTATTTTCATAATCTTGTTATGTTTGTATTTTTTTAGATGGATAATAATGGTGTTATACAGTATGATTTCATAACTGATACAGCGCATCCTACAATTAAGGACCTCTTAGTAGCCGCTATAAATAAATGCAAAACCATTAATGGTAATTTTTTAATTTTTTTGAAATTTCTTTATGTTCACTTTTTAATTTTTTTACAGAAGGAGCCGACTTGTGTGAGAAAGCCTCTAATTTCAATTTCTGCATGTATGGGGCCGACCCAGTTGTAAGTTGACAGCAAACTTAGTTTGATAAAAACAATTAACATTTTATTTCGTTTTTTTAGAACTGGTTCCTTATTTGATCGTCATCAGGATATTAAGTATGCTGAGTTTTAGTTAATATTTTTGAGAGCAATTTTGTATTGACCTATTAAATTGATTAGCATATATTTTTATTTTTATTTTTTCTGACTAATAATTTCGATAAAATGCCTCGATTTTCATCGAAAATTATATGTATGTTGAGTTTGAATTTCATACGATTTCTACTGGAGGATTTTTATTTTTCTAGGAGAAAAATCGTTAAAAAATACCCGAATTCGGCTATTAGACACTTAAGTTTATAATTTTTTAAGTACTATTATCCGAAACAAACGAATTTAGAATGAAATTTAATATTACAACCCTTTTCACCGTTTTCATGACATCTTGACTTTATCACTCTTTTTTTTATTTAAAATTTCTTTTTTCGTAAATTATCGATTTGTTTATTCGATTTTTTATCAAAAATTACTCTAGTTCTTAGATTTTTATAATCGTATCATTTTCTTTAAGCTGAATTAGAAAAATCCCTAACAATTCAATTATTTATTTAATATGTTTATTTTTTTACTTTGTGTTTGTGTGATATTAAAACTATTTATTTAATTTAACGTTTGAACTTTAAATTATAAGTCGTTGTCAAAAAAATTATATAACAAAAGATATAATAATAATTTACTATAATGGATAATCTTACAAAATATGACAACAACTTAGAACAGAGAAATAGATTTGGAAATTTAAGATGTCAAAATCGTTTTTGGGAACGATTTTAAAAGCAGACAAGCTCAACATCGTATCTTTAATCGATGGCTGAAGACTGCATTGGACCCACCAGGTAGGTACTTAAAACAACTGGTTGAGACGATGTAAGTGGAGGAGAGCCCAACGCCATCTTCACTTTAATAACAAAATCAAAGTTTGCAATTATATAGAAAACTGTATCAGCACGAAGAAATGAAATATTTTGGAACCAAAATATTTTAAATTGGAAGTAATAAAACTGTACAAATGATGTGAAATAAAATAATAAGCTCCCAACAAATACAACATTAGAAAATGTCACACACTGCATCACGTCCAGACGGTGAAGATGGCGTTGGGCTCTCCTCCACTTACTTCGTCTCAACCAGTTGTTTTAAGTAAGTACCTGGTTAAGTAATGCAGTATTCAGTAGTGGAGGAATGTTACGCGATGTTTAAGGTGTGTAGAAAAAAATTAGAATTGAATTGGTAACTACAAAATAATATTCTTTTTAACGAACAGGAAGTGTATAAGAATAATTTTATTCTGAATGTCAAAGTGATCCATATCATTATTGACTTCTTTTGTTGATTGATTCTCAGCGAAAGTACACCAATTTGGTAAGTGTAATAAATATCTTCCTAAAGAGATCACAAGGTGTAGAATATTCTCCTGATCCAAGAAACTTTATATTAAGTAGAGTAGCAGAGGATTCCTTTCGCTATTTAGCTTTTGACCATCTGTAATAATAGAAAGTTGCTGGTGGAAGTCCATTGGTTACCTTAGTGCAGGTGCAGACTTCTAAATGTTTTAGTCTATTGCTGTTATTATTCGGGGTACCTAGTTGTTCAAAGTATTTTTGTAATTCCAGGCAATTTTTGATTTACTTTAGAGCCTTCAGTGTAGCTTGACTTTTTAAGACAATGTAAATTCTTGCTCTGCTGAAGTATTTTTTCATTTTTTTTTCAAGCAGTTTCAGGACAACGCGAAGGTTGTGTCCTAACTTTAGAAAAAGGAAGGATAGAGTACGGTAATCTGGAATCAATTTCAAAGCAGGTTATTGCGCAGGCAGCAGATTTTATGTTATTATATTCACTACTTACTGAATGGAAAGTTTTTGTCTCCTATATTTTTGATACTGGTTTGTTTTTTTTTAAATCATTGACATAGAAAAATGTTTTAGAAGATAAGCATTTACATTCAAAAAGGAGAGTATACGTGTTTCTTATAGGTATGTAAAATGTAGTGTAAAATTTGTATATTTATAGGGTAAATAAAAGGATTATTAAAATTGTAAGGGGTGTATTTACCACCTAATACTTGAAGTGCGTTGTGCACCTAAATTTGAGAGATAAAAACCTTGGGAACAATCTAAATACTAACTATTTTTTATCTAAACTTAGATAGAGATGGAGATGACTTTCATTAAGTAAGTTGTGACTAAGTATATGGTCGTTTATTCAAAACATTTTGTTGATGACGATTTTTTCCGAGTAGGTAAATAAAATAATTATATGCCATAGGAAGAAGTTTAAAGCTGACAGCTGTTCCCAGTCAGAATTTGTCGATTTCATTAGTTCAAACTACAGAACCAGAACGAGAAGCCGCTGAAAGAAGTGAAAGGTTAAACAGGAGAAATACTGTTAAAATTATAGATTTCACAGACTGTCAGTTCAATGAAGAACCAGAGCCTGAACTTACTAACGATGATTTGGAAGGTGCAGAAAGCCTGTTAATGCTCTTAAATGAGCAAGATCAGTATGAAGGACCCAATAAGTTTCGTGACTTTGAGGTGCAAGTAAATACTTAAAAAATATCAAAATTGAGTGATCTCTTAAAAACAGATAGTGCTCTTAAAAGTTTTACTGGAATTTTCACTTTTCAGCTTTTGGATACAATTGTGGAAGCAGTTCAAATGAATTATACTGACAATTTGCCTTATTTATTTTATACAACTATCGTATAACCTTTGTCAATATTTTTTTAGAAAATGTTATATTAAAAGCCATACTTGCAACGCTATTAAAATAAAATTGTAGAAAATGGGAATGTTTTATTGAATGTGTTGGGAAAATGAAATTATTTATAAGTAATATATTTATTTGTTACATACATAAATTATGAATCACTTTTATTAAGTTATTAAGTTATATTTTACTGTCCATAACGTATTTTTAGTAAACTCCTAATCATAATCAATTTCCAGTATTTTGAATTGCTGTAACGTCTTACACCTTGTACACGTAATTAGAAGTGCACTTCCCACCATTTCCTGCCTTATATGAGCTCCTCATATTATTAAGCTGGCCTCTTATTTTATGTGGATCAGATTTCAAATCACTTGTTTTCAAACACAAACCCCATATAAAGATGTTTTTACTTTGGATTTGCCTATTAGAATCCAATTGATCACACAATTAAATGACCAGCATTTAAAACTTAAATACAAGAAAACACTGATTAGATTGTGAATTAGAAAGACAACTTTAACTTCAAAATAAATGCTTATTTTTACATGAAATGAAAAAGATTACTTACCTATATGATAAATAATAACTAATAATAAATTTTTCACACAAATTAGTCTTTAATAAATGGTAAAAAATGCTAAAATAAAAATATCGGACATACATAAACAAATCACAATAAAGAGCCAATGCCTGTGAAAAGGGTTCCAATATAAGCCACCGTGGCGCTGCAATCTTATTTTCAGATGCCTATAGGACCGATTAAAGTATCTTTAAAGCAAAATAAGTGGATCATCTAGATTTAATTAGTATTTAACTTTTAAAAATGTTTAGCACAGTAAGTAGGAGTGATTTTTCAACCATTAATATACTATCGCTGTCAAGTATTTTCAGTTTAGTTTGGTCATAGAGAGCTAACAGGTTCAAGTAATTAATTAAAAGACAGACACGATTTGGCCTTAACTTCAAGCCATAGCTAGTTAAATGCGCAGTTACAACTCTCTTCCGCATCGAATTCCAATGTATTACGGGAAGTAAAAAATTTGCGCTTAGAGACAAGCGCCAACACTCTAAAACAATCCATTTGATCATCTCATCTACCCACACACATAAAAAACATTGAGTTATGGAATTTTTCGTGGGAACTCTTCTTATCGGGACTGGCAGAAGCTGTTACGTAATAATGGAGAAACCGTTCCTGTTTGGGTAGGTTGAGGTGAGGTTATATTGTAACACAATAAGACAAAGATAGATCATTCGCTTGAACAGTACAAATTTCCTATTCTCCAGTCAGTCACATATTAGGGCGGAAACACAACACATCGCTCATTTTGAAAAGTCATATTTGAACTCGAAATACACAACCATGCCTTCAGTGCATTTTATTTTATTCCTTTCTCATGTTCAGTTGTACTAACTTGAACATTTTATTACTACAAACTCACACTGCACAAATGCTAAGTGCCTAATATTTATGTAATCTGAGCAAATGCGTTACATAGTTAAGTTAAAAGTGAATTGTTCCTGTTGATTCCATCATTACCTAGTTGTCTTCTGTTGATGTTTTGATGTTAATATAAAGTTAATTACACTTTAATTTTATTTCAAAATTACGATATGTTTTCTAACTCAACAATTGGTTAGATAATATTTGTATCCCCACCTAAAGGATACTAAATATAATACGAAGAATGTAAAAAAAAATGTTGAGAAAAGTCGAGAGAAGTCTACTTGCTAATCCTGAAAATCACCATGGAAAAAAGTTTATTTAATTTGTATAATATGTTTATAAATTTTTAATTTCTAATAAATGTGGGGGCCACACAACTTGCAACTTTCATGCGGTCTGCGCCCATGGTTCACATTAATTATTTTCAATGTGTTTAATTTTTTATTATAATAGTTCAAACATACCCTTTTTGTACCAGTGAAACCAGCAAGAGTAACGGTTATTATCCGAGTCGGAGTAGAGCGAATTTTTCATTCTTTGTGCGATTTTTCCGCAACATTACAAATCTCGTCTATGAAGCAAATGGAAATTTTGATAATGTCAACAATCTCTCACCGACCAAAATGGACTCTTTGTTGGTGTAGGAATCGGAAATGGCGGCTCTTTTGGGCTGATAAATTTCAACTTTTACTCCCACATATCCATTCATTTGCTACCCCAAATATATCATTCATATTGTTCCTAGAATTGGGCGGGAAGGTGACACGGTTTGGACCAAAACAATAGGAGAGACTGTGGTTTGGGGTTGAGGTATCGTAACAAATTAACAATGTTTTTTTTTCGTCTTTTACTAATTTTTTATTTCACATCTTGATGCATATCTTTATATTTTATATCCCAAGCAAATAAAAACATTTGTTATTATTTCCATTTAATATTAAAACTAATATACCAAACGACATTTTGGAACGAGATACGCTAGGACACCACATACGAGACTATTTCCGAAATACTTTTTGTTAATCAATCTTAACGAGGCTTTCTTTTGTCCCCAGTAATGGGACCTAATAAACCCATACCACATCGATTTTTCTGTCGCCACTCACGACCACTTTCCAAATGGAAAATCCGCACGACGAACTACCGAAACGAGTCAAGTAAATTCTAATGGATAGTTATCTGGCTAATCAAACGATAAATGGCGAGTCTTTTGCCGCATCGGTTAAGTTTTCTTAAGAGTCACAGCATGACCGTGGTTGGTAACTACAAATTTGAAAAATTCAATATTTAGGCATTTTAAAATTTTCCGTAAAATTGTCGTTTTGATATATTCTGAAAATGAACATTTTCTTTTAAATGACCATTTTCTATAAATTACGAAGTCACACAAAATGAATATTTTCCATAAACGTCCAATTTTGAAGTTGAAACGCCAAAAATTCCAAATTATTTTTGTAGGTAGAATGGTTTCATTATCTAGAAAAAAGATTATAATACAAACGAGCAAAACATTATGAGCTACAGAAACGAGGTATTCTTAAATTAACTAATAAATTCAAAGTTAAACTGTATGAAAACAGAGACCACCAAAATTACTGCCAGTAAAACCGTATCATTAGCAAAATGCTGCTATACTTTTATATCTGTCAAGTCATTGGTGTAAATAGCGTAAAGTACTGGTTCCAGAAGGCTTCTCTGAGGCGCACCTGCACTTATATAAATATAAATAACTGTAGAGCCGAAATATTCTTTTAATTAACTTTTCCAATCACCTTCACGGCTTGCATACGATTATTTTTTTCCTTTGTCTTTCTTTTTAGAGAATTTTCCTTGTTACAGTCAAGTTGAAGAAGAAAAATGAGATTTAAAATTAGTAAAACAATTTTCATGTAAATGAATCCCGTAAAAAACAGCTCGAGCTGGTATAACAACTCACTTAATTTCGAGCAGTTTTATCTCCAATTGCAGAGCCAATAGTACAAGGGGTTCAAGCACAGATTACATTAAAAATATTATACAAAATAATATACAAAACCTATTAAAGTATTCCTTAACATATTTAATAGTTTGTGTTAAATGATTATAGACTTTTAAACAATAAATTAGAAGTTACGAGAAAATAGAAGTAACAATAAATTGGAAGTTACAAGAAATTAGAAGCTACAAGAAATTAGAAGATACAAGAAATTAGCAGTTATAAAAAATTAGAAGTTAGAAAAATGTGAATTTACGAAAAATTATAAGTTACAAGGAATTAGCAGTAATAAAAAAATTAAAAGTTACAAGAAATTAGAAGTTACAAGCAATTATAAGTTACAAGAAATTATAAGTTACAAGAAATTAGAAGATACAAGAAATTAGAAGTTACAAGACATTAGCAGTTACAATAAATTAGAAGTTAGAAAAATTTGAATTTACGAAAAATTATGAGTTACAAGGAATTAGCAGTAATAAAAAATTAAAAGTTACAAGAAATTAGAAGTTACAAGGAATTATAAGTTAAAAGAAATTATAAGTTACAAGAAATTATATGTTACAAAAATTAGAAGTTACGAAAAATTCGAATTTACAAGACATTATCAGTTACAAGGAATTGTAAGTTACAAAAATTAGAATTTACGATAAATTCGAAGTTACAAGACATTAGCAGTTACAAGATATTAGAAGTTACAAGAAATTAGAAACTACAAGAAATTAGGATTTACAATAAATTAGAAGTATTGGAAGTTACAAGAAATTGGCAGTTAGGAGAAATTAGAAGTTACAAGTAATTACAAATAAATGGAAAGGGATTACAAGATATAATTCAACATTATAATACTTTTAATAAAATAAATAATAAAAATTTTTGTATTTACGACGGAAAAATGTTGTTTGTGATAACTGCTCCTACTAAATTTATATTCTCGTTATTTCCTATTTATTCATAGCTGTAATTTCTCGGAACGGTCGTCACTACGAGCGTCGAATTCCTTAATTTGTACAGTACTAACAGGAAATAGCAAGATTTGTTCTTGCATTAAATGCACTTGGTGAGCACCAAATCACAGTTACCACTCAAGAGCGCATACAAAAAGGGTTGAATGGGTTATTATTCCTGCCTTCAAGACTGCCTTTAAGTTTTGGCGTTGAACATTTATGAAAGTAATATTTTACAAGAAATACAGATTAACAAAAATCTTGTTATAAAATTTTAAACGTGTTTTTTTTATCAAAATTAACGTCGTAAAAAGGTTTCTAAATTTTCAGGGAAAGTTCTACAGCACCGAATGCCATTATATGCAGCAATAATATAGGGTCAACTATCTATTACAAAAAAATTTAAAATTAGTTTGTGATTACTCGATAGATGGAAAATTTATTTATATTAGTTAATTCAGCAATTCTTATTATGATTGCATTATCACATTGCTGGTTATTTTCGAACATATTCAAAATGAGTTTGTATTTGTAAGTCTTTATTATCGAATTCATACGTGTCCTACCGCATAAGAAGTTGCTATATTATTATTTGGGTTTTTGGTCATTTATTGAGAGTCTCCTCTGATATCGCTTCCGATCCTCCAACAACCCCTTCACCGACCAATACTATCTCCCGAAAGGGGTGATTTTTTTTAATATCAGCGGAGACATATATCCCCCCGTTTTAGAAGATGCTTACCACGATGGTGGGGATGAATATCGCTTCACTTTTGACACCTTAGTGCAGGTTTATAGAAAGCGATATTGAACACCTCCATCGTATTCAGCATCCTCGAAAACGGGGGGACAGACGTTTTGCTGCTGATAAAAGACACCCCTGTCGGGAGTGAGTTTTAGCCGGTGAAGAGGTTGATGGGGGGTCGGAGGCGATATTCAGCACCACTATCGTGCTCAGCGTCCTCGAAAACGGGGGGAAATTGTGTTTTTCTGCAGAGAAACCTTGTAAAGCACATATAACCACTCTAGGTGGTGGGTTTTGGTCGGTTTGAGGTGTTGCACAACCCTAAAGAAGTTCTAACACCGCCACCAACGCACCATTGGGGAATTACGCATTAGTATTTCAAGCAGAAGTACACGCTATAGAGCTTTGTTTGAGGGAGAATATTGACAGGGGGTATAGAGGGAAAACAATCCTCAGTTACTCTGACAGGCAAGCTGCCCTACAGGCCTTATCATGTAACAAAAGCAGATCAAAATTGGTCTGGAACTGCCTACAAAACCTGCTCGTTCTGGCCAACCAAAATAAGGTAATATTTAGGGCATAAAGGGATAAAAGGCAACGAGGAAGTAGACGCCCAGGCAAGGAAAGCCTCAGCGACCGTTTTTACTGGTCCTGAACCGGCGTTTGGCATTCCTAAATCCTCGGTACGACTCTCTTTGACTAGGTGGATGTTAAAAGAACACCGGTCACGCTGGGATCTCCTGCCGGGCCAATAAAACAGTAAACGAATGGTTAAAGCGCCATCAAAAGTTCTGACAGGTAATATTCTGAATCTAAGCAGAAATCAAATAAGGCATGTCACGGGACTAATAACCGGACATTGTCACCTTAGGGAACACCTACATAAAATGGGCATCTTTCAAGATGAACCCATATGTATACTATGCAATGAGAAGGTTGAAACAGCCTCTCATATCATACTAGAGTGCCAGGCACTCACGCACTGGAGGTATAACCTACTGGGGCCGGTAAACCCACAGGAGGACTTTCCAAAAGAAAATCTGGTGAAAAGGCTACTCCGCCTGATAAAGGTAACAAACCTCTTCAACTGAACATAACGATGTAACTGACATAGTACAATAAGTCTTAAGGCTGCAGTATTGAGGCATTTATAAACCTCAGTCAGGTACATCGTCTTAATCAATCAATCAACACCGCCATCATGTTCAGCATCCTCAAAAACTGGGGAGGAGGTAATTTTGTTACGGCAAATCTGCATTCTTCTTTCTCTACTAATCCGAGTTTCCTTAGGTGCCCTCTCAACCGGCAGTGTCCTGTTAGGATTCCCCTTAGTATTCTGAGCTTGTTTATACTTTTGCTGGTGCAATCGCCTGATCTCTTCTGGTTGTAGTTTCCCAGTAGTGTTTTGGCCTGCCTCATTCCTTGTAGTCCTATCTAGTATTGGGACTTTTTGTTATTTACTTCTTTTTCGTTCATCAAGTATTGTGCTGGTGCATATTCGGCAGAAGGGTTCAGCCCCTTTTTTGCGAGTACGTCTGCTTTTTCATTACCCTCCACTCCAGAGTGTCCCGGAACCTATAGGAGGATAATACTGTTGTTCTTGCATAGTTCATTTAGTTTCTCTAGGCACTCCCAAACCACCTTGGAGTTGATTACGTGGGAGTTCAGAGCGGTGACTATTGCGTCGTAATTATTAGTTTTTTTGCAATTACGCACCCCAACTTGGTGGCGGGAGTATGGGACTCCCAGGTCTATCCCTGTGTACCCTCTAAAACACCTCACTTCTCAGGCAGTGAGACCGGTATCGTCATTTAGGACATCCTTCAGTCTCGCCCTTGTCTTTCCTATATCTCCACCGCCCTTCTTCTGTCCTCCTTTTTCCTCATTATTTCTCTTATGTGTCCATTAATGTCGTTAAATGTGGCTTTGTCTTTTACTATTTTACTTATTATGTTCTTCTCCAATTTTAATTTGATTATTAGTAGCGTCTATACATATTCCCTAGATATTTCTTTCATTATGATTTGTGATATTTTCTCTAGAAACTACAATATTAATAATTTTTGGATTGATCATGCATAATCCATTTTTAGGTTTATTAACCCCGTTAGAAGTGGATCTTTGACCCGCTGCTGAATTCCGGTCGTTATATCTGGAATATTTTAACAAACCGGGAGTTGTTGATTAACTCTAACTTTCAAACTTACATTAAGTTGTTTTGTACGTTAGGCTTTATCCATTAAATACCAAATCTTACTTACAAACTTCGGTTAATTCGTAATAAACTTGTTGATGTGAATTTATTTCAAATTATTACTTTTTGCATTAACGCAATTTATGGTACGAAGGAATGAGCGTACGTTTAAAAAGGTATTTTAAAAAGATGCATAAATAAATAAATAAATTTTTGTAAGTGTTAAAATTAGTATAATCACAAAACGCTGCTAGGCAAATTAAGCATAAATTAAATCTTTAGGTATAAACATAGGCGTAACGGGGGGGGGGGGGTATTGGGAGATGTAACCCGCCCCCCATTGCTTAGAAGAAATTAAAAAAAATTGTAAGTAACAATTTAAAAAAAAAATAAAAATTAGAAAGTTTTTGCTTTTTCAAAGTTATTATTGTGGGATTACAGAAGCACATTTTATTTAAATGAATAAAAGGTACAGCTCGTAATACTCGGAAAAAAAGAATCTCTCAGATCACATTGTAACCGCATTAATTCAACATAATGTAGATCTAAGTATTTGCGATCCCGTAATAGCCCCCTCACTTACATGGAACGCCCTAGACAGCCTGTGCGATAGCAACCACTTTCCTATTTTAATCTCTAATAATGACACCATTCCCCTAAACTCCGTAACCAAGTTGAAAATCACCAACGCAGATTGAAATTTATTTAAATCAGCTGTCAAAGAACAAACAGATCGAATTAAGTTTCCTAGTAACATAGATCAACAATTGTATAATTTCTTCAGCGGAAAAATTTGTTGGAAAATACACTATTAATCCATCTAGAAAAATCGTACCTTGGTGGAATGATTCCTGTAAAGTTGCAATAAAAGAATTAAAAAGGCTCTAAATAAATATCGCAGAACTAGAGATGAGCAAGATCTAATTCACTTTAAGAAAATGAAAGCGCGATCAAAACGTATTCCAAAAGATAGTAAAAATAAATCTTGGAATCAATTTGTTAATACCATAACTGTGGATACCCCTCCTTCTCAAGTCTGGACAAAGATAAAACATATGAAAGCCCACAATACATCATATAAAATTCCAGCTATCTCTTATGACGACCAAGTCATCACTAATGACCAAGAAATAGTAAACTCTTTAGCTCAACACTTTCACAACAATACAAAAAATGAAATACTCCTCATTACACTCTCCATACACTTCTGCATCAAACAATTGCCGATCTATTAATCTACCGTTCACACAAAATGAACTCCACTATCTTCCTTAAAAAATTCTGCTGCAGGTCCCGACAATATCCCATCAATTTTCTTAAAAAATCTGCATTCAGACACATTAACTAAACTTCTTGAACTGTACAATAACTTATGGTCTAGCCAACAATTCCCATCTCCTAGAAAAAATGATCAATAAACGTCTTCTTTGGTTTCTTGATAGCCATAACTTTATAGATATTGCACAATCAGGGTTCAGGCCAAACCGATCTACTATGGATAACTTGGTTCTTCTTCAAAATAAAATTGCTCAAGCTTTTGCCAACAAGAGTGATGTTATCGCAGTTTCTTTAGATATTGAACGTGCTTTTGACACCACCCCCAGGTATCATATTCTCAAAAAACTAACAGAATTCAGAATATCTTGAAATATTTTGTCTTTTTTGCAAAACTCCTTTCTAACAGACCTTTTAGAGTTGCTGCAAATGGACAAATTTCTGACCAACAGATTTCAGAAAACGGAGTACCTCAGGATTCGGTCCTAAGCAGCTCTTTATTCCTCCTTACTATTAACAACATAGGTTCGTTAGTTCGTCCCACTGTAAAATATGCAATCTACGCAGACAACCTCATTATTTTCTGCCAAGGAAAAGTGACAGTTAGTACATGCTCTCTCCTTCAAAAAGCCAACATCTACCACTGGTCACCTTCCAAATCTAAAGTTATACAATTTAGCAGAAGAAGATTTCACCAGTCTCCGAATTTAAGTTTAAACGGAGTTCCATTACAACAAAAATTACTAGGGGTTACCTTTGACAATAAGCTGACTTGGAGGTTCCAAATTGAAAACACAAGATCAACTAACTAACTATCAGCTAACTATCAATGGGGAGCTGAAGAAGAAGTCCTTCTCAGAATATACAGAGCCATGATAAGACCTAAACTAGACTATGGCTGCATACTCTACATGAACGCCAGCAATTCCAACTTAAAGTCACTTGACGTCATCCAAAACAGTGCCCTACGATTCTGTCTAGGGGCCTATAGGTCGAGTCCCTCTGAGAGTCTTTACATAGAATCATCTGAACCACCTCTCTTTATAAGACGTGAACGTCTTCTTCTCTCATACTTCGCTAAAATTCCTGCTCACCCAACCAATCCTGTTTTCACTCTCATCCACTCCTCACAACCACCTGCTAACATCAGACCGAGAACAATACTTTCTACCGCTCAATCAATGTTGCCCTTATTAGGTAACATTGATCTATCACTCACAAATCCTATCACAATCTCCAATCTCCCACCTTGGACAAAAAAACTGCCCAACTTCAACACCAGTCTCTTTAATGGCAACAAAAACTATACGCCCAGTTCTCTTCTATTGTTTTCGCTCCCACACTGTCCCAAGTTTTTATATTGTTAAATCCACCCGAAAAGTAAAGAATTTAACACTTTATTTTATTCTTGCATATATCTTAAACATTTCTGATAACTTGCTTTGTAATTTTTGAGTTTTTTCCCACTAAATATGCGTTTCTTTAAAAAGAAAACTTAAATTTCCTCAGGAGAGCCCATAAGGATCTCCTATATATACACACAATTTCCTATACGTCCCGTTATCTCCTTTTGAAATCGATAAATGCCATAAGCATCATTGAAAACCTGACCAGAATTGGGTTTCCAACTTTTTTTTTGAATACCCGCCACCACTTCTGCATTGAGGAAGCATCACAAAAATTGAAAAGTCAAATCGTACAAAATGCTAAATGAAACGACAATCATGAAGAGTTGAAATCAAACTAGAAAATCTGACAGAGCTTTAGATGAAGAAGGAACTGGAAATAAACAGTGACGTAACGCATAGATGTAAATGGGTTTGTTTGAAAAAGTTTTTTTTTTAAATGTGAGGGTTATAAATGTAGCTATTTGGAAGAGAGTCTACATGTTAAAAAGATAGAGAATGTATTCAAAGGATGTAATAGAGATTCGTTAAATTGATATCAGGCGGCACTTCGATGTATTGCGGACAAGGGTGTGTGATATAGCGACAGATCCTTTATATACAGGGTGATTCGTAACTATTGGGACATATACTAAATGAAGGTTATATTTACCAAAATATGGCAATAGGACCAAACATACCTTAATAAAATATTGTTGTGGAATAAAATACAGGGCGTTAAAGTTTTTTCGCATGTATACAGGATAAGTCATGAGGAACTGTACATACTCCTACCTCGTATGGAGGTCCTTATGGAAGCATTAAAAAGTGTCTGCTCCCATTGTTTAATAATATACAGGGATATCAAAGAAAACATTATTCTGTCCTCAGAGATGCAGCTCCATCCTGTGACATATCATCCAAAATATCACTAAAGGTATTTTGCAAAAAAAAATAAGAATCTCCTTTTAAATTTGGAAGAAGAACACATGGCCCTATTAGTTCGCCTATAATGTCACACCAAATATGATGGTGACGAGGTATTTCAATCGAAAGAACTTTAAAAAATGAAACAATAGACAAAAATCATTCTCTGACAGGAAATGACATTTACCAGAAATAATTATCTGACATATTTTATTAGCAATCAGATACAAAACAATCTATAAGCTAATGTGGTGACATGTGCAGGGTTTCTGGGTAGCTGGCGGGTAGGTGGCGTGTACAGGTGTAATATCCAGTGAGACCACCTCAGTTTCTAATCAAGTCCTTTGGTCAGTTCCTCTTTAATCTTCGGTTATCCGTTGGCTGCAGTAATTGTTCCACTAGTGGGTTGGGATAAATGTCTAGTTTTTCGTGGTGTTTTCTACTTCTATCCTTGATGATATCGGTTACCTATGGGATATTAAAATCTGTATGTAATATTTATCAAGGTGCGTTGGTTATGGTGCGTAGGATTTTGGATTGAGCTCTCTGTATAATCGAAATATGACATTTGGCTGCATATCCCCAGAGTTCTATGCCATAAGTCCAGATAGGTCTTATAATAGCCTTCAGTTGTTAATTTAGACTTACGTCCAATCAACCAGTTTGTTGATTTGCGGTATAATTTCTTGATTAAATTCAACTGCAGGACATCTTTCTTTTCTGATAGTAAATGTTATGTGAGAGGACTTCGATGCATTAACTTTTATTTTCCACTTTTTTAGCCATTTTTCCAGTGTTCTTACGCGATCTTGGAGATTAAGTGTTGCTGTGTTAGGATCTTCGTGTATTGTTCTGATTGGTGGGGGTGTTGATACACTTCCAATAAACCGATAAAGATATTAAAAAGCGATCTTCATCAAAACATTTCTACGTCTGTTCATAATATCGTACTCAAAAATTGATGATCTAGGTGTCTTAGTTTTGCAGTAATGACGTATCTATCTATCAGTGATGGGGGTGTCGATACACTGCGACCTATAAGATCTATTGTGTCCCCTTCAGTTGTTCAAGATGTCTCAACGATTAGAGCAGTCCCTCCAATCCTATTGCTATCAAAAAGTTCAGGATGTCGGTAGGCTTCAGGTTAGGCAGATCTCCCTCTTCTATTTGATATTCTCCGAGGTATCGTATCCTCGGAATTTGCAGGGTTATGCATTCTGAGAAAATGTGGATAGAGATTTCGTCCTCTGCCTCGCAAAATCTGCATTCTTCTTCCCCTACTAATCCGAGTTTCTTTAGGTGCCCTCTCAACCGGCAGTGTTCTGTTAGGATTCTCGTTAGTATTCTGAGCTTGTTTTTACTTTTGCTGATGCAGTCGTCTGATCTCTTCTGGTTGTAGTTTCCCAGTAATGTCTTGGCTTGCCTCATTCCTTGTAGTCCTATCCAGTTTGTTGATTTGACTTTTAGATCAATTTGTTTCCTTTTTTGGATATATGTTATTTCCAACTGACAGACCGCTTCGATTTTCGGTATAATTTCGGTATAAATTCAACTGCAGAACATTTTTCTTTTCTGAGAGTAAATGATATGTGAGAGGACTTCGATGCATTAACTTTTATCTCCCACCAGTGTTCTTAAGTGTTCTTGGAGATTAAGTGTTGCTGTGTTCGGATCTTCGTGTATTGACAATATGGCTATGTCATCAGCAAAAGAACCAGTGAAAGTATCTCTTGGGGCTGGAATATCGTTGGTAAATAGAACATACAATAGCCACTTCCCTATGGCACACCAGAATAGATAGGAAAGAGGTCAGAAATTTCTTCGTTTACTTTTGTAAAGAATTCTCTTTGGCTTAGATATGATTTCAGCAGTCCAAAATATTTTCCTGGAAGGTTTCTCTTTGTGTTGAACAGAAGACCTGGGGTCCCAGACTTTATCAAAAGCCTGACTTACGTCTAAAAATGCTGTAGTACAGTACTGTCGTGTATCCAATGATTATTATAACACTGTACTTCCGGTTCCTCTGAACACCTGCATGCAATTTTGAGCGTAAACAATTTAGATAAGCTAATAATATTAAATCAGTATCTTTTTGACCATTGATCGTCACAGTGCTCCATCCTATATTAAAATGCGACGTATTTTCAAATGCCTCTTAGGACGGCAAATCAGTGTGGCTTTGATTGTTCGACTAACTGCATCTCCGTTAATAATGTAACGTAAAAATATTTCTTTTCACAACTGTTATAAAAATACAACTTCATTCTGAATGTCTAGTAGTGTAACGTAAATCATTTTAGAGTTATTTATTGTTACCAATTAGTGTTGGTTAGTGTTACCAATGTAGAGGTTTTTATTTGTTACGTTTATAATCGTTAAAGTTTAATAATCTTGTTAAACGTGGAATGATGTTTACGTCATATTTTCCAAAAAAAGCTACCACTTAATTTCATCATCGGGAATCATTCACGGGGCCCCCCCTGTAAGAAAATATGAAATACTACATAAAATAATATTCCTTGTCCAAATCTATGTAAGAAAAAAAATGCAACTTTAACGCCCTGTATCTTATTCCACAGCAATATTTTATTAAGGTATATTTGGTCCTATCGCCATATTTTGGTCCAAATAACCTTCCCTTAGTATATGTCCCAATAGTTATGAATCACCCTGTAGATAGGCGAGCGAAAAGCGGTATCATAATATTCCAGATATTAATTTTTGAATTTAATTAAATTTTTAAGAAATGAATACTTTTTAACTCATATATCTCAAGTAAATATTCCATCTGCCTCTGATTTTTAAACTTTCCAGCGGTTACAATTAAAAACTCGTCCACGTCACTGAGAAACCGGAGGCAGGCCAACTTGATGGAAAATCTACGGACAATATTAATGCCGGGCGTTCAATTTTTCTGGAACATGACGTGGACGTGACGTGTCATGTCGTGGCGGTGGCATACGCTATTCACTTGTTATTATTCCAAAAGCGAACTCACCGTAGAATGAGTTAAACTATGAAGACGTCGTTTGTCGTTTGTTTTGTGGAAACTATTACCTCAAGATTTCCAGGATATTACATTTACTTCGATTACTTTTCTTTTAAATTCCCCTCTCTAAAGGCAGGGGCGTAGATAAAGAGGTAATCAAAAATAATTTTTGATCTCCCCAAATATTTTATTGAAATTTGTAATATTTGAAAATTGAATTTCTAATCATCCATAATTTGTAATTATATTCTTAATTTCCAGAACCACCCCCGTATATCGTTAAGCGAATTTTTGTATGTTTCCAATCGAAATATTTGGAAATTGATTTCTGAATTTGAATTTGAAACCCCCTGCGTGTATTTCACTCTGGCTGAATGGGATATTTCTGAAAAAATCGTATATCAGTGCATTACCATCGACATTCTAGCATAAATTATTCATTACAGGGGGTGCTCGTATCCCTAAGGAATTTAGTTCGAAGGGAGAGAAAAATCCGTTTAAATTTTAGCGTTTGAGTTTTAAAACAACGACATATAGATTTCATAAAGTTTGTTGAGATCGATAAATATTTTTATCCTTTTGGGAAAACAACCATTATTTTTACGTCCACTATATAGAACAAACTTTGACTTTCTACTACTTTAAATTTTAAAAAAAGTATAAATTATATGTGAAATAATAGTATATTACATAACAAGTGTTGAAAGTGACTTATTTCACAGGAGTGAAAATCACTTTCTAACGTGTTATTTACAGTATTTTTCCTATGACTAATAATTAACACAAATTCCAAAGATAAAAAGTATTTAATAAAAAACAATAATTAAATAAACTTAATATGTTAGTACTTACTTTTAAACTTTGTGTTAGCTCGTCTAGAAATTTTGTGCCATATTTTGATCTTGTACTTTTTTGAAATTGCATCCCTGCAGCAAAAAGTGCATTTTTCTTTCCAAGTGTTGAAGAAAAAATTCATATCTTGCACAGAAAACATCCAAACCACGAATTTCAGTACCCGGGGGTGCCGTGGGTCGCTTAACCTGAATATTATGGTCAAATAAGCCCCCTGTGTAGCTGGAGGTCAGGACGGCGCCAGAAACCTCACCTGGAGTTCCCTGTAAACTCATTAAAAATCGATCAAAACTCTTTACCCAGGGTTTTTCGGGTCGCTTCTCCCAGACATCGAAATTGTCCTCCACTCGACATGGCTAAAAACGACATCTCAATAAAACCCAGCGAGTTACATAGGAAAAACCGATTTCTCATATCTTTACATGTTAATTTACCCCTTTCCACAGCTCCTTTAGCTTTCACATAGTGATCACGTGAAAGAGGCACCTCCAATCTATGAAATCGCAGGGAGCTATATTCATCAACACTATTATTTTTCTTAGTGTAGTTCGGTTTGTAAGAATTTGAATCAATACGTGTTACTTTTCTCAGTGTATCTCAAATAGTATTTGTTTCAATGCTGTGACGTATTTCCTCTCAATATTGTGTCTACCCAACATCAAAGGAACCGATCAAGCTTTCGCCTCTTATTAGATGGTGTTCTCTTTGTTGTCGTTATACCATAGCGAAAGTTCTTGATTTATTAATCTACATTCGTTTGTAGGTTAGATTGTTCGTTAGATTTTTTGTGTATTCTGTTTTCTTTAAAATTTACAAGAAACAGTAATTTTCATTACTAAACCCTTATTTTCATATCTAATTGATTGTGTCACCCTTCAGTGTGAGGTGAAAATTCAAAAACATTTAAAATTCCTAAACCATTAACCAACCAAAGTCAAGAAATGGTAACAGCTCTGTTAAACTATTTTCAACAAAAATGGGAAAATGAAGAGCCATTTCTTCCACTTACTGCTATAAGAGACGTAAGTAAGTAATGATATTTACATACAATAAATGCAAGTGATTTAGGAAGACGCAAGCCTTATGTTCGACCATCTACGCCCATGATGAAAAGGGGAATAAAAATAATGAAATAAAATAAAAATAAAAGAAACAACAAAGCACGCTTATGTGTTTGGTAGCCTTGAAACAAACTCAACAGTTATCCATATCTCGCATAGAAACAGTATGACGTAACAAAAGCCGTTACACCACTTGCTAATTAGGCTGGCGGCTAGTTTTGAGCGGCAAACTTCAATCCCACTAGGTTTGCCGAAACCAATCACAAAAAACGCCCACAGACAGAACGTCGAAGTACGAGCCGACCAAGCCGGTAAAAAATACACATCAAGACCGCGAGCGACGTGTTGCGATTGGCTAGAAAAACCGTTAGAAATTAAATAAAAAAGATGGAAACATATAAACAGAGATCGACTTTTCCAAAGCTTGGTAGCGAAATCTCCCAGTTTTCAAATTCAGTAGAACCTTTTCTCTCCGAATGACTAGGTCGGTAGAACTTTTACTCGTAAAAAAATTCAGTAGAACCTTTTCTCTCCTAGTGAATAGGTCGGTGGACCTTTTACTAGTAAAAAATCAGAAGAACTTTTTCTCCCTTGTAGGTTGGTGGACCTCTTCTAGTACTTCGCGGCACATTCGTGTCCACAATAAAAATTGCACAATTCATAAATGAATGCATACTGATAACAAAATTTCCTTGAGCAATTGCACAACATTTACAAACCAGTTGTTAAATTTTACCATTGTTACAAAGTGTTACAAAATTGTTGTTAATAGTTTACAAGTTAAACAGTGCTTTCTTTCATTACAATTCATCGTATATTTTACAATCAAAAGAAAATACAGTCCACAGCATCATTGCCAGCTTAAGTTACGTTAAACTGGAACAGAGGCATCTATAGGGTATCGCCTAATAAGTTTGGGTCTACAATATCTACAAGGGATTTGTAACCGCCCAAAACACCCTACTCACACCCTTAAATTAAATAGCTTGGACATTAGAAGTTGTAGCATAAGTGCTATAAATTTTAATTCCCAAGTTCTCATGCTATAATTATCACGCAAAACATCTCAATCACAAATTTTGCACTGAGCTTGCAAAATTGGCAATAAATGTGGCTACTCACTTAGAGTAGTTACAAATTGACCACCAACGTATCAATGTACTGTAACGTAGTGGCATATTATAATAAAAATTCCGACCGGACACGGTGGCCTAGTTGGTAAGGCATCTGCCGATTCAACTTGGTCAGTGTTCGGGGGGTAGGTTCGAATCCTGCCGTATTCAAGTGGAATTAAAGTCAGATAAGACTTTAGGCAAGTGCAAAAAGGTATTTGTGTCATACGCAGTTTCATTCACGCCGGTAAACAGGCCGGATGAGATCGGATATCTCGTGTAACTGATAGGGGTTGGTGACACAATTACACACTTGTTAGTCGGTAGATCACCTGCATGACAAAGGCATAGTCCTGGGTTTAAGGTGATTGAGGACCGTGGTTCGGAGCCCACGATAAGCTGTAGGTCCCGTTCAGTTTAGGCCATTAGGTCAGAAAAGAGACGTTAAAATTAACAAACAAACCAATAAACTTACCAAAACTACATAACTATTAATTTTTATTTCAATCTTAAAACACTTTTTATTGTTCTATTGAATAGCAGTTGTTTTTTACATCCATTCCAATCTTCAATCAAATTTGATAGCACATTAGATGCATTTAAATTCAAGCTAGGAAAAAAAAGAACATTAATACCCAATCACCAGTTTGGCTTCAGATTGCAACACTCTACTATTGAACAAGTTCATCGTATTTCTGAGGAAATTAGTCAAGCACAATAAAAAATACTGGCCTTTTTATAGATTGCTCAGGCCTTGGATAAAGTCTGACACTACGGAATAATATATAAAATCAGAAAAAACCTCCCTCAGCACTATTTCCTTAAGCTCCAGTCATATCTGCATTTCCTAGTAAAATACCAAGATGAGTACACAACCTTGCATCCGATACTGTCAGGTGTGCCCTAAGGAAGCTTACTTGGCCCAGTCCTTTATCTCCTCTTCACTGCTGATATACCAACCAACAAAAATGTAACCCAAACTACTGCTACTCAAGCGCTGCAGAACAGTTTTGATGATATTTCATCATGGGTTAAAACATGGCGCATTAAAGTGAATGAAACTAAATCCGTTCATGTTACTTTCACAACGTTAAGGCAACTGTCCAACTGTCACTTTTAATGGTCACCCGCTACAACAAAAAGAACATGCCAAATATCTGGGGATACACCTAGATCGTAGACTTACTTGGAAAACACACATATTTATCTATCTACACTGACTTCTTCAAGGCATTCGGCAAAGTGAATCGCAAGCTCTTAATACACAAAATAAGTAGTTTTGGTATATCACGGCCATTTCGAAGCTGGATTCAAGATTACCTCCATGAGCGAACTCAAGCTGTAAAAGTAAAAAATTTCATATCCACGGAAATTGTAGTAGCATCGGGTGTTCCGCAGGATTCTCACTTGGGGCCCTCTTCGAATAATTGTTAACGTCACGTTGACGTCACTGCCTTGTTATCGTAAAAATACTATATCACAAAAGTTCCAATGTTTCTAAACTTAAAATTCAAATTTCGCTGATAGGACGTAATGCTCTGCATTTATGACCTGCTAGATCACCAGGTGACAAATACCTTGCAACCAGATTAATCTTTTTTATAGAAGAGTCAGCGGAGCCTCAAACCCCCTAGTGGAAACCTTTTTCATTAAGAAACATTAAAACAATATTTTGAGACCGGTCCTGTGGGTCAATTTCATGTCGACCTCTCATCAAAATTGGAATATTTTGCATAAAAGTCGAATAACAGTTTTTAGTCCAAAGGGCTTAATATAAAGTTGGAAGGGCCAGACTTTGACAATTTTATTTATGGCGCAGAAAGAGAAAGCAGAAAATTAAACAGCGGAAAAGGTTTTTACAAAATTAAATGCGAAACGGGGAAATTCACACAGAGATGTTGCGAAGTTGAAATTACGTAAATAAAGTCATATTTTTTTAAAAATTTGCCTTATTAAACGAAAATACAATTCAAAATGTAAATATCTTAAGTGGATCTGGTTGATTTAAACCAAAAAATGTGAAAATTTTTAATATTTTTAAATCCATGTTAAATTGAGTTTTTGTAACGGAATTAAATTTGTATATTTAAATGTAGTTTAACTCTACACTTTGGGAAACCTGCTATAAAAGATTAATTAGACCTCCCATTAATGACGCACCCTCTGTATATCAACTTTTTTAGAAGACTTGCAAAAAGGGTAAAAAAATTAACAATTATTACGAGTTAATGTACCTAAAATGTATTAATTTTCACTTGTAATGTGCTTGGATTATTACCGAAAATTTTTTTCGAGTGCACGAATGTTTTAAAAATTATCCCGAGTCGAAGAAAAATTTTAGGTTATCAATCCAAGCAAATGGGGGATTCAGTAAGAAAATTTCGCACCTAAAACATTTAAAAGTAAATAAGATTATTTAAGGACATGAAGAAGCAAAGTCTAGTTGGCCATGAGTGTTTGTTGGTATGTCAAAAATTATATCACGTCAAAATTTTAAAGTATCTAAATAAAATCGTGAAAATAGCAATGTTCCACTCATTTTAGTTTAATAAATTTAGTAAAAATTGGTTGAAACAAATTTATTTCACAATTATAACTTAAGTTAGGTTCACTAAAGTGTATCACCCATATTTAAAATATTTGACGTACCTCATTGATGGATAGTATTCATTTTACCTTTGAAGTGTAAACAAGTGTTTGGAAGCGCTTTCGATACGAAAACAAAAGTTAAAATCGGCTATCATGTTACGCGAGTGATACCCGGCGGTCAATGACACGGCCGTAAATTATCGTGTTGCAATAAATAAATTGTGGCAATGCATCAACAACAGAATATTGCACTGTTTCAGGAAAATAGTGCAAGATCGCAAAATAAACAAGCTCTATACAGTGCTTGGAAAAAAAGATAAAATGGAATATCATACTGATGAAGAAGAATTAGCTAGAGAGACAGAGTGGATAAGAAAGAAACAGGAAAACAATAAGAAAAGAAGAATTGATACCTTACTCTCACCTCCACAAACTGTCTCAACTAATCAACAGATAAAAGCCAAAAAACCTCTTATGCCCCCACCAATAGTGGTAGATGGCATTAACAACTTTAAAGCTCTTCACGAGGAATGGTGACAGGTCATCAAATCAAAATTATCAGTAATGGTAATATCAAAATTAATGTGCCAGATGAAGAATGTTATAGAAAAGTATCAAAAATGCTTGGAGATAATGTGTATTCTTGGTATACCTATGAGAACAAACAGAAGAGACTAATCAGAGTTATTGCTAATAAATTACATAATGAATGTCAACGGCAATTGTAGATGACATTCGAAGAAGGGGATATAAGGTATTAGAAGCCACTAAAAAACTTAAGTTTAAAACTAAGCGACAGCTAAACATGTTTATGTTATCATTTAAACAAGATGAAGATGTAAATAAAATCTGTGGTATATACTAGGAATCAGGGTTGAAATTAAACCAATTAAAAAACAAAATTATTTCCCCAATGTAAGAGATGCCAGAGCTATGGGCACACACAAGGTTTCTGTGCTAAAGAACCAAGATGTGCTAAAGAACCAAGATGTGTCAAATATACTGGAAAACATTATACCAAAGATTGTACAAAGCCAGAAAATGTACAGCCAAAATGCATTCATTGCGGGGGTAACCATCCTGCTAATTATCAAGGGTGTATCGTTGCTAAACAAATACAAAAAATTAGAGCAAGCAATCCTAGATGTATATAAATTAGATGCGTGTCTCATTTCTGAAACGCATTTTACTAATCAGTCACATATTAAATTTAGAAATTACAAAATTTATCATACTAACCATCATGACAATGCAGCGACAGGTGGAAGTGCCATAATAATTAAGCATAGTATCTTACATCAAAAAATTAGCCAAGGGTCATGAAGAAAGACTTCATCATGTCAATGTCGAGGCTATCCAGCTCCTTGACAATACTGGGTTAGAAAGAAGACTTAAGAGGATCAAGCCCTTTGAGGTAGTTTAGTGTTTTTTAGTGCAAAAACAGAGCTTGTGTGTGCACGTTAAACTTTAGTGCAATCCATTCTACAGAACCTAAGGAACGCTGATGAGTATACCCAAACTCTATTAGATTAAGTTAGAATTAAATTGCTGATTGGTCACTGTTGACCAGATTGTAATATACTAAATGCCTTTATGGGTGTTTAATAATAAAAAAAAAACCTCATTGATGGATGTAGTTTGGAGTGCAGTTTACAAAATGCAGAGGAAAATATGTTTTCCTACGACCACATAGGAAAGTGACAGATATCGGACTCTCTATTCCGACGTGTAAATTACTTTCTGTTCTACAAGTTCATAGTTATTACTTTGTTTTCAAATAAATATTAATTATCAATATTTATATTTATTCTATTATAACAGTGATTGTAAATAAAACTGCATTATTTATAATATAAACTAAATACAAACAGACATAGAGCCTATCATAAATAAAACCATCACATTTCATAATATTTGGTAAAATTATCGCGTGGTCGTAGGAAAAATAGTGTACCTTACTTGTGCGAAAGTGGTTTTTCACACTAGTGGACAATATTTCCAACTAGCGTAAAAAATGTCACTTTCCGCACTCGTTATGTAATATACTATTTTTTTATTCATGCTGGATAAGTACTATCTTTGCGCCCGCCTTTTCGGGTGGAAAATGGCTGTTTGGCTATTCAATTAGTTGAGTGCGAAAAGTAAATTGACAATGAGTTTCAATTCTGTGGTGATACCGGAGACTGATCATCATCTTATCGCCGCATTAGTAAAAAAAAATAGTATCTGCAACTCGTGCGGCATTGTCGATTGACCACCAGAGTTTTCTTGGATGTGTAAAGTTAAGTTTAACCGAATTGTTTCAAAATATTATATTTATTTACTGAAGCATATACATTTAGTTAATAGGAGTGTCCTCCCTTACTCACCACTGAAGAAAGAAGATTTTTTAATTTTGATTTTGGAAACATTTAATAGATGTCATTAATAATAAAGAAATTAAAAAAAAAATAAAAGTTGTAGTAATTGTTTAATTTTGATATGCACAAAAGTAAACAAAAAATCGTATCTTCATTTTCAAGTCCATTACATGCGTCATTATTTTGACATAAAAATTTCCACTTATTAATTTCGTCCAGGGTACCCTGGAGGATAAAAATTTCCGGAAACATTTTGGGTTTCCATGGTAACCAACCAAAAAAATAGACTTTTATGGGCTTAAAAATGTCGAATATTACAAAAAAATTAAAGCCACAGTTGGAATTTTATCATTTTTTCAACGTTTTCAGTTATAGCCCAAGGAGTAGTTGTTGAAGTCCAGACGTTGGTGCAGTGTGTGACATTTTCTAATGTCGTATTTCTTGGGAGCTTGTGGGTTTATTTCACATCATTTGTACAGTTTTCAGTTATTTTGAAAATGAGTCCCTAATAAATTAACTTCCTCAAAATGTGAACCCTATGAAAAAACACTTGAATAAACATCATCATCCTTTGTTAACTTCATTAACATTAAAATAATGTGATAATCGAGTTATCTGAAAACAATTCACATCTCTACTGACGGTTTCCCACTTCATAAATTACAACAATAATGAAACTTTCAAAAGTTTTCAGACATATATATGTACGTTAATGTGAAAGATAACGTAGGTCCGGTATATTAAGTATGAAATGAAGTTGTGAGACCAAGGCCAATGAAACAAAAAAATTCTTAGCGGTATATAGATTATCGGAAAACTTATAGTAAATTATAAGTAAGTTAAGAAAAATCAAGACGACTGAAAGTTAAACAATTTGAGGGTTGGATATTGTTTTTTACGATTTGTGGCTGAAATATGCATCCTATCGAAAAAGTTTAATGTAAAAGTAAATCATTAAAAAATCTAAAACTTTTGTGTTAATTATTTTCAACATAACCGTTTTTTTAGTTTTTCAGTTTAATCTCCCGCAAAAATATTTTTTTTTATGAAATTTCCTGTGTTTTAAATAAGCTGTAATTTTTTTAAAGCAAAATATTTATTTTCCGATTTTATACGAATTTAAATTAAAAAAAAAGCCTAATCTTCAATTGAAAACTTTCAATTTTTTAACGTTATCGGTGCTCATTTTTAAACAATTTGATAAAACCAAATCACTAGATATACGAGGTTCATACAGATAAGTTCTGCAAAATAATTCACTAATATAAAACTAAAACAAAAAACAGTACTTTCATTTGGATGATAATGACAATTTTGACAATACTGTCACGACCCTAATGGTTGTGAGAATTATTAACTTATAATTATTGGCTACCTTTCTTTATGAAATAAAACCAGGTTAAACAGTAAACAACTATCAAAATATATACTTATAAAATACAAAGAGCCTTACCATAAGTTACACATATCTCTTCGTTGGGCACGTCACGCTGGCTTGGAGATAGGGCTGTACGATCTCGTACACACAATGACCCCTAGACCAGCCTCCTTTATTGCTAACTCGGCGGATATTTATACCTCGCGAATTGGGTCTTACGTGACCAGCTCAATGTTATGTTATTAAAAAATACTATTATTGTTTATTCGAATCGCTGGTTTGATTATATAATTTACTTAACTTATATTAAACACAAAAATGCAAACTCGATGAACTGAGTGTTCTTTTGTTTAGCGTGACAATACAGTTAAACTACCTAAGGTTGTGAAATAAATCACACTTGTTCCCAAGAACAAATACATTAAATGTCCTACACTGCACCAGCGTCTGGACTTCAACAACTACTCCTTGGGCTATATGCCCCCCCAGGTATTGAATTACGAAAGTCCAGACGTGGTTTGGCGCCCGACCAAGTCGGGGCTTTAAACCAAAATCTTTGATTTTATTTTTATTTTTATTTTATTTGGTTTAAAGCCCCGACTTGGTCGGCCGCCAAACCACGTCTGGACTTTCGTAATTCAATACCTGGGGGGGCATATAGCCCAAGGAGTAGTTGTTAAAGTCCAGACGCTGGTGCAGTGTAGGACATTTAATGTCTTTGTTCTTGGGAACAAGTGTAATTTATTTCATAACCTTAGGTAGTTTTGGTACGCCCATGGTCCTTTTTTGGTATTTTTATGGTTCAAAAAATTCCACCACCGTTACAATACAGTTAAAATAAGTTGTTTGTTTAACCTCTACGTGTGCGCTCGAGTTAATTCGACGGCGCTAAGCATGCCAAACTGTACTCCTTCAAGATTGTGTTTTCTATTTTTATTTTTCCAAAACAAAACAAGGTTCTAAAATGTGTTTTCTTAAATAAAACAAAATTGATTTTTTTTTCCGGGTTTTTTTTCAAAAAATGTGTGCGTTAAGGGGTTAAAAACATTATTAATTTTAGCAATAAAATCAAATCGATAATTATATCCAGTGGCGTGCGGTCGCGTGGGATTGAACCCTTACCTCTAAATTTTCCACGAAAATAGTCCCGCCCGAAAAATTTTCTCGTTTACTGATAGGATCGAGTTCTGAACAAAAAGCTTAAGCTGTTCTTTTTTATTTGGAAATACGAAATTGCGCGCTAAATTTAACCAATCAGATCTCCGCGAAACATTCGATGGCGTGGCAGTTAGATTTTATACAAGAAGCCGGTTGGGAAAAAAAATCAGATGGTCAGTGGTGGTTAAAAGATAAAAAGTAGACTGTAAGGCTTTTTTTTGCCACAAAGAAAATTATGCCTTACGAGTGACGCCTTTAAACGGAGATTGCTCGGGCGCCAAATTATTTAGGCGTCTTAGGAGCACAGGTAGCTTCAGATGGAGATACGGAATCTCCAGAGGTCTTTTAAAACTCTGAAAAGAGGTAAGGTCTGTATAAACCAGTAAATAACTTTGACACACATATTGAGTTTAACTATTTACAAATAAAAAGATTATATATATTTTAAAGCCCATAAAAAATATTACAAATTAAATAAAATTAAAGTATGTGCAAAGTAGTAAATAGACTTCATAGTTTTTTATTAAAATGTAGTAAAATTGTTATAGTGCATCAGTTTTTTACTTCACAAATTTTATTACCTTCTTGCCATGAGAAATCTTTTCCACTTTTTATAAACTTTGATGTAACTTTATTTTAATTGTTAAATAACGAACTTTTATACTTTTAATCAGTCATTCAACACTTTCATTTTACTTTCATCCGAAATAATAATAATAATAATAATAATAATAATAATAATAATAATAATAATAATAATAATAATAATAATAATAATAATAATAATAATAATAATAATAATAATAATAATAATAATAATAATAATAATAATAATAATAATAATAATAATAATAATAATAATAATAATAATAATAATAATAATAATAATAATAATAATAATAATAATAATAATAATAATAATAATAATAATAATAATAATAATAATAATAATAATAATAATAATAATAATAATAATAATAATAATAATAATAATAATAATAATAATAATAATAATAATAATAATAATAATAATAATAATAATAATAATAATAATAATAATAATAATAATAATAATAATAATAATAATATTAATAATAATAATAATAATAATAATAATAATAATAATAATAATAATAATAATAATAATAATAATAATAATAATAATAAAAATAATAATAATAATAATAATAATAATAATAATAATAATAATAATAATAATAATAATAATAATAATAATAATAATAATAATAATAATAATAATAATAATAATAATAATAATAATAATAATAATAATAATAATAATAATAATAATAATAATAATAATAATAATAATAATAATAATAATAATAATAATAATAATAATAATAATAATAATAATAATAATAATAATAATAATAATAATAATAATAATAATAATAATAATAATAATAATAATAATAATAATAATAATAATAATAATAATAATAATAATAATAATAATAATAATAATAATAATAATAATAATAATAATAATAATAATAATAATAATGTGACCGAGAGGGAGAGGTTAAATGAAGAACTAAAAACAGCTAGGAAAGTACTGAAGAATAGTATCGCAAGATCCAAACAAAAAAATTGGAATGAACTATGCGAACTAGTAGAGAACGACACATGGGGACAAGCTTACAAATTGGTCATGAGAAAATTGAGACCTACACCACTTGATATACCGAAGGAATTTAGGAAAACAATAATAAACACCTTATTTCCAAAACAGGGAATAAAGACATGGTTACCTGAACAAGGAGAGGAAGTAGAAATTCCAGTAGTGGATGTACAGGAAGTGACAGCGGCAGCTAACCGATTAAAAAATCGAAAGGCACCGGGGCCAGATGAAATACCGGCCGAAATAACTAAGTTGGTGGTAGAAGAAACACCGAACCTCATAGCTCAGATGGTAAACGACATATTTAAGTCCGGAAGATACCCGAAGCAATGGAAGACTGCTAAGTTAGTTTTAATAAAAAAGACCGGAAAGGAAGAAGATCAGCCGAATGCATATCGCCCCATTTGCCTTCTGGATACATTGGGGAAACTCACAGAGCATGTAATCGCGAATAGGATAAACAAAGAACTGGAGGAGAAGGGACCCCTCGCAGAAAATCAGTATGGATTTCGAAAAGGGAGGTCTACGGTACAAGCCATTCAGGAAGTAGTGAACAAGGCCAGGGAAGAAATCAGGAAAAAACACAGCAAAAGGGGGTTATGTGCGTTGGTGACAGTGGATGTCAAGAATGCGTTTAACTCCGCCTCCTGGACAGAGATTCTCAAGGAATTAAGGAGACGCAATATTAGTAAATACCTACGCGTGCTGATAAAAAGCTACTTCTCCGACCGGGCGATCGTGGACGAGGATGAAACGGTGTACTCTGTAGCAGCGGGAGTCCCCCAGGGATCTGTTCTGGGGCCTTTACTCTGGAATATACTGTATGACGGTATATTACGAATAGAAACGTCCCAAAATACCAAACTTGTTGCTTACGCTTACGCTTGGCTATAGTAGTTACTGCCAAAAATGAAGAGGTACTAATAAACAATACAAATCAGGCACTGGAAAGAGTGGGGAGATGGTTAAGAGATCACGACCTGAGTCTTGCACCTGAAAAAACGGAGTCTGTGCTCCTCATAGGCAAAAAAAGGACAAGGATGGAAATAAGCTTTAGGATAGGAAGTCATAGAATAACACCCAAAAGAAATTTAAATTACTTAGGCATAACCTTGGACCGAGGCATGAACTTCAGGGAACATCTTTTGAGGATTGCCTCTAAAGCGACTAGCGCAGCTAATTCTTTAGCGAGAATAATGCCAAGAATAGGTGGAGCCTCGGAATATACAAGAAGGCTGTTAAGCGGAGTCATTAATTCCATTATTCTCTACGCGGCAACAATATGGGGGGGCAGCCTGGAAAAGGAATACAACCAAACCCTATTAAAGAGAGTTCAAAGAATAGTCGCAATTAGGATATGCAGGGCATATAAAACAGTCTCTACGGAAGCTAGTTTTGTACTCTCAGGATTAGTCCCAATTGACTTGATAGTGAGGGAAAGAATTGAGATAGAAGAGGGAAGAGAAAAAACGGTGGCTAGAAGTAACACGATGAATAAATGGCAGGATCAATGGAACACCTGTGAAAAGGGTGCTTGGACGCGATCGCTTATACCCCTTATAGACCGATGGACAGCAAGGGAACATGGCAACGGCAATTTCTATCTGACTCAGGCTCTCACAGGGCACGGTTGTTTTAAGGAGTATCTTTGCAGGATGAGGATAACGGAGGAAAATGAATGTGAGGAATGCCAGCAGATAGATACGGCGGAACACACTTTATTTCAGTGTGAAAGGTGGAGAGAGGGGAGACGGGAGATAGAGAGAACACTTGAAACAACTATAACAAGTGAAAATTTAGTAAACGCTATGCTGTCTGGAAGGGGAAAATGGGACCTGATCATTATGTGGATAACAAAAGTTATGAAACAGAAAGAGGTTGAGTTAAGGAGAAGGGAGTAGACTATAGTCACTTGCAACATCAATGCTCGCTCCTCTGAAGGAATGCGGACTCGCGGTACCAGAGGACTAACTCTCAGAGCGAAGGAGGTTTTTTAGTGGGTAAAAATCCCACATATCTTGCCCGGACGTACGGGAAGAATCTTGTAGAAGATTTTCCTCCTGAAGAAAAAAAAAAAAAATAATAATAATAATAATAATAATAATAATAATAATAATAATAATAATAATAATAATAATAATAATAATAATAATAATAATAATAATAATAATAATAATAATAATAATAATAATAATAATAATAATAATAATAATAATAATAATAATAATAATAATAATAATAATAATAATAATAATAATAATAATAATAATAATAATAATAATAATAATAATAATAATAATAATAATAATAATAATAATAATAATAATAATAATAATAATAAGGGGGTGGGTGGCTCAGCGGTAGAGCACTGGACTCATAATCCAAGGGTTGTGGGTTCGAATCACACCAAAGGCAGAAATCATTTTCTGATTTTTAATTACTTAAAAATTTAGAAATTGATTTTCATATACCAGGTGTGATTCCTCACTCGACCATTCACTGTTGGGTTCTAATTAACAGTGCTGTTCCTAAAGTGGCGCTGGGAAACAGAACAAAGCCTACACAGAACACGAGGCTAATGGCCATAGTAGTCGAAGCCGTTGACACAGAAGTAAAAAAAAAAAATAATAATAATAATAATAATAATAATAATAATAATAATAATAATAATAATAATAATAATAATAATAATAATAATAATAATAATAATAATAATAATAATAATAATAATAATAATAATAATAATAATAATAATAATAATAGTAACCTGTAGTGGTTTCCCAGGCCCACTGCGAGGGGGGATGCCCTCCTCTCACGAGAGGGCAGTGGAGAAGTAACATACCCGCCGTGGAACAAAATCTGGCGCCTTAAGAAAGAGATACAACGAAAGCCTCAGAAAGTAAAAACGACGTAAACGGGGCAACGGGGCAACGCCTGATGTCGCGTCCGGCAGGAGGTTTGAGGTGCCTCAGGTCGTCATTCAGTTAAATCCTCAACCCACACCTGATACTGAACACAACGCGGAAACTACACCCAAGAAAAGCGAAACAACAAGAGCATTCAATATACAACCTATCATCGGAGATGGAAACTGCCTATTTAGGTCTGTTAGCTTATGCTTATATAACACCCCAGAACAACATCCCAAAGTAAGAGCAGAAGCGGTAGAAAGCATTGGAATGAGTTGAAAGAACACCTAGTTACAACCATGAAAAAATGAAAATCCAAAGAAATTATTGCTACAATATGAGACAAGAAGGAACATACGGTACCAGTGTAGAAATACTAGTCATATCAGAAATACATAATATAAATGTCAATATCTTTATGGTAGATCAACGAACTAGGTCTGGGAAACTTATAACACACCTAAGACCAACTGTAGTGAGCAAGAAGAAACATAAAAAAGACATCAACCTCATACTAATGGACACTATGAATTATTAGAACCAATGGTCTGTTCCAAAGAAAAAGACACCCACAAGAAGACCATCAGCAATATCAACTCAACAAATGCATGTGACAAAAGGAAAAAAGTCTCTAAGGATAAAAGAAGAGAGAATGTCGCCATACAATTCATAAACCAAAGTAGTGAAATTAATGAAGAAATAAATCCAAAGGAAGAGTCAAATGGACAAAAGAAGAATAGGCTGAAATACTATGGTGCCATTTCTACACAGTTGAAAATACCGGAACGGGGAATATTAAGGTCGCATTCAACCTATGGAAAATAAGAAACACAAACTCAAAACACATCCTTAATGAAAATACAATGGGATCACAGCTCATGCTTCCTTATAGACGTAGCTGTTCCGTCAGATTATAACATAACTCAGAAGGAGGCTGAAAACAAACTTAAATATAAAGACCTACAAATAGAAATATAAAGAATGTGGAATATGAAAACCAAAGCCATACCGATCATCATTGGAGCCACAGGACTAACATCTAATGCCACGCGTGAAGCAATAAAGGAAGTCCTGGCACCCACAACCTCCTGATGATGCAGAAGGCAGTAGTGTTGAGTACCGCTCACATAGCTCACATAGCTCAAAGCGAAACGAAATATAGAAAAAAGAGATACACCTTAGGTGTATGGTTTGCAATTGGATACCGACTAATGTTATGTGATACCCAGAAATAATAATAATAATAATATGCGCCCTTCAATTCACGCCCTTACGAGTGAACCCCACAAAGTAGGGCTTGTATGGGGGAGGGACGGCTATTATTATTATTTGCACTGGCGCTCTGGTGATTGATGGCGCATTTGCTTTACAGTTGTGGGAAAACCCAAAAAAAACCTCACAACACCATCAAACAAGTGAACAATAAAAAAGAAAAATGCAACAATATATCTGACCGTTTCAAACTATTAATGAAAGAGTCGTTCCCTGAACCGATGATTCATCCAGAATGATGGTGCAGTGAAAAATGTAAACAAGTCCCGTTCACTACATCCGTCAATCGGATCTCTGTCCTAGTGCAAGAATTCCTTGTATTTTTCTATTATATTAAACTATTTTCGTGGCAATGTCATTCAAGTGGCAAAACAAGATTTTCTCTCTTTGAATCCAACGGTTTTACCCTCCAACTTCTTTGAGTATGGCTAGTTGTCAATATAATTGATTTCATCATGAAATAGTCCACGAGAAATTAAGTCAATGCCTCTAATAACCCTTGAATTCCTTCTCGAACGAGACATCCTAGCCACCACATTGCTGCACCGCATAGAAAATTCACAGGACACGAAATGAGCAGTGTACAGTGTGCGTGATGAAAGTGAAACCACAAAACTGGATGAAAAAATGTAAACAAGGATGATTTCACTTTTAATGATGTAAACGCAGCTTTAGCAACTTGGGAGTATGATGTATTATGTTGTTTTTATAGAAATAGACTTGAATTAATTTAATTTCCTTACTATGTTTTCAGTTTAAATTAAATAAACGGTCATTCTAATATCGTTCTGGTTGTAGATAAAACCCTAAATGTTCTTTTTAAAATTCCACCCGTATTTTTTTCTATACGGATATATATCTTTTTCTGTTGCATCCCTTGATTCTGTTTTGCTATCCCTAAGGGTAATCAATTCAGATGGGAAATCAATGAATAACCAAGCCGAAATAAATATCAACTCCTTTTAGTAAGATTTAAATAAAGATTTATGCCTAGCGACTGGCAAAAGCACAACGCGAGTTCGGTATTTTCCATGTTCTTTTCGCCAGTCATTAATTTTCCCATCAGACGGTATAATGTCAATAGGCTGATTTTATGGCAAAAAATATAAACTACGCGCCAATATACACAAGTGGATTGGTTTGTGTGTGAGGTTTTTCTGAACCACGATGAAATATATAACAGCGAATTTCAACTTACTCGTACCTAGTTTAATATTTCTAAATTCCCCAAAAAAATGCGTTTTCCACTTACTGGGATTTTTATTATAGGTTTTTATATTTTTAAACTCTAAATTCCCCCAAAAATCGAGGTTTTTAACATACTGTCATGAATAAGAACTGACTTCTGGCCTCAGTGTCTTAAAATTGGACAAATTATAATGATATCTAAGCCTGGGAAAAAACCGGAAGAAGTCACATCATACCGTCCAATAAGCCTTCTACCGATAATTTCAAAGCTACTAGAAAGGCTCATTCTTAACAAATTAAATAAAGATGTAGAACCCCAAAACTGGATTCCAAACCACCAGTTTGGTTATAGAATATTACACTCAACAACACAACAATGTCACCGTATAGCAAATTCAATAAGCGAATCACTGGAGACCAAAAAATATTGCACTTCTGCATTCTTGGACATAAAGCCAGTCATTCGACAAGGTCTGGCATCCAGGACTATTCTATAAAATAAAAACAGTCTTCCCAAACAAATATTTTAACCTGCTGAAACCGTACCTACAGGAACGCCAATTCGAAGTGAAAGTCAATGAAGAAACTTCCAACCGTTTACCAATCCAGTCAGGAGTGCCGCAAGGGAGCATACCAGGACCTCTACTGTACGTATTATACACAATCGATCTTCTTACCACAGCATCAAGAACAACGGGAACATTTGCAGACGACACCGTCATCTTCGCAAGTCACGAACATCCCACAATACCTTCTCACAATATACAATATCACCTAAACTTGCTAGAAAATTGGTTAAACAAATGGAACATAAAAGTGAGTGAATCCAAATCATCACACATAACATTCACTCTACGGAAAGGAACTTGCCCACCACAAAAACCAAAACAATATCCCACAAAATGATACAGTCAAATATCTAGGACTAACATTTGACAGCAAACTGAACTGGAAACAACACATAAAAAAAAGAACCCAACTGGACCTAAAAACAAAAGAAATCTACTGGCTAAACGAAGTCATCAGAGAAAACGCTGACAAACACTATGTGAGGCTAGAGGACCACCCTAATCCTCTACTACAGCCACTACTACAATCCTACGACAACAGAAGACTCAAGAGAAGTTGGCCAATACACCTAAAAGATGTTAACCTCCACAAGACATTAAATGTACGTTATAAATTATTGCTATGTACAAGCCATCATATTGGCTTATAGATTATAGTTTATTCTGATTGCCAATAAAATTCATAATAAAAAAAAGTTAGGCTTTTCGAATCCAATAAATAAAATTCCAAACTCGTACAAGTCAATAGCTATATCCGCTGTAAGATAAAAAGATATAACCATAGCACATCTAAGAACTATCTGCAATTAGTAGTTTATACTGCTGTGAAGATCATTTTAATGTAAGTGGATAAGTATTTTTGTTTTGATATGTGTCATAACCTAAAACATTATATGTGTAGGTATTTATTTTTCCTTTTTGTCGTATTTGAAAAGATACTGCCTTTATTTTCAGTTAGAAGAGAATTCAGAGAACTTCGTTCAGTATCAAGTAATGGCAAAACAATAAGGAATACTTGTTACATTATGTTTAAGGAACGGTATTTTGGCCACAAATTCCAGTGCCGGAAGGAATATAAGCCAATACCATAAAGGAAAGCTGTCCTCAAGAAACAAAGACTGAGTTTAGTCCAAGAAGCTCTATCAGAAGCTACCATAGAAGTTACTGCAGAAAGCAAACTATGTGCAGGCCCTGCACATACAAACTCCGAAAAAAAACTAGAACTACCTGAACATTTGAGGTTATGCGAACTTTCTCAATCTTAATAAGCAAATATTAGAAAACTGACGAAAAACGGAAATTGAAGACATAAACACAAAACAATTATTCAATTACCTTACAGCAGAAGTGAAATTGAGATGATAGACGAAAAAACACATCTATCCTCTGCAAATTGTCGGATTTTGCCTTGACAAATCCGGCTTCAGTCATTGTACTCATTGTATTTATTTTCCTCAATAATAAAAAGATAATAACCAAACACTTTTGAAACTCAATATACCTAACATCAATAGAATCACCAATGACAAGACCACGGAAATATTGTTGACATAGACTTTGACGTCACTAAAACGTCCGACCAATGACGTTGCGTTTTACCTAATTTAAATTCCCTTGACAATTTTCTCATTTTATAATATGGATTATTCGAAATTAATAAAAGATACAGTTAAATGAAATAAGTTATAATGATTTAGTAACAAAGTGGATGGTGAAAACAAAAATTCGAGGGATTTTGTGATACAAGCATATGACCTATTTTGTTTTTACACCAACATTTTTGTAGATATTTAAGTGCGAAAAGGCATCATTTAGACCAGAAAAAAAGACAAACAACAAATAAAAAAGACGCACGGCACTGTATTATTTCCTAATCTTTGTTATCAATTTGGAGCCTCTGATAGTATCACTTTTGTTGGTTCAGATTTAAAATCTAAACTGTGAAAATGATTGTACTTTTAATGTACATCCAAAGTGAATCATCCAGAGTGAAATCCTCCAAAATACTCATGCTTGAGCGATTGTCTATAATATAAGACGTATTCTTTTATACAAAAAGTGTTAAACAAGTGAAAATAATTTATTTGTGTTATTAGTAGAAAGCTTGAAAGGAAAGCGTGCTGTTTTTTATAAGTTTCTAATAAGTGGGATAATAAGAGAGCTTTCAAACAAATATCTCATGGCTACGTTTAAGAGTTTGGTAAGAAAACAGTCTAAAATCACCGGACACGGTGGCCTAGTTGGTAAGGCGTCTGCTGATTCAGCTTGGTCAGTGTTCGGGGAGTAGGTTCAAATCCTGCCGTATTCAAGTGGAATTAAAGTCAGATAAGACTTTGGGCAAGTGCAAAATGGTATTTGTGTCATACGCAGTTTCATTCACGCCGGTAAACAGGCCGGATGAGATCGGATATCTCGTGTAACTGATAGGGATTGGTGACACAATTTAGGCCATTAGGTCAGAAAAGAGACGTTAAAATTAACAAACAACAACAGTCTAAAATCTTATCAAATTCCCACATGGACTGATACATGACATGAACTCAATTATATCGACAACTGGCCATCTTAAAAAAGTTGGTGGGTGAAGCCGTGGGTTTCAAAGAGAGAAAATCTGGAAAATTCGTGTGAACGCTGTTAATAGAATGGGCAGCAGAAAATCATGATGATACAAGAATATCTTCTCGAAAAAATAACTACGTTAATTAAAAAGAAAGATACTTGGTTACGAGAAGCTTTGAGCCCTGAAATAAAACTACAAATAACTCTACGATATTTGGACAGAAATCCGATTGACGGATGTGTACTGGATTTGTTTACATTTTTCGCTCCATCTTCATTCTGGATGAATCATCCGTTCAGAAAACGACTCTTTCGCCCAAAGTTTGAATGTGTAAGATATATTTCGTCATGAAACACAAATGAAAGGCAATTTACTCTTATCACTTTGGATGATTCTTCCAAGATGAACATCCAAAGTGACAAACGTAAATGAACCTTAAGACGTTTATTTTGATACAGTCAATAATTGTATCAAGTACTTACTTCTACTGGCACATATACTAGTACTCTCATTAAAAAGTGTAACCTAAAAATATTTTCTAAGAGCGTAATATGAAGATTGGTCGTTCGTTGAGTTTATCTCAAAAAAAAATAGCAAAAGCAGTCTAGAAAAAAAAAAGATGTATGGCTATGAAAGATTTTAGACGCGATTAAAAATTATTACTTGAGAGAAATGGTTCTCGGTATCATAAAAGTTTATATCCATTTTAGGTAAATATACCGTTTATCAAAAAATATTTTACGTTGTGTCTAGGGTTAGTTTTTATACAAAAACTAATATACTTATATCGATTCGTCTGAAGTTTTGGAGGTTTTACAAAACACATTTTTAGAGACAAATAAAAATTAAGAAGTTTACAAAATCGGACAGAATAGGAAACGAAGTTATTAGAAATTAAATAAATGGGGAATTATTCAAGATGACATAGTCCTTCGAGCCGATGTCAAAAAATTTAGACTGAATGACTAAGTGCTACAGTTATATACAGGAATGAACATAAAATTGATTTTGTTGTAGAAATATAAAACTTTTTTAACTATTCATTTGTTGCTACGATTTAAAAAATACTTGTTTAAACCTCAGACGGCAATAGTAATTTACTTAACAAGTTCCGAAAGTGATATTTTAAGGGATGAGTAGGAACTTTACAATCCTGCGAGTCCCGTAAAATCCCTTTTGGATCGTGTTACGTACAATATTTTTTCTGTTGCCGTTTTGTATGCTAAAAAGGATTTCGATGGATAATAACGTATGAACTTTATATACAGGGTGGTCCTTAAGTAATTATACATAGTAAGATTCCTCACTTTAAAATGTTACTATTTGAACCAACTTGTTCTAATATAATGTTGCTAATAAGGAATATACAAGGTGTTAAATGTTAAATTTTAGGATTTATTTTTTGCAATAACTTTAGCGTTTTTCGATATATTGAAATGGAATTTAATAACACAAGTATTTTAAAGAATTTAGGTACATTATCAAAATTTATAATAGTCAAAATTAAAATAAAGGTACTATACAATATAATTAAATAAACAGTACAATACATTGAATAAAATAGTCAAATCACAAAAACCAACTAAAGTAAACATAACCTAATCGCATTTTAGGGATCAGTTGCATGATAAAACTGGTCGACAAAATTTTTTTTTTCTGGCCCTGACACTATTCTTGCTGATTCTTATGTAAAATGACCTCCTGAATCCGAATATGACTCCAGTTTTCCCCCATTACCCACCGTATCGAAGTAGGTGCCAGATTATGATTTCTCGTTCCCAAAAACCCCCAGTTCCAAATTTTTACGTATATATATATATATATATATATATATATATCCAAGTTGGTTCAAATCGTAATATTTTAAAGCGAGGAATCTACCATACTTCTAAGGACCACCCTGTAGACGATTACATATAACAATTCCTCTTATAAATGAATACATTACTTATGAAATACACAATTACTTATACAGGGTAGGCCAAACATCTGACATCGGAGGATTATGTCGTTGTGGTAAGAGATAAAACTTTCAAATTTTGGGTGAGGTAGTACAGTTACCGGGTGCACATTTTCAAAATAGGTTCGATTATACAAGGTGGTAGCCTTTTCAACGACATCAGAATGACATTTGAATACAAAGACCTGTTGATTTATTTTGATTTACTGTTTTACAGAGTGTTAAAGATGGGGTCATTTTTGCTAATAATTGGCCATATCTTTTTGAAACACCCATATAATATATTAACATGCTATATTTTTTTATCCCTCTCGGTGAGATCTTTTCGATTCTTGAACAAAAATGTAAGGTTGTGCTGCCACGAGTTTTTGGAACACCCTGTACAACAGAATCTATTTTAAAAATGTGTACCCAGTAACTGTACTAGGTCACACAAAAGTTTAAAGTTCTATCTCTTACCACAACGACGTAATCCTCCAATGTCAGAAGTTTGGCCCGCTCTGTAATAATATTATACGAGATATTATCAGAAGTGGCAGTGTTGAAATTAGAATTAGACGCATCAGTAATTGTACTAGTTTGCGAAATATTAATTTCGTTACGGCCCTTTTCAATCTGTGAAGCTATATGAATTTTGTTTCGTAAATAACTTTCTACCTATCCCTCTACTACATTGGTTGATTTCCATCCTCCATCCTCCGTGTCTCTTCAAGTTGGTTATACTACCACCACTTTCAGCGAGTAAAGTGGCTGAGCTCCTGCGTAAACAGTGCCCGGTGCATTCTTTGGGATTCGGTAATTTAAGAAATTCAGCAAACAGTATTTGGACGAGCCACTAATAATATTTGTATTCAGAACCTCGGTAGCAGCTATTTACACTATAACGCTCTGTAGGGGCTACAAATCATGTCCACCCCCCAAATATACATTTGGAACGGTTTCTTGTAACGCCCCTGGCATAATTCGTGGATCCTTCAACTGTAAAGTGATAGACTCATAAAAATGATTAAAACAATATCGCTACGTTATTTTTTATTAAAATTTAATAAATTTTAAATTATCCACATGGAAACTAAAATGGATTTCCGAAACATTCATTTGAGTATCATTTTATTAGCGAGTTTATTAACAATTGCAAAAATATAGATATGAATACGAGGCATTAAACCATTTTTCAATAAACATTAATTTTCTAGAGGGTGGTATCAAAATTCAGAATTAAAAAATCGACATATCGAAACCAATTATTATCAAATTTAACAGGAAAAACAATTTGAGGTATAGTAGAAACAGGAGATATAGTATCTATTAAAACGTGGCTCATTTGATACTACCAAAATACGATCCTTTAGCATAAGTGGCAACTTTTGCGTCTTCAAAAACAACTTCACTGAAATCAAAAGTGGACCCGCCTCATCCTATTGGTTGGATATTCAAATTAATCAACAACAAGATTCAACAACAAAGTTCAGAATGTAAAAACCAATAAAGCCATTAAAAAGCGGTCTTCAACAGAACAATTCTACATCTCTTCTTAATATATTCGTGAAGATTTTAATGTATTATTAGTTTGAAAAACAGTTTTTAAATTAAATTTATTGCCAATCCTTCTAAGTTTTTCGGATAATTTTGGAATATAAGTGATTTTTACTATATTTGAATGAATTATTGGGGGATTGAAATTTTTATCTTTGTTTTTGATGTAAAGTTCACGATTTATACATTTACTTGGGTAATTCTTCTTATTCAAGACAGATTTAACAAGTGATAATTCATTATTTAAGATATTGTCATTTGAACAAATTGTTTTTGCTCTATATGGGTGATTGTCATGAAATGGGGGTTTTTGTCGCCTCCGTAACCTGTCCATTTTCCGCTTTTACGTCACGGCACTACGTTTACGGAAAAACAGTGCATTATTGCCGCGCGCCTATGGTCTCAAACGATAGCAGCAGTGTTCCGAAACTGATCATCAGGGAATCAGATGATAACCCACCCTGCGTCACCCCAATGGCTCAGATAAACCTCCAGGGTCTTCATTTTGTAGATTAAAATAATTACCTTTTTTTTTTATTTTCCTCCCATCAAAATATAAAAATTCTCGCCTATTAAGATTTAGAATATTATATTCATCATAAAAAACAAGTATAAATGTTATTGGATTAATAAACAACGCGGGACTCCGCTTACATTATGAAATAGAATTCCATTGTTTTTGTGTCGCCTCCGAAGCCATATAATTTCGGCTTTTCTATATAAACTTCTCACTGTCTATTCCTCGTGTGTATTTATGTGGAAATATACAGAAATTACTTCAAAATAATGTTGAAAACACATGAGAAAATTTTTTTTCAGCACTTTTTTGTTTGTTAACCAGCAAATCTCAAAAACTCCCATTTCATGACAATCACCCATATCGGAAAGAGATTTGACAATACCTCGTTTACTCGAGCGGGCGCGCTTTTTAGAATTACACGAGAAGGCGCGCCGCGGCAATCTGCCGCATTTAGATTTTCAGGTTTGTAGTTTACAAATAACGAAGAAAATTTATTTTACTTAGTAAAATAAGACAAATATGCTATTCCTAATCATTTTATTATAGTAAAAAAATTTCCAAAACTGAACTGAAAAAATTAGTAACAAATAAAACTTACACGACAGGGCGCGCCAGCGGCAATCTGCAGCAAACACGTTGCAAATTCGATCCGGTTTGAAACTTTATATTGCACCAAATGTGTCGATAAGTGGAGTCAATAACATAAACAAGGAATACCTAAATGCCCAGTTTCGAAGGAATCGTCACATTTTAATTATAACACAGAAACAAAAAGTTGCGGCAATCTGCCGCTGGCGCGCCCGCTCGAGTGTTAACACAAGTTGAGTGGTTTGAATTAAAATTTACATATCTATTTGTATGTGTTTCTTTTCTAAAAACTGATGTTTCGATACAATTGTTGTTATTGTGTATTAGTACATCAAGAAACGATAATTTTTTATTATTTTCAATTTCAATTGTAAATTTAATAGTAGGTTCCGAATTATTAATATTATATAAAAATTTATCAATATTTTCCCTATCGTGTTGCCAAATTGCAAAGATATCATCTACATATCTAAACCAGACAGAAGATCTTAAATTTTATTTGTCTACAATTTCCATTTCAAAATCCTCCAATTTTGGTGATAAAGGTGAACACATTGCCATGCCAAAATTTTGCTGATAAAAATCACTATTTAATTGAAAATATGTAGTTTTAATACATAATTCCAACAATTCTAGAATTGCTGAGACGCTTAATTTAGTTCTATTTATTAATGTATTATCACTTCTCAACTTTTTTCTCACAAGATTAAGAGTTTTATCGACATGAATATTTGGAAATAAACTAACTACATCAAAACTAACCATTATATCTGAATTTGTAATTTTGATTTTTGATAATTTTTCTAAAAAATGTTTTTATCTATTATTTTAAGTAGAAAGCTTGCTAAATTTTGACAAGGTGAATTTATTAAAAAGCGGCCTTCAACAAAACATTTCTATGTCCTCTCTTAATATCTCCTGAAGATGAAAAAATGAAAGACCTGTATCTATTAGTTATAGAGTTATAATGAAAAACCGTTACAAACACGAAAATCTAAACTTCGACTTTGTCGCCTCCTACTGTGCAAACCAATGAGGATATTAAAGACCAGTTTAGTGAAAACATGCGCAATTCACAATGAAATTGTCCTGCTGTGGTCGATGCCATTTTTATGTTCAAATAACTCGATTATTTTTAAAAAAAGCGACTTGAAAATACTTTATTTTAATACAGTCAATCAAGATTAATATTTTAAACTCATTATAAATTTCTCAGGATCAAACTTCCCCAAAAATGATCTTTTTAGGCTGTTTGTATCTCTCAAAAATTAATGTGATATTAATATTTAGAGAAAACTGCCATTTTCTGAACAGTTCATCCAATTATTTAGTTGATTGGGCACCCCTGAATAAACGCTCATTTTACGAAGTTTTTTGGACAACCCGTTATATCGGAAAACAAACGTATAACCGTTTTTCAATAAATATTGTTTCTATTATCATGGTTTCCTACCTATTAACACTACCGTACTAAATTTAATGATTTACACAAAACATTAAATCATTTAATTCGTTGGCACATTTATGAAATAATTACAATAAATATGCAGATTTATTCATTAATTTCCAAAAATTTTTGGTCGAAATTTCATTGTTTTAATTCTTTGTGCTTCTGTGATGGATAAAGCGTGTTTAGTTTTTAAATTAACTGGGCTGCTAAATGATCAAAGTTAAATTTAAAAATGATGAATTTAGATTTAGAAAAATGGAAATGAAATTGAGTGAATAAAATATATTAAAGGTTAAATAAATAATACAGTAGAACTGGATAGATTTTTTTCGTGATATAAGTATTTAGGTTATAATAATATATAATTGTCTAATCTGTGATTTTTTTACTACTAATAAAATAATTCAGATTCTTAAGTGCAAAACTAACAGCTGCAGATATTGCTTACTTTGCTCCGTCATTATAGCAAAAATATCAGTTGTAGATCTTCAATTGATGAGGAAGATATTAAAAAAAGATGTAGAAATGTTCGGTTGAAAACCAATTTTTGATATCTTTATTGGTTTTCACAGAAGGATGCGACAAAGTAAAAGTTTACCATTTTGAACATTCTGAACTTTGTTACATCATTACTGCAAAACTAACAGATCTAGATCTTCAATTTTTAAGGAAGAAGTTAAGAAGAGATGTAGAAATATCCTATTGAAACTCGCTTTTTAATATATTTATTGGTTTTCACAGCAGGCGACAAAGTCAAAGTTTACATTTTTATATTTCTGACATTCTGAACTTTGTTACGTCATTACTGCAAAACTAACAGGCCTAGATTTTCAATTATTGAAGAAGATATTGAGATGAGATGTATAAATGTTTTGTTGGAGGCTGTTTTTTAATATTTTTTTTGTCTTTACAGCAGGAGGCGACAAAGTGAAAGTTTATATTTTCGTATTTCTAGCATTTTGAACTTTGTTACATCATTACTACAAAACTAATAGGTCTTGATCTTCAATTCTTAAGGAAGGTATTAAGAAGAGATGTAGAAATATCCTGTTAAAACTTGCGTTTTAATATCTTTATCGGTTTTCACAGCTGAAGGCGATAAAGTCAAAGTTTACATTTTGATGTTTCTGACATTCTAAATTTTGTTAAGTCATTACTGCAAAACTAACTGACTTAGATCTTCAATTTTTGAGTTGGATATTATGAAGAGATGTAGAAATATTTTGTTGCAGATCGCTTCTTAATATCTTTATTGTTTTTCACAGCAGGAGGCGACAATGTTAAAGTTTACATTTTCATGTTTCAGACATTCTAAACTTTGTTAAGTAATTACTGTATAACTAACAGACTTAGATCTTCAATTTTTGAGTCGGATCTTATGAGGAGATGTAGAAATATTTTGTTGCAGATTGCTTCTAAATATTTTTATCGTTTTTCACTGTAGGAGGCGACAAAGTTAAAGTTTACATTTTCATGTTTCTGACATTCTAAACTTTGTTACGTCATTACTGCAAAACTAACAGACCTAAATTTTTAATTATTGAACAAGATATTGAGAAGAGATGTATAAATGTTTTGTTGGAGGCTGTTTTTTAATACTTTTTTGATCTTTACAGCAGGAGGCGACAAAGTCAAAGTTTACATTTTCATGTTTCTTACATTCTGAACTTTGTTACGTAATTACTGCAAAACTAACAGACTTAGATCTTCAATTTTTGAGCGATCTACAACAAAATATTTCTACATCTCTTCGTAAGATCCTGCTCAAAAATTGAAGATCTAAGTCGGTTAGTTTTGCAGTAATTACCAGCAGGATCTTACGAAGAGATGTGGAAATATTTTGTTGTAGATCGCTTCTTAGTATCTTTATCGGTTTTCACAGCAGGAGGCGACAAAGTCAAAGTTTACATTTTCATGTTTCTGACATTTTGAACTTTGTTACGTAATTACTGCAAAACTAACCGACTTATATCTTCAATTTTTGAGTAGGATCTTACGAAGAGATGAAGAAATATTTTGTTGCAGATCGCTTCTTAGTATCTTTATCGGTTTTCACAGCAGGAGGCGACAAAGTTAAAGTTTACATTTTCATATTTCTGACATTCTGAATACGATATTATGAACAGATGTAGAAATGTTTTGTTGAAGATATCTTTTTAATATCTTTATCGGTTTTCATAGCAGAAGGCGACAAAATCAAAGTTTAGATTTTCGTGTTTCTGACATTCCGAACTTTGTTAGGTAATTATTGCAAAACTAACAGTCTAGATCTTCAATTTTTAAACAACAAAATTTAATAGAGACGTAGAAATGTTCTATTGAATACCGCTCCTAATTGGCTTCGATGACAGGAGGCGACATTCTGAATTCTACATCATTACAGCAAAATTAACATATTTAGAGTAGAGCTTTAGATAGAAATGGATATTTTCATTTTACAAGAACTCGGTAACTCAAAACTAAACCCACATAGTTTTATTTGAAAACACCAATAGCAAAATCAAAAACAAAAACACATCGTCTCGATACACCAGATATTCCTAAAACTTTCCGTTATAGAAATTCTAACTAGCTTGTTTTCGAAAGTTCACTATTGAGCACTAATTCGAAATTTGATTAAAACTTTCACAGAAATTTCGAGTTGAGCATCCCAATGGAAGAGATAATGATATTCAAATGATATTTGTAAAAGTTCCATGAAGCCGCGGAGCCTCCAATCTGATCAGATGTAGGTTAACAATTAGTCTTTCATTGACTTTATTGTAAATTAAATTGGCATTGTTGATAATTTATCTTGTCGATTGTATTCTCTCACAATCTTGCATTTGTATATACCGTGTGTCCATTTGGTGCGCATTTTCCAATATACAAAATTGTTTCATTGATTTATGTTTTGAAGAATAAAAAATATAGCAAGAGTTATGTAATATATCACATGCCATTTGACGTGTTCTATGGAACTAGAATCCCCATCTAGTCTTACTGGTCGTGCAGAGAGTAAATTAAGAATGGTTTTAAGTAATATTCAATCAATGCGGAACAAAACTGAGGAGTTGTATTTGTTTTTGGAAGAGTTAGGGTTTTCCCAAATATTATTACAGAGCACTGTTTACAAGTTGATGAACCAATTTTTATTGAAAAATATACTGTAATTAGCAGATATGACAGAATTAGTACAGACCATGGTGGAACTCTAATTTTATCCTTAAATGATGACTTCTCTGCTGTATCTAAATACAATTTTTTACAAGCTGAAAATGTCCTCGAATTCTCCATAGTATACAACAAAAGCATTGATTTATTATTATTTGTATTTATAGAACTCCCACATCAAATGTCAACCTTTTTCTCGAGAATCTACTTAATTTGCTTGACGCATTGCCTATAAAAAGTAGGAAAATTTTATGCGACGATTTATATATTGACTTTGCTAATGTATATGCTACTCAAAAGTCTCTGACAAATATTTTTGAATCATTCAGTCTCACTATGCATGTAGATTCGCCAACTAGAATCACCAAAACTTCATCTACAATTAAACATTGCGCAGTCTCTGATTTTAAACCCGTTGATGTTGAACACAAAGTAATTAGTTTAGGTACTTCGGACCATGAAGCAGTTTTTGCCAAATTTGTGATACCATGCACAGCTCCAAAAAAAGTCAGTCAGTTGGGTAGAATTTTCTCGCAGCATAATTTTGAAAAATTTTATAACTTGTGTCTAGCTACTTATTGGAATGGTCTTTCTAAAGATATTGACTTGGACTTCCTAAATAAAATAATTAAGTGTTTCAACACATCATTTTCCCTTCGCCCCATTAAAACTAAACGTCATAAACCTTGGACAACTAAAGGAATAAAAATCTCTTCAAAAAATATGAGGTCACTTATGTATTTTAAAAAATTCTCAGATAACCCCCTAATATTAAACTATATCAACAACTGTAGAATACAGCCGTAACTGTAGATTTCTCTTATACTTGGTACAGGTATAATGTGTTAATATACCAATCCTATGGTGTAAAAACTACAATTAAAATCCAGATCCGGATTAAGAAGAATTTGGAAAATTTGAAAATCCCCAAAACAACACCGTGTATATCAAATTTTTCTAAAATTGGGATGGATATTTGAAAAGAAGTGCTCATCTCATTCTACTACTGGAGTTTTAACGTCAAATTATATCAAATGCATCATTTTCATTTTCACAAGGGTAGCTTTCGAACCACCTGGTAGATTTCTTTCGTATTTGGTACACTGATATTTTTTAGTAGCCCAATCGCATAATGTAAGAAATACACTACAGTTAAAATACAGATCCGGATTAAGAAAAATTTGTAAAATTTGAAAATCCCAAAAGCAACACCATGTATATCAGATTCTTCAAAATGTAATCGGAGACCTATTTTAAAAAAGAAAAAAAAAAGAGATGTATTATAGCCAAAGCCTACGCGATAATTTAATGAGTTTTTTCGCCTTCCATATGTGAAAATGAATCATATCAACCTTAAAAATCAGACCTAAAATAATATTTTCTGCCCTCGGGCCTCAAAAATCAAAGAACACGATTTTGTAGTTTTTCACTAACCTTTGACTTTGACGTTTCCCATACATTTTCATTAAACGTCAGTCTAAATCAAAGTCTGGAATCAAGAGAAATAATAATGTTCTGATAATTGCGATTGTGTGAATTAGTGAAAATGAATAGTAATTTGTTACCTACAAAGTCAGACAAGGGGCAATGGTAAGAAGTTTCTCATTAAATTCTGCCTGTATTTATAAAATCAAAGATTTTTGTTAGATTTTCCTATTTCTTGTTTATTTTTTGGTAGGCGAAAAACAGTTGTTTGTCACATATGCAGAAAACGCTTTAGCAGCCCTTAGCTATTAGCTGCCCTCGCTTCGCTTCGCTCGCTCATGCAGCTAATATCCTCGGGCTGCTAAAGCTCATTTTCTGCCCTTATGACACAATATACTATTTTATCCGGAATTAATCCGAAAAATTAAATCGGTATTTTTTTTGTAGAACGTACTTGTGCACTCAAAAACATTTCAGTATAACACAGCTTCTTTCTTTTTTTTTTCAAATAGGTATCCGATTACATTTAAAAAAATCTAATATACAGGATGCTGTTTTAGAGATTACCAACTTTTACAAATTTTTCTTAATCCGGATCAGGATTTTAACTGTAGCTCTTGGATTGGGCTACTTAAACAATCTAGCTGTACCAAATATGAAAGAAACCTACAGGGTGTTTCCAAAGTTATGGTTTATGAAAATGACAATAAGACAATAAGTATTTCATTAATTGAATTTTAACTTTAAAAGTTTAGTAATAAGTAGAACGTGATGTGCATTTATAAAAATGTGTCAGTACATCTCAGTTTTTTCCATTCTTTTCGAATGTCTGATCCAATTTAAAAAAAAAACTGATGTAGAGGGTGTTGCTCTGAGGATTTTCAAATTTTACAAATTTTTCTTAATCCGTATTTGGATTTTAACTGTAGTATAGTCCTTACATTATACGATTGGGCTACTAAAAAATTATACCTGTACCAAATATGAAAGGAATGTACCAGGTATTTCGAAAGTTCCCGTTTGTGAAAATGAAAATGTAATTTGACGTTAAAACTCCAGTAGTAGAATGGGATGTGCACATAAAAATTTTTCACTTTAACTCATTTTTTTCCGTTCTTTTCAAATATCCATCCCAATTTTAAAAAATCTGACATACAGGGTGTTGTTTTGGGGATTTTCAAATTTTCCTGATTCTCCTTAATCCGGATCTGGATTTTAATAGTAGTTCTTACACTATAGGATTGGGCTATTAACACAATATACCTGTATCAAGTATGAGAAAAATCTGCAGGGGGTTTTAAAGTTACGGCTTATCAAAATATTGGCCAAAATGGATGAAACCCAGTATCTCGGTTATTAAAGGCGTTAGACTCAGTAACCAAGGTTAACGTATGTACACCCTGTACATTAGAAAGTAAAGCTATATAAAGAATAGATTAAGGTATTATTTTTTCTTTAGGTTAAGTGGAAGAACAGTTTAATGGTGTTTGACGCCATATAAACTGAACTTCGCCTTTTATTTTTTTATTATAATTACAGTTACATATTGTAAAAAAAATATTGTATGCAAGAGACTGATAAAGTCGTTTATTATTATTATAAAAATATTAATAAACCAAACTAATATTTAAAAAAATGTTCTCCCTTAACAACACATTTTTTTGACCCATATCCCAAATACCCTTTTAAGTACGATATTTATTCGGCTTTATCAAGATCGTCCGAATTCCCACACGAAGCGTTTATTTAGTGTTCAGTTTTGAATTACCAGTCCAATCACATCCGTGAACGAGGGCTCCCTAACTCACTCGCCGATGTTCCTCTCCCTGTCACTACTTCATCCACAGGTGGCGAAATGGGGGGACTACATGGGAACAACTCATAAAGATAAAAAAAAAATAGCAAACGAGTAATGAATTTAATTTATCAGATTCGACATCATAAGACCGGCTTCTGCCTTTCGACTTCTTCAGTTAGGCTTTTCGAATCCAATAAATAAAATTCCAAACTCGCATAGCTATAGCGATATCCGCAAAATTCTTAAATGTGTTCGAAATAAACTCCAGCGGTGTCATAAAATATTTTGAAGAAGATCTAAGTAAACCTCTCCAGTTAATCTTTGAGGGAGAATATGGGGTCAAATTAACTTATTGTTAAAAACACCACACCACACATTTACCGAAATTGCGAATAACCTTCCCGGTAGCAAATGGATTATCTTCCGACCATACATGCGAGTTTCTTGAATTTAACACACAATCTCTTATGAACTGGGCCTCATGGATAAAGAAACATCTACATTTGATCACCTTCCTCCAGCCTTTGTACTTCCTGTACATGATAAGGGTATAGATGATGTTTCGTTAACTGTCACCATACAGTAGTGTGTGGAACATTAAGGACATGACTAATTCTTCTGCAACTAATTTGCGGTTTGTTATTAACAATATTAATGATATTTTCCTCCATATTTAAATGACTCCTTTCCTGATGTTCGTTTAGACTAACCATGGGAAACCTGCCATGTTCTCTCATGTACCGAAACGTTCTTGAAAACGTTTTATAATTTGGTGCTGTTCGATTAGGGTACCTCATTTGATATTCCTTTCTTTCGGCCCGAGCATTCTCGCCACAAAAATCACGTACGTACATCACATCAGCATATTCTTCTTCAGAAAATTGATGTGACATTTTTAAAATAATCGAAACTAAACCCACTAACTACAAAAATAACTAAAACCTTGTAAAAAGTTAAAAAAATGGATTGACACAAAGAAATCTAAACTGTCAATTCCATAAGCCTCTAGATTTTGTAATTTTTTATAATGCATTTTGGTGCCCAAAAAATGTAAAAAAACTTAACAATTTATGAATAATAAAATCATCTGTGCAAAAATTTAAAGTATATCGTTAATTTCAATTTTTTGTCCTCTTTTTGAAAATTTAACATACAGGGTGATGTTTATGAGCGGAATCAATTTGTCAATTTTTAGTGAAGCCAGGCCTGGATTTTCAATATTAATAATATCTCAATTAAAAATAACCAAAATGAACAAAACACTCTTTATCTAAGCTATAAGATACTGCAGACCCATAAAATATGGGTTATTTGGAATCACCTCAGTAACTCCTATCCACTGTTAAAATATTGCTCTTTCCCAATGAAACACCCTGTATAATTTCTTTACATCATAGTGAATCGCAACTGTATTATTTACTAAACTTATCTGTCAAATTAATAGGTAATTCTCCATTGTTTTTCGTTAATATGTGTACCCCCTTTCAACGAAAATTTCACGCCCACGATGATCCCACCCTTCAGCAAATGACTTCTTCAGATAAATTGGGGGTGAAGTTCACTTTGAGAAACTTCTGTTATGATATGTATCAGAGAATCTGAGGCTCAGGAAACGTTTAAAGCTTGAAATTTTGAAATTGTGTCTCTGTCCTACATTATGTTTTAATCTTTCTTGCACAATCAACTTCTCTGTGGTGGCAAACTGTAATTAAGGGGGTATCTTGGTGGAATTTTAAGTTAAAATAAATAAGTTATGTATATATTATTCAGGCGAAATTAAAAGCGGCACAGCGGGAAAATATTTTGTTGTTTATTTATTCAGTGACGTAAGAAAAGCATTTTATTAAATAATTTTAAAGTTAGTTAAAACCAAAAAGAACAACAGAATTTCCCACGTCTAATTAAGGATTTTTGCAGTATAAAATCCGAACTCATAATGGTTTTGATTTCAATTTAACCTCTGAAATATTAAAGAAGGAAAATATTTGTATCAAGTGTAATTTTATTCAAGTTGCAAAGCAAAGCAAATTTTTCGGATTAATTCCGGATACAAAACTTATTAAACTGGTCTAAATAATTACTTTGCTGCTATTAACTGGGATATATTCTTGAATGGTAACTTTGAATCAGCGGTTAATAATTTTTATCAAATTTTCAATAATGCTTTAGCAAATTTTGTACCTTTTCGTAAATTCAAATCCTCAAATTATCCAGTCTGGTTTAATTCAGATTTGAAGTTACTAATTAGAGAAAAGAAAATAGCGCATAAAAGATACAAAGATACTTCTGATGTCAATGATTATGCTCTATTTTGTAATTTAAGAACTAGATGTAAAAATGTATCCAAATTATGTTATGATAACTACTTAGCTAAGGTAGACAACAACATATCAATTAATCGCAGATATTTTTGGAACTATATCAATTCTTTAAAGAAAGACCATGGAATTCCTAATATCATGACATACAAAGTAGCGAGATGTGGTACAGATATTGTGAGTTTATTTGCTGAACACTTTGGAAGTGTATATTGCAATACGAAGGTTGACGCCGATTATGAAAATTTGAATATAAATAATATTGTATCGATTCCCCCATTGAAGATTGCCATTCCGGAAGTCTTCAATGGGATAATCAAATTGAGAGAAAATTTGAGTTCTGGCCCTGATGGAATTCCTTCTTACCTACTCAAGAGGTGCGTTTACTCTTTGAGCAAACCACTAGAAATTTTATTCAATCTGTCACTTGAAAATCAAGTTTTCCCTAGCGTCTGGCGAAACAGTTACGTAACGCCAATTTTCAAAAATGGTTCCAAGGAGGAAATCAAAAACTATCGACCAATAAGTAAACTTTCTACAATACCAAAATTATTTGAACAACTTCTAGTTCTTATTATTGTAAAAATCTAATAATCGAACAACAACATGGTTTTGTAGAAGGTAGATCAACAGTAACTAACTTGTTAAAACTAAAAATTTTGTTTCTGATTCTATCCTTGTCACATCAGGTGTTCCACAGGGATCACACTTGGGTCCCCTGTTGTTTAACATTTTTATCAATGACTTAGGAACCATTTTTAAAAATTGTAAATTCCTCCTTTTTGCTGACGTTTTAAAATTATATACGGACATCTCTAGTCCAGTTGATTGTAATAAATTACAAGAAGATCTTAATTCCTTACTAAATTGGTCTAAATCAAATGGAATGGTATTGAATCCTGATAAATGCCAATGTATTACTTTTAGTAGAACAAAACCTGAAATTCAAAATAACTACCTTATTGACAATAAGATCATTGAAAGAGTATCGGTTGTTAAAGACCTTGGAGTATTATTTGATGAAAAACTTACATTTGTTCAGCATACTAACTCAATTATAAGTAGTAGTTCTCGAAAACTAGGTTTTGTTCTTAGAAATACACAACAATTGTCAATTCTTTCAACAAAAACATTATACATGTCACTCATTTATTCCTGTCTTCATTATGCTTCTCCTGAGTGGAGTCCTCATTACCAAATTCACATACACCATCTGGAGTGTATCCAAAACAAGTTTTTGAGATGTATTGCTTACAAAATGGGCTTATGTCATGGTACATACAATTATTCTGAGATCTTAGAGCACCTTTCAATTTATACCTTAGAAACTAGCCGTAATAAAGCTGATTTAATTCTTTTACATAAATTAATTAATGGGATGACATCATGCCCAGAACTGTTGGCACAAATTAATTTTAGATTTCCTAGAATACTTACACGAAATTGTGAACTCTTCAGTATTCCCTTTCATCATACTAACTATGGCTACAATAGCAGCATATCTCGTATTATGAGACTAGGTAATCTAATTAATGCTAAAGGTGTATGCATAACTGGCGTTAGCCTTAGTACTTTTAAAAAAACTCTAAATGGAGTAGCTACTCTGTGATGTTTTGTGAAATATTTTACTTTTACTTTTACTCTTACTTTTATTTTACTTTTATTATACTTTCTTTTTATATATCTTCTCATATTGTATTGTATATATTTTGTAAAGAGGGGTGAGCCCGTTTAAATAAATAAATAAATAAATAAATAAACTATCAAGTAAGCTTCGGCAATAACACATCTTTTTTCTTTTTTTTTTCTTTTTTCAAATAGGTATCCGAGTACATTTTAAAAAATCTGATATACAGGGTGCTATTTTAGAGATTATCAACTTTTACAAATTTTTCTTAATTCTTAAATCTTCTGAATTTTAACTTTATTCTTGTATTGTATGATTGGGCTATTTAAACAATCTATCTGTACCAAATATGAAATAAATCTACACGGTGTTTTCAAAGTTACGGCTTATGAAAACGACAATATATGTATTGCATTAATTGAATTTACTTTAAATGTTTAGTAATATGTAGAACGAGATGTACATTTATAAAAATGTGTCAGAATATCTCACTTTTTTCCATTCGTTTCGAATGTCAGATCCAATTTAAAAAATAATGTACAGCGTGTTGCGTTGAGGATTTTCAAATTTTACAAATTTTTCTTAATCCGTATCTGGATTTTAGCTGTAGTATAGTCGTTACATTATACGATTGGGCTACTAAAAAATGATACCTGTACCAAATATGAAAGAAATCTACCAGGTATTTCGAAAGTTACTGCTTGTGAAAATGAAAAAAATGCATTTGATGTAATTTGACGTTAAAACTCCAGTAGTAGAATGGGATGTGCACTTAAAAAAAATTTTCACTTTAACTCATTTTTTTCCGTTCTTTTCAAATATCCGTCCCAATTTTAAAAAATCTGATATACAGGGTGTTGTTTTGGGGATTTTCAAATTTTATACATTCTTCTTAATCCGGATCTGGATTTTAATTGTATTCTTAGACTACAGGATTGGGCTATCAACACACTATACCTGTACCAAGTATGAGAGAAATCTACAGGGTGGTTCTAAAGTTACGGCTTATCAAAATATTGGCCGAAATGGATAAAACACCCCGTATCTCGGTTATTAAAGGCGTTAGACCAATTAACCAAGGTTATTTGGAATCGCCTAAGTTCCCGCTATTTACAGTTAACGTATGTCAGTTTAACTATGAAACATCCTGTATAGGACTTGAGAATATCACAATATTGTTTTGGGAAGAGCTCTTTTAATTTTGTATTCCAAACCTTGGACTACATCTCGAAGGAGTCCAGTATAAACCTTCTTTCCGTTAGTTAGTGAAAATGACAAAATACTTCTGCACAATCAGGACTATTTATGAGAACGTATTTTTCACAGAAACTTGTCCACCTAACGAGGAACAAGGGTGTGCTCCCTGTTGTCCTGATCCAACATGTTAAAACAGGGTTGCACCACCTTGTAACCGAATTTGTACAGCGGATTGCCGTCCACAATGTAGATGTAAACTCGGGTTTCTGAGAGACGAAAGAAGTAAAAGGTGCGTGCCGATCAGTAGCTGCCCAAGAATTTATTGAAATATAAATCATGTTTAATTAAACAATTTTAACCTACTATTAACACTACCATATTTTAAACTTAATATAATTGTAAAAATATATTTTAACAAAAAAGTAAATTATACCGTTTTTACTTTCTTTCAACCAAGTTGATTCAATTTACACTGGCTTTTCCAAGGCCTTTGACAGAGTCAACCATGAGCTTTTGGTCCATGCTGCAGTGGTTTAATTAATCACATAGGTAGATGTGGCAGAACCCAACAGGTACGAGTAAATCATTTCTATTCTCATACATTTTCAGCTACTTCTGGTGTACCCCAGGGGACCCACTTGGGTCCACTGCTTTTTAATCTCTTTATTAATGATATTACCTACTGTTTCCATGCCAGCTGTGCCCTTCTATTTGCAGATGACCTAAAATGTTTTAAAATTATTGACAATTATGTAGATGCTTCATTGTTGCAATTAGAATCAATGGTCATTTGCTCGATACTATAAATCAGATTAGAGATCTAGGAATTACTCTCGACAACTCCCTCAGCTTCAATTGCCACATCACTAACATCATACAAAAATCAATGAAAATGTTGGGTTTTGTTAAAAGGACAACTCGCGAATTTTCCAACATAAATTGCATTAAAGTTCTGTACTTTTCATTAATCAGATCTCACCTTGATTATCGCTCGTCTGTTTGGTCTCCTCATTACTTAATTTACATAAATAAGATTGAACAAGTTAAAAAATTTTTTTTCGCTATATAACTTATCACGATTACACAGCATGGCAACATCAATTGGGCATCCCTTCTCTCGAGAGTCGCAGAAAACAAAAAGACCTCTTATTGCCCAGCTGAGCATTTGAGTGTAACGGATGAGGTCTTCATAGTTTTGCGCTGAATATCGGTATTGATGTGCTACTCATGCAGGTTTTCTGTTTTGCTATCTTTGCTATATTGGCTTTTTATTATTGTATTGTAATTTTGTTTTTATTATATTGCTGTGTTATAAATTTTATTATTGTATCTTGTGCTGTGAATGTACACTATTTTTGTTCTATTGTTATCATTTCATTGTACTTTTATTATGATCGGACACGGTGGCCAGCTTGGTCAGTGTTCGGAGAGTAGGTTCGAATCCTGCCGCATTCAAGTGGAATTAAAGTCAGATAAGACTTGGGCAAGTGCAAAAAGGTATTTGTGTCATACGCAGTTTCATTCACGCCGGACGAGATCGGATATCTCGTGGAACTGCTAGGGGTTGGTGGCACGATTACACACTTGTTAGTCGGTAGATCACCTGCATGACAAAGGCATAGTCCTGGGTTTAAGGTGATTGAGGTCCGTGGTTCGGAGCCCACGATAAGCTGTAGGTCCCGTCCAGTTTAGGCCATTAGGTCAGAAAAGAGACGTTAAAATTAACAAACAAACAACAACATACTTTTATTATGGAATTGGGCTTGCCCGTAAATTAAATAAATAAATAAATAAATCTTCGCATTTTACAGAAATTTGCCCACCCAATGAATCACTAGGATGCGAACCCTGTTGTCCTGATCCTTTGCAGACTATTTTGTCTCATTTTTTTTCTTTCGGAATAAATAAATAAATAAAATGTCATCTGTATTGATGATTTAAATTTAAATAACGGATATTCGTCTATAAGGGAAGAACCTACGTTTTAATTTTTATATCAATTTAAAATATACCCATGGCGGTTATACTCTCATTTCACTTTCCGCAGAAACGTTCTCGAATAACCAATTTAAAAAAATTCCAATTTATAGCGCTTATTCGAATATTAGCATAACAATGAATTTATGCGTTGTTGCGGCGAAAAAAAAAGTCGATAGTCGAATTGCATTTAATAAATCCTGCAGCATCAAATGAAACATTCGCATTGTCCAGTCGTGCTGTCGATGTCCTGTTGCGTCCTGGACTAACAAAAGGACGAATAATTCGGTTAGGGTGGTATACAAAAGGGCACAAAAGGGTCAGAGGGACGATTAGAAGTGCTCGCCGATAGGTAGAAAGTTTAATTATTATTGGGTAATCGGAATTTCTCAGATTTTGGGAAGTATTAATTATTTTTTAATTTTCGGGAAGATCAGGAGAGTGAGCCAAAGAGGGCCAGAAAGATTCAGATTCTGATTCGTTACTGTTGGTTATTTAATAGCAGGAATAACTTATGACTAAACTTTATAATATATATTTGACAACTTACAAAAATTTTACACACTCATAAAATACAATGTGTTAATCAAAAACACAGAATAATCATTAAATATAACGTTGCTAAATTATGTCCAACACCCCCTCTCAACGTGGATTGTTTTATAACGCCTAAAGTTTTCAAATGCTTACCTAGTTAGAGTAGGCAGCAATCATGTCTTGCGTTGGCATATAAATAACGTCTAATTCCTTTCGATTGAAAACTTCTCGAATATAGTGGTAGCGAATGGTTCTTGGTTGCTTCCGACAAAGCAACATATTCAGCATGGGTGTTCGATAAAGAAACACACTTTTGCTTTCTTGCTTCCCAACTAATTGAAGAATCGGACAAAATAAAAATGAAGCCGCTGTAAGATCTTCTGTCATTCATATCTCCTCCCCAATCTATATGAACATATCCATGCAATGATTTGCCAGACTTTCGAAATTTCAGATTGAAATCTTGAGTTCCTTTTAAATATCTCAACAGTCTTTTCACTGCACACCTGGATCATTATTAAATTGACTGAGTGAGCTGACGGAAAAAGATATGTCAGGTCTTGAGGTAGTTGCGAAGTATGCTAGAGACCCAATAGCTTGTCGCTATGGCACCTTCGTCATTTCCATCCTTTCACTATCAGTTTTGGTATTCATATCTTTCGTCAGTTTAATGTTGACATCCATTGACATACATTCTATCATGTTAAATTTCTTCAAGATATCTGTGGTATATTTCTTCTGTGACATGACGACAAAATTCAATATTTTGCTTTAGTTAAATTCAATCCCAGGGCAATAATTGAGATACCCCACATCCTTTATCTGAAATTTTGCAGCCAAATCTTCTTTTAATTTCACGTAACTGTTGACGTCATTTGTAGCAACAATCAAATCTTCAACATATACTGCCATTATGTACACGCATTTATAGCTTCCCAAAGGTTTCAGTCCTATGAGAGTTTGAAGATAGTGGTCTAGTTTCCTGTACCATTGTCTTCGCGATTGTTTCAAACCGTAAAAGGATTTATTTAAATGATAAAGCATTTTTCTCTACACCCGGTTCTATAAATGATTCAGCTTGATACATGAAAATATCCTCCTCAAGTTCTCCATTGATATACGCAATAACAATACAGGGTAAGTCTCAACTCGACTGATAAAGAAAGGAGGATTCTTATGGAAGTCTGCCGTGTCACTGGTGAACTCGTTTCATGAAAATCCACTCCTGGCTGTTGTGCGTAGCCTTTCGCAACATGCCTTCCTGAGCTCTATGGTTCCATTTGCTTTATATTTTGTTCTTAAAACCCATTTGCGTCCTACAATATTCCGGTTTTCAGGATTTTGAACTAAACTCCACGCTTTACTTTTTACCAGGGCCTGAAATTCTTCATTCATCGCCTCTTTCCATTCTCTAGAATTTTCCCCATTCAGAGCTTCTTCAAGAGTAGGATTATATATTTTTCGGATATCATTTGAATCACTTGAACTTCTTCCCAACTTTCTAACATATTATATTTATTATTATTATTATAGCCAGAAACATCTATCAGAAGAGATCGAAATAGACCAAAGATTAATTTAAACACAGTCTTTATAAAAAGATGCAGTATTTCATAACCTATAAATTTTACCCAAAATTAAAAGTTATCTTTTAAAAATTATTCAACAAACCATGTATAAATCGTAAGAAAGCTTATATTTACTCGAAAGAGTTTTGAGTTTGACAACAAACTACCGATTGGAAAACCTCATATATCTTTTTTCGAATGTGCGCCCCTATTGTCAAGTAAAACAATATATAAAGTTGAAAATTTAATCAAAGAGCCATTTCCATATCGAAAATCGTATTCGGTCCCCGAAACAGCCGCGGGTTTTGGATAAAAGAAAAACCGGAGGAAATTACCCGGAAAGGAAGGAAAGGAAATGAGGAAATGCGTTGGGATGCCCTTTTGCCACACAAACACACATATACATACACGATTGACCTTTAATGTCGTCCCCTAGTTCGTATCTCCGGAGATCTGGTTTCGGTAGGTGACGTAAATGAGAAATTTTGAAATAGGTTTTGATGATCTGGCTATTTTTCACTACTTTTTATTAGATCTTTCAGTAAGAGGACATAAATCCAAACTGAAGGGATTAGTTTCAATTATTTAAAATTTTTTGGTAATAACTTTACTGGTTTTTGAGATACTTTATATAGGTAACGTTTTTTTCAAAGATGTTACAAAAATTAAACACTATAAAAATGGGGTAAATACTTATGGGAGAACTTATGGAGTGCAAAGGACCAGATACCTTTCTTATGGAAAAATGGCTTTCCGTCAAATTTTCTGAAAAGTTGGTGTGATGTAGAACTCTGAACTCTGACAAAAAGTGTCCATTGGCCCAAACCGATCCTATGGCTAGTTTTCGAGGTACAGGGTGTTAAACATCGGATATGCCACTTTTTTGTAACCAGATTTCTCATAACATGAATTATAGATTATTTGGCAACAATATTTTATAAACAATGACTGTACAATTTGGTTATTTACAGGGTGGATCGAAATGAAGTAATATGGTTTTTTTAGAAAAATAATTTTTCTTATAACAACTGTTTTCATAATTAGTAATCTTTTTTTATATTATTTTAGAATAACTAGTAACTATGGGTACACATTTTAGGAAAACTGGTCATAGGATTACAATAAAATTTTGCTCAGTTAAAAAATGAACTTCTGTTAAAGTGAAAATGTATTAATTTATAAAGTTGACGGAGAAACTTTTAAAATACAGGGTGGTGCACAAAACACAGGTTTTCTAATTTTTAAAGTGTTTACAATCAGTTTAACACGCTGTATGACACAGAGTGGTGGTAGAGTAACAGGTCGTACATTTGTTTAAGATAATACAAAATTTTTATAAGACATCGTTTATACGGGGCGATTCGTTAAAGCTAAAATACATTATATGCATTCTGTAACTACATTTATGAGTCACCCTGTATAAAATATGATTCATCACCAAGAAGTAATTACTTAAACTATATATTCATGATGCAATGACATTTGCTTGTATTTTTAAAGCTGTTATAAAAAAATGATTTCTTCAAAAAAACCATATTACTTATTTTCGAAACCACCCTGTAACTAACCAAATTCTACGGTTATTGTTTATAAAATACTAATACTAAATAATCTATAATTCATGTTTTCTACAACAAACGCGAATAAAACAGGTCTATTATGAGAAATCTGGTTACAAAAAAGTGGCATATCCGATGTTTAACACCCTGTATCTAGAAAACTAGCCATAGGATCGGTTTGGGCCAATGGACACTTTTTGTCAGAACATCGAGTTCTACATCATACCAACTTTTCAGAAAATTTGACGGAAAGCCATTTTCCCATAAGAAAGGTGCCTGATGGTCCTTTTTAAAACAAAATCATGCCTCTGAAAAGTTGGTTACTTGCGAAATGAGACCCAATTAGCAGAATGGAACTCTAGACGAAACAAATTATCTTATATTTATCGCTTAGTGTCATTTAAAGAATTGGGTCAATCCATACCAAGTGGTCCAAAAAAAATAATTGGTTGCTTGACCATCTCAGAAAAAATTAATATTTGGTAGGTAGATTCCCTTATGTTTTGGGGGTTCAAAAATATTTTTTCAAAACTTTTACTGTGTACCATTTGGAAATGGCGGCCATATTTGTTTTAGGCAGCACGCAGCCTTCTCAAATAAACTGCATTGAGTTCAGTACACTGTGGCCTACAAAATAAAACCATAATTACCTAATTATATGTATTTATTTATATATTTGGCAAAATCAAATTTTTGAAGGGTAATTTTTCAAAGAAGAAATAACTTCTCTTGCTGTTACACTACACAGTACAGTTACTTTTTATTTTTGTTGGGGGACCAGATAAAAATCTGAATAATGCGTGCATTATAGGTCTTTATGATATCAAACTTAAGTATAAATTTCAACTTTGAGATTCAACAACAAAAAAAATCCTAAAAAAACATGTTGTTTATGAAAATACACAAAAATAATTTATTGAATTTTTCTGAATATATTTAACACCTTGCAAAGCCTCATTATCCAAGAGAATTCTGTAAAATTAATCTTGAAAAAAAAATATTTTTTTTCTAGTAGCAAAACACACTTTTATTCTAACCTAACTTAACTAGAATTCTTAAATACTAAGGTCCTACTCACTAGTGTACCTTATGGTCTGATAATTTTAGTAACACTACCGGTAACGTGTAACACAAAATCCGCAAAATACTCTATTTGTAACTAGCACTGTCAATTAACTAGTTCAAAAGGTTTGGTCTTGAGCCTTCTTACTAAATTGGTATTATCGAGGAGCTGGATGACCTCAACGTTCCCATGCTGGAGCAGCCGTTGTTCATGGCTGCTGGCAGATTTAGATATAGTCTTGTCAACAGTTTCTACATCCAGGTCCCTATGAAGATCACTGTTGCGTCAGTACCAGGGTACATCGATGATGTTCCTTAATGCTTTATTTGGAAAACGTTGAATCACTTGAATGTTACTTTTACTGGCGCAGCCCCAAAGCTGGCTACCATACGTCCAAACGGGGTTCAATATCTGCTTGTAGAGGAGCAGTTTGTTATGTGTGGACAACTGTTATGTGTGGAGTTTCTTCATAATAACCAATACATTTTTTTATATTTTATACCAAGCACTTCACGTTTCTTTTTAATGTGGACTGTATTAGCATATGGAATCTGAGCGTTATTTATTCTTATGGGAATGTATTGGTTTCGCTTATTATTAAAGTTAACATGAACAGATTTATTTTCATTTAACTTAATACGCCATTTTTTAGTCCGGGTGTGAATCTGGTCTACAGATGTTTGTAATTTTCGGTTAGCTTCTTCATGGTCTTTTCCCACAGCCAGAACGGTAGTATCATCAGCAAATGTTGCAATAGTATCGTGCTCAAGGTTAGGAATATCATTAGTATACAATAAGTAGAGTACTGGACCTAGTACACTACCTTGGGGTACTCCTGCCTTAATTTCTCTTAGATCAGAATATACATCTTCCTGTTTTATTCTGAAATATCTGTTTGATACATAGGATTTTAAGAGTTCTGAATACTGACGTGGTAGTAACAAATTTAACTTGTGGTTAAGGCCCTCATGCCAAACTTTATCAAAAGCCTGGGCCACGTCTAGGTAGACTGTGGAACAGACTTTCTCTTCCTCTAAAGACTTTTCAATTATGTCTGTGATTCTATGGACCTGGTCAATCGTTGAGTGTTTTTCTCTAAAACCAAATTGATGGGAGGGAATCAGGTCCTTTTCTTCTATTGTAGGTTTTAATCTCTTAAGAAGCAATTTTTCGTACAGTTTCGAAATAACAGGCAACAAAGAGATGGGTCGATATGACGTTACTTCTTGGGAAGGTTTACCTGGCTTAGGTATCATTATAACCTCTGCTACTTTCCATAGCTGAGGTACGTATCTCATCCTAAATGATGCATTGATAATGTTGGTCAGTTTGACAACAGCTTTACGTGGGTAATGAGATCAAATCCATTAAAAAATATAGCATTATAATATATTTATATGGGTGCTTTAACACTACAAAACAGTAAATCAAAATAAATCAACAGATCTGAGATGTTTAAAAATTGCTTGTCGAGCATTTGTTATCCTAGCCTATACGTCGGGTCGCCGACATTCTGCAACCTTGATTTTGTTATTTAAGTGAAGGTGGCGTCGGGTCATAAGTCAATCGCAATAAAAGCAAAATTGCATGAATTGTCCTTTCAATTGCTTCAACATCCACTGTATTCTCTGGATCTGGCTCCCACCGATTACTACCTGTATGCTGTTCTAAAAGTAACGCTTCAAGTAAAGAGATGATTGCCGAAACTGAGAGAATTTTTAAGATTATTGTAAATTGTGCCTGTATTATATAAAAAATTGTGGATACTCATGCTTAATCGTTCTACTCTACATTTTTAGAATTTTCATTAACGGATGAATAGAGAGACGTAATTTTACAGCCGACTGGCAATCAAACAGCTTTGCCGACATTGTGCCACTTGTAGAGAATCTGGTAAACATAATTCAGGACGGCAGTACGGGGTGTATATTAATTAGAACAGACGAAGGGCGGAAGGGTCCTGATGGGCCTATCACCATTTGTCGTGTCAGATCTGTCTGTCCGATCGTGTGTCATGGGATATGACCATAATGCATCACTCTCTCATCCACTATCAGTTAAGTGATATCGTATACGAGGGCACAAACCATCAACGAGAAGCCTACTAAGGTTTAATGGTAATGTCAACTCTCCCATGATCTCACTTAGAACCAAATGGGTACACAATAAACTGGTTAAGATTGGAATTTACCTGTAGTTTTGCAGGTGGCTGGATCTTCTCTGAAATTATTAATATTGTTAGGACAATTTCTTTTCTCATGGAAATAAAACCACTTATTTCAAATAAATTTAATGACGTTTCGACTTTCTTAATCGAAAGTCGTGTTCAAAATGAGATAACAAAATATATAATAAAAAATTTACTATAGAAACAGAAGAAATAAAAAAAAAATTTAGAGGTAATACCCTATTATAAATACTTACCAGAACAAGTTAGCGAAAACGAGCATGCAAAAGTTTATTGGGACTGAACAATCTATACAGACAGACAAATAGAACATAATCGTCCCTACATCGTAATCTTCGATAAGAATACTAAAAGTGCTTATATCATCGACATAACAGTGCCTAACGACCATAATATAAGAGAAGCCTGGAACACCAAAATAACGAAATACTTGGATTTAGCGCATGATATAAAAACGTAGGTAAGACGACAAAAGATGTGAAAAGAAAGACAAAAAACAATTTATTTAAGAAAAATCTTTGGACCAAATGATATCGAAGCTTTTTATTTATTTCTACGTTGCATTATGTTGAGTAATAGTCTGTATACAAGAAATAATCTTCTTGGTGGCAATTTCACCTATAATTGTTCTAATTATGAATCTTGCATCGGAATTGCATGCGCTTCATTAGATACAGTATTAAATACGAAGTTCCTCAAGCTGTATTTTCCCTAAAACAAAAAAAAAGAATAAATTCTAGTTACCATTTTGTTCTCTAAGGTGGGACGTCGCGAAACGTCAAATAGTGAGATAAAATGACTTCACTATATAGTCGAGGCAATGAACTAGTAAAAAGGCCAAAAGATAGAAAACTAGTTGGAGTGGACGGATCGGGATGCGGTTTTCGGCATTCTTTCTAAAAAATAATTGTAAAAAATGTGGCAGGTCAGATTTCGGAGCAAATGAAAAATTGCATTGCTGCAGCCAAAAATGCATTCAAAAAATGCATTATTTGGGAGGCCGTTTGGAACTTGGTAAATAAGTGTCAGAACTGGCCCAGATCGGGTACTCGGGGGTTTTGGAGGTCGCTGATCACGAATATGATGTTCAAATTGCCCGAACACCTGGAGCTCAGGAACACGCCGAAGAACGTCGTCTCCGTGGGACTCTCCCACAAATCACGCGAGAAAGAGGAGAAACTCAACGCCCGGGGGTTTTTTGAGTCGCTGAATCCAAATCTGGCATCGGCGAACACCCCACGGGCACCTGGTGCGCTGGACCCTGGGCGCGGACGTCATCTCCGAGAATTTTGCTGAGAGGAGTGCCAAAAACCACGGGAAAATCATAATAGGGGCGTTTTGTGGGCCGTTGAATCCGAATTTCACGTCGGAAACGACCCCCCGAACACCTAGTGCACCAGAACCTGACCCTAAACGTCATCTCCGGGGCGGTTCCTGACATAATCAAAAAAGGCGAACTGAAATTCGTCATGGGGGTTTTTTGGGGCGCTGAATCGGAATTACACGTCGATAATGACCCCCGGACCCCTGGTGCATCGGAACCTCACGCTGAACATCTTCTCCGAGGGGTTTCCATGCACGATCGAAAAAGACGAACCGAAAATCGTTATGGGGGGTTTCTTGGGTCGCTGAATCCAAATATGACATTGGCGAAGACCTCGCGGGCACCTGGTGCCCCGAAACCTGGACGCGGACGTCATCTCCGGGAATTTTTCTGAGAAGACTGACAAAACCCACCCGAAAATCGTAATAGGGGCCTTTTGCCGGCCGTCGAATCCGAATTTCACGTCGGAAACGACCCCCCGAACACCTAGTGCACCAGAACCTGACCCTAAACGTCACCTCCGGAGCGGTTCCTGACATAATCAAAAAAGGCGAACTGAAATTCGTCATGGGGGGTTTTTTAGGGCGCTGAATCGGAATTTCACGTCGATAACGACCCCCGAGCCCCTGGTGCACCGGATCCTCAGGCTGAACACCTTCTTCAAGGGTTTTCCATACACCACCGAAAATAGACGAACAGAAAATAACTCTGGAGGGTTTTTCGGGTCGCTGAATCCAAATATGACATCGCCGAACACCCCACGGGCACCTGGTGTGCCGGAACCTGGAGGCGGACGTCATTTCCGAGAATTACCCCACCCCTCGGAGAAGATGTTCAGCGTGAGGTTCCGGTGCACCAGGGGTCCGGGGGTCATTATCGACGTGAAATTCCGATTCAGCGCCCCAAAAAACCCCCCATGACGAATTTCAGTTCGCCTTTTTTGATTATGTCAGGAACCGCCCCGGAGATGACGTTTAGGGTCAGGTTCTGGTGCACTAGGTGTTCGGGGGGTCGTTTCCGACGTGAAATTCGGATTCAACGGCCCACAAAACGCCCCTATTATGATTTTCCCGTGGTTTTTGGCACTCCTCTCAGCAAAATTCTCGGAGATGACGTCCGCGCCCAGGGTCCGGCGCACCAGGTGCCCGTGGGGTGTTCGCCGTTGCCAGATGTGGATTCAGCGACTCAAAAAACCCCCGGGCGTTGAGTTTCTCCTCTTTCTCGCGTGATTTGTGGGAGAGTCCCACGGAGACGACGTTCTTCGGCGTGTTCCTGAGCTCCAGGTGTTCGGGGGGTCAATTTGAACATCATATTCGTGATCAGCGACCTCCAAAACCCCCGAGTACCCGATCTGGGCCAGTTCTGACACTTATTTACCAAGTTCCAAACGGCCTCCCAAATAATGCATTTTTTGAATGCATTTTTGGCTGCAGCAATGCAATTTTTCATTTGCTCCGAAATCTGACCTGCCACATTTTTTACAATTATTTTTTAGAAAATAATGCCGAAAACCGCATCGCGATCCGTCCACTCCAACTAGTTTTCTATCTTTTTTAGTTCATTGCCTCGACTAATATGGTTTTAAAGAAATGAGCAAGTATATCAGTACGTTTTCAGCGTTTTACAGAATTTACCGAGGTCTCACATGAGTGCGTAGCAACGTCGCAAGCGCGGTCATTTCAAGTTGAAAATGAGGATGTTTTTACTTTGCAAGACGTTGAAGATGCAGAAAATAGTATGGTTGAAAATTACGACATTTCTCAAGAACCTGGGAAAAGAGTATCTGCACGAGCGAATAAAAATATACCACCAGTACGTTATGGTTATAAAGTCGCCGAGAATTGTGCCAGAGAGCCTGAATCCTGGAACGAATTGACTAAACTACCACTTCAGGAACAAAAATTGTGGATTGCTGCTACTGAAGATGAAATAAAGTCACTTGATGAACGCCAGGTATGGAAGATGACGGATTTGTCAGTGGGAAAACGTGCAATAGCCTGAAAATGGGTTTTCAAAGAAAATGTTGATGGTAATGGAAACGTCGATACATATAAAGCACGGTTGTAGCGAAAGGTTTTTGGCAACGTTATGGTGAGGACTATGATGAAACTTTGACTCCAGTAGGCATGAAACCGCACGAATTTTGTTGACATTAGCTGCTCAGAAGAATAACTGTACATGGAACAGCCAGAAGGGTTTTTGAAGCAAGGGAGTGAAAATAAGGTCCTAAAATTGAAGAAAAGTATTAACGGTTTGAAACAAGCAGCACGAGTTTGAAATGAAACAGCAATACAAGCACTCAGAGCAATAGGATTCAAGCCTGGGAAATCAGATCCATGTCTATTCACGATGACATGTTGGTAGCTGGAAAAACAGCAGCAGTAACTCAGGAAGTGGGAAGACCACTACAAGAATTTTTTTCGAATTAAAGACTTGGTGATGTTAGCCATTATCTGGGTATTCAGATAGATCGTCACTCTGATGGGTCTTTCTTATTAAATCAAAGTGCGAAGATTTCGAAGCTATTGAAATCCAGACCAGTAGCAACACCGATGGAAACTGGATTTCTGGCTGGATCGTCAGATGAGGACCATGATTTCGATGACAAAACTGGATACAGAAAAGTAATGGAATCACTACTGTATATCGCCACTGTCTCATGGCCAGATATAGCAGTAGCAGTGGGATTACTATGTCGTCGAATAGAGAAGCCAACTATCTATGACTGGAAAGCCGTGAAAAGAGTAATGCGTTATCTGTCTACCACGGTGGAAATGAAGGTGAAATTGTCATCTAAAGGAGATTCTGAATTGAAGTGCTATGTGGACGCTGATTGGGCAGGTGATAAGTTAGATAGAAAATCAACAAGCGGATATGTCTTTCTACTAGGTAAGACTATCATTGCTTGGTCGAGTAGAAAACAATCAGCTGTGGCTATGTCATCAACGGAAGCAGAGTATCTAGCAGCGTCGTTTTTCAGTAAAGAACTTTTATGGCTGCGGCAACTTCTGATGGATTTTATCATATATATCATCAAATTTGAGACTTGCAGAGGAAAGGAATTTTGGAAGTTAAATATTGATCTTCAGAAGAGATGTTACAAGTATCAAAACATTAGTCAAGGAGAAGTTGAAGTTCTTCTCCAAACGTATGGGACTTTTGTAATTTCAAACATATCTAAGCGATAAGGGGTGTTGGAGATGTGCTTATCATGTTTTGTGTTTTTGAATTTTAAAAATGATGTTGTCATTCTAAGTTTGTTGACTGTCAGATATATTTTTTTAATGAATGGTTCTGTTAAATTTAACGTTCAAGATTAATAGCCTGTTTTATTTAAATCACTGCAAAATACTAAAAAAGACAACAGAATTTAACTCGTACAATTATCATATACAATAAAATTATTGTTTAGGATGTTCAAAACAACGAATTTGTTCTCAAATTTTAAATAAATAAACTTACCGCTGGTATAGGACATTCAGCAGGATGTTTTATTCCAATGTGAGTCATCAGTTCAATCCATATATTTCTATAACTTTTCAAAAATACTTTGCAAGGATTTGGAATTGAAGGAATGAATGGAATTTCTCTCGATATTCCGTTCGATAATTTTTGAACGGTTATACTGGCCTAAAATTTTTACGCGATCAAAAGAAACAATATTTTGCAAAATTGTTTAATTTAGACTTTGAAACTTTTTAAAGGCTTACATATGTTTTGTGATCCAAGGGATTGAGCCAGTTAAAATCGAAACTTAAAGTTTTTGCCGTATGATTTAATTTTACAAGTTTTAAATTTGTTAGGGGAGATTCCATATTGGCATATTCGGGACCTGTACACGAACCCATACTTTCCGTTAAAAAGGTGTATTTCGTGGATGCCTAAAAGTTAAAAATATATTATATTTAATATTTTAATAAAATTTTTTCGGCAGACCTCAGTTTTACTCCTAATTTCTCTGGAAATTATTAATACTCAATACCGGGCTCTTTTTTTCAAGCGTATCAAGATATGAATATTATCATATCATATATATTTATTGAGAACGAATCTATTATATCCCGAGTAAAAAATTTCTGAATTTTATACTACCTGTACAATAATGAAATTCCATTTAATTTACATTGTCAAGGTGTCTCCATCTATCGCATTCCAGTGTAAACACATTGACTTACCCATCGAGTCGCCTTATGCCTTCACTGTTTGGCAGTTTAACCTATCTACCTCTCTATCTATGATGGGGGTGTCGATACACTAGGACATATAAGATCTATTGTGCCTCCTACTGCTGCCCAATCGTTAAGGATGTCTCTACGATTAGAGCAGTCCTATTGCTTTCAAAAAGTTCAGGATGTCGGTAGGCTTTAGGTTAGGTAGATTCCTCTTCTATTTGATATTCTCCGATTTGTCGTAGCCTTAGATTTTGCAGGGTAATGCATTCTGAGAGAATGTGGATAGAGGTTTCCTCCTCTTCCTCGCAGAATCTGCATTCTTCTTTAGGTGGCGAGTTACTTTAGGTGGCCTCTCAGACGGCAGTGCCCTGTTAGGATACCCGTTAGTATTCTGAGCTTATTTTTACTTTTACTGATGCAGTCGTGAGATCTCTTCTGGTTTTAGTTTCCCAGTAGTGTCTTGGCCTGCCTCATTCCTTGTAGTCCTCTCCAGTATTGGGATCTTCTGTTATTTACTTCTTTTCCAAGTTCATCAAGTATTGTACTGGTGCTTATTCCGCAGAAGGGTTCAGGTCCCAGAAATGGTGTTTCAGCCCCTTTTATTGCGAGTACGTCTGCTATTTCATTTTTCTCCACTCCAGTGTGTCCCGGAACCCATAGTAGGGTAACAATGTTGTTCTTGCCTAGTTAGTTTACATTCTCTAGGCATTCCCAAACCATTTTGGAGTTGATTACGTGGGAGTTCAAGGCATTAATGGCTGCTTGGCTGTCTGATATGATGATGATCTCGTGTCTGCGAAAATTTCTTTCTATGTTGAACTGGACACATTTTCCGATGGCGTATATTTCAGCTTGGAAAATGCTCGGAGATTTGCCTAAACTTTCGGAATATTTGGTTCCAGGCCCATATACTCCTATTCCTGTTCCTTCTGTTGTTCTTTGTCCCATTTGCTTTTGTTACTTAGCTTTGTGTTGAATTCGTTCACAAAGCGAAACTTCTTTGTCATTTCATCTTGGGGCATGTCGCAGGTTTGCTGATTTCCACAAAGGAGTCGAAACTTGCATTTGGTTGATCCTTCTCTAGGTTGTCTGTAGGTTGTCGTTATCGCTATACTCTCTACTACTATATGGAGGGGTGTAAGGCTTAGGATTACTTCCATGGCGGCCGTTGGGCACGTTCTCATTGCACCTGTTATGCATACGCATGCTAGTCATTGGATTTTCGCTAGATTTGCCTTTGTAATGGCCAGCTTCTGCTGCCCCATACTACTGCTCCATAAGTGATGGCCGGTCTCACTATTGACGTGTACATCCACTGCAGGATCTTTGGGTTACATCACTAGTTTTTTGCCGCAAAATTTCTGCACACCATCAGAGCTTTCGTGGCTTTGCTGGTTACTTCTTTTTCGTGCTTATTCCAGATGAGTTTATTATCTAGTATTAGTCCCAGATATTTGACATCTGGCTTCGATTCAATAACTTTCCCGTCCAATTCGATGGTTTTGAGGTTAATGTTTCTTTTCCGTGTAAAGGCAACTAAGGTAGTCTTGATGAGGTTGACGATTTACCTAACTTAACCCTATTAGCAAGTTTGTTGAATTGAATTGAAAAATTTCGCTTATTAAAGAAGTCCTGATTGAAAAATGTCGCAACCAAAAGAAGAGTAACAAATTATACATTTAATTTCATTAATTCTGTTAATAGGGAAAATTAAGAAAATATAAAAATTGTTTTATTTTTTGACAGTTCGAGTTAACCTAAAATGCTCTTTCTATGAAATTGTTTACCGTTGAAAAAAATCGGCAATTGCAATTGCCTTCGGCATTTCGCCTCGGCTGCGAACTCTGAGCACAGCTAGAGATTTCTCAGCTTGTTAGATAATGTACTATGGAAATTAAAAGCTCTTTTCATCTCTGCAGTAATATACAGGGTTTCAATTTAAAGAGAATTAAAAATACTGGAAGTGAAAATGTTTACATTTTTTGAAAATAAATAAAACATACCATTAACTTCAATTTTTCCTTGTAGATAGCTGGTTTCAGCTCTAACTACACCTAAATTCTTAGAATAATGAAAATGAAATATTGAAATATCATTTACATCCCACATACCAACTTTTTTTACTAATATTAATATTAAATTATGAATTTATGAAATACTTAATAGATACAATTTTTTTACTTACTTGAATTTCTTCAAGAATCAAAATAACTAATAAAATACAGAGTGTCTTTTGAAAAACCATGTTTCGAACAAGAAAAAAAACGTTAGTAATTCAAATAATATAATTTAATAATTTTAATATAAAAATGCATTAAATAGATTAAAATCGCCATATCCATTTAACACAATTTAGTATTTTGACAAATGGTACACCTAATGCATCTTTGATGACATTGAATATTTTTTTAATATTAAAAATGGTTAATGGGTTGAATAATTACACCTGTTGTTAAGGTTTTCGAACAAACAATTTTTTAAATATTTTGTTTATTTATATGGTTAATAACCTTATGATGATACTGTTGATTTATGGTTTTGGATATTAAAGGATAAATAAAAAGCTCTATTTAGAAATTGGCCGCATCGATAATTTATTTTTCCTGCTTCAAAATTCTAAGATGAAAATAATTATTTCAGAGAATTTCACAATAATTTGTATATTATATTTATGTGGCTACCCAAAGGAAAATTATTTTGTCCACAATATAAGAATACAACTAAATGAGCTTTAGAAAACAGTAATGTGGAAAAATATACAGGGTGTCAAAGTGGATGAGGGTATTGATGGTAATGAGAAAGGTGAACTTGCAAATTTTTTTCCATTTCCGCAAATAAATAAATTCGCGCTTAGTCTACTTCTAGAGCCTTTAATGAATGCAATTTAAAGCCAGCAGAACAGTCATTATGCACGAGTTTGGAATTTTATTTATTGGATTCGAAAAGCCTAACTGATGAAGCCGAAAGGCAGAAACCGGTCTTAAGATGTCAAATCTGATAAATTAAAATTCCTTACTGGTTTACTAACTATACGTTTTCTACAACCCCGTTTATATCATAATAATATGCTAAAGAATGTGTTTTATAACGAATGCATTTTTTTTATTTTAAACAAAAAAATAAAAAAGCCTTAAAACCAATATATCTTACTGCCTGACCTCATCCAAAATACGCAAGCAGCACAGTTTCCGAAAATGAATTTACGTGATTATGAACTCTCCAATCCAAGAATTTCTTCATATATCTTTTTAGATTTTACTGGTAATAAATCCAAAGGGGTTTCCTCAGCTTGATTTGCTATTTCTGATAGTGTATTTGGAAAATCTAAATCATTTTCCGAATCAGAAATAATAATAACTTAAAAAACTAACAATGCTTTCAGTTCAAACTGACAAGTTTAAATAATTAACGAGAAACGTCAAACTAATGAAAACCAGGCAACTAGATATGTTGTTTTTAAATTTAACCTTCGTCGCTAGAAATGAAAGAATTTCTCTCACTTGCGATGGAAATCACGTTTTCGCTGAAGGTATTCTATTACAAAATGACGTATTTTCGTAAAGGGTTGTAGAAAAATCTTATTTTCATTTAACCAAAATGTCAAATCCATTACATGTGTCATTATTTTGACTACTTATTAATTTCATCCAGGATACCCTGGAGGATAAAAATTTCCGGAAACATTTTGGGTTTCCATGGTAACCAAACAAAAAAATTGACTCTCATAGGCTTAAAAGTGGCGGCGTGAAATTTTCCATGAAATCGGATATTTAAAATCGGTTTGGCCCTGGTCTAATAGGCAAAACACATTTTTTAACGAGGTACATCTTAAAATAAAAGTCAAATCTAAATTGCAATTAAGCCTTATCCCAGTTTTAAAGTAGAAGAGAAAAAGTAAGCTATTGAGAAAGCCGTTGAAATTGCTGATAGAGGAAATTTATTGTTATTTGAATTGCTAGATTAAATAAATTCTTGTAAAATAATTAAATTAACCTTGTATTTAAAAAAAATTTAAGTATCTAAATATGTAATAATAAATTTTAATATAATCAAAGAACTTTTAACTTGCCAACGTTCGTAACCAGCGAGTACTTACTCTAGATTTATTTTCCAGACAGGCAGAGGCATGTAAACCCTTAATTATCTTCTGAGATTAACGCCCCAAAGGGGCATCAAGTTCAGTGTACCTTGAACTGGCGTCGGAGGGCGCTGCGAGCGAAGGCAGAGTGACTCTGTTCTCGCGAAAATTAAAGAAAAGTGAGAGTCGTATTCGATGAGAAAAACCAATCTTGACTTTAAGGTGTTAATTTCACGTACGATTTAATTTAATAGGTGGGGAAAAACGTTTTCCTTTTGTTTTTCCAAGAGGAAATTTCCCTTTCATTACGGTATCTTTTGCTTATTAAGTGTGAAACAGTAGCGGATGTTTGGGGTTTTTATTTTAAAGAGTTAGTTTGAGCTCAGAATTAAAGTAGAAAAGGAAGATTTTGAATCGAAAATTGACGCCAAAATCTTTTGTTTGGATAATTATTTAGGTGAATTGAAAAATGCGGATGTCCAATCCAGATCACCAGTCACGATTTTTTTGCCATCCCCGAAAGCTAGGCTAGAATGTTAAACTTCACCCTGAGTAGGTAAGGTAGAGGTAAGGGGTAAGGTAGCATAACTTCAAAAGTCACCGCTAGCTGGCGCCACTAAGTGGTTCGGAACGTGGCTAATACTGTGTTTCAAAAGGGCCTTGCCAATATCTCAGCTATTATTGGTCCGATTTAAATGGGAAAAACGGCATACTAGTGTACGGGGTGAGTAGGGATTACGTTACTCTGGCCTGTGAAAATTTCCACTCGGCCAATCTGACTTATACTATTCACATCGTCTATATTTGGTTTTTAGAGTTATGAAAAGTTGTTACTCTCACTTGATAGAAAGAGACGATGTCAAAAACTTTGTGGTTTCAAATTGGCAACGACGTCAAAAAGCTCTGCAAAAAAAAGGAATTGGGTCAAATTTTCGTTGTTTTTGACGTGCTTCGAAACGTCAAATGACATTGTATTTAATCTGCACACCCCGTACACTACTATAGCGTTTTTCCCATTCAAATCGGGCCAATAATAGCCGAGATATTGTCACTAATCCCAAATATATATAAAATAATAATTTCCGACAAAACAAAGTCAAAAACATATAGGAGTTTTATTTATCAAAATTATTTTAGTTTAAATTTATTTACTCAATAGAAAACCAAAAATATAAACATTTAATTAAACCAGGTCGTTTCAAAATTTTGCTGATGTGCAGAAACCCGAAAATCGATGTTAGATTGCCTAATTGAGAGACTATAGTAGAAGTAAATGTAGGGCAATCTATCGAAATTACGAACTCCTGCACTGTCAGCGATTTTTTCCTAAAAACCATCCGGGACGGAAAAAATTAGGCAGTCAGTGGTTGGCTGCGGAATCGGTCGTCGGCTGCAGAGTTGATTGTCAGCTGGGTTTGTCAGGGTTGGTTAAAAGTTAAGTTCCTCCGGGAGATTATTAGAGTCCGGCATCAGAGCCAAAGCCAAAGCCAAAGTTAGTCCTTTAAAGGAGAAGAGCCAATAAGGGAGTAGTGACAAGCCCCTAGTCTCAGTATGCTTAGGTAAGCGTTTATTGTTAATTTATATTTAATCTATGTATGTTTGAAGGGTGACCTCAAAGTGTATTTGTTTTGTACTACTCTTGTTTTATTTCTTCGAGAGAGTGGTGGTATTAAAACATAATAACTGCTAAGTATTCGGGGAGAGACCTCCGTAACTTCGTAAAGGTCGAAAAGGCGTTTCAACCTGGATACGTAGCAGCGACACGTAGGCCATTACTGGACCTCGTGACAATATTGACTAAAGTCTTTTTGGCAATGTTAATGCGCATGATTTTTGTTTACATATTTAATCTACACGAAACGGACATTACACTACTATGCCGTTTTCCCATTCAAATCGGACCAATAATAGTCAAGATATTAACCCTTTTAACAACGGTACTTTTTGAGCCCCCCCTTTAAGTACAGTTATGTCGTCATTAGCCGAGTTCCGAATCGCAATCTTAGCCACGTTCCGAACCACTTCGTGACGCCATCTAGCGTTGAAGTTAGGGTTTACAATCCCTTACCCAAGGATGATAAACTAGAGAGAAGGATGGGACACTTAACTCAATCTGACTGTAAATGACGTCATGAAATACTGCACATAACCTCAAACCTACGTAAAAATGTGAACAAAACAAAAATGGACTTGTAGTGTATTTGCAGTTTCCTCTACATTATCTATTTTCTGTAATTAATGTGAAATGACACACCAATCCTGCCTTCTTATAAACAGCGTACTCTGCATTACAGCCAGAAACAACACAATTAGCACCCGGCATAATCATAATTATTAGGTAGGTTTATAAATAATCCCTATTAAAAAATCTGTTGATTGATAATTATTGTAAATATTGATAACATTCCTACCTTTCTTTAAAAAGAGTTATCCAAAACAAAATGTATAAAATAACTAAAAGGAAAATTCAAACAGTTCAGAAAAACAATAAAATAATTAACATAAGTATTTCGTGACGTCATAAAATACACTTACATTGCTTCTTCTGGAAGTGGCCCATTCTTCTCTCTAGTTTATCAACCTTGTACCTTACCTACTACGCTGTACGTCACTAACAACTTTTAAGGTGATATGTTCTGTCAATATTTTAGGTTATTCAATAAAAATTAATTTAGAAAAATATAAAAAAGTAGTAAAATGGAAATAACATTAAAGTAAAACATACAAATAGTCAATCGATTATTCTATCCATATCCATGAATAGTGATTTTTTCGTAATTCTTGCATTCTTCTAGCATTTGCGACTATTGTGATCTGAAGAAAAAACGTTCATTCCTACTGCACCACTGTTTCTAAACGCGTTTCTCCCCTTCCATCCAGCCGATTTTTATCCTACGTGTCAACTACCTCCTTGATAGTAGAAAAAGCGCCAAATCACAATCAGAAACTTCACTTTGTTGGAAAGAATTAGGAATAAAACTTAAATTCCGGAACTTTTTCAACTACGGAATTAATGACGCTTTCCCGCATGATGGCAACGAAAGAAACGGGTATTACGAGAATTCTTGATATTTTCAATCTTCGCTGAAATATGCGAGAGCTTCAGCTTTCAAAACAGTCTATTTAAAGCTATTTTATAACATAAAAAAATTGCTTCTTTTTGATTAAATATTATTTATTGACTTAGTTTACCACAATCCAAACGAATTTATCGATTTTATTTTATTCCTTTCTAGAGCAGACATGATGGATCTGCGATTTATTCAAATAAAATTGGTTGCAAGCAACCAACATATGTTTATTCAAGAAATTATGTCTCGCACTTTATCTTTTCTTCTTTCGCCCCTGTTTCTTTGTTTCTTTACAAATAATAGGAGGATTTACATTTATGAATACAACTCAGAAAAATGACAAATTTTGGGATTTATTTTTTACCTTATACATATAACGGTTTTTTTATATATCAAGTGTCCGCGCGAAAACTTTAAATGGAATTATATCTGTTGTTTAAAAGGTTATCGACTTGATATTCTCACTGATTTTTAAAAAACTGAATATATTGTAACAGTTAACTAATTTAAAAAGACAATACAAATAATACAGACAAGATAGGCATAAAACGAAACAGATAATTTTCTTAATATTGATAAAATCACTACTTGTTACATTTTGAGTAATCACAGGACATAATGTAATTCTAATCTAATGTTTCAAAAAAATTTTAACCAAGAAATCATGAAAATTCACATTTCAAAATTTAATATTCTAAGCCCATATAAAAGATCTTTACCAATTAGTTTAGGGTATTTACTTTTATTTTAACAAATAACGGAATAGATAAAGTTAAAGTAGTATAATTTCAGATCAGACTGAGAAAATAATAACATTAAGATCTTTATTATATAAAGTGTTTTGAGTAACAGAAAATTACAATATAACCGCAAAATGTAATATCACGATACATTAACATAATTTGTTCAAATTCAAGGAAATTAGTAGAAATCAAAGAAGTAGAGTTTCGGTTTTTCAAAATTAAAGGAATATAATGTAAAAGAGCTCACATCGTTCATTCTGGAAACGGTGGAGAAAGCAACTGGTAACTATATCAGAACAGAAATCCTGGAACGGGTGCCTTTGCACCCCCATCAGCATGCGTACCAAACGGGCAAATCCACGGAGACCGCATTGGTGCAATTGACAGATCAAATCAAGGATGTACTAGAGAACAAAGAATCTGTAGTGTGTGCCTTTCTAGATATAGAAGGGGCTTTTGACAACACACCATACGAAGCCGTCAAAAGAGCACTAGAAGAAAGAGAGGTAGACAACATGACAACCAGATGGATGTCGCGATTATTGTCTACCAGAATAGCAGAGACTAAAATGGGACAAGACACTGTTTCCATCTGCACAACCAGAGGATGCCCACGAGGAGGAGTGGCCTCCCCTCTTATGTAGAGCCTAACAGACTCCTCTCCGATTTGACCGAGATTGGTATATCGTGTCAAGGCTATGCAGATGACAGTCATAATCACAAGAGGAAAATTCGAGAATACCCTCTGCGATGTAGTTCAAAGAGGGCTTGAATATACTAAAGAATGGTGTCAATTGATGGGACTTAGCGTCAACCCCATCAAGACTACCTTAGTTGCCTTTACACGGAAAAGAAACATTAACCTTAAAACCATCGAATTGGACGGGAAAGTTATTGAATGGAAGCCAAATGTCAAATATCTGGGACTAATACTAGATAATAAACTCATCTGGAATAAGCACGAAAAAGAAGTAACCAGCAAAACCACGAAAGTTCTAATGGTGTGCAGAAATTTTGCGGGAAAAAACTGGGGATGTAACCCAAAGATCCTGCAGTGGATGTACACGTTAATAGTGAGACCGGCCATCACTTATGGAGCAGTAGTCTGGGGCAGCAGGACTAAGCTGGCCAGTACAAAGGCAAATCTAGCGAAAATCCAATGACTAGCCTGCGTAAGCATAACAGGTGCAATGAGAACGTTTCCAACGGCCGCTATGGAGGCAATCCTAAGCCTTACACCCCTCCATATAGTAGTGGAGAGTAGTGCGATAAGGACAACCTACAGAACGACCAGAGAAGGATCAACCAATCGCAAGTTTCGACTCCTTTCTGGAATCACCAAACCTGGGACATGCCCCAAGATGAGATGACAAAGAAGTTTAGCTTTGTGAAAGAGTTTAACATAAAGCTAAGTAACAAAAGCGAATAGGTCAAAGATACCATCCCAAAACTCAAGAGAAGTGCCATTAAATGGTACACAGAAGGAACAGGAATAGGAAGTATATGGGCCTGGAAAGTTTAGGCAAATCTCCGAGCATTTTCCAAGCTGAAATACACGCCATCGGAAAATGTGTCCAGTTCAACATAGAAAGAAATTTTCGCAGACAAGAGATCATCATCATGTCAGACAGCCAAGCAGCCATTAATGCCTTGAACTCCCACGTAATCAACTCCAAGATGGTTTGGGAGTACATAGAGAATCTAAACGAACTAGGCAAGAACAACACTGTTACCCTCCAATGGGTTCTGGGACACACTGGAGTGAAGGGTAATGAAATAGGAAACGTACTCACAAAAAAGTGGCTGAAACACCATTTCTGGAGCCTGGACCCTTCAGCGGAATAAGTACCAGTACAATACTTGATGAACTTGGAAAAGAAGTAAATAACAAAAGATCCCAATACTAGATAAGACTACAAGGAATGAGGCAGGCCAAGACACTAGTGGGAAACTATAACCAGAAGAGATCTGACAACTGCGTCAGTAAAAGTAAAAATAAACTCAGAATACTAACGGGTATCCTAACAGGGCACTTAAATAATTAAACAAAAATAAAAACATTATAAATCACAATAAACATCACAATATATATTAAATTATTTATTATTAAAAAAAATACGCCTGGTGTAGGTATACAAACAAAAATACCATACAAAATTTATAAATAAAACAGTCGCTGTTCGCAAAAGTGCATTTGGGAACTTTTTCAAAAAATATCCCCCGAACTGTCGGTCGATAAAAGCATTTCCGCTCCTCCTCGGAACTTCTTCAGGATAAGTTGCCGTATTGGAATGAATTTACTGTCCAAATAGCAGCGCTGTTTTCTCTCATTGTCTAACAACTTCCCTACTTCGAATTAACAATGAATAACAGCTCTTGTTTGGTCACAATTACGTAATGTAGAGAAGGACAATCTCGGGGGATCCCAGAGTGCGACCCTATAAATGCCGTAGCTATGAGACGAAATGCAACCGGTAGTTCGATATGGGACGTATTTTATTACGGAGAAATTGAAAATCCTCGACTTTATTTTCAGTTTACACCAGAAAACGTGTCGAATGGGACTTGTGAATTCAATAATGTTTAATAAAAATATGTAAAAATGATTAACAAATATCTTTTTCAAGACTGAATTATTATAGATACATTCATTGGTTTTCAATTTGCATTTGCAGGAATTTGACACAGTTTTTACCCCAAAAACAACATTATTTTCACCAAAGCCGTATTTTTCTAGTCTTCTTTGATATTAACAATCGTTTTATTAACAATCGATTACCACTTAACAGCAAATATCGGATTTCTTAGATTTCAGTATTTTTAGAATCGCGAGATCTTAGGATAATGCAACAAATTCCCTATTATATTCTCTAAAAAATTTCCTTTTCTTCATTTCTTGCTTTACAACTTCCTTCAAATTTTTGAAAAACAAATTTAAAATCGTCCATTTTTATATAACCACAACTTCAACTGATTCCGCAATAACTCTATCAACTCTTTTGTTGTTTTTGATATCCATTTCGGTCCTATCAAAATAAAATTGTAATTGTCCAAAAAAAAGTAGTTTTCACTCAAAATGCATATTCGTATTTATCGTAATAATAAACAACTTGTATGCAGAATATTTAAACAAAAACAAACACAGCCGTTATAACTAGCATGAATAATGGTTTACGACGTACAGGGTGGATCGAAAAATGTTATGAAATTACTCATTTATTTTATACTCAAACGCAACAACCAAGTCCCAAAAAAGTTTGAAAACTAGCTTATGAATAAGTTGTGAATAAGTATCACCAGAAATATAAGAAGGTCATAAATCAATATTAGCGGACGACCCTCATTATCACCTATAGTTCGAGATGTAATAAAGCAATAAAATTGTGTGTCCGTTAAAAGATTCTCATTTTAATTATTATATAAAATTCACTTACTTAGCCTCCAGACTTTCACTACTTTCATACTAATGTGCTGTTCAATTTATGTGTTATAAAAAATGTGGCGTCAATGTGTTCAATCTACACCCAGTACTTCAGAATCTTCAGATGGTGGTGTTAGTAGACAACCTTTATGATTTTAAAAAACTCAGTAGTCATAATGGAATCTTTCTTACAATGATTATATCAAGATTACACTTTAATGTTTTTTATGAATGAGTTAACACGCTTTCAGCTAATTAAAATATTTAATTAACATAATTTCCGTAAAAATATCTTTGTTTTAATCGCTGAATCGGGTTATCTCATGTCCTATATAGAGACAGCGTCACGTCGTATTAACGTCACATATGACGTTCAATTCACGTTACTTGTGACGTGAAATTCACGTCGCTGGTGACGGCAAATTCACGTCACTTGTGACGTTAAATTCACGTCGCTGGTGACGGCAAATTCACGTTACTTGTAACGTTAAATTCACGAATTCACGTCGCTGGTGACGGAAATTCACATCATCAAATGACGTCTCTGGTCTGTGACATCCTGACGTCACATATCACATCATCAAATGACGTCTCTGGTCTGTGACATCCTGACGTCACATATCACATCATCAAATGACGTCTCTGGTCTGTGACATCCTGACGTCACATATCACGTTAATATCACGTCATATTTTTGGTCACAAGACGTCACAGGTGCCGACAAGATCACGTCATAATGACGTATGGTTGCTAGCTGGGATTTTGTCTTATTTTCCCTAAAATCGGAAATCTCTTCGTAGCTTTGATGCAGCATTAAGATGGTCTTTTGCCGATGCCCTCTGAATATTTCCTTATGAAGATTATTTTTCTGAAGATTTCCTTTTCTGAAGATCCGTTTGAAGAGTTCTTTTGAATATTTCCGTTGCTGAGTTCTTTTGAAGATTTCCTCTGCTGAGACCTTTTGAAGATTTATTTTGCTGACGGTTTGAAGATATTCCGATCAAGCTTTAATATCCCCAACAAAAAAAACCCTAACCAATGAGATAAGTTATAATTCAATACTGAAAATAAATTAACTTCAAAATATTTTTCATGAACTCTTGTAAATTAAAAATCGTCTGTTATCTAGTTATTATTTTCCATATTTTCTTTATCATTAAAATTTAACTAAATATATTTTCTTAAATTATGGGTGGCTCCTGATTTCTAACTTTCAGAATAGTCGAGTTATTTATACCCAAGTGCCAAACCTACGACCCTATGCATGAGCTTTAATCACAATTAACCCTAAAAACGAACGACACACGTTTTGGCTACCATAACACGAGAATATTTATTTATAGATGTGCTACCATCTATGATTAGAAGAGAGTATTGACAATTTTGAAAGCAAATAATTCCCGATGTATTGAGGTTGCATACACAATTTTCATTGTGGGTTGCAAAGCTTTTATTTGACTGATTCTAGTCAAAATGTCACTCTCTTCTTTCGTATCCCTTTTAGAGATTAATACAAAGTTAGAAAACGAGTAAGGAATTTAATTTATCAGATTTATCCGAAGACCGGTTTCTGCCTTTCTAACTTTGTATTAATCTCGAAAGAAGAGAGTGACATTTTGACTAGAATCAGTCAAATAAAAGCTTTGCAACACACAATGCAAATTGTGTATGCAACCCCAATACATCGAGAATTATTTGCTTTTAAAAATTGTCAATACTCTCTTCTGATCATAGATAGATAGAATTTTATTTATTGGATTCGAAAAGCCTAACTGACGAAGCCGAAAGGCAGAAACCGGTCTTAGGATGTCGAATCTGATAAATAAATTCCTTACTCGTTTTCTAATATTTATTTAATTCCATGTTAAAGTATACTTCCTCTTAATCCTACAGTCCATTTTACAAATAAATTCATATATTATTATATAAGACTTAATGAAAGGCCCTGTATATTCGGCGTGCCGTCGGTCCGGTCAGCTGAAATAATTCGATTGGAAACACATCAAGTATAAAACGGCAATTTTGTCCGGTTTATCGAGGACTCAGTGCAAATATATCATTTCGTTTTAAATTTTAAATTTCCATTTTAGATCTCTATCGCCATGAATACGAAATTAATGTACCTACCAATTCGTTGTCCAGATTGATAAACCGCTCGTATCCAAAGGTTGATACTTACATTATTACTACATTTAAAAGTTTTATTTTTAGTCCTAGAAAAGAAATTATTATTTTACGCAAAATTAAAAAATAGTATAAGAATAATGTAGGACATGGTAGAAGTTTCTGAATAGATTATTTTTTTTAGGTTACTAATTTTATTATTTTTTTGAAAATTTTGACAATCTAAATTTATTAGATTTTTTGTTAATTTTCAATAATGTAACTCGAACCTTTGGTTTATCAATTAAGTTGAAACCACTAAACCAAACCACAAATTTTAATCTATTCTACATTATATCAGGAGTTGATGATAGACTAACAATTAACTATTTCTAACAATTATTTATACTGAGTGACTAAACGCTTCAATGCGTTCATCCCACCCAGCGCCGAGCCCGCCATCCCCGGCGACCAATTAGAGTCCGTGTTCCCTAAACAGTCAAGGATGAAGAACCCGCCAAAACCTACTGGATTAAACTAAAAAGCGGACTCAAAGGAATTGGTCCTTTGTCTCTGTTTAAACTAGTTTTACATTGAAAAAGCATGTTCGGCTATACTAGATTTTTCAGTAGGATCATATTTTAAGTGAGCCATGTGCTCTTTAAATCTGACCTGTATAGAGCGTCCAGTATGCCCAACATACAATCCGCACAACTAATTTCGTAAATACCACTTTTTTCCAACCTACTGTTTTTATCTTTGGGATTACCTAATAACTATTTTAGAGTGTTGTTAGACTGAAAACTAATCTTAAACCCGCTTTGTTGAATATGCTGGTAAGTCCTTTGGTGTAAGTACGGTACTGAAACCTGAAACGAATTTTTCAGTATGTTTTTCATGTTGGAAAAACGTGGTGTCACGTAGGTTTTTCTTAAATTTATGTTTATTGATTAGTTTATCAACCAAGTCTTTATCATAACCGTTTATCATAACTATACCCTTAATCAAATTCCATTCCTTATTAGATCTTTCTTTACTTAGTGGGAAGTTAAATAAACGATGTACCAGTAAATTCCTTTTAGTCCGCTTTTTAGTTTAATCCAGTAGGTTCTGGCGGGTTCTTCATCCTTGGCTGATTCGGGAACTCGGACTCTAATTGGTCACCGGGGATGGCGGGCTCGGCGCTGGGTGGGATGAACGCATTGAAGCATTTAGTCACTCATTATAAATAGTTGTTAGAAATAGTTAATTGTTAGTCTATCATCAACTCCTGATGATGGCAACATAGTTAGCGAAACGTACGTAGAGTAGATTAAAATTTGTGGTTTGGTTTAGTGGTCGACGATAGTGTTTCAACTTAATGTTACGTATAAAACTATGTGGCGTACTATGGACAAAATTTTTAACTGCATGCTTGTAGAGAGACAGCTTGGTTTGTTCTCTTATATTATTTGGAATTACATTATATATCTTATGTCCTAAGAATAAATAGCTTTTTTCCATGGCCACTACTGAATGTAGTTATTTTGAAACCACTTAACAGAAAAGAAACATTCTCTCTCTTGAGATTGAAAGAAAAATCTGAAACGCTTGTCTCGTATGTATTTTATACGTATTTCATTCTTAATCTAGTGTCAGAATGTTCATTCTCTAGGACCTAGCTGTAAATGTCACGTCCGCATCCTAGATAGCCATTAATTTCATGTTTGACAGTTCTACCTGTTATTTATTTAGTTTGAATTTGCCTGAACAAAGATAAGCTGTGTTTTTAGAGGTTTCATTTTACTATATTCAATTCCTACTTTCTGAGGCCGTGGAGAAAGTACAGTCTGTTACTCTGTTGGAATGAAAATTCGACACTCATGGTTCCTCCACTCGTGAAGAATATCCAGATTGTGTGTAAAGTGCCAGATCAGTACACAAATGGATCTATAAATTATTTTTGGAAAATTTCCAACCTAAAAAATATTAAACTCTACAATAAATTCTGAGGAAGTTGAAATTTGGTCACAATGGATAATCGCAGTTAAAAACAATTGGCGGTGTCAATTTTTTTTGAACGGATTGAAAATTGAAAAAATAGGAAAATAAAAAAACATTATCCTCATATATTTCAGCATCGAATGACTGTTTATATACTCCAAAAATTGAAATCAATATTAGTGTGTTGTGGAAACAGCAGATTGTTACGGTTTCTCTTAACTTTCGGGAAACTTTTCAAATAAAAGGGAAGAGGACCCTGATAAGCAGGTAACCTCTTTAAAGTTCATAATTGTGGGTTAAAGGATTAAAGGGTTTGGAAGCGACGGTTGGGCCCCGCCCGTTTCTATCAAAAGGGACCGATTTGGAACTTTGAAATTATCTTCAGATAAGGCGATCGTGTTATATATTGGATCTAAACTACATCTTGTCATATCCGAGTTTTATATCAGGTGTACAAATAAGTTTCCGCCGTTTGACAAAAGTTGGCGCCACCAGTAAGTCGTGGTTAAAATTATCCGACATAAAACATCATTATCGTAAGGTTGGACATCAGTCAATAACATAACGTTAAAATATTAATGATTTTTATCAGTATAATATATTCTTTTGTGTGGGAGAAACTTTTAATTTACTTCTTCAATTTCTTCATATTAACCCAGTTGCCAGAGCCACATTTGATCAAAAGCTCTAATAAAATGTGATATCGGTGAAACTAGACTCTTAGGTACTTTAAAAGGTGTAGAAAACGATAAAAAAATCTTTGCTGCTCTAAAGTGTATGCTAACTTCACAAGTCCAAATCAAATAATATTTGGTATCCCAAAAAAAAAATTCGTTTCGAATTTTTTAAAGTAAAAATGACATTTGAAATGTTATAAAAGGAAAAACATTTCACATGTCAAAAAAAAGTAAAACAATTTTTAGGGTCGGAATTTTGTTTACTTTTTCTTTGACGTGTCAAATGTCGTTTGGATTTTAAATTTTAAAATTTTTTTCCATTGCTTAGTTTTAAAATTATGGAATGAAATTTTCAGGAAGTATTTACAAGCTTATAAGGCACCTAAATACCAAATAAAAACTTTAGGTCTTTTATTTTTTTTGTAATGTACATAGGGCTACTGCGCCCCCTTGTGGGGCGATTTCAACCAAAAACAAACGGATTCATTCCACGATGATCCGCGTTTGGACGCTACGGGTTGCGATTTTTTAGTTAAAAAAAAAAATTTTAGGTTAGGTTATTTTTTTATTGTTTTCTACACCCTTTCAAGTACCTAAGTGTTAAGTTTCGGCGATATCACATTTTATGCGAGTTCAAAGTCTCTGACAACTGGGCTAATACTGATTCGTAAAATCTAGGGCGCGATATAAAAAAACTTAAAAAAGTGCACGCACAAACGAAAATCAATCTAATAATTGAAAATTTTAGGGTCCGCTTTCCCACCAACCGATCCCGCCCGACGATTTTCTAGTAAAATACAATTTCCTCTTAAACAACGAACTACATGTTATTAAAAAAGTTCCAGGAGAATGGAAGTTTTAAAATGAAGCACTGAGGACCGAATTGGGAGCTTCTATAAATACTGTTGCCAAATTGAAATACTCTCTCCCTCTCCACCGTAGTCCTGTAACAGGGCCGGCAACATCGGATTCATTATAACGAAAATTATTTCGTCAAAATGACACGCGATATTTAAAAATGTTGAGAAGGGTCAATTAGTGGGACCAATAACAAAGAAGGTTGTTTTAACGTAGGTGGATTGATTCCAATATTAGTGGCTTCTGTAAGTCGGAAAAATATTTTCTAACGTAACGAAACTAGTTACCCCCCTTTTTGGAGGATGCTGAACACGATGGCAGTGGTTTAAACTCTTTTTGAGTTGACCATCACCCCGTTGGGCCAACTGGGTGATTGTCAACTCAGAAAGAGTTTATACCACCACCATCGTGTTCAGCAACCTCGAAAACGGAGGTGACGCAGTTTTTCTCGGTATAAGACGGTGTGTTTGCGTTTCACCCATTTTGGGGGTTGTTTTTGGCCGTTTGGGGGTGATGGTCAACTCAAAAAGAGTTTAAACCACCGCCATCGTATTTAGCATCCTCGAAAACGGGAGGTGACGCAGTTTTTCTCGGTATAAGACGGTGTGTTCGCGTGTCACCCATTTTGGGGGTTGTTTTTGGCCGTTTGGGGGTGATGGTCAACTTAAAAAGAGTTTAAACTACCGCCATCGTGTTCAGCATCCTCGAAAACGGGAGGAGGTTGAGGTTTTTTCCGACTCACAGAAGCCACTATATTTTAATTTCGTTCAATTGTGCGATTTTTTGTTTTCTTTTGTTTTTAGTTACTTACACACCTGCCTTTTTTAAATTTAAAATTTTGGAGAAGATTTCAGGGATTGACGGAAAGTTCTAAACATTTTTTCCCATGTCACGCTCTGTTCCAGGGTTTCCCAAAGTGTGTGTCGCAAGACTGGCTAGGAATAAAATAATAAATAAATAATATAATGAGGTAACTAATTAAAACCCGCTAGGGCAAATTTCACCTCCATAATTCATAAAAACTCGTTTTTAGATGTTATATTTTCTAAAATTTCCAGAACCCCTCTATGCGGGGGAAACTCTGCTCTGTTCCCTCTTAGCAATAATATTTTTAAGAAAACAGGGTTAGATTGATAGATCAGTATGGGGCTTATTTACTTATGGTGACCTCTCTACTGCGACCTTTGCAGATTTATTGAGTGTGCTCTCATGTTATGACCTTAGGTCCTCCGTATATTGGAAGGGTTTTTTGGTTTTTCTTCCCGTATCGTTTCCTCATCTTCTTGGCAGAACCTACAGATGATTGTGTCTGCCAGTTCGATGCTGTTCATGTGTTTGTTGAGTATACAATACTGTCAGAAGCCCAACCATGATCATGGTTGATCGCCTATTCTGGCTTAGTAGGTACTCCGTGAATCTTGGCGATGGTTCTTTCATGAACTCTTTGGCCTGTTTTATTCCCGGCACCTTGTTTCACCATTCTCGAGATTGTTTTTTCATCCAGGTACTGTTATAAGTTTTTCTCAGTGCTTTCGCTATACCACAGAAAGGTTCTGGACCAATAGGGGCACATCTTGCTCGTCCTCGGACTAATGAGTCAGCCTCTTCATTGTCCTTGTAACCTGTGTGGCCTGGTACCCAGGCTAAAGACAGTCTGTTTTGACTGTCCAACTCTTGCAGGGTTGAGAACGGAGTTAAAAGTCTATTTGATTGGGTCTTCAAATTCTATTCATTTCGGAAGCTCATAGTGGTTTGTATTTTAATTTCTCTCTCTTTCCACTGGATTAAAACCACTTAGTTGTTAAAAAAGTTTTTTTATTGACGTTTCGGCTTTCCAGATCGAAAGCCGTTATCAAAATGACATAAAATAAATAAATTTACTAGAAACAGAACACTTGATAATCTTGCAAAAATATGACATCAACATAGTATACATAGAATAAGATTTTGAGATTGAAGATGTCAAAATCTGTTTCAATCATATTTTTGTGACGTTTCTGGGAACGAATTTTTGAAAGGTAGCGCATTTGCATATTATAAGAGAATTTATACTTCGTCATAAATGAAGTTTTCTTATTAATATTATCATAAGAAAAAACCAGATAAAAACTTATGATACTATCCCGATATAGAGGGTATCCTTTTTGCAATTAACTCTTTTTGTAAAATAGGTATCCAAATTTTGGAAATATCAACCGAACAATTAGAAACACATTCGTTATTATTTAAGCATATCAATTCTGCTTCTTTAACTTTGCGGTTATAATTATTCGGTTCTTTTAATAATCTAGTTGAAAAATTCCATTGTATTTTATGACCAGAATCCCATGCGTGTTCACATATTTTGGATTTTTCGAATTGTTTATTTTTAATGTACGATTGGTGTTCATTAAGTCTAATATGAAAAGGTCTAGATGTTTCTCCTATATAAAACTCTTAATCTTGTGAGAAAAAAGTTGACAAGTGATAATACATTAATAAATAGAACTAAATTAAGCGTCTCAGCAATTCTAGAATTATTGGAACTATGTATTAAAACTACATATTTTCAATTAAATAGTGATTTTTATCAGCAAAATTTTGGCATGGCAATGGGTTCTCCTTTATCACCAAAATTGTGTGATATTTTCATGGAGAATTTTGAAATGGAAATTGTAAACAAACAAAATTTAAGACCTTCTGTCTGGTTTAGATATGTAGATGATATCTTTGCAATTTGGCAACACGATAGGGAAAATATTGATACATTTTTTTATACTATTAATAATTCGGAACCTACTATTAAATTTACAATTGAAATTGAAAATAATAAAAAATTACCGTTTCTTGATGTACTAATACACAATAACAACAATTGTTTTGATACATCAGTTTTTAGAAAAGAAACACATACAAATAGATATCTAAATTTTAATTCAAACCACTCAATTTGTGTTAAACGAGGTATTGTCAAATCTCTTTCCGATAGAGCAAAAATAATTTGTTCAAATGACAATATCTTAAATAATGAATTATCACTTGTTAAATCTGTCTTGATTAAGAACAACTACCCAAGTAAATTTATAAATCGTGAACTTTACCGAGACATCAAAACTAAAGATCAAAATTTAAACCCCCCAATAATTCTTTCAAATATAGTAAAAATCCCTTATATTCCAAAATTATCCGAAAAAATTAGAAGGATTGGCAATAAATTTAATTTAAAAACAGTTTTTCAAACTAATAATACATTCAAATCTTTAATAGTAAATACAAAACCTTTTAATGAAATTCAAAACACAAAAAATTGTATTTACAAAATTCCATGCGAATGTAATAAATTTTATATAGGAGAAACATCTAGACCTTTTCATATTAGACTTAATGAACACCAATCGTACATTAAAAATAAACAATTCGAAAAATCCAAAATATGTGAACACGCATGGGATTCTGGTCATAAAATACAATGGAATTTTTCAACTAGATTATTAAAAGAACCGAATAATTATAACCGCAAAGTTAAAGAAGCAGCATTGATATGCTTAAATAATAACGAATGTGTTTCTAATTGTTCGGTTGATATTTCCAAAATTTGGATACCTATTTTACAAAAAGAGTTAATTGCAAAAAGGATACCCTCTATATCGGGATAGTATCATAAGTTTTTATCTGGTTTTTTCTTATGATAATATTAATAAGAAAACTTCATTTATGACGAAGTATAAATTCTCTTATAATATGCAAATGCGCTATCCTTTCAAAAATTCGTTCCCAGAAACGTCACAAAAATATGATTGAAACAGATTTTGACATCTTCAATCTCAAAATCTTATTCTATGTATACTATGTTGATGTCATATTTTTGCAAGATTATCAAGTGTTCTGTTTCTAGTAAATTTATTTATTTTATGTCATTTTGATAACGGCTTTCGATCTGGAAAGCCGAAACGTCAATAAAAAAACTTTTTTAACAACTAAGTGGTTTTAATCCAGTGGAAAGAGAGAGAAATTCAAATTCTATAAATCAAATATGAAACAAGCGTAAGATCAATGGCTACCATCTATTGTCAAAAATGGATGTACACGTGTGAGAAATCCTTTCATAATAGGCCTGTTCGACATTTTTCGTAATTTGTTTATTTCAACTAAAATCGAAAGAATTTATGATTCAAAAATGATGACAAAAATTTCGATTGCAAATTTTAAGATTTACGTCCGCTATAGGTATTATAAAACCAAGGATCAAAGCGAGGCTAGAAAACGTACTTGTGCGCCAGACTAGGCCGCGTTACGTAGGTGACAGTTTACTTGAATCCGTATACCAACATTACTACCCGACTCAGTGTGGCGCAGCTTGTGTCTGAGTTTTCTAAGACATGAACTTTTTGACAAGAAGAAAAGTTTAATAGGAATAGGAAGGACTTTGATTCACAGTTCGAAAGGTAGTTTTAGTGTTAGTTATAGAGTATTTTTGTCGCATCCTTTTATTGTTCAATATTAGGTTTAATGAGTGAATGAGTGTGAGTGTTGATTATTTCTTATATTTTACAATTTCGACAATTGATTTTTGGTACTACTTAATAAAATTGTAGAAAACTTTTGACATTTCGGTTCAGTATATTTGTATCTGCAGAAAAGTGGCTTTTAATTCCAATATTTTCTATTACAGCATTAACGTGTCCTTTTGTAGAATTTTCTTCCGTTAATTGTGGATCTTTTTATCCTTTTCTCAAAGCCTTCGCCCTTACTTCTGTGAGAACTACTCTCTGACATGACCGGGAACTGTAAGAACCTTGTAGTTTTTTCTTATTTATTTTATTTATTTATTTATTAATACATCACCCTAACCGCAAATGCCTTAGACAGGGTGAGAAAATTTCAAAGGACTAACCATCCAAACTAAAAGGAATGTACTTTTTTACAATACGCTACACGCGACTTTTTCCCGCATGAATAAATTAGAAATACATACATGTATCCCTACTCAGAATATAAAAAATATTTCTCTCAAAAAACGATTTTAAAATTCGCACGTAAACGCATTTTAGTCGGATATCAAATTACTGACGTCACTCACTCCCTTGACTCTTTAAATTTTAAATGTCACCTCCGTCCGTTTTTATTTGTGTGTGGGTGTGGTTTTAGTCTAGTCTTATATTCTTTCTTTTCCTAATTGTTAATAGTTTTTATGATTGTTTAGTTGTGGCTTCTAAATAAAAAGTGGTATACCTCATTATCGTTAAAATGACCAGTGTTATTAACAAAGGATCATATAAAAATACTATTTAGTTCCTCAATGTAAATCTACAAGTTTTAGAACTCGTAAAAAAATATTTGTTTCTATACTAGCAGCCAATAACAAATCAAAACTGAATGCCATTGGAATAAAAGAAGATGATTTAGTTGCAAGCACATTTTATTACTTGAATAAAATAAAGCATTTTCTGATTGCAAGAATTTATGCTATTAGTTAGAAGCTTATTTTATGACAAACTGAAGTATGATCGATCACTTTACTGATAAAAATAATATTCAATGTGCAAATTTACTTTGCTTCAGTACTTACCATTCCTCTTTTACTCCTCTTCGTTTTGGTTAGAACAATCATTTGTTTTCATGAATTCCATAAGCATAAAACTACATACTTCTGGTAAAGTGTCACTTTGCGCTCGTAGAAAAGCCTTAGTATTGAAAAAACACAAAATTATTGATAAAGATGAAATATTTTGGATACCAAAATATTTTACTGGGTGTATTCAAATTGCACAAATGAAATAAGTTAAAATCACCACTCCCAAGAACTACGACGTTAGAAAATGTCACAAACTGCACCAACGTCTGGACTTCAAACAACTATTCCTTGGGCTATATGCGCCAACAGGTGTTGAACTACAGAAATCCAGACGCGGTTGGAATCCGAATCGTTTCGGGACTTAAACCAACAACTTTGATTTTGTTACTAAAGGAGACTGTCATTCTTAGACCGGTTTCGGCATTATTGTGCCTCATACACTAGCTATAACGCAACCAGTTTTATCAAGAACCAGGCGAATCGAATTCATTCTTCAGGCATCCTTTAGAGATAGGATTGTCGAGCTTGTCTCACAGGCTCCTTTAGTAACAAAATCAAAGTTGTTGGTGTAAGTCCCGAAACGATTCGGGTTCCAACCGCGTCTGGACTTCTGTAATTCAATACCTGTTGGAGTATATAGCCCATATGTATTTGTTTGAAGTCCAGACGTTGATGCAGTGTGTGTAACTGTCGTAATTCTTGGGAGGTGTGATTTTAACATCATTTGTACACAAAATTATTGTTTCTAGTCTTCTTGACAAATTCAAAACAATATAATAAGGTTAGCCAAAATGGCACGATCTATCTATCTGTCATGGGGGTGTCGATACACTGCGACCTATAAGATCTATTGTACTCCCTACTGCTGCCCAATCGTTAAGGATGTCTCAACGATTAGAGCAGTTCCTCCAGTCCTATTGCTTTCAAAAAGTTCAGGTAGGCTTCAGGTTAGATAGATCTTTCTCTTCTATTTAATATTCTCCAAGGTATCGTACCCTTGGATTTGGCAGGGTAATGCATTCTGAGAGAATGTGGATAGAGGTTTCCTCCTCTTCCTCGCAGAACTGCATTCTTCTTTGTCTACTAATCCGAGTTTCTTTAGGTAACCTCTCAGCCGGCAGTGCCCTGTTAGGATACCCGTTAGTATTCTGAGCTTATTTTTACTTTTACTGATGCAGTCGTTAGATCTCTTCTGGTTTTAGTTTCCCAGTAGTGTCTTGGCCTGCCTCATTCCTTGTAGTCTTCTCCAGTATTGGGATCTTCTGTTATTTACTTCTTTTCCAAGTTCATCAAATATTGTAATGGTGCTTATTCCGCAGAAGGGTTCAGATCCCAGAAATGGTGTTTCAGTCCCTTTCTTTGCTATTTCATTACCCTCCACTCCAGTGTGTCCCGGAACCCATAGGAGGGTAACAGTGTTGTTCTTGCCTAGTTCGTTTAGATTCTCTAGGCACTCCCAAATCATCTTGGAGTTGATTATGTGGGAGTTCAAGGCATTAATAGCTGCTTGGCTGTCTGACATGATGATGATCTCTTGTTTGCGAAAATTTTTTTCTTTGTGGAACTGGACCCATTTTCCAATGGCATATATTTCAGCTTGGAAAATGCTCGGAGATTTGCCTAAACTTTCGGAATATTTGGTTCCAGGCCCATATACTCCTATTCCGGTTTCTTCTGTTACTGCTTTTGTTACTTAGCTTTGTGTTGAATTCTTTAACAAAGCTAAATTTCTTTGTCATCTCATCTTGGGGCATGTCCCAGGTTTGGTGATTTCCAAGAAGGAGTCGAAACTTGAGTTTGGTTGATCCTTCTCTGGTCATTCTGTAGGTTGTTCTTATCGCTATACTCTTCACTACTATATGGAGGGGTGTAAGGCTTAGGATTACCTCCATGGCGGCTGTTCGGCACGTTCTCATTGCACCTGTTATGCATACTCAGGCTAGTCTTAGGATTTTCGCAGAGGGTATTCTCGAATTTGCCTCTTGCGATTATGACTATCATCTGCATAGCCTTGACACGATATACCAATCTCGGTCAAATCGCAGAGGAGTCGATCTACTGTTAGGCTCAACATAAGAGGGGAGGCCACTCCTCCTTGTGGGCATCCTCTGTTGTGCAGATGGAAACAGTGTCTTGTCCCATTTTAGTCTCTGCTATTCTGGTAGACAATAGTCGCGACATCCATCTGGTTGTCGTGTTGTCTACCCCTCTTTCTTCTAGTGCTCTTTTGACGGCTTCGTGTGGCGTGTTGTCAAAAGCCCCTTCTATGTCTAGAAAGGCACACACTACAGATTCTTTGTTCTCTAGTGCAACCTGGATATCATCTGTCAATTGCACCAATGCGGTCTCCGTAGGTTTGCCCGATACAATCGGAAGTAAACTGTAAACAAACGCAAATGACAACAAGTCCCGGTACGTCACAGCCGATTCGGAAATATTCGGGTAGTGGTCGGATTATTCAAATTTGATCGGTATCTGAATTCGATCTTTCTGTGTGTATGTTGATTCTTTGTGTTTATAAATTTTAAAATTCTGACTTCAGATTTTGATAGAGCATCAAAAAGTAAGCTTTGAGAACACCTTCAAAATGGTTGATATTGAAGTTAAAGTAGACACATAGTGAATGACGATTTTGGTAAAAGTGAGTAGACTGTGGCTGTGTTGATTAGAATGAGAACTGTCAACCTAAAATTTTATTAATACTTTCTATTCATTACAATTTGTTCAGTCTATGGCAATGCGAGAAGAGCATTCTCAACTGCTTAATTGTATAATTAAACGTATTTAATGAGTTTTAAATATTCCTTGTAAATTATGGACCATCTATTAACATAATTTATATTATAAGATGGCAATTAGATGGTTATCTCTCAATCGCATGTAGCCTATTACTACCAAGTAGGTATATGTAAGTTGTTTCCAATTTCACATCATCTTTTTTCACGCACACAATTTTCCATTTTAAACCGGACCCAAAAAAAATCCTGCGCCGTCCCTGCCCGCGTTTTTTCTTTCTCTTTTTGTTCGTAAAAGCCTTATATTTTTAATTTAAAATTTTACGGGGATATCTGTTTTTGATATCGATATCAAATTGAAAAGTTTGAACGGCAGAACGGCGGTTGTAGGTCTGGCAAGTTATGCACAATTTGTTTTAAAAGCCTTTAAATCCCCCTCAAACTCTGCCCAATTAAAAGTTTTCTATAACGAAAAGTAACACATTCAAAATAGTTTGCGATTGTAAATGACAATTTCTTTTACTAAAGTGTAAGATAAAAAATATTCGGCTCGGAGGAGGGAAGATATGAAATTTTTAATAGGAACAAAATGATTTTATTTATACATACATCCAATGACATTTTACTCTCAAATTTTGTTTATCAAAGGTTTATTTCGAACGGAGATCGTTTAAAAAATTATTTATCTGTCACCTATATCTCTCAGCCAACGTAAAAATATAAAACATTTCTCAAAAAGTCAATATCTATGAATAAAACGATACCTGACCGACAAAAAAAAATCACTGCCATTATTTGTTCAATGGTTTTCGTTTCCAAATCGTCAATATCCATCAAGGCGTGCCACCAGCCACCCTCGATTGCTTTTGGATGGTCAAAAGGATGATTTCTATGCCGAAGAGCACTCCTTTGGTCCTGTGATACACCTATAAATGGACAGAGCCGATCTTAGGTTGAAGTAAAATTTCATATACAAAATTTCAGCAACTTTATCCTTTTAAAATTTATTTAAATGCAAAAATAAAGCAATCGCAATTTCCTATACCTCAGCCCGACAGCATCTGGCGCTACGCGAGCGCCGCTCTGGCGGCCACGTGCAACAACAATTGTGTTACGCTAGTCACGCGAAAGTCTGATTGCAAAACTCGCTTATTAACTGTCCACAATGTTGGTTAATGTGAGATGTGGGTTCAAGCCGGTCAATTTAACAATTTTCCGACAGAAAAGCCTCACTAAAGACAAAAAAGTCGTCTAAAGTTATCATGTTTCCGAAGTGCAGGAGTTGAAAATTGACGGGTCGTCTAAGATCAAAGGGACTATTTTGCGCGGAACACCTGGTGCATTAAGTAAAACGTTTGTTTGAAAATATTTATTTATTATTCCTTCTAAAGATCTCGCAGGCTGAATTGAAATTTTACGTTGGACTAGATGATTGGAAATCGAGATAATGTATAGTTTATCCATTTTCAACTGCAGAAATATAAAAATAAAATTCCCAAGATGAGCCAACATTTTTTAATGAAAAAAAAATGGTTCTGTGCACCATTTTTAATACAATTTTAGCATTTCATAATAGATCCAACCCATCCGATCCCACCAAATAGCGAGCATTCTCTTCCGTCCATAGCGATTTGACCTTGAAGTAAGTATACTAGGCAGACATAAGGACATTTCTTCAAAAAGTCACTGCTAGATGGCACCACCGTGGTTCGAACTTGGCTAAGGTTCGGAACTTGGCTAATCGGTCCGGCCCTTGTCCACAGATTAAAGATTTGCAGATAGGAAGGTGAGACAAGACAAACGAAATTAGAAAGAGATAGAGTCGCACCCCAATTTAAAACCCACTTAGAAGGCTGTCAGCAGCAGTGTTGCCGAATCAAAAGTGTAAAATTAAGTAATAAGCCAAACAAAAACATTACATAATAAATTAATTAAATTATTAATATAGAGTGTGTACCTAAGTTATTCTTGATAAACAAGTCCTGCATCAGTTATTAATAATATCAGGAATTTGTAAAATACTTTTAAAAACCAATATACATAAAGCAAAATATGAACTGACAAAAAGTATAAATAATTGCACTTATTCAATAAATAATCCATATAAACCAATGCAAATGTATTGGAAATTTGTGTATTTTACAATTTCGAAGTGACGCAGAACTTTCTTTTCGTAATACTAATAAATATTAAATATTATCTATTTATTAAAAAGAAGAAAAACAAAATTAATTTGCAAAAATGTCATTATGGGAGCAAATTCCCCAAGAATATTGAATCCACCCAAAATTCCCACCAGAGTCAAAATTTCCACCCAAAGGGGAAATTTATACCCAAACGGCAACACTGGTCAGCAGTCTGCGTGTCTGTCATATTTTGACCCATTCATGAAATCATTCTTATTCTTCTTCTTCTTTCTTTGGATACTAGTGCATTTGCCAGTTCATGAAATCGTTTACTGTTTACTTTGATTTTAAGTTTCTAATGTTTATTTATGTCAAAAATATTATCTTTCAGAACACTATGACAGCAAAAACACAATATTTTATAAATATATTTCTTATTTGTGACTCTAATGGCAATTAATAATTCAAATTTATACGTTACATGAAAAGGCAACACTGTACCCTGGACGTTCATTCAGAACTGGCAACATGGGTACACCCCAATTTAAAGAGACAAGGTCACAGAAAGCGGCAATCGAAACATCAAAGGAAATGGGCGGAGCTTCATATCTGTAAGTCTCTAATATGTGCCTTGGCTACGATTGTGGTCCGCAACTTGGCTAATGACGTCACAGGTGCGAGGGGGAACCCAAAAAGTATCGTTGTCAAAAGAGCCTTAGTATGTATATTGGCTATTATTGGTCCGATTTGAATGGGAAAAACGGCATTGTATTATACAAAGGGGGTAGATTAAATACGTAAACAAAAATCATATGCAGAAACGTTACCAAAATGGCACTAGCATTTAACTTCGTTGATTCGATTTGAACGCAGAAAACGGCGTTGAAACAAGACAGTTGTCACTCTCACTTCTCAATGTATTAGAAAGGTATTATGTTACGCGTTAGAGAGAGAGACGTCGTCAAAAACTTCGTGGATTCAAATCGGCAATGTTCTCAAAAGTCTCTGCTAGAGTTTTCATCGTTTTTGACTTGCGTTGAAACGGCGTTAAAAACGATGAAACCGTCTCGTTTTGACGCTGTTTTTTCAGTAGTTACCGATAATCTTTGACGCTTGGGATTCTCGAAATATATCCATTTTCATTGACAGTCATAAGTAGATGAGAAGAAATATTTTTCTTTTGTACCTGCGAGCAGCTTTTTGGAAGTGGTTTTACCGTTTTCATGCTGTCTTTCACTCCGTTTATGTGGAACGAGTTTTCCCAACTTCTGGATCTTTCGAACATATGGAGACGGCTTCTCCTGTCAAATTGAATTAATCTGCGAGTTGTTGTTGCGTTTGATAGTCATTTCCATCTAACAATGCTTGCCATTCGGCGTCTTCAAACTTTTTCGATGGTTTTACAGATTCTTCGTTTCTCACTTCGTAATGGTCACTTTTAAAGATTTTAAACCACTCTAAGCACTGTAATTACTGGTCGTACCTAACGGTTGTCAGACCAATTATGTTGCGTTGGTTTGGTGGAACAAAACAAGGCAACAAAGAACAATAACAAAAAGCGCAACGAGTCGCCTGCATGGGAATCACGGAAGCATTAAAGACTCTGAAGTCCACAACTTCTGAGTCTAAAACAGTCTGGAACTGCAAATAATCCCTTAAGCAACCAGCTAGTCACAACAAAGTAACTTTGTTATAGGTATCGCAAAAGAAGGAGCTTGTACTCAGTGCAGCCTACTGTAAAAACATTCGAGGCCAAAGACAGGCAAAAAGATTATGAAAACATTGCTCTTTCAGATACCATCTCTGTAAGATGGGCAAAGTGGACAGTGGAACATGCAGATTCTGCGATGATGCAGATGAGACGGCGGAACACATTATCTGTAACTGCAGGGTAATTGTTCGCCAACGCCTTAAGCACCTGGAACAGGTCTTCCTAGAGCCTGACCAGGTTAAAGACCTAGCTTCAAACAGATCATAAGCTCTCTCAAAAGCCTAGATCTTTTGGACTAAAACATAGATGTAGGGTACACATAAAAGATCTCTTAGGTCGCAGTATCGTAAGGCCAACCGGGCCAACCCACTTTGTAATTTACAATCTACAAGCACTGTAATTTACATTGACAACTAGAGCCATCTATCAGAAAATTCCAGTTTCATATTTACAGACGTCTTTTACCTAATTTTACTTCTAGGACCTGAACATTGCCACGGGACGAAACTACTTCTGTGTGATAAAGAGACTGACTAGTTTTAAAATATTTGTATTATCGTTTGGAGCTACGAAATTTTTTGTTTCTCGAATTTGTCTATCCATTCTGAGACCGGATCTGTCCCGAAACAACATTAGATGTTCGCAACTGTGGCGCCCTCTTCATTGTTATAGACTACCGAAGAAAAAACGTGTCGGGAAAACTTATTTTTTCAAATGAGTTGTTCCAGGCTGTGATGTACGATGAAAATGGCGAGAATATGCCCGCGGGGAGACGTTTCGAATCCGGTTTTATTGAAGAAAATGCTTTCCGATTGAAATATATACTCTTCTAACTGCCTTAGCTCAGTATTTATTAACTCAAGTTTATTACGAGCATTTTTTTGGATGAGTTTAAATAAAAATTGATTTTCAACTGTAATTTGATCTTACTTAAAAATCAAGTATACGTGTTTGATAACGTGATGTTCTATTAATGATCCATTCCTTTATCCAACAATGCCCAGCTCCAACCGCTAGAACTAGAAATATAATAAGGAATAGTTTTCTTTTGTAATGTCGAACAAAAAATAAACTTAAACTAAAACCCTATATTCACCTCGAAGACCTTAACCCAAACATAACTTTGTTTTATTAAACTTTTGTGTACGCAAACGAAAACCATCCAGTCGAAAGTAAATCCCTTTAAATCAAATTTTCTCCATGAAATATTTTCCAAAATATCTAATACTTTCACTTTGATACATACCATCACAACCGCTGGCCGGGTTAACTCTATAACACTTCAAAGATATTAGCTCCCCTTCCACTGTCTAACCACACTGGACGCTACTGAGTCAGTAGGTCCAAATCCTAGATGTAAGTGGACTAAAATCCTATAAAATATTTATACTTTAATTCGATAAATTAAAAACGAGGTTATTTAAAAACATTGTGATGATTGGCATATTTTTGAAAAATATTAATTAAATTAACTTGTACAATTTTTCAATTATATTGTTGTTATATTTAGTGTCCTTTAGGTGGGGATACAAATATGATCTAACCAATTGTTGTATCATTATAGTGACAGAAACTGATGTTGCAACTTAGATTAGGTGGCTATTATGTAATAATCAGTAGTAATATCACAAGAGCATCGAAAATAATCGATTATACTTCCGAGTCAAGAGACGTATTTCACGAAACACCTACGTCGAATGAGGAGGATAGTATAAAATATTATTTTCGTATGCTCTCGTGGTATTCGATACAATTATATAACGAATTATTATAAACGTCAAACGTATTGATACTATGACAAACTTTTCAAGATGGAAGGATGCGAAATACAAAAACGATTATACCACGTCGTCAAGGGTATAATCGCTTATCAATACATGGTAACTAAGAAAAAATTGCAACTGCTATTGGCTAAATTTTTGATGAGTCTCTAGATCTCTTCTAAATCTACCCCTACACAGTAAGACTAACTTCATTTTATTTTTGCCTAGTTGTAGTCACGTAAAGTTCACCGCTGCGAATCACTTTATAGTTTTATTAGTGCCAGATGTTTGAAACGTTATAACTACTAAGCGAGAGTATCTCAAAGTTGCACAAACATTAATGTGGAAAATAATAGTTACGCCCACCAAACCATATCACTTAAATACCACTTAGAACTATCAGTGATCTTAAAGTGGGCGTGATAGTTTTAGTGTCGTTTTGGGAAGCATTAATATCCCAGCTAGCACATGACGACTATATGACGTCTAATAGACCGCATCACATTCGGCCAAAAGACGTCTTTATTTTAACATAAGTGACGTCTAAATGACGGAAGTAAGACACATCCAAATGACGTCATATTTTAAGGTTGTTATCAACTGGGACCTTAAACTGACCCTACTGATCAATAATATGCAGAACAGAGAACGAGCCACAAATCAAAAAGACAAGCGCATTGAACAAAGTTTCGTGTTTAGTGTCGACCACCACAAACCCACGTTTTCGTAACAAAAAAGAAACATTCTCGCTCTTGAGACTGAAAGGAAATTCTGAAACACTTGTCTCTTCTGTATTTTATACTTTAGAGAATATTCTTTCCGTAATTGTTTAAAAAGTAAGGTTTGCCATGAATGTCAAATTAACTATCAGTATTAGTTGACGTGGTCTTAATATTGTAAAAACTTTTAATTTATTAAAAAGGAGTAGAAAATCAAACGATTCAGATGTAGAATTTGAAAATACTCCTCAAGAAATAAAAAAATATGCCGATATAACTCAAAATTTGCTACCGGAAAAATCCAAGCTTAAAATATAAAAATATTACACAATGTTGAGAGATTTAGGTTTCATTTTACTATATTTAATTCCTACTTTCTGTGGCCGTGGAGAAAGTACAGTCTGTTACTCTGTTGGAATGAAAATTCGACATTCGTGGTTCCTCCACTCGTATCCAATTCTCATTCCAACCTTGTTACAGAATGTACTATTATTAGATACTAGCCAGTGTCGGCGTATAAATTAAAAATATGTTAGATTTTCCAAATTGTTGGCAGCGCAAAATTAAATTCTGTTGATTCAACCCCACGTCTCTATATGAAGATTGTGAACGGGTAATATTTAACTATTAAAAAAATAGTCGCCCTATAATGTTTAATTGACCACAGTGCACTCGCTATGATCTGCCTGGCGGAAAATCCGGAAAATCTCCATAAAGCGGGAAAGTGCCGATGTAAAAACAATGTTCGTTCGAATTTTATTGGTTATTGCTTATTGTTCCATATGCAACAGTTGAATATAATAGAATCGCTGTTTTGGCTTTATACATTTTTCTACTTTGATTTTTTTTTGTTGGATTTCAAATTGCAGCTAGTCAGAGGACGTTGTACTGCAATGGCTCTTTTTTTTATAAGCATAAGCGATAGGATGTTTCCTTTTTTATGTACACTTATTTCTAGCCACAACTCGATAAAAATTAACTACAGTAGCGGCGCTTTAATCTAAAAATAAAACAATATTTGAAATGGCAGGCCGTAGTGATAGTATAACAGGAGCGAAATGATATTTTCATTCCCCACAATTTTGTTAAATTTAATTTTGTACGAATTTTAGAAAAAAAATCCGATAAATTAGTACTGCAAAAACAGTTTTAGAAAAAGCAGTTAAAAATACAATTTTAGAAAAAAAGTGTTAGAGAAACTGTTTTGGGAATAGCAGTTTTAGAAGCACCAGTTTAAAAAAAGTTTTAAAAAAAAAACACTTTTTTCGTCGACCTCTCGCACCGTACCTTATCCTAGTAACCACAGCAAGCATCGTGCCGTATCCTAGTGACTACAGACTACGAAAAGTGTCGATTTTTCGTTCGGAAATTAGCACGTTTTTGAAACGGTCGACGAAAAAATAGTATATTGTGCAACAAGTGGGGAAAGTTCAACTTTTCTCACGAGTGTGAAAGTTTGTGGCACGAGCCTGAAGGACGAGTGCCGCAAATACACGAGTGAGAAAAGTACTTTCCCCACGTGTTGCACACTATACTTTTTCTACAACTGCATATATTTAAAGAATACAAGTAATGTAACTTAATAATTATTTTTATGGTTAGCAACTAAAATAACATGAAAGTATCATACCTCTTAACAGTTAAATAATTTTTTTAATTTTTTTATTTTTGTATTTCTTCTCCATTCCATAAATTTTTGAGATGTGCCACGGTTTGACAGTCGTTACTTTTTGACAGGTAACGTTTTGACATGTGTCACTTTTGACAGTTGTTACACTTTCACAGGTGTCACGTTATGACATGTGTCATATTTTGACATGTGTCACGATTTGACAGTTTCTCGTTTTGATATGTGTAATTTTTGACAGGTGTCACGGTATGGTATGTGTCACGGTTTGACAGTTGTTACTTTTTGAGAGATAATGTTTTGACATTTGCGACTTTTTATAGATCTCACATTTTGACAGTTGTTACATTTATACAAGTATCACATTTTCACAGGTGTCACATTTTGTCACACGGTTGGACAGTTACTCCGTACGCAATTTTTCCATTCGTGCGTAAAATGCTTTTTACAACACTTGTTACGTAATATAATATTACACACTGGTGCGTAAAGTAAATTTTGTATTTCTGATTTTAGTTGACAATATATACGGTATCTAGTAGAAAAAATATTGTATGTCATTCGTGTGTAAAGGCCTTTTTTTGACTCACGTGATTGTCACAAGCAGGAGAGACAATAGACAGTTTTTCGCCGAGGTGCATATTACATTTATTAGTGGATTTTTTATTCGGAAATTAGTACGTATTTGTAGAGGTTGACGAAAAAATGTAATATATGTAGGTATATTAACAAAAGTATTTTCCTTTCTTTTCTTTCATCAAATGAGTTAATGGCTTCTTCGTAATTTATTGAATTAGCCTCTTGACTTTCTATAGGCAGTATTGCGAGGGTTTTCAATCTGTCTTGAGTCATTGTTGATCTGAGATAGGTTTTAATTATCTTCAGCTTGCTAAAACTCCTTTCGCAGTTTGCTCTCTTTCTTGTATTAGGTTTAGACGATCAAGTTGACTCATTTCTTCAAAATTAGGTGAATTCTGTAACTGGTCACGAAGAATTAGGATTTCAGTAGGGAACTCATCTTCACTTATATCTTCGCGATATTTACTAACTAAGTTTGCAGCACAAGTTTTCAACTCATTGTTATTTAATATTTTCAAATCTTTACAATTTAAAAAAAATATTGTTGAATGTTACATTCGTCAAAAAAATGCCACTTTACACACTTATTGCATAAATAACTATTATAAACATTAAGGAAAGGTAGCTGCCAAGTCCATCATTGCTTGGGCAAGAGGATAGAGATGGGTTTTAGTGGGTTTTGTTTTCAGTCGGTATAATTTTTTTTAATGCATATACTTCTATGTTATAGTATACTGTTAAGTAAAAATATATCTGTTTTATTTCAATAAATTATGTTTGTCACACAATTAAAAAAGACTATTACTTTTATCCTATTATTTATTATTGCATTAAATAGTGAAAAATAGGGCGGCATGGGGCTGACTTGCCCCCCCTGAGAAATTTCCTAGATCCGGCACTGCAATGATAAGAATTTATCGTAACTTATGTTACTATGTTTAAACAACAAACTGAAGTAGAATTTGAAGTTACGATGATACTATTTTGTCTAATAATAATAGATACAATGAAAAGTCTTGGATTCAAATAAAGATCGTTCTTTAGTGAAGCTGTTTGAGTTATAGAAGAAAAAAATGAGAAGTTAAGTTACAATGTTAATCATATCGGGTACCGATACATTCTAAAATATTTTTAAAATATGATCCTTCAACTTTATCTAAATAACATTTACTTCCTCGCACTAATGCTGCACACTTTATATAATTAATATTATTTCGCCGTTTAAACCTCTCAGATTACATTATTAAAAATCTCTTCTATTCTGACGTCCCTCGAGCCGAACTAAAGCTAAAATGCATTTCCTCTGAACTCACCGTTATCAAGCAGTTTGCTCTGATGGAGCACTAAAATATCAAAACATCTCCGAGACCCAGAATGGTACATAATAAAAGATCGTAAACGTTTTTCCCCAAATCACCGTAGGTAATTCTTTTGCCGATCTAAATAATTCAGAACCGAGTGCATTATTTAGAATATCCAGCTTGCCGGAGTCTAAAGCCCCATTTGAAAAGTGGCACTGGCACACATCAGTGATTTTCCTCTTGTTTTTCTTCCTGGGAATGAAATAACAGGTCATAATGGAAGGGAAAGTCGTTTTCGCTAGACCTCTGTCATATATTGTGGTTAGTTATGTCGGTCGGTGGAAATAATAATAAAATAATAAAAATTGAAAATGCACAGGAGTATATCCAATATATTGACATGGAAAACAACGACTTATCATGTGTATGTAGTAAAAAAATAGATAACAATACAATAATAATAATTATCGAAGAAATTTGGAGACATTGTTGAATAAAAAAATAAAAATAGTCATTTTTCAATAGGCATTGGTATTTATTATTATTTTATACATGGTGAGTCATAACTATTGGGACAGAGGCTAAGGGCAGGTTATTTGAACCAAAATATGGGGATAGGACCAAACATACCTTAATAAAATATTGCTGTGGAATAAGATACAGGGCGTTAAAGTTGAAATTTTTTTTCTGATAATGTCCCTGTATATTTATCAATTGTTATCAAAATCGGCACAGAGCCATAACTTTGGAAAAGGAATATTATTTTATGTATTATTTCAAATTTTATCATAGGGGGCACCACATGAATGATTCCTGATGATGAAATTAAGTGGTATCTTTTTTTGACGAAACTTTTTAGTCCATTTTCAGAATATTTTCGTCTAATTTCACTCCACTATATAGTTTACCAGGATAGTTTTACCTAGATCGAAAAAAAAAGGGTTTCTAAATTTGGCTAATTATGGATAATACACAATAAAAGTATGATTGAACAATATTATTTAGGAAAAAAACTTTACTGAGTAATACTTATAAATCATTTCCTCCCCATTTAAATAACTTATTTTATTTATTGCTTATTCTTTTATACAACTCATGGCAACGCTGTACAGATATATATTTCTATCTTTGTCCGTTTCACCGATAAGTACATTTTAACGAGCGAGTCAGTTGTAATCCGTTTTCTACCTGTTAATGTCACGAATGTAACATAGGGTTGGTTTAGAATTTTTTATTTTAATAGCAAGTAGAGTGTGCTTATATTATATATATACACATAGTTAAATTATAGAAAAATGAATTTTAACGATCTTTAACAGTTTGGATTTCATTAATTTGACAAAACCGTCCTTCATAAGTCAAAATAAAGTCCTTTCACTTAGGGCAAACCTTTAAATTTAAAAAAACTAGCGATTACCATGAGATGGATGCAGAGGTGTTTGAAAACTGGTTTGAAGGTATCATTCAACTTTTGGAATCTGGGTCTGTCATCGTCATGGATAATGCCCCCTATCATAGTCGGCATTTAGAACCATTACCGAAACAATCATGAAAAAACGCTGAAATTCAACAATGGTTAATAGATAAAAACATCCATTATAACAAAAAAACTCGCAGCTGATGAAATGGCGTTAAGTCGTGGAAGACAGTTTTAAGATTACCTCCTTACCACTGCGAATTTAATCCTATAGAATTGACCTGAGCGCAAGTAAAAGGACAAGTAGCACGAGAAAATAGAGCATTTAAAATGAAAATGAAAAAAATGAAAATGAAGATACACAAATTAAATTTACTTTTAATTTAAAAATCTATACTAACGAAATTTCAAAGTCACAGATATAATAATAGTCTGAATAAGTTAAAAAATATATCAAAAGTGTTTTTTTTTCATTATACTTTAAAATGTAATCAATAAATTTATGCGGAAAAATATATTTTTAAGAATTTACGTAATTTCTGGAAAAACCTGGAGAAATTCCACCACAGTTGGTTTTGACTTCGTCAAATGATAAAAGCAATTTCACCGAGTATTCTAGGCTTTTTCACAATAAGCCGTTTCGAATTCGAGGTCCGCTTGACCTCATCAGGTCAGGGTCAAAGTCATTTGGTCATTTGAGGGTCAAATTGAGGAAACCTGGGAAAAATCGAAAAAAATTCATACAAATGTATTTAAATTAAAAAAACCTTGAATGGAACAGTACATTCGTTAAAATTAAATTATTTTTTTAGTACTACTATTGTTTTCTTTGACAATAATCTAAACAGTTTTCTCAAAAAAGAGTGATTCAAAATAAAAAAAAGAACGGGGAAAGCAACTTCAAAATGATGTGCTACTTAATACCCCTTGCCATTTAAGATTTTTCAAGGGGTGGTTCTGGGGCGCTAGAGGGATAAAAAAAGAAGTTTGAAACTACGATAAAAATTGAGCCCCCTCTAGGTTAAAATTGACCTGTTTGGGCATTTTTTCAAAATTTGAACAAAATTCGAAATATTTGGGTGCAAATTTTAGTTGTTTAGATAGAGTCATGCTTTCAGGTAGATTGGTTCGCATTTAGCATCCGCCCTATTTGAGATAAAAAAAATGTAATGCGAGTCGTAACAACTCAAAAATTTCAACAATTTTTTTTATAAAAATTAACGAAGAATAAAAAATATTTATTTTTAAATTTTGACGTAAAAATATCGCAATGGAAAATTTATTTTTAAATATTTTTCTGCTGACCTCTAAATAGATTATAAAATCGCCCGTTCACTGTCCTCTAAAACCTGATAATATAAAGTTATCTCTTATTGAACCCAAATAATTTTCGAAAATAGCTCCACGTAGTATTTATTTCGAAAAAATCCCCGTAAAAAATATTTTGTGTTATGTTATCGTGATAGTGTTATCGATAATTGTTTATTGATTTTTCCACAATTTTAACTGTAAATAAATCCAAAGCGACAATTGTTTACCGATTTTTTAAAAATTTATATGTCAATAAATCCAAAGATCATATTTTTCACCTTTGGTATTTTGATGTATTTAAATATTAAAATTTTAAAGGTTAAAACCCCCTTAATCATTCTAAATCGACGCTTGAGAATTCTATTCTGGTAAATTTTGATTTTAGGATATTTAAAAATAAAAATCAATTTCTTCTTACTAGTTGGGTTGGGTCTCATAAAACTAATTTTTGGGCGTTTTAATCTTTTCATTCTAGTTTAATAAATGTAAACGTACTTTTTCTCATTATGATCATATCATAAAATAACATTTAACAAATTTTAAAATGTTACGCTTTATAGAAGCAGGAATTTATATAGCCAAGCCAAAGATAAGAGACTCACTGAGCTTAGGAAAACAAGTGACGATATTCCATGCAGAAGTCGCAGCAATACATCACTGTGCAGAAGAGTTAGTAATGCATGATTTTAGGAAGAATACCATTGCTATATAGTCTGACACTCAAGCGGCTATAAAAGCAATTAACTCCAAGCTTGTGTGGGATTGGTTAAAAACCCTACAAGAGTTGAGCAGTCAAAATTAAATGTCTTTAGCCTGGGTACCAGGCCACACAGGTTACAAGGGCAATGAAGAGACTGACTCACTAGTCTGAGAAGGGACAAGATGGGACCGAATTGGTCCAGAACCTTTCTATGGTATAGTGAAAGCACTGAGAAAAACATCTAACAATACCTGGAGAAAAAACTATCTCGAAAATGGTGGAACAAGGCGCCTAGAATGAGGCAAGCCAAAGAGGCAATTAAAGATCCATCGACAAAAATCCCGAATTCCTATTAAGCCAAAATAGGAGATCAACCAGGATCATGGTTGGGCTCCTGACAGGGCATTGTAGACTCAACAAACACATGAACAACATCGGACTGGCAAACACAACCATATGCAGGTCTGCTAAGAAGATGAGGAAACAACACACATTATGTGCGAAAGTCTGACAAGGCTAAGGTTTTCGACGATTGGGGAGGAAAAACCACAACCCTCCCAATATATGGAGGGCCTAAGGTCTGGCCTATGGAGTCTAATAAGAAGAACGGGTCTAGACAGGGAACTCTAACATAACATGAGGACATACACAATAGATCTGCAAAGGTCCCAGTGGAGAGGCTACCATAAGCACATAAGTCCAGTGCCGGATTAAGAATTTCGAGGCCCAGGACTGTCCTCCGGTGAGGCCCCCTAAATAAGTACATGAAATAATAAGAATATGGGAAAATTTTTGGAATAATTCAAAAGAAATTGTTTCAAAATCAAATCAAATCAAATTTATTTTTGTATCACCCATACAACGATTGTACATTTACGTAATAATTACAGTGGCTAGCATTTTCAGTTGAATGAATATATTCGAGAGGTAGGCAGATTCAGACAAAAGGAGTGTAAACCGGGCATAGTTAAAGTGGTACAAAGCAGACTAGTATAAAAAATTTAAAATATTTCAAGTAGGTATCAGAGCATTAGATAAAATCATTATTTTAATCTGATTTTTAAAAGAAGCGTATTTCTTTATTTCTGTTAAATGTGAGGGAACGAAATTAAACAGCTTAGGTCCAAAATAAAAAAATGTTCTTTGAGTTATTGATTTGCAGAAGAAATCAATATTAATATTTAAATTAGTTGCCGCCCTTGTGTTTGAGGTTTTTCTTGGGAAATTTGCTTGTTTGAGATACATCCTCAAAAGGCATTGATAGGTGTATATTTGTCTTACTTTTAATACATTTATTTCTTGATACAATGATTGGGTTGAAAAAAATTTGTCTTTACGAAATATGATTTTTAAAAGAGTATTTTGTGTAGCTTGTACGGTCTGTAGTGTAGTTGTGAATGTGCCCCCCCCCCCCAAACCGTTATGCAATATCTTAATATTGATTCTACTAGTGAATTATAAAGCATAAATAAATTTTTCCTAGATAGAATATCTCTAACATTATAAAATTTATGGATTAGGGCTCGAAGACATTTATTAAGGTAATTAACATGATCATTCCATCTTGCATGTTGGTCAATCAGGATACCTAGGTATTTTATTACTGGTGTTTTTTTCAGAACAGGACAGTTACAATTTATATTTGCACATTTATTATCATGTAATTTAATTTGAATTATGGAGTGATCGATTATTGTTGGTGAGAAAGTTATATATTTAGTTTTTTTTCTATATTTACCCTTAATAAATTGTGATCTAACCAAATTTTCAATTAGTAATGCAGTATCATCTGCATAACACACCAATTTCCCTTTGAAATTTTTTATTTTAGAAATACTATTTATATATTGTAACGGTTGACTAATGTGAAGAATTAAATAAAGAGAATACAAAACTTATATTCAATATATAGAGAAATAATGAAATAAATAAATTAATCAAAACCATTAATAACTATTTATTTTAATTTAAATAATCACTAGACAGAATGTAATTTAGATAATAAAGTTTTAAACTAATTTTAGAGTAGTAATTATATAAATTGGGAAATTGGAACCTTTGGTTTATCAACTAAGTTGAAAACTATTGTCGACCACTCAACCAAAACACAATTTTAACACACTCTATGCGCATTTCGCCAACTATGTTGGCATCATCAGGAGTTGATAATAGACTAGTCTATCATCTATCATCTATCATAGACTAGTAGTGAAAAATTTTAGCACGAAAAGAAAATAATCCTCAAAAAAAATGTCGATTTTTCATAGGGGTAAGAGTTTTCTCAATTTTCCGGAAAACCAAAAACTATGAAAAAAAAAAAGAAAAATGCCATCGAATGGGGACAAGCTAAGCTTTCTAATGATGTTCGTTGAAAACCATGATTATCTATTAATTCCCGAGAAAAAACGACATGTTGTTTATGAAAATACACAAAAAATAATTTATTGAATCTTTGTGAATATATTTAACAACTTACAAAACCCCATTATCCAAAAGGATTCGGCGAAATTAGTCTTGATAAAAAAAATATGAATAAATTTATAGGAGGGTCAAAATATCGAGCAAAAACAAACTTTGGCCCGGTTTTTCAATAATTCAGAGAAATAGATAAAAGGAAAAAGTAACATGATATTATAGCTACAGGTTTCTTCTCTCATCTCAACTTTGAATCATGAAAAAATATTCATTATTACGTGATTTATTGAAAAATTTGTAATCCGCTTAGAGCGTGCTCTCTAAATGCAGGGCAGGAGCTAAAAATGGGGATGCGTTTTGGAGCGGGTTATGTCGAAAAGAATCATATTTTTGACAAAAATGATGAGGATCATTTTTGTAGGTAATGAATGAACTGATCTTCATTTTCGTCCAAACAAAAATTATATGTGTCATATTTTCGGCGAAAATAGGCGAAAAAACACATTTTTGAGAGCAATGGGCCATTTTCCCGCCTTTCCACAAATTTCAGACAGCTGAGATTTTCGGGGGTGAATGTACCCATGAATACCTGCAAATTAAAAATAAATAGTGCCGGACAGACCTGATTTGAATATATTCATAACTTTTGTTCAACTGGTTCTAAACGCTCCGCTTCATTTTTTTTAGAGCACAATGATTGTGCCAAATTCAATAATTATTAAGCTCTGACAAATTCGTTTTATAGCACAAATAACATTTTTTGGGAGGTTTCCTACACCCATTTTCATTGTAAGTGGCGCCAAAACTCATTCTTGCACACACAACATTTTGCTCTTGGGCCGGCACTGTGTGTATGTGAATACATTTTATCAGTTTACTATTAATTCCATCTGGTCCTGGAGAACAATTATTTTTTAGATTATTAATTAATATCGTTAGCTCAGATGTTGTTAAAGGTTCTAAAAAAAATGATGACTCCAAAGTAACATCATCTAAAAAATTTTGATGAAGACTTGTTTTTTCAATCGTATTTGCCATATCAATCCCTAAATTTGCTTTCTGTTATTGCATTTATGATGCCCCAAATTTTTTTACAATTTCCTTTTGCTTCATTCAATTTGCTTTTGTAGTAATCATTTTTGGTTTTTCTTAAAAGTGAACTAAGTCTGTTCCTGTAATCTTTATAATCATCTCTCGTATGAATCAAATGCTATTAAACGAGCAAGGTTTGTATGTATGTGTGTGTGTGTGTGTGTGTGTGTGTGTGTGTGTGTGTGTGTGTGTGTGTGTGTGTGTGTGTGTGTGTGTGTGTGTGTGTGTGTGTGTGTGTGTGTGTGTGTGTGTGTGTGTGTGTGTGTGTGTGTGTGTGTGTGTGTGTGTGTGTGTGTGTGTTCAGAGGATCTCGAAATCCACTCGTCAGAATTCAATGAAATTTTCAGGGTAGACTAATTCCTATCTAAATCGGCAAAAAATGTAGGTCTCATGGCTGTGAAAATTCGATCTTCCGAGATATTTACAAGAAAAGTTAAGCTTTTAGTTTTATTTCCTAGCAACGGCAGATATAATAACTTGTTTCTATAGTAATATATACTATAAAGGAGAGACGAGTACAGTAAAAGTGGGGATATAACGTCACATTCCGTAGGCGTACTTTGCGAAATAAGTTTCTATAATATAAATAAGGTCACAGCATATAAAATATATATACGCACTTCGTAGATTAAATTTTGAAGTTATATTATTTACAAAAAATAAAAATAAACCTTATGCATCTGACACTTTAACATTGAACGAATTAAATTTAACCAATAAATAACAAGGAGGATTATATGTTGGGATTAAACTTTTTTTAATCTCTTGGTATTAAAAGTACTTACCTAAACTCAAAGATTAAAAAAAAAGTTAGTTCAAGAACTATCTTTAAAAGTCACTGTCTTCACTAAAACTACTGGTATCACTATATTTGTCTTTTCTGAGGTTTATTATTATATGTTCTATTAAATTATCCATTGATATTTCCACATTTTTAACATGATCAATGCATTTTCCCCAATGTTCTCTATTTACATCTGAAACTGCCTTCAAAAACAAATTTCGCACATCAGGAAATTTAAATGTTTTATTGTTTTAAGAAACATAACCTTTTAATAATTGTGACCAGAACAGTTCAATGGAATTTAACTCTGCGTGGTTCGGAGGCAATCTGAGAATTTTAATTCCTTTTTCTCTGGCCATCTCATCTATAATATATTTTTTGAATTTGTTTTTATGTTGCCTTGCTATTACTAATAATTCTGCCTTCAAGGATTTAGGAGGACTGATAATATTTTTAGAATGAAGCCATTTTGAAATATATATTAATACAAAATTCTGAATCAATTAAAATACATACGATACGGCTATGTATAAATAAAGTCTGACTTATCTGTCAAAAGAACTGGTTTATCTAGACAAAAACTATATTAGGCCGATCAGGTGTATTAAAATTTAAATTTTAACTACAAATAAGCATTGAAGGATGAGGTAAAAATAAAATTTCTACCTCTTGAACCTGTACTACGTTCTGCAAATTAAATACTGCACTCCTTTCTTCTGTATAGTATAGTAGTAAAAAGGTTTGACTTTATTTAATTTCTGGCGTTTCAATCTGAGAGAATTCAATTTTAAATTTGCCGCTTTATATAAAAGAGGAAAGGTTCATTTGACGGACATAAATAATTTGCTTGTCAAATGACAGCCATCTCATAAATTCAAAGTAGAAAATACAACGTTGCCAATTCAATTTCAGAAATCATGGGTTTAGGTAAATATTTATAGGAACGTTGAGTAACACTGTTAAAATGGACACTTGTCAAAATGTGACACCTGTAAAAACGTAACAACTGTTAAAATGTGATACGTGTCAGAATGTAACAACTGTCAAAATGAACAAATCTCAAAATGAACAAATGTCAAAATATGACACCTGTCAGAATGTAACAAATGTCAAAATGTCACACGTATCGTATTTTTCTTTATTTATTACAAAGATCTAACCTAACCTAAAGCTAATGTTTTTTTTAATAAAATCAATTGAACATAGAGTTTTTCTTATATAGTGATAAATAGAGTGAGCTGAGCGATCTTCTGTTGATGGGACCTGTGCCCTACACGCTGCTGTTGTCTGTCCCGGAAACGGGGCCTGTCCGCCGTGACTATTCGCGAAGATCAAGCGTCAGTAGATGTTGCCCTAAAAGGGTGAAATCCCCAGAAACTAGGCAACTTTTAATGCATTTAACTAACCTCTGTGACAAGCAGTTGATAAACGTCAACAACAGCTGCGCAGCCAATTGAAAATTAACACTGACAGCTTTTTTAATTTTCAAGCCAATCGCCAATCAACTTTTTATTTATCTCCCTATCAGTAGTTCAAGTAGATGTCGCCCACTCCGTGATTTTCGCGAATTAATTAATAATTTGTCATGTTATAAATATACTTAAATTATATACTCATTGGGCTGCTTAAAAATGTAGATTTGAATATTAAGAGCGAAGCTCGGTGACCAGATATTTGAGGTAATTAGAGCTGCAGTAATCCACGGTTTTAATTTTATGATTTTATTTTTTTTAGGGTTTATATCTGTACATCTATGAATATATTTTTCAATTTTTCCAATGAAACTTGAACATCGGTCTCTTCGATCACCTCATTCCATCTTTCGTGTCGTAATAAATTATTGAGTTTTTTATAGTTTATGTATTTATATGTTTCTTCATTTTTCTTTACATCAGTATATTCTGTCAGAAACTTATTGGTAAAGGGTGTCTGTCATATAGATAAAGGGTGAAAAATGATCGGTAAGATCCGTTTGAAACACAGTAGGATCAATGTTGATTGTGGTATTTAAACTATTATTTTTTTTATGAAAATGTGATCTATGATAGATTTGGTGGTCGCGGTGACCCTGGTAGGTTTGTTAATATAAGAGATAAATCCGTGTTTTGAATGTTAGTTTATTTTTGTTCACTCTAATAAACATCATATGGAATAAATCGACACCTGATATGAATAACATTGTAATTATCTATATTTTACTTAGTTTACAGGGGAGCACTTTGAAGATTTTCGGCCCATATTTTTTATTGTAACTTTTTATTTTTTTTTTTACATATCAATAATTTTCTGCAACTTTTTATGTTTTTTTCCTCATCTTTCTACTAGACCAAACTATTTTAGTCGAGTTACGATGACGTATATTTGAATATGTTCCCATGAAAATTATTGTAACTATACCTACATAGGTACAATGTTATTTACATAATTGTTTGTACAAGTACATAGGTATCGATGAAATAAATTAAATTTACATTTGTGCAATTTTACAAACTGCATAGACATTTCAAACATTACACCCTTGGAAGTTCTCAAGAGAATTGAAAAAACAAAACATATTCTTACAAAAGAATAATGAACCAGTGGGTGAAATGCTAATCTTCAACATCAACTTACAATTTTATTTTTCCAAACTAATTAAAAATTGTATAATTGTATCACAAATTACAATAAACTCATTTTGACTCAAACAATACGTTTTTCGAGAAAAACTTTCTGTATTACTTTACAATGTTTCAGTGGATAGAACTCAATCAATGATAATAATTTGCGATGTCGTAACATATGTTACCGTGTTTAAACAACCAACTGAAGTAGAATTTGCAGTTACCATTATATTATTTTGTCTAATAATAATAATAGATGCAATTGAGATACAACGAAAATTCTTGGACTCAAATAAAAATCGTTTTTTAGTGAAGCTGTTTGAATTATAGAAGGAAAAAATGGTAACTTGAGTTACAATGTTATTCATATCAGGTGTCGAAATATCAGATTATGTACACAAAAGTAATAATGAGGAATTTTTTAAAGAAAAATTTGAAACCCATCGTAAAAAAAACTGTTTAAAATAAAAAGCGTCAATGAATGTAGGTACCATTTTAATAATTTTTTTCTCATTTTAACCTTTTTTAGGAAATTGGAAATCGTTAAGAAAATTTTGACAGCGATTTTAAATGATTTTTGACCGATTTTTGGACGATTTTTGGCAGATTTTACCTATTTTCATTTTTTGGCGATTTCCGATTAAAAGGTGTTTTCAAAAAATTATTAACTAGATTTTTGTTAGTGGGAGGAGCTGAATTATATGTCCCTATATCATATAATAGCAACCTCCATCTAAAAAAATGAGAAATTAAATAAATTGAATAATAACTCATTTTTTCTATCTTTCATATTAAAAACCAACCACCTTGTAAACCATCACGTTAGCATAACAGTAAAGGCCGGCCTAAAAATAAAAATCTGCGGTGGTTCATTGATCCCGTAAACTTTATACTACGTACTATATATATGTATATATACCACCGCCACGAACGATGACAACAACGAATATAACGACATGCTGCTATATATAGTAGGTCGTCCTCGTGTTCTCCTATCAAACTGCTTGAAAACAACAAAAACATGCGATTACTGATTCAATAAAATTATAGTCGGGGGCCTTATTAGACCAGTGCCAAACCGATTTTAAATACCCGAATTGTTGAAAATTTCTTAGCAGTATGTTGATGGTCTTTTTTCCGTAGGATGCATATTTTAGCCACACATCGTAAAAAACGAATATTCAACCCTCAAAACGAATATTTAGCTATCCTCATCTCAAGTAGCATTTTTCTTGGACGGAACATAGCGGCCACGACATTAAAAACTTTAAAGTGTATTGCCAAAATCTTTGCCACGTAATAGAAACGGTTCTATAACGTGGCGGTGACTAAAATGGGGAACACTTTCTTGATGGCAGCTACGTTCCAACGACGGTTTTGGATCTCATATAATTACGTTTAAGCCACACTGTGGTTAACTGGTCAAAATGTTGTAGTGTGGTGGTCGACACTGAACACGAAACTTTGTTTACTGCGCTTGTCTTTTTGATTTTTATCTTGTTCTCTGTCCTGCATATTATTTCTTCCATTTTCCTTGCGTTTTCTCTAACCTGACATAACTGGTAACTTAACAATACAAATTTTGTAACAAAAGTAAAAAAAATATATAAAAAAACCAACGCTGGAGGCGCGTTGCTGACACCCAGCTAGTGCATACCTCCTGATATGCCACCAACACGGTACCAAATTTCCATAATTTAAATGTTATCCTTTCGAAACCTCTTAGAAGTAGATGGCTGACATAAACTTTCGTCGTTGTTCATACTGAAACACTCCAATTTCCAATATTCCTGAAATAATTTTTCTTATTTGGGACACTATGCGTAACACGCGCGAGTGGGTAAAGTCTAACACAACGCGCTAGGCGCGTTGCTGGCAGTGAAAGGGTTAAGTAGGTGCATACTGAATAATAATTAGGTTTAATACTGAAAGGCAAAAAGTTGGAACGATTGAAAGTTTACTGTCAAATATAGGTGACTGAAATTGGGAACACTTTCTTGGTGACAGCTACGTGGTGGTGTGATGGTCGACACTAAACAGGAAACTTTGTTCATTGCGCATGTCTATTTGATTTGTAGCTCGTTCTCTGTCCTGTATATTATTTCTTCCATTTTCCTTGCTTTTTCTCCAACCTGACATAACTGTTAACTTAAATAGGTACGTACTGAATAATAATTAGGTATAATTATTATATTATTATGATTATACAACTCATCATAAATTTAGCCAATAGCAGTTGGAATTTTTACTTAGTTGCGATGTATTGATAAGCGATTATACCCTTGACGACGTGGTATAATCGTTTTTGTATTTGGCTTGTCACCAAAAATAATTATATAATTCGTTAATCGTATCGAATACCACGGGAGCATACGAAAATAATATTTTATTAAGATTAAGATCCCAGCGCCACGACGTTGACAAGTGAGCCATTATATGTTTGTTTAAATAAGGTATTGTGTAAACTAATTACGTTTTTTAGTGAGTTTATTAGTGTATTTAAAAGTGTTTTAAAGAAAAACTATTCTGTTGTTGAAAATTTAATAGATATTGATTCTATTTAGAGTGTTCGGTAAGAGTTGACACTTGTTAAATCGTTGGGGAGGACGTATATATTTATTTTACTTTTTTAGACATGAAACTCAGCATTTTGGATTTTATGACCTATCTGTAAGGCTCGAAGAATTCAAAATGTGTGGTTGAAGGAGAAAAACTCAAAAACATTTTGGCAAATATTGAATTATACGGGTTATGTCTGCAGTCCAGTTCAATAGATTCCAACCTACATGATTACCTGAAAATTATCTGTTACAGACTGCATAAAAATTTCCAACTTTACAACTATATGTGTTATAGTTGTAAAGTTGGAAACAGCGGAAGATGCAAACATGTATCAGCTTTCTTAATAAAATTAATAAGGTGTATTTAAGTACCAAAACAAAAAGCCCAATCATGCAAATTGGATTTTAAACAATACTTGAGTAAAGTCTACTGTAGTTTTTCTTTGTTCCTGCTTTGTGGCTACATTTTTCAGATTTCCATCTGATAAAAAAATTGAGGACTTGGCTCACTCTGTTGGGGTGAGTTCATATATTTTTGTTAATGAAATCATGTAAGTGAACCACAACTATTTTTTTTAGACGAAATGCAGAGCCAGGATCTTGTGCCCGATTATGCAATTGCCACTTTCGATAAGGGAAAGCTTCCCCAGATTTTTGAACATAATAAAGAAGTGTTGTTCAAAGAACATCATATCTCACACCAGAGAAAAATAATCATAATAAAACAGTCAATTTACAGTCAAATATAGTATGGCTCGAAATATGGGCACGTGCCATTGGAATACTTAATAATTTAAGAAAAAAGTTATTTTTCGTCAATCTTTGTTATTAAAATCATTAATTATGTATGGAAATGTCGTAAATTTGAAGCCGTACTGACGAAGAACAGTTTCCAAATTTTTATCTATACATATCCAAAAACGCTAAAGTTATTGCAAAAAATAAATCTTAAAATTTAACCTTTAACACCGTGCATATTCCTTATTAGCAACATTTTATTAGAGCAACTTGGTTCAAACCGTAATATTTTAAAGTGAGGAATCTACTATACTTACCTATATGTACAATTACATAAGGACCACCATTTATAAAAAAAATCAATTGTAATTTCCATCTTTAGAGCCCCACAACGAATCGTCACAGACAAAACAATAGCCCCTCTATCAGCACGAACTCCTGGAACACCCAAGGGCGGATTTAGCTTTTTTTATGTGGGGTTAAAAATCGTACATTTCTAAAAAAAATGTATTTTTTGCCCGTAACTTTTTCATTGGAATGACCATTTTTTCAATAGCCATAGGGCTCAAAATTACTGGACAACTGTAGAAACATGTTACGACTTTATGTAAAATTATTTTTTTCAAATACCAGAGTCTTGACGACGCTAAAAAAATGGCGTAAAAAAAATTGAAAAATGTTTTATTTTTGTACATAACTTTTTTTCTGCTTAAGTTAAACAGTTCTGGATGGTCTTAAAATGTTTCCACTGTTGTTCTCTCATTAGGATGTTATATACATTTTTTTTTGTGGAAGTCATATTTTCCAGATATTTACGCTGGAACTTTCCAGTTTCTTTAAACACCCATTTTTGAATTGCCATATCTTCTTTCGTATTAATCGTAGAAAAATAAAAAAAATCATCTTAATTGTTAGCTCAAGGCCATAAAATTAGTTCATGTCAATTTTTACGTAATACTAACAGATTTTCGGTTATATTTAAAAAAAAAAACCTTTAGAAATGTACGATTTTTGTGGTGAAAATCGTAATTTTCTACGCCCTATAACTCGAGAGGGGTTTATTTTCATGAAAAATTGTATTTAACATTAATTCATTAAAATCGGATAATTTATCGATCTTTTTTTTCCTCACTTTTTCCAAAAAATCTTTTGCCCGCCGACTATATGAATCGAGAAGAGAAGACGATATAAATTATTCAAAGTTGTTGTGGTTTTGCGTTAGCTTTTCAGTACATCGGTTACGCTCGAGTAAGTTTGGTCATTTACTATTTTTGGTGGAATCGCACGGGTTGTTTGTTTACAAACTGTCACTCCTCAAAAACTTTAGTGGTTAGTGTAGTGATTTTTTTTTCTATTTTAAACTGTAAGTATTTAATAAGATACACAAATTATTTAATGACGGAAGTTGTTTTTAAATTTGAACATAAAGTTATTTTTTATAAAAATGATGAAATTTCAAACGTAGTTACAACGCTTAAAAAATTGGAATAGAATGTATGACAAGTATTATTAGCCAAGTTGTCAGAGCCACATTTAAATCAAAAGCTCTCATCAAATGTGATATCGCTGAAACTAGGCTCTTAGGTACTTTAAAGGGAGTAGAAAACGATGAAAAATATTTGCTGCTCTATAGTGTATGCTAAGTTCACAATTTCGAAAACAAAATCGAAATTTTGGGTTTTGCGTTATATGTATCTCGAAAAATAAAAAAAAATAAAAAAACTAATAGCACCACGTGAAAAAGAGGATGATTTTACTAAAATTTATATTATAAGTTATTTAAAAAAAAATTGTATTACTATAAAAATTATTAAAAATATGAAAGCGAATTCGAAAATTACGCGCGTCAAACCGCTGAATACAAATATCCAAGCAAAGCGTTCGGGTAAAAATTATTTATTATATAATATATATCTTCAGTTTTATAAAAATCAGTGATAATTTTAGAAATTATAACTTCCGGTCAAAATTTCTATGAGAAAACAAAAAAAAAATAAAAACCAATGGCTTTATAATGCTTTAATTTTTTTTCTTTATGCACATTTTAGGCAAACATACTTTATTTTTTCTCGAACACCTTCCTCAAATATTTGTATTCATCGGCCTGGCGGGTGGCGCGTTTAGAGTTTTCGAATTTGCTTTCTTATTTATACAGGGTGACCCAGGGGTGTGTGCATGCCGACAATTAGGCACATTCTAAAAATATTTCTATTTATATACAGGATGTTCCAAATAAGATACGCAACTAAGTTCTGTTTTTTTTTAATGGCAACCCCCCATTTTTGTTACATATTTAGATTCGCCATTAAATTGTCGATATAACGCACCCAGGTTCCTTCGACTTATTTGCAATAGTTTTTGACTTATGTGTCAAAATAGCGTTGTGCAGAGATCCACAAAAAAATCATAACTTCAGAACTGTTCAAGAAAACTTAATCAACTTTTTTCCAGTCGATTCCTTAAGCTTTAGCGCATCTTTCGAGATGTAGACGAACTCGGAGTAGATGTTCTATTTTTATTTTACGACAGCAGCCTACTCTTTTCTTTTTTTCCCGAATAAACCGTCAAACATTTCTTATTTTGCATAAATCTCGTAAGTTTTACAAAATAAACCCCACAAAGTGTATATCAGCAAAAAGCTCTTAAAAAATTCCATTCAAAGATTTAATAAAATATAGAGTGATGCATTTAAAAAAGTCGAGTTATTGCTATTTGTAATTTGTCATTTTTAAAAAATCGTAGTAGGCGATAGAACATCTACTCCGAGTTCGTCTACATCTCGAAAGATGCGCTAAAGCTTAAGGAATCGACTGGAAAAAAGTTGATTAAGTTATCTTGAACAGTTCTGAAGTTATGATTTTTTTGTGGATCTCTGCACAACGCTATTTTGACACATAAATTGACATAAGTCAAAAACTATTGCAAATAAGTCGAAGAAACCTGGGTGCGTTATATCGACAATTTAATGGCGAATCTAAATATGTAACAAAAATGGGGGGTTGTCATTTAAAAAAACAGAACTTAGTTGTGTATCTTATTTGGAACATCCTATATATAAATAGAAATATTTTTAGAATGTGCCTCAATGTCGGTCCTATCGTTTAAAAAAACATCAAATCGATAGCTTGGGTAGAAAAAAAGTTATGGAGCGTGCACACACCCCTGGGTCACCCTGTAATAATTTTTTATAGTGGGTAATACTTACAAATATTTTTTTAAATAACTTATCTATATTATATTTTTTATGAGAGCTAATGATCTAAATGTGGCTCTGGCTAAAGTATTATAGTTTCTAATTGAAAGTAAATTTTTCATTTTGAAACATCATCTGCCTCTTAATAATCCATAAGTTTCTTATAAAGAGAGTGCTGAAGTAGATCTACCATTAAAAAAGAATTATAAAAATCGTACTGTTTATTAATTTTGTAAAATACATGTTTTAATCGAGGCAAATTTTTGTTGTTTATATTTTTCAAAAAAGGCGTATTTTGTACCGTTGATAAAACAAATTAAGAACGAAGTATTCAAATTTGTTGATACTGATGATGGTCTTACAAATTGTCGAAACCACGTGTATACCTACGAGTGAAAATCTATGTAGTGAAAAACTTGTATATTTACTTGTGCCAAAATATTGTCAACGATACTAAAAATTGGCTGATGCAACAATCGTTTAAAACTTCATTTTTTATACTAGAGGTTTTCGCGAAATAAATACATTATCATTTTAAATTGAAGGTCACTCGTTGCATATCGCATTTAAGTGGAATTTTAATATAAAACTAAACGAAATTTATTGAAAAGTTGCAAGTATTTCGTCAGGTGAGTTTTATAAAATAAATATTGACAGTTTTCTCGGGAGGAATATGACAAATTTAAACTCAAATCACTGTAATAAGGCGTGGGATATTTATTTTGTGATTTTCATTGTCATTTTTTAAAAAAAGGAACCAGTAGAGGTATTAGAAGCAAAGACAATAAAACAGTTTTTATGCTTACAAATTAATAAAAGTACAAAGTGAGTAAAATGTACCATATATATTCAATAAAATATTAAGTAATATTTTAAAATATTAGTTTAAACTGTTTAAAGTTTACAGATTTATTAGATATAGCGTAAAATTACTTATAAATTATTTTTTTACTTTTATGTTATTCATAGACAACGGAAGTTTATTATATTTTTGTACTGATCTACGTGAAGTTTCGATAAAATCGAGAAAAACTGAATATACGGAAGATAAATCGGCTATAACGTTTTAAAAAGAATATAAAACTTTGAAACCACTTTTCAATCGATTTTTATAGGGTGTTACTTCTTGTAACTAATAAAAGTATGACATGTCATTTTCTCCAAATTTTTGTAATTTAAATCTATGTTGAGCAATACCAAAAGACTGAAACGAAAATTCAAGTAGGTGTATATGCGGGAACAACTTGCCTGAATGGATATTTTTGGAAAATCAAAGGTAAAGAAAAAACCTACTTAATTAACACATGGCGACCCTTTTGAAACCTCGAAATTTTGAAGCAAATGCTCTGGAAAAAGGGAATACTTAATTGGAAAGAAGATCGGTCAAGGTGTCTGGTCTGGAATTAGTAGTTCATTGCTTCTGTGATGCCCTTGTTTATTTATATCTATGTACATTCGATAAATAAACTTATTATTATTATTATTATTATTATATTTGTTGAGCAAAAAATTATTTTTCTTTTTAAAAAATTAAAAAAAATCTCACACACTAGACTTCTTTTAACAGAAACATAGGACTATTAATCATGTTTGTAGATTCCCGAAAAAGGTAGCGTTACATGATGTTAAACTCTGAATTTATATTTGTAAAAATGTTCTTATTAATTTAATTGGTATCAGAGATAAAAAATAATGTCCATTGTACCTTATTAATGTGTGCAATTAAAAGTATTATAATCAAAGAATTAAAAAAATTAAAAACTGTTAAGTACGTTTCAAGTTGAGACTTTTGAAACACAAAAGCTAAACGTTCCAGGTAAAATTATAAAATTATTTACTAATCTCTTTCTCGGAACCTTTTTTTAGAAAATACAACATGGATTAAGAACTAACCAGACACTGACCTGAATCAGCTGACGGCCATGACATTTGAATATAAATATAACCTCATTTATTTCTAATGTTATTTCGAAATACTGTGAGTTAAGTTTTTTCGGAAACTTTAAACAAATAATTACATTAAAATCATACAAACAGTGAAGAAATAAAAAAATTACACAGCAAACAGCAATCCAGAATTTCACATTCGACAATAACAAATAACTAATCAACTCTTTCTATGACAGACTTACATAGAACTGGTGACTGTTGTACGCACGTGCTAAGAGAATTTAACCCAGAAATGACAACATCGACGAAATTAATCGCATGAGATCGCCACACCATTGGTTATATTTACCCGGGAGATTTAATACTAATTATTCTTTAAATTGCAATTTCTCTCGAAACGGGTAATTATATCTTGGGATATTTTTACCTAGATACACTAAATCCCCTTCTTTATCGTTTCTGCATAAATTCATTTAGAATTTCCGACCTAGTGGTAAACCTCATTATAATTTTAGAAAAAATTATAATTTTTTAATGGAAAATGGGCAATCAATGTGAAATTGTGAAAAATTAAGTTATTTTTATGAAAAATGATCAAGTTAGGGAAAATGAACAAAAGTGAAAAAATGCATCACTAAAAAACTGCATAGCGTAAAATTATGAGCAGTTAGCATTTTATGGAAAATGAGTAATAAATGTGAAAAAAGTGCTGTAAAGATCAAAAATTGTCAATAAAAACCATTTTATGGACAATGGTCATTTTATGGGAAATGGTAATTTTTATGAAAAATGGGAATTTTTATGAAAAATTGTAACTTTTACGAAAAATGGAAAATTCGAAAATTGTAATTTTTATGGAAAATGGAAAATTGGAAAATTGTAATTTTTATGGAAAATGGCAACTTTTATGAAAAATGGTAATTTTTATGGAAAATGGTAATTTTTATGGAAATGGTAATTTTTTGAAAAATGGTAATTTTTATAGAAAATGGTAATATTTGTGAAAAACGGTCATTTTTATGGAAAATGGTCAAGTAAAGGAAAATGGTCAAAAGTGAAAAAAATACCCCTAAAAACTGCGTAACGTGCAAATTTTATGGAAAATGGTAATTTGTTTGAAAAATGGTAATTTGTTTGAAAAATGGTAATTTCTATGGAATATGGTAATTTTTTATGGAAAATGGTAATTTTTATGGAAAATGGTAACTTTTATTGAAAATAGTAATTTCTATGGAAAATGGTAATTTTTATGGAAAAAAGTAATTTTTGTGAAACATGGTATTATATTTTATGGAAAATCGTAATTTTTAGGCAAAATGCAAATTTTTATGAAAAATGGCTAATTTAGGAAAAATTGTCAAAAGTGAAAAAAAATTCTCATTAGGGATGTTTATAAACAATGGTCATTTTTGTGGAAAATGGTAATTTTTATGGAAAATGGTAATTTTTGTGGAAAATGGTAATTTTTGTGGGAAATGGTTAATTTAGGAAAAATGGACAAGTGACGAAAAATGGTCAACACTGAAAAAAAATTCACGAACATCACTAAAAACTGCTAAAGGGCAAATTTGTCAACAATAGCATTTTATGGAAACGTTCATATTCATGAAAAATGGTCAAAAAATAAACCAAAAAACGATCTGAAATCGTTAAAATTTAATAGTTTGTCAATAATTAGCATTTTATGAAAATTAGTAAAAAAGTTAAAAGAAATCAATTAAAAAATTGATCATTGGTCTCCTCATTAATATTATCAAAAAGTTTGAAACTGAGATTAACCGCTAAATAGCTGCAAAAATGGGAAAATAAGGAAGAAGGCATAAAAACGTATAAAAAACGGAGGCACACTGATTTTGTAACAAATTTACTAGAATGAAAGCATTGATGTACGTCATTTAAAGCATCATATATTATTTTCGCCGAACAAATTGTTAGGTATCTGAATTCGATCTGTGTATGTGTGTGTTTGTGTGTCTGTAGCTTTTTTGTGTTTATGGATTTTAAAATTCAGACTTCAGATTCTGATAGAGCATCAAAAAGTAAGCTTAGAGTTTGATGTGCCCCTCCGTACCACTTCGGGAACACCTTCAAAATGGGGTCCAAAATATGAAAATTTTGAAGTTTAAAATGACATTGAATTTAAAGTAGACACACAGTGAATGACTATTTTGGTAAACGTGAGTAGACGATGGCTGTGTTGATTAGAATTAGAACTGTCAATCTAAAATTTATTAATACTTTCTTTACAATTTGTTTGGTCTATGGCAATGCTAGAAGATCATTCTCAACTGGTTACCATCACCATTGTACGTCTTCCAATTCCCTTTCTTTGTAACTAACACATTAACAAAAGACAAGCAGAAATGAAAAAGATTTCAAATTATAATTTTACTCAAGCAACGACATGACCTAAAGACATGACTTGTTGCCACACTGAGTGCTGCCATCTGTTAACATTGTCCTACTTATAAAAGTCCGTAAGGCTATACTACTATATTATCCTTATACAACGCCATTACCCTCCCACATTATAAACAATAACACGTGCTGCAGATGAATGAATATTTTAATAAATTTTAGACGGTCTCCAATCTTTAAGTCTTCTAAAGGTATTTCATAGAGAAACCAGTTTCCGATAATTAAAAAAAGTTAATTCATAAATTTGAAACTTCGTATTTTAACATAAATTCAAAAATCGATAAATGGATAATCAGAAAAGTTTCAAAAAAAATCTAAATAATAAATTCACCTCATGTACGTTGATCGCTTACGTTATGTAAATTTATTCTGTAAACTGATATTTTACCATCTAGGCAAAATATATCTTAAAACAATCTTATAACAATCGATAAATCCCACCCACATTATTTGCTAGGGATCCTGGGATGTCGCAAAAATTATCTCAATTCGTAATTTGCATGCAGTAAAAATATTAAAACGCGAGGAAGCAACACATCTTAAAAAGTCTTGTCAAAGGAAAATACCCAAAAGAGTGGGAGCGGGAAATGTTCCTTATAAAATGAAGAACTTAGGTATGTTGCAAATAGTTATGAGTAAACTTTGATTCAAACTTGACCCTGGAATAAACTGCATTAACCACATGCTCATTTGAATATACATGACCATTAAAAAGTGTCTGCCCACATTGTTTAATAATATACACGGGGAGTTGTGAATAAGCTCGATTTGTCTCATATTTTGGTAAAACGTTACACTACTACCAACTAATTAACTGATTTATTCAAGCTAGAAAAATCAGATCCGGGCTTAAAAAAATTAGTTCGTTGTGTTCACCCTCTATATGGTTTTTGAAAACTCTAATAAGGATCTTACAAAGTATACAAATAGACAAAAAATGGCATATTTATTTTTTCCCCACACGATTACTCAATTTCTAATAAACAAATCAAATTTGAATAAAAATTAAAAGTTTAGCAAAATGAAGCATATATTTAAAATAATATAACTTTTCTTGCAAGAATTTAATTTTTTGTAAAAAAATGTATTTTTTTAATTTCTTCTACCACCACAGCTCGTTGTGTTTTTTAATTAATTTTCAGAATCAGCTTTCAAACGGTACAAGCTTTTTTGAATAATACTAAAACTTCGCCCTGTATAATATTTCTTTAATGATTCATCGGAATTGTCATTTAGAATTATGTTACGGAAGAAAAAATACAGTTTGATCTTTTTAAAATTAAAGAAAAGAAAATAGAACAAAAATGAACGAATTTATTTACATTTTTAAGAAAATTTAAGAATATACAAGAATCAAAGAACATATGCACCCAATGCAACCAAAAATGTATTGCCGGAGTAATCCAGACCCTCCTCTTAGAATTAGCGGGCGTTATGACCATAACGCCCGCTCATTATGCCCTAGGGCATTATGAGTGTATTTAAAGCAACCGTTTACAAGGTAAAATAAGCAAATAATGGACAAATGAAAAATAAAAGAACTTAAGGCACAAAAAAACTAAAACGACATAACAAATACCAAAGAGAAAATTGTTGAAATTTATAGCAGATTTTCGAAATGAAATCCACCTGCTTTTATACAACTTCTTTGTCGGAACATCAAATGTCTAATTGACTTACTGAATGTTAAAGGATCATTTCTAATAATTTTGTCAATTAGTTCTTATCGTGTATTTAGATATTCACGATAAAAGATTTATTTCAATCTACCCCATATGAAACAGGGGTTCTAGGTGACCATGCATGAGGTCCCCAGCGTCCTATTCCCTATTTTCGTAAGAGGTATGAAGATATTGACAAACAGCATCTAAGAAATGTGATGCCCCGTCATGCATATAGTAGATACATACCTGGGATGGCTACATTGGCTAGTAGATTTGGCAAAAATTTTTGTACAAAATCTTAATACACATGTCAGCGTTGTCTGTATATTAATCCTATCCAAACATTCACTGAAAATCTATACTGCGAACGAGATTCGCCAATGGCATGAGGATTTTCGTCTGCCCAAATGTGCGATTTACGCTAATTATTTATTTCATTTGGGCTTCGTCAGTGAATAGTCAGTCCTATACAATAAAGCAATCATTATTCGCAATCCACCTAGCAATTTGTAACCATGGGATTTCCTAGATGCAATCGCTTGTTGGATGTGATAAGGGTATAAATTATTATTTTTTTAACTGTCAACTATTGATTGTTGCCTAAAATTTAATTTTATTTTTCATTTTAACTCCAAACTAAAAGTGATTATTACAGTAGCTTTTTATTTTAAACAAAGTCAAAGAAAATTCTGAGAATTCGATAAAATGAAAGTACTGATGAATCACTAAAGAAATATTATACAGGGCGATCTTTTAGTAATATTTAAAAGAGCTTGTACCTTTTGAAAGCCGATTCTGGAAATTAACTAAAACGGTTGGTTGTATTATTAAAAAACACTGCGGTACTAATAATTAAAAAATATATCTTTGTACAAAAAACTAAATTTTTGCAAGAAAAGTTACATTTTTGTAAATCTATGGTTCATTTTGCTAAACTTTTAATTTAAAATCAAACTTGATTTGTTTAGTAGAAATTGAATAATCGTGTGGGGAAAAAATAAATACGCCATTTTTGTTGTTTATTTGTGTACTTTGTATGATTCAGTTTTCAAAAACCATCTATAGGGTGAAATTTTTTATATGAACAAAGCGAACTAATTTTTTTAAGCCGGGACCTGATTTTTTTATAGCTTGAATAAATTAGTTAATTAAGTGGTGGTTGTGTAACGTTTTATCAAAATATGTGACAAATCGAACTTACCGTGTAAAAGCAATGACAAAAAGAAATTTCAGTCAAAATTCACAACTTTCCCTGTATATTATTAAACAATGGTAATTTGATATTTCCCATAGGGGCCTCAATATGACGTAGAAGTATGTACAGTCCCTCAGGACTCACCCTGTATGATTTTTAAGAGTAAATGCCCATCATTTCATGTCTCAATAATTTTACATAATTGAGAGAAATAAACATTTTATAAACAACACAGTTAAATGAGTGGAACAATTTAAATCAGCAAGCGGTAAGATTCAGAGTGGGTTTAGAAAATGATTTTTTTTAATTATTGTAATAAAAATTATAGACTGATAAAATAATACATTTTTATATATATAAAATCGTTCAAACGTTTAAAAATTAGTTCTAGATTCCCGACTGTACTAACTATTTTAAAATTATACATTTCAGTACTTTATTCAAGGATTAAACCTCATTTAAAAGTAAACAAAGTCTAAAAAGCACAATTATCATCTCCTGGAATTATACAGTCTCCGCAAACTTCCATATCTCTCGATGCATAAAATTGAAGTTGTTACCTGTCTGGCAAAAAAAATACTAGTTTGTAGTTCTTAATTTAACAACTTCTTTCCAAAGTTTTGTGAGAAACTTTGTCACCTCTTAAGAGTTCGTATCGTGGGGCAGTGAGGCGTTAGAGTGATGTTTATCCTTGAGCAGTGGCATGGTTTTAAATATCTTTAGGTATCTGTATGTAAAATACTAAATATAAATAACTATAATAAAACGAAAAATACGAAAAAAAAAATTGTTATACAGTTGGTCCCAAAAATTATTATACAAATGAATAAAAAGTTTATCTTACATTTCACAAAAAAATATATTCTTAATAAAATGCTCTGCATGATTTGTGAATCCATAATCAAGTATAAAACTTTTGCTGGAATACAGGGAAAATAAAAAATGATGATTTGGAGTGAAGAGTAAAATATGTTATGAATTGTAATAGGAACCAAATGTTTATTGAAATTGTTATTAAGTAACAAAAAATCATACGTACTTGTAGATTCGTGCCCTTCCCAGATAAAATTTACAAAATATATGAACTTTTTCTTCATGTGTATAAAACTTTTAGAGACATACTGTAAAGAACCACGCACTATTTAAATATAAAAAAGGTCCCGTTCAAAATGGCTGAAAATTCGTGAAAAATTCTTCAAACCTTTCTGATTAAAGAATAAGAAGTCCGAATAAGATTGATCCTATGACTCAATTTTTTATCAGAAACCTTGGAAAGATGGTTAAAAAACACAAATTCCTAATTTTCAATTTTTCAACTTTAACAACTTTGGGCATCTAAAACTGAGAAATTGGGGACTCAGAAGTCCATTTTGAAATCAAAATCCGACAGTTGGCCACAGTTATTGAAAATATCACAAAACAAGTGTGTATTTCTATGAACTCTTATTCTATAAAACTTACAGATTTATTTGAAAGATATCTATTAATGGTGGTTAAAAGTGAACATTTTAAAATTATTTTCATGTATACAGTATGCTACATTAGTAAACTAGACATTTTTTCAAATGGAACGCCATACTTTTTTACATTTTTAGAACCGACATAGTTAGTACTACATACCCCCAAAAAAATTTCTAAAACTCTTAGTCATCTCGAAAAAAACAACGGTTTTCCCAAAAATATGTGAATTTTGCACATCTCTTTTTAAAAAATCGGAACTTTTTCAGATTTAACACTAAATCTTTAAAATTACCAATAAACAAAGATAAAGTACTGAAGATTTTATTTTGTACAGAGTGGTCTAAAATAACATTCCAAAAACTTTCAATGAAGTTTATTCAAATGGGACACCCTGATACTGAATTTCATCCCCTTCAACTTTGCCATTTACTCTCCGTACCTATTTTTTGTAGTTATTTAGAAAAAACATATTTTTGATAGGATGTGCAAATTCGAATATTTTTGGGGAAAAGGTTGTTTTTTCTGAGATGCCTAGGAGTTTTATAAAAAAAATTCAGACTTTACATTTACATTTAAATCGTGCAGAGTCCTTTTTAGTATTATTATTATTAGATAAAAACTCTCTTGATTTTTAAACATTTTAATGTTATCCCCTTTATCGGATACCGTGGCTCAGTTGGTTAGGGCACCAGCCTTTAATCTCTGGGTCACTGTTCGAAGAGTAGGTTCGAATCCTGCCGCATTCAAGTGGAATAAAAGTCAGATAAGACTTTGGGCAAGTGCAAAAAGGTATTTGTTTCATACGCAGTTTCATTCACGCCGGTATACAGGCCGGATGAGATCGGATATCTCGTGGAACTGATAGTGGTTGGTGGCATATTTACACACTTGTTAGTCGGTAGATCACCTGCATGACAAAAAGCATAGTCCTGGGTTTAAGGTGATTGAGGACCATGGTTCGGATCCCACGATAAGCTGTAGGTCCCGTCCAGATTAGCCTTAGTTGCAGAAAGGAGACGTTAAAATTAACCAAACAAACAATGTTATCCCCTCTTGCTTGATCATTTTCCATAAAATGACCAGTTTACACAAAATGGATGTTTTCGGTAAGATCACCATTTACCATTTTTTTCTCAAAATAGTAATTTACGTAACAAGTTCCGCAAGTGATATTTTACGGGATGAGTAGGAAGTTTCCAGGACGAGCCGTAAAATGATCATATTTCCAGAATACGATTATTTTTCATAAAAAATTACCATTTTTATTGACAAACTTTGTCACTTTAAGCTTCATAGTTCCATTTTTCGGAAATTCGCAAATCTTGATACCAAACATTATTTTAAACTTTAGATTTTTTGAATAAATAATGGATAAGATTTACAAACATCAAACATAGACTTTCGAGTCAAATCTTATTAAAAAAATTTGGACACTTCTACAGTTAAAACCCCCTTTCTAAGTACGCCAATGCCTAACCGAGAAACTCGTTTGCATACCACCATGATACTTTTAATGAAAAATAAACAGAGTAGTTTGTTGGAAAGTTGGAATGATGTAGATTCAGCTTTTTTCTGTTTTTTTACACCTTGGATTACTTCTAGTTCCAAAAGAAAACATACTGCAAAAACCACAAGAAACGGTGTTATTTATAAAAGAAATATTGTATCCCTTCTTTCGCCAATTAATAAAAAGTGTGTTTAATTTTACCTTTTTGTTTAAAATGTTCCAGATCGTAAAAAAATAAGCAAGATTATTTTTTTCATCTGTCAAAACAGTCAGATTTTGTGGTTTCAGCCAATAAGAGCTCAGGATCCTAACCAATCATTCAGTTTTATACTGATTATTCTTTCATCTGTCAAAACAGTCACATTTTATGGTTTCAGCCAATAACAGCTCAGGATCCTAACCAATCATTGTGTTTTATACTGATAAAACCGCTTCTTCATAATTGTTTTTTGATTAAAGCGGCACTTATTTTATGGAATTTTGCAATACGGATGAATTGGAAAATTACAGATTGACCCTGAAACTATTAATAATATAAATAAGAAAATTACTCAACAAGCGAGACTGAAAACAAAACAATTACAGTAACTATCATTTGTTCAATTTTTAATTTAGAATAATAATGCGTTTTATCTCGAACACTTGGAAATTCTTGTTGCAGGGTTCAATAATCTTGAGTTATACGCGTATTTATTGCAATAAATTGTTAAGTTCAATGTTTTTTTATCAATACGAGGGTAATTATCAGGAATGTCCTATAACAAGTTCCTCCGGTGGGCATAAATATGATAGACTAAACTTTTTTTACATATCCAGAATAATTTTTTTTTAATTAAAAAATATATTATTAAAAAATTAAAAATGTACATTTACACCGGTTTTAGTAAGGCTTTCGATAAAATCAGTCATAGCATCCTACTTAGAAAGCTTTCCGAAGTCGGTATACATGGCAATCTGCTTAGGTGGGTTGGTTCCTACATCAGCAACAGATCCCAATATATATCCATCGGAAAGTTTCGTTCTCTTATTTCTAGAATAACCTCAGGGGTTCCTCAAGGGTCACACCTGGGCCCCCTTCTGTTCAACATATACATTAACGATATCTCCTCTTGTTTCATTAATTCAAAACTCTTGGAGTTTGCTGACGACATGAAATTTTTTCGAAAAATATCTAATTCTTCCGATAAACTCCTGATCCAAGAAGATTTAAATCGCCTGACTCTGTATTGCCAGCAAAACCATCTTTATCTGAACACAAAAAAATGTCACACTATAGAAAACGAATATTTCTTCAATAATGAACTTTTAACAAAAGTTTCAGTGGTCAAAGATCTCGATATTTATATCGATTCCAAACTCTTTTTTTTGTTTCAATAAAATTTCGTACTTATACAGATTTCGATAATTGCAAACGAGAACTGAAGCTCATATCACTAGTCGACAGACATCAACTTTCAGATGTTAAATTTATCTACAAAAACGTTAACGGGCAAATTGAATCTAGCGAAATTTTAAGTAAAATTAATTTCATTACTCCATCCTATAACACGCTAGGGAAAACTCTTTTCAAAATTAGTCAAAGCTCTACTAACTACTACCTAAATTCTCCTCTGCAAAGATGCAGTAAATCATACAATACAATCTCGTCACTCACCGATGTGGATATCTTCTCTTCCTCTTTGATAATTTTTACAAACACTATTAAAAAATTATATCTATCTCATCTTGACTAGTTTCTTTTTATATAATATATATTTTTCTTATTTTTATTGTTAAGCAACATTTAATAAGGATTTATCCATTTTGTATTAGTTTAGTAAACAGTGAATACAGTACTGAGCTCGTCCTGTTTGTATTCTTGATATCTCGACAGTACTTAGTTGGATTAACACGAGTCTGGAAGTGGTAATCGAATAATGAATCGGCTAAGCGACCAAATTCATTTCACGATGCGCTACATTTCCTTCCAAATTACTTAGAGGTAAATTGTTGCCATTATTTAAAAAAAAGTGATTCGATGTCATTGAAAAATTACAGGCCTGTGATGGTCCCCTGTGGATTATTTAATATATTCGAATATTAATTTCTAGATCGCGTTTTATCATTTTTAAAACGATATCAAATTGTCATAAAAAATCAACTTGGATTTTGCGCAGAAAAGTCAACAGCAATAGCCATGATGTCATTTTATAATCAAATTATAAGCAGGGCATTCGACTGCGTCAATCATGAATTGTTATTGTCTATACTGGAGACATATATGTAATTAAAGACAATCCTTTAAAATGGATTTCAACCTTTCTTAAACACCTACAACAATATGTACCTCTAACCTTTCAAATAGACAACAAAATTAAAAAAGTTAACTCTATCTGTTAGATACATATATGGGAGTTCCACGAGGGTCAATTTTGGGGCCAATATTGTTTGTTTTATATATCAACAGTGTTGACTATTTATTAGGTAATAGTCATTATGTTGCACACGATGATGATTTTTCTTCTCTTCTGGAAAAAACTGGATCGAACAAAATTACAAGTTTTACGGAGGGGTGATTAAAGCCTTGCTTTGGGCGCCTACAAACCACGCAACAGTCCTGCACATAGTGTTTAAAATTGTTCCGCAAAATTACAGAAAATAACTCAAGTCTTCATCCTGTTGAAAAATTTCCATATCTTTCTAATTTGATAAAAATAATTCTATTTAAACAATTTGACCTTAAGTTTATACTTTTCTAAATAAAAATAACCGTTTAGACTGTACTAACAAAAATATATTTGTCGCCTTATCGGCGATAAAGAACGTTGACCTTTAATCGTTATTTACAATAATCAAATAAAATTAAATAACTCAAAACTGCGGTAAATGAACCATCAGAATCGTTGGTGGCTCTCTCTCCAAGATATTGCTAAAAATTTAGATAAATGAATAAGTTTTAAATGAAAAAGAAACGGGTGATAAATTAATTGGTTTATTTATGGATTGATTTATCTAGGAAATATTTTATTTGTATTATTAATAGAAATTCAGGGTCAAATTAAATGTCAAACAGTACAAATTGTTCAAACAAAGTTGAATTAAACAGTAGGCAACAGCCTGGTACGATACACCGCCTGGTACGAAACGCGTCAAACGAAACACCCTAAAAAAATCATTTGTCTCAACCTTCGACCGTTAAATTTGACAGCTAATAACAGACCGGAAGTAAAAAATTTGTATAAATTAAAATCCCACCGCTATAACAACTATAGTTTGTCCAAAGACAAGGGATGTAAACAGACGTGCACGTGCTGTGATCGTGACACTTCTACTACACAGGGTCGCATTAAGGGTTTTAACTACCTAACTAACTTCTTCACCTTCATCAGCCTGTATTAATCCACTCCTGGACATAGGCCTCTTCCATTTCCTACCTTGTTGACCTGTTTTGTGCTGGGAGCATCCAGTTCTTTCCCGCTCTTCTCTGTATGTCATCTCGCCATCTTAGCACGGGTCTGCCTCTACTTCTCTTTCTTCTCCGTGGTCTCCACTGCATAATGATTTTCGTTTCAGATTAATTGGTATCTTCGGATCTTTTAGGATATATGCGAGTTTTCCAAATGCTGCCCATGCCAAACTGATTCTCCTCCTTATCTCGGCTGTCTGGTTGTCTTTGCCTAACCTGATGCTGTGTCTCAGATATATATACTCTTCCACTAGTTGAAGCGTGTGGTTATCGATATTGACATTGATGTTGTTGTTTGAGCTCATGATCTTCGTTTTCTGGAGGTTTATTTCTAGTCCTACCTTCTGTGACTCTTTCTTTAGTTCGCATACCATGGTGCTAAGTTCTTCCTGATCGGTGCTCATGATCACAATGTCGTCGGCGAATCGGAGATGACTCAAAATCTCCCGTCTATGTTGACTCCCTTTTGTTGACATGTCAAGTTCTTATATACGTCTTCTAATGCCAGGGTAAATGATTTTGGGGAAATTGAGTCGCCCTTTCTTACCCCTCTCCGTATGGGGATCTTTTCGGTTGTTATATTTTCATCTACTAGTATTGTAGCATATTGTAGATATCTTTAATGAGGTTGATATATCCTGAGACAATCCTCGCATTACCCATTGCCTCCAGCACCGCTCAGGTTTCCATCGAATCGAAAGCTTTTTTGTAGTCGACGAATGCGAGGTGTAATGGGATATTATATTCGGTACACTTCTCAATAAGAGTACGTACCGTGAAGAATAATAGAACTAGTTACAAATATGGAAAATATGGGCAAATATGTCACCATGATCTGGATCCCCAGACACTGCAGTATTAGAGGTATTTAACTAGCTGACTGTGCTGTCAAAGAAGCATCTGAAAAGGACCTGAGAGATAGAGGCATTCCCATCCCAATAAGGGACAAAAAACTTACATTAAAAAACCCATACTCAATAAATGGCAAAATCTCTTGGGAAGCCAGCGACCGTCAACGACAATCAACGAAACCTTCTATAAAAAAAAGGTTTTATCCAAACAAACTGTCAAGAAAAGAACAAGTTGTATTATGCCGAATGCGTTAAGGTCATACGAACATGACACACTTATACCTGTTAGCAGGAAACCAACGCCTAAGATGTGAACGTTGTAGTACCACACCTTTTGGAATACCCCGAATATGCCCAAGCTAGACAAATACTCATTTGGAACCCTGAAACAGAAAACATACTAGAAAATGAAGAATATAAATAAAAACGCGTCTAACCTACCTGAAAAACATAAATGTATTGGTGTATTCCTGGATCTTGCAAAGGCGTTCAACATTGTCGACCACCAGCAGTTATTGGAATCCTTGGAAGATGTAGGAATACGGGGAGTAGCTCACAATTTATTCAGATACCTATAATAGATTCGAACTGATTAAATCCAGAGTACCACAGGGGACGGTACTTGGGCCAATTCTGTTCATATTATATATTAATAATTTACTTACCATTAGAACCTCTGGACACATAATAAGCTTCACTAATGATACAGTTATATTGTATACATCAAGCAGTTGGGAAGACCTAAAACTTAAAATTCAATCGGAAATGATTAATATCATTGACTGGTTTAATCATAAATTGCTAACCATAAATTTTGACAAAACAATGTTTCTCCCTATAACAAGCTATAAAAATAACCTATCTCAAAAATTGTATGAGCACGACTGTCAATATCTCTACAATAAAGGCATACTTCGTCAGCCATTTTACCGATTCGGAACGTGTATACTCTAAAAGAGCCATGGCCAGTGAATAATTGTTGTAAGATAGTACTCCAACCTTTTGTGCTTACAGTCTATCCATTTTTTAATATCTGGAATAATTCCCTTTGTCCACTGTGCAACATCTCTAGTGTCATCCCATCTCTGTTGCCAAGTTGTGATAAATTTTGCCCTTTCTCTATATTTGGCTGTCTCCAGGTGTTCTCTTTTTTCGTTGAAAAGCTCTACTCTTTCTCGGACTAGCAGGTCTATGGGTATTACTCCTGCAATAACTTGAAGGGCTTTTAAGAAGGTAGTCCTATAAGCCGCCATCACCCTTAACAGCGATTTTCTCTGAGGTGCTTCCAGTATTTTCCGTCGTCGTGCAATCCCGATTATTTCTCCCCATACTGGTCCTCCATATAAAATAATAGACTGCACCACCCCTGCCAGTACCTTTCTTTCCTCTGAAGATGGTCCACCAATATTCGGCATTATTCTCGTCAGTTGGGCTATACTCACCTCTGCTTTTTTGGCACTTCTTTTGATATGTTCGTTGAAGCTCAGTTTATTATCGATCCAGATTCCGAGATATTTGACCACTTTTTGAGGAATAACATCAAAGTTACAAACAGTAAACCGGATACCTTCCTGCGTTCTTGGTCCCTTAAGAATAATGGCATCGGTCTTGTGCGGTGCTAATTTCAACCGATCATCGTACATCCAACCCTCTATTGTCATCAACGAAATATCGGCAGCAATGCAGCCTCAATCAGTAACCCCAGGTCATCTGCGTATGCAACTGTTTGGCACCCCTCTGGTAGCTCAATTCTCAATACATCGTCATATAGGACGTTTCACAAGGTTGGTCCAAGGACTGAGCCTTGTGGAACCCCCAATCGTGATCCTTTTACTTTCTTGCCCTCTCAGCTCAATAGTTCTTCCGCAAAAGTAACTGTCAATTATATTTATTAGGTACCTGCCGATCCCAATGTTTCTGAGCCTATGCTTTCATTCTTGACATCCAGAAGGACGAGAGCACACCACTTTCTGTTAGATATACATCAATGCCGTACCACCCAATGGACAGCTTGGATTGTGGATCTACCTTTGCGGAAGCCGTATAGATTTTCGGATAGACCGTCGTTTTCCTCTAGATTTCTTACCAGTCTCTCTCTAATAAGAACTTCGTAGAGTTTCCCTAGTGTATCCAGTAAACAGATTGGTCTATGAGAGGAAGCATTTTCTATTTCCGAGAATTTGAGTTTCGGGATTAGAACCACCATTATATGTCCATCTACTCATTAATGTTTCTATCTAGCTATTTCTTTGTTTTAATAATAGGTATATGTATATGTGTCTTATTAAATCTTTTTTCTAATTAAGTGTTAAGATTCTCATGTCACACATGAATAAATAAATGAGATACGACACGGACAGCGAAAGCTTTGTGTTCCTTCTCTTTATTTGTTTGTGTTATATCTTCGTTTAATGTATGGGCACTTCGCAATAAAACACCCTGTATTTACATTAGGCGTCCCCAATTTCTTATGATTTGTTCAATCCAACTCTGTATATTCTCACGATACATTTTCCGAAACGACATAAATCTCCTTGATATATTCAACTTAATTAACTGACATATTAAATTCGATTTGGCAACATTACCCCGTAAACCATTACGTAGTTAGTCTTGAGGCATGAGACATTTACCTCGTTACTTTGTAGACCTTTAATTATCCTATCGTCAGGGGTTATGTTCCTGATTAAATTACCTTGTGATTGCTTGTCCAAAAACCGCTCTTAGATCCTCTGGCCATTCTCTCACACCAGTTATAAAGCAGAAGATGCGGACCTATTTTTGTAGGTGCTACATATTCAAAGGCGTAGAATATAACAACCCAAATTTCAGTTAATTTTTTTTTAATTCGAAATTCACAAAATTTGCGTACATTTTCACCTAAACATTCATCACTTCCTGAAGAGCAGGAAAGTAGTTTGATTGTGACGCTCCATATTTGTTTAAAATCTTATTTACAAAGCGACATGTTTATTCAGAAAGTCTGTTTTTATTTTCGTGTAGTAGACCTTTCCTGAGTATCTCAGTCTCTATCTCTGCCTTTGAGTATCCTTGATAATGATTTTAGATGTGCATACATAGTGCACAATATAAATTATTCATATCTCGAAGGCTTGGCTGGATTACTACGGGGTGCACAGGCCATTCTAGTCACAACTAAAATGATATGCATGGTTTTCGCTTAGCAATGCATAGCCCTGGCGGGAATTCTTAGATTAATATATGGAGAATTACGTCTATCAATTAAAATGTACCTACGTTCTTTATATAAAAAAAAGTTCACGAGAAAACTCCCTTTTTGTGGATTTTTATTGAATAACTGCAATTCGTTAAAAAAGAGAACTAAGAAAAAACGCTTAAGAGAAAACACTATAAAACAATGTATGCAAGGGTTTCGTAGTGCCCAACTTTTTAGGTTCATTTTTCATTTTGAGAGAATGAAAAAATAAGTACATATTGGTAAAGGTTTAAATACACCATTGGGGAATTACAAGTCAGTATTTCAAGCAGAAGTACATGCTATAGAGCTTTGTCTGGAGAATATTGACAGGGGGTATGGAGGGAAAACAATCCTCATTTACTCTGACAGCCAAGCTTCCCTACAGGCCTTATCATGTAACAAAATCCGATCAAAATTGGTCTGAAACTGTCTACAAACCCTGCTCGTTCTGGCTAACCAAAATAAGGTAACACTTAGATAGGTCCCAGAGCACAAAGGGATAAAAGGCAACGAGGAAGCAGACACCCTGGCAAGGAAAGCCCGTATTTACTGGTCCTGAACCGGCGTTTTGCATTCCCAAATCCTCAGTACGACTCTCGCTGACTAGGTGGATATTAAAAGAACACCAGACATGCTGGTATCTCGTGCTGGGCCAACAAAACAATAAACGAATGGTTAAAGCGCCATCAAAAGTACTGACAGGTGATATTCTGAATCTAAGCAGAAATCAAATAAGGCATAACACGGGACTAATAACCGGACATTGTCACCTTAGGGAATCAAATACTATTAAACGAGCAAGGTTTGTATGTATGTATGTGTGTGTGTGTGTGTGTGTGTGTGTGTGTGTCCAGAGGATCTCGAAATCCACTCGTCAGAATTCAATGAAACTTTCAGGGTAGACTAATTCCTATCTAAATCGGCAAAAAATGTAGGTCTCATGTCTGTGAAAATTCGATCTTTCGAGATATTTACAAGAAAAGTTAAGCTTTTAGTTTTATTTCCTAGCAACGGCAGATATAATAACTCGTTTCTATAGTAATATATACTATAAAGGAGAGATGAGTACAGTAAAAGTGGGGATATAACGTCACATTCCATAGGCGTACTTTGCAAATTAAGTTTCTATAATATAAATAAGGTCACAGCATATAAAATATATATACGCACTTCGTAGATTAAATTTTGAAGTTATATTATTCACAAAAAATAAAAATAAACTTTATGCATCTGACACTTTAACATTGAACGAATTAAATTTAACCAATAAATAACAAGGAGGTTTATATGTTAGGATTAAACTTTTTTTAATCTCTTGGCATTAAAAGTAACGCTTCAGTACTTACCTAAACTCAAAGATTAAAAAAAAGTTAGTTCAAGAACTACTAATGTTGTATTGTTTTGAGAAACATAACCTTTTAATAATTGTGACCAGATCAGTTCAATGGGATTTAACTCTGCATGATAAGGAGGCAATCTGAGAATTTCAATTCCTTTTTCTCGGGCCATCTCATCTATAATATATTTTTCGAACTTGTTTTTATGTTGCCTTGTTATTACTAATAATTCTACCTTCAAGGATTTAGGAGGACTGTTAATATTTTTAGAATGAAGTATAAAAAAGGAAAGGTTCATTTGACGGACATAAATAATTTGCTTGGGAAATGACAGCCATCTCATAAATTCAAAGTTGAAAATACAACGTTGCCAATTCAATTTCAGAAATCATGGGTTTAGGTAAATATTTACAGGAACGTTGAGTAACACTGTTAAAATGGACACTTGTCAAAATGTGACACCTGTCAAAACGTGACAACTGTTAAAATGTGATACGTGTCAGAATGTTACAACTGTCAAAATATGACACCTATCAGAATGTAACAAATGTCAAAATGTCACACGTATCGTACTTTTCTTTATTTATTACAAAGGTCTAACCTAACCTAAAGCTAATCTTTTTTTTTTTTTCGCGGGTGGAAATGCTTTATGCACATCGGGTAAAGGTTCTTCCCTTCCCCGATAATGTGAGACTACCCCTTACGGCTACTCACTAAAACCACCCCACTGAAACCACTATGCCCTACACGCTGCTGTTGCCCGTCCCGGAAATGGGGCCTGTCCGCCGTGACTATTCGTGAAGATCAAGCGTCAGTAGTGAAATCTCCAGAAACTAGGCAACTTTTAATGCATTTAACTAACCTCTGTGACAAGCAGTTGATAAACGTCAACAACAGCTGCAGCCAATTGAAAATTAACGCTGACAGCTTTTTTAATTTTCCCGCCTACTTTTAAGCCAACCGCCAATCAACTTTCTATTTATCTACCTTTCAGTAGTTCAAGTAGATGTTGCCCACTCCGTGATTTTCGCGAATTAATTAATAATTTGTCAGGTTATAAATATACTTAAATTATACATTCATTGGACTGCTTAAAAATGTAGATTTGAATATTAAGAGCGAAGCTCGGTAACCAGATATACCTACATAAAATCGGCATCTTTCAAGATGAATCCATATGTAGATTATGCAATGAGGAGGATCATATCATACTAGAGTGCCAGGCATTCACACACTGGGGCCGGTAAATTCACAAGAGGTCTTTCCAAAAGAAAATCTGGTGAAAAGGCTACTCAGCCTGATAAAGGTAACAAAACTTTTCACCTGAACATAACGATGTAACTTACATAGTACAATAAGTGTTAAGGCTGCAGTATTGAGGCATTTATAAACCTCAATCAATCAAAGGTCTATTCTATGTTTCGACGAACTCACATTTTCAAAATTCGATTTAGTTTTTTCTAAAAAAAAGAACTAAGGCAAATTTCAAAAAAGCGAGTTCGTCGGAACATAGATTTTGCATCCGCACAGTGGCGCCGCTCTCAGATTTCAAAGGAAATAATCATTTATGAATGGAAATAAAATACTTTTACTTATTTAAATGTTTACGAGTGATAGTCGGATGGATGAAGTACGTGTTTTAAGGAATATGTAAACTTTTTTCATTAAAAAATATTAAAAACTGGAAAAAACGCGTCTTTCTCACACTCACAGCAACGGCTATTTTTTGCATCAATAATGTACTTACTCTAGATTTTCATTTTTTTGCAAGAAAATTGGAAAAATGTTCGAAAAACCCACTTTTTAAATTATTAAACATCTTTTTTTTTCCATTAACAATTTTCTATGTATTATAGTCCGAAAAAAGGATTTATCGAGAAAATGAAAAAAAACACTTGCTCGTGCTACACATAACTCTTGAATTTTTCTTTTTATTTTCTATATAATTTTATCAACAAAGCATTGCGGCATATCCTAAACAGCCATTAATTTTTTTCTTTCGAACCGACATTGTACGAAATGGCAGTGGCTATCATCCCGGTACCGTAAAGTTACCGTAAATTTTTTATTGTGTATTCAGAACCAAAAACAAATATAAATTGTGTCTTATTTCTGTAGTTCATTGTGGTTTCTTATTTTAAATGTTCTTCTTTTTGGATATTAAAACCACTTTTTTAACGTAAAAAAGTTTTTAGGACGCCAGAAAACGACGCTAAATAATTTTTTTGATTTTATTGTCAATAAATTTTGTAATATTGTTTTTAAACAGTGCTAGTCAGTTTATGTAGTGAAAATGAGTCGCTTTGGAAGTGATTCTATGACTAATATTGATCTGGCGACTGATACCGTTAAAACCCATACGTCAATATGGAAACAGTTTACAGAATTCTGCAAGGCAAAGAAATACGAGCTTTTGGAAACTACAAGTTTAGAGCAACTAAACCTAATCCTGAAAGATTGGGCGTGGAATATGAAGAAAGAAAACGGTTAAAATTACAGTTGTGAAGACAATGTGGAATACCGTTGCAAAAAAAATGCAAGAGATGTATTTTATGAAGTGGAAAATAATGTTTGATCCATTTAAAGGTATTATCTTCAAGTCTAGTAGGGAAGCTCGTAATGCGAAACGAAGGAATTTGCAGATGTGCGCCAATAAAAGGAAATCGAGCTCTGTTTCATTAAAATTGGAAGAAAACTACGCAATGGTTTTATTATGGGATGAAGAGACTCCGGCGGGACTACAGCGAAAATTTTCCCATATCGCTTCAATAGAACTTGCCTTGAGAGGTGGAGAAGCAGTCAATTGCAGAGTTCATTATTTTAAAGAGGAAGTGGATAATTATTGGATTAAAACAGGCAAATAACATAGTTACATATTTTTTAAAATAACTGATTTTCAAAAATCCTACTTTTTAGGAAGAGTAGAATATAATCCTCTCTTCAATAAAACGGCACAAGGTGGAGAAATAAAAATGGCCGTTGGTAAATGGCTGGTCCTCAACACGAATAACAACGTTTTGTCCAATCCGTCTTTTTAAAATTCTAATGGTTACACGTTCATCTAGAATAACAACTGATAGATTATTCTTAACAGTAAACCCATCATGGAACAAAGAACAATCAAGTGGATGGTACAAAAAGAGTCCAGCGGGAAAAAACGAACTTTCGAAATGGACTAAAAAAGCAGCAGAGAAGGCAGGATTAAATACAAAAGAAATAAAGATAACAAACCACTCTATGCGGTCGACAGCAGTCAGTAACCTGGCTAAAGGAGGGGTGGGTGAACAACAATTAATTAAAATTACTGGCCACAGTTCAGCCAACTCAATTAAACCTTATCTGCAAATGGTTAATGAGCATTATTCCAACATCATAAACACCCTTAGAAGTGACGCCTCAGAACCTCCAGCTAAAAACAGAAAACAGAAGATCATGCAGCCTCCTCGAGTTTTTTACTCTACAGCTGGACCCATCAACAACATTAATGATTTACCTACACTCAACGTTATCAATGAGTTAACAAAGATTTCAAACAATACGCCTACTGTGTACCAAAATTGCAATTTATATTTTAATTGTACCATAAATAATTAAGTTTGTAATATTTTGTGATTAAACAAATTACCTGTTTTTCAGTTTTCATATTAATACCTACATATTATTATGTATGCATATATAATAGGTAGTATGTTTTGTAAGTTATGTGTTTGCAGAATAATCTGTTACTCATGAAATAGTCTTGTTAAATACCATTCGGGCATCTAATTTTTCCTGTGAAAAAAATCGAAAAAACACAATGAACCCTTTTTATACATTTCTAATATGTATTAAGATATACCTTTCAAATCCAATACAGTCCACCATGATCCCAGGAAGTCTCAAGGCAAGGTTTAAAGCGGGCTGCGGACTACGAGCGATAATATAATATATATTATATCTTACATATTACATAAAAATCGCTTTAAACAAAATAACATGTAACACCGCGCATTAATGCTATAATATATATCTATATCCAGGCGATATATTAAGTATCTGCAGAGATATGCTTTTCGAGCGATATTTTAGAGCATATCCCACATCCCACCTTACGTCTAAACCCCCGCGCCAAGAAAATGCAACTTAGTTTCACGCATTTCGGGTAGTAGTAAAATTTTCATCACTTAGATCATCAAAGAGTCTAAATTCACCCCTTTCTTTACGAAATTTAATATGATTGGATATCCAGAATCCAGGCATTTTCTTTTTATTAGCAATAATTAACGCCAAATCATTGTCAAATTTTGTTCTTCATCTTCTGAAGAGCTATCAAGGGTATCAAGTACTATTTCGACGAAGTTTTCCATTTTTAAACGGCACAAACTAACACAACCTATCGCTATGCCTACTGAAATAGTACTAAATATAAAATTTTTATATCCTAATCTGCTGCACGCTTAATACAGATCTGGTCAAATTTTAGCGGAACATAGCATTTTCAATGTATTTTGAACAAGAGCTCACATAGAAGTCGACCAGCGGGATATATAAGTTATCTACGCGACGACGTATCAACTATTCAATTGAACCACTGTTCCCCTTCCTGCCTCGAGCAACTGGCACGTGATACTAGCCACTCAGTCTACTGAAAGTCAACGCCGCAGTAGAATTAGTAGCCGATATCGATTGAAAATAAAATGATCACATTCACAAAGGAAGAAAAGATACAAATTTTAAAGTGGTATTTTGGGGGCCACTCGATTCGAGATACAATAAATTTATTTATTGTTGCATTTGAAAATAGGCCAATTCCGACACAGTCCACCATTTCTCGAATTATTAAAAAGTTCGAGAAATGCGGATGTGTTCAGAACTGCCGGAAGTGTGAAAATTTCGATGAACCACGTGTAAAGCCAATTAATGAAGAGCGTCAAAATAGGGAAATAAGTGTATGTGCCGCTGTTGAAGGAGCCGACAAATTGCAGATCAAATTAATATGAATGACAGAACTGTTAGGCATATTTTGAAAAGGAATGGTTACCATTGTTATAAAGTACAAAAAACTCAGGAAATTTTTCCCCGTGACCACATTAGACGGATGAAATTTTGTCAAGCCATGATGGATAAACAAAATGGCAATGATTTGTTTTTGAAAAACCTCTTATTTACAGACGAGTCATCGTTTTCTTTACATTGGAAACATAATCCATCCATTGTACGATATTGGTCTCGGGAAAATCAGCATCTGAGTATTCCTGTGCGTACTCAATACCCACAAAAACTCAATGTTTGGACAGGAATGTTAGGAGACTATATGATAGGTCCCTTCTTTATCGATGGTAACAAATATTTACAGCTCCTGCAAAATCAAATTATTCCAACACTTCAGCTACTTCCTATTAATTTTGGGGACATTTGGTTTCAAGAGGACGGTTGTTCAAGTCACAATAAACGACTAGTGACACAATTTCTCCTAAATACGTTTCCTGATCGATTGATATCTACTCATGGTACGATCAAGTGGCCTCCCAGATCACCAGATTTATCTCCATCTGATTTCTTTTTTTGGGGATATCTGAAAGAATCCGCTTATCGGCATGAATTTCAGAGAGCTACAAATCTTGATGAATTAAGGGCGAAAATTATCCAATTTTGTGCCAACATTACGCCAAATCTTCTCAGCGATATGAGATTATCGCTGTATCACAGATTTAGCTATTGTTTGACACAACAAGGAGGTTTATTTGAACCTTTAATACATTATATTCGTAGTTTTTTTTTTACATTTTAATGTATTTTTACCCTTGTTTTTTAAATCGTAGAATGTATTTTATTTTCAAAGCCGTTATGGCAAGAAGGAACCACAGCATTTATTTTCAGAAGAGAAATTATTTGTTACATTTATTGCAACAAATAATTTCTCGCATACAATGGAACTTCGGCGTCGCAAAATCTGTTCCTGAAAGCCTCACATACACACCTCCTCTCCTAACATTTTCGTACTGCAGCCGGTCAGTGCTATTAAGGCTCGATGCAGACGGGCGAGTAGATTCGCGACGAGTACGCAGCGTTCTCGCCGCGAGCTCGTCGTCCCACTATGCACAAGGGCGAAGCTTTTCTCGAAGATCGCAACTATGAATCATCAGTATGTTGTCGACTTCAAACATGGATGCATCAAGACGTGTTGCAGTGGCGTACTTTACTTACCATAACTTGTACTATAACTATTAGAAAGAATTTAGGTTAAAAAAACGTTAAATAAAACTTGCATCAGTTATCAGTTTTGTATCCAATTATACAAGACGATCCATTATACAAATAGGATACATAAGATTACCAAATTATACACGTTTTGTATCCAATTATACGATCTGGCAGCCCTGAGTACGAACCACCACTGATTAATTTCTAGATGCGAGCACAAGCGGCCGGCGAGACGTGTGAACTCCCCAATGTCTCTACAGGTACCTCTTAACCGCCGGCGAGGAATTCTCGCCGCGAGATCGCGGCGAAGTAGCAGTCCCTGGCGAGCGTCGGCGGCTAGTAGCGTGCACGCGGCGAGTTCGCTGCGAGCTCTCCTACGTGTGAATCGCACCATTTGTTTCTTTGGTCCGCTACCTCGCGCGAGAAAAGTTCGCGGCGAGCTCGCAGCGAACTTCGCGATAGAACTCGCCCGTCTGCATCGAGCCTAAGCTAACGCAGACAGGCGCTCTGCTAGCAAAGAGTAGGGATACAATAATGTAGAGTGGTTCAATTGAATAGTTGATAGATCCCACTGGTCGACTTCTACGTGAGCTCTTCTTCAAAATACATTGAAAATGCTATGTTCCGGTAAAATTTGACCAGATCTGTATAATATGATATTATATCTCATTATAGAGCTATAATATATATTATATTATCGCTCGTACTCCGCAGCCCGCTTAAGAGTTTGGTAAGAAAGCAGGCTAAAATCTTATCAAATTCCCACAATTTTAAATAAATTTGACTTTCACGTTAACGGCAATATAGCCATACTGAAAAAAACCACAACTCATTCGAACATTTCTAACACACTCAACCATTTTTCTCTGTATTTTTCCAGAACAATTAAATCTCCGGAATGGCGCCACAGGGTATTGGAACTTCAGTGGAAGCGCAACCAGAGTCGAAAACCAACGGTGCTGCCACCGATAACGCACTCCGACGGCATCAAAAAGACATCCGAGTGCTAGACGGGGGTTTCGCGACCCAGCTTAGTTGCCACGTACAGCAACCCATCGATGGGGATATTTTATGGAGCTCCAGGTTCCTGGCTACCGATGAGGAAGCGGTGATTGACACGCATCTCGATTTTCTTAGAGGTAAAAAAAGTTTATTAGGTACCATTTTTTGAAATATCAATTTATTTACCCCATTGGGCGTTTTCACACTTTGCGACACGAAAATGGCAACGATGCAGGAGGGGGTGAATTTACATTGAATAAATGGATTGGCTTCACATGTAAATTTACCCCGACCTGCATCGTTGTCGTGTCGGTGTCGTGTCGCCAAGTGTGAAAACGACGATTATATGTCAATTAAAATGACGCATCACTTACCCCAGGTTTATTGTAAAAATATTTATAGAGGGGGCTGACAAAGAGGGATGAAAGGGAGAAGAAAAGTTTTAGATAATAAAATTTCTTGACTTAATGTCCATCCACACTGTATGTTAAATTCATTGAGACCGTACCTGTACGGTTAAATCAACAACCGATTGAGAACGAAGTATGAAACTTTCCTAATTATTTTGGGATTGAAGCTTGTCGAAATTTTCCGCATAATTTGAATTTTGATCTCGGCAGAGCGGTGTCGATGTCGCGTTTGTTTTAAAAATCTTGCGAAGCCACTTTTGAAGCTTCTGGCCTCGAGTTGATCCGATTAAATCGTCGAATTCACAAATACTTTTAAAATGATCCGGCGTTACTTATTTTAGGGGGATTCTGCTAATTTCGGCTAATCCTAACACAAAGAGGTAATTTTTAATGGAAAATTGAACGGCATTAAAAGAGATTTACGAAAAAAAAAGTATTAATTGGGAAATGGGTAGATTTGATTCCCAAAATCGTTGTTTATTTGAAAAATTCGAAATATGTCATTTCTCTGAGATTTGAAGTGCACAGAGGCGGTTTCATAGGTGATTTTGGGAATTTGCCAATAAAATTATAAACTTCAATATAATATTTTTATATCCCACATAAACTCAACCCTGAAGGCTAAAATTGTATTTATTCCGGTAAAACATCTTATTGGAGCATTTTTAATTCTTTTTTATGATTTTTGAGACCGTTTTTCAAAATTCTAACCCTTCCTGCTCTATTTCTCTTCGAATCCGTCTTGTTGAGAAATCAAGATAACTCCACCGCTGTGGCCAAAAAAGGCAATTAAAATTAATAAAATGTTCAATCAAATAACAAAATAAAATACAGAAACGCGCCGCTGTATCTCGCTTAGCGACGGATTCAGATTGTCCTCAAAAAAGTCATCACGTGATAGAATATTTAATGACGGAATAATTCTTTGTGTCTCGCCGCGGGCAATAAATGATCCGCGCTTCCGACTTCAACAAAGCCGACCAGCAAAAGATATCCTATTTCACATGAAAAGCAAGAAGAGGTTCCGGGTACAAGATAAACGCAGAAATGCTACAAACTATTGCGTCATTGAACAAACAATAAGCACCCTTAATAACGAACCACGCAAAACATTTTCATTTGTCAAAAAAGCCGTTACTAGTTAAATACTCATGTTAGCAAAAAAACCGATATATTCAAACAGCTTGATTTGTACTAATTTATTCTAGAACAAATCAGTTGTAGTTATACCACTCCTGTGAGCAGGTTAGCTTGCTCCCAGTATATCGGTGCATTTCGGCACATTCGAATTTTAAACAAAGTAATCGTACTCTCACCTAAGCAGCATGATGTACCAAGCATGCTGTAATTTATTTCGAGGTCTTCAAGTGTCCATTCAAAGTTTAAATAAAGTAGCAAACCGCTCTCTCACTAAACAGGTGGTAACTTGGTCGTTCGCTAACATGGCCAATTATTTTCGAATTATTAAATAAGTCACTTCGGACTTGTAAAACAAAGTTCTCGTCAATTTAAAAACTTAACAATTTCACTGAGCATTTGCACTGAAATTATGAAAGCTAGTTTGTTAGTCATTGTTAAAAATATTAAAACCTTCGTTATTTGTTGAATAGAAAATTAAAGTTAAGGTGATTTCTTTTATTTCAACTCTTCGTACAACCAGCAACAAACAAGAAATACAGTCCATTTTTGCTGCATTCCTGATATAGTCAGGTTGGATTTGGGAACATTTCGAAAATACAGGGTGTTCACCACAAGTCTGTCTTGTTCGCAAGCACATTCAAAATTTATCGGAAAGACCAATCCGTAGATATCCTACAAGAAATTTAGATACTGTTTATTTAACCAGGTCCGGAGTAGCCATAAACGCACCCCAGCCAGACACCAGACGCCCGCCAGACAGACGACAGATGACAGATGTCAGTTCTAAAAATAGATACGTGTCGTCGGGGCACTTATAATAATTGTAATAATTTTGGGGCACTATAATCGTAATAATTTTGGGACGCTCTTTATATCGACAATTTTTATTAATCGTAAAACAACAAAGTGTTAGTCGTGATAGTTTGCTACGTTTATATTTTTCAAGTTGGAGTTGTTTTGTATATACTCAATAAGGTCGAAAAACATCGGTTGGAAGAATGAGTCATTTTTGTGCCATGTTAAAACAACCGGAAATACCACATCACCCAAACGACCAAGAATCACCCCCAAAATGGGCGAATCGCAGGTTTTCTTGTTTACAGCAAAAAAAATGTTTCACTCTGTAGAGGATGATTTTTGGCCGTTTGGGGGATGGGACTAAGTCGAAAAGAATTTTGAATACCGCCATCGCGTTCAGCATCCTCGAAATCGAGGAGGACGATATATTTTGCCGCTGGTAGACTACTTTTTTCTGTTTGAGGGGTGGGGTCAAGTCGAAAATAATTTTGGATACCGCGATCGTGTTTAGCATCCTCGAAAATGGGGGGTAAGGAATATTTTACTGATGGAAGATGCGGAATGGCCGTTTGGTTGCCCAACCCAAAAGAATTTTAACCACCGCCATCCTCGAAAACGGTGAGGAGAGGTGTTTTGGTTGCTGCTTAAAATATTTGTATATTTTCCGACTCACAGAATGCACCAATAGTGGATCTTATGTTATATGGTTATGATTATGATTAGGGGTTTGGGGTTTACCTTACGCTAAGAGGAGCTGCCTACAAAAGATCTTGGTGTTCAGGGGGAAGAGGGAGGTCATGGGCATCGGTCAGAAGTCTGAGGTTGGGTTGGGGGAGTTTGGCTTTGGGTTTCCTGAAGTGGTCGCCAGGAAGTGAGGAGGGTGTTTCGGGCGTGGGTGTTTGAGCCATTCAGGGTGCGAGAGACGTATTGTTTCCTGAGGAGTTGGATTCGAGAGAGAATTGGGGCGCTGGAGACGTTTATTAACGTAATATGGTAGCACGATTGCATAATAATCAATAAAAATAATAAAAAAAATTTAAAAATAGAAAATTTTAAGAAACCCCGTAACATATATCAGTGCTATGGCCCGGAATATCTTCAGTCAGTCATTCACACGATTATTAAACTCTCTTCGTTCGATGGTAATTTAATTAATCAAATAAGGGAAATTACAATTTGCCTCATCAAAAATTTATATTTTATTGCAATTAAATATACTTTCGCATTGATCAATATTTCATTAACTGTATAAACATTTCCTAATTCAATGTACATATTTGCCTTCGTTAACGAAATCAAATTTATTTAATTAAAAAATAAACTGTGGAGTGCCCGACATTTATAAAGAGTTGATAAACTGGTAATCATTTGGTTAAATAATTATTGTTCGACATTATAATCGATAATTATTAAAATGCCTCGAAATTATCGATATCTACATGGTGTCGCAGTTCGTAGACTTCATTACAATACTTAACGGTAAAAAAATTGTTTCCACCTTATACAAGTTTCATTGATGTTATATGTTTGTTTTTTTCGACATTTAACTTCAGACATTTTGCGTTTGTTTTTCAACGTTTGACATTCAATATTCGACATTAAAGTTTTTGACATTGAACTTGGTTTTTTGACGTTTCACGTTCGCTTTACAATGTTTGACGTTAGATATTTGACAACTAAAGTTCGCTTTTGAAGTTTGACGTACGTTTTTGAAGTTTGACGTACGTTTTTGACGTTTGACGTTCGCTTTTCAAGGTTTGGCGTTAAATATTTGACAACTAAAGTTCGTTTTTGAAGTTTGACGTATGTTTTTGAAGGTTGACCTATGTTTTTGACGTTTGACGTTCGCTTTTCAAGGTTTGGCGTTAAATATTTGACAACTATAGTTCGTTTTTGAAGTTTGACGTATGTTTTTGAATTTTGACGTATGTTTTTGACGTTTGACGTTCGCTTTTCAATGTTTGACGTTAGATATTTGACAATTAAAATTCGTTTTTGAGGTTTTACGTAAGTTTTTGACATTTGACATAAGTTTTGGGCCCTCTGCTTGGGCTCTGCTGTTACCAGATAAACTGTGGAGTGCTCGACATTTATAAAGAGTTGATAGACCGGTAATCATTTGGTTAAATAATTATTGTTCTAATTTATAATCGATAATTATTAAAATACCTCAAAATTATCGATGTATAGATGTTGTCGAAGTTTCTAGACTTCATTACAATAATACCGAAACGGTAAAAAAAACTTTCCACCTCAAGTTAAATGCGAATATAATATTTCGTTTTTATATTTTAAAAACTTTTCCTAGAACACTACAAAACTGTACCCACAATCTCTTTTATCTGCAAAAACAATTTAAAATTTGCTTTAACTTACGAGCATATTTTGAGTGATATTTTTTTTCTCTTGGAATATCTCAAATTCGTTGACACGCAAACGCATCGCAAACAACATAAATGAAAGAATATTTAAATGTTGGTTGCACTCAAAAATCTTTTTCAGAATCGAAAATCCCTTTATCGTCTTACGACGGCTTTGTTGATTGTCAATATTTAACCAAAAATGGATCCCTGTCCTGTTTCGACGCCAGAAAGCGACGGCAGGCGCAAAAAGAAAATATGAAAATACGTAGAAACGATAAAAATATGAATAAAAGCTTTTATCTACAGGCCCGGATTCCGAAAAATTTGTGAGTTAGGTCGTTAAAAAACTTAAAATTTTAAAAACAGGCAAATCGTCATTATATCTATGACTGATTGACGCAAATCACTTTAATGCTATTTATAATTTTTGCCGAGTTAATAATTTGCATCATTACCACCAAAAGCGTGCAAAATATTTGGTTTCAACCTAAGAAATTCTCAAACATTTAACGCTAAAAAACTATTTAAAGCTAAAGAGTAAACTGGTTAATATGAATGTTTGTCTACAAGTGATATACCGAATCTTTATCAAACCGGATATTTAATCCCTAATTTAAACTTTAGAAACAAGCAACAAATAGCTCTTGAAACGGCCTCTTAAGGTACACCTTTTCTTTTAAGTAGCCCCATAAAAAGAAGTCTAGATGGGTAATGTCTGGAGACCTTGGAGGCCAAAAAAACTTCATGTACCTCCCGATCACTTTGCCGTTAAAAGTGTGGACGAGAAATTCCCGAATAATTCTAGTGGAGTGTCATGTTGCTCCATCAAGTTGGTACCATATGTTTTCTCGTTCATTTAGTGGTAGTTCATCAAGAAATTCAGACAACTCATTATTTAAAAAATGTATTAATCTTTCTCCATTCATGTTGTTTCGGAAAAAGTAAGGTCCAACAATTCTGTCTTTGTAAATGCCGCACCATACGTTAGTTTTAAATGAATATTGATCTCTGGTTTGGACATTGAAATTGGGATTAACTTTATTCCACCATTGACAGTTTTGAGAGCTTACTGTACCATTCGACGTAAACGTTGCTTCGTCAGAGAAAAGTATTTGTCGGGTCATAAATCTGTTATCTTCCAATTCTTCTTGGATACAAGCACAAACTTCAAACCTTCGTTCAAAATCTCCATCTTGTAAAGAATGAGTAAATTAGGGTTTGTACGGTTTAAATTTATTTGCCTTTAAAATTCTTGCAACTGTACTTCTACTTACATTCCATAAATTGGATTTTTTCCGAAGTGAATCTTTTGGAATTTCCACTGCATCGCTTTATTTTCAGTATCTTCATTGATAACCCATGCCGGATGTGTCTTTCTAAAATTATTTTCAACACTTCCAGAACTCTTAAATGTATTTATTGCGTATTGGACAGTTGTGAACTGTATAGTTTCATCAGGGTGTCTATTATTAAAGATTTTTGCTGCTTCCCTACATGTACACTGTATATATACTTTAATATCACAATTGGTGGAAATTCTATACAGTTAGTAGAAAAATTCAAGTACTTAGGGGTAATATTTGACAAACAAATGAAATGAAAACTATTGCGTTTAAGTTAAATTTATTATTAATATATTAAATATATAACACTATCATTCTACCTCACTTCAATTATTGTTCAACAATACTCTTTTTACTAAATCAAAACAAGTTGAACAGGCTACAAAAATTGTAGAATAGAGCAATACGAATAATATTACCTGGTTCAAAATATACTTCCATTATAGTGACGTCTGTGAGTCGGAAAAAAACATGAAAAATTGACCAAAATTTACCCGGATCGAGAGTATCTCCCCCCCCCCCCCCGTTTTCGAGGATGCTGAATACGATGGCAGTAACAGAATTTCTCTTTTCGCCAGCCAAACCCCCTAAAACGGCCAAAAACTACCCCCTAAAGGGGTTAAACGGGCAGCACATCATTTCCCTGTATAAAAAACGTCTTTCCCCCCGTTTTCGAGGATGCCGAGCATGGGGGAGGTGTTTCGAGGGTGAGTTTAGACCTGTGGAGGGGTAAGTGAGTGTCGGAAGTAATCTTCAACACCGCCACCGTATTGCTGAATCCTCGAAAACGAAATGATGTGCTGCCCGTTTAACCCCTTTAGGGGGTAGTTTTTGGCCCGTTTTAGGGGGTTTGGTTCGTGAAAAGAGAAATATCCTCGAAAACGGGGGGGAGAGTACTCTCGATCCGGTTCCATGTCCTTCCGACTCACAGACGCCACTATTAATTTAATGCTTGAAACTTTGAGGTGGATGCCAATCAGAAATCTCCTACGGAACATGATTTACTTCCGATTTATCTACAGAAGAAGCTTGATTATCACTTTAATGTGCACAATTATCAAACACGGAATAGAAATAACTTTTATATTGAAACTCAACACAGAATTCACTATTTTTTAAAGGTCTAGATCAATATAGCTCTCTTCCAGAGAGAATTAAATCTATAAATTCTGTAACAACATTTAAAATACAAGTCACAGAATATATATAAACTGTTTGTATGCTTTCATTTTGTAAATAAGAAATATATCATCGTAGAAAAAGTATAGTGTGCAACTCGCGCGAAATACGCATTTCCCACTCGTAAAGTATTGAAACAAACTCTTCAATACTTTACTCTTTCGCGCTTGTTGTACAATAATATACTATTATTAACTGATTTCCCGAGTCCGTCCCTGTGTCATACTTTCATTCTCACACGTACACATGGCACCCACTTACCCTACGGAGTTTCTTTTATTCCCATGTTCTTATGACTAAAAGACATATATAAAATGGAAATTAAATTCCAGCGCACTTGTGGAAGTCCTAACCATTTTCACGTGTAACCCTAAACGTTTTCCCGGCTTTTCGCCAGTTTTTCCGCCGTTTTTTCGTTACTTGATACTGCCATGCCGCCCAAGTTACTGCCTCATACCGTTACGATAGAACGTAAATTTTATTGAAAGGTTGAGAGAGCAACATCTCTTAGTCTCTAGGCCAAAACCTTCTCTCCTCAAAGCGGTTTATATATCGTTTATCCAACAACTGTTATAAAAGGTGATACAGTTGCGAACTGATAAAAGTAACTTGTTATATAAAATATACGTCAACCGTTGCGTTTTTACGTTTTGACGTTTTACTTGACATTTCGCGTTTGCTTTTTGACGTGTGACGTTCCATTTCTAACGTTTGACGTTCGATTTTCTATCTCTAAAGTTCACTTATGACGTGTGACGATTGTTTTTCAACATTTAACGTTCGATTTTTAACGTTTGAAGTTTGATTGACATTTAAAGTTCGTTTACGATTTCCTACTTTACTTTTTTACACAAGTTTTGTTGACGTTACATATTCATTTCATTTTTCAACGTTTTACTTTCGAATTTGACGCATGTTTTTGACATTTTGCTTTTTTTTTCGGCGTCTTTGTTCGGTTTTCAACATTTGTGGTTTGATTTTTGAGGATTTTGACATTTCATGAAGACGTCTTTTTTTAAGATTTATTGACATACGTTTATATTTTTTGTTTTTCGACGTTTGACATTTAAAGTTCTTTTTTGACGTTTGACGTACGTTTTGCAAACGTTGACGTTAGATATTTGACATTTAAAGTTCGGTTTTGACGTTTGACGTACAATTTGGCATTGAAGTTGGTTTTTTGACTTTTGACGTTCGCTTTTCAATGTTTGACGTTAGATATTTGACAACTAAGGTTCGGTTTTGACGTATGATGTACGTTTTTAACATTTGACATTAGTTTTGGGCCCTCTACGATGATCTAGAGTTACAAATAAATTTTAACAAGCTTTTTTGTAAGAGTCTGATTTCTATACAAAATTATTATAGACAATATTATGTTATTTAAAATGGTGCAAAGAAACGTTATTTTGAAGACCAATTTTCATCAACATCTTTATAGCATTTTAGGTATTAAATTTAGTATTTTTATAATCCCAAAGCAATCGAATTACATTTTAACTTTTCAAAAGTTGATAACTTTGGTATTATTCGATTAATTTCCAGAGCCCACCAGAACGTTTTTCGCTTGGTACAAAGTTTAAAGAATAGTTTGTTGATGTTGAATTTAGTCCTAAATAATTATGAGAACTACAGCGTTGCCATTTATATTTATCCGTAACTTTGGCGAATTACGTTATTGAGTTCTATTTTAAATGATATTTATTAACTTACAAAAATGTATTAGTAGGGTTTATAATAAATTTTTATTAAATGAGATTTAATATTTTGGCTAGGGCAAATCATAATATAATTTTTATTAAAACCGATAGAAGTTTTGGACACGAATTAGGCCGTTGGCATATAGACTATTTTTTCTGTAAAAGTGCCGGGATTACTTTGTTTTATTATCAAGAGTATCAGATGTTGATTAAATGGTACAAGTGCATTAGAATATTTAAGACTTATCCTTCAAAGGACATTTAATTTTATTACTATTGGGTATTTTAGCAAATTTACATCGCAGAATTATTTCTATAAAGCCCAATCAAAATTTACAAATTTATTATTAGCCCAGTTGCCAGAGCAGACCAAAAGCTCTCATATAATGTGATATCGCTGAAACTAGGCTCTTAGGTACTTGAAAGGGTGTAGAAAACGATAAAAAAATCTTTGCTGCTATAAAGTTCACAATTTCAAAAACATAATCGAAAATTTGGTATTTGCGTTATATCTAGAAAAATAAAAAAAAAACGAAAAACTAATAACACCACGTGAAAGAGCGGAAAATTTTACTGAAATTTGTATTGATTCCAAGACCAATTTTCATCAACATCTTTATAGCATTTTAGGTATTAAATTTAGTATTTTTATAATCCCAAAGCAATCGAATTACATTTTAACTTTTCAAAAGTTGATAACTTTGGTATTATTCGATTAATTTCCAGAGCCCACCAGAACGTTTTTCGCTTGGTACAAAGTTTAAAGAATAGTTTGTTGATGTTGAATTTAGTCCTAAATAATTATGAGAACTACAGCGTTGCCATTTATATTTATCCGTAACTTTGGCGAATTACGTTATTGAGTTCTATTTTAAATGATATTTATTAACTTACAAAAATGTATTAGTAGGGTTTATAATAAATTTTTATTAAATGAGATTTAATATTTTGGCTAGGGCAAATCATAATATAATTTTTATTAAAACCGATAGAAGTTTTGGACACGAATTAGGCCGTTGGCATATAGACTATTTTTTCTGTAAAAGTGCCGGGATTACTTTGTTTTATTATCAAGAGTATCAGATGTTGATTAAATGGTACAAGTGCATTAGAATATTTAAGACTTATCCTTCAAAGGACATTTAATTTTATTACTATTGGGTATTTTAGCAAATTTACATCGCAGAATTATTTCTATAAAGCCCAATCAAAATTTACAAATTTATTATTAGCCCAGTTGCCAGAGCAGACCAAAAGCTCTCATATAATGTGATATCGCTGAAACTAGGCTCTTAGGTACTTGAAAGGGTGTAGAAAACGATAAAAAAATCTTTGCTGCTATAAAGTTCACAATTTCAAAAACATAATCGAAAATTTGGTATTTGCGTTATATCTAGAAAAATAAAAAAAAAACGAAAAACTAATAACACCACGTGAAAGAGCGGAAAATTTTACTGAAATTTGTATTGATTGATTAAGACGATGTACCTGACTGAGCTTTTTAAAAGCCTCAATACTGCAGCCTTAAGACTTTTGTCAGTTACATCGTTATGTTCAGGTGAAGAGGTTTGTTACCTTTATCAGGCTGAGTAGCCTTTTCACCAGATTTTCTTTTGGAAAGTCCTCCTGTAGGTTTACCGGCCCCAGTAGGTTATACCTCCAGTGCGTGAATGCCAGGCACTCTAGTATGATATGTGAGGCTGTTTCCTCCTCCTCATTGCATAGTCTACATATGGGTTCATCTTGAAAGACGCCCATTTTATGTAGGTGTTCCCTAAGGTGACAATGTCCGGTTATTAGTCCCGTGACATGCCTTATTTGATTTCTGCTTAGATTCAGAATATCACCTGTCAGTACTTTTGATGGCGCTTTAACCATTCGTTTACTGTTTTGTTGGCCCGGCACGAGATCCCAGCGTGACCGGTGTTCTTTTAACATCCACCTAGTCAGCGAGAGTCGTACCGAGGATTTGGGAATGCCAAACGCCGGTTCAGGACCAGTAAAGACGGTCGCTGAGGCTTTCCTTGCCAGGGCGTCTGCTTCCTCGTTGCCTTTTATCCCTTTATGCCCTGGGACCCATCTAAGTGTTACCTTATTTTGGTTGGCCAGAACGAGCAGGGTTTGTAGGCAGTTCCAGACCAATTTTGATCTGATTTTGTTACATGATAGGGCCTGTAAGGCAGCTTGACTGTCAGAGTAAATGAGGATTCTTTTCCCTCTATGCCCCCTGTCAATATTCTCCCTCAAACAAAGCTCTATAGCATGTACTTCTGCTTGAAATACTGATGCGTAATTCCCCAGTGGTGCGTATAGGTTGCATCTGGGTGTTTCACCATATATTCCAGCTCCAGTTCCACTTGCGGTTTTTGACCCATCAGTATACCAAACTAATGTTCCTTCCCGAAAGTTGTTTGTTTCTTCACCTTCCCAACTCAGCTGAACGCTGAAGGGCTTTGTGAAGTTGTTTTTTGGTGCCATTTCGTCACTTCTCATCTCCATCAACGAGTTTGTGATGATTTTTGTGATTCTACTGTGTCCTTGTTCATAAGGATCCCAGTAGCCATTGCATTCCAAACTTATATTAAAACTTATTTAAAATTGCTATAAAAAATTATTAAAAATATGAAAGAGAATGTGAAAATTACGCGCGTCAAGCCGCTGAATACAAATATTAAAAGTATCTTTGCCTAAAATGTACGCAAAAAAATAAAATAAAAAGCATTTTGAAGAGGTGAGTCTGTCTTTGAAAATGCATGATAGCACAGTTTTTGTGGCAAAGGATTGTTCAAAGCAGAAAAAAGTAAATATCCTTCTTATCTGAATTTTCACTAGATTTTAGTATGACCATCCCGAAAAACCTCGAATATTTAATAATTAATATAGACACAAAATCGTCAATTTCTGTTTTTTTTTTCAAATGTCTCTGAAACCGGACCTGATATTTTAATTTTGTAAAACCCAATTTCGTCTTGAAAATACACATATTTTTTCCTATTTAATCAACTTTGTATCTATAACGGTTTGCGAAATCCCAATAGTGTTCAATTAAATTTGCGCCATCCTGTATAACGTAAAAACTAAATTTTCGAAATTGTGAACTTATCATACACTTTAAAGCTGCAAAGATTTTATCATTTTCTACACCCTCTAAAGTACGTAAGTGCCAAGTTTCAGCGATATAACAATTTTTATGCGAGGTCAAAGTCTCTGACAACTGAGCTACTGGGCTATATACAGTATACGAATTATGTCTTGCAAGTCTACCATTTTTGGGATAAAAAAGTAACGGCTTTATAATTCGTGTCAAAAAACCGCATTCCTAGTTTAGTGCGAGCCGCAATAATTCGCAACATAACCCGAAAAATCGTCAGCTGGTATCCATGAAATAATAAATCCTTTAAATATGTAAATAGACCGGAGGCCGATGACTGGCTGTATGAAAAAAAATATATAGGTGGCTGCGGGACCGACAGAGCGTTGGATTTGCACTGCGACAAGTTTCAAATATGCAAAAGTGGATTATAGTGAGTGCAATTTGTGATTCTGTAATTTCATCAGCGTGTTGACGAAAATTATTTATATTATGGTGATTGTACACAAAAATGGTTATCGAGATGCGGCGGCTAGAACACATTCATTATGAGAATAATAGCATTATTTTGTGATTCCGAAAAAATGGGAAAAACAGGAAAACCTAATAGTTACAAGTTCTTTGATTATATTTTGACTCTTTAATACTGTTTGTAAGGTAAATAGGAATATTTTACTTCGACCTGAGCTATTGGCATGAACACAACTTTATGCGACACTAGCGGTATTAATATGAACTGCCCGAAACGCGTAACGTTTGTTTGTTTATCCAACACATGACAGTTATGACTGTCATTATTAATGTCATTTTATAACTCACGTTCATATTTAAAGTAGTAATCTATTTATTTATTACTATTACAAGCAGAATTCACATTGATATTGAAATTAAAGGAAAACGCTAACGGTTTATTCGAATTTGAAGTCATTGTAAAATTCGTTGGTTCATTGGAACCAGACGCTCCCATATCGGTACAGCTGCTGATAGTGCTGGAAGACGCCGATGCATTAGAACCTTGTAATTTTTCTGCAATTTGTATTTTGTTGTGCACCGATTCTTCTAGGTATCCTTCTGCTACGGTCGAGGACTTCCATCCTCCGTGATGCTTCAAAGTAGTCATGTTAGCTGCATTGGCCAAAAGAGTCGCCGAAGACCTTCTCAGGTAGTGACCGATGTAGAGCGGCTAGAACTATTATTTTTTGGATGTGCTGCCATCTATGATTAGAAGAGAGTATTGACAGGCAGAAACCGGTCTTAGGATGTCGAATCTGATAAATTAAATTCCTTACTCGTTTTCTATTATTTTTTGGTCTCAAAGACATGTACACAAATTGATCGGGTTGACCGGAAATCCTTCTTCAAGTATTGTGAAACTTCTCGATTTCTTGGTTTTGTGTCTGGCAAAACTACATGAAAATATTTCCATTTGTCTTGAATGTTTTCTATTTTCAAATTGACCAATTCATCGCATCTACAAGCACCGCTAATCCCCATTATTAAAGCCACTTTCATCAACAGGTACTCGTTGTCGGGAGCTTCGTTCAAAAACTTCTCTATTTCAGGTTGTTCTAATGTCTTGGACTTCTTTGGTTTATATCCTTGTGATTTGCTTTTCAAAAAGCTCGTTAGTTTGCCATATTTTGAAATGTCGATTTTTTTATAAAGGTGAATAGTCGAGCGAAGCATCGAGTGTTTGGTCCATAGCGACGATGGGGCTAATTTTTTTTGCAAATGTAAAAAATAAGCCAATAGAACATTTTCATCGATACCTTTTATCTTCCGTGAATTTATCCAAGACCCAAACATTTTGAAGCATCTCGGGACTTTTCTGGCAAAATCTGCATCGTTGCTTCATTCACTTCCGCAAGGATATCCTCAGGAACGTAATTTTCATCGGTTTCCTCCATTTTCTATACTTTTTTTTCTTCAAAAAAGCTTCTCTTTTCTGAAAGGAAAACTGACAAGTGTCAAAATTTATTTAGGCATTTGCTAACAATGCATTATGCCCGTGGCAACCAAACAAACAACCTACTTTGACCAAAATGTAAAAAAGTCACTGTCAAGTCATTCTGACATTTATAGAGTACTGAGACGCAAGTAGCTTTGATTTGATCACAAATGTTATTAATTATTATCTCATAAAAAACGATTTCTTCCACTTGTTGGATAAAACATTGTATGCCACTTGAGAATTTTCTCGCGTGACTTATTTTCAACATAACACACTAGTACCATAAATAACTGTTATTCTACAAACAGTAATTCATACACAATTCATATTATTCAATAGTAACCTAATGAAAAAATGAAATAGTAAAGAATAAAGAATTCTAGCGAACTGCGGCTGGCCATAGATGTATGTGTCCGTTATGTAATCATAAACCTGTTGTTGTGTGTCGCCATCTAAGAACGCAGCGCGGAGCCTCATGGCGTAGCGCCCTTGATGCATCATTGGGTCTGTGGGTTATACGGGTTGCCGAATAGGCAGGGGTCGTACGAACAGCGTAATGGGTGTTGCCAATTAGGCAGGTTCATTTAACAGTACTGCTTAGAGTACCAGATTGAATTGTGGAATTTACAGGAATTCTGTTAAAATCAACGTTCTACGATCGTAGAGATGACAGGAATATATTCCTGTTAAATTAAAGGTACCTACCTTATTACTGCTATACTTACCGTTTTTCCTGTTCATACGACTGGAGTCATTTTAACTGGAATCGGCCTGTTAGATTGCATGTACAGATTGTTCTCAGAACGGTTTTTTCTTGTTATAATAACAATAGTTGCGTTAAACAACAGGAATTCATTTAACCGGAAATTCTCGGGATTCGTTATTTTTTTTTCAGTGTAGTCTTTTGTCTCATGTTCGGTTTTCCGCACCAACTAGACTTACTAGAAACAGGGTTACTTTTTTCAACTTTCTGCAACACTAATTATCGTATTAATTCCTTTATTCTCAGGTCTACAAAATTGGCCAATCGACAAAATCTTGACTTTTTACATCTTCTTCTGAGTTTCGCAGGCAGCTCCAACTTTGTAATTTAATTTTTTTTTTAATTTTAATGTATTTCTTTGATACTTTTTATTTGTATATTTTTTATCTCAGACCTTTATTTTCAATTGCGTTTTATTTTATTTTACTTTATTGTAACTATATTCGTAATTTTAATGGACGTCAGCCCGTAAATAAATAAATAACCTCGACTCGAAATAACAATTTTAAAAATTATTTCATGCAAAAAAAATCCTTTGTAAGCCCAGGAATAATCGTTACATGTCGCGGACACATATTTAACTTAACTTGATATAAATCAGAGTGGGTCAAGAGAGAGCCAGATTATGACTTTCCTTAAACAAAATTCACGTATCCCCTGCTCATTAAACAGTTACTTTATAAAACTTTTTTTTTCCAGCGAGTTCTGACGTCATAATCACAAACACTTATCAAGCAGATGTGAATCTATTTGCTGACCACCTAAATATGACCAAGGAAGAAGGCTATAACCTCATCAAAAAAGCTGTAGAACTAGCAAAAAAAGCTGTAGGAAGATATTTAGAGGAATTTCCAGAAGCACGTAAGGAAAAAATTAAGAAAACAATTTCAAATATTCCTCAAATATTCTCTTGTCAAATTAATATGGATGTTATATATATTTTTTTAATGTATATTTGTTTTTGGGATAATCATCCCCTTTCCGCTTCGAAATTTAGAAGTTTTCTAGCTATAGACCAGGGCCAAACCTATTTTATATACTCGAATTCATGGAAATTTTTGTCTGGCTATTATTTTTTATACTAACCTCATTAATCATTCAACGGTAACTAAAAGTAAACAGTAGATAAATGGCGGCAGTTGGGCAATTGTTTATGCTGTGTCACTCAACACGTGACAGGGTACGTGTTCCAAGGCCATCATAGCTGAAAGCTTGATAAAGCATGGAAAAGCTTGATAAAGCATGGAAAGGATTGATAATGATTAGGAATGATTGATCAAGTTTGAGAAAGCTTGATAAAGATTGGAAAAGCTTGATAAAGCATGGAAAAGCTTGATAAAGTTTGGGAAAGCTTGATAATCATCGAAAAACTTGATATAGATTGGGAAAGCTTGATAAAGATTGGGAAAGCTTTATAAAGATTGGGAAATCTTAATAAAGCTTGATAAAGCTTAGAAAAGCTTGATCAATCTTGATAAAGCATGTAAAAACTTAATAAAGCTTGGAAAAGCTTGAAAACTAAGCCAAGCCCGTATCCCCAAAAATCAAGCCAAGCCAAGCTTTCCGTTTTAAAAAGCTTCAAGCCTCAAAACGTATATTTAGCTACCCCACCCCCCTTCCGGAACTTTTACGGCGTCGTCTTGATTTTTCTTAATTTGCTTATAATTTACCCAAAATTTTCTGACCATCCACATATTGCTAAGAATTTTTGTGTTTAAAAAATAATTGGCCCTTGTATGCTACTGTAGAAAATAATGAATAATTTTGAATAATTTTCAGGAAAACCCCTAATAGCAGGATCCGTAGGTCCTTACGGAGCTTCCTTACATGACGGATCAGAATACTCAGGTTCCTATATAAAGACTGTCCCTGTAGAAACAATGAAAGAGTGGCATCTGCCAAGAATAAGGGCGCTTGTGGAAGGCGGCTGTGAACTCCTCGCCATAGAAACGATCCCTAGCGGGGTGGAGGCGGAGTTGTTAGTGAATTTACTTAAAGAAGAATTTCCAGGGATCAAAGCATGGGTTTCTCTAAGTGTTGGGGTAAGTTATTATTTAAAGACGATTTAATTTGGCACGTTTTTGATAAAACTATCCAACCATTACTTGGGGTATCGTGGGTGTGATACCCCGTTTTGTCTTGGTTAATGGAAATTCCTTTGCATCGAGTGTCAAATATTTTCTCTTACCTGGTTTGACATACCACTTTAATAATACAAATTCATATTGATATTCAATGCTGTTTAGAAGTTACTATTCCCACTCATTTAATGAATTATAGTGCAGATATTTTAGTAGAATCCATGTTTTTTCTTGAACTCCAACAAATCAATACTGTCCCTAATTCCCAAGGTAAAATTCTAGACTTGATATTTAGTCGCGATATACTTGAAGTGAATTCTTCTGAATGTTTTAATCCTTTGGTTCCTCTTGATTCTCGCTATCATCCAGCTTTGGAAATATCTCTTAGCTTAATCCGCAGAAGTCCTCTAAAAAGTGTAACTGACATAAAAGTTTATCAATTCTCCAAGGCCAAATGTAATAAATTAAACGCATTTTATGAGCAAATTAACTGGTCCTTTTTAAACGACCGTGTTGAATTATACGAAATTATTTTTATAATTGTCTTTTTAAAAGTATAGATTTCTAGTGCTAGAAAAATATTAACAAATGAGAAATTCTCTAAATGGTTTGATTTTTGCCTCTTCGAAAGTTGATTAGCCAAAAAAATCAACTGTTTAAGAAATAAAAAAAAACTGGTCTTACTAAAGATTACGCCACTTATGCTGACATTCGCAAAGAGGTTAAGTATCGTATTCACATTTGCTACCTCACTTTTGTTACTAATACGGAGCAACTGATTCTGGAGAATATAAAATACTTATTTTTGGTATTTTATTAAAAACCTCAGAAGAGAGAAACATTTGCCAAGTATTATGAAATTTGGAAATCTATCTATCATCTGTGATGGGGGTGTCGATACACTGCGACCTATAAGATCCATTGTGCCCCCTACTGCTTCCCAATCGTTAAGGATGTCTCAACGATTAGAGCAGTTCCTCCAGTCCTATTGCTTTCAAAAAGTTCAGGATGTCGGTAGGCTTCAGGTTAGGTAGATCTCCCTCTTCTATTTGATATTCTCCAAGGTATCGTATCCTTGGATTTTTGAGGGTAATGCATTCTGAGAGAATGTGGATAGAGGTTTCCTCCTCTTCCTCGCAGAATCTGCATTCTTCTTTGTCTACTAATCCGAGTTTCTTTAGGTGGTCTCTCAGCCGGCAGTGCCCTGTTAGGATACCCGTTAGTATTCTGAGCTTATTTTTACTTTTACTGATGCAGTCGTCAGATCTCTTCTGGTTATAGTTTCCCAGTAGTGTCTTGGCCTGCCTCATTCCTTGTAGTCCTATCCAGTATTGGGATCTTTTGTTATTTACTTCTTTTCCAAGTTCATCAAGTATTGTACTGGTGCATATTCCGCAGAAGGGTTCAGGTCTCAGAAATGGTGTTTCAGCCCCTTTTTCCGCGAGTACGTCTGCTATTTCATTACCCCCCACTCGAGTGTGTCCCGGAACCCATAGGGGGGTAACAGTGTTGTTCTTGCCTAGTTCGTTTAGATTCTCTAGGCACTCCCAAACCATCTTGGAGTTGATTACGTGGGAGTTCAAGGTATTAATGGCTGCTTGGCTGTCTGACATGATGATGATCTCTTGTCTGCAAAAATTTCATTCTATGTTGAACTGGACACATTTTTCGATGGCGTATATTTCAGCTTGGAAAATGCTCGGAGATTCGCCTAAACTTTCGGAATATTTGGTTCCAGGCCCATATACTCCTATTCCTGTTCCTTCTGTTGTTCTAAAACCATTTAATGGCACTTCTCTTGGGTTTTGGGATGGTATCTTTGTCCCATTCGCTTTTGTTACTTAGCTTTGTGTTGAGTTCTTTCACAAAGCTAAACTTCTTTGTCATCTCATCTTGGAGCATGTCCTCTTTCTCGACTTAACCGTTTGTACTAAGAGTTGGTGGGTTCAAAGAGATCTTCAGAATTTCTTTAGAGATAGAAATTCGAGCTAGCCTGCTTCTTACTGAAGAGGAACAATAATTCCGAAACCGGTCTAAGAATGGCAAGCTCCTTTAATAATAAAATCAAAGTTTTTGGTTTAAAGCCCCGACTTGGTCGGGCGCCAAGCCACGTCTGGACTTTCGTAATTCAATACCTGGGGGGGCATATAGCCCAAAAAGTAGTTGTTGAAGTCCAGACGCTGGTGCAGTGTAGGACATTTAATGTCTTTGTTCATGGGAACAAGTGTGATTTAGTTCACAACCTCAGGTAGTACATATAGAAGCCAGCCTGCACACACTCGCAATCTACTACGCACTGAATAATCTTCAGTTAACCGCTTCAAAGTAAAATACTGCTAAAATAATTCAACCATGTCATTTAACCAACATAAAATTTGACTGCCACGATGCCAAATCAACTTACAGATGAAATAGATTAAATTTCTCGTATAACAAGACCCATTTTTTTGCAGCAAGACGGAAAAACCACAGCATACGGAGAAAACTTCCAAAAAGTGGCCAGGAAATGTTACGACTCAAATCCCGAACAAGTGGTAGCGATTGGATGTAATTGTACAGCTCCTAGTTTAATAGAAACACTTATCACTGGTATAAACGATGACAGAAAAGACAATCCTCGTCCTCTAATAGTGTATCCTAATAGCGGGGAGAATTACGACGTAGACTTAGGGTAAGTTTACCATAAATGAAATTCATAAAAAGTTGCATCCCCGAGTTATTTTGTTTATTTAAATTATTACGTTGGTTTTCATTTTAACTCCAATGTAGCTATAGAAACAACGATAGAGTCTAGCCCTCAACTCTGAACGAATGATGGGTATGTTCATTAAATTTTTTGAAATTTATTTAATCTAAAATTCATTAAGTATACCCTCTGATCGTGCGCTCAAGTAAATAATTGAAATTCCTACTCGGACGCTTTTAAAACACGGGATTAAATTTCTGAAAATACCTTTCTTACCTTCGAAACCATATTTCGAAGGCATTTTAGACAATGTTTTTAAATATTTGATGGACAAAGCATGTGATTGACAAAAATTAAAACGTTTAATTAAAGTGTTGGTTTCAGGTGGATCAATCGGGAAAAATGTGAACCGGTAGAGACTTTTATCCACAAATGGTTAGACCTGGGAGTGACTTGGGTAGGTGGATGTTGTAGAACATACGCCATAGATATCAGCAGGATAAGAAAACAAGTGGAGTTGTGGAAGCAAAACCATTAAAAAATTTAAAAAATATAAAAGTTCATATTTTTAATAGGTAATTAATATTACTGACTTTTTACCAGAAACTTTAAAAAAAATAATTACCTTTTAAACAAATATGAACGAATACAAATTATACACTGAAACAAATTGATTATTTTTTAAATCGGTTTTAAAAAATACAGAAAGACTTTGTTTTTAAATTTTATCCTAATGTACATTATTTTGGTATTTTTTATATGTATATTGCTATTTATATAAAATAAAAACAGCATTATGTGTATTTTTGAGAAAGATCTCAACAATGTACCAGATTTACAAATAAAAAAATTATATATCTAATTGTGTTTTAATTCGAAAGTCTGTTTAAAATATTACTCAAAAAAAGTCCACAATTCTCAACTGCAAATCGACAATTTAAAAGAATTAAATAAAATATGAACTTAAGAAAATTATGTAGTCTTCAGTACGTCATAATGCCATTGTGCCCCCCCTCCAATTGATGTTGAAAAATGACAGATGTCAGGCTCATGTTCGTATTTCCAATTGATTGTTGGCAACCCTGATGACATATGTCTGATATTTTTAGATGTGCTGCCATCTATAATTAGAAGAGAGTATTGACAATTATTAAAAGCAAAAAATTCCCGGTGTATTGGGGTTGCATACACAATTTGCATTGTGTGTTGCAAAGCTTTTATTTGACTGATTCTAGTCAAAATGTCACTCTCTTCTTTCGTATCCCTTTGAGAGATTAATACAAAGTTAGAAAACGAGTAAGGAATTTAATTTATCAGATTCGACATCCTAAGACCGGTTTCTGCCTTTCGGCTTCGTCAGTTAGGCTTTTCGAATCCAATAAATAAAATTCCAAACTCGTATATAGCTACTGACTTGTACGAGTTTGGAATTTTATTTATTGGATTCGAAAAGCCTAACTGACGAAGCCGAAAGGCAGAAACCGGTCTTAGGATGTCGAATCTGATAAATTAAATTCCTTACTCGTTTTCTAAATATGTCTGATATATTGTTGACAGGTGACAGTTGGAAAGGAAGCGGGACCTAAAGTGGTCTTCCATGGTAAAGCCATTTCTACTATCGAATAACATTTTTGTTTGTGATAATTTCAATTAGGGTTCCAGAAAAAGGATAAAAACAACCATTTAAGTCAATCGTTTTAAAAAAAAATCACATATTCCAGGGGTGGTGGTATCTTACGGCAAAAAATGTAAATGCTTCTTCTTTTAAATGTTTTTAATATTCTTTCTGGTAGTATGTATTTCATTATTGATGTAGTGGGCTAAAATAAAATGTTTATGTTTGTACATATAGTTTTTTGCAAACAAAAATGGAAAAATCCACTAATTATATTATTGAACGTTTTGAATTTTTAAATTCTCAATTTACCATTAATTTTCACCAAAAAAAAACGATTTTGTATCAATTTTAGAATTTAACAGAATTTTCCAGTCATTTTCACAGTTTGTTAAATTTTCCCATACTTTCAGCCCTTTTTCCTACTAACAATTTTTTTTTGTAAATTTAGATTAAGCCACTTGATTTTTCAGCCTTTCCCGTGAATTTTCAATCTCGTAGGTACCATTTTTTATTTTTATTACAACGATCATTTTTTTAAATTGATTATTTTTTTCATCTGTCAATACAGTCAGATTTTGTGGTTTCAGCCAATAACAGCTCAGGATCCTAACCAATCATTGTGTTTTATACTGATAAAACCGCTTCTTCGTATTTGTTTCTTGATTAAACTGTGTTTACCTTTTTTGAAATGTCAAATGTAAACATTTAACAATTTTTATTATACTAAAATGTATTGCAAATCTATGTTAATAACCAAATTTCAAAATGTATTTGTAAACTAACCTGTTTTTATTAGTTGATTTCAAAATGCCTTTAACATTTTTACATAACATAACACTAAACTTAAAATTAATTAAATTAAGAAAGACTTCATTTCATTCTTCTTCGCTTTTATTAACGGCGCCGTTTCGCGGGGTAGCCAGTCAAAAAATCGCCTTGGTGGCCCTGTATGTAAAACTATAACAGCTCAGGTTTCAATTTAAATTGGTAAAGAAAATTTTCAATATTTGTGTGTAAAGTGTCTTTTGCATAAATGACTATGTTCTCTGTTTTTAATACAAAATGATTCAAAAAATAATCCTTTCAAATACGACTCGTCCTCTGAAATTTTATAGATTAAATTTTTGATCTTCATACTCAAACGCCTTTATTTTAGGCAAAACCACTCAAACAAACTGATTTAAGATAAAATCACTCGTCCTGCGGACTCGTGATTTTATCAATCAGTTTGTTTTCGTGGTTTTTCCAAATAAAGCCGTTTTCGTGAAAACCAAAAATTTAATCGATAAAATTTGGAGGACTCGTGGTATTACCTTTGACAATTTCGTCCAAAAAAAATATTTTTGCATAAAGTTTATGATTTCACAGAATTTTCCAGTCATTTTCACAGTTTGTTACATTTTCCTATACTTTCACCCTCTTTTTTCTACTAACAATTTTTTTTTGTAAATTTAGATGAATTTTTAGCCAAAATTACCCATTCATGTGAATTTTCAATTTCGTACATTTTTATTACAAAAAAAATGAAAAAATATTCGATAAATCCACAATTGAGATTTTGCGACACTGTGCTAATAGTCTCCGTACTATATCTACAGAGTTTGACATTGTCTGTCACGTCACTACATAAAGATTGTCATTCATATATTACCGTGTTACTTTAAAAGTTGAATAAAGCCATTATTCCGTTTGGTTTTACTTAAATCTGTATCAATTTATTTAACTTTTAATTTTTTTGCCCCGCTTATGACACTGAATGCTTATGTTTCAAAAAAGGACACTTTGCGAACGTTTGTCGTAGCTCTGGCTCCAACTATCGTACTGCTAATGCTATCGCCACAGACGATGAACAAACTCCTCAAGTTACTGACTCTTACTTGTCAACTATAGCCGCTGCTGCTCCTGTAAGTCTAAGAAAAGCAACTATTCCTATCACAATCAATGAATATCGTGCAGATGCACTTCGCGACACTGGTAGCTCAATCAGCTTTATCGATAGAAACCTTGCTCAAACTATCAATCTCAAACAAAAACCTTGTAACCAAGCAATAACTCTAGCATCCCTCAATAATGTCTCTTTTGTCGACGGTCTATGCTATGCAACAATCCAGATTGGTCAACACAAGTATAAATATCAGCCTTTGTTTGCCATCGGGAATATGTGCGCTGATGTCATCATTGGACACGATATTCTTGGGAAGCACTCGTCAATCGAACTTCAATTTGGAGGTGACAAACAACCTTTGAAAATTTGCAATGTTTTAGAACCTACTGTCCCGCCAGCATCGATTTTCACTAATCTTTCACCAGAGATAAAGCCTACTGCTATTCGCTCAAGACGACATTCTCAAGAAGATCAAGAATTCATATCTAATGAAATAAATAATCTACTAAAAGACAAAGTAATTGAACCTAGCACTCACCATGGAGAGCACAAGTACTCGTTGCTGGAGGAGGTCATTACCGTAAGCGTCTTGTCATCGACTACTCACAGACAATTAACAAATTTACAGAACTAGATGCTTACCCCCTCCCAAGCATTGACTCTATCATAACAAAAGTAGCAAAATACAATGTTTACAGCCAAATTGATTTAAAAAGAGCGTACCATCAAGTCCCTATTCTACCAAAAGAAAAAGTGTACACTGCCTTTGAAGCTTGTGGTAACCTCTACCAATTTACGAGGATACCATTTGGTGTAACAAATAGAGTAGCGGCATTCCAAAGAACTCTGCAATACATAATCGACACTGAAAAACTCAAAGGTACTTTCTCATAAATCAGATCATGACAAAAACCTTAGAATGTTTATGAAGGCCGCTGAAAAACACAAACTAATTCTAAACATGAATAAATGCACTTTTGCATCAGAATCTATAAATTTACTTGGCTACACTATCGAACACAACATTATCAAACCAGACAAGTCTAGATTGGAACCACTGACGAATCTTCCAATCCCTACTGATGCTGCTACAATGAAAAGAGCACTCGGACTCTTCGCCAATTATTCCAATTGGGTCAACAACTTCTCTTCAAAAATCAGTCCTTTGATCAAGACTACTTTCCTTCTTAGATGTGCTACCATCTATGGTAAGAAGAGAGTATTGACATTAAATTTTGACTCAATCTAGTCAAGATGTCACTCTCTTCTTTTTTATCCCTTTCAGAGATTAATACAAAGTGAGTAAACCAGTAAGGAATTTTAATTTATTAGATTCGACATCCTAAGACCGGTTTCTCTCTTTCGACTTCATCAGTTAGGCTTTTCGAATCCAATAAATAAAATTCCAAACTCGTACAAGTCAATAGCTATATCCGCTATACGATAACATTTTTAGATGTGCTACCATCTATGGTAAGAAGAGAGTATTGACATTAAATTTTGACTGAATCTAGTCAAGATGTCACTCTCTTCTTTTTTACCCCTTTCAGAGATTAATACAAAGTGAGTAAACCACTAGATTCAGTCAAAATTTAATGTCAATACTCTCTTCTTACCATAGATGGTAGCACATCTAAAAATGTTATCTTATAGCGGATATAGCTATTGACTTGTACGAGTTTGGAATTTTATTTATTGGATTCGAAAAGCCTAACTGATGAAGTCGAAAGACAGAAACCGGTCTTAGGATGTCGAATCTAATAAATTAAAATTCCTTACTGGTTTACTCACTTTGTATTAATCTCTGAAAGGGATAAAAAAGAAGAGAGTGACATCTTGACTAGATTCAGTCAAAATTTAATGTCAATACTCTCTTCTTACCATAGATGGTAGCACATCAAAAAATGTTATCTTATAGCGGATATAGCTTTTGACTTGTACGAGTTTGGAATTTTATTTATTGGATTCGAAAAGCCTAACTGATGAAGTCGAAAGAAAGAAACCGGTCTTAGGATGTCGAATCTAATAAATTAAAATTCCTTACTGGTTTACTTACTTTCCTTCTATCTCAAAAAGATATCAGTGCCTTTCAAAGCCTCAAAACCGACATATCCAAATCGGCACTAACCGGAATCGACGACAAAGAAATATTTTCTGTTGAGACAGATGCTTCCGACTTTGCTATTGCAGCGACGTTATCACAAATGGGTCGCCCTGTCGCGTTTTTCTCGCGATCTCTAAACGATTCTGAGAAAAGACAACCGTCAATCGAGAAGGAAGCGTGTGGTATGGTCGAAGGTTTACGTAAATGGAGACATTTTTTGCTCATCACTGATCAACAATCGGTCGCATTTATGTTCAACCAGACACACTCTAACAAAATCAAAAACGAAAAGATCGAGAGATGGCGATTGGAGCTGTCATGTTTTAAATATGATATCGTCTATAGACCTGGGAAACTGAACGTTGCCGCTGACGCGTTTTCTCGAGTTTGTATGCTAATAGATAGTCCAGTTTCTAATTCAAAATTAGTAGTTATACAGATCCCTACGCCACCCAGGAATCACGCATATGGTTCATTGGATCAGATCGAAGAACGTATTCCGTAGAAGATGTAAAACGAGTAACAGTTGCATGCCCAACATGTACAGAAATAAAACCGCGCTTTATAAAACAACAGAGGCATCTTATCAAAGCACCCTTTGAAAGGTTGAACATTTTTGCATCAATTTTATGATTTGACACACTTTTCAAGTCATTTTCACAGTTTTCTTACATTTACCCATACTTTTATCCTCTTTTTTTACTAACAATTTTTTTTAATAAATTTAGATTAAGCCAATTGATTTTTCAGCCAAAATTAACCTTTATGTAAATTTTCAATTCCGTACTACTTTTTTGTAAGATTTTTCTTTAAGATTTTCATTTTTATTACAAAAAAATTCCTAGCGTATTTTTCCAGTATTTTTCAACCGTTTCCCCATATTTTTTTTACTGATTTCTATATTTACCAACTATAACTTACTTTAATTACTTCAAAATAACGTACCTGGTATAAAAAACAAATAAAAACACGTCCATAATTTGTACGTTTTATTAAAAAATATGTCTTTTTTACTATAAAAACTTTTGTCTGCATTAAAAATATACACCAAAGCAAATGACGCAACAGCATCAAAAGCGCTGGAGATATACACATATACCTATAAAAATAAATATTTCAAATAATTATACAACTATGATATACAGTGCGGAGACTAAATCTTGACCTCCAATTAACTCAGTTAAACAACACTTAATTTCGACACTGTGAAATAAATAAAATAATACAAATTTTCAATAAAAGTAAATCTCAGATATTGCTTTCTATGGCCGGCCATTGAATTTTGTCGAAATCGCTAGAATTGGCGATTAAAAAGTTTTTAAAGATGTTTTGTAACATCGATCTGGCTTCTTTCTCGTCACTAAGTTGGGATGTAAGAGCAGTGACGTTGTACTCTAGGATGCTGATTTTTGATTGGAGTTGTTGTATGGCTTCTGGAACGGCTTTGGCAAGTTCGGATTTGGACGCTTCGCTGACGTTCACTACAAAAATCGTGTTGAAAAAAAAATTACCAGGATTTTTTAATGATGGTAGATAATTCATTCGAGTCATTTATTATTTGGTAAACATTCGATATATACCAATTATATGCGAGAAAAATGTATGCAAAAATTACTTCAAAATCTAAAAGCTTAAAACTGCAATAAACATTATTGTCAACCAAAAAATCAATTGAGTAACCCAAGTGAGGCAGGACAATTAAATACAGAAAAATGAATAAATTGGAAATATTTCTGGAAGCAAAATTTAATAAGCCACAACAGAATTTTCTAAATAAGGTTTTATCTTTTTTCATGATTACATAGGCGACTGCTTTCCCGAAATTATAATTGATATAACGAAATTTCGAAGAAATAAATTAATTACGATTAACATGAAAATAGATTTTTATACTAGGTGAGAAAATCGAGGAAAACTGAATTTTTAAGGATCGTTAAGAAGCACAAAATTTCAAAACCGATTTTACGAAACATGATAATTTTTATGAAGTTATTTGATGAAAAATGATCATTTTGTGGTAAATGAACATTTGTCAGGAAATAAACAATTCTATTATGAACATTTTATGATATGAAGAAAATAAATATTTTGGATACCAAAATATTTTACTGGGAGTAATCAAACTGCACAAATGATGTGAAATAAGTTAAAATCGCAGCTCCCAAGATTTTATGATAAACATTTTATGGAAAATAAACCTTTTATGGAAAGTAAACATTTTATGGAAAGTGAACACTTTATGGAAGTGGACACTTTATGGTAACTGAACATTTTGTGAAAATGAACAATTTATGGAAAATAAACGTTTTATCGAAAATAAACATTTTATGGAAGGTACACACTTATAGAACGTGAACACTTTTTTGGAAACTGAACATTTTGTGAAAATAAACAATTTATAGGAAATTAACATTTTATCGAAAATAAACACTTTATGGAAACTGAACATTTTGTGAAAATGAACAATTTATGGAAACTGAACATTTTGTGAAAATGAGCAATTAATGGAAAATTAACATTTTATGAAAAACTAACATTTTATGGGAACAACAATTTTTGATAATGAACATTTTATCGAAAATAAACACTATATGGAAACTGAACATTTCGTGAAAATGAACAATTTATGGAAAATTAACATTTTAACATTTTATGAAAGATAAAATTTTTATGAAAAATGAACAATTAATGTAAAAATGACCATTTTATGATAAACATTTTATGGAAAGCAAACATTGTATGGAAAGTGGGCACATTGTGGAAAGTGAATACTTTATGGAAATAGAACACTTTGTGAAAATAAACAACCTATTTTATGGAAAATGGATACTTTATGCAAAATGAACATTTTATGAAAGATAAAAATTTTATGAAAAATTAACATTTTGTGGAAAAAACATTTTATCGAAAATAAAGATTTTATGGAAAGTAAACATTTTATGAAAGGTGAACACTGTGGAAAGTGAACACTATGGAAAGTGAACACTTTATGGAAAGAGAACAACACTTTATGGAAACTGAACATTTTATGAAAATTGACAATTTATGGAAAATGAACATTTTATGAAAGATAAAATGTTATGAAAAACGAACAATTTATGGAAAATGAACATTTTATGGAAAATGGACATTTTATGGAAAATAGACATTTTATGGAAAACGAACATTTTATGGATAATGAACATTTTATGGATAATGAACATTTTATGGAAAATTGACATTTTATGGAAAATGAACATTTTATGGGAATCGAACAATTTTTGAAAAATGAAAATTTTATGGAATATAATTATTCTTATGAAAAATTTAAAAACGCATAAAAAAAAATTAAAAATTCGAAATCTATTGCCTATTTATTTTCTTCTTGCATAAAGAACAAGAGACAACGCGACCGTCAAATTACAAAATCCCGTTTGCTATTCACCCCATAGGACAAAAAATTAAATATTTGTGTTATTTGTTTATAATATCAACGTCATGAAGAAATTGCCTTTGTAAAACCCTTAAACACTGACTAAATCAACTGACGAACATATAAATGTACGCGAGAAATAATACAAAGCACAATTAAAAATAATTTTTTATTTCCTTCAATTGTTTAACATATAAAAAATATTAATGAGATCTACTAAAAAAAACCACACGCACACACAAAAATACAATTTATGCAAATTTGCATTTTTCCATATCCACAAAATTGAATAAAGCCATATTAATAAAAGTGCAAATTTCATAATTGTTCTCTCCTAAAGGGTATTTGTTAAAATAACGCGAATCACAGAATATTTCTAGACCGAAAAATTCGAGTTCTCTAGTAATTTAAAAATTGTAATTTAACCTCTCCTCATGTAATCAATATTTCATGCATCTAGTGACAAATTCCAATAATGAGAAATGACAGGAATAACAGATGACAGAAAAAAGTAATTATAATAATTTTAAAAATATGGTAATGGAGAGAAGCAAAAACATTCTATAAACATATAAACAGAGGCAGAAGGAATGAGAGATAAAAATGACAAATCTTAGTTGTTCTACAAATATGTTGGGTTAGAAAGCTTTTTTTGTTGTCAGAACATCACGCTAAACCAGGCCTATGAAAAATAGTTAACATATCAAGCTTACAAGAATGACAGATAGCAAATGTCAAACCTATCATGGGATAAGTTAGATGCGCTACCAGCCTACTTTTTAAACAGTAATTAAATGTCATTAAAATAAAAAGAATCACAAGATGTCAAAATATCAACTATTAAAAAATTTTGGATCTTGTTTTTTTATGTGACATATGTACCAAAAAAAATGAATTTTTCTTGAAGATAGAAATATTTTGTGATAATACATGATACATTATTATTATTGTCGATTATAGCACCAACGTTTACTATCACAGGATTGTTTCGTATACAGGGTGAAATATTTTACTAGTTCACTCTATATAACTGTTTAAGGCATGCCACTAGAAAGGACCAAAAATATTACGCAGACTTAAATCGTTCTAGCAGTTTTGTTGTGTGAAAAAAAACTATTAAATCTGAGAAAAAGTAGTGGATTTATGTGGACCATTTTTTGTCTTATCAAGAAAAAGTTAGTTTAGTTTAAAATATTTTCATTTTTAAATACGTGAGCAACACAGAAAATATCTACAAACTAATTTCAACTTTTCATATTAACAATTTGATTTCATTATTTACAATAGTAGTGGTTAATTAGCGTTACGGAATGTGGCGGAAAGGTGCACTGTAACGTTATAAATAACGTAATGTGGCGGAAAGGTGCACTGTAACGTTATAAATAACGTAACAGCGTTTATTGTTTAAAATAATACGATTTCTTTGTATGTAGTTAGACAACCCACATCGCGCTTAATTGTAGTGTCTATTGCAGCTACAATCTATGCCTGGCATAGGTCTCTGATCGACAGCGTTCGATAAGGATCTTTCCCGATTCTGTCAAAATCTACATTGAATGAAAGTTGATGTAATTAATGTAGTGTGAATTCGTCTGACAAAGGTTAGGTAGTTTAAAAATCTAAATTGCTTCGTAAATGTTTAGTAAAACTATTAAGTAGATTTAATTATTTCTTTTAGTACATACCGGCGTTTTTATTTACATATAGCAGCAACAAAATGGACGACAGATAAAGTCGGACAAACTTAAGAATAGACCGCTAATATGGCTACCAATGCGCAAAAGTCAGTAGCGCAGGCAGAAAGAGTCACACTGCATCAGAAAATACTCTGAACACTGTTTTACCCGCTCTTGTCACTGGGTACTGCCTCGTTGCTAGGTAACGTAAGAAATTTTTGATTTTTACCCTAAATACATATATATTAAAAATAAAAAATACGGTAAAAAAATTTTATTGAGCACTCACCCCCGAAGCAGCTTATATTAAAAAAGAAATTCACCCCTTTAGGGGGTGAGTTTTGGCCGGTAGAGGTGTTAGTGAGGGTCGGAAGTAATCTTCAACACCACCATCGTGCTCAGCATCCTCGAAAACGGGGGGAAAGACGTTTTTTAGAGTGTAATGATGTGCTGCCCGGGTAAACCCTTTAGGGGGTAGTTTTTGGCCGTTTTAGGGGTTGTGCTGGCCTAAAGCGAAATTCTGATACCGCCATCGTGTTCAGCATCCTCGAAAACGGGAGTACCTCTCGATCCGGGTAAAGTTTGGTCATGGTCATGGTTTTTTCCGACTCACAGTCGCCACTATTTTGAGTTCTATTTCCAATAGAGAACATCCCATAGCAAAGCAATGAATGAATATACGGTGAGAACGTTGTGTTGTAAAATAGCGCGCTCACAAGAAATATTTGAATATGACGGAAACTAAAATTGTCGAAACTTTTACACTACTTGCTTGATGCACGTGTTGAAAGATGGAAATACATTTTACCTAATCAGTAACTGACACCGTATTTTATTTCTTTTAATAAAGGAGATGTGAGGGATACATAGTTCCATAATTAATAAAGGAGTCCTAAGGGTTCCATAATTGAGAAGGATTTCTTAAATAATCAAAGGGACCTTGTGGTATTTTGAAGGAGGCGTAGATACATCTTGGAAGAGTCAAAGGAAAATATAGTTTGAACGAGGATTGAACGACAAAGAACCTACAGTATTTAGCAGGAAGCTGAGCTGAATCCTTCCGTCAGCAGTCGACAACGAAAAAGCTAAGTGTCATCCGACAGTATAGTCGAACTCAATCCTTTATGAGAATGAAAAAACAGCAAAGGATTACCGCCAATAGAACAAATACTGATTGATCTGGACATTTTTGAGTATTTTAATGTCGAAAACATCGCACACTGTCCATATACATAAAAATAAAATGATATTTTGTCTATTATGACCTCTGTGCAAAGATCCAATAACCAACTTAGCTGCATATCGTTATAGGGGAGAATGGCGTATAATTATTAATTATGAGTTTAATATGAATTTACATTTTAATTTCTATAACGCATATTAGATTTGAATTACTAATTAAAATTTTGTCTTAAATTAATTTAACTAAACTGTGAGGTTACACTCATAAGAGGCGACAATGGAAGTGTGGTTATAGTTTTTATATTTTCATTGCAGAAACAAAATTCTCAGATGTGCAGACAGGTTACTTTGGCGGCTTGTAGATGTGCCGACAAGTGGCTTTGTCGGTATTAGCGGCATGTAGATGTGCCGACAAGTGTCTTTGTCGTTATTAGCGGCATGTAGATGTGCCGACAAGTGGCTTTGTCGGTATTAACGGCATGTAGATGTGCCGACAAGTGGCTTTGTCGGTATTAGCGACTTGTATAAAGCGGGATGATTTTGTTCTGCAATTAAAGTAGGAAGTAGGAAGTTAGACAAATATTGTCTTCAGTAGTGAGGGCTAGGAAAATATTCATACAGTGATACACTGTGCTTGTGTTCGCACTTGATTTTTGATTTAGTGAATAGTAGGTGGTAGGTGATTTGTGGCGTTAGTTTATTTCACTTAATATTATTCTTGGCTTCCGTGTATATACATGCTTTTTTTTATTTTGAAACATTGTTACAGTGTACTTCTTATTTATTTATTCGGTGTCAATTTCAATATCTTTCGTCCTTGGGAAAATACAGTTTTTTTTAAGTGGATCTAAAGAATCGGAACAATCACTAACTGATATTCCAATGGATTATGTGGTATCAGGTTGTAATCCCAAAGATTCCTGGCATCAAAAAGGGGCCACGAGGTATTGCGCCTTCCGCCCTATTTTTGTGTATTTAACCCCATAGAATTAATTTGGGGACAACTTAAAAAAAGAATAAGGCGTTATAACGTGTTTCCCAAATTTGATGGGTTGATAGCAAATTTGGTAAAAGAAGAAATTAACAAAATTTCAGCTGATGATTGGCAGAAAAAAATCAAACATGTCATAAAAGAAGAAAATTCTTATATAACGAGTCCGACCAAATTTATTATCAATGTTGATGACAGTGATTCCGATGGTGAGGGTTGAGATAGGGTAGGTAAGCTTAATTAATTTATAATATTTATGACTTTATTCACCGTGTTTTTAATTTTAGAATTAAAATTTGAGACAAAATTTTAATTAGCAACGTTTCTGAATCTCACAAGAGATCAGAAAATGAAGCTATAGGCCAGGTGGAGTGGTCAACCTCTATTCAAATCTAATATGCGTTATAGAAATTAAAATGTAAATTCATATTAAAGAAAGTTAATCAATATAGAAATTTTACGCAAATTACCCCTAACGATCTCCAGTAACTTGGTTATTGAATCTTTGCACAGTGGTCCTAATAGACAAAATATCATTTTATTTTTATGTATATGGACAGTGTGCGGTGTTTTCGACATTAAAATACTCAAAAATGTCCAGATCAATCAGTATTTGTTCTATTGGCGGTATCCTTTGCTGTTTTTATAGCGTTTTTTCTTTCTCATAAAGCGGTGGGTTCTACTATAACCATTTTTACCATTATATTCAGAGTTGTCAGTTATATGTCAAATTTGATAATGTCTTTCTTTTCTTTCACATATTTTTTTAAAAGGGTAACTGTTTACTAAATTAGTCATTTTCCTATTTTAAATTCAATTAGTAAAGTATTCATTGTACTCTCAAGTTTTTTTATGTCATTAAATATCACTTTTTCATTATATTTTGAATTTTATTTATCTCTTGCTTTCGGCCAACAAGTTTATGGCACGTATTCGTACTTATAAGTGAGCTAACTACGTGGCGCCCAAATTTAATTGGTTCTTTTTTCTCTAAAAAATCTTTTTAGGTCAAGAGTGTACCATCAACTTATTGGTTAAATTCTAATCGAAACCACGGCCCATACCTTTAATTTTCAGTATCTGATCTAGGTTGGAAGGTTATGTAAAAGTTTGTCTGTTTTATATTTATCTGACGTAACACAACCAGTAGAACAGGCAGGGGTTCGAAAGGGGTACAGCACCGTCTACCACCTCCAGGCAGTAAAAACATTAATAGAAAAAACAACTGAACATACCTCTACACTTAGCATTCGTAGATTTTCGAAAGGCATTTGACTCCATTGAGATATGGACTTTCCTGCAGGCCATGGACGATGCTAGAATTGATTCCCGATATACAAAACTCCTAAAATACATATACGAAAATGCCACTTTTCATGACAAAATAAATGAAAACCTGACAACAGATAAAATAAAAAATAAGAGAGGCGTGCGCCAGGGAGACACTATATCTCCTAAACTGATTACCTTGGCGTTAGAGAACATATTCAAAACCCTGTCTTGGGAGGCTAAAGGTATCAATGTGAACGGAACTCTTCTAAACCACCTAAGATTCGCTGACGATATCGTCCTCATAAGTAGCGACATCCATGAACTCAAGGATATGTTAAGCCAACTGAATGAAGCGTCGCGAAAAGTCGGCCTAAGAATGAACATTTCTAAAACCAAGACACGGAAGATATTGTAACAATAGACGGTACGACTTTGAAAAACGTCGACGAATATGTATACTTCGGGCATACTATCAAAAATGGCAAAGAGATCCAAACTGCCGAAATAAAACGTAGGAAAAGACTTGCAGCTTTTGGCAAGTTGAGCTATATATTAAAAAACAGAGAGATACCAATAAACTTAAAGCGAAAAGTCTTTGATACATGTATACTGCCGGTAGCAACATACGGTTTAGAAACAATGACCATAACAAAAAGAAGTGCGGAACAGTTGAGAGTAATGCCAAGAGCAATGGAGCGCATCAAGCTTGGAATCAGTCTAAGAGATAGGATCAGGAATGAGGAAATCCGACGAAGAACTAAAGTCGTGGATATCATGAAGCGCATCTCGGAAAGCAATGAACCATGACAATTGGACAGCGCGAGTAACACATTGGCGACCAAGACAGACCAAACGTAGCGCAGGCAGACCCCAGAAAAGATGGATCAAACGGATAGCGGGGAAAAGATGGTTCCAAACAGCACAAGACAGAAAGGCATGGAAACTGAAGAAAGAGGCCTATGTTCAGCAGTGAACAAACGACGGCTGAAGAAGAAGAACACAATTCGCGTCTAACGTCATTGTAAACGTAACGTATTTGGCGCCTTTTCATGGTTTATGCTGATGAGCACCTGCACATAATTACCAGCGGCCATCGACCTGAAAATTTCAACACCAGACGCAGTGAACCGCCCGTTACACGAAGTTTACTATTACAGATTTGAAAAATATATATAATTTTATTTTAATCCATTAGTTTGTAAACATTTTCGGTAAGATCGTAATTATTTACTAAAAAATCATTATTAGCCAATTAAAAAATTTTAAAGCCACTTTAAACCTCCACTACTCTAAATGTTGCGTTTTTTTCAACTGGCGCGCCACGAACGAACCGCAACACCATGTAGACGCCCTCTGGTGAGGCCTGTAGGCGTGCGGTTGGACCAGCGGTTGATTTTGATTTGTGATAGCCGACGAAAACGAGGAACGGTTCAGATCGAAGCTAGACCTATGCGAGCGTGCTAATTTGTCAAGTTTATCATGCATTTGTACGTTACCGCCTGTCAATAGTTCCACTGCTCGATTCGAAATCAGCGAAAATCAGCACATAAGATGAAAAAAGAGGATACTGTTAGGGAGCAAAAGAGATATACCCAGTTTTATCGGGTTTTAGAAGAATAACTAAAAACCGGTTGAGATTAGATGTCATGTATCCAAAATTGACAACTTTTTTCTTTAGTCATTCTTATAAAACAATTTAAAAACAAAAAATATTACTCCTATTGTATTTGCATCATAAAAATCGACCTACCTGAGTTAACAGTGCTTCTAGGCTTCATGACAGAGCAGTACGCTTCTATAACGTCTAAAATAAACCCGTCCTCCTTGTAGCTCATCGGCCTCCTGCTATTGTATCTAGCGTACGGACCGTTGGGGGAAGTACCAAGTGCGAGGGAGGGGCGTAGTGGCGGTGTGGGGCGGAGACAGACGGCCGACCAACCGCGAATCGATGCGCCTCCTGCGTTTGTGTTGGTGGGGATGGAAGATGAGAGTGCGGGCGTGGTGGAATGAATGCTGCCTTGGCGCTGGTGATGGTTATTCTGTAGATTGGTCCCGCTTGCTGATATTAGTGGGGTCATCTAGTGGACGAAGTAAATTATGTTCAAAGTAGGGTTACAATAAAAAAATACACAAATGTGAGATATTTCACACTGTTAAACGATCTAAAAAAGCTAGAAAAATACCTTGGATGCAAAAAAATCATGTTTCGAGAAAAACGAGTATTAGTTATAGATAATTTTGTCAAGTTTTAAAACCAACCTCCGAAATACAAGATGAAATAATACACAGGCAAAAAATTCTCTCGCAGTGGCGCCACCTGCTGTGACCTGCTAGAATTTGCTTACAGCGTGCAACTGTTACATGCAGTATTTTCACCTTCGGATAAAGTAGTTAACTGAGGGATAACAGAAAATATCGTACTTTCACCTTCAGATAGCGCTATTTACCGGTTAATGTACCCTTATCCCCAGGATAAGCTATCTGGTGGTTTATTCGGTGGATAGTGATTTTATCTACCAGTTAAAACCCAAGAGCACGCGCACTGAATAAAATTGAGGGGCGAATTGTCAACATAGCATAACCTAACAGATTATTTTTTTGCTTGTGCAAACAACTTGACCTTGAGTGCGAATGATGCGACAATAACAAAGGCGATATCGTATGTTTTTATAAATTCCGGCGAAATTGTATCATCGGATTTGGAATAAATACAGTATCCCTAATAAATTGTAAGTCACTAATACTTTTCGAACTAATGTCTAGCCCCACGTTGGGCGCCAGTGTGACAGTTTAATTGTCAAGTATTAATCAGGGGTGAGGTATAAACAATTAGCCGAATTAGTACTAAGAACTTTAATTCACAATTTGAATAAAACTGGAATGATTAACATCAAATTAATTACGGAAAGTATTGAATTATAAAAACAAATTTAAAGTTTTAGCGTTGAAGTTCAACTCTTAAAACGGAACTGTGTACTGTAAAGAAAAGAATGTCTATGGGGTTGGCGCCGTTGCCGGCTCCCGCATAATATCTATCATCTTGTTACAATTTTATATTTGCATATAAGCACTAGCGCAAATGAAAATGGTATACAAAAACGTTAAAATGATTGTGGTTAAAATGAGTGGGATACAGGCAAGGGCTGAAAAAACACACAAGCATTTGTTAAAGTATTAGCTCATTGCAAAACAACACTGAAACACTTCACCACACATGCCCTTGCCTGTTATCGAAGGCCTAGTATCAATGTAAATCCCCTTAACAACACTTGAGGGAATTTTAGCCTTCAACCACCAATGCGCGTACAGGCCAGACTTGTACATCGGGATATTGTCAGTCTCCTTTTGCTCTACTACATCCGGCGTATCATCCAATAAACACCCAGTAGATTGCGACTTTTGCGGCCCTAAGCTCGCCCTACTGGGAACTAAATATAATTTCGATTGTACCCGCTTTAAACTGTCACGTGATCCGGTTATAACGTTTTCGTTAATGCAATCCTGTCCAGAAGTCCGAGGTGTAGATCCAAATGGTGACGTACACTGACACTCTGACTCAAAATCCCTAGCTACTAGCTCGCTTAATGATATAGCATCTTGTTTATCATTGTACTTATCAAAAAGATTAGCCATGTCTACGCTGCATCGTACTTGGGCAGTGTTATCGGCAGCGTTAGCAGAATCTGGGGAATTTAAAGTACAACTACCAGCCATTCCGGAATCTGATGACCTAGGACTATGACAGTACTCCATGCAGCAGCGGCAAAATGATTGTCGCGATGTACTAGGAAAGTCTTTTAAATCTTTAGGGGTTATCTGTAAGCTAGATCGTCGTCTAGGTTTATCTGAATTAATACTGTGTTTCCGGAATCCTACGTTATCTAAATTTAAACTAACTGTCTGCGATAATACTTTTATATCCTCCTTGTCAAACATACTAGGGGGTCTTAGAATCAAATTATCATCTTCTTCATTATTTTCTGCTTCTTCTTCCTCTTCTTCTTGGTTGAGGAATTCTCCATCAAAATTATACAGTAATTCAGCTAGTACGTTATCGGGTAACGGTAGAGGATTAACAGGCAATTCTAAACTACTGGAATGGGTAGTGGTACTACTAGGAGATACGCTAGGTGATAATCTAGTAGCACAAGTAATATTATTATCACTGTTAGACCACGTAGGTATGTAAATAGTTGTTAAGCTACTTTGGTTGAACTTGTTTCCTACTAACTTTGTTGGACAACTTTGACGTGTAGTGGGAATATAACTGTCAGGTAAAGGTAAGTTTGTTATCTCTAAGCTATCGTTGAGATTACGCAAGTTTTCGCAAGCCATATAAGGTTTAGGTTGTGGTAAATCGGTGCTATCTTGCGATTCTTCTGACCACTGCTTCTTTAGGTGAATACTAGCTTTGGATATCAACAAGCTAGGTACTTGTTTGGATTCTCCATGATCTATAAAGCTTCCACTATTAGATTCTTCCCTCCTTGAACCGTTTTGGGGATTGTAATACCTTATATATCCAAAAGGATTGCTCGAACCGCTAGAATCACTATACGTTTGCGGCTTTTTCTCACTATTATCCGAACTATCACTATCAGAGTCGTCACTATCACAATGTATAACACTGTCCCTACAATGTATATCTTTCGTATAAATACTAATCTCGGTTTTGTGATGCCTAATTTTAACCAAACTTAAATTCATTTTATTTAAATATTCGGAATAAAGTAATTGTTTTAATAATTTCCTAGTGATCACTTTTAGTTTGATGAGTTTTTGGAAATGTTTCGTTAGGGCCGCAAAAGGCGCCGCTGACGGATAGTGATCGGGTGGGTAGGTTACCGGTCTCCTAACGGCTACCGGCGATTTGTAGCTTACGACTGATGTGCGGTTGCAGTAACCACGTTGGTTTATTCGGGGTAACTGAAGAATAAAATTGTTTGTAATGAAAATGAGGTTCTTTTGATTTTACAAAAAAAAAACAAAACAAAACCAGTTTAGTAAAAAAGCATAAAATTGTAGAATTTGTCAAAACATGTTATTTTATCTTTTCCCATTTCAATGAAGAATCAATTTATTTATGGAAAATGATCAATTTATGGAAAATGAACGGTTTATGGAAAATAATAATTTAATAGAAAATGATCAATTTATGGGAAATGATCAATTTATGAGAAATAATCAATTTATGGAAAATTAACGTTTTATAAAGAACATCATGTTATGGACAATGATCAAACAAAAAAATAAGAAAACAAAACCAGTTTAGTAAAAAAGCATAAAATTGTAAAATTTGTCAAAACATGTCATTTTATGAAATTAATTCATTTTAAAATAAACTTTTCCCATTTCAATGAAGAATCAATTTCTTTATGGCAAATGATCAATTTATGGAAAATGACCAATTTATGAAAACGATCAATTTATGGAAAATGATCAATTTATGGAAAATGATCAATTTATGAAAAATGTCGATTTAATAGAAAAATATGATCATTTTATGGAAAATTAATGTTTTATAAACATCGAGTTATGGAAAATGATCATTCAAAAAAAAATTAAAAACAAAACCGGTTTAGTAAAAAAGCATACAATTGTAAAATTTGTCAAAACATGTCAAATAAACTTTTTCCATTTCAGTAGAGAATCAATTTATTTATGGCAAATGATCAATTTATGGAAAATGATCAATTTATGGAAAATGATCAATTTATGGAAAATGATCAATTTATGGAAAATGATCAATTTATGAAACTTATATTTTATATTAAAACCAGTTTGAAAATAGAGTCCCAGGAAGTTTAATAACATGAAACACATTAAAAGCCGTGAATGAAAATAGTCAAATTTTCGAGTGACCAATAATATTAGTTTAAAAATATCTTCGGAGTTACCATCGTATTTTGCAACAAATCAATACTTACATGTGGAGGTGGTTGTGGAACAAATTGCGCCTGTGACGGCGCCACCTTTTGGCTGACGGTGGAAGCGGTTGACACTCTAGGCATCTGTTTTCTAAGTAGTTCAGTCCAATGATCAGCGTCTTCTTTATTTTGGCACGACACAATTCTTTTATCGATCATGGGGGCGCTGATTTCAAATGCGTTTTTATACTGATCAGAATCTTCAAGTCTCGTCACGGTTAAACCGGAAAGGAAAAGTTTTCCCTAGTAAAATAATTGATATGAGTTTTCCAACAATTTTCTTTCGCCGGAAAATGTATGCTAAGTTATTTGTATTGGTCAATGTAATAATGTATTGCACAAAAAGTGTGGAAAATGTAACAAAATGGTGTTGAAAACTACGTGAAGCTCTAAAATTGATATCAATCTGTCAACTGTCAGTACTATAAATGTGTCATCTGTCAATAGTGTCAAATTTTAATTGAGTGAAGTATAATGGTTTTGAAAACTACGTCAAACTCTAAAATTGACATTAATCTATCAACTGTCAGTAATATATCTGTAAATTGTGTCAAATTTTAACTGAGTGAAGTTTAATAAAAAATGAATACATGATTAAAGTCACTCGGTAAACTTCATAAAGTTAGTTTTTTAAACAAATCAGCATTTAATAAAATAAAAAAAGATATTTTGAAATCATATTATTTTAAAGTGAAATAAAAACAATTTAAAATATATCTTACACTTTCCGATTTATATGGGGAAAATCAAAAATGCATATTTTAATTATAATTATTGTTTTGTACTTTTTGTACTTAACTGGAGAATAAAATTGTAGGTAATGAAAATGAGGATCTTTTACTTTCACAAAGAAAAATAAGAAAACAGAACCAGTTTGGTAAAAAAGCATAAAATTGTATTTGTCAAAACATGTCATTTTATGAAATTAAAATTAAAATTAACTTTTCCCATTTCAATGAAGAATCAATTTATTTATGAAAAATGATCAATTTAATTGAAAAATATGAAGATCATGTTATGGAAAATGAATGCATATTTTAGTTTTAATTGGACGCTGTTATGCATAAAGCATCCAATCCACATGATATTGAATCTGAGATATTAATGGTTTTGCAAAACATTATATAAAAAACTCAGGAGCGCACAATTATCGGATATTAATTTTCTATAAGATAAATTAATTTTTGATGTATTAAACGTAATTAAACAATAGTCATTTACAAAAATGTAAAATACAGCAAAATCAATCCTAGTATTTTGGATCAGTTTTGCGGATTTCATTATATTTGAATTTGGAAAGTGGATTGGATAAACAGTATATTTTTAATAAAACTAATGATAAAATGGATTGGGTATTTTTTGCAAAATAAAAATTGTTATTTTTTTGATAGGTTGGACGAGTTATCTTATATTTTAGATATTTGTGGATTGGATCGTTTATGCATAACAGCGTCCAATTATAAGTATTTTTTTTTACTTACCTCGTAAATAAAAGCGCTTAACCTATGGCTAACGCTGAGTATTAACAAGGTGGACGGAAACAACACAAAATATCTATCATTATGTTGCGGCCCCACTGAAACCAACCCCATATAAATAATATCGCCCAAAGTCGTTAAACTCGGTCCTTCCCATCCTTTCACCGGCCCCGTCAGTACTTGAAGTTCCAACTCCTTTTGCCTCCTGGTTGCCGAACAAGTTGCCTACAAATTATTTAAAGTTAATTTTGAAAATTTGACAACTTTGACATATACTTACAGCGATGTCTTTGTAAATGCTGACAGATCGCTGAGTGTCGCCTCTATCGGGATGACATTCTTCGACATGCCTCTCTAGTTCCTGAAGCATTCCCGAATATTTATCTAGTCGCCTGAAAGGTTTACTAAGCATCGTCGTAAGGACTAAGACGCCGGGACTGGCGGCTCCTTTTGATTCCATATATTTCGTAAGTTCATCTCTAAAAAAAAATTATATAAAACACTACTCGCTGACTTATGAGTGAGTTTTCTTTACCTGTATTTATCTAAGATGCAGACGGCTTTGGGGTGCAGCGAACAATATGCTTGATGGACATTTTTAATTCTAGGAGCCCAATTTAGGAATAATTTTCCAACTTTTTGATCTTGTCCAGGTTTGTTGGATTCAATTTCTATTAGGTTCAGCAATTGCTGGTGGATATCCAAAACTTCTGTGATGTTTCCTGTTAGCTGTTTGTATTCATCTGCCGTTAAACTAAAAAATTTTTTTTTACATTTTTACATTTGCCTGCGCAAAGTTACACGTTTCCGCACTTTACTATAAAATACTTACATGGAACATTTTTCAAGTGGCTGCAGAAAATTTGTGACCAGGCCTTCCAGTTCGGTAACATGTGCTTTTTCTGAATCTACTAGGTCCTTCAGTACGACACCTTTATACTGATTTTGTTGACTAATGATTGGTTTAGGAGCATCTGAGTAAAAAATTTAATTTTTGTTTACAGAATGTCTTATGATTTTTTTATATAATATTTACGGGAATGAAATTTTCGAAATTAATTTCAATTTTCGAAAAGAAATATTATTGCTTTTCTACGATTTTATAACAGTTCGGTGAGATTCTACTTATTGAAAAATAAATAATATAAGTCTACCATACTCATAACTGACAAAAATGAGGAGTGGTATAAATTAAGTCAGAACTAAGACTATAGTCTATTTGAAAATGATTGATTGCAAAATTTTTATGACCCAGAAGATAAACCCCAATATAACATCATAAATCAGTGGCGGATAATTTCTAAAATAAAATGTTTAGCATTATTTGTTCCAAAATGGAATTTTGGGTTTTCAATTTAAGTAGCCACCAATTTTGTTGTTTTGTTTGTCTACTGACTTAAAATTTCCAAATGGTAAAGGTCGCCGTTTAATTATCACTCATATTGGAGGAGATAAAGATTTGTTGATAGAGGCTTGTTAGAATTTGTTTCAAATTCTACGAAAGACTACCATGAAGAAATGACTGCTGACGTTTTTGAGGAATATTTCAGTCAAATGATAGATTTATTACCGACCAATTCTGTAATAGTTATGGGCAATGCCAGTTACCATTCAAGATTAAAGGAACCGTTACCTAACACTAAATGGAAAAAGCAAGAACTCTCCGATTGGCTAATAACCAAAGAAATAGTAGCAGAAGAAGGATTACTCAAAAAAGAGCTATTGCAGTTATGTAAACAATATTCACCAAAATTTAAGAAGTATAGCGTCGATAAAATAGCAAAAGAACATGGACGGTAGTCTGGGATGACCCATTTCGCCCAAAAATGACTCAATATTGCTAGATCTTGTGAAAGAAACAATTTCCTACTTAATTGCCTGGAAATAATTTGAATCTTTTTCTCTGGGGGCTGGGGGGTGTTTGTGGGGGGCTGGGGGTCTGGGGTGACCCGTTTCGCCCGAAAATGGCTCAATATTGCTAGAACTTGTGACGGGGGTTACAAAGCATTAATGATAAAATTTGGAAACATAATTAATAATTATTTTTATTCAAAAATTTACGATAACGATCAAATTTTAATTTACTACAACTTCATATGACAAAAAATACTTTTAAGTTAATATATTGCTCGAATCATCAATATTATATGATGATGATTTACGATGCCTTTCATGCTTATCATTCTTTGTATTTATTCAATAAAGATTATTATAAATAATAAGACTTAGAAGTCGAAACGTCAAAAAATTAAAACTTTTCAAGAAAATAAGTGGTTTTATTCCATATGAAAAGAGAAATTGAACTAGCAAACCACTATCAGCTTTCGAAATGAATTATAAATAAGGGCTTTCTTTAACTGGGGAAGGAACTATCGGTTCGGAAAACTATTTAGCTGGTATATTCTTGTTCAGCTCAAGGAAATCATGTTTTGGTTATTCACATTAGGGCTCTGGCTGGGGCATCACCCACGTAAAAACGCGACTAGAGATGTGAGACTAGAGATGGGAGAAAAATAACGGTATCATAGATATACGCTTCAATTTCGTGCGCGTCATAACCTCTTTGATAGCGTTGCCAGGTGTAATTAACATAGTACATTTTTCCTAATTATTTGCTAATTACTCTTATCACAGGCTCTGAAGCTCGATTTGTGAGTAACCAAAATGTTCGAAATTTGTATTCTTTCCGTTAATACCACTTGCATCGAAATCTGAATGGAACTTTTTTAAAATAAAATAAAATATGTGATTTCTCATAAGAATCAATGGTAAAGGCAAATATTTTTTTATATTAATATATTTTTTCTGGTTCTCTGCAGGTCTTTAAAAATTGGTTCATTATTTTATTTTAATGTACCAATATGCAAAGTTTCATTAAATTCCAAACAGTGAAACCTACTCATTAAAAATGCCCTAGTAACTAAACTTGACAGAAAACAGGAGGAGTATAAATAAAATAATAATTAAGAGTGCAAAAATGAGAAGAGGTATAAATAAAGCCATAACTAAGATTGGTATAAATGAAGCATAACTAAGATTGACAAAAATAATGCTGTCCTATATAAACAAATCAAAATTTGTATTTTTTTTGAATACGTAATAAATACAGTCGTTGAATAACATTTTGTATACATGATATTGGAAAATTAGCTGAACTTTTCTCGCGCGACTTATCTTTAAAATATCGCACTGTAGTACGATAAATATCTATTACACAAAAGAAATAATGACACGCAACTGCAGCAGGAAGATATTAAAATATAAACCAGTTTTTTATGAATTTCCAATTTTCCAAGAAAAACAAAATTCCCGGTGGTCTAAAAAGGATTAATAAAAATTCAGTACGAGTTCAAAGTATGTACCTAGGCTATAAATCCCTTCCCCAAATATTTTGCTGGATATACTGACAATAAAAATACAATTAATATATCAATAACCATTAACGTTTTTCTTTGATAAGACCTCCTGTATAATAAACAGGTCATTTAAGTGTTTACATTGAGATCTTCTCAATTCTATAAAATTAATTTTCGAAAACATCAAAGCTCTGATGTTTAAAACGATTCGAAGGCAATCAATGAAGTCAGTGACATGCTATTTTTAGGAGAACCGTTTTAGAAATTCGTTTTAAAATTATGTTTCGCTTTAAAAGGATCCCAAACTATGAAGTAACCACTGTTACGGTTCATGTAAAAATAACCTATTTTGGGCTAGCATTTACATATGAAATTTATTTTCAATTTTCAATTTTTCTACAAGGAAAATAAATATCCTGTAATAAAAATTGTACCAATATAAAAATTTATAGTGAGAAAAAAGGTAAAAAAAGTTTTTCTTTGATTTTTTTTGAAAGACAATACTTGCAAGAAACAGAGCGGATGAATATTTATTTATTTATTTATTTATTCAATAAATACAATGAATGATAAGCGATAAGTGCTAGTGCACTTGTTTCGCATGAATGGCATCATAAAACATCATCATCAACATTATAAATAGAATTATACCCAAAGACCAGATATCTGTATGAACAACGCATAAGTTAAAGACATTTGTGATGTGGAAATTGTCTAAAATGTTTGTTCAGAACGTGAAAAATTCATTAAATACTAGAATTACAAATGTGCAGTGAGATTTAATCATTATAAATCTTTTGAATCTTTATAAAGGATGAACGTGAAATAGTTATTGTACAGGTTAATTTCTTTTTATTCTTTGTAAATAGCAATTCTTACCTTTGCACTCCTTTACATAGTTACTAGGAAACCATCCTGTTTCACCATTTAAAGTACCTTCCCACCAACCATCATCTTTCTGGGTGACTGTTATGATATCACCCTTTTTAAAATTCAGCTAAAAATAATATTTATAAACTTTGTAAAACACATAAATCTGAAATCCCATTTAAATCTATTGTAATTTCAATAAATTCACCTTGTTAAATCTATTTAATTGACAGATGTCTAATTATTACAAAAAAATTGGATTTACTGTATATGTTCTTTTATGTGTTGTAATTTTTAGGGACATGCAAAGAATTGTGGATCAGAATTATAGAAACATCCTGTAGATTTTAAAGTATTATGAATTTGTAAGTCATATAACAGAATAAGAAATTTATCAAAAGACAAATTTCTACTTTCGAATATGGCATATGTAACATATATGTTTAAATCTAATACAAAAAAATATTTTTTATAAAAAAAATGACTCCCAAATTTAGAACAATATCTAAACTAGTGACTACTAATTTATACTAGACCAAACTTTAACGACAAAATATTAATATTTTTCTTTCACATCAAATTTTCTTCACAATTTTAAGTCTTCATTATTACAACTAATTTGTTTACTGATATTAACAGTCAAAAAATATAATGCAAACAACTGAGCAATATTATTATTATTATTTACAACAAACATTAAAATGCAATAATCAGTAATTGGTATAATTATTTTTAGTTTTCTAAGAAATTAAAATATAATAAAAAATAAAAAACAACATTCCAACTAATTATACATAGCATTTGACTCAGAATAATGTAAAAGATTTGCCAAAACTTGTAAATATAACACATCTATTAATAAAAATAATCCAATTATATGGAGGAAGCCCCAACAGCCAATAAAAATCATAATTACAATTTTCTATACAATGAACTCACTCACCTCATCGTTATTAGTTCTTTTATAAGAATAAACCGCTTGTACTACCAAAGGTTCATTGGCCATGACTATTTTCTTTTTCCATTAAAAAATCTTCACTAAAAAGTTGTCAAATTCACAACACTGTACAGGTAGTATAATTAAAATGAGATATGGAAATTATAGATTGAATGTATCTGTGGATATAGGTTCCAAATTATGACCATGATTTGGGTGAAAAATAATTTTTGAGTACTGTCACATTCTTGGCACAGCAGCTGGTAAGGTTTAAATTTGGAACGAAGCCAAAAATATAACGCATTATGTTTTCATGAATTAATGTAGCACATTATGATAGCAGGAAAAACTTTCGAATACTGCTAGAAATTTTCCTTTATAGCTAAATTGAAATTGCTACTTTGCATTTAAAATAATTCAAAAATCGTAAATTTTATCCTAGCTAATAAAATTTCTATCATGTACTTAAGTAATATTAAATGTTTAAAAGAACATAAAATACGAAGTTATTTACCATATGACTAAGTTCTATAGCCAATTTGCATACTTATCTGCAAATATTTGTAAAATTTATTGAATCGTTATAACAATACTTACCAATTTTATAGCTATACTATTAAAGCTTTTATAAAATCATGATTTATTAATAAAGGACTTCATGTTGTTTCATAAATTAAATTGGATAAATAAATGTAACGCCCAATTTAAAACAATAAAATCTAAATTTTCATGTCTAAAATAGATTTGACAGTAAAATAACCTAAAAATAAAGAAAAAGAAAACAAAACAACACCCTTAAAGCCCGTTTTGCATCAAATAATAATTTACTATCTGAACATGATACACAGATAAAGACGAACAACTTTAAAAAGAAGCCTGATTTTGTGGAACAAATGCGTAATTGGAAATGGAAAGCCGAATGCAGGAATTTCTTGATCATCAATACAATATTGAAATAAATTGTAAATTAATGACCTAAGAAGACAGCCAAAAATGTCATCACAAATCACAAGTGACATCAGAATTTCAATAGCGCAATACATCATACATCCCATACACATGGACCGTTTAAATACGAAGAAACTGTCAATGTCAAAACTCAAAACAATTTCGTAAAACGTCAAAGTCCAAACATTTAATAATTTATTTCCTTATAAAATGACGGCACCTATGGAACGAATTCAAGTCTTAGATTCTATAGAAAAAGATATAATAACCTGTCTTCACAGTGCTGGTAAAATAAGTTCATTTACTCCTAATTTTTTAATCTAACCCCACTTATTTATAGGACAAGTCTTTATGGAGTTAAGTAAAGAAAAATCGAGTTTAAAACAAGCTGAAAATCACACCCAAACCTTCCTAAAAACCCTCAGCGCAGTAGAAAATAAACTAACAGACCAAATAAATTATTTAACTCAAGTATCAACTGGTCAGCCACACGAAGGATCTGGATATGCTTCTCAAAAGGTGTTACAAATGGCTTGGCATAGATTAGAACACGCCAGGTCCAGAGTTAATGAATTAGAAAGGATTAAAATTAAGCATTTACAAGGAAGGACAGCGCAGAGGAGCATAACTGCACCTGCGAGTGTTCCAGCAATTGGGAATGTAGGAGGACAAAATTTGACACCTGGGTCTACAACTTAGTTTTGTGTATATTTTAATTTATTTAAATAAACTATTATAGTTTAAGTGATTTTTGTACTGAAATTTTGAGGAAGTTTTTTGAAAATCCGGCATGGTCATCCTTTTTTTAATCACCATGACATTCAGATGAAAATCTATGGTTCGGTCGGATATAAATAAAACAAAATTTAGATAAAGATTTTTTATTAGGTGCACTTTTATTCCTAAACCTATAAAGAATAAAATTGACGAAAAAATAAATGCATAAGTAAAAAAATATCCTATAAACTATATACAACAATAAAAATAAATAATACAGAAAAAATATCACAGTACTGTTCAACAAAAAAATTAATTTTTATCCGAAAACCTAACACTCCTCGTTACCCTTCAAGTCTACCACCCTCTGCTGAGCTATACTGTGTTGCTTCATGTACCTCGCGTACATTTGTCTGGCTTGGTTGAGTACCCTAGTGACGTTATGCTTCCTGACCATTTTATCAAAGTGCATCGCCGTCTCGTTATAGTCCATCGCTTTAGTCATGATATGGTCTCGATGTTGCATCAGCAATGTAATGCATAAGAACATCAAAAAGGGGTTTCCGCCCCCAAATTCGTTAGGAGGAGGTAACAGAGACGAGTTTTTAACACTTTCTGTTACCTCCTCGCAAGATGTCGTCATTGCAGGTATCATACCGTTAGAAGTGGCCTCCACGGGGACCGGATTTAAGTCTACTTGAATTGTAGATGGTTTCATTTCAGGAGTGGGATTCGTAGGTTCGGGAGAATCATAATCTATGTCTGCTTGCTCGTCTGGGGTATGAGGAGTTATTTTTGTATTTTGAAGCAACGGATTCTCCCATACATAAACGTTATCGCATTTTCTCTTATCTTTAACTTCTATATCTTTGGTCACTGTATTTTCGTTGTCGCTAATAGGCGAATCTGATAAACCGTCTACGAATTTATCACCGAAAACTGTACGGTCTAAGTTCTCCAATTCTAACCTCAATTTACTTGTAACGGATGTCGTGAGAGGGAAATATTCTTGAGAATCGTCAGGACTGGTATCGTCTCCACTATTGGAAGTAGAGGAAAAATGGCGGGACAAACTTGAGCTCTCCGAGTCGTCTAGACTCGATTTTGTTAACATTATTCTTGGTTTATCCGATGTTTCAGTTTTTGCAACGCCCCCCAGGGTCAGGAATTCGTTTAGGTTTTTCACGAGGCGGCCCTGAAACAAAAATAGGAATTGAATTAAACATTTTCCATAAGAAATAATATGACTGATACGCCACACTTTTTTGGGACAACCTGTATAATTCAAAATAATTTTAAAATGTATCTTTTATCAACCCACATATCCATGAATAAACAAAATATTAACCTTTTAGCCACAATGGACCGTCGCGTCTACCGTGACTCACCCTGGATATATGTATTTTTTTTGGTTGATGGCCTTTTGTAAGAAATTACAATAAATAACATTTTCATTCATTTTATTTCCGTGTTTTTAAATTACAACCAAAAAAACACTCCGGAAAAAGAGTTTTCAATTTTCCCAAAATTTTCCACCCTTGCTCCAACGAGGGGCGCATGCCAATTTTCCCGTAGTATTTGTTTGATTAAAACTTCTATTTTTTATATCGGCATGCGATTTAAAAACACGGAAATCCTATTTAATTTTTTACATTTTCAGGTGGCCCTTTGAGCCCTTTTGGCTACTGTGGATTGCATGCCTTTAATTATTAAGGCTTCAATGTGGGTTAACTACCCTATGTTACAAAGGCAGGCAATATCCATCATGGGCGGAAAGCGTGCAGCTGGTAAGAACCCTTTTATCTTTACTATCTAACGGTTAATTATGAACTCTTAAAAAGGCATGCGGTATAAAATGGGAGAAAAAAACCTGTCACCATCTCCCGGTCTGTAAGTTTATGATTTTTAACAATTTTTCTTTTTGGATCATTTAAATACTGAGATTTTTAGCGTTTTTAATAATTTTTATGCATTTTAACACGTTTTCATTTCGTTGACGATTTTAACATGTTTCCCTTAATTATCCACTTTCCATAAAATGTTTATTAATTTTTATGAATTTTTTTTTTTTCGTTTTGCCAAAATATGTTGATTATTTAAAAAAAATGAATGCGTTAGAAGTGGCCTCCACTGGAACCGGATTTAAGTCTACTTGATTTGTAGATGGTTTTGTTTCAGGAGTGGGATTTGTAGATTCGGGGAAACCATAATCTATGTCTGCCAAAATATGTTCTTTATTTTAAAAAATTTTTAGCGTTTTTAACGATTTTTGTAAGTTTTAACATATAATAAAAATGACACAAAAAAATTTGAATACTGACCTGATGTGGTCGATTTTCTTCCTCCTCTTTAATCGAATTCGTCCCGTCCAGTTTATCCAATGAAGAAAATAACTTCTCCTTCAGATCTTTAAAATGCCCCGATTTTTTGGAATTCCTGATAAGATTAGTCATACTTGAAGACAGACTAGCGCTCTTCCTGTTCAGCAACTGATGAGAATTTATTCGATTATTTAGAACTACAGAGTCGGATTTTTGCTCCAAAGGCGAGATCGAGCGCGGCCTAAGTTCAGATCTTAGGGAACAATTTGAAATATCGGAGTTTTTGGGAAAGATATCGTTTATTTTAGGCGAGAAATCGAGGTTTTTCAGCGAGATATCTCCGTTTTGGGGGGATATTTCGCCGTTTTTGGGAGACTTCGGACTTAGATCGCAGACTTTTTGCAACGCAGCGTCGTCTAAGCTTTGGAATTTCGTTTTAACTACAGGTACGGGTTTAGTCTTGCTTACGCTTTCGTCCAAGCTATGATTTTGCCTCTTCACTTGACTCGCTTTCTTCGAATTACAGTTATTCAAGGACATCGACGAGCTTTGCCTTCTGAGCGCTATAATTTTCGTATAAGCGTTCTCTCGGGGAGTTTTTACTAGGGGACTTATTGGCGGTGTTGATATGGTGGGAGCCTGGAATATCGTATCAAATAATTTCAGTTCTTTGTCCGGATAGTCGGCGGGTAGGGAGCTCCAGAGGACTTCCAGCATCCGTAGGGAGTCTTCGAAGGCGAATTCACGTTTCATTTCGAGGAGAAGCCATCGATAGCAGAAGAGAAGGTCGTCTGCCTGCAAACATACTATATCATATCAAATATATTGTTAACTCGGACATGTTGAAAAATGGGTATGTTTCGGGGACAATTTGGCAACACTCTGCCATTACCTTTCTTTAATTTGGTTTCGAATTCCCGTATGATGTAGTAACGAAAAAAACCCTTACCTGATGAAGTTTCAAATAATTATAAAACTCCGGATCGTAATATAAAATTCCTTCTGCCAAATGAGTAAACTTCTGCGTCATAGCGATGCCGTCTATCATAAAATTGGTGCACAGCCTTTGCATCAACGCGCAAAAGCAGATGTAGGCGTGAGCCTCGTCGTTCATAGTGACCAATAGCGGCGATGCCAAATCGCTCATGCCTTGGCAGTAGCTCACTTTTGGGTGATTCAGGGCGTACCTAAAATAATAACCAAGGATACATTTTTTTTTCTACGAGTGTGCACAAAGTATGACTTTTCCGCACGCCGTGCGGATAAAACACATGCGCAAAGTTACACTTTTCCGCAACGCGTGCGGATGAGATATTATTGCTAAATTGTCATTTTTTTATTTTTGTTATCTGATATGATATTATTAAATTAAATTCTAACTCGTTTGCTAACTTTGTATTAATCTCTGAAAGGGATACGAAAGAAGCGAGTGACATTTTGACTAGAATCAGTCAAATAAAAGCTTTGCAACACACAATGCAAATTGTGTAAGCAACCCCAATACATCGGGAATTTTCTGCTTTAAAAATTGTCAATACTCTCTTCTAATCATAGATGGTAGCACATCTAAAAAGATATTATTGATTAAAGTGTTATTTTTATTTTTGTTGTTATCTGATATGAAGTTCGTAAGAAAAGTTTGTTCCTAACACGTGCGCAAAGTCACACTTTTCCGCACCTCGTGCAGATAAGATATTATTGATTAAATTGTCGTTTTTTATTTTTGTTGTTATCTGATATGAAGTTCCTAGGAAAAGTTTGTTCCTAACACGTGCGCAAAGTCACACTTTTCCGCACCTCGTGCAGATAAGATATTATTGATTAAATTGTCACTTTTTTAATTTTTGTTGTTATCTAATATTAAATTCGTAGGAAAAATTGTGTTCCTAATAATAATAATAAAGTTTATTTATAGAATTTACATAGATATAAATAAACAAGGGCATCACAGAAGCAATATGTATCACTTGTACGTGATATAGCCAGGTGATATGAACTATTAATTCTAAAATATATTACAAAAGGCATCATAAAACATCATCATCAACATTATAAATAAAATTATACCCAAAGACTAGACATCTGTATGAACCTTTTGACCGATCTTCTTTCCAATTAAGTATTCCCTTTTTTTCAGAGCATTTGCTTCAAAATTTCGAGGACTCAAAAGGGTGTTAATTAACCAGGTTTTTTCTTTACCTTTGATTTTCCAAAAATATCTATTCAGGCAAGTCGTTCCCGCATATACACCTACTTGAATTTTCGTTTCAGTCTTTTAGTATTGCTCAACATAGATTTAAATTACAAAAATTTGGAGAAAATGACATACGTGCGCAAAGTTACTTTTCCGCATTGATTAAATTGTTATATTTTATTTTTGTGACGTCGTTCGTCTAACTGTATTTTCGTGCGAAAAAGTAACACTGCGCACCATTTTTTTAAATTAATGTCTTACGTAGTGAGTATATTAAACAACGATGCGATATTTTGATTATCGTCGCTACCAGCATAGAAGGGATGATGCCTGTCCGTTCTTAGGACATCTTTTCGTACCATGCTGGTGGTATAGGCCAATTCTCCCACCACTTGACCTTGAGCAATTGCAGTCTTCCAAGTTTCTCTCAAATTTATGTATTCCGATGCTTTTTTCTTTATGTAATCCATTCGTTCTTTACCAGTCATACCGTCGGGATAAACGTTCAATAAATGCTTCCATACTACTTTCCTGGAAGAAGAAAATTTAACTAAAATAAAGGAAGCGCTCTCGAATTTTATTCTTTTTCATATAATATGGAGCAATTATTTTCCAACCTTTCACCTTTTGATATTGAAATTATTTGTGTCACTTTTGGTTGAAAAACATTTTTGACCAAAAAAAAAATTCAAAAGAACAAATATTTTTTGGACCAAAATACATTTTGTCGAAAACAAAAAAAAACTTTTTTCAACTTTTACAACATTTTTTTGTTTATTTTTTGTAAATATTTTTTCAACAATTTCGAAGAAGAAAAATTACACTTTTTTTGACTAGATTTTTTGACGATCTATTTTTAATTTTTTTGTTTTTCGTCTTTTTGTTTATTTTTTATTTTTCTGCAATTTTTTTTTTATAAAATTTGTTAATTATTTTTTCAACAAAATCTATCCCGTTTATTTTTCAGATTTTGTTCGAATTTTTGTCAGAATTTTCGTTTTTCTCCCAATCCTCATTTTAAAACAATTTTTTTCCACAAAATAATCAAATTGTCTCAACATGATTTGTCTCCCTTACCTCAGACTAGGATCAATTCCACCAGAATAAATAACAGATCTCAATTCTTTGGCATAAGCAATCTGTCCAACGGGGTCTAAAAATCTCCGAAATTCTGCATCTGAAAGAGGCTGCCTAGGGGGTTGTAATGTTGTACTCCCGTCTTCCCCAAAGTTAAATGCTCTCTGAACCAAATTCAGAGTTTTTCCTACCTATAAAGTGATTTAAGCATTGTTTTTATACTTTCCTTTTTAAATTCTAAAGTGAGACACACTGTATATTAAATATTTACTTGATTAAAAATTCCGTGCAGCCTTGGTGACGGTTTAGCCTCCTGACTCGTAGCAGTCCTAATTTGAGTGATAATTGGAACATTTTGTTTGATGTCCCAGTCATCTGAACTTTCTTCGAACGGTTTCAAGTCAACCCTTAATGAAAGACAAGGTTCTGTGTTTGTTGCTACGGAGGAGTTGTGAGCTCTAAAAATAAATTATACAAGAAACGCTATAGACTGATGTGTAAAAACTAGCATTTAGTAGTCATTTTATGTTTAGATGATTGATGGTAAATGAGAGAAGGGATTTTCAGAAATTTAACAGGTTAGGTCACTCCCGTGATTTAAACGCCTTCTAGTGGGAATTTCTGGAAAGTTATTTCCTTGCGAGAGTAATCAAAGGGTATACTTAATGATTTAAGAAAAATATCTCTAATCTAATAGCTTGAACTACAACACACAACCATTTTTAATATACAAACAAAATTATCTTTAATTATGTTAAATACGTCTTATTTTGTCTAATTAAATATTTTTCTAGTTAAACTAATTGTACTTTAAGATTATTATTTTTATATACATTATACGGGGTGATTCATAAATATTGATTATTTTAACCGATCTATCAGGAAAACTGATAAATGAAGCCCAAAAGATCAAAGCAAATTTTTGACCGATGTTGGTCAAAGTTTCCTATTACATGATATTTTTAGAGGCATTTCCCAACAGAAATATTCCAAGCAATCTCCTAACTTCCTGGATTAAGATGCTGTGGTTAAATTGATTATTATTTTTAGAATATTTTTTTGTTTACTTAAAGAACCAAAAAGTTAGTTTAATAAAAAAATATTTCGAGGTGAAAGTATCATTAACATTACATTTTCTAAATAACCTGTAATATTTAAATTTTATTTTGACCTAATCAACGTATTATCAACATATTTAAATTTACATCATCTGTAAACAACATAATTGATAAAATACCCGTAGACGGAAGGAAAAACAAATAAGTACCTCCTACCTATTATAAAAAGTAACTTTTGAAAATAAAATTCCTATATATAGACCAGGGTCAATCGTTTTTGAAACAAAAAAATTCTTAGCAGTGTGTGGATGGTTGGAAAATTTAGGGTAAATTAAGAATAATCAAGCAGACGACTGAGTAAAAGTTCCGGAAGGGGGTGGGGTAAATATAAATTTTAAGGGTTGGATATTGGTTTTTTACAATTTGTTGCTGAAATATGCATCCTATCGAAAAAAAGTTGAATGTAAAAGTTGTAGATAATTAAAAAATCTAAAACTTTTATATTAACCATTTTTCAACATATCCTCAAAATTATCGAGAAAATCGCTAAACCGGTTTTTTGCGTTTTCAATTTGTATCTTTGGCAAAAATAATTTTTTTTATGTTTAATAAGTTTTGTTGTAACTTAAATAAAAATATTTTGTTCTCATAATATAATACAATAAAAAACTTTTATGTGAAAAATCGTTTTATTTCAATACAAATTTTTAAAGTTTCCAAAATGTATTCATATATTGTTCTATATTTATAATTTAAGCGCATAATAAATAAATACTATATGTATATATAAATCAAACTTGAACTTTTTGAAAATCTAAAAATATCCAGGAAATATTTTGAGAAATAATTTTGACTCTCCGCCCAATCGTTTTTTTACTACTTCGATTTATTTATTTGGAATCACTTCTATACAAAGCCTATGTATTTCAAAAAGGATTTTATTTATAGCACTTACTTTAAAAACGCTGCGTCTAGATCCCAATCCGACAAAATAGGCATATAAGTCTCGTAGCCATTTATGTCATAAATTCGAAAACATATTGTAAAATCACCTTTGAGATCAAAAGCTTTCGCCAAAATACTTTGTAGTACTTCAAAGGAGGTTATTTGGGGATCTACGCTAAATTTTCTCAATTCAGCTGGTTGATTACCCTCACATTTCTGCAAAAAATATTCATAAAATATTGTGTAACGGTAATTTTTTTATCGCTACATAAGAAAATAAATTTACAAAGACCAAATTATGACTTTATCACCACTTCATTGCATAACCTCATGATTTTAAAATGCACTCTTTGATAAACATTTTTATTGAAAAATCACATATGTTTTAAAAAAACTATGTGTTGCTTAAATTGGCCTTTAGTAAATGTGAAATTATAACTTACTTATCATTCCAAGTTATTTAAACATTTTATGACTGATAAAAACCAAACTAACAGGAATATTTGCAAGATACAATGTGTTTACCAAACGTGGCCTAAATTTAAATTAATTTGTAAATTTCCATAAAAAAAGTACAGGAATACAGATACACTTTTATACAATGTAGAATTTTCACCACAATATGTCATCACAGGAAAACCAAATATGGCAATAATATATGACAAATTTAAAATATATAAAGAGAAAAATTATGAATATAGAAAAAATAGATTAGTAACAATATGTAACAAAAAAATAAATGAAGAAAGTCCTAAAGGAAAATAAAAATATTCATAGCAAGGCAAGTGGAATAATTGTTTCTATATTTGGACTGTCATTTTGAATTGATAAATAGAAAAAAGATTTTTATTGGGTGCCAAAGGTTTTGTTCATTTTATATCAACCAAAGTAAAAAAGCATGTTTTTAAGGCTATAAATAAAATCATGAACCGTCGTTAAAAAACAATGTTTGTATTATTTTTTTAGCTTTTTTAACTTATTGTTAACAATAAAAATAGCTATATCATAAAATATCTATTTAAAACATGCTTTTTTATCTATTACATAAACAACTATTATAATTACTTAAAAACTTGCATATCTTAAGCTACTGCTTTCTTTACTGTTTAGTGAATATTAATTCATACATAAAATGTTATTCTTACCTTAACTTTTACCCTTACAGCTTCTCGACTGTAACCAAATACACCAGACATATTTAACTTTAAAATTCAGTTAACGATCGGTTTTTAATTAAAAGTTTGACTTAACTAATAGAAAAAATCATTTGTAATAAAGTTTTTACATTCATCGTAATTTTCACGGCTTTACAGCAAATTTTGAATGAAAAACATTAATTTTCAACACTTCTACCCATTTCCTTAATCAAAAACAACTGGCACAGAACTGGTAAACGTCACATTGCACGGTCGCAAACCCTCTAAAAATAAAATTTTAATGAACAACCCTTTTATGCGTTCTTTTGTAACTATAAACTCTCATTTATGTCACGTAGAGTTTTGTTTTAAAACTATGGGTAGCGCTCCAAAAATAAACTGATAATAAAAATTACTGATAAGGATATCCTTGAAAATATCAGTAATTCGATAAAAATTGTCTTGAAAATTACAAGACCTAGAAAACCAATACAAATTTATTTAACAAATTAACGTTTTAAATTCATTTTCCGTACCCTTTTATGGGAAATTGTTAATCATTTATTTATTCTGTAGATAAAAGTTTTATGTTTCCATAAAATTAAACAATGTAAAGGTCAAATTGCTGCTCTTTTTCTGCGATTTAGAAAATAGAAAACATGGCATATTTAAAACATTCTAGATCGTGACTGCAATAGTTGTTGGGCTCTTTCCAATAAGAAAATGGAATAAAATTATTTCATGAATAAAATTAAAACTTCATAACATCGTTTAATTTCCACTAATAAGTGAGATTTTTGATTTTGACATATGTTAAGAAACACTTGTACTTACACTACTTACTACATTTTAAATAAGGCACCATCAAGTTGCAGTCACTGGCTAGAAGCCAATATTATCTTTTTAGCTCTTTCTTCCACTTACACGCACAATATAATGACTCTGTTTCTGTTTTGTTTTCTTCACACAAAATATGTCCATATATTTGAATATTTTTGTCTAAAATATTGAATAATTTACAGAATTTCATTTACATTTAAATTGTTTGGTAAATTCCTTGCTCATTTTCATGTAGTAATAAAAAATTATTATTATATTATTGTTTCTTTTCTATTATGTGTAACTTGTATTCTATCCGTCCTCCTTCTAGCCAAGGACGACCATAAGAACAAGTAACGTTGCCATCCGCGTTGCCAGTCCAACTGATTTATCAGTATATCTACCGATTTGTGTTATCATCTACCGATTTTTTTTTATGTAAACATCTATATATTTATATTCTTTCGTTTCAAATCTACTCATCAACAAATTTAGCCCCCAGGAGACACTTAGGACGCCAAGTGGACCAAGTCTACACCTCACTAAAAAAAAGCTAAGGAAAATATGCCCCAACTTATCATTAGAATTTTCCAAGACGTCACCGAGCACTCAAATGATCTACAAGACTTTCTAGACAATTGCTCCCTCGTCATCAGACGATTCTTGAAGCAGAAGCATCCTCCAACGTTTTTTGTTGCTTTTTAATCAATATGAATTTTCTGCATCCCTTTTTCAAACCTACCGACTTTTTATGATTGGTTTTGCCAACTCCAGTATTTGTAGGTTGGCAACAGTGCCTGCCCTCTTCCAGCGGCATCAAACATTATGGCGGACGCGTCAAAAGCTCACAAGTTAAAAATAGCAAATTCCAGAAAAAGGGTAAGTATTTTCTAGTTAAAATTGTTCGTTAACGTTGTATTAAATATTATTGAACGCTCAAATCTTGAAAGTTAAGGAATAACGCGTTTATTTGCATGTTTTATCCGGCCACATCATCATGCGTCACAGCCATTTTTTTCTTGTAATTTTTGCATTTCACTTTTTAGTTCAAAGAATTGCAAGAATTAAAGAAACAGAAAAATGTCACAGATAAATCGTTAGAAAACGCCGAAAATGATAGGCACGAGCAAACGCCTGCAGATAGTTTAACAAGTTCAACACATAGCTCAATAAACAATGAAATAAATATCGAACTGAATTCTGAGCAAAACACGCATTTACCAAATTATTTTAATAGTAATAATAATAGTAATTATGGGGATAACTCAATGTTTTTTGATACAATATCACAAAAAACTAGCGAGAAAAACGTTTTTATTGCTAATCCAACCAGTAGCATTGCAAATATGGTTAATAATATAGTAGAGACGCCTCAAATCGAGAAAGAACCACCTTTTGAAGACAATTATTCTTTATTTAATCAAAGTAACCAACATAGTTATCTAAAAGAAACCCAACAAATTATTAGGCCTCATGATGATACTGAATTAAAACAAAACGAAATATTCGAACATCATAGGAAAAAATCTGAAAATATATTTACAGAGCAAAATAGGCAAAATTTAGTAGATTATTTACAAAGTGAGGTACAGCATGTTAGTGATGTTGAAAATAAGGCCATTCAAAAAGAAATAGTACAAAATTCTAGTAAAGCAATGGAAGGCGTTCAACATTCCAATAGAACTAGTGTTGATTATTTTTCTAATCAAATGGCACAATATGAACCCTATACAGAGTCGGATTCTATAAGCGATTTAGAAAAGAAAAATATCGAATTAACTTCTAGTCTGGAGAAAGAAAAATCGATATCAGAACAACAAAAATTAAGAGTAACCGAACTAGAATTAAAACTTTTACAATTAAATAATGAAATTAATACGAAAGACTATTCATCCGAAATAAATAAGCTCAAAGAAGAATTACAGTGCCACGTTCAAACGATCAGGTTACTAGTGGGTGAAAAATCTGAATTATCAACCACCCTCACACGATTAGAAACAAATTTTAAACTAAAAGGTTCGGAATGCGAAGAACTACAAGCGCGCTTAAAAAATTCCAGATCACGAGCGTTTGAATTGGAACAGGAATTGAATAATTTAAAATCTGATAAAATCAGGAAAGAAAGTAACGGTGTTGAGCAAAACGAATTGTTTGAAAACCTACGAAGAGATTTTAATAATCTTCGTGAGCAAAAAGACGAGCTTGTCCAAGATCTGCTGGAAGTTAGGGAAAAATTAAGAACTTCTTCTGAAGAGAATGCAAATCTTCAGAAAATTAATGGCGAGTTGGCTAATAAGTTGTCTATGGCTGAAGTTAAAATTCAACAGTTGAGCGGGACCAGTCAACACGCGGCGCAAGCGGAATTTGAGAAGCTGGTTGAAGGGAAAGCTGAGTTGGAGAGGGAGGTGGTCACGTTGAATACTATGCTGAAAACTGTAACTAAAGGTATGTCTTTTTTATTTATTCATTTAAGTATTTTCGCCGAAAGGGCTGTGATTTTACTTGTTTATACTTTAGCATTTTGAAATTGTTTCATTTAATAATAAAAACGTCATTTTGTTGCTTCCATTTAATGCAGAGTTCAAATTTGATATCCTAAAAATATACAGGGTCCTGCAACAGAGGCGCGGTGGTCCATATCTCTGTTTAGGAAAGAGATAGGAATACAATTTTCCATAATCTTACCTTATTGATCGAGCTCTATAAAATAAAAATAATTTCAGCCACACAGGGTTTTCAGTTTTTACTGGGCGGGTTCCAACTTTGTTTTTTTAAATGGCAACCTGTATTTTTTATCACTTTTTCGGTTTCTACATGAAAAATAAAAGATACTTTATGTATATTTATATTTCGAAAATATTGACGGATTTCAAGATTTTTAGCATTACAAGTTTTTTTCCAATATTCGCCACTCAGAATAATTGAAATTATGAAGTTATGCCAAGTCCCATTAAAATTTATTTTTGGTCAAATATTCTACATTGGTGACTCTCTCCAACGAGGTATCTGAAATCGACCTATGATATATAGGGTATGAAAAACAGCTTGCCACACATTGTCAATAAAAATTTGCAGAATCTTCCTTGGAACACCGTGTATATTATCGATCCATAAGCAGCGCCAACAAAGGCTCTACAAATTTCATCAAGTATTCCCTATGGCTAAGTTCACTAGTTTTTCTTAAAACAGCTCTTTTTTTAGAAAAGTGGCAAATATTCATATTTTTACGCTATAATCTAAATGAACTACTTTTTTAACGACTCATAAGAATACACAAACGACTCTTTCCTAAACACTATTTTGAAAATAAAAATTGCTTCGAATGAATGTTGTAAAAAATTAATCATTTTAAAACAAGTTTTATTAAACAGAGATAATGTTCATCATTTTAATTATATTTAAATCAAAAGTAAAAGTATAATGATGATAAATGTACAAGGATTTTTTTTGTTATGCCTCTATTAATAGATATCTTCAGTTTTATAAAAATCAGTGAGAATTTTAGAAATTATAACTTCCGGTCAAATTTTCTATGACAAAACAAAAAAAATTAAAAACTAATGACTTCCTGAGAAAGCTTTAAAACGCTTTCCTTTTTTTTCTTTGCGTATATTTTAGGCAAAAATATATTAGTTTTTCCGAACGCCTGGCCTGAATATTTGTATTCAACGGCTCGGCGCGCGTAGAGTCTTCGAATTTGCTTTCTTATTTTTAATCATTTTTTATAGTAACACAAATTCTTTTTTAAAATAACTTATATTATTTTTTAGTAAAATTTTCCGCTATTTCACGTGGTGCTATTAGTTTTTCGAAAAAAAATTTTCAGATATAACGGAAAAAACAAATTTTCGATTTTATTTTCGAAATTGTAAAGTTACCATATACTTTAGAGCAGCAAAGATTTTTTATTGTTTTTCTACAGCCTTTCAAGTACTTAAGTGCCAAGGTCCGGAATAAATTGGATGTGTATATTACAGGTAGAATAAATAAAAAGAATGAAAAAGATACGAAAATATTTAATGGTAAAAATAATTTCAAAATAACATAAAACCTTTTTGATTTTTCATTATTTATTCTACCTGTAGTCTGCACTTTTTTATTGTAGACCTAAAAACGGCCGTAGAACTGTAATAGTCTATTATAATCAAATAATTTTGTGTAGCATTGATTTTGGGTTAACTAACATTTTGGCAAAAGTAGGAATTTTGTAGCTTAAACCTGCCAAACCCTTAATTTTAAATAGAAAATAAAAGGTAGATCATAAAATTTTGGGACCCAATTATACAGACAATATTCTGAGTAAATCCAAGACATTAACCTACCTACCTGTACAAAAATTAAATATCTACCTAAATTGTTTATTTCTTGAAATTTACAATTCTGAATGCATTAACTACACTTTTTTCTAAGAAAAATTTGAGATAAATACCTTAAGTATAGATTTACGAAACCATTAAAGGATTTAGACCTATATTAACTACAATTTAAATATTTTTAATGTCTTGGTGCCTTCTTCCCCAAATAAATGTTAGTCTTGTGCAGTCTGCCTTCAAGGTAGGTTTACACTGTTATTAGTGGTAGTGACAGAAAATCATGACGTGTAAGTTTTTTTAATTACGTACTAAATATTTAATATCTTTCCAAATTTTAACAATTTATTAATAAAATATTTCTAGGGTAACACGTAACTCTGATGAAGGCTTAAGTCGAAACAAGTGTAAGAAATTACATAAAATATTTTTAAGAAGTTTTTAACCCCATAACGCGCACATTTTTTGAAGAAAACTGGCAAAAAAAATTAATTTTGTTTTCATTTCTATGACTCATAGTGGCTTTGTACTTCAAATACTCTTCTTAATGGATAGTATTTTTGTTTTATTTAAAAAACATTTTAGAAATTTGTTTTGGCAAAAATTAAAAAAAAATACAAAATTAATCAAAATTTTTATTTAAAATACGACGTCGCTCGAATTATCTCGAGTGTGTACAGTTTGTCGAGCTCGAACTAACTCGATCGCACACGTTAAGGGGTTCAATAAAAATATTAGACTTTTTTTTTTTAATTTTCCCATCCGCTCTCTGGGAAACATATTCAGTTGTTTCTTTTGATTTTATGATGGGAAAATATTATTTCTTTATTAAAACACACTAATAGCGATTTTATATAGCTGTTCAGTGTATCCTGTCTGAAGAAACAACATATTTAAGGAAGCTAATGGATTTTTTTTTATAAAATTAAAATAAATGATTGCATGTAAACATGTTTGCTGCTTCGACTATTTTAATTAACTAATAATAAAATAAAAGTTCTTTATTTATTTTTACTTTGCATCCCCTTAAGACGTCTAAACTGTTTTACCAAATTTAGAGAAGTTATAGTCTCACTTTATCTGATTTTAGCAAAAATATTTGTTATTTATTTATTTTTAATGTTTTTGCGTATATTTTAGGATTCGCATCATTCGTATATTTTTTTTTGCTTTTTTTTTCGATAATGCTATTTCAGTCCCCTTGTAAAATTTTGTACGAGTTTTGTTGTGAAATTTTTATTGCAAACAAATTAAAAAATTCTCGATAGCTCCAGTAGTTATTTCATTGGATTTTTGCATTTTAAATTAACAGTTTTCTGTGTATTTTCCCCCAATTTTTGCATCTATTTTATATCATATTGCTTGCATTTTAAAGATACTTTAGTTTTCTCCCGAACGCCTAGCTTGTATTCAGCGGGTTGGCGCGCATAGAATTTTCGAATTTGCTTTCATATTTATAATTTTTTATAGTAATATTAAAATAACATAATATATAATTTTAAGTAAAATTTTCACGTGGTTCTATTCGTTTTCCAATTTGTTTTTATTTTTCGAGATATAATGAAAAAAACAAATTTTCGATTTTTTCGAATTATTTTTCCAATATACACTTTAGAGCAGCAAATATTTTTTCTTTTATCGTTTTGCACATCCTTTAAAGTATCTAAGAGCCTAGTTTCAGTGATATCAGGTTTTATGACAGGTCAAATTATTATTTTTGACAATATCGAAAATTGAAGTTGATCAGAATTGAAAGTTACATTTAGATATAAAATTACATCCATTTGCGTTGGCCTGCCAGATATCCTGACATAACCCCTCTCGATTATTTTTATGGGGATACTTAAAACAGCGGGTTTATCAGAAAACTAGAAACTTTCATATACAGGGTGTCCCAAAATTTTTTTTACAGGCTATAACTCAGGAACTAACGAATAGATTTTTTTGAAAATTGGGTAATCTTTTTGGGACCTACAGCAATTTCATCTGAGGTATACAGAGTATCTGTGACGGCATCTCAATGAAAAAAATTAAATGGAAAGGGGGAATCAAACTTGGCTCAAATGAAAGGGTTTTTTATTTCAAATTCAAGGGTGTATCACAATGAGGGTACCAAAGTAATAATTTTACCAAATTTTCAATTTAATGTTTATTTGCAACCAGTGATATTTAAAATGCCGCAATTATCATATCCAAATTTACTTCTGATTGGCCTATTTTTACTTTTAACTAGTTTTTTGTAAGCTGAAGAAAACAGTTGAAAAATTGAAAAATTAAAAAAAAAAATATGAAAATTTGATAAAATTATTACTTTGGTACCCTCATTGTGACACACCGTTGAATTTGAAATAAAGAGAAGAGATTTATGGTTTTTTTAGGTATTTGGGTATTCAAAAACTGATGTGTGTGTGAATAAATGAATAAACAGGTTAGTTTACAAATAAAATTTTTTAAAACCGGCCAGAAATTAGTACTTTCCGGTTTATTTTTAGGCCAGAAAATCTCATTTTGTCGGACCGAGCCAGAAAATTATTGTGATAGTCCGGTAAAAGCTTTTACCGGACTCATTTTTATTTACTTTCCGGCCTATCTTTAATGAAAAAAATAATAATATAGTTAGTCTAAGATAGCGGTCAATTGGTTTCTATAGTAACCAAGTTTTGTATTATTTAAAACTATAAAATAACTTGACATATTTTGACGTTTAGTTGAAAACGTGACATTTATTATAAAATGGATATTCAAAATGATGCATTTGATTGTGAATTAATGGAAGATGAAATTATACCAGATGAAATTGTTAAGGCGGCCACCCAAGCAACGTTTGATTTATTATTAAATTAGTTAATAAAGAGTTCTTGTTATAAAAATGTAAACTGAATAATATGATGTTTATAGTACAACACTGCACGTTTTAAAAAAAATATTGTACGTAATACGTCCCAAAAGTGCTTTTACTGGACTCGCAGGCTTGCAGGACTCGCCCTGCAATTTGCCCACTCGTCCTGTAAAAGACCACTTTCGGGACTTGTTACGTAAACTACTATTGTATATATACATAGATTTGCAATACATTTTAATATAATAATAATTGATAGTGCTAACTAAAAGTTGTTAAATGTTTATATTTGACATTTCAAAAAAGGTAAACACAGTTTAATCAAAAAACAATTACGAAGAAGCGGGTTTATCAGTATAAAATACAATAATTGGTTAGGATCCTGAGCTGTTATTGGCTGAAACTACAAAATCTGACTGTTTTGACAGATGAAAAAAGAATCAATAATAATAAAGCAATTTTTTGTCAACTTTTTCAGACTTAGTAACCACACGTTCGAACATTATTAACAAAAATTGGTATATGGAATTGTCTTTTCGTCTCTTTTAAGCATTTTCAATGAATTCAAAATTGTCAGTTGCAGGGATGTAACAAAAATATTAAAAATGAAAAGTCGGATTATCTTGTTCAAAACCGGCATGTTGACGTAATATGTGATTAGAAACAAGTTTTTTCATATTTAAAAAATAAAGGTACTTTACTCTTCAGCAAAATTCATATTTTTTGACAAACCTCGTATACGGCTGCAAAAATTTGAGATCTGCATTTTAAGTTGTAAGTTTTTATGAAGAATAAATTTTTTCACAAAACCAATACTAAAAAGTTTTTCATATGGTTCCAACTTAAGTAGATACACTGTATATAAACAAGTTGCTTTCTACTTTTTATGGTCTTAGTTTTTAGTTCTTTTATTAATGCGTGTAATTTTTAAAACAATTGTTAATCAAATCAATAATTTTATTTCTGCGTTGCTACATATATTGTAAAATTCTTTTGAATAAATGATATAATATTATTTCAAACCCCGAGAGTTCGATAATTTTACTGCACCAATATCCCTGTATCTGGTAATCTTACGACGGCCTTTTCTCTACTTACAGAACGCGACGAATCAACCTCTCACTACCAACACTATACTGAAGAACTTAACTCGCAACTAGTAACTTTACAAGAACAGTTCCAACGACTACAGCAAGACAATGAAAATCTCGCTGTACAAGAACAAAACCGAATACGACACATTGGCGAGCTCGAAAGGCAAATACAGAGCGCTCAAAACGACAGAGTCACATTCTCCACCAACTTTTCCGACGGCAACTTAAAAAACGAATTGGAAGCGACCAAAGAGCTGTGTGTGCAGTTACAGGTAGGATTTTAAATGAAACCTTTCACTGGATGTAAGGTCAAAATTTTTGGCTGTCTTACAAAAATTTTGATCAATTTTAGTCTTATTTATTTTCAAAAATTGGGTCAAATCCCAAAATATTGCATTTTCTTTAGTATCTGATGTTAAATAGTCAAAAATGTTTTCAATTTATACAGCTGAGAAAAGGTTAAAAATACTTCATTATTGTTTTACCCTTAGTTTTTTGTACTAGAGAAAATGTTCAAGAAGTGATCTAGAGCAAGTACAAACCACAATACATGATTTAATAATTCAAATTCAACAATAATCTTATTGTAAAACACTTATTACGTATTTTTAACCATTACAAATAGCTGATTATTGCACAGCATATATTTAATAATTTTGACGCGTTCGCCAAAGACTTCGGGTAACTGTCAAATGAATTTGCAAATATTAAAACATTACTCATATTTAAAAAAACCGTAATTTTATTGATAATTATTCATTGCAAAATATAGATCTAACATGATCTAGAGAAAATATTGTGTTAAAGTGAACCGTTTTTTACAGAAAGGAACCAGTCATTAATTATTTTCTATTAGATTGGTTCCTTTGTGCAAGCACCACACTTAAGGTAAATATCGAGGTCTTCAACGCTGGAAATCGTAAATTCAATATCCAAGACAACCGTACACGCGCAAAAGTTTAGTGTTCACACTTACTAGGTCCTGCAAGATCCAACATTGAAGCCACCGATTTTTTTTTGTAATTCCTGTTTGTTCCCATACTATTTTTAATTTGCGAATTGGTTTGACAGTTACCAAAAAAACCCCCACTGCTAAAGTGTAAGTAATCGTGCTGACGGCATGCGAGGTACTGGGGCAAAAGTACCGTAAACGATACCCTTGGGACACAGGGCGACATCCCATTGAAGGACAGCCTTGCTCCTGCACGCGGGGCTCTGTGGGAGTCGACTATTTAATTCCCTAGCTACTCGTGGGACATAGTATGAAGCATAGTAGATATAACAAACCTTATTCAAGGCCGTCATGGGCCGGATCAAATTCGAGCAGATACGACGATAACAGGTCGTGGGCTAATGGCCCAAGATCATCGAGCCCTCCTAGATCGTCTAGGAGATGGCCACCACCAAGACCACCTAAGCGCAAACAGAATGGTAGCTCGCATTCTGATTCTAAAAGATCCAAAAATGAAAGCGCGCAAAAAGGAATTCAGATGTTGGTGACATCTATAGATTTTCCGTCTAAACATCTTAATGATGATCAATTAGATCAATTACAACAAGCTATTCTTACGGAAATTGGTAAAATAAGTGGAGACAATTTTTTTCCTCAGTTCTTGGATTCTTTCAAAAGACGTGGTAATCTTATAATAAATTGTAACAATGAAGATAGCGTTGATTGGTTAAAACGCACAGTACCCGACCTCAAACCTTGGGAAGATGCTCAGTTTAAAGTTCTAGCGCAAAGCGAATTACCGAGTCTAGTAGACTTTTACATCATAATACCTGGCAACGTAGAAACTGACGTGTTTTTAAGAAGAGTAGATAAACAAAACGAAAATCTTAATGCCGCTACTTGGAATATAATCAGTAAGAAAATGGACGAGAAAGATAAGAACACCGTACTCAGTTTTTCGGTAGAAGAAACAATTGCCGAAACGCTTAAAAAAATAAACAACAGAATCTTCTTTAACTTCAGCAAACTTTCGGCTAGATACTTGGGATCTCTAAAAAATAAGGAGACTAAAAAAGCTGAGGAGAAAAAATCCGAAACTGAAGAAAAAAAATCAGAAGGAGATAACAGCGAATCCGCTAATAATGAAGTCAAAATCGATCCTGATGAAATTAAAGAAGAATTACAAACCTTACCCGAATCTCAATAACGAAACCATTTTAAATTTTTCAAAATTTTTTTATTTAGTAGATAATTTGTTCAAATCTTCAAAGGATTTTATCCAGGTGGTATGAAATATTGCAAGACCGTTGTTTGCCATCGAATCAATGGATCTAGAGGAGTAAACCTCGATAAAAAATCCCCATTGCTAAGGTGTAAGTAATCGTGCCGAGGGCATGGAAGGTACTGGGGTATAGTATCATAAACGATACCCTTGGGAAACCGGGTGAAATCCCATTGTAATACAGCCTTGCTCCTGCATGCGGGGCTCTGCGGGAGTCGACTATTTATTTCCCTAGCTATTCGTGGGACTTATTATGAAACCTAATTATCAATCAAACCAATCAAACAAACCGTATTCGGGAGCTCCACCGGCACACCGAAGATCGGGATCTAGAATAGGAAGAGGAGGTAGAGGAAATAGATCGAGGGGGGGTAGACCGCCGTGGGCTAAAGATCCACTACCACCGCTGGGAAAATTCAACAAACCTAAAAACTTACCAGCATCGGGTAAAAGCTCGACAGGAAAAAGTGGGGGAAAACCTTTGCAAGGAATAACTTTAATGGTAGCCTTAAGCGAATACCCCAAACAAGTTATGACAGACGAACAGTTGACCAGCTTGGAGGACGAAATTTTAGAATCGATCGATAGAATCAAGGATGCTATTCGTCCGCAATTCTTGGACTGCAAAAGAGATACCGGCGCTTTGTTAATTAGATGCAATAACGCTTTAACTGCCAACTGGTTGAAGGAAGTGGTACCGCAGCTTAACATTTGGGCTGAAGCTAAATTAAAAGTGGTAGATTCCATCACAACCACCAAAGAAATTTCTAAGCTATTAGTACCGTCAAAATATCCGTTAGTGTTTTTCACGACCGAACAATTAAACAAGCTGTATTCGGATATTCTAAAAGAGATTGATAAGATACCAGATGGAAGTTTCATGCCGCAATTTTTGAATTGCATCAAAGATCAAGGCGCTCTAAACTTCTACTGTAACAATTTACCGAGCGCCGAATGGTTAAGAACGACCGTACCTTTCTTGGAAGATTGGAAAGAGAGTGACATCGTTGTAATGGATCCCATAGACGTACCTCAAAGGAGTACGCTACAGTTGTGGATTCCCGGTCCCGCCGAAGAACCGGACCAGATTTTGGAGAGGTTAGAACGCCAAAACAAAGGTTTGAAAGCCAGCGAATGGATATTATTAAACAGAAAGCAAGACGAGAGCGGTCAAAAGTTGTTTGTTACTGTAGACGATAGCGTTTTGGTAGAATTGAAGAAAGTCGATTTTAATCCGTTCTTGAATTTCACCAGAGTGCGAGTTAAACGATTGGGGAGGTACAGACCTCGAAACGCTAAGAATTCCTCCGATGATAAAACTGAAGATCCTGATACTGCTTACGTCGATCAAAAAGAAGGTGATGAAAGTCAAACGACCGATCAAGGTGATGATGACGTAAATGCTGGAGACGTAAACGATATAACTGATGTTTTTACCGCTATAGATGAATTGGTAGAAGACATCGACGAAACTCTTCAAGAAAAAAATGAATAAATTAATTAAATATCCTTTTAAATTGCAATATTTTTGTTTCTTAATCAAATCAACTAAATTAAATGCTACGGAGGAGTAAACCTCCTAATAAAAAATCCCCATTGTTAAGGTGGAAGTAATCGTGCCGACGGCATGGAAGGTACTGGGGTATAGTGCCAATAACGATACTCTTGGGAAACTGGGCGAAATCCCATTATAATACAGCCTTGCTCCTGCATGCGGGGCTCTGCAGGAGTCGACTTTTTATTTCCCTAGCTACTCGTGGGACTAGTTATGAATAATAGAAACAATTCTTTTAACTCTAATTCGCCTTATTCAGGCAACTACAGTACACCTTATCCACAATTGTCGCCGTACTTGAATAAATATCCGTCGAATCAAAACTCTGGATTCCAATCATCCTGGAACTCCAATAGAGCTTCGAACTCTCAGTGGCCCAGATCTGACGATAATTGGTATAATAATAACAGAAATAATTTTCAACGCTTTCCTCAAAGATCGCCAGTATGGGAAGCGCCGGATTCTGCATGGGAAGCGCCGGATCCTTGGCCTGCAAATCAAAACCCTGCATGGATCGGCAACCAAAATAACGGAATGTCTTTTAACAATTGGAATAACCAACGTAAATCTTGGGGACAGGGACGCAAACGCCAATTTTCCGAGGTAGACTCGAATTCTGCGCCGAAGAAGTTCTTTTCTGGCCCGAAACCAAGAAATCAATCGAATCGAAAGAAAAAATCGCTTGGCAGAGACCAACCGGCACAACTCAAATTACAACCAGGCGACATAGAAGCTTTGCTGGAAGTCGATGGACACGCCATTAAAAGATTAACCATCGAACAATGCAATGATTTATTGGAAAAAATGAAAATTGAGCAGGAGAAACTCGATCCGGAAAAGAAATTTTTCAGAATCGTTGAAACTCGGAGAGGCAGAATTCGGATCGTTTGTATGAATCAAGAAGCCGTTGAAGTTTTGAAAAAGATCGTCGCTGATTTACCGCCAATAGATGAACAGAAAGTACGAATGATTTTACCCGTTAAAAAAGAAGATAGAAAGTGGGTAGGAATAACGTCCGAAGGATATCCGACGAAATTTTTGGCTTTCGAAGACTTGAAAAAGATCGAAGAAGCACTGATTAACGAAATTAAAAAAATAGCCGAAGATGCATTCCATCCTGAGATCATGGAAGTGTTCAAAAAAAGAGGTTCTCTCTTTATCGGTTGTAATGATGATTTAAGCGTAAAATGGGTAAAAAACACTTTACCCGAATTGAAAGTCTTAGAGGCAGACCAATTAAAATTTGTCGATCCTTCAGAATTACCCGCTTACTGCAAAATAGAAATGGTACTACCTTGCAAGGAAGACCAAGTAGAGAAGATGATCGAACGGCTCAACCGCCAGAACGAAGATATCAGTACGGAAGAGTGGTTCTTGATTCGAAAAGAAGAAAAGCAAAATGACGCTACTACGGTCTTTGTTTCGACAACTAAAGAAACCTACGATAAGATTCAATCGAGGGGTAATTTCCTCTTTCTAAATTTCGGTACCGTCAAAATAAAATTCAATGGCCTTCTCAAAGTTCAACACAATTGATATAATTAATTTTAACTTTATAACGGGAGGAGTAAACCTCTTTAAAAAAAAATCTCCAATGCTAAGGTGTAAGTAATCGTGCCGATGGTATGCATGGTATCGGGAGTTTTTGGTACCACTAACGATACCTCTGGGATACTTGGCGACCTCCCATCGTAATGAAAATCGCCTTTTCCATGTATTCTGGGCTCTACATGGAACGACCTATTTTCCCAGCTGCTCGTGGGACTAAAATGGAAGCGTCTATGGAAAATTTAAAAGTCAGTAGTGGGAAGCCGAAACGTCTATCGGGAGCACAAAAGAGGAAGTTGAAAAAAGAAAAACAAACTACTACAGAAGATGGTGAATGTAGCTCAGTAATAATAATTAAAGATGCTGCAATTGCTTTAGAACGTGTAATTGTTCCTGTAGATTACCCAGAGAACAAACTATCTAGATGGCAGTTGGATCAACTTCAAACGAACATCGTTCATCATTTTTGTGCTCCTGATGGCGGTTCGCAAATTCAGAATTATTTAAAAATAAAGGGTGGGTTAAAATTAACGTGCGATTCTCAGAATACTTTGGATCGTTTAGGGGTGGTTGTGAGTAAATCGATAATTCAAGGGATGAAATTAAAAATTATAGATTTTAAAGATTTGCCGGTTTATACGAAAATAATAATGTCGATACCAGGAAATCCCGAAAATCCAGACAAGATCCTGGAACGATTAGAAGCTGAAAATGATATATTAACGACTAAGAATTGGCGTGTAATTCACAGGGAAATCAAAGAAAACTCTCAAACGCTTGTCTGGTCGATCAATGAGAATAGCTTGAAAGGTTTAGAAACCTTGGAATTCAAGCCTTTCTTAAATCTTGCAAGAATTAAAGTTAGTTCCTTGTCGAAAAAAAAATAATCTCGTCTGGATTTTTAGTGTATTAATAAATTATTTTTGCGTTAGATTTAGATGTACGTTAAAAAATTAGCTTGTCACTGTTGTAGGTGATTTTAGAGGTAAGTATCTTCTGAGTAAAGGTTTTTATAGAGTTCTGAATTAATTTACAATTATATTTTAGGGTATCATAATTTTCGTATCACATTTTGTCGAATTAATCACAAGTCAAAACAGTTTAGAAAAATCCCCTGGGGCGTTTGAACGATTATAAGAAGAGCAGAATGCAGTACACGTTGAGGTGAGTTTTGTTTAATTGATTCTTAAATTAGTGATTAGGTTATTTGTGTTACGCACTTGCACTAGCGCCGTGTTGACATAAAAATGGCAACGGTGTAATCACAGATGTGTTTATGCTTCATGTATTAAATGTATTTCAAGAATTGTATATCTCTTGTCATATACGTGATATAGAGGTGGAGGAGGCAGAGTAGTATTAAGTTACTTGTTAAAAAAACACGGGTTTTTACATCGATGCAGGAACGATGTTTATACAGTGAGAAAATGTACTAAATTTGAAGAAATTAAGGTAAAAATCGGGACAGGACTTAAAATATAATTGATTGGTAAACATTTAAGTGTTCGTGTATCAAAACATGGTCCTTCGAGCCGGATCCGCTTACTTTTTTTTTTACATTAAAAACTAACCAATCTGTTTTATATATTGTAACAGTTGACTAATGTGAAGAATTAAATAAAGATAATACAAAACTTATATTCAATATATAGAGAAATAATGAAACAAATAAATTAATCAAAACCAATAAATAACTATTTATTTTAATTTAAATAATCACTAGACAGAATGTAATTTAGAAAATAAAGTTTGAAACTAATTTTAGAAAATATAAAATTTTAGATATCAAACGTTAACATGGTAATTCTATAAGGGATTTTCATCGACAATTTTAGAATATTTACAAATAATTTAGCAAAGAACCAAATAGAAAAAGTTAAAGTAGAATCTCAGATAAGTCTGCGATCACTACAACAATGAGAACATTGTTATTTTAAATGTTAGAAGAGAAATAAATTTTAAACTTAACATCAAAATGCAATATCTTGATTTATCAATATGTTCAATTTAAATTCAGGTGAAATACAATAAATCGGGAAAATAAAGTGTTGGGACTTCTAAAATGAAAGTATTTCTGTAAAAAAGGCAGTAATAATAATGTTTAATATAATTTAAGAAATCGATAATGACGAAAGTAAAAAGTCTTCATGTAAATGTAATATAAGTAGAAATAGTAAATAAATTATGTCAAAATCATTCTTTTTGTCTCGAGAATAATTTGAGAATGATGTAATCAAAAAGTGTATAAACATTAATAATTTTTGAATTTTATAATAATTTAATTTAAAATTCTGTCAAATCCCAATCGAGTGGGCTTTGATATGATGGTTTATAAAAACCAAATTCCGCTGTCAAGCGAGGCTTTTGCTCAAAATCTTTTGAACTGTCCACATCAGAGCTCGTCGCAAATACAAAAGAAAGTTAGAATCAAAGCCATACTAATTGATGAAAGAATTTAAAAGAAAATTTTAAGTGTGTAAACCAAGAAAATTGAGAAGTAAATCAAGAAAAGAATTCCAATCATTTATTCCTTTTTATTTGATTGTTAATAAATATTTCTACATTTACCAACTGAGTCATTATTATCGATTTTTACAATTACAGAAGCACGACTGGGATTAAGACTCATTTTTCTACCGACTGAGTAGATGGCGCCCAACAAATAATTATATTCTGGCTAAGATTACGACAGAAGGTAATAAACAAAAAAAAATATTTTAATAAAATTTTAAAATATTAATGAGTTGGAGTCGAGGTTAAAGAATCTATTTATTAAATCTTATAATAATAAAATCAATAGTTTTTAATAGGTTGCTTACAAAGGAATAAATTTCAGGTAAACTGAAGTTAGAAATAAAATATTGAATAAAAGTTAAATATTTCTCACATTTTGTTTCACGAACAACTTTGGGGAAATAGATAGTAAGCAACAATATATACAGAAGTTCAAATAAAAATATATTAGCTCTGAAACTTTACATTCATTGTTCAAATTGTGAACTTGAGCCTAAAATCTAAAATGTATTAATTTACATTTTCTTTTATTTCACTGATCCACCATTTAGTTTGTTGTTTTCTTCGTATTTATATCCCCAAAGAGAAATCTATATGTGTAAGATCAGGTGAACGTGGTGGTTAACGGAGTGATCAATTTCGATCAATTCAACGGTCCAGAAGTACTTATTTGGTTAATATTCCTAATTTTTGTTCAAAATAATTAATAGGGCCAATTTTTATTATTTATGCGCGCTTTAGATGAACTTTAATTTAATTAGACATTTTTTTAAGACATTCAATTGTGTTTGGCTTTAAGCTAGAGCTCTGTCCCACATTTTACCTCGATTTATTCAAAATTTAGTATAATGGTCAATTTATTCTCACTGTATACTCCATGACAAGTTAAAACTGACCATCATTGGACATACTGGCATACACATTAATTTCCATGGACCTTACTGGGCTATGAAATTGTGATAGTTTCTAATGTCATCAAGACAATTTTAACTTGTCTGTGATTGGAGGTGTATCTTAAGTATTTATCTATCTATATGGTTAGTTAAGTTTGCCTGATTTGGATGTGGTTCTGTCAGACCTTATGGGTCAATGACTACTTACTACGAATTGATATTTTTCATATATGGATATTATTATAATTGTAAATTTTGTGACGCTTCAGCGACCACATGATATACTCAAAATCTTTGTGTATCATAAGCGCTAAATTCTTATTTTCTTATAAAATAAAGCTTAAAAAAGAAGAAACAAAATGTCAAGAGGAAACTTGTACCCAAGATTCTGCGCACACTTACAAGATACTGGAGTAGTAACATTCGCTCCAGCGAAAATTGGAATTGGTCTACAAGTTGAAACATATTCCTGAAGAAATTTTTATAAAAATATCTGTGTCGCTGTAGAAGTTAATTATAATGACAGCCATTTGTAGCTACAAATATTGGACAAGAAACATATTTTTAAGATGATTTATGCGACTATAACCAACAATATGCTGTATCAACAGTTACTGCGAAAATAATATGTTGAGAAAAACTTTCTTGACATAGTGGACAAAATTCAAATTAACAGTTTTTATATAGTGTGTGTCCCTAAAGATCTGAGAAATACTTCGATAGCGTAAAATGGATAAAAATAAGTTTAAAACACATTTTTCGTCATACAATTATAAAAGACTAATTTCTGCCAACCATTTAGATCAATAATAATTAATATCGATCAAATATTTACTCCTTGTGACAGTCAAGGTGCACAGATAGTATCAATGACCGAGTTTTATCAGTCGAAGCGTCACTTCCCATTTGTGCTCTCAGAACAAATCAGGGGTGAGAAAATATCAAGTTTGGAATTTATTTATTTGATTCCGAAGTCCCAATGGACGAAGCCAACAGACAAACTGTTCGTGGAATGAAATAAATCAAATTCTTCAGTTGCTTAGTTATTTTTATTTTCTCGAAAAAAAGGGCTCTTTAAAATCAACAGGAAAGTAGAAATTAAAAACTGATGAATATAGTCCAGTAACTGAAGACCTGAGAATATGCAAAGCTGTAGATAAGTCGGTCCAGATTTCCTTTGTGGCTTAATTCTTAGGTCTTGACGGTTGCTTCCAAAGGCGAAAAATTTCGCTACGATTCCGACTTGGGAGAGGGCTGAAAATGGCCCCTAAAGTCTGAAAAAAATGGTTTCCCGCTAATATCTGCCAAAATATACAAATTAGATCGTATCATTATCTACAAAAATGGTCCCTACCATTTTTTTCGCAACACGAATATTTTTTTGCAAAAAATCCCAAATTTTTTCACTGAATAGATATGTTAGTTTCTCACTATAAATAAATAACCTTCCAAATACCACACGTCCTCTCAAATTTTATAGATAAAATTTTTGGTCTCCATACTCATACGCCTTTATTTCAGGCAAAACCACTCAAACAAACTGCTTTGAGATAAAATCACTCGTCCAGCGGACTCGTGATTTTATCAGTTTGTTTTCGTGGTTTTTCCAAATAAAGCCGTTTTCGTGAAAACCAAAAATTTAATCGATAAAATTTGGAGGACTCGTGTTATTACCTTTAATAAAATACTATCAATATTTCAATAATACGGACAAGCCAACGACTCCAAAAACAACAGAGATTGTATACAAACAAAAGCAGACGACTAATGTGGGCGCGTGGATACACGTGTTTAGGTTATGTGGAATATCATGGATCTCAGGCGGAGAGCGTACAAACAAAAGCAGACGACTAATGTGGGCGCGTGGATACACGTGTTTAGGTTATGTGGAATATCATGGATCTCAGGCGGAGAGCGTAAAAATGGGGGATATAATTCTAACGAACATTTAATAACCGCGCTCGAATATAGGGATCAATTGATATAAACGGAAAGATCAGAATATAAGCTTCACTTCGGTCTGGGTATTAATCCTCAAAAAATGAACTGTGGGGAACAAGAAGTATTTAAAAAAAAGTCCGGTTTTTACCGGTGTGATCAATTTTCCCGATTTCTGGAAAATGGAGGAACTTTATTCGAAATAAAAAAATACATTCGATAATTAGACACTGTAAGCTTTAAAATGGTGTGCATTGAATAACAATATAATGGAATATGAGTTTTTAATTCGTGCTTGTTTCGAAGATTTCTAGAACTCCGAAAACGTCTGAAAAATGCAAATAAACAAATCAATTTTTTATTAAAACGCCAGAAAGATACTGAAAAAAAATGTATGAGATCATTCGGGACATATCAAGATCCCATTTAAAAAAAATGGGATAAAAACTATAAAAAAAAATTAATAAATTACTAAAATGGTCCAAAATATTGGAAAAACATAAACTTTGACCACTTTTTTCAATGTTCTCGACAGAAAAGAACGGGCTTCAAGGCACATGGATCGATACCTATGGGTTTTCCCATTGCAATGAACTTTGAATCATCGAAAAATATCAATTTTTGTCCGAGTTCTGAAACAATTCGTCCGCCCGTTTACAAGTTAATGCATAGACAGCAGCATTCCTATAGAGGTAGAGCAGCGCTGAAATGAGGGGACTTTTGGGTCCGGTTATCTCGAAAACTATCGAATTCCCGAAAAAAATGATAGGGACTATTTTTGTAGATAATGATAAGATCTTCATTTTTTATCTAAACAAAAATTGGCTAATTTGCATATTGTGGTAGATATTAGCGGGAAACCATTTTTAGGGACCATTTTCAGCCCTCTCCCAAGTCGGAATCGTGGTGAAATTTTATAGCACATTTACTTGAAATATTTGGAGCGGAAGGCATCTTGTAGTCTTATTTTCATCCATACTTTACGCGCCCGAACTATTTCCCAGATATTTAAAGACACCCTATATCAACGATTTTTTGTTTGATAATTATTAGTTTATAAAGATTAGGGATGGGTCGTCTAAACCAGGTCTCTCGACTCGTTGCTCTAGAATTTCATAAACTGGTCCCTTTAATTGACATAAAGGTATCGGTTTGCAATTCTGGACGTATGGTTATGGGAGAATTTAAATTCGCTTTGAATTTTGTTCACCTGAAAGATAAAAAAAATCCTTGACAATCACAGATACCGATTGTCTCTGAAATTGCTTCGACGATTTGGAAGATTTTACCAATAAAAGAATTGGTAACTCGTGAAGAAATAAGAGAGAGACCGACTTGCTGCTACTGCAAGAGAAAAACGATTTTTAAAAGAAGGCGGTCGTGATGAACGAAATAGATGAATAGATAGGCTTCTTCTAAACATATGATTTTTATTTTATAAAATGTTTTTAAAAAGATTTTCGTTTTGTACCAGGTTCACCCCGAATTCTACACAGGACAGTTTGGTAACTGGATAGTGAGGATATGCAACGAAATTAAGCCGAAACGAGGAGTTCAGTAAAGTTTAGATATGTAGTGTTTATAGATATACAAATAGGCTGGATTTTTTTTAATTTGCTAATTTATAAAAACTGTTTTGATAACTTATTTGTATATCTATTGATTGTGGTAAGTTTTTATGATAAGCAAAAACAAACATCAGCAAAGATTAATTAAAACAAAATTAGAAACTTACTGTTTATTGTAATAATTTTGACAATATACACATTATTACTAGTTTACTGGTAAAATATCTGCTTTGGGTAAAATTTTGCATCGCTGGAAATGAAACATTTCATGAGTAGAGGAACTCTGATAAAGAATTAAAAAACATGGTGTTCCAAACCGGACTTGTCTCCTATTGATGCAGCACTAAATCTTTCCCTTAATTTCATATACTGCAGACATCAAAACTTAGTATCTGTGATATATTTCGATATTTTGTGCTTCATTCTGGCTTCTTGTGGTTAAAATACTCTTTCATTTATTCTGCTGTATTTTCCAAATTATTAATTTGTTACGTATGTTACGTATGTTTGTTAGAAACAAAAAAGGTTTTGGGATTTGCCGATAAACTACACAACATTTTTTTACTTTTCCGTGTTTATACACAATTTTTTACCCTTCCAATTTTATTCCTACAAGTTTTTACTTTTCCACTTTTGTTCCCACATTTTTTAAGACTTCCAGGTTTATTTACACAATTTGTTTACTATTCCACTTTTAATCCCCACAAATTTTTTACTTTTCCACTCTTATTCCCACAATTTTTATACTTTCCACTTTTATTTCTACAATTTTTGGACTTACACTTTTATTCCCACAATGTTTTTACTTCTCCATTTTTATTCCCTCAATTTGTATTCTTGTTACTAATTGTTTGTGTCAGCCAAAGAAGCTTTCATCTTTTGTGGGAAAGACTTATTAGCTTGCAATTCAATAGGAGCAATATAATAAATGAAAAACGAAGAAAACCTGGTGACGTATTAGTTCTAATATCATATTATGATGGAAAGAAGAGTTAGTGCTGAGATGAAGCAAAAACATCTTATTGGAAATACTTGGAACCAAACAAAAAAAAAGAGTAAAAATATGTTATGAGAGCGACAGAAAAACGTTTTTTCTTTTTCTACTATACATTTATTGCATAAATAGAATGCAAAACAGCAAAACTCTGATGCCTTTTTTGTCTACCAAAAACGGTAAAGACAAACATCAAATGATTTTTGAGACGGAAATGAGGTACATTTGAACTACGTCAAGAAATAAAATTAGAGGAAATTTTCAATGCTACAGTTCTCAGATTTAGAACTAGATCAAGAGGATTCCAAAAATATACCCCAGTTATTATAAGTTGAAATTTATTTTCACTATGTAGATAGTGAATTCAAAACAGTAAATTAATTTGAATTTTAAAAAAGTGCAGGATTTTCTAGAATGTTTCACATCCAAATTAAGAAAGCAACAAATTTGTAAGAGTGGAAATGAAAGTTTCTTAAATAACTAGTAAAGTTGTAAATTAATATAAACATTAATTTTAACGGTAATTTCTTCTTTTAAATTTTATAAGTGACAACTATTTAGCCTCTATTAATCCATATATGGTTCAAATGGCTCGCTTGTTACAAAACGTACAAAATCGTCAACTTTTAGAACAAACATTTTTCTGATTTTCAACAAACATTTTTCTGACTTTTATTTTCTTCAACCGAACCCATAGGAAATGGTTCATTTCCTACAGACATAGACAACTACACTGATAGAAATTAACAGTGTCTAGGTGGCTTTGACAGTTTGATAAAACTTCACTGACAGTTCGTAAAATCAATAATTTCACGAATTAAATTGAAAATATTGATTGTATTAGTGAAGATGCAAGTGAAACATTACAACAACAAAATTACTTCTTGGCGAAACATTCTGGACCATCCTGTTTGTCTTATCAAAATTATGTATATAGAAAATTTAAAATACTAAATTTAAGTGAATTTTATATAAAGTTAGGTAATTAACTAAACTTTATTTCAAATGATCTCTTTTTATATATAAAGTAAGTTACATTTTAAGGTCTCTTTTTGTTGCGACTATGTGGACAAACCAATGTATCTGGGCATCTATAAAATCTCTTTTTTCTAAACAAAAATATAAAAAATAAATTGTTTTGGAGGTTTGTAACTGCAATTCATACTTGAAATCAATATTTTTCTCTGCTTTTTATCAGCAACTAACCAATTTTTTTACAATCTTCTAAAGTTGGACAACTTTTTTTTAACTCTTATATTAATAATGGGAACATAAGTTTGTAAACTTTTCTAGCTTACAGTATTCCGTCCCACCTCAGACCCGCAGATCTCAGACTTCTATGTGACCTCAGTACCCTACGTTCAGTCTTCCTTTCAACTAGAGTTCGCTGTCTTTCCGCGTTCTGTTCGACTAATTTTAACTTTTTTCCCCCATTCGTTCGATTTCTCTCCGAGTCTTTCGTTCGACCTTGTTCTATCAGCTGTCAGCCTTCCGTCTTATCTCAGTTTCATCTTTCAGCCTACTGTTTGACCTTATTCCAATTCCATAATGGTTTATTAAAAAAATTAATGTTACATGATTACAAATCCATTAGCAATACATTGTCTAAAATACGTTCTACACCGCACCCCTACGCTCACTGCACGTTGCATGCACTGCACACAAATGGCCGGTGTTATGACTTCATGAATTTTTTTAAATAATTAAATTAATACAAATTTAAAATGAGTGTTCCTAATATAATTGATTTCCATGATTTAGTGATCCGAGGTAAGAAACAAGTTATATTGTTTGTTTTGCTTGTTTTCTACTGATAAGTCGTCAAATTGGGGACAGTTAGGTTATAATGACTTAAAAAATCTAATTCGCGGTCTCTTTCATCCAATAAAAAGTTTAAATTAACGGGTCAGCAGAATATATTAAATGTTATAGATGCTGCTCATGGATGCGAAATTGAAACTTAATCATAAAGTTAGGGAAAACGTGATATTTAAAAAAAAATAATAGACTTCGTTTTGCATTTGTCCTGTCAAGATCTGTCTTTTAGATGGCATAACTAAAGTAAAGACTTGCTCAATAAGGGTAATTTTAAAGGATTGGTAGATTTGTTTTCTAAATATGATACATAATGATTTTATGAGAAAACAAAAACAATTCAAAATTAACGCTATTATACAAAATTATTTGGAAGATGAAGTATTAAACGCTCCCTTTTTTCATGGCAGGTTGATGAAACAACAGATATCTGTTGCAAATCACAGTTATCGATTATATTCAGATTTGTGAAAAAGGGCATTGTGGTAGAAATATTTTTAGGATTTCATGAAGCAAGTTCAGGAATGAAAGCTGTTGACTTATTTAATTTTTTAATGATCTAATTTTGACAGTAAACTAATTGCACATACTTATGACGGAGCATCTGTAATGGCGGGACATTTAAATGGGCTTCAGGAAAAAATCAAGTCAGACTATTTTTACCCATAATATGAATTTGGTTTTGCCTGTAATTCAATTAAAGAAGTCAGAATTTTCTTTTCAAATATATCTGCATTTTCAACATTTTTTTCCAAATCCAGAAAACGTACCGAAATAGTAGGAAAAAGAATTCCAAGCAATGCTCCCACTAGGTGGAATTTTACTTCATGTGCGGTATTTACAATTTTTAACAATAAAGAGAAATTAGTGGAAACTTTTGACTACATACATATTAGATAGCGAAGAATTTATTTCAGATAACACCACTGGATTAAAAAATTATTTAGAAAATGCATAGTTCTTGTTTTTCCTTGATACATTTAAATTAATATTTGAACAAACAGATATTGTAATCCAAATATTGCAACATAAATTTACTGATATAGTTTATTGTAGAGATCGTCTAAAGTCACTTATTAAAATAATTTCTAAATTTCGAACACATGAACGTTACTTTAATACTTTATTTCAATATTTTTCAAACGAAGAAACTTCTGGTGCTAAAAGAAGAAAAATAAACAACTACATTATAAACAGCTTTTTTTGAAATTTTAGATAACATTAAGGGTTAAATAATAAATAGATTTAGCTTTACCTCAATTTTATAGTTTACTGTGTTTAACCGTTACGATCCCTGTTTCTTTGGCATCGGTTGAAAGATAATTTTCAACTCTCAAAAGCATTAAAAATAATTCGCGGAATACTTTATCCAAAGAGCGTGTTTATGCAATGTCAGTTAAAAGAAAATGGATGCATTTTAATAAAATTATTAGTTGGTAAGGCGTCTGCCGATTCAGCTTGGTCAGTGTTCGGGGAGTAGATTCGAATACTGCCGTATTCAAGTGAAATTAAAGTCAGATAAGACTTTAGGCAAGTGCAAAAAGGTATTTGTGTCATACGCAGTTTCATTCACGCCGGTAAACAGGCCGGACGAGATAGGATATCTCATGGAACTGATAGGGGTTGGTGACACAATTACACTTGTTAGTCGGTAGATCACCTGCATGACAAAGGCATATAGTCCTGGGTTTAAGGTGATTGATGACCGCGGTTCGGAGCCCACGATAAGCTGTAGGTCCCGTCCAGTTTAGGCCATTAGGTCAGAAAAGAGATGTTAAAATTAACAAACAACAACATAATAAAATTGTTGATCACTTTTCCTTAGCCAAAATCGCTGAATTCCTTTAATATACAAAAAAACCACAAAAACAATTAATTTCTTGTAAGAGGTCTCCTATACCTCCTTGTGGTTCTTGCCGGGCAACAATAATTGCGTTACGCATGTATTTAGTTTATTTTTATGAATTAGATAGCACACATTTCATTTTTGAAGCTTGTACTTTAAATCGTATCACAATTAAATTTTTATCCCTAAGTAAGCGTTTCTAATTTAAAAAATAATAGTCCATCAACATTTGAGATAAGGTTTGGTTATAAATAGACATTTCTTTTAGTTTTAGATTAAAATTGTAATTTTAATTTTTACCAGTTATAAAAAAAATTATAAAATACATCCAAATATTCTAGTTTTATTAGTTTAGTTTTAATAATTATTTCAATCCACACCTTAAATGATATGTTCCTCTTGCTATTTTTTAAACCGTCATTACTTTACATTTTTAGATGGAAAAAACAGAACTGGAAGAAAACTACACAAAAGCTTCTAACGAAAAAGAAATGCTATTAAAAGAACTTTGCGCCAAAAACGACTCTCTAGGTCAACTAGAAAGCATGGTGGAACAGTTACGAGGCAACCAACCCGACAGCGTTAAACTTTTGGCAACAATGGAAAGCGACAAAGTCGCCGCAGCGAGGGCTGTTCAGCAAAATAAAGAACTCAAGGAACAGCTCGAAAGTATGCAAGAAGTTTTTGCCAAAATGGTAAGTAATTTTTTTATTATATTGAATCCTTAAAGCTTCTAACTCCTTAAGATAATTTGTTAATAGGAGCCAAGCCTGGAGGATACGGTGGTGGGTGTTCTTCTAATTAATTCGAAACCAGAGTTGATAATTCACGCAATTTTTTTACTTTTAGGACAACGACAAGGTTCAACTAACAGATAAACTTTCATTCGAAGTCTCAAGCAACAAAGATCTTCTCGATAAACTGCAAAAAACTGAATTACAACTCCAAAGACTGACGGACGCGATCGAAATCAAAGATCGCGAACTGTCGCTACTACGAGAATCTTCTGCCGAGCTAAACAAGCAGGTGCTGCAACAGGAGCAGCTCGCCGATAGGTTACGACACTACGAAGCCCACGATAACTCCTCCTACTCACTTCAAACCGAGTTACAAGAATCCAAACAGACAGTCATAAGACTAACTAACGAAATAAATGTTCTCAGAAATAAGGAGAACGTTGTGGATAATAATAACGATGAAACTACAGCTTTGAGATCACGATTGGATGAGCTGCAGTTAAAAAATCAAGAATTGCAAACTAAACTTGAGAATCACAATGACAATAATTTCAAGAACCCCTCGGAACATATTAAACAAAATGACGATAAAAAATCTGAATCGATGTTGGAGAAGGAGGAGGCCATGGTGCGTTTGGAGGAAAAAGTAAAACGTACCATGCAAGAAATTGCCGATTTGACTGATGAAAAACAAAGACTGGAACATTTGGTGCTTCAGCTACAAGGCGAAACTGAAACTATCGGCGAGTATGTTGCATTGTATCAGCACCAGAGGATGGTATTGAAACGAAAGGTAAATATTTGTCCCTTATTATAAGTTTTGTTGCAGGAGCGACATCACCTTCATATTGTGTCTTTTACACGACATAAGTTGTAATTTTACTAATATTATTAAATGATTTTGGAGATTGTTGACAGAAGCTGTAATTGTCACGAATGCTTAGTGCCAAGTCCCAAGACAGTGAGGTCTTACAGAAAACTGATTCTCTTTACATTCAACCTTCCATCAGTTATGTATTTTTTTGCTGTCCTTCTTCCCTCTGTTTCCTAGCTTTCAGTCTTCCGTCCGATCTTTTCACAGCTGTCAAAATCATTCCTTCCCTCCGTTTGCATTCAGTCTTTCGTCCGATCTTTTTCACAGCCATCAAATCATCCCTGTGCCTTTGCATTCAGTCTTCCGTCCGATCTAATTTACATTTTGCGTAGAAAGGACTCGCTGTTTTAAAAACTTCTCTTGCTAGGATTGAAAGGACTTCATTTTAACACAAATCCGTTTTCTTTTGTAGGCAGTTGAAAAGGACGAGCAGCTAGAACAACTAGCTACCGACAGGGAACAAATTAAAGCGAAGCTAGAAAAATTAAATCTGCTGGTCGAAAGGTTATTCCAAGAGAAACAAATAAGTCCTGAACTTCTCACTCGATATGAGGACGAAAAAGTTGGAGAACCGCCTGGCGTGCCGGATTCGAGTCCTGAGGCTGCAGCAGCAGAGGAGATCTTATCGTTGTTGTCAGAAATAAAAACTAGTAATTTAGTTGAACCAAAGGAGAATGTGCATAGTTGTTCGTACTGTTCGGGTCAGTTGATAACGGTGTAGTTTTAAATTATCCATCTCGTACGTGTGCTGTACTGGGTAGAAGGGAACATGTATATTTTGTAAATTTTTCTAAAGCCTGTTTTGACTTGATATATTTTATGAAAATGTTAAAAATAGTTTTTATTTATTTTTATTAGGTCTGTATTTAATAGGGTTATTTTGAAGGTGTCAGAAAAATTCAATTTTTTTTTATAAAAATGGCGATTTATTGACGAACTTAGAACTGTTTTTATGACATTTTCGATATAATTTTATTAGCAACTTTTTCTACTGAATAATTATGTTTTTAAATCTACATTTAAATTCACAATTTTTTTTTGTGTAGAAATTCATTCCGTTTTTATAGTTGAAATTTGTCAGATAATATAATATCCGCGTGTAATATTTTTAATTGTATTTTGTATGATGTACCCGTAAAATGTGATTTTGTAAATATAATAATTTTCACTTATTTTGTGTTTTCTTTTATAAGTACACAATTATTAGTGGAGTCGATCTGGCGGAAAAAAACCGGATAAACGAAGTCGCTCTTTTTGAAGATTTTTTTTGTGATTTCATAGAATCGATGTCCCTCTTTCACCTTTCTATATGAAAGCTAAGGGAGGTGTGTAAAGATATGGAAAATCGGTTTTTTGCACGTAACTCGCTGAGGGTTATTTGGATCGAAACGACTTCAAATCGATCTAGCGGTTCTCGAGATATTGCGATTTGAAAGTATATGGATTTTCGCCGCGACGAGAACACTCCTAGAGCCGTGTTCGCTTTTTTCGCATGGAAGAAAGTGACTTGGAGACTTGTTTTTTTTTCCTCCGATAGATAGTCATGACCCAATCATTGTGTCCAAATTTCAACCCGCTAGTTTAATTTGGGGTAGGGGAGAGGGAGGGCAAACACTGATTAATTTTTGACTCGAGGTAACTTTTTTTAATTCTTGACCAATCCGGGTCAGCAAAATGGCAAACCTTTCATGAGGACACTGCCACAGGATATATGAAGAGATGACGGTTTTCGCGAAAACGGACAAATGGCGACCGAATTTTGGATTTTGCAATTTTTGATTTAAGTGAGGAAAAAATTTTATTCGCCATAGATTGCAGAAATTTTTTCTCTTTGATTTGACCTCTAGAAGAACTCGATCCGATAATCAGGAAGGGAGGGAGGGGGTAAACGCGTTTTCCTCCGTGGAAGGGCAAGGGAAAGGGTTAGTGACTTGGTGCTAGGCTCATTTTCAAGGGCAATCAGTTTTCTTTCAAATTTTTTTTACTACAAAGTATATAGAGGACCGCGATAGGAGAGTTTGCCATTTTGCTGAACGGATTGGTCAAGAATTAAAAAACTTACCTCGAGTCAAAAATTAATCAGTGTTTGATTTCCTTCTCTCCCCCCAAATTAAACTAGCGGGTTGAAATTTGGACACAATGATTGAGTCATTCATGACTATCTATCGGAGGAAAAATCAAGTCTCGAAGTCACTTTCTTCCATGCGAAAAACGCGAACACGACTCTAGATGTGTTCTCGCCGCGGCGAAAATCCATATACTTTCAAATTGCATTATCTCGAGAACCGCTAGACCGATTTGGACATGTTAAAATTCAGTTTAAGCGTTATGGCGAGCACTTTATTTTATATATAGAAGTCGTTTCGACCCGAATAAAACTCAGTGAGTTAAGTGCGAAAAACCGATTTTTATTATTTAATTATGCACAAGTAGCGTTTAGAACGAGCCGCGTAGCGACAAGTGCTGAAACGTAACGAGTGCTAAGACCTGTTTCGGCTTCGTCAGTTAGGCTTTTCGATTCCAATAAATAAAATTCCAAACTCGCACAAGTTAATAGCTATATCCGCTATAAGATAAAATTCTTAAATGTTAGAAGATAGTTTTGACACTTTACAAAATAACGATTCTCCTGTATTGGGTGTTGTATATCACACAATTTGCATTGTGTGTTACAAAGTTTTTATTTTACCGATTCTACTCAAGATGTCACTCTATAGCTATTGACTTGCGCAAGTTTGGAATTTTATTTATTGGAATCAAATAGCCGAAAGACAGAAACCAGTCTTAGCATGTCGAATTTGATAAATTAAATTCCTTGCTCGTTTGCCAACTTTGTATTAATCCCTTAAAGGGATACAAAGAAGAGAGTGACATCTTGACTAGAATCGGTCAAATAAAAACTTTGCATTGCAACACCCAATACAGGGGAATCGTTGCTTTGTAAAATGTCAAAACTCTCTTCTAACCATTTATAGATGGTAGTATATTTAAGAATTTTATCTTATAGCGGATATAGCTATTAACTTGTGCGAGTTTGGAATTTTATTTATTGGAATCGAAAAGCCTAAGTGACGAAGCCGAAAGGCAGAACCCGGTCTTAGCACTCGTCACTACGCGGCTCGTTCTAAACGCTACTTGTGCATAATTAAATAATTTTAAATTTTTCTCGGAGACATTCTTTCATAAAATTCAACAAAATTCGGATTTTTGTATCAGGCTAACAGAACCTTAATTTTTTTCTTAGAAACATCTTTTGTCGTAACATTCAACAAAATTCGTCCAAAATTCCGATTTCTGTATCAGGAGAGCAGACGAGTGAAGATTGAATTTAAAATTTTTCAGTAGTAATATCACAAGAGCTTCGAAAATAATCGATTATACTTCCGAGTCACGAGACGTATTTTGCGAAACACCACGAGAGCGGAGCTCGAGTGGTGTTTTAAAAGAAATACGTCGAGCTAGGAGTATAAAATATTATTTTCGTATGCTCGCGTGGTATTCGATAAGATTATATAATGAATTATATAGTTATTTTTGTTGACGTTTTCGTATTAGAAACGACAAACGTATTGTTACTATGACAAACTTTTCAAGATGGAAGGATGAGAAATACAAAAACGGTTATACAACGTCGTCAAGGGTATATTCGCTTATCAATACATGGTAACTAAGTAAAAATTGCAACTGCTATTGGCTAAATTTATGATGAGTTGTATAATCACTTTAATCTCCCTAGAGCTTGAATTACTATCGGAAATATTTCCGAAAGCATGAACTTTTTAAAAAAAAATTCATGCTTGAGGAGATATTTCCAGATAGTAATCCAAGATCGTGGAAGATTCGGTAAGAAAATTTCACACGTAATATAAAAAATTATAACATGACATTTTCGTAAGATCGGTGTATTTTTATAATTTGACACTTGACAGAAATACTATTGCTGTGGTAAGAAAATACTGTCGCCAAGTTTTTTGGTTGCTACAGTAGCGAGCTGAAACGAAAGCATTTTTTCTCTCCGATTTCGATGAAAATAGGCACTCAGAAAAAAAAATAAAATCGAGCCAGGTATTTTTTTAAAGAATTTATTAAAGAATAAAATATAACAGATGTACCCTAAAAGCAAAGCACTTGTTTTTTTTTTCAACGGTTCTTATAACAATAATGTCCTCATAACATTCCCATAGGTTACAAGTACATAAAACAGAATTAAAATATACATGAAATTGTTAACCTTTCTAAATAAATTATTAATAACAATTTATCGTTAATATAAATCGAAGCTTTTTAATGAAATACAATATGCAACAATCGAATAACTGTAATTGTCCCTAATAGTTTTTCAAACTCAAAAAAGATAAAACATATTTTTTTTTCAACTATTCTACTCAAATAGCACCAAAGTTGCTCTTCCATCATCTGTAAATGCTATCAAGCTGTATACATAAATATTATCTACAACAAACTCTTCAAAAGTTCTTATAAATTACAAATAAGAATATATTAACGCTCTACTAACAATCTAACCAAAACCTAAAATTCATAAATACTCCGCAATTGAGTTATTTCAACACTAAAACGTCGTCAATCGATTGACATGCGTCAATGTCATGTGTCAAGCTTGTTTATGTCATATTTCAAACTATTATGTCATGTGTCAGGTCAGCTTGTTTTTAACACACGTTTTATGTCATATTTTCAACTTCTTATGTCAGATCATGGAACGACTTTTGCATGTTGGAGGGATTTTTCGATTTTGGTCATTACAAATATTTCCTAATTGATTGATATATAATAACACTTAGTATATATCAAATTAAGGCAATCAATGTTTTTCATCTTATTTAATTAGAATATGGCTACATCATCAATTATTGCTCGACCAACTTATGTGATACATCAAAATTCATGAAAGCGCAAGCGTAACTTTTTAAAAATTAGTAGTAGTAAGTCTGTAAGTGTAAAAAATAATAAAAATAAATAAGCATCTAAAAATAATAATAGACCTCTGAAAATAAACTAAATAGAAATTATATTAACACAACTAAAAGTCAAAAACTATTAAAGTTTAAAAAATGAATCAAAAATAAGTTTTGTTCTTTTTTTTTAATTTTCTTTTTTTTATGTGTACGTGTCATTGTGTGCATGTGTGTGTGTATTGAAGTGTGTTTAGGAGATTTAATAATTTTTATTTTTAGAAAAATACAAAAATTACTGAATCCGCCATGTTTACAATGGTAAAAGTGTTAGGAAATGTGACTAAATTTAAAAAAATATTTCTTAGTAATTCAAATATAAAACCGTATTTCCTTTTTGATAGTTTTTTTTTACAAATCAGTTAAACGGGCAAGTAATCTATTTCTCAAAAATAGTTAAAATTTTGATATGATTGATATTGGGCGATATGTAACGCTTATAGATGTAAATGACAGTTATTGTCTGAATACTACTCTATTAGATGAAAATGACATTGACGTTTTGTTATAAGGCATAATGTTCCTTTCATAAATTTCGTTATTATCACAGTTTTTTTTTAATCTAACAACTGTATAATACAAAAATCATACTAATATTTACAAATATCACGAAAATGTATCAGAAATAGATTAATAACCCTGTAAAACTGATTTCCTAACCTCACAACCATTCGTTTGACAGCTGTCATCTCGTTAACACCTGCCATAAGTCGAGCGTTACCTAGATGACAGCTGTCACTTATCAGTTAACCCCGTGAAGGCCGTGTCAAGTCATGGGATTTACATGAGCTTGGCTTTCGCGCAATCGGGACAAATGATGTCGTCCTGATCGGTGATGAATCCACGACCCACCAAACTCGTTCTGCAGTTGGCACAGAAGAAGCAATCGTTGTGCCAGTGGCGGTCCTCGAAGGAGATGAACTTGGTGCCTCCGATGCCGGTGATTGGCTTGCTGCAGGCAGTGCAACGCTTCGCGAATAGTTCGCCGAAGCATTCGGCGCAATAGGGCTTGTCGTCGCGCGAAGTGAAGCGTTCACCGGCCAATGATCGTGTGCAGTGGGTGCAGGTGAAGCATTCCCTGTGCCAGGGTTCGTTTTTGTAGGTTACACCGCCGCTGGTGATCACCTGAAAATAATTATGTTTTTATATATTTTTTTAATGTTTATTTTTTCTTTTTTTTAATCACTTTTGATTAGCTATCTTAAAAAGATAATGAACCAGTAAAATTTTTAAAGAGCTGCAGAGAACCAGAAAAAATATTAATATAAAAAAAATTGCCTTTACCATTGATTCTTATGAGAAATTAGATTTTATTTTATTTAAAAAAGTATCGTTCAGATTTCGATCAAGTGGTATTAACGGAAAGAATAAAAATTTCGAACATTTTGGTTACTCACAAATTGAGCATCCGAGCATGTGATAAGAGTAATTAGCAAATAAGTAAGAAAAATGTACTATGTTAATTACATCTGGCAACGCCGTCAAAGAGGTTATGACGCGCGCGAAATTGTAACGTATATCTATGATACCGTTATTTTTCGCCCTTCTCTAATGTCACATCTCTAGTCTCGTTTTTACGTGGCTGATGTCCCAGTCAGAGCCCTAATGTGAATTACCAAAACATGATTTTCCTGAGCTGAACAAGAAGATACCTGCTAAATAGTTTTTCGAACCACTAGTTCTTTCCCCAGTTGAAGAAACTTCTTATTTATTAAGATAAGTTTATATAAAATTGATGATTCGAGTAATATATTAACTTAAAATAATTTTTTCTACAACTGCTATGAAAAGTAGCGAATTTCTCATAGCTTACTGAATTTCAAAACCATGTATTGCTCATACCGTGCGGGAATATTTTTCCTCACGGCACTTTGCCCACACCACATACATTTATATGGAGAATCAACAAAAATCGACAAAAACTTAGTAGGCCGCTGTTCCGCTTTAAATAGTTGTCACAACTGTCAGATTATAGAAGTTTTTTAAATTCTTAAGGTAGTTTTCATTCGTGCTTTGATAAAAATCGCAATTTTCATTAAATATTATTGTAATAAGACATACCTATTTATAATAAATAATATGGATAATGACAGTAGTGACGATTTTGATAATAGTCCGCCAGAGATATTGGAAAGAGCCGCAAAAGTAACGTTAGATTTGTTGCCGGTAATTTCAAGAAAAAAGTATGAATTGGCATAAAAATTTATGGAATGGAAAAGAAATTCAAATATAAAATTAAAAAAATTATTTAACTGTTAAAAGGTGAGGATACTTTCATGTTATTTTAGTTTTACTAACCATAAAAATAAATATTGTTACATTACTTGTATTCTTTAAATTTGTGCAATTGTAGAAAAAGTATAGTGTGCAACACGTGAGGAAAGTACTTTTCTCACTCGTGTGTTTCACACTCGTGAGGAAAGTACTTTTCTCACTCGTGTGTTTCACACTCGTGAGAAAAGTTGAACTTTCCCCACTTGTTGCACAATATACTATTTTCATATGAAGCTCTAGTAAATTAAAATCTTATGGTAATTGGCTCCCGGTCAAATTGGCTGGAATTTGGATATGTCGATCGTTTTGGCATCCTGAGCAAAAGTCTCAATGGACACATAGCTCAATTTTGCGTATTTCGGCTCCTACAGAGCTCCAAAGCTCCACGGATTTAACATTATTTACTACTTAAAAAGGTATTCTTTTCAAAAGTTTAGTATTTGCTGCTCTTATGTTTTCGAGGTCGCTGCATTCAAATCTAATGTCAATATAATAATTTTGACAGTTGATAGCTGTCAAAAAGTTGTTAAAAGCTGTCAAAACTAGCTGCCAAAGAGCAAGCTACGATCAAAATGGATGAAATCCGCATACAAACATATGTTTCTGAAATCGCTAAATTCAAAACTGAAGGTAAAAAAAACGATATTTTAAAAACAACTGAAGCATGCTTGCTGTCACCTAATTATTACTCTATCTTGACACATTATCATGCACAGTCAAATATTTAATTAACGATAGTACTCAACTGTCAATATCGTCTTTTTGGCATCAGATTTGAATTAAGCAACCTTAAAGACATATGCTTACATGTCAATTTTATCAATTTCGATTGTTACATGCTGTTTGACAGTTATTTAACAGCTGTTAACTGTCAATATCAATTTTTTAACATCAGTTTTGAACTCAGCAACCTCAAAAACATATATTTACATGTGGATTTTATCAATTTTGATTATTGCTTGTCGTTTGACAGCTGTCAACTGTCAATATCGTCTTTTTGACAACAGATTTGAATTGAGCAACCTTAAAAACATATGTTTACATATTAATTTTATCAATTTTGATTGTTACATGCTGTTTGACAGTTAGTTTGACAGCTGTCAACTGTCAATATTATTATATTGGCATTAGATTTGAATGCAGCGACCTCGAAAACATAGGGTACATTTTCTTAACGCAGGAAATACTAAACTTTTGAAAAGATTACCTTTTTAAGTAGTAAATAATGTTCAAACCGTGGAGCTTTGGAGCACTGAAAGACAGTTACTGAAAGCATATTTCTGTCCCTTTCACTTTTACGCGGCGTTGCCAAATATAAATACTACAGTAGTCAAATAACAGAGAGCACCCATTTGACTATGGTGGTATGGAGAGTACTACCTTAAAAGTTAAAAAATTACCTTGTTGCACTTGATGCAACGAGTGGCGAACTTTTCCTCGTAGCACTTGGCGCAAAAGATTTCTTGTTCGCGAGGAATAAAACTCTGAGTGCCAATTGGTACTTTGCATACACAACAACAGAAACATTTTTCGTGCCACTGTCTGGTCTTGTATTCCATTTTCTTGGTACCTGAAAACAAAACAAATTATTTTTTTAATTTCCGTTTATAAATTTTCAAACATTTAAAAATTGTTTAAGTCCTCTCGTCGAGGTTGAATATATTTGTGTCGTGCTCGATAAGAATGTTTCTATTAGCGTAATGGAAAGTAACACGAAAAACACATATCAATGCATGTGATAGCGTGTTTAAAACTTTTATAAACTTACATTCTTATCGGGAAATTACTCTTGGCCAAAATAGTTTTTCTAAGATTGTCAACAAAACTAAATCAAAGTATGATGGCAGGTGCGGATTGGAGATAAAACGCTCTGTAACTAAAATTCTAGCAAACGTTACAAATAGATTATTTTTATTGGTTTATTATCTGTCACTAATGTCAAATGTGCTCGTTTCTTGACACTATTGACAGATTAACTAATAAATGACAAGAATAATGAAAGTCCTTTGAACATTTTCAGTAAATTACGTACTATTTGTATAATGCGAGCGTTAGAGTGATGAAATCAAGAAAAAACGACCAAAGTTCACACATCTTACTATTGGGATCTGACTTGGGGGCGTGCCCTATCCAAGATGGCGTCAATTAGGGTGACATGAGTGCTGGTCGCGTATTAAATATAAATCTCACGATTGACCAAATTTGCGACCCTGGCAAACTAAATTTTAAACAAGCTGAACGCATTTTATACGCTAGAAACTTGGTTAAATACGGGAAAAAATTTAATAAAAGTGACAGTGGCTGAGTGGACCTAGTGGCTTTTTGTCTATCAACGTCGAATTTGCGAGGTCATCCCCATCAAATGAATGGGAAAATTGCATGAGATGGACAAGTGTTGTTTGTTCCTGCAAGGCTTCTATGTAACCTTCAAGGTAAGGTCTGGTACATAGACGGATCCAAAACCAAGGAGGGAGTAGGAACAGGGATATACTCCAAAAATCTAAAAGTTAGCCACAGCTATGCATTAGATAGAAATGCTAGGGTATTTCAAGCGGAGATATACGCAATTCTGCAATGCGTCAGAGAAAGCAATAGGAGAGGCCTCAAAAACCAACAGATCCTAATCATGTCAGACAGTCAGGCGGCACTGAAGGCAATTTCAAGACAGGACGTGACGTCTAAACTGGTATGGGAATGCATCGAAGAACTGGAAGTCCTAGGAGACCAGAACAGATTAGTGCTGGCCTGGGTCTCGATGGGAATGAAAAAGCTTATTAACTTGCAAAAAGGGGAGCAGGAGAAATACCCGATACAGAACAGACCCCCGGATTACCGAAGTGTGCAGTCCGAGGGGCTATAAAAAACCTGGATCAGGGAAAGACACCTTCAACACTGGCAAAATGAGTCAGGACAAAAGCACGGAAAATCTTTCATAGGATGACCGTGCTCTAAAAGAACAGCTGAACCACTCTTACTGAGCAGAAGTAAGCTGAGAGTGATAACAGGGCTCATGACTGGTCATGCACCAGTAAAAGAGTTCTTAAACAAAATTGGACTGTACAATGGAGATCTTAGGTACAGACTATACAATAAGGAGACAGTGAAACATGTACTATGCGATTGCGAGTTATTGGATCGCAAGAGACAAACATTTTTTGGGCAACCAACATTAGATCCAAAAAGTTTTAACAGACACTCAGTAAAAGAACTGTACAAACTAGTACAGGGTACAAAAATACTGGACTGGGTGGAGTAATAGACGGGCAATAAACGCAATAAGCCAATAGGCTTCAGCGATATCGAAGATCTTGAATCAGACAGGCCCAGACGGAAAAAAGGCTTCTATGTCAATAATGGGCTAATCGTCCTTAAATTTTGCTGATTCTGCAGGTACTCCTTCCTTGCTTTGCTCATTGGATTCATCAAGTTTGATTTTCTTTAATTCAATATTCTGATTTCTTTCTTCTCTTCTTGCTCTGCATGTTGATCAATTTTCTTCTTCTCGCGGAACATAATGAAATACAGCGTCCAGACATTTATGAGATTTATTATTACATCCTGGTACTGCGCGGTACACTTTAATTTTCGATTTTTTACGGTGTTTTACTACAATTTCGGTCATTATTTATCTCAAAAATCGATTCCGGTTTGACGCAATGTATTTCTGATGAAATCTTTACCCTACTTTGTGTTAGAAAACAAAGCGCCAGATGGCGTATCGCTGGATGTCAGATCCCAATAGGATATCGAAGCTATTGGAACTTCGAAAGGAAAAATGTATCGGGCTAAAATGTAGAGACCAACCTAAAGATATTTTTTCTTTGTTATTAGCTGGGACTACCCGCGTACCGCGTATCAAATTAAAGTTCATAAAGGATCATAATTTAACGAGTAATTACATAGTAGGTAAACGTTAAATGTGCCAATTATATTAATAATAAAAACCGCCTTGTTTGTGTGTGGCGAGCAGACTGTAGCACTGACCTCTTTTTATAATGATAAATTTATTTTTCAAGTGATATAAAGTAGTGCCTTTCTCCTAATTTATTTAAATAGTTTAATAGTTTCAAATCTGACCCTTTTTCAGCTACTACAAATGTATCCCATCTCTTATTATGGGGCGTTTATCATTTATCTGCGTCATCAACGATACAAAAATTTTCTCATTTTAAAATCCGTGCTAACGGTTAGAAGATATTCTGTAATACAAGATTGTCTGTCAATTTAGACAAAACATTTTTGATTAAAAAAGTTTCTTGTAGATGTTTCAATGTGTCATTGTCTAAAAGACTCATTTTGTTTATACAAGTATGACCCTGTACGTACCTACACAAATTGACGCAAAGTCGATACTTTTTACTTATTGCAACGAAACAATAAATAATCCTGACAAATATTTGAATACGGCAAGAAGACTGAGTCACGCGAAGGATTCATCCATTTTTAGGAACTTGACCTTAAAACTACCAAAATAGGACATTTGTATTGAAAAATCGCCTGCTTTCTTCTCATTTCGTTCGTACTAGGAACAGACATGAGCGAGAACAAGTTTTTAAATTATCTAATAAAAACACCTAAGTGAGCCCCTCATCGTTTTAATTATTAAATTGGTTGTTCGAAAATTATTTATATATACCTAAAAAAAATTTCCAGCGTATATAACATAAAACCATCTTTTAACTAGTAAATATGGGTACACGTTTTAGGCAAACTGGTCATAGGACTACAATAAAATTTTGCTAAGTTAAATACTAAACTTTTGTTAATGTGAAAATGTATTAATTTATAAAGTTGACAGAGAAACTTTTAAAATACAGGGTAGTGCACAAAACACAGCTTTTCTAATTTTTAAAGTTTTTGCAATCAGTTTAACACCCTGTATGACATAGAGTGTCAGATCGTACATTTGCTTAATATAATATAAAAATTATATAACACATCGATTATACGGAGTGACTCGTTGAAGCTAAAAACACTATACGCCTTCTGTAACCACATTTTGTGAGTCACCCTGTATAAAATATGATTCATCAACAAAAAGTAATTACTTAAACTACATATTCATAATGCAATGACATTTGCTCGTATTTTTAAAGCTGTTATAAAAAAAATGATTTCTTCAAAAAAACCATATTACTTATTTTCGAACCACCCTGTAACTAACCAAATTCTACGGTGATTGTTTATAAAATATTAATGCTAAATAATCTATAATTCATGTTTTCTACAATAATCGTCAATAAAACAGGTCTGTTATGAGAAATCTGGTAACAAAAAAGTGGTATTTCCGATGTTTAACACCCTGTACTTCGAAAACTAGCCATAGGATTGGTTTGGGCCAATGGACACTTTTTGTCAGTACATCAAGTTTTATCATATCAGAAAATTTAACCGGGACGTTTTTTTACATTTAAATGGTGCGGGGTCCTTTGATAAAAAAATTATACGATTTGTTTTTACCCCAAAAAACGTGTATGTATAGTTTAAGTAATCCCTATAGTCCAGCCATCTACAAAATTTCTTTAAAGTCGATGTCGAGTGTTCTGCTTTAATATATAGTTCGGGAGCCAGAGAATATTTCTCGAGTTGATAAAATAGAAACATACAATCACTAAGATGTAATCGAAGCGACTAATCGCTCGGCCACCGGACCAAATCATAGTTTAACTGGTCTTTGCATCCTCGGCAACGTAGCGGCATCCTTTGCGGCAGTCTCAAAGGATGCCGCTACGTTAGAAGTTTTTTTTGGTAGCAACAAAGGCGCCGCTTTAAATCTGTTAAATTACACGAACTGTACCAAGAAAATTAATAACTAAAATATGACTGATCCATAATTTTGATCGATCTTTTTCTCATTAAATGTACTCTTATCATTTGCGATTTCCAAAATAGCAACTTTTAAATCACACTAAAAACACACGCTTCCTAATAAAATCTGCTTTTGGCCCTGTGCACAGTTGGTAGACTAGGGACCCATTTGAAATTGACTGAACGGTTTGATTTCTTGTTTCATACTTAATTTTCGACATTTTTCATTTATTCTTTTATAGAATCAATTACTGCTAATGTAATTTGGACAATACTAATGGGAAAAAAATTGATGGCGTTTTATTTTCATTACCAAGCAAAATTTAATGTCAGTTTAAGGTTACGCTTAATTGATAATTGACTAGTGAGGTTATGATCTTCATTTAACATTTATTATTTTTGAAAGGTGAAGTGCAGGTAAAGGTGTCTGGGGTGGGGTCATATCATGCAGTCGGCGCTGTATTCTTTCCAAGCCTCTTCAGCCACACTGGAGGGATCTGGGGATTAGGTATGAGGGAATAAGGGTGGTAGGTATGGTGCAGGGACAGCAGTAGATGCAGTATATATTTTTGGAGCAGTAGACGTAAGATTTTTTGACAAACTCTCAGCAGGATTTTCTAAAAAAATTTAATTTGGAAAATTGTTTTTTCGGTCGTCCAAAAAATTGTGTACAATCCCGGTATTTAGATTTCGAAACGGAATGTGGAACGTTAATTTAAAAAATGATTTAACAAAAATGACTCATGCTTAAATTTACAATAATTAATTTAACAATGCAAATAAAGATTATGCATGGTTTTATCTCTTCTACGATTACGTATATTAATTAATCAAAAATTATTTAAATATTTTTATTTAGTGAAAGAAAAATTAAAAACTGGTACCAATCGTTTAAAAAAAAATATCGCAACATGCGATACACGAAAGAAACATATATTTATAGGAAAATTTAGGTCATGACTATTTTTATTAGAAATACTTAATTCTACCTGCTGACAGTTTCGGTAGGAGGTTATTTTATGTTCAGGTTGCCATTGATATTTCTTATAAATATTCACGTTTGAATTGACCGTCATCACATAATAATCGAATCTAAAATAATTATTTACTATTATTTTCGATTTGTTTGTTAATGTCGAAAATAAGACTAATTTTTTGTTCAATTATAAAAAGTTTTTTTGTAATAAAAAATTTTGTAATTTATTTTTGTAAAAAAATGATATGGGGGATTAATAAAAATAATATAAAAAAAATTTGATTTAAACTGAAGAAGTAAAAGTTTTCCCTAATTTTTCCGCATTATTTCACTTCGTGTAACGGTTTCATTTTTTCCCCAGATTCTAAATTATTTTTTGGATGCCCCTGGTATCAATCTTTTTTTATTTTGACAGTAGTGACTGACGTTAGGAATGGATGACAATTCCTAACTGTTCTAGTTTATTGTAATTTTGCGTTTTACTCCAATATATCCACCGTTTTAGTTTTAAAAGGGTACTTAATTTTTGGTATGCGTTAATATTTAGATTTTATAGTAAAAATTGTAAAACGAACGTTGACGACAAGTTCGTTTGTATTTTGATTTGGATCTTTTGGAAAGTCGGTAATGTAGATTTTATTTTCGAGTTGCTATTAGGATTGGTCCTAAAGGTCACATGACTGACGCCAAATTTTCCAATTGGTTACGGAAATTCAGAGATTTGGGGAGGATGCGCGGTTTTTGTTTTAAAAAAAAAAGGTTTTGTTGTGGACGAACAGCTTGAAAATTTAGACAAGCGTCGGTTTATTTTTTCATTTGGAAGAAGCGCTTATATAGTGGCAAATTGCCATCCCTAAGTTGTTTGGGGGATTAAAAGTGCCATTCCATCTGCGAACAACTTGTAGGTGACATTTTGGTTTGTTATATACTGTTAAGTATTGGGATAATCGCCTTTGTTCGCTCGACTGTCGTCGGATTATTGGAAGAATTTGCCGTACTTGTAAGACAACTCTACTGCCTAGCTGATTTCTGTTGACTATTGGAAAATTTGATTTGGATTTTATTATTTGGAAAATTTATTTTGGATTTGGTCTACTGGAAATTAATTTGATTTAGATTTGGTACATAGAAGATTTTAGAAGTCAAACGGTTTGATAAATTTATTTTTTGTATTCTTTCGTCAATGTTTTGTTGAGTTGCGTTTTTGTAGTTTTCTTTGTATCGCCCTTAATTTTAAGTATTTTCTTATTCCATTCAGCATTGGTACCACGGCTAAATGAGAACGTTTCTGTTTAGTTAGTTGTTTTTGAACCATATTTTTTTTTTTGAAATTGCCTTTTGAACATTTTTATATTTAATCTACGCACTTTTGTATATATTTAATTATTTGTTTGGGATTGGGGTTATTCGTTTAAATAAATCGGTGATATATTGGAGTTTTGTCTTGCATTTACCCCTTTTGTTGATTTTCAGAGGTAAATTAGGTCAGATAAGCTAATTTAAATCAACTGGCGCCTCCCGAGCACTTTAAAAAAGTAAGTTTTCGATCAATATTAAAATTTGGAACCACGACCGTCTCCACTACAGAGCTACGCCGATAGGCATAAGGTTGAGATCGACAACCCACCTTTATATGTAGCCCTATATTGTTTTATAGGCGTATAGGGTGTTACATTCGTTTCCCACAATGTTTTCTTTTCGTAAATTTAAAAAGCATCAATCAAATTTTGGGCGGTAAATTTTGCAGTGACAAAAAACCAAAATATAATTTATAGTTGGGAATCTGAGGCCTTCTAGGAAGCGTTTTAAAGATGATCTATACAACTCGCGAACATCCACCTAAAAAACATGAAATTAAATTTTTTGTTCGCCCTTTGATCCGGAATTGCGAAACGTGTGCGAAAAGTTGCAATGCCAAGAGATGCGGCGCGCCGATTTAATTTCCTTCGTTTTTAAAAAAGTGCACAAACCAAACTAAAAAAAAGTTAAAGTAAAAAAGTTTCCTTGCAAAATGACGATATTTTGTGTATTCTAACCAAAAAAAAATTATGTAGCTTTTATGAGAAGTCCTATATTTTTTATTGTTAGGAAACTAGGTTAGGAAAGTACTGAAAAATTTCATATCCAAAATTCATAACGAACGCACTAGTTTGCAATAAATATTATTTTAAGGAAAATTTTCAGTTTTTTCAAAAATGTCATGTTTTGACACATTTCGGAATTCCGGATCAAAGGGCGAACAAAAAATTCGAATGCGGCAGGTCATTTTACATAGGATTTCATGTTTTTTAGGTGGATGTTCGCGAGTTGTATAGAGGTGGTCGAATTCAGCACCTCAGATTCCATACTATTAAGACCGGAGATCTTGCTCAGGTAATTTATAATAAACTTTACCTTCGGGATTAAAGTACTACTTCAGTCCCTCGGTATATAAATGATATACTATTTTGAAATAAAATTAAATCTCCGATTTTATTCTCAATTTTAAAACTTAATAGCCATTTCGTTGAATTAACGCAGTGTTCAAAGTTTACGTTTGAGAACTTTGACTCCGCTACTTCATACATGATTTTTATCAGATGGTATGGTGAAAGAAAAAATGCGTAACATCTGCTATTCGTATGTAAAGCTCGCGAGTTTAAATATATCCAGTTTCAGAGAACCAACGTAAACAAATCACTAAGGTTATGAGTTTTTTTTATTTGTAGTTCGAGAAACATGATAAAATTACCTACAGATATTTATTTAGATTAAGTATTTGTTACACCAGCTTGGGAATATGCATCTATATTACTGAAAAACAATATTAATATAAAATGTATATTTCACAATAATAAATGAAGCCCAGAAGTAAATATTGACAACTTTACAAAGGAAAAATTGCGGGGGCATCCCAACTCGTGCCCCCTAATCCTTTAAAAGGTAAAAGTGTACGGGTCTCTATAATCCGTATGCCCAACTCGTACCCGTTTGAAAAATGAAACCTAATAGCCTAGGTGTCAAAGACTTTGACCTCGCATAAAATGTGATATCGCTGAAACTAGGATCTTTAAAGGGAGTAGAAAACGATAAAAAATCTCTGTTGTTCTAAAGTTCACAATTTCGAAAACAAAATCAAAAATTGGGTTTTTGCGTTATATCTCGAAAAATAAATTTTTTTTTACGAAAAACTAATAACACCGCGTGAAAGAGCGGAAAATTTTAGTGAAATTTATAATTTATTTAAAAAAAAGTTTTTATTACTAAAAAAAATTATTAAATATAAGAAAGCGAATTCGAAAACTCTACGCGCGCCAAGTCGCTGAATACGCGAGGCGTTCGTGTAAAAACTAAAGTATCTTTGACTAAAATGTACGCAAAAAATCTCAAGAAGCAATTGGTCGATTTTATATCTTGATATTTATTCAAATCAATTCAGAATGTATTAATAAATTTCTGGGGCATTTACATGAATAAATATTTCATTTGTTTGTTAATACAATTTAAATATTTGGCTACCATTTGAATTTTGATTTGGTTTATCTTAAAACAGTCATGGGCGTTCCTTCACTCAACGTTTTCAATAATTTCTATCGATTTTTTTATAATTTCAATTTCCAAAAGTCTTCAATTTTTTTTTCTTTTACCGTCATCCTGGTTGCCCCCCTACAAGCAACCCTTAAAAGCCAACATGCTTGTCTGAGTTAGAAATGATCTTTTAACGTGCGATTTTCAAGCATGGTCGAAAGGACAACTCGATCCGCATATCAGTGGTCACCCATCCACAGTGTAACCGCGACAAGAAGTGATTAATTCTTAGATACCCAGCAACCTTACCAATTGAATTGCCCTGACGACTAAATACAGATATTTCTGTCATTTAATTTTTTCAGTCAAAAATTTTAAATGCCGAAACATCCAAACTATCTAGATTATAAATAATAATAATAATAAGGAAGAGTCTCGGGGTCCGCAAATTGCGGACCCCTATTACTAATTAATGCAGGTCCGCAAACACAAATTAAAGGGGCAATTTGCGGACCTGAATTAATTAGTAATCGGGATCCGCACCAGTGATTAGCTGGCGGCGGAAGATGGGCGAAACATAACCTATGTGAATATGTGATGTTTTATATATTTGTTAACATATTATTGTACGTGGATATGCCTCTAAGAAAACAAAACTGGATTTTTGAACCAGACATTAGTGTCAAGGCAAAAAAAATATTGCTTGCAATTTTTAACAAGCATGAATTTTATTTGCTAACTACAAAGTTCAGTCTAGCGATTTACCTAAAAGTTGTGAACTCATGAATTGTGTGATTTATGATAAATAAGTTGATATTAAAATAATAGAAATTTTTTTGGAGGAATTTGGATTTCTACTGCTTGAAAAGCTTATATACGAAAAAAAAAAAGAAAAAAGTGTGACTCATGTTTGATGTGGGTACATAAAAGTTGTTCTGGGCTCTCTAAACTACCCCGTTAAAATGCTAAATGGATTTATATTTCAGGTTGTTATTTTTACCACAAAGATTTTAGGTTTTAGAAATTGTAATATAATTCCACATCCATTCATAGTAAGATGCTTATAGTAGGTATATACATGCAGTAAGTATAAGTAGAACATGACAATTATTAAGACACATGATCCTATAAATAACATAATTGGCGGATCTCTATTTTGTATACATAGAGGTCCGAAATTTGCGGACTCCAAGACTTCCTAACAATAAACACGTTCAAATTACCTAAGGGTAAGCTGGTGGGATCACCCTGTAGGCAAGCGGGTCCCAAAGAACATTTAAATCCACTTTTTTCACCAAGTTGCATCGAAAGGATCGCAACATCTTCATTTTTTTCTTTGGCTCTCCTTATCCTATCTTCACCGACAGTTTTTGTTTGTAAGTTCATTCTTTTGAACTGGTCACTCATCACGTCCGCCATTTTATTCGAAAATCAGATTTTTTTTTATACAGAGAGTTCACATTTAGTTTTCACAATTTTCACTGTTTTATCGTATGTAAAATTTTGAGTGTGCTGGGGAAAAAAAGCGAAAGTTTATTTCGGTAATTTGTATATACACTTCAAATCTCAACACGAAAGTATTCGCGTTCGTGACCTTGAAATGTATATAAATGTCCAGAATGAACCTTAGCGCTTTTTTATTTAAGACTTGTATGGGAAAATTCGGCGATATAATTATACTTTTGGGGTATATCGTCTGTAATTTGAAAGAAATATAAAAAACAAATTAGGAAAATGCGTTGAAATTTGCTGTTATTGAGTTTGAAATGATCAATTATTGAATTATGCCAATTTTTTATTAGAAATTTTTCGCTCAAAATCTAAACATTTTTAATTAAAACTCAAATTCAAAATCCAAAATTTAGATTATGCTGTTTTTTGGTTCACAATGTTTTTGATTTTAAAATTGGTTAATGGAAAAAACGATACATTTCGAAATGAATTTTGACGAAAATTAAAAAAAATTTAAATTTAAGACTACACTGATAAAAAATGTTACACCCGAAAAAACTAAACCCTATAAAACCTTTTCAAGGGCCCAGTAAATACCTTACGAGTTATTGAACTTGGTCGAAATTAGTTAACTGGTTAACTTTTCACTTTTTGGAGGTTACGTAGACGCGACAGATGATCCGCGATCGCGTGCGCTGTCCCGTGTGGCCCGGCGCGCCCCGTACTTTGTTTCAAGAAGTTCGAATATGAACTAAAATATAAGATCGACATCGGCATCGGCAGCGGTAGGTACCTACACCTATTTAACAACTACAACCTACCAGCTCGGAGATCAAGACTATAAGCCGGTATAGAGCAAAATATTAAATATTTTTCGCATTTGATTAAAAATTTCACAGTAATATTTATATGTCAAGTCCTTTTTATCATATGTGTGATGATAGGTCTATGGCATATTAGTCGGGAACCTGAGGTGCTGAATTCGACCATCTCTATACAATTCGCGAACATCCACCTAAAAAAACATGAAATCCTATGTAAAATGACCTGCCGGATTCGAATTTTTTGTTCGCTCTTTGAACCGGAATGGCGAAATGTGTTAAAACATGACATTTTTGAAAAAACTGAAAATTTCCCTTAAAATAATATTTATTGTTAAATGATGTCAGATCGTTATGAATTTTGGATATAATTTTTCAGTACTTTCCTGACCTAGTTTCATAACAATAAAAAATATAGGACGTCTCATAAAAGATACGTAATTTTTTTTTTGGCTAGAATACACAAAATATCATCATTTTGCAGAGTAAAATGGTGATTCGAGAAAACTTGTTTATCTTTAGAGATAGTTAACTAGTATAAGCGAGAAAAATGTTGCCAATAGAGCAAAGAAACTTTTTTACTTTAACTTTTTTTTCATACGACGTTAATTGTACCTTTTAAAACCGAAGGAAATTGAATCGGCGCGTCGCATTGCCACTGTTAGGATGCTGTGGAGCGAATAAAACGATCAGTGTGTCAGAGAGAGTAAACACCACAGCCTTCTTCAAACGTGCAACAAAGATGACGCGCCTTACAATATTATTATGATACTATAGAGATTAAAACTCAATATTACTATTATCTAATTAAAATATTTATTTTTCAATGCATTTTCCCTCACACTGGCAACTTATATTGCATCTTACATTTGCTTTCAGGCATTTGCACTTGTTACCACAGTTAAATAATTTATATTTGCAAAATGGAGTAATTTTTAAAAATGTCTCTTTGGACATTAATTTTGGCACTATACAATTATTGTTTTTGCGTTCGTAACCAAACTTTATAATTTCAGGCTATAACATATTGCAATGAAATAATCACCTTGTATGTAGAAGGTAACCAGGTAACAAAAAAAAAGAAAGATAGTGACAGGTGATTTGAGAGTTACTGAAAGAAAGGGGATGTCAAAAATTTTTTTTTGGAAAATTGAGAAATATTAAAAAGAAAAATTTAAATCCACCACCAACAGAAAGTTGCAATTGATTAATAACAATAACTTATGTTAATATTAAGTTGTCTGATATATAGAAGTTTGTAACTACCTAGAAGAGTTCTGTTAATGTACGAGGACGTCTGGATGAGAAGATTAGTTTGATTTGGCTTAGAAGGACTTTCACATACAGGTCAAAGGTACTTGAAACTTTCAGTGTTTAGTATTAGACTATTTTTGTTATTTTTATTGTTCAATATTATATTATAGAGAGTGAGTGAGTGTGAATGTTTTGTTAATAATTATATTTGCAATTTTCGGCAATGTTCAATGTTATCATCTGAAATTGTTTAAATAAAATTTATAACTTTTGACATTTCGTATCAATATATGCCGTTTTGAAAATTGCGCATTGTAAAAATGCCATTCTCAAACCCCTAAAAAAAAGGTCATTATTAAAACCTTATTTACCAGTATAAACTTCAATGATATATTTTAAAAGGTAATAGGTACACAGAGTTCTATAGTGAGCAAGAATCTTTAAAAAATATCATTGTATATTGTATTGCGCGTCATCTTTGTTACACGTTTGAAGAAGGCTGTGGTGTTTACTCTCTCTGACACACTGATCGCTTTATTCGCTCCACAGCATCCTAAAAGTTGCAATGCCAAGAGATGCGACGCGCCGATTCAATTTCCTTCGGTTTTAAAAAAGTGCACAAACCAAACTAAACGTCGTATGAAAAAAAAGTTAAAGTAAAAAAGTTTCCTTGCTTTATTGGCAACATTTTTCTCGCTTATTCTAGTTAACTATCTCTGAAGATAAAAAAGTTTTCTCGACTCATCATTTTACTGTACAAAAAAATTACGTAGCTTTTATGACACGTCCTATATTTTTTATTGTTATGAAACTAGGTCAGGAAAGTACTGGAAAATATCATATCCAAAATTCATAACGATCGGACATCATTTAACAAAGTAACACAATATTTTGCAATAAATATTGTTTTAAGGAAAATTTTCAGTTTTTTCAAAAATGTCATGTTTTGACACATTTCGCAATTCCGGATCAAAGGGCGAACAAAAAATTCGAATCCGGCAGGTCATTTTACATAGGATTTCATGTTTTTTAGGTGGATGTTCGCGAGTTGTATAGAGCATCTTTAAAACGCTTCCTAGAAGGCCTCAGATTCCCAATTATATAAACATTATGAAATAATCTGCAGCCATTACACGGTAATATTTATATGACAAATATATTAGGATTGTTCGTAGAGACTATTGTCATTTTTATGCTCTGCGAACTCATTTTGTACGTTGTGGATTCTTCTTATCTACCTCTTCAGTTTAGTAACAAAATGCAAACTTTGATTTTGTTATTAAGGTGAAGAGGGCGTTGGGCTTTCCTCGTTCTTACTACACTTGCTTCAACGCAACCAATTTTATTAAGGATTAGGTTAGTCTAAGGCATCTAAGATTATTGCTTAGTGATGCAATGTCAAGCAGTCTACTTCCTACTGATGAGGCCCAAAAATGCCGAAACCGGTCTAGGAATGACGGCTCCTTTTATAACAAAATCAAAGAGTTGGAGTTGTCTATTGCATATCTTCCGACACGTTACCTGGACGGATGTAATCCAATGCCTGTGGAGGAGGAGGAGGAGGAGTAGTTGTTTGAAGTCCAGGCCCGGTTGCAGAAGTCTCGACATTCATGTCGAACGGTGAGAGGGTGCATAATGCATTACTTTTAAGCTAATTTTATTTATTATTTTATTTATTAACAGTGGGGTTCGATGGGTATGATTGCAATTTCTGGCTTTTTTGGCTGCTTTCCAAAGTGAACATTCAGTCATTTATGTAGCCTTTGTTTTGTTTAGGTAATTTTTGAATCCCATTTGTTCTTAAAAAAGCTCGTAAACCACATTATGGGATAACCAGTTTCAAATTATCTATTATTAGATATTACCAAAAATACGTGTTTTTAAAAGTATTTTTGGGCTATTTTAGACCTTCTTAAACCCAAATATATTTTAACTGTGTGATGAGATGATTTCGCTGACAAGGTCGTTAAAAAAACAATCCCAAATCTCAAGGTACTTTTTTAAAATCTTCCAAAACGGATCATAAAAACATCTTCCTCCTCCATCATGAAGATTATTTAAAACAAATAGTCGAGACGTAATAGATGAATGATGTAAATCAACAAACATAAAATTTCCATTTTGTATAGAAACCATCTGTTTAAGTCGGTAATGCAGAATATGTGACATTACCGACCGCGCAACAATTTGTGTTTTACCAAATATGGTGAACAGAGGCGGAGGTCAAATTGAAAAAATAAGAAATCGAAGAGTTAGTTTGCTATATTTTATTAAATTTTATGTTTGGTTGTTTTAAATCCGACAGTTTTTGTACTTTCTTCTTGATAATTAGTGAAATTATAGATTAAAAACATATACAAAAACACAAATGTCCAATAATATAAATTTTCGAATTCGTTTTCATGTTTTTAATAATTTAGATATACAGGGTGAGTCACGGTAGACGCGACGGTCTACTGTGGCTAAACGGTTAATATTTTAAAAATTTTGTTTATTCATGGATATGTGGGTTGATAAAGGCTACATTTTAAAAATATTATCCCAAAAAAGTGTGGCGTATCAAAGTTATATTATTTCTTATGGAAGACCTTATATTTTATCGCATTTATAGATTATACGTTAAAAATAAGATAAACTTTCTTAAGTATTCCCTATACCTAAGCTTTTTAGTTTTCGAGATATTTTAATATTTCTAAAAATGGAAGCACTTACAAGAAAACCAATAACTTCGAAACCTATGGAATCAGCCAAATCTAATTTTAACTGAAAAAAATTAGACTAATAATTTAAAGCAATAGTGTATTTAGAGTTGTTTAAAATTATGCAGGACGTCCAAAATGGGGCGATTCTCTAATGATTAAATACAGGGTGTTATATTTAGGCATTACTGTGGAAAAATAATGTAAAATTTAACAAAAATAAAAATAACTCCAAAATTAATAGATTTGCTACATAATAGGATTATAAAATACAGGGTGTCCTATTTAAAATAAGAACGATATTGTCGTTTGAATATGTCATTAGAGAATCGCCCCATTTTGGACGCCCTGTATAATTTTAAACAACCCTAAATACATTATTGCTTTCAATTATTAGTCTAATTTTTTTCAGTTATATAACATTGGCTCATTCCATAGGTTTCGAAGTTATTGGTTTTCTTGTACCTAAGTGCTTACATTTTTAGAAATATCAAAATATCTCGAAAACTAAAAAGCTTAGATATAAGGAATACTTAAGAAAGTTTATCTTATTTTTAACGTATAATCTATAAATGCAACAAAATATAGGGTCTTCCATAAGAAATAATATAACTTTGATACGCCACACTTTTTGGGACAACCTGTATAATTCAAAATAATTTTAAAATGTAGCCTTTATCAACCCACATATCCATGAATAAACAAAATTTTTAAAATATTAAGCGTTTAGCAACAATAGACCGTCGCGTCTATTGTGACTCACTCTGTATAATTAATGTTTATATTTGACATTTCAAAAAAGGTAAACACAGTTTAATCAAAAAACAATTACGAAGAAGCGGCTTTTTCAGTATAAAACTCAATGATTGGTTAGGATCGTGAGGTCTTATTGGCTGAAACCACAAAATCTGACTGTTTTGACAGATAAAAAAATAATAAAACGGCTTTATTTGGAAAAACCACGAAAACAAACTGATTGATAAAACCACGAGTCCGCAGGACGAGTGATTTTATCTCAAATCAGTTTGTTTGAGTGGTTTTGCCTGAAATAAAGGCGTTTGAGTATGGAGACCAAAAATTTAATCTATAAAATTTGAGAGGACGTGTGGTATTTGGAAGGTTATTTTTTGAATCATTTTGTATTAAAAACAGAGAATATATGCAAAAGACACTTTACACACAAATGTTCATTATTTTATTTATCAAATTAAATTGAAACATCAAAAAATAATGAGCTGTTATAGTTTCAAATACAGGGCCATCAAGGCATACGTCATTGCGTTTGGCTTAATTCGGATAATGAGTTTGACATTTGTCAGTTTTAAAGAGATTTAAGTATTTGGGTATTCAAAAACTGTTGTTGTGTGTGTGAATAAACGAATAAACAGGTTAGTTTACAAATAAATTTTGAAATTTGGGTATTAACAAAGATTTGCAATACATTTTAGTATAATAATATTTGATAATGCTAAATAAAAGTTGTTAAATGTTTATATTTTACATTTCAAAAAAGGTAAACACAGTTTAATCAAAAAACAATTACGAAGAAGCGGTTTTATCAGTATAAAACAAAATGATTGGTTAGGATCCTGAGCTCTTATTGACTGAAACCACAAAATCTGACTGTTTTGACAGATGAAAAAAATAATCTTACAAAAATATGACAGCAGCATAGGACACGGAGAAAGATTTTGAAATTAAAGATGTCAAAATCTGTTTCCATCATATTTTTGTGACGTTTCTGCTTTTTATGCCGAATTTCAACATTTTTCGGGGGAGTCAAACCCTGATGATACCGCCTTCGCCTTGTATCAGACAATATATTAAAAAAAAATTCAGTACGTCTATGATAATAAGTAAAAATGTAAGATTGTTAAACATTAAATACTAAAATGGTTGTGGGTATCCAATGGCAAAATTGTATTTCTTACTTCATACGTGTGTGTATGTGATCTCAGTAAGAAGTATGAAGACAATTAACCATTTAGGGTAACCGGTCGTGGCACACATTTTATTCATCACTTTATACATACTATTTCTATATTTTGGAGTCCGATTTAGTCCCACGCTGCTATGCATTTATAGTTCGAAAATCGAACCCCAGTCGAGCATTTATTTCTGTGGATTATTTGTGATACATCGCAATTTACTATTAATTTTTGAAATTATGTAACTTTTAAATATTTTTTATAATGTTTAACTTTGTTTTTTCTCTTGACAAATCAATTAGGAAAAACACGTTTCGATTCGCGCCGGTTATCTAAAACACATTAACCATATTTAATTTGTTTATATAGTTATTTAAACTAAAATGCCGAACCGTCTAGAAAAACATGACGTAATGTTTTTCGCTAAAAAGTTATATTTTTTAATAATCATCTGTATACATATAAGTGTTTAGATGAGGCGCTCAATAACTAGTCGAATAATTAAAAATATACAAATATTTAATGCAAAACAGGCCAAGAAAACGAAGAATGCATTTTAATGTAAAACATTCTTTTGTTGATGTCCTAATTATGAAATACTAATTTTGAACTCTTTTTGAGTCGTAGTGACATTTTTTTTACTTATGTGTCAACGGTATCAACTGCTATGGTCATTAGCCTTTTTGATTGTGTGGTTTTTGATTTTGTAATTTTGTATTCTGTGATTTTGTGATTTTCGATTGTGTGATTTTTGATTCTGTGATTTTTTATTTTGTCATTTTTGATTCTATGATTTTTGATTTTGGGATTTTTGATTGTGATTTTTGATTTTGTGAGTTTTGATTTTGTGATTTTGGATTCTGTGATTTTGTGATTTTTGATTGTGTGATTTTTGATTCTACGATTTTTAATTATGTGATTTTAGATTTTGTGATTTTTTAATTTTGTAAATTTTAATTCTGTGATTTTTTATTTTTCATGCTCTCTGTAGGCTTTGTTACTGCATCAAAAATCGTAGAATCAAAAATCACAAAATTAAAAGTCACACAATCAAAAACCATAGAATCCAAAATCACAAATCAAAAAACACAAAATCTAAAATCACATAATTAAAAATCACAAAATCAAAAATCACAGTAATAAAAATCGCAGAATCAAGATTTGTGATTTTGGATTATGTGATTTTTGATTGTGTGATTTTTGATTTCGTGATTTTTGATTGTGTGATTTTTAATTTTGTGATTTTTGATTCTACGATTTTTAATTTTGTGATTTTGGATTCAGTGATTTTTGATTCTGTTTTTTTATTTTGTGATTTTTTATTTTGTTATTTTTAATTATGTGATTTTTTGATTTTGTAAGTTTTAATTCTGTAATTTTTCATTTTGTGATTTTTTATTTTTCATGTTCTCGGTAGGCTTTGTTACTGTTTCCTAGCGCCACTTTAAGAACAGCACTGTTAATTAGAACCCAATAAAAATTCGTACTTTCATTTGGGCGCTTAAAATTGAAGTGAAATTGTTTTTTTAAGAAAATAATTGTCTGCAATTCCAGACCTTCTGGAACTGAAATTATCTGATTTCAAAATGAAGATTTATAATTAAAAACAAAAGTTAAACAATTTAATAACGTAAAATTAAAAAATTAAAAATAAATATAAAAATCCAAATAATAGTGAAGGAGTTACCAAAAGAAACAAAGTTAATAATTATTTATAGCTGCACTACTACTGGCACACGAACTATATTACAAGGTAAAAATATTATTTATTACTTATTAAAACACGTTTTTATTGTTAACAAAGGTAAAGTTTTTGCAAATTATTAGTTCGTAAATATATTTTACTTATATTGAACGTGAGAAATACAAATAAAATTTTCAATGTCATTACAATATTTACAGTGCACGCCATTTTGAAAAAGATTTTTCAATAAATCAACAACCGGCGAATGGCACCTCATTTGAAAATGTCTATTACTGACCAATTTCATTATATAGGTCAAAGTGACAGAAATATTAAAATCCGAATTGTAGAACATATTAAAAAAATATCGAACATTTTAACATAACAAATAAAACTATTTATGAAAAATAAATATTTAAAAGTCAAAAACCTGTAACGATACTTTTAACGGAACGTATTCCAAGATTTTTTTTACTCACAAAAAAAATCTTTTGTATTTTAATTTAAAATAAACTAATAATACTCTATTTATTTTTTGTTACACGGTGTACAGTACTTAACACCCACCTCGAAACAAATATACAAATTCATTTGCCCGTACTAATTTGTTTTTAACCGTTTCGAGACCTCCGCCAAAAATAATGATGATCTCAATTTCTGTGCGCGATAATCTTACAGCTATTATAATAAATATTATTGGTTTCCATTTCTAAAGTTCAACTATCATATACATTTTTTTTATCACGATTTATTATATACAATGTGTTTTTTTTATGAAAAAAATCATTTATTTTTCAAGTGTAGTTATTTAAATAAGGAAATAAAACTCAAAATCCAATATCCAAAATAAACACAGGGGGCTAATTTCATCTTAAAAAGCCATATTCAGACCTTTAATTATACGATTTACATGATTTTGATAATAAAATTAATGTAAATGTAACCTCAAAGTTAAGGTGAAATGAATAACAAAAGATTTAAATACAAAAATGGAGTAATTTTGGCTTACTTTTCATTTTAAGACCTGAAGATGGTTTTTAAGCCGAAACAAGTCTTTTTTAAGTAAAACTTTATATGGTATTAAAGTTTTATTTCCGTATTTTTTATCACGTATTTAAATTAGTTTAACTGTCTAAAACGTACGCAAAGAAAAAAAAGAAAGCATTTTAAAGAGGAGACTCAGAAAGCCATTAGTTTTTTATTGTTTTTGTTTTCTCATTGAAAATTTGACCGGAAGTTATAATTTCTAAAATTCTCACTGGTTTTAATAAAACTGAAGAAAAATTTTTTGATTTAAATACAGTGGCGACTCAAAAAGTCTGCACCATATGGGAAAAATTTTTATTATTCATTTGACAAAAAATTTTATTCTTGATAAAAGTTGGTGCATTGCGTAAAACTTTCAAATTTCTAAATGGTATACAGGGGCGGGCAAAAAATAGGAATTTTGACCAAGAGTAAAGTACCCTTATTTTTGATAATATCAAAAACAATTATTTAGGAAAGTTGTTTAGAATTCAAAATTACACTCAGATTTAAAATCACAGCTTCCTACGCAAAAAAATCATTTTTTTTGTTTTTAGCCTAGCTGCACTTTAGGGCCCTTCCTTCAATCACTATAACACATTTTGGTTAAAAAAATTTGGTTTTCTTTCGTGTCGTTTTATTTTTTAACTTATTTAATTTAAATAAATCATAATGGTAGTTTTTATGTACAAAATTTTGAAAAAAGGCCGAGAGTGGTGTAAAAATAATGAAGAAAACCAAATTTTTTTTAACCAAAATGTATTATAGTGATTGAAGGAAAGCCCCTAAAGGGCATCCGAAATGATATTATTTTGAGCTAGGCTGAGTGTAATTTTAATTCTAAACAACTTTCCTAAATAAATTTTTTTGATATTATCAAAAATAAGGGTACTTTACTCTGGGTCAAAATTCCTATTTTTGCCCGCCCCTGTATACCATTTAGAAATTTGAAAGTTTGGCGCTTGCAATAGCAGTTTTTCGCAATGCACCAACTTTTATCAATAATAAAATTTTCTGTCAAATGAATAATAAAAATGTTTCCCATATGGTGCAGACTTTTTGAGTTGCACTATATAATTAAAATGATGAACATTATCTCTATTTAATAAAACTTGTTTTAAAATGATCAATTTTTTACAACATTCATTCGACGCAATTTTTATTTTCAAAATAGTATTTATATAAATCAGAAATTAATATTTTTTTAAATAAAGTTAAAAATAATTTAGAAATTGATTTATATAAATAAATAACACTATTTTGAAAATAAAAATTGCGTCGAATGAATGTTGTAAAAAATTGATCATTTTAAAGTTTTATTAAACAGAGATGTTCATCATTTTAATTATATTTAAATCAAAAGTAAAAGTATAATGATGATAAATCTACAAGGATTTTTTTGTTATGCCTCTTTATTAATAGATATATAAAAGTCAGTGAGAATTTTAGAAATTATAACTTCCGGTCAAATTTTCTATGAGAAAACAAAAAAAAATTAAAAACTAATGATTTCCTGAGAACGCTTAGAGTCTCTGCTTTAAAATGCTTTGTTTTTTATTTTCCCGGCCCCTCGCCAAGGAAAAGTATTGTGAACGCGCTAAAAAAATTTGAGATAACGACGGATATATCCATTTTGAGATCCCCTGAGACGATTAAAACGATTTCCAGATGGAAGTTTGTCCGTCTGTCTGTCTGTCTCTATTCTTCCACGATAGCGTCCGCACGCTTAATCCAATTGAGCTGAAATTTGGTATATAGGTTTCGGGTGATCGGGGATTGAACCCATTAGTTTTTGGTTGAAATCTCCCCACCAGGGGGCGCAGGAGCCCTACGTACATCGCGAAAAAAAATATAAAACTTTTTATTTGATAGTTAGGTGCCGCACTGGCTTGTAAATACATCCTGAACTTTTCTTTCCTTAATTTTGTAATTGTTTTTTATTTTTATCGTTTTCTACATCCTTTCAAGTACCTAAGAGCCTAGTTTCACATTTTATAAGAGCTTTTGGTCTAAACGTGGCTCTGGCAACTGGGCTAATAATTAAAATACTATAAAATACTCCCCCACACAATTTTATCTTAGACAATGTATACTTATTTTTGTAGGTGTGAATTCTCCTTCCTATTTTATGGCACTTATAAATTCTACCGAAACACAGGGTTAGACCTTATCTAATATCCAATTAACCAAAAGTGTGAAATGACCCAAAATAAATCGTCCGTCGCCACCGCCACCCACGGTCACCTCTAGATATTAATCCATCTAATTGAATCTACTACTTAAAAACGTCGTTCATTTATCACGTCACATATTTTATGATCGAATCACTTTATGTTATATAATAGCCCATAAAAGGAGAAAACATATAATAAATTAATTTTTTTTAGAACCAACGCACCATAATTAGATTTTTTCCACTTGGTTTATTTCAGTTTCTTATTTTTGATTTCTTTTTGATATAATTTAAAATCAGCCTGCTCATACATTAGATTTTGATCCAATTGATTTTTTGTTCAACTGACAATACGATTTTTTAAGTTCACGATAAAATTCCATTATTTTATTATTAATTTTACAAATTAAGAACAGTCGACTCGTTAACCAGATTTTTGCTACCTTTGGCTTTTTTCACAATAAAATGCTGTTCTGTTTTTTTAAAATAAATTAAACCAGATTCTAACACTTTTGTTTTTTTTTACATACAATACTGTGACCATATTTTACCTCTATTGATTTATTTCAAATCGGCAATAAATCAGTCAAATGGGTCCAATTATAATGTAGTTAGATGCTAATGCACTTCTGGCAACGTTACTGCGCATGATTTTTTTATGTATTTAATATGTACACCCCTTTTACTACAAAGGCGTTTTCCCCATTCAAATCGGACCAATAATAACGAAGTTAGCCCCTTGACAAAGTCTCTGCGCATGATTTTTGTTTACATATTTAATCTGCACCCCTTGTACAATACAATGGTTTTTTTGCCATTCAAATCGAACCACTAATGGCCGAGGTAACCCTGTTGACACATGACAGATAGGGATAAGGCAATTCCAAATGACAGAAGAGAGACCAAATCTTATGCTTATTGATCTTTTTCAAATTTTCACAGCAAAAAGTCGTGTTTCATGATTTGTATAGAAAAATAAAGTTGTAAACTCACCAGCTCTGAAGATTTCGTGGCATCCATCACATCTGGAAGCGAACTGCTGATCGTAACAGTTGCCACAATAGATCCTGTCACCTTTGGATCCGAATTGCTTGTCTACCAAGGATTCCCCGCAGGTGGTGCACAGGAAGCATGCTTCGTGCCAATGCTTGTCTTTGTAAGATAAATCCTGTAACAAAAAAGGACAATTTAGGATTTTTTTTATAAAATTTGAATTAGTCGCAATTTCAAATTGAGATTTGAATTTAAAATTCTGTAGTTTAAAGTCAACAATTCAATGTATTTTAAAATTAAATCTTGAATTAAAGTCAAATTAAAATAACATGTAGAGTTTAAAGTCAAAGGTCTTCGAATTTAAAATCAACGATCTTGATTTAATTTCAGCAATTTTGACTTAAATTAAAAATTACGAGTTTAAAGATGTTAAATTAAAGTTAAATATTACGAATTTTAATTAAGATGTGGAGTTTGAAGTAAAAAATCTTGAATTAAAGTCAGCAATTTACAGTTAAAGTAATGTATAAGAGATTAAAGTAAAATTTAAGGTTTAAATTAAAAAAATTCCATTTTACAGTTAGAGGTTCTCGATTTAAAATCAACGATCTTGACTTAATGTCAGCAATTTTGACTTAAATTAAAAAAATTACGAGTTTAAAGTAAGATGTTAAATCAAAGTTAAATATTACGAATCTTAAAATTAAGATGTGGACTTTAAAGTCAAACATTTTCGAATTTGAAGTAAAAAAATCTGGAATTAAAGTCAGCAATTAACAGTTACACATGAATAGCAGATTAAAGTAAGATTTGAAATTTAAATTAAACAATTTCGATTTTACATTTAGAGGCTTTCGAATTTAAAATCAACGATCTTGATTTAATGTCAACAATTTTGACTTAAATTAAAAAATTACGGTGACTTAAAGTCAAATATTACTAGTTTTATTTAAAATAAAATGTGGAATTTAATGTCAAAGATTTCGAATTTTAAGTCAAATGTTTTCTAGTTTAAAATCAATAATCTTGATTTAAAGCGATTTAGAGATAAATTTATAGAACATTTACCATTTTAAAGTTGAGGGTTTTTAAATTTAAAATCATGGTTAAGATATTTAAATCATATTTTTGACTTCAAATCCAACACTCTTGATTTCAAGTGAAAATACGCTACTAACCTTGGAATCTATACCAATGATCCTGCTGCATTTCTCGCAAGCATTGGCGAAGACGGATTCGTAGCAGGAGACACAGTAAGGATGTTCATCCCTGAGGACGTACCGTTGTCCTGTAAGGCTCTCGTCGCATTGCCAGCAGCAAAAATGTTGGCCGTGCCAGTCCTTGTTCATGGCCTTTGTGTATTCTCCACTGAAAATCAACTAAAACAAAACAAATGGTAATTTATTCTATTAAATCATTTATTATATTTTTTAAGGAAAACAGAATCGCCATGTGTGAATAAAATTGTTAATTAGGAATCAAATTTGCGCACCAGACCCTTTTTACTTGTTAACAGCTCATTAGGAAATCCCCCAAGCTTCATTTTTCCTGATCATGTCAAAATATATTGGCGAAACGTTGGTTTAAATCTGATGGTTTTTTTCTCTTCAGCCAAAACTTTAAATTAATCTAAGGACGTTATTTAGCAGACATTTTTGTGCTACATTTAAGACTGAATAATTTTTTTATGAAAAATCGACGGAAAAGGTTTAGTCCAACCAATTGGTATTTTAGTTTACCTAAATTGCTACCCGAAAACAAAAAAAATACAGTGATGTAGGAAAAAGATTGTAAGAAATATCGCCATGGAGGTAATCCTAAGCCTTACACCCCTACATATAGTAGTGGAGAGTATAGCGATAAGGACAACCTACAGAATGACCAGAGAAGGATCAACTAAACGCAAGTTTCGACTCCTTCCTGGAAATCATCAAACCTGGGACATGCCCCAAGATGAGATGACAAAGAAGTTTAGCTTTGTGAAAGAATTCAACACAAAGCTAAGTAACAAAAGCGAATGGGACAAAGATACCATCCCAAAACTCAAGAGAAGTGCCATTAAATGGTACACAGATGGAATAGGGCCTGGAACCAAATATTCTGAAAGTTTAGGCAAATCTCCGAGCATTTTCCAAGCTGAAATATACGCCATCGGAAAATGTGTCCAGTTCAACATAGAAAGAAATTTTCTCAGACAAGAGATCATCATCATGTCAGACAGCCAAGCAGCCATTAATGCCTTGAACTCCCACGTAATCAACTCCCAGATGGTTTGGGAGGGCCTAGAGAATCTAAAGGAACTAGGCAAGAAAGCAATAGGACTGGAGGAACTGCTCTTATCGTTGAGACATCCTTAACGATTGGGCAGCAGTAGGGCGCACAATAGATCTTATAGGTCGCAGTGTATCGACACCCCCATCACAGATAGATAAATACTATTATCTCATCAAGCCTCCCCAAAATAAGTACAAAACCATTTTTGCTTTAAAAACCGAGATATCGAACGAATTCAACTAAAGGCCGCTCATACGCTTTATTTCAACACTCGATTTTCAATCGTAAAAGTCAATGAAACAATCTATTGTATTTTTTTATCGAAAATATAGGTATTCAAATGTAATAGCCCCAAAGGCTAACGCTGTATTATGTAAATTGCTTCATCAGGAATTTCTTGAAAATAAAATATATCTCTGCCCTAAATGGTCGTAGAATTTTTTTTTTAAATTCGTGAAAAAATGCCAGCAATGGAGTTCTGACCAAAACAAAAATTGAAAAAGATATGTGAGAATAACATAACATACAAATTTTTTTTCAACGCCATTTTTAGGTACTTTATTCTTTTTTCTATGTCTACTCCTCGAGCACGACTGAATAATTTCCGAAAACGTCTTTTTTCGAAAAATTAATATAACTCGAAAAAAAAACATATTTTACAATTTTTTAAAAACATACGTTTTTGGGATTTCAAGATCTATATTTATTGTAAATATCAAGTCATTATATGAAAAATTGAAAAAGTTACAGCAAAACCAAAAAATGACGATTTTTGACGGTTTTTTCGATATATCTCGAAAAGTAATTCGACAATCGATACTTACAAGGTGGTCAATCGAAAGATCTTTTTATTATTTACAACTTCCTCATTTACTATTTTTCGATTCAACGAGAAGTTTCTTTTTTATTTACAAAAAACCGTTTTTTCAACTTTACGAATTTTTTAGGTTAGGATCGCCACTAAATCCGTCACTATTTCAACACTATATATTTTGTTTTCGGGTAGCAATTTAGGTAAACTAAAATACCAATTGAAGGAATACGAAGAAGAGAGTGACATCTTGACCAGATTCGGTTAATAAACTTTGCAACCCTCAATGCAAATTGGGTTTTCAACCCCCAATGCAGTGAGTGATTGCGTTGCACATATTCTACGAAATCCTGAATTGAATTTATTCGACTTTTGTACCCAGATTCACGTAAATACATGATCTCAGTCGGAATAACATCCACAAATCGAAATCTTACGTAATATCTGTTCATAAACAATTTGAATTTTTAGCATACACAGGAACGTGTGCATAGAATTCGTACAAAAATAATTAGAATAAAATTGAAAATTTTGGCAAGCCTTACGGTTATAATTCTAAATATAACTATTCCACCCGGTTCAAGTATCTTTCAACTTTGTTTTATTTTGAAATTTGTTTTATTATTATTATTATTATTATTAATATTATTAGTATTGATTGTACGAGACAAGCTTTAAAGCAGTGTTTCCAAAACTTTTTTAAAACGGGAGAACTCATTTTGGCAAGATTTTTGTTGGACCCATATGGCGATAAAGTTGTGCTGTGATATTAAAATAAGCAAAATATAGTTTTTGCGAAAATTTGTTTGTTATTTGGTTAATTTTATTAAATTAAAAAAAAAACCGGTGCTTGTTTGAAGATGTTCGTTGAGATGCAGTTTCATATTTGTAGCTCCAGCTTTGGGGCTTTGGGTAGAATATTTCAGGTGTACCATATAAAATATAAGACTTTGTAGGGGAGGGGTGTTGTACCCAGGAACATTTTTACAGTTTATTTTTTTCTAGTTAGGCAACAAATCAATTTGTCCCCAAGTACATATGTCCCTAGGTACAGCACCCTCCCCTATACTCAATAAAATCATAACCCTTAAATAATTAATTATACCTATGCAAAAAAATGGCAAAAATTGGTAATTTCTTGACAGTCACAGTGGCGTCTCCCTTTTACAGTCTTAATTTAATAGTAATTTTAAAACTAAAAAAAAATTACGTCCAATAATTTTTTTTAAATTAAAATAGTACTAGAGTTTTTAGCAAAACAAAATACAATCTACAAATATATTTTCTACTTTTCAACATTCGCCTTTAGACTAGGGCAATTCATTTTTGAAACAAAAAAATTCTTAGCAGTATGTGGATGGTCGGAAACTTGGCACTTAGGTACTTGAAAGAGTGTAAAGAACGATAAAAAAATCTTTGCTGCTTTAAAGTGTATGCTTTCACAATTTCGGAAACAAATTCTAAATTTGATTTTTGCGTTATATCTCCAAAAATAAAAAAAAAATCGAAAAACTAATAGAGCCACGTGAAAAAGCGGAAAATTTTACTAAAATTCATATTGTAAGTTATTTAAAGAAAAAGTTTTTATTACTATAAAAAATTATTAAAAACAAGAAAGCGAATTCGAAAACTCTACGCGCGCCAATTCGCTGAATACAAATATTCAAGCGAGGCGTTCGGGAAAAAAAGTATCTTTGCCTAAAATGTAACCAAAAAATAAAATTAAAGGCATTTTAAAGAGGAGACTCTAAGATTTCTCAGGAAGCCATTAATTTTTATTTTTTTTTTGTTTTCTCATAGAAAAATTGACCGGAACATAATTTCTAAAATTCTCACTGATTTTTATAAAACTGATATATTAATAGAGGCATAACAAAAAAAATCTTGCACATTCGTCATCATTATATTTTTACTTTTGATTTAAAAATAATTAAAATGAACATTGTCTCTGTTTAATAAAACTTATTTTTTTAAATTATCATTTTTTTACAGCATATAAATCAGAAATTAATTGTTGTTTTTAAATATAGTTAAAAATACACTTCAAGTGTTATAATTCAGAAATCGATTTATATAAATAAACACCATTTTAAAAATAAAAATAGAATTGAAGAATACTGTAAAAAATGATTATTTTAAAACATAAGTTTTATTAAACAGAGACAATGTTCAACATTTTTAATTATTTTTACATTAAAAGTAAGTTATGTCTCTATCTTCAGTTTTATAAAAGTCAGTGAGAATTCTAGAAATTATAACTTCAAATTTTCTATGAGAAAACAAAAAAAAAATAAAAGCCAATGGCTTCTTGAAAAAGTCTTTTTCTTTGCGCACATTTTAGGCAAAGATACTTTAGTTTTTTCGCGAACACCTCGCTTATATTTGTATTCAGCGGCTTGGCGCGTGGAGTTTTCGAATTCGCTCTCATATTTTGAATTTTTTTAATATTTTCTCGATAATTTTGAGGGTATGGTGGAAAATGATAATAAAAAAGTTTTAGATTTTTTAATAATCTACAACTTTTTTCATTTTGCATGCATGCAAAACCAATATCCAACCCTCAAAATGTATATTTACCTACCCCACCCTCCCACCCCCTACCGGAACTTTCACTCAGACATATTGATTTTTCTTAATTTACTTATAATCTACCCTAAATTTTTCGATCACCCACATACTGCTAAGATTTTTTCAAGAATTCGGGTATTTAAAATCAATTTGGCCCTGATCTACTTCGGGATTCGTCTGGAAAAGCAAGAGAAATTCCAAATTAAAAAAAAGTTAGTACAAAATCACACAATACAGTATTAGAATTTAACGACGTACACATAGAAAACATTTTCGTTTAAAAATGTATATGTACCTTTTATAAGAAAGGGGTATGTAATGGCATAATGTTGATTGGTATTTTGGAGTGTCAAAGTTGGTAGTGCCTGTTAAATTTTTATAAAAATTCAGTAAAAATGTTACTGAACATTTCGTCATGTTTACCTTCAGGTTTTTGTTTCTTCTGTTGATTGTTTACGTAAAAGTTTTGTTTTGTGTTTTAAAATAATTAGTTTTATTTATTGGTATTGGGAGATATAAAATGTGGTATTGTATATTTATTTTGGTATAAAATTTGCTAAATTGTATAGTAAATTGTACAGCATCCGACACGCGTCTGGACCATTGTAATTCAACGCCCGAGGGGGACATTAGTCCCAGGAGTAGTTGTTTTCGGTTGAGACGTGGTACAATCTTAATATAATTTATATTTTATTTGATTTATTTTCTTTATTTGCTAATAATCCGAGAAAGGTAGTAAATTTTTTTGTAATCAGAAACTAGTAACTGGTCAGATAGACTTGAAATTTTTTGCAAATTGTAGCTTTGGGAATCATTGGGAGTGACTCAACAGGCGAGTTGATTCAAAGGCAAAAAAGAAAAAGTTTTTTTGCAAGAAGAAAAAATTGTTGCCATCGACCTTTGTCAACACCAAAGCCTAAAAAAAGTATAGTAGGTCATAAACAACAATTGCTAATCAATGTTATGATCTACTTTTGTTTATAAAACTCCTCATTCTGCGACATTCCAGTCCCATATTTATTACGAAAGCTTTGTAACGATGTTGCATCGAATTATGTTTGTGTCATTCCAAACATAAATGTGTCACACATTACAGAAATAAACACATTTTATAAGTGGGTGACCTAACTCGAAAAACTGCACCTGTTTTTGTATATTTTGGCAAAATTAAGTACAGCAATTCAGTATCATCTTCAAATGTTAAAGGCTGTTTTAATTTTCTTTTATTTCTTTATGTATAATAATAGCTATTTATATTACAAGTACATAAACAAGGGCTTTATTGAACGAATTGTAAAACATATTAAACATTATTATGAAAATCTTTTTATCGATGTTTGGACTTTTAGTGTCATTGTCAATTTTGAATCTAACTTTAGACTAACCTTTTGCATCCAAATATTATTTTTAATTTAAGGTAAACATGAATATCTGAATTTTTAATTTTAAATTTCTCAGATTTTGTTAGACCCATTCAAACAACACGTTTATTAGAAATTGAATTAAACGATCTTTTTTCCCACTGAACATTTTCTCTATTGAAAAATGTACAATTCGGAGTAGAATTTTAGAATTACTAGCAAAGATGTAGGAAAAATATCTATGACAATGTTTATGACGTTTGACAGATAGTTTCTTAATTTTGTTAAGGCAAGATTCCAATTTTCATGATACTGACTGCTGAAGTATATGTTTTAAAAAAAGATTATCTGGCAGATATTGGTGGAACACAGACAGATCACTATCCGTTCACACATCACCTTAAAAAATTATATTGAGGGTTTAAAAAAGGAAAAACAGAAGTCTAAGATGAGTATATAGTACTACTGTGATGTTCTTTGGGTTTTATAATACCAGTAGATGTACTGCTAAAAAGTGGGTTCAGGAATAGGAAAGCAAATTTCAGAAAAAAAATTGATGAAGAAGATCACATTGTACAGGGTGTTTCATAGTTAAACCGACATACATTAACTGTAAATAGAAGGCGATTATATTTAAAAAAATCTGATATACAGGATGCTATTTTAGAGATTACCAACTTTTACAAATTTTTCTTAATCCGGATCTGGATTTTAACTTTAGTTCGTGTATTGTATGATTGCGTTATTTAAACTATCTACCTGTACCAAATATGAAAGAATTCTACAGGATGTTTCCAAAGTTATGGCTTATGATAATGACAATAAGTATTGCATTAATTGAATTTTAACTTGAAAACTTAGTAATATGTAGAACAAGATGTGCATTTATAAAAATATGTCAGAATATCTCAGTTTTTTCCATTCGTTTCGAATGTCTCATTCAATTTAAAAAAAATCTGATGTACAGAGTGTTGCTTTGGGGATTTTCAAATTTTACAAATTTTTATTAATCCGTATCTGGATTTTAACTGTAGTATAGCCCTTACATTATATGATTGGGTTACTAAAAAGTGATATCTGTACAAAATATGAAAGAAATCTACCTGGTATTTCGAAAGATACTGCTTGTGAAAATTAAAAAAATGCATTTGATGTAATTTGACGTTAAAACTCCAGTAGTAGAATGGGATGTGCACTTAAAAAAATCTTTCACTTTACTCATTTTTTTCCGTTCTTTTCAAATATCCATCCCAATTTTAAAAAAATCTGATATACAGGGTGTTGTTTTGGGGATTTTCAAATTTTACAAATTCTTCTTAATCCGGATCTGGATTTTAATTGTAGTTCTTACACTATAATATTGGGCTATTAACACACTATGCCTGCTCCAAGAATGAGAGAAATCTACAGGGTGGTTCTAAAGTTACGGCTTATCAAAATATTGGCCGAAATGGATGAAACACCCTGTATCTCGGGTATTAAAGGCGTTAGACTCTGTAACAAAGGTTATTTGGAATCACCTAAGTACCCTCTATTTACAGTTAACGTATGTCGGTTTAACTATGAAACACCCTGTATAATTGACAACTTGAGTAGTAAAAATAAATTCTGCATATAAGCATATCCAACTTTAAAATTGTTCCGTTCGTAATTATACACAAACATGTATTTTATTTTTGGTAACCGAGCAACGGAGTTAGAAAATTTAGATATTAACACAGATACGTGTCCGGTCAATTGTTCGAAGCCAGTTGTTCGAAAAACCATTTGTTCGAAAGTAAATTGTTAGAAAATCCATTTGTTCGAACAGCATATTGACCAAACGCCAATTTTTCGAAAAGTTTCTTTTAGAGCTTATTAGGGAAAGGAGATGTGGATTATCCCAATCACGTCAGGTCAGGTCAGGTCAGATGCTTTATTTTCATCGAACAAATTGTTCTGAATTCGATCTTTCTCTGTGTGTGTGTGTCTGTGTGTTTGTGTATGTGTGTAGTTTTTTTGTGTTCATGAATTTTAAAATTCTGACTTCAGATTTTGATAGAGCATCAAAAAGTAAGCTTAGGGTTTGATGTGTCCACCATTCCTCTTTGTGAACACCTTCAAAATGGCGTCCAAAATATGAACATTTTGACGTTTAAAATGACATTGAATTTAAAGAAGACACATAGCGAATGATGCTTTTGGTAAAAGTGAGTAGACTGTGGCTGTGTTGATTAAAAGAACTGTCAATCTAAAATTTTATTAATACTTTCATTGCAATTTGTTCGGTCTATGGATCATTCTCAACTGGTTTATAATTAATTTAACAATTGACTAGTATTAAAAATATGGCAGATGAAAAAGCTGACCACGACGTGGCTCCTGGGTTGCGCTGACAAAACAACTGGCTTAGAAACAATTGGCTTTCAAACAATTGTCCGTAACCCACACAGAAAATCGATTTATTAAAACAACGGTGATATTTTTGAATAATCAAAATTTCCTTTAAATAAAAATTTACTATATATCGTTTCTGATCAAAGTTTCTTACAAATAAACAAATTATTTTGTGAGGATTTTGTAAAAATCGAAATATTATACAGGGTGCTTCATAGATACATGTACATACGCACCCTGTATATTTTTTATAAAATATTAAATTTTAAACCTAAAAAAAATTAAAACCGGTTAGGATATTTAAAAACAGACAAAAAATGTGAATAGGTCGGATTTTAATCTTATTTGGTGTATAAATAATCTACTGAAATAAAGATCGGCAAAGAACTTCTTGGAAGAATTGAAAATATTTGGGAATAAATAACAGCCTATGGAGTTAGAAATGGTGTTCATTTTCGTAGCTGAAAGTGCAAAAGATCGTGTGTCAAAATTTGATGGTATATGTAATCGTCTTGTACTACATTTAATATTCTGAAATATTCAAATCTATTTCTGTGCTATTTATCTTGTGTTTTTCGTTGTTGTATAAATAATAAGGTAATTTGGAATCCCCTAATTGCAGTTTACGTTTGTATATTTATCTATGAAACACCCTGTATTAGCTATAACCGAAAAAACAAACACTAGAACCCAAAATGCATATCACAAAAAAGCCATATCAAATTTCCGGCATATTGACATAAAAACACTACCACTTTGTCACTACTAATCAACGTGGAAAAAAGTAAACAGGTGCCAGACTGCGTTCCTCTACTTCCACGATCGTTTTATAAACGACGTTTCGGTTGTTTTAATGCCATCACATACCCCTGATTTCCATTTTTCATCTCCTGGATGGTAACTTCGGTGTGTTCGTTACTTCCGCGTCTTTGCTTCGTCGTTTTTTTCACTTTTTTCGTCTTCTTTTCGGTAATGGTAAAATTCGAACTAACTTCTACGTCTCCCATTTTGAATGGAGGGTGTTTTGATTTATCGAAATTAGGGGGTGGAAAAAAGACACACAAACGCGGTGTGCTGAAGGATTGGCGCGACTGAATATTCTTACTAAAACTTGAAAATCGACGAGATGAGAGCGGCCCCGGTTTTCATTTTGGGTATTTTTAGAAATTCGAAACGTTTTGGTGTCGGGTGCAATGCAATATAATGTCGGACTAGAGTTGAGGTTTCGTGAAATGGACGATCATCTTTTGAGTTCAGATTTTACATGAGAGGTGGGTTTATTAATCAGAGGCGTACACTTATCCAAGTATCCATTCCCTCAAATTATTTATTAAATAAAAAAATTAACATTACCATTAAATACGAGTTTTATAACAATGCAGAAAAGAAATTAACGGAAAAAGTGATGAAAATTTACAATTTTTGATATCTGCAAAAAGAAAAGTTTTGTTTTTTTTTTTAATTTTGGGTCAGTACAAAACAAATACTTTACTTTGGACGATGAACAAAAAATCTGAAGAAGATATATTGATATGGGAAAGGAAAATATTACGAATAGCCGAGGAAATTTAACACAAAAATAGCTCAAAATCCGGAACTTTGGTGCAGTAAGTCGGATTGAGATGGGGTTTTTTTGAAATTGCATCGCTGCATCAAAAAGTGCATCTTTCAAGTTCCAAGTGGTCCAAAAAAAATCATATTTTGCACAGAAAACATCCGAACTATTGATTGATTGATTAAGACGATATACCTGACTGATGTTTATAAATGTCCCAATACTGCAGCCTTAAGACTTATTGCACTATGCCAGTTACATCGTTATGTTAAGAGGTTTGTTACCTTTATCAGGCTGAGTAGCCTTTTCATCAGATTTTCTTTTGGAAAGTCCTCCTGTGGGTTTACCGGCCCCAGTACGTTATACCCCCAGCGCGTGAGTGCCTGGCACTTTAGTATGATATGAGAGGCTGTTTCATCCTCCTCATTGCATAGTCTACATATGGGTTCATCTTGAAAGATGCCCATTTTATGTAGGTGTTCCCTAAGGTGACAATGTCCGGTTATTAGTCCCGTAACTTGCCTTATTTGATTTCTACTTAGATTCAGAATATCACCTGTCAGTACTTTTGATGGCGCTTTAACCATTCGTTAATTGTTTTGTTAGCCCGGCACGAGATCCCAGCGTGACCAGTGTTCTTTTAACATCCACCTAGTCAGCGAGAGTCTTACCGAGGATTTAGGAATGCCAAACGCCGGTTCAGGACCAGCAAAAACGGTCGCTGAGGCTTTCCTTGCCAGGGCGTCTGCTTCCTCGTTGCCTTTTATCCCTTTATGCCCTGGGACCCATCTAAGTGTTACCTTATTTTTTGATTGGCCAGAACGACCAATTTTGATCTGATTTTGTTACATGATAAGGCCTGTAGGGCAGCTTGACTGTCAGAGTAAATGAGGATTGTTTTCCCTCTATACCTCCTGTCAATATTCTCCCTCAAACAAAGCTCTATAGCATGTACTTCTGCTTGAAATACTGATGCGTAATTCCCCAATGGTGCGTTTAGGTTGCATCTGGGTATTTCACCATATATTCCAGCTCCACTTGCGGTTTTTGACCTATCAGTATACCAAAACAATGTACCTTCCTACTGTGTTCTTGTTCATAAAGATCCCAGTAGCCATTGCATTCCAACCTGAATGCCCCCATCCTCGCCTCCGTTCTGATATAAATAGCAAGTGGTGGAAGGTCTAGTATGGTTTCCATTGCTGCTGTTGGAGTGCTCCTCATGGCACCTGTAATGCAAATGCAGGCTAAACGCTGGATTAACTTTAAGGTTTTCCTTTAGAAACCACCTCTCCACGATATTGGAAATTGACACCTCCATGTTCTCTCCCAACAATATTGCTTCAGCTGATCGATTGCATAGCATGGTTTGTATCCACCTGCATGTGGTGTCGTCTATGCCACGCTTTGCTACAGCTGCACCCATTGTTCTAAAAGAGGTGTGGTCGAATACACCCTCTATATCCAGAAATGCTCCTAAAGCTATTTCTTTATTTCTGTGTGCAGCCTCTATCTTTGAAACGAGTTGATGGAGTGCTGTTTCACAGGATTTTCCGGTTTGATAAGCATGCTGGTTTTTGATCCGAACCATAGGAAACTCTTTATCCGGGGGTTTTTCGGATCGCTCGTTCCTGTTCTGACATCGAAATCGTCCTCCGGAGGACCTGGTGCACGCGACCTGGCTAAAAACGTCATCTCCTGGAGTTTTGCTGTAATTCTGTCGTCAAACTGTCTAACATTGCTTTAATGAATGCTAGTGAATATATTATTAATAAATCAAAACCGAATAAACCAGAGGAATTGCATTCCTCAAAAAGTTTGGCTCATATGCCATCAGTGGCGGATAATATTTTATTACTACATGCCACTTACAGGTTGCGACACTGTCTCAGCGACTCATTATCAATGCAAGATCAAATTTGTTAAAACTTTCCAAAAGTTCCCTGACCTTCACCCCCATGCTGCAAAGTTCAAAGAAGTTGAAGTTTCATCAGAAGACATTCTGGAACACGGGTGCCATTTGATCCTGGTAATGTTTGATGCACCGATAACATTCAGCAAGCCGAATGTCCCCGCCCAATATCAGCTTAGTGGACCTCAATTAGCAGAAACGTTTAGGTACAGGAAGTACTTAATGGCAGTGGCCAGAAATAAAAAAATTAATATAGGAAAAATCATTTCTTCCATAAATGCCCTGACTCAGCATCTTAAACGAGTCTATTTCCAAGTCCAAAATTGATTGTATGGAGAAGAGCATCCCCTAGATCAATCAAATCCCCATAAGGATCACTCAACCACCTGGACCCCAGAATATAATGAAACTAATATTCTGTGGATGTAAAACCGACTGTGGTTCTTCTTGTGGGTGCAGGAAGAACGAACTAATTTATAACATTGCGTGCAAAAATTGTGTGGGCACAAACGGCACCGGCGTCGAGAAATACACCACAGAAGAAATAATTGCAGCCGAGAATGACACTCGATGAAGAAAATACCGACTTATCAATTGATGAGGCGGAAGTTTTTAGATAAGTCAATGTATTTGTGCAGAGAAATATAAAGTTGAGATATTTTTAAAATTGTGACTGCATATATTTTTACTTATACCTTTAATTTTCCTCTCGAATAAATAATTGCAATTGATTCAACCATCCCAACTCCGGAGGTCAGTTTCAATGTCAAGACCGGGACGAGCGACCCCAAAAACCCCCGGGTAAAGAGTTTCGATCGATTTTTGATGAGTTAATAGGTGATGACATTCCTGGCATCGTCTTGACGTCCAGGTACACAGGGGTCTCATTTGGTCGTCATATTCAGGTTAAGTGACCTAAAACACCTTCGCGTATGGTTTGGATGTTTTCTGTGCAAGATATGAATTTTTTCTTCAACACTTGGAAAGATGAACTTATAAGAATGCACTTTTTGTTGCAACGACGCAATTTAAAAAAAGTACGAGATCGAAATATGGCACAAAATTTCTAGGCAAGCTAACGAAGCAAATGCAAAAAACCCCATCTCAATCTGACTTACTGTACGAAAGTTCCGGATTTGACTTCTATATTTCCTCGACTAGAAGAATTTTCGGAGGAAGAAAGGTAAAATATGTCTATGAAAGAATAACAAAACATTTTGGAAGAAGTAAGAACGAAGATACTTCAGTAGTTGGGACAAGGATGTAACAAGATAACGTGATCAAACAAATAGCCTGGAGAGGGCTAGAAGAGAAAAGAAGAGAATGGAAGCCAAGGAAGCGGTGGAAGCAACAAAAATGAAGAACTTAAAGAAAGAAAAATCAAGGACTGGAAAGCACTGACCAAGGAGAGAAAACTATGGAAAAAACCATCAAGCTCAGGACCTAAAAGGACTGTGACAAAGCTTTTATATGTAGACAAATTCTTTACGTAAAATTTAACAAGAAATTAAATGAGATGGTCCCAAAGTTGTACTATTTTTTTAAAGAAAATTTATGCTTTTTTTTTAAATCCACATATTTTCCCCAAATAATTAGAATGGAATTTATATTTTCAGTACCAAAAATAAAATTATATTGATGATCTGAAACTTTCTGATTTGTTATTCATTCAGTTTGTTGTTTTTGATGATCGCCACTGGTGAAACGATTCAAATATATCAAATTTACAGTTTATTTTTAAACATTCAGCAGTGATCCGCGATCTCCCATTCCATCAATCTCAAATCTCAAGATGTTCGAAATTATTTAGCCCATGCAAAGTGTCAAGTTGTTTTTTTAACCGATGATTTAATACATCTCAGTAATTTATGACTTTTTGTTCTTTAGGCTTTTATTTTGTTTTATATCTATTTTTTATCGAGTGTATGAAGAAAAACTAGGTTTATTCTATATATAAAATTTCGTACGAGTATTTAAAATTATTATTTTTTTAGTATGGGCGACCCCAACCCATAGGAAAATGCCAAAATTAAAAAAACTTAATCCCTCTGATCTTTATTTTACAGTATACAGTGTGAGTCACAATAGACGCGACGGTCCATTGTGGCTAAACGGTTAATATTTTGAAAATTTTGTTTATTCATGGATATGTCGGTTGATAAAGGCTACATTTTAAAATTATTTTGAACTATACAGGTTGTCCCAAAAAAGTGTGGCGTATCAAAGTTATATTATTTCTTATGGAAGACCCTATATTTTATTGCATTTATAGATTATACGTTAAAAATAAACTTTCTTAGACAATCGCCCCATTTTGGCCGCCCTGTATAATTTTAAACAACTCTAAATACATTATTGCTTTCAATTATTTGTCTAATTTTTTTCTGTTAAAATTGGATTTGGCTGATTCCATAGGTTTCCAAGTTATTGCTTTTCTTGTAAGTGCTTCCATTTTGAGAAATATCAAAATATCTCGAAAACTAAAAAGCTTAGGTATAGGGAATACTTAAGAAAGTTTATCTTATTTTTAACGTATAAACTATAAATGCAATAAAATATAAGGTCTTCCATAAGAAATAATATAACTTTGATACGCCACACATTTTTGGGACAACCTGTATAATTCAAAATAATTTTAAAATGTAGCCTTAACAACCCACATATCCATGAATAAACAAAATTTTTAAAATATGAACCGTTTAGCCACAATGGACCGTCGCGTCTACCGTGACTCACCCTGTATATAAATTATTTATTTTTATGATTATTAATTTTGTCTATACAATATCAACTATTGAATTTTTGTTAATACATCACGTTTGTTCAGACTATCTCACCCTTCCCCCCCCATTTTGTGAACGTATTATACGAACGGCCCCTTTACAGGAGTTATATTTTTATGTATTTTGGATAATAAATTTACCAAATCCTTGAGATCAGCATTGCAAAACTTAAAAAAAAGGTATAAATTTCAAACAGAACATCAAAACGCATAATTCATTCGCAAATAGATTTAATGTTTATAAATAAATTCATTATCATTTTTTCCAAGTTGGTACTGATCATTTTTCACTGTCAATTACTTCGCGATCGGCGGTCGTCAATTTTCTATCTTTCAGAAATCGGAATTTACGGCTAAAATCTTCCCATGGATAAATATGCCCATTCGAAGGACGTCGGAATGTCGATAGGTTATAATTCTGGTATATATCAATCGAATGAGAGTTCGGATTGATTTATGGAGTTAATTGAGACGGTTGCGTGTAGCAAAATCATTTTAAAAAAATTTCAACTTATTTGGATCGCGTTAAATTAAACAGATGAACAAATTATTCATTCTATAGAAATTTACGAAAAAAAATTATATTACAGGCAAACGGCAAAAAACTGGAACAATGAGTGAAAATACAAAAAAAATAAGAAAATGTACGATTAGAATATTAAGTCGAATTCCAAAATCGACGGCAATATATTTTTCAACGAAAATAGATTAATACAGGATGCGCCAATTATGCAAATCAAATTAATCCATTACAGTACGTTACATAGAATAGATTGAAAGATTTTTAATGTTCTCGAATTTTGTCTAAACTTATTGTTGGAACCCCACCATCTTGGGATAATACATCCCGCTCACATGGAGTCGAAAATCTATGTTGGAAGAATACGTATACAACAAAAGGAAAAACAATGCCATCTCAACTTCTGATCAAAAACTTCAGATTGTCGAATTATATCGAAGAGTTGCATCTGAACGTCAAGTAACTATTCCACGGACTACCCGCCTCGACGGGCGATGAATTACATGATTTGCATATGTGGTAAAACCCGACTATGTTGAGACACTCCGATGGTCATCTTCCAACACGGTTATGAGACTCCATGTGTCGGAGAGAATAAAGAGCGTCCGCAGAAAAGATTAGAAAAAGAACAATACCTTTTTCATGAGAATATTCACGTCATATTTAACTATGCTTCAGAGTCATAGCCTAGTTGCCAGAGACACATTTAGATCAAAAGCTCTCACAAAATGTGATATCGCTGAAACTAGGCTCGTAGGTACTTTTACAGCATTCATTCGACGCCATTTTTATTTTCAAAATAGTGTATTTGTTTATATAAATCAATTTCTGAATTATTACACATTATAAAGTGTAGAAAGGGATACGAAAGAAGAGAGTGACATTTTGACTAGAATCAGTCAAATAAAAGCTTTGCAACACACAATGCAAATTGTGTATGCAACCCCAATACACCGGGAATTTTTTGCTTTTAGTAATTGTCAATACTCTCTTCTAATCATAGATGGCAGCACATCTAAAAATTATTAAGTGTATTTTTAACTTTATTTAAAAAAAATTATTTCTGATTTATATAACACTATTGTGAAAATAAAAATGGCGTCAAATGAATGCTGTAAAAGTACCTAATAGCCTAGTTTCAGCGATATCACATTTTATGAGAGCTTTTGATCTAAATGTGGCTCTGGCAACTAGGCTATGACTCTGAAGCAGAGTTAATATGACGTGAATATTCTTATGAAAAAGATTTTGTTCTCTTTTGAAACATAAGTTTTATTAAATAATGGTGATACAAGGATTTTTTTTGTTATGCCCCTATTAATATACAGGGGAAAAATAATGACCGAAATCAAAAAACCCAAATAAGGGATCGATATGGAAATCCAAGACGAACATTTAAAAAAAAATCCACCTCAAACAGTAGAACTATGTGAGGTGTAGAGTTGAATGCGACAGTGCCGCTTCGTACCACTTGCGTCGTGCGTATTCATGCTTTTAGTGCATTCTGTGAGTTGAAAAAAAACCACGAGAAACATAAATAATTTTTAATACACCCAAAGTACGTTTTCGAGGATGCTGAATACGATGACGGGGGTTAAAATTCCGTTTGAGTTTGCCCTACCCCTCAAACGGCCAAAAACCACCCCCAAAGGGTAAATCACGTCTTTCACCTGCAAAACTAATGTAAACCCCCGTTTTCGAGGATGCTAAACGCGATGGTGATGTTGGATGTCCCCCCCAAGTTGACTCCACCCCCAAACGGCCAAAAACTGGGGCAGTTTCTTCGGTGAAAGACGCGATTCACCCCTTTGGGGTTGGTTTCTGTCTGTGTGGATGGTGGGACCAACTCGAAAAGAATTTTAACCCACGCCAACGTGTTTAGTATCCCCGAAAACGTACTTTGGGGGCGTCAAAAATTATTTGTATGTCGAAATCACAGAGACACTATTTCATGGAAATTACAGTACAGGTGCGCAGGTATACAATAATAATAAGATTTTCTTTTTTTTAAATAATGGTTATTAGATTTAATTATAAAAATTTATAAATGTTAATCATAGATAGATACTATAGTTTTTTCCCGAACGCCTCGCTCGAATATTTTTTTATTTAACATATAATATAAGTTTTAGTAAAATTTTACACTCTTTTATGTGGTTCTATTTGTTTTCGTTTTTTTCGAGATATAATAAAAAAACCAAACTTTCGATTTGGTTTTCGAAATTGTGAACTTAGCATACACTCGTTTTCTACACCCAAAAAAGTACCTAAGAGCCCAGTTTCAGTGATATCACATTTTATGAGAGGTCAAAGTCTCTGACAACTGGGCTATCAGATGATCCGTACGTGTATTTTGTGGAGTGTAAAGGGTTAATCTATAAAAACCTTTGTCCGTTGCCAAAAAAAAAACATCCAACGGTAGACAAAGTGCATGTGTCGCATTGGCAGCCGTCCCACATTAACCTCCGTCCTCGATTTTTGACTATTTGAATTCGTGTCAAGTCGCGCGTCCTATTTTTATCATCCGAACAATATTTATTTCATAATTTTGCGATAATCTCATAAACAATTTTACGACTAATTGAAAAACGATTCAATTCCGAGTCATAAATTTTACCAAAATACCGTAAGATTTGGTGGAAATTTAACATTTTAATTTTAGATGTTGTCTAACAACTTTACTAGATGAAATGTCAAAAATTGCAAGTACATCAGGGGCGGATAAAAGGGATCAATATTATTACTACAGAAAGGCGAAGAAAAACACACCGCACAATTCATAAACTACAAATATATTGAATAAAATAAAGCCAAAAATACTGTAAAAACTACTATCTACTAAAAACAAAAGAAAAAATCAGTCTCTTCACTCTCAAGTCTCAATCTTTTACCCAAAATGGTTCTCCGGTAATCGGATCTGATTTACTAGTTGACGGTTGATTATTTTTTAAATTTTCTTCTGATGATACTTTCTTTAATTCTTCGGCTGCGTGTTTTAATACTTCCGTCGTTTTATCTTCTAGCGGATTTTGCGAAATAGTGCTTTCGTGTTTTTCTAAAAATAATACCGTGGAAATCAATTCTAAAATCTAATGGAACCGTCTTATTTCAGATTAAACCGAAGTTCCTCAAAGTATCAGTTCGAAAACAATTATAAGCAATTACAATGCCGTTTTCCCCATTCAAATCGAACCAATAACAACGAAGTTTCACGCCATGGCCCTTCTATCAACGTCTTGTGCATGATTTTCCTTTACGTATCTAATCTTCAACCACTCTATTATACAATTCCGTTTATCCCATTCAGATCGCACCCTTAACAACGATGATAAAAACTACCTCTTTGATATCTCTACTACTGAGGACCAAGAACAGAACCTTGAGGAACGTACTGTTTAATCAGTTTAAAAATTGATGTACCATTACTTAAACGTTTCTTACCGACATTTTTTCTTTTTAAACTTCTCCTGCTGGTCCCCAATTTCTTAATATTCTTCGCTTTGCTCACCCCATCTAAATCATTTAAGCACTTTTCACCGTATTTAACGAACTCTTGTCCATCTAGATCGACATACTCGTTTTTATCGATGGGTGAAACTGATTCAGATCTGGACGTCCTGCTGGGCACCACCAGTACTTTGTTTGTCCAATATTGGGTGGTGTTAAAATTGGTACTTTCAAGTATTACATCGATTTTTTCGCCTCTTATGGGATCGGATGATTTTATTGGCTCTTGAGCTCCTTCTATTAGTTCGTTGCAGATACTGTTTCTGGGTACCGATGGTGTGTCTACTAATAAAAATGGCGACGTTTCGTGTTCTAAAGGTATTTCTGATGTTTCTGGGACTTCGAAATCGGTGTCATCGAATACGACGGTGTTTAAAGCTCCTTCGGATACTATAAATTGACGTGGTAACGGTATTGGAGAGTCTTCGTTTTGTTTTTCTTTAAGGATGTACCTAGATTGGTAGAATTGTTTTTTATTTAAAAGATGAAGGAATATTCAGATTTTTTTGTTTTAAATGAGTAACACCGAATATTTTATTTTGCTTCATTAGTTTGAAGAACTTTTCGATGCGACCCAAACATACTCGATGGACTACGACGTTTTGAACAGAAAAAGATTATACATTTTACTATTTTCCGATAGCCAATAGTGATGCCTACTAAAGAAAAGTAGTAGAAAACGAAGCATCGTGGCGAATTTCTAATAATGCAAAGAAAAGAACTTATAGAACTGTTAGAAGACCAATTGCTTGTTATGACTGCGAAATGTGGACACTGGATAAAGTCAAGGAGAAACAAATATTCTTATGGGAAAGAAGAAGGAATAAAACAAAAAGATAGAAAAGTGGAAATGTCATTGAAGCTTAAATGTAAGACAGAAGGCGGCAAGATGTACCCCAATTGGTCCAAAACCTTTCTGTGCTATAGCGAATACACTCAGAAAAACATATACCTAGCGGTATAAAAAGGAAATCTCGAGAATGGTGCCGGAAATGAGACAGGCCAAAGAGTGCCTACTAAGCCAGAATAGGCGATCAACCAGGATTATGGTTGGGCTCCTGACAGGGCATTGCAGACTCAACAAACACATGAACAACCATATGTAGGTTCTGCCAAGATGAGGAAACCTCATTACACATTCTGTGCTACTGTGAAGGTCTCACAAGGCTAAGTTTTTTGGATGATAGGAGAGGAAAAACCACAACCCTCCCAATATATGGAAGACCTAAGGTCTGGCCTCTGGAGTCTAATAACAAGGACGGGTCTAGACAAGGAACTCTAACATAACATGAGGGCACACACAATAAATCTGCAAAGATCGCAGTGAAGAGGTACACGAGCCCCATACTAAGCTAATCTAATCTAAGTTACATAACTGGATATTGAAAGTTTCGGGTCAAAACATCGTAGGGCAATCGGTACATAACAAACACACACATCTACATATCAGTATCGCTAGCTAAAAATCCAAAACATCACAACCCAACCAACCTTGGTTTATGCGGGGATTTTTCAGAATGTTTCTCTTCCTCTATCAAAAATTCCGGTATAGAATTCTGCGACTTAGTTTTCTTCAATCCAGCGGGTTCCTCGGACACTAGAAACTTCCTCGGCGAACAACTCCTCTCTCTTTGATTCAGATTCTCCTCCTTTTCAGTAACCAAAAATCTTCTGGGACTTGGAGATCTAGATTTCTGCAAGCCTTCGCTATATTCAATCTCGATATCCTCATGACTATTAAGCCTTAACTTAGGAGGCAGTTCTTTGGTATACCGTTCGAAATCTTCGTTCGGACGTCTCGGTATACCACCGAGTTCTTTGATGTACCTATCACTGATCACAGAGAGATCGCCACGCTGAGGGGGTTCGCGTAAATGTCTCGAAATGTTTTGATAGAACGTTATTAACTCGATTACACCGACGCACGCAATAAGAATAGAAAGCATCAGACCCATGGCGGCGGCACACTTTACTAGTACTCCAATTTATGTCATATTTTGGCGCGGAATTTAAAAAAATATTGTTATTAAAAGATTCATATGTTGTTCGATATATTCTTTCGGGACTACTGCCAATATTTTCTACTCGGATAAGTTGGATCGGGACGAGAAAAAAGAGGTTTGTTAGTTTTTGATTAGCGTACAAGAAATCACTGAATCTGTTTTTTGTTTAGTTTTAATTAGAAATGCGCCTAACCGCTAATAAAGTTGCCAATCATTGGCCCATTGTTGCCCTTGATATTTTGCTGGTCTATTTGTATTGGCGAACGGAATTGTTGATTGACTTTGAATATTCGGTGTCATAATACTTGGACGCGATGTCTGGACGATGGAATTTGGAACGATTTTTCTGGTTGGTTTCTTAAGGAAATTAATTTATATGAGTATAGAGAAAAAAATGAACGCAATTTAGAAAAAATATATTCGAGAAAATCGCAATAAACTTTGACTGACAAAATCAGCCACAAATTATTTAGAAAAAAATCACATTGTGACCACTCTCATTCGATTCTACATAAAATTTTACGTCTAGTAGGATGTAAATATTGATCGAAAAAGAAATTGGGTACCAGTGATGAATACAGGGTGGGCCAAACCTCTGTCGTCGGAGGATTACGTCGTTGTGTTAAGAGATAAAACTTTCAAATTTTGTGTGAGCTAGTACAGTCACTTGGTGCACATTTTGAAAATAGTTTCGATTATACAGGGTGTTCCAAAAACTCGAGGCAACACAAACCTACATTTTTTTAAATGGAACTTAACTATATTTTATTCAAGAATCGAAAAGATCTCACCGAGAGCGTTAAAAAAATATAGCATGTAAATATATTATATGGGTGTTTCAAAAAGATATGGCCAATTATTAGCAAAAATGACCCCATCTTTAACACTCTGTAAAACAGTAAATCAAAATAAGTCAACAGGTCTTTGTATTCAAATGTCATTCTCATATAGTTGGCTGTGGTCACTATTAAGTACTTTTTTATCTATGGCTTCTTTAATAGAGGGTGAAACAGAACTCAAATCAAGCAATATCTCAAAATTTTTAAATGGATCACCCTTTTTACAATTTGTTAGTACAATTAATAAGCTTTCAAACGATATAGTACATTAAGAATATAAGTTAATGGAAACCTGCAAATGTTTTATGATAACGGACAAATCATGTATTTTACGTATAAGTTTGGCCCACCCTGTATGTCAGGTGTACAAATAAATTTGTACAGGAGTAGTTGTTTTCAGTTCAGATGCAGTGCAATCGTAATATAATTTATATTATATTTTATAGTGGTATGACTTTGAGAAATTTTAAATATTTTGTTATTTTTTCCCATAATACTCCACCCTGTATATATTTAAATTAAGATACAAACTGAACGAGTAATAGCCAAGTATTTTTTCTAATTCTCAGGTCATTTGTCAAATTTCTAATAATCTCCGCCCACTTTTGAATAGAGATTACTGTAAATATGTCAATGTAAATTTCGAACAAAAATGGTATTTCTGAGTGGGCTTTGTTTATGGTATTGCAGAAAAAACGCCCGGTTATATCGGGTTAATTAGAATTGATTGTTGTGGTTGCGCACCTAATCAATCGAAGCCATCGATTAAAAAATTATTTAGTCATCTACCTACCTAACTATGTATTATTTTTTGTTTACGTCTGAGTAATTGGGTTATTTTAAAAATTATTTGCATACTGGCATAGGGGTCATAGATTTTCTCAGAACGTTATAAAAAATTGAGAAATTGATTTTAAAAAATGTGGTAATATTACTGATGCATCCAACTTATATCCCAGATCTGACCTCGTTTGATTTTTTCTTTTTTAGGGAGAATAAAAACAATAAGAGAAAAAGACGCAATGCAAAATAAACAGATCATAGCTGCTGACAAGGCCGAGGGTAAAGGATGATGAAGAAGTAAATTAACGAAAAATAAAATAAAGTTTTGAGAAATAGGACGTGAAATCTGCAAAGTACGAATTCATATTTATGAATGATGGATGCGAAAGAAAAAGTTTTGATCTTTATTCGACTTTTTTTTGCTTTTTCCAACTGTTTTCGATTGTTTTACTTTCTTCGATATTTTCGACCTTTTCGATTTGTTTCTGATTTTTTAGTCTTTTTTCGATATTTTCGACTCTTTCAGATTTTTCAATACTTTTTCCACTTTATTTGACTTTGTTTCATTTTATAAAACTTTCTCGTTATTTTAGAGCCTTTTTTGCTTTTGTATTCGACTTTTTTATATTTCATAAACATTAAAAAAATTTTTTTTTAACTGTTTTAAATAAAAAAACGCCAAACAATGAAAATATACCAGAATGTATTTAAATCAATGTTAATGTTAAACAATATTAATTAATTTCAACAAAATTACTAATTGACTAGTTAATCGTAAAATATGCAGATTCAGAATTTTTTCCTTTCAATCAAATTTGGAAATATAAACCGCATCGGCGTAATTGTGGCGACCCCGTAACGCTGAAATTATTTAAGAAATAATAAATTTTAGGCTGCAATAAATTATCATTGTTTATTAACGTATATTGCGGTCAATGGGATGCTTGTTAAATTTTAAGTAAAATTTGTGATTCATAATTAGGCACTTAACGCAGACAATTTTTTGAAAAAAAAAACTGGCAAACAAAATCAATTTTGTTTTATTTAAGAATCACGTTTGAGAACCTTGTTTTGGCAAAAAAAAATCAAAAATTGAACAAAATTTTTAGTTTAATTCTGGATTTTGATTCACACTTCAGAAAAGAACCCGAGTATTGCAATCAAAACATATTTTTATCAGTAAAAATATTTATACTTTTTCAACGGAAATAATAATAATAGTAGTAGGTAGTTTAAAAAAATATTCAAAATTTTCTTTTGTGTGATATATTTCGAAGCAATGTGCAGCACATAGCCCAACATTGCAAGTATTTTATATTTTACGACTAAATTATGAAATAAAAGAAACAATGGCCGTTGTTAATAACTTCCAGAGCAGAAAACTGACTTGGTTGAAAATAACCTGCAGAGTCGATCAACTTTTTGACTCACCCTGTATAAAATGTTTTTATATCTTGTTATAATAAGTCCAACTAAAGTAAATTCAGACCAAATATTAATATTTTCATATTCCCATTGTAAAGTAGAATACAAGCATCAACAATTTTTTTGGTAATTTTTGAATCACCCTGTATCAAATAATATTTTTTCTATCTACGCAAAGCAATATTATTTGATGTTATTAGAATACTATTCCAGCAAAAAATCCTTAATACATTAAGAAAATTACATTTTAATACGTTTTAAAAAATTGCCATTTTTCAACTTCACGTAAGTTGAAATCTGGCCATAGGATTGAGTTGTCCCCATGGACACTATTGTCCAGGAAGTCGATATCTTCAACATACCAAAAATTAACCGGAACCCATTTCACTATAAGCCGGCTGCCTGGTCCTTTTGTACCTGTTGCTAGGTAACGGACAAAACCAATCAAATTATTTTTTATTTAGTTAAAATTGCAAAGATTTAATTTAGTTTCATTTTATATTAAATTTTATGTTGATTATCTTATATAATTTTTATTATTAAAGATAAAGTGCGTTTCTTTTATGCCTGGTAGTTAGTTTTATAAATTTTTCATTACTTTATTAATTAGTGACCTAAGTTGGCATCATTAGTTTTCCCTTTTTATAGTCCCATGAGGCCTCAATTAAATTATGGGTCTTTATTTCTTTACATTATATTAAAATTTCTTCATTCGCTGTTTTATTATACCTTTTATATTTAAATTACTTTTGTTTTTTTTCACATTGAAAATAAAGTTAAACTTCACTTACTCGGATGTTATTTTTGGCAATTGGTTACGAGAAAAAAAAAGTTGTTTATTTTTCGAACTGAAAAATTTACTGCATATTAGAATGATGAATTGTTCTAGGTGACAATAAATTTTGACAGGCGTTTGAAAAAAAAAACTAATGAAAAGTAATTGATTTTTGTTAGAGATTGTAAAATAAATGTCAAGGTTTCCATTTGGGAACAATTTTCTAAATTGGATGGAGATGTGGTCGTTGAAAACGGTCGAATTTTAGAGATTTACTATTGAAGAATACTATAAAAACTTCTGGAAATCGTCTTTAACTTTCTTCATATATTTCATAAGACTTTGGTACCATATTCATTCGATTTTTAATAAAATTTTACGTCTAGTGAGGGATATATTGACAAAAAAAAGTCTTGTGAACGTTACAAAATTCTAAAAACAAAGTTTGCTTCTACACCTTATTCACCATTGTAAATAAACTAATGGTATAATAACTGGGGAATAGCCTGGTATTTTTTATGATGTAACCTAAGCTTGCCGAATAAAATTTTTTCGTCAGTTTTAATCTCTACAAACGTTTTTTCTACCTTTAATACCCCTCTGTGCCAAATTGCAACTTTTTCACATTTCTATTATGGGTTTAATTTTTTTTTCTCAAAATTCGACAAAAATTCTAATTTATTTCTCAAAATTTTTGCACGATGATCTCATTTTTATTTAAATATCAAGCTCTTCAATTTTGGTAAGTATATTTTTTTGTGGGATCAAACCCGGCTGAGATATGTAGGAAAAACCGTTTTATGTACTTTAGATGGAGGGTTTCCCCATCCCCCACCGCCGCCACGGTTGAAAATTTCATGCCGAAATGATGGGGGGGGGGGGGGGGGGGGGGGGGACCTGACTTCATCAATTGGAAAAAAATACTCGATTTCATCAGTCTGTTTTCGAGCCGTTTTTTTCGCCAGATCTACTCCTATATGTAATTTGACCCAAAAGTCACGATTATCATATTCGTTTTGTTGTCCTGGGACAAAAGCCCCCACAGGCGTTGAATTACCACGATTCAGATGCGAGTTGGATGGTTCTTAACCAAACCAACAAACCAACACTTTGTTATCTAATGAGCTCGACATTCCCAGACCGGTTTCGGCATTTTTGTGCCTAGTCAGTGAGAAGTGGAATAGCTCGACATCGCATCTCTAAGCAATGTCTGAAGATTGCATCGGATCCACCGGGTACTGTGACGAAACTGGTGTGTTGATATCCAACGCCCTCTTCACCTAAATGAATTATCCATTTTTCTCAAATATTGCCTAATTTTAAATAAAATTAAACTTCTCAAAGTCAAGTACCATAAATATAATAAAAACATGTCGAGCTTGTCTACTTCTCACTGACGAGGCACAAAAATGCCGAAACCGGTCTGGGAATGAAGAGCTCCTTGGATAACAAAATCAAAGTGTTGGTTTGGTTAACAACCTTCCAACTCGCGTCTGAATCGTTGTAATTCAACGCCTGTGGGGCCAGAAGTAGTTGTTTTCGATCCGGACGAGATGCAATTGTTGAAATACAAATTTTTTTATCAAATACAATTAAACGAGCAAGGTTTGTATGTGTGTATGTAAGTGAGTCCGGAGGATCTCAAAATCCACTCGTCAGTATTGAATGATACTTTCAGGGTAGACTAATTCCTATCTAAAACGGCAAAAAATGCAGTCTCATGTCTGTGAAAATTCGATCTTCCGAGATATTTACAAGACAAATTATTTCCTAGCAACGGCAGACAACACAGAGATAATATAACCTGTTTCTATAGTAATTTTTTTATTATATATTTTGTTGCCTTTTTGAAAACGACTTTCATTCAAGAAAGTCGAAACGTCAATTAAAGCCCCATTTTTCTTTAAAATAAGTGATCCATTAGAAGAGAAATTGATAAATATTAGTTTAATTTGTCAGTTTTTGATCATCGATGGAAATCATATATTTTTGTGCGAGAGGTGTTCCAGAGCAACTTTTAGTAACATAGTCGCGATACATATAATGTTGGTCTAACAGTGGCTGGCGAAAACGTTGGTGGAGTGACGATGGAAAATAGTCATAAGAAAATAACCTATTTTTGTAAATATCAACGTCAAGGTTCGACTTTATTTAATTTCTGGCGTTTTAATCTGAATGAATTCAATTTTAAATTTGCCGCTTTTTACAATGCAATAGAAGATTCCATAATAACAAATTTTGCCAACTACTACAAAAATATTTTTCACATTTTTTTTGAAAAAATATATATAGGGATACTCACTCCCAAGACAAACAAATTCAGTGCGTTGAAACGATTATTTAACATATTTTTCCAATACAAACGCATACATAACTTTTCTAGAAATGCCCAAGTAGCAATTTATAACCAGAATAAACCTGAAAAGTATTAAAAAAGAAAAAAATGTTCATTTGACGGACATAAATAATTTGCTTGTCAAATGACAGCCATCTCATAAATTCAAAGTTGAAAATACAACGTTGCCAATTCAATTTCAGAAATCATGGATTTAGGTAAATATTTAATGGGACGTTGAGTAATACTGTTAAAATCATCTTTTTCCGAGTTAAATATTCGTAAGTCTATGCTAGACTTAATAATGAAACTCGGTTTGTTAAATTTAATAATTTTTCGGGCAAATATCGTTTACAAAAATGTAAATGTTTGTTATCGTTATACAAAATGCATGGTAGAATCAAAAAATTTTGTAGGTCTAGATATTTATAGTTATTTATGGTACTTGACTTTGAGAAGTTTAATTTTATTTAATTTTTTTTGTTGATTTATATGTATCCAATCGGTTTTTTCTACCTTTATTACCACTCTGGACCAACTTTTAAGTTTTTTAAATTTTTATTGTGGGTTTAAATTTTTTTATGCTCAAAATTCAACAAAAATTCTAATATGTTTTTCAAACTTTTTATACGATGATCTCATGTTTTTAAAGTTGACTCATTTTTATGTAATTTGACCCAAAAGTCGCGATTATCATATTCATTTTGAGTAAACCAGTAAGGAATTTTAATTTATTAGATTCGACATCCTAAGACCGGTTTCTGTCTTTCGACTTCATCAGTTAGCCTTTTCGAATCCAATAAATAAAATTCCAAACTCGTATAAGTCAATAGCTATATCCGCTATAAGATAACATTTGTAGATGTGATACCATCTATGGTAAGAAGAGAGTATTGACATTAAATTTTGACTGAATCTAGTCAAGATGTCACTCTCTTCTTTTTTATCCCTTTCAGAGATTAATACAAAGTGAGTAAACCAGTAAGGAATTTTACTCACTTTGTATTAATCTCTGAAAGGGATAAAAAAGAAGAGAGTGACATCTTGACTAGATTCAGTCAAAATTTAATGTCAATACTCTCTTCTTACCATAGATGGTAGCACATCTACAAATGTTATCTTATAGCGGATATAGCTATTGACTTGTACGAGTTTGGAATTTTATTTATTGGATTCGAAAAGCCTAACTGATGAAGTCGAAAGACAGAAACCGGTCTTAGGATGTCGAATCTAATAAATTAAAATTCCTTACTGGTTTACTCACTTTGTATTAATCTCTGAAAGGGATAAAAAAGAAGAGAGTGACATCTTGACTAGATTCAGTCAAAATTTAATGTCAATACTCTCTTCTTACCATAGATGGTAGCACATCTACACATATTCATTTTATTGTCTTATATGCTTTATACAATTTTTCCTCAAATTTACTCACTTTTACTGGGCAAAAGCGATCAACAAAATTTTTTTCGTCAGTTTTAATACTTCCAATCGTTTTTTCTAAATTTCTTACCCATCTATGCCAAATTTCAACTTTTTATTTTGGATTTTAATTTTTTTGCTCAAAACTCGCCAAAAATTATAGAACTATGGTCTCGTTTTTTCAAAATTGACTTATTTTTATTTAATTTGATCCAAAAAAACATTTTTTTTTTTGCATTTAAATGGACATCATCCGTTTTTTTTGCTTTAATTACTATTTCTAAATAGTTTTATAGGAACGCTCCTGGTATATCGCATTGTATGTTTTCTCGCAAAATTTAAACATCTCATCTGTAGGATATAATGTAGATAAATACAAAATTAGCCAAAGTTTGCACACGTCCCGACGTCGACGCACGCTCGAATTTTCGACTTTCCATCTCAATCTCGCGACGGTGAAATAGAAAAACGAAAAATTCACAGACGAGAGATCAAACCAGACCCAGCAGACCCACTTGTTTCCAGATCATTTTGCTCAGACCAAAAATGGCGCGGTGCTCAAGTTGCATTCGATCCATCACTTTCGACGGTTTTTTTAATAAAATTCAATAAAAATTATATCCCTCCTAACTTAATTATATGAATAGTAGTTCGAAAATTTTACTTCGAAGGCTATGCATAATTATTTTGGAGCTATTTTCTTGGATAGGGCGCCGAAGACCGTTATAATGATCGCCAAGTTCGCCTGATTCGACCCCTTTGGAATTTCTTCTTATGGCGTTGTTTTTAATTTTAAAGGTTCTTGATTATGTTTGTAAGTTGTTTTGAAATTTTATAAATTGTGAAATCGACCTTGAAAATATTTGCCATAATTGACGCATAAAATAAACTTAATTTTGTTATTTTTTCATAATTTTGGTAAATTAAAACTTTTTAACCTGCGCCTTCGTTCTTGTTGACCAGATAGCGATAGTCTTTTTTTGTAAATCGCCCAATCACCCTTTCAACTGATATTTCTGGCTACTTGATTTCCATTTCAAATGTTATTCAAATTATTTTATTTGTTATTACTGTCCCTCTCTCTCGGGAAATGGTTGAAACAGAAAATGGAACCTTTACTTAACGTTTTATACATGTTTTTAATTTTTAAAAAACTAAAAGAAATACTAAATTCTTAAATTTTTTTAGAAAAGAAATTTTTTACGGTCTCATTCCTTTTTCTCCAAGCAGAGTGCACCTTCATGTTTTTTTTTCAACTTTTTTAACCGTCTCCCTAGTAACCAACTTTTTTTAAATATCTATTATAATCCAGATAGAATATTGTTCTTTTCGAAAATTTTCGTTTCCTATGACACTTCTTATAGAATTTTGATGATTAGAGGGTCAAATTTTATAGCAGGCCATTGACGAGTTCAAAGGAACGGATGATACCGGGAGGTGCGAAGAATTCGGACCGTTTGTACTATGTAGTATGTTAATTACATCTGGCAACGCCGTCAAAGAGGTTATGACGCGCGCGAAATTGTAACGTATATCTATGATACCGTTATTTTTCGCCCATCCCTAGTGTCACAACTCTAGCGGCGTTTTTACGTTGCTGATGTCCCAGCCATAGCCCCCAGATAAACCCCAAATCTGAGCGTCAAGTCTGTCCGGCACCATTTTTTTTAATTTCTAGGTATTCATAGGTACATTTACCTCCGAAAATCTCAGCTAAGTGGAATTTGTGGAAGGGTGGGAAAATGGCCCTCGAGTTCCCGAAAATCAATTTTTCAACGACATCTGCCAAAATATGAAGCGCAGTTCATTACCTACAAAAGTTTTAGCACGAAAAGAAAATAATCCTAAAAAAAAATGTCGATTTTTCATAGGGGTGAGAATTTCCTCAATTTTCTGGAAAACCCAAAAATATGAAAAAAAAAAAAAAAAAAAAGAAAAATGCCATCGAAAAGGGGATAAGCTAAACTTTCTAATGATGTGCGTGAAAACCGATATGGTCCTTGCTTATCTATTAATTCGCGATAGACCCCAGCATTTTCGAAAACGCTCTAAAAAAACATGTTGTTCATGAAAATACACAAAAATAATTTATTGAATCTTTCTGAATATATTTAACACCTTGCAAAGCCCCATTATCCAAAAGGATTCGGTGAAATTAGTCTTGATCAAAAAAATATAAATAAATTTATAGGAGGGTCAAAATATAGAACAAAAACAAACTTTGGCCCGGTTTTTCAATAATTCAGAGAAATAGATAAAAGGAAAAGTAACATGATATTATAGCTACAGGTTCCTTCTTTCATCTGAACTTTGAATCACGAAAAAATATTAATTTTTAGGTGATTTATTGAAAAATTTGTAATTCGCTTGATAGTGTCATTCCTTTAGAGCGTGCTCTCTAAACGCAGGACAGGAGCGAAAAATGGGGGTGCGTTTTGGAGCCGGTTATGTCGAAAAGTATCACATTTTTGACAAAAATGATAAGGATCATTTTTGTAGGTAATTAACTAATCTTCATTTTCGTCCAAACAAAAATTCTCAGTCATATTTTCAGAAATATCGGCGAAAATAGGCGAAAAAAACAAATTTTTGAGACCAACGGGCCATTTTCCCGCCCTTTCACAAATTTGAGACAGCTGAGATTTTCGGGGGTGAATACCCATGAATACCTGCAAATTAAAAAAAAAATGGTGCCGGACAGACCTGATGCCCAGGTTGATACCTTCGTTTATTGGACTATGAGTTATTTATAACCTAATGTCAAACCCATACGCATACTAGTGTATTTGACAGTACTGAAAGACAGTTACTGAAAGCATATTTCTGTCTCTTTTGCTTTTACGCGGCGTTGCCGAATGTAAATACTACAGTAGTCAAATAAGACAGAGCACACATTTGACTATTGTGGTATCGAGAGAAAGAATTTAAATATTTAACGAGCGGGCTAACTCCGGAGGGAATATTTTGACATCATTCGATGAAAAGTACAGCGGAATAAAGAAGAAAGAAAAGATAGAGCAAACAGAATGAGGGACTGACAGAAAGAATGATCAACAGAATGGAGGACAGGCAGATAAAAAACAAACAAAAAGTAGAAAAAGGACAAACAGAAGAAATAACAGACAAAAGAGAGAAATTCATAAGTAAGCAAGGAAGGAAAAACAGAAGTTTAGGACAAAAACATGTTGTTAAAAAAATTGGTAAAAAACAAAAAAAATTGCTCAAAAAAAATATAGGAAATTGCATATTTTTTTGAGCAAATTTTGGCAATTTTTATTTGTTATGTTGTATTTAAATATACTTTTTAAATTTAAAATTTTATTCAGTTATTATTTACCTACTTAATATGTTATACTGCGTGTTATTTAATTTTTGTTACATGTTACGTCATTATCATTTTTGAATGTTCCCTTCACGTGACCTTAGAAAATTGCAACAACAAGCTTTTTTTCCTCAAAAATTAATTTTAACAAATTTTTCAAACAATTTTTTTTGCATCAACCTTTTTTGTAAATTTCCCCCAATTATTCACTAAATTTGATACGGACAATAATAAAATTAAGGCTCATCTAACGCTTTAATATTGTAATCAGGAAAAAATTTACGTTTTACTCAATGAATCCAAAAATAAAGTTACGTTAAAAATGGGCCGAACACTTGGCAAAATTACTCAAAAATCCATTTGATCTTTTTGAGTGTCGTGTGAACTAACCGTTTTTATTGCGAAAACAAAACCAACTTTTCGTCTAGATCTTTAATTTTTTTTAAAAGTTATGCGGATTACATCGCCGATAAAAATAACATCAACTTTATTTTATAGATACCGAGCGAAAATAGAAAAATATATTTTAGTATGTGTGACTCATAGAAATACTGCAATATGTAAATTTATTGTTTTGTACAGAGTGTTTCTTTTAACATTTCTATGATTTGATCAATCAATTTACAAATATTACAAGGACGTATGTGATATTGAAAAAAAACTATCACCCTATATTATAACGACAAGAAAATCAAACTACACTCATATATCCTTTTAAAAATGTCTGAGGATGTTTCACGCAAATATCGAAACATCTATCGCTCACTACGACCAGTATACGAATTTAAATAGATGATTTTATAACTCCGGAGGAAATATTTTGACATCATTCGATGAATTCTGGGAAATTCAGATGAATTTTAGGAAATCACCAAGAACTCTGGGGAAATCCAAGGAAATCTGAGAAATTACGAAGAACTCTGGGAAATTTCGAATAAACTTTGAGGAATTCAGAGGAATCATGTATAAATAAATAAATACAAACTCTGAAAAATTACCAGGAACTTTGAGGAATTAGGAGGAACTCCGAGGAATTCTACAAAATTCAATCAATCAATCTACAAACATTAAAAGTACGTATTTGATATTGAAATAAAAATGTAACCCTATATTATAAAGATAAGAAAATCAAACTACGCTCAGAAATCCTTTTAAAAATGTCTGAGGATGTTTCACGCAAAAAACGAAACATATATCGCTCTCTACGGCCACTATACGAATTTAAATGGACGATTTTATAACTCCGAATTCTGGAAAATTCCGATGAACTTTAGGAAATCATTAAGAACTCTGGGGAAATACAAAGATTATGAAGAACTCTGGAACATTTCGAATAAACTTTGAGGAATTTAGAGGAATCATGTATAAATCTAACGAACTCTGAGAAATTACCAGGAACTTTGGGGAGTTAGGAGGAACTCCGAGGAATTCTACAAAATTGCATTAAAAGTACGTATTTGTAATTGAAAAAAAATATGTCACACTATACAGCCAATTTGTAACGATAATAAAATCAAACTAGACTAAGAAATCCTTTTTAAAATGTCTGAAGATGTTTCACGCAAAAATCGAAACATCTATCGCTCACTAGGGCCAGTATACGAATTTAAATAGACAATTTTATAACTCCGGAGGAAATATTTTGACATCATTCGATGAATTTTGGGAAATTCCGATGAACTTTGGGAAATCACTAACAACTCTGGGGAAATCCAAGGAAATCTTAGAAATTACGAAAAACTCTGGGAAATTTCGAGTAAACTTTGTGGAATTTAGAGGAATCAAGCGTAAATAAATAAACTCTGAGAATACCAGGAACTTTGTGTAATCAGAAAATCTTTTTTGACAATTTTTTTACAAATTTTCTTCAAAAGAAAAGGGAACTGAAAAATTCCTGAGAACTCTGGAGATGCCCAAGGAACTTTCGTAAATTATGAGAAACTCTAGGGTATTTCGAGGAACTTTGGAGAATTTCAAGGAACTATGGAAAACTAATTAATTCTAAATGAGAAGAAATTGAATATTTTTTGTGGTAAATACAAAGTACTCTAGGAAATTACCAGGAACTTTGGGGAATTAGGAAGAACTCAGAAGAATTCTACGTAACTCGTTTTTTTGAATTCTCAATTTTTTTACAGAAAACCTTTTTTGAATTTTTTCTTACAAACTTTTTGTTTCGAAAAATTTTTTCTTCTTCAAAAGAAAAGGGAACTGAAAAATTCCGGAGAACCCTGGAGATTCCCAACTTTGGGGAATTTCAAGGAACTATGGAAAACTAATTAATTCTATAAAATTTGGATATTTATAACTCACTCCAGAAATATCCCATTTTTGGGGAATCCGGAAAAACTATGAAGAATTCCGAGAAAATCTGGGAAAAAACGCGGGACTTTGACAGTTATTTAAAAAAATATATTTAAGAAATTTAAATTGGCACATTTTTAACAATTTTCTCTACATTTAAAATAAAAATTTACATTTTTGTTTTTGTTTTTTTTTATTCGACCATATTGTTTATGGACACTTTTTTTGTTCAAAGTTTTTATGGAAATTGAATATTTATTGGCATTTTTTAAAAATTATGAAAAATTTAAATTTGCACATGTTTTTATTCGACAAAATTGTTTTTGGATACATTTCCAAATTGTTTAGGAGAACAATTTCTTCTCCATTTTTTTATCACAATTTTTTTTAAACAATTTCCAATTCTTCTTTTAAATAATTAAAATCTTTGATTTATACCTCCTTCCAAACTTTAATTATTTAAAAACAATCATTTGAACACCTGTTGTTTAAAACCCAGCAAAAAATACGTCCTAAGTGTCGGTTAGAATATCCGCGTAGGAGATTTAACTTAAATATGATTCAAAATCGAGGCTCATCAAAACGCCTACCACCACATTTAAGTGCCATATGGTCGAATTTGTCTGTACCAGGATTTCTACTCCAAAGAAAAAAAATTATTTACAACGATGCGTAATGCATTGAAATTAGTCATCGCAAAAGATCATCAAAGAAATTACGTATTACGTATTAAAATATATATTTTGTATTTAATTTTTTATAGCACAAAGTAACCCCTTAACGTACGCAGTTTAGAACACTGTTTTGGCAAAAATTTAAAAAAAAATACAAAATTTTAATTTTGGATTTTGATCAACATTGCAGAAAAGAACCGAATACTGCAATCTTGCACGTAATAAAAATATTTAGTAGTAGTATTTATTTCAAAAAATTATTCAAAATTTTCTTTTGTGTGACATATTTCAAAGTAAGGTGCAGCACATAGCCCAACATTGCAAGTATATGATATTTCACGACTAAATAGTGAAATAAAAGAAATAATGGCAATCAATCGTCACGTCGAAGCGTTCTTTTGTTCTCTGATAAAATGTTATAGCGCACAATATGTAAATGATAAATATCAATAAAACGATTTTTTTCTTAGCTTTCCTATTATTATGTTCAATTCTCGATCATATTCGAGTGTGAACATTATAGCAGCATAAAATACGACGCCGCTGGAATTATCTCGAGTGTGCTCATTTTGGCTTGTTTATCGTACTCGAATTAATTCGAGCGCGCAGTTTTTTTTTCCAGAAGAACCAAATACCAAATAAATAAACTTTTGATTTTGTCTAACAAACTATCATTTGTTTTTTTTTAATTATTTTAAAGTTAATAATTTATTATTACAAAATCAGCTGTTTTCAGACAAAATATCAACAAAAACAAAATATTTACAGTGGTTTTAAAACTGCGCGGAAAAAAATAGAAAAAATCCAGAATTACGTAAAACTTTCTAGAATTTTCTTAAAATTAATACTTTCGTTTAGGTATAAATTTATTTTGTCTAAGATCTCAGAAAACTTTTAGATTTTTAAATTTTATTACCAAATAGAATTAAACGAAATAAATTAAATTGTCAAAAAACTATTAAGTAGCAACGGTGTATATTAAGCAGTGAACGTGTTAAAAACATTCTTCTTGATGTAAATTTTTATATAATTTAACATTTAAAAAAAAATAAATTTTGTAGAATTGCGAATATTAAATTATATTTATTCTGTAAATTATAAAAATGTAAATTAGTTTTCGTTGTTATTATTGACGCACCCTATATTAGCATGTGTTGAATTTTGAAATGCATTTAATTAACGCACAGGTGATTACCGGAAAATGACATCACAATATGGTCGAACTCGTTTTTTTTCTAAATGTAGAAACACGCATAGGCGTAGAACTGCATTTTTAATAATTAATTTAATTAAAAACTGATTTTTGTAACAGTCATTGTATATTTTAAATATTTCAAAACTCATCCAATGTATATTGTAATGAATTGTTAATTTACTACTTATATAAAATAATGATGTAAGTCTCGTAGGTTCTATGCGGCTAGCACAAATAAAATTTGTAATCATTTACTTAAAAAAAATTTTCGTTTATTAAAAAAAACTGGAGAAAAGAACAAATAAACTGTGAACAATTTTTTTTCAACTACCCTATTCTATTAAATTACTTAATTAATCTCTCTTTCATTCAAACCTTTTAAAACCCACACAGATGATATCTTATAATACAAATTAATTTTCCTCTACCACACTCTAGTGGTGAGTAGATGAACCACTAAGCCCTTTCACGTCATGCAAAATGTAATCTAATTTTTGTTTGGTTCTAATTATTTGCATTCCTAGACACAGCGTTAGTTTCAAATGTTTGAGGTTTTTAATAATGAAATGTAACCTCACTTTGAGTTGTTTATCACGAGTTTTATTTCAAAATAATTCAGTTCTATACCTTCAAATTTTTTAATTGGATTGCATTTCAACATAACACATTCCGTAATTTAGCGCGCAAAATACGAAGCGTATAACGGTCGCCTGATTCGTCAGAATGAATTAATTTCTAGAACAATCCCCCCCTCTCCCCAAATATCGAACAGGGAGAGACGGAAACGTTTTGTAACCGCGTACTCAGATAAAACAATTGTTGTTTAGTCGTTCTTTACACACTCCCCCTAATGTTTCGTATAGGCTTAGTGGTAAAATCTTGCTGCACCGCGGGTTTATTTTCCAAGATTAATAATAACAATGATAATTTATTGCTAAGAAATTAGCTTACACTTATAAAAAACAATATAGCTTGCAATACAAAATTATACGATTTAAGCTCTCTCAGAGCCTGTCTGTAGCAAATTAAGACTACAAAAAACTCCTAGATATACAGGGTGGTCCTTAAGTAATTGTACATAGAAGTATGGTAGATTCCTCACTTTAAAATATTACGATTTGAACCAACTTGCTCTAATAAAAGGTTAATGCTCTAATTAAAGGTTAAATTTTAAGATTTATTTTTTGCAATAACTTTAGCGTTTTTGGACATGTATACATAAAAATTTGAAACTGAGAGTTTTTGGGCACAAGAAATCATAAGCTGGTACCTACTTCGATGTAATTTGTAGAGGGCGCTAGTTAGGCCACATTTGTGGTATAAATGTGCGATAAACTTTTTTGCTCTTTAAGTTAGCGCTATTTTTGTAAAAGAATATTAAAGCGACGTTACATTAGTAGAAAAAAGGCATACTTGTTTTAACCTTAAAACTTAACGGATAACGAGATAATCGCATTAGGGATCAGCTTCATGATTACAAGAGTAGACAAAACAAATTTTTTCTGGACCTGACACCATTCTTGCTGATTATTATGTAAAATGATCCCTTGAATCCGAATATGACCTCAGTTTTCCCTCCGTTTTTTCATCCCTCCCTGGATTTAATATTCTTTTACAACAATACGGCTAACTTAAAGAGCAAAAAAGTGTATCGCACATTTATGCCATAAATGTGGACTAACTGGCGCCCTCTAGTAAGTATCAGATTATGATTTCTCGTTCCCAAAAACCCCCAATTCCAATTTCCAAAAACGCTAAAGTTATTGCAAAAAATAAATCTTAAAATTTAACCTTTAACACCCTGTATATTCCTTATTAACAACATTTTATTAGAGCAAGTTGGTTCAAATCGTAATATTTTAAAGTGCGGAATCTACCGTACTTCCATGTACAATTACTTAAGGACCACCCTGTATGCTTTCTTTTTTTCTTTGCGGACATTTTAGGCAAAGATACTTCAGGTTTTTCCCGAACGCCCCGCAAATATTCAGCGGCTCGGCGCTTTCTTATTTTTAATACTTTTTTACAGGAATACAATTTTTTTTAAATAACTTCTAATATAATTTTTAGCAAAATTTTCCGCTCATTCACGTGGTGCTATTAGTTTTTAGAAAGTTGTTTTTTCGAGATATAATGAAAAACAAAATTTTCGATTTTGCTATCGAAATTCTGAACGTAGCATACACTTTAGAGCAGCAAAGATTTTTTATCGTTTCATCGATATCACATTTTGAGCGAGCTTTTGATCATTATCTGGCTCTGGATACTGGGCCATAGGTTACTATTTTGGTAGATAAACAATCAAAAGTCTACGGAAATACAACATAAAATTTTATTTACGTGACATTTGTAAAAATATGGTTTTATTTTTTTTTAGATAAAAAAAAGATAATTGGAAATTAAACTTAAATATAATCGAACCTGGAAAAAAAGTTATAAAAGAATCTTCATTTATTTTATATAAATTTATAGATATTATTTTTGTACGACCAGTTTCCTAGTTTACATTACGCCTATGGTAAAAGTGCATGCATGTACTCACCTCATCGCATCCAGCACACCTTGGCTTCAATTTTTCAGCGTAATGTCTTTCGCAATAAATGTTATCCTCGTAAACGCAGTACGCAAGGTCCACCAGGAGATCATCACAACTAGTACACTGAAAAAAAATTAACAAAATTAAAAAAAAATTGGCCTATGCCAGAACAAACAAATAACCCTTGTCATATTGAAGGCAGCGGTGTACTTATTAATTTTTGAAAGGGTTAAGGACAAACTTTTTTTTTATTTTATATTTTTTGTATCTTTATACAAATCATAGATCACTCCTTTCGTCTAATCTTCCACCTCAGATTCGTGAGATGCAGATGCATTTATTGTCCATTAAATAATCGTTATTCTAAGCCAACCCTACGATGTTACGTTCGTGGTATTAGCAGGTAGGAAAGGAATTGCTTCTTACTCGCTCGTTAAAATGTACTTATCAGTGAAACGGACAAAGACAAAAATATAGATCCGTAAAGCGTTACCATGAGTTGTATACCGTAATGCATCATTCGCTGCATGTACTTTCTCCCTCTAAAGTTCCCAGCCTATTTTACCCGGCCATGTGCAAGATTTTAAGTAAGATCCCCCTTTTCCTGCTCTCCTGCGTTCCGCAGATCTCATTTCGCACAAATAATCATTTCTGATACTTGTTACAGAATCCATCAGAAACTACTACAACTCTGCTTCTTAAATAACATTATTCAGTTTTTCCTTCACGTCTTAAATCATACAGAAATCTTAAAAAGTTCCTCCAGCCACTTAACATTTTTTCGAAGTGAATGCCCTTTTTCCCGAACCCCAGCATCCCAAAGATCAGGTCAACTAACTCAAACAACTTCTACTTCTCACAGAAAGCTCCAATTACGATTCAGCCTTTTAAATCATAGAAATTTCCTGCACTCCAGATCACGTCCCGCACTATCACTTCTTACAGAAGTATCCTAAAACCCTTCTAAGACTTATAGAGTTTTAAGTAAAGAATCACTAATGCTTATAGAAGTCTCCAGAAACTTCCTCTAGAACTCCCAGCCTCTTTAATCACTTTTTCCTAAATGCATTTTTCTACACCCCACATGTCCCGCCACGTCACTTCAGCTACTTCTTACAGCCTCCGCGATTCAGCCTTTTAAATCACATATTTCGAAGAAAACACTCCTTCTAGAACTTACGAAGTCTTAAAGAATCACTTTTTATAATTCTTACAGAAATCTCCAGAAACTTCCTCTAGAACTCCCAGCCCCTTTAATCATTCTTTTCCTAGTTAAGACCTTTTTCCATATCCCACAGGTTACGCCACGCGATAAAATCACTTCTGCCATTTCTTACAGAAGCCTCCAATAAGTCCCTCTATGATTTGGCCTCTCAAATCACATATTTCGAAGAAAAAAACTCCTACTAAAACTTAAGAAGTCTTAAATAAAGAATTACTTTTTATAATGCTTACAGAAGTCCCCAGAAACTTCTTCTAGAGTATTTAATCACTTTTTCCTAGTCAAGCCTTTTTTCACAATACACAGGTCACGCCACGCCACTTCAGCTACTTCTTACAGAAGTCTCCAATAAATCGCTTTGTGATTCAGCCTTTTAAATCACATATTTCGAAGAAAAAACTCCTAGAACTTACGAAGTCTTAAATAAAGAATCACTTTCTATAATTCTTACAGAAATCTCCAGAAACTTCCTCTAGAACTCCCAGTCCCTTCAATCATTCTTTTCCTAGTTAAGCCGTTTTTCCATATCCCACAGGTCACGCCACGCGATAAAATCACTTCTGCCATTTCTTACAGAAGCCTCCAAGAATTCCCTCTACGATTCGGCCTTTCAAATCACATATTTCGAAGATATGTGCATTTTTCCTGCACTTCCCGATCTCGTCCCGCACTATCACTCTTTAGAGAAGTCTCCAAAAACTCCTTTTGAGACTTACAAAGTTTTAAATAAAGAATCGCTTTTTATAATGCTTACAGAAGTTTCCAGGAACTTCCTCTAGAACTTCGTCTCTTTAATCACTTTTTTCTAAAGCCATTTTTCCACACCCCATAGATCGGTCACGCCACGTCACTCCAGCTACTTCTTACAGAAGTCTCCAAAAACTCCCAATAAGACTTAAATAAAGAATCTCTTTTTGTAATTCTTACAGAAGCCTTCACAAACTTCATTTAGAACTTCCAGCCTCTTTAATCAAACGTTAAAAGGTCAAAAACCATGTAAGTAAAGGAGCAAAAATAATGTTTTAAAAGTTTTTTTTTACCTTAAAACAAGATGGATGCCACACAGCCTTGCCCAATCTGGGAGCAGCGACACTTATCTGCTGACCATGGATTGGTTTAGAACAATGAGCACACACGCTATTGGGCGGGGTAAGTTTTGCTACCCCTACATCAAGTGCTACATCGTTTCGACCCGATATGAAGTCCTGAAACAAATTTAAAAGTGGCTACAGAAAAATTTCTCACCTCGCGAGTTTTTGTATATATTTGAATATACAGAGTATTTAATTTAACAAATTAGAGAGGATAAAGGATTTCGACTTACTTGGTAACTCTCGGAATTTTCAGGTTCAACAAATTTGCAAGCCGATAAAGCTAAATCTTGCTTAGGTAGTTGTCTAACTATTCTTTGGGATCGGTTCATTTCCCCTTTGGACCCTAGTTTTGGGACTTCCTCCGACGGCAGGGTGGAATAATATTGGTCAACCTAAAAAAATACAAATACCGTTTTTGGGTAAAATTATCAATAACAGAAGAATAAAAGGAGGCCAGACAAAAAAGTACAGCGAGATAAAGAAGAAAAGATAGAGCAAACAGATTGGAGAACTGACAGAAAGAACGACAAAAAAAAATGGAAAAAAAGGTAAAAATTGGTTAGAAAAAAAATTGATAAAAAAAATTTTTTTTTGATCAAAAAAATTGGTCACAAAAAAATTTGGACAAAAAATTTGATAAAAAAAAGAACAAAAAATTGATCAAAAAAAAAAATTTTAAATTTGGACAAGAAAAAAGATCAATTATCAATAAAAGAAGACCAGACAAAAAAGAAGAAAGAAACGATAGACAGAAAGAATGACCAAAAAAATTTGGACAATAAAAGGTCAAAAAAAATTGTGGCAAAAAGAAAAATTTGGTCAAAAAAAATTATTGACAAAAAAATTGGTCAAAAAATTTGTTAAAAAAAATTTGGATCAAAAAAAAATTTGCCCCAAAAAAATTGACAAAAAAAGTTTGAAAATTGGACAAAAAAAAGATCAATTATCAATAAAAAAAAGAATAAAAGAAGAGAAGTACAGCAGAATAAAGAAGAAAGAAATGATAGAGCAAACAGAATGAGGAAATGGCAGAAGGAACGACCAAAAAAAAAATTTGGACAAAAAAAAGATCAAAAACAAATTGTGAAAAAGAAAACTTTGGTCAAAAAAAGATTTGATAAAAAAATTATGTTCAAAAATAAAATTGTTGAAAAAAAAGAAATTTGGTTAAAAATAAATTTGATTAAAAAATTTGCTCCAAAAAAAAACTAAAAAAAAGATTGAAAATTGGACAAAAAAATGATCAATTTTCAATAAAAGAAGAATAAAAGAAGAGCAGACAAAAGAGTACAGCAGAATAAAGAAGAAAGAAATGATAGAGCAACAGAATGAGTGAATGACAAAAGGAACGACCAAAAAAAGGTAAAAAAAACGGTTAAAAAGGAAAATTTGGTCAAAAAAAAATTCTCAAAAAAAATTTGATTTGATTTGATAAAAAAATTGTTCAAAAAAAATTGTTTAAAAAAAAGAAATTTGGTTAAAAATAAATTTGATAAAAAAATTTTTGATCAAAAAAATTTGCCCCCAAAAAGATTGAAAATTGGACAAAAAAATTATCAATTATCAATAAAATAAGATCAGACAAAAAAGAAGAAAGAAACTATATAGACAGAAAGAATGACCAAAAAAAAATTGAAAATTGGACAATAAAAATTATCAATTATCAATAAAACAAGACCAGACAAAAAAGAAGAAGCGATATAGACAGAAAGAATGACCAAAAAAAAATTGAAAATTGGACAAAAAAAATGATCAATTATCAATAAAAGAAGACCAGACAAAACAGAAGAAACGATATAGACAGAAAAGAATGACCAAAAAAATTTGAAAATTGGACAAAAAAAAAAGATCAATTATCAATAAAAGAAGAGGAAGAAACGATATAGACAGAAAGAATGACCAAAAAAATGGACAAAAAAAATTGTGAACAGGAAAAATTTGGTCAAAAAAAAATTTTTGACAAAAAAAAATGGTCAAAGAAATGTTAAAAAAAAAAATTGTTTAAAAGAAGAATTTTGGATCAAAAAAAGAAGAGCAGGAAAAAGAGTACAGCAGAATAAAGAAAGAAATGATAGAGCAAACAGAATGAGTGAATGTCAGAAGGAACGACCAAAATAAGGTAAAAAAAAATGTGAAAAAATGGTTAAAAAGAAAAATTTCGTCAAAAAAAAATTGGTCAAAAAAAAATATTGTTCAAAAAAAAAAATTTGGACAAAAAAACAACGAAGAACAGAACGTATGACAAAAGGAAGAATGGACAGCACGGTCTAAAATGCAGTTTTGTTTTATTTAGTTTTTACCTGCCGAGCAGTGGTAAGTCCAGGAGGCACAAAAGTATACCCTAGCGATCTGGCGTCCAATCCATCGTGAGTGGCTATTAGCCCCAATCTCGATCTCGCTCCATGTTCGGCTACAACTTCGTGTCCGTCTCTTGAACATTTGCAGTTCTTGCACGTCTTTCTGAAACGAAAATAAAAAATTGTTTTATATTATAGTCCTCAAATTTTTTTTAAACGTAATGTATAATTAGACTTTAATTTTTAATTCTAACGTCAACGAATCACTTCTCTTACAGTATTTGTGTTTGACTTGCTCATCCTGTGTGTGAAAATCTCTTTCTATATTATTTTCTCAGACACCATAAAGTTTCTCTGGCCGTAAATTGAAGCTTATTAAATTTAATTGACAGTGAATTTTGTCGAGGGAACCGTTGTCAACTTTTATTGCCATTTCAATTTATTTTATTTTTTTTTAGTTTTATCGTTTGGTGATACGATACCAACAGTGTACAGGTCTTACAATTATTTTTGTGGAAATTGCGAGCATAAGGTAAAAAACTAAAAGCACAAAAAATTTGTTGAAAAAGGATTTTTCTTCGATTTGTATAAATAAAACTATTAAAAAGTATGTAATTTTTCTCGTTGCCCTTATAGGAATAAAAATAGCCTACGCCCTTGTGTATTCCACAACCTTTGACCTAAAAATCTAAATCTGAACCAGCAACAGCAATAATATATTACCAAATTACCATCCATTAACGTCTTTTACAACCCTAATATCATTAAACTTTGCCAGCATCAATCTCTCTCCCATTTTCTAGAACATCGTATCCATGATGTCACGATGTATAAATCTATCTAGATACCCTTTACGAGGTACATAAAAATTTAATTTGCCCTCTATATTGAATCAGCGGCCTGTCAAACGTAGAATAATGAAGTTAATGTGTGAACGAAGCGCCAGACGAGAGGCATCTCGATTACAACGGTGTTAGTATGGTTGCATATACTTTGGAACTGTATTAAATGAACATTAATTAAAAGTGAACAGGGACGTATTTGAAATAATTTTTAATCCGGTTAATTTAATTTATTTATTATTGAAATTAAAGTCTTGTAAATGCGTATTTCAAAAATATACATGTCCAATAGTACAAATCACAATTTTTAGGAACAAAATAAATCCAAATAAAGTGCAAATTTCTAATAAAAAATCAAAATCAAAATTTGCGAAAAAAAAACATTGGCAAAGGAAAGAAAATGTGTGGAGAGATACAAAAAACGTTTTTTCTTTTGGCGAAAATACATGGTAAATTGCGAGTTTGAAAATAGATAAATAACATAAATAACAGTTTTTGGAATTTTTTTCATGTCTTTTTTAGAATCTCACAATAAAAATCGTTCGGAATCAAAAATTCGCACAAAGGAGGCAGTATACAGGTTGGCCTGTTTTCTATAAATTTTGCATACTAACTCACAGTTTTTATTCGGTACAACAGCTTAAGGCTCACAAAAGTTTGCAAGCCTATAGGCAGTATGAGGCCAGGGCTGTTCATAGTGTTTTAGCCAAATTGTAAAAATTGTGGCAATATTATGTGTATTTTCCAAATCAGTGGGATGTAGTTGATTTTTTACCTTAGTAAAGGCTGGAATATTTAAATTCACACCTATTATTTGTAGAGAATCTTGAATTAAAAAACCTCTGTCGGCTAAAATAATATCACCTGGTAAAATTAAATTTCAAAATCCACAGTTTTCTGTCAAAAATTTGTCATTTTAGTGTTTTAACAGAGCAGGTTTACCGAAAATTTACACAAGTAATAATAAGAAAATACATATAAAAGATCGCCAAAAATACCTGTTATAAAATGCCTAGAACCAACACGTCTATTATTCACTTGGCTTTCAGAAAATGTACCTCGTTTCAAAGCTTTAATCCAAGCCTTTCTTCATTCACTAGACAACGTATTTAAATGATCTCCTCCGTTTGACAAAACAGCAGGAATCCGTAAAAATGATACATTGTCTCTTTCAGAACTCAAAACGCATTAAGCATTTAATAACACTACAAAAATGTGGCATTTTCTATTTATTTCTTCTGAATAAAGAACTTAAATCTTTCTGATGTTTACATATGAAACTAACGTTGTGTCATAAAGTTGTGTGCCTCCCAGCAAATATGGCCGACCTGTCACCTACGTCATCCTGGAATGGTATATGTCTATATTCAAGTCAACACAACAATCCAATGTAAATAAATGCAATCAGAATAACTGTTCTCTTCAATTAACTTCCTCGTTTGCGTTAACGAAACTCGAATTCGGGTTTCGCCATACAATGACCTTTTCTGATTGGCCAGGATTCTGTAAAACTCCGACAGAGCACGAGCGCAATGCGAGAGGTCCGGGAGCCGCTACACACCAGACAAACCTTTCTAAATATAAATCTTCTGGTAAAATTTTAATTTTTAATTGCTTTAAAAGAGGACCGTCGGTGGGCAGCACCTCCCGGTATACTCTGAGATTTTGAGGCAATGTTCAATTTTAGAAAAAACTACTTACTTTTTCAAAATTGGTAAATACAAAAGTTGTTCAGTGACAAATGAAGAAAGGCGGATGATAACTTATATACGTATATGACTTTTTTAATATTTTTTCATGTTATTTCTTTTATGTATATAAAAAAAGTGATCATCCGCCATTCTACGATGAATAATAAGCTCGGATACAAAAAATATTTTTTTTGTTGAGTATTAGCATCTCCAATATGGTGGAGGGTACAGAACCATCTTAACGTCTATTTTAAATTTCTCTTCCACAAATTAAAAATCTACAGGTTTTAGTTTTACAGAAATGATGTAACAAAGACCAGAATGTTAGAACATCGATTTTGTCGGCTCGTCCTGTCAAAATCACTACAGATAATAAAACTTGGTCTACAACAGAACAATTCTACATCCTTTCTTAACATCTCTTTCAACGATTAAAGATCTACAGCTTTTCGTTTTACAATAATGACGTAACAAATACCACAATGTTACAGCCATGAAAATCTAAACTTCCATTTTGTCAGCACTACTCGGCTGAAATAAACTTTCGCATTGTACTTTCACAACTATATCTTTCTCTCCATTCACTATATCTTAGAGACGAGTTTTACGATTTCGTTCATATCGAAACTATGTAAAATCCGCCATGAGGGAATATGTCTCGTCTCTAACAAAGAATTCAATCAATAGCTACAACTTCAGATAGCTGAGAAAATGACGCGTCCTAAAGAAAATCAACGAAACAGGTAAAAAATGGAACAAATCGGTCTCCGAACTTTCTTTCTAGCAACAATGATGATCTGAAGCACGATGGAAGCTTATACAGAGTCATTCAAAAGTCAAATGAAATGTTAAGGTTTCTCTATTTCGATGCCCAAAAAATGGATAAAACGAGTGGAGAAATTACTTTCAGAGTGTATTTTATAGTAGACCAGGGCCAATCATTTTTGAAACAAAATAAAATTGTTAGCATGTGGGTGGTCGGAAAATTTAGGGTAAATTATAAGTAAATTAAAAAAATCAAGTGGGCAAATTAAAAGTTCCGGAAGGGTGTGCGGTGTTTTGAAGGTTGGATATTGTTTTTTTTTACGATTTGTGGCTGAAATATGCAACCTATCGAAAAAACTTAATTATTTTTCAGCATAACCTCAAAAGTATCGAGAAAAACAATAAAAACCGTTTCATTTTTATCTCCCGCAAAAATTTTTTTTATGAAAGTATTTATTTTTCTATTTTATACGAATTTAAATGAAAAAAAAAAGGCTAATTTTGAATCGAAAAAATTACTTTACAAATTTTCAATTTTCGTTGAAACCTCTACTTTAACATGGCATGAAAAAAATATATTGCACGTATGGCAAAATATCGTTAAAAATGCAAAAAAAAACTAAAAAACGACATTTTTCATAATCTACTTTTCAGTTAAAGTCTAGATAATATTTATTGCAAATAAGCATTGAAATTGACGAAAAAGATTAATTTTCATGTAATATATATGGTCATTTACATTAAATTAACAGTTAATGGTTTTGAAATTACTGAAAACATTGTTTAAACAATATACTTAAAACTTCGCTCTAATTACACAGGGTGTTTCATAGGCAAATGAACATACGCTAACTGCGGATAAGAAAAATTCATATTTGATACATCTAACTCATTACTGAGTTACATTGCTCATTTCTTTTATCCCCCGTATTTTTTAACCACCTTGTGTGTTTATTTTATATTTGGCAAGCTTGTTCCATTAGAACAATCAAGAGACGTATTGACCAAAATTGGACAGGCATCAACTCAGCACTTTATTACCCTCAGGTAAACTATTGCACCCCTCGTAGATGCATCAATTCAGCACTTAATGACTTAATACTTATCCCTTTAATTCTTGTTAATTTGAATCCGAGTTGGTGGAAAATGTTTGGGAATTTTGGGATTATGAATGAATAGTTGCATTTCCGAAAATAAAGGAATTACGACGAATGGTTTGTACAAAATTTGTAACAGTTATCAGTTAAAAGTTTTAGATACAAAATAAAAAAAATTTAGAATTAAGTAATGGAGAAATTGCAGAATTTGAATATGTGAAATTAATCGCAAATAGATACAAATTATAATCAATCTATTTTAAGTTTATGTTTTTATATTGATGTTTCTTTTGTATATAAGTTTAATATATGTTATGTAAATCAAAATTTTATTTTATTTAATTTCCTTCAAAATATTTATAAAAAAACATTAGTTGCAAATGCACTCTTACAAATAAAATCAATTTTAACTAATGTATCATTATAAGGATTAATGGATTAAGAAGATTTATTAAACCAGGTAAAAGTGCTCAGTTGAAGTATCTACTTTTATTGCCTTGAAGGGACGGTGCTCAGTTGAAGTCTACCCCCAAAATTAAAATCCAGGTCCTGATTAAAAAAAATATATCAAAATGATTTTGCTCTGAAACAACACCTTGTATATCAAAATTTTAAAAATTGAGTTGCATATTCGAAACTAATGGAAAAAGTTTAATGGGAATACAAAGTTTTTGAGACTGCACATTTCATTCTACTAGTAAAATTTAAAAAGCAAACTTAATAATTGCGAATTTTCCTGGAATTCGATTATTGTTTACACAATGTTTTCGGTAATTTCAAAACTATTAATAATTAATTGAATATAAATGACATTATATTACATGAAAATTAATCTTTTTCATCAATTTCAATGTTTATTTGGAATAAAAAATTATTTATATTAACTGAAAAATTGATCATGAAAAATTTGTTTTTTGTTTTTTTGCATTTTTAACGATATTTTTCCATACGAATATTTTTTTTCAAACCATCTTAAAGTCGAGGTCAAAGGCGGCTCCAGCCGTCGTCGGCTGTTAGGGTTATATATTGTTATGGTATAAAATGGGGCAAAATTATGTTAAGTGTATTGTAAAACAAATTTAAAAAAAAACTATGTAAAAAGGACTTAAAAAAAACTGATAGTGAGTGATGACATGTTGGAGTTTTTTGAAGTTTTTGATATGTTAATAATTTTTATAAAATGTCAAATGTGAATTTATTAAAATAAAGATTAAAAGTATTAAAAAGTATTTTGAAGACATTTCCATAGTACAACAATATTTGAAAGTTTAATATTTTGGGTTTGTTGATATAAATGTAGAATCTACACAAGAAAATTTGGTTTACGCAGAATGAATTTTGTATAAGAGACGATTGGCAAAGCCAAAATTACCGAATAAAAATGTTTGGGCCATTTTTGGGGGAAAAAGTGAGTTTTTTAGGATATAAATGGACCTAAAATCTACAAAAAAATTCAAAAAATTAAAATTTGGTTTACGCAGAATGAATTTTGTATAAGAAACGATTGGCAATGTCAAAATTACCGAAAAAAAAATGTTTGGCCCATTCTTGAGGAAAAAAGTGAGTTTTTTAGGATATAAATAGACCTAGAATCTACAAAAAAAATTCAAAAAAATTAAAATTTGGTTTACGCAGATATGAGAAATATCCTCTCATTCCTGGACTTTGGGGGGGGGGGGCAATTGCCCCTCCCTTCGGGCCGCCGTTGGTCGAGGTTTCAACGAAGAAACTGAGCACTAATAAAGTTAAAAAATTGAAAACTTGGAAAGTAAATTTTTTTATTGAAAATAAGTTTTTTTTTTAAATTTAAATTCGTATAAAATCTAAAAATAAATATTTTGCTTTGAAAAAATTACAGCTTATTTAAAACACAAAGAAGAACGTTTTCACCAAATTTCATAAAAAAAAATATTTTCGCGTGAGATAGAAATTAAAAGTGAAAAAAAACGGTTGTTATTGTTTTCTCGATAATTTTGAGGCTATGTTGAAAAATAATTAATACAAAAGTTTTAGATTTTTTCATTATCTTCAACTTTTACATTTCGATAGGATGCATATTTGTGTGTGTGGGGGGGGGGGGGGGGGAGAATGGCCTCGGAACTAGTCCATTAGCCACAGAATTTTAATATTTACTTATACCGTATACTATAAATGTAATTTTATTATTTGAATATGTTTGATTAATAAATCGAATATATCCTTGTTATCGGTGGCTAGTAGGGTTGTTAAGTTTACTGGGAGAGGGATACTATTTCTTAAAATAGAATTATACAGATTTGAGATCTTTTCTGTGTACTTGGGACATTCCAATATAATATGATTAAGATCTGCAACGGCAAAATCATTACATACACAAAATGGGGAGTTTTGGATGCCTATTTTAAGGATGCATATTTGAGCCACAAATAGTAAAAAAACCAATATATCCAACCCTCAAAACATATATTTTTTTTAATTTACTTATAATTTACCCTAAATTTTCCGACCATCCACATACTGCTAAGAATTTTTCATGAATTCGGGTATTTAAAATAGGTTTGGCGCTGGTCTATAGGGAAACATTCTATAGCAGTCTAACACACAATTACAGAATTTAATTGGTGGTCAAAGTTTCGATTTTTAAGTGCGATATATCACACCACACACCACCAACATAGTGGAGTCAAACTAGCATGAAAAAACTGAAAACCTGTAACTTTTTTCGGAGAAATCGGATCGACATGCTTTTTTTTTTAAAATTTTCGAAAAATTATCAGTGACAAAATCTACAACTAACCTCTTTACGCTCGGATATTTATAATTATTTATTTAACAAATTGGACAATTTTCTGAGAGTTTCGCCGAGGGTATGGAAAACATGACTGCCTGTTCAACAAAAGGTCTGGAAAATTTTCCCGTGCTGGTTTTCGAGGTCGCTCATTATCTTGTAGATGTCGAAGTTATTGTTTATTGTTCAATTGTTGCAAACTGGCTAATTAACAAATTGATAACACTGCCCCCCAAATACTTAGAGGACTCGAATTTTTTCCAAATAAAACTCTGGGTCCCCGGGGAGTAGCATGCCCACAAAGTTGTAGCACATAATTGTTTATTGTTCAATTGTTGTAAACTGGCTGATTAACAAATTGATAACTCTGCTCCCTAAATACTTAAAGGACTCGATTTTTTTCCAGAAACTCCGGTTCCGCGGGGAGTAGCATGCCCACAAAGTTGTAGCACATAATTGTTTATTGTTCAATTGTTGTAAACTGGCTGATTAACAAATTGATAACTCTGCTCCCTAAATACTTAAAGGACTCGAATTTTTTCCAGAAACTCCGGTTCCGCGGGGAGTAGCATGCCCACAAAGTTGTAGCACATAATTGTTTATTGTTCAATTGTTGTGAACTGGCTAATTAACAAATTAATAACTCTGCTCCTGAAAATTGTGCAATTTGTTAAATAAATAATTATAAATGTCCGAGCGTAAAGAGGTTAGTTGTAGATTTTGTTACTGATAATTTTTCGAAAATTTAAAAAAAAACTGCATGTCGATCCAATTTCTCCGAAAAAAGTTACAGGTATAATGCTAGTTTTACTCCACTAACAGGATACTAAAATGGTCGCAGTAATCGAAGAGTTGTATAAACTCTAATGAACTCTTTGTAATGTGCAAATTCGCAATATTTCGAATAGCACTGTGCGTAATCTTGCGTATTACTTTTTCTGTCAACATACATTTTTAATTGACTCGCAATTCGTTTTATTTATTTGCTTTGGAAAAAAATAAAAATTAAGTGCTGAGGTGAAAAGACAGACAGACGTTTAAATCTCAATTGGAGATATTTAAAATTCCGCATGGCGGCGAACGGTGTTTATTTTGAAGGCTCGGTTTAAGATTAATAGATCACTGACATCCTCGTTTTATTAGCCCGTTCAACTACATTCATAATTTATTTTTGTGACTCTGAGACCTATTAAGACGTGTCATACTTTTAGAAATATAAAAAAGAAAGATCGTACGTAGTTTTATACTTTTTTAATTTTAATTTTTGAACGGTCGTCTTATTTTTTGAAAAGAAAATTGAATCTGCCGTACGAGATTTTTCCGTCCACGTCAATTGAGCATCGCAAAATATTTTTATCTTTCTAGTCCCATGACGAATCTCAATCGACATCGATTTCGCTCTGGTGAGTCCTACATCGAATAATGGTTTAAAGCCTACAATTTTTTTTACTTGTAAACTCAAACATTGTATCCTGGGAAGAGTGGATGTTTTTACTGATCATTCAAACGTCCGTATCTGGTGAAATATTTCTATTTTTATGACCGCAAAGACTTATTAAGAAAAAAATATTCTCAACTTAAAAGATATAAATAAGAAGCTTAACTTAGCGATGGCGTTTAATGTGTCTGTTCCATGAGTTCGCCCTTCTTTGACAGGGTAGGACGGATGAAAGGTCGACCCCTGCATTTGCCTAACCCGATTTGTGCTATTATTTGAACCCGTGCAACGCAAAAAATAATCTAAAATCGATCTTTACACTATGAGGTAACATTTAAAAACGAACTTGGGGAAGGTGAGTTGACTGCATACAAAGCGTCTTGGGAAATTAGGTTTTATGGTCAAAAATTATATAGTTTAGGATATTTTTTGTTAAAACATGGTGTGTCCACCTTCATTTACCACGGAATTTTTTATGTAAACTTGAAGGTTTCATAAATGCATATTTTTTAATTCTTTATTTTAGTTAAGTTAGTTTTTAAGAAACCACATCTCATTTCTATTATGTCTCCAGTGTAGGCAGAAAATATGAGATATAGATATTACTTAGGGTAAAAACATAGTGAAGCATCGCATCAAGCCTCGCCTCAAGCATCAAAAACAAATACATATACTAAACGTTAACCGTTCATAGTAAAGAATCAAGCATCGACTAAAGCATCGCATCGAGCATCGCCGTTTCCGAGGAATCAAATCAATTTGATTTTCAAGACTCATCTCAGGACTGATGCCCGAAATGTGATGTATGATTGGTGCGCTCAAGGTCGTGTGAACACTAGCCACTGGCCGTATTTTGTCACTATCGTAGTTGTTGAAATGAAATTAGTTTTTTTTTAGTTTATTATTTATTATCTTTTGGTATATAATACATTTTCTAGGACATTTCATTTTCCTAATTCCCTGCTATAGGAGTTTTCCTCCTTTTCAGGGTGCAAATTGAAATGAAAAGAGGTAAACTGCTTTTATAGATGCCCCACTATGTGCCCTCTGATGCCTGGCTTGAGTCGATGCTTGAGGCAAGGCTTGGTTGATGCGATGATTCACTATGTTTTTAGCCTTACTTTTAAAAGACGTACAAACATTTTATGGATTGGTGTAAAGACAAACACATCATTACGGTTCGGGGTCTATTTTATTCCAAATATTGTATTGAATAACTACTCACATGTAAAGTTTACTTTCAACAATAGTAATTCGCCAAATAAAAATATAAACTGCGAGTATTCTTTCATTTTGCAAATAAGAAATACATAATCGTAGAAAAAGTATAGTGTACAAATCGCGCGAAATGCGCATTAACCACTGATAAAGTATTGAAGTTTGTAGCACAAGCTCAACATCCTATCTTTAAAGGATGTCTGAGAGAGATAGGATGTGAAGCTTGTCTGCTTCTTCCTGATGAGGCACAATAATGCCGAAACAGGTCTAAGAATGACAGGCTCCTTTAATGACAAAATCAAAGTTTTTGGATTTAAGTCCCGGACATGGTCGGGTTCCAAACCGCGTCTGGACTTACGTAATTCAATACCTGTTGGGGCATGGAGTCCAAGGAGTAGTTGTTAAAGTCCAGACGTTGGTGCAGTGTATGACTTTTTTAATGTCTTTTTTCTGGGGAGCTTGTGTGATTTTACTTCACATCATTTGTGCAGTTTTGTTACTCCCAAGGTAACATTTTTGAAATTTTTTTGGTTCAAAAAATTTCTTTCCTTCTTGCCTATACTAATACTTATTTACTAAGTTGCCTGCATCTAACTCGGACTTCATAAGTGATTTTATTCTTTTTGTTGCTATTCTACCTTTTGCTTGCTTGGTCCAGCTTGTTGGAATCCTAGGTATTTGTAAGCTTTCCCATTTTCCATTGCCTGTACTGCCCTCATAAGCAAGAGTGCGGCATCTACTGATTTGGTGATGCGGCCAAAACAAAATCAAATGTTGTTCATATTTAATGGTAGATGCGGCAGCATTTTATTTCATAATTCTTATTCACGGGGTAGATACGGCTTATTTTCTGTGTAAATGTTGAATCTGATAGCAGTGGAGTCCAATGGTACCAAAAAGTCAATTTTGCATTTTTTGTAGATGCCGCCGCACTCTTGCTTACGAGGGCAGTGTATATCTACGTTCGGTAGTTGCACATCTCCATCTAAGACAATGCCTTTCTCGATGTGAAGGTTTTTGCATTTGGGTAGACCAAACTCCATACGAATATCACTGGAGAATCTATATCTAGAAGCAGCTTGATTTGACGCTGGTTTGTAGCATATAGCTTAATGTCATCTATGTAAAGAAGGTGGGAAATTGTACTGTTAGTGTTGATGTGAGCTTTGACTTTAAAACCGTATTTCCTGTTAGGCAGAACCACAACGGGCTTAAGGAGTCACCTTGGTAGATTCCCCTACGGATGGGTATTTTGTCAGTACTAATGGAGTTTGGGCCGAACCGCAGATGTAGGTTTGTTCTCCACCCTTTCATTATAGTTGAAAGGAAAGAAAATGAAAATAGTTGAGTGGATTTTGTAGATCTGTAAGACTTTGAGAAGCCATTAATGGCTAATAAATATCAAATGCTTTCTTGTAACCTACGACATATTCCTATTCCTGTGATTTTTCTGTGATTGTCTAAGGATCACAGAGTCCACACCAAATTATTCTTCTGCAGTCTTTCTGTTTCTCTGTTATTTTCCTTTTCGTGTCTGTAGATTCTGTTGATGATATATGCTGTAAGAATCTTATATAATGTGGGAAGACACGTAATATGGCTGTACTGAGTAGGGTCATCCGTCTGGGAGTTTTTTGGGAGCAATGTGTCGAACCCAAAGTTAGAAATGATTGTGCAGGATATGGGTTAATAGTTTTACCAGTTCTTTGTGCACGCTTGAGAATTTTTTATACCAGAAGTTTTGGATGGTATCGACTCCCAGCGCTTTCCAATTGTTAGTATTTTGGATAGCTTCACTGATTTCAATTAGCGTGATGTCATCAAATTGCATCGGCGCGGCGTGACATTTAGCCGTTTCTCTTCGGATGTTATCCAGTCGGCATTTCTCTTGTGGTCTTTGGGCATTGACCATAATGAGGACCAAAGGTATCTAAAGACTGCTTGGGCGGGATAGGTTGGTTTCTGTTGTCAATTATTATTATTATTATTATTATTGGGCCATTTTTGTGATGATTGGAGGAGTTGAAGTAAATGTTTCACTTGTATCCTCACTACTTAAGTTTTATTAAGTGTCAAAGCCACTTAGATGCTGTTAATTTCAAACACATAATTCATTGATTATATGGAATAACGACTGAATGCCAGTGTAGTTGTCTATGAAATCTGTAGGAAATTAACATCCATGTACAACTACGAATGTTTCTAAATTGATGGCGCATATGAAACTTGTACATTTCTTTATAATCGTAGAAAAAATAATTTATGTGGAAGTTGTAGCCGATGTACTATGACATGGTACATTTTTTAATTAATTATTAAATATTGGAACCGTTTTTGCGAGAAAAAAATGTTTTTTATTACTAATTTACAGCGCTCATAATAAGTTCTATAAAAAAATTCTTTGGGCGTTGACAGTATCTTTATATATAACATACAAATTGTTTTAAGTATTTCCGCGAATATTTACGGCAAAACCTTAAAAGGAGTCGGTTTGTTTTTGTAACTTTCCCATTTGGATATGGATACATCGACATTATATCGCATTACAGGAAAAAAAAATGAAACTGCGGCCTGATAGGAAATTTTATTATATTTATTTGGCGTGAGAGTGGACACGCATTTTTAATACCTTTTTCGCAATGTATGTTTCTCTAAGGAGAATTATGATCACCAGGGAATATCGCCATTGCTGGTTTCGTGAAGAAAGTATTTTATATAAGGTGTCTTTTTTACTGTAATGCTGTTTTAAAAATCGGATTGTAATAAAATAAAATATATGTTTCTAGGTATTAGGTCGAAAACTCGACATTTTCACACACAAAAGAATATATTATACTGATAAAAATCACTAATATTTTAAGGTTATGTTATTGACTGATGTCCAACCTTTAGTCCAGTAACTGAAGGGACAAAGCTGTAGGGACTATTTTTGTAGATAATGATACGATCTTCATTTTTTATCTAAACAAAAATTATCTAATTTGTATATTTTGGCAGATATTAGCGGGAAACCATTTTCTCAGATTTTAAGGGCCATTTTCAGCCCTCTCCCAAGTCGGAATCGTGGTGAAATTTTTCGCCCTTGGAAGCAACCGTCAAGACCTAAGAATTAAGCCACAAAGGAAATCTGGACCGACTTATCTACAGCTTTGCATATTTTCAGGTCTTCAGTTACTGGACTACTTACAATAATGAACTTTTACATCTGACAATTTTAACCATAACTTACCAGGCGCCAACTTTTGTCAAACGGCGGAAACTTATTTGTACACCCGACAAAAATTGAGAAAGAATATGAAACTATTTTCCTGATCCTGCTCCTCATCTAAAAATCTGAAATTATCCAATTACATAAATATAATTTTGTATATTCACAGAATTTTTGCCAAAGTTCCAAAAATAAATTAACTACCGGTATTATTGCCCCCACAACAAAGTTCCAACAATACCCAAACAATTTTCTGCTAAAACTAAAGACGTCATTCGATTAATGACAGCTGTCTTATGTTTATTCCTGATGTATTTTTTTATGGCGATATTTTTTTCAAGTGATGTGATTTCATTTCGTTTCATTCGGTCGCGACTGAATCGCTATAATTAGACCACCTTGTACTTCATCTTTCTAGAAAAAGGTATTTTGTGAGGAATGAGGTATGCGATGATGACTCGATGTGTGTGTGTGTGTGTGAGTTTGATAATTAGTAGATTTAGAAACATGACTTACGGGATATCGCACCGTTTTGTCGTCCAAACAAAATTTGTCTTAATTAAAGCGCTTTCTAAGTGTGATGATCGATTTTTTTACTAAGAGAAAGAAAGCACAAATATAAATAATTGTTTCTTATTTATAAATCATCAAGAAATATGTTAAAACTTTTTCTTTAATTTTCAAAATTCGTTAATTAAATGAAGAGGGAAAATCAATTACACTCATATGAGGCCATTTAATTCATTTCATTTAATTTTTCGAAAGTTTTGTGTGATACTGATTTTGAATTTAATTTAAACTTTGTGTTTATTAATTAAAAAAAGGTTGCAAAAGGGCTAGAAAAAAAATGTTTAATAATGATTTACCTGCATTTAGCGTAATTTCTGGTAATTTCACAAAATTGTTTAAAGTGATGACTAAAACTGCATTACGATTATATTTTTTGTTTTACATTTTTTCTTCTATTTAAATGCATAAATAAGTTATTAAGTTATTATTGCTTATTATTTAATTAGATAAAAGAAAAAATGCACAATTTAAAAAAATTATAATATTTCAGTCTATTTTTCTATAATTTATATATATATCTGCATGTATAACTGTTAAAAGACACTTATAATTTAGTTTTCTACTTCGGTGAGTCCAAAATGCGGACCAAAAGGGTGGACTAACTGCCACTAGAAACGGTTCTGTAATCCTAGATGTGCACCAGACCCTTTTTACCTCTTAACAACTCATTAGAAAAACTCCCAAGCCAACCTCGCTTATGTAGGTATAATTTTACAAACCATTCAATATTTGACAAATTAGATTTGAACACAACTTTGTTTGTGTAACATCACATACAATGGTTTATCGTTTTTTACACCCTTTCAAGTACTTAAATGCCAAGTTTCATCGATATCACATTTTGTGCGAGCTTTTGGTCAATATCCTTCTCTGGCAACTGGGCTAATAACAAACATGCGAACAGCTAAAGTCTGGTAAAATCACAAGGCTACAATTTTTGAGATTTTATTCCTCAGTGTAATGTTAATTACCTGGTATATACTTTTTTAATAAATGAGTATAAACTTTTTCATTGTAAAATTGGTGTTTCCCTACTTGGGCCGTTTTGCAAAATCTACCTCTTTTGTCCCATTTCGGCCGCTTGTCCTTTTCATGCGTTTCAAGTAAAAGGATACGTTGCATTTCGGTCGGTCAATGTACAGGGTTATTCCCTATAAATTACCCACCTTTTATCGTCCTTATTATCGCATATACAAAAAAATGTTTTGAATAATAAAAGTTGTGTGATTATGATTAAATTTTGTTAAAATGCTTTCACGAGATACAACAAAAAAAGAATATTTTTTAAATGGGATACCCTGTATATTAGAAGGAGAAATAAGGTATAATTTCGTTATTTGCACATTATAAGACTAGGAAATCCCCAAACAACTATAAACAAATTGCCTAAGGGCGCGGGCGGCAGCAAAGGGACCTGTAAGTAATTTTACTTCTCGATATATGATAGAAACGGCGTCCATCGTTTTAAGAGGGTTTATTTACCTACTTATCTAAAACCATGGCAATTTTGGGAGCAAGAATTGCAGAAGAAGCATTATATAAGGACATATAAGATTTGATTGTTAATTAGGATTTTTTTGAGTGGAAATAAACCAATGTGTTGCTTCTAAAAATACAAGAAACGACATTTAAAGTGCATTCCTTCAACTCCCTTTTACAACCTTAACTTTTAACCAAAATAATACTAAGAATTATTTTATTGATAATTATTAATTGAAAATTAAACATGCGGTTTATTCTTCTTAACCTTCTCTTCTTCTATCAGACATCAGGCACATGATTGGCCAGGCGCTCACGACCATAGATAGAAAGATGTCATCCATCAAGCCGAACGCGCCAAATTTAAAATAAGACATCTCTTCTTTACAGACATTTTAAAGGGTGATTATGTCTAGTAGAAAACCAATTTGTACCTGAACTTTATTATCAGTAATTGCTTGGAATGCAGAATTATTACTAAGAAAAAAATAATTTTATTTAGACATTACTATTATTAAGTAGGTAAATAAACGGCCGATATCATTTAAGTAATCATAATTTTAATATGCCAAAAATGGTGACCGGCCGAAAAACAACTTTTTTTATTTAACGGCCGAAATGGGAACGGCCAAAGTGGTACTAAACCGTAAAATTAACTGAGCTAATATGTTTCCATTCAAAATGCATTATCGTAAAGGTGCTTATATTACATTTAGGATTATTCTGGAGGCAGGTAGTCCACCCTTTTTGGTCCGCATTTTTGACCCTCGGGGGAATTTTCTTGTCTGGTGCGCATTTTGCTTATAGAATTATGCTTTCAGATAGCTTGGTCAGCATTTTTGCATTCGCCCTTCTACTTTTTCGTAGTCCTGTTTGAATTTTTTTACCTATTTTTGTTTTCTCAGTATGAGTAAAATAAAATTAAAGCCATTCGTTAAAGAAACCCAGCGGAGGAGTCGTTTATTGAAATTACAATATAAAAAAATTAATTACTACATTTTTTTTTCGCTGTATATTCATTAAAAACGGATAAATATAACTTTCTAAATAAAAATACAATTGACGTGCGCCGGAATCATAGTCACATCATAACAAAAATTTGTACTAATAAAAACAATTTACGTAATAAATTTCACCAGAAGTTTACCGCTGGCTTTAATTACGCGTTTTTCTCATATTTTATGTTTTATTATTAACAGATTTTTTTCTATTACCTCTAAATTTTTTTAACAAAAATAAACGCTTCGTAACAGGTGGCTATAAAAGATTGACAGATTGAAATATGTGTTAAAAATTGAAAAATTAGTTTAATTATATCCAATATGAGGATTTTTCTTTGTTTTGTTCGAGTTAGCATAATCTTGTTCAAATTATTTGATTCTACCATACATTTTGTATAACGATAAGAAACATTTACATTTTTCATTTAAAAAAAAGTCACGATGTTCTTCGCCAAAACGATATTTGCCCGAAAATTTATTAAATTAAACAAACCGAGTTTCAATATTAAAGTCTAGCATAGACATACGAATATTTAACTCGGAAAAAGATGATTAAAACCAAAACTATTACACATATGTTTAGCACATTTTGACAAGTGTCCATTTTAACGGTGTTACTCAACGTTCCATTAAATATTTACCTAAATCCATGATTTCTGAAATTGAATTGGCAACGTTGTATTTTCAACTTTGAATTGACAAGCAAATTATTTATCTCCGTCAAATGAACATTTTTTCCTTTTTTAATACTTTTCAGGCTTATTCTGGTTATAAATTGCTACTTGGGCATTTGTAGAAAAGTTATGTACCTATGGGTTTGTATTGGAAAAATATGTTAAATAATCGTTTCAACGCACTGAATTTGTTTGTCTTGGGAGTGAGTATTCCAATATATATATATATATATATATATATATATATATATATATATATATATATATATATATATATATATATATATATATATATATATTTATATCTCATTATCATAAGAGCGTCCATACATTACCGATTTACATTGATTAGAGCGTCCACGTGACTAGAGCGCCCGTATACGGACGCTCTATTGCATCCACCTGTAAAAATTTGCGAGATGACTCCTGACTTATAGAAAACCCTCATGACAAAATTTTGGTGGACGCTTTTTCGGTGTCCACATGAAGGAAAATATTCAGCTGCCGTATATTATTAGTTAACAGGTCCTGACGTTCGGGTCGCTAGCAGCGTCAATTCGTATACATGATATACGATTACTTCATATACTCGTTCGATTGCCAGGCGCCCTATAGATTAGACAACAGTGCCTTCCATAACAACCTTAAGTTCAATTTATTTTACTAGAATATTCATTAGGTAGTGCGTTTCAGATTAACTTTTTACAATCGATCGATACATATTATATTGGCAATTTCGCATTCTGGAGATCGCCATGATCGGCTCCAACGAATATCTTGGTGGTTCGCGACTCGGTTTTTTCCTGCGAATTTAAGTAACTTTTTTTGGAAGTAAGGGGGGGGGGCGTAATGAAAATCGATTTTCACTTTACTTGTTACTTCCCTAAACAGTTGTACTCATAAATCTAGAAATTTCGAAAAAAATGTCCCGGTCAGACTCCAGGCATGACCTCATCAGGTCATCAGGGTCAATGTCATTTGAGAGTCAAATTGAGGAAACCTTCTGGGAAAAATCTGAAAAAAATCATACAAGGATTTTCAGGGTTGCTGAATCCGAATCCGAAGTTCGCTTGACCTCATGAGTTCAGGATCAATGTAATTTGAGAGTCAAATTGAGGAAACCGTCTGGGAAAAATCTGAAAAAATTCATACAAAATATTTCAGGATCGCTGATTCCGAATCAGTGGTCAGCTTGACCTCATCAGGTCAGGGTTAAGGTCTTTTGAGGGACAAATTGACGAAACCTGCTGGGAAAAATCTGAAAAAATTCATACAAGGATTTTCAGGGTAGCTGAATCAGAATCCGAGGTCAGGGTCATTGTAATTTGAGAGTCAAATTGAGGAAACCTTTTGGGACAAATCTGAGAAAATTCATACAAAAGATTTAGGATCGCTGATTCCGAATCAGAGGTTAGCTTGACCTCATCAGATCAGGGTTAAGGTTATTTGAGGGTCAAATTGAGGAAACCTTCTGGGAAAAATCTGAAAAAATTCATACCAAAGATTTCGGGATCGCTGATTCCGAATCAGAGACAGCTTGACCTCATCAGGTCAGGGTTAAGGTCATTTGAGGGACAAATTGAGGAAACCTTCTGGGAAAAATCTGAAAAAATTCATACAAAAATTTAGGATCGCTGATTCCGAATCAGAGGTCAGCTTGACCTCATCAGGATAGCTGGTTACCTGACCGGACCAAATTCTCATCAGGTCAGGGTTAAGGTCTTTTGAGGGACAAATTGAGGAAACCTGCTGGGAAAAATCTGAAAAAATTCATACAAGGATTTTCAGGGTAGCTGAATCAGAATCCGAGGTCAGGGTCATTGTAATTTGAGAGTCAAATTGAGGAAACCTTTTGGGACAAGTCTGAGAAAATTCATACAAAAGATTTAGGATCGCTGATTCCGAATCAGAGGTTAGCTTGACCTCATCAGATCAGGGTTAAGGTTATTTGAGGGTCAAATTGAGGAAACCTTCTGGGAAAAATCTGAAAAAATTGATACAAAGATTTTCAGGGTAAATGAATCCGAATCCGAGCTTCGCTTGACCTCATCAGGTAAGGGTCAATTTCATTTGAAGGTCAAATTTAGGAAACCTTCTGAGAGAAATCTTAAAAAATTAATACAAAATTTTGAGGGATGCTGAATCCGAATCCGAGGTCCGCTGACCTGATGAGCCGGACCTCGGATTCAGATTCAACGACACCGAAAATCTTTGTATGAATTTTTCTAGGCTTTCTTAATTTGACCCTCCAATGACCTTGATCCAGACCTGAAAAAAAGATCGGACAAAAAAATACACCGACCGACCGACAAATTGTTCGGTATCTGAATTCGATCTGTGTGTGGGGGGGCTACTTGTCATTCTGGGAATCGCCATGATCGGCCCCAACGAATATCTGGGTTTTTTTCTGGGAATTCGAGAGTCACTTTTTTGGACGTACGGGGGGGGCGTAACGAAAATCGATTTTCGCCTTACTTGTTACCTCCCTAAACAGTCGTACTCATAAATCTACAAATTCCGAAAAAAAAATGTCCCGGTCAGGCTCCAGGCATGACCTCATCAGGTCATCAGGGTCAATGTCATTTGAGAGTCAAATTGAGGAAACCTTCTGGGAAAAATCTGAAAAAAATCATACAAGGATTTTTAGGGTTGCTAAATCCGAATCCGAGGTTCGCTTGACCTCATGAGTTCAGGGTCAATGTAATTTGAGAGTCAGATTGAGGAAACCGTCTGGGAAAAACCTGAAAAAATTCATACAAAAGATTTCAGGATCGCTGATTCCGAATCAGTGGTCAGCTTGACCTTATCAGGATCGCTGGTTACCAGACCTGACCAATTTCTAATCAGGTCAGGGTTAAGGTCTTTTGAGGGACAAATTGAGGAAACCTACTAGGAAAAATCTGAAAAAATTCATACAAGGATTTTCAGGGTACCTGAATCAGAATCCGAGGTCAGGGTCATTGTAATTTGAGAGTCAAATTGAGGAAACCTTTTGGGAAAAATCTGAGAAAATTACTACAAAAGATTTAGGATCGCTGATTCCGAATCAGAGGTTAGCTTGACCTCATCAGATCAGGGTTAAGGTTATTTGAGGATCAAATTGAGGAAACCTTCTGGGAAAAATCTGAAAAAATTCATACAAAAGATTTCGGGATCGCTGATTCCGAATTAGAGACAGCTTGACCTCATCAGGTCAGGGTTAAGGTCATTTGAGGGACAAATTGAGGAAACCTTCTGGGAAAAATATGAAAAAATTGATACAAAGATTTTCAGGGTAGCTGAATACGAATCCGAGCTTCGCTTGACCTCATCAGGTAAGGGTCAATGTCATTTGAAGGTCAAATTTAGGAAACCTTCTGGGAGAAGTCTTAAAAAATTAATACAAAATTTTGAGGGTTGCTGAATCCGAATCCGAGGTCCGCTTGACCTCATCAGGTCGGGGTCAAGGTGATTTGAGGGTCAAATTAAGGAAACCTTCTAGGAAAATCGGAAAAAGCCATACAAAGGTTTTCAGGATCGCTGAATCCGAATCCGAGGTCCGCTTGACCTCATCAGGTCATTTTTCCTGATGAGCCGGACCTCGGATTCAGATTCAACGACCCCGAAAATCTTTGTATGAATTTTTCTAGGCTTTCTTAATTTGACCCTCCAATGACATTGATCCAGACCTGAAAAAAATACATTTTCACTGAACAAATTGTTCGGTATCTGAATTCGATCTGTGTGTGGGGGGGCGACTTGTCATTCTGGAGATCGCCATGATCGGCCCCCACGAATATCTGGGTTTTTTCCTGGGAATTCGAGAGTTAATTTTTTTGGGACGTACGGGGGGGGGGGCGTAACGAAAATCGATTTTCGCCTTACTTATTACCTCCCTAAACAGTCGTACTCATAAATCTACAAATTCCGAAAAAAAAAATGTCCCGGTCAGGCTCCAGGCCTGGCCGGAAGTGGGGGATCCAATTTTTCCGGAATCCGATCGGGTCCAAGTTTACATTTTGCGTCCGAACAAAATAATTTTTACACTGACCAACTCTACCCATGGGAGTCGGGGTGGTGGGGGGGATATTTTTCAGGTTCTATTTTTAAGTCAAAAAATCTTGTACTCCTCACCCCAAATCTCAACCGGATCGGACAAAAATTACGGCAGTTTGAAAGTTCTACCCGCTCTCCTGACCACGAGTAATTTTCGAGTCACTCGAGGACAACTTTCCCGGAACATCTGATGCCGGGCCTTCGGCCCCGCCTTCAAAGCGGTCGTAGATGAGTCGGTGTGCGTTTGGTAAAAAAAAAGCTCGTGCGGTAGTATTTAAAAAAGCTTGAGAGGTGCACTTGTTCTTATAATTTGATCCTGTATCCGTTAGTGTATTTTGGTGACCTTGTGGTACTTTTCTGTTTTTGCTCAAATTTCAATTAGACAACCACAAATGCGTAACTTACATAGTTATGAAACTGTTGTGTGCCAAACGCCATCAGAATGACGCACGGCAAAAAAATATTAAGTGTCCAAATGTCGAGTTTGTTTGAGTTTATTTCAAAGAGAATATCGAAAGCTCGCATGAGTAACTCTTCCCACTATCCTCACTTGTACTGGCAACATCGCAGGACGCTCTTATATTCAATGAATAGATGTCGGTATACACCGAGGACGCTCGACAATCTATGAAATGAGAGTGGTACCGTATATTATAGACGCCCAGATGATATACTAATGATAATTTTTTACTAACTATTGTAACCAATCAAATTACTTAATTTAGAGTCATGTGTCAAATTTCATCCAATCAGCTATGGATTACAGCGATAACACCCTACATGTGGTGTTTTCAGTTTGGTGTTTTCAGCAAGTCAAGTTTTTGATTAAAAATTAATTAAACGTCAAACTGACAACTAGTTTAAAAATGTTTAAATCTACAAAGTAAAAAATTATCTTATCGAATACCCCTCGGGCCTTGATAAATCCTCAAAATTTTGTCATAGAGAATCCTTCAAGCGTGTTGCTTAAGGATAATAGCCCTCGGCCTTCGGCCTCGGGCCATTATCAAGCAACACGCTTTCAGCATTCTCTATGACAAAATTATCTCGGTATTATCAAGGCCCTAGGGGTATTACTACTGAAAAGACGCCTTAATGTAAATAGAGTGGAACTATAAATGTTTAACGTCTTCATCTCTTACTTCAAAAAGTATCTTTGATCTCCCTGCTGTATGAATTGTCAGAGTATATTACAAGAAACTTTCGATAAATATGAGTATCAGAAGATGGACGCTACATGCTTCATCTTTATAGGGACGCTTCAAAGATAGTAAGATGTATATATATATATATATATATATATATATATATATATATATATATATATATATATATATATATATATATATATATATATATATATATATATGTATATATGTATATATATATATATTTTAAATGTGAAAAATATTTTTCCGCGCAAAAATTTCTATTGCTATATTGATTTATCATGTTTTATAGCATCTGTGAAAATTTCATGAAAATCCCAGCCGGTCCCATACTCTTAACGTTTACCCAGAGATGTGCGTATCAGTAGTTGTCAAAATTTGTAGGTTATTATGGCGAAATTAAATAAAGTCAAACCTTGACGTTGATATTTACAAAAATAGGTTATTTTCTTATGACGATTTTCCATCATCACTCCACCAACGTTTTCGCCGGCCACTGTTAGACCAACATTATGTATCGCGACTACGTTACTGAACGTTGCTTTGGAATACTCCTCGCAGTAGTACGAGAGTATTTTTCTTTATTTTATTAATATTTTTTATATTCGAATGAAAAATATTGTATGATAACGCGGATGAGAAGTTTCTTTTTCGTCGACCACTACAAAAAATGACATTTTACGTACTAATTTCCGAATGAAAAGTAAACTATTTTTGAAGGCAAGTACTTTTCGTCCTCAAATGACTCGCACCGTGCCGTATCCTAGTGACAACAGCGGACGAAAAATGCTTGCCTTCAAGTAGAAGTACTGTAATGTAAAAACTTATAAAACGAAACAAAATGAAAATTGAAATAAAATTAGTAAGTCAATATTTCATATGTATACGTATCAATTCGAATGGTTCGTTATTTTATATCCTGCAATAGAAATACACATAAATTTTTTATAGTTACGGTGAAAACAAATGGAAATTCAAAGAATAAACAAACTTTTATTACACGGGGTAAACATATGCATCCCTATAAATCAAAATGCATAATAATTCAAATAGAATTAAGCGCATTAAAGATGTTGCTAATGTAATAAATTAATTAATTTGAGAAAATGTTCTATAAGCAATAGCGGAAGTTTAAAAAGATCAATAAATTATTTTTCTCATGAAATTGTACTTCTAATTTTATACCAGGTCTGTAAATATGAAACCGGAATGTACATTTTGTATTATCAAATTTTTAGCTAACAGGGTATTCGAGCCCGCAGGAATTTTTAGCCTACAGGTTATTCAAGCCGGCAGGAGTTTTGGACCAACATTCGAGCGCAAAAACTATAATTTTTACATGTAAATCTCCATAAGGAATTTTAAGGTCCAATCTGGCAAAAATTGGCTATTTCAAGGTCACGCGTCATTGCTCAGAGATAACGTCGGGTCGCCATTTTATATCCACTAGCCTGGTATTGGGAATCCTAGCCTAACATTTTACAACCTGTCGCCATATGGCGGTATGTGTGACGAGGGAGATCTCTGGATTTAATCACTTGTGGCATAAACTGACGTCACTCCTTACATCTGTCAACTGGGTTGAACAGGGATACCAACGATCGATGTCCCCCTGTCATCTGTCAACAGGTTAGCGCCAGCAGGAATTTAGGGATAACAGGGTATTCAAACCAATATGAATTTTGGAGCCAACAAGCAACAACAAAATATGACCTTTGATCTAAATTTTGAATGATCAAGTTTGTACCCAACAGGGTATTCGAGTCCGCAGGAATTTTGGTCCAACAACAAAATATGACATTTAAAGTAAATGTTATATTATCAAATTTTTAGCCAACAGGTATTCGAGTCCGCAGTAATTTTGGTCCAACAACAAAATATGGCATTTAAAGTAAATGTTATATTATCAAATTTTTAGCCAACAGGTATTCGAGTTGATGTAAATGTTCTATTACCGAATTCGTTTTTATCATAGGAAGATAATCAATACTAAAAGAAGCACGTAGATGTGATCAAGTAAAAAATACTGAATGTAAATCAAGAGAGTAGATCATAGTTTTTAAAAAGTAATTAAATGAAAAAAAATTCCATACTGCTTTAGACAATCATTTGTGGGTACTTTGTAGCACATTTTTTTAAAGCCTGGACTTTTATGAGGTTATTAGATTTTATCAAAACTAACTTATTCTAAATTAATATATTTGGGGACATTTCGTTCGCTTGAATTCCCTGAAAATCGTGCCATATTACAGAATAAAAAAGTGAGAGAGAGAGAGAGAGAAATTATCATTAAATGCAGTCCAATATTTACGTTTTACTGTAGATATTCTACATCAGTATCAGGCTTTATATAAAAAACAATGAAAATTCACAGAAACGTGCTATTTTTCCAAACACAGCACACTTTTATCAGTAAATATTCTGCTGAAAAATAAATAATAAGTTAGAATAACATTTATATTGCTTTAAAACTCTCTAAACAAAATAAAACAATTATAAAATAATTTCGTTTAAAAAATATTGTTTTTTAATAAGATTAGAGGCTTCAGTGACTTGTTCGTATATGCCAAAAAATTAGCATGTTGCTGGGAAGCGGATGTGAAATTCAAAGGGTCAAGAAACTTTAAGGTAGCGAAAAAAAAACCAATTTTAATTTTCCACGAAAGCGAAGATTTACCATTAGAAAGTTGTAAAATAAAATGGGTCAGGAGCGATTAGAAAATCTAATATAACTTTTGACACATAACTTAACACACATAAAAGCGTCCAACAGTAATTCGCGTCTCTGTATGCAGTGGCACAATCTTTTTAGCCCAGTTGTCAGAGACTTTGACCTCTCATAAAATGTGATATCGCTGAAACCAGGCTCTTAGTTAATTTGAAGGGTGTAGAAAACTATAAAAAAATCTTTGCTGCTCTAAAGTGCATGATAAGTTCACAATTTCAAAAACAAAATATAAAATTTGGTTTTTGCGTTATATCTCCAAAAATAAATTCGAGAAACTAATAGCACCACGGAAAAGAGCGGAAAATTTTACTAAAATTTATATTATGCTATTTAAAAAATTATTAAAAATATGAAAGCGAATTGGAAAAATTATGCGCGTCAAGCCGCTGAATACAAATATTCAAGCGAGGCGTTCGGCAAACCACTAAAGTATCTTTGCCTAAAATGTTCGCAAAAAAAAGCATTTTAAAGAGGAGACTCTAAGCTTTTTTTAGGAAGCCATTAGTTTTTATTTTATTTTTGTTATAATTTCTAAAACAAGGCATAACAAAAAAATCCTTGTACATTTTCATCATTATACTTTTACTTTTGATGTAAAAATAATTAAAATGATGAACATTGTCTCTGTTTAATAAAACATGTTTTAAAATAATCATTTTTACAGCATTCATTCGACGCCATTTTTATTTTCAAAATAGTGTTTATTTATTTATATAAATCAATTTCTGAATTATTACACTTATAAAGTGTATTTTTAACTTTATTTAAAAAAATATTAATTCATTTCTGATTTATATAAACACATAGTAAAATTTTCCGCTCTTTCACGTGGTGCTATTAGTTTTTCGAAATAAAATTTTTCGAGATATAATAAAAAAACCAAATTTGCGATTTTGTTTTCGAAATTGTGAACGTACTTTAGAGCAGCAAAGACTTTTTTATCGTTTTCTACACCCTCAGCGATATCACATTTTATGAAACCTTTTGATCTAAATAAGGCTCTGGCAACTGAGACTGGACTATTTATATTAAAAAAAAGTCAGTGTTATCACCGAAATTTATTCAACGATATTTGAATATTTAAAAACGTGGCGACTCTTCCAAATTAAAAATGAAAATGAATGCAACAAGGAAACGATACGATAAAGAATATCCTTTAAACAAAATCAGCAAACAGGAAATGGATAATTAAGCCCAAAAACGATAATACACAATTATTAAAACAAATGCACATAGATAAGGAATAAAAAGAACTCAGTCATTAAACCCGCTTTTTTAAATATAAACTAGAGTTAGGTCGTCATAAATTTTTAGTGAACATTAAAATATATTTATCGACTATTAATGCTATGTACATTATGATTTGTAATGTACTTGAAACGAGGATATACAATAAATTGTTTGGTCCTGATTTTTGGCAATCCTTAACTATGTCAAACAAAATCATTTAATCGGTTAAAAAAATATACACTGATTAAATTATTTTTACTTAAGGCTCCGCTCTGTATCCTTCAGAGTTTCTCCTGAAGGGCAGCGGTAAGGAGCGAGGCAGACATTTTATTACGCGTTCGGGCCGTAACACGCAGGGCTGGCTTAAGATATTTGTGAATGCTTCCACTATTTGCTAACTTCTGTGACTGTTATTGAAGTTTATAATGGAGTTCATGTGCCGATATATTTTATTCGTTAGATATACAAGAAGAGTGTAATGGTAGATTGCACCAAAAAATGTTAAAAATCAACGATTGTTAAGAAATACTTAAATTACAGTATTACTTTAAATAGAAATTCGTTGCACGGTACAATTGAAGTCGCGGCTGTTGTTGTTGATAATAGAGTTCATCAATAAGCGTAGAAATAAATAGTATTATTTAATAGAAACAACCAAATTAATGTAAATTATAAACAATAAAGTATATTATTAAAATATATACGAGGTAAACGACAAAAACTATAATTATGTATCTAAAAAACCTTTTATATGTTTTTTTTATACCAACTGGCTTATATTATGCGCTTTTGTTGCATAATTAACTTTTAACTTGTGCTCTGAATCAAATCAAATTTTAATTTGGATTTGATTTTATTTTGATAAAACTAGTTCGAAAAAAGCTCTTAAAATGTTCGAGTACTGACCTGGTTATGCTAAGAAGGGCCCGTTTATAGTAACACCCGGGCCGAAAATTTCTCTCAATCCGGGCCTGACGAAAGTACCACTAATTTAATTTGCTGAAGGAAATCTTTAGGACCACTAAATACTATCGAAACCATATAAATCGAACAACATAATTACTTGGTAAAGCGATCTAAACGATAAGTAAATATTTGTTCCTTAAAATGATTGAAATAATTATATTTACGTATATACTGGATCGTATCGATAAATAATCAGCAAGTTTCTTTAATTCTGTATAGATTCAAAGTTTCACCGATTCTATGTGAGGAAATCTTTAAAAATAAACTATGTTAGGTAAAATTAAAATCATGATAAAAATAAGTGGTGAAGTACGATAAGAAATTGAAATATAAAAGAAAACTGTAGATAAAAAATCTAGAAAAACAATGTGGAAAAATTCCTAGCGTTTTTTGCAAGACCCTCATTCCTTTTACCCAAAAGTGTTAAGGTTTCCTATATTCTGCTTTCTTTTGTGCTTTTCTTAGAATGACTTCTACTAAGTTGTTCTTTTTCTTCAAAAGAAGATAATGGATCTACTGACAAATCTCTGATTGCGCTTGACGAAGGTGATGATAATTTGAACATCAAATATTATTTATAAAAAGTCAATATGTTAAAAACCTAGGGAGCAAAAAAGATCCCAGTCCAACCGTAATAGCTATTTGTTTAACCAGGGAGGAAAGTGGCATTTTTCCTTCAGCCCGTAATGCCCAAGCAAAGGGAGGGGAAAACACTTTATATACTCCAGTGTAAAACATGATTTTTTCTAGCACCATTTAATAATAAATAATATAATGTTTCAAATATATTGAGCGATCTTTTATTTTTCAATAAATATTAAAATTAAAAAAGAACATTCAAACCCAGTTAATCTAGTTGTTTCATGACGTTTAATTCGAATGCGTAGTTACATATAATAAACATTAAACATTTTGACTGTAATTTTGACGTCTATATCCATTTATTTAATTTTTAGGGAGGAAAAGTGCCACTTTCAACCCTAAAACTAAGGAGGAAAAGTCAATTTTCAAAGAAGGTGTTAGAAAAACAACTTTTTTATATACTCCACCAATGTTCTAAAACAAGTAATCGCCCTGTATAACTATTTTACCTCTAAAACAAAGTACAAAAATAAAACAATTACGTACTCTTTAATTCTAAGAAAATCCTGCAAATCTTGATGGAAAACTTTACAATACAATTGCAGAATCCTTACACAAGTCAAAGTAAGTCCTTGCCAAGGCAACACATCCTTGCTGAATTCATTAGAAATCATAATTTCACACACTTATCCGCTAAATGTATTTTTCGAACGCACAAATTTCAAACTTCAAGCATAAAAATTAACACAAAATATATGTTTAAAATGTTTTAAAAGTATCGCACTTACAAAACCACTTTTAAGTCTTTTAACCGCAACAATGCATAAGTAGGCTTATGTCATTTCGAGAAAACAATCGAAACACGAAAGCCACCGGCGACTAGATATGAAAAAGGAAATTAGATAACAACCTAACGATGCTGATATCTTTCGGAAAGTGGGGAGACAATAACAACAATAGGAAAATCGAGTAACCTAGGCGACGGGCGTCTTTTGTTTGTTTGTAAACAATTCGACGATTCGAATTTTAAATTTTTGGACGTTCGGACGCGACGCGAAAAGCAAAGGAAATAGACGATTGGAGGACATGTATTGGCGAAAGAGAGGCGTGAACGCCGGTCCGTGGACGGCGCGCGATCTTTTATTTTTGTTTTTTCGCTTTTCGACCGTTTCTGACGTTCCGATACAGGAAATCGTAGCGTGCGGACGTTGATAGTTTGATTTTAGGTTATTTTCGCGCCAAAATTGGGGGATACGATTTCTTTTTTAACCCCAAAACGTACATTCATAAATTACAAATTAATATTCAGAATATTTTGTCAAAAAACTATGTATCTGATTAGGAAATAATACTATAATATTATAATAATAATCTTTATAAATCCCCCCCTACCAGTTTAAATATAGTCTTTAAATGTGTACCCATAGATATTAAAAAAATCTTTCAACTAGTAAATATGGGTACACATTTTAGGCAAACTGGTCATAGGATTACAACAAAATTTTGCTAAGTTTCTAAAGTTTTTGCAATCAGTTTAACACCCTGTATGACATAGAGTGGCAGATCGTAAATTTGTTTAATATAATACAAACATTTTATAACACATCGTTTATACGGGGTGACTCTTAGATCATCTATGCTTCGCTAGATACGGTATCCTGTAGTGTTTGTTTGGTATTAGAGGGGTAATGATGAGAGGGGGTGAAGCGTACTATGATACAGTGGCGTACCATTTAGAATATTTTGGTACAGTGTAATATTTTGTCATATTTATACAACACATATTTCCATTTCATTTTTTAAGGAATGAGTGACTTCCATGTAGGTTACAGTAAAATGGGAAGTAATGTAAATCGAAAATAAATAAAATACCGCAAAAATTGTATGGAATGGGAATAATCTGAGTGATTGAATACCATCATCTTGCGCTTCTGTTTATTTCAAATGCTATTTCATATAATATGCTTTATGTATCTAGTAGTAATTTTGTAGATGTTATGTTTATGCCTTACATAATTGTATTATTCATTTGGTAGTCAGCAATAGATCCATATATTTGAAAATAACCATACATACATTTTATTCACGTTGTGACTAAATTTTCTTGGCTAATTTTATCATGATCGCCTTTAATGGTTTCAAATCGTCATTGGCAACAATAATTGAACCTAGCAATTATGTCAATTCAATCGACAACTCAATAGTTAACAAAAGCGTTGAATACAAGAAAATATTTTTTTATAGCATTGATTATAAACTCGTTAATACAGAAAAAACAAAATGAAAGTTGGTAGGTATATTAATACAAAAGATACGTTAAAATGTACCTTCGTATAGATTGGGTTGAGTAATAAACGAAAAATTTTCTGATGAATATGCTTTATTTTAATTAAACATAAATTGACATACAATAGATGGATATTTAAACAATTCATTTACAATTCAAATTAAAGGTTCATAATTTAAGTTTAGTTCTTATTTTCACTTTTTGTCCTATCCAATACATACCTATGAAAAGATCTGACAGCACCTTCCTCAAATTTGATGTTGTACATTTAACAAGACTTTGGCATTTTGTTGAGAAATGATGCGACCACTGTTCTCTAAACTAATTGTACATAGAAAAAACTTTCAAAAAAGTATAAAAATACACAAGATTGGCATAATAATTCCCAAAAAACAGAATATCTGACATTTATCAAACTTTAAGATATAAGAGGGTATCGTCGAAATTTGAAATCGACCAATCAGTGGATTAGTACTCTAAACTCCCCCCTGACCCCCAAAACAAATAACCTGAGTACCGTATCTAGCGTAGCATATATATGATTTATAAATAAAGACCGATAATATTACCCCATTAGAATTATAGAAACATTTTTGATTCCTTAAGTACCTACTGTCTAAATAAATTTGATTTTCATTGCAGTTTCATTATTAAAATATAAAAGATTAACCAAGAAAAAAACGCGTTATTATGAGAAACTACAAAAAATTGATATTACACTGATAAAAGTTGGCAGTTTTTGGTTGATGTAACATCGATAAAACCGAGGAAAACAGAATTTCCACGGAAAAACTTTCACTAGTAATCTCCCTAGAACTTGAATTACTATCGGAAATATTTCCGAGATAAGGATAAGGAGATATTTCCAGATAGTAATTCAAGCTCTAGGGAGATTACTAGTGATAATTTTTTTTGCCCATTTGCTTTGATCAAAATTGTTTTTGACCATTTTTAACGTTGCTTTAGAGCACTAGATGTAAAATTTCATAAAAAATAGAATGGCAAAAAATTGAATCATAGGATCTTATTCGGACTTCATATTCTTTAATCAGAAAGGTTTAAAGAATTTTTTATGAAATTTTCAGCCAATTTGACCGGGACCTTTTACTTTTGCGCCGTCCACTATATCATAGAGGAAAAGTAATGTAATCGCTAAAAAAAAAAACGATGTGATTCGTGCAGAAAACACAAAAAAACAAAAAAAAATTTTAATACCTGTACCCCCCTAACAAAAAAATTGGAAAAAATGATGTAAAATAAGAAAATGTTGTATTAGTATTACTTTTTTTGAGCGGAAAAGTTCGTTTTAGGCTAAATTGTTCAAAAAATTATTTAAAACGGTAAAAATTCAGTGATTTTTTTTCATTTATACGTGCACGTATTCTCTTCTCGCACTGTATATAACCTTGCCATGTAATTCTAGTTATACTACAGTGACCGTATGTCAACATATGTCAGTTTTATTTTTAAAACGTCAATTATAAAATTCTGCTGCCGCCTGTTGTTATTTGGCAGAAAATTTTAATTGTTGGCGGAGGAGTGTATATTTTCACAGTATTTTTTTAAATATTTTTATTTCCGTTAAGTATTAACGGAATCGTAAAAGCGGCACGAACATAGAAAATTGAGAGATTAAATATTTTATTGTCCAGTAGGAGTATTTCATTGTTTTTACTAAAAACCATGAGTAGTAGATGGTGGGTATATTAAGCATTGTAATATGGGAAACTAAAAAGAGGAAATTTTCTAAGCAGTTTCGAAAATCGGCAGCATTTTCCCACTATCTTGAACGATACGGTGGGTAAAAGTGAAAGTGCGCGAGATAGGTTGAATTTTGGGGAATTTCCATCCAAAAATGTAAAAAAACTAAAGTAAAATTTGGTGCTGAAGATGATCTTGTCAATTGGTTGCATTGATTTGATGTTTTGGAAAAAAGCAGTTGTTGAAGAAAAAAAAACAATTACATTTTAGACGGCGTTTCATCAATATAATTTGACATCATCAGGCGTAGAATCACTGTCAGTCTGTATTGTTTTTATAAATGTGCTCCAAATTGCCTCAAGAATACACACCTAAACTTTCAGATCTTTCTTTCGTAACATCAGTACACCTTCGGTCGTTAGCCATATTTTCACAACTTTCTACAAACTCGTTTTTCTCAAAATGCAAATTTTTTCAAAAAGTAAAGTTGATAACTCCATTATTTTAATATTATTATGAAAAAATAAAAAATTACAGCCAATATAAAATATAAAAACGTCCCCTTTTTCGACTTTTTTTATTTCCGCCATTTTGTTTTTTTTTACGTTTTTCATGGCTTTTTATAAGTGTTATTGTCCTAGTTTTATATCTCTACTGTAAAATCCCATTTGGTTTTTCGTTTCAGATTTTCCTAGGAAATTCTTATACTCTGAATAAAAGAGAAGTACAGTAAAAGTGGGGATATACTTTGCAAAATAAAAATAAACCAATAAATAACAAGGAGGATTATATGTTGTTAATGAGATTAAACACTTCAGTACCTAAAATCAAAGATTAAAAAAAATAAAAAGTTCAAGAACTATCTGTATCACTATAACTACTGGTATCATTATCATTGTCTTTTCTGAGGTTTATTATAGGGTCTATTAAGTTTTCCAAAATAAATTTTTCACTTTTCTCAAATGTTCTCCATTTACATCTGAAACTGCCTTCAAAAACAAATTTCGCACATCAGGTAATTTAAATGTTGTATTGTTTTGAGAAACATAACCTTTTAATTGTGACCAAATCAGTTCAATGGGATTTAACTCTGCAAGATAAGAAGACAATCTGAGAATTTCAATTCCTTTTTCTCGGACCATCTCATCTATAATATATTTTTTAAATTGGTTTTTATGTTGCTTTGCTATTACGAGTAATTCTGCCTTCAATGATTTAGGAGGACCGATAATATTTTTAGAATGAAGCCATTTTGAAGTATATATTAATACAAAATTCTGAATAAAGTCTTACTTATCTGTCAAAAGAACAGGTTGATTACAGTAAAGACCATGGAAAAATGATTAAATCAAACGAAATCTTTTATTAGGCCGATTGAAGGATGAGGTAAAAATAAAATTTCTACCTCTTAAACCTGTACTACTTATGCAAATTAAATTAGTGCACTCCTTTCTTTTCTAAACTATATCACCTGTACCGTTTTAACTGATTTTTTTGGACGGTCAACAACTTAGGCGTAGACCTCAAAATCTTCTTGGTATTAGTTTATTTTTTTAGTGTACCGAGGCTTTTACTTGCGGATATAAATTTATTATAAATTAAATTAAACAAACTGAACGTGGATTTCTAGTACTATATTATTTATTAAAACCAACCACTAAAAAATGTTTAAAATTACACCTTTATTAATAAATAACAATAATTGTCCATTATAATTTATTAACTGACTGACATTTCTGTCAAACTTTTACAGCGTTCTTAGCAGATTCAAATTATACAGGGTGTTTTATAGTTAAACCGACATACGTTAACTGTAAATAGAGGGTACTTAGGTGATTCCAAATAACATTGGTCACTGGGTCTAACGCCTTTAATAACCGAGATACGGGGTGTTTCATCCATTTCGGCCAATATTTTAATAAGCCGTAACTTTAGAACCACCCTGTAGATTTCTCTCATACTTGGTACAGGTATAGTGTGTTAATAAACTATCGTTAGTAAACCAGTAAGGAATTTTAATTTATTAGATTCGACATCCTAAGACCGGTTTCTGCCTTTCGGCTTCATCAGTTAGGCTTTTCGAATCCAATAAATAAAATTCCAAACTCGTACAAGTCAATAGCTATATCCGCTATAAGATAACATTTTTAGATGTGCTACCATCTATACTATCGTGTAAGAACTACAATTAAAATCCAGATCCGGATTAAGAAGAATTTGTAAAATTTGGAAATCCCCAAAACAACACCCTGTATTATAATTATAATGGACAATTCGTGGGTAATATGCTACTTACAATACTTGTTACGTAATATACTATTATATCGACTTGTTGTATTACCACAACAATACACGTCTGTCATACGTTGCTTACTGGTGTTTTTGACAGTACAATATTTGACATTTACAGTGCAAGGCGTAGATAAAGTATAGAAATAAATTTCACACATCGTCAGTCTACTTCATCATCAAATTGTAGTCGAAAAACAAAAACCGAGTCTTAATCAAAAGAAGCTGATATTTATAATGGAGTAAAAACTCGTATATCATTTTCGTTGATTATTTCGTATGACATTTTTGGCATCCACACAAAGATTTTATTTATTTTCCAATCTGTAAAAACATATGAAGTGCCAATTGTAAGATATGTGATACGGTAATACGTCAAGTCAGAACAAATTTGTTTCGTTTTATAGTTTACGGCGAGTTATGGCTTAAAAATATATTTAATCACACGATGATATTTATAATTACTTTAACTAAATATAGGCAGTATTTTTAACACAAAATAGAGAAATACTGACCCCAAATATACCATATTTGAAGATCCTTAAACAGTGGCGTGAGCGTGGACCTGATACCTGATGTCCCACGGGAAAGTTTGCCTAATATTACTAATATTAATTATTCTGTAGGTTATCAAAACTTCGCGTGTCCTGTTTGATAAAATAAATTAATCATATTTAAAAAAAAAGTTTTTCTCAAATAAATGTGGCAGATACACCAAGAAGTGACATAACATATTCGAATTAAAAATAATATTAACATATTTTTTTCCGAAATTAACAGGATTAGAACAGAAGCAAAAAAAATTCTAATAACTACTCATAGACATACGGCAAAAAATCAGGATCGAGTGGTACGTCTGGTAGACAAATATACAGGGTGTTTCATTCTAAAACTTACAAATTTAGATCATTAGATAGTATAATATTAATTAAAACGTCATACAATTAATAAAAATCTCACTAATTACATTTTGAGCCACCATAATTCTGATAAACTGAAACTTTAAATTTTAGTAGTAAAATTATTTGCGGAAAAATAATAAATACGTCTCAGAATTCAGTTTTTTGTGCACTTTCCAAACGTGTAAAGCAATTTTTTTAAATCCTTTATATAGGGTGTTGTTTTGAACATGTTTACGAGTCGAGAAAGAAATGACCAAAATTAATTTGTAATTGTCTAATGGAGGAGTTTCCTGCTAACCTCAAAATCTAAAAAAAAAGTCTACCAACGAGGAAGCGTTTTATTGGGATAAAATCTACTGCATTATTTCTACAATGATAAAATATGATAACAAAATTCTACTGAGCTTTCCAAAAAGTATCGTTAGCAAGAATAATTTTTATAAACTCCATTTTTGATTGGTTGAAATTAAAGTTGGTATCGAGACTGGATATCACAGTTAACATGTTTCGTTGTCAAATATGTCATTTTACCATATTCACACTGTCGCTAGAAGCACGATATTAGCCTTGTTTTTCACCCCGAGTCTCGATACCAACTTTAATTTTAACCAATCAGAAATGGAGTTTATTAAAATCATTATTTTTCTAAAACGATATATTCTGGAGAGCTCAGTAGTTTTTTGTGAACATATTAAATCATTACGGAAATAATGAAGTAGATTTTGACAAAAAATAACGCTTCCCCGATGGTAGACCTTTTTTAGGTTGGCAACTTGGAAAGAACTCCCCCATTGTGTTACGTCTGTGTTTAATGTAGGGACACTTCGCAATGAAACACCCTATATACATAAATCAAATCGGGTTTAAGTGCATTGAAGACGAACTTTTTTTCTTCACGACCATTTCAGTTATTTCGACCAGAAACAAGTTATTGTTGGGACTTTGGTCCATAGGTATCGTTATTGACGTTAATGATAAAATTATAATTTGCCCAATTACTTAGCGATACTTAAATGAAACTTAAGCTAATGAGAGTGTAAATAAGTAAATGGAATATTCAATTTCCAGAAGCCGTTTTGTCAACAATCAATTTATTTTATCTCGAATAATTAGGACAGAATAAAGAGGATTTATGGTAGCATACATGAAATATCACAATGTTATTATTAAAGTGGGTGTTTTTTGGGGTAGTTTTTTCATAATTTAAAATATAATTGAAATATTAAGGAATATACAGGGTGGTCTTTAAGTAATTGTACATAGAAGTATGGTAGATTCCTCACTTTAAAATATTACGATTTGAACCAACTTGCTCTAAAAAAATGTTGCTAACAAAGAATATACAGGGTGTTAAAGGCTAAGTTTTAAGATTTATTTTTTGCAATAATTTTAGCATTTTTTTTCACCAAATTTCGTTTTCCAAATATATTTTATTTTATTTTGAGGCTGGTAGAATGTAGTAAAGACAAAACACGATGAGAATATCACACCGCGTCATAGCTCTATGACGTCAGCGTTGTATTTCATGAAATTTAGTTTTTATTTGTGTTTATATGAACAATGGCCTGATATTACCGTTGTACTGGGCACTAAAAACTTTAGAAAATCATATATTAAAATTGACTTACATTGTTAAAAACCTTTTTTTTGGTCTTTGTGCATTTTTACTTTAAATGATAGTATAAAATAATAATTATATTTACTAATACATAGACGAATACGTTGAAATAATACTCACAAGTGAATTCAACAATACAAAACAGAATGAACGTGCCCGCCTATGCACGTTGAGAAACGTGCGGTTGTTAAGGAAGCTAAGCCGTTGCTAAGAGGAGGTGCAATGGGCCTATGACGCGGTGTGATATTTTCATCGTGTTCGGATTCTATCACGTAAACTATTCTTAATTTCTCAAAAATATTTTCAGTCACAATTTTTTTTACTAATTTATTTTTTTTTTTTGACAATTTCTCACGCCAATTTTTTTTTAAACAAAACATTTTTCAGGCTGACATTCATTTTGGAAAAATAAGACTTAAGATTTTCTTAATTTCTCACAATTTTTTAGCCGAAATTTTTGAACAACAAATGATTCTAGAGTTATTAACAATTTTATTCAGAAAACTTTGTTCTTTTTATTTAAAAATTTTTCAGGACAAACATTTATTTTCTAGCATTTCGTCGTAAGGTACCGAATCCCAGATGATCCCCTTCCCGGCTATACGGCTGAATTGAAAAAAACTGAAAGAAATATATTTTCAACGCAAATCCATTGCAAATTAATTTGACGACGTAAAAACCCCATAATTCAAGTCGGCGCGGCGCCCGCCTAAATTCCCGTAGTCACTATGAAAAGAAAAACCGAATAAAATACGACCTACCACCTACTTGAAGAGAAAATATATAAAATACGAGCGGGATTATCATTTAGCAAAAGAAACATCAATAATTTAAACATGTCCACCGTATTTTTGGCAGGAGAGAATTATAAATAAATTAAGAAAAATCAAGACGACTAAGTAAAAGTTCCGGAAAACGGGATGGGGGTTGGTAAATATGCGTTTGAGCTTTGGGTATTAGTTTTTTACGATTTTTGTCCAAAATATGCATCCTATCGAAAAAAGTTTAATGTAAAAGTTGTAGATGATTAAAAAATTATAAGTTCTGTATTGATCATTTTTCAACATGACTTCAAAATTATCGTGAAAAACGCCAAAAACCGTTTTTTCATTTTTAATTTTTATCTCCTGCAATTTTTTTTTTTGAAACTTGGTGAATACGATTTTTTTTTGTTTTAAATAAGCTGTAATTTTTTCGAAGCAAAATCTTTATTTTTTTTTATTTTATACGAATTTAAATTTAAAAAAAAACCTAATTTTTCCATATTGTTCCATAAGAACAATATATTTTTTTCATTCCATCTTAAAGTCGAGGTTTCAACGAAGAAAATGAGTAATGATAAAGTTAAAAAATTAAAAATTTGGAAACCAAATTTTTCGATTAAAAATTAGGTTTTTTTTAAATTTAAATTCGTATAAAATCGAAAAATCAATATTTTCCATTGAAAAAAATTACAGCTTTGACCAAGTTTCATAAAAACAATTATTTTTGCGAGAGATAAAAATTAAAAACAAAAAATGTTGAGAAATGGTCAATACAAAAGTTTTAGATTTTTTTCGATAGGATACATATTTCACTCACCCTCCTTAGGGATTCACCAAGCCAAGTTGTTTGACTTGAAATATAAAAGTTTGGCTTATGCTTGAAAGTCAAGTTTTTCAAAAAGAAAAGCTTGGCTTGGCTTGATTTTTGCGGATGCAGGATTGGCTTGGTTTTCAAGCTTTTCCAAGCTTTATAAAGCTTTACCGAGCTTTATCAATCTTTACCAAGCTTTATCAATCTTTATCAATCTTTACCAAGCTTTATCAATCTTTACCAAGCTTTATCAATCTTTACCAAGCTTTCAGCCCAACTGCCGCCGTCTATCTACTTTTGTACTTTTAGTCTAAAACGTCTATTATTCACAATCTGACTAAGAATGGATACCGATTCGAGTGATGATGAATCCATCTTACTTTATTACTTTTATTATTATTCTTTTGCTATTTCACACCAAGCATGATCAGTTTCATCCCTCCTGGAGTAGCCTAGGAGCTTAAAACTATACAATACGGGATATTTTTCAACTTCTTCCAATAATTTTATACTTATTAGTTGTTCATTCATCGTGAAAAAAATATTTTGAAAGAAAATAAACAATACTTGACACTCTTGACAGCTGAACATTAGAAACTGGGTGATTCAAGTCTTCTGATAAGGACGTAGTTAGAAGGGGACCCCACCAGAGTGAAATCCGCCTCTCGAAATTTTAAAAAAATAACATAAACCCGTAATTTCTTTACCTAAAAAAAAAACAAATCCCCAAAGCTATTTCTCAAACTGTTCCTATTAGCCATTACCGACTTTATCTGCAATGACTGAAAATCGTGCGAAGCACGTATATTCCATCCTTAGAATGATAATGTCAATCGACAAAAAAAAAACATTAATAGATCTATTTTTAGAGCCTCACATTCACGCGCGCCCTTTGGGTTAAAATTGATAGGGTTGGACAGCGGATGGCTTTTATCTAATTTCCTAAAAGGCGGTTGTGGATCTGCGAACACTCCCTCAACTCCTTCGGGATCGCTTCCCGAAACTTAAAACTTATTATCGCTGTTTCTTTAGTTCGGATTTTGATTGCTCCCCTGTTTGGGTAATGACAAAATACGTTTAAAGAAAACGTCAATTGATTGAAGGGTTGAACGAAGTTTTTTTACACACACTTTATTATATAGAACTTTTTTTAGGGCTGGTGCGAAATGCGGACCAAAAAGGGTGGACTACCTGCCACCAGAAGAGGTCGTATAATCCTAGATGTAACTGAAAATAAATAATTTTAAATGAAAATTTAGAATGAGACATCATATATTTTAAAAAATTGAAGAAAACTGAATTTTCAGAGAAGACTTCAAATAATCGTCCATAACTTTCTTCGTTACAAATCATAGTACTTCGGGACAGTTTTAATTCGATTTATTATGAAATGTTACTCAGTACGTTCTTCTTGATAATGTTTCATCGAAACAGCTGAAAAAACTGTACGGTGTTCCAAGGGGTTCCGTTATGGGACTGCTTATATTTTATCTATTTGTAAATGGCATAGAAAAGATTTTAACAATAAATCTAAGGCGGCTACTCAAAAGAAACTGAAACTCGAGGGGTAAACTGCGAGTTAAATTTTTGTACAATAATGGCTAGTAATGGCTCCTCACTATTGGCTAGTAATGACCGGTAAAGGCTCACTAATGGCTAGCAATGGCTACTAATGACTAGTAATAGCTACTAATGGCCGAGTAATGGCTACTAATGGCCGAGTAATAGCTACTAATGGCTAGTAATGGATGAGTAATGGCTGCTAATGGACGAGGTCTGTACACCAAAATGGACCTCGCGGTTTACCCCTCGCTGAAACTGAAATTACTAGCCGGTTACTAACTGATTAGTGATGCTATATCCGCACACACGGGCTACTCAATAGTTATCGAAATCAGTAGTCTCTGATTACAGCTGTGGTCGAAAACATCTATTATTCACAATCGGACTAAAAATGGATACCGATTCGAGTGAATGAATCCATCTTACTTTATTACTCTTTTATTATTATTATTTTGCTATTTCACACCAATCATGATCAGTTTCATCTCTCTTGGAGTAGCCTAGGAGCTTCAAATTATACAATACGGGATATTTTTCAACTTCTTCCACTAATTTTATATTTATTAGTTGTTCATTCATTGTGAAAAAAAAAAATTTTGAAACAAAATAAACTATAATTGACACTCTTGACAGCTGAACATTAGAAAATGGTTGATTCAAGTCCAAATTGGGTCACCATGTCGAGTTGCCTACAACTGATTACTAATGCGTTACTAATTGGTTAGTGACAAGTAGCGTCGTCTGCGGTGTCCCATTCAATTACAATAGCTGCGACTCATTGCGGACTTTTGTGCACTCCGCTTAAGGCAAGTGCTAAATTTGGCTGTTGAATTACTGCGACAATAAACGAAAACATATACAGAGCACTCTTTCGACTCGTCAATTTGAAAATAATATACCACTAATTAAAACGGAATTACTAAAATAATATGAATATTAGTCGTCAGGACAACTCAATTGGTAAGGTTGGTGAGTATCGATCTAATAGCTAAGCACATCTTGTCGCGGTTAGACTATAGATGGGCGACCACGCGGATCCGGTTGTCCTTTCGGCCGTGCTGGGAAATCGCACGTTGAAAGGTAAGGCCTCGTTATTTCTAACTCGCACAAGCCTGTGGCTTTTGAGGGTTGCTAGTAGGGGGCAACCAGGATGGCGGTAAACGACATTTTACGACATTTACATTAAAAAGATCTTCCTCCGACAAAAATAGCGGTAAAAATAAAATAAATCACAGTCTATATTTATTTAATAATCTTTTATGTAAAATCAGTTAAACGAGTAAAAAATCATTCGTGTGGAATTAAAAAGTACGTTGGAAAGGTAATGGCTTGTAAATATCAGCGTTGTTAACCTTTTAAAATTATTAAATGGAGTATAAAATATCTTCTAAATCACGTGGAAGTTTTATATATAAAAAAGGGATCGATAAACGTTTTCGAGTTGACGAGATGCTTCTAAAATCTTAAATGAATATATATTTGACGTTTTTTTTATGTGCGATGTTTAGTGTAGCTACAGAAATGTTTTGTCTTCTTTTTTACAATAATTACTAGCGTTTCTCGAGCTAATTCGTATTGTGTGCGGAAAAATGCCTTAATTACTTAATCACCTTATTCACTCTCGATGAGATAATTCAATTTATTTGGTCGTGTATGACCTTGCAAAGTCATCGTGTTCAAATTAATTCATCAACAAGCCCTTAAAGGTCATTCTATCTTGATTGTCGTTAATAAATTTTGTCCGGGTGAAATGTATTCCTAGTAAAGTAGTTAGGAACGAAAAGACTGCAAAATACACAATGAGGAAATGTACATAAATTTTTATATGAAAAAGTTTCGAGACGAAAGAAAACAACCAGTTCTTGTTCTATTTTTATTAGAATGTAAATTTCAAGACAACGTGGCTCATAAAATCGTAAGAAAACCTTTAAAAAAAAGACAAAAACAGTCGTATACTTAGAAAAAAATCCAATATATTAGGAGTACAAAATGGTTTGGTCCGTTTTTATGTTCGAAAATGTATTTATTTCTAGGCGGAAATTGCAGTGGTGGAAATTAAATTTTTATTTGTTCCGACTTCGCGATCTATTCAAATTATCGGTTTTTCTTGGCTCAGTTCTCGCGCTTTCAAATTACCGGAAAGTCTTTGTGTTGAACAATTCCGAATAAAACAGAACCGGCCCGAGCCTTGATCTCACGGTCACTGCGAATTGTTAACTTGCAAATAATCATGATCGTACGTAATGGTTTTGTCTTTACTAGAGATTTAATTATTTTATTTTAATTCGTTCGATTTGATTTTTATTTAGCGTACAGGATTGGATTTTATTTCGATTTATTTGAAAGGTATATATTAATGGTGGTTAAAAGGAAACCTTTTTAAATTATTTTCATGTATACAGGGTGGTCCATTAGTAAACTAGGCAAATGACTTAATTTTTTTCAAATGGAGTGCCATACTTTTCATTACATTTTTAAAACCGACATAGTGAATTTTTTTTTTGTAAAACTCCCAACCATCGCGTAGAAAATAACCTTTTTCCCAAGAATATTTGAACTTACACATTCCTTTTTAAAAAATCGCAACTTTTCCAGATTTAACACTAAAGCTTTAAAATTAGCAATGTACAAAAAAAGACTAAAATAAATTATACATTCCAAAAACAGTTTTTTCAAATGGGGCACCCTGTATAAGTATTCATAAATAGTACCTGAATTTTAACTCCTTAAGAGTGTTCTATACCCATCAACTCTATCAATTTCACACATAACCTCGAAATCCTCGCCCCTTACGTCTTTGCTGAACCCCCCTCTAAAGAAATTGTTAGGCAGCATGAAATACATCTGTGTATTTGTGGTTGCATAGTTACCAATTCGCGGATAAGGACGACATCTAGACGTAGCATTTTGAGTCGTGGATGGAAATTAGATTTCTATTGACATGAACACAACTTTATGCGATCTAGCGGTATTAATTTGAACTGCCCGAAGCGCCTAATGTTTGTTTGTTTATCTGCAGTTTGACATTTGAGCATTTGAATTTGAGCGCGAACGAAACTAATATGAGGAACTTGTATAGAAACCTTTTTTCTATAAATTTTGCATACTAACACAGTTTTTATTCGGGACAACAGCTTAAGGCTTACAAAAGCTTGCAAGCCTATAAGCAATATGAGGCCAGGGCTGTTCATAGTGTTTTATCCAAATTGTGAAAATTGTGTTTAATATACAGAAATAATACAAATAAAACAAAATGTTTATAGATTCATAAAATAAAATAAATTATGAAAAAAAAATTAATTCAATGGTATTTGCGAGGGACACATATTTATAAATGCACTACAAACTACTATTTTGTCCAATACAGCATATAACCATCTCTTTTTTAGACAACATACTCATAGGTATTGTTTCAAAAAAAATCTTATTTTTTTTAAAAGACCAATAATTCGTTCTACATGAATTCGTACAGTGACAATATTATGTGTATTTTCCAAATCAGTGGGATGTAGTTGATTTTTTCCCTTTGTAAAGGCTGGTATATTTAAATTCGCACCTAATATTTGTAGAGAATCTTGAATTAAAAAACCTCTGTCGGCTAAAACAATATCACCTGGTAAAATTAAATTTAAAAAACCACAGTTTTCTGTCAAAAATGTGTCACTATAGTGTAGGTTTACCGAAAATTTACACAAGTAATAATAAAAAAATACATATAAAAGATCGCCAAAAATACCTGTTATAAAATGCCTAGAACAAACACGTCTATTATTCACTTGGCTTTGAGAAAAATCGGGCCCGGGGGTAAAAATTACGGGCCCCTATAGAATTTTTAAAATTAGTACATCTGTATTTCATAAATCCAGTAGTGGAGCAGTAGTGCTCAAAAGTGCGACTCGTAATGATCAGTATTGTAGATACATCAATACAAGTTGCACTTTTGAACATTACAAGTCGCACTACTGCATCACTACTGGCTTTACTACCTTATAGTTTTTTCGGCAAAAGTGAAGCGTAGTGCGAACAGGAACTTTTCGTACGGGCCCGGGCCCCGTCGAGGACTGCGGGCCCGGGGGAATCCCCAGTTACCCTCTCCCCTCTCGTTAGGCCTGCCTGGAATGGTCTATATTCAATTCAACACAACAATCCAATGTAAATAAATGCAATCAGAATAACTGTTGTCTTCAATACTTCAATTAACTTCTTCGTTTGCGTTAACGAAACTCGAATTCGGGTTTCGCCATACAATGACCTTTTCTGATTGGCCAGGATTCTGTAAAACTCCGACAGAGCACGAGCGCAATGCGAGAGGTCCCGGGAGCCGCTACACACAAGACAAACCTTTCGAAATATAAATCTTCTGGTAAAATTTAACTCCTAAATAATTATACAGGGTGTCCTATTTGAAAAAATTGAAAAACTTCATAGAAGCTTTTGGAATTTTTTTTTTTACTAATTTAATGGCACTGGCAATAAGTTTTTGGAATGTAAAATTTATTTTAGACCACCCTGTACAAAATAAAAATTTCAAACTAAGTCTAAAAGAATCTTTGAAAATGTTGCGATTTTTTAAAAATTCAAATATTTTTGGGAAACGGTTGTTTTCTCCGAGATGGCTGGGAGTTTTACAAAAAAAAACTGGGGATGTGTAGTACTTAATATTTGTCTAGTTTACTAATGAACCACCCAGTGTACATGAAAATAATTTTAATATATTTGCCTTAAACCACCATTAATAGATACCTTTCAAATAAATCTGAAAATTTTACACAATAGAGTTAGTAGAACTAGGACAAAGATTTGCCGGACCCTGTATGTTGGACATTTTCCAACACTCTATAATATAAAAATAATCTACAATTAAAATATAATATACATAAATCCCATAAATTCGTCGGTCGAATATTATTTCATTTCACTAAAATTTCAAATGTTTATGGCAGCGTTAGATAATTGATAATTGGAAAATATGTGATTAAATTAAATAATGAAAACTACGTACGCAATATTTATTTATTTTAGCCACTGGTGCGTTCAATATGTTGACAGTTCAATTAAAATCTCAATATTGTCTGGTTTAAAATAGATTGAAATTATTTAAGAATGTAATGTATGATTAAAAAAAACCTTTTTCTACAGTTAAATCGTTTCTTTTTCTGTAAACTTTACAGTAATTAAATGTTTTTTTCTCTGTGTAAAATATTTTCCGAAATTGATTACAAAACTGACACAGTTTTAAAATTTACCGAGACCCAAAAATATACAGAAAATTCCGAACGAATTAACCTCAAAATGATTAAGTATCTGGTCTTGTTTTACCCCAAATGTGACACCTAAATCATACCGTGGCTTTCGTTAGCACCTCGTAAATTAAAACATCTTGTAAACTATCTGACAAATTAATTTACTTTAGAATTCACTCTCTAGAATGTTCGGTGCTTGATGTTTACTATTTTTTTCTTCCTAATTATGCTTGGATGCAATACAAGATGGAGCAGACTATTTTTATAAAAGAGATAAATTTATAAAAATATTTAAAAAAATAACATACCAAACACGAACAACGCCAAATATTATGTAAACTGATAAATGAAGCTTATAAGTGAGTTTTGACAACTTTTGTCGAAAGTACCTATTACAGCTGAATGTCATCTATGTCTTCCGCAAGAGAAGTATATAAAAGGAAAAACAGATTCTTCAGAAAAAAAAAATTTGAGAAGAATCCACCTTGAAAAAATGAAAAAGCATACAAAAGAAAAGGATTTCCAAAAGAAAAAGATCTGATTAGAACAACGAAAACGAAAAAAAAAATGTATCCAAAGAAATAAAAGGTACAAAAATGTTGTTGAAAAAAAATCAACGATTTTGTAGTAGGAAAAAAATTGCTGAGGGAATTTTAGTGCAAAAAAAATCAAGGAAAGAAAATTTCTTTGAAAAATTTTAAAAAATATATACAGGGTGTTTCATAGTTGAACCAACATACGTTAACTGTAAATAGAGGGTACTTAGGTGATTCCAAATAACCTTGGTAACTGGGTCTAACACCTTTAATAACCAAGATACGGGGTGTTTGATCCATTTCGGCCAATATTTTGATAAGCCGTAACTTTAGAACCACCTAGTAGATTTCTCTCATATTTGGTACAGGTAGATATAGCCCAATCCTATAGTGTAAGAACTGCAATTAAAATCCAGATCCGGATTAAGAAGAATTTGTAAAATTTAAAAAAAGAAAAGAAAAAAGATATGTTATACTGAAAGTGCTACAAAAAAATACAGATTTAATTTTTCGGATTAATTCCGGATACAAAACTCATTAAACTATCAAGTAGGCTTTGGCAATAACACATCTTTTTTCTTTTTTAATTAATAAAAATGTGGAAAGAAAAATTCTTCGATAAAATAAAAAAGTAACAAAAAAATCGTAAAATAGAAAAGAATTTAGTAAAAAAAATGCCAAAAAAGTTTCTTCAAAAAACAAATTCTCCAAGGAAATTATGTCGAAAAAATATTGTACAAACATTTGTCATTCTACTAAAAAAACTTTTATTTAGTATAAAAAAAAATTAAAGAAAATGTATGGAAAAAATTTAATGGAAAAACAGTACAAAAATTTTGTAAAAAAAAAACGAAATAAATTATTATAAAAACCATTGAGAAAAATTTTGTACAAAAAAGGTTCGAAAAAATTGACAAATACCTACAAAAATATGTAATCGACAAAAAATCTAAAAAATGATGTAGAAAAAAAAATGTGTATGTTTCATAAAAGTTTTAAAAAAATGTCAACAAAATGATTTTTTTTTACAAACCTCTTGCTACGTCTCTGAACTTTTTCGAATTTTGCCATCGAACCTCACTGAAGTGCATCATCCTAGGAGGTATGCAACCAAATATACTTCAAGCGCAAGTGAGTTGTCTAGCGTCACAAGTATATATCTGACCAGATATGAATGACTTGGGCTAGTCAGGGTCGTACTCAGCCAAAAACGCTAATAAAAAGTCGCACGCACTAGATATTTAATATTCAATTCAATTACTTTTTAATTGTTTCAATGTATAAAAATGATATTAAGTAATTGGTGATTGTCCTTCTTGTTTGTAATGATGACGTTACAGAATAATTGATCCATTTTTGTTTGATTGAAGACCTGATGAGGATTTATTCATTAAAAAATTAATAGAATATTAAAAACAAAAAATTTTGTTATTGAATTATCTATTTGGAAATATGTTTCCTTTTGACGACACCCCAAGATTAAGAAAATAGTTGTGTTAAAACGACGAGAAGAGCGTTATAGCGTTTCTGCGTACATCGACTTTTCTTATCTTTATTTAAAATGTTCTTTTGTGTGATATATTTTGAAGCAAGGTGCAGCACATATCCCAACATTGCAAGTTTTTTCTTTTTCTTTTCATATTGTTATTTTCAATTTTCGATTATATTCAAATTTGAAAATTACAGCAGCATAAAATACGACTCCGCTCGAATTATCTCGAGTGTGCACAGTTTGGCCTGTTTAACGCGCTAGAATTAACTCGAGCGCACAAAACAATCTTCATTATTATTAAGTCCACTGAGCAATACGATTTTCCGTTACTAAATTTACATCTGGATACGCTAGAGCATTGTATGAGTCGGAAAACCCCCCGTTTTCAACGATGCTGAACACATTGGGGGGGGGGGGGTTAAATTCTTCAAAAGGCCAAAAACCACCCCAAAAGGAGAATTCCGAGTCTTCCACCGGCAAAACTAAGGTAACCCCGCGTTTTCGAGGATGTTGAACACGATGGCAGTGGTTACAATTATTTTAGAGTTGATCCCACCCCTCAAACGCCCAAAAACCACCCCCAACAGGGGAATTCCGAGTCTTCTACCGGCAAAACTAACGTAACCCCGCGTTTACGAGGATGCTGAACACGATGACAGTGGTTAGAATTCTTTTAGAGTTGACCCCACCCCCCCAAACGCCCAAAAACCACCTCCAAAAGGGGAAATCTCTTAGAGTTGACCTCAACCCCAACCCGCCAAAAACCACCGCCATCGTGTTCAGAATCCTCGAAAATAAGGGAGGGGGACGTACTTTGGGGGCCTCAAAAATCATTTGTTTGTTCGTCCGACTCACCTAATGCACTACTAACAATAAAAGTTATTTTTTGTATCCTGATTCCCATTAATAGATTATTCGTACATATAACTCATCCCGTAACTAAACGATTTGTATACTGGCAAAAGTAATAATAATAATAATATCAATGTCATTAAATATTTAAGGCAACAGACGCTGTCTATCAGCACGATGTCTTTAAATGGCATATTAATAAACGAATTCATTGCTCGAAATAATCATTTCTGACTGTTTTATCGGCAATTCAGCCGGAACTGACCTCTCGAGAAATATTCAACAAGTGATGGGAAAAAGTATTATACAAATACGAGGGTCATATTTGATTTTTATTTAATTAATTAATTTATATTTTTTATGTGTTTGAATACAACCCTTTTGTTTTGTATGATTTATTTGACAGTGGCGGATTAAGCCCTTGAGAAGCCACTAGCCTCCTTTGAATTTTTAACCAAAATTGAGCAATGCGTTTTTGAGGCCGCTACGCCATAAACAGAGTATCACAGCTATTGAACATCGAAAAGTGTAACAAGATTAAATATATTTTGAGCAATACGAACCCTAAATGTGCTGTCTTTAAGAAAACTTTCAATTAACATTGGCAATTATTTTTTTAAAAATTGTGTATGGTAAGAACAGGAGATATAGCATCTCAAAGATAAGTTCACCGTAGCGTGAAATTCATTTGGTCGCCCAGCCGACCCATTATTCGATTATCACTTAGCGATTGCACGTTTTGCACAATTGTAGTTTTTACTAAAAAGAAAGTACTGAGAGGACTAAGTCGCCAGTTCTGAAAGGGGTAGAAATTCCAATTGCACAAGAGGAAAAATACTTGGTAGTCATCTGTGACCACAAGTTGACGTGGAATCAACACCTACAGAAAATAATCCAAAGAAGCACGATAACCCTCAACCTGTGCAGAAAAACAGGGTGCTACAACCAAAAATGATCAAATGGTTCGGTGGTATGGTGGCCAAAGACTCAACAGGCTGGGGCATCTAAAGGCAAGCTTGCTTAGCTGACACGAGAGTTATGAGGACAACCCCAACAGCCGCCTTAGAAGTCTTGTTGAACCTATCGCCACTTCATGTCCACAAACAAGGCGAAGCCAGGTCAGTCACTAGCAGATTGCCCAGAGGGCATACGCCCATAAGTAGACTGTATGGTAAGATGTACAACGAGCTGTACAAAGAGTTGGAAACCGACCCCATAATGAATATGCCATCGGACGAGATGCTTCCAAAAAAAAACTTCAAAACAATCATAACGGGCGGAGAGGCAGGGAGTAATTGACCTCCAATAAATGCAGAAATGGCCTGCTACACAGACGGCCCAAAAAAAAAGAATTTAAGAAGAAGACCATTGTCATATTCTGGCAGCCAAGCGGCTATAAAAGCATTTAGCTCCATGCAAGTTAACTCCAAACTTGTATGGGATTGTTTAAAAACCCAACAGGAGTTGGGCAATCAAAACAGACTGTCTTTAGCCTGGGTACCAGGTCACACAGGTTACAAGGGCAATGAAAAAGCTGACTCACTGGCCCGAGAAGGCAGAACCTTTCTGTGGTATACTGAAAGCACTGCGAAAAACATATTACAGTATCTGGATGAAAAAGCAATCTCGAGAATGGTGGAACAAGGCGCCAGGAATGAAACAGACCAAAGAGTACCTACTAAGCCAGAATAGGCGTCAACGAGGATCATGGTTGGGCTCCTGACAGGGTATTGTAGGCAGACACAACTATATGCAGGTTCTGCCAAGAAGATGAGGAAACCTCCGCACATATTCTGTGATACTCCGAAAGTCTGACAAGGCTAAGGTTTTCGAAGCATCACAACCGTCCCAATATATGGAGGACCTAAATAGATCTGCAAAGGTTGCAATGGAAAGGCTACTATAAGCACATAAGCCCAATACTAATCTACTACTATACATGAATATTTTTTGGACTATGGATTTTTCTGCTTTGAAAACTAATAAAAATATGAAAAATTCTAGAAATACTTACTGATAAAAAATTAAAAAATTTTCTGTGTTACACTGGTATTTATTGCGGATTTGCGTCGAGCATTTTGCATTTTATAGATTGTTTGTAACGAATTGTAAATAATTATTATACGTGAAAGGAAATCCTAGGAATGAGAAATTGTAATATAAAACATGTGTGCAGTCCGCATTTTTTGCATTTTTGCTGAACTTTCGTAATTATAAGTGGTTGCGGAGTAAATGGATTTAATGGATAACAAGGTATATTAGAAATTTGTGTTTTTTTTGTTTTGTTTTGAGAAAACACTGACACACTATTTATGGCGAATTAAAACTGATCTATTAGATCGAGCTTAAATTTTGTCGTAATACAAATTTTACAAATTCTAATATCCACAATTTTAAATAGTTTTTTTTTCAAACAAATAAATAATTCATTTCTCAACAGAAAGCAAGAAAATAAAACTTCTTAAAGTCAATACCACAAATCAAATAGAATATAAATTATATTAAGATTGCACCACATCTGAACCACAGAGTACACCATCTAACAAGAGGCGAAAAAAAGCTGTTTTCCTGATAACAAATTTGTATGCGCATGCGCTATTTAACTTGTTTAACTGTCAATGTCAATCATCATTTCTGTTATTCCGATTGTCGCGGTATTGCTGTTTTGCGGGTAATTACTGACATTTGCCGAAAACGAGATATGCTGCCAGGAAATATCTGAACTAAGATCCTTGAAAAAAAAGTGTATATTCAATAGGCATAGACCAAAATAATAAACTCTTCATTTTCTCCAGAAAATGTCATATTGTCAACACTGTCTTTTCGTTCGAAAAAAGGTAAACCAAATAGTCGAGGAAATTTAAGAGTGTTGTATACCCATCAACTCAGTCAATTTCATACATAACCTCGAAATCCTCGCCCCTTACATCTTCGCTGAACCCCACTCTAAAGAAATTGTTAGGCAGCATGAAATACATGTGTATTTGCGGTTGCATAGTTACCAATTACCAATTCTCGGATAAGGACGACATCTAGACGTAGCATTTTGAGTCGTGGATAGAAATTAGATTTCTATTGACATGAACACAACTTTATGCGATCTGGCGGTATTAATTTGAACTGCCCGAAACGCGTAATGTTTGTTTGTTTATCTGCAGTTTGAAATTTGAGCATTTGAATTTGAGCGCGAACGAAATTAATATGAGTAACTTGTATAGAAACCTCTTTTCAATAAATTTTGCATAGTAAAGGTAAGACCGCACTAGGCTGAGCGGAGCGTCGATGCAAAATATTCTTTAATGGAATCTATAGACCTAACCCGCACTAGACTCGCTTCACGACACCTGCGATGTCGCTGCGATGCAAAGTTGACTTTTCTACCAACTCGACATCGCTGACCATCTCAGTTAAGATACGCTGTTGCTAGTACGGTATAGCAAACGGCAGCAGCGCAATACAATACTTCATTTGTCATTCGTGTTGGGGGGAAAACTTATTTGTTGTTAAGATTTGTTGCTGTTAAAATGGTGCTGGATGAAGAAAAATTAATTAATTTAATTAATGAAATCAGCCTATCAGCCATCTTGCTCAAAAGACACCTTATATAACTGTTCAACAAAAATTTAATGTTGATAGACAACAACAAGCACAAAAAAGTATCTTTATTGCGTTAAAAAAATACATTAATAATTTACTTTAAAATATATCAAGAATGATTTTGACTAACTGATTTCTAGTACCAACACTACTCTCTCTATGTCAAATGTAAACAAAACTAACCTAAAATATAAACAATATGTCGCTCCGTTCCGCTGAAGTGCAGTTAATAATGCGGTACCCCTATAATTATTTTGCATCGACGCTAAGCTGAGCTCAAGTGCAATACCGCCTAATGCGGTCTTACCTTAACTCACAGTTTTTATTAGGGACGACAGCTTAAGGCTTACAAAAGTTTGCAGGCCTATAAGCAGTATGAGGTCAGGACTGTTCTTAGTGTTTTAGCCAAATTGTGAAAATTGTGTTTAATTTACAGAAATAATACAAATAAAACAAATTGTAAATCTTAGATGTTTGCGAGGGACATATTTATAAATGCACTACACACTACTACAATTTTGTCCAATGCAGAATATAACCATCTCCATTTTTAGACAACATAGTCATTGGTATTGTTTCATGAAAAATTTTATTTTTTTTAAAAGACCAATAATTCGTTCTACATGAATTCGTACAGTGGCAATATTATGTGTATTTTCCAAATCAGTGGGATGTAGTTGATTTTTTCACTTTGTAAAGGCCGGTATATTTAAATTCGCACCTAATATTTGTAGAGAATCTTTAATTAAAAAAACCTCTGTCGGCTAAAACAATACCACCTGGTAAAATTAAATTTAAAAAACCAGTTTTCTGTCAAAAATTTGTCACTAGTGCTTTAACAGAGCAGGTTTACTGAAAATTTACACAAGTAATAATAAAAAATATACATATAAAAGATCGCCAAAAATACCTGTTATAAAATGCCTAGAACAAACACGTCTATTATTCACTTGGCTTTCAGAAAATGTACCTCGTTTCAAAGCTTTAATCCAAGCCTTTCTTCATTCACTAGACAACGTATTTAAATGATCTCCTCCGTTTGACAAAACAGCAGGAATCCGGAAAAATGATACATTGTCTCTTTCAGAACTCAAAACGCATTGAGCATTTAATAACACTACAAAAATGTGGCATTTTCTATTTATTTCTTCTGAATAAAGAACTTAAATCTTTTTGATGTTTACATATGAAACTAACGCTGTGTCATAACGTTGTGTGCCTCCCAGCAAATATGGCCGACCTGTCACCTACGTCATCCTGGAATGATCTATATTCAAGTCAACACAACAATCCAATGTAAATAAATGTAATCAGAATAACTGTCGTCTTCAATTAACTGCCTCGTTTGCGTTAACGAAACACGAATTCGGGTTTCGCCGTACAATGACCTTTTCTGCTTGGCTAGAATTCTGTAAAAATCCGACAGAACACGAGCGCAATTCGAAAGGCCCCGGGAGCCGCTAAACACAAGACAAACCTTTCGAAATATAAATCTTCTGGTAAAATTTTAATTTTTAATTGCTTTAAAATGGACCGTCGGGGGGCAGCACCTCACGGTACCCTCTGAGATAGCCGCTAAATACAAGACAAACCTTTCGAAATATAAATCTTCTGGTAAAAATTTGATTCTTAATTGCTTTAAAAGAGGACCGTCGGGGGGCAGCACCTCCCGATACCCTCTGAGATTTTGAAGCAATGTTCAATTTTAGAAAAAACTACTTACTTTTTTCAAAAATGGTAAATACAAAAGTTGTTCAGTGGCAAATGAAGAACGGCGGATGACAACTTATATACGTATATGACATTTTTTATATTTTTTTCATGTTATTTCTTTTATGTATATAAAAAAAGTCATCATCCGCCATTCTACGATGAATAATAAGCTCGGATACAAAAAAATATTTTTTTGTTGAGTATTAAGCCCGCAATTTTAACATTAGCATTTCCAATATGGCAGAGGGTATAGAATCCCCTTAATGCCAGGAGATTAAAAACAACATTAACAACATATAATCTTCCGCGTTATTTATTGGTTTATTTTTATTTTCATTTTGCAAAGTACGCCTATGGAATGTGACGTGATATCCCAACTTTTAATACACTTCTCTTTTATTCAGAGTATATACTGTGAAATGCATTTGACCGAGTAGCCGACCCATTATTCGATTACCAGTTAGCGATTGCGCATATGTGCTTGGTTTACACTCTTTCGCTCCCGAGCTATAAAATAAAGGAGAATATTTCTTTGCGCCCTGACAGACCCTGCACTATTTCGTGCAACTGTATTTATTTATATAAAACCTTGCCAATATTTATCTTAGATAACCGAATTTTTTATTAAATCATTAAATCATCAAAAATCTATCATCTTGACTTACGAGAAGATTTCTCGAAAGTGATAAATTGAGTTCAAAGTAACAAGTAAAATGACAGAAATTGCTCTTTAAAAAAATGATTCACTGTTTATTTATAGGGTTATATCACTCAGCAACAATATTATTCGAACATACACAGTACACACGCTGTATAGAGAGATAAGACCGCAACTATTTCACTTATTTCTGTTTCTATTTTTTATTCAATAAAGATTTATCGCTTCACCAGAATATTTATATTAAAATGATTCTAAATTGTATACGGGAATCTTTAGTTTATATATAATGTTTTCCTAAATAGCACCAATTCGGAAATATTGGTCTGTAAGAACACAGTTGTTTGTTACAAAATAAGCATATTAAATTTAAACTAATTTTTGTTTCTGCCCAGGGCTGAATTATCTAGCTGCAAATTTTTCTATGGTACATAGGTAAATTTAGACAAAGGAACCATAAATAATAAAAAAAAAATAAGTAACAGGCTTTTAAATGTTTCGAAATCATAGAAGTATCTGCAGAGGCTACTCAGGGATCCGTTTTGAGTCTCTTGTGGTTTATCATATCTATAAATGACATTTGCACCAATGACTAGAGCTAAAAATCATATAATTACCTCCATTTATGCGGTGAATATCCTTCTTTACACTTGCTGCATTCTGTGCAAGGCTGACCACTGTCGGCTTCCTTAACTTGAACGCCCTGAAAATAAAATATACATATTAATAAAAGTTTTAAATTTGTAATCGAAATAATTACATGAAGACAGAATTTTAATGTGTTGATATATTTTTAAATTGCTTGAACTGTTAATTTGAATTTCTGTAGAGATGACATTCTTGATTTTAAAACCCCTCCAACCAAAAACTAGTTAATCTAGAAATTTAAAATTTGGAGGAGACATCTAGAAATGATGTATAAATATTTTCTTGAAGACCAAATTTCAATATGTTGATAGATTTTTAATCGGCGAGGTGTCAAAGTCAAAATTTGATTTCTGTAGCTGTAGAGATGACATGCTTGATTTTAAAACCCCTCCAACCAAAAACTAGTTAATCTAAAAATTTAAAATTTGGAAGAGACATGTAGAGATGTTGTAAAAATATTTTCTTGAAGACCAAGTTTCAATATGTTGATAGATTTTCAATCGGCGAGATGTCAAAGTCAAAATTTGAAATTCTGTAGAGATGACATGCTTGATTTTAAAAGCCCTCCATCCAAAAACTAGTTAAACTAGAAATTTAAAATTTGGAAGAGAGACGTAGAAATGATGTATAAATATTTTCTTGAAGACCAAGTTTCAATATGTTGATAGATTTTTAACCAACGAGGTGTCAAAGTCAAAATTTGAATTTCTGTAGGGATGACATGCTTGATTTTAAAACCCCTCCAACCAAAAACTACTTAATCTAGGAATTTAAAATTTGGAGACATGTAGAAATGATGGATAAATATTTTCTTGAAGACCAAGTTTCAATATGTTGATAGATTTTTAATCGGCGAGCTGTCAAAGTCAAAATTTGATTTCTGTAGAGATGACATGTTTGATATTAAAACCCCTCCATCCAAAAACTAGTTAATCTAGAAATTTAAAATTTGGAAGAGACATGTAGAAATGATGTATAAATATTTTTTTGCAGACCAAGTTTCAATATTTTGATAGATTTTTAATCGGCCAGGTGTCAAATTCAAAATTTGATTTCTGTAGAGATGACATGCTTGATTTTAAAACCCCTCCAACCAAAAACTAGTTAATCTAGAAATTTAACATTTGAAGGAGACATGTAGAAATGATGTATAAATATTTTCTTGAAGACCAAGTTTCAATATGTTGATAGATTTTTAATCGGCGAGATGTCAAAGTTAAATTTTATTTTAACGTTTCGACTTTGCCTCTAAAATCGTTTTCAACAATTTTATATTTGTTTTTCTCAAATTTAATATTGTTCAAAATATAGTTGATCACTCAGTATTTAGAAGAAAATTATCCATAACCGCGTTCATCAACAAAAAATTGTAATGAAACGAAACGGTCGGTATGACGAATTTCTATGACGATTGAAGAGTTAAAACTCTTGTTTATTTCGACAGAGTAATTAATCGAATCAAATCGAAATGCGTCTGACTCATCCAAACAGAAGTTAAAACTGTTCCCATGATATTTAAACCCATAGGATTATGCCCATACATATTTATAGGTTAAATACACGCGCTATGCTCGAGAGAATGCTATTAGATAATTAATTAATATGGACCCTCGGCGATATCATTCAAATCACTGAGAAGGTTTTTTATTACAAAAATATTAATTACTTAATGCTCGTTAACCGCTTGAGAGGGATAATTTGGTCGTACTGAAAAAAATCTTAATTCACGTGCATTTCTCCTCCTCAATAACTTTCTTAAAACATATTTGCTTTGATCGGCTTCAAATGGCGAAGTGTCACAGTTAAAATACGACATGGATGATTTTAAAACTCCACCAACTTAAAACTACTTGATCTAGAAGTTAAAAGATGTCATAGCAAACATCTGTTTTTTTTTTTACTTCAGTGTCAACGGCATCGACTACTCTGGTCATTAGCCTCGTGTTCTTTGTAGGCGTTGTTACTGTTTCCCAGCGCCACTTTAGGAACAGCACTGTTAATTAGAACCCAACAGTGAATGGTCGAGTGGGGGGAATCACACCTGGTATATAATTTCTAAATTTTTAATTAATTACAAATCAGAAAATGATTTCTGCCGTCGGTGGGATTCGAACCCACAACCCTTGGGTTATGAGTCCAGTGCTCTACAACTGAGCCACCCGCTCCCCTTAAACATCTGTTGTTTGAATTAATCTAAAGAATAAAAAAACTATCATTAACTGAAAGAGTTATTAAAAAACAAACATTATTACTAATAAAATATTAATCGATTTTTTTACAAGTATCACATACACTTTTTTGCATTATTTAAATAACTTATTAAAATATAATACAGCCTACGAGTTATGACATCATGGTCTAAGTAAGAGCGAAACAGACGCGTTATTACTTATTACAGATGAATAATTAAAAAAATCTGATTGTTCCACGTTCCTTGGAAGTGTGTCTAAGTTGCCGCACCACGTGACCCATATACTAATGGTGTTTAATTGTTGCATTGTATAATTATCCAGTGTGGGACGAAATCTTTCTCAAACTATAGCATATTAATTTTTGCTGTACCAGAATATATATTTTAAGTAAGTAAGTATACTTTAGGTCAAATGTTTTGTAGCTTCAATGTCGATTGTACGTGGACACATGCAATCTGCAAAAACCGTCTGTCGTCATTTGTAGCTTGCATGCGTTAGTCAAATGACGGCGCCGTGGACAGTAGGCATAAGTATAAAATAGATGCACAATAATCAAAGCGAGGTTGAATAATCGTATTATAAATAGTGATTCTTGTATTAACTGATATATTTTAAGCTATTCTACTAAAAAAATTAAGTTTTTTTAACATTTTTTTGTAAATATAATCAAAGTGGCCTTCAGAGGTCAAAAAAAAAGTTATCACTTGTAATCTCTCAAGTGCTTGGATTATTACCGGAAATTTTTTTCGACTACACGAAAGTTTTAAAAATTAAAAATTATAGTCACATTTTTATGAATAGTTCTATATCGTTAATGTATAAGATAAATAGCAGTGGACCAATTACACTGCCTTGCGGAACTCCTGTATAATTTCCCATTTCGGAATGGTCATATGGCATACTATTGGACAGGGCATGATTCCCCTGGGGGTTAGTATACCTGCTTAATCCTAGGGCAGGATTCCCCTGATTGAATCGAAAAGGACAGGGCACGATTCCCCTGGCGGGTAGGTAGTAGGTATACCTGCTTAATAAATATATTTACACTAATTGAAAGATTTTATTTAACAAATAAGATCTACAATTTTTTATATAATATCTAAAATGAAGCAAAAAAAAATTAATGTTTTTTATAATAAAATGAAGCACATTTAACAAAATAAAATCGATTAATTTCTTTGTTTTTATATCTTTTAATTAAATCTTCTAAATAATCCAATCGAAGTTTATAATGTTTGTTATTAATCCTCACAGGTAGGGCTATGCTATTTAATTTAATATATGTTTCTTGCTGTACATTTTTAAGAGTGTCCAAAAAACTATAAATGTTCGGGTGGCAGGTGTGCAGGTAGTTGGAATTAAATTTTGCTTGAAAGGAATCGCATACATTTGTAGTTATTTCTGCTGATGCAATGTTTGCTGCCCATATATCGGGAGGAAATAAGGCATCTTCCCCAATATATGTATCTACCAAATAATTTGAGAAATTAACAAGCTTTTCGTTGCACAAAAATCAAACACTTCACTTGGATCTAGTAGTGAGAGACCAAATATTCATCCTAACCAATTACCACTTTCTGAATTTTTGTCTTTGTAATCACAGGACAGTCCTAAATTTTGTATTTTTCTCCACCGGGCTTGGCTTGATTTTTTGGTCTTTTTAATATTTCTCTTTTTGTTATATCTTTGCAAATAACAATTGTTTTTGTTTTCCTTTTAGATTACTTATATTAATTATTCTAATAGTTTATGATATATCTACTCATGTACTTCTTGCTGTAAACTTTGGTTTTGGAAGCAATAAAGTAATAATAATAATAATAGTTCTTTCTGCTGATGCAATGTTGCTGCCCATATATCGGGAGGAAATAAGGCATCTTCCCCAATATATGTATCTACCAAATAATTTGAGAAATTAACAAGCTTTTCGTTGTTAGGCATAATAGCACAAAAATCAAACTCAAAACAGCCCGACACTTCACTTGGATCTAGTAGTGAGAGACCAAATATCCATCCTAACCAATTACCACTTTCTGAATTTTTGTCTTTGTAATCACAGGACAGTCCTAAATTTTGTATTTTTCTCCACCGGGCTTGGCCTAAATGAAATTTACATCGAATAGTGCAACTTTTTGGCCACATGAGTTGAACTGCTTTGTGAATAGATACTTCGAAAGCTATAGTAATTTTTTGTAGTGTAAATTCCAGTCCAATATCTTGACATGCTTTTCTGATATGAAAAAATGCTCTTAAATAGCTTCCTTGGGATTTGTCTGGCAGTAAACAGAATATTAAAGGAATATAATGTCCATTATTTAAAACATGTATGGTGAAAAGTTGCTTGAAAAATTTAGGGCAACTTTGAAAAGTGCCATCGACGAATATATTATCACTCTTGCAGAGTTCTATTAAATTGGTAGAACATGCAAATATAATTATATTATTTTGCTCATCGTTCAGTAGTAAAAATCTTCATTTTTTATGGTTTTAATTGTAATTTTAGTTAATGCATTGTGTGTAACACTTATATTTTTTGGCAGAGGTGGAATTATAGGACGTCGAGTTTGATATATGCATTTCCTGATATTACACAAGTATTTTGTATTAATACTACTCACTAGTTTTGAATTTACTTTCAATTCTTTGTGTATTATTTTAGATGGTCTCTCATTTAAACCTTCTGTTGCTCTTCTTTTAACGGAGTTTTAAATTTGCTGCTTTGCAATATTTGTATATTCTGGGTGATTTTGAATACCATCTTATTTTAAAATAATGCATTTATTATCGTCAACAGTTAACACCAATTTTTGTTTGAGTATCGCGATAATATTTAAATGAGTTAACAATCAACAACTTCCGCCCCCTTTGTAATTACTTTTCTTAGAAAAGGATTAAAATTCAGTTCCAGCGGAATCATGCCATTATTATAATTTGACCCTCACGAAAGGGATTAAAATTTGAGAGCCAGGGGAATCATGCCACACCGACATTATTATGTTCTAGGTTGCGTTAGTTTTTTCGATGACAGTTCAGTGATTATTTATGTTTATAAAATCATTATTGTGAAATCTATAAGTTTCTGACATAGAGGATTTTTTTGGCACGCCTATGGTTTTTAAAATATCGCCTGTCTGTGTTAGTTTTTACAACAGTTCTGTATTTGTTTCTCTAATTTATATTATCTGGAGGAAATTACTAATCATTTTGGAATGCATGCGTGTATCGCGAAGAGGTATCGTATTAAAAAAATGCATACCTTTGAGAAACGATGTGCAACCAAGCGAATTTCTTGCAAACCTGAGAAATTAAACGACTCGATTTTTTGACGGTTCCCGCAAATGAAACTTAATAAAAAATACAAACGACGAAATAGGATCAAGAAAAACGAATAGACAAAAAAATTGTGAAAATGTTCACAGGAGTTTTTTATTCTATCAATCCACTTACAAAAACAATGATGAACTATTTATTAAATTTGAAATTAGAAAATATTGGAAATCAACTAACTAAGAAGGTTTCAGGATCTTTTTTAAAATTAGAATACTTAGATATTGTTGTATGTTTAGTCCAAGCAATTGGTATTTTAATTTACCTAAATTGCTACCCGAAAACAAAAAATACAGTGAGGTAGGAAAAAAAATTCTAAGAAACGGATTTAACTAAAAAATTCGTAAAGTTGAAAAAAAAAATGGGTGAAAATATTTACTGGTTCGTCTGGCTGACACACGCCACTATAACGCAGATTTTCGCAGTCAACAACCCAAAGTTATCAAATCTCCATTACAGTATTGTACTTATATTATGCTTTTAACATTTTACCTTGAACTAATACTCCGTTTTCATAGCATTTTTTAAAAAGCATTTTTTTTTCTCAGATGAATCCACAAAAAAAGTTTTTTTTTCAAAAGTGCCCGATTTTGTGAATGTTTGATTTTTTTTTGTAAAGTGTGGTACGTTTTATAGTCCCTAAATAAAGTATGCCGCCAGGACGCTCCGAGAAGTATACACTATAACTCTTAACTATTTCGAAAAAAAAAAATTCGACTCATAATTTACGAATCACGCGGTATCTTCTTTTCATATTTCGCATGGAAATAATGCAGAAAATTTGCAAAGCATCTAGAAAAAATGTTTCAACCTCATGAAGATAAAGATGAAGAACCAACCCACTCTGGAAGAACATCCACAGATTGATCAAGAAATAGAATTTACCGCTCTCAAAGAAGTAATTACCGAAATAAAAGAAAATATCAATCCGAAAACAGCTCCAGGTTTTGATTTAATTACTGGAGAAATTTTAAAACAATTACCCAAAAAAGCAATAATTAAACTAACTAACCTAATAAATGCTGCCTTCAGACTGAAGTATGTACCCAGCCTTTGGAAAATTGCGGAAGTCATAATGATACCCAAACCAGGGAAACCACCACATGAGGCATCGTCATACAGACCGATCTCATTACTGCCTGTTATGTCGAAACTATTTAAGAAACTCCTATTCAAAAGACTAAAACCACTTATCGAAGAAAGAGAAATTATCCCTGATCACCAATTTGGATTTAGAAATAAGCACTCGACGATCGACCAAGTTCATAGAATAACCAACATTATAGAGAAATCATTAGAAGAGAAAAACATTTGTGCTACTATCTTTCTTGATGTAGCACAAGCGTTTGATAAGGTTTGGCATGAAGGCTTAATACATAACCTCAAGCTTTTCCTTCCAAAACAATATACAAATATCCTCCATTCATATATATCGGAAAGATACTTTAGAATTAGGCAAGAAGAAGCCTATTCCGATCTTAAAGAAATTAAAGCTGGAGTACCACAAGGAAGTGTCCTAGGACATGTCCTATACTTACTGTACACATGTGATATTATAGAGTTAGAAAACAATACCATAGCCATTTCCGCCGACGACACTGCCATTCTAGCAGTAGGAAAGAGCAATGAAGAAGCAACCCACAAGCTGCAAACAGCTGTCCACCTTATCTATGACTGGACGAAGAGATGGAAAATTAAACTTAATGAAACTAAATCACTCCACATTAACTTTACAAACAAAAGGATAGATCATATTCCAGTCAGAATAAACAATAACCTGACTTCATATTCAAACACAGCAAAATACTTAGGTATTACCTTAGATGCCAAACTCCGATGGAAAGTGCATGTTAAAAAGAAAAGAGAAGACTCTTAGGAAAATCGCCGAGACACGTCGACTTTTGATTTCTACAATGTATATTTTTGTATGAATGGTTTAACCCTAATTTCATCCCTTAATGGAGGGGAGCAGCCCTTTCGAATCATTTAAATAGCATGGGGTGGTGAGTGATAGCTCATTTGAAAGGGGGTGTTATTCTCCATTCAACCGTGCAAAAAATTTTAAATTTGCTCATTACGTGTTGAGTAATGAGGTGAGGATCATAACAGTTACCCCCTCCCCCCTATCTAACTCGTTACTGGACTCTTGTTAGGAAAATCGCCGAGACACATCGACTTTTGATTTCTACAATGTACATTTTTGTATGAATAGTTTACCCCTAAAAGCCTAACTGACGAATCCGAAAGGCAGAAACCGGTCTTAGGATGTCGAATCTGATAAATTAAATTCCTTACTCGTTTGCTAGTTTACTCCTAATTTCATCCCTTACTGGAGGGGAGCAAGCCTTTCGAAAACATGGGGTGGTGAGTGAAAGCTCATTTGAAAGGGGGTTTTATTCTCTATTCAACCGTGTTTTTTTTTATTTTTTTATTATTATTTTTATTTTATATTTTTTATTATTTTTTTTTGCAAAGCGCCAGAGCGGAAACTAAAAATAGACTTTATTTTTGCCAGGAGGTCAACGGGGAACATTTTGAACATTTATTGTAATTGTAGTTTAGTTGCCTTCCTCTTTGTGGTGTTTTGTTATTTTTAAACATTAATAACTCACCACGTAATGAAGCAAATTTCAAATTTTTTGCACGGTTTAAAGGAGAATAAAACCCCCTTTTAAATGAGCTATGGAAATGAAAATGTGAACTTTTTCCCTTTCCGAAAATATTAATCTTTATTGAATAAATACAAAGAATGAAAAGCGATAAGTGCTGCTGCCCTTGTTTCGCATGCCATGAAAGGCATCGTAAATCATTATCAACATTATAAATAGAATTATACCCAAAGACCAGACATCGGTAAGAACCTTGACCGATCTTCTTTCCAATTAAGTATTTCCTTTTTTCCAGAGCATTTACTTCAGAATTTCGTGGACTAAAAGTGTCGCCATGTGTTAATTAAGCAAGTTTTTTCTTTACCTTTGATTTTCCTAAAATATCCATTTAGGCAAGTCGTTCCCGCACATACACCTACTTGAATTTTCTTTCCAGTCTTTTAGTATTGCTCGACATAGATTTAAATTACAAAAATTTGGAGAAAATGACATGTCATACTTTTATTAGTTTGACAGCAATAAAATGTATAATATGTTGAAGTTTAGATGAAAAATAAGTGAGTTATTTGATTTTTAAGGATAGGCTGTTATGTAGACATCTACCATTAGATAATTTTTATATTTTGCATCTATAATATTTTACATTATGATACGCATTTGAGAACTCTAATGTTTCATTGGAGTACGCAAGTTTTTGTGTTATACGGTTGGTAATATGAATCAACAAATGACATGAATTGACATTTTCTGTTATATTTTTTATTTCAAATCTGTCAAATTTTAAAAATTATAGAACAGTGCTACCAACTCATTTTTTAAGCAAACTTCTCTACTTATTAATTTAAAGCTAAAAGAAAAAGGTAAGCCAAATACCTATATTTTACTATTCCGGACAGTTCACCGTATGAAAAAAGTCCTAGGCCGAAAAGTTCTTCTTCTTGTTATTGTGTAATGTATCGAATTTGACGTTTTTTGACATATTCGAATAAAAAAATATTTTATTACAAAATTTGTCAAATATCTAATTGAATGCCGATATTTCACTGGGAGGTTTTAGGATATTTAAAAAAAATTTATAACGTTTTTTTAATTATCTCTAATATTTGACCGAATTTTGCTGAACGTTAGAATGGCATAACTATGCATTTTTTGGCTAAGCCAATTTTTTCCACTTACACCAGTGGCGTTCGTGTAACCAAGTGATGACAAATTTTGAAAAGAAAATGCCACTGGTTTTTTTCGAAATATAATTTTTTTGCCATTCTAACGTTCACCAAAATTCGGTCAAATATTTGAACGCGTTTTTGATATAATTAAAAAACTGTTTTTTTTTCGACGCCATTTTTAGGTAGGTAGGTACTTAAAATTTATAAAATGCGCCCCCGAACGCTTTTCTACGTGTTTTTTTGAAAAATTGATATAACTCAAAAAACAAAAAATATTTTTCAATTTGTCAAAAATGTATATTTTTGGGTTGCCAAGAGCTATGTTTACTGTAAATATCAAATGATTATATGAACAATTGAAAAAATTATAGTAACACCAAAAAATGACGGTATTTTCGATATATCTCGAAAAGTAATTCGACAATCGTTACTTACAAGATGGTCAATCGAAAGATCTTTATATTATCTATAACTTCCTCATTTACTATTTTTCGTTTCAACGAGAAGTTTCTTTTTTATTTACAAAAAACCGTTTTTCTCAACTTTACGAATTTTTTAGGTTATGTTCGCGACTGAAAACCGTGACTATTTTAACACTGTCTTTCTTAGAATTCTTTTTCCTACATCACTGTATTTTCTGGTAGAAATTTAGGTAAATTTCATATTGTGACAGATTGCTTGGGATAGTTGTATGTAGCTCTCCACCTGGCACATGATTTTTTTTTTAAATACGCCACTATAAATCTGCAAATCATTCAAAAATTTGATAACGCACCTCAAGATATAGGTACTTGAAACAATCACACATTAAATAGTGTAGATAAAAAATTAACCACTCAAACAAAAGATGAAAATAATTATCCAAGACTGAAGTCATTTTAGACTTGTCAAATATTTAGTCAGAAATCGATGGCCGGTGCCCGCAACGGCTATTAACGTCTTGACACACACTACCCAACTCACCCCTCCTCCGAACTCCCACAACTTCAGCACCTCATCACCCTCGCCGTAACCACCGGCGTCCGTTCTGCGTCCAGTAGCACCCGTCGAATTGAAATGGACGCCGTTCGAGACGGCCCGCGACGCCCTGTCGTCGTATTTGGAGGAAATGTTCAAACGAGCGAAGGAATTACTGTAGCCCGACATGTTTGTTCGACGAAAGCGAAACTTCACTTGGTTTACTTGCCGAAAGTAAAATCTCATCGAAAAGAGATATAGAAGGTGAGGTGTTGGTCAGAAGTAGTGCTTCGATAAATTGAGCTATTTAAAGGTTTCGAAAAAAATTTATAAATATGTGCTCAAGGCTGCCTATAATTTTCTCAGAAAGACTTTTTTCATATCTCTACAGATAAAGTAGATGTTGGACTTTATCACACTGATGAATCACCCCGTATAGTTATACCGTAAATTGATGAAAGTCTTGATCAATATTAATGAAAGCTTTTTCTGAAAAGTCAAAAAACAAGACGAAAAAAATTGATAATGCGGAAAAAGTCGAAAATGGTCACTAAAACTAAAAAATTCGAGAAAAAACAATAAAAGAAAAAGTCTAAAGAAAAGGTCTAAAAAAAGCGAAAAAGTTGACAAAAAGGAAAAGTTGAAAAAAAAGCGAAAAATGTCGAAAAAACCGAAAAAGTCAAAGAAAATTGTCAAAAGTAGCAAAAATCGAAAAGGGTCCCAAAAAATTAAACAAGTCGAAAAATGTTGACATTTGCCGTCATGACACTGAATGTCATGAGCTGTTCACACGCCAACATACTTTTATGACAATGGTTTATTGGGATCTGACATAGGGGCGTGGCCTATCCAAGAAGGGGCCAATTAGGATGAAGATTTAAATGTGACATGAGTTATGGTGTCGTATTAAATATAAAAAATGTGTCTCACGATTGACAAAGCGAAGGGGCTACAACAGAACCTGGCAAACTAAATTTATGAAAGTGGCAGTGGCTGTGTTGACGTAGTGGCTTTCTGTATATCAACGTCGAATTTGCGAGGTCATCCCCATCAAATTAATGGGAAAATTGCAAAAGATGGACAAATGATTAGTGTTGTTTGTTCCTGCAATGATGAGCTGATCGTCCTTAAATTCTGCTGACTCTGCAGGTACTTCTTGTTATAATGCGGAGATTGAAATACAGTTTATTGAATTATTTATACCATTATAAGTTGTCGACAAGAGACAGTTTCACAAATATTGATTGTGGCAAAGGTTCCGTTCCGCGTTTAAGTTATTTATATATATCGGGTCACAACTTTTGATTGCGATTTTCATCGGCTGCGACAAGTTCTTACACCTACGTTTCGATTCGGTTTCATTAAAGGTAACTTTAAAACTTTTTTACGGTATTAAAACGTTTCCAATGGTCAACGACAACGTCACCGTCACCGTCTTGCAAAAGAACTATACGGCAAGCAATACGGCGAGGAGAGTCACGGCCAAGTGGAAGACAATGTCTTCATTCTTCTTTTTCTACTTATTGTCCTCGTTAGTAAGCAATAAAAACTATGCGCCGGTAGGCGATAATTTCAATAATTCTAAATACTACAAACGAGAATTTTTGGACGGTGTTATGCAACAATACGTCACAGCTAACGATTAGGTTCTTTGTTGTATAATAGATAAGCTTTCGAGTATTGTGTCTGAGTAGGGGTGGAGACACTTTGGACGTCACCCCTTCAATTTTTTTTAAATACAATTTGACTATCTCTGATTATTTTTGGGGTAAAAATTTGTCTTAGCGATCTGCCGCGACAATACTATATATTGTAATGGTGTAAAAAATGGGGCAAAATTATTCGAAGTATGTAAACCAGTAAGGAATTTTAATTTATTAGATTCGACATCCTAAGACCGGTTTCTGTCTTTCGACTTCATCAGTTAGGCTTTTCGAATCCAATAAATAAAATTCCAAACTCGTACAAGTCAATAGCTATATCCGCTATAAGATAACATTTTTAGATGTGCTACCATCTATGGTAAGAAGAGAGTATTGACATTAAATTTTGACTGAATCTAGTCAAGATGTCACTCTCTTCTTTTTTATCCCTTTCAGAGATTAATACAAAGTGAGTAAACCAGTAAGGAATTTTAATTTATTAGATTCGACATCCTAAGACCGGTTTCTGTCTTTCGACTTCATCAGTTAGGCTTTTCGAATCCAATAAATAAAATTCCAAACTCGTACAAGTCAATGGAATTTTATTTATTGGATTCGAAAAGCCTAACTGATGAAGTCGAAAGACAGAAACCGGTCTTAGGATGTCGAATCTAATAAATTAAAATTCCTTACTGGTTTACTCACTTTGTATTAATCTCTGAAAGGGATAAAAAAGAAGAGAGTGACATCTTGACTAGATTCAGTCAAAATTTAATGTCAATACTCTCTTCTTACCATAGATGGTAGCACATCTAAAAATGTTATCTTATAGCGGATATAGCTATTGACTTGTACGAGTTTGGAATTTTATTTATTGGATTCGAAAAGCCTAACTGATGAAGTCGAAAGACAGAAACCGGTCTTAGGATGTCGAATCTAATAAATTAAAATTCCTTACTGGTTTACTCACTTTGTATTAATCTCTGAAAGAGATAAAAAAGAAGAGAGTGACATCTTGACTAGATTCAGTCAAAATTTAATGTCAATACTCTCTTCTTACCATAGATGGTAGCACATCTAAAAATATTCGAAGTATATTTTTACACCATTACAACATTCCCCAAAATTTGTTTTCTTAATTTATTTTTATCATAAAAAAATTAATAAAATCAAATTTTGATTTCTATTTTTCCTACTAAAATCTTGTATCTTTTTTTTTATTTCTTTTCGTTTACTTAAATTCTCTTCCTCTGCTATTCCCAAATTCATTATTTTTTACCTTCTTTTAAATTTTGTTAAATTATTTTTTTTAATTTCATCTTCCATCTATGATAATTTCTTTTCAAATTGTTTATTTCCTTCTGTATTTCCTTAATTCTCTCTTCTGCTTTATTCTCATCTTGTTTTTATTCTTCTCTTAATTTTGTTCCTTTCTCCTTCACACTTTCTTCTACTTGTTGATGAAATTCTGTTCAAGTTTCATACCATTTTCTTTCTAGATTTTCCATCCTTTCTTGGGTGTCTTGTACCCCCAATTTCTTCTTTAATGTCTTGCTTGACTTTTTTTACTTCTTTTTCTTTTATTTCCTTTCTCATTTTTAAATTTTCTTCCTCTGCAATAGAAATATTTGTTATCAACCCTTCCTTGATATTTTCTTCTAATTTCAGTACTTCATTGTTCATCAAATTAAATTTTGTGTTCGTTTTTATTATCTCCTCCATTTGTCCCATTCCCTTATCCTGTTCCATTATTTTCTGTTCTGTCAATTTCTGTTTGCTTTCAAATTCTTCAAATTTCCTCTCCGTCTTCTCTATACCCTCCTTTAACATAGTATTTTCATTCATCTCTTGCTTTAATTTTTCTTGATTTAGTTTTAACTATTATTGATTTTGGTCCATTTTCTTTACCAATAATTCAAACATTTTAACCATATCATTTCTTTCTTATTTTCTTTGTCCTTGCGATCCTCCTGCTAATGTGTCAATCGATATTACCTCTTGTCTGTGTTCTTCCAATATTTCCGAGATTTCTTCCTGTCTCAGATTTTCCTCTTTTTCTTTTATAATAACAAAAGTTCTGGATCTTCTCCTTCCAATATTAAACTTGCACATAATCTTTCTATTAGATCTTTTTTTAGTCCCTATATATCTTGTCCTCTTCTTCTTTACTCTTCTTTCAATTTTACAACCTTTAAATCATATAATCTCTTTCCTGTTTCTTCTTCTATTTTTCTTTATATTTTTCTTAATGTTAGTTTTCACTTTAAACAATGTAATTTGTGTGGTTTCTACTCACGTTGGGCACCATTTGTGATGGTTTAAATAATTCTCAAGTTTTAATTTTTTTAGTTTTTATTTTCCAAAATTTTTTATAAAATATACTTCCAATAATCTTGCCCTATTTTTTACACCATTACAATATATTTCGACTGAACTATTCGAGTTGAGTCGAATGGCATGACCTTCAGGGCCCGCATAGGTCAAATAAACTAAATAACCTAACTGTTAAGAAAAAATATATCTAACTTAACCTAACCTGACACATGTCAAAATGTGACAATTGTCAAAATGCGACGCTTGTCAAACCGTGACACCTGTCAAAATACATCAATTGTCAAATTGGGACACTTGTAAAACGTAACACCTGTCAAAATACATCAACTGTTAAATTGTGACAGCTGTTCAAGTGTGACACGTATCGTACTTTTCTCTATTTATTAAAAAGATTTAACCTAACCTAACCTGATCTAAATATTTATAAAAAAAACATTAGTTGCCAATGCACTCTTACAAATAAAATCAATTTTAACTAACGTATCTTACTTTTCTTTATTTACAATATTCCCTTAAAAAGTAAAAATTTTAATAGATAAAAGAGATAATGAGCTTGGGACTCTATTGAACCATCTCCAGTACTCTACTCAGACAGCATTTCAGAGGGTTATAGAGAGGTCAGGACTCTCCGGTCAGCGCATGCACTTTCAATGAAGAGTAAAGATTTACATTGCATCTGCTGTAAAAAGCGTTTTCAAGCATCTCCTTTATTTGACCTTTGCGGACGCTGAAGGTCATGCGGATGGACTCAAAATCAAAAGTTGAGTTGAATGATATACAGACTCGGACAAAATATTTCTTTGGTATAGGCCGAAATCTACAAGAGTAAAAAGGAAAGCAATAATAATATATGGTCATATAACCAAGAAACACTTAGCTATTGAAGTAACTTCAACTTCGCACAGAGTCAGAGACAAGCGACAGCGAACACTAGCGTCTACGTCCGATCCCTTTTTCGGGTGCCCACGGTGTTGCCAAATGCCAATACAATATATTTACTTGAAATATTACTTTGCACATCATTTTTTGAGCTAAGCTGACCTAACGTACCCTTATCTTACGTGACATTACCCTGTAAATTATTGATCTGTTACATTTTACTAATTTTTTAACATGTTTCGTGCATTAGGTTATGCAATACGTTTGGCAACAGCGTGGGCACTTCGAAAAACGGTTGGGAAGTAGACTATTCTCCTTCTTCGTGATATGTGAGGAAAAATTATAATGCTCTCTCAACTTTTAACAAGCTTTCCTTTATGCTCTCGCTAAACCGTAATACCCCAATTATTTTTTGTCCGAATCTGTATAGTATCGCTCTTTAGAGGTGGACCGGTAAAATCAAGGAGGGCCACTTATGGTGGAGTGGAGATTTATTTTTCCCAGACAAAAGAAGCGCAGGGAAAAAGTGGAGGGAGCATCTAAAGAGCTTCCACCCCCTGCTTGTCTATTGTCCTAATTTTAAATTGAATAGATATACTTGTCAGCCACACAATTTGGGGTTAGATCCAGGTTTAATGGTTGAATTTTGTCATTAGTTTGAAGTTAGAGTGGGCTAAATAAGTCTGAATGGTACCTGCATTTCTAGAGGTACTTACATCCTGCAGATGTAAGTGGACTGTAATATCGGATTTTACTAGTTAGAATTGTTTCCGGAAATGACGTACCAATAGGCTTTTTTTTAGATTTTTGTTTTTTCATAAATTCACAAATTTTTACGTACCTAATATTTAGACTTTTAAGGTCTTTAACTAACGCTTTGTTCTGGTGATTGTTTCACCATTCCTGACATTTGTATTACATCAATTTATAGTCGCTCTGATTGTAGGCTTTATAATGCATCAAAAGAGTTCTGGACCACACATACTCTTTGATTTCACCAAACTATTATTTCCTATTACGTTATAGAACTGATTGCACGGTTGGGCTGGCCCATTTTTTAAATAATAATCGATACCTAGTGGCGCATAGTGTACAGTAGTACAAGCTTATAGTTCTAAAAGATTTATAGTCTTAATTCTTATCACAGCGAATAAATAACATGTGGAAAAAAAATTAGTTATTTATTGAATTATTGAACGACAATGGATTATTGATTTAAACGATGCGATAACGGATAAAAATAATAATAAAAAAAAACATAGTAGGACACACTTGTGTGTTTACTGTAACTGCCTGTTGTGAGCATTGTGATACACGATGTATGTCATGCTTTTCGATTTTTGATAATATTAAACAGGTCAGATCGGATAAGAGAATATACGGGATGGTTTAAGTGAGAAAAAGGATGGGAATAATTGTTTTAATTTAAAAAATGAGCTTCTAAATAGTTTACTAAAAAAAACAGACAATTAAGAGGGTACACCGGTGCCGACGTATTTGCAAAACCGCGAAATAATTTTGAAACGTCACTGTGTCAGGCCCTCAGACACAAAATAATAAAATTTTGTTGAGTAATAATATTTAAGAAAAAATAAACATAACGGAATAAAGGAACAAAATTTTTTGATTCTACCATGCATTTTTTATAACGATAAGAAACATTTACATTTTTTCGTTTAAAAAAAAGTCACGATGTTCTTCACCAAAACGATATTTTCCCGGAAATTTATTAAATTTAACAAACCGAGTTTCAATATTAAAGTCTAGCATAGACATACGAATATTTAACTAGGACAAAGATGATTAAAACCAAAACTATTACACATATTTTTAGCACATTTTGACAAGTGTCCATTTTAACAGTGTTACTCAACGTTCCATTAACTATTTACCTAAATCCATGATTTCTGAAATTTAAAGAAAAGATGTTTCTGTACAAGTTACTCATATTAGTTTCGTTCGCGCTCAAATTCAAATGCTGCAAATAAACAAACAAACATTACGCGTTTCGGGCAGTTCAAATTAATACCGCTAGGTCGTATAAAGTTGTGTTCATGTCAATATAAATCTAATTTCCATTCACGACTGAAAATGCTACGTCTAAATGTCGTCCTTATTCAAGAATTGGTAACTATGCAACCGCAAATACACAGATGTATTTCATGCTGCCTAACAATTTCTTTAGAGGGGGGTTCAGCGAAGACGTACGGGGCGAGGATTTCGAGGTTATGTATGAAATTTACAGAATTGATGGGTATAGAACACTCTTAAATATTTATCACATAATTGGAAATAAAGGAGCTGGAAACCCGAAATTTGTTAAATTGCACTGATAAATTTCAAAATTTGCACAGAAATTTTAAATTGGTATTATTAAGAATTTACGTGAAAAAGATCTCATTTATAACTACAGCTGAAATTAAAAAAACATCATTAGTAGACTTGGAAATTGTTACTGATAACAGGACCTGATTCAGATTTTATAGATATTCTCATTTTACCTTTATTGTTAAAAATACTGACTAGAGTATCTACTTACAGGACAATAATATCATCACAAATAATATAAAGAATTAGAATGAAATTAACATTGGATATTTTTTATTAATGTCACAGTTACCGGTCTATTTTCGTCCGTAAAAAAAATAATATTAGAATTTGACATAATTTGACAACCATTTCACTATTTTCTCGACTTTTTCCTCATTATGTGCCTTTAACGATACATTTTTTAAATTTTTACTGTGTACCATTTGGAATTGGTAGTTATATTTGATTTAGGCCGCACACTATTTTTCGCGTTTGCAGGCATCTACGATTTTTTATATTGTACAGCAATAGATCGTCCTAGCCTTTTCAAATAAACTGCATTGAGTTCAGTACATTGTGGCCTACAAAATAAAACCATAATTATGTATTTATTCATATATTTTTTACAACTCAAAATTATTGGTCGGGAATTGGCAAAATTCAATTTTTGAAGGGTAATTTTTCAAAGAAGGAATAACTTCTCAACCTTAATATTGTTTTTACTGGTACACTACACAGCATAGTTACTTTTTGTAAAGTATTAATGGTGAGACTCTTACCCATAAAAAGATATGCATTTTTAAAAAACAACTTTTTGAATTTTTTTCAAAGTTTAACCTGCAATATTTTTGTTGGGGACCAGATAAAAATCTGAAAAATGTACCCATAATAGGTCTTTATGATATCAAACTTCAGTATAAATTTCAACTTTGAGATTCAAAATTTGTATTTAATTGGGTAATCATAAAATTACTATACGTACTGTTATTAGCCCAAATATAGCGGATGCGAAAATAACGTATTTTTTATGATATCAAACTTAAGTATAAATTTAAACTTTGAGATTCAACAACAAAAAATTTGAAAAGGCTAGGACGATCCATTGCTGTACAATTTAAAAAATCGTAGATGACTGCAAACGCGAAAGATAGCGTGCGGCATAAAACAAATATGGCCGCCATTTCCAAATGGTACACAATAAAAATTTTGAAAAAATATTTTTAAACCCCCAAAACATATTGGAATCTACATACCAAATATTAATTTTTTCTGAGACGGTCAAGCAACTAGTGCTGGACCACTTGATATGGATTGACCCAATGCTTAAAAATATTTTTAAGCTTGGAGCTAGATAGCGCAATCTGTTATTTACAAAATATAATTACGTTTTACAAAATATCCATCCAGAAAAAAGGGTCTAGAAAGTTAACAAAGAAGCGCTAGTCCTTCGGGAGTGTATATAAAGTTGGTGGAAAGTATCAATTTTAGAAATTACTGTCTTTAATCTACAACTTGTGTTTTACTATTGGCACATCCAGTTAAATTATTTTATTTGTTACAATATAACAACTCGGTCCTGCTTTAATTTGAAAAGTATATTATTGTGATAATATTTACCTTTATATATTTTAAGGAAACACCACTATTATTAGAACTATTTTGTCCATATTCAGAAATGGTGATTTTTAACAATATTTTTATTTTTATCGCTTTATTAATTCAAATAGTGTATAGTCAAGAAAAAGTTGAATTTTATGAAAATCTTATAAACAAGTGAATAGAAAATGCTCTGTAGTACGAATTACCAACAGATGCTAGAAGATTCAAACCAACTGATACAACTATTAGAGGCAAGTAAATCATAATCAGTTAAAACCTGATTGATTAGTTAAGATTCAAAACAGTTGAGAATGCTCTTCTAGCATTGCCATATACCGAACAAATTGTAATGAAATTGACAGTTCTCATTCTAATCAACACAGCCACAGTCTACTCACTTTACCAAAATCATCATTCACTATGTGTCTACTTTGAATTAAATGTCATTTTAAACTCAAAATTTTCATATTTTGGACCCCATTTTGAAAGTGTTCCGAAGAGGTCCGGAGGGGCACATCAAACCCTAAGCTTATTTTTTGATGCTCTATCAAAATCTGAAGTCAGAATTTTAAAATTCATAAACACCAAAAAGCTATAGACATACACTCAGATCGAATTCAGATACCGAACAATCTGTTCAGTGAAAATGTAAAATTATTCCAAAATTTAGAATTTATTTAAATATTAAAAAAATTGAAAAATGCTCTCAAAATTTTTTAATTATACGAAGAAAGCAAATATATATTACTATAAATAAGGAATTTTCACCGAACAAATTGTTCAGTATCTGAATTCGATCTCTGTGTGTGTGTGGGTGTTGATTCTTTGTTGTTGATTGTAAAATCCTGATTTCAGATTTTGATAGAGCATCAAAAAGTAAGCTTAGGGTTTGATGTGCCCCTCCGTACTTCTTCGGGAACACCTTCAAAATGGGGTCAAAAATATGAACATTTTGAAGTTTAAAGTAGACACATAGTGAATGACGATTTTGGTAAAAGTGAGTAGACTGTGGCTGTGTTGATTAGAATAAGAACTGTCAATTTTTAATCCAATTGTTATCAGTTAAAATTGGATTTGGCTGATTCCGTAGGTCTCCAAGTTATTGGTTTTCTTGTAAGTGCTTCCATTTTTAGAAATATCAAAATATCTCGAAAAATAAAAGCTTAGGTATAGGGAATACTTAAGAAAGTTTATCTTATTTTTAACGTATAATCTATAAATGCAACAAAATATAGGGTCTTCCATAAGAAATAATATAATTTTGATACGCCACACTTTTTTGGGACAACCTGTATAATTCAAAATAATTTTAAAATGTAGCCTTTATCAACCCACATATCCATGAATAAACAAAATTTTCAAAATATTAACCGTTTAGCCACAATGGACCGTCGCGTCTACCGTGACTCACCCTGTATACTATTTACGGACTAAGAAAAATGTTTTTGAAATTACCGTACCGTTTTATATTTTAGGCAGACTTACTCAAATCGCCCACTTACTACGTAACGAAATTTTAATAAATAAACATATTTAGTCCTTGCACAATCCTTAATTAACATTTGGTTACTCAATTGTTTGGTTCTGCGACAATCATTTGTCAAATATTAATTAAGAAAAAGTAGAATAACGTGCGAATAGGTCAGGGTCGTAGTTATTTTATTTTCTTCGGTAAAAGGTAACAAATTTACATTTAAAAAAGTATGATTTTTTGACCCGTACTTCTCGTTTATTATTGTAAAAAAATTACATAAAACTTCTGCTATGTACAACAAAGTTTCTCTACTATTTATTTTGTAAAATAATGTATATAATCACTCAAAAATATTATTTCGTATATTTAAACATTACCAATGGCCTTTTCATCCAAGATTATCCCTTTAAAAAATCAAATTGATGCTACAAAAATAGATACAGTTGGATTCTAGATATTTTCCGCGTTAAAACCGGTCCTGGATTATTAATGTAAGTGCTATTGAAGACCTTCAGGTTTTAATTGAATTTTGCCTATTTTGGTAAAAGTAATAACGTATAGAAAAGAAAGTATTAAATTCCAATCAAATTTCTTAAGTAATAAATTTGCGTTATTTTATAAGTTTTTAATTATTTATTCATAGGTCACTCTTCGGTAAAGGCCATTTACAGAGTGGGAAATACTTTGAAAATACTATAAATATCTATAGAAAAACTAAAACTGCTTCTCTAACATTTTAAAGCCTTTCTTGCAGTGGCGGTTCTAGAAATTAAGGGCGGGGGGGGCATATGTATTTAAAGTAATACTGTATTTATCATAAAAAAAAATAATAGAATATATATGTTATTATTTACAGTAGTAATATTTTTAAAGTCGTCCAGAACGACAGAAAAATCTAAGCAATGAGAGGATATTTCTTATATCTGCGTAAATCAAATTTTAATTTTTTTTGAATTTTTTTGTAAATTCTAGGTCCATTTATATTCTAAAAAACTCACTTTTTTCTTTAAAAATGGCCCAAGCATTTTTTTTTCGGTAATTTTGACATTGCCAATCGTTTCTTATACAAAATTCATTCTGCGTAAACCAAATTTTAATTTTTTTGATTTTTTTTTGTAAATTCTAGGTCCATTTATATCCTGTAAAACTCACTTTTTCCCTCAAAAATGGCCCAAACATTTTTTTTTCCGTAATTTTGACATTGCCAATAGTGTCTTATACAAAATTAATTCTGCGTAAACCAAATTTTAATTTTTTAGAATTTTTTTTGTAGATTCTAGGTCCATTTATATCCTAAAAAACTCACTTTTTCCTTTAAAAATGGCCCAAACATTTTTTTTTCGGTAATTTTGACGTTGCCAAATTTTAATTTTTTTGATTTTTTTTTGTAGATTTTTAGGTCCATTTATATTCTATAAACGTCCTTTTCCCCCCAAAAATGGCCAAAACATTTGTATCGGTAATTTTGGCATTGTCAATCGTTTCTTATACAAAATTCATTCTACGTAAACCAAATTTTAATTTTTTTGATTTTTTTTTTGTAAATTGTAGGTCTATTTATATCCTGTAAAACTCACTTTTTCCCTCAAAAATGGCCCAAACATTTTTTTTCGGTAATTTTGACATTGCCAATCGTTTCTTAGACAAAATTTATTCTGCGTAAACCAAATTTTCTTATTGTATGACGGCGTTAAGTGGAGTAGCTAAGCTAGACTTCGCCTCTTTAAATTGTTTACTGTATTGTATATCACAATACTAAATAAAGGCATTTTATTATTATTATCTTTAAGTTCTCTAAATAATAAACTAAAAGTATTCAGCAATTACATCACTAGTTATAAAATCAAAAACGACATTTTGTAAAGGGCGGGGGGGGGGGGGGGGGGGGGCATACTGCCCCCTTTTTGTAAATAGTCCAACCATAAGTACTATGGAACGAGGCCATTTCATATCTGGTATTAAAAAATGCCTTGTTGCGTTTTTGACGGATATACAGGGTGATATTTGAAAATATGTGAATTATTCTACGTTAAGTATATCTAAAAGAAAAAATCTCAGACAAATAAAACTTGGCACACTGAGTATGCTCCCTGAGCTCAATAAAATAGGTTTTTAAAAAATTTCAATTTCAGGTCCGGACTTAGCTTTTTTTACAATTTTATTGGTTTTTTAAAAACAACACCCTGTAAGCCAGACCAGACAATTTTTAGTTTCCCACTTTAAAGCTTAAGGATGATACTAAGCAATAGTTAAATAAAATTGAACGCGGAACTTTTTGTCTTCTGCAGAAAAAAATAAAACTTTGAAAAATGGTATAATTTTAATCGATTCACATTCTTCTTATGACTGATGCGGCACTACATCGATAGCACATCATCATTCTTCAACAAAAATCATAAGGAAAGTTCATTTTGCTCGATATAAAGTATTATTTAATCAACGGTTGAAATTCCAGGGCCGTATTTATTGTTTTAAAGCTTTTATTGATCCTGTAAAAACAACACCCTGTAAAGAGTTGAACAAATTTTCATTCTGTCACGTCAAAGAGGATGGTACTAAAACGAAATAAAAAAATGCTAAAGAATTTGCCTTTTTTATTTATCCATGTATTTTTGTGATATTTTTGTTTTTTTGTTTCAAAAATACATTTTTTAAAACTTGTTATACTTATCAATCACTCAACAATCAACTATCCTACTTTATTTCCTTTTCGCAATGTTTTTTAAATCACTCGTAGTAAGTATTGTTCAAAAGGTTCTTCGTTTCAATTTAATGCAATACTTTGATTTGAAAAAATATGTCCCCCCTGACATTTTTTTGTAACGGCGCCCTGTATATAGATTGTGGTTTCTGAAAATTTGGCTTATAGCAGGGTGAACTAATTATTTAAAAAAGTGGTGGTACAGGGGACTTTTGAAATTATTACTGCTTTTATAGTTAAAAAATTATTAAGTTGTGTAATGCTTAAATTAATATCTTTTCTAAGATATATTGAAAAAATTAACTTAGATTAAATTAGATTGGAAATATGTAAAAAATTAATTGAAATAAATTATTTTGATTAAACTAACTGTCAAACATGGTCGTTGTTCTTCAAGAAAAAACTTGCACGACTATTTTTAGCATAATTATTATACGTACTTTTTAAATTCTCCCTTACGGACGCCTATGGCAATATTTGGGTTCCCTATATGGATATGGGTTGCTCGACTGATTCGGCAAAACGTTTTGTTTTTCGATGACCCATGATGGTGATTCACAATTCAAAATCAAATAATAATTACTGGCCGACGAATAACTAGTTTGCCATGTTTCGTAATAAAACAGTGGCGTACAACAAAAATAATGTTATTCAAAATATAAAAAATATACGATTTGGTGTACAGTACTGACACATTTTAATAATGTAAATATTTTTATAGTAAAATCGCAATCGACACGGAGTAATAAATCAAAATAATTCAAAGTTTTACAGCACAGGAGGCTCAAACAAAATTTTAAATAGCCGGTAGTTAAAAGGTGTGTTAAAATTAAGAATTTTGCCTCTGCCGCTCGGTTTTGTTGGACATAACAATAGACTATCCTTATTTTAATCCCTTTTAAGACTCTGATGAGCGCACGGTTGGGTAAATTAGGGAGTATTTGTTTGAATTATTATTTTTTTGTTACTATTTTAAACTTAAATAATTGTAATTTAACCGCCGGGGTGCTTGTTTTAGGTGAGTCCCCTCGCCACTCACCCCTGAAAAAAAAATATTTTTTTGGTTGGCTAAGGCTAATTTTTTGTTTTTGTGTCGCCACCAGACCCTACTCCTTTTTCACATATATACTTGTAACATTTTGATATAAAATAGATATGATTATCTACTCTAGAAGATCAGGAAACGTGAAAGTCTCTGAATCACTATATTCACTTGATGAGTCATTATTTACTGATATTATTAAAGGTGGCACTGTAGTATCGACAGCCAAGATTTTGTCCAGATTCCACATGTTTTCTTCTTCTTTTAACACATGCTCGATTACCTTTTGCCAATTTTCCTTCGTAACAAGTGATATGGAGGTTCCTAACAATGCTTCTACATCTTTTAACTTAAATGTTGTATTATGTCGACCTACATATCCTTTAACTTGTGCCCATATCAGTTCAATAGGATTTAGTTTGCAGTGATAGGGAGGAAGACGCACAACATCAATACCATGTGTTTTTGCAAGTTCATCCACTACATAACGTACACATTTATAGATTTTGAACCATCAGATTACTTTCTATAATCTAAGCTAAGCTGCTAAGATTTCCAAGAAGTCAATGATGAATAACGATTTAAACAATTTAATGTAGGTATACCTAATAGTTAAATTTATAGGTCTTGAAAAATATTTGTTATATACCTTGTTGTTAATTGACTCAAACAGATAACTCTACCATTTACATAACAATTGCAAATAACTCAAAAAACATTTTGTAAAGTACCTACATACCGAAATAATAGTCAATAATACATATTCAAAAAAAATATATTTTTAAATGATGATTTTATGTACCCCGTAAATAATATATAGGCATCTGAACTTTCCTGTTCTGACAAATATATTAATCCGGCTCGATTGCGATTTTACTATAGAATAATTTTTTTAAGAAATTTTTGACAAAACTTTTAACTACAATTTGTTTTATCAAATTTAAAAAAGTGGCAAAAAAATTCGACAAAAGTTTCATAGTATTTTGGCGCAAATTATTTAACAAAAATTGTCGAAAAACACTTCACGTCAATTATTTATTTACCAAATCTTTATAGTGATTTTTTTTAACAAAATCTTTCCACAAAATTTTTTGGATAAAATTATTTTTATAATCGAAGAAAGAGAGAAGAATATCAATTGCACTCAAATGTTACAATTTAATTTAAAGATTAAAAATAGACAAGTTTTTACCATTTTTTTAGACCAACATTTTTTTAAACAAAATTTGTTTTCCACAAAGAACAAAACATTTTTTTTTAAATAAAATCTGTTGACAATTTTTTTTATTAAAATTTTTCGTCCAAACAAAATCTCATATAATCAAAATCAAAACGCTACAACTGAAACAATTTTATTTTGAGTTGGTTTGACGTTTTTCTCGAAAGCCGGTGCCACTCTTGTTTTTTTAGTAAATTAAAAAAATTTTATACTTGGAGATAAGAAATCAGAAATTTCTCCTAACGTCAAAATTATCGTACTACCACAATAGTCAAATGTGTGCTCTGTGTTATTTGACTACTATAGTATTTATATTTGGCAACGCCGCGTAAAAGCAAAAGAGACAGAAATATGCTTTCAGTAACTGTTTGTGCTGTCAAATGCAAATAACTTAAGTACTTCGAATTTTTTGACCAATAGAAACCCCTGCTTTCTATTATAAAACTGACTTTGCACCAATAGAAATTTGTACGTTGTAATCAAGTAGGTTGTTGAGAGATATTAGATATTATTAACAGCTCTGTGAAAGCTAATGTCAAAATTATTCTTGTTGTATCAAATGTATCAAATAAATTAATAGTTTTCAGTTAAATTACTTATTTATATTTTGTCATAGAAAAAATAACGTATGCAACTTTCATGTAATGGCTATTAATACACTCGTTTAAGATTTACGTAACTTACCTTAAGCTCGTGTATTAATACCTATCATTACATGATGGCTGCATAATATACTATTATTCAAAACTTTAAATAACATAACGAGCAAATTTTAATTTACTAGAGCTTCATATGAAAAAAAATACTTTTTCTTCAACTGAGGAAGGAACTGTCGGTTCGGAAAACTATTTATCTGGTATGTTCTTGTTCAGCTCAGGGAAATCATGTTTTGGTAATTCACATTAGAACTCTGGTGGGGGCATCAGCCATGTAAAAACGCGACAAGAGATGTGACACTAGAGATGGGCGAAAAATGACGATATCATAGATAAACGTTACAATTTCGCGCGCGTCATAACCTCTTTGACGGCGTTGCCAGATATAATAGTACATTTTTCCTAATTATTTGATAATTACACGAAATCTGAATGGTACTGTTTTTTAAATAAAATAAAATAAAATCTGTGATTTCTCCTAAAGCACGGGTCAGACTAGGCTGGTTATCAGCTGGATCACGTGACGCGCTACCTGCTACCAACTTAGCCAGCTGCTGACAAATATTCGCCGGCTGACGGTGTCAGCTGCGGATTCTGTGATCACACCAAGCTGAGAGTAGCGGCTTCTTTAATTCGCGGCTGGTAACCACCAGCCTAGTCTGACCCGTGCTTAAGAATCAACGGTAAAGGTAAAAAGTTTTTTATATTAATATATTTTTTCTGGTTCTCTGCAGCTCTTTAAAAATTTGATTGGTTCGTTATCTGATTATAACGAACCAATATGCCAAGTTTCATTAAATTCTGAACAGTAATTCTAAAACCTTTTTAGTTTTGACGCTGCAGTGCATTTTTTTTGTAAACAGTCATCGTACGACCTACTCCCGCAGATCGACTTCTTTATACCCGCCGCTGGCAAAAAAAACTATCAAGCATTGATGCAAAAGCGGGACGAGATCCGTCAAGGTCGATTTTCACGATTGACTTTTTACGTTCGAGATATCGATCTTCGGTGGAATGTCATGCGGGGAGCAGTGTCATTATTATGCCCCTCTACACGAAATCGATCACACAGGATATCGCATCGACTGCTTTATTGCATCAAGATAAAAAAACCGTTCGTTCAGCTCACTAACATCGACAATCTCGAATTGGATCTAAAGTGGATAAAGTCTACACGAAAATCTACTTCGGTGGTTTTGTACATTTGTACGTACACAGTTTTGGTAAAGGTTCGGTGACTAGGTATTTAAAATGGTAAAACGAAGCTAAACGAAATAGTGCAGGTTCTATCCGGACGCAAAGAAGTGTTCTTTAGTTTATAGCTCGGAACCAGAGTGGAAGTAGTATAAACCAAGCACATGCGCAATCGCTAAGTGGTAATCGAAGAATGGGTCGGTTACGCGACCAAATTCATTTCGCGGTGCGTGAACTTATCTTTGCGATCCTATTCGCTATTAGCCACAGACTGAGGACGCCACATTTTCTTATTACAGCGCTTTATTTGAATATCCAACCAATAGTCGGGTCCACGTATACTCAGACTTTTAGATTTCAGTGATGTTGTTTTCGAAGACACAAAGGATGCCACTTACATTTAAAGGGTCATGTTTTGGTAGTATCAAAGAAGCCTAAAGCTGATAAATAGACTGGTTCGACATTTTTCGTAATTTGTTTATTTCAACTAAAATCGAAAGATTTTATAATTAAAAAATGATGACAAAAATTTCGAATGCAAATTTTAAGATTTACGTCCGCTATAAGCATTATAAAACCAAGGGTCAGCGAGGCTAGAAAACGTACCTGTCTGGGCCGCGTGACGTCAGTAGCCCGTTCCAGACACCCATGATTTCGTTAACTAAAGAACCCGAAACGGTTTTATCATATAATTTTGATGCTGTGATGCGTCCACATCGAAGTTCATCCGGGCTACTGACGTCACGCGGCCTAGTCTCGCGCACAGGTACGTTTTCTAGCCTCGCGCTGATCCTTGGTTTTATAATGCTTATAACGGACGTAAATCTTAAAATTTGCGCTCGTAATTTTTGTCATCATTTTTTAATCATAAAATGTCTCGATTTCAGTTAAAATAAAAAATTGTCGAATCAGCCCATTGGGGATACTATATCTCCTGTTTCTAATATACACATACTTTAATAATTTTTGATAAAAAATTTATTGGCGTTAACGATATTAAAAAAAAATGATGGGAAAATATGTAAAACAGAAAAAAATGGTTGGAAAATTACATATCTCGCGAAGCTCCAGCCCAAATTTATTGACAAATTTTTTACAAGCTTCTCTTTATGTATAAAATCAAAAAAAATTGACTTAGCTCTTACATCCATTTTCGGAATATTTTCGTCTAATTTCACTTCGCTATTAATGCTCATTTGATATTCCCATAGGAGCCTGAATATGAGGTAGGAGTATGTACAGTTCCTCATAAATCACTCTGTATACCGACAAAATACTTATTTTCGTTTCTTTACTTATACAAAGTTTAAATTCACATCAGACACTTAGAATAGCAAATCATACAATAGTTATTAATTTATAATTAAGATGATTTTAACCATATTATAATTTAAATTCTTGTTCAATTTCTTAATTTTGTTTTTTTAAATTATTTACTTTAACTATTAATTAAAAAAAACATAGTATGTTCGTGCTTGGGGGAGGGGGGGTGTGATGACCCCGTGACCCCCCTCCTGGATCCGCGCCTGTTTGCACTCGAGATTAGAAGCCCAAAATGTTTGCACGAACGCTCAAATTTATATTTATAGGTGAACATTTTAAAAGAATTTATTAAAGTTTGTAATTATTTATTAATAAATATTAAGAGCAAATTATTTTTTATTATATTAAAGAAGAAACCAGAAAATGTTATCCATCTTATGAATGGTCAAATTACAATCTCACAATTTTTACCAAAAATATTCCTAAAATAATCTTGCTCCATAATTTCAAATTTTTTTGGTGACAGCAAATTACCACCATTTCAAAAATTCCAAATTCCTCATCAGTCATTTTTAGTTTAAATTTTATGAAATTCCAAATTATAAACCCTGTATAAAAAGTGACATTAACAAAAATAATTTACTGGTTTGTTTGATAAGTAAATATACTAAATATCATTTCAGCTTATGTAACATTTGGAGTAGTTAATGAATAATAAATTGTTTGATAAGTAAAATATACTAAATATCATTACAGTTTATGTAACATTTGGAGTAGTTAATGAATAATAAATTACATTTTTCAAATCATAGTAAAAGAGTAATAAATCATTTATTAGAACTAGAATATAAGAAATAATTTTAAGTAAATGATGCCATTAAACCGTTCGTAAAGAAAGCACTAACAGTAAAAATATTTTTAAAAATTGTAAAATGAAAAAACCGATAATAGTTTTTTTACTTCTATATCTATATTTAAAACCAACATTTACAAAAATTGTAGTGTCTAAAATGGAAGATTTGGTGAACTTATGTGTAGAAGAAATAATTAAAAAGTTAAAAAACAATATTAATGTCATCATTTCGAAGAAAAGTTATGATGTATCACAAAGTTTCGACAAGTTAACAAAATTGACTATTTCGGCAAACGAACTGCATCTACTAAAACAACTTAACAGTACTCCAAATACATTTACAATATTTTATGATTCACTGGGAGAATTAAATTCTACGTTTTCTAAAATAGAAGAGGCAAATGAGGATTGGAGACCTCATTTATCTCATTTTATTGTAATTGCTAATGAATTTCAGCACATAAATGAAATTTGTAATATATTGTGGGAATACCGTTTTGCAAAAAATGTAATTTTATTAGAAAAAAAATCTAAAATTGAATTGTTTACTATAGATTACAAACAGAGCAAATGCGGTAAAGAAATTAAACCTAAAAAAATTAACGATTATAACGGCAAAATATTCATTAAAAAATTAAACATTCTTACTCCAAGTTTTAAATATTTTTTTAAAAATTGTTCGTTAAATGTTGTAACAGTAAATGCTCCACCTATGTACATTGGGGAAAACTGTAGCGAACCGGGTATTTTGATGGAATTCCTAAGTATATTTGAATATGTCACTTCAATTAAAGTAAATTATTTATACAAGGCAGAATATTTGAAAGATATCCAAAATCCTAAATTACCTATAGTAACAAAGGATATGAAAAGTGGAACAGTCGATATAATTTTTCAAACACAAACAACGTCTTCTGGTTTGAAACTACCTTTTATACCTATTACAAGAGAAATAATATTTATAACGGTACCAAGACCTATGAAAATACCAAATTGGACGTACACTTTGAGAATATACAGCTTGGAAGTTATTGGTGTGTTGATAGTAGTCATTGCAGTAATATCCGGTTATTTAACTTTTTGTATAAAGCTTCAAGTGGATAATAACAATATTTTTAAATTGTTTGTTAAAAACCTGTTATTAGAACTAGGAATCATTGTATCAATGCCTATGACGAGACTACCTAACCAATGGAGAATTCGAATTGTTTTAGGTAAATTTCATTTACTAATTTTTTGTTATTTCTAGTCGCAATTTTTAACCGATTTTTCAACTCTCTTCGTCAAAAATTCTTCAAACCTTTGTGATTAAAGGATATGAAGTCCAAATCAGATCCTATGACTCAATTTTTTGTTATAAGCATCAGAAACCTTGGAAAAATCGGTAAAAACACTAATTCCTTATTTTCAATTTTTCAACTTTAACAACTTTGGGCATCTAAACCTATGAAATTTGGGGCTCAGAAGTCAGAAGTCCATTCTGAAATCAAAATCCGACGGTTAGCCACAGATTTTGAAAATATCACAAAATAAGTATACAGGGTCCGACAAACTTCTTGTGGTATAAAACTTACAGATTTATTTGAAAAGTATCTACTAATGGTGGTCAAAAGCAAACATTTCAAAATTATTTTCATGTATACAGGGTGGTCCATTAGTAAACTAGGCAAATGTTTTTTTAAATGAAATGCCATACTTATTTTTACATTTTTATAGCGTCATAGTTAGTACTATACACCCCCAAAATTGTTTTGTAAAACTCCCAGTCATCTTGGAGAAAACAACCTTTTTCCCAAAAATATTTGAATTTGGAAATCTCTTTTTTAAAAATCGCAACTTTTTCAGATTTAACGCTAAAGCTTTAAATTACCAATGAACAAAGACAAACGACTGAAGATTTTCTAGGCTCAATTTGAAATTTTCTTTTGTACAGGGAGGTCCAAAATAACATTCCAAAAACTTCAAGGAAGTTTTTTTTCAAATTTTATGCTGGTAAACTAGCTGTGCAGGTTGTTTTGGGCGGTTCCAATTTTTATTAAGTATTTGGAGACCCAAACTTTTTAGACGACACCCTATAGATGCGTCTGTTCCAGATTATTGTAGCTTAAGCTGGCAATGAAGATGTGGACTGTACTTTTGCGGGTTGTTAGTTATTTGTAGAATGTACGAAGATTTGTAATAAAAGAATGCACTGGTTAATTGGTAATTTTCCATTAACAATAACTTTTGATAACACTTTTAACAATGGTGTATGATATGGTTAACAATAATTTAGAGCTGTAGTGCAATTGCTCAAGAAACGTTTTGATTAAGAAAAAAGTATGCATTTTCGTATTATGCAAGTTTTTGTATGGTAGACACGAAGTGTCGTGTAAATACTGGAGCCGCCGAAGTGACTTCCAGGAGAGCTTAAGTTCTACTGGATTTAAATACGAGTGAACGGTCCATCGACCTGTTCACTCGGAGCGAAAAGTTTCTACTGATTTTATAACTCTGATCTATTCGAATGCAAGCCGTTGGACAAGTCCCCGATCTTTCAGCCAATCACGGGCTCTATTCACGGTCCCATAGATGTGAGTTTTTTATGTCGACCTGGCTCCAGCCGTTGTGCCGAAAGGGGTGCGGTGTGTTAAAGGAGTGTGCCGCCAAAGCGCGGGCGACGTAGTGTAATCCTTGATTGTCGGCAAATTGTTTACCCGTTGATTTGTTTCTGCGCGGTAGCTTTGTTTTCACGACATGTGTTATAACCGTTTTTTGACGTCATCTGTTGCTATGCTCAATTCTGGATACTTGTTGATTTTGTTACCAGGTAGACACATAAGCGTGCTTTGGATTCTTTTATTTTTATTTTATTTGAATATTATTTTTATTTCCCTTTATTGCCATGGGCGTACATAAATGTTCGATTTCGAACACAGGTAGTCAAGCTTACTAAGAAAATCATCCCCAACATACATGTGGTTAGAATTTGGGATGAAATTAAATCATCCCCAACATACATCCGTGGTTAGAATGTAGGATGAAATTCAAATATTTTTGGGGTAAAGGTTGTTTTCGCCGAAAAGGATGGGAGTTTTACGAAAAAAATTTGGGGGTGTATAGTACTAACTAGGGCGGTTATAAAAATGTAAACAAAAATATAGCATTCCATTTGAAAAAAGTTATTTGCCTAGTTTACTAATGGACCACCCTGTATACATGAAGATAATTTTACAATGTTTGCTTTTAACCACCAATAATAGATACCTTTCAAATAAACCTGTAAGTTTTATACAATAAGAAAATAATAGAAATACGACAGAGGTTTTCCTACTTGTTTTATGATATTTTCAAAAACTATGACAACCATTGTATTTTGATTTCAAACTGGACTTGTGAGCCCCCAATTTCATAGTTTTAAGCGGCCAAATCTGATAAAGTTGAAAAATTGAAAATTAGGAATTTGTATTTTTACCCATTTTCCGAGGTTTCTAATGCTTATAGCAAAAATTGAGTCACAGGATCTTATCACAGAACACATAGAACTATTATTCGTAACCACATGTATAGATAGGACAACTTTGATCATGCGCAGATCATCAACAACATTGCCAGTTGTTCATGTACTTGTACGAAAATCTAAGATAATGGCAATTTGATTTACATATATTACATTATAATCCCATAAAAGAGCCTGAACTCATCATTTTACGATTATTTAGGATCATTAAATTCTTTTTTCATACGTATTCAGAAGAAAATATACATGTTTGAGCATACAACAACTGCTGGCATCGTAATAAAGAATTAGGATTTCCCACAACTGATTTGGCAACGCTGTTATTTAACATCAACACCTTTGACTTAGTCTGACGAAATTTTTGATCAGAGCCGGTCTTAGGTGTGTTGTTGTTGAATTGTGTTCTTGCTTCAGTGTTTTATTAATTCCGCATTATCGTATTAGGTATATACTTTTTGTGTTGTTTTCATTCTGTTATCGTGTAGTATTTAAGAGACCTCACTAGTTTTTAGTATAGTTAGAGTTATTTGACTCAGTGTTTTCAAGATGTCTAAGTGCATGGTGCTTTCCTGTAAAAACAAAGGACAAATTCCAGGAATATCTTGACAAAAAATGTTGTTGCATACATTGCAGGTTTTGTTGTGAAGAACATAAAAAAATAATAAAGTGTAATGCGTGCCTTTCTGAAATGGAAGAAGAGAGAAAAAGAAGTGTAGATCTTGATTACTTCAAATTATTGCATAGAAAACACAGAGCTGCCTCTTTTTCTGGATTAATCAAGCCTTCTGCAGATGTTGTGAAGTGTTGTATGTTCACAGAGAGAAAAATTAAGCAAATAATGGGTCTGACGAACAACTTAATGCCAAAAGAAAAAAAATTTATGGATGTTTTTGTGACAAATATATCAGGAACTCTATTCGAAGATAGGAAATTGTTTTCTTCATTAGAGAACCATGTTTTTGACATTTCAATGTACGAAATGAACCATAAAATGAAATTAATCAAATTTATTGTAAAAATTTATAGTAAAATACGTTACTATAGTTTTGCTAGGATGCAAACAGAAAATGTAAGGGAAGAACTGAAAAATAATATTTTAAACAATAAATTATGTTAAATGATTTTTTTGTTTTATTTATTTATAGTGTGTAACAAAAAGTATGCAACAAATGGAAAACTTGGTGACATACCTTTGACAAGAAAGGATTTACCAGTTTATAGTTATTCACCGAAATTTCCTTTTAATTCGTCCCTGACTACAATTTCAGTTGTACTTACTTCACTATTCCATCTTTAGAAAGTACTCACGGTGAAAATCTATATTTCCATGGCCATGAATTCCACTTAAAACACCCCTGTCATGGCAGCGGTTTCACTGCGCATGCTCATAGTTGTCTCTTGTGCTATACTAGGGATCGTTTCAGCAAAACGGTATTGGCCTTCTAGTTCTATGAGTTCTGTGGATCTTATACGGACTTCATATTTCTTAACCAGAAAGGTTTGAAGACTTTTTCACGAAATTTTCAGCCAATTTGAGCGGGAAGTTTTTTACATTTAAATTGTGCGGGGTCCTTTATATTTTTACATGCAAATTGCTACTTTATTGACTAACCCTATATGCATATATAATAATAATAATAATAATAATAATAATAATAATAATAATAATAATAATAATAATAATAATAATAATAATAATAATAATAATAATAATAATAATAATAATAATAATAATAATAATAATAATAATAATAATAATAATAATAATAATAATAATAATAATAATAATAATAATAATATACGCCCTGCAGATCGTTTCCTGCGTTGTGTAAGTATTTCCTACAGAAAATGAATATGTATGAATGTGCCTCTGCACAATTCGAACTGAACCAACGGATAATAATTATTGTATTTGTCATGAAAAACTTTACATCATCTTACCACGTATATAAATAAACATTAGAAAGTGTCTTCTCTTCTTTAATAATATATTTTTCTCAAAATCCATAAATCACCCTCTATATTCTTAAAGGAGATGAAAATAGTAACCAACTCTTATTATGTTTATTCCACTTGTCTTTTAGAGTCAAAACGGTGTATCATCTGGCAGTAATTCCTATCAGCTCTATTTCTGGGAATAATTCTGGTTCTATATGCTCCATTTTTTGTTACTTCTTTCAAATGAAATGAATAATTTTTAGATTTAATCGAATTAATTTCACTGTAATTTTGATTGCCAATTTCTTTTTTTCTGGAACATTTTTATATTGACTGTAACTTAGATTCCAAATTTGAATCTTTACAAAATAAGTCGTTTTGTAACAAAACATTAATTTGGGAAGGAAGCAGAATCATATTTGGGATGTAATGTAATGTGCTTGTAATGACTAGTAATTTCAAACTGGGAAATATACGTTGATAGCAAAAAGGAGCAAGTAAACTTGTATTTCCAGGTGGGAAAAGATATTAAGATTCATTAAAAAATACATAAATTTCCATAAATAAACTTTTTACATTTTAGGTTCCCTTCTACTATCCTCTGTGATCAGTGGAACTTACGTTCAAGCAAAGCTGTCAAGTTTTTTAACCAAAAATCCATACGAAAAACGTATTAAGACTTTTGAAGAACTTGCAAAGTCAAACGTACGATTTAAGGTGACCAAATTAGAGGAAAATTTTTTGTTTCTGGTTGGACTCCAAGATGTATTTTTAGATAAGGTAGAACACGATAGTTTAAACGAAACTAATATCTATGAACGTACTGCCGACGCATACAATAATCGAGTAGCAACAATTACAAGTCTTGCAATTCTTATGAGTCTTCCTGGGCCACTTGAGGATATGAAATATAATCTACCAGTACAAGCAGAATTACAAGGATATTCACTACCAATCAATTTTGTCCTTTACGAATATGTTGATTATACTATGCATATAATGGTAGAAAGCGGATTTTATGATTATATTTTCTCCAAATACAAATATTCGTTATCTTTAAAATACAAAGCAAAAATGGTTGAACAAGATGAAAGAGAAATAATTACTAATTTCAGTTTTGTATTTTTCATACTTATAGCGGGACACATCCTTTCTATAATAATTTTTGTTCTTGAAGTTCTTTCTACACGTTGGAAACATTTTCTTCGACGAGCTACCATCTATGGTAAGAAGAGAGTATTGACATTAAATTTTGACTGAATCTAGTCAAGATGTCACTCTCTTCTTTTTTATCCCTTTCAGAGATTAATACAAAGTGAGTAAACCAGTAAGGAATTTTAATTTATTAGATTCGACATCCTAAGACCGGTTTCTGCCTTTCGGCTTCATCAGTTAGGCTTTTCGAATCCAATAAATAAAAATTCCAAACTCGTACAAGTCAATAGCTATATCCGCTATAAGATAACATTTTTAGATGAGCTACCATCTATGGTAAGAAGAGAGTATTGACATTAAATTTTGACTGAATCTAGTCAAGATGTCACTCTCTTCTTTTTTATCCCTTTCAGAGATTAATACAAAGTGAGTAAACCAGTAAGGAATTTTAATTTATTAGATTCGACATCCTAAGACCGGTTTCTGCCTTTCGGCTTCATCAGTTAGGCTTTTCGAATCCAATAAATAAAAATTCCAAACTCGTACAAGTCAATAGCTATATCCGCTATAAGATAACATTTTTAGATGAGCTACCATCTATGGTAAGAAGAGAGTATTGACATTAAATTTTGACTGAATCTAGTCAAGATGTCACTCTCTTCTTTTTTATCCCTTTCAGAGATTAATACAAAGTGAGTAAACCAGTAAGGAATTTTAATTTATTAGATTCGACATCCTAAGACCGGTTTCTGCCTTTCGGCTTCATCAGTTAGGCTTTTCGAATCCAATAAATAAAAATTCCAAACTCGTACAAGTCAATAGCTATATCCGCTATAAGATAACATTTTTAGATGAGCTACCATCTATGGTAAGAAGAGAGTATTGACATTAAATTTTGACTGAATCTAGTCAAGATGTCACTCTCTTCTTTTTTATCCCTTTCAGAGATTAATACAAAGTGAGTAAACCAGTAAGGAATTTTAATTTATTAGATTCGACATCCTAAGACCGGTTTCTGCCTTTCGGCTTCATCAGTTAGGCTTTTCGAATCCAATAAATAAAAATTCCAAACTCGTACAAGTCAATAGCTATATCCGCTATAAGATAACATTTTTAGATGAGCTACCATCTATGGTAAGAAGAGAGTATTGACATTAAATTTTGACTGAATCTAGTCAAGATGTCACTCTCTTCTTTTTTATCCCTTTCAGAGATTAATACAAAGTGAGTAAACCAGTAAGTAATTTTAATTTATTAGATTCGACATCCTAAGACCGGTTTCTGCCTTTCGGCTTCATCAGTTAGGCTTTTGAAGCCGAAAGGCAGAAACCGGTCTTAGGATGTCGAATCTAATAAATTAAAATTCCTTACTGGTTTACTCACTTTGTATTAATCTCTGAAAGGGATAAAAAAGAAGAGAGTGACATCTTGACTAGATTCAGTCAAAATTTAATGTCAATACTCTCTTCTTACCATAGATGGTAGCTCATCTAAAAATGTTATCTTATAGCGGATATAGCTATTGACTTGTACGAGTTTGGAATTTTTATTTATTGGATTCGAAAAGCCTAACTGATGAAGCCGAAAGGCAGAAACCGGTCTTAGGATGTCGAATCTAATAAATTAAAATTCCTTACTGGTTTACTCACTTTGTATTAATCTCTGAAAGGGATAAAAAAGAAGAGAGTGACATCTTGACTAGATTCAGTCAAAATTTAATGTCAATACTCTCTTCTTACCATAGATGGTAGCTCATCTAAAAATGTTATCTTATAGCGGATATAGCTATTGACTTGTACGAGTTTGGAATTTTTATTTATTGGATTCGAAAAGCCTAACTGATGAAGCCGAAAGGCAGAAACCGGTCTTAGGATGTCGAATCTAATAAATTAAAATTCCTTACTGGTTTACTCATTTTCTTCGACGTTTTGGCTTTTACCATAAGAAAAAGGCTTGCAGTGAAATTATTAAGGCTTCAAAGTTGTATTCAATAGTAATGAAAAGTTTTAGTGCAACTAAAGAATTCAAATTCCCCTATGTACATTCCGATCACAGAATTACATCTTAGGTGCACCTTAACATATTCGAAATACATATTTGCACTCAAGATTAAAAGCACAAAATGTTAGCACAAAAAGTTTGCATAAACGCACATAGTTATACTTATAGGTAAACATTTTAAAAGAATTTTTTAAACTTTGTAATTATTTATTAATAAATTTTAAGGACAAATTATTTTTTATTATTTTATAAGAAACCTGAAAATGGTATCCTTTTTTCAGAGGCCAAAACCTTAACAGCTGACATTTGGTCGCTTTGGCCAGTTGGTATCCACTCAGCTGACTGCCTATTTGACCCTGGAGTGTAGTGCTAGATTTATGTTTCATCCATTGAATAATCAAAGGAAGTAGTTGGACAGAGAATATTGATTCTCGACAGTGCTCGGGTCTACAGTGGTATGTTGCTGAGAATTTGTAAACTTTAGTGTTAAACTATTGGATCGTGATCTGTTGGATCATACATAAGAATGAATGATTGTATTTTACTGAATGTGGAAGTTCCGTTTTTTACATAAAACCCACTCCGTCGCCTAGTTGTTTACATAATCAAACGTATTTAATATTGTTTTATATTCTTCTACATAATCGGCACTTCCGAGTAATAGATTAATATTAGTATCACCAGTAATAATGTGGGTTTTGAATTTGCAATTCTCTAAATATCCGTGAAGAGCAAAATTAATGGTATTAGTTTGTAATCATAGTTATAGTGACTTTTAACATATATAATAACCCCATCGTTTTGGTTGAAATTTCCATTGTTGGTGGTGTTAATTTCAGTGTAGGTTTGTCTATGAAATCTGTAGGAAATGAATCATTTCCTACAGGTTTGGTCGTATGTTTCTTAATTCTTTATATTCGCAGAACAAGATCTATTTACTATAGGAAGATTATTTAATGCAGGAATAACAGCTTTTCTTAATATCCTTAAGATGCTCGTCGAAAAATAATACAAGAAATGTTTTCATATTTTATGGCACAGAATACATTAAATTGCCATGAATCTTTCACCTAATCATTTTTCTTAAACCAAAACAGACTGTAAAACGGACAGAAATATAGAAAGATTTTGAGCAGAATAATGGGTCCTGTCAAAGAAAATGATGAGTAGAGATTCAGGCACAATAATGAATCACTAGTGAAGTGTTTCTATAATAAATTATTATTATACCTTTATTTATATCAATTTTTTGACAACAACTTTAGAATTAGAGAGAGAGAGAAATTTACAAAAGCAAACTAATGACTGGGTCATTATTAAATGAATTCATTTTTTATTTGTCCAGTTAACATTTACACCGTCCATATCCTAGGTAATTTTATACGGTACATTTTCAATCAATAAATTTTTAATTCATAAAATTATAACAGTATATCCCTAATTGAGATAAGCAATTTCATCGCCGTTTTTTAATATTCTCCGTAGGTAAAACGCATTGAATTAATTAATAAATAAAAAGTTGCGAAGTTGAAACGAAAATTCTCTGCGGTTTATGGTATATAATGATCGAAACATGACATCATGCCATTATTTTAAGCAGACTAAAATTAAGTATTGCATAAGTGCTAATCAACTTAGTAGACCGTCAATTTTCAAGTTTACCAAATAAATGTGGTTTTTATAAGAGTTTCCATTTTTATATAAGAACTAATATTTAAATTATTATTTTTGCATGGTTTTCGTTCTACAGAGCCGATCAATAACCCTGTGAAGCACATGATTTGTCAACAGAAAAACCTCGAGTTGCACGGAAAAAAATATAAAAAAACGTAAAACAAGTTTATTTTACCTAAATACTGGGTGTCCCAGAAGCTTCTGATATAAAGTTTTTTTTCAGTATAAATGTTTATTTAGTAAAATCTTATATAGGGTGTTTTAAAAAAACGGTCTTTTTCAAATGCAAATAAAGTCTATTTTGTAACGACACGCCCTATATATTTTATTCTATCTGAAAGGTGAACTCTTTCCCTTTCCGAAAATGTATAATAGGTTGAAGTTTAGATGAAAAATAAGTGAGTTATTTGATTTTTAAGGATAGGCAGTTATGTAGACATCTACCATTAGATAATTTATTTGTTAATTTTTAGTAAAATTTGTTATACATATTTCAAGTTTGTTTTGTTATTTTATGTAATTATTTAGTAAAAATCAACATGAGATAGACATCTCTATCTAATAAACAATCATCATTAAAAACCAAATAACTCACTCACAATTTCATGCAAATTTCAACAAATTATACATTTTCGGAAAGAGTTCACCTTTCAGATAGAATAAAAATATATAGGGTGTGTCGTTAAAAAAATCGACGATATTTGCATTTGAAAAAGACAGTTTTTTCAAAACACCCTATATAAGATTTTACTACATAAACATTTATACTGAAAAAAACTTTATAAAAACAGAATTTCTTTAGTGAAAACCGCACCTACATGTCGTCTCTGAGTTCCGAGATATTTGCAGTTAAAATGGGTCAGAAACTTCTGGGACACCCGGTATTATTAACTTTCAAAAGTAAGCCTTAGGGCGCTTTCACACTAGGCAGTACGACAACGACACGACACGGAGTAGGGATGAATTTACATTAAAATCGACAAAGCCACTACATCGCTTTCAATGTAAATTCATCCCTACTCCATGTCGTGTCATTGTCGTGCTGCCAAGTGTGAAAGCGGCCATACACTGGCAACATATTTTGACGTAAATAAATCGCTGTTGTCATTGTGCACGATTTTGTTATTTGGTTATGTCAAGGCAACCTATGCTAATTAGATCAGATAAAATATTAACGTTTATAAGCCACATAATTTGAACTGTCTGATTTGGTTTGGAAATTGTCTCACCGTGCATCTTCAAATATCGAAAAGGTGGGACAGTTTTGTATCCACCTATCCCCTAAGGGTTAAGACGGATTGCTGATATACAGATTCGGAAAGAATATATTTGTGGGTTTACGGTTTAGCGTGAGCATAAAGGTAAGCTTGTTAAATGTTTCTCCACGCATAGCACGAAGAAGGGATATCATAACAATCACAGCTCGGGACAGAATGAGGTACTCTGAAGCTGGCCAAGCCATTTCAGCCCGGACCAAAATTACCTATTGGATAATTTACTAACAATTTATTAGAAATTTACTCCCCCTTTATTTTTTTTATTAACCTTTCCTGTCAAAAGTTATTCATTATTTTGCCACCTTCAGTCTGAACCTAGCCCAGACCTTGTTAAAACCTTATAGAACATTTACTAAATTTTAATTAGAATTTACTAACAATTTATTAGAAATTTATATAAGGTTCTATAAGGTTTTAACAAGGTCCGGGCTAGGTGAAGGTGGCAAAATAATGAATAACTTTTGACAGGAAAGGTTAACAAAAAAAAAAGGGGGAGTAAATTTCTAATAAATTGTTAGTAAATTCTAATTAAAATTTAGTAAATAATGTTCTATAAGGTTTTAACAAGGTCCGGCTAGGTTCAGACTGAAGGTGGCAAAATAATGAATAACTATTGACAGGAAAGGTTAATAAAATAATAAAAAAAAATAAAGAGGGAGTAAATTTCTAATAAATTGTTAGTAAATTATCCAATAGGTATTTTTGGTCCGGGCTGAAATGACTTGGCCAGCTTCAGAGTACCACAGAATGATTCGTTTGCTGCAGCGTTGCCACCTTTAGTAGATTTCTACGATTTTAGTAGATCATAGCTGGCGTACGGAAACAAGCGGCAGCGATCCAGTGTTGCCACCTTTTTTCCATAGGTTTCCTGAAAAATTCCTTCTTTTGCGTGTACAAGTAAAGACATTTTTATTGCCTAAGGTTGTGAAATAAATCACACTTGTTCCCAAGAACAAAGACATTAAAAATAATGTCCTACACTGCACCAGCGTCTGGACTTCAACAACTACTCCTTGGGCTATATGCCCCCCAGGTATTGAATTACGAAAGTCCAGACGTGGTTTGGCGCCCGACCAAGTCAGGGCTTTGAACCAAAAACTTCGATTTTATTATTAAAGGAGCTTGCCATTCTTAGACCGGTTTCGAATTCATTTTCAGACATCCTTTAGCGATAGGTGCCACACCATAGAAATTCGAGTTTTGACTCATTTGTTAAGGGGGGTGGGCATAACTTGGGCAAAATTATGCAATAGTCTTTTTTCCCAAATTCTCACCTGGGGGTGCCAACTTCACCCGGGTGTTTTCAACTTCGTCCTTTGTTTCAGTCTGTTAGAATACTTTCCTATGAACTTGGATTCTTACCTGTATGTCGAATTTTTGTATAAATACTCGTTCATAGAAAAGAGTGATGTAAATTTCTAAAAATAACTCGTACCTGTTTGTAAAACAATATTAAAACCGGTAATTTAAATTCAGTGTCAGCTATCAACCTAGCACATAATATTGATATTACAAAATTTTACCTATTGATTAAAATTGCAGTTATTGCCCAATTGTAGATAAAGTAACTACAAGATTCATTACCTGCATGAACTAGTTTCTGTCGCATGTCGCGTGGGAGTGGACTTATTGGTCAAACTAGCTCAATAAAGTAAATACAGGGTGTTTTTAAAAATGACACTTACAACGTCTGCCTGTAGATACCTCTCCTAAAATTGGACAAAATAATATAAGGATAATGAGGGGTCCAACCTGAATACTTTTCGAAATAACTCCAACCTGAATACTTTTCGAAATACAGTGCTTAAAGTTAAAAAAAATAAATGTTTTTATTCAAAAACTTTAAAAAGGATTAATATATTAATTAGAAATTTAGCAGGTCGTTTTTAAATGTAAGAGGACATATTTTAGTAAAAAAAATTAAAAATCGCTTCAAATGCCATGGGCGTAGAAAATGGTGGGAAAAGGGGGACATACTCTTCTAACTGTACACCACTGGATCTAGATATGAAACATGATTTTTTACTGAAATTGTCTTTTTACATTTAAAAACGACCCGCTAAATTTCAAATTAATAAATTAATCCGTTTTAAAGTTATCAAATAAAAACATTTCTTTTTTTCACCTTTAATTTCGAAAATAAATCAGGTTGGACCCCTCATTCCTTATATAATTTTGTTAGTGGAGTAGATCTGGTTTTGAAAACTAAGTCGCTCTATTCGAAAAAAAATTTTTGTGATTTTATAGAGTCAAGGTCCCTCTTTCACGTTATCATTATATGAAAGCTAACGGAGGTGTGGAGGGGGGGTAACATGTATTTGGATCGAAACGACTTCTATATATAAAATAAAGTGCTCGCGAAAATACATAATCTGAATTTTAACCCATCCAAATCGGTCTAGCGGTTCTCGAGATATTGCGATTTGAAAGTATATGGATTTTCGCCGCGGCGAGAACACACCTAGAGCCGTGTTCGCGTTTTTCGCATGGAAGGAAATGACTTCGATACTTGATTTTTTCCTCCGATAGATAGTCATGACCCAATCATTGTGGCCAAATTTAAACCCGCTAGTTTAATTTGGGGGGGAGAGGGAGGGCAAACACTGTTTAATTTTTGACTCGAGGTAACTTTTTTAATTCTTGACCAATCCGGGTCAGCAAAATGGCAAACTCATTCATGAGGACACTGCCACAGGATATATGAAGGAGATGATGGTTTTTGGCGAAAACAGACAAATGGCGACCGAATTTCGGATTTTGCAAATTTTATTTTTCGATTTTCGTAATGAAAGTGGGGAAATTTTCTTATGCGCCGTCGGTTGCGGAATTTTTTTTCTCTTTCATTTGAGCTCTACAAGAACTCGATCCGATAATCAGGAAGGGTGGGAGCGGGGTGAACGCATTTTGCCCTGTAGAAGGGATAGGGTTAGTGACTTCGTGCTAGGCTCATTTTTAAGGGCAATCAGTTCTCTTTCAAGCCGAAAAAAAAATCAAGTCTCTATGTCACTTTCTTCTCTGCGAAAATCCATATACTTTCAAATCGCAATATCTCGAGAACCGCTAGACCGATTTAGACGGGTTCAAATTCAGTTTGTGTTTTCGCGAGCACTTTATTTTATATATGTATAGAAGTCGTTTCGATCCGAATAAACGTCAACGAGTTACGTGCGAAAAACCGATTTTCCATATCTTTACATGTTAATTTACTTGCCTTCCACACCTCCCTTAGCTTTTATTTAGTTATAACATGAAAGAGGGACCTCGAATTTATGAAATCACAAAAAAAAAGAGCGACTTCGTTTATCGGGTTTTTTCCGCCAGATCGACTCCACTAATTGTTATTGAAATAAAAAGAATAAATAGTATTTTACATTTTTTATTTATGTAATAATTTAAACGATTTATGAAATTCTACATTTAGATACGTGTCTAGAGGCCGAGAAGAGGATTTAAATAAGTTACCAGAAGTGAATTAACCCTCAATTTTTGTTAAAAAAATACTATAATTTTTTTTTAATTCTTGTGTAGGCACAGTAACCAACGTGTAAAACATGTACCTACCCAACTTTCCCCTACGGAAACAAAATAAAATAAATTAACAAACAGAAACCATATTATTATATTTTTGCTACTGAATGATTTTAAAACCATAAATAACAGCAGAATCTATTAACAATTATAAATTTTAATTAAATCCATGAAACCGCCTGCGTCTACACCATCTGTCTGTCCGTACCTACGTGTTTATAAAAATAATAACAATAACATCCTGCCACTAATTACTTTTAAAACGAACCATTGTATACATTACAATACGAAGAACATGAAATATTAGTTCATTCAAACTATAAAACGCTCCTAAAATATTAAAATCAAAAACAGGAAACAAATGTAAAAAAAATTACTTACATCAACAGAAAAACATTCTTGCGGTGTCCTAGTGACGATCATATTTAAACAAAATAAAAAACTAACAAACTACACAAAAAAACAACGATTCTGTTACGACAAAACGATCACATGTTAAAAAACACAAAAAACGAAAAGTTTTCAGTCAACATTTTCAAAATAAAAAATTTTGAGGTTAGAACAAAACGGGAAGCAACCTACTATACAACATTCAGCTAATGCACTGGTTTGTATGATCACGGTGAAAGATGATCAATATTTTGCTAGCCTACTCCGTATTTGGAATTAAATTGCTAAGTTGTGGCGCCTGGCTCTAGGCAACCATTATCTCGTAAGATTTCGCGTGTTGCGGACAGGACCGTACTAAAATTATTTGATCTAAAAAATTAACCAATTATTTTTTCCATTAACAGCAAATGTTATTTTTAATGACCAAAGTAGAATTGTCAAAGGTTTGAATACCACAATCTTTTTTATTTTTAGCAAGAAATAATGATTTGAATAGAAGCAAGAACATCCCAAATGATTTTTAAAAAATTAATTTTGTCTTTCTGTATGAACATTTACTGGCTTTTGTTGGGGGATAAGGATTTACTATTTTTTTAACAGAAGTTGGCTTTTATGTATTTCTTAAATATATTAGACTTCTTTCACAAAATAATGAGGAATACTAATTTCCAGAGTGCTCGAGTTATTTATAACCTAATGTCAAACCCAAACGCATACATTTTTTTGTGACGAGCGCGAAGGCTTTTTTCGTAAAACAGTTACTGAAAGCATATTTCTGTCTCTTTTGCTTTTAGGCAGCGTTGCCAAATATAAACACTACAGTAGTTAAATAACGCAAAGCACATTTAACTATTGTGGTATCAACAGTACTACCTTAAGCGTAAACAGGGCATCCTTTGTCTGAGTCTATGTGGATCTGACTCATCCTATTAATTGGATATTTAAAGCGGTTGATAAGTCAAGGTGGCGTTCGCAGTTCGTGGTTTATAGCCTTATAGGATCGCAAAGATAAGGTCACCACACCGTGAAATGCATTTGGTCGCGTAGCGGACCCATTATTCGACTACCACTTAGCCGTTGCACATGTTTTTAATTTATACACTTTCCACTCTGTCTTCCGGGCTATAGACTAAAGGAGAACACTTTTTTGCGGCCGAATAGACTCCTGCAAGTATACAGATTACCCTTGTTTTAGGATCCATAATCGAGTTTTGTCAGTGGCTAATTCAAAAATGTGCTGGTAGGATTCTTCAAAAATCGAAGAGTAAATGTAGCAGGGGAAATTTCCAGCATTTAAAATCCCTTGCTACGTCTGCAATACCAATTATGGACGTTTTGAACAGTTACAGTAATGTGAATAGTTTTTTGTTAGTTTAGAAAAGGACAAATTTGTTTTTATTAAGAATTTTAATGTAAAAAGTACTACCTTAAGGCAAATTTGTGTCATTATAAAATATTTCAACCGGCTACAACGGGCTTGGTATAATATACTGGTGCAATCTTTCATTGCAGGGGGTCAGTGGAATCACATAATTATTCGTAGAATAATGGTGGTGTACGTGTGTATATATATAATGAAAAGTAAAAACTCACGATAATTATTAAACAGTATAAAATATCAGACATATAGACCCAAGTTTTTTAAGTTCCTTTAGGATCAAACCAAATAAAATGTAATTTTAAAATTGACAATTGACAGTGCTGATATTTTTGGCAATTGACATTGCTAATATTTTTGACAAGTAGTGTATATGATAGTAATACAATTAGATTGGTGTATATAGTAAATCATGAGTTACAAAACATATTTTAATTTAAACCTGTGATTTTGTTCTGCATTAAATTAATTTGTAAATTTGTTCCAATCTGACGTTAAAAATAAAGTATTTTAAACTTACCTGGTTCTTTCATTAATAACTTAAAATATACCATTGAGTGAAGAAAATAATCAAAAACAAAAGACATCTTTTAGCAAAATCAAAAACATTAATACAGTGACGAAAATAACTTTATTTTTGGATGGGATAAGGAGAAATTAAAAATCAAGTTTAATTTGTAATTTTATTAATCAGGTGTCTATGGAAAAAAAGTTGGTAAAATGTTAACAAATGTCAGACGTCAACAACCTCACGACATTTACAGCCTTCTTGGAAACCCACTTCAGTAAGAGGCGATAGACAAACGCCTGGTTGACAGATGACAAAACGACAAATGCCTGGTTGACAGATGTCAAAGAGATAAATGACAGTTAACCTATGAACGCTAAACTGGTACCGACTTTACTAAACTCTGTTTAGCTGAAATATGTTTACAAAAAGGCCAGTAAAGATTGTGAATATGCGAAATGTTAGTTTTCTTCTTAAAAACGATAAATTCAGTTTACAATTACGTTTAAAAAGAAATACAAAGCTCTCAATGACAGGTCCAACTCACTACTGACCATTGTGATCAAAGTCATCCTCTTTTCACGGTTGCTTTAAACCGATAATTTATCATTAATATAAACACGTCAAAATGGTGGATGTTTATCTAATTTTAAAGGTTTTATTGGGATATTAAGACGGTTAAACGAAAAACGAGTAAAATATAAAAATTATCAGATGACAGGCAGTTCTAAATTTTATCACCTGTTTCGTTACTGTTCTTTTTTACGGAAACTTCCCCCACTTGCTTTAACTATATTCGTTTTTCTGAAAATTCTAAAAATGATAGCAGTGGTTAGGACACTTGAGCGCGGGAAAATTTAGTTAACAGCCCCGCCCCTTTTCCAAGATGGCCGCGCGTCATTGCTCGGTGATAACGTCGGGTCGCCATTTATTTCCACTTTTGAACATATGACGAGTGACAGATGTCAACAGGGCTGCCATCGTAGCTAACCTCAGGACACGGGGGCCCAAACTTCAGAACCCTAACCTGTTTACATTGTCTTCATGCCAACCTGTTTATAATTATATAACGTGGGAAAATTTCCTATCTCAAATTGCATTGCCGGCCACGTACCCTTTTCAACATGGCGGCGTCACGCCTTGTCGCCATTTTTTACCCAAATTGCAGCGCCACCTACGTCGGTAAAATCGCATACGTAGGAATCTGTAATGGTCGCCACATGTAATGTAACGTTAAACTGCCACTTGTGGCATATCAAATGAAAGATGACGTCAGTCCTTACGGTCATATGATCGATGTCTGCTGTCATCTGTCAACAGGGTTGCCAACGTAACTAACTTCATAAAGCCTAACGGAACTCTGGACTACGACGTAAATATGGAATAATTATAATTGGAGTAAACATAGCGGCGCCATCGAAACTCTATCATATCTAGATCTTACATTGTCTTCATACAAATTGTCGCCATATCTAGATGGCGGTATGTGTGACGAGAGGGCCTCTGGATGTTTGTGCCCTTTAATTATTTAAAATTAGATTAGGGTTCAGAAGTCCGGGCCCCCGTGTTCTGAGCTTAGCTACATTGGCAACCCTGCTGACAGCTGTCAAAATATGGATACAAAATGGCGATCCTACGTTATCTCCGAGCAATGACGCGTGGCCATCTTGAAAAAGGGGCGGGGCTTTCCATAAGAGCTGTTAACAAAATTTTCTCACGCTGAAGTATCCTAACCCCCATGCTCTAACGATATTGTCACACTTTCAAAAGTTGCCGTAACAAAACGGCAAACGGTGAATTACCTTATCCGGTCTTACTCGGACAATGTCGAGACCTTGACGAATCATCCGCTTTTCGATATCGTCGTAGAAACAATTTTAACAATGAAACTTTTTCGTTTTCGATCGTCATCAAATAAAAAACATCAAAAAGAAAAAACATACTTTACCAGTAAAATAAGCTCCACGCGTCGATTACCAACAGGGGTTGGTAGCGAGACGAAACCTTGAAAGTTGGTATATACAGGAGACGTGCGTGATATCGGACGAATCGGCTGGGCATGCATGTGGCAGGCGCTCAGATCACTTCTCGGCCAAGTACCTGCCTATTGTACACACAGATTAATAAGGTTTTTTCAATAAATCAAAAAGAAGAAGAAAACAACCATTCGCATACAATCATTTTATTTTTTTTAAGACATTTAACATTTACATTTGCATATGTCTAGTTAAACTGTTAAAATAACACTCAAAATTCGCAGAATAAGATTTATAATCACTGATTAAAGACGCTTTTTTTTTGTTTTTTAGTAAAACTTACTCAGACTTATCGCTAGAGTTTTGCCTCTTCATCGACTTTAAAGCCTTTTCCCTCAATTTCTTCTCGTCCTCGTTAACGACCTCCGATTCGCTGTTGTCGGAGTCGTCGCTTTCCTGCTTCTTCTTCTTGTGTTTCTTGTGCTTCTTCGAATGCTTCTTCTTCTTTTTGTGTTTCTTATCCCGTTTCTTCTTTTTAGTTTCCACTTCGTCGTCGGAATCGCTTCCGGATTTCGTCTTCTTTCGGTGCTTCTTCTTTTTTGAAGAATCGTCGTCGCTGTCCGAGGATGAGTCTTTTTCTTTCTTGTGCTTTTTTGTTTTTTCCTTCTCGGAGTCGTCAGAGGAATCCTGGCGTTTCTTCTTTTTTGGAACGTCGCTGTCGCTGGAATCCTTCTTCGATTTCTTAGGCTTTTCGGAGCTCTCGGAACGGCGTTTCTTCTTTGTTTTTTTATCTTCCTCGGAGTCTGAGGATTGGTGGCGCTTCTTTGGAGGTTTTTCCTCGCTCGAATCCCTCTTCTTCCTTTCTTTTTTCTTCTTTATTTCAACTTCCCGCGACGATCGTTCCTCTTCGCTCTCGCTGCTGGAGGAATCACGTTTCTTCGGCTGCTTCTTCTTCGTTTTGATCTTCCTCTTGTCCTTCTTCTGTTCTTCCTCGCTCTCCGAATCGCTAGAATTCGATTCTGATTCACTCTTCGAGGGTTTCTTGGAGACCTTCTTCGGCTTAGGTTCGGGCTTCTCCTTGTGAGCAGGCTTCTTCTTTTCGTCCTTAACGCTGGCAGGCTTCGCGGGTTTCGGTGGGAACTCGTGGGCCTTGATGAACGGCGACGGCGTCCTGGAAAGGCTCCTGGAGTACCTCGGAGGTCCGTGTGGAGGGATAGGGTAGTTCTCTTCTGGAGAAATGCTTCTGGACTTCTTCTTATCCTTTTCTCGCTCCTTTTCCTTCATTTTTGAAACCTCGGCGGCGGCGGCTGCTTGTTCAGCTTTCTTCCTCCTTTCCAGTTCTTCCTTTTCTTTCTTTTCATGGCGATGTAGCTCCTCTTCTATTCTCCTTCTGGCTTCTTCGACTTTCCTCGGAGGGGGTTCGTGGCGTTCATCCTTTCTAGGCGGTCTTCCTCCTGCTCCTCCTATTCCTCCTCCACGGTTTTCGTTTCTGTCCCTCCTGTCGTCTCTCTTTTGCGGACTGGGGCTTGGTCGACGAGGTCTCGATCTTTCGCGCGGAGGTGACCTTCTACGTGCGCTTCCCCTATCACGTGATCGTCTCTTGGACCTAGATCGACGGTCTCTGGACGTTCTCCTATCTCTTTCGCGCGAAGGTGAAGGTCTTCTATAAGCGTTCCTGTTTCGGCTGCGGCTTCTTCTGAATCTAAAAAAAAAAAAAATAATCATCGTCAATAAAACGAGATACTTAACTGGATAAATTTTTTTACATACTTATTTCTGCTGGGGCTCCTTGAGCGTCTTCTCGGGCTCGCTCGACGTGGTCTGCTGGTTCCTCTTCTGCGCGATCTGCTCCTTCGGCCGTAACTTCTACGAGGTCCTGGACCTCTTCTGGAGGGGCTTCTTCGGCGTCTATCGCGGCTTGGACTTCTCCTGCCTCTTGAAGGACTTCGTCTGGAAGTAAAAATCTATCTGTAATTTGAATCATGCATTAAAAACGGAATTCCCAATAGATTTAATGACGACAAAATCCGCAGAATTTCGATTTTCCTTTTTAGTGTCTTATTAGATCCTGTAATTTTGTAAAATAAGCAAAAATAAAATCTGTCAAAAAAAATCTATTCAAACACTGTCGAAATTAGAAATACGGTAATAAAAATCCCACCTTCTAGACAAACTCCTTCTCCTGCTAGCCGACCTTCTCCTGGAAGTGCTTCTCTTCTTCCCCCGCGGACTATCCTTCCTCCTCGGCGACTTCGACCTGGATGATCTCTTCCTTTTAGCGTCCACTTCGCTGTCGGAACTGTCTTTATTCGATCTGTAATGCCTCTTTTTCTGGACGCTGTCTTCTTTCTTCCTAATCTCGAAATTCTCCTTCGAACCAGAGCTGGATCTGGAACGTCTCTTGTCCTTGGCATCCTTGGAGGCCGATCTCGATCTTCTGAAGGATCTGCTGGATGACCGAGATTTCGACCTGGATTTGGATCTGGGACCGCGCAGCGACTTCGACCTGGTGCGACTCCTGGTGCGCGACCGGGACCTGGAGACCTTCTTGTTCTCAGCGAGGGACATCAACTTTGCCTGAAGCTTCGAAACCGGAAGGGCAGGAGCTGAAGTACTATGGAAGTAATTAATAGTATAAAGTTAACGTTCGTTACCTGTCAAAGTGCGACAACTGTCAAAAAATTGCGACAAACGCCAAAAATGTGCGTCAACATTCAAAAAATCCATAAAAATATTCGTCGGATGTTAAAGAAGTGCGATAAACGGTAAAAAAATTGTTACAACCATACAAAAATTACAGCAGCCAAAAATAACATAAAACTGTCAAAAATGTGAATGAAATGTCAAAACTTTGGATCAACTGTCAAAAATGTGAATAAACTGTCAAAAATGTGGATCAACTGCCAATCATGTTAATCAACTGTGAAAAATGTTAATTGACTGTGAAAAATGTTAATCGACTGAAAAATGTGAATCAACTGTTAAAAATGTGAATCAACTGTTAAAAATGTGAATGAACTGTCAAAAATGTTAATCAACGGTCAAAAATGTGAATAAACTGACAAAAACTTGGATCAACTGTCAAAAACTTGGATCAACTGTGAAAAATGTGAATCAATGGCCAAAAATGTGAATCAACTGTCAAAAATGTTAATTGACTGTGAAAATGTTAATCGACTGTGAAAAATGTGAACCGACTGTGAAAATGTTAATCAACTGTCAAAAATGTGAATGAACTGTAAAAATGTGAACGAACTGTAAAAATGTGAATGAACTGTTAAAAATGTGAATGAACTGTCAAAAATGTGGATCAACTGTCAAAAATGTTAATCAACTGTCAAAAATGTTAATCAACGGTCAAAAATCTGAATAAACTGTCAAAAATTTGGATCAACTGTGAAAAATGTGAATCAACTGTCAAAAATGTGAATTAATGTCAAAAATGTGGATCAACTGTCAAAAATGTTAATCAAACATATTAATCAACTGAAAAATGTTAATCAACTATCAAAAATGTTAGTCGACTGTGAAAAATGTGAATCAACTGTCAAAAATATTAATTTACTGGCCAAAATGAGAATCGACTATCACAAATATGCCTAACAAAGTTTTTTCATAGAAATAATGAGATGAAAAAATGTTCCTTAACTTGAAAGATTTGTTTTGCAAAACTACCAATTCTAACCGCCAATAAGAATCCAGTTGTATATGATTAATAATATAAAAAAGTTTTATTGAAATTTTTCATAACAACGTACCCATTTTTATCCAAAGATTCCAACTCTTCCCTGCCATTAGTCCTTTCACTGGGACTTATATCCCCGTTATTTCTGATAACTTCTCCTTCCTTGATACGTGAAGCCGATCTGCTCCTAGAATTAGGCACCCTTTCTTTGCTTCTGGATTTGCTAAGTCCATCCCTTGTCCTGCTCCTCGATTTTCTATCCCTACTCGATTTTCTATCCCTCGATCGCGATTTTCTGTCTCTGCTGCGCGATTTTCTGTCCCGACTACGTGATTTTCTATCCCTGCTCTTCGATTTCTTGTCCCTGTCTTTGTTCCGACTAGATCGGTCCCTGGAACTCTTTCTGTTTCTAGATCTCGATCGGGAACGTCTGGAACGGGATCTATCGCGATCGCGATATTTTCTTTCCTTGTCCGATTTTTCTCGTTCTTTTTCTTCTTTTTCCTAATAATAAAGACAAATTGCAGTAAATCCCAGAATTCCCTTGCGGAAACCTTTCCAGTATCGATAGATTTTTTTTCATGAGAGGATGATTTTATTTATCTTCAACTTTATTAATATTTTTGAAATTATTTGGAAACTTACCTTTTTCTTTGCTAATTCCTCTCTTTTTAAGTCTATTAGTGAATCAGGTATTCCAGTCGGATTTTCTTGTGCTGATATCAGAAGAGCCCATAACTCCGCCATGAATTCCATGGAATTTTTGCTTTGCAGAAATCCTGTTAGATTGATTTGCATCTTCTTTGGATCAGGAAACTACCAAAAAATATGATTTTATGCAAAAGTTCTTATATTTTTCTTAGAATCTTTAAGATATTCGACATTAAACTTACCTTAACTTCCAGCTGGTTGTAAACAAAATTAACAACAACATCGTCGTCTATTTTAAGAATTTCCGTTAATTTATCAGAAATCCACGGTTTGATAACTTCCAATTTAATTTTTGACATGTCCACCTGAAAATTAAATTGATAATAATTCTCCAGTTTTCAAATATATGTAGCGCGTAGCTCAGTCCATCTGGTATAAAAATAGTAAATGTCTCATAGAAAATCTTTAAAAATCGTCTACCATGCTAACTTTGAATCTACCGCCAAATTTAGTATAATTTTTTGAGGATCAAGCAGCCAAATTAGGGATATATTTTGTTCAAAAAAGGGTTCTGAGATCCATGTATAATATAAAATACGCAAATACATGTAGAAGTATAGTCGAACCCACTGCTTTATGAGAATGAAAAAAGTTATAAAAACTGCAATGGAACAAATGCTGATGCATCTGGACATTTTTGAGTACTATAATGTCGAAAACTCCGTACACTGTCCATGAATGGAGATCCTAATAGGGGTAAATGGCGTAAAATTTCTATATTCGTTAACTTTATTTAATATGAATTTACATTTTAATTTCTATAACGCATATTAGATTTGAATAGAGGTTGACCACCACTCCACTTGGTCCATAGCTTCTTGTTCTGATCTCTTGTGAGACTCACAAACGTTACTAATTAAAATTTGGTCTTAAATTTTAATTTAACTAAACTGTGGGGTGTGAGGTTACACTCATAAGAGGCGACAACAATGGAAGTGTAGTTATAGTTTTTCCATTTTCAACCTCATGTAACCTCACACCCCACAGTTTAGTTAAATTGAAATTTAAGACAAAATTTGAATTAGTAACGTTTGTGAATCTCACAAGAGATCAGAAAAAGAAGCTATGGGACAGGTGGACTGGTCAACCTCTATTCAAATCTAATATGCGTTATAGAAATTAAAATGTAAATTCATATTAAAGAAAGTTAACCAATATAAAAATTTTACGCCATTTACCCCTATTAGGATCTCCATTTAAGTTGGTTATTGAATCTTTGTACAGTGGTCCTAATAGCCAAAATATTATTTTATTTTTATGTGTATGGACAGTGTACGGTGTTTTCGACATTAAAGTACTCAAAAATGTCCAGATACATCAGCATTTGTTCTATCGCCGGTAGCCTTTGCTGTTTTTATAACTTTTTTTCATTTTCATAAAGCAGTGGGTTCGACTATACCTTCAGATCTAAGAAGATAATGACCATATTTGCATTATACATATTTATATAAAAATAAAAATAATTTCTTGCAAACCATTAGTAACAGACATCCCATTCAGAATGATTTCACTTTTCAAATACATAGATTGACATCAACAGAAAAGCACCCTAATTATTCAGCTATCGGATTTTACAACAAATTACCAAATGAAATAAAAAAGATTGATAGTATAAAAAAATCTATTTGAAGAATTGGCTTATTCAATTCGAACCTTATTCTTTAGATGAATATTTAAACTAATCTGAGAAATTTTGTGACTGTTTCATTCTTAGTTCTACTTTTATATAAAATGTAAATGTAAACTTTTTCAGAAATAAAGATCATTATTACTCTAAAACAAAAACATAAATAATTAAAAATACGATGGGTACATAAAAAGCTCTAGCCAGACAAGAGAAAATCCCCCCATTCACGTTTAACACATGTCACATATACTTTATTATAAATATTTTTTTCTCCGCGAGTTTTAATACGATTTACTTGAAATTGTAGAGGTATAACCTCATTTTATTTTGGCTGCGAATTTATTCTAGCTACTTTGGTTCAGATCTCAAAACTGCAAAAATACCGTTTTCTGCTAGTTTTAGGGCTTTTTGTAGGGTTAAGTTGTTGTTAAGTTATTCTATTCTATACATTAAATTATTACAAAATATTAGCAGCACAACATGCCTCAGAGGCATGGCTATATAACTGTAGTCATGTAGAAACAGGTAGTCGAGGCATGAAAATTTCTACCAGTCGGACTGAACTTTACTTTACTTTAATTACAAAAAACACTCACGCCATTATTTAGATGTTGTGTTTCTTGTGGTAATTTTTATTTTTTCTGGCTTAATATAAACTATATCTATACCCTCTTTTTCTAATAATTAATAAATTTAAAAAAAAAATTACTAAATAATTTAGCAATTGTTGATTATTTACTGCATAAAACAAATCATAAATTAAATTAACAATAAATGCACTTACTGACTACATTACTCATCTTCTCATGACAAATTTGATAAACTTTTACTATGCAAGGGTGTTGCATTTTGAAAATAAAGGATTCTAATTATCTATTTATTATTGATAATTCTTGCAAAAAAATGAGTGATGTAAGTGCATTTATTTTTAATTTATCTTATGCAAAAAGTAATCCAACAAATGCTAAATTATTTAGTTTTTTAATTTAAATGTATCTATTAATTATTGGAAAACCGTGATTCCGAATTGGACATAATTTTTAATTCCTATCAACATTTTTAAATGCCATTTTGTTCTAAATTTAAAAGCACTTTACTCTTTAGAATAAATCAATATTTTTTATTTTCCCTGTATACCACTAGATATTTTACAAGTTTTACTCTTGATTATTGATTTATATGTGATGCAGAACTTTTTATAATGAATAATTTTTTTGTAAAATTATTAACAAAAGAATTTCCCATTTGTTGCCAAATTTTTCAGGCATAGGTACTGCATATTAATTCTCAATGTGTTTATTTGATTTCCAGTGTCAAGGACGTTTTTAAATGAAAATTTTCCAAAAATAAAGAAAGGAAGGTCCAACATTTTTATAACATAACTTATCTTGGTTCTGTGCTGCTTGATACATTACTCTTTAAGCGGATAATATTATTAAAAATGGGCAATTTTACCATCCCTAGAGGGGGTTGTTTTGGGTCGAGTCCGAGAAAAACAGTTTCTGTGTCCCTTATAATTAAAGCATAATTGAATCGGTAATTTGAGAAACCCCATAAGTCAGTGTTTTTATGAAAATGACTTTTTTATTGCAATGCATTTGTAACAGGTATTTGTACACACTGAAGAGAAATCGTATCAATCAGCCTTCCCAAAGCCGAGTTATGATTGGCCAAAAAACGCCGTTAATTAAGAAACCCTATAAGACAGTGACTAGTTTTTTGTGTCTACTGAAAAATTTACTTTCCTTGACTTATGTGCTTTCTCAAATTACCGATTCAATTAGCAGTTTCATTTGTAGCAAGATTTGCTATAGTCTACATTGAAAAACTGTTATACATGAATGTTATATAGTTTTACTTTTATGTATGCTTTATTTCTAGATAGGTACTGTTTTATTTTTCTTTAAGACTAATTGATTTAGTATTAAGGGGGGACATATAACCACAAAGCAATAAAAAATATTGAAAAAAATACATACCTGCTGACTCAAACATGGATGGAATTTCATTTGTTTGAGGAGTTTCTTCTCTTTATCACTGAACCGGTTATCCTGATCGGTGTTTGTACCCTAAGTAAAGAGATCCATTCATTTAAGGCAAACAAAACTTATATCTTAATTTTAGCAGGGCTTAAAAATAAATTGTTATAATAAATTAGATTTACTCACCGAATACATGATTATATATTAGAGAACGCCTATAATGAAAAATAAAACAAACCAAGAAAACTTGCTTACTACTCCAACTCGGAATATAACCTTTTTCACATTATTTCTTGAGTAAATAATATTTTTGTATCCCGGAAGCTTTAATAAAACTTTCTACCTATTTAAATGTAATAAAATGATACATTTATGCCTAGAATCGATACTAATAACTTATTCGGTTTGTTAATGTTTCAACACGCTGCAAAAAGTCAAGCGACCATCATCAACAAAATGGCGACAAGTAAGCAGTTTTGCCAACATGTCAACATGTTGTAGAGCTGGCCTTGTCTTATACTGAGAAAAATTACGGTTAAAAAGGCAATAGATCAAACAAAATTGCAGTAAATTAATAAAAGAAATATTTAAAATAGCGTATTTCTAATAACATCAACTTCGTTTTACACTGGCCAAATCAACATTTTGTACATGTATAAGGGATATTTTTCTAATTTATATTTCTCATTTTTGATGATTCTAGTACGATTTTAATATTTTGACGTTCCAAGCAGATCTTTTTGACATCAAATAAAAGTAGTAAAATCGGAATTTACATGAACAAATTGTTAAAATATAAAGAATTACAAATATAATATATATATTTTTTTGTCTCTTGACTCCTTTAACCAACAAGGTAGCACTATTAGTTCCCCGTAGATTTTGAATCTACTCGACGAGCTCTACAAGACAGAATCTAAGAAAATGGCGAAATATTAAATCGCATTTTGGGATAGTTTTTTGAAAATTTTAAATGCTTTTTCTAAGACACATTACGAACGAGTTAGAAAAACATTTTTGGAATCTACGCGTCAAAGACTGTAAGACATAAATTTTCAAACTTTGAAAGCCCTTTTCAGGCACTCTCGTTAGAGCTAGACCAAAAAACTTTTCATTTTTGCATTCTACGGACCAAAATCTATGTATAGCAGTGTGCCTCTCACAAATAAACAGCAAATATCATCACAATTTGTTATGAATAATTATCGAAGTCCATCTGACGTAAAAAAATGCAAAAAATTCATTCCTTATAGTATGTATACAGGGTGGCGCGAATTTAATTGAATACTATTGGGATTTCGTAAACCGGAAAAAGATGTGTTTTTAAGATGAATTTATTGGTTTTTCAAAATTAAAATATCAGGTCCGGTTTCTGATATAGGCCTCGTGCAGATGCGCGCGCATCGCATTTTTTGAGGCCGCTTTTTTATATTTTAGGGGAACTGCGAACTGCTAAACGAAATTTTTTCAAAAAATAATAAATAAAACGTTAAGATAACTTTGTTGAAAGTTGAATGAAGTGATTTGCCATAATATTCATGCATAAAAGTAGTAAGTTTACATCATAATATTTTCGTAATTTTTAGTTTTTAATAACATAACCTCATTTCAGTTGTATTTTTAGGGAAATAATATAATATTCACGTAATATTATTTAAAAAAAATATGTGAGTAGAACCATAAATCCTTATGTTAAGTTAATGGAGAGCGGCCTCAAAAAGTTTTCAAAATACGCCACCTGTTTCGCTGGTGTTCCACATTGTTACCCCCACTTAGTAGTCTGCACGAGGCCTATATGGGAAAAACCGAAATTGACGATTTTCGTTAATAAAAGTTCATAAAGCTTTTTTATTGAAGGTCAAATATCGCTGAATATAGCGTATCCAATCTTTTAAAACAACGTTTCGTCTTTGAAGGGCTACCCTCAACTATTTTTTTTAAATACGGACCTGTACTTTTTATTTCATTTATGAAATCCCCGTTTTTTTCTCTATCCAACCATGTAGAATACTTAATATTTTTATTAGGTTTTGATAATGAACTGTACTTTAAGAATTTTGCTAAGTACGGTCCTGTTCCATTTTCACTGAAAATATTTATAAATCTTTTTAAGCAATTTTTACAGAATTCAAATAATTCACAACGCCTGTTTAATATATTGTAATTTCTAATTATCTGTTATAATTCAATAGTTGTGCCACTCTCAAATAAACATCAAATATCATCATGATAATTCATTTCGGAAGCTCATAGTGGTTTCCTAGTTCAATTTCTCTTTTTTCGTCTGGAATAAAACCACTTATTTTCTTGAAAAAAGTTTTAATTTGAAAAAAAAAATCATGATATTTGATGTTTATTTGTAAGTGGCACTGCTAACTTAATATTAAGTTAGCAGAGCCACCACATAAAAAAACTAACAGCGCGATAAATATTTTTCGTTCTCGACAATTATTCGATAAAATTATTGGAATAGGTTTCATCGATTTTTTTGCAAATGGCTCTGCTAACTTTATAGGGGTAATTATTCCTGTAATTTATTAGAAATTAATGGTTTTGTATAAAAGGATAAATAAAAAATAAACTTTTATAAACTTTTATTAATTGTACATTTTAAGCTTAGAAAAAAACTTATCGATTTCCCCCAAGGTTAAGTGTTTTCGGCACATTTTAAGCTTATTTTGTTCTAAACTTAATAAAAATCAATTAACACAATCACTCTTTTTAGGTACAAAAAATTTCAATTTCGTCAATATGACAGCGGTTCAATATTTTCTATGAAAATACTCTGAAATAATTTACATAAATAACCTTTAATATATTGGTCGGTTAAATAAGTAAAAAGTAGGATAAAAGCGAGATTTTTAGCAACTGCAAACTTTGCAGGGTTGCCACTGATGAAATGATGTGACAACCCCGCTTTATATCAGGATCAATTATTATTTTATTTTAAATTAAACATCTAACTCTGATATTTGACTCATTGTAATTGTCATTTTCAAAATAAAACCCCTTAAACCTAACACAAATAGCACTGTCAAATTTCCTTTTTGGTCGATACTTCCCCATCAGGCTCTTTATTTTCTTCATGAACGTCTTGGTCGTCCACACTTTCGATGTGTTTTTTCCTGAACCACCTACCACCAGTGTAGCCAACTATGGCACACGACACTGCTGCGATGCCTCCCACTTTTAGACCTGCGACGAGTCCAATGGGGCCACCAATTATTCCACCTAGAACTGCTCCTGCAACTGGATACGCTACAGCTTTTAATCTATAAGGTTAAAAAGACCAACGGTCAGGGCACGGTTTACCCCGGACTGTGTTAGTGGATGAATATGAAATGAGTTAATAAATAATCGGTGGAGTCAAAATTCTTGAAAAAAATTTTTTTTGGCAGATAAGAGTATTTTTTAAAAAAAAATAAATCTACAATGTTTGAACCTTTCTAAAAAATATTTTTAACAACAAAGTTAGTAGGTGAAATGGCTGTAGAGTCTTAAATTCCAACTATATATGGTGCCAATGATAAAAAATAATAATTTATAAATGAAACTTACTTGTGAGCCCTTTTCAAATGTTGTGCACCTGCTTCAACATTGTGTTGGGTACTTTCAACATCATCCGCTATATGATTAACACTTTCTGCCTGTGTCTCAACCATTTCATGCAAATTTTTATAAATTTCATGTAAATCTTGGACATCCCTATTGATATTTTCTACTTTGTTTAATTGGTCTTGTCTTTCTTTAAGTTTCAGTTCTTCAAGATCCCCTTGAATTTGTATCTGACCGGCGCTTTCAAAGGGTCTTTGATTCTCTTTCTCTGAATCTTTACTATTCTGATCACGTAATAAGAAGTTATTTACAGTTTTTTCTAATTCTAAAACAAGGAGAAGAATGAAATTAATCAAAAACTAGGTAATATATTATTTAGACGTACCTGCATACCCACTAATTAAATTTAAAATTATTTTCCTTAAAGACAAAGTTTTTGTATCAAATTTGTCTAAATCCTCATCTTCTACTTGTGTCCTTAAAGTATCTAATTCATACATCAGATCTCTTAATTGTTTTACATTACGTTTTTTCTCCTTAATCTCCTTTTTAAGTTGTTCTTTATCGACTACAGCTAACAACTAAAAAGGATTTGCGTAATAAACAAAAATTGCGCCTTACTATAAGACAAAGTCCTACCTTTTTTATACTTCCTTTGTATTGTTCATAAACATTTTGGTGATGGGGAATTATTTCTTCTGTAAATTTACTTAAAGGTACTTCTATCACTTTAAATGGTTGCTTAATATTATATGCTTCTAATATACTAGCCATTATTTAACTATGTAACGTTTTAATGTATGGTTCTTTGATTTGATAAACGAAAAATTTTGGATTTGACAGAAGACGGTTAGGCAGCGTTGCCTGATGTTGTTTTATAGGTTAATCTTGATGCTTTTAATAAAAAATGTTAACCACTATCGATTTTTAAGGATTTAAATTTAATGAAAAAAAACTGTAATTTATAGTCTTTCTTAAGACTGTTGATGCAAACAACTGTAAAATAATAATAAAACGATAATTTTAACAGAAGTGTACATTTCTATTTTGACGATCTGACAACGCAGCGGTTGGGATTTGTTGACATTTCTCTTCTTTTTATATTTAATAGTTCTTACTTAGTACCTTTATACAGACAACGCTTATTGACAATATTGGGAAATAAATTAATAAATGAAACTAAATTACTTATAGATTTTTTTAGAAAGTAAAAAATATGTTGAATTCACCACTGTTGTTAGTACATCATAAAAATAATTTAACCCAAACTAGCTGAATAACTACGGCTATTTAGTTTAGATATTAAAAAAAGACGTAACCTCTGTTTTACATTTGAAAAATAAAATTACTCATTTATTTAAAAAAAAAAACTAGTTATGCTAAAGCAAATAAATAAAATCTCGTTTGTAAACTTAAGAAACATATGTCTCTCAGCAAAGCAAAGACAGCAACAATTAGAGCAAGAAAATGGTAATACACATTCTTTGAAAATAGCTGGGTGATACCTAACTTAAATATTTGTTTTAGCCCCAAAGAAGATGCGAGATGAAGTCTTACTAAATCCAGATTACTTCAAGATACATAATTTATTCACAGTAAAAGATTTATTTGATGCCAGGATACATTTTGGTCATCGAGAAGGTTCATTAGATGAACGTATGTTACCATATATTTACGGCAACAGATTAGGGCACATAATTTTCGATTTAGATAAAACCGCAGAATACTTAAGGAAAGCATTAAATGTTACAGCTCATGTGGCATATCGAGACGGAATTATAGTATTCTTTCAAAGGGGAGCTCAACATGCGAATTTAGTGGAAAACACAGCTAAGGAATGTGGAGAATTCGCACACACACGGTTCTGGAGAGGAGGAATCTTTACTAATTCCACAAAACAATTCGGAGCCGTAACCAGACTTCCCGATTTGTGCATATTTTTTAATACTTTAAACAATGTATTAATACAACATACAGCCATTAGAGATTCCGCAAAAATGCTGATTGCCACCATTGGCATTGTAGATTCAAACTGCAATCCTAATCTTGTGACTTACCCTGTTCCCGGCAATGATGATTCACCAACATCGGTAGAACTTTACTGTAAATTATTTAAAGCCGCCATCATGCGGGGAAAAGAAATGAGAAAGCAGCATATTGAACAAAATATTTATTAGTGTAATATAGATTAGGTTTAGTAATAAACGATTTTTAATACTATTTTGTTTGGATTCTAATTTTGGGTATGTTTTCTTTTTTTCTTATTCATGAAGATCTATACCTTATTTGAGGCAGTCTCGTAATTTCTAGTTATTTCTGTTGTCAGCAGAATAAACACGAAAACACTAAGCAAATACGATTTAAACTTAATGTGCAGGGGTTAAAGGTTGGCAACACTTTGCGACTTTGCCGCTGTGACAAAGCGAAAATTCTTGATTGATTTAGAATAGTTACAAAACTACATAACTTTTAATTTTTATTTGAATCTTAAAACACTTTTCTTAATATTTAAAATGCTTTATAGTCAAGATTTTATTGTTCTATAGACTAGCAGTTCTTTCTTCAATCAAGTTGATACCACATTAGATGCACTTAGATTCAAACTAAGAAAAAAAGTAACTGGCACAATTTTACCTTTAGGTGAACGAAAAAAAAAATCTACCTTGCAACGCCGCAGTTTTTTGACGTGTTACGTCACTGCCTCGCTAAAATAGTCTCTATTAGAACTTAGAACGGCAGGCTTGGAATGGATCACTTCGAAGGATGTCAACTGTTTTCTAATATCATAGAGCTGTTTCCCAGCTAATCTTCTTATCAGATAAGCAGGCCATCTCTTGATTGAAGATGCCATGGGAGGGAACTCTAGACCGAGGTCAACTTTAGGATGGGGTTCTAGTTAGGGAGTGTGTTCTATCGTATCATACTTATCAAACAGGAATAGCATTTGGAATTCTCTGTAAAAGCAGGTCACTGCTCGGGCTTTCTCCATAGTTAAATCAGATGGAGTGGAAGGTGAAAGCGAAGTGTTTTTTGAAGATATAATTTATTAATTTTTATTAATATTTTAAAAAATCGAAACTTGTTAGTGTAAATCGCACAAAGACAAAGTATTCCCAAACACGCTGCGACATCTTGTATTGTTAGTTACGTCAAACAGACAGAAATCACTAGATACCTTATTTACCAACTTTACTGTTACATTGGCAAACCGGTAGAGTACGCTGTAAATCTAAAAATATTTAAAATTTGATGACTACTAGATCCTTAGATCATAATTATATGCTTCGCTAGATCTAGATACGGCATCCTGTAGTGAATGTTTGGTATCAGAGGAGTAATAATGAGAGGGGGCGAAGGGGCAATAGCGTACTATGATACAGTGGCGTACCATTTGGAATATTTTGGTACAGTGTAATATGTATATTGTCATATTTATACAACACATATTTCAATTTCATTTTCTAAGGAATGAGTGACTTCCATGTAGGTTACAGTAAAATGGGAATTAATGAGAATCGAAAATAAATAAAATACCAATGGAAGACTACGAAAATTGTTTGGAATGAGAATAATCTCTGAGGGGTTGAATACCATCATCTTGCGCTTCTGTTTATTTCAAATGCTATATCATATAATATGCTATATTATGTATCTAGTATTAATTTTGTAAGAGATTTGAACGAATATCTGTAAAACTACTGAACGAACATTTTTTATTTGTGTCATCTCAGAGCCAATTTGTATTGGCTAGATTTTAAAGTCATCGCATATAACAAATATATCATTTGGGTTATCATTAAAAAATTTCTACAAGTTTAGTACAAAAAAAGTTCGGATAATTATGATTCCTAGGAGGTACCAATATAGGCACAGCATAAATGAAATTTGGTACTATTATCTATAGAAGTTACAGTAATCCACAAGTCTTCAGCTTCAATTTTGTTGACATTGATCAGATCACCACCGCCATCCAGTTTACCAAGTTTTAATGTTGAACAAAGAATAAACATTTACCATTTGTGTTACTTATGTCGAACCGTGATTGCCCGACAACAATGGTCCTCGTACTTAGTGGTTATAGGGAATTACTAAGAAAACTAATTTTTTTCAGTGTAAAACTTAATATACTCTTGTGCATATAAATATAATATAATTATGTATAATATAAGTTGTTATGGCATCTGCAGTTACTTTAAAAACTAATGGAATAAGCCCAGATAGCATGGTACATCCAATAGTTCTCATTTTTTTGGCAAAGTTGATCGAAAAAACAGAAAAGTTACAATTACAATAGTATAAGAACAAGAACAGTATTGCGTTCTGACATCCTGCGATACACGCCATCTGGCGCCTTGTTTTCGAACACAAAGCAGGGTGAAGATTCCATAAGAAATACATTACGTCAAACGGGAAAATCGATTTTTGAGATAAATAATGACGGAAATTGTAGTAAAACACCGTGAAAAATCGAAAAATAAAGTGTACTGCGCAGTATCAGGGTGCAATAATAACAGAATATTGCAACAAACAAAATCAAACTTGTTGAATCCAGAGTTAGCAAAGCAAGGAAGAAGTACCTGCAGAATCCGTAGAATTTAAGGACGATCAGCCCATTATTGGTAATGAAACTTTGTGGGCGGTAAAAAATCGCGTACATTTACTTCGCAAGACCAAAACATCTTTGATGGATGTATGACAGAAGGTAGATAAATCAATTTTTATATTTGCATCGAATTAATCTGGCAACAACGCATGTAATACGGAATGTTGTTTGTTATGGATATTCGGAGTCCTTTGTTCGAGTTATAATTAATGTCAAAACTGTCAAGAATAGGTACTCGGAACGTCAAAATCTACTAAAATTGTACTAGAAAATTTGGCCGTGACGTGTAATTTTTGAAGAATTTTAAAAGTTTTTTGGTAATTTCTCGACCAAATTTTAATTTTTTTGTTCTCTGATCTCTAATTAGCGTTAGGGTTTCGGCGGTTGGGCGTGGGAAAATTTTTGACAGATGACTGGCATGACAAGTGACATATGTCAAATTGCAACGCCACCTGTCAATAAGTGTCTGAAATTGATAGTTACTGACACTCATTGACAGGTGGCGCTGATTACATATTCCTACGTAGTTCAATTACTCTTCTATTGGAAATAAAACCACTTATTTGAATGAAAAAAAAAAGCCTATAATTTGACGTTTCGACTTTACTTCGAAAGTCGTTCAAAAAGAGAACGGTGTATTTTCTTTTACTTTTTGAAATCGACTTTCGAAACGTCAAATTAAAGCCTTTTTTTCATTCAAATAAGTGGTTTTATTTCTAATAGAAGACTAATTGAATAACAAGAAACCACTACGAACTACAGAAATGAATTCCTACGTAGATTACAGATTCCTACTTACCGACAGGTTCCCACACTCATTGACAGGTGGCGCTGCAATTTGACATATGTTACTTGCCTTGTAAGTTGTCATCTGTCAAAAATTTTTGAGGATTCTCCGTATTGCAAAATGTCAAATCCCGCTAAACTGAAATGTATTTCCCGGTTTTTAAAGGTACATTGATTTAATTTTTTATAGTCATACTATCAGGTACGCATTAAGATGTCCATGTGCTATCTGGGAAGCTAAAGAAAAATACAAGAAGTTCTGTTAGGGCTCAAAATGTATTAATGTATGAAATTTTAGTTACAATCTGACAGCTGAAGTTGACAACTGATGTTCACCTGCAAAAGGAGTTATCAAATCTTTACACTAAGGGAGAGGATTAAATAAAGACATAAGGATAATCTAAATTGTTAGTGTATGATAAGCCGATTTGTGAACCCTATAAACTTTATTGGGTGACTGTTTGTGAACAAAAAACTAATCTAATTTCTAAAACACTCTGTTATTTACTTGCAATTCTACACCCGCCACCTTCAGTCTCTGTGCAAATTCTGAAAAACAAAATTTGTTAACAACATAGGAGTGTAGAAAATAAAAAGTGAACACATAAAACACCTACAAAATAAATGATATCGCTTAAAAATAAACAAATTTAATAAAAAAATAACAACAATTTAATAATACTCTATTATCTATACCTGTTCTACACCTTTGCTGTCTCGGAGTTTAAATAAATATTCCGGACCCACTATTTTCACTCCCCTAAAATAAAAAATATATCTAAGTAGAAAATATTATCCAAATCACAATTTATTACAATTAACAGAAGACTAGGTGCAAATAACAATTATTTTAACACAATGTAACTTAATTTATTTTTAAGACCTGAAGATGGCTCTCGAGCCGAAACTAGTCTCCTGTTAAATTGTAGTAAATTGTATGAAATTAATTTTGATTCTAATTTATTCATAAAAGTATTTAACAGTTGAAATATATTTTTACCAATGAAATATTATTGGAAAATAAACTCCTATATAAGTAAAAGGGATTATAGGAAATATTCCCATCCAGGATTCGTTAGTTTTATTTACAAGAGCTACGGCGTTCAAGTATCCACACCTTTCAGCTGTCATTCGCTTGTCAGTTGGTTGAACTGATGAATTTAATTTCTAAAAAAAAAAAGTAATTTTCTAATAAAACGAATTATTAATTTTTGTCTTCTTAAAATTCTCGACGAAAATTACAATTTTAGTGTTAATGTTTGAATAATCACCTGTCCAGCTTTTCCTGTAAATGCCTCCCCTAGGAAATTCGTAAAAGTAGGTCCTGGACACAGAAGGCACACATGTATTTTTTTTCTAACGATTTCATTCCTCAAACTATTGAAGTAACCCTGGACATATCGGAAAAAATCAGTAACTAATAGAATTTCAATGAGCGTCTGTCATTTTTTTATGACCCCAAAAGTGGTATGGCACATATACAATTTAATAATTTGTCAAAAGTTATATTTGAAATGGTAAGAACTATCAAGAGACCCCGACAAGCTGTAACGTTTGATTAAAACGTTCCAGCTTTTATTTCTTAAAAATAGTCTGTAATTAGACAACACGCATCACGCCCTAATGTAATATCAGTTGCCTGTGGTAGTTTCAGTTGGTTATTGACATTGTTCGATCGTTTGAAACAAGTAGATTGCGAAGATTCCTGATTGACAGTGATGGAGAGAAATATATTTGGAAGGACCAAAGACATCGTTCTCTTTTATTGGGTGAAGCCATTTCTTGTGTGTGTGTGTCTTTTTTTTATGACAAAGATGAATAGGTCGGCATGCTTCAATGCCAACTTTGGACTCGTGACATTGGACGCAAGTAGTTTCAGCATCGGCCGAGGGCCGCACGATGCTACCAATCAACGTTGGAAGGTGTTGGTAGCATCTTCTGGCGCCGGCATTATAAATTTGAAAATTATTTTGTGAAAGATTTACCCATTATATTGAAGAACATACAGTGTGTCCACGGATTGGGTTCACAAGAGGAGAAACTTTTTTATTTTTAATTTTAACGAAAAATGTCATTCTTGATAAACAGTTTTGCTTATTCTAAAACCTAAAATGCAACTATCAGATATCAAATTTTTGCAGTCGTATACAAGGTTTGTCTAAAAATATGAATTTTGCTCAAGGGTAAAGTACCTTTATTTTTGAAATATGAAAAAAAAGTTGTTTCTAATGACATTTTACGTCAACATACCGGTTTTGAGCAAGATATTCCGACTTTAAGAAAATTTTAATTTTTAAAATTTTTTGATACACCCCCGTAACCCGTAACTGACAATTTTGAATTCAGTGAAAAAGCTTAAAAGGAACGAAACGACAACAATTTCATACCAATTTTTGTTAATAATGTTTGATGGTGTGGTTAGTTATGTCTGAAAAAGTTACGGGGGTGTATAAAAAAATGTTGAAAATTAAACTTTTCTCAAAGTCGGAATATCTTGTTCAAAATCGGTATGTTGACTTAAAATGTCATTAGAAACAAGTTTTTTTAATAACTTTTTATTCATATTTCAAAACTAAAAGTACTTTACTCTTGAGCAAAATCCATATTTTTTGACAAACCTCGTATAGGTCTGAAAAAATATGACATCTGATAGTTGCATTTCAGGCTTTAGAACAAGCAAAACTTTTTATCAAGAATGACATTTTTCGTTAAAACTAAAAATAAAAAAGTTTCTCCTCTCGTGAACCCCATATCCGTGGACACACTGTATATAATAATATATTTGTTTTATTGTCAAGTATGTACTTTTACCGTAAACATTTAAATTTTTATATTTAAGAAACATACTTCAACCAAAAAGGGCAAAAATTTTGTTTACGTTTATTTTTTTAAATAAGTTGAAGACAACCCTGACTTTGATATACATATTTATCGATTCAGAGTTGAAACATGAAATAAGATTTAATGAATTTGGCAACGTTGATAAATACGTATAATTACAGCAATTTTAATTTGGTTTAAATCTGACGAAATACGATTATATCAAATGTTTTGATCGAAATTTTCTTACGTGAATAGCATGTTTGGATCCAGTATAGGTTCCAGAATAAGGAACTCCTATAACTCCAGCTAAACTGGAAACCACAGCAACCTGACCACTTCCTACAGCATTAAAATGCTCGAGTGCCACCCTAGTCAAGTTGACAACTGCAAAAACGTTGAGATCGAACATCTGATGATCTACGGCAATCTCTGTTGCTTCCCACGCCGCTCTCTGAGATCGCCCTGCGTTGTTGACCAAGATGTCTACTTTATTAAAATGATTGACTGCAGTGCTGAAGTGTTTTTTATGTGAAGAGCAGTCAGTTACGTCCATTGGAATAATAAGTATGTCTTTGTCTTCTAACTGACCATTTGAAATTTCTAAAAATTCAAACAGCTTCTAAATCTACAAATCGTCTTTGAGTTCGATCATAATTTTCACGTTGAGGGAGATACATTCGAAAATCATAGAAAATCCCATCCTAAAAATTACTCGAATTCCGATTTCGCGTTGTGATAAATTATCTCACAATTTTTTAAAATAAAATTAAATTTTCTCTATACCCATTAGAATTCAAATTTCACCTTTTCAAAAAAAAGCGAAAAATGTTAGGAGTACTTTTTTATTTCATTCACCCCTCGTATGTAAGAATGACTGACTTTAGCATATGCGCAGAATATGGAATTAGTTTCTACGGTTAGTTACTCGGTCAAATGACAGGCAAAAACCTCCACCGGTTCATAATAATTCTTGGCAACGTTGCGATTCCTTACGAGATGTATCGATACAATGATAAAGAACATAACCTACTTTTTTTTTAATAAACATGGAAACAACAACCCCTAAAAAACTAAGATACCACAATAAAAGTTATACTCGCGAACAAAAACTTGTAGCTACGGTATGGTTCCATGAAAGACTTTATACTGGTATGTCCTACGAACAGTTACGATCAAATTTTAATGTAAGATTTAAAACCACAAGCCCAAATCTCTGCACTCTTAGACATTGGGAAAAACGATTGTTTGGAAAAGGGTATCTACCTGACGATAGACAATCAGGTAAACGCAAGACTGCTCTGTCAAGATTAATTCATGTACCTTATGTTAAAGAATCGTTCATAAGATTCCCAAATTTATCAAACAGAGGGCGAGCTCAAATGCTCGGAATATCTGCGATGACCTTGCAAAAGATTCTGAGTGATGATATGAACCATATCGATGTGAATCTATTGAAAAGCAAGAAAGATACAGAGATTACAAGTACTAATACTTCAGAAGATAGTAAAAGTAAATTAAGTGGAAGTGATTCAAAGACAAAGATTAATTCAGAAGTAAAAGTTGGTACTAATACTTCAAAAGATAGTAAAAATATATTAAGTGGAAGTGATTCAAAGACAAAGATTAGTTCGGAAGTAAAAGTTAACATTGAGGACATTTCAGAGCATATTTTACCTGAGGAGATTGATTTTGTAGATATTGATAGCATAATTAAAAGTGAAAATTAATTATTAATTCTTAGCAATAATGTATCGTTTATTATTAGGTTTTTATATTGATAAGATTAAAATATTTGTTTTATAAAATGTCATTTTTAATAAATGAATTCGATAAAGTTGTTTCAAAAAAACTTTGAAGCCATTCTATCTATCTAATCGAAGTAGACCTCCAAAACCATGTATTCAACATCAAAGAACTGAAATCGAAATTTGAAAACTAAAAAGCGGTTTTTAAGGCACTAGGGTGCTACAGATAAGGTATTAAATTGTCATTTTTTATTTTTGTTATCTGATATGAAGCTCAAAGGGAAATAACTATTTCGATTCTCGAATATTTCCGTAAACATTAGGAGTAAAATTCAAAATTACCTAAACACTTGTTCTTAACCCTTTGCAACTCATGAGATCGTCTTGCCGCTAGAGCTAATTTTACACCAAATTTGGCCAATGCATATGCAGTATGTTCGCCTATTCCACTTGATGCTCCAGTTATAAATACCACCTGTCCTTTTAGTCTTCCTAAAATATAAATTGTTTGGAGTGTAAGTGTCTTTTTACCTTTTAAAAATATATATAATGAGTGAGGTCAGTCCATATTTGAATTTTTATGAATTTAACATGGTTGTCGTTATATCCCCACCAATTTAAAACTAGTGAATCTACAAGTTTAAAATTTGAAATATATGTGAAAGAGAGATTTAGAAATATTGTCTTGCAGGCGGAATTTTAATAAATCGGTTGATTGTCAAATTGGGAATTTGAGTTTTATGGTTGTTTTTATATCCCAACAATTTAAAACTAATGGATCTACAAGTTTAACATTTTAAAGAGATGTGAAGAAAATATATATTATGGAAATATTTTTTATGAATTTGATATGGATGTCTTTATATTCGCACCAATTTTTAACTACTATATGTAGAAATTTAAAATTTGGTACATATATAATGTAGAAAATAGCGAGGTGTCAATGTCGGAATTTGAGTTTTTAGAAATTTAACATGGTTGTCTTTATATCCCCACTAATTTAAAACAACAGGATCTAGAAGATTAAAATTTGAAAGAGATATGTAGAAAAGAAGTAGAAATATTGTTTTGAATATGGAATTTTAACAAGTTTGTTGGTTTTCAACTAGCAAAGAGGCAAATTCTAAATCGATTTTTATGAATTTGACGGGAGGCTTTTTAACCCCACCTAAAACTATTCTGGATCCAGAAGTTTAAAATTTGTACAACAGGTAGAAAAAAACATAGAAATATTATCTTGAAGACCAAATTTTAATATGTTCTTGGGTTTTCAAAATCAAAATTTGTCTTTTCAGGGTTTTTTTAATTTATAAAGACTAATCTCTGGATTTTTAAAATATAAAAATTTGTTTATTTAAATTACCATTATTTTGACAATAAGAATTTTAAGACAAACATATTTTCGGATTGTCATAACAAATAGGTGTATGTAGGTATTGTGTATTTTGACGAAAAAATATAGTAAGACAGTTGAAGTACGCAGTCCAAAGGTTAAAGTTTGTAACTAAGGATAATTTTTTATTTTATATCTTGAACTGTCTATCACTTACTAGGAGATTTTCCAAATTTTTCAAAAAACCATAACGCTAGATCACAATCAACTAAACAAGCCAAAACTGAAACAAATATCCCATAAACAAACACACCTAAACCAATTGCAGTAAAAAACCACATGTTTATACTAAGAATTAACTATAAATAATGATTATAACAAAAATTAAAAAACAATTATGTTGTAAGGTTATGTATGTACGTACACAATTATCGGGCAGCGTTGCCAAAATTATCGATTTTCTTATAAAATTATGTTACAATTTTCTTACTAAAACAAAAATACAACACAGGGATTTATTCAAAAAAAATTAATTTATAAATGTTTGAATTCATACACAGAATCATTTTTTCAGTAGCTTTAGACTGTTTAAACTGTTTTTCGAGTGCTCCCGGTGTTGCCAAATGCCAATACAATATATTTATTTGAAATGTTACTTTTTTTATTATTTTTCTGAGCTGAGCTGACTTAAAGTACCCTTATCTTACCTGACCTCACCCTGTAAATTATTGATCTGTTCCATTCTATTAATTTTTCAAATAAAAATCACTAGCAACCTGTAGCCAACTTCAACTTTGACCACAAACCAACAACCAACACACGAGAACATCTGGCAACATGTCATCGGCTTTTTCGTCATGCTTGACCAGACGCGATTTGTTGGCAGCACTGGATTGTAAGTATTGTCATTGTCATAATTCACAATTCAGTCATGTCATTACTCATTTTACATTATCTTATTAATAGTTTCTTTTCGAAGAGTTTTTCCAAATAAGATGGGATCTCAACAAATAGAAATTATTTCTCATGCCCAAATAAAAATTGAACCCGAATGGGAGGATGAGATAAACATTAAACAACCAGAGCGGCAGTTACTCAAGATAGAGGAGAAACTTAATGTTACAAAAGATTCTTGTACAGTTTAATATACAGATATTGAGACAAAATTATTCAATTATAACAGTTTTAAGATTGAAGAAGAAATACATATTAAGGTTGAAAGTGAACATTGTTTAGAAGAAGTTGATAAGAACATTAAACAACTAGAGGGAAAGTATCTCAAGATAGAGGATAAACTTGATGTTCCCAAAGATTCTTGTACAGTTCAATATACAGATATTGAGACAACATTATTCAGTGATAACAGTTTTAAGATTGAAGAAGAAGAAATACATATTAAGGATGAAATTGAACAATGCTTAGAAGAAGTTGATAAGAACAACAAGAATTTTGAACAGCGTGGTTTCCAACAATGTTTTACTAATGATGAAGGAAAATATAAGTCCAATATTTGTAAACATACATTTTCTCAAGAAGGCAATCTTGAAACGTGTTTATTAGCTCACACAAGTGAAAAAAATTATATATGCTTGGTTTGTGAAAAATCATTTACTTTGAAATCACATCTGAAAAGACATTTACTAATTCATTCTGGTGATAAGAGTTTTAAATGCGACATTTGTAAAAAATTATTTACCCGTAAAAGTGATTTAAATAAACATTTACTAATTCATTCATATACAGAGAATTTTAAATGCAACATTTGTGAAAAATCATTTCTTTGGAAGTCACACCTGATAGCACATTTACTAATTCATTCTGGTGATAAAAATTTTAAATGCAACGTTTGTGAAAAAACATTTAATCTGAAACAACATTTACTAATACATTCTGGCGAAAAGAATTTTAGATGTGACGTTTGTAAAAAATTATTTACCCATAAAAGTGATTTAAATAAACATTTACTAATTCATTCAGGTACAAAGAATTTTGAGTGCAACATTTGTGAAAAATTATTTACTCAGAAGTCACATCTGAAGGTGCATTATTTACTAATTCATTCTGATGATAAGAATTTTAAATGTAACGTTTGTAAAAAATCATTTATTTGGAAGTCACACCTGATAACACATTTGCTAATTCATTCTGGTACCAAGAATTTTAAATGCGACATTTGTAAAAAATCATTTACTTACAAAGTCAATCTAAATAAACATTTACTGATTCACTCTAATGTAAAGAATTTCAAATGCGACATTTGTGAAAAATCATTTACTGTGAAGTCATCTCTGACAGAACATTTACTAATTCATTCTGGTGATAGGAATTTTAAATGCAACGTTTGTGAAAAATCATTTACTGGGAAGTCATATCTAAAAGTACATTTACTAATTCATTCTGGTGATAAGAATTTAAGTCATATCTGAAAGGATATATACTAATTCATTCAGGTAAAAAGAATGTTAAATGCAACATTTGTGAAAAATTATTTACCCATAAAAGTAGTTTAAATAAACATTTACTAATTCATTCAGGTACAAAGAATTTTAAATGTGACGTTTGTAAAAAATCATTTACTCAAAAGTCATCTCTGAAAAAACATTTACTATTTCATTCTGGTAATAAGAATTTTAAATGCAATGTTTGTGAAAAATCATTTACTCTGAAGACAAATCTAAAACAACATTTACTAATTCATTCTGGTGAAAAGAATTTTAAATGTGACGTTTGTAAAAAATCATTTATTTGCAAGTCATATCTGAAAGGATATATACTAATTCATTCAGGTAAAAAGAATGTTAAATGCAACATTTGTGAAAAATTATTTACCCATAAAAGTAGTTTAAATAAACATTTACTAATTCATTCAGGTACAAAGAATTTTAAATGTGACGTTTGTAAAAAATCATTTACTCTGAAATCACATCTGAGTAGACATTCCCTAATTCATTAAAGAATTTCTATTAAACGGAAAATATTCAGTTAGAATGAATGACGTTTGTTTGTAATCATTTTCAATTAATTAACGAGTTCCCCAAGGCAAGTTTGTCGATTTTTATTTAAATATTTAATAAAAAATTGTAAGAAAAAACGAAACTCACAGACCAACTTTAACGGGAGAGGGCTCATTCGAAAAAGCAAACAACAGAGAGGGCAGATATCATTTTCTGGTTTTTAATTAAAAATTTAGAAATTGATTTTCATATACCAGGTGTGATTCCCCACTCGACCATTCACACTGTTGGGTTCTAATTTAACAGTAACAGTGCTGTTTCTAAAGTGGCGCTCGGAAACAGTAACAAAGCTTACACAGAGCACGAGGCGAAATAGCCATACTAGTTGAAGCCGTTGAAACTAAAGTAAAAAGAACAGGATTGTTTCAATAGTTTTAACGTTTGCTTCCTCGTCATGTTTTTGCAATCGCGAAAACAAATTTTAGCGGTTATTTCCTGTTGAATAGACATCTATTGCGAATTAAGGCACATTAAGGGCTAAACATACTCAAGGGAGGTCTACTGAGGTTTGCTTCGTCGTTACTTTGCAATTTCATCAACTAATTCCAAATATATTGCCTTTTAGAAACAAATATTTTAAATCACCCGCGGCTGCGCATGCGCGGTAGATAATCAATTAAAGTCAGAATAGATTCTCAAGATCTCAATGACCTCGTCGGGCACACAGGCCTCGTGCATACTACTAAGTGGGGGTAACATTGTGAAACACCAGCGAAACAGGTGGCCTATTTTGAAAACTTTTTAAGGCCGCTCTCCATTAACTTAACAAGGTTTTACATGAAATTTGTAATTAAACGGATTTAGTATAACCATTGACTGTTAAAATATCTATATCAAATAGTAAATTTAATATTGTTCTAGTCACATATTTTTTTTTAAATAATATTACGTGAATATTATATTATTTCTCTAAAAATACAACTGAAATGAGGTTATGTTATTAAAAACTAAAAATTACGAAAATATTATGATGTAAACTAACTACTTTTATGCATGAATATTATGGCAAATCACTTCATTCAACTTTCAACAAAGTTATTTTAACGTTTTATTTATTATTTTTTGAAAAAATTTCGTTTCGCAGTTTGCAGCTCCCCTAAAATATAAAAAAGCGGCCTCAAAAAATGCGATGCGCGCGCATCTGCACGAGGCCTATAGGAGAGCAGGATTCGCGTCACGTGACTTGTGGCCGGTATTTTACCCGAAAAGCGGGTATTTTTCGGGCGAAAATCGGGTATTTTGATGCGTTTGACTAATATTCTGTGATGTGAAGCGCTGTCGCTGATGCGATGATCGGATCGGAAATTTGTTTTTCATTATAATATGTACCTGAATATAATATTTTGTTTGTGTTTGATCAGAATTATTTTATGTTTTGTTTTTTTATGTAATAAATTACGTATGTATTTTAAGTTAAAATTATTCTTTCACTAAATCTATTAAAGAATTTTTTTGAGAAATATAGCAATAAAAAATCAGGAAAATAAACGTTTGCTGTTGATTTATTTATGTCTGAATGCAAAAAAAAACATGGTTGGGTCCGGGATGGACCCCACTTGGCCATTGTTTCGGTCCACGCCGATTGATAATGATGTGGTTGTATGACGACGCGTGATCATCAAAAGGTCGCTGTTATTTGTGTCCCAGGGCTAAAGATAGCAAAATGAGATCAAAATGTTCTATCGTATGTGTCAAATGTGAAAAATAATTAACTTTTGTGAGTATCTTTGTTTTTAATAAATAAAAGATTATATATTTTTTTATAACTACTACCTACAATCAACAGTTAGTAAAACAATAAGAAAAATAAAAAAAAATAAAATAGTAATATAAAATGCTAAAAAAAATTGGGGTCTGCTTGGACCCCATTTGGATATTTTTCTTTCAAATTTCACTTGGCCCCAGGAAGGTTGTGTCCACTCATTTTCGAACTGAGTATTGCCTGTTTTCAAATGTGGCGCGCTTTAAAACCTCAAGCGGGTAAAATCGGGTGTTTTCAGCTGTGAAGGTGGGTAAAACATGCTTTTTTGATTGGCAACCCTGCTTGTGGCCTAAACCCTGCGAATGTTCGATAAACTTTCGGAAAATACAAATCAAATATAAGTAATTTTTTCAGAATATTTGACATTCTATCGGATTAATTTACATCAAACTGTATTTTTATTAACAAAAATTCAACATAAATAACCAATATAAGATATTTAACGACGAACATATTTTTGAGGTTATGTTATGTTGCCATTATTTGTAATGTAAACAAGAAAATCTTAATTTTTAATATTTTTGTAATAACATAAAAGCAGCTTAACTTTTAGAGGTATGTTTGTTGTGGAAATATTTTTGTTGGAATTGAAATGTATATGTATATGTTTATTATTTCAGAACGAATGGAAAAAATGTAGATTATTGGTAACAATTTATTGAAAATATCTTTAGCACAATTCTAACTTCCTTTAAATACATGTTTCTCTTAAAACTTACTGCTAGTAGATCATGAATTCCAGAGATTGTAAAGAAAGGCCTAACAGAGGGGTAGACTGGAAAGAATGCCCCATAAATATTAGTGTTTGTAATAATAATAATAATATATGCCCTGCAATTCACTCACTTACGAGTGAACCCCAGAAGCTCTGCAGCTTGTGCGGGGGAGGGACGGCTATTATTATTATTATTTGCCGTGGCGCTCTGGGGCGACTTACTGATGCTTGATGGCGCATTTGCTTTACAGTTGTGGGAAAACCCAGAAAAACCACACAACACCATCATAGACAACGATGGACTCCCCCAGGATTTTAAATCTTTGCAGCGTAAACTAACATCAAAGTAATTAATGTTAAATACGCTACAAATCATGCCCAGAAGTAGGCAATGAAAATTTATATTTAATTGTCTAGACCGGGGCACGAACCAGAGCACGGACAGACCTATTAATGGTACATATTGAAATGTAACCGCCTTTGCCAACTGAGCCACCGTCGGTACCATATATTAAAAACTAGTATTTAGCAATCCTATTCTTTGATCCTCAAAGTTTTAGTTTTGTAAATTTAATGGTGAGGAAATGAGAATAAAAAAATATTGAAAATTATTTTGAAGATATAATAAATAACCCTGAAACAATTGAAATTGTTGGGGCAACATTTAAGAGAACAGTTATCATTTTAAACATTAATTATTTTTAAGTTAACTGTATGAATATTACTCATTATATATTAATCATTAAATCTTTCTGTTAAACTATTTTTTTGGTGATTCTAAATAATCTCTATGATCTTTAAGTTACTTATTTTTCAATTAAAAACTAATGACGGCTCTGTTAAATATTTCCAATTTATATCAAAGTGCTGAACTACTTAGTGAAAAATTGAGAACTAAAAAAGAAATATTTTCCATATTTCACAATAAAAAAGTTAAATTCTCTAAATCGAAGTGCGCAGGTTTGAAAAGACACTCTAATCTAAAATCAATTTTTTTGGCTCTTAAAATATTTTATCAAATATGCAAAATTTTGTTATATAGGGTATTGTTTTGTAGGCGAAATTTTTATAACGAGTTGTTGAGATCTGCCCAAATAGGCGAAATTAATGAATGTATTCTCTTGGTTTTACCTATTAGTATCAAAACACACTTTATATATTTTCAACAAATTTTTATTTCCAGAAGTGTTTTTTTTTTACAAATTACTTCCTTTCAATATCCCGAGTCCACCACTGGAAAATCTTGGCATACATCTAGTTATTTGTCAAAGTCAAAACAAATCGATCAATCCGATCAATCCACATTGACCACGTCATGCATCTTACAAGTTATTTGAATATTAATTGTCTCAATCGTTATCTAGTAGTTTTGTATGTGATAACACATTTTTGTATAAATATTCGTGCAATTTTCTATCATCGTTGTTTTGCAGCGTTACTTCTAATTCGAATAATCACCGATAAATATGGCCGCCGTAGAAGATAAGAAAAAATACAAAACTTTAGAAAATGTTTTAACTCGGATACATAAGGAATTTATTTCCTTATCTGATGAAGAAGTCAAGAGAAATAATGCCATTTTAAAGGAGGTTAGTCGTTTTATTAATTTTTATATAATATTATTTATCAGCGCTTTGAGGGAATCCCACTGCGTACTGTGACGTAAAATTGTACTCCAAAGTATTTCATTAAAAATTAACTTGAAGCAATAAAGAACGTTTAAAGTATGTTGCAAATTCACAATTGCATATTTATTTTTACAAACAAAAAATTAGTATATTATTCAATGAGTTTGGGTGGATTATTTTATAACATGCGGATGAAGTTTGTAGCGCGGATGAAGTTTGTAGCACGGGCGAGCTTGCGAGACATGTTCTCAGTGAATGACTTTTGTTATTGAGACAAATAATTACCGATGGCGGCGCCACAGTCGTCGATCAGCTGTTCACATGAAACGCGTAATTTTTGGTAAATAGTGCATTAAGTTATACTGAGTGAATGGTTTATTTGTAGTATTTTAAGACTTTTTGTGATTGTTTGAGGTTTTTGATTTGAAAATTACCATAATATACCTGTACATGTAAGTATTTAGACTCAATTGAACCTGTTTTTTTGTGTCGTTATTCTAAAATTGAGGATATTTATTTAGCATATTCTACGTTTTTCAGAAATTTATTGTTTACTTCTGTTTCTGTGTGCTTTTTTTGTGTTTCAGGATGAATATGGCCTAGAGGTATTACCATCTTCACCTCTACTAATATAGAATGATATTGGAAGGGAGCTAAATCATATGCCAAAGAAACATACAACAGTTTTCTGCTGATAAATTTTATTTCAATTTTTTCAGGATAATAATTATAATTGTAAAAGTGATTTAAATAAAAAATGATTTCTAAGAACCTACTTTTGATTGATTTATGGTAAAATATATCCTATTCGTTGTTTCAAAATTATTTTTTTAAATCAATATCAAATTAAAATATAAAAAATTAAGAAAATTTTTTCTTGGCTTAAAACACTTCATAGGCCATCAAATGTATCTGTTGCAAAACTTTTTGTTTTGTTTATCTACTTTGTTTTTTTCAAAATAAACACAAACATTTTATTATAATAACTCATTACTAATTGTAACTGTATAATTATTGAAAACAGGTGTTGTACAAGAGGGGAACATAATAATGGTATTTTTAAAATTATGATGTGACAAAGGTTTTATTTTACTGAATATTACCTTTAGAAAAATGAAAGTTGAAATATCAGCAATGATGTGCACACCTAATTAGATTTTAAGTTTACATATATAAAAGTACAACTACACAGTTTGTAAGGACAAGTTTACTTAGTTTATAGGCAACACTTTGCTGTCTTCTAACTAACCATCATTCCTTGCACATTTAATGGTTTTAACATCAAGTGGCTTACTGGGCAAATGATGTGATGGCACACACTTTTTGCACTACTTGGGTGCTATTTTGTTTGAAATAATTCCTAAAAACATTTCAGTAGTAATCAAGAAATAATCTCAGAAATGCTAATCTTTATCTTACCTGGTTTTGTAATATAATCTTCAGATTTAAAATTGATTACACTTTTCCCGGAATTTACGACTATCCACTTCCTCGATGACACCTTTTTTGTTGCTTCTTGGGTGGATCATAATGGAAGTGAAATTCCGGATTTTTAGATTTCCTAGAGGTATACCCATAAACGCAATAGTTTGTATTATTTTTATTGGGCATTTTTGACGTTTAACTAACAAATAACAGCAAAATACACGAAGCACAAAATCAAAACACACGTTCGACTTGCAGGTAAACAAACAAAATTATGCTTTTCGTGAAGGTTCAAATTAATACCGGTGGTGTCGCTTCAAAGTTGTGCTCGTCTCAATTGGATTGGCATTAATTTAATTTGACATTAAAGGTCGTGCTGCAGAGTAGGAAATGTAAATGTGTACTTGATCTTGATAGATTTAATTTAGTTGCCTTATGATTATTGGTTATTAAAAGTATTGAATTTTCATTATTCACACTATTGAATAATGAAGGTCAAATTCCGGTTTGTATTCTGGTTTATTATTTGACATTAATAGATAATAGATAATAGTTTATGCAACAAGTGCAAAAAGTAAGTGTTTGTTGCACACGACGAAAAATTTTCCAACGAGGTCCATATTGGCCTTCCAGCGTGCGGAGTTGCCGCTTACGGCGGACTTCTGCAAGACCTGAGATAGTTTAGCGATAGGCTGAGAAACCAGGACCGTATTGCGCTTCATTGCGAGAACTCGTTTACTGAAATAAGTGGAACAGTTAATTAAAAAAAAACTGTTTAAATTAAAAAATTTCCATTACTCCAACAATTAGTTTTGAGTAAAAAATACTTATATATACATACATGATATAAAAGATATCCAGAACAATAGGAAAAGTACTTACTTTAAATTATTATACATAAATAGCACAAATCGAAGGTAATTCTTTTAAATAAATTTTTTCAGCTGCTAGGCCTACTGATAACCAAAATGAAAGAGAAGGACAATCTTGTTAAGGAAATGTGCTTCAATGTATTTTTTGGCGGCAGCTTTTACGACGGTTTACGAGTGGGACAACCTGACGAGTTCGATTTAGATCTTCTTCTAACCCTTCCAAAATTAGCCGAACCAGAATTAACTACTAGCAATATCCCTGGTTTCGTACAATTGCAGTTGAAAAATCTCTTGGCTTTGTATAAACAAACTGAGATGGCAACTCGATACAAGTAAGTGTTTGATGATTAAAAAATAATACGCGTATTTATTACAATCTAATTTATTTATTTTGATTTTCTAGAATGACTAATAACAAAAATATTTTTTAATTACCTTGTATAGTTATTTTTTGATAAAAATATGAATGCATTTACGAACAACTCTGACTTTTAGTGAATTTGACAACGTTGTGAAATAAATACAGTTGATTTGTTACATCATTTTTAATTTTATTTTCAAGAGTGCATTGACGCCTCATTTGATTCTTCTAATATCATTATTAGTATATGCTATAAAACAACCCATGCATGCTATAAATAAAAAATTTCTCATAATATATAAAAAAAATTTCTAAGTTACAAAAACCTATTGTCGCTCCAGAGTTTGTTGATTCCTAGTCCAGCCCGACACTGTTTATTTTTTCCGATTTATTTGCATCTTAAAAAAAAGGATTTAATTCTATAATTTAAATCGAGTGTTATATTTTCGAGAAAATTGAGGAAAACTGAATTTCTGGTTTTTCAGAGGTTTAAATAAATTATTAGAAGACGAAAAACAATGTTTTTTGGACAATCAAAAAGTACGTCAATGGATGGAACGCGTGGTTACTCTCGCATTAAACGATTTCTCTAAAGAAAATGGAAAATCTGTTTTAACTACTTCGCAAGGAGATTTTTATGTAAGTAGATATTTATAATAGATTCTTTTCTGGTTTTATTGTTAATAGTGTTAATAAAAAAATAACCAACAACAGAAAGTCGAAACAGGAAATTTCAATAAACGAAGTGTAAATATATTTCGAATTTGGTGGACAATTTGTTGTTTAAGAAAGTAACATTTTGACAAAACAAATTGTCCACCAAAGAATTGCATCCTCTCAATCACAATTGCCATCCGTCCATTTACAGGTCTACCACATTAACAAAAAAAAACGTTAAAAATAAATTAACTAATTTGTAGCCACTATGAAAAATAAAAATTAACTAATAATAATAAAATTGACTAATTTTCTGTTATATCTTGTAATCTTCGTCGATTTCATCTGAAAATATGCCATTAAAACACTTTTTGATTTTGTTTGACCCAAATTACATTTTATTAAAATATCTTCCTTGATAAAATAACTTTTTCAGGCCAAAATTCGCAAAGCAGGTCCGGCTTTTACCTTAAACGTAAATGGCCAAATAAGTGGTAAAGAAATATATTTGGACATAGATCTAGTCCCATGCATTGAGTTTAAGAAAGAGCACTGGCCGAAAGAAGGATTCAGGTCCAACACCATTGCATCGAAGGTAGGACAAAATCTAAATAAATTAATTTCGTTGTATCGGAATTACGTGAAAATCACCATAATGTTTTATTTTTAAAAATGAATATATCTTTGACCTTCATTTATACATGGTGTTAATGAATACAGATTAAAAAAATCAATAAACTCTTGTGTCCTCAAACACAACACCCTGTGTATCAACGCGAATGAAGTTGGCACCCCCAGGTGAGAATTTGGGAAAATCGCATAATTTTGCCCAACTTATGCCCAGTATTGCCCAATAGTTGCATTTTTTTTTTGTATAGATGGGCAAAATTTATTTTTGGTTGGGCAAAATTGGCCATAACTTGGGCATTATTTCATGATATTCGTTTGTGGCACACCATAAAAATTCGAGTTTTGAACCATTTTTTAAGGGGGGTGGGCAAAAAAATGCAACTATTGGGCAATACTGGGCATAACTTGGGCAAAATTATGCAATAGTCTTTTTTCCCAAATTCTCACCTGGGGTTTCCAACTTCACGCGGGTTGTGTATCATAGTTTTTCAAATCCGTTTATATATTTGGAAAAGGCACAAAAAACGGTCTATTTGGAACTAGCTGGACGTCTCCTATGTCTATATATGTCCATTTCCCAATGATGTAAATAAATGCATACTCTAATATTCTAACACTAGTATTAAAATCCTCATGGACTATACGAGGGAGGGGGGTCTGTGATTTCTATAAACTGAGATTGGGTTACATAGCATGAGTCACATATTTAATTTTTGAATTATTTTTTAGCCAAATTTTTTTATCGTACCCAAACCCATTAAGAATGCTCCTGGACACAGTAACAGATACTGGAGATTATCTTTTCAAGAACAAGAAAGGGAACTTATGGATAAGAAACAATATTTAAAACCAACCGTCAAATTTTTGAAGGTAACTCATTTTTTTTACATATTTCCATAACCTGAAACGCTGCCATAAGTTCGCAAGATACTTGTCTTTGAGTGTTTTTTATTCCGAAGATAAATCAACGAAAATTATCTCACGCGCATTCCAAAAACCTGATGCCATGACTTTGCCTACAAATGGAACTCTAATCGCCTTCTTTCGAAAAATATGAATGACTTCCACAAAAAAAATGTATATAACATCCTAATGAGAGAACAACATTGGGAACATTTTAAGACCATCCAGAACCGTTTTAAAAGTTATGGACAATATAAATTTTTTTCAAATTTTTTTACGCCATTTTTTAGCGCCATCTAGAAAGTGTATTTGAAAAAAAATCCTTTAGCAGAAAGACGTATCATATGTTTCTACAATTGTCCAGTAATTTTTAGCGCTATGGGATAATTATTTTTAAGTTTTGGTCTGTTTGGACAAGTTGAGCAAAATTTTTGTTTTTTATAAGACATAAGTATTGATTTTTGAAAGAGACAAGACTTTGAGCAAATGTTCTTCTGAATAATTTCCATTTTTTTTTTGAAATTAGGAATTGTGTTTATAGAAAATGCCAAGCTGCCATGCATTTTGGAAAGATTTTTTGATATCCATGAATTAATGCTTTTTTATTTTTTGTAGAAATTGAGAGATACTCAAGACCATAAATGTATATCTAGTTATTACATAAAAACTGTAGCTTTATGGGAAAGTGACAAAATGCCTAAAGAATTTTGGAGCAGTTCATTAAGCAACGTTTTTATGACAGTAAGTATAAAAAAAAAGAAACCAACAAACTTTCTTCTTATTATTCTTCTCTTAATTCTGTATCTGTAAGTTCCTCAAAGTATTGTCTCTCGTGTTCCAATCCCATCTTCATCAATCAGCCTGTTTGCCATGGATTAATTTTTGTTCATTTTTCTACCGAATTTGGCCCATGATATTTATTTTGCATTATTTATTCCTAATGGAGTAGATCTGGCGAAAAAAACTGCTCGAAAACAGATTGATGAAGTCAGATACCCCCATCAGTCCTGCATGAAATGTTCGCAGGCGTAAGCTCCGCCCCCGGCTGATTTTCTGTCGTCTTCGTCCGGTCTCGTTCCGTTTTTCCATTTGTAACACGCGCGGGCGGGCAAGATACTGACGTGGCAAAATAATAAAATGAATAAATGGTTAGAAAATTTTCTCGTCTTTCTTTTGAGCTCGCGGTTAGAACCCCCTACTCTTCTCCATTCTCTCGCTATTTAGCAAAGACTTTTCGGGCCCGTATCGCCCTTCCTAATTATCGCATCGAGTTACTGCAGGGTTCAAATGAAAGATAAAAAAAATGCCGTCAAGAGGTGAAAAAATTTTTTTTCATCAACCCCCTTCTTCGCGAGCAAAAAATTATGCATTTTTTATTTTAGGCGCCAAGCGCGCATTTATGAAATATTTTTTTTCCGTATTGCTATCTTTTAGCGGATGAAAAAATGAACAATTCAAGCCCTGGCTGGTTGCGCTAGCTTAATTAGTACAGAAGTTACAAGCGTTTCAATAATATTTGTTTTAAAGTACTCGTTATTACTCTTTTATTCACAAAAAATTAAGGTCCCATCTCCACTGCCCCTCCAGAAAGAACCCCGCACAAATCTTATGGGAATTTGCTCCCGATCAAATTGGCTGAAATTTGAATATGTTGTTCGTTTCGGCATCCTGGGCAAAAGTCTCAATGGACACAAAGCTCAATTTTGCGTATTTCGGCTCCTACGGAGCTCCAAAGCTCCACGGATTTGACATTATTTATTACTTAAAAAGGTAAATCTTTTCAAAAGTTTAGTATTTGCTGCGTTAAAAAAAAGGACCCTCTTATGTTTTCGAGGTCGCTGCATTGAAATCTAATGCCAATATAATAACATTGACAGCTGTCAAATAACTGTCAAACAGCATGTAACAATCGAAATTGATAAAATTGACATGTAAGCATATGTCTTTAAGGTTGCTTAATTCAAATCTGATGCCAAAAAGACGATATTGACAGATGAGTATTATCGTTATATCGCGATAATGTGTCAAGATAGAGTAATAATTAGGTGACAGCAAGCATGCTTCAGTTGTTTTTAAAATATCGTTTTTTTACTTTCTGTTTTGAATTTAGCGATCTCAGAAACATATGTTTGCAAGCGGATTTCATCCATTTTGATTGTAGCTTGCTGTTTGACAGTTAGTTTGACAACTGTCAACTGTCAATATTATTATATTGCCATTAGATTTGAATGCAGCGACCTCGAAAACATAAAATACTAAACTTTTGAAAAGGTTATCTTTTTAAGTAGTAAATAATGTTAAATCCGTGGAGCATCAAAAAGTAAGCTTAAGGTTTGATGTGCCCGGCCGTACCTCTTCAGGAACACCTTCAAATTGGCGTCCAAACTATGAAAATTTTGAATTTTAAAATTAGAAGAACTGTCATACTGTCAATCTAAAATTTTATTAGTACTTTCATTAGAATTTGTTCGATCTCTGGCAATGCTACAAGAACATTCTCAACTGGTTTTGTTGGTACGTGTTATTTTCCATAGCCTAGTCTGGATAAATAAATTCGCAAAATCAAAAATGTCTTCTACTATTAAAACACACTTATCAACGACACCGTAAAATTTTAAAAAATACAGGTTTGATGCCGATCTATTACTGAAGCTTTAAGCCTCGTTCAGAAGGCGACGCCAATTCACTACTATGGCAGTCGTGTCGCAGTATGACCATCTGATGCCATATACTTCAATCCTCTGACATTTAGTGTCATGCATCAAAACTTTTTGATATTGTAGCACTGATGTACATCCAAAGTGAATCATTCAGAGTGAAATCATCCAAAATAGTCATGCTTGTTACATTTTTTCATCCAGTTTGTGGTTTCACTTTCATCACGCACATTGTTCACTGGTCATTTCGTTTCTTGTGTATATTCTGTGCGGTGCAGCAACAACGTAGAGGTTCGTTCGAGAAGGAATGCAAGGCTTAATTAATTTCACGTGGTCTGATACATGACCTGAAGTCAATTATGTCGACAACTGGCCATACTCAAGGACGTTGGTGGGTGAAACCATAGGTTTCAAAGAGAGAAAATCTGGGAGAGAAGAAAATCATGATGAATACAAGATTCATTTAAAAATGAGGGAGGATCAATTCGAATAACTTCTCGAAAAAATAACTCCGTTGATTAATAAGAAAGATAGTTGGTTTCGAGAAGCTTTGAGCTCTGAAAAAAAAACTACAAATAACGCTACAATATTTGGACAGATATACGATTGACTGATGTGTACTGGACTAAATAGTGAACGAGACTGAATAAACTTGTTTACATTTTTCACTCCACCTTCATTATGGATGAATCATCCATTTATAGAACGACTCTTTCATCCAAAGTTTGAAATGTTTCATCATTCATTTTTAGTGTTTACTTTGGAGACTTTGGATGATACACAAATGAAAGACAATTTACACTTATCACTTTGGATGATTTTTTATAACGTTTTTAGTTCTTTTGTTATAATTTTTTAACATTACTTGAAATTAAAAATCTATAAAATGGTTGCCAAGTTGGACATTTTAGATTCCCTTAAAATGTATCCACAATTCCCATGTTTATGGGACATGGCAAATTCAGAATCCTGCCATAGAAGTATGTATGGACGTGTAAACAGCTCATGACGACAAAGCCATGCAACGTCGCACCACTCAATGCCACGAGCCGCGACATTGGTGTCGCCTTCTGAACGAGGCTTTATTTAAGTGTGTATCAAACGGCCAAGGATGCCGACGCACTCCGGTCGGAGTGATCGGCGTTGCCGAAGGATGAGGCACAAATTGATCAATTGGGTGTTTAACTAATTTTCAGATTCTATTTAAAACCTTATAAATAACTAGTACTATATGAATAAATAACAGCACAATATGTTTTTTTAATTTTAGTTGCGTACATAATTTTTACCAGCAATTTGTTAATTTTTATAATGTGCCTTTTGAATATTGCGCAATTGTTGAAATTACGTCACTGGTTGCGTAACTGAAGTTAGATATAAGCCGAATCGAAAGTTCAACGAATTCACTCGACATCAAAGTTAAAATTGTTAAATGTCACTGTCAATAATGTCATTTCTTTTATTTTTGTTGAAGCTTGGGTTTTTGATTTTGCATTTATTTTTGATATATTAATATTTTTTAGTTAGTATATAGTATTTTCTTTGTTTCTAAGTTAGTGTATTTGTGTTCTTCTTCTTCTTAATCTTTTTTTTGGGCTATGTCCTGCAGGACAATTTACCCAGTGTATTTGTGTTTTCCCGACTTTAAAATCGTTATTCTATATTCTTCTTCTTCTTCGTCTTCGTTTTTCGAAACTGGTGATGGTCTTGGTCTGTTATGTTTCTTCTTTTTGAATCGTTTACCGTAAAGCAAATCAGTACCGTCCCAGTGACGTATCTGTATTAAAAGTTGCATAAAATCTCAAATCTTTTCTTATTATTTTTTATCTATTTTAAGCAAAAAAACATAAAAAAACATGCAATTATGTAGAAAGTAATTAAGTATGAGTAATTAGAAATACGAAACAAATGAGGTTATGTGTGAAGTTAAACACCTAATTGGTTCAGCTTCATTGCTGGAAAATTTCTTCTAACAAAAATAAAAACAATTTTATGTGAGTGATTTTTTTAGATATTAAAACAGTATTATGAATGGATCAAGAAAAAAATATCCCATACTATTGGAATAAAAACAATAACCTTCTAAAAGGTATTAGTGATGTTACGTTGCAAAACATGGAAAATCGAATAAAGATCATTTTAGATGACATCGAAAAAAATTTGCAAGCTGATACATTTGTGGTTGCAAAATATCTGTGTAAGTAAAATAAGAAATTAAAAATTACAGTCAAGGTATAAATTTTAATTATTAAATTATTTAGTTTAATCAAAGGTAATACCACGAGTCCTCCAAATTTTATCGATAAAATTTTTGGTTTTCACGAAAACAGCTTTATTTGGAAAAACCACGAAAACAAACTGATTTTATCTCAAATCAGTTTGTTTGAGTGGTTTTGCCTAAAATAAAGGCGTTTGAGTATGAAGATCAAAAATTTAATCTATAAAATTTCAGAGGACGAGTCGTATTTGAAAGGATTATTTTTTTCATCTGTCAATACAGTCAGATTTTGTGGTTTCAGCCAATAACAGCTCAGGATCCTAACCAATCATTGTGTTTTATACTGATAAAACCGCTTCTTCGTATTTGTTTCTTGATTAAACTGTGTTTACCTTTTTGAAATGTCAAATGTAAACATTTAACAATTTTTATTATACTAAAATGTATTGCAAATCTATGTTAATAACCAAATTTCAAAATGTATTTGTAAACTAACCTGTTTTTATTAACGCCAAAACGCCTTTAACATTTTTACATACCTCACTTCAACACTAAACTTAAAATTAATTAAATTAAGAAAGACTTCATTTCATTCTTCTTCTTCGCTTTTATTTACGGCGTTTCGCGGGGTAGCCAGTCAAAAAATCGCCTTGGTGGCCCTGTATGTAAAACTATAACAGCCTAACAGCTCAGGTTTCAATTTAAATTGGTAAAGAAAATTTTCAATATTTGTGTGTAAAGTGTCTTTTGCATAAATGACTATGTTCTCTGTTTTTAATACAAAATGATTCAAAAAATAATCCTTTCAAATACGACTCGTCCTCTGAAATTTTATAGATTAAATTTTTGATCTTCGTACTCAAACGCCTTTATTTTAGGCAAAACCACTCAAACAAACTGATTTAAGATAAAATCACTCGTCCTGCGGACTCGTGATTTTATCAATCAGTTTGTTTTCGTGGTTTTTCCAAATAAAGCCGTTTTCGTGAAAACCAAAAATTTAATCGATAAAATTTGGAGGACTCGTGGTATTACCTTTGATTATTTTTTGAATCATTTTGTATTAAAAACAGAGAACATAGTCATTTATGCAAAAGACACTTTACACACAAATATTGAAACCTCATGATGAGCTGTTATAGTTTTATATACAGGGCCATCAAGGCGATTTTTTGATTGGCTACCCCGCGGAGCGTCGCCGTAAATAAAAGCGAAGAAGAATAATGAAATGAAGTCTTTCTTAATTTAATTAATTTTAAGTGTTTACGTATTCAAAAACTGATATTTAATGAACAAAAAGTTTAGTGTTGAAGTGAGGTATGTAAAAATGTTAAAGGCGATTTGAAATAAACTAATAAAAACAGGTTAGTTTACAAATACATTTTGAAATTTGGTTATTAACATAGATTTGCAATACATTTTAGTATAATAAAAATTGTTAAATGTTTACATTTGACATTTCAAAAAAGGTAAACATATCCTGAGCTGTTATTGGCTGAAACCACAAAATCTGACTGTTTTGACAGATGAAAAAAATAATCAGTATAAAACACAATGATTGGTTAGGATCCTTAGCTCTTATTGGCTGAAACTACAAAATCTGACTGTTTTGACAGATAAAAAAAATAATCAAAGGTAATACCACGAGTCCTCCAAATTTAAGAGGACGAGTGGTATTATAAAAGCTTATTTTTAAATCATTTTGTATTAAAAACAGAGAATATAGTCATTTATGCAAAATACACTTCTTTATACACAAATGTTCAATATTTTCTTTATCAATTTCACAAAAAATCTATTGGCCTCCATTTTATAAATTTAAACGTCAAATATTGATGTAATTGATTGTATACCAACGTAATACAAGTTGCCTATCTAGAAGCATTTAAGATAATTTATATAATGGTAACGTTTAGACTTTGACATTATTTGTCAGTTTTAAACGGATTAATGGAGATTTGTGTTTATAGACTGAAATGGAAAAATTCTTAATTTTATCTTCAATTTCTTGACAACGAAAATGATTAATTAATAAACATAACAATAGTTTTACATAGAACATCAAAAATGGTATTGAGTAAACCAGTAAGGAATTTTAATTTATTAGATTCGACATCCTAAGACCGGTTTCTGTCTTTTGACTTCATCAGTTAGGCTTTTCGAATCCAATAAATAAAATTCCAAACTCGTACAAGTCAATAGCTATATCCGCTATAAGATAACCAAAAAATGGTATTATTTTTAATAGACATGCTTACACGATAACTGTTCGCAATTTCAATTTTGCAAAAGCCTCTTTATCGCCTCTCGATCCACAAAAATTAAACTCGGTTGACAAATTATAGGTGATGAGATTTTTCAAGATTATGTTGATTCTATTTGTAAAGTAGCGACCTCCAACCCTGGCACAATGAGAACTCTAAAAAACATATAAGTAATCAAAACATTAATAACTGTCCAACAGCCCTAGCAAAAAAAGTTGGGTTAGGTTTGTTTTTTATGTAATATTATTATTTATAGCAATCCTATTTATTACGATTTAAGCCAGAAAACGCCCATGAATGCGAGTTAATATACGCTTAAAAAGTGTATGTCGATGTATAATATACAGATTCGGACAAAAAATATTTGTGGTATTACGGTTTACCAAGAGCAAAAAGGAAAGCTTGTTAAAAGTTGAGAGCGCATTATAATTTATCCTCACATATCACGAAGAAGGAGAATAGTCTACTTCCTAACCGCTCTTCGAGTGCCCACGCTGTTGCCAAACTTATCGCATAACAGATCAATAATTTACAGAGCGAAGTCAGGTAAGATAAGGGTACGTTAGGTCAGCTTAGCTCAAAAAACAGGTACAAACTAATATTTCAAGTAAAGATTATAATCTTTATACAATGATATTGTATTGACATTTGGCAACACTGTGGGCACTCGAAAAGGATCGGACGTAGACGCTAGTGTTCGCTGTCGTTTGTCTCCGTGACTCCCTGCGAAGTTGAACTCACTTCAATAGCATTGCGTCTCTCGGGTATGTGACCTTCTATTATTATTGCTTTCCTTTTTACTCTTGTAGATTTCGGCCTATACCAAAGAAATATTTTGTCCGAATCTGTATAACATAACGTGTAACTTACCTGCGATGAATGAGAGTAAAACTTTCACAATCTCATTTACGAGACACACCTTGATCAAACCAGCACAACAAATAATACGGCGTCCAAACTCCAACCTTGCGTCTTGCCTCCACGTTGTGAATATAGCATGAAATATTCAATATTATCAATATGGCCGAGTCGAGAAGAAGCGTCTAAGGGGGCCAATCATTGCCCGTACAATCCCGAAGGTTTACGAAAGTACCCGATCATTTGTTACATACTACACGGATATATAACTGCCAATATGTAGAGTAGGATTGGAGATTGGGAATGGAGCAGTTAGGCGTTCAGCAACTCAAAGAATCGATTCAAGTTTTTTTAGAAATTCTTGTGAAATTCGTTCTGCTTTCAATAACAGCACAATCATCACCCATATATTAATTCATTTTCGCCCAAAATGAGCGCCAAACAAAATTTAACCATCTTTAAAAAAAATAACTTTGAAAATTAGAAAATTTTACAATACCATCCAATTATGCATAAACAAAATATTGAAATAAGTTCTGTAAAATCAGAATGAATTCTCGAGTTATTGTTCGATATTGCAATTTCTTAACATTTCCATAACATATATCGGGGAAAATTTATAACGTTCTTTTTTTTACAGTGAGTCCTATGGAATATAACCAGTTTTCGGCAACAAATCAGTACAACCATAGATTAAAAGGTATTAAAGAATTATTGTTAAACTTTTAATTTTATAAACGGGAATTGTGCTGGTCCAATCCTAATAGCCTTAATATTTGGCTAATGACTATAGCTAATACAAAAGTGGACTGTATAATTAGGTTACGTGCATTTGCTGCTACGTGTTCGTTCTCGTAGACTTTGAAGAGGTGGAATAAAATGCGACACTTAACAAAACTCCATATATTAGGTTATGTCTGAACAAGTTGCAATGTAAAAAGAGTAAGAAAGTTACAATTCTTAATTAGTTATTAGCAAGCAATTGCTCTGGCAGACGAACTCATGTGGATCGCATTTGTTATTCACTGATTTTAGAATGTATTTATGAAACACCATATGAGCTTAAACGAATGAAAAATGATAGGTTGCCATCTCTATGTAAAATTTGATTTTGACTTTTTGAATGCGTAGGAGCGACTGCAATGGCGTCAGCAAACCCACGTTTCTTTTCACGTCTTACTCGCTTTGGAGATGACATGACATGCTAAAAATTAATTTTTATTAGTTCCGACTTCACCCTCCCAAACGGCAAAAAAAGAAAAAATGTTTACCCTTTAATACCATATAATTTGTGTACGTAAAATACATGATTTTTCCGTTATCATAAAATATTTACAGTTTTCCATTAACTTATACCCTAACTATACTATATTGTTTGAAAGATTATTAATTGTACTAACAAATTGTAAAAAGACTTATAGGGTGATCCATTTGAAAATGTAAATATAAATGTAAAATGATATTGCTTCTTGATTTGAGTTCTGTTTCACCCTGTATTAAAGAAGCTACAGATGAAGAAAGTAATTAATAGTGAGCACAGCCAACGATATGAGAATGACATTTGAATACAAAGACCTGTTGATTTATTTTGATTTACTGTTTTACAGATGGGGTCATTTTTGCTAATAATTGGCCATATCTTTTTGAAACACCCATATAATATATTAACATGCTATATTTTTTTAACGCTTTCGGTGAGATCTTTTCGATTCTTGAATAAAATATAGTATGTTCCATTTAACAAAATGTAAGTTTGTGTTGCCACGAGTTTTTAGAACACCCTGTATAATCGAAACTATTTTCAAAATGTGCACCCAGTGACACAAAATTTGAAAGTTTTATCTCTTACCACAACGACGTAATCCTCCGACGACAGAGGTTTGGCCCACCCTGTATACTGAAAAACCAGCAAAAAAAAAGTTTTGTTTACTTCAGTTTTAAACATATAGAGTGTCGGATACAAGACGACTTTCGCATAAAACTGGCTGTATTTTCTAAAATGCCCAGTAAAACGTAAAAGCTAAAATGGCGGGAAAAAAAATTAAATTAGGGTGTCCCATTTAAAAATCTATAACTTTGTGTTACCAACACGTAATGCGACACCCTGTATAATTAATAATTTTAAAATGTAGATCTTAGCGTTCTCTATAATTTATATTCATAACTTTGCAGATGGCTGTTCAGTGTAAAAACTGGTATTTAACAATCGTCTTTGATTCTCAGTGTTTAGCAAAGAAGAAATTTAAATTTTACATTGTTTTTTATATAAAACTTTTCTTTTCCAGTAACACAAGAAGAACAATCAGGTTATTCAAGATTACGTGATAATAATGCAGCAGTTTTAGCACAATCAAACAGTAGTAGTCTATCTTTTTTTTCATATATTTTTTAAATTATGTCTTTTTAGACTTTCCTATTTCATATTAAGTATTTTTTGTGTTTTAAAATTATAATAAATAAATCAATCCGTCACAAAACAAGATTTACGTTCGTTTCGTCCATTCCCTTTTCGTCCAATGACCAAAATTTACCTGCGTTGACTTTTTCAATTCCCGATTCGTTCAGTAATTAAAAATGGTACAAAATTTATGGGGATTTAGATAATTTTTTATAGTTATTTATATAACTAGGAATTTAAATATGAAACCGGTTGAGAATGCTCTTCTAGCATTGCCATAGACCGAACAAATTGTAATGAAAGTATAGTCGAACCCACTGCTTTATGAGAATGAAAAAAAGCTATAAAACAGCAAAGGATACCGGCAATAGAACAAATACTAATGCATCTGGACATATACATAAAAATAAAATAATATTTTGGCTATTAGGATCACTCTGCAAAGATTAAGTAATCAACTTAACTGGAGATCCTAATAGGGGTAAATGGCTTGGTTAACTTTCTTTAATATGAATTTAAATTTTAATTTCTATAAAATACATACTATCCACTGTTGGAAACTCATTTCTTTGGTAAGATTCATAAATAATGCTAAAGTAGATTATTGTATAATTATTATAGATTTCTATACTACACAAATTGGAATATCCAATCAAAAATAATAAATTAGACTGAAAATCTACTAAAATGAGAAAATTAATTTTGATATTGAAGGGTCTAATCGTAAAGAGAGGTGTGATAAAGGTTGTGTTAAAACTTTAGACCCTTCAATATCAAAATTATAAATTATTGATGAATCGTACCAAAGAAATGAGTTTCCAACAGTGGATAGCAAATATTTTATAGAAATTAAAATATAAACTCATATCAAAGAAAGCTAACCAATATATAACCTGCACTAAACTTATGGGAATTGGTTCCCGATCAATTTGACTGAAATTTTGGTATGTTATACATGATGCCACAAATGTCTCCATGGACACACAGTCCGGAAATGCTTATATTCAGAGATACAGGGTCGCAAATGGTTTTAAAACACATGAGCGAGCACGAGGAACTAAACGGACACTAAAAAAAAGTATATATTCAGGCCAAAAAAGGGTGAAAATGCTATACCCGGGGTTAAATAGTCTGCTCTCTCTGAATTTGATGCTAGTTTTGAGCTACGACCTTTCTAGGGGGTGGAAATGGGGGTTGAAGGGGAGAAAATCGCAAAAGTAAAAAGTCAGTGATCAGGAGCATTTATAAGTGCCAGAATTGCTAAAATGGGGGAATTTTATGTTCTCAGGACTCTTGGCGAGCTCGACCTTTGTATAAAAATGTTAGCCTGGCATTCCATCGATAAGCGATGTACATCATGATCTGCATTGCAGATGAGACAAGAACTGTTTCTGGTCTGGGTTAGAACATTTAGTCTTAAGTAGGTCTGATCTTGTTCAATTGCCGCTAGTTCTTCGTTTATTGACCTATTGCAGTTAGTGCATAATCTTGTCCGATCGGTGACTTCTAGAGGAGGATGGTTCAGACCATCACGTCTTTGAACTGCTGTTTCTCGTTTAATATTATTATTGACCCCATCAATATATCAATATATTCATACAAACAAAGCAATGGAGATTATTTCTACCTGCCAAAACGTACTTGAGGTTTTGTCAATATTAATGAATTCTTCAGTAATTAATTATGGTCGAACTTGCAAAAGCCGCATCTGAGATCATAAAAAAGTTTAACGGACTCAACTCAAGCCACTATCAAACAAAAATTGTGGGAAAAATGTCTGGGAAAAAAATTATTAACTTGACAGTAAGTTCTTGTTCTCGGTCTTCTATTAATCTATTTCTCCTTAGTTATTTTATTTATTTAGCGTATGGCATACATGGATTTAGTTATAATTAGTTAAAATTGTACACATTCACATTACGTCATAAAAGTAGCGGACATGGACATGAAGTGGAGTCCAGATATGGATCTCCAACCATGGATGTCCAAAAACGGGTAGCTTATGAATAACCCGATTGTGTCCTTCGGACATGAAGTGGATTTCGACCGGAAAACATTACTGTACGTCTGTTGAACATCCTTTGATGGGCATCTTAACATAGTTCCATTTTGCATCCATGGACATCTCGGACCTTGAATGAACATAAATTGGATGTCCTCTGGATATTGTGTGTTAATAGGGAACTTATAAAGTAAAGTAAAGTTAAACTTTAGACATGGATGATTACATCGTCGTGGTAAGAGAAAAAACTTTCAAATACTTTCGAAAAAAATACAGGGTGTTCCAAAAACTCGTGGCAGTACAAACTTACATTTTTACTTACTCGAAATATTTTCCCTTTTAGGCAGATTATAAATAATGGGGTTGATTATTAACAATACAGTTTTAAGATAAAGGACTGGATTTGGTTGCTGCAGTGCCAAGGTTCCCATCAGTTAAAAAGCAATTGTATACAGCCCGATATATCGTTCTTTAGGATTACAAACATTACCAAAGGATAGGAGAGATATTGTCATTCCAGAGAAATATAAAGATTTTATTTTTTGTGACACCATGACGGAAGACAGAATATTACTTTTCCTAAGCCTGGAAAAAGTGCGAAGGGAATAATTTTTCTGTCAAGAATTGAGCTATAGTTCTTCCATTTTCAATTGCAGAATTATAAAAACAAGTTCCTTTGTCGGCATTGGCGGCTTGTCGGTGTTATGTGATGTTACCTTAACTTGTATAATAATATTTCAGTTGGTAATATGTGATTGTCACTTGTCAACGACACTTGTCGTCATGTTCTACTTGAATAAAGTTGTGTTAAGAGGGGCCTTGCCACTGCCGACCTCGTTTTCAGTTGGCAATACTGAATATGCATAAAAATTGGACGATTTTTTGGAGAGTTAATCTCGAGAACGGAATTTTTGTTTGTGGAAATATTTATACCCGTTATAGCTTATACCTTGGAATAGGACATCTCCTTTTTTGAGTCAATTTTAAGGATTAATAAAAAAGATATCAGCCATTTAGTGGAGGTGTGTTTTTGACAGTTTTGACAATTTGTGATCACCAATTTTAACGTGAAAAGGAGATGTCCTAAATGAAGGATAAAGAATTAATTTCCGAGAATACCAATTCGCAAAACTTTATAATTTTTGAGATTAACTCTCCAGAAAAAAAAAATTTATGTAAGTTGCCTATATCCCAGTAAGATTTTCTCTTTCCATAGTTCAGGCGTTTTCCGCCTGACACTTTGAGACAGTGGCGCTTGGTTTTATTTTGAACGATGTATGCAACCAGTTTTACGAATACGAAGTAAGAAAGTTTAGATGTTTAGAACTGACATTTTAGGTTATGTTGGCTAATTTATTCGTGTGTTTTGCAATTTTTTTTAATGAGTAAATTAGTATTAACTAAAACCAGTTCTTCAGTTTAAAGTATTTCAATTAATGCCGTATACCTCATGTAGGACATGTTTCACTTTTAAATTGGTGATCACAAATTGTCAAAAGCACACCTTCCACTAAATGATTAATATGTTTATTTTTTAAAATTTGTTGAAAAATGGAGATGTCCTATTCCAAGGTGTAAGCTATAACGGGTAAAAATATTTCCACGAACAAAAATTCCATTCTCGAGAGGCTGTTCAAAAAATCTTCACTTTTTATGCATATTCGAAGGAAGTTGTCAGTGTGAAAAATTAGTGATTAGTAATATGGAGAATGTGCAATTCAACTATAACAGTTTGTGATTTTTATTCGTGCATTCAAAATAGTGTCTGCATAGTTGGGAATCATAGACATTTGCAGAAATTAATATTTACAGTATGTCTCACATATTAACCCGTCCATGGGACTCTCGATGTAGGTTGGTTCCACATTTTATTTGCTATTATGTCTTTTGTCCATTGCTAAAAAGCAATGCAGTTTTTTCATAGTGTATTGTTTTGTTTTTGTTTTAGTGAATAACTGTAATTAGGTACTTTTAAATAAAGAAATAATTATTAATTATTCAATTTATTTTCTTACAAAAATGATTTTATAATATTTAATGATTTACAATAAAGTTAACATTAAAGAAATGAGTTTACAATTAATACATGCAAGTATTAGAACTAAGAATCTGAAATAAATTTGTGATTAATAAATGCAAGTACTCGAACTGAAAATCTGAAATAAATTTATGATTAATAAATGCAAGTACTAGAAATAAGAATCTGAAATAAATATATGATTAATAAATGCAAGTACTCAGTACTAGAAATAAGATTCTGAAATAAATTTGATTAATAAATACAAGTACCCAAACTGAAAATATGAAATAAATGCAAGTACTCGAACTGAAAATCTGAAATAAATTTATGATTAATAAATGCAAGTACTAGAACATGTAGATAGCTAGCTGGCCAAGAATTTTCATTATGGTTTATAAGTCTAAAGATAGATATAATGTACCCATGCATTAAAAATATTAATTCACCTAATTAGAATGCCTTGGTCAATACTGTCAACAAAACGGACACAAGAATTTCCTTGTTGTTATCTAGTTAAATTCTTGGTATGTAAAAACTCTGTTGGAGAAACTCGATTTTATACCCTGTATATAGATTTTAGATTTTTGACGTTGTCAGTTAGAAAAATATATGTTTTGAAGTTGTCAGTTTTGAATTTATTTTTACTTTAATAGTTATTTTTTGGAGCCTCATTTGAAACAGAATTTGTTTACCTTTCTCCATAGCAGACGTCTTTGTTCACCGGGTAGGTGTCCTTTGGAGACGAAACAATTTGGCGACCGTGACAGGACTCCTTCAGTGATAGACTATGGAGAAGGTGAATAAGATGCTTGCGGCTCAGAGAGCATCTTTTACTCGAGTTTATGATGCGGTGATCACACTGCTTGGTGAGAAGAATGTTAATTTAATTGAAATTCGAGGAAATGTTCGAATGTTGGACCAGAAAATTGAGTTGATGACTGATTTAAACAGAAAATTATTAGATCATCTTCTAGAGTCGGAAAGCAGTGATCAAAGCACTTTAGTGTCGGAAAGCGGAGATCAAAGCGCTTTGCTCTCCGAAATTGAAGCAGCAGATGATTTTTTGAAAAAATACCACGAACTTAAGTTAATTGTTGAGAGTCATTTACCGAATACATCTGATGAAACTAGTAATGTATCATACCATTGTTCCAACCACATGAAGCGTAAACTGAAACTGCCTACTATTGAATTCAAGAAATTCGGAGGTGATATTAAAGACTGGCTTCCATTCTGGAGTCAGTTCAAACGTATTCACAATGACGAAGATCTTCCCGTTGAAGACAAGTTTCAATATCTTCTACAGGCGATGATTCCGAATTCTCGTGCTCATCAATTAGTTGAGAGTTATCCACCCAGCGGAGACAATTATCCCAAAGTTATTGAAAGCCTTGAAAATCGATTCGGCAGAAAAGATCTTCTTGTTGAAGTTTATGTTCGGGAGTTGCTGAAATTAGTTCTTAATGGTATTGGGAATAAAAATAAGCTAAGTTTTCTCTATGATAAGCTAGAATCCCAATTACGATCTTTAGAAACCCTAGATGTCACATCAGACACATGTGCAGCGATGTTGTACCCATTGGTAGAGTCTTGCCTACCCGAAGATTTGATTAGAGTATGGCAAAGGAGTAGTCTTTATGATATTGAATCCACTTTGAAAATACGTTTGGATAATCTGATGATCTTTCTCAGGAAGGAAGTTCAAAATGAAGAACGCATTACTTTGGCGGTTTCTGGTTTCGACATGCAATCTAAAACAAAAAAGATTGTCGATTCTCCTTCCATGAAAACTGTTCTTCCAACTGCATCTGGACTGATCAATAACAAATTCCAGAAGAAATGTCAATTTTGTAGCGGAAATCATTGCAGTGACGATTGTTCGGAAGCAAGAAATTGGACCTTAGCTGACCGTAAAAAGAAACTGATTGAACGGGGGTGCTGCTATCTGTGTCTTAAATATGGTCACATTGCCAGAAAATGCAGAGTAAATTCAGTATGTTCAATTTGTAATGGAAGACATATTGATATCATGTGTACAAAGACTGATGAAAGAACTGCGAAATTTGTACCTGCTCCAAAGCAATCGAATGTTGAGAATTCGCTTTCGAATAATACATATGCAGAAGTATTTTTACAAACTCTCACAGTGAGGCTTAATGGATTGGATAGGTCCCGAATGGCACGCGTAATCATCGACACCGGCTCACAAAGGTCATACATAAAACAATCCGTTGTTTCTGAGATGTTATATGAACCTATTCGACAAGAGGAAATGGTGCATGCTCTTTTTGGTGGTATGAATACTAGCGTTTTCAACCATCACTGTTACCGAATTCGATTGAGTAGTATCCATGACGACTATGCCTGTAACTTCGAAGCTCTAGACCAACCAGTCATCTGTAATAATGTTACTTCTGTGAGGCAAGGACCCTGGATGGATGAACTATGTTCATTGGGAATTGAAATTACAGATGCGAAAGATGGCCCCGTTGATATTTTAATTGGAGCCGATATTGCTGGGAAGTTATTCACTGGAAAACGTCATGAACTTAAATGTGGACTTGTGGCATTGCATACACTATTGGGATGGACTATTATGGGCAAAGTTACTTTGAATAAGCAATCTTTCAATTCTTCAATGCTGGTTGTTACTTCCATGTTGAGTAGAGAATTATGCCCAGCAGACTTATGGAGTCTTGACGTCCTTGGAATTATCGATCCATCACAACAGAAATCAGAAAAAGAGACAGAGAAAGCAGTAATGGAACATTTCACCGAAACTGTTGTGAGAAAGAAAGATGGAAGATATGAGGTTCATATGCCATGGATTGAGGGTCATCCTCCCTTACCTAACAATTTTGCAATGGCACGAAGAAGGCTCGATAATTTGATGAAAAAATTAAATAATGATGGATATTGCCAGGAATATTCTCGAGTTTTCAAAGAATGGTTGGAGGAAGGAATTATTGAAGAAGTTCCAGTATCAGATCTTCAGAATCAGGGACATTACCTACCTCATCGTCACGTAATTAAGGAAAGTAGTGCCACTACGAAGATTAGGCCTGTTTTTGATGCTTCTGCCAAAGAAAAATCACATCCATCATTAAATCAGTGTTTGGAAAAGGGTATCAATCTAATAGAATTAATTCCTTCAATTTTGATCAAATTTAGATTGGGAAAGATTGGAGTGATTGCTGACATAAAGAAAGCATTCCTTCAAATTAGTTTGACACCTACTGATAGAGATTTTTTGCGTTTTTTATGGTACGATGAAAATGGAGAACTAAAAATGTATCGCCATACTCGAGTTGTTTTCGGAGTAACATGCAGTCCATTCTTGTTAGGAGCCGTTATAGAGTACCATTTGAGAAAATTTTCCGAAACAAACCAAAATTCCTCCATAGAATCGATAATTCCGAAATTGTTGAAGAGTTTTTATGTAGACAACTGTGTGTACAGTGTGGACACCAAAGAGGAACTTCGAACGTTCATTGACGAATCTTCAATGATATTTGCTGATGCTAAATTCGAATTACGAGGTTGGGAGCACACGGTTATCGATAACCTTGAAGTGGCACCTGTTTCATCACCAGTTTTAGGCTTGAATTGGAATCGGAACTTGGATACTCTTGAGTTGAATTCTGAATGGTACAGAGATATCAACACAGAATTGATAACTAAAAGAATCATTTTATCAACCGCTCAGAGGCTTTTTGATCCAATTGGATTTTCTTGTCCAGTTTCGTTGTGCCCAAAAATACTGCTGCAGAGAACATGGAATTCCAAGATAGGATGGGATACTGAAGTACCAGATGATATCAAAATTAGTTTTCTGAGCTGGTTAAAAGACATTCCGTCTCTTTTGAATCTCAAGATCCCACGATGGTTAGTTACGTCTGAGGCAATGCATCAACGATGGACTCTGCACGTGTTTTGCGATGCTTCTCAACATTCGTACGCAACTGCTATTTTTTTGAGATCTGAGTCGAGTAGGGGAGTAGATATCCAGTTGATTCAAGCAAAATCTCGAGTTTCGCCGATCAAACAAATGACAATTCCTCGATTAGAGCTTTTAGCTGCTACGATTGGATCAAGATTGTCTAAAATGGTCATTGAAAATCTTCCAGTCAATATACCTGTTTTTTGGTGGTCAGATTCAACTACAGTTCTTGCTTGGATCAAGAGAAACGATAACTGGAAACCCTTTATTTGGAATCGGGTGGAAGAAATACGTAATTTGACCAATAAGGAGGCCTGGTTTCACGTTCCAGGTCATTTAAATCCAGCCGACCTTCCTTCTCGTGGATGTTCTTCAAAACAATTGGTCGAGTCGAGATGGTGGGAGGGTCCGCAATGGCTGAAAAAATCCCCAGAACTGTGGCCTTCTCAAAATTATGTTGTCGAAGAAGATGTCATTAACACTGAGAAGAGAAAGTGTGTGACTTCTTCTATGTTGTCTTCGAAGCAGTGTTTTATCTCGCTTCACAAGCGTTTCTCTGGATTCGAAAAAATTGTGAGGATATTGAGTTGGATACAAAGATTCACTTTCAACTCCCTTCATCGAAATGATAAGAAATGTGGTCCATTGTCACTGAAAGAGTTGATTTCGTCCGAAAAGTTTATCATCAAGTTAATTCAAGAAGAGGCATTTGAAGGACTGAATGATCCCAAACTGAAGACTCTCTGTCCTTTTATAGATGATGATGGAATTATACGACTTACGACAAAAATTTCTGCACGAGAAGATTCACAATCTTTTCGTTTTCCAGCCGTTTTACCCAGTAAACATCCTGTTGTCGATAAACTGGTTCATGAACAACATGTGAGAGCTTCACATGTTGGTGCACAGGGCTTGCTGAGTCTATTGAGAGAACGGTTTTGGATACTCAAAGGAAGAAAAACAGTTAGATCAATCGTTACAAAATGTGTTGTATGCAGACGATTCAATGGAAAATCATCCAAAGTTTCACCTGCACCATTACCAAGAGATAGAGTGAGAAACGCAGCCGTATTCGAAGTCACAGGTGTAGATCTTGCCGGTCCGCTCTATATTCGATCAGGAGAAAAGGTTTGGATTTGTCTCTTCACATGTGCGATTTACAGAGCCGTACATTTGGAATTGTTATCATCACTATCTACAGACATATTTCTTCAGTCCTTCCGAAGATTTGTAGCTAGACGAGGAAGACCCTCTATTATTTATAGTGATAATGGCACAAATTTTGTAGGCACTGATAATGCTTTGACGCATTTGGACTGGGATAAGATAATTACCTACAGTTCAGCGCAACGAATCGAATGGAAATTTAACCCTCCAACTGCTGCATGGTGGGGTGGTTGGTGGGAGAGATTGATAAGAATTATCAAAGATCTTTTACGCAAAGTGCTGGGTAAGGCATCTCTGACATATGAAGAGCTTTATACAATTGTTTGTGACACCGAATCAGTGGTAAATTCCCGACCATTGACTTATTTCCATGAAGATAGTAGGGACTTAGTACCGTTGACGCCTGATATGTTCCTTCATGAAATTCGAGAAGTCGGTGTACCGGATGTGGATGCAACAGAAGCCACTGATCTCAGGAAACATTTGAGGTATAGACTCAAACTAAAAGAAGATATGCGCAGAAGATTTCGAACAGAATATTTAGGACAATTGAAATTATTTTCGAATAGTAAAAATGCCAATGATATCAGAGTGGGAGATATAGTTTTAGTTGGAATGGACAACATAAAACGATTGGATTGGCCACTGGCTCGAATAGAAGAAATGATTCCAGGTAGAGATGGTAAAATCCGAGTAGTTCGCTTGAAAACAGCTACAGGGTCATTATTGAGACCAGTGCAAAGAATTTATCCCCTCGAAATCGATAGTCGGGATAACGAAATCGATTTTCATGTTGTTAATAAAATTAGAGAAGAGAAAATTGATGAAGTGAAAGGAAGAGATAAAGAAAGAGGACCGGAAGAACACAAAGATGAAAAAGACGACAAGAAAGAAAACCTGTTGTAACAAGATACGGGAGAGTAGTCAAACCCCCATCGAAGTTTCCAGGATGATTTCGAATTGAGTTACTCCTCTGAAGTTTCGTTACTCAAGGTGGGAGTATGTTGGAGAAACTCGATTTTATACCCTGTATATAGATTTTAGATTTTTGACGTTGTCAGTTAGAAAAATATATGTTTTGAAGTTGTCAGTTTTGAATTTATTTTTACTTTAATAGTTATTTTTTGGAGCCTCATTTGAAACAGAATTTGTTTACCTTTCTCCATAGCAGACGTCTTTGTTCACCGGGTAGGTGTCCTTTGGAGACGAAACAAACTCTATTTATGCAAATATTCTAATATTTCTTATCTGTCATATTCATCTGAAGAAATTATTCCAGGTTTTGAATTATTAGGTATATGATTTTAAATTTATTTCTTCTTGGCTCAGGAAATGCTCTTCTAAATTTTCTTGTGTGAAATCCTCTTCAATATCCTCTGTATTTCCTTCTCGTGGAAAGTCATTGAGTTGGATGACCTCTTCTAAAATATCCTCTTGCAGAAAACTCTCATCTTGTCAGCTTCTTTCTTTCTTTCTGTAATTCTTTCTTGTGGGAATCCCTCTTTTTGGATGTTCTCTTCTGGGACGTTCGCATCTGGGACACTTTCTTCATTAAACCTAAGAAAATGTACATAATCAAAAAATTGAAATAAAAAGCTAGGTATATGAAAATTACTTGACAGACTTTTGATTATGGGTACTTCATAGGAATAACTTATAAAAAATAAAACTTTATGAAAACTTACAATTCTTGTAATATTTCGCTGCAATCATTTGGGAATCCCTCTTCTTCGATGTTCTGTTCTGGGACACTTTCTTCATTAAATCTAGGAAAATGTACATAATCAAAAAATTGAAATAAAAAGCTTAATAACTTATAAAAAATATGGCTAAAACATAACTTTAGAAAACTTACGATTCTTCTAATATTTCTGTGGAAATGTCCCTGTTTTCTCTATTTTCTCTATTTTCCCAAGTGCACTTGTTCTTCTTTCTAGTTTTACGCGAACTTCGAGGCATCTTTGGATAATATCCTACCCTATATAAAAAATAATAAAAAAAAATTGTGTCTTTTTTCACAAAAATGAAAAGGGTGTCCTTTTTCACCGAGGAGGGTAAACAATCAGAATCTAAAACCTAAAAATACTGTTGTGTTCGTTTCACACCACTTTTGTACCGTAATAATGTAGCTCTAATGGAGATAAAAGCAAAAATGCAATATGCGTTAGGTGACCTGTTCAATCAGAGACCAACCAAATCACGACTAATAACAATAACTAAATTGTAAAATCACGTCACAAAACGGATGGAAAAACATCACAAAACATTAGTTGCAAACATTTTCAAAGAATCCCCGCTCGAAGACACAATAAGAACTGCTTCGGCTCTTTGTCTAATCATTAAAATTAGTAGTGTTATCTTATTTTATTTAAGAATTAGAGAGCGGACAGAGCGAAAACAAAGACAAAACAGCAAAAAACTAAAAGCTGAAATGAAAAAAGACACTAATGTTGCCGTAATGCCCGCAACCTCTAAATTATCAATTACTAAAAAGCTGTTTTTCACTTTTTTAAAATAAATGTACATATTATATTTTCCATTTAAAATATTTTGGAATGTAATATAAAAACGCTTTTCATATAAATTCATATCGTATATTGATAATAAAGAAATATCTAGGTAGGTATTTTCGACACTGTTCTGATGCTGTGGTAAATAAATAAAGTATAAAGTTTAGTATGGATACTAAATACGTGTCACTGGTTTTTTGGGTAAAATTTTAAAGTAGGTTTATATTTGTATATTATTTTTATAGGAAAAATCACACTGAATACAATGGTGACATTAAAAAATTTATAAATAGCCGTCTTCATTGTTAAAAGCGATGGTTTTTGGTGAGCATTTTAATTTTTCAACCCTTTTTTTTTGGACTTTTTAACGAAAACAGTGACACGGACAAAAAAAATTTCAAGGGATGAAACATGAACAATTTATCATAACCCATGGTTTAAGACTTGCAGCGATTTTTTATCTGTAACCGTTCAATTGTTATATACATCTAAAAATGTTATCTTATAGCGGATATAGCTATTGACTTGTACGAGTTTGGAATTTTATTTATTGAATTCGAAAAGCCTAACTGATGAAGTCGAAAGACAGAAACCGGTCTTAGGATGTCGAATCTAATAAATTAAAATTCCTTACTGGTTTACATACAAATTAATGTTCCAACATTAACAATTTTTTTTATAAAAGGACTTGCAGATAATTTATTGTGGTTACAATGTTGCATTTTGTTCATAGAACGCAGTTTTTTGTGTCGATAACTCATGTATTCTGCAATTGTTTAAACAAATAGATATTGATAAAAACATTTTGCGTTTGGGGCCGCCAATTATTTATTAATTCATTTCTTAAAAAAATTCTTGCTTCACCTTAAAGATTATACATTTATATAATTCTCAATTTTCGTATGAATCCATTGATGTTTAAATATTTTTTTTATGTTAGAAATATTATTTTCCGAGCTCCATTCCTATCTGATGTATTTAGTGAGATTAGTCGCGTGGCAGCGCTATTCATATTAAAATAAACGGATTTATACGAAAATAATTGAAAATTAATTAAATTAATAAAATATAAACTCTATTTTGATGCTAGAAAAAAAATAGTAAACAAAAAAAATGAAATTTCCTAAAAATAAAAAATAAAATTTCTGTCGTGGCTGAAGCCGGTATCGAACTCATGACAAATGGATTATTAGCGCTCTCTGCGACAAGACTAACCGTGAAAATAAAGAAAATTTATTCTCTCAGATTCCTTAGATATCCCAAATAATATATTATATTTTAATACTAGCAGCGCCACCTAGCATACAGGAGATTCACTGAAGTCTTAAGATATCTATCTCTCTTCATTATTGCAGAAAGACAGTGATAAAAGATAAAGATAAAGATGGGGATTTTTGGTGTTTGTAGTTTGGCATACCTGTCGCGATGCTCCTCTTAATGGTACTGCATTATTTTAATTATTGAAAACCCACAGACATCTCAATACTCACGTCATATTAATAACATAACAGTCGGCACATCTACAAGGCGCCAAAGCCGATCAAAGCAACTTACCGACACATCTGGGAATTTTGTTTTCATATTTCTGCAATTGAAAATGGAAGAACTATACCTGTGCATATACTCACTAGGTATATAAATAACTATATAAGATTATCTCGTAATTTGTCAGTTGGGCAAAAAGATCAGGTAGTTCCTAATCATACCATTCAGTTGGACAAAAAATATGAAATCAAGATATTTAGTAAATGTTCTATAAGATTTTAGCAAGGTCCGGTGCAGGTTCAAGTTGAAGGTGGCAAAATAATTAATAACTTTTGACAGAAAAGGTTAATAAATTTTTTTTGTGCAGTAAATTTCTAATAAATTATCCAATAGGTATTTTTGGTCCGGGCTGAAATGGCTGGGCCAGCTTCAAGGTACTTAACTACCCCCAACCTTTAATGTACTTGTACCTGTTTTAATGAATTGAGAATGTTTATTTCTAGTTTAGACATCGGTATTCATTATTTCATTCTTTGCAAAGCGAAGTGTTAGTTAACTTACAGCCTAAAACTTCACGAGACGAGGATTTTTTTGACCATTTTACATCGAGAAAACAATTTTTGAGATTATTTTTTGGTATTCGTTTTTTGGAACCTGATGTGGGTGATTTTTTTTGCCAACGAAATTTTTAAAATAATGCCAAATTATGAACGCGTGATTGCGTTTTGCGATTATATTGTGGATAACTACATTGATGTTCAATCAAAATTTCCTCCACGTATATGTATATGGGCTTGGATCACAAACAGCATGTGTAAAACAACGAATGCATGCGAGTCATTCCACTCCCAATTCTCAAACAATTTTTAAAACCAAATAGTGGATGGAAAGATAATTAAGTTGCCTACAAGTTTACTCATATAAAAAATTAGTGCACGATTGACCATAATGTAAATATACCTACGCACTTGAAATAGCGACAAACTTAATTTTTTCAAAATTCGCTAAAATACGCTATATTTGACCGAAATTATGGCTAAAAGCCAGGGTAGTCGCAGTCCCCAAACCGGGAAAACCACGTCAAGAGGCCAAGAGCTATCAACCAATATCCCTCCTCTGCTCCTCCTTCAAGCTCTATGAACGACTCATCCTGAATAAGATAGGCCCAAATATAGAAAACCAACTAATACCACAACAAGCTGGGTTTAGACCCGGAAAATCCTGCACTGGCCAGATTTTGAACCTCACCCAACATATAGAGGACGGGTTTGAAAGGAGAGAAAAAACGGGGGTGGTGTTCGTGGACCTGTCGGCGGCATACGACACCATCAATCGCAAACTACTCCTCGAAAAAGTCTTTCAGGATGACAGGAAACTACCATCTGACAGAAGTCCTAAGATCAATGCTGAGCAACAGGAGGTTCTACGTGGAGTTTCAGGGACGAAGGAGCCGCTGGAGGACCCAAAAGAACGGGCTCCCCCAGGGCAGCGAACTGGTGCCTCTCCTCTTCAATCTGTATTCGAACTATCAACCTGTCGGCCCCTCTACAAATAGTTTCATCTACGCCGATGATGTAGCCATTACGTGCCAATCTCAACACATCGAGGAGGATTGAAAGAAAGCTCACAGAGTCCCTATCCAAACTGTCTGAGTACTATAAGGCAAACCAGCTTCGTCCAAACCCAGGGAAAACTCAGACATGCTTATTCCACCTCAACAACAGGCAAGCGAACAGGGAATTACAAGTGGAATGGAACTCTACCAGGTTACAGCACTGCCCAAACCCTAGGGGTCACTTTAGATAGAACTCTATCCTACAAGAAACATGTGGAGAAGACTAGAGGAAAAGTAAATACAAGGAATGGTGTCATCCACAAGCTTGTCAATTCCCATGTGTTATGGCCCGGCTGAATACGCATGCCCTGTATGGGCCAGATCAACACATGCCAACAAACTAGACCCCTCCCTAAACGACTCTTGTAGTCTGATCACGAGCTGCCTAAAACCAACCAATCTGGATCTCCTGTACATGTCAGCGGGAATAGCTCCCCCACATATCAGGCGGCAAGCCTTATGTATGGCAGAACGAAGTAGGCAGTCACTGGACGAAAGACACGAGCCCCCTGCCTCCAGACTTAAATCCAGGAACAACTTCATAAAGTCAACAAACCCACTAACGGACTCTAAACCGGCAACCAAAGAAACAATGTGGAAGCAGAGGCTAACAGATAACAACACCCCAACCTGGAACCCGACAGAAAGCCTCCCTGAAGGATCACAACTGGACTGGAAAACCTGGAAAAACCTCAATAGGATCAGATGTCAAATGGGAAGGTCCGCGGAAAATTTGTTAAGATGGGGATACGGCGAGGACGACTCATGCGCCTGCGGAGAGATCCAAACGATGGAACACCTCCTGACCATCCCTACAGACCCCCTGCACAATTCGGGACCTGTGGAAGGCGAATGATACGGCGGTGCAGTGTGCCAGACACTGGAAGGAGATATGACATCAAACAAACCAGTCCTGACTGGCGACGCCTGCGAACGTCGTACACATAAATTTATCCTATTATTGTAACGAATAAATGTTGAGCTACTTAAATAAAATAAATTTAACGGATCATTTTCAACCCTTTGTTAAATCGAATTGCATAACAATATACATCACTGGAAGCGGAATTTAATGCTCTACAATTTTTTACTGAACATTGATTTCGATGCAACGCTTCGTTATTTAGTTATTTGCAAAAAACTAAATGAACTGTAAAAAAATCATGTTTTTTACGCCACAAAAAGTTTTCCCAAGGGCTTTCGAATTGAAAAACTTGATTTTTCACTACTAGCCACAAATATATACCTACAAGATGAAAAAAAAATCAAATATCCGACCTTTTGCACAGTAGAATGTATATAACTACTGGGCTATAATTAGAATTGATATTCTTTATCGATGGGATAATTAAATATTTTTTATTTTTGAATTTAATTACGCTTGCGCGCAATTCTGATTGACTGTTTTCAACAAACATACTAAACTGGATAAAGATAATAAAATAATCGTCAATTATTCATTCGTACGATCTAAACAGTGTTTATCATGATTGACTGAAGTGAGCAATATTTTTATAAAAATCTAATAAGTACCTATGTTATCTACAATGTTAATTTTTTTTAATCGTACCGATACTGTTTCCAGAGTTTTATAAAATATCTAATCTTTTGTAAGTATACCTTTTGTTTTTTTTCTATTACCTACTGATATATCATACCTATTCTGAGAATAGTCATTATAAATAATTATTGTCATAATCGTTAAGATAACAGCGGTATTTTAAAAAAATCTCTGGGAATTACCAGAGATCATCAATTGGTTATTTGTTTGTGATGGTTTTAATCTGTGTTATTTCGAAAGGCGTCTAAAATCGAATATTGTGCAAAAAGTGTAGATAAATACTCATTTCTCAATTCAAATTATTTTTACGTTCTATACCTTATTTATTTTAGCAAAATCATTACGACATTTCTAGTTATTTCTGTTGTCAACGGAATAAATATGAAAAGAGCAAATACGATTTAAACTTAACGTGCAAGGGAAATTAACTGTTAAACGTTGGCAACACCTCACGACGTTGCCGATGTGATATAGCGAAAATTTTTCATTTATGGCAATCAATGTCAGATTGACCTCCAACGTGTCAATGTACTATAACATAAAAAGTCCAAAACTACATAACTATTAATTTTTATTTGAATCTTAAAACAGTTTTCTTACTATTGAAAATGCTTTATAGTCAAGATTTTATTGTTCTGACTAGCAGTTCTTTTTTACATCCATTCCAATCTTCAATCAAGTTGATAGCACATTAGATGCACTTAGATCCAAGCTAGGAAAAAAGTAACTGGCACAATTTTATCTCTAAGTGAACGAAAAACAATTCTACCTGGCAACGCCGCAGATTTTTGACGTGTGACGTCACTGTCTGCCTAGAATGTATAAGGTATACCTTAGGTTTCCTGTTTTTTAACAAATTTTTATCCACAAAATTTCTCTAGATAATTTTTTAACGATTTTTCACAAATCCTATATAAACAAAATAAAATCTGTAACAAAAATGTTAAATTGTTGAAAATTATCATAGATGAGGGTTAATCGAGGTAGAAAAAACGATACGCGGTGTCAAAATTAAACAAAAATAATTTTTTGGTAAGAAAAATCGAGCATTTTGGGTAATAATCACCGACATAACCTTAAACTAGACGGCTAATATCCATATTCCCACCACACAAGAAACTCATCCAATTGAACATTCCGAAAACGTCTCTGCGCAATGCGCAATGGACACCAGAACGTCTGACATCTGGGTTTCGGTTCTCAAGCTTTGCCGATTCGAGGAGACGAGACATATTGTTTTTTGTTCATTGGCGTCCACTGTTCTGTTTGGTGTTTGACTGATATTCGATAGAGAAATAGTGAATTTATTGTAAAAATGAAGTGTTTTGTACTTTGGTGTAAGAACCGTTCAACAAACCATCCCAAAGGTGTTATGTTTCATAGGTAAGTCAATATAAGAAACACAATAAAATTGTTATATACCATGCATCTATTCAACAACTTTGATTCACACACATTTATTATACCAAAAAGTAATTATTTTACGCGAACGAATGTATATTTGCTTCACAATGATATTTTAGAATACCTGAGGACCAACGTAATGAATGGTTGAAAGCAATGGGAAGACCTTTAGAACCGCTTCCGCACTCGTCAACAAGAATATGTTCAGACCATTTTGCTTCAAAAAGTTATTTCAATGATATAAATTGAGGATACATATAGTAGTCTTACTCGAACGATACAGCTATTTATACCTATACTATACTATTTTATAAAAAACATCCTGTTCTCACAAATAATATTTCCAATCAGTAAATGAAAACTCCAACCTAAATCCTAAATTGTTTTCATCATTCCACTTATTTTCGTTCTAGCCCCAATCATTTTCCATAAGGTACGCCAATGTCGGAACATAGACTTTAAGGTTATGTCGGTGAATATGACAAACACAATGCGCATGCATTATGGACACCAGTCATCCTAGTAATTGATCAATTTTTATCATATGGCATTAGCCGTCTAGTTTAAGGTTATGTTGGTGGTAGGGATGGGTGGAACAGCCGTAATTTAATAACTGTTCCAGTTCAAAAATATACCTGTTCCAAAATAGAGCGCGTATTGTATGTTGCATACTCTTGCCCTGAGGGTCATTTCCACCGCTTGATTTAAGTTTTCTTAAGAGGGGCATCGCGACAGGTATGCCAAACTACAAACACCAAAAATCCCCATCTTTATCTTTGTCTTTTATCACTGTCTTCCTGCAATAATGAAGAGAGATAGATATCTGAAGACTTCAGTAAATCTCCTGTATGCTAGGTGGCGCTGCTAGTATTAAAATATAATATATTATTTGGGATATCTAAGGAATCTGAGAGAATAAATTTTCTTTATTTTCACGATTAGTCTTGTCGCAGAGAGCGCTAATAATCCATTTGTCATGAGTTCGATACCTGCTTCAGTCACGACAGAAATTTTATTTTTTATTTTTAGGAAATTTCATTTTTTTTGTTTACTATTTCATTAATTTAATTAATTTTCAATTATTTTCGTGTAAATCCGTTTATTTTAATATGAATAGCGCTGCCAAGCGACTAATCTCATTAAATACATCAGATAGGAATGGAGCCCGGAAAATAATATTTCTAACATAAAAAAAATATTTAAACATCAATGGATTCATACGAAAATTGAGAATTATATAAATGTATAATCTTTAAGGTGAAGCAAGAATTTTTTTAAAAAATGAATTAATAAATAATTGGCGGCCCCAAACGCAAAATGTTTTTATCAATATCTATTGCAGAATACATGAGTTATCGACACAAAAAACTGCGTTCTATGAACAAAATGCAACATTGTCCACAATAAATTATCTGCAAGTCCTTTTATAAAAAAAAATTGTTAATGTTGGAGCATTAATTTGTATGTAACAATTGAACGGTTACAGATAAAAAATCGCTGCAAGTCTTAAACCATGGGTTATGATAAATTGTTCATGTTTCATCCCTTGAAATTTTTTTTGTCCGTGTCACCATTTTCGTTAAAAAGTCCAAAAAATAGGGTTGAAAAATTAAAATGCTCACAAACGATCGCTTTTAACAATGAAGACGGCTATTTATAAATTTTTTAATGTCACCATTGTATTCAGTGTGATTTTTCCTATACAACAATAAACCTACTTTAAAATTTTACCCAAAAAACCAGTGACACGTATTTAGTATCCATACTAAACTTTATACTTTATTTATTTACCGCAGCATCAGAATAGTGTCGAAAATACCTACCTAGATATTTCTTTATTATCAATATACGATATGAATTTATATGAAACTGGCCACGTATTATTTATTGCAATTAGAAATAAATTTTGTGCTATCTGCGCTACAGCTGCTAAGCACAATATTGTTGCAAAAAACCACAATTGCTACAAAAATTGGGATCAATCGGCTCCTGCCATGGAATCTGACATGGTTGTCGAAGGATTTAACTCTAGCCAAGAGATGCATGGTGTAAAATACTTGAAATTTATAGCAGATGGCGATTCTAGTGTATACAAAAATATTATTGAAAAAGTTAGTTATGGAAACGATGTAAGAAAAATTGAATGCACAAACCACAAACCTACATCAAGAGTCCCATGGACGGGTTAATATGTGAGACATACGGTAAATATTAATTTCTGCAAATGTCTGTGATTCCCAACTATGCAGACACTATTTTGAATGCACGAATAAAAATCACAAAAAACTGTTATAGTTGAATTGCACATTCTCCATATTACTTATCACTAATTTTTGTGAAATTGAAGATTTTTTGAACAGTCTCTCGAGAAAGGAATTTTTGTTCGTGGAAATATTTTTACCCGTTTTTACACCTTGGAATAGGACATCTCCATTTTTCAACAAATTTTAAAGAATAATAAACATATTAATCATTTATTAGATGTGCTACCATCATTTAGTGGAAGGTGTGCTTTTGACAATATGTGATCACCAATTTTAAAGTGAAACATGTCCTACATGAGGTATACGGCATTAATTGAAATACTTTAAACTGAAGAACTGGTTTTAGTTAATACCAATTTACTCATTAAAAAAAATTGCAAAACAAACGAATAAATTAGCCAACATAACCTAAAATGTCAGTTCTAAACATCTAAACTTTCTTTCTTCCTAACTTCGTATTCGTAAAACTGGTTGCATACATCGTTCAAAATAAAACCAAAAAGCGCCACTGTCTCAAAGTGCGAATTGGTATTCTCGGAAATTAATTCTGTATCCTTCATTTAGGACATCTCCTTTTCACGTTAAAATTGGTGATCACAAATTGTCAAAACTGTCAAAAACACACCTCCACTAAATGGCTGATATCTTTTTTATTAATCCTTAAAATTGACTCAAAAAAGGAGATGTCCTATTCCAAGGTATAAGCTATAACGGGTATAAATATCTCCACAAACAAAAATTCCGTTCTCGAGATTAACTCTCCAAAAAATCGTCAAATTTTTATGCATATTCAGTATTGCCAACTGAAAACGAGGTCGGCAGTGGCAAGGCCCCTCTTAAATACAAATACAAAGTTTCGTTTGCAACAGGAACAGGTTACGCGGTGTCACAACGTACCTCGAATAATACCTGTTCCAAGAAATATTTGTAAGGACCTGTTCCAATTAAACGGAACATGTACTGTTCCAGTGTTACATCCCTACTGTCGGGTGTATATGGTGTTACACCAAATATTGAAAGAAACAGACCATATTTACATTTTTTGTTTGAATTTTATTTCTTATATTTTTATTGTTTGTAAAAAGTACCTACTCTCGGTTTTTTCCTATTAACATCAAAACACCCTGTATATATTTTTAACAAATTTTTATTTCCAGGAGTGAGTTTTTTTATAATTACCACTTTCTTTCAATATTCCGAATCCACCACTGGAAAATCTTGGCGTATGTCTAGTCAAAAGTGTCAAATCTCGAAACATCGAAACAAAAACAAATTATTCAATCAGTGTTGCCGATGCCAATTTATCATATTCCCCAATATCCAAAGTCAAATTCCCCAAATTTGGGGACAAAAATCTGCTGATTCCCCAAAACTTCCCCTCAAAATTTCTTTAAGAAATGAAACAAGTTTCAACTATTTAAACAGTATTTATTTATCTTTTAACTTTTTCCATATATTTGTTGCGAGCATTTTGCTAGGTTAAGTACCTTACCTTAGGATCATCTTTGTTTTGACGTTTTATTAACCATTTATCCATATTTGCACAAAATCGTATCGTTATTTCGCGATAGAATACAAAATCAACTTATCTAACGCAAAGCTTGCAAATTAGAAGCGTCTAAAACTAAGGGAATCACAGAAAGGTTTTCTCTATGTGTTCGCGTTCGCACCGCGCGGGGATAAACGAACTTACCCGATTATAATATGATTTATTATATCAAAAGTAGGTATAATGGACAAATGATTTGCTGCTGTGCAAATGGTCTCGAGTTCTATGCCCAATATGAACTGTTTTTTTAATTTTAATTCCTACATGATTATTTATTATATTGTTTAACGATGAGATTTCAAAATCCCCGCATTTTTCCCGCATAATGCCAATCCCCAATCATCTTGAGATTCCCCGCAGTTTGGGGAATTCCCCACAAATTGGCAACGCTGCTTCAATCCACATTGACCACGTCATGCGTCGTGCATCTTTGCTTTGATTAGTTTGCTTGCGCTTTGCGTGTTGCAAGTGATTTAATAGGGTGCAGTACCACAAAACCAGTTAACACAAGAAAAATAGAAACTTTCATTTTCCTTCATTGCATCATATTAATTGCCTCAATCGTTATCTCTAGTAGCATTGTTTGTGATAACGCATTTTTGTATAAATATCCGTGCAATTTTATATCATCGTTGTTTTGCAGCGTAACATCTATATTCGAATAATCACCGATAAATAAATAAATATGGCCGGCGCAGAGGACAAGAAAAAATATAAAACTTTAGAAAATGTTTTGACTCGGATGAATAAGGAATTTATTTCCTTATCTGATGAAGAAATTAAGAGAAACAATGCGATCTTAAAGGAGGTTAGTCGTTTTAAATAATATTATTTATCGGCGCTTTATGGGGGAATCCCACTGTGTACTGTGACGTAAAATTGTAGTCCAAAGTATATTTCATTAAAAATTAACTTGAAACTTGAAGGAATAAAGAACGTTTAAAATAATTTAGAGTATGTTGCAAATTCACAATTGCATATTTTTCTTACCAATATATTTTTCTTAAAATTTCAATAATTAATTAGAACACTAACAAGCTAAAACAAAAAAAAAAGCGCTACAAGCTATAGTAAAGTGTCAATTTTCACTGTAAATAAAAAATGGGTTGGTATTTGGAAAACTTTTAATTCTTTCGGCTTGGACAACAAACCACTAAATTTTAAATGTTTACAATAATTGATACATCCTTTTTCCACCCACGCTCATCAACACATCATCCATAAGGCAGGCAACCATATTGGTCTTACGGCGTGCGGAGTTGCCGCTTACGGCGGATTCCTGCAAACATTGTATATAGAATATAATCTATATACAATGCTGCAAACCTGTGATAGTTTGGCAATAGGCTGAGAAACCAGGACCGTATTGCGCTTCATTACGAGAATTTGTAAATGGTTCACTCGTTTACTGAAATAATTAGAACAGTTAAATGAAAAAAAACAACTGTTTAAATTAAAAAATTTGCATTACTCTATCAATTTATTTTTTTAATTGAGTAAAAAATATATATACATGATTTATAAAAGATAAAAAATATATACTTGAGGTAATAACAGTTTCCGGTTTGTTTGTAATCCAGAACAATAGGAAAAGGTTTGGACAGACCGAAAGCCGATAATATTACAGATTGTTCTATTAAAAGTACTTACTTTAAATTGTTATACTATGAATACCACAAATCGAAGGTAATTCTTCTAAATTGAATTTTTTTTCAGTTGCTAGGTCTACTGATACCAAAAATGAAACAGAAGGACGATCTTTTTAACGAAATGTATTTCAATGTATTTTTTGGCGGCAGCTTTTACGACGGTTTACGAGTGGGACAACCTGACGAGTTCGATTTAGATCTTCTTCTAACTCTTCCAAAATTAGCCGAACCAGAATTAACTACTAGCAATATCCCTGGTTTCGTACATTTGCGGTTAAAAAATCTTCTGGCTTTGTATAAGCAAACTCAGATGGCAACTCGATACAAGTAAGTGTTTGAGGATTCAAAAAAATTAAATACGCGCGTAATTATTACAATCTATTTTATTTATTTTGATTTTCTAGAATGAATAATAACAAAAACATTTTTTTAATCACCTATAGTTATTTTTGATAAAAATACGAATGCATTATGAACATCTAAATTTCCAGCCAACTCCTAACTTTTAGTGAATTTGGCAAAGTTGAGAAATAAATATAGTTGATCTGCATTCTGCATCACTTTTAATTTTATTTTCGAAAGTGCATTGACGCCGTCGCTTCATCTAATTCTTCTAATATCATATAATACACAAATAATTTTTACTAAGATACAAAAACCGATTGTGTCTTGACACATATTATTTTTATCGATGCATTTTGCATCTTAAAACAAGGATTTAATTCGAAAATTTAGATCGTGTGTTATATTTTTCGGGAAAATTGTGGAAAACTGAATTTCTGGTTTTTCAGAGGTTTAAATAAATTATTAGAAGACGAAAAAGATTGTTTTTTGGACAATCAAAAAGTACGTCAATGGATGGAACGCGTGGTTACTCTCGCATTAAACGATTTCTCTAAAGAAAATGGAAAATCTGTTTTAACTACTTCGCAAGGAAAATTTTATGTAAGTAGATATTTATAATGGTTTTATTGTCTTTTTACAATATACAAATAAACAAGACACTCAAGAAAGACATACATATATATAGTAATATAATTAGAGTTTTTAATAATATATGATTAAATTAAATTGTCTTTTTAGACCGGACTACTGTAAATTACCGTGGCAGTTAACGTGTTAATAAAAAAAATACCCAACAACAGAAAGTCGAAACAGGAAATTTCAATAAAGGACGTGTAAATATATTTCTTTGGTGGACAATTTTGTTGTTTAAGAAAGTAACATTATGACAAAAACTATATTACTTTCTTAAAGCACAAATTGTCCACCAAAGAATTGCACCCTCTCCAATTACAATTGTCATCCGTCCATTTACAGGTCTACCACATTAACAAAAAAAAAACGTCAAAAATAAATTAACTAATTTGTAGCCAATGTGAAAAATAAAAATTAACTAATAATAATAATTGACTAATTTTCTGTTATAATCTTGTAATCTTCGGAACAACTTTCTCTGATTTCATCTGAAAATATGCCAGTAGAACACTTTCAGATACCTTTTGATTTTGTTTGACTCAAATTACATTTTGGCACCCCCCCTTGGCCTTATTAAAATATCTTCCTTGATAAAATAACTCTTTTTCAGGCCAAAATTCGCAAAGCAGGTCCGGCTTTTACCTTAAACGTAAATGGCAAAATAAGTGGTAAAGAAATATGTTTGGACATAGATCTAGTCCCATGCTTTGAATTTAAGAAAGAGCACTGGCCGAAAGAAGGCTTCAGGTCCAACCCCATTGAATCCAAGGTAGGACAAAATCCAAATAAATTAATTTGCAGATGAGTTTCGTTGTATATCGGAATTACGTGAAAATCCATAATTTTTTATTTTTAAATTCTCCTCTCTGAATATTAAAACCACTTATTTAATATTCAGAGAAAAGATGAGTCTTTGAAGTACCAAGCCACTATGAAATATAGAAATGCATTTTTATTTTTAAAAATGAATATACAGGGTGTATCATAAGGAATGGTCAATATTTTAATCATAGGTTCAGGACCTCGAAATACTAATATTTTACTAAATAACTCTGGGTCAAATATTATCTACTACTAAGATACAGGGTGTTGAAGATAAAATTTATTTTTCATTTTTTTTTGCAATAATTTCTTTATTATTTAACATAGTGACTTGAAATTTGGAATGGTTATATTTTTAAGTTAGTAAATCATAAGCGTGTTATCAATTTTGAGATTAGATAAAGAGGGCGCCACCTACACTCTACTGGACGAAGGAAAGTATCAATTTTTTTTTATTCCTGACTTTTTTTGAATTTTTTTCATGTGTTTATGATACACCCTGTAAATTTGAACAAAAAAGGTATATTTAATTTACTTTAACATATTTCAACATAGTAGGCTTTTTGAAACTAAAATAAAAATGTACAGCTGTCAAATAATGAATTGTTAGATGGCAGCAGCAAGTCCAGAAAAATTTATTTGTGCATAAACACAAAAATGATATATCTTATTTCTGATTTGGAGAAATGGTTGTGTCGTGGCATTTTAATTACCTACTTAGATGGAATTTAGTGAACAAAATTACATCTAACAATTAATTATTTGACAGCTGTACATTTTTATTTCAGTTTCAAAGCCTACTATGTTGAAATATATTAAAGTAAATTAAATAGATACTGTGACTATAATATTCTAAATGTAAATATCTCGAAATGAGCTGAATTTATGCTATTAAAACAAGTATACCATTTTTATTCAAATTTACATGATGTATCATAAACACCTGAAAAAAATTCAAAAAGTCCAGGAATAAAAAAAATGATACTTTTCTTCATCCAGTAGAGTGTAGGTGGCGCCCTCTTTATCTAATCTCAAATTTGATAACACGCTTATGATTTACTAACTTAAAAATATAATGACCATACCAAATTTCAAGTCAATATGTTAAATAATAAAGAAATTATTGCAAAAAAACGAAAAATAAATTTTATCTTTAACAACCTGTATCTTAGTAGTAGATAACATTTGACCCAGAGTTATTTAGTAAAATATTAATATTTCGAGGTCCTGAACCTATGATTAAAATATTGACCATTCCTTATGATGCACCCTGTATATCTTTGACCTTCATTTATCAGGGTGTTAATGAATACGTGTTTCAGATTTTTAGGGCATGTAGAACTTGCAGAAATAGAGTGAAAACTTTCTATAACCATGTGCTTTTTGAGCTTTGGTTTCAAAGCTAAAACTCTTTGAAGATGGCGTCTTCAGGTCAATTTTTTTCAAATATCTTCAGAACGGCGCATTCAAAAAATATGACACTCGGCAGAGTTTGTAAACTCTACATGACGATTTTCCTGGTGTTAATTAGATTTTTCTAACACGATCATAAGCGTTTGAAAAAAAATTGACCTGAAGACGCCATCTTCAAAGAACTCTAGCTTCGAAACCAAAGCTCCAAAAGCACATGTTTATAGGAACTTTTCACTCTGTTTTTGCATGTTATACATGTCCTAAAAATCTGTAATACGCATTCATTAACACCCTGTAGATAAAAGATTTATTTTAAATCAAATTAAAAATATAATTTAAACTTTTTCCTGTGGAGAGATTAAGGAAATAATTATTTTAGCCGAACTTTTTTATCATACCCAAACCGTTGGAAAAGAGACGCAACCGAAAACCTAGAAACAGAAAGGTACATTCATGTTTCAATTTACTCTAGTTTTTATATTTTGTATATACAGGATGTTTTATTGAGAAATGTCCTTCAATATAGCGGTCATTTAGCTGGTTCTAAATATACCATACATAATATGGTACTTTATAATGTCGAATTTACCATTTCGGTAAAGTTTTTTGACATTTGACACATGTTTTGCTAAAATAAATTCTTGTGTCCTCAAAACAACACCCTGTGTATCATAATTTTTCAAATCCGTTCACATATTTGGAAAAGGCACAAAAAACGGTATATTTCGAACTAGCTGGACGACTCCTATGTCCCTATGTTCCTTTGAACGTATGTCCATTTCCTAAAGAAACACCTTGTATAATTGCATGATGTAAATAAATGCGTACTATAATATTCTAACATTATAATATGTCCAACTTAAAGAAAGGAGTGTAAATACAGCGAAAACATCTGCTCAGCGCGTGATTGCGGTCAAAAGCTTCAATCGGACTGAATTTGTAACAGGTGTGTATTAAGGATTCACTTTTAAATAGGATTTTCTCATATATAAACTGGTTAGTTGTATAGTAGATTTATTTTAAGCGTGTACATGTTATTGAAACAATTTAATTTTGTAATTCGTGTGGTAAGTTATTTTAAAATAAAACGTAATTTTAATAATTAAATTAATTATTTTTGCTTCAAAAGGTTATATGAAGAGTGATTTTATACAATGTTTGTATGCTCTATATTAACCTATTTTGTTCCATACCCCGTATATGACTAATAAATGTTGATATCTGATTATTTATTATTTTTTACACTTACCCCAAAGTAACTACCAGCCGTTGCATAGATTGCTCCTAGACGGCAGCCGGCGACGACACCAGCACGACATTGTTTTAATTGAATGAGTAGTAAGGGATATTACGATGAAAATAGAATTTAAAGTATTAATAAAAAATCGAAAATTATATTTATTTATGAAAGCGATTATTTATTTTTATAAAACCCTTAATGCGACCCTGTGTAATAGATCAGTCACGTTGTCTCCACGTGCAAGTTTGTTTACACTACTTTCCTTAAGGATGGACAAACTATAGTACTAACATCCTCATGGACTACGAGGTGAATTAATAATTTTAGACGTCTAAACCTTAAAGTTTAGAAAAGTCTTATTGAACGCTTCTGTCTGTCTGTCTCTTCGTCTGTATGCATTTATAACTCAGCTTCCAGAACCGATAGAGACTATCGTACAACGGATATGAACTCAGGATACCTTGTAAATGTGCACGCCTAAATTTCAGCTTTCTACGACGATTTTTCAAATTTAATAAATAATTTTTTGTTTAGTTTAGAAGTCTATTGTTTCTGCTCTCTAGCGGGTGCCGTTACTACTTGTTTTGATCTTTAAATAGAAAGTTGCATTGTGATCTCTTAGTAGGCGTGTTCTAGCGCAATTATAGCATACAAAATTTTGACAAAAAATAATGTAAGAAAAAAAATTTGCCCGGGAAAATCTTCGGTAAAAATCTTGATGAGAAATTTTTTGATAATAAAAAGTGAACAAAAAAATACTAGAGGAATATCTTAAAAACGAAAATATTATTAGAAAAATCTAGAAGGCAAAATATAAAAAAAAATTGAAAGAAACTGCTTAAAAAAGTTTTGACAAAATATTTTCTAAAAAACAATTTTACAATAAATCTAGAGCAAAACTAAAAATGTAAAAAAATTCATAAATCGAAATTTGTTGATAAAAATTTTTTGCTACATAATCTAGATGAAGACATACAATTCGGTATAAGAAATAAAAAAAAATATCTCAATTTTGCAAAAAAAAATTATCGAGAAAAATTTTCAACAAACAAAAAAATTGTAAAAAAGTTGTAGAAAAAACTAGACTAAATCGAACTGTTACGAAAATATTTATGTCGAAATTTTGTCAAAAAAAAAATTACCGAAAAAATTTTGTTGTCGATTATTTTTTTCATCTGTCAAAATAGTCACATTTTCAGTTAACGATCCTAACCAATCATTGAGTTTTATATTGATTAAGCCGTTTCTTCCTTTTTGTTTTGTTTTTATAAAACTTTGTTTATCTTTTTTGAATTGTCAAATATAAACATTTAACAACTTTTATTTAGTATTATCAATTATTATTATACTAAAATTGATTGCAAATCTATATTAATACCCAAATTTCAAAATGTATCTGTAAACTAACCTATTTTTATTCGTTTATTTGAAATCGCTTTAACACACATAACTCACTTCAACACTCAACTTTTGTTCATTAAACATCAGTTTTTGAATACCTAAACACTTCAAATTAGCTAAATTAAGAAAGACTTTTTCCATATCAGTCTATAAACACGGAAATCTACAAATAATGTCAAACTCTAAACGAATAAGCCAAACGCAATCGCGCATGCCTTGGTTTTTAAAATGTACCAGTTAATTAAGTATGTATGTACTAGATTACATAAATTGTTGGATTTAGAATTTAGAATAATTTAAAAAATTCTGAACACATACATGTTTGAACTTTACATACAATCCTTTAATATTTAATATTTTGATTGACGTTACCATTATATAAATAATACTTCTAGATAGGCAGCTTGTATTACGTTGGTATGCAATCAAGTGGGCCCTGTATCTAAATCTATAACACTTCAATATTTGACGTTTAAATTTAAAAAATGGAGGCGAATAGATTTGTGTGAAATTGATAAAGAAAATATTGAACATTTGCGTGTAAAGTGTCTTTTGCTGTTTTTAATACAAAAAATAACCTTTGCAAATACCACTCGTCCTCTTAAATTTTATAGATAAACTTTGGAGGACTCGTGGTACCTTTGATAAAATTCAAGTCGAGATATTTTGTAAAAATAAACAAAAAAAAATGTTAAAAAAATAAAAAGTTTGTTTAAACATATTTGTAGGTGTTTATTTTTGTTAATTAGCTTTGGCGTAAACCTAATCATCATAATATCATCTGCACTTGTTAGTTATTAGTATTTTAGTTTTTTTATTTGCAATATTTGTAGGTGAAAAATTTTGTTATTTCATAATACGCGCTGTTCAAGGGGTGGGGGAGGCTGTGATTTCTACAAACTGAGCTTGGGTACATGGCGCTTTTAACTTTCAGAATCACATATTTAATCAATAATTTTGAATTTTATTTGTTTATAACCTTTGAATTATTTTTTAGCCATCCTTTTTCATCGTACCCAAACCCATTAAGAATGCTCCTGGACACAGTAACCGATACTGGAGATTATCGTTTCAAGAACAGGAACGGGAACTTATGGATAAGAAACAATATTTAAAACCAACCGTGAAATTTTTGAAGGTAACTCATTATTTTTATTGATTGTTTTTTATTCTCAAGATAAATCGAAAATTGGGGTAGTGGGTGGAAAGAATAAAAATTTTGAACATTTTGGTTACTCACAAATCGAGCTTCAGTGATACGAGTAATTAGCAAATAATTATCAAAAATGTACTATGTTAATTACATCTGGCAATGCTGTCAAAGAGGTTATGACGCGCGCGAAATTGTAATGTATATCTACAATACCGTTATTTTTCGCCCATCTCTAATCGCGTTTTTACGTGGCTGATGTTCCAGCCAGAGTCCTTTTACAGTTAAAGAAACCCCCTTATTAAAAATATTTTTTGTACAACTGTCTAAAAAATTTGACATTTTTGCATCTCTATTGATGCGTAAATATTTACTTTTTTTCACTGCCAAAATAATTCACAAAATAAACATGAAATACTACTTTATGAAGGATTTATTTTTAACCGAGTCAATTATTAATTAACTTGGAATAATAATTGATAGTAAAGTTTGAACAATTACTCCAACAAAAAACCTGAAGGTGTTCCATGTTGCTGCTGATCAAAAACGTTAGATATTTCTTGAAGAGTTGATTCGACAATTTTATCAAATATTTTAGTTTGTTTGGAAGAAGATGGACAATTCAATATTTTGTTAGAAATCTCAATTTTGTTATTCAAATTATCCTCTATACGTGCTTCTGCTACGGAAGTAGATTTCCAGCACATTTTCAGAAACCTTTTTTACATGTTTCTTGTCGCACCATTCACAAAATTGGTCATATGTTTTCTCATATACTAACTTGGATTTGGCCGGTTTCGCTCAGATATATCTGATGGGCTATCACTACCAATATCATCATTAACATACATCTTCTTGAAAATAACTTGAAATTGAAGCAACTACGAGCAAACACAGTCAAACGGTCAAACACGCGGCGTGCCAACAAACCGTTTCTATAGTAACGACATAGAAATACCACTGGATGTTGAGAAATCGTGCGATAACTTATCGGGATAAAAAACCACGTCAAGATGTATTGGAAGTATTTATTTTTAATATATTTCAGACGATGTAAATTCACATTCATAGTTGTACAAAAAATGTTGTTTGTATTTCGTGTATAAAATTAACTCTCATGTGCCATTAAAAAAACACTCATTTTACGCACTTAATACAAAAATAACTATTTTGTCATATGAAGCTCTAGTAAATTAAAATTTGCTCGTTATCGTATTTAGAGTTTGGAATAAAAATAATTATTAATGATGTTTCCACATTTTATCATTATTGATTTGCAATCTGAATACTTATTTTAAATGTGGCTACAATTTCTAATTACCAGAGTGCTCAAGTTATTTATAAACTAATGTCAACAAACCCATATGCATTTGACAGCACAAACAGTTACTGAAAGCATACTTCTGCCTCTTTTCCTTTTACGCGGCGTTGCCAAATATAAATACTACAGTAGTGAAATAACACAGAGCACACATTTGACTATTGTGGTATCGAGAGTACTACCTTAAAAGAATCTGGGTGTTTGAATAATCGCGCAAAAAGGTATTCGACACGCGATTATTCCCAATTTGACTAGCAACGACAGGCGTAAGAGAGAAACAACACTAAGAGAGTAGCTCTTGAATGACACCTTCTGTTTTTATTTTGGCGCGCGCGCATAAATCAATCCTTGCCAATGGCACTTTTTTGTTTCGCCATCAGATAGGCTGTCCTTATTATCAATATTGTAGTTAATATAGTTAATAATTTGAAAAATTAGGAATTATGGGCAATTATTGATGTAAAGAAAATGCCAAAATGCCATGCATTATGGAAAGATTTTTTGAAATACATGAATTAATGCATTTTTATTTTTCGTAGAAACTGAGAGATTCGCTTGACCATAAATGTATATCTAGTTATTACATAAAAACTGTAGCTTTATGGGAATGTGACAAAATGCCTAAAGAATTTTGGAGCAGTTCATTGAGCAACGTTTTTATGACAGTAAGTATAAAAAAATATAGTGTCATGCATCAAATCTTTTTGATATTGTGGCACTGAGTGTTACTGAACTGCCATTTTTTTGCCTTCATTTTTGGTAACCTATATTGTGCTGTTTTGTCTTGTAGCTATTTTTTTTAAAGATTTTAGTTTTATATAATTTTTTACCATTAATTAAAATAAAAGAAAAAGTTCCTTGAAATTTATCACCAATTATGGAACAAGACAAATCCCGAGGTATCCTGTCATAGAAGTATCTGGGCGTGTGAAGAGTTCATACATCTGACGGCAAGTGTTATGCAATGTCGCACCACTCAATGCCGCGACATTGGTATCGCCATCTGAACGGGGCTTTATTTAAGTGTGTATCAAACACTCCGATTGGAGTCATCGGCGTTAGCGAGGGATGCCGACGCACTCCGATCGGAGTGATCGGCGTTGGCAGACGTTGCCGGCGCGCTACGATCGACATGATCGGCACTCAACCTGTTAGTGGCTATTGATATGAGTCACCAGGCACGTGCGCAGGATTTGCTCGAGGGGGAGGTTTTCAGTAAAAAAATTGAAGGAACTATAGTTTGTCCACCAAAAAGAAAAGTTTTTCTAATATTTCAAGTAAAGATACAGAAACCCCCGTCATCCCTTGCCCACGGGCCTGTGAGTCACAAATTAATCAATTTCTTCTAACATATATAAAAACAATTTTATGTGTGAGTTAATTTTTTTAGATATTAAGACAGTATTATGAGTGTATCAAGAAAAAAAACATCCCGTACTATTGGAATAAAAACAATAACCTTCTAAAAGGTATTAGTGATGTTACGTTGCAAAATATGGAAAATCGAATAAAGATCATTTTAGATGACATCGAAAAAAATTTGCAAGATAATATATTTGTGGTTGCAAAATATCTGTGTAAGTAAAATAACCGTCAAGCTATAATAGTATATTATTCGATGGAGATTTACTTCACCCTTGTGAATAATAGCCATTATATGCGAATAGAATACTATACTTTGTCCACGACTGCTTATTAGTGCTTAGGAAAATATTAAGAACATTTAGAAAACAGTTTGTTAAATTAATTGCTGGTATGGAATTTACATCTAACTTTACATTTTGATGACTTGTAGATTGATCGTTTTGTATGTTGGTATAAGAAAGTCGCAACATCTTTGCCCATTTTAGTAAATTTATTATTATCAATCCTTTGGCTTGTACATTTATCGTTCTGGTAGTTTAAAAATAAGAAATCACTGATAATAAAATTAACTGGTATCTTTTTTTGACGAAACTTTTTAGTAATTTTGATTAGAAAATATGACGTAAACAACATTTCTACATAATATTGGTACTTCGAGAAAAACGCAATTGAACAGGTAATTTTATGGGGACAGACTAATGTTTTCTTTGACATCCTTTATTACAAGAATTAGAAAAGGCATAGAAGTCGGAGGAGGCCACATAGAACATTTAATTTAAGTTTGCTCTTTTTATGTTAAATTGTTTTTAATTTTTCTTTTTATATTTTGCATATATAATATTTTACATTATGATACGCATTTGAGAACTCTAATGTTTCATTAGAGTACGCAACTTTTTATGTTATACGGTTGGTAATATGAATCAACAAATGATATGAATTGACATTTGCGTTGTCATTTGTATCTAATAACTCTGTCAAATTTTAAAAATTCTACAATAGTGCTACGAACACATTTTTTTTAAAGCAAACTTTTCTATAATATGCAAAGAATAATTTTTTTAAAAAGTAATAAAATGGCAAAATATAAAAGTATTATAAGCAACTTATTTCATATGGCTGTTATGACACTCGTCCTTTAAACTTGGACTCGAGTCATAACAGAATGCCATATGAAATGCGTTGCTTAATGTACTAATTATATACCGTTGAAATAGAAGCCTTATGTTACAAGGTTTTTTATTGTCTGTTATTTGAAATCCCCTTCTCAGAACTGTTTAATTGCGTTTTTCTCGAAAACTGGTGAAATTATCGTGTTTAAACAAAAGTACCAATATTATGTAGAAATGATGTTTAAGTCATATTTTCTACTCAAGTTACCACTTAATTTCATCATCAGGAATCATTCAGGTGACGCCATCTGTAACAAAATGTGAAATAATACATAAAATAATATTCCTTATACAAAGTTATGCCTCTATGCTGATTTTGATAACAATTGATAAATATACAGTGACATTATAAAAAAAACGAAAGAAAAATTTAAACTTTTAATGCCCTGTATCTTATTCCACAGCAATATTTTATTAAGGTATATTTGGTCCAATCGCCATATTTTGGTCCAAATAACCTGCCCTTGGCCTATGTCCCAATAGTTATGAATCACATTGTATACAACTTTTTTCATTTTTCTGGCAATAAATTTAACGATACAACTTCCGCAGCTTCTTTTACCTACGGTGGAGTTAATAACATTTCATTTCCCGAATCCAATTTTTTAAATTAATCAGTTCTTAACAATTAAAACTTTTTAGTGACAGCTTACTGTTAAATTAATAAAAAATCACATGTTACCAATGGAAATATGACAGAAGTGTGACAAAAAGTAGTGAATAATGATTGTTCACTGTCAATAGTCCTTTTAGTGCATATAATACTTAGTATTATACTTGAGATACCTATTAAAAAATGGGTGTATTTTAAAAGAGTGGACAAAGTAAATTATTTAGTTTAATTTTTGCTATTCCTTTTAAATAAATTTTTTTCACATAGAATATCGGGACAAATTTATATCTTTCTTTTTTTTTACAGTGAATCCAATGGAATATAACCAGTTTTCGACATCAAATTTAAAAATTAAATAAGTCAGTACAACTACAGCTTAAAGGATTTAAAATAATTATCGTTTTAAACTTTTAATTTTATAAAATTGTTAGGTATAGACTTGTTTTTAAATATTGCTTTCTTCAGTCAAGTTTAACTGTAGTCAGAAAAATATTTGGGGGAATTTACAATTTCCTATGTATTTTCTTTAAACAAAATTCGATTTAAAAAATTATTTTCCACACTGTTTCCTTCTCCCTCCCCTTTCTACACAATTTTGTTTTCGTAAACATCCCAAAATTACCCCTTCATGTGGATTTTGAAGTTTGTGGGATTTTTAAATCTCTTTTATAAACATTGAGATTGGACATATTTTTATTTTTTGTTTTATGCAGTTATTTAGTGATTTTTGTAACAACGAAAACTCCATCTCGCCAGGGTCCGACCCCGGGATTCTGAGTTCTGTGCTTTACCCACTCTCCTAGATTGTTTTTACTCTTTCTTAAATTCAAAGCATGGGACTAGATCTATGTCCAAACATATTTCTTTACCACTTATATTGTTATTTACAGGTTGTGCCATAAATCTACAGCAACTTTGTGGTATATTTAAAAAATATATCGCATGGATGCTTTTAGTAGGTAAATGGTTGATCCTGGTATATTAGAGGGAAGTTTTATCATGCAATTCTTATTTCTACTTGTTTTAACCTCCGATAATAAACATTTTTTTTTGGGAGAAATTTACACGAATGTGTGTAAATATACATGTACTATTTGAAGATATTTTTTTTGACATATTCCTTTTTCTGACATTCTATACAGTATCTGTAACTTAGACTTAAGAAATATAAATTTACTGACATTAATGTAAATTTACATTATTAAATCCAAATTTATAGTTGTGACGTGCATTTTTTTAACCTTTCAAAATTTAATGGCGTTTATAGGTTTAAAAAATATCTGATGAAACATATTCCTAAAATATTTTGTATGATATATCAGAATAAACAATTTGTATATTTTGTTATTTTTTTTACTGAAACATCACAACAAAACGAAACCACACGTTTTTATCGCTTGCAAAGTAAAGGCACACAGAAAGCGGTCTGTCACGCCGGGCAAACATATTTGACCAAGGCGCACAGTGGGCTGGATGCCAAAAAAACGGCAAACCCCAAAAAATGAACTCTTTCATTTTCGACTTTTATGAATTGTATTGCATACAATAGATGTCCCTGCACCCCATGCCACACTAAAACCGGTTTGTAGCCATCAGGTATTCAGCTGACGACAATCTGAACCTAACATTTCTTGAGGGAGGTTAGAAGTGATTTCGTGCTCCAAAATATTGGACTCGCGTCTGTTTAATGGGTGATAATGTTGAAGGTATCTAGATCACTTCCATATAAAGAAAATGTTCTATATTGTATGTTTAGAAGATTGTTGAGTGTGTACATTCCAAAGACACGTGTGAATGTCGTAACCTAACATAGTATGAAAATAGTTATCTCAGAATTTTGTACAGTGTAGAGTGTTATAAATGTTATTAAGATTCAAAATCAATAAAAACTTCCTGCGCAAAGCTGCGAACTTGGTTTTGGGAACTAAAAGTTGCATGTCGTGTCACCCCAGAACGTTTTTTGACAAATGTCAGAAGACGCACAAGAAGCGTAACAGAGACATTAAAAAAAGGCCGCCATTTTGTTCGCAGAAAAATTGCGTCATTCGGATGTGTATGTTTCCGCTTTTCCCCAGAGTAGATTCTAGCTCTGCTTTGATATTGGTTGGACGGTGACCATAAATCAGGTGTTCTGCCCAAAGTACAATCGTTTTATCACGTGCGCATTTTTCCGTGTGCGTATGTTTCCACGTGCGGATATTTCGTGTGCACTTATATGACTGTGCGCTTTTTCTGGGATTCTGGTTGGACTATATCACGTAACGATGATCAATTTTTTTCCATGTTTACTAATTCACTATTGACGGCTGTCAAACAAATTCTGAACAACGTAGCGTCGTTAAACTTCAAACTTAAATTTTTTATAAGGTTGGTACTTTCTACCAAAGTCGTTTTTGTCAAACAACAACCGCCATCTATACGTCAGGCCGGGTACTATAAAGGGACTACCCTCGTAAATTTAAATTTATTGCATTTTAATTGTTAACCATTATTTGTTTACTACTTTGTTTTGTGATGGTTTGATTTATTTATTATTATTTTAAAACACAGAAATACTTAATATGAAAGTCTAAAAAGACATGATCTAAAAAACACCTGAAAAATTATACAAAAAATATTTGCTTTAAAAAAATATATGAAAAAAAAGATAATTTTTTATTCCATTAGATAACAGACCATACAAAAATATTTAGTGTTTTAGAATAATATATGCTATTTATTTGGATCATTCATAATAATTTCATTCCCTCCTAGTTTGTCTTGCAATTGCTCCCGAAACAAGGAGCCCAGTACCCAGAACTAGGGCCCCCACTCCCAAACCAACTAAAAGTGAACTAAGACCACTACTGTCAGATTGTGCTAAATCATCATCACGTATTCTTATATAATCTGATTGTTCTCCTTCGAATAGTGCTAGATCTGCTCCGTTATTATAATAATCTGAGAGTTCTTCATCTGTTACTAGAAAACAAAAGTATTATATTAAAAACAATGTAAAATCATCCACATTGAGTTTCTTTTTTAAACACAGAGAGTAATCAAACAAAAATTATAACTATTTTGACATTTGTACTAGAACCTACAAATGTCACTTGGTTTTTTTACCAAATATTATTGAAGACACTATTAATTTAAAGCTAAAAGAAATAGGTAAGCCAAATTCCTATATTTTACTTTTCTGGACAGTTTACCGTCCGAAAAAGCGCGAAAAAAGTCCTAGGACAGAAAAGTTCTTTTCGTTATTGTGTACTGTATCTAATTTGACGTTTTTTGACATATTCGAATAAAAAAAATAATTTTTAAACAATCTTTCCTCAATATTTTAGAAGCGTCTCCAAAATTAGGTCCTGTTACATTTTTAATCATTAAGAGTCTAGTTGTTACAAAAAATTATGAAAAAATTATTAAAGAAATCCAAGAAAAATATTGTTGGTTATTTCATTAATAAAAAGCGATGTTGCAGACTTCATAAAAACATTAAATATCTTAAAAACCACAAGATTTTCGGTATGCAAAGGTTATTCGTTTTTTACGTGAAAACTGTAAAGCAATACAAAAAAAATAAAAATAGCTTCAAATACCATGGGCGTAGAAAATGGTGGATACTTTTCTAAATGTACACCACTGGATCTAAATATGAAACATGATTTTTTGCTAAAATATAAAGGGTGTCCCAGAGTAGATTTTAGGTTTCAAACGTACCATACGCCGACCTTGTTCGAAATTTCATGAAAATATTACGTCGAGCGAATAGCGGACAAGTGCGGATTTAAGTTACCGTGGAACAGCGGACGAGTTTGCAGCGTGCCTACACGGTTGAGGCTTATTTTAAAACCAACGATTCGTCCATAGTTGCTCGGCGGCGTTTTTGTGCGCAGTACATAGTAAATATTGGGTTAATTGAATTTTGTAGGCACGGAATTTTAATTCTTTTCTCAACATACGATACCACGAGACAAATTAAGCGCTTGTGCATGTTCTCGATTTTTCGAATGGAACGTCGGGGATTACGATTTACAACTCCTTGTTCTCTAAATTTTTTTACCCACGCGTCGAATCTTGTACTGCGCACAAAAAGGCCGCCGAGCAATTGTGGAGGAATCGTTGGCTTTAAAATAAGCCTCAACCGTGTAGTCACGCTGCGAACTCGTCCACTGTTCCATGGTAACTTAAATACGCACTTGCCCGCTATACGCCCGACGTAATATTTTCATGAAATTTCGATTAGGGTCGGCCTAAAAGGTAAGTTTAAAACCTAAAATCTACTCTGGGACACCCTTTATGTCTTTTTACATTTAAAAACGACTTGCTAAATTTCAAATTAATATATTAATTCCTTATATCATTTTGTCCAATTTTACGAGAGGTATTTACATATTATTATAGAGTAAGACATTGTTTGGCCGAATCCTTGATCCCAGTGGTTGAAAGACCTAGTAGAAATTTGAGTAACGATATTTGCTTGAGGGAAAGATCGAAGGAAAAAAAATGAAAGTGAACAGCATTGGGCCAAAATACCATTGTGCTAAACTAAAAGTGTTAACAGTGCATTTAGAAACGATTTTTTTATGTAAATAATTGTCTTTTTTTATATCGACATTAGAATTTTTTACGGTAAGTTCTAATATTCAGTCAGGGTGGTATTGAAATATTTTAAATAAACCTTAAAATACTTACGTAGAAATTCCAACACAATTTCCGGATTTTCTTTGTATTCATTTTTAATTTTTTTTATAATATTTCCGATACAAATTTTGAGATTTGTTATTGTGTCCGGCTTCTTCAATTGCAAAAGGTTGTAATCATTTTTCCAATAAAAAGGAATGTTATTTGCATTTAAGTAATTTTGGTATCGTTCCAAAATCTGAAATGTTTAACAAGTTATATATACAGAGGAAAAAACATCAGGATACCATACGCTTTGAATACAGTTCGTTACCCACACTTTGACTATCAAATAAGACGTAATAAGTTGGCTAAAATGTAATTCAACCATAAATAAATTCTCAAAATCTGTACCAGACAAACCTTTGGAAAATCAAAGCAAAACAAAAGGACAAAAGCTCTTACAGATATTGGATTACATCATTCCCAGAATCATTATCTGATCCAATTATTAGAGGAGCAACTCGTTCCTAGACCGGTTTCGGCATCTTTTATTAATATTTATATTTATACTTTGCTTCGATACCAAAAATAACCGAGCAATATTATTTAAATCAATTTACAAGAAAAAAACAATTTACTTACTGTCATAAAAACGTAGCTTAATGGAGAATTCCAAAATCCAGGTACCTCGTTTTCCAATTCCCATAGAGCCACAGTTTTAATAAAATAGCTTGCTATAGGATCATGATTAAATTTATCCCTCATTTTCTAAAACAGTATTAAAAAATATAGTGTCCATAACGACTTTAGGTATATAAGGAAATTATAATTGGCAAATGTGCTATCATTTGACGGGTTCGTTTGGTGATTGAAACACGAATAATCGATTTTAATACGTAAGTAATTTAATTTAACAAAGTGATGTGTATATTATGCTGTAACAAAAGCGAATGGGACAAAGAGACCATCCCAAAACTCAAGAGAAGTGCCATTAAATGGTACACAGATGGATCCAGAACAACAGAATGAACAGAAATAGGAGTATATGGGTTTGGAACCAAATATTCCGAAAGCCTAGACAAATCTCCGAGTATTTTCTAAGCTAAAATCTACGCCGTCCGAAAATGTGTCCAGCTCAGATCATCATGTCAGCAAGTCCAAATATAATTTAGAAATTCTAAATTACTAACATTTATAATAACAAACAAGACATGTAAAATATAAACAATATGGACAATTACAGATATATACAATTAATAGTTTTTTTAACACTGCTCAGTCTAGGTAATCCACGGATTTTTCAAATATTCCTCATAAAAACAGTGCAATTGTAAATAATTTTTCACTTTGCGTTTTAAAGCTAAGTAGTTTTCATTTTTTAAGTTGCATGGAATTTTATTATATAGTCGAACATCTAATGAGTTTTTTTTTGATATTTCAAGTCGAAAGCGTGTGGTTCTAATTATATCACCACCTCTGGTGGGATAGTTGTGAAAATCTGAATTCGAAAAAAGAGTATCTTTTGATTTGTGGATTTCCAAGATAGTGTACAAAATATATATATGGCAGTGGCAGGACATTCAGAGTCTTAAATAGAAGTCGACAGGAGTCTCTAAAGTGGCTGCCAGTTATGACTCGTATGGCCCTTTTTTGAAGTCGAAAAATATGGCATGTGACGCATTTCCCCACAGTATTATACCATAAGTAAGGTAACTGTGAAATAACGAATGGTAAGCCATCAAAACAGTGTCAATGTTTACACATTTTTTTAGATTTCTAAGTAAGAATATTTGTGAACTTAGTTTGTTTGCTAACTTATCTATATGGACATCCCACTTTAAACCACTGTCAAGAGTTATTCCCAGAAGATTGGCATAATTTGCGTTACTTTGTTTCAAGTTAGAACTAAATAATAAAGATTTTGTTTTATCGTTGTTAAGATTTAATTTACTTGTAGTAAACCATACCTCAGCACTGTTGACTAACCGTTTACTGACATCTTCAAGGGTGTCAATATTTTTGTGAGAATTTAGAAGTGTAGTATCGTCGGCAAAGAGGAAGCAGGCGTTAGGATCAAGAAAATGAAAGATGTCGTTTACGTAAGTAATAAAAAGTAGTGGTCCTAACACTGATCCTTGCGGAACTCCACGCTGGACAGTAAGGTAGTTAGACAAGTTACCGTTATAATAAACAGCCTGTTTTCTGTTTAAGAGATACGACCTAAAAAGATTGAGTGATGTTCCTCTCACACCATAGAAATTAAGCTTGGATATGAGCATATCGTGGGAAACACAGTCAAATGCATTCGAGAGGTCGCACATTGTTATCAATGACGTGGGTTTCGGGTCACATTGGAGTAGAGGGTAATGAAATAGCAGACGTAGACAAAAAAAGGGGCTGAAACACCATTTCTAGGATCGGAACCCTTCTGCGGAATAAGTACCAACACAATACTTGAACTTGAAAAAGAAATTAATAACAGAAGATCCCAATACTGGATAGGAATACAAGGAATGAGGCAGGCCAAGACATTACTGAAACTACAAACTGAAGAGATCAGACGACAGCACCAGCAAAAGTAAAAACAAGCTCAGAATCGGGAATCTTAACAGGGCACTGCCGGTTGAGAGGGCACGTAAGGAAACTCGGATTAATAGAGGAAGAAGAATGCAGATTTTGCGAGGAAGAGGACGAAACCTCTATCCACATAACCTCTATCACCTGTCATAATTACTTACGGGCCACGCCGCATATGATGTCGCTTTAACAATATTAAGATTTACATTTTGGTTTATACAGGGCACTCTTAACGTGAGTTGTTATAAATATTAATATAATTAAAATGATTACCTTAATCAACTTTATTGTAGGTTTTAGACGATTCCTGTCATTAATTAAATCTTTTTCTTGCTCTGGGAAAGATACTCGCCAGTCATGGCGGTAAATATGTGTGTCATCTAATGATTTTGGTACGAGAAAAAATGAATCCTGTAAAAATTATTTTGAAAAATAAAAAAACGTCCAGAAAATTACATTTTAGTAAAAATCATCATTATTATTATTCAATATTACAGAAATTATAGTGATAATATACCCTTGTAATATAAAATTTCAATAAACATTCAAAAACATATTTATTCAGAAAAATTTCAAAATATAATCGTTAAAAAAAATAAGTTAAAATTGAATGTAAAAATCCAAAAAATATACAACTTACTCTGTTCGTAGGGTTAGGTCTGTAACCGAATTTTTCGTTCGGCCATGACGTAAGAATGAAGCATGGGACTAAATCGATATTTATTTCGATTGATTTTGTGTATAATGACTGAACATTTAAAGTAAAAGCTGGTCCAGACTTGCGGCTACTTATAGTTGCCTAAAAGTAATAATTCTATACTAAAAATTTACTTTAAATTCTTAAAAAGACATTACTTGCAATATTTAATAGTCTGTTTAATTTTCGGTGAATTTTATACATTTATTTTTTGGTAAAATTGTTAAAAAATCTTAACTTATTAACCATTTCATTATTAAATATTTATATAGGGTGTTTCATAGTTAAACCGACATACGTTAACTGTAAATAGAGGGTACTTAGGTCATTCCAAATAACCTTGATTACTGGGTCTAACGCCTTTAATAACCGAGATACGGGGTGTTTCATCCATTTCGGCCAATATTTTGATAAGCCGCAACTTTAGAACCACCCTGTAGATTTCTCTCATACTTGGTACAGGTATAGTGTGTTAATAGCCCAATCCTATAGTGTAAGAACTATATTTAAAATCCAGATCCGGATTAAGAAGAATGTTTTGGGAAGTTCCAAATAATGTCAAATTTGGAGACCCAAACTTATTAGGCCACACCCTGTAGATGTGCCTGTCCCAACTTATTGTAGATTAAGTTGGCAGAGAGTTTTGATGTGGACTGTATACGTATTTAGGTTGTAGTGAAATTATATTCTGAGTACTTGGATTTTGTGTATTAACGATAACGTAAAACAAAAACACTTTACAAAGAAAAAACAAAGAATATAACAAACTCAAAACTAGGTTTGCAATTGCTCAAAAATTTATGAACTGTGAAACGCAAGTGCGTATGTAGTAGTATGTAATTTATATAAGTTGAGATTGATGAATTTATTACGTAAGAAACAGTCTGAATGCGACCTGTTTCCCCGGAGATAGAAGTTCTACTGATTTGATTTAATTTATTCTAGTCGCGTGTGGTCCGCCGATATTCTTCCTTGGCCAATCACGGGTACGTGTTTTCGGCGCTATTGATATCCTTTTTTTTATGCAACTGCCAATCTTGCCCCTGGCCGTGGAGCATCTAAAGGCGGCAGCCGCTAAAGAGGTAGCCGATAAGGCGGTTTTTAACTATTGATGTTTATATGGACTATTAATTACTTCCGGGTTCTTAGCTGTGCTCTGGCCTTGATTTACTATGTGTGCTTACACTGTTGCTATGCGCGAGGTTCGGTTATTTTATTTCTCTTGCTGCCATGGGCGTAGTTAAAAATGTTCGATTTCGAACAAAGAATTTGTAAAATTTGAAAATCCCCAAAACACCCTGTATATCAGATTTTTTAAAATTGGGATGGATATTTGAAAAGAACGGAAAAAATGAGTTAAAGTGAAAAAATTTTTTAAGTGCACATCCCATTCTACTATTGGAGTTTTAACGTCAAATTAGATCAAATGCATTTTTTTCATTTTCACAAGCAGTAACTTTCGAAATACCTGGTAGATTTCTTTCATATTTGGTACAGGTATCATTTTTTAGTAGCCCAATCGTATAATGTAAGGACTACACTACAGTTAAAATCCAGATGCGGATTAAGAAAAATTTGTAAAATTTGAAAATCCCCAAAGCAACACGCTGTACCTACATCTGTTTTTTCTTAAATTGGATCGGACATTCGAAACGAATGGAAAAAACTGAGATATTCTGACATATTTTTATAAATGCACATCTCGTTCTACATATTACTAAACTTTTAGAGTAAATTCAATTAATGCAATACATATTGTCATTTTCATAAGCCATAACTTTGGAAACACCCTGTAGATTTCTTTAATAATTAGTACAGGTAGATTGTTTAAATAGCCCAATCGTACAATACAAGAACTAAAGTTAAAATCCGGATTAAGAAAAATTTGTAAAAGTTGGTAATCTCTAAAATAGCATCCTGTATATCAGATTTTTTAATACAAAACTCATTAAACTAGCTATCAAGTAGGCTTTGGCCATAACACATCTTTTTTCTTTTTTTTTTCTTTATTCAAATACCTAGGTGTCCGATTACATTTTAAAGATTCTGATTTCTGATATACAGGGGGTGCTATTTTAGAGACTATATCAACTTTTACAAATTTTTCTTAATCCGGATCTGGATTTTAACTGTAGTTCTTGTACTGTACGATTGGGCTATTTAAACAATGTACCTGCACCAATTATGAAAGAAGGTATTTCGAAAGTTACTGCTTGTGAAAATGAAAAAAATGCATTTGATCTAATTTGACGTTAAAACTCCAGTAGTAGAATGGGATGTGCACTTAAAAAAATTTTTCACTTTAACTCATTTTTTTTTCGTTCTTTTCAAATATCCATCCCAATTTTAAAAAATCTGACATATACAGGGTGTTGTTTTGGGCATTCTCAAATTTTCCAAATTCAAATTCCACATATTTAATTGCAATTTAAAGTATTTAAACTCCATTGATGCACACGTGTCCATTATTTTTGATTTTACTACAAATTTAAATAATTTTTACTTACTTCTAAGTCTCCATTATTATAAACACTAAAAGACTTGTTTAAAACTTTTGCTATTAATCCTTCCATCCAACGTCGTACTTTAAAATTGTCCAAAAAACCATCACTTAGTAATTTCTTTTCTAGATTCCTATAATCCCTATAAAACACGATACTGTAAATTTAGAACGAAAAAAATAGGGTCAACATTCCACTCCATTTTCTTAAATTGTTAAGACATTGATTTTAGCATTTTGTGTTTTCTGGCTGCCCTTATACAGTCCAAGTAAAGTAAAGTTTTAATTTTTCGAAATATATTACTAAGTCAGCTGTTGAAAATCTTTCCGAACCATATAGTTTGGAAAGTTATCAGTGATCCAGCGCTTGCTGATGTTTTCAAATTGTCTTATTTTTATGAAAATTCTCTTCGTGCCAGAGGCCCTCGGGTAAAATCGTCGCTCTCAGGGCATAAACATGTTAATGCCTATTTAAAGATTTTAATAACGTATTACCGTCAACAATATACTAGAGCCTACGTCCCAACCGTCAAGAAGAGGAGCTATCGAGTGGCCAGCAAGATCTCCGGATTTGACACCTCTAGATTATTTTTGTGGGGTTATTTAAAAAGCAAAGTGTATATGTGACGAGGCCACAGACAATCCAAGGACTGAAAGACATAATTACAGAGGAGATAGCACTATTTTCTCCGGAAACGATTAGAAAAGTCTTGGATAAATTTTCATTCAGAATGGATTTCTCTTTCCAAAGACAAGGAGGTCCTCTCCTTTAATTTTTTATACTGCAATATTAATTATAAAATAAAAATGTTTTTCCTAATTTCTTAAAATTAATGGTCAATATTGGCCAATAACAGTTTGTATCGACAATAAAAATGTAACAGAAAATTGTAAAATATACGGGATGTCCCATTTAAAAATAAACATATTGTTCGTATATCTCAGAAACTATACATTTGGCAACGTCGAAAATATAAAATTTAAAATCGCTGGTCCATCTAATATACAGGGTGAGTCTCGGTAGACGCGACGGAGCATTGTGGCTAAACGGTTAATATTTTGAAAATTTTGTTTATTCATGGATATGTGGGTTGATAAAGGCTATATTTTGAAATTATTTTGAAATATACAGGTTGTCCCAAAAAAGTGTGGCGTATCAAAGTTATATTTTTTCTTATGGAACACCCTATATTTTATTGCATTTATAGATTATCCGTTAAAAACAAGATAAACTTTCTTAAGTATTCCCTATACCTAAGCTTTTTAGTTTTCGAGATATTTTGATATATCTGTAGCACTTACAAGAAAACCAATAACTTCGAAACCTACGGAATCAGCCAAATTCAATTATAACTGAACAAAATTAGACTAATAATTGAAAGCAATAAAGTATTTAAAGTTGTTTAAAATTATACAGGGCGTCCAAAATGGGACCATTCTCTAATGACATATTCAAACGACAATACCATTCTTATTTTAAATAGAACACCCTGTATTTTATAATCCTATTATGTAGCAAATTCCATTACCTTTTAAAAATTATAAAGGTCTACTATATCTAAATCTATTAATTTTGGAGTTATTTTTATTTTTGTTAAATTTTACGTTATTTTTCCACCGTAATGCCTAAATATAACACCCTGTATTTGATCAGCTTAGACTATGATCCGAAAAAATTACAGATGAATCCACTTTTCATAATAATGGATTAGTTAACCGTCATAACTTTCATTATTATGATACTCAAAACCAGCATTTGTTCCACACAATAGATAATCAGAATCGGCGAAACATTAATGTATACGGTTGAATTATAGGCGACCAAGTTATTTGCCCATATTTCTTTGATGGCCACTTAAGAAAAAGTTTCTGGGAATTGTTGGGAAATGTATTATTAGATACAGGGTGTTATATTTAGGCATTACGGTGGAAAAATAATGTAAAATTTAACAAAAATAAAAATAACTCCAAAATTAATAGATTTAGGCATAGTAGACCTTTATAATTTTTAAAAGGTAATGGAATTTGCTACATAATAGGATTATAAAATACAGGGTGTCCTGTTTAAAATAAGAACGATATTGTCGTTTGAATATGTCACTAGAGAATGACCCCATTTTGGTCGCCCTGTATAATTTTAAACAACTTTAAATACATTATTGCTTTCAATTATTAGTCTAATTTTGTTCAGTTAAAATTGAATTTGGCTGATTCCATAGGCTTCGAAGTTATTCGTTTTCTTGTAAGTGCTTCCATTTTCATAAATATCAAAATATCTCGAAAACTAAAAAGCTTAGGTATAGGAAATACTTAAGAAAGTTTATCTTATTTTTAACGTATAATCTATAAATGCAATAAAATATAGGGTATTCCATAAGAAAAAATATAACTTTGATACGCCACACTTTTTTGGGACAACCTGTACATTTCAAAATAATTTTAAAATGTAGCCTTTATCAACACACATATCTATGAATAAACAAAATTTTCAAAATATTAACCTAATAGCCACAATGATCCGTCGCGTCTACCGTGACTCACCCTGTATATAATCAAAATTTTGTTATTTTATCTTATTGTATCAAAGATATCTTCATGTTTCCATACTTTATGCCCACTGTATAACTTACGGAAAACCTTCTAATTGGTTTAGCTGGAGTTGCATAAATCCAGGTTGATTGCCAGGCAGCAGCGTTTTTGTGATACATTTTGGTAAACTGAGGAGCAAATCGATATCAAATTCATCTGGATGTCCAACTTTTAAACCATCGTAGAAACTACCGCCATAGTATGTTCTCTGATACAATAATTTGAAGAGAGGGTCTTCGTTTGATAATTTTTCAGTCATCTCAGCGAGTACCTGTAACGAAATATTTTTTAAGGTCCAATTTTCTTTTAAAATAGAAATTGAGGCAGCTAAAAAAAATAAGAAACAACGTATTAAAACATTATCAATTAGTTTTTCACCAACATTCAAAATTTTATCAACAATTTTTCTTTTGACCAATATTGTTTTTTCTACCAAATATTTTTTACAAACCCTGTTTTAGACCAATATTTTTTTTCTATCAAATCTTTCTTTAACCAAGTTTTTTTTGACCAATATTGTTTTCGATCAATTTTTCTCCACCAAATTTTTTTTTGGAAATTTTTTTGTAAGCAACAGTGTTTCCGACCACAATTTTGGTTTTCTCCAAATCATTTTTTGATTGAATTTTGGTATAATTTTTATTTAACCAAAACTTTTAATGGAGTGCATGTATTGTGATGTTAATTTGGGGAAAAATGTTTTAACATGAACATATGAGTTTTATTTATTCCAAAAACTAAAATCCAATGAGGAACACAAAGGACCACTGTATTAAAGTGGCGGATTTAAACTATTGGCTAGCCTCCTGACTCACACCCAAATAAAATAAATAAAAGTATTTGTTAAGGTCTAATTTAGAGAACTTCTTTTGCATTCATTTACCAAGTCGGCCGATGTTTAGCAACGCCGCTTTTTTAAACGAATATCTGTAATTTTTCAGTGGAACTGTAGATTTGTTGGTTTTTGCTGTCTGCAGAACTTCAAGAAAACAAACACCTTGCGATTAACGTTTTATTAAAAATATTAACGAAAAACAACGCACAAAAATAACATGAAAGCACATGTGTAATTTACTAATTAATAGTAATGGTTAAAATAAATGAATCACATCATTCAGAAAATATCTTTTTATCAGTGAAAAATGAACCGAACAAAATTTGTTAACTTAAGTCAGGTTTATTCCCAGTCCGCAGTATCTCGTCACAATGACGTCATTATCCAGTGACTACTGGTCAATAGACGTCAGTCGACCAAATTTCGACAACATTTTGACGTGACCTAATCGACGACTTTTTGTCGGCATTTATTCACGTCATACTGTCGACTTTATTTGGTGATGTCGGTTTATCATATATATGTATATTTCAATTAATTTATTTTTGACAGAAAAATGTGAAAAACACACCTTGTTAACGATATTTCAATACCAAATTAAATACTATAGTAAGTATACTGGTACATTATATTTAGCTCGATTTATTTTCATTTTTTACAATAAACATCTAACAGCACACCAGAAACTAATAAAACCGTTAACCTTCATCCCTAAAAAATAAATACAAATAAAACCAATAAATAGCTAGGTCCTTTTGAAAACTGCGCTCTTTTCTACCAAACAATAAGCCTACATTCAAGAGAATCACAAAGTTGCCAGATGATTACAAATTCCTTTCATTATGAGGAGCGATCTTTTTTTTATTTATTTTACATCGTGTTTATTGGCACTATAAAAAGAATTTGATGTGTTTTCTATCAGGTTAATTTTCACCATTTAAAGAAAAATAAGTTATTGCATGTCAACCATCTTATAATTTCCATATTTCTAATGTAATAAATTTTGCTGGTAATTTTGTGATAATTATCGGCAACATTGCAAATCAGTCAGTTGACTGAAAGTAAACCGCCGCCATCCCGCCATTTTATAGGTTATGTTAGTAGATGAGTAAGGAGTAAGAGTGATCGGCGTGGCAGAGATAATAAATATTCTTGCATATAGGTGAGTTATTTTATATAAAAATTACAGCATTCTTTAGTTATGGGTTAGGTACCTATACACACATGTACTAAAAATATTTAGGTACTTATCACTATAAGATGTGAAGAAATGGATCATGTGGGTATTCGGTATTCCAATAACAGTGGTGTCAGGTCAGTTAATACCAAAAGTAACTGTTAATACGGTATTCATTGGAATTCATGAGATCGCTGAAAAAATCGTGAGATTCAAGCTAACTGAGCGCACGAAATAGATCTAATTATTATTAGGTCATTGGGGTATCTATACTTGACTATATTGTTTTGATTATCTTTATTTGTAGTTTTTGCATGCATCATTGCATCAAGTTAATAATGGCATATGTAGGAGTGGAGTTCTCCGAAAACCGAAACCACTGAAAAGTGAGGTCTTTTGGCCACCTTACAAAACTTCATATAGCTTTAATAAAGCTTTAACATCAGCTGAAGAACCTGATCAGAGCACTTGGAAGCTGGCCTGTATCAAGAGAAAATTTTTCGAGTGCGGTGGGTAAAATTTTAATTCAAAAGCCTCTTTTTATCAATTTTTGTCCACATCTAATTTAAATATCCATTTTTCATATTCAATAGGTCTGCATTTTGCTTGTGTAGTAATAAAGTTGTATATTATTTTATTATAGATGACATTCTCAAGGCACAGAACAAGTTGAAAAAATGTGAGGTGTCTTCTGATATCTAGTCATCTGATGTAGAGAATGTTAAAAATAAGCGTAAACGATTCAGCACAAAAAGATGGTCATCTTCCTCCTCGGGTGATGAATTACAAACTAACGAAAAAACAAAAATCAGACTTCCAAGACCATCATCAGGTTTACCTGAAATAAGAACTGTACCAACGGCTTCACCTGGAAACTCATCGGCTTATCTTGGTAAGAATATAATACTATTACAATAATTTATGAGCTGAGAACTGAAGTTCTATGAAGCTCATATAATAAACAATATTGCTGTAGGTAGCACATTCTATAAATTTCTAAAATGCAAAAAAATAAACAATTAAGAAAAGTTAATACATTTATTATATTTCAGCCACAGCACAGATTGGACCAGCTAAAATTGCAGAACCTCAATCTACTAAAAATTCCCATGTACATATTGGTAAGTTTATAGGATGAAATTGGGATAATTAGCTATTTTATATATTTTTCTCGTAGTCCCAAATTTTAAAGAGTCCTATATAGATATTCTCTCATACAATTATCATTCAGATGTAAATGTAAATATATGCTGCTACACTGTGTACATTTCCATGATAGAACATCTGCTGTTTGCTCATTTTAATTCCATTTGCATATTTTTAGGTTTGGAAGATATTTTTAGAGAAGTTAGAAAATTGAGGGAAGAGTTGAAAGAAATAAGAGCTATTTTAAAAACTTCAAGAAATTTAGTCGCTGCTTCTTTGCCAAATGATCTACCTGTGGTTTTGCCTTTGAAAGATATTGAGAGCTTTCAAGTTTTAGAGCAATATTTAAGTAATCAAGAAAAACTGAATGATTTGGTAAAAGTTGTAATTCATGAAATGAAAAAGCTTATATAGATAGTTTTGTAGCAATTCCTGTTCTGCATAGAATAATTTGGATTTAGATTTAATTTTTTTGTTTTGTATATCCGTCTGAAATATATATGCTTACCTTCCATATTAATTGGTTTTATTTAGGTGAATAATTGGTTAAAACAAAATTATTAAAAACGTGAAATTAACGTCATTTTATGCCGTAAAATGGACGACATTTTATGCCGTGAAATTAACGTCATATTACGCCGTGAAACTCACGTCACTTTATGTCGTGAAAATGTCGTCCCAAATATGACGTCATCGGTATGTGACATTAGGAAGTCATTTTCACGTTATATTGTCGTCATATACTGACGTCATGTCTAGTTAAAAATGACCAGTTTATAACGTCGTTTTGACGTGGTTCTGCGTACTGGGTTTATTTCGTTGCAAGACGTGTGGGAGTGTGAAAAGCAATGATGGCTGTTGGAGTATTTCCGGTATATCTATCTCTCTTTCCACCTTACTTCCTCTTATTCAGAACGCAAAATTGAAATTTATTTTAAAGTTTTTAACGTCCGGACACCTACGTGGCTCGCAACGTTGCCGGTTTGTTGTCGCAAGTTCCGATATGGCCTAAGTGACTCGCAGCATGTCGGATATGATTTTAAATATTTGGTAATCGCGCCGTGTTAACATTTTGAATATTATGTTTAATTTTATGGTTGAAAATTAAACAGTATTGTTATTGAAGCGGAATTAAAATTTGGTTGTTGAGGGCAGTTTCTTTTTTTCTTAAATTTATCAAATATTTTAGTAGAAATACAAAAAAATTTTATAAATCTCTATCACCACAATCTATAATAATAGTATTTGCAAAAACCTTATCTTGCATATAAGACAATATGTCATAAAACAATATCTTGCCTGGAAACCACAGAAAACCAAGATGACGGTTATAAACAATGGGTGTGTTTCACATAGATATTTTCTTAAGAGGGGCGTCGCGACAGGTATGCCAAACTACAAACACCAAAAATCCCCATTTTTATCTTTATCTTTTATCACTGTCTTTCTGCAATAATGAAGAGAGATAGATATCTTAAGACTTCAGTGAATCTCCTGTATCCTAGGTGGCGCTGCTAGTATTAAAATATAATATATTATTTGGGATATCTAAGGAATCTGAGAGAATAAATTTTCTTTATTTTCACGATTGGTCTTATCGCAGAGAGCGCTAATAATCCATTTGTCATGAGTTCGATACCGGCTTCAGCCACGACAGAAATATTATTTTTTATTTTTAGGAAATTTCATTTTTTTTGTTTACTATTTTTTTCTAGCATCAAAATAGAGTTTATATTTTATTAATTTAATTAATTTTCAATTATTTTCGTATAAATCCGTTTATTTTAATATGAATAGCGCTGCCACGCGACTAATCTCATTAAATACATCAGATAGGAATGGAGCTCGGAAAATAATATTTCTAACATAAAAAAAATATTTAAACATCAATGGATTCATACGAAAATTGAGAATTATATAAATGTATAATCTGTAAGGTGAAGCAAGAATTTTTTTAAAAAATGAATTAATAAATAATTGGCGGCCCCAAACGCAAAATGTTTTTATCAATATCTATTTGTTTAAACAATTGCAGAATACATGAGTTATCGACACAAAAAACTGCGTTCTATGAACAAAATGCAACATTGTAACCATAATAAATTATCTGCAAGTCCTTTTATAAAAAAAAAATTGTTAATGTTGGAGCATTAATTTGTATATAACAATTGAACGGTTACACATAAAAAATCGCTGCAAGTCTTAAACCATGGGTTATGATAAATTGTTCATGTTTCATCCGTTGAAATTTTTTTTGTCCGTGTCACCATTTTCGTTAAAAAGTCCAAAAAATAGGGTTGAAAAATTAAAATGCTCACAAACGATCGCTTTTAACAATGAAGACGGCTATTTATAAATTTTTTAATGTCACCATTGTATTCAGTGTGATTTTTCCTATAAGAATAATATACAACAATAAACCTACTTTAAAATTTTACCCAAAAAACCAGTGACACGTATTTAGTATCCATACGAAACTTTATACTTTATTTATTTACCGCAGCATCAGAACAGTGTCGAAAATACCTACCTAGATATTTCTTTATTATCAATATACGATATGAATTTATATGAAAAGCGTTTTTATATTACATTCCAAAATATTTTAAATGGAAAATATAATATGTACATTTATTTTAAAAAAGTGAAAAACAGCTTTTTAGTAATTGATAATTTAGAGGTTGCGGGCATTACGGCAACATTGGTGTCTTTGTTTTCGCCCTCTAATTCTGAAATAAAATAAGATAACACTACTAATTTTAATGATTAGACAAAGAGCGGCAGCAGTTCTTATTGTGTCTTCGAGCGGGGATTCTTTGAAAATGTTTGCAACTAATATTTTTAGGTTTTAGGTTGTAGATTCTGATTGTTTACCCTCCTCGGTGAAAAAGGACACCATTTTCATTTTTGTGAAAAAGACACAATTTTTTTTTAATTATTTTTTATATAGGGTAGGTTATTATCCAAAGATGCCTCGAAGTTCGCGTAAAATTAGAAAGAAGAACAAGTGCACTGCAGCAGCGCGATTGAATTGGGAAAATAGAGAAAACAGGGACATTTCCACAGAAATATTAGAAGAATCGTAAGTTTTCTAAAGTTATGTTTTAGCCATATTTTTTATAAGTTATTAAGCTTTTTATTTCAATTTTTTGATTATGTACATTTTCCTAGATTTAATGAAGAAAGTGTCCCAGAACAGAACATCGAAGAAGAGGGATTCCCAAATGATTGCAGCGAAATATTACAAGAATTGTAAGTTTTCATAAAGTTTTATTTTTTATAAGTTATTCCTATGAAGTACCCATAATGAAAAGTCTGTCAAAGTAATTTTCATATACCTAGCTTTTTATTAAAATTTTTTGATTATGTACATTTTCTTAGATTTAATGAAGAAAGTGTCCCAGAAGCGAACATCCCAGAAGAGAACATCCAAAAAGAGGGATTCCCACAAGAAAGAATTACAGAAAGAAAGACGCCGACAATCAAGAGGAGAGTTTTCTGCAAGAGGATATTTTAGAAGAGGTCATCCAACTCAATGAGTTTCCACGAGAAGGAAATACAGAGGATATGAAGAGGATTTCACACAAGAAAATTTAGAAGAGGATTTCCTGAGCCAAGAAGAAATAAATTTAAAATCATATAATAATTCAGAATCTGGAATAATTTCTTCAGATTAATATGACAGGTAAGAAATATTAGAATATTTGCATAAATAGAGTTTTTATATACCAAGAATTTAACTAGATAACAACAAGGAAATTCTTGTGTCCGTTTTGTTGACAGTATTGACCAAGGCATTCTAATTAGGTGAATTAATATTTTTAATGCATGGGTACATTATATCTATCTTTAGACTTATAAACCATAATCAAATTCTTGGCCAGCTAGCTATCTACATGGTGTATCATCAGTTCTAGTACTTGCATTTATTAATCATAAATTTATTTCAGATTTTCAGTTCGAGTACTTGCATTTATTTCATATTTTCAGTTTGAGTACTTGTATTTATTAATCAAAAATTTATTTCAGAATCTTATTTCTAGTACCGAGTACTTGCATTTATTAATCATAAATTTATTTCAGATTTTCAGTTAGAGTACTTGCATTTATTAATCACAAATTTATTTTAGATTCTTAGTTTTAATACTTGCATGTATTAATCGTAAACTCATTTCTTTAATGTTAACTTTATTGTAAATCATTAAATATTATAAAATCATTTTTGTAAGAAAATAAATTGAATAATTAATAATTATTTCTTTATTTAAAAGTACCTAATTACAGTTATTCACTAAAACAAAAACAAAACAATACACTATGAAAAAACTGCATTGCTTTTTAGCAATGGACAAAAGACATAATAGCAAATAAAATGTGTAAACAAACCTACATCAAGAGTCCCATGGACGGGTTAATATGTGAGACATACTGTAAATATTAATTTCTGCAAATGTCTGTGATTGCCAACTATGCAGACACTATTTTGAATGCACGAATAAAAATCACAAAAAACTGTTATAGTTGAATTGCACATTCTCCATATTACTAATCACTAATTTTTCACACTTCCTTCGAATATGCATAAAAATTGAAGATTTTTTGAACAGCCTCTCGAGAATGGAATTTTTGTTTGTGGAAATATTTTTACCCGTTATAGCTTACACCTTGGAATAGGACATCTCCATTTTTCAACAAATTTTAAGGAATAATAAACATATTAATCATTTAGTGGAAGGTGTACTTTTGACAATTTGTGAAACATGTCCTAAATGAGGTATACGGCATTAATTGAAATACTTTAAACTGAAGAACTGGTTTTAGTTAATACTAATTTACTCATTAAAAAAAATTGCAAAACACACGAATAAATTAGCCAACATAACCTAAAACGTCAGTTCTAAACATCTAAAAAGTTTCTTCGTATTCGTAAAACTGGTTGCATACATCGTTCAAAATAAAACCAAAAAGCGCCACTGTCTCAAAGTGTCAGGCGGAAAACGCCTGAACTATGGAAAGAGAAAATCTTACTGGGATATAGGCAACTTACATAAATTTTTTTTTTCTGGAGAGTTAATCTCAAAAATTATAAACTTTTGAGAATTGGTATTCTCGGAAATGAATTCTGTATCCTTCATTTAGGACATCTCCTTTTCACGTTAAAATTGGTGATCACAAATTGTCAAAACTGCCAAAAACACACCTCCACTAAATGGCTGATATCTTTTTTATTAATCCTTAAAATTGACTCAAAAAAGGAGATGTCCTATTCCAAGGTATAAGCTATAACGGGTATAAATATTTCCACAAACAAAAATTCCGTTCTCAAGATTAACTCTCCAAAAAATCGTCAAATTTTTATGCATATTCAGTATTGCCAACTGAAAACGAACTCGTCAGTGGCAAGGCCCCTCTTAAATTCAAAATACTTTTGCTCAATTCCTTCTAGATCGGGAAAAATCACTGTTTGCTGAAATAGTGGAGTGCCGTTAGATTTATACTTCGAACGAAGTTGGCAGTGATCGAATTATCATTTTCTCTTTTGGAATGTGTTTTTGACACTACATACTTAAATGTCTATATGTTATTTTTTACCGCTTTTACTTTTCCGCCCCCCGCTATACCACAGAAGAAGGTAATGCGAGAAAAAAAAAACTGGCGCAATCGATAAATTATTCTTTTTTTAATAAATTAATGTTCATGAAAATAAACCCATCCCGAGTTATAGGGCGTAGAAAATAACAAATTTCAACACAAAAACCGTACATTTCTAAAAGTTTTTTTAAATATAACCGAAAATCTGTTAGTATTACGTAAAAATTGATATGGACTAATTTTATGGCCTTGAGTTAACAATTAAAATGCATTTTTTTTTATTTTTCTACGATTAATACGAAGGAAGATATGGCAATTCAAAAATGGGTGTTTAAAGAAACTGGATCGTTCTAGCGTAAATATCTGGAAAAATATGACTTCCACAAAAAAAATGTACATAACAACCTAATGAGAGGACGATATCGGGAACATTTTAAGACAATCCAGAACCGTTTAACATAAGCACAAAAAAAGTTATGGACAAAATAAATTTTTTTCAAATTTTTTTTACGCCATTTTTTTAGCGCCATCTGTGGTAATTGAAATAAAAATTATTTGCAGAAAGTCGTAACATAAGTTTCTACAATACAGAAGAGGCGACTTTTTTCTGCATGCATAAATTAGAAATATATACATACATATATCCCTACTCAGTATAAAAAAAAATTGAAAAAAAATTATTTCTCTCAAAAAACGATTTTAAAGTCATTGAGTTTGAAATTCGCGCGGAAACGCATTTTGCTCGGGTTTCGAATTCGTGACGTCCTATTACCTCTGCCTCGTTTAAATTTTAAATGCCACCTCCAGCCGTGTTTATTTGTGTTGGTGTGTGGTTTGAGTCTTGTCGTTTCCTAATTGTTAATAGTGTTTATGATTGTTTAGTTGTCGCTTCTAAATAAGAATTGGGATAATTATCGTTAAAATGACCAGTGTTGTTAAAAAAGGACCATATAAATACTGTTTAGTTCCTCAGTGTAAATCAACAAGTTTTAGAACTTCGGAAAAAATATTTGTTTCTTTACCAACAGTTACTAACAAATCAAAACAAAAGCGTAAACAATGACTGGATGCCATCGGAAGAAAAGAAGATGATTTAGCTGCAAGCACTAGAGGCTATGTCTGTGAAGATCATTTTATTGTAAGTTCATAATTATATCTTTTTACATGGTGTACTTTATATTACAACAACTTTTTTTTTGTAGTTTGAAGAAGATATAGTGAATTTTATAAAATACAATTTAAGAGGAGGTAAATTATCACTTTGTGCTCGTACAAAAGCCATAGTATAGTCTGTCTAAGAGATAAGTCAGAAAGAAAGAAACACACCGTCAAAGGTACCGCTGAGACCGAAGCGCTCGGATTTCCATTGAAGAAAGGAGCCTCTTTAATGTCGCCGGCGCTGCGGCGTCTCACTCAAATAGGGCAACATAGGTGGTATAGTTCTTCCATTATCAATTGCAGAATATAAAAACTCGTTCTGAACCCTCACCGACAATTCTGTTTGATCTGCCACAGGCGCGCGTAGATACCTCATTTTATAAATTTATTATTTTTAAAAATATGTGATATGTGAGAAAGTATTATTATTATTATTATTATTATTATTATTATTATTATTATTATTATTATTATTTTTTTTTTTTTTTTACTTCTGTGTCAACGGCATCGACTACTATGGCCATTAGCCTCGTGTTCTGTGTAGGCTTTGTTACTGTTTCCCAGCGCCACTTTAGGAACATCACTGTTAATTAGAACCCAACAGTGAATGGTCGAGTGAGGAATCACACCTGGTAAATGAAAATCTTTGTTACTGCTACTATTTGGTATCTTAAGGAGTTGCCGCGAGTGGTAGGATGCGTTGTCCATAACAATTACTGACTGTGGTGGAATGTTAGGTAAAAACTGTTCATTAAACCACTTTTCAAATAATTCTGCTGTCATATCTTCATGATAATCAGCTGCACAGTTGTTAATTTTTTTAGCAGATAATAAAAAAGCATTAGGCACGAAACCATCTTTGCTTCCAGCGTGTACTATTATAATATGCGTTTCCCTTTAGAGCATGGCCCATTCAAACAGCAATTTTTACTATTGTCAACCCAACCGAAATTTACTACATCATGAATGTCAAACCATGTTTCATCTAAATAAATTATGTGTCTATTAGAACTTCTGTACTCTTTTATCTGACGCAAATAATCTTGTCGCCAGTGAATTATTCTTGACGATTCGGTGATTGCCATCCGTTTATTCAGTTTTTTGTGTTTAAAACCACATACTGACAAAACTTGACGCAATGTCTCTAAACTGGTATAATTGTATTCTGGATAATCTGCTAGCTTTTGCTGGATTACTTCCAATGTCGCAACCGTGTTCTCCTTATATAAACTATAAATTGTCCTACGTATAAAATCTTGAGTAGTTTTGTCAACTGATTTCAGTTTTTCTTTACATGTTTTTCGGTTCTGTGACTGATCCACAGTAACCCCTTTCATGACTACTCGATAAACGGAAAATTTATTTATTTTAGTTAATTCGGCAATATTATGATAGCATTATCAGATTGCTGAATATTTTCCTTTTTTAAACATTCGAATATATTTAAAATAACTTGTTGTGTTTGTATATCTAAATCTTTATTGTTAAATATATACCTGTCTTGAATCTTACTACACTGTGTAATTTCATTATCTCCATTCGCCCATGGTCTCCAGAACGCCATATTTATTTAAAGAAATTTCTAAATTATACCCACCAACAAACTCGCGAGACTACCCCACTGATATGTTTTGGAACAAAAACGAGATGATTTATAGCTGTTGTGCCTTCGTGAACCTTCGGCCAATACCGTACATTTAAGTTTACGATTCGATGTTTTCATTGGTAAACAACGAATATGATGGATTTTGACACACATCAATCAAGTCAACGTGGACTGACGGTTCGTTTGATATTTACCGCATTTTATAAGGGGAATAAACATTATTTTTTGTTTCTTAGCTTGGCATGAGTGCCGTGCGTATATATTAAATATTGATAACTCCTTACATAACTGTGTTCTGCAATTGATAATGGAAGAACTATACCTTTGGCGGTGTGTTCCTTTCTTTCTGACTTATCTCTTGGACAGACTATACAAAAAACACAAAATTATTGTATCTAGTCTTCTTGACAAACTCAAAACAATATAACAAATAAAAATATGCCGAAACTAGTCGCCGCAAAACGAATTCGCGAACATTATTTTTTTTTCACTGAATTGGCAATAAATAACCAAAGAATCCTCGAATTTTCTTAAAAATTGGAGAAAATATGTATTTTTATGTCGAGAAGACATGGTAAAAATTAAAAGAAAGTATTTGTCCAGCCCAAATCGGCATTTTTTGTGTACTTTTGTCTAAGAAAATCCAACATTTTATTTCCTTATTTAAAGTGCCTAATTTAGGGAATAATAAAAAAATAAAAAATCAATTTTAATTTTTTAATTTTTTTCTCTTAGAGCCGGGGATATTTAAAAAATAGTGAAGCAATCTACTCGAAAAATACCAAAAATGCCGTTTTTGGCAAATATCTCGCGAAGCTCCAGCCCAAATTTATTGACAACTTTTTTACAAGCTTGTAATGAAGTTATTTTTCACAAACTAAATAATTTGAATAATTTCGGGATTAAATGAAAATTTATTTAAAATTAAATAAAACGTTCGATTTTTATTTGGCTCACCCTATACATATTGTTGAATCTTTTACGGGCTAAACGCCGTTCGAAGAGAGTATTGCGCGCGCCGTAAATTAAGTCGCTTTGGAAGGGATTTTGCGTGGTAGGAGCTCACGAAGGTGAGATTTTAACATTTTGAAAAATTTCCAGTCGAACGATAACTAGCCGTTTTGATTAATTAATTAACTTCCGAAACTAGCAGTCGGGTAAAAGTAGAGTCGCCGTTTGTTTCCGAATTTTAATAAAAGCTGAGGTACAACTTTAATTTTCCGTAATTTTCCGTAGTTTTCGTATTTAATTATAGCCGTATTTGACGTGATATTAGAATCGTCGTATTTTGTTTTGAAAACGCGTTTAATTTTGGTAACGTTTTAAGACAGCGAAGCGAACTATTTATTTACGTTTGGTTTTTCTGATATTTTTTTGATCCGGTTTATCAATTAGGAATTCGAGAACAGTCTATTCAATTTCGGAGATTCGTTATTGTTTTACATTAGAAGAGTTATTTAGAATTTTCATTCCGATTTTAGTTTTATTTTATTAATTTGTTTTTCCGAAAATTAATTGAACGCGATTCATTTAATTTTGATTCTTTTCGTGTCCGAATTTTGGGGAAACCATTTAGAATTTTTATTCCAATTTTAGTTTTATTTTATTAATTTGTTTTTCCGGAAAATAAATTGAATGCGATTCATTTAATTTTGATTCTTTTCGTGTCCGAATTTTGGGGAAACCATTTAGAATTTTTTATTCCGATTTTAGTTTTATTTTATTAATTTGTTTTTCCGAAAAATTAATTGAACGGGATTCATTTAATTTGTATTTCTTTTCGTGGCCGAATTTTAGGAGAGTTATTTAAGTTCGCAGTTTAGAATTTTACTTACGATTTAATTTATATTTTTTTTAATGATCTTTTCCGAAAAATTAACCGAAAGTAATTCATTTATTTATGGTTTTCTTGAGTTAGTTTGCTTTTGATTAAATCTCAATTTAGCTTTTATTTTTTTTCACGTCCGCAATTAAATCCTTATTATAATACTAACCACTTAGGGCACCGTTTATTAGTTTGCGCCGCTTTCGGGATCAGATCTTGGCCTTGTTGGTTGCTTAGGCATTGCCGTTGTCCGATATCTCCCCGATTGCGAAGTTAAGGCACCGTTTATTAGTTTGCGCCGCTTTTGGGATCAGATCTTGGCCTTGTTGGTTGCTTAGGCATTGCCGTTGTCCAATATCTCCCCAATTGCGAAGTTAGGGCATCGTTTATTAGTTTGCGCCGCTTTCGGGATCAGATCTTGGCCTTGTTGGTTGCTTAGGCATTGCCGTTGTCCAATATCTCCCCAATTGCAAGTATAGGTCGACGCGTTACTCGGAATTCTGTGATTAGATCTTGGCCTTGTTGGTTGCTTCGGCATTGCCGTTGTCCAATATCAGCTTCTGGAAGCTTAGGTCCGTGAAATCCGTCATCTTGGGACTGATCTTGGCCTTGTTGGTTGCTTCGGCATTGCCGTTGTCCAATATCAGCTCCCCGTCCCCGCGATCTGATATTACCCTGTTTATTTTAGTAAAATAAGAAAGCTAACTAACTCACCCGAATTAAATTAAATAATTTAATAGTATTAATTAACACTTCCGGTTAATTAGGATTATTTAGTCTATCAGTTAGTTTCCCGAATAATAGTATTAAGTAACTCTCCTGCTCCGTTATTGGAATTAATAGAATTAATTAACGCTGCCGGTTAATTTCAAATACTTACGAGGGGTTAATAACATTCATGCGGATTAAATTAATCATTTAATTTATTTAATAACTCTTCCGGTGTATTTCAAAATTTAAATAAATTTCAATAAAGTCTGATTGAGTCACTCCGTCATTACGGTATTTAATATAGCCGAATCAAACGTTTTCTTTTAAAGAATTATTATTTCGTTCAGGGTTAAAGTGGGTGGGCTTTGAAATAAAACAAATTTTTATATTGTAACGTAGCTAAAAACAATATAAGTGTCACGTTTATTTCCTGGTTTATATTCACCAACCTTACCTCTTTTCAGGGATATTAAAGGTATATAATAAAGTAAAAATAATTAAGTCTGAAGTCAACTAGACCCCTGGAGAATACCGTATCTCCATCTGAAGTTACCTGTGCCCCTAAGAGGCCGTTTCTAAGGGTTGTGGAGCATACCACATAAAAAAACTGGCGCTCGAGCAATCTCCGTACTAAAGCGTCATCTTGTAAGGCAATATTTTTCTTAGTGGCAAGAAAAAGCCTTACAAGCTTCTCTTTATGTATAAATTCTAAAAAATTCAAAAAAATTGACTTAGCTCTTACATCCACATAAAATTCTAATTTCACTCCGCTAGCAGGGGAATTGAACGGAGAAAAATATTTTTAAAATGAAAAGAGAAGAGCGTATAAAACTGTAATTTAATAAAATGTCAAATCGATTTTAGTAGATTTTATTTTTGTCAATGGTGTCCCTAATAAGTCTACCCAACTACAACTTTAGGTATAGCCCTATTCTACTGAGGAAAAAGACATTTGGAGAGACTTTATTAGTAGAAAATAATTTATAACAATATAAAAATAAGGTAGGTATTACCTATATCCAGTACAATGAGCTCATAGCTGTAATATTCGACTGGCCTGATTAACTTTTGGGAAAAGTACAATATATTGTTTAAATTTCACTGTACTATTCTGAACTGCTTGATGTATAAAGGTTCAATCGGTCTCTTTATGGATCGCGCTGTCGAGAACTGCTACGAACCTCGTGACTTTTTTTTAATTATCTCGCTTAATCTTAACAATAAAATTATGATTTAAGCAGCATTATCATGACTAAAGATGTACCAAGAAAACATCAAGAATTCTTTTTTTTGAATTGATACTTCGTTTTTATGATATTATAATATAACTTAAAAATCGGTAAGACAAACGTATTTTTTTAGCTCAGAGCCAGAAAATAGAACGTTGCCACCCACAATGTATCTTGTGAATTGAAATCAAAATATGCATGCCAACAAACTAAATGATGAAGTGGTAGGAGGAGGGAAGTTTCGAAATCAAACTTGATGACGTCACAGCGTACTGTATCCACTTAAGTCTGGGTTGTAAATTCGCAACACAGGAGTATCAGTTAGTTTTCTTATAATTAATTGTCTAGCATTCTCACACTCTGAAGTCCACTCAAACTTATGATTCTTTCGCAGCAATGCCGATATTGGTGCAGTTAATAGAAAAAATCCTTTAATAAATCGGCGAAAATATCCGGCAAGTCCCATAAATTGTACGCTTTTCACATCCGAAGGAGGACGTAATTGAGTCAGATCACTAACCTTACGTGGACTGGGGCGTGTTGACCCTTCGCTTAACAGTACACCGAGATACTCAGTTTCTGTTGCAAAAAAAACACATTTCTAGTAATTCAAAGAAAATCCGGCAGTAGCCATAGCGTGTAACACTTCATCTAAATTTCGCAATCCTTCTTCAATTGTCTTAGAGGGTACAAATACATTATCAAGATAAACAAGCGCTTTATTGCCCTTGGCGCGTTGGTATAATGCTGGAGCGTTAATGTAACCAAATCCCATGCGATTAAATTCGTACTGTCCATCCGGTGTTATAAAAGCTGTGATGTGTCGAGAGCTTTCTTCTACTTCCATCTGATAAAAGCCAGATCATGTCTAATGTATTAAAGTACTTTGCGCCACACAATGCGTTAATCTGATCTTGGATAAGAGGCAGAGGATATCTCTCCTTTATCACTTTCTTATTAATATCACGGTAGTCTACACACAATCTCACCTCACCATTCGTTTTCTTTACCAGCCCAATAGGGCTCGCATATTCCGAACGACTTTCACAGATTGTGCCGTTTCCCAAAAGTGCACTTATTATTTTCTTAACTTGTACTCTTCCTTCATAATCTAATCGTCGAGGGCGGTAAGCCACTGGCGTTGTGTCTTTCAACTGTATTGTCATTTTTCCGGCGGTGATACGGTCGGGTATTTTATTTTTATAGGTTCTTAATAAATTTGTCAGTTGTGTCTTTAAGTTATCATCTAATCCAATCTGATTTATTTGTATATAATTCGCATCTTTTATAGTGAGAACTTTTAACATGTTGAGCAGGTGCAACTCAAGTCCATCAGCATTTTTCTCGAGTCGCAAACGAGGTCGGCTTATAACATCACATCCAATATAGATTTCGTCTGATAAGATAGGTAAATGATGGAGCATGTTCTTTACACAATAACGTGGCTACTGGTGTTGTGCTCATATGGCGTCATTTCTTTATTAGGTACAAATGCTTTTTTAACATTTCCTTGCTTATACCAACAATTGAGTTCGGCAATTACAGATTTCTGCTTCTCCCAATTTCGAATATATCAATATATATCGAACCTAGAACAACTACTCCCTGGACTACTTGCCCCCACAGGTATTGAATTACAGCGGTCGAGATGCGTGTTGGAACCCATTTTTTTCGGGAAAGTCCCACCCTTTGATTCTGTTATTAAAGGAGCTTTTCATTTCTAGCCCAGTTTCGGCATTGTTGTGCTTCGTCATATTTTGATATAATATCTGGACCTACAAATTTTTTTGATTCTACCATGCATTTTGTATAACGATAAGAAACATTTACATTTTTCATTTAAAAAAAAAGTCACGATGTTCTTCGCCAAACAGATATTTGCCCGAAAATTTATTAAATTTAACAAACCGAGTTTCAATATTAAAGTCTAGCATAGACATACGAATATTTAACTCAGAAAAAGATGATTAAAACCAAAACTATTACACATATTTTTAGCACATTTTGACAAGTGTCCATTTTTAACAGTGTTACTCAACGTTCCATTAAATATTTACCTAAATCCATGATTTCTGAAATTGAATTGGCAACGTTGTATTTTCAACTTTTTAATACTTTGCAGGCTTATTCTGGTTATAAATTGCTACTTGGGCACTTGTAGAAAAGTTATGTACCTATGCGTTTGTATTGGAAAAATATGTTAAATAATCGTTTCAAAGCACTGAATTTGTTTGTCTTGGGAGTGAGTATCCCAATATATATATTTTTTTAAAAATGTGAAAAATATTTTTCCGCGCAAAAATTTCTATTGCTAGATTGATTTTATTATGTTATAACGTCTGTGAAAATTTCATGAAAATCCCAGCCGGCCCCATATTCTTAACGTTTACACAGAGATGTGCGTGTCAGTAGTTGTCAAAATTTGTAGGTTATTATCTTATGACGATTTTCCATCATCATTCCACCAACGTTTTCGCCGGCCACTGTTAGACCAACATTATGTATCGCGACTACGTTACTGAACATTGCTTTGGAACACCCCTCGCACAAAAATATGATGTGATTTCCCTCGATGATCGATGATTGACAATTAACTACTTTTAACAATGCCAAAAACTGACAAATTAAACTATTATTTATCACTTTCTCTTCTATGGAAATAAAACCACTTATTTTAAAGAAAAAGGGGGCTTTAATTGACGTTTTGTCTTTCTTGAATGAAAGTCGTTTTCAAAATGACATAACAAAATATATAATAAAAATTTTACTATAGAAACAGGTTATATGTATTATTTCTGTGTTGTCTGCCGTTGCTAGGAAATAAACTTTTCTTGTAAATATCTCGGAAGATCGAATTTTCACAGACATGAGACCTTAATTTTTGCCGTTTTAGATAGGAATTAGTCTACCCTGAAAGTTTCATTGAATTCTGACGAGTGGATTTTGAGATCCTCCGGACGTACATACACACATACAAACCTTGCTCGTTTAATAGTATTTGATTCGAAATTGGGTGAAGCGAAATCTGTAATTTTTTTTACCAACAATTGTTTTCGACCAACTCTATAGACCATTTTTTTTCATTCAGTGCCAACATAGATATATCATAGTCCATAATATTCTATTTTATAATTCATTTCTGCAATTTATAGTGGCTTGTTATTTTTATAATGTGGATAGCAAAACCATCTTTTTAATTTGATGTTTCGAATTTTAGTCTAGAATCGTTTTAAAAAATTGGCAATAACAAAAAATATAATAATAATTTATTATAGAAACAGATCACTACTATCTTATAGCATAGATTAGTTTGCAGATCATCCAGCTCTCTATATTTTATCTAATTTTTTATCAAGCAGATAATTACAAATTCAGATATAATGGTTAGTTTTGATGTAGTTAGTTTATTTCCAAATGTTCCTGTCGATAAAACTCTTAATCTTGTGAAAAAAAAGTTGACAAGTGATAATACATTAATAAATAGAATTAAATTAAGCGTCTCAGCAATTCTAGAATTGTTGGAATTATGTATTAAAACTACATATTTCCAATTAAATAGTGATTTTTATCAGCAAAATTTTGGCATAGCAATGGGTTCTCCTTTATCACCAAAATTGTGTGATATTTTCATGGAGGATTTTGAAATGGAAATTGTAAACAAACAAAATTTAAGACCTTCTGTCTGGTTTAGATATGTAGATGATATCTTTGCAATTTGGCAACACGATAGGGAAAATATTGATACATTTTTTGTAACATTTTAAAAATCAAATTTTTAAAATTGTTATTTTTAAATTTGGGCCACTTGTATATCACAAAATTCCAGTTTAATTTCGATACGCATTGAATAGTGGGGAATCATTTAACAACAGAGGCTTCGAATTCGAATTTAGGAAATATTTTATTCACTTTCGATTGAGAACTTAGTTTGAAAAGTCTCTTTAAAATTAGTGTACTGTGATATAGCCTGTTGAGGCGGATTTCACACAGTCCATCCATCCATTCATTGTTCATTCTTCACTCATTCGATAGTTCAGTTGTTGTTCTGAACTAAATCTACAGCGTCGGCCACTGCACTTGTTAATTTTTGGGAATTTAGTAACATTCAATTACTAAACCAGCCGAAAGTCCAGAACCTGGAATTGATCCCGATTCCTGGTAGCTGCCGATATATAAAAGTCGATGTAGACTTTTCTTTAACGTTGGCCAAAAACTGTGAAAATGTCGGTAAATCTTAGTTAGTTTTATATTTGGGTTTTTTTTCAACTGATTTAGTTTTTAAGAAATTTTGAGGTCACTTGTATTCTTACATTTTATATTTTGGTACTTATTTCGTATTTTTTTTTGTAATGGCGTAGCTACAAGCTATAATAAAATTGTAAAACTTTTGTAAACTATATTTCAACAAATAATTTTAATAAATAGTAAATCATTTTTTTATCTTTAAGTTTTCTTTAACATTTCCTTGCGGTGTGATAACATTCTAAAATATCTTAATTTTGCATTGATGATAAAGTTCTTTTTGATCAAAGCTAGAATATTTATAATTCTAAACTAGCTTGAAAAATATTAAAATAGAATTATTGGCGCCCTCTAACCCTTCAAATACTTCATTAAATGTCTATTAGAAAAGCTGGAACTCACACCTGAAAGTAAAAGTTTCATATGCTCAATTTTTTTCTTTTATTATTAATAAATCATTTAAAAAAAAGTAAGTATTCTGAGCTAGTAAAATAAAAAGTAAAATTAAAATAACTTAACGATACAAATTTCATATTATTTTATAATATAAATATAATATTGATAATTCGGAACCTACTATTAAATTTAGAATTGAAATTGAAAATAATAAAAACTTACCGTTTCTTGATGTACTAATACACAACAAGTCTATTCAAACATCAGTTTTTAGAAAAGAAACACAAATAGATATCTAAATTTTAATTCAAACCACTCTATTTGTGTTAAACGAGGTATTGTCAAATCTCTTTCCGATAGAGCAAAAACAATTTGTTCAAATGACAATGTCTTAAATAATGAATTATCACTTGTTAAATCTGTCTTGATTAAGACAACTACCCAAGTAGATTTATAAATGTGTTTCTAATTGTTCCCCACGGTCGATATTTCAAAAATTTGGATGCCTATTTTACAAAAAGAGTTAATCTATATCGGGATAGTATCATAAGTTTTTATCTGGTTTTTTCTTATGATAATATTAATAAGAAAACTTCATTTATGACGAAGTATAAATTCTCTTATAATATACAAATGCGCTATCCTTTCAAAATTCGTTCCCAGAAACGTCACAAAAATATGATTAAAACAGATTTTGACATCTTCAATCTCAAAATCTTTTTCTACGTGTCCTATGTTGATGTCATATTTTTGTAAGATTATCAAGTGTTCTGTTTCTATAGTAAATTTTTATTATATATTTTGTTATGTCATTTTGAAAACGACTTCAGAATTAGAAGTCGAAACGTCAAAAAATTAAAACTTTTCCAAGAAAATAAGTGGTTTTATTCCATATAAAAAGAGAGATTTTTTTTGTTATGCCTCTATCTTAAGTTTTATAAAAAATCAGTGAGAATTTTAGAAAATAAAACTTCCAGTCAAATTTTCTATGAGAAAACAAAAAAATTAAAAACTAATGGCTCCCTGAGAAAGCTTAGAGTCTCCTCTTTAAAATGCTTCCTTTTTTTTCTTTGCGTACATTTTAGACAAAGATACTTTAGTTTTTCCGAACGCCTCGCCTGAATATTTGTATTCAACGGCTGGGCGCGCGTAGAGTTTTCGAATTTGCTTTCTTATTTTTAATAATTTTTTATATTAATACAATTTTTTTTTAAATAACTTATAAGTTTTACTAAAATTTTCCGCTCTTTTACGTGGTGCTATTAGTTTTTCGAAATTTTTATTTTTTTTTTTCAAGATATAATGGAAAACCCGAATTTTCAATTTTATTTTCGAAATTGTGAAGTTAGCATACACTTTAGCAAAGATTTTTTTATCGTTTTCTACAGCCATTTAAGTACTTAAATGCCAAGTTTCATCGATATCACATTTTGTGCGAGGTTAAACTCTCTGACAACTGGGCTAATAGATTTTTGAGTAATTTTCGATCAATATTTTTCAACTTAGTGTCAAATGAAAGATAAATGTGCAAGTCATGCTCGTACTGTATGTAATATTTTTTAAAATTTATTTACCAAATTTTATAAAAAAAATTCTCAAAGTTGGTCTATTTGGGATCCTTTCACTACTGATAGTAAAAAAAATGGTACAATATTTTGAAAAAATATTACAGTACGATCTTAAAACAGGTCTTTATCTTCATTCCTGCGTTTATCTTTTTTTTTTAAATAACACCGTTTTGAAGTAATCGTAGATTGTAATCTACACAATTCTACAATTATCGTTAGTTTAACGTATGTGAAATATAAATTGAAAATAGTACAAAGCCGGTGAAAGCGTGTCCCGAAAGAAAGAATATTTTATGTATGTAACAAGAATCATGGTATCGTTCAGGTGGCGGCACCACCGACATAACCTTAAACCTTAAGGTTATGTCGGTGGGCGGCACCAACGTCGCGTCGTATCATTTAAGTGGTATGACGTTGCATAACACTTGCCTTACCGTCTGAATATCATGAGCTGTTCACATACTCTTATGGCAGTGGTTTATATTTTGGATTTACCTTTGTCCCATAAACAGGTTAAACAGGGGAATTGTTGATAAATTTCAAGGAAATTGAAAAGGACCAGTCAGCCGGCTTATGAAGATATCGTCTTCCTGAACAATAGTGTCCATGGGCACAACTCAATCCTATGGCCAGTTTTCAACTTACAGGGTGATGAAGTTGAAAAATTGCCATCTTTTAAAACGTATTAAAATGTAATTATCTTAATGTATTAAGGACTTTTTGCTTGCAGCAATAGCAATCCTGCTGCAGCTATTTGTTGTCATTGGCAAAAAATTATTTAATTTTATATAATTTTTTAGATAAAATGGTACCGGAAAATAAAATTAATATATACAAGCATAGGAATGACAAGAAAAAAAGCCAATAGATAAAAAACAGATAACAAGCAAAATATCCTATACTATTGTATGCCAATCTGGTCTGTTTAGTTTAATTTATGGTTTAATTGAATAAAAACTATTTAGTAATACTTAAATACAAATATTTGTTTAATATTGTAATATTTCTTTGTTTTTATCAATTATATATGCATCATTATGTTTTTTTAAATCTAATATTGTGTGCCAATATTTAGTGTAATTAATAGACTATAATCTAAATGTTGACACTACTTAATTTCGTATAACTACTAGCTTTTCTACTTAAGGACTTTATTACTTATTTTCCTGCCGACACTTTCCAATTTATAGAGTATCAGAAAATATAGGTGTTTAACGTACATTCTTAATATTGTTGTTAATTTTTTTGTTTCACATAAAATCGCTTGGCTATACAGAGGAATTGCTTCAAAAGGCTTTAGATGAGGTTAGAAAAAGGCGTTTCTATAAAGTTTCTAGACCTAAAATACGGTATAAGGCAAAAAAATGTATAAGAGGTTGAATTGGGCAAGGCAAAACATGTTTACTTTTTCGGCAGCTGGTGATACTACTCCTCCCATGATTATATTATCTAATAAACGTTTACCAAAAAACATACTGTCTGGACAACGGTTGGATGAAGTGTGAAGCTTTCGTTGATTACATGAAAAATGTTTTTTTATACGTCTTTAAAAAATAAAGTCGAATTTTCTATAATTGTTTTTGTGGATGGACACAAAACACATTTATTCGATATTAAAAAAAATTATCATAGTAACTTCGCAAAACTTCTATAGGGAACTAACAAACTCAAATTAAAGACAATAAGAAAAAATTAGAGAAATTAACGGACGAAATATTAAATTACAGGGTCATTCGCAAAAAAATCAATTTCCGTAGTTTTCTACCTTAAATATCTTTTGAATCACCCTGTATTTAATTTATAAATTATATATTTTTGAAAATGGTTCAATATCGACTACTGACTTGTATTGCAAAATATATAAAATTGTATTAAAAATAACCTGTAGAGTCGATCAACTTTTTGAGCCACCCTGTATAAAATGTTTTTATATCTTGTTATAATAAGTCGAACTAAAGTAAATTCAGACCAAATATTATTATTTTCATATTCCCACTGTAAAGTAGAATACACAGCATCAACAATTTTTTTGGTAATTTTGTTATCACCCTGTATCAAATAATACTTTTTCTACACAAAGCAATATTATTTGATGTTATTAGAATACTATTACAGCAAGAAATCCTTAATACATTATTAAGAAAATTACATTTTAATACGTTTCAAAAAATGGCAATTTTTCAACTTCATCACCCTGTAAGATGAAAACTGGCCATAAGATTGAGTTGTGCCCATGGACACTATTGTTCAGGAAGTCGATATCTTCAACGTACCAAAAATTCAGGAAAATTAACCGAAACCCATTTCTCCATAAGCCGGCTTCCTGGTCCTTTGGCAGCCATTTTATAGATTTTAAATGTAATGTTAAAAAACTAAACTTTAAGTAAAAGCTACAAGACAATATAGGCATCTGAAAATAAGATGGCAGCGCCACGGTGGCTATATTGGAACCCTTTTGACAGACATTGGCTCATTGTTGTGATTTGTTTGTGTATGTTGATATTTTTATTTTAGCATTTTTTACCATTTATTAAAGACTAATTTGTGTGAAAAATTTATTATTAGTTATTATTTATCATATAGGTAAGTAATCTTTTTCATTTCATGTAAAAATAAGCATTTATTTGGATGTTAAAGTTGCCTTTCTAATTCACAATCTAATCAGTGTTTTCTTGTATTTAAGGATTTATGGAGGTACAAATACATCTAGATGTGTATATGAAGAGGAGGAAGTTTTAAATGCTAGTCATTTAATTGTGTGGTCAATTGGATTCTAATAGGCTAAGCCAAAGTAAAAACATCTTTATATGCGGTTTGTGTTTGCAAACAAGTGATTTGAAATCTGATCCACATAAAATAAGATGCCAGCTTAATAATATGAGGAGCTCATATAAGGCAGGAAATGGTGGGAAGTGCAAACACTTCTAATTACTTGTACAAGGTGTAAAACGTTACAGCAATTCAAAATACTGGAAATTGATTGATTAGGGGTTTACTAAAAATAAGTTATGGACAGTAAAATATAACTTTTTAATAAAAATGATTCATAATTTATGTATGTAACAAATAAATATATTACTTATAAATAATTTCATTTTCCCAACACATTCAATAAAACATTCCCATTTTCTACAATTTTATTTTAAGTATTGCTTTTAATATAACATTTTCTAAAAAAATATTGACAGGTTATACGATAGTTGTATAAAACAAGGCAAATTGTCAGTATAATTCATTTGAACTGCTTACACAATTGTATCCAAAAGCTGAAAACTGAAAATTCCAGTAAAACTATTAAGATCACTATCTGTTTTTAAGAGATCACTCAATGTTGATATTTTTTAAGTATTTACTTGCACCTCAAAGTCACGAAACTTAGTGGGTCCTTCATATTGTTCTTGCTCATTTAAGATCATTAGCAGGCTTTGTGCACCTTCCAAATCATCGTTAGTACGTTCAGGCCCTCGTTCTTCATTGCACTGACAGTCTATGAAATCTATAATTTTAACAGTATTTCTCCTGTTTAACCTTTCACTTCTTTCAGCGGCTTCTCGTTCTGGTTCTGTAGTTTGAACTAATGAAATCGACAAATTCTGACTGGAAATAGCTGTCACCTTTAAACTTCTTCTTCCTATGGCATATAATTATTTTATTTACCTCTTCGGAAAAAATCGTCATCAATAAAATGTTTTGAATAAACGACCATATTCTTAGTCACAACTTTTCCAATTTTAAGTCTTAAAATCCAAGCTTAACGCCTACACATCCATGTGGGGCGTCCTAACTCAGATTCTACTTTCACGCGACATTTTCCAGCCTCTGGGAACAAATGGAAACTTAAATCCGTGTTTGTTTTCACCCATGAAGAACACTGAGGTACGGAACAATACGAATTACTCATTCTTATTCGAAAAAACTACACTACACAACTGTTTTTTACAAGCAAATATAAAACGACCTATTCAACAAGTACAAAATAATAAAATGAATGTCTGTGAAAAGGGTTGCATTTGCCACCACGAGAGGGCGTATTAGTGGTTACCAAAAATGAAGCTAAAAAATGACAGTTCCGTGACAGAATATCAAAAAGTTTTTATGCATGACACTAGATGTCATGGGATTGAAGTGTCATGCCATCAACTGTTCAGACTGTGACACTACTGCCGTGGCAATGAATGTCGCGACATTGATCTGGCCGTCTGAACGAGGCTTAATATAGTCAACTGTATATTATAATAGGAGACACAACTCCTGGCTAGGTGGCAAAAACAAAAACTTACTTGTTTTAAAATCTTATTGTTCATTGTTACTTCCTCTTCAGGCAGCGAAATGAAACCTTTAAGAACTTTTTTCAGAACTTCGTCCATTCCATCGTATTTGTGAAAATTTTTTATTGCTTGTTGCTCTGCGTCCATGATACTTAAAATTCTAAATCACTAATGAACTAAAATGTAATAGTGCTGTTGCACTTATATACGATGTTGCCAATTCACCGGGAATTCCCCAAATGTGCAGATTAGCATCGAGTGTCTAGGTATAATTGGGAAACAACGAATTGCGCAGTTAATAACTATTGTAATAAAAAAATATTTAAAAACTTAATCTAAGTGATAATCCGTATAGTAACTGTGGCAGGTAAACAGCAGGTGATGAAATATATTTCGATAATTGCTGACTATTCGCATTATTGGATAGGCGGAAATTAATATTTAAAATAATTTTGTGATACTTCTTTATTAAAAAAAAAACAATAAATATATATAAACATTTAAAAATGTTTTGTACATAAAAAAAAATAATAAATTAGGTCATTTTCCATCAACTACCAGTCATTGGTATCGGCTAAATCTGAAAACATCTTATCCTTAATTTTTGGTCTTGGATCCTCCTTAATACTGGTTTCAATTGCACCAGTTTTACCAATAATGTATTCAAATTCTAGAAGGGAAAAATTTTTTTAAGAATTAGTCAAGGATTTAAAAAGTGAAGTCTAAATTGTTAAAATGTCTGCTCATTTAGGGAACTTTTAGGTGTGAGCAATGACATTTTTATTGGAATATTGTTTTTTTAGTCAAAATTGAGTTCAAGAAAAAATTTCATTGAGAAAAATATTGCCACAAAAAAAATTTGTCGTAAAAAAAGCTAAGAAAAATTTCGTCTAAAAAATTTTTACTTAAATCAAGAAAATTGTTAAAGAAATAAACAAAATGCCACAAAAAGTTTCAAAAAACATTTTGTTGGAAAAACCAAGAAAATCTAAAATAAAAAAATCAAAATAATCATTTTTTACAGCATTCATTCGACGCCAATCAATTTCTGAATTATTTAAAAAAATAATTATTAATTTCTGATTTATATAAATACTATTTTGAAAATAAAAATGGTGTAGAATGAATGCTGTAAAAAATGGTTATTTTAAAACATGTTTTATTAAACAGAGACAATGTTCATCATTTTAATTATTTTTACATCAAAAGTATAAGTAAAAGGATGATAAATGTACAAGGATTTTTTTGTTATTCCTCTATTAATATATATCTTCAATTTTATAAAAATCAGTGAGAATTTTAGAAATTATAAATTCCGGTCTTTTCTATGAGAAAACAAAAAAAAATAAAAACGCCTTTCTAAGTCTTCTCTTTAAAATGCTTTTTTTGCGTACATTTTAGGCAAAGATACTTTAGTTTTTACCCCAACGCCTCGCTTGTTTTAGCAGGTATGGATTAATTAAACACAGTGAATATTAGTTCTTCTATTTATTTGTATAGGTAACTAATATCTTTATAATACAAGAGCTCTTATAAGACTAATAATCTTCTGGGTGTGGTATGGTATTTAAACTATAAATAAAATTGTTATGATTTCTAAGCATAACCAAAACGCCATCATAAAGAACACGCCTAGCCTGTTCTTGATACATAATTCATTATTTGTTTAATCTAAGAAGTATAGAAGTTAATACAGTTTTTGTCACTTAAAACCAACAGCTTGAATGTATTCAGCAACCTGGCGCGCGCAGTTTTCGAATTGGCTTTCTTATTTTTAATAGTAATAAAACACTTTTTTTTTTAATAATTTATAATATAATATAACGAAAAAACCAAATTTTCGATTTTATTTTCGAAATTGTGAAGAAGAATACTTTTTAGAGCAGCAACGATTTTTTTATCGATTTTTACACCCTTTCAAGTGCCAAGTTTCAGCGATATTACATTTTATGCGAGGTCAAAGTCTCTAACATCTGGGCTATAATAAAATTTTAAAAAGCTTTGTCGGGAAAAAAATTATAGAAAATTTTTTTGCTGCAAAAAAAATTCAAAAAACAATTTATTGTAAAATAATTAGAAAATTGTAATAAAAATTTCGAGAAAAATTTTATCGGAAATAAAATTTTTAGAAAAAAATTTCATCGAGAAAAAAAATATTGTAGCAAAAATTTTGCTGAAAAAAAATTACTTAATAAAATTGTAAAAAAAAATTGTCAGAAAAAAAGTCGTAAAAAGGTAAAAAATTCCGCCAAAAAAATTTTACCTAAGAAAATCTAAAATAAAAAAATTATTTGCAGTAAGAAAATTTAAATAGGTTTTGCCGGGAAAAAATGTATGCTGAACAAATTTTTATCGGAAAAAAGTTGATCGCGATAAGTTTAAGAAAAATTTTGTTGTGAAAATAAAATTAAAATAAACAAAAACCAAATTAAACGAGAAAAAAAAATATTTTTTTTTGTAAATATTGCATCGACAATAACTTGAAGAAAAAAAAAACAATTTTGCCATAAATAATTCATTGAGAAAATCAATCAAGATCAATCTGTGCAAAAAAAATCCGCAAATAAAAAAATATATTGAAAACTTTTTTTGTAACTAAACTCACCATCTTGAGTAAGATTGGGCCCCCTAAATTCCAGAGGACCTGCTATCTGTTTCTTCATATCTCCTTCAAAATACACAAATACAGTTGGCAAGTTTTTGTCAGGGTAATTTGGTATGCAGGTTGTTGAGATAGATTTCAAAAATTTTACTGTCAGATATTTTGCAGCCAGAACTTTCATATATTCGTTTATTAATGCACAGAGGGGTATTCTAAAAAAAGTGGAAGGCCAATTACAAAATTATATAGAGTAGATCAGAATGTTATGAAGACAAATTATTTTTGAACTTACCCTTGTTTGTAAAGATGTAAAACTACCCATATACCTTCCCCAGCTTTGTTAACTTCTTGTATGTAATCTTGGCCTGAAATTTCTCCTACAGCACCAAATCTTTGTCGTTCTGCTAGTGCTTTCAATTCAGCTATCCTTTTATTTCTGTATTCCAGTAAAACAGCCTCATCTTCTGAATCTTCCAATTCATCCAGCTCGTCCAAATCAAGTTCTGATAAAATTTTACCAGCTGAAAATAAACTTGCATAAAATTCAGCTTAACCAAAAATTAAATTTTCTTACTGGAAGTCTTTTTCTCTATAGTTTCCTCCAGCATAGACACAATTTGATCTTCTGTTATCTCTTTTTCTTTTTGAGGAATGATTCCTTTTGCTCTTAAAACATCGTTCCATTCTGTATCTTCATTAGGGTTCTAAAAAACCACATTTCATTACTTAAAGTGACAAAAATCTCCCTTCTACTGACCTGCATTTTAATCAAGAAGTTTTTTTAAATAATTGCTAATAGAGGGTCAACGCAACAAGAACTAATATTTGTGTACTTAAACTGATCCCTTAAAATGTCTTTTCTTGCTGTTCTAATTTTATATTTTACATTAATTCTAACCACCAAAAAAGGACATGACATAACCTACAAGATTGAGTCAATCATTGGCATGACACATAAAAGTGAAAAACGTTAGTTTGACCACGTAGAGGAGCTCTGACAACAATTGCCTAAGTTTATTTTGGGCTTTTATTTACCCGGTATATTAAATTCTACGATATTCTTTTAGAAATCTCGATCGTATCGAGCTACGGAGTAATAACCTTAATTAAACTTAGCCTAATTTAAATGTCGGTGTTTAAATTAAAAGTTACGTCTGACCGGTTTAACAAATGTAAACGTTCCAAAGACAAAGACAGACTGATGTGAACAAAGTTATTAGAGTTGCCAAATTGTGACAAAAAGCAAATAGGTCACAGAAAATGTGTAACGAAGAGAATCAAAAACAATGTTGGGTCATTCAATTTACTTATCCAACAATAAAATTAGCAAACCAAAAAATAATAGTTTTCTCCTTATTGACTCAATTTAAATTTACATCTTAAAAATATAAGGCTTATACCGTAACTGAATACAAAAGAAGTAAGTGATCCTTCAAATAGATTGAGGTTATAAGATCATTATTTTGATTTTGGAATTGGTAAAAATTAATAACAGAATGCAGATTTTACTGCGATTATATCAGAATTCTTTAATCCCTGTAAATAAACAAGCAGTAGTCATACGCAATTCTATAAAGAAATACAGTACCGTTTACCAAACACTAAATACTAAAAAAATAGGCCCTTTTGGATGGTTTTTACTGGTATCAAAACAAAAAATATTTTATTTCATTTTAACAAATATGTTTTTTACAGGTTATACCTGTATCGTCGTTCTCACTAGGTGTGTGGCAAGTGCAGAGAAAAAAATGGAAAGAAAGTCTCATCGCCGATTTAAAAGAAAAAACGACATGTGATCCTATTGAACTACCACCAGAGTGAGTTATATTTGTAATGTCAATATCAAAAGATCCTTAAATTAATTATTTTATAGTTTGGAAGATTTAAAACAGTTTGAGTACAAACCCATACGTGTCAGGGGTACATTTTTGCATGATAGGGAATTATATATTGGACCTAGATCTCTTTTAGTACAAGGAGATGCTTCTACAAAAAGTTCACTGGTATCAGGAAGCGCTATGGGCAGTCAGGGTTACTTAGTTATTACCCCTTTAAAATTAGAAGATAGAGAGTAAGTTAAAATATATTTATTTCAACTTAACATCAAACATTCATAATTTTCTTGAAGAAAAAAACCAGGTGTTGGAGTACCTGACCGAAATGGTGCTTGAAATCCTTTCTATCGTCACAATTTTATTTGTTCAAATAGATTTTACACAATTAATTATTATATATACAATACAATAATGTATTTAGAGTTGTTTAAAATTGTACAGGGCATCCAAAATGGGGCGATTCTCTAATGACATTCAAACGACAATATCGTTCTTATTTTAAATAGGACACCCTGTATTTTATAATCCTATTATGTAGCAAATTCCATTACCTTTTAAAAATTATAAATGTCTACTGTGTCTAAATCTACTAATTTTGTAGTTATTATTATTTTTCCACCGTAATGTTGTATTACGTAGGTATACAATCAATTACATCAATATTTGACGTTTAAATTTATAAAATGGAGGACATTAGATTTGTGTGAAATTGATAAAGAAAATATTGAAGATTTGTGTGTAAAAGTGTCTTTTGCATAAATGACTATATTCTCTATTTTTAATACAAAATGATTCAAAAAAATAATCTTTCGAAATACCACTCGTCCTCTTTTGGTTTCCATACTCAAACGCCTTTATTTTAGGCAAAAACCACTCAAACAAACGGATTTGAGATAAAATCACTCATTCTTGTTTTCGTGATTTTTCCACGTGAAAACCAAAAATTTAATCAATAAAATTTGGAGGACTCGTGGTATAACCTTTGATTAATTTTTTTCTTTTATTTAGACTCTTAATCTGCAGTTGGGATATAAAAATGTTATACTCAATTTTTTATTTGAGTAAATAAAGTTCTTAATAATAAAATAAAATACAGTCTTTTCATTAAATCATACTTGTAGTGAGACAATATTAGTGAATAGAGGTTGGGTACCATTCAAATTAAAAAATCCTGGAACTAGACAGAACAGCCAAGTTTCGGGTGTTGTGGATGTGATTGGTATTTTAAGAAGTCACGAAAATAGACCTACATTTACAATGAAGAATAAAGAAGGAAGCGATATTTATTTCTATAGGTAAAATCGAAATTTTTTTTATTGGAATTTTATTATTTTTGTGTACATTTTTAGAGATTTGCACCATATGTCATCTGTGACAGGTGCTTCTCCTATTTTCTTGGACGCCACAATTGATTTCGACGTTCCCAAAGGACCAATCGGTGGACAAACGAGGATATCTTTAAGGAACGAGCATATGTCTTATATTTTAACTTGGTTTTCGTTATGTGGTGCTACTAGTTATATGTGGTTTAAACAATTTGTTAAATAAAGCATATTTTATTAGTTAAAAGTTTTGTTTTTTTAAATAAAATTGACGTATAATTTAATTACCACTGGTTCAAAAGTGAGGCAACAAGTTTAAGTGTTTTTTACAGATTATGCCACGTGAGGTCAGGATTATGCGCATCAAAAATGGTTTTTTTGAAAATTTCAAAGCTAAATATTATAAATTCGATTTATTATTAGTCCCAAATTTTAAAAGTATCAAAACAAAATTATTGTAGAACGAAAAAACAGAAAAAACTTGATAATAATTTTTTTGCACTACTCTTACCAGTTTAAAATCAAGAATGATAAAAATGATGAAAAATCGCAAAAATTTATTAAATTTTTAAAATTTACAATTACAAAGAGAAACAGAAAAACGCTTTCACCCCTCTCCCTCCCTTCCTGATTATCGGATTATTGTAGAGCTCAAATCAAAGAGAAAAAAATTCCGCATCCGATGGCGAATAAAAATTTCCCCCACTCTTTTGTTGCGAAAACAAAAAAATAATATTTGCAAAATCCGAAATTCGGTCGCCATTTGTCCGTTTTCGCGAAAATCATCATCACCTGTAGCAGGGTCCTCAAGAAAGAATTTTGTCATTTTGCGGACCCGGATTGGTCAAAAATTAAAAAAGTTACCTCGAGTCAAATCAGTGTTTGCCCTCTTCCCCCCCCCCCCCCCCTAATCACCCAGGCGACTTGAAATTTGGACACAGTACTTGTGTCATAACTAGTAAGTCTCTAGATCACTTTCTTCCCTGCAATCGCAACATCTCGAGAACCGCTAGATCGATTTGGGCTCGTCCTCCTGCGGATCATCGCGGTAACTTTTACATAAGAGAGTGCGTGAGTCGCTAGCAGCAGGAGCGGCGCACCACAATTTGTCTATCTGTTGACCTTTTATATCAATGTTTTTCAACAAGTTTAATTTAAAAACAATTGAGAACATTGAGCGAAGATTCAGGTTTCCATACATTTTTGCCCGAAAAAACGCGACATTCCATTTCCAATTTGACGTTTTATTTGAATTATCAATCAGTTTCAAATCGGGAAATCTTGCTGGTCATTCAGTACCAAGAAATTTTCTATACAACAAGACTCAATTTTTGGAGGAGCAGAAAGATAAAAAAAAATGTGTGTAGAAGATATGAGAGTTTAATTTGGCACTAACATCAACAATACATTTTGCAATTTAATTATATTAAATAAAATATAAATTTATATATGCTCTGTAAAATGTAGTTTTTTTGTTCAAATAAAAACTTACTACCAATATTCAGCAGCAAGAAATTAGGATAAAATGTATTTTCATAGAAAAACATCTTTTGTACGCTGCAGTCATAGTAAATTTCTTGCAATTGAACATAAATGATTTATTATTTGTGTAATCAGAATATTATCCAGCAAACTATCCACTTAAGCTGGAAAATGGATCCCAAAAAATTTGACACAACCTCAAAATAGTGTTTATAATATCTAATATTTTAAGTTACATTAACATATTTTGCTGGATAATATTGTGACAATTTTTTTCTTAAACTAAAGAAAACTATAAATTATATAAATCTCTATTATAAAAATTTTATATTTAAACAGTCTAAGTGTAAACTAAAATAGCGAGTACACGTTAACAATCAACAGGCGATTAAAATTATTGTTTTGTCAACTGTCATCGTCATTTGTTTTTTTTAATTAACTGTCACTAACCACCAATATTAAAAAAATGAATTGGCTATCGGCAGTATTCTTAGAAGTGATGTAAATTCTAGGCTATAATGTTAATTTCTTAATTGGTTGATAATAATTGATAAATTAAAAAAATCCTACGCGCCTTTTCATATAATATACAGGTTCTCCAAACGTTATTAATGTTTTATGTGTTAGACATAACGCTAAAAACTCCCTAATACTGTCAAAATAATATATTGGCAGCAATGAATGTTGACACAAATGTCAATGTCTGTAATCTTTATTTAAAATTTAAATAATATCAAAATTATGACATGACGCTCCACACATTTCGTTTGTATATTTTTGTACTAAAGTCGAAGATATAAAATTAAATCTAAAAATGATTAAAATAATAAAGAAAAGACTTCTAATATTAATACTAAGAAAAGTCTAGGAACGACACTTAAAAAATTATCACGATAAAGTGGGGCCCAGGCACAAATTGGGCTGCGATTGGCCAAAGCAAGAAAAGTTCCCCAGATTTTGGTTCGTAGGTTTAGTAACGCTGAATATGAAATTTCTTTGAAATTGTGACAAAAGGTTCTTAAATCACTTTTTACCAGAAACATCTCTTAAGCCTTGAGCACCCAAAATAAACTATATATAAGGCGAACTTGTACACTTCTAACCACTAAAATGATAAAAATTGCCAGAATGAATTGTTTAAAAAAATGTACCCATATCTGGGGAAATTTTCATTATTTTGACCAATCACATTGCATTATTTCGATCACATGACTTTATATTTCCCTAGATTCTCGTAAATTTTTATTGGGTCCCATTTTAATGAGCTCTTCTTACATTTTTTGTTATTTCACAAGTTTATCTTTATAACCCAACTAATTTAAATCTATTTGATTCTATTTTGATAGTTTAAAATTAGGAAGACGTTTTTTATGCATTATGTGTACATACAATAACTTTCTTTCCAAAATTAAACGATTATTTTGTAAAGAAGAATACTGAAATAACTATTTTTAAGTATCAGAATTTTTCATAATAATAATAATCTGTTAGTTGTGGTCCCTAGACAACAACGAATACCCTAAATAAATATAATTTTCTTTTAAATAAATTATTTGTTAAAAAAATATATGAAAGACATCGATAATAAACGAGAGGGGTAGGAGGTTAAGCTTAATTTCTATAAAAAAAGGCTCGTCATAGTTTTTTCATGCAGACTTTCCCAAAAATCCCACTTAAGAGGATAACACCGAAAACCCGAAGGCGGCTTTGGAAATAAACGTCAAACTTTATATTGTGACAGTCTCATTTAGGCCTGTTAATAAGCCAAAATATGTATTTAACGAGAGAAAGGATCTTACAGGAGCATCCACCTGATAGCCCAGACCTGACCCTTTGTGATTTTTCTCTAAAATTAATAGAAAATGCAAGTTATTGGATTCGTACAAAACAATCGTTTCGGAAGTGTCATAGGAGAAATGGTTTGACGAGAATAACGTTGGGGTTGCAAAATATGCACATATCAAACCGGTGCACTAATCAATATCCGTCCAACAAGTAATTTTACCATAAAAGTGACTGGAGCATCCACCTGATAGCCCCGACCTGGCTCATGTGATTTTTTTACTTTTCTCACAATTGGGGAAAAACTGAGTGGTTTCAAATTGATCAAAGCATACGCTACAATAGATTCGTTTAAAAAAATTGTTTCAAAAGTATCACAGGAAAAATGGAATTGTTCTTTTTGTAAATAGTTCGAGAGACTGAAAATGCATAGAGTTAGTAGATAGACATTGGGGTTGCACAATGTGCCAGCAATGAACCGATTATTCTAGTGAACATCTGCACCAATAAATATCCGTATAATCACTTTTTTTGGTAGCCATATTGGGATCTGACATCCAGCGATTCGCCACCTGACGCTTTGTTTTCGACCACAAAGTAGGGGGAAGATTCGATAAGAAATACATTACGTCAAACGGGAAAATCGATTTTTGAGATAAATAATGACGAAATTGTAGTAAAACACCGTGAAAAATCGAAAAATAAAGTGTACTGCGCAGTACCAGGGTGTAATAATAACTCTAATAAATGCCTGGACGTTGTATTTCATTATTTTCGGGAGCCAGATAAACGTTTTATATGTAAGAAAAACCATTTTGGAGTGCAAGAAAAAATTGGTCAACACGATGAGCAAGAAGAGACGAAAGAAATCAGAATATTGAAAGAAAGAAAATGAAACTTGATGAATCCAGTGAGGAAAGCAAGGAAGAAAGCAGAATTTAAGGACGATCAGCCCATTATTGACATAGGTGCCTTGCAGAAACACACAACACTCATCACTTGTCCATCTCCTGCAATTTTCCCATTAATTTGATGGGGATGACCTCGCAAATTCGACGTTGATAAACAGAAAGTCACTACGTCCACACAGCCACTGTCACTTTCATTAATTTTTCAGCTTGTTTAAAATTTGGTTTGCCAGGGTCTGTTGTAGCCCGTTTGCAAATTTGGTCAATCGTGAGACCCATTTTTTATATTTAATACGCGACCAGCACCCATGTCACATTTAAATCTTCACCCTAATTGATGCCATATTGGACAGGCCACGCCCCCATGTCAGATCATGGTAAACGGGGTCCCAACGTATTGACGCCAGTCAACATTTATTTTTAGAAACATGTTGAAAGGACAAGAAACTTCGATTATTTTGTCATTGACGTCTTACTTTACCATCCCCGCCAACAACGATATTAATAATGTCTGGTTGGACGGACCGATTTGACAGGTGCACATTGAGCTCTCCCAACCTCTATCTACTTATTTAACTCTTATTAGTTTGCAGAATATTTCGGCGTGACCCTCGTAACGACACGATTTATGTATAAACAGTCGCTTAATCATTATCGCATGAATCTAAAAAACGCGTAAAAACCCGGAATGTTTTTTAATAATCTATTAGAATAATAAATTTTTAAATTCAGTCCCAACAATTGAATAAAACTTTTGTCTATCAAGTCAATAGATTTTTTTGAATAACTACCTAAACGCTAAAAAGCCTGTATTACTTTTTCTTCTTACTAGAAGAGCTTCTGACGTTATTGTTTACGTTATCGGGCGGATGAGGTACGCTGCCGTTGGCAATTCTGAAAAAATAATGAGGCAAATACAGTACAGAATGATTTTTTTAAAGATATTTCAAAACAAGAAATGTTAATATATCACAACAACTACATACTAGTTTTAGAACGTGGTCCTTCGAGCCGAAAAACAAATCACACAGATCAAGGCTTACCTGGTCTCTCTACGAGGCACCGACGCCCTTTGGTCGTCCATCCTGCCTGACTGAAATCTCATGATCAGAGAGAAGAAGTCTTCGTCCGGAACTGTCGCCCCACTTTTTCTGTTATTCGCTGGAGGGGGCGGGTCTGTTTCTGTGTCTACAGCGGCGGCGGGCAGGGGCGATCTCTGGTCTTCGAGACGGCTGCCTTGGCATCTCACCAATTGATCCAGAAAATTGTCGTCGGGGATGCTGTTCGATCTGGGTTCGGAGAGGCGTTGACGCGTGCTCGACTGCAAACCTGAAAGAGGAGAAGCAGCGCTCATATTTTTGCTTTAATATATAAAAATATCAACACAAATAAAAATATGTATAAAAAACAAAAATTCTAAAAAGCTGGATTTACCAGCGGATGTTACTGATGTTAGTTTTTTTTAATTAAAAGTAATTCGTAAAATTTATTGTGAGTTTTTTTGTATACTTAATGGTTTGGTAGCATAGATATAGTATAAATAATATAGGTAAGTTACATGTCAAGTTATAAACAAGCTTGAGGGGCGTAGAATTAGTATTTTATCAACTGTATAAAACTCTTTAATAATGCATAAAGGATTGTTTTAACTTATTGCAACGACAACGATAATTATGCACGTTTCATATATTTTGTTAAAAATTAAATCACATTTTGTTTTTCTGTCAAACTACCTAAGTATTTAGGTAATATTAAGTAATTATTCATTTAAACATTTATACGAAGACATGACTTTTAGGTTTCCTGCAAATATTGAAAGGAGAAATATTTGGTACCATTGTTCTTGTATAATTTTCAGATCAATATGCACAAAATAGTATTTTTTTAATGCCCATTTTTTTGAGAATTCTACAAATAATTATATAATTTATGCTTTATATGCACTTTACGATTACTCATTTGATCAAATAATAGTTATTTACGTAACAAGTTCCGAAAGTGATATTTTGCGGGATGAGTAGGAAATTTCCAGGACGAGCCGTAGGCGAGTCCTGGAATCCTGCGAGTCCCGTAAAATCACTTTTGGATCGTGTTACGTACAATATTTTTTCTGCAGCCGTTTTGTATGTTAAAAAGGATATCGATGGATAATAACGTATGAACTTTATATATCTAGACAATTACATATAACAATCACTCTTATGAATACATTATTTATGCAATAATTCATAAGTAGCCGCTTTAGCAGATTCACTAATCTCATGTGGACTCATTTCACTACTTATTTCCATTTTTTTGATTTGAAAAGCGAAAAAACACACACCAATGTTACATGGACAGGCGCTGTCAGAATAAAATACAAGTTCATGATATTGTCAAAACCGCCTACTAAATATCCAAAATCATCCCGAAAGTAAAGAAATCGTTCCGAAAGTGAAAAAAATCGTCCCGAAAATAGCATTTTCGGTACGATTTGTGTAAAGTGATACTTTCGATTTAATAAATCATACCGAAAATTTTGTTTTCGAGACGGCTGCAGAAAAATATATTTTCATTAGTATTGTAAATTTCCCATGTAAGCAACATGGTAAAATTAAAATCGTTAAAAAAATAAATATATCCTATCCCATTCCCTCAGTAACGGTACGCCCATGCATCGCAGCATAAATTTGACGCCATGTTCTAACTTGTTATATATCTCTCTCACTTCATCCTTGGGCACGGAATATTTGAAACTTATGAATGACTTGTTGGGGTTGTATTTGGTAATAAAACATTTGTACAAAGATGCAATATTTCAAATACGTTCTTTGTAGAGTTTTCATGAAATAATTTTGAAAAACGGCAAAGAAAAATAGCTGGGAATTATTTTCTCGAAAATCTAGCTTAATCTTTTTTATAGCTGAAATTGAATTTTACTGGGCTATGGCTTGAAATTAAAATAGTCCTGAAAAAATTAAAAAATGTAAAACAGCACTTGGAAAACTAAAAATAGAAACGTTTAAAATACCAAATAGTCCACTAACATTTTATTACAGCCCAGGAAAATAGCAAAATTACAGCCCTGGAAAATTTCGTAAAAAAATAGAAATCTTTAAAATAGCAAATAGTCCACGAACATTTTACACTATTTTTATTACAGCCCAGGAAAATTTCGTAAAAAATAGAAATGTTTAAAATACTAAATAGTTCAGGAACATTTTACACCATTTTTACTTGATTTAAAATAAAGTACATCACTGGAAAATTTCGCAAATAATAGAAATATTTAAAATACTAAATAGTCCAGGAACATTTTACACCATTTTAATTACAGCCCAGGAAAATTTCGTACAAAATAGAAATGCTGACAATACCAAATAGTCCAGGGAACATTTTACACCACTTTTATTACAGCCCAGGAAAATGTCGTAAAATATAGAAATGTTTAAAATACCAAATAGTTCAGGAACATTTTACACCATTTTTACTTGAATAAAAATAAATTACAGCCCAGGAAATTTCGTAAAAATAGAAATGTTTAAAATACTAAATAACCCAGGAACATTTTACACCATTTTTATTACAGTCCAGGAAAATTTCGTAAAAAATAGAAATGCTGAAAATACCAAATAGTCCAGGAAAATTTTACACCACTTTTATTACAACCCAGGAAAATTTCGCATAAAATAGAAATGTTTAAAATAACAAATAGTCGAGGAACATTTTACACCATTTTAATTACATCCCAGGAAAATTTCGTAAAAAATAGAAATGTTTAAAATACCAAATACTCCAGAAACATTTTACATCATTTTTATTATAGCACAAGAAAATTTTGTAAAAAATAGAAAAGTTTAAAATGCCCCCTTGCAATACTTACACAATTTTTATTTTGCTAGAAATTATAGTCCCGGAAAATTTCGCATAAAATTAGAAAACGAATGAAATATAATCTTATCACACTTACACAATTCATACTTGTACATATAATCAGGAAACAAAAATTATAGCCCGAGAAAAAAATTCTCATAAAATAACTGTTTTTACTTGTTACCTGGTAAATGCGGTAAAGACACCCTCTGCTCGTCCATCCTTTTGCTCTGCATTCCGGCAATCATATCGATCAAATCTTCTGGTGTTTCATTGTTGTAAGGGATGTTGACCACGTTCGTGTTCTCTTTATTATCGATAGTTAATGAACACCTCTGGTCGTCCATTCTCTTCGATTGGAAGCGGGAAAGTAGATCAAAGAACGAATCGTCTTCAGTTCTTACATTTTGGGGGGACGATTTTTGTGGCAGTGACAAACCTGGACGTTTTCCGTCGGGGGTCAGCTAGGGAAAGAATCAAATTTACCTACACATTTTAAACAAATTTTTTTCGCAGTAAATTATTTACAATTTTTTTGAAATAAAAAAAACATTAACCAAAATATTTTCTCCCGCAATTTTTTTTCCAATTTCCCAATCAGAATTTGTTTTCGGTAAAGATTGATAAGTTCACAAAATTATTCCATAAAATATTTTTCCTAACCCTTTTTTTTAGAAATTATTTCCCTTTTTTTAAATTTAAATATTTAGTTTTTTAGGTCAAAATTTTATCTAAAAAATTATTTTTTCCAACAAACTTTTCACAACAAAATTTTTGGATATATTTTAACAAAATTTTTTTCGCATTAAATTATTCACAAATTTTTCAAAATAAAAAAATTGACCAAAATATTAGAATTTGTTTTCGGCAAATTTTTTGATTTTTCTTAAAATTATTTCAACAAAATTTTTCTTATTTTCTCACTTTTTTCTAGAAATTTTTTACATTTTTTTTAAATTAAAAATTCAGTCAAAATTTTATCTAATTAATTATTTTTTCAGCAAACTTTTCACAACAAAAATTTTAATATTTTTTTTTAACAAAATTTTTTTCAAATTAAATTATTCAAAATTTTCAAATTAAAAAAAAATTGACCAAAATATTAATTTTTCTGAATTAGAATTTGTTTTCGGTAAATTTTTTTGATTTCTCCTAATAATTTTATAATTTTTTTTAACAAAATTTTTCTATCTCACTTTTTACATTTTTTTTTCAATTTAAGTACACAACAAAATTTTTCACACTATTTTTTTTTAACAAAATTATTTCATAACAATTTTTTCTCAACAAAATGTTTCTTACCCTCTTTTTTTGGGAATTTTTTCCTTTTTTTTAAATATGCAGTTTTTAGGTCAAAATTTTATCGTAATTTTTTCCAGCAACAAAGTTTTTACCACTAAAATAATATTTTTTCCAAACTTATTTCGACACAATTTTTTTTCGCATAAATTTTATGGAAAAAAAATTTGGCCAAAATATTTTGTCCCGTTTTTTTAAACGAAAATTTTCCAAATTTTTATTTTTGCCCCAGTTTCTATGACAAAATAAACAATTTTTTTTCCACCAAATTTTTCCCGATAAAATTTTTTACGACGAATTTTTTTTGCCTTTTTTTAATTTGAGAAATAGATTTTTTTCCCACTAAAAATTTTTCTTCAATAATAAAATTATTTTAAAGTTAATAACATTTCTTCCAGAACCTTCAATTTTTAGAATTAACGGCAACAAAGCTTTTGACACACAGTCAAAAACCAAAACAAGAAAATAATCATTAAAACATTAAAAAATATCGTCAGCTATTATATACAGGGTGAGTCACGGTAGACGTGATGGCCCACTGTGGCTAAACGCTTAATATTTTGAAAATTTTGTTTATTCATGGATATGTCGGTTGATAAAGGCTACATACAAGTTATATTATTTCTTATGGAAGATTATACGGTAAAAATAAGATAAACTTTCTTAAATATTCCCTATCCCTAACCTTTTTACTTTTCGACATATTTTGATATTTTTAAAAATGGAAGCACTTACAAGAAAACCAATAACTTGGAAACGTATGAAGACAGCCGAATCCAATTTTAGCTGAAAAAAATTAGACTAATAATTAAATGCAATAATGTATTTAGAGTTGTTTAAAATTATACAGGGTGTCCAAAATGGGGCGATTCTCTAATGACATTTAAACCACAATACCGTTCTTATTTTAAATATATAATCATATTATGTAGCAAATTCCATTACCTTTTAAAAATTATAACGGTTTACTATGCCTAAATCTATTAATCAATTACTGGGTGTTATATCTAGGCATTACGGTGGAAAAATAATGTAAAATTTAACAAAAATAAAAATAACTCCAAAATTAATAGATTTTGGCATAGTAGACCTTTATAATTTTTAAAAGGTAATGGAATTTGCTACATAATAGGATTATAAAATACAGGGTGTCCTATTTAAAATAAGAACGATATTGTCGTTTGAATATGTTATTAAAGAATCGCCCCATTTTGGACGCCCTGTATAATTTTAAACAACTCTAAATACATTATTGCTTTTAATTATTAGTTTCCAAGTTATTGGTTTTCTTGAAAGTGCTTCCATTTTTAGAAATATCAAAATATCTCGAAAAGTAAAAAGGTTAGGCATGGGGAATACCTAAGAAAGTTTATCTTATTTTTAACGTATAATCTATAAATGCAACAAAATATAGGGTCTTCCATAAGAAATAATATAACTTTGATACTCCACACTTTTTTGGGACAACCTGTATAATTCAAAATAATTTTAAAATGTAGCCTTTATCAGCCCACATATCCATGAATAAACAAAATTTTCAAAATATTAACCGTTTAGCCACAATGGACCGTCGCGTCTACCGTGACTCACCCTGTATACAGTATACAGTTTAAACGTATTTTTTAAAAAGAAAAAAATATGGAATTTTCATTTTTTCACTAGCTGAAAATTACGAAAAAAATCTTGAATATAATATAGATACTTTTTATTCCATGCAATTAGAAATTGATTTAAAAAAATGTAGGTAAATTTTAATTTTTTTTAAGATCAGCCAAATATCGATTTCACAAAAGGTCAGAACACATGCTTTATATTATCACAAAAACCATGCTTATTTATAAAAACAGAGAAAAACAGGGTGCTCCAGAAATCATTACCAGGATTACTTCCTTCAAATATGCACAGAATTTATTTGTCAAACTTTGACGAACCCTGTAAATTGCTTTAAATTTGTTGCATGAAGTGAGACACTCTGTATAAACAATACAACGACACACAAACAGAACAGTGGACCCATGCTTGCAGTGGAATAATAAAAATAAAAATAAATTTTAGGATAAAAAATGTTAAAAACCAAATAAGGCAAACAAAAAATAGAATAAAATCAGAATAAAAAAAAATGAAAAGCAAAACAATATTAAAAAAAAATACGAACAAAAACAAATTAAAAATACAAAGTTAAAAAAAATATTAAAAAAAAAATGTTAAAACAGAACAACGGTTTAACTCTTGCTGTGAGAATAAGAAAAACAAAAATTGTTAAAACGGGAAGAAAATCAAAAAATTATTAAAGTTAAGATGAAATGAAAAAAAAGAGATGCAGGGGCAAAGCACTACCTTTATCAGGCTAAGCTGTTCCATGCTTTCACGTCTCACCCTATGTACATGTGCATGACCTACATTTGTCGAACTATCTGATTTTGTAGAATCAGAATCGTCATTGGGACTCTCCGGGATATCTAGGATTTTCTTCAAGTCCGAAATGTTCATTTTGGCAGTGGCTTCACCCATCGAGTCACACAACTAAACAAAAAATAATTACATACAAAATGAAAAAAAAAATACGTATAAAGTATTTAAAAATTTAAGATCAATCAGAGTTAAAGGATTTCTTAAATACATAAACTTACCTGTTTGCTAATTTCTAAATGTTTTTTGGCGAAACTGAGCGCCTTCTCGTGATTTCCCAAAGACGCATAAGCATTTCCCAAAGACCAACAAGCTCTCCCTTCACCAACTTTATCAGAAAGATTCTGAGCAATCAGCAGATGTCTCAAATGGTATTCAATGGCAGCATCGTAGTTTCTGAGCAACGTGTAAGTATTGCCCAAACTGTAGCAAGCTTGGGCTTCGATCGCTTGGTCGGAAAGTTCTTGTGCTAGGGACAGAGTACGCCTACAAAAAAAAAACGTTTCTTTGTTGTTTATACAGGATGTCCACCTAAATTTCAAGTTCTTTTACTGACTTGTAATGATGTGCAGCCTCTTCGAATTGTCCCATAAAAATGTGGGAATTCCCCAAATTACTATGCGCTCTTCTTTCGGCTGCTTTATCTCCAAACTGTCTAGCAATCGATAGTCTTTCTTCGTGGTAGTGAATGGCCTGAGCGAAATCGCCCAAAAGGTAAAAAGTGTTACCTAAATTTCCGCAAGCCCTCCCTTGGGCTGCTACATCTCCCAGGTCTTGCATTAAAGTCAAGTTTTCTCTAAAAAAAAGAAAAGTCTTTATACGATCCCCCTTTTGACTAATTTTCTTAAAATATATAGCAAAATTCTATATAAAACAATTTGTCTTGCCTTCCCAAAATTAAATAAAAATATTTTGTTATAAAAACAGGTTTCAATAATGAGACTGGCAACGTTGTGAAATAAAAATAAAAATTATTAATGAGTTAAGAGATAAAAATCAGACACAAACTATTAATGAATCACACTGTATAAAAAATGTATTTTGTTTATTAAACATTCTATATCTGAATGATTAAAATCGATTCTAGCAAAAATGCAAATTGTGTATAAATGCATAAAATAATTTGTTTTGGCAAAAGGAAAAATAACTTAAAATTATAAAGCCAAATAATTATATAAGTTAAAATAGGTTTTTAGAAATGCTATATAATTATAAAAAATAATTAGAATATCACTTTTAAAATTATTTATTAGAAGTTGCATAAATAAAACTCACTCATAATATGTCACAGCTTGCAACAAACACCCTTTAACGTCTTCAGGGAAATCACCAGGATCCTTATTACCGACTCTTCCTATATGTTTTCCTTTTGCATGGAATACGTTGCCCAAATTGTACAAAGCTCTACCTTCACTGAGTTTATCGCCCAACTCTCTAGATAGTTCTAGATGTCGCTTACAACAAACCACGGCTTCATCAAATCTTCCCATGACTTTTAAAGTGTTACCGAGATTTCCTGATGACTTTGCTTCACCTAATTTGTCCCCCATGGTTCTTAAATATAAAAAATTGGACTTAGATGTGTACAATTCTGGATATATTTACTGTATTGTTTAGTTATCAATTACCTTGCTAATGTTAAATCATGTTTATGGTACTGCATTGCTTTACCATAATCTCCTAAATAGAAATAAGCATTTCCCAACTGGCTGTAAATGGCACTGAGAGTTCTTAAATCGTCTGTGCCTGCTTGAATAGCAGCTTGAAAAAAAGCCACTCCAGCTTTACAGTCTCCGGCCTTGCAAAGACGTTCACCTTCCAGTGCCAGTTCCAAACACATATTACCTGAACCATCATATTCCTTAAATAATTTTTTGGTGGTTGTTAAAAGCATATTCACGAGAAAGCATAATTATAACAACTTACCTGAAGGTCCCCAGCTATATTTTCTACACTCGTAGTCGACATAGTTTTTAATATATTTTTTAAATGGATGATTCACCTACTTTACCTATAATTCACTATTTATTTAATTAAACAAATTGTTATATTCCATACAATTTTTGTTTTTTAATAAATTCAATAAACACTCATCTTTACTAATTTTATAAAAATTTTTTTATTTTATAAATAAACTCTCTTTTTAACTTTAAAAACACCCTTTAATATTCTTTTTCATACAAACAAAACTGACATTTTGGTTAAGTTCGGTAGTACCATTACAAAATAAACTGACATTTTCCATTTCCCTCAGACTAATTTAATTTTGCGGTTTAAAGATATTTTTTCTCTCTTCCACACTAAAATAAGCTGAAGGCCGAACTCAGTTGACAGTTGGAAATGACATTCATAGATGACAGTTTCAAAGGGCGTGAATGATTCTGGCCATAGAACTAATAGTTCTGTAATTCTAATATCACGTTCCGTTTAATGAAAACTGTATTATGGGTTGCATATTTATTAATCTGAACGGTACAAGAAAATTAGTTTATTTTCGCACAATTTTACCAGGTTAATGGGGGATTTCAGAAGAATGGAAGTATTATCAGAAGACATTGATTCTTCTAACATTTTGAAGAAGATTAGATGTGATTTTAATTAAATTGATAAATACATTTTTGCCATTTTTTGACACTGTTTGTTCGTGTTGTAAGATATAGAAACATTGTTAATACGTTGACTCTTTTCAATAAATTCCTGTTCGTTCAAATAACTATGAAACTAGAAACTGTTCGCTCGTGTTTTGTAAAAATTATGAATGATTTTGCCGTCAAAATAACGTAGTTGGAATTTTTTGAACCTCAAAAAACAGGTGCATTTTTCGTCACAATCGCATTGTCTAGTCTTTGGTAGATGCTTTAAATACATCTGGTTAAAAATTTTTTGGCAAGGACCTACTTCCTGTGATTTATCAGTTTTGTGTAGGTACGAGGGGTAGTTTGATTTTTTTTACAACAAAAAATATTAATTTTGAAAATGAAAGAAAAGTCAATAAAACGACAGAGTCAAATAACAAATAAAAATACTAATGACCAGTAGTACAAATAATGTAATTTTTTTAAATCCCAGGAGATTAAACAGAATTAGGTAAGTAGTGGGCGGCGCTAGGGCTTTTCCGCTCTGGGTAAATCAACAAATATCCTCTCCTTTTTGTGCCGCCACTTTAGAAAATGCGTTTTTCCGATCATTTTTTAGCTCGGAAAGTGCGTCGTTGCCGGTCCAGATCGGAAAATTGACATAACTGCTCGGTAAAGTGACATAACTGCTCGGCAAAGTACCTACTTTACCGAACTCTTATGTCAAAATTTTCAGACAAAATATAGGTTATTTATTTTAGCGAGGCAGTGACGTCACAAGTCAAAAACCGGCGGCGTTGCCAGATAGAATTTTTTTTAGTTCATTTAAAGATAAAATTTGTAACTACTCCTAAGTGAGTAGGTAGCCAATTTTTGATGTGTGAGATGTTTTGCGTGATAATTATATGGCATGAGAAATTAAAATTTATAGTAGATACTTATGCTAAAACTTCTAACGTGCAAGCTATTTAATTTAAGGGTTGTATAGGGAAGTAGAAAATAGAAGATACATCAAAGAAAAAGAAACCGAAATTTCCAACATTCCCAGTAGTATTAACCTTTGTGATTTTTTTCTTTTAAACCAAATAATTGGTTTTATGTGGTTTCCTTTATTTTATTTATTTATTAACATTTGTGATTTTTTTCTTTTAAACCAAATAATTGCTTTAATATGTTGTTTCCTTTTTTTTTCAATTTATTAAATAATTATATATAGTGAACTAGTGAACTAGTGAACTAGTGAACCCCAGAAGCTTTGCAGCTTACGCGGGGGAGGGACGGCTATTATTATTATTTGCCGTGGCGCTCTGGAGCGACTTACTGATGATTAATGGTGCATTTGCTTTACATTTGTTTGAAAACTCAGAAAAACCGCACAACACCATCATCGACAACGACAAATCTTTGCAGCATAATCCAACATCAAATATTACAAAATAAATTGTAAAAAGTTTAAAGAAATAAATGATTTTGAAACCCTGTCAGTCAAAATTACGACAAATGTATTTTTTTTAGTAGATCTCTACTTCGACCCGGAACAATAGAACCTCAAATATTTTCCATGATTTTTACGATTTGATGTGATCGTAACTCTGCAATATAATGTGAGAAAACCATTTCAGATAGACCAGACCCCGAGCGCTAGAACAAGCGAAACAGCAAGAGATGTCTAAAAATACCCTAGAACGTTGTCACACTTTAGAATGCCAATAATAATGTTTCAAAAGAAGGCCTGAATCAGTTTTAGACTCTGTATATTCCCTACGATTCATGTTAGGCGGTGTCGGGTTTTAAAAATAATCCTGGATTGGAAAGAAATCCCGATTTCTAATCGAGACGGATTTATATATAAAATTAAAGTGTCAGTAAAAAACGTGGAAAATTAAAAAAGTGTGTAAAGTGTGTTGTTATAATAATTATAAGGTATGTATTTGTTTTTATTTGTAATAATAATTTGGGATGATCTATACAATTATTATTATAGCCAATTTATATAAGATTAATGTAATTTAAAACACGCAGGTTTTTTGATTCACTAGCAGTAGTGACAATCTCTAAAATCGACCTTATAGTCTACAAACTATTAGATTTATCGACAATGAAAATGTTTAGTATATTTTTCTACTTTAATTTGCAATAACCATCCATCAAAAAGTTTGAAAGTAATAGGGCTAGTCTTCAAGTGTAGTTCAAATAAAATAAAATAAAAACCTTATTCTGAGTTTGGTCTTTAAAGACGAAAATCTCCGTAGGACAAAATAGTAGGTATATATTACAAACCTAGCCATTTTAGCGCTAAACTGGAATGACATATTATCCAGCGAGATTTGTATACTATTTTATTCACAATCAGAATTACATAATCTAAAATTAATTAAAATTTAATAATGTAAAAAATATTTTAATATAGTAGTTCGTGCATTTGACATTTGTCAAAAATAACATAAAAATTGAATCCAAGAGGAGAAATATAAATATAATTCTGACATTAATAACAATTAATGAGTTAGAAAAGGCCTACTTTCGAACCTCTAGTATGCTATGAAAATGACATATTACTGACTGATTGTGAATAAACATATTTTTCTGCAAACATGTTAAAAATGCAACTTTTAACACTCCCTTGTAGCATTAAAAATATTAGTGCCTTAAAATGATCACTTTAAAGCGCTAGTGCCAGTAAATGTCAAATTTTAACAGTAAAGGACCCCGCAGTTTTTAAAGAGGAATTGGGTTTCACTCAATCTCACGAAAAGTATGATTCATGTCGTTCTCATTAAATGTCTCCATGAGCGCGATAAATAATGTAAGGCCAACAACCACTTTTTGCAGGGTGAAAAATTTTTTTTGAGCAAACATGAAAACCTGCGAAAATTTTTGACCCTGTAAAGAGTGATTTTTGGCCGTTTGGGGACGTCTCAAAATAATTTTAAATACCGCCGTCGTGTTCAGCATCCTCGAAAGCGGGGCGGGAAGATATATTTTGCCGGTAGAAGACGCGGATTCGGCGAATTTTGGATACCGCCATCGCGTTCAGCATCCCCGAAAACAAGGGGAAAGATAAAATTTGAAGGTGGAAGACGCGGAATCCACGATTTTTGGCCGTTTGACGGGTGGGGTCAAGTCCAAAATAATTTTGGATAGCGCCATCGTGTTCAGCATCCTCGAAAACGGGGAGTATGGAATATGTTACTGATGGAATATGCGTAATACGCGATCCCCTCCATTTTGGGGGTGGTTTTTGCCCGTTTGGGGAGTTTCCGACTCACAGAATTCACTAATAAGATTTTCGACGTTTAAAAAATCTCCACCTTCGGCGCCGGTATCTCAAAATCCTTTCATTATTTTTTATCGCGCCCATGGAGACATTTAATGAGAACGACATGACTGATACTTTTGGTTCGAGCTAGATTGAGTGAAACCCAATCCCCCTTTAAAAACTGCGGGGTCCTTTGCAATACATTTAATTTGTATTTTATTTATTAACATGAATATGTTACAATTAACACAATTTGAAAAATTAAATCATTCTACGATCGCATTCCTAGTTGACGTTGGAGCAGAATCCACTGATATTGAATGGCACTGAAAGCAGTTTTCGGGCAATCGCATTTTTACTTTCCAATGAATCTTCGATGTATTCCTAGGCGACTGTTGAAGATTTCCATCCCCCATTGTAGTTAAATTTGCTCCACTATCCTCTAGTAAGTTTGGCGACGAACGCCGAAAACAATGTCCAGTATAGAGGTTCGAATTTGGAAGTTACAGAAATTTAGCAATAGCAGTAGGAATTTTCCCACACGTATTTATTCCGACAGGATTTTTCGTACTTTCCTTTCACATAGTTTAGGAAAAGTCACCGATGTTTGCTAGACGAAGAGCCATGTATCTCCGGTAAAAATCGTCATCCGGTGCGTACTTCAAAAACTGCTCAATTTGATCTCTGGTCAAGATCTTTGCTTTTTTGGGTTGGTAATCTTCTCCTTGACGCTTCAGAAATGCAATAATAATACGTCGCTATTTATTCGTAACATAGCTTTAATTATAGAAAAATTTGACCATAGAGATGAAGACTTCCAAACCTTCGATTTCTCCTCAAAATAGGCCAAGAATACATTTTCTCCACGGCCACTACTGAATGTAGTTATTCTGAAACCACTTATAATAACAGAAAAGAAACATTCTCGCTCTTGAAATTGAAAGAAAATTCTGAAACATTTATCTCATGTATTTTATACGCATTTCATTCTATCACTAGAGATAGAATCATTATTCCGTCATTGTTTAAAAAAAATAAGATTTGCTATGAATGTCAAAGTAACTGTCAGTATTAGTTGACGTGGTCTTAATATTGGGTTGTAAAAACTTTTAATTTATTAAAAGGAGAAGAAAATCAAACGATTCATATGTAGAATTTGAAAATACTCCAGAAATAAAAAAATATGCCGATAATATAACTCAAAATCCAATCTTGAATATAAAAATACTTCTTACACAATGTTGAGAGGTTTCATTTTACTATATTTAATTTCTGCTTTCTGTGGCCGTGGAGAAAGTACAGTCATATTTTCTTTTTACTTTTTAAGAGCAAAAAGACAACGTTTAAAAGTGACACATCCAAAACTTTCAAACTTTTCGAAAAGAATGAATACAACAATGATTGCCACCATGGTTACCATATGTCATTGACAAGTGCCCACTTCGAAAGTTTGATATAGTGCCTACGATGCTATTTAAAACTATCTGGTTCCAGTTTATTTCAATACCTATTTAAGTTATTTTTACCCGGGTTAATTCTTTTTAATACTGTTTGTGGAAAAAATAGTGTATGATATTTGTATTAAAAGTGCTTTTAAGGCCTTAAAATTGCACTTATATCATAAATAGCTATTAAGCTTCTAGTATCTTTAAGACCTACACTACTTGAACCGGAGTTTTTGCGAATAGTACAGTAAAATTAGAATTGTAAATGGAAAAAATTAGGGACAAGCTGAAATTTTGCTCCTGAGCGCGCTCAAGTTGCGCGCACCGGAAAATTCACCCGCGAGTCGCGGATGACGACGCGATTGGTATCTGTCAGCTAGTAGGTCACTTGTATCATGGCAAACTCCATAATCGTCCGAAAAAGTAACACTTCTCGTCCTTGCATCGTAAACTACTATCTCAATTCTTTCCCAATTTTTCTCAAAATCCATGTTTCATATTGTTTGTTGAAATTAAAGCTAAAGCTACATCCCAAATGTCCAGGGACGTATCGAGCTTCATAAATTTGGGTGAGTGAGTCATGTTGAAAATGCCGACTCGTCAAGGAAAATTTGCCGACTACGGCATGAAAATGCCTACTCAGACGAAAATACCGACTCAGACAAAAATACCGACTCGATACAAAAGTTTGGGGGGTGTCACACCCCCAACACCCCCGCCTCGGTACGCCCCTGCAAATGTCCAAACTTTTTTTTAACAATAACGGACAGCATTTCAAAAAATTCTAGTAAATTGCTTTGCATTTTAATTTGTCTGTTTTTGTATGTTATTTTTTTTACTTTTACATTCGTAATTTGACGTTTTTTAGCTGTGTAAATTCTGATATGTAACAATATGAAATAATTCGGAAATTCACGTACTAAGTTAAAAAACATGATGATCAAGAAGAACCCGAGACATCCGTTTAAAACAAAATGATTGACTAATGACTTAAAATAAAAACCCGATCCGTATATAAATAAAGTTGATGGTGGCTCCGAGGGGACGAAACGTTGAAATGCAAATTTAATGGTGGTAAATTGTAGGTCATTTTATATATAAAAAAATTTGCAAAGGCTTTTTTTGATAATATTGATAATACTATTACAATGTCATGAGTAGAAATTAGTCAATTTCTGATTTTGTCGTGCATCGGCGATACTATTAGGACTATTTTAAATTTTCTGACGTCATTTTAATCGTCATTAAAAATTAAATTACCCAACTTTCTCTGTGTGCACTACGAATTACGAAATACTCTTATGGGAAATTGAAATCCGGGCGTTATTGCAGTAATGCCGTATTTATTGGCATAATTAATAATTTCGAACTTTTTGAATTTTTTTGAAAACGTGTTTTATTTAAATGTATTTTTAAAATTCTGTCTAGCACGATTTTTCTTGGATCAACATCACACTTCTTGTAAAGTGCGATTAATAACACCTGTCTTTCGACTTTGAGTTAAAACATGTGCGCTCTTAATGCGTTTTTATATTGCCTACTTAAATTAATTAAAACTTCCATATATACAATTAAAATATTTCTAAATAGTAAATATAAATAAATAAATCATTTTAAAAAATTGGCAACAACAAACTGAAAAATGTACAATAAATAAGAAACCAAGGAAGTCAAATGTACTGTATGCAGAAAGCCACATATTTTCATATCTAAAAATAATTATTACTTTATCAAAAATGTTAAATATTGAGTCATTTTTATAGCCATCTGTATTCTGAGCGCCATCTCTGGCAGAGATGCACTCCGCGCACATAAATAAGAATGCGGCGAAAGTATGAGATTGTGGGCTACAAATATGGAGTTCATTTTTGGAAAATTAGAAAAAGAACTGAAAATTTGTAGAATTAAAATTGTAATTTAAATATATGCAGGGTGGGACAAACTTCTGACATCGGAGGAGTTTATCGTTGTGGTAAGAGTTAAGACTTTCGAATTTTTAGTGAGCTAGTACAGATACTGAGTGCACATTTTGAAAATACTTTCGATTATAAGGGGTGTTCCAAAAACTCGTGGTAGCACAAACTTATATTTTTTTTAAATGAAACATACTATATTTTGTACATTTGAGGAATGGATAATCATATCGTTGGCTGTGCTCAGTATTAATTACTTTTTTTATCTGTAGCTTCTTTAATACAGGGTGAAGCAGAACTGAAATCAAGGAATATCTTTTTAAATTAATCACCCTATAAGTCTTTTACAATTTGTTAGTACAATTAATAAGCTTTCAAACGATATAGTACATTTAGTGTATAAGTTATTGAAAAACTGTAAATATTTTATGATAACGGAAAAATCATGTATATTACGTACACAAATTAAGTGGTATTAAAGGCCGTTTGGAGAGTGGAGTCGACTCGGAGAGAAGATCCAACATCATCATCGCCTTCAGCATCCTCCAAAACGGGAGATGACGCGGGTTTTATCGTTTATAGCGAAGAACAAATTTTTCATCCCTTCGGGGTAATTTTTGGCTGTTTGAGGGCTGGGTTCAAACCTAAAATAATTGTAACCTCTGCCTTCGTGTCCAGCATACTCGAAAACGGAGGGTTACGTTGGTTTGGCAGATTCACCATTTTGGGGGTGATATTTGGCCGAGTTCAGCATTTTTGAAAACGGGGGGGGGGGAGTAATTTAGGGGCGTCAAAATTTATTAGTATTTTTCGAGGCTTTTTCCGGCTCACAGAATGGGCTAATAATTCCGAATATCTCTATAAAGGTACGCGGTCCTCTAGAGGTAACAGTAAAAAATAATAGACACATCCAAAATTACGATTACAATTTGTAGAATATTCTAATGCCTTATCAAACCTAAAATGTACAGTACGTTTCATATATGCGTAAAATGTATCGGGAAACATCTAACAAAATATTGTGAAAAGCCACAAAATAAAGAACCAAAATGCGTGCACAGTGGGGAGGCCCACCCAGCCAACTACAGAGGATGCACCACTGCTGTAGTTCTCCAAAAGTTACGAAACAAACAAACATCAAGAATCATACCACAAAACAAGATAGCTGATATAAAAAATTCTACTCAAAATCAACCAAGAGAGGTAACTCAAATGCAAACATACGCTCAAATGACAAATAGTCAGCCACAACAAGTTGCAGGGAACGATTTCAATCCAATAACAAATATGCTACAAATATTAATAGGACACATAAACAAGCAAGAAGAATTCAATAAATTAGTCTTAGAAAGACTAAATAGGATAGAAGTTAGTAGATGTTAAAATGGCGGAAGATCTAAGAATATGACAATGGAACGCAAACGGCCTCTTGCATCACCAGCAAGAGCTGTTACTAACCTTAAACAACCAAAAAATTGATATATGTTTAATATCAGAAACGCACTTCACAAAACAGACATACATTAAATTTAGAGGATATCAAATATATAATGCTTTTCATCCTAGGAACACAGCCAGTGGAGGAGCAGCAGTATTAGTAAAAAATAATATAAATCACTATGAAATGCAAAATTTAGAGACCGAAGCAATTCAAGCTGCCAGTGTATCAAAACCAAAAAATATAAAATAACAATAGCAGCTGCACATTTTCCACCAAAACACAATGTAAAAAAAGAAAATTATATCCAGTTCTTCAACATACTTGGAGAAAAATTTATCATCGGAGCAGATTTTAACTCTAAAAATACTAATTGGGCTTCAAAACTAACTAATACACAAGGTAGAGAACTACATGCAGCAATAGAAAATATAAATGGAAGATGGCACTCAACTGGAAAATCCACGTATTGACCTACCGATAAAAACAAAACACCACATTTGATTGACTTTTTCATTTCAAGAAAAGTTGCAATAAATTCTGATCATTCTCTAATATTACTAACAATTAGCGAACACATTATAGTAAGAGAATGTAATCCAACTCTAACGAATAACGGAACAGACTTGGAAAGTCTTAAACAAGATCTAAGCGACAGAATTAACTTAAATGTACCAATCAGAACTTATGAACAACTAGACGAAGAAGCCGAGAAATTAATGATAAACATACAGCAAGCAGCATGGAACAATACCAAACAAATCATAAGAAAAACCAAAGGTAACAACTATCCCAAAGAAATTCGGGAATTAGTGGAACGAAAAAGAAAAGCCAGAAAAACATGACAAAAGACTAAAACTCCAGAAAATAATAATAAGAACACATTAAACAATCTCATCCAGCAAGAAAAGAAATAGACAAAACCAAAAAATAAAGCCTACCACACCCAAAGAAGTAACTAAAGTAATTAAAAATAGTGTGAACTCCTAGAAGACTACGAGATTTGACTGGAAAAATACTACAGCAGTTACCTAGAAATGCCATAGTGAAACTCACAAACCTCCTAAATTCATTCAGGCACCGTTACGTACCAATAACGTGGAAAACAGCTGAAGGAAAACTGGTCAATAAAGTAGAATCATACAGACCAATCTCATTATTACCAATTATCTCCAAACAATTTGAGAAGATTCTACTAATAAGAAAGCAAACTATACTTAATCAAAACGAAATTATTCCACCCCATCAGTTTGGTTTCCGTAACAAACATTCCACAATAGATCAAGTGCATCGTATAACAGATATAATAGAGAGATCTCTTGAAGAGAATAAAATATGCTCAGCTGTTTTCCTAGACATTGCAAAAGCATTTGATAAAGTGTGGCACAAAGGCTTGTTACTAAAAATCAAAAGATACTTACCTACTCAATATGTTTAGCTAATACACTCATATCTGAAAGAGAGAACCTTTAGGGTCAAACAAGAAAGCGAATACTCAGAGCTACATTTAATCAAAGCAGGGGTCCCCCACGGCAGTGTTCTGGGACCAATATTGTATTTATTATATACTTGCGACATCCCTGTTACGGAAAACGTTAAATTGGTTACATTTGCAGGTGATACTGCAATACTAACTGTTGGAGAATCTTCTGAAGAGACGGCAAATACTATTAGGAGCATTGTTTCTTAAAAAAAATTAATTGTAGATATTGTAAAAAGACTTATAGGGTGATTCATTCACTTTATATTTTGGGCAGAGCTATTCACACCCAAGTTACAAGAAATGCTGTTGAAGTTGAACCAAAGACAGCAAGACTAAAGGAGATCCAAAAGAAAACTCCCAAGTTGATGATGGAGTTTCAGTATATCTGAAATCTGGTGTTGGAGAGAAGTTGTTGTACTAGTTCAAGCTTTTCCTACACTTAGTGGACTGGGAATGCCAGGTGATGTTCTGTATGACAAAAAAAATGAAATATTACAGAAATATTTAGTACCAATACGTAGTTTCTACCATAAAATATCGTAATTTAATTTAAAAATTTCTGTTTCACCCTGTATTAAAGAAGCCCCAGATACAAAAAGTAATTAATACTCAGCACAGCCAACGATATGGGAATGACATTTGTACACATGTTGATTTATTTTGATTTACTGGTTTACAGAGCGTTAAAGAGGGGGTAATTTTTGATAATAATTGGCCATATATTTTTGAAACACCCATATATTAATATGCTATATTTTTTAAATGCTCTCGGTGAGATCTTTTAGATTCTTGAACAAAATATAGTATGTTTCATTTAAAAAAATGTAAGTTTGTGCTGCCACGAGTTTTTGAACTCCCCGTATAATCGAAAGTATTTTCAAAATGTGCACTAAGTAACTGTACTAGCTCACTCAAAATTTGAAAGTTTTATCTCTTACCACAACGATATACTCCTCCGATGTCAGAAATTTACCCCACCCTGCATATAAATAATAACCGAATACATGTTTTGATTATTAAATCGCCCTGTATTGAACAGCTGAAAAAACAAAAATCAAATTGAGTAAATGTAATTGGAAAAATAAGCAACAATGCTCTATTTTTATCATGAGGTTTTTGAAATATATCTGGGTGGGAAATAAACTAGCATGTGAACACATTATGTTCATAACTATATACACTTATACAAATGGATTATTCTATTTTTAGTCCAGACGACTTTAAAGTTTATATATCATACCCGCAGAGATGTAGTACATATTTTTCATAAATCTTAAAAATAAAAATATCGAATTTGAACTTCCACCTCATTAAAGTTTTTTTTTCTTTAAGTTGGGAGTGAAGTCTGAAAAGTGTCATGTTGCACTGAAAGTACACGAAAAATTGCACTTTTGCAAGTTTATGGAACGAGGCAAAGGACGAGTGCTTCATTCCTATTTATCTAAAAATTTAAATATGAAAAAAATGTATGAGAATCTTATAAATAGCAATAACATTTGTTTATTCAAGAATAAAATTTAGCCTTTTACCAGAGAACAAAAGAATGCACCGCCGGCGAGGCAGCGCGCCGTCTGCACTCGTGACAACTGACTGCGATCCATCGTCATATTTTCGTGAATTTTTATAAATGCCATTGCTTTTTTTTATTTTACGATTTAGTCATGAAATATCAAATACTTGCAATGTTGGGCTATGTGCTGTACCTTGCTTGGAAATATATCACACAAATGAACATTTTGAATATATTTTTTAAATAAATCCCTACTACTATTGTTTTTATTATTATTTTTGCTGAAAAAGTATAATTAAATATTTTTACTGATAAAAATAAGTTTTTTTCGAAACAGCAATTCGGAAAGAAAGATTAGAAAAGTCGATGTAAGTGCAACAATTTCAATATTCGGATCTTTTCTGCAATGTGGATCATAATCCAAAATTAAAATCAAAATTTTGATTTATTTTGTATTTTTTTTTATTTCGGAAAGTTGGTTACCAAGGAAAGTTAAAAAAATGCTGAAAAAGTTCAAAAAATCGCTCTCTGATTGAAAAAAAACGTGGAAAGGAAAGTATGAAATTTTGGTCAAAGAAATTCTAAGAAAAAAATGTAAATTTAAAATATATTTAATTTCAGTATAATTCAAATAGTTAACAACGAACAATATTCGCAGGGTGTCTACCTGAGTTTGTCACATATTGAAAAACATAATTTTTAGTTTCACGAAAAATAAATTCGTTTTAAAAAATTCTATGATTGTTTTCGATCCTCACCAACTTAAAAGTACTCGATCAAGAAGTTTAAAATTTGGAAAAGATATAGAGAAAAGACGTAGAAATATTTTCTAGAAGATCAAATTTCAATAAGTTGAAATATTTTTAATAGGCGAAGTGTCAAAGTCAAAATTTGAATTTCTGTAGATATGACATGCTTTTAAAACATCTCCAACCAAAACTAGTTATAGTAGAACCCACCGCTTTATGAGAAAGAAAAAACAGCAAAGGCTACCGCCAATAGAAGAAATGCTAATTGATCTGGACATTTTTGAGTTCTTTAATGTCGAAAACACCGTACACTATCCATTTACATAAAAATAAAATGATATTATTAGGACCACTGTGTAAAGATTCAATAACCAACTTAGCTGGAGATCGTTAAGGGTAATTTGCGTAAAATTTCTATATTGATTAAGTTTCTTTAATATGAATTTACATTTTAATTTCTAGGTATAAAGCGGCGTTCAGACTTTACAAGTTACTTGAATTCAAGTAACTTGAAAGGAGTAACCTGAATTTAAGTGAACGTTCATACTATTTCAATATTTGATTCAAGTCATTTCAAGTTGACATTTTTATTTAAATGATTCCTGTTTCAAGTTACAAAAATTGCGTCAAATGATATGATTCCTGCTGGAATAAAAGTTGTAAATCAGCTAATTGTGGATGGATTCCTAAAAATCAGAGAAAAAATTCTACACTTTATTTTACAAAAAAATACCTCACAATTTGTTTTTTAATTTGATATATTAGGTAGGTGTTAAAAAGGCTCGTTCAGACTTTACAAGTTACTTAAATTCAAGTGCAATAATTGGTGCAACTTGAAATAAATTGAAAGTTGTGAACACTTGAATTCAAGTAACTTGAAAGGTGCTTTCAAGTTTCAAGTAGAAGTAGAGACCAAGTTAACTTTTGCTTTCAAGTTGGGGACTTGAATCACAGTTGAATAGTGTGAACTGATATTCAAGTGCACTTGAAGTCACTGGAAGTAGTGAAAGTGGCTCTGCACTGCGGCAAATTAGTCAACCACATTTACGTCTACGGCCCAGCCGTTTTTCGAGTGCCCACGCTGTTGCTAAACTTATCGCATAACCTAATGCACGAAACATTATATCAAAAAGTAATAAAATGTAACAGGTCAATAATTTACAGGGTGAGGTCAGGTAAGATTAGGGTACGCCAGGCCAGCTTAGCTCAGAAAAATGATGTACAAAGTAATATTTCAAGTAAATATATTGTATTGGCCTTTGGCAACACCGTGGGGACTCTAAAGGCAGTTGGGGTTTAGACGCTGACGCTAGTGTGAACCACCCACGGAGGGTTCTAATTGTGAGGTTATTTTCTATAAAAATTTCAACTTGAAATTTTTTCTCTGATTTTTAGTAATCCATCCACATTTTTCTAACTTGAAACAGGAATCAAGTAAAAATGTCAACTTGAAATGGCACTTCTAAACATTTATACATATCGTTTGGGCATCTTTACATATATATTATAAAACTTTTTATTGATGAAATGGCATCAAAAAGGGGCCACGAGGTATTGCGCCTTCCGCCCTATTTTTGTGTATTTAACCTCACAGAATTAATTTGGGGACAAATTAAAAAAGAATAAGGCGTTGTAACGTGTTTCCCAAATTTGACGGGTTGATAGCAAATTTGGTAAAAGAAGAAATTAACAAAAGTTCAGCTGATGATTGGCAGACAAAAATCAAACATGTTATCAAAGAAGAAAATTCTTATATAACGAGTCCGACCAAATTGATTATTAATGTTGATGACAGTGAATCCAATGGTTTTATTCACCGTGTTTTTAATTTTAGAATTAAAATTTGAGACAAAAATTTTAATTAGCAACGTTTGTGAATCTCACAAGAGATCAGAAAATGAACCTATGGGCGAGGTGGAGTGGTCAACCTCTATTGAAATCTAATATGCGTTACAGAAATTGAAATGTAAATTCATATTAAAGAAAGTTAATCAATATAGAAATTTTACGCAAATTACCCCTAACGATGTCCAGTAAGTTGGTTATTGAATCATTGCACAGTGGTTCTAATAGCCAAAATATCATTTTATTTTTATGTATATGGACAGTGTACGGCGTTTTCGACATTAAAGAACTCAAAAATGTCCAGATCAATTAGCATTTCTTCTATTGGCGGTATCCTTTGCTGTTTTTATAGCGTTTTTTCTTTCTCATAAAGCGGTGGGTTCTACTATAATCAAGGAGTTTAACATTTGGAATAGACTTGTAGAAATGATGTATAAATCGTCGGCTGTATGCAATAGTGCCACAACTCAAAAATTAGTTATTTTCGGAAATCCTGATAAAGGTATCAGTGACATTAATTTTTACGTATTTTTTTTAATTACAACTGTAGGTAATTAATAGTACTATTGTTGTGCTACTAATGCATACAATAAATAGTGGTTTTTCAAGCACTTTGATGATGTTCAGTCAATTTTATCTATTTTTGAGTTATGCCACTATTGCATACAGCCGACGAAATATTCTCTTGAGGATCAAACATTATGTTGACAGATTTTTAATAGACTATGCGTCAAAGTCAAAATTTGAATTGCTGTAGAGATGACATCTTGCTTTTAAAACAACTCCAACCAAAAACTAGTGAATCTAGAAGTTTAAAATTTGGAAGAGTCACCAAATTTTAATTAATCGTTCAGTTTTATATTGGCGAGGTCTCAAAGTTGAATTATACATATTTATTTTGACATGCCTGTTTTTACAACCTCATCAATTTAAAAGTACGCGATACAGAAGTTTAAAATTTGGAAGAGATGTGTAGAAAATATGTAGAAATATTTTTTTGAGTACAGAATTTTATTGTCTTTTTTGAATACATAATTTTTTTCTCTTGAATAGTTTTCGGGCATCAGTCAAAAGTGTTAGAAATGGTTTGGGGAGTTTCACTTTGGGTTCTTGAAGTGGGGAAGGCGACGGGGTCGCCAAGGAGGGAGGAGGGTGTTTTACTGATATATGGCAGCACTTTATTTGATTTTTTTTGTGATGTGGTAATAATTCCAATTGGGTATAGCATTGCTTTTGTTCTCACAAGAAAATGGGATATTTTTAAGGAACATAATATGTTTTTACTGTAATAAACTTAATTATTTTTATTTTATAGGGAATGATTCTTTAGATATGGGCAGTCTGTTAAAACAATCGTTAAACGGAAACATTCACAAAATTAGAGAATTTGAATTAGAAAAAGTAAGTACTAAAACCAAACGAAAAATAGTGTAACTCCTGCAACTTTATCTCTTTGTTCTTTTTACCGTATATTAAACTTCATTGAACTTTCAGGCCAATGTTAACGCATCTTAACGGAAAAGGGCTCGTTCGAGCTAACGACGGAGATGAAAGCTCCCTTAGTTTGAATGTAAAGCGACCTTCTTCATATGCCTCAAAATCGTAGCAGGTGGCGCTTGCGCGTGAGCAGTTGCGAATGATTTATTTCTAAAAGGCAATATCTTTAGAATTTGTTGATGAAACTTGCAAAGTAAAGACTGAGCAATCGTTAATAGACTTCCCTTGAGCTTGTTTACCCCTTACAGTGCCCTAATTCGCATTAGATATCTATTTAATGGGAAATAAACGCTGAAATTGCAAAAAAAACGACTAGGGAGCTAACGTTCATACTAAGGGAGTTCCCGTTAAGATCTATTAACATTGGCCTGTAATTTCAGTGAAGTATGTATCACAAGGATTGAAATAGGACATCCTTATACGTCTTATCCCACGTATATGTGGGTAATATTTTCCGCAGCGCTCAATTTTAACAATCCTCACTAGCAAAAATATTCTCTTTCGACTCATTAATTTTCTTAGAGGCTTCCAGTACCTTTGTTATTCCTCTTATCTTTTTATTTTTTCACATTCCACTACATCTAATCTATCCCTTATTGGCTAGTTCCACCCGTACATCTGTTTTTTGATCAAAGAGTACAACAAAAACTTTTCCTTTTGAGACAGTAGAGTGTAGGTATCTGAAGTTGGTCATTCTATTGTTGCCCATACTTTCTAACGACCTCTTCAAGTCTTCCAGCTTTGGTTCTACTTCTTACTTGCTGGTAACACAAATCACAACGTCATCCGCAAACATCATACTCAAAGTGCATTAAATAGATACGGCCAGATACTTGATGTAGTCCTACTTTTTTTTAGAAGGATCCAGGTTGTTAAACATACAGTACACTTTAAATTTTCTCTTGCGCGTAGATCTTGTTCAGATTAGATCCCAGAGTATATATCTATATACCTTCCTCACCAAGCATTTCCATGCTTTCACTGGTATATTTTCAGGGTCCGTAACTTTATTTCTCCATTTTATTTCACAGCAATTTTTACTGCCACTATTGCTTTAAATTTTGGCAGTCCCGAAGTAGGTTTGCATAGGATTTTCTTCATTTCGTAAGCACTAGTACATTTTTTATTTAACAATTTTTAGGTGAATCTAGGAGATGAATTCGACATTCTACAGATAGTGGGAGAAGGTTGGTTTGGCAAGATTCTTCTGGTCGAACATAAGGCTACAGATACAGAAATGGTTCTCAAAGCCCTCCCTAAACCGTATACGGCCCTTAAAGATTTCTACAGAGAGTTCCATTACGGTCTGCATCTAGGAGTCCACAAGAACATCATCACAGCCTATGACGTGGCGTTTGAGACTGCAGGATTTTACGTTTTTTCCCAGGAATATGCGCCCTTAGGTAAGGCAATAATTTTTAAATATTACGGTAGGTACGTTTTCTCAGTTTTATGAAAATATACCGTTTAAAACAAAACAACTTTGGTTCACCTCATCATTATTAGTGACTTAACGTACTAATGCGTGACCCTGTATTTAAAATAGTGAAAAAAAAGGTAAATTTTCGTCCCACCCTGAATATTAACGGGTTTTTTTACCAAGAAAGCTACTTTGTAACTAATGGATGGATCGAAAAACAAAAGCATATCTGCCAATAATATGGCTGTGGAATTTAAAAAATAAACTACTCAACGATAAAAGGGTGTTGGAATTCTTCAGAGCTAATTCGAGTTGCCTTGAAGCTTAATTAAATCTATTTTCAACAACAATGAATCTATAAATACTTCAGGTTAAATAAAAGTTTTCGAATTAGGAACATTTACGTATTGGAAATAAATGCAGCGTTGTCGATATTTTTAGTGATGGTTACAGAGCTTTGATTTCAGCTATACCTCAAAGGTCAGTGTTGAGCCCTATATTATTTCCTATCTTATAAATGAACTTCCAGAAATACTCCGGTACATTTTGTCAACGACATTGCTGACAAATTTACATGAACTTTACACTTAATTATTCATTTTAGGTGATTTAACCTCAAACGTATCAGAAATAGGCATAGGAGAGCTTCACACAAAAAGGGTAGCTAAACAACTGGCTGCAGCACTAGACCACATGCACGCCAGGGACCTCGTGCATCGTGATGTAAAACTAGACAATATTTTAGTATTCAAATCGGATTTTTCTAGAATAAAATTATGCGATTTCGGTGAAACCAGGCGATCTGGTACCGTGGTACTTAGGAGAAACGAATGGTTACCTTACGCAGCTCCGGAAGTACTGTTAGTGCCTACAGATGGGACTTATATGTAAGTACTAGCTTTTACCCGCGATCTGTGTTTCTATTGTGCAGTTTCTGTCTTTTGGCTTCTTCATTTGGACCTACGAACTTATAAATAAATTCCAAACTTCCTATCTCTTACTGTAAAGAATTTTTTCCCATTAATGTCTGTTCTGGGCTGTACAGACACTGTATATTGTCAACCCAGACTTTGAAGAAGACACCGTGTAGATGTCCCTGTTCCCGTTTAAGTGACATTGGACTTAAACGAGCAATTTGTTCAGTGGACTGTATATCTCTTTGAAGAAGACACCCTATAGATGTCCCTGGTATTGATGAAGGTGGTTTAAAAGACACTCAACACTTTCCTGAACTGTGTATTATATTTTAACAAGAAATAGTACAAACTTAACAATTCAGATTTATTACAATTATGATAAATGGTTCAAATTATTCTTATGAACCCAATCAAAAACTACGTTTCGATTGTTTTACGAAACACGAAAAGTGTAAAAGAAATTATTTCACATCGGCTTGTGCCGAAGGAGCTTAATTGAAGACTAATTTAAGACTGATGTTAAAACTTTTAAGATGTATCATGTGTGTTTCTGCCTACGCCGCGAAGGTGTGGTCTATCATCTGACGTTTTAAACCAAACATATTGTTTGTGGAATTCTCTTGTTGCTAACTGTACATTTCTCTAACGTGTTTACTTCCGTATGTAGTGCGGATGAACCTTACTGTCTAACTGTATAGAGGCTAAATGGTTTTTTTATGCAAGCGAAATTATGTTTTCGTACGGAGTAGTATAATATAATAACGAAGTTTTTAGTGTGGCTGATTGACAGCGCTTTGATACAAGGCCAAGAACACATGGGCGTGCTATATTTATTTTATTTGAATATTTTTATTCCCTTTTTTTATCAGGGGCGTAGATGTTCGATTTCGAACAATGTCTACAGGACAATGTTGAGTTTCTTATTTAGCTTATAATTTCAGGTCTTACACATCACATGACGTGTGGCAATTTGGTATAGTAATTTTTGTCTGCCTCACCGGCTGCCTCCCTTGGCAAAAAGCGGCAATGGACGATCCCAGATACGTCAGATACCTCTCATGGCAAAACTCCAACATACCCTTAAAACGACAACCGAAACTTTTCAAGCTAGTCTCGTCAAAGGCGCAAAGGTTGTTCAAAAAATATCTGGAACCTCGTCCTGAGAAACGTCCAGCTGGATTAGCGGAGGTTTATAGGTTTTTGGATGACCGATGGATGTCGAAAGGTAAAAAATTTTGCTTTACAATTTTTGGTACCATTACAGTTTTTTTATTTTCCATCAAAGGTATGGAGAAAACCAACGAAACCCTTAAAGAAGACGAAGGCTTATGCCCTTCCATGTATAGCTTTCACAGCAGTCCTGAAGAAAAAAACAAGTTACTTTTCACTCTTACCCAATATGGTCTAGAAACAACAGTCGACAGAGCAGCAAAGAAAAACCGTATAAGAGAATGGATACAAAACAGCGTAATAGAAGAAGAAGCAAACGAAGACGAAGAAGAAGACGAAGAAAATATAAGAATTCACGATAACCAAAACGGACCGATCGGCGAAAGAGAGTCTACAGCGGAAAGAAAAATAAAAGAAATTAAACATCACCACCATAGGAAGAGCAGAAGACATAACGTTAAGAACGAGGTACCTTATAGACCGCCCGTGGATCCCAGGATACCTCTAGAGAGTCAAAAAAGCACTAGAAATCTTCCCATTGACAAAAATTTCAAACCCAACAATTCTAGCGACACTTCTTGGTACAAGGTTCCGAATTCTTTGACTTCTTCTGAGAGTGCGTTCAGTAGCGACTCAAGCATAACTGTCAAACATAAAATTAATATACAGATTCCGCAGACGTGACATTTGACAGTTGTTAAGGTTAATTTTGAGGAATTTTTGGAAGGTTCAACTTGAAATTTCAAGACTGATGTTTGGGAGTATCGTTAGAACATTCTTTATGTAATATTTTCGGATAAGATAGAATAGATATCAGCTGAAATTTGCAAGTAACAGAAGAAAGAGAAATGATCTGCTAAAAGCAGCATAAAAGGAAAAGTGTGATATAAGAATAACTTTAATAATTATTTTTATTATATAGAAAAAACGTTACGGAATGTTTCGTAAAACTTTTAGAAGATTATTTTCATTCAGTATTCATATTATTTTTATATTTACTTACGTAAATGAAATTATCGATAAATATATAACGAACCAATTAGGAGAGAACGAAAAATTATTTCGTTATACTCAGATGTAAATTTTTAGAACTGATTTTAAATAAATGTATTGCTCAAAAGTTACTTGTTTTAATAATATACCCGGTGAGGACGTAAATTTTGAACGATGTGGGACACGACTGCCCATTTCGATTTCGCTTGACACGAGCGCCGCTCTAACGGAATTTTAGGTAAACAAACATAACTGTTAACTTACGGACCGCGTCGCATAATGTCGCTTTAAGCGTTGCCGGGTTGGCGTATAAGAAAAATGACTATAAATTTCAAAGTATGACTTTGACGCAGCGACAGTCGAAATACCTTTCAAGATATTAAAATTCGGTCTCGAATGACACATTCCTTTATCATTTTTACAAATGTTTTCCAAATTGATGGGTCTATAAAGACAACCATGTCAAATTCCAATAAACGCAAATTTCGACTTTATAGTGGAGTAGATCTGGTTTTGAAAACGAAGTCGCCCGTTTCGATTTTTTTTTGTGATTTCATAGATTCGAGGCCACTCTTTCACGTAATTATTTTATGAAAGCTAAGGGAGGTATGGATGGGGAGGGACTAACATGTAATGATTTGGTAAATCGGTTTTTCACATATAACTCGCTGAGTTTTATTTGGATGGAAACGATTTTTAGACATAACATAAAGAGCTCGCGAAATAGCATATACTGAATTTTGACCCACCCAAATCGGTCTAGCGATTCTCGAGATATTGCGATTTGAAAGTATACGGAATTTGGCCGCAGCGAGAACACACCTAGAATCGTGTTCGCGTTTTCCGCAGGGAAGAAACTGACTTTAGAGGCTTGATCCGCCGATAGATAGTCATGACCCAAGTACTATGTCCAAATTTTAAGTCACTAGGTTGATTAGAGGGAGAGAGGGAGGGTAAACACTAATTAATCTTTGCCACGAGGTAACTTTTTCATTTTCGACCAATCTGGGACAACAAAATGGAAAACTCTTTCTTGAGAACCCTGCTACAGGATGTATTAAGGAGATAATGATTTTCGCGAAATATTATTTTTCGATTTTCGCAACGGGGGAAATTTTTGTATTCGCCATCGGATGCGAAATTTTTTTCTTTTTGATTTGAGCCTAACAAGAATATGATATGACTTCGGACCAGGCTCATTTTCAAGGGCAACTAACTATATTAGGGTCTGCAAGTGTGCGTGATATATCTATAAAAGCGAGTGCGCTAGCTCAGCTGCCGTACAGTGGAACGAAATGCCACTGTCGCATTCAAATTACTCTACACCTCACATAATTCCACTGTTTGAGGTGTTTTTTTTTAAATGTTCGTCTTGGATTTTTGATTTCGGTCTTTATTTTTCTGAAATTCGACTCCAAAATTTGATTTTAAAACTGTCTGCGTGAAAGTGAGGAGAAAAATTTTTCTGTTCACCCCATCCTTGGCCATTCAGGGGGGTTGGATCCCAGAACTGATGCCAGATTCTGGAAGAACGGGCGATTTTATGCGTGGGAATACATTTTCAGCCTTTTTGGGACAAGCTTTTCAGAATTTTTGGATATATTTCAAAATTTTTAAATTTGGCCTTTTTTCGAAATGTCCCAAAATGTGTCCAAAAATTCTGAAAAAATTTGTGAGTATTCCTCGAGTGATTCTCAACAATTTTTGTTTCGTCTAATTTTTCCCAGGTTGCGGAATTTTTTAATTAAAAAATCGCTTCTCCACGAAAATTTTTGGAACATTATGGTCGTTTTTGGGAAATGAAAAATGTTTCTCCTTACTTTCACGCAGGCAGTTTTGTACTATTAGGATCTCCAGAAGTTGGTTATTGAATCTTTGCACAGTGGTCCTAATAGCCAAAATATTATTTTATTTTTATGACTCACAATGTTGACTTCGTAGCGTAGCGGCGTTATATGCACGTGCTCCGGGTGTTTCGCGTTCTGGAAAAGCAATGATGAGATCAGCACAAAAGTTATCCCAACTTCGAGTAAGGGGCCTCCAATCACAATAATAACGGTAGCCCCTATTCTTTAATGCATCGCCAGCTTTTGCGATCATTAAAATATCACTTACGTTTAATTCGTCCTTGAGCTTCGTAGCGTCATCCAACCATTCCTTAATAGAATACGCACTTTTGTCAGGGTCATAGTTGGTTAGCTTGAATTGCAGATGCCCGGACACTGAAGCATGCGCGCTTAAATTTTCAGCTACGGAAGTACTGTGTGTTGGCGCTAGGGACGTCGCCATCTTTGTTAACTCCGCGAGCTGTTCTTGTTGTGCTGCAACTAGATTAATTAATGTTTCCTGCCACTTCAGTTTTATGCGCTTTGGGCCTGATGAAGCCTCAGGTACCTCTTCCTCTGAATCTACCACAACACTATGTTCAGATGCTACACTGTCGCGACGAGACTGATTTTCATCCGCCATTTTAACTAAACACTAAGATTTGTCTATTTTATTTTCTATTGCCGATTTATTTAACACATGGAATCATCCCACTTCTGATGTTAGTTTCTAAGGGGTTATCAACCCCTAATAAAAGTCAAATTTAACCACGAGATTTATTACTCAAATACTTAACGCAGAGTTCGATATTCGATATGTTCTCGATCACTCATCGATTACCCAACTGCAGGCTCCGCGCATGCTCCACTTCGTACCGACTCGGCTTCAAAATCGCAATATCTCTAAAACCGCAAGATTTTCATGCGAAAAACCGATTTCCCATATCTTTGCATGTTAATTTCCCCTCTCCACAGTCCACACCTCCCTTAGCTTCCATATAGTGATCACGTGAAAGAGAGACCTCAAATCTATGAACTCACAAAAAAAATTCGAAAAAAGCGACCTTGTTTATCGGGTTTTTCCGCCAGATGACCTCCATTATTAACGCCTCGTTACTTGAAAACCAATTTCTAAATATTTTTTACACATTTTTTCCAAATTTTAAACTTTCGTATTAACTAGTTTTAAATTGGTAGGAGTATAAAGGTAAACAAAAGTTTTTATTCCGGATAAGTCAGACTATTTTTTGCGTCTTAGAAAAAAATAATTTTAAATAGTGGGGGAATATAAATATTCATATGAATTCGGGTCATAAACCGTTCAATCCAATACTGTATAATAATACTCAAGTGTGCCATGAAAGAACAATTGAATAGATGAATGTGTCACAGTAATAAATATTTTTGAGATAACGTTTATTTTGATTTATTGGGAAATAATATGAATTCGTAAATGTTGGTGACTTTAAATACGACATAGTACTTTTTCTGAAAGTATGTATGTGTATGTAGAAATGTGCGTACATTACATAACCTCAAACATAATGAATTAGTTTTAGTGCAGCGTGCAGCATAAATTAGAGAAACCTGTAGAGGAAGGGATATTGAAAATAATAGTAACGGATTATTTTAAAAAATTGTGATCATACCAAGGTGAGTATAAAAAAAAAGTACTTAAATTTTTGGATTATTTTTTATTTAATTTATCATGATTATAATATAGTCTCTGTCCGGGAATAACTTTTGCTATAAGTAATTTATTTTAGCAAGGCAGTGACGTCACACGTTAAAAATTTGCGGCGTTGCCATTGAAATTTTTTTTCGTCCACTTAAAGATAAAAATGTGTCAACTTAATTGAAAATTGAAATGGATGTAAAAAAGAATTGCTAGTTTATAGACTATAAAGAATTTTCGATAGTAAGAAAAGTGTTTTAAGATTCAAATAAAAATTAATAGTTATGTAGTGTTGTAATTTTTATTGTAATATGCCACTATGTCACAGTACATTGACACGTTGGAGGTCAATTTGGAACTACAAGTGAGTAACCACATTGATTGATAAATCAAGAATTTTCGCTATGTCACTTCGGCAACGTCGTGAAGTGTTGCCAACCTTTAATAGTTAATTTCCCCTGCACGCCACTGCCTTGCTAAAATAAATGACCTTTAGCACTATTTGTGAGTTTGTTAAAAAATATTTGAAATAATTTAAACTACTTTTCTATTCTATTCTATTTAACACAGACGGTTATTACTGGATTTCCAAAAATATATAAATAGGTAACGTTAAAAAAGTTAATACTTTTATTGTATGCATAAGCACTCCTTACAATATTTTGGTTCTTACTCTAATATTAAAAAGTATATTTTTCATAATTGTGCAAACAGTTAATATAAGTATTTTCCAAGTCTGACGGTCCATCTGAAAAAAAAAAAGAATAAGAATGCAAAAACATAAGAATAAATTCGTTTGGTCTATAACGGTAATTAATTTTCCGCAAAAACTGAAGATCGCCCTCTATTAGACAACAGGGGAACTTCAAGTGGATTTATTCATTAAATATCTGGACCTACAAAATTTTTTGATTCTACCATGCATTTTGTATAACAATAAGAAACATTTACATTTTTCATTTAAAAAAAAAGTCACGATGTTCTTCGTCAAAACGATATTTGCCCGAAAATTTATTAAATTTAACAAACCGAGTTTCAGTATTAAGTCTAGCATAGACATACGAATTTTAACTCGGAACGAGATGATTAAAACCAAAACTATTACACATATTTACCTAAATCCATGATTTCTGAAATTGAATTGGCAACGTTGTATTTTCAACTTTGAATTTATGAGATGGCTGTCATTTGACAAGCAAATTGTTTATGTCCGTCAAATGAACATTTTTTCCTTTTTTTATACTTTTCAGGTTTATTCTGGTTATAAATTTATAGAAATAGTTATTTATGTGCCAAGGACAAAAACTGTCTATTATAGTCGAGTCTGCAAATTGATAGCCGAGGCCCAGCCGAGGCCCAGCCGAGGCTAGCAAGCAGGCGAGCCAATAGACAGTTTTTCGCCGAGGCGCATATTACTTTTTTTCGTCGACCTCTACAAAAACGTACTAATTTCCGTAGAAAAATCGACCATTTTTGAATGCAAACACTTTTCGTCCGCAATCACTTTTCGTCCGCAAACACTTTTCGGTCACTAGGATACGGCACGGTGCGAGTCATTTGAGGACGAAAAGTACTTGCCTTCAAAAATAGTTGACTTTTCATTCGGAAATTAGTACGTAAAATGTCATTTTTTGCAGAGGTTGACGAAAAAGTTATGTATGCGTTTGTATTGGAAAGATATGTTAAATGATCGTTTCAACGCACTGAATTTGTTTGTCTTGGGAGTGAGTATCATAACATATATTTCTTCAAAAAAAAAATGTGAAAAAATTTTTCCGCGTAAAAATTTCTATTGCTATATAGATTTATCATGTTTTATAGCATCTGTGAAAATTTCATGAAAATCCCAGCCGGCCCCATTTCTTAACGTTTACCAAGAGATGTGCGTGTCAGTAGTTGTCAAAATGTGTAGGTTATTATGGAATCTTCTCTTTCATTGTAAAAAGCGGCAAATTTAAAATTGAATTCTTTCAGATTGAAACGCTAGAAATTAAATAAAGTCAAACCTTGACGTAGATATTTACAAAAACAGGTTATTTTCTTATGATGATTTTCCATCATCACTCCACCAACGTTCTCTCCGGCCACTGTTAGACCAACATTATATGTACCGCGACTACGTTACTGAACGTTGCTCTGGAACACCCCTCGCACAAAAATATGCCAAAAACTGACAAATTAAACTAATATTTATCAGTTCCTCTTCTAATGGAAATAAAACCACTTATTCTAAAGAAAAGGTGGGCTTTAATTGAGGTTTCGACTTTCTTGAATGAAAGTCGTTTTCAAAATGACATAACAAAATATATAATAAAAAATTTACTATTTAAACAGGTTATATTATCTCTGTGTTGTCTATCGTTGCTAGGAAATAAACTAAAAGCTTAACTTTTCTTGTAAATATCTCGGAAGATCGAGTTTTCACAGACATGACACCTACATTTTTGGCATTTTTAGATAGGAATTGTGAGATCCTCCGGACACACATACACACATACACTCATACATACAAACCTTGCTCGTTTAATAGTATTTGATATAAAAGTTTCTGTTTTGTACAACAGTGTAACTTTTTTTTGTATTCAAAGGACGAAAATTATATAAATAAAATTTGTTGTCCAGGTCTGGCTTAGCAAAATATTGACAAATTTGTATTACCCTAAAATAACACTCTCTATATCAGATTTGGTAAAAAAAATTAAATTCCAAGAGAAAGAAAAAATTAATTTACAAATGAATACTTTTGATTTTTCCGTCCAAACGTTCAAGGTAAATCCAGGTTATAAAAATATCAGAAAAATTACATTTTTGCTGTTAACTTCAGAAGGACCCTGTTGAGAATATAAAAATTTTCGACACATTTTTGTGGGTAAAATCAGAAAAACTAAAAAATTCACATTCTAAAAATTGATGACAAAATCGTTTTTATTTTTACGAAAATAAATAGGAAATTATTAATATTAAAAATATAAATAAGCTTAAATCATAGCGCACTATAAAAACAACCCCTCCGCCCCTCCAGCACCTAGACTTTCGTGCAAGTGTAAAAATGTGAAGTGATAATTTGATTAACTTACCGATTGGGTACCAAGGTGAAGAAGATTTGTCGAAATATTTTCTTACTAAAGATACAGCGTTCCTAATTGCCAAAGGTACTGCAACTGCTAGGCAAAGAGGTGGTTCACCTACAGCTAAAATAAACACAATTGTGACATCCAATATTCACAGATAATACTAGAAATTAATAGCTGGCTGGAAGGAATATTCCAACAACCCCTTAACATATCCCTAAAGCGAATTTATAGTTATTTACCTTTGGATTTTAACACTCCAACAAGATTGGGATTTTTGCAAGGAAATTTTATCCTAAAATCTATTGGAATATCTTTGGCACCAGGAGGGGTATAATTCCAAGTTCTGTTTGTCAGAATTTCGCCGTTTTTGCCTACCACAACTTTTTCTGTGGTATAATAACCGAGCCCCATAATGAAGGCACCTTCCACTTGTCCCACGTCGATTTCTGGATTCATTGTGTCTCCCGCGTCTTCCAGAATGTCAACTCTAGTGACTTGGTGTTGACCTGTCAAAACGTCAAGTTCTATTTCTGCGGCGCATACCGCGTAAACGGTGTATTTTCCTAGACCTGGTGCTTTTGGGGAATACCTAGAAATATATTAATGAAATTATAAATCTAATAAATATTGCGTTGATTCCTTACATTGCTTGTGCAACCAAGTTGACCATATTTTTGCGACACGCTTGCACAAGATCTTTCCATGTAGAATTTGGCATTTTTTCTTTTATTGGTTTCATTCTTTCTAACAGGATATTACATGCTTCTTTTACGCCCTAAAAAACATGATATATCCATGACATTGAATTTTTCTCAAACCAACATCGGCTGGCGCTATGCGAGCGCCGCTCTAGCGGCAGCGTGCAACAACAATTGTCCTCAGATTTAAACCGATCGCGCTGGTGACGCATAAGTATAATTGCAAAACACGTTTATTTATTGTTATTAACTATCCACAATGTCTTTTATAGAATAGAATAGACGTTTATTTAGCTCAAGAGCTATTACATTACATATAATTAACAATTGATATTATTTTTAGAAAATACGTAATGCTATTAAATATTAAAGTACATTTGCCTTAATCCGGTTTTGAATACTACAGTATTTGGTGATGTTTTTACTATTAATGGTAAGTTATTGTACACTTTCAAGCCTTCGATAAAGAGTGTTTTCTCCGTAGCACTAGTGTTGAACCTTTGTATTTGATAATGATCTGTAGATCTCAAATTATAATCTACCAACTCTAATCTTTTAACAAGATAATCTCTTATTAATCTTATCTTATATATTAACACTAAGTATGACTCGGTAATGAGTTGACGGACATTCGAAAAATTTAGAATTTCTGCTGAGATGTGGGTTCAAACCGGTCAATTTGACAATTTTCCGACAGAAAAGCCTCACTCAAGGCAAAAAACTCGTCGAAAGCAATCATGTTTCCGAGGTGTACGAGTTGAAAATTGACGGATCGTCTGAGATAAAAGGGACTGTTTTGCGCGAAACCCCTGGTGCACTAAGTACTAAAACGACAACAAATTTTTACAAGCCGACAATCGAGGTATGTATATAGTTATTTAAAGTTTGAATAACAGTTAATGACAAGTTAAAGAAAAGTAAACATCACTGACTCGGACAAATGTTGTCGGCACTGGCCGCCAGATGTCGCGTCGAGATATGTGGGGTTGGCTCATTAAAAAATTACTTTTAAGATATACAAAAAATCAACTTACCCAACAAATTCCTTCACTAGTCAAACTGCCTCCTGTCGTCTCAGAATTCGCTCCTACCACGTTGTTACTGGGTTTAACACTTATTTGTTCCATTGGTATTCCCAGTTGGTAGGCGCAAGTCTGTATGGCCTAGAAAAACAAAATTATAGCACGTCTAATCAATATACGACGGAGAAACGTGTGAGCAAAATTTTCTCTTACTTTTGTATTCATTCCTTGACCAATTTCAATTCCTCCATGAGAGATTGCTACACTTCCGTCCGCATGGTAGATACTGACCAATACACCGTAATTAAAATATAAATTAAAAGGGAATGCCATAGGTACAACGGACATGCCCTTTTTCTTCCATACGTTATTCTGAAACGCCAAATTTCATTAAACACACTGTAGCATAAAAATTTAGGATTAAGTACTGGCGATGCTAAATATTGTCACCAAGATCAATGGCATGAAATACATCGTGCACTCTCATTACACATCTACTATCTATGTCTTCATAGACCAGGGCCAATCATTTTTGAAACAAAAAAATTCTTAGCAGTGTGTGAAGGTCAGAAAACTTAAGGTAAATTATAAGAAAATTTAAGAAAAATCAAGACGAATGAGTCAAAGTTACGTAAGGGAGTGGGGGTAGCTAAATATACGTTTTGAGGGTTTGATAATTTTTTACGATTTGTGGCTGAAATATACATTCTATCGAAAAAAGTTTAATATAATAGTTGTAGATAATTAAAAAATCTAAAACTTTCGTGTTAATCATTTTTCCATATTATCTCAAAATTATCAAGAAAAACGCTAAAAACTGTTGTTTTCGTTTTTAATTTTTATCTCATGGAAAATAGTAGTCACTCAAGGTTTTCACCTCCGATTTCGTTGAACGTCCATCGATTTTCATGAAAATTGGTGAGTAATTAGAGGATACCTCAAGAAACAAAAGTGACATGGTGCCAACTCGCGCTTTTACCTTGGGGATGGATGCCACCCCTTTTTGATTTTTCGTGAAAAAAATGCATGTTTTAAAGCTGTTTTTCATAAATAACTTAAAAACTATAAGTTTTTACAAAAAAGTTGTCATTCCCAAAATTGAAGCTAATAAAAAATTGAATAAATTTCTTACTTGGAAAACCTTTTAATATTAATTCAAAGTGAGTTGTAGGTAATTGAATATATATTTTTTTTCGGCGAGAACTCAAATCTAAGTATTCAAGCTTAAATAACGGGAAAACGATGCATTTTATAAAATATACTTACTGAATACTTTTCAAAGTACTCAGAAATACCTATCAAATGAGCTCTAGATTTTTTTATCTCCACAAAAATTAAAATTTATAGTAATCCCTATAAGACTTTCTTTATTTTAGCATAAGTAATGACCTTAAAAAATTTTACCGGTTTAGAATGCATATTTTTGAAAAAAACATGATTTAAAAAATCAGAATTTTTCAAATTTTGGTAAATTTCATTTTCTTTTGATAATAACTCCAAAAATACTCGATATACGTAAAAACTTATAGAGAACGAAATTTGAGTTTTTTTAACAAAGTTTTTACTTTTTTTTTATTTTTGTAGGATAAAAAATAACCGAGATAGAAACGTTTAAAGCCTAAATTTTACTGCGAGAACCATGTAAGCGAGCCCCTTTCCTTTTATCTTTTAAAAAATAAACGATGTTATAGCCCTTGAAATTATATTTCAAATAGAATAATATTAATAAAGTTTGAAATATATTAATAACCAATAAAAAAGATTCTAAATAATTAAAGCTATTAAAGCTGATAAAAAAAATTCCATTATTTTTATGACAAGGGGTAGTTTTTAAGGGTGGAAAATTTCGCAATAAATAAAGATTTTAATACTCAGTAAATGAGATTTCAATTCAGTAATGTATTATTCAAATGATTAAAGTTTCTTGAAACCAATTTTTTCAATGATTTTGCTTTAAGAGCAAACCGAACCACTTGAATAATTTGAATAACCTTTTAAGCCTTTAGTTTTAGTCTGATTTATGTGAAATTTTCAGGAAGATTCCTTGATTCGAAAAGTATTTATTTTGTTAATTTTAAATGGAAAAAAGAAATATCCGCGCCATTCTGCATTAAATCTATGAAAATTTGCTCCTATTTGTTTTAATAAATACCAAGTAGTTTTTAAATAATATGGTTACCCATTTTTTTCTTAAATATCTTTTAAAGTGCTGCCACATCGTTACATACATTTAAAGCTGTCGAGAAATATTCCATTGCCAAGTGTTCCCAGTGGCGCGCATATAAATACAATTTTATATTAGAAAATCCTCATAAAATAGAATTGAAATTTGCTTCTCACAAGAACTCCGGTTGCCACTTAGGGGGGTGGGTTTTTAAGGGTTGAAATTTCACAGTCAACCAAAAATTATATCATAAACATTAAACAAACTGTTTGTGTAATGTTAATATGCGATTTCATATTTCAGAAATATAAAAAATTATTTTTTCATGATTTTCGATTTAAGGGGTGGTTGCTAAAAGGGTTGAAAAATTAATTAAAATCATAAATCATGCATATAAATGTTGAAAAATATTTATTTTATTTAATTAAACGAGATTACTTACGCCAGAATGCTTAAATCTGCATTTTTTACCATTTTTAACAAAAGCGGTGGATTTCACCCCTAAAATGCAAAAGCGCAAATCGAGCATATATGTCATTTTTGAAGTTGAGGGTAAAATATACTCAATCCCAAATTTTCATGCAAATCGATGGAGGTTCACCGAAATCGGAGGTAATAGTTGATTTTTACCTTCATTCACTGTACTAAAAATAATTTTTCAACGAAGAAAATAAGCACTTATAAAGTTATAAAATTGAAAACTTGTAAACCAACTTTATCGATTGAAAATCAGGTTTTTTGAAAATGTAAATTCGTATAAAATCGAAAAATAAATATTTTGCTATGAAAAAATTACAGCTTACTAAATACACAAAAAAGAACGTTTTCAACAAGTTTCATAAAAAAATATTTTTGCGGGAGGTAAAAATTAAAAACAAAAAAAATTGTTTTTAGCGATTTTCTGGATAATTTTGAGGTTATGTGCAAAAATGATTAATACGAAAGTTTTAGATTTTTTAATTATCTACAACTTTTTTCGAAAGGATGCATATTTCATGCATATTTTCAAAAACAATATCAAACCATCAAAACGTATATTTAGCTAGCCCCACCCCCTTCCGAAACTTTTACTCAATACTTTTGATTTTTTTTTAATTTACTTATAATTTACCCTAAATTTTGCGACCACCCATATACTGTTAAGAATTTATCAAGAATTCGGGCATTTAAAATCGGTTTGGCCCTGGTCTATCAGGTGTACCTACCTCATTAAATTCGTTTATATCTTGTTTCCTTTTCTTAACGTCAGCCCACTTTATCAAATCTTTCAAGTATTCAAATACTTTTGGGTCCTTGTCAGTCAAATTTTTTAGTCTAAATTCCAAGGGATCCATATTCATGGATAACGCTGTATGTTCCATTATGCTTTCGATCATTCCTATACCTTCAACTGATCCTAAAATTTTAGTTTAAGTTTAAGTTTTCCGAATTCAATGAAAAAATATTTAAGGTAGTACTCTTGATACCACAATAGTCAAATGTGTGCTCTGTTTTATTTGACTACTGTAGTCTTTATATTTGGCAAGGCCGCGTAAAAGCAAAGGAGGAGGAGGAAAGTTATGGCGCTCATCACAAGGTGAATGATTTTGAAGACTCTAATATTAATAGAGAATGCCAGAGTAATTTTTTTAATCTTTAGAAGAACTCAAAAGAAAAACAATAAAAGTAAATTGCTTCATGGGCTTCAGCAAAAGTTTTGCACCTTCTGATTACTGATTACTGCCATTGGACATTTCTTCAAGAATATCTATCACAATTTTCAATTGCGTTCGCAAGTATGAACTGAATTATATTTGGTAGCAACCAATTAGGATGGAATTATCTCAGCTCAGAAGTAGAAAGAGTCTATGTTCATACGTGCACCGAGTTGTGTTTCGCGTCAGAAAATGGGATTTTGTTCCGTAATCTTTGGTAGCGTTAACTACTTGTCACCCAACGTTGTACTTATGTCACTTTGAAATATAGAGCATGTAGTAAAAAAAGTCTTCATTTTAAATGGAAATTTCACATTTGGCGCCACTAGGTCGTTTGCTATCAATAAACAGGGTCATAACTCCCTTAGGATATTAGAGGTGCCTTAATTTCCAGTTGTCAGGCTTAATTCCCATTGTTAGGATCTTTTGACGTTTGTTGAATATTGCTGTCAGTGTTTCATTATATTTAATGAATGTCATTGCCGCTTATTTTATTAAAATCAATCATAAATAAAATAATCTATGTACCTCGGGAATTAATGAACCTTAATTACTTCAGGCAATTGCAGTCTCTCGGGCCAGAGGCCCTCGGGATGCAAACTTTGCCTTTGGGAATTAAGGCCCTTATAATTCCCTTGATACTATATATTAATATATTTTTTCTGGTTCTCTGCAGCTCTCTAAAAAGTTTACTAGTTCATTATCTCATTATAATGTACCAATATGCCAAGTTTCATTAAATTCTGAGCAGTAATTCTAAAAGCGTGAGTACTACACCTTTAACAAATTAATATCAGTTTATTCAACTCATATCTCAAAACCGTTTCTGCCTATCAGGCTTCATCAGCTGGATTAGTGAGCTGAATAAACAAATCTCTTGCTGGATTAGCCATAGCAAATTGATGCAACGAAGACAACAGAAATGGTGTTTCCAGCAGTGGCGGATCTAGGGAGTTTTTCAGGGGGCGGGGGGGGGGGGGCATCAGTTTATTGGAAATTTGTAACCAAAGTGATTAAGTGATAAAAATTTGAGTCTTTGAGAAAATATTCAATACAATGAATAATTTTGGTTTGTATAACGTGTGTTTTCTTCTTGTTGAAAACCAATCAAAAGGTTTACTTGCATAACCAGATTCTAGTTGTTGAAGCAATATCAACTATTCAGAACTATAGGGGGGGGGGGGCATGGCTCCATGACCCTCCCCTCAGATCCGCTAGTGGTTTCCAGCTATCGGATAAATATTTAAGGTTACTCTAAAGCATATTACCGATTACCTACACTATCGGTAACTAGACGACGTAGTCGCAAAATTACGAAAAAAATTTAACTTACCTGGCGCCCTGACGTAACAAGCGGAATGCATATCAGTATTTACCAACTTAGCATTGGTATAAAATAGATCATCTTTGTATACACCATTATAACCTTCGAACGTCAACAGTACAACGTCTTCATTCCCTCCTAAGCCATGATTTACATAAAAGAAATTGTTCAAATACTGAATTTTTCCTGTTTCATCCACCGCTATTTCGTAATCGCTACTGATCGGATGCCTTTTTCCAATTATGGCGAAATTTTTTTCCATCGGTAGCCACATTTTTACAGGTTTCTTGAGATGGTAAGCCGCTATCGCTGTAGCGGTAGATATCAAAGAATTTTTTATTATTTTACCGCCAAAAGCTCCCCCAATACGTCTGACGTATACGTTTATCCTAAAATAGTTATTTACGCATCAAGTCATGACGGTGGTATGTACAAAATTCTACTTAAAATCGTTAAGTTCAGGTTAAGGAAACGTCATTTTTGACAATCATTAAGAATTCGAAATTCGGGTACTTATTTGGTTTATGTTCCCATGGTGCGGATAAGATATTTTCCTACGAACGTTCGCAAAGTAGTACTTTTCTGCATTGTGGCATGTAGAGGCACATCGCCCAGTAGAATCATTCATATCATTATTAGTAATAGTTTAAGGTCATGTTATTGTACATATTTACATTACGTGTAAATAGGAAGATTGATGCCTTATCATGTTCGTTATTTGTTTAATCAATTATTGTATATATACGGTTAAGGTCAATCTTCCTCAGGTTAATATTCAAATATATTAATTCCCTTCATACCTAATATTGTAGTATATCATATTAGATAGATGTCGATTCATTATTTCTCATTAACATAATGGTCGACCCCTGTATTTACGTATCACTGAAAATAGACGTCCGTTAGTTAGGGCTGAGTTTCAATCCCTACCTAAACCAGGACATTACCTCATATAATTGTAAAAACATACATTAAATTAATTTTTAAACAGTAAATCTTATTTGGATTTTTTTGAATTTGAAATAGTTTGAATTTAATCTTAATATTTTTCAACAAATTAATCTTGGAAATTTGACTTTTTTAACGATTTCAAGTAAATTAAATATTACAGACGAACAAAGAAAATTCAATTAAAAGAACTGAGAACTCACATATTTGAAGGAATATTTAGTGCAGCAGATGCCGCACCCTGTGTCATATCCATCCATTGAGTACTTGCCCAAATATCCAAACCGTTTTCTTTATAAACAACGTTGCAACACTGCGTTTCCATATAAAAATGAGACTGCCAACCCATATCCCAAGATCCTTTAATAACTTGAGCCACATCAGTTCCTAAAAGGAATATATCTTACTATACTGAGTCTTGAACGATCGTTGAACTAAATGTAATATGTTGAAAAATCAACATAACTCCGCCGCTGTCGCCAAAAAAGGGCAATCACAATAAATAGAATATTCAACCAAATAACTAAATAAAAATACAGAAGCGCGCCGCTGTTTTTCGCTTGGCGACGGCTTCAAATAGCATGTTATCGAACAAATCTATCACGTGATGCAATATTTAATTACGGCGTAATTCTTTGTGTCTCGCCGCGGGCTATAAACCATCTTCTCTTCCTACTTCAACAATCCGACCGGCAAAGATATCATATTTCACATAAAAAAACTCGAACGCAGAAATGTTATTACGTCATTGAACAAACGATAAGCACCTCTAGTCACAATCATTGGTTAGAAAACGCCGTTACTACTTAACTACACAAAGAGAGCAAAATGTTAGAAAAAGACCGATATATTCAAAAAGCTGTTCATCCCAAAATAAATATCGGTATTTTTACAAAAGTTTTGAATAATGGCTGCAAATGAAAATGCCCTAACGTACATTGTTTTCATTAATTTGCAACCTCGCCCGCAATACGAAAATGGAGGTAGATTTTAAAAAAACATATTTTCGTATTTGTACTCCAAAAAAAGCAACTTGGCAACATGGCAGCCAGTAAGACAGACGTCTGTGAAAATGTAATCAAATATACTCTGTGGATAATCAAGTATTTAACTGGACTACTGTCGCCGGTTGTAGTGTTGAGCTAGATTCTCAAATTAATGAGTAATCTTAAAACTATTTACAAATAGCTTCCAATTTATGGTCAAATTTCGAGAAAAAAAACAAAACAATTGAATAAAAAAATGTTCAGTTGAAAAAAGGTGGTTTCAAATCTCTTGCGTCACGTAAAATATTAGTCGTTTGTTATAATAGTCCAGTCAATGAACGCTTAAAAGGGGGTGCAGAGTGAGTTCTTCTCTGATATCCTGGCCTCTTATTCTATCCCTGAGGGTAACACCCTTGATGGTTCTTAGTATTTTCATTTCGGTCGTTCTCATTATTCTTTTCGTTGTTGATGTTTCAGCTCTGGTTTCTGTGGCGTACGTTAAAATAGGTCTTAAGCATGTTTTGTAGATCATCAGCTTGCTTTTTGTACTCATCATTGTATTTCGACATATGATATCTCTCCGGTATCCGCTGACTCTTGTTGCTTTTATGGCTTGTGTTCGTGCTTCTTCAATAAGGTTCCTTTCGCTTGATACCTCCACTCATAGGTAGTTGAATCTTCTTACCTGATGGATTATCTTGTTGTCGACTGCCAGTTTGCACCTTATGGGTTCTTTGGCATTGAAAGTGTTTTTTCTGTTGCGATGTTCATGTTAAATTTATGTGCTGTTACTTTCGTCTTGTATAACAGGCGTTATAGGTCGTCTTCATTTTCTGCTATGAGGATTGCAATGATTTAGTCCATAATAATGTTGAACAGCAGGATAGGACTAAGGCTGCCACCTTGTCGTATGCCCGTATTGATTTGCACTTCCTCAGACAGTCCATCGTTCGTTTTTATTCTTGTTCTACTTCTGCTGTTCAGTTCTTGTATAATTCTTTGCTACCGGTAATCGATGTTGTTCTGGTCTAGAATCTTGATTACGTCATCTAGCCGGACCCTGTCGAATGCCTTGGTTAAATCCACAAAACAGGCAAACAGGGGCTTGTTAAATCCTTGCTGTTCTTCGGATATCGGCACCTTTTCCAAGACACTATTAGCGATGATTTTAGTAAAGAGCTTGAGGACCGAGCTCAGTAGCGTTATGTTTCTAAAGTTATTGGGGTTACTTTTCTCTCCTTTTTTATGTGTAGGTATAGATATACTTACTCTCCATTCGTCTGGTATACTTATTTGAAACCTCCTTTTTTTCAGCGGAACAATTTTTATTCAATTGTTGTGTTTTTTTTTTCGCAATTTGACCATAAATTGGAAACTATTTGCAAATAGTTTTAAGATTACTCATTAATTTGGGAATCTAGCTGAATAAATTAGCGCAACACTACAACGGGCGACAGGGTGAGTTCACAACAGTACAAAAAGCCGTTTATAAAGTTCATCGTCAGAAACGTATGGTAGATGTCAATAATTTTGTGCCTCGAGGAACTGTTAAAGGACCGATCTATATTAATATTTACAAAGCTCGTGTTTCAATATAATAATTTGGTATAAATTTGAAAAAATACCTTTTTCTTTTGCTTCTTGTACCATATCTTGTACAACTCTACTCTCCACGTTATGTTTCAGAATTTCTCTAGTTTCGAATTCGGGTTTATCTTTAGATTTTTGATACTCGATTTCTATTAAATCTGCAGCTTTTTCTGCAATTTCTCTTGAAGTAGCGACTATTATTCCTACGGGTTGGAGATGATACAGGACGGTACCGGCACAAAATAATTCTTCTTCCAACGGTAGAGAGGGAAATGAAAGGATTTCAGATGGTACATAGGTATTTCTGCCTGGAATATCGGTTTTGTCGAAAAATGCTATAACGCCTTCAAGTTGCTGTCGAACAAATTATGCAAAATTAGTTGTTTTGTGATATATCGAGTTTGGAATTTAATTGACTCGACATCCTAATCCCGGTCTCTGCCTTTCAGCTCAGTAAGAGGGGCCTTAGAGTCCAATAGATAAGTTCGAAACTGGCGTGGGCTTATTAACAATATCGACTAGCAGGAACAGTATTTGAATACGGTAAACGGATATACAGTATGTATGAAAAAATAACAACAAAAAAATATTTATGCTGAAGAGTAAAGTGCTTTTAAATTTACATATAGTGACTTTAATATCTTTTTTTTAATTTGAATTCTCAGGGATCAAAAACTGTCAATCTGCACAGTACAAAATATTTGCTTTAAATTTAAACTCATACCAATAATTAATTAAATGAAACCTTAACTTACCTAGCCTTTTAACATATAGCAAAACTTATATTTCGCTTTAAAGTAGAAATACTTGTAATTTGTTTATTTTATTTCAAAAAAAATTAATAGTGTATTTAAAATTCCTTTTAAAATCTTTCTAAAACTTAATTTTATTACTCTAGATATAATTAAAAAAAAATCCCCATAATTAATATAACAAAATGTCATTTGAATGTATTGATAGGAATTAAAAATTATGTCCAAGTTTACATTCATGGCCTTCTAATAAATAACTAATAAATTTAAAGTAAAATAAATAATTAATTTAGCATTTGTTGGAATATTTATTGCATAAGATAAATCAAGAATTAAATTTTAAATGAATGCACTTACTAATTCATTCATTCATTCATCTTCTTGTATAAAATTTGATAAACTTTTACTGTTGTGCAAGAATTATCAATAATAAATACCTAATTAGAATCGTTTATTTTCAAAATGCAACATCATACATTACATGCATGAGAAAGGAAAATACTGTTGTGACTCCAACATACCCCTTTCTAAGCAAATTTTAATTCCTATCGACATTTTCAAATTTTGTTCTGTATGTAAATTTAAAAGCACTATAAATCACTATTTTTGATTTTCCCTGTATACCACTGAATATTTTACAAATTTTATTCTCGTTTATTTTTATGTAATTAGTATTAAAAAAAATTCCCATTTGTTGCCAACTTTTTCAGACATACGTTAAATAAATAAATTTAAAAAAATAAAAAAAAATTGCAAACTTCAACAAATTAAAAAAAAATTTAGATTTGTGAATATACAGTGTGTCCCAAAAAGTTTTATACAAATGGAGAAAAAGTTTATCTTACATTTCACAAAAAAAATTATTCTTGATAAAAAGCTCTGCATGACTTGGTGATCCATGAGCAGGTACAAAATTTTTCAAACATTGTATGGAATATAGGGAAACCAAAAAGTAATGATTTGGACGGAGAGAAAAATACGTACAAACTGTAGTGGAGGGCAAAATGTTCATTAAATTTGTGAATAAGTAGCAAACAATTATGAACAATTGTAGATTATTGATATTCCCAGATAAAAAAATGCAGTATAAAACTTTTTGGGACACACTGTATACGAATAAATAATAATTGTGAAAAATTTACCAATGCCATTTCCTTGTGTATTTTCAAAATTTTCGATAGCGGTTCAGCTTTGGCCAAAACAAATGCTGCGTGCAATTGTCCGGGCAAATCTGGGATATCAGAGACGTATTCAGCTTCACCTACAAATAATTAAAATCGATAAAAAAATAATAATATAAAATAAATAAAATACGAACCTGTGGATTGATGTAAAGCTTCTTTTTTTGCAACAGGGTATGAAACCGGATACATGTTTTTGATTGATTCGTAAGTTTGGGAACTTTTAGATACAGGGCGTTCCAATTTTGATCGACCAGAGTACATTTTTGGAAATAAAAGTTGTTTGGGGCCAATACTCAAAATATACTAAAAATAATTTATTTTAAATTAATAATGTTATTTTAAACATGACTCTATTGTCGAACCAGGTACATGTCGTCATTATTGTAATTTGGCTTTAAGTTGTGACGTAAGCTTGATGTATAATTTAAATATTGCTAAATATTTCTCTCTCTTTCCACTGGATTAAAACCACTTAGTTGTTAAAAAATAATCAGTGGAAAGAGAGAGAAATTAAAATACAAACTATGAGCTTCCGAAATGAATTGCTAAATATGTACTACTCGATTCCTGTTTTTCTCGAATAAACCGTCATTTCTTAATTTGCAATAAATCTAACAAATTTTACAAAGCAGACCCCACAAACCTATATAAGCAAAAAGCTCTTAAAAAATGTCATGCAATGTTGTAATAAAATATAGGGTGATTCATTTGAAAAAGACAAGTTATTGCTATTTGTAATTTTCAAAAAATGCTAGTAGACGATAGAACATCGACTCCGAGTTCGCTTATATCTCGGAAGATGCGCTAAAACTTAAGGAATCGACTGGAGAAAAGTTGATTAAGTTATCTTGAATAGTTCTGAAGTTCTGAATTTTTTATGGATCTCTGCACGACGCTATTTTGACACATAAATTGACATAAGTCAAAAACTATTGGAGATAAGTCTAAGATCAAGTAATCAAGTGCGAGGATCGGTTCTCCTTAGCAGCAGTGTCGCTAAGATCAGTGACACCTGGGAGGATGCCAAGATTGGCTTAATCCCAGCTAAGGATATTCCGAGAAGACCTAGAGCCCGCATTTGGCTGCCTAGAAACTGGAGTACAACCTTCTCTTCGGGATTCGCCTTGCGAAGCTGAAAATCTTCCGGTCAACGGACCCAGAAGTAGACGAGTTGAACGAAGCTAGCGACCGGCTGGAGGAACTGTCGCCTAGCTAAGGCCCAAGAACAAGCCAGAAAAATTAATCTGAAGCACTCTCAAAGCGCCTCGGATAATCTGCAGGTCTTCCTAGCCGAGGAAGACCTCGACATTGCCCTCATCCAAGAACCCTGGGTCAACACCTCCAGAGTCAGAGGTCTGAGCCAGAGAAACTATAACCTATTCTACAAAAATGTAGAAGCAGACAAAGGTAAGCCCAGAACGTGCATCCTAGTCAAAAAACATATAAATGCATATCTTTGCAATAATTTTAGCTATGAAGATCAAACGGTGGTGAAAGTGGAGCAAGGAACTATACCTAAGTTCAGTGTATATGACCCACGATGCACCGGTCCCGCCATCTAGATTCCAGCGATTAGTCCAGAACATAGACAGAGGACTGCTTGTTGGCTATGATGCAAATGCCAGACATACCCTGTGGGGTAGTTAGGAAATCAACGAAAAAGGTGAGTCACTGTTTGATTTTATCCTAAACACTAACTTAAATATATCCAATAGAGGTAGTACCCCCACTTTTACCTTCCCAAGCTCGGACAGGTATCCGGGATGGGAAGATGTCATAGATATTACCTATATTAGTAATGATGACACCCTTAAAGTGGAAAACTAGAGAGTGTCCGAGAAAAAATCCTTCTCGGATCATAACTGGATACTCTTTGAGTTAAATCTTAAAACTGTAAGTCCCGAGCCTTATAGAAATCCTAAAAACACTGACTGGCCGAAATTTAGGTCAGTGCTAAAGCGGGTAGATCCACAGAAACAGCACTGAGCCACGTGGTGCGAACTGTGGAAGAGTCTATCCAATACAAACAATACACGCTAGCTACTTTCTTAGATATAGAAGGTGCCTTTAATAACGTCCAAATGTCAGCTATCCAGGGTGGACTAACCAGTTTAGACACAGCACTCAGCCAGTGGGTAACTAACATGCTACAAACTCGAGATATCTTGGCGGATCTTGGTAACTATCACATTACTCGGTATGTCAGCAGAGGTACGCCTCAGGGTGGCGTCTTATCACCTCTGCTGTGGTTACTGGTAATGGACAAAATTCTCAAAAACCTCCAAAGGGAAGGCATTAAAGCAGTTGCGTATGCAGACGACCTAGCAATATTAGTCTGCGGAAGGTATCTTCACATAATTAGCGAAATTATGGGTAGGGCCCTAGGCATGGTTGGGAAATGGGCCAAAGAATGTGGTCTGAGTGCCAACCCGGCAAAGACGGAGCTAATGTTGTTTACGACCAAAACTAAGATCCCAGCTTTCACAAGACCAAGTCTGGACGGTGTCGTGCTGGATCTATCCCCTAGTGTGAGATATCTAGTAGTTATCCTAGATCCCAAGCTAAATTGGAAACTAAACGTTGAAGAAAGAGTTCGGAAGGCCTGTATAGCCTTATACTCTACAAAGAAGATGAAGATGGTAGGTAGGAAGGTGAGGAAGATGCTGCCCGTGTCCACTGATTACACCAAGTGGAAGAACAACAATCTATTGAGTGGGGTAGACACGGTGATCTATACTGACGGTTCAAAGATGGACTGTGGTGTAGGAGCAGGTATTTACTCTGAATCACTCCAAATTAGCCAATCGTTTAAATCTAGCGATCTGGCTTTCGAGGAAGGACATAGCTAGAAAGTTTATGCAAGTATGCTAGATTATTACCCTGTGTAGGGAATTTGAATAACAAATGAGAAACAACGAAATAACACGATAATACCATTTGCAAAAACGAAGTTGTGGGCATTGGCTTTTTGTCAGACCTGCTGGCGAAAACTTCTCAAATCAGTGCCCTAACTCTGTTTCCGTGACTCAAAATTTTGACTTTGACATCTCGCCAGTTAAGAACCAACTAACGTGTTAAAATTTGCTCTTCAAGAAAACATTAATACATTTTTTCTAAATTTTAAATTTCTAAATACAGTAGTTTTAAATTGGTGGGGATATAAAGACGATTATGTTAAATCATCAAAATCCAAATTTTGACTTTGACACCTCACCAGTTGAGAACCAACTAACTGTTAAAATTTGGTCTTCAAGAAAACATTTCTACATATTTTTTACACATCTTTTTTAAATTTTTTGCCAACTCTACTACTGTTGAAAAACTGTTAGTTTGGCGCGTCTAGTCGAGAAAAATATAGTATTTATTACGATTTAGTCATAGATTTAGTGCATTTGTTATTTATTTTATCATATTCGTAAATTTGTTAAACCCCCGGCGCCGACATTTGGCATAAATAAAGTTGACTTACTTTATAAAACAAACTTATAGCGGATTTTTTAATAAATTCTGGCTTCGGATGCATCAAATCCTCTTCAGGTGTCAATTCTGCATCTAATTTTTTAAAAGCTTGTTGTAAAATTTCATTTTTGAATACACTTTTGCCCAGCAAGTATTTTTCTGTATCAGACGCGTGTATTTTTGGATGCAGACAACCGATCACTATATTCGCCTCTTCTACTATGTTGGATTTAGACAATTTTAATAGAAATGCAGCATTTATAGAGGCGTGTGTGTTTTGGGCACGTCTCATTATCTGTAAAATTGTAATGACAAAAATTAATTCCCACAAAGTTCCCTAAAAATTGTTACATAACTGTAATAGTTATTTTCCTGGGCGTAAGGTGTTGCTAAAAGATTAATTGTTGTTACCGCAGTGCTTAAAAATGAATTCTAATATCGATTTTTTAAATAGTAACGCAGAATCGCGGGTAATACCGCAAAAATCTAATGATGGGTATAAAAAAGAATACGATATGTTCATCAAATGGAGGGAAGAGCAAAAGGTAACAGATATAAATGAACGAGTTGTGCTTCCTTACCTTCAGAAAATGTCAGGGGAAACCTGTTGAGGTAAAAATTTACGAAAAAAAAATTTTTAGTGGATTTTGGTAAGAAAAAGAATAAAAAAAATATGATTTTTTGGGCAATTTGGTGCCGGAAGATTAAAGATTGAAATAAGTAAAAATAGCTAAAATTTTAGTGATTATCCGAAATATAGATAAACAAACCATTTTTTTACCTTAAAACTGTCAAAGAAATACGTTTCACCCAAGAACGGAAGGTGAATTTTCTTTATAACCTTATTCTCCATATTAATTTTTAAAAAATCTACTGGTTTAACCATCGTTTCCGTTTCATCCACATCAACTGAAATCATAAATAAATACATGTGGCAACATTGTACATCAAAATATTAGCTACGGACATTCTAAAATATCAAAAAATTATACCTATTTGTAGTGTAGCGTCGACAGCCTCCAAAAGCAAAAATATGTCCGAGGGAAACTCATTATATTTATGCTTAATCATAAGATTTCCAGCCAAAGTACCAATCTAAAAAAAATTATTGAATACTTAAATTTTTTCCCATGCCTTATTTAAAAAAACACCTATGAGACAATCCCAAAGAATTTTCTTGAAGGTAGTGTATTTTCTCGTGAACCCGGCAACGCCGCACCAGTTAAAATTCAAACACTAAATCACAAAAGTAGTCAAATCTAAGTTGTATGAATCTATCGAATTCAAAATGCGAATTTTTCCAGAAATGTTAATATTAGTTAGAGAAAAATGTCGATGTGGTATGTAGTTCGAACCCCCCTCACCGACTTTTACCTCTGGAGTAATTCTCTGTCGCCTTGGTGGAGCGCTCTACAATCCTTTTCAATGGAACCCCGATGGATTTTATAAAGTAGTCGGCGCTACGTCAGAAAATCATTTTACAGCTTTTAGGAGACCTGAATACCTCAAAAATCATATTTTCTGATACTTGCACAAACTCTTGCGGGGGCAGCAAAAAATCGGCAACAGAAATTTCTCAAACAATACATTGGGCTTTATCGATTCGTATGAACAGTGAGATCACAAAAATATAATTTTCTGATAACACCGATCTTGATAACCCTAGAATTTACGACGGAAAGTGCGAGGTCGCGGTAGCTCCCTTGCTGCTCCTGCTCCACGTTTTTTTATTCATACTAAAACTAATTCTATCTTCATAAAAGGTATTGAGTTGAGCCAAGTATTTTTTTCTCGGATTTGAGGGGATTTTTCAACTTTGTGACCCAAAGTTTCAATCGTGTCAGACTTTGAGCAGGCAAGGACTAATTTGTCAGAAAATGTTTTTTTTTTGTATTATTTGAGTATAACTGAAGCCAGGGTATAAATTTCTGACATTGCGAAAAGTGTTTGTCCATTTTGAAAATAAAAAAAAATTGATTATTAAAAAATGACAAGAACCAGCGCGCCAAAAAATGTTGGATGTCCACAGTAACATACTACAAAATTTCAGCTTTAATTTCGCTTTTTTTATTGATGTTACTAATTACCCCCTTTTTTCCGATTTTTTGTTGCATTCGCAAGAGTATGTGCAAGTCGGGGGGAGTCTGACATAGCGCCGACTACCTTATAAAATCAATCCACCACCCCGTATATTGTATAAGAGTATTATTGTTTAAGTAAGGTTACGGTCGGTCGTGTTATTGTTATCAGCGATATGTAGTAACAAGGTCGTTCACTCAACCATTACGTGAATGAAGTCTCAGAAGGTATTCCAGGATACGGCCAATGCCTACTATATATACTGCATTATTAGATAGATTAAGTTAGATTGAATTACACATTATGTAGATATATCTCTAACATCCTAGATGTAAGAATATATGTTATATCCAGTAATTGTAGTATTTATTGTTACGGGTTAATCTCGAATACAGTTATTGTTATTGTTGAGGTAGCGTTTGATTCTCCCTTCACTAAAACCTACCCTACGACATTTACATGTCACACTAGCAAGGCGGCAGAGAATTACTCCAGAGGAAAAAGTTGGAGAAGGGGCTCAACTACCTACAGCCGTTTCATCAGCTTTTTTCCTCGCTGGCTCTCTTCTCTAACTATATGGAATAGTAGAAACGCAAATTGGTGCGGCATTACAATGTTCACGATCAAATCCACTACCTCTACTTACATTCCTGACTGGTACATTAGCCACTAGATCGATGTGATCGGCTACTTTTTTCAAATATCTCAAATTAGATCTTTTCACAGATAGTTCATTAAATAATGAAATTGCTTTGGTTAATGTCATATTGCCACCTACAACTAGTCCTGTTTTAAGGAGTTGGTAGTGTTTTAATTCCACGACATCCTGTATGTCAACGTAGACTTTGTAGATTGTTTCAGTTTTATAGACCCCTGTAAAAAATATCATCAATTTTGGCATATTCATTAGAGAGTTTTAGCACTTTTCCGCTACCGCCTACCGCTAACGTTAACGTTAACGTCGATTATCAATCTGCGCATGCCTAAGTGTAATGTTACGTGTCGCAAATCTAGGGGAACACGTTAGATTGGCGAAAATAGTTGATGTTTTAAAGTGACACATTATACAAAATAGGGACTTCCTATTGGAGGACCTTCCTAACATTTGCATTTGACATTTCGGAGTAAAAAAATTAATTTGATTTATGAGATAATAGAACGATTTCAAAAAGTGTTGCCTTCAACAAATAAGTACACCATAAAATTCGGAAAGAAACAATAGTTGACGTTGACCGTTAATAGACCAAGGTAAGACCACGGTAAAAGTTAAAGTTCCCGAACTTTGCTAAAACTATATTTTGCACTTGCCGTTACAATCTACGCAACGTTACTTTAACCTAGCGTTAACATTAGCGGAGATCTAACGTAAAATTTGCTAAAACTCTCCATTATTCATTTCATTTTTATATTGCCATCTAGTACATTTTTATATTGTCATCTAGTACATTTTTATATTGTCATCTAGTACATTTTTACTACCTAGTAATATCAAAGTCAAATTAACGATTGTTATGTAACCCCTGCTTACCTTGCGACGTATTTCCTGCAACCAAAGTATACGAATTCGTACTTCCGGTTTGAGCAGAATTGAACGTTTTGATGACTTGCAGTAGATCATTAATAGTTGTAACTTTTATCCAAGATAGTCCACCCAATTTGTAATAGAACGGTGAACTTTCGGTTAAGTCGCATATAATGTTTGCATTTTTTAATTTTTTCGGGCATATCGGTAGGTCTTCTATGTCCCCGCATTTTTTAATTAAATCCGGCGGAGCGTCTTTGCAGAACGATTTAAATGCTTCCAAAATCGGTCTAAAATGTGCGAAAAAATATGGAAAAATAGAGAAAAGTCTTATCCAAAGCGAACGGGATGTGCTACGAAAGGTGGCATAGACAGTCGCATATAAACCCTCACCATAACTACATGTCATAATCAAATTTTGCACAGAGAAAGCAACCAATCATTTTTTATTCTTTTGAGCTCATAGGGCTTTGTAAATTATAAAAAATTGTTGAACCATTCAGAGATAACTTGGAGTTTGTTAAGTGTCTCATTTATTTCAACTTTTCAAAGACTACGAGATCTATCAGTAATTATACAGTTCACTTTTGTCTAGTTATTAGCCAACTATTAAGGTGCTAGAGCAGGAATCAACTAAGAACAATTAAATAACGGACCTTCTCACTGGTCACGGTCCAATGCACAAGATGGGGCTATATAACGGATACCTTTCCTGCAAACAATATGGTAATGGGACAGAAACAGCCAAACATATATTGTCAGAATGCGAGGCACTTGATCGCAAAAGACAATTTACGGACAGCCTGAAGAATACAGCAGCAAACCGGTGAAGAACCTGTACAGAATGGTACAGGGGACAAGAGTTACGGAGTGGGTGCTGTGAAACTAACCCTGAAGGCACAAAAAGCCCAAGAGGCTGAGGTGTAGCTGGCGATAGGACAACATCCGAGAGAGAGAAAAAGGGTGATTAGGGCTGGAACACCTCCGTTCCCATCTAATTGCCGACATAGTCCTTCGAGGTCTGCTTTAATCCAGACGTGGTTCTACGGTTCCATATTTAACAAAAACCCGTCATCTTCTGTCCCATACGAGGGGCCCAAAACCATCTAATCTCCGACATGTTGCTAAAAATAAGACTATTGCTCTAACAGTTGATGGCATTTATTAGATTACCCTGGGGCTAATCTTGTCAATGGCAAGTAGAGCTGTGTTGCTATCGCTTGATATTCTTACAGTTTGGTGTTTAAGTCTCCGCTCAAGAACTGAGATAACACCGTGCATTATTCCAGTTACTTCATCCTAAAAGTTGGGTGTCAGGATGCTACGCGTTTATGTTTGAGACATATTTTAAATCGAACGATTCCTACATTCCAACTCGTAGATGTCTTCCTGTTCACCGATATTAGAAAGGTTAATCTAATTCCTGAACAAAAGTTTGGTTTTTGCCGTCAACTCTCCACCATAGAACAAACCCATAGAGTGGTCAGGATAATTAACTAAGCATTCGAAGCTAAACATTACTGCTCAGCCGCATTTCTCGACGACGTCTCAAGTGCCTTCTATAAAGTCTGGCATGTAGATTTTATAAAACAAAGCTAAAGCTCATGGGGAAGTGTTAACCGCATGAGCTTTACCAAATATATTGAAATCAGACATGTCTCATAGACACTTTTTCGTAAAATATGTAGACGAATTTTCTGAACTGAATCCGATATTTGCTGGTGTTCCACATGGGAGTGTTCTGAACCCAGTACTGTACACCTTATTCACTGCCTACCTTCCAACAACCAACCATACAACTGTCGCAAGTCGCAACATTCGCTGATGATACAGCGATAGTTGCTACTGACCGAAATCCAGCAACTGCATCTAACCAAAAAAATAAGGAGAATTTCTCAGGACAGAATAACAATGAGCACTAATCATGACAACAATCCGTATCATTCCCGATCGCCTTCGCGTCCCGTTTTCCACTTCTCTAATTTTAAACGCAGTTGCCGGTCTAGTTGTTAAACAAACTCAGTAGGGATGGCGTTGTTATGGAGGACCCCCTCTACATTTTGATACACGACATCACAGGGTTGCCAACAATCTGTCATCACAGGGTTATCAACTTCAGGTTTGCCAACAATCTGTCAACGGGGACTTCAGGTTAGTGTAGCATGTCGCACAGTATAGGTTGTCATTTTTCTCCGTTCCAATCGAGAGGTCCCGCTCGTCACACATACCATCTAGATATATTTACTTGTACCACCGATTAACATGCCTTCCTTTGTGTTTTCGAAGCCCCCCTTGACAGACTGTTGACAAGTGACAAAAGTTGGTAGAGTCCCGAAGTCCCCGTTGACAGATTGTTGGCAACCCTGTGATGTCAGGAGGGTTGGCAACTCTGTTGACAGATTGTTGCCACTCCTGTGCTGTCGTGTGTCAAAAAAGTGGAGGGGGTCCTCCATAACAACTCCATTTCTACTAAACTCTTTTAGCGAGTTCAAAAAACAAACCGTTTTTATTTATTCCAACGATAAATTCATCAGTTCGATTTGTTTTTGCGAGAAAATTATGATTTCTGTCTCAACGATAAACATAAAATTTATTTACCTATACCCGGTACATCTACATATATTCCCTCCGAAAGAATTTTCGACTTCAGCCATAGTCAAATTGTTGTCTTTCTTTTCTTTCAAGGCGTGCATGTTCATTATCATTCCTGGTGTACAGTAGCCGCATTGCGTGCCGTGGAATTTGGTAATCGCGGTCTGCAATTTATTCGGACGATCCCAATTTCCAAGACCTTCTATTGTACAGATTTCCCATCCGTAAGTCGAAAAAATTGGTACTAAACACTGAATTACAAATTAAGGTGAATAGATAAATAGTTGAGTTAACCTTGAAATAACAATTTAGATATAAGTACTATACAATTAATGATTTTCTAAATTGGAAAACTAATTAATGTAATCATAGGTTGGGTTAGCAACAATATTTTTTTGTTGTACTACGTTTGCGAATATTCGATGAAACAAAAGACGTGAACTACCTAAAAAATTATGATTCTACAAAATACAGATGTTCAATCATTTAAATAGATTTTTAAGGATCTTTTTATTTCCCCACATTTAAAATCGTATCAGCATTAAAATCTACATAAAGGTGTAATTTTTGATCCACTGGTTTTGTCGAAATTTTAAGAAAAACATTTGGTAAAAATGTGGGGTGGGAAAATGCTAAAAATGTTTGGAGAATTATGTCAAACGCAAAAATAGTTTTTTTACTTCTAAAAATGCTTACCTAAATTGTGAATTGAAAAATATATATATATATAAATAGCAGTTTTTCTATGATTTTTCCTACGAGATAATTCGTTAATAAAAATTGTAAGGACTCCATACGATAGGGTAATTTCGTATGAAAACTTTGCAAAAAAAATAATGGGAATAGGAGTGAAAAAGCCGAGAGATTGGTGAAAAAGTCCAGAGAATTGCAAAAAAAGCCGAGAGATTGATGAAAAAGTTGAGAAAATTTTGAAAAAGTCGAGATAAAGGTGAAAAAAAATTTTAAAAATGGTGGACAATTCAAGAGAATGATAAAGAAAGCTGAGAATATGTTAAAAAAAGTCGAGAAAAAGTAAAGAAAAATGGTACAAATTTAAGAAAATGGTAAATAAGACTAGAAATGTAAAAGACATAAGTCAAATGCAGAAAAAATCGTCGAGAAAATTGTCAAAAACTCGAGATAATGTTGAAAAAATTAAAAAAAAAATGGTGAAAAAACAAAAAAAAGGGTGAACAATTTAAGAAAAAGATAAAGAAGCTAAGAATATGAAAAAAATTTTTAATGGTAAAAAATTTTAAAAAATGGTAAAAAAGCCAAAAATGTTGAAGTGCCCGATATCTTCATGGATAATAATGGATAAAAATTCGAGAAAATGGTGAAAAGTCGAAAAATGAAAAAAAGGCCAAGAAATCGGTGAAAAAGACGAGAAAATGGTGAAAAATAGTGAGCAATTCAAGGAAATGATAAAGAAGCTTAGGATATGTCAAAAAATTGGTAAAAAATTTTAAAATATAGGAAAAAAGTCTAGAAGTGTTGAAGACATCGGGCATAAGTATTCGAGACAACAGTGAAAAAGTCGAGATAATGGTGAAAAATTAAAACAAATGGTGAAAAAAACAAAAAAAAATTACTAATTCAAGAAAAAGATAAAAAAGCTGAGAATATGTTAAAAAAAATTAATGGTGAAAAACTTTAAAAATGGTAAAAAACCAAAAATGTTGAAGACATCGGGCAAATGGTGAAAAATTCGAGAAAATGGTGAAAAGTCGAGAAAATGGAAAAAAGTCGAGAAATCGGTGAAAAAGACGAGAAAATTGTGAAAAATAGTGAACAATTCAAGGAAATGATAAAAAAAGCTGAGAATATGTTAAAAAAAATAAAAAAATGATACAAAACTTTAAAAAACGGTAAAAAAAGCCAAAAATGTTGAAAAAATAATAAAAAAAGCTGAGAATATGTTAAAAAAGCCGAGAAAATTTTTCAAAAATGGTAAAATGGCGAAAAATCGGGCAAATGAATGATGATGAATGATGAAGTTTAGAAAATTATGAAAAGGTGTGGAAAATTAGTCAAATCATCAAATATTTGTGAAAATATACGAACAAAATTACGTGGGAATTTGTGACATTTGTTTGGATAAATTTTATTGGCACTATTGTTGAATTACTTTGAAGACTGGACTTTTTTCAAAGAGTGAGTTTTAATGTTTCTATATTCACAAATTTTTCGGATAAATGTTTGATTAATTTTACCATAGGTACAATACTTTTTTGACATTTTGCTTTGGAAAAAAATCACCATTTTAAACAACATTTTTTATGTGACAAACTTCAAAACTTAATTTTTTTTATTTACAAAAACCTATTTTTTGGCCCAATTATTTTTTCTGTTAACTTTTCGATTATTGTTTTAAACAACGTATTATGTCTCTTTATTTCATTTATTTTTATAAAATTTTATTGTGAAATTTCAATTTTTTAATGTGGTTTCTTGATATTAGACGAATAAAAGTGATGAAAATTACTTACTGAATTGACAGCAACTGTTTCATCTTCCCCTGTAACATTGTTTTTTCTCTTAACTGATACCACGCAAGTACCGCACCCGCCTTCCAAACACATCCGTTTGGTACCGGTCAGGTGCAAGTACTCTCTTAAAAAACTATTAAGAGTAGTACCGGGCGATAATTTATTCGCATTAACTAAAAAGGAATAAAAGAAATTAATAAAAAAAAGTGAAAAAAATTTACGTTTTGTGAATTTAATTTTCTCCTCAAAAACAAAAATTATTGTAGTAGTAGGATGGCGATTTTGACACAGCGCATGCGCTAACTTTCACGTCACTGACGTCACACGACGAACGTGAAAGTTCGCGTATGCGCTGTGCAAGAATCGCCATCATCCTCCTACTTATTGTAGAAGCTTAATAAAGTTGGGTCTAAGTTCACCCCTTACTGAAGCATAGGGGCTTAAATGGATTAGGGGAGTAAGGATACAAAATTTGTCCCCTCTTAGGCGTACTTCGTGGCGTAAAAAAACCTTGTCCGGTCGGGAATATCACAGATCGATTCTTGTTTCTTTCTCCCCCTAGATCCTTTGAAAATTATTTGTTAATTTTTTTATGATAAATCAGCCATTATTTTATAACTATATTGTTCTGCAAATTTGCTTAGATAAATTTTTTTTGTTCAAAATAAGTATTTTTTCATTTTTATGAAACACCCTGTATTTTTTGTTATTATAACTTACTTTCATGATATTTTCCATTTATAATGACACTGAAGTTTTGGTACCTAAAAACAAAACCAAATAGAGAATTTAGATCGAATTCTGGAAAAACAATAATAATAAATCCGCATCCTCATCCCACTTCCCAAATAGTTCTCCCATGCAGTGTCGGAATTTCAGCAATTTTATTGGGGCAGGGGGGGAGTCTTTGTGTCAACTTTTTTTTTTGGCTTTAGGTTCGAGTCCATGCAGCCAGAAACAAATTAAGGATAGTTTTCGAACTTTTTGAGTTTTCAAGACTATTAGTATAGCTCTTTCTATTGTAATTTAACCAGAGAACTTGTATAATATCTGTGTTTCTTGTTATAGCTGGCAGACAGAATATATCAACTTTAAAAGTCACATTTGTGACGAAGATTTTTAAAGGGTGGGTACAATACAAGATATTTTCCATCACATAGTCTCACGTAGACACACTTCCGGTCCTACGTATAACGTATGCAAATATTCTCACGTACACCACTCGGTGGGCGTGGCTTAAATAAGAAGGAACTTGGTTCCCGAACAGTTTAATAATTTTTAATTAGTACGATCTTTGCCGCGAACCAAGCAAGTTATCTCCATTGATCAACACAATGTATTCAAATTCAACTATAAAAACTACAGTCTACTTTAGAAGCTACAGACAATTGTTTAAAAAAGCGGTGTTGTCAATGCATCGACCGTCCTCGAAAACAATTACTTCATTTTGTCTAAAAATCCATGAGATGAAAACAATGATAAGAGCTTGAGACAAAGAAATAGATTTTGAAATTTAAGATGTCAAAATCTGTTGTCAACATATTTTTGTGACTATATTATTATGAAAACTTCATGTATGACGATGTATAAATTCTCTTATAATATGCAAATGCACTACTAGTCCAACTAATTGGTATTTTAAACAAAAAATACAGTGATGTAGGAAAAAAATTCTAAAAAAAAAATTGTCACGGATTTCAATGGCGAACCTAATCTAAAAAATTCGTAAAGTTGAAAAAAACGGTTTTTTGTAAATAAAAAAGAAACTTCTCGTTGAATCGAAAAGTAGTAAAGGAGGAAGTTGTAGATAATAAAAAGATCTTTCGATTGACCACCTTGTAAGTATCAATTGTCGAATTACTTTTCGAGATATATCGAAAAGAAAGTCCAAAATCGTAATTTTTTAGTTTTGCTATAACTTTTTCAATTTTTCATATAATGACTTGATATTTACAGTAAATCCCTTTGCAGCCCAAAAACGTACGTTTTTGAAAAATTTCAAACTATGTTTTTTTTCGAGTTATATCTATTTTTCCAAAATCATTCACTCTTGCTCGAGGAGTGGACGTAGAAAAACGTTCTGGAGCCTATTTTGTTCGTAAAAAACTGTACTTTCATGCTATAAAAAATTCGTAACGATTTTATCAATTTTAAGTACCTAAATTATCTCAAAAACCCGTTCAAATATTTGACCGAATTTTGCTGAACGTTAGAATGGCATAACTGTGCATTTTTTTAGACCAAAATTTTACTTAAATTCAACGTTAAATGATTTTAAAGGAGCATCATTTTATTTTTTTACTCGAAAACAATGCATCAGACGAAAAAAAGATAAGGGTTCTTTTTTACTTAGAAATGGCTACTTATAAATAAAAATTATATTTCGAAGAAAACCAGTGGCATACCACGTTTTCTTTTAAAAATTTGTCATCATTTGGTTACACGAACGCCACTGGTTACGCCATTCTAACGTTCAGCAAAATTCGGTCAACTATTTAAACGCGTTTTTGAGATAATAAGCTTTATAAAATTTTAATTTCAACGTCTTGTATCTTCAAGAGGAATCCTTTGCGGGCCTATATTTATATAACAATTTTATCTTACAAATATCCCAAGAATCTCTCACTGAAATATCGGCATTCAATTAGACCTACGTAACCTGTATTTGATAAATTTTGTAATAAAATATTTTTTAAATACATACAATTCTTATAGACCATTTCAAATATCTATTTGTTAGTAAAAGTATTATAAATAACTAATAACTAATTATCTAAATTATAAATCCTCCACAAATTAAAATAGCGACTTGAAATTTGGACACGATGCTTGGGTCATGACTATCTATCGGAGGAAAAAAAATCAAGTCTCTAAGTCTAAGTTCCCTGCGAAAAACGCGAACACTGATGTAGGTGTATTCTCGCTGCGGCGAAAATCCGTATACTTTCAAATCGCAATAGCTCGAGAACCGCTATTCCGATTTGGACGGGTGAAAATTCAGTTTATGCGTTTTCGTGAGCTCTTTATTTTATATCTAGAAGTCGTTTCGATCCGAATACAACTCATGAGTTACGTGCGAAAAACCGATTTCCCATATCTTTACATGTTAATTGTGACATTGGTATATTCTTTTAAAATCGTTCCCAGAAACGTCACAAAAAATATGTTGACAATAGATTTTGACATTTTAAAAATATATTTATTTGTTCCATGTTGTTATCATATCTTTTGAAATTGTCCAGTGATCTGTTATAGTAATAGTAGGGGAGGCCAAGCGGGGATTTTCCGCGTTACTCGAGCGCGTCAGAAATACATATGGGGAGAAACCTTGCACCCTGTAATGTACCCCTACCATATATAAACCCTTAATATAGGGGCGTGCGTTAAGGCCAGCCCGTCAGATTAGTAAAAAAAATCGATCCTCAGAAAAACTCGAGCGCGTCAGATTAAGAAAAGGTAAGTTAAGTACATCCAGAAAAGTGTATATTTCAATAATCTGTCAATTTGAGCGTGGCATAAGGAAATGGGCGAGCCACAAAGTTGTAAAAAAAACGGTCCATTGTGGCTAAACGGTTAATATTTTTAAAATTTTATTTATTCATGGATATGTGGGTTGATAAAGGCTACATTTTAAAATTATTTTGAAATATACAGGTTGTCCCAAAAAAGTGTGGCGTATCAAAGTTATATTATTTCTTATGGAATACCCTATATTTTATTGCATTTATAGATTATACATTAAAAATAAGATAAACTTTCTCAAGTATTCCCTATACCTAAGCTTTTTAGTTTTCGAGATATTTTGATATTTCTACAAATGGAAGCACTTACAAGAAAACCAATAACTTGGAAACCTATGGAATCAGCCAAATCCTATTTTAACTGAAAAAAATTAGACTATCAATTGAAAGCAATAATTTATTTAGAGTTGTTTAAAATTATACAGTGCGTCCAAACCGGAGCGATTCTCTAATGACATATTCAAACGACAATATCGTTCTTATTTTAAATAGGACACCCTGTATTTTATAATCCTATTATGTAGCAAATTCCATTACCTTTTAAAAATTATAAAGGTCTACTATGCCTAAATCTATTAATTTTGGAGTTATTTTTATTTTTGTTAAATTTTAGTTATTTTTCCACCGTAATGCCTAAATATAACACCCTGTATTTGATCAGCTTAGACTATGATCCGAAAAAATTATCTTTGAAACTATGTGTTTGGTTTTGACATTATTAAAAATATTTCGAGATGCATCAAAATCTGTATGGTTAACCGTCAGACTAATCCATTATTATGAAAAGTGGATTCATCTGTAAACAGCATATTATAAAAAAAATCATTTTCACTAACCTTCTCCAATGCCCATAAACAAAAATCTATCCGTCTTTTCCATACAGATTTTGATGCATCTCGAAACATTTTTAATAATGTCAAAACCAAACACATAGTTTCAAAGATAATTTTTTCGGATCATAGCCTAAGCTGATCAAATACAGGGTGTTATATTTAGGCGTTACGGTAGAAAAATAATGTAAAATATAACAAAACTCCAAAAATAAAGATAACTCCAAAATTAATAGATTTGGGACAACCTGTATATTTCAAAATAATTTTAAAATGTAGCCTTTAACAACCCACATATTCATGAAAAAATAAAATTTTCAAAATATTAACCGTTTAGCCACAATGGACCATATTATTGTTTTTTTTTACATTTTTGAAAATTTTTACAAGCTCTTCGCTCCACTAAAATGAAAAACATACATTTTTTTCGTTTTAGAACCTAATCTTCACAATCCAATAGGTCCCCATGACGCTTTAGTAACTGCAAATGTAGCATCTCGGCCTCCCCTACTATAAATTATTATTATTATATTTTTTCTTATGTCAATTTTTTGAAAACGACTTTAGACTAATAGTCGAAACGTCAAATTAAGAACATTTAAAAGAACAAGCCACTATGAACTACACAAATGAATTTTCTATTCATTATCCCGATAAATTATTTTAAAAAAATTACCCAATAGAACATATTGAAATATAAAAGATTCATTGTAATAAATCGAAAAAATATATTATTGTAAAAAATAAAAAATTAAATTGCAATAGTCTCAAGAAAATTAAGAAGTTGGGTTTCATCTGGAAATTATTAAGTTGTACACCTAATAATCTTTTCGGAGATGTGATTTTTTTTAAACAAACATAAATAAATGAGATATGTAACATATCAGTCATAAGCTGTTTAACGTTTTCACCGAACTTTGTTCGGTATCTGAATTCGTTCTGTGTGTATTAGTGGAGTGCCGTTAGTCGTAAAAAGTGAAAAACCTCGAACGAGAGTGGCAGTGAATCGAAAAAAGTGAGGGAAAAAAGGAAAAAAACTTGCCCAATCGATAAATTATCCTTTTTTTAATGAATTAATCTTAAATACAATTTTTCATGATAATAAACCCCTCCCCAGTTATAGGGCGTAGAGAATTACGATTTTTTAATTTCATTAAAAAATATTAGTGCAGGCAAATTAAATTTTTTCAACAAGAAAAATACCACCCGAAATCTACCAATGGGAAATGGTTAAAGGCGTTACAAGAAACTTCTAAAAAAGAAACGACGCCGTGGGGGTTGGTACAATTAACGGGAGGGATGATTAAAGCGGTTGAAAAATGGATTTGTGTGATTTTTCACGATTTCCGGCGAAACTTGACGTCGTATCAAAAAACTATCATCAGGCAAGTTGTAGCTTATAAAAAAACCTACAACTTTTGTAAAAGACACTTGTGACCATAACCTCAAAATCATCGAGAAAAATGAGAAAATTCGAAATAACAATTTTTTTTTCAATTTTTCATTTCCGCAAAAATCATTCGATTTCGGTGAAAAGTATTTGTTTTTATGCTATAAATAACCAAAAAAAATTTGAGTTAAAAAAAATAATTTTTTTTTGAGATATTCATTTTTTTCGGTCAAAAACACTTTTTTTCAGATGAAAAGTTGCATAGTGAAATTTTCTGGTACAGAGTTCTCCGGGTGCGCATTTTTTTCGTTTTCACGTGAACTATCGTTCCCATTTAAAAACATCCTCAAAAATGGAAAAAACTAAAAAAATCACTGTTTTAAGAATAAATTTTTAACAATTGTTGATAATCTGTTTAAACTTTTGGGAAAATTAAAACAGTGATTACACCACGGAAAAAACTTCTAAAGAAAATATTTTTTTTTTAATTCATTTCGGAAGCTCATTGTGGTTTGTATTTTAATTTCTCTCTCTTTCCACTGGATTAAAACCACTTAGTTGTTAAAAAAGTATACCCTCTATATCGGGATAGTATCATAAGTTTTTATCTGGTTTTTTCTTATGATAATATTAATAAGAAAACTTCATTTATGACGAAGTATAAATTCTCTTATAATATGCAAATGCGCTATCCTTTCAAAAATTCGTTCCCAGAAACGTCACAAAAATATGATTGAAACAGATTTTGACATCTTCAATCTCAAAATCTTATTCTATGTATACTATGTTGATGTCATATTTTTGCAAGATTATCAAGTGTTCTGTTTCTAGTAAATTTATTTATTTTATGTCATTTTGATAACGGCTTTCGATCTGGAAAGCCGAAACGTCAATGCTTCCGACATCCGCATTTGCTGCTTTCACAATTGGTTCCGCAGTTACAGTAAATACTTTTTAGCAAATCCTCAGGAATGGCTGCAGCATCTGTGAAGCTAGGCAGAAGTACTTTAGAATTATTAACCAATACTTCTTTCCAGCCCCACTTGGTTGCAGTCATGTTGTTTCGGAGCCAGGTCTGAAGTTGAAAATATGTTCGATAAGAATGTTGTACAGCTGCTCCAGTTGTTGGTGGTAATTTTTCCAATTTGAAAGTGGATTTTGTTGTGAAAATTTTGTACTAATGAAATCTCAAATCATCCAAAGATAATTTAGTGTTTTTGCACTTGTAAATGGCTGCAATCAATTGACAGCCATTTCTATCAATCACTTTTGGATCAGAATTCGTTTCATAAAACGACCTAACTAACTTTGGAGTTTTTATCAGCGAGTTTATTGTTGTTTTTTATCTTTACATGCAAAAGGTTTTTTCATAACCTACAACTTTTGTATAAAAAAATTTTTCGATTCTGTGAAAAAAAAATTAGAAAACGATTATTTTTGATTTTTATGAGTCTTCCAACATGTTCGTTTAATGCTTAGAACAATACTGTATACGTATGAAATTTTACATAAATAAAAAAATATATATTTTCTTTAGCAGTTTTTTCCGTACAATTCAATGGTGTAATCAGTTTTTTAATTTTCTCAAAAGTTTAAACATATTATCAACAATTGTTAAAAATTTATTTTTAAAACAGTGATTTTTTTACTTTTTTTCCATTTTTGAGGATGTTTTTAAATGGGAACGATAGTAGTTTATCATTGTATCAAAAAGTTCACGAGAAAACAAAAAAAATGCGCGCCCGGAGAACTCTGTACTAGAAAAAAATGAATATCTCAAAAAATTTTTATTTTTTTTAACTTTTTTTTTGGTTATTTATAGCATAAAAACAAATTCCAAAGTTTCATCGAAATCGAATGATTTTTGCGGAAATGAAGAATGGAAAACAAAAAAAAAATGTTATTTCGAATTTTCTCATTTTTCTCGATGATTTTGAGGTTATGGTCACAAGTGTTTTTTACAAAAGTTGTAGGTTTTTTTAGAAGCTACAACTTGCCTGATGATAGTTTTTTGATACGACGTCAAGTTTCGCCGGAAATCGTGAAAAATCACACAAATCCATTTTTCAACCCCTTTAACCAGCCCTCTCGTTAATTGTACCAACAATAAACCATTTTTTCTACAACTGCTATGAAAAGTAGCGAATTTCTCATAGCTTACTTAATTTCAAAACCGTGTATTGACCGTTTTTTCAATATTTGACCAAAAAAATTACATTGACGGTTATAAATGCAATTGTATGGAAAAGTAAAAGCGGTAAAAAATAACATATAAACATTTAAGTATGTAGTGTCAAGAACGCATTCCAAAAGAAAAAATGATAATTCGATCACTGCCAACTTCGTTCGAGGTTTAAATCTAACGGCACTCCACTATATGTACAGCTTTTTTGTGTTTGTGAATTTTAAAATTCTGACTTCAGATTTTGATAGATCATCAAAAAGTAAGGTTTGATGTTCCCCTCCGTACCTCTTCAGGAATACCTTCAAAATGGCGTCCGAAATATGAAAATTTTGAATTTTATATTCACAAAAAACATCAAAATGTAGTATACAAACGTCTCTAAGCTTATATTTAGTGTGCAACAAATTATTAACAGTTTTTTATCATAAAAATTTTAATGTTCATTACAATTTGTTCGGTATCTATTCTCAACTGGATTATTATATTTTTATTTTTTTTTAATGTTATAAAATACAATGCGCTACGAAATTTAAATTAAAACATGCAGATCTGCCCTTCATAGACGGAAATTCTTTTCACTTGTAATCTCCCTAGGGCTTGAATTATTACCGGAAATTATTTTTAAAAACATTGGTGAACGAGAAAAAATTTTTATTATTTCAAGCAAGTATGAAGCAGTAAGAAAATTTCACACCTAAAAAATTTAAAAGTAATTTAAAAAAAAAAATCTGTCATTATTTTGACATAAAAAATTCAATTTATTAATTTCGCCCAGGGTATACAGGAGGATAAAAATTTCCGGAAAGATTTTGGCTTTTCATGGTAACCAAACAAAAAATAGACTCTGATTGGCTTAAAAATTGCGGCGTGAAATTTTCCATAAAAATATTAAGTTTTTTTTTAATTTAATGTATTACGACTAAACAAATACGTGAAAAAAAAATACTCACAGTTCCATTGCAATAAAATTTACGCAACTGAAGCTCCTTATTATAAAAACATTAGAGATTTTGATAAATTGTATGTAATTGATACACAAGTAAACATATCAGGACCGTTCTAACAGAAATCTTAAATTAACCATCGAAATTTCGGGAAATCATCTGTTTGAAAAATTACTTACATGAGTAAAAAATATTATTTTCCCGCTTTTTGGCGAAACAATTAGAAATGACGTTTTACTTTCTAGCGCCTATAAAATATACCAATTTTAATTCATAAACTCGCAGAACTCGCTTGGTAATAAACGAAGTAGATATAAAAGGTTATTAAAGGTTCATTTGATAGCAATAAAATCATGAAAAAACTAATATTCCATGTGAGTCATTTTCTAATGTTATCATTTATTTTTTCCAATCATTTTAGGCAGCGATTAAAACATATAAAATGCTAATTGATATATTGTAAAAATATTATTCCAATTCTTAAAATATGTAAATCTTTGAAAAAAAAAATTTTTTTAATAATAATAAATTTAAAAGTTATGAAAATCTGAGATACTTTATTAGCATTATATTTTTAGTTTTCCTAATATTCAATCGTTTACCTGTTTTTTTGAGAGAAATGTGCATTGATCTTAATACCCAGTTATTGTTGCTACTTTTTTTATAATGTTGTTCTTAAAATGTTTATTATATTATGGAAAGTACAAATTAGTTCGGTCCATTTTTTTTGTGTTCTAATATGTATTTATTTCATTTTTTTAATGCAACAATTATGCATATGATGTGAAATATAAACAACATGTTTATCTACTAATGTCAAATAATAAACCAAAAATCAAACCGGAATTTGACCTTCATTATTCAATAGTGTTTGTAAAATTGATTTGATCGGTTAAAAGGCGTTGAATAATGAAAATTGAACACTTTTAATAACCAATAATCATAAGGCAACTAAATTTAACCAATCAAGATCAAGAACGCATTTACATTTACTATGTAGCACGACCTTTAATTTATACGTCAATGTCAAATTAAATTAATGTCAGTAAAAGTCATTCACTATAAACTTTATAAAATTTGTTGAAATGGATATTTTATTAATAGAATTTTACATCAAATCCATAAAAATAATACTAATAATCCAACAACATATGCTAGTTCTAGTAATTTTCATTTCAAATACAGATCACAATATGAATTTTGGTGTTGTATCTAACAACAATTAATTTCTCGAATTGTAGCAACATAACTTTAAATTTTAATAACAAGTAAGATTTAATTTAATATAAATAAGTATTTATATTCGTATAATAGTTTCTTTAGCATTTAAAACTGTTTTGTTCTTGATTTGATTTAATAGATATTTTTAAGGTATACATAATCTATTATTTGTCGACATTAGTAGATTAAGTATTATATTCAACTCGTTGTGTGGTTATTTTATTACACTCGGATGCAAAATTCATCCGCGTGTAATAAAATAACCCAACCAAACTCATTGAATAATATACTATTATCTCATCAAACCGCCTCAAAATAAGTATACCTACAAAAGAATGTTTGCTTTAGAAACCGAGATACCGAAGATTTTTCGTCAATGAAACAATCTGTTTTAATTCGTGAAAAAATGGACTTCTGACCAAGAATTCATCGGAAAACAAAGATTCAAAAAGATATTTGAGAAAAACATAACCTAAAAAAAAAATTTTTTCAACGCCATTTTTAGATTTTCGAAAACATCTTTTTTGTTTGAGAAATCGATATAACTCGAAAAAATAAAATAATTTGCAATTTTTCAAAAACATACGTTTTTGGGTTGACAAGGTCTATATTTACCGTAAATAACAGGTCATTATATGAAAAATTGAAAAAGATATTGAGACAAATAATTACCGATGGCGGCGCCACACGTCGATCAGCTGTTCACACGAAACGCGTAATTTTTGGTAAATAGTGCATTAAGTTATACTGAGTGAATGGTTTATTTGTAGTATTTTAAGACTTTTTGTGATTGTTTGAGGTTTTTGATTTGGAAATTACCGTAATATACCTGTACATGTAAGTATTTAGACTCAATTGAACCTGTTTTTTGTGTCGTTATTCTAAAATTGAGGTTATTTATTTAGCATATCTTACGTTTTTCAGAAATTTATTGTTTACTTCTGTTTCTGTGTGCTTTTTTTGTGTTTCAGGATGAATATAGCCTAGAGGTATTATCATCTTCACCTCTACTAATATAGAATGATATTGGAAGGGAGCTAAATCATATGCCAAAGAAACATAAGTACAACAGTTTTCTGCTGATAAATTTTATTTCAATTTTTTCAGGATAATAATTGTAATTGTAAAAGTGATTTAAATAAAAAATGATTTCTAAGAACCTACTTTTGATTGATTGATGGTAAAATATATCCTATTCCTTGTTTCAAAATTATTTTTTAAATCAATATCAAATTAAAATATAAAAAATTAAGAAATTTTTTTCTTGGCTTAAAACACTTCATAGGCCATCAAATGTATGTTGCAAAATTTTTTATTTCGTTTATCTACTTTGTTTTTTTCAAAATAAACACAAAATTTATATTTTTTAATCCTTTATTTTAACATAAGTTCAAAGCTAACTTTGAATTATTCAGTTTTAGTAGTATTTAACATTTTATTATAATAATTCATTACTAATTGTAACTGTATAATTATTGAAAACAGGTGGTGTACAAGAGGGGAAGATAATAATGGTATTTTTAAAATTATGATGTGACAAAGGTTTTATTTTACTGAATATTACCTTTAGAAAAATGATAAGTTGAAATATCAGCAATGATGTGCACCCCTAATTAGATTTTAAGTTTACATATATAAAAGTACAACTGTACACAGTTTTGACAGTTTGTAAGGACAAGTTTACTTAGTTTATAGGCAACACTTTGCTGTCTTCTAACTAACCATCATTCCTTGCACATTTAATGGTTTTAACATCAAGTGGCTTACTGGGCAAATGATGTGATGGCACACACTTTGTGCACTACTTGGGTGCTATTTTGTTTGAAATAATTCCTAAAAACATTTCAGTAGTAATGAAGAAATAATCTCAGAAATGCTAATCTTTATCTTACCTGATTTTGTAATATAATCTTCAGATTTAAAATTGATTACACTTTTTCCGGAATTTACGACGATCAACTTCCTCGATGACACCTTTTTTGTTGCTTCTTGGGTGGATCATAATGAAAGTGTAATTCCGGATTTTTAGATTTCTTAGAGGTATACCTATAAACGCAATAGTCTGTATTATTTTTATTGGGCATTTTTAACGTTTAACTAACAAATAACAGCAAAATACACGAAGCACAAAATCAAAACACACGTTCGACTTGCAGGTAAATAAACAAAATTATGCTTTTCGTGAAGGTTCAAATTAATACCGGTGGTGTCGCTTCAAAGTTGTGCTCGTCTCAATAGCAAAACCTAAAAATGACGATTTTTGACGGTTTTTTCGATATATCTCGAAAAGTAATTCAACAATCGATACTGACAAGGTGGTCAATCGAAAGATCTTTATATTATCTACAACTTCCTCAGGGCCACTTGCACCGTCGTACTTAACAGTAGTTTAAACCCTAAACCGGGTTTAACGGACTAAATTATCTTGCACCGTCATTTAAACGTAGTTTAAAAGGCATAACTAGTTGTTAAAATAAATCCTCCGAATTTGAGGGATTAAAACAGAGTTTAACGATAACTTTTGATTTCTAACCTAGAAGTCAATTGTCAGATTGCAGAAATTGTGCGCACAATCTCGGTTTTTTCTTAAAAATCGCGTTATGGCGTTAGAATTTGAGGAAGAGATATTTTTAGAAGATGATTTAGATATGTTGGAAATTCTAGATTTTGGTTTTCTTAGACAGGTCTATGAACGGTCAAACTATTTTGATACTATGGACGACTTCACCTATTTTAAAAGGTTCAGGTTCAAGAAACAATAGTATATCGCCAATAAATCAGTTGTTAACAACTCTGGAGTTTTATGCAAGTTCAGGACATTTGGCTGCTGTAGCTGACTTTATGGGAATGCATGAATCCATAACTAGTCGAGTATCTGTAATAATGGCAGGACTTTATAGAACTTTTGTAAAGATGCCTGCACCTGAAGAAAGACTAGGTATCCAAACACTGAAGTATTTAGAAACAGAAAAGGGTATTTTTTCTATTAACACCCAAAGTTATATATGTGATGCCTCTCTAGAATTTTTGGATGTAGTTGATGCAGTAGATGGCCGGGTTCTGCTCATGATAACACCATTTTTAATAATTCGAGGATTCGTCGTAAATTGTTATTAGAAACGAGTATTTTTAAAAACTGTATTGTAAAAACATAAATAAAGACAGACTATTTTGTGTTTTTAAATAAACTCATTTTTTAATTTTCTTCGTTGAAACCTCACCTAAGGCGGTAACATAGTCCTTTAAGGGCTAGTTTTAAATGATTTAATTAACTTGAAGATAGCTATCATTGCCAACATTTCAAAAAATCACTAGTGGCTTAATTTTAAATCAGGTTATTTAAATTACGGAGCAAGCGAAAACCATTTAATCTAAGTTTAACAAACAAACCTGGTTTAACTAACAAGAGTTTAAGTCAAGAACGGTGCAAGTGGCCCTCAGTTACACTATTTTTCGATTCAAGGAGAAGTTTCTTTTTAATTACAAAAACAGTTTCTCCACGGCCGCTACTGAATGTAGTTATTCTGAAACCACTTAATAATAACAGAAAAGAAACATTCTCGCTCTTGAGATTGAAAGAAAATTCTGAAACACTTGTCACTTATGTATTTTATACGTATTTCATTCTATCACTAGAGACAGAATCTTCGTTCCGTAATTGTTTAAAAAAATAAGGTTTGCCATGAATGTCAAATTAACTGTCAGTATTAGTTGACGTGGTCTTAACATTGGTTTGTAAAAACTTTTAATTTATCAAGATGGAAAAGAAAATCAAACGATTCAGATGTAAAATTTGAAAATACTCCTTAAGAAATACAAGAATATGCCGATAACATAACTCAGAATTTCCTACTGCAAAAATCCAAGCTTCAATTTAAAAATACTACACAATGTTGAGAGATTGAGGTTTCATTTTACTATATTTAATTCCTACTTTCTGTGGCCGTGTGGAGAAAGTACATTTTTTAATAATTGATGCTTTAGGCTACTCTTAAAGTATTTTAACATTTTGTAATATGGAATTCTCAACAGTTCGATATTAGTTCTGGGTATGAGTGACCATTGGAAAGATACAGACCTGTCCTAATCTTTTTTTAATTAAGTTTAATGATACTTAACAACCTTGAATTATTTTTTGTATGTGCATAATTCTTACTTTGTATACATGCAAGGCAACAACAATCTTTGTGGATTTATTTGTGGTACATGTCAACCGGATTCTAAACTGTTTAACACGTTCAGCGCCTTTATAGGGATCGGGATCACCGTTGACTTCAGTGATATTATTAGAAAAAAGTTGAAAACGATGTTACAGCGGGTACAGTTAGCGTTGGTTTAATATATTATTGTGGCCGATATGGCTCTCCAATTTAACACCTTAAAGGTTTGTGTAAAATTTTAGATGTTAAGATATATATTTTTACAGAAAAGAAGTTGAACGTGTTAAAAAATAAAACAGTTCTTCCGAAAGTTGATTTTTTGATATCCATGAATTAAAATGCATTTTTATTTTTCGTAGAAATTAAGAGATGCTCAAGACCATAAATATATATTGAGACAAATAATTACCGATGGCGGCGCCACACGTCGATCAGCTGTTCACACGAAACGCGTAATTTTTGGTAAATAGTGCATTAAGTTATACTGAGTGAATGGTTTATTTGTAGTATTTTAAGACTTTTTGTGATTCTTTGAGGTTTTTGATTTGGAAATTACCATAATATACCTGTACATGTAAGTATTTAGACTCAATTGAACCTGTTTTTTGTATCGTTATTCTAAAATTGAGGTTATTTATGTAGCATATCTTACGTTTTTCAGAAATTTATTGTTTACTTCTGTTTCTGTGTGCTTTTTTTGTGTTTCAGGATGAATATAGCCTAGAGGTATTATCATCTTCACCTCTACTAATATAGAATGATATTGGAAGGGAGCTAAATCATATGCCAAAGAAACATACAACAGTTTTCTGCTGATAAATTTTATTTCAATTTTTTCAGGATAATTGTAATTGTAAAAGTGACTTAAATAAAAAATGATTTCTAAGAACCTACTTTTGATTGATTTATGGTAAAATATATCCTATTCCTTGTTTCAAAATTATTTTTTAAATCAATATCAAATTAAAATATAAAAAATTAAGAAATTTTTTTCTTGGCTTAAAACATTTCATAGGCCATCAAATGTATGTTGCAAAATTTTTTATTTCGTTTATCTACTTTGTTTTTTTCAAAATAAACACAAAATGTATATTTTTTAATCCTTTATTTTAACATAAGTTCAAAACTAACTTTGAATTATTCAGTTTTAGTAGTATTTAATTTTATTATAATAATTCATTACTAATTGTAACTGTATAATTATTGAAAACAGGTGGTGTACAAGAGGGGAACATAATAATGGTATTTTTAAAATTATGATGTGACAAAGGTTTTATTTTACTGAATATTACCTTTAGAAAAATGATAAGTTGAAATATCAGCAATGATGTGCACACCTAATTAGATTTTAAGTTTACATATATAAAAGTACAACTGTACACAGTTTCGACAGTTTGTAAGGACAAGTTTCCTTAGTTTATAGGCAACACTTTGCTGTCTTCTAACAAACCATCATTCCTTGCACATTTAATGGTTTTAACATCAAGTGGCTTACTGGGCAAATGATGTGATGGCACACACTTTTTGCACTACTTGGGTGCTATTTTGTTTGAAATAATTCCTAAAAACATTTCAGTAGTAGTGAAGAAATAATCTCAGAAATGCTAATCTTTATCTTACCTGATTTTGTAATATAATCTTCAGATTTAAAATTGATTACACTTTTTCCGGAATTTACGACGATCAACTCCCTCGATGACACCTTTTTTGTTGCTTCTTGGGTGGATCATAATGAAAGTGTAATTCCGGATTTTTAGATTTCCTAGAGGTATACCCATAAACGCAATAGTTTGTATTATTTTTATTGGGCATTTTTAACGTTTAACTAACAAATAACAGCAAAATACACGAAGCACAAAATCAAAACACACGTTCGACTTGCAGGTAAATAAACAAAATTATGCTTTTCGTGAAGGTTCAAATTAATACCGGTGGTGTCGCTTCAAAGTTGTGCTCGTCTCAATACCTTAATTATTTTAGCAAGACTATAACGTAAAGCGCAAATACGATTTAAACCTAACGTGCAGGGGAAATTAACTGTTAAAGGTTGGCAACACTTCACGACGTTGCCGATGTGATATTGGCAATGCAAGACAAGCGATACGACACCTGATGGACTGAATCGGAACTATATAAAGTCAGTAGTCGTCTTTATTTACATAAGAGAACGTGCTTTGATTTTATCATTTATTACGATATTATTGATTTCTTTTGAAGTTTCAAATATGAGTCGGTATTGTTCAGTGCCTTTTTGCAATTCCTGGGAGAAAAAAATACTGAACTTGCGTTCCATTTGTTTCCTAGACCCGGGCAACGAAAGGTTAGAATTGAAGAAAAAATGGGCACACAGTCTCTAGTTGACCATCAGAAATCTTGGATTTTGAGGTTAAAAATTTGGAAAACCAGTTACCAAATCCATTTCACAGAAAGTGATTACTTCAATAAAGGTGTGAAGGTTCTTCAAATTAAAGTTGAACTTTTTTTCAGCTGAGAATGTTTCCAAAAAACGGATGTTGAAAAAGACACACTCTCATGAATTTGGTAACTGGTTTTCCAATTTTTAACCTCAAAATCCAAGCTTTCTGATGGTCAACTAGAGACTGTATGCCCATTTTGTCTTCAATTCTAACCTTTCGTTGCCCGGGTCTAGGAAACAACTGGAACGCAACTTCAGTATTTTTTTCTCCCAGGAATTACAAAAAGGCACTGAACAATACCGACTCAGACTTGAAACTTCAAAATAAATCAATAATATCGTAATAAATGATAAAATCAAAGCTCGTTCTCTTATGTAAATAAAGACGACTACTGACTTTTTATAGTTCGATTTTTGTCCGCACTGTCGCTTCGATCTTAAAACATGACAAGATTTTATTGATCTATAAACAAGCACAATTTTATCTTTAAGTGAACGAAAAAAAATCTACCTGGCAACGCCGCAGATTTTTGACGTGTGGCGTCATGTCCTTGCTAAAATAAATATCCTACATACACAAAAATATAACTCGGCTTTTCCAATGACTAATTTTAAAAATGCTTTAATTAAGAGGGGCGTCGCGACAGGTATGCCAAACTACAAACACCAAAAATCCCCATCTTTATCTTTATCTTTTATCACTGTCTTTCTGCAATAATGAAGAGAGATAGATATCTTAAGACTTCAGTGAATCTCCTGTATGCTAGGTGACGCTGCTAGTATTAAAATATAATATATTATTTGGGATATCTAAGGAATCTGAGAGAATAAATTTTCTTTATTTTCACGGTTAGTCTTGTCGCAGAGAGCGCTAATAATCCATTTGTCATGAGTTCGATACCGGCTTCAGCCCGAACAGAAATTTTATTTTTTATTTTTAGGAAATTTCATTTTTTTTGTTTACTATTTTTTTTCTAACATCAAAATAGAGTTCATAAATCCCACTAAATACATCAGATAGGAATGGAGCTCGGAAAATAATATTTCTAACATAAAAAAAATATTTAAACATGAATGGATTCATACGAAAATTGAGAATTATATAAATGTATAATCTTTAGGGTGAAGCAAGAATTTTTTTAAAAAATGAATTAATAAATAATTGGCAGCCCCAAACGCAAAATGTTTTGATCAATATCTATTTGTTTAAACAATTGCAGAATACATGAGTTATCGACACAAAAAACTGCGTTCTATGAACAAAATGCAACATTGTAACCACAATAAATTATCTGCAAGTCCTTTTATAAAAAAAATTGTTAATGTTGGAACATTAATTTGTATATAACAATTGAACGGTTACAGATAAAAAATCGCTGCAAGTCGTAAACCATGGGTTATGATAAATTGTTCATGTTTCATCCCTTGAAATTTTTTTTGTCCGTGTCACTGTTTTCGTTAAAAAGTCCAAAAAAAAGGGTTGAAAAATTAAAATGCTCACCAATAACCGTCGAATCTAGACAATAAAAAAAAAAAGCTTACACGTGTTACGCGGCTCAAGTTAAAAGGATTTTTCGGGAAGGTGTTGCGCAATCTGAAAAGAAAGATTTTTTGAAGCGACGGAGGTTGTCGAATAAAGAGAGAAGTGGGGCTAGCCATGATCAGGCTAGGACCCTTCAGTGTCTAATTATCACTCACGCAGAACACACGCAAAACAATATTTTCTGAATGATGTGATCATTTATTTTAATTCATTTTCATTAATATGTGTTAGTGCTTGTTAAGCACATATTAATTATAATACTTGTTCATTGATTACTAGTTTAAGGTAATCAATAAAAAGGTTCATAGTTTTTGTTGAATGAAGTTGAGAAGACAATCCTAATACAGTCCATTTTTTTACGAATACAACGATGCAGTTTAAAAAGGCGATAACACAGTGTTGGTCGTCCTGGGAAACTGGCACAACATAGGGTTTATTCCAGAACCCTCAACATGGTCCAAACGATCCGGATTTAAACCAGAGATTCTTCAATAATCCTGAGCGATTCCAGAGATTCTTCAATGATCCTGAGCGATACCAGAGATTCTTCAATGATCCTGAGCGATTCCAGAGATTCTTCAATGATCCTGAGCGATTCCAGAGATTCTTCAATGATCCTGAGCGATCCAGTTCAACTCTTCAACTTCATCAGTAGGCCTATGGTGGCTTAAAAACTTCAAGCAACTCTTCACAGCAAGAAATTGTAAGGTATTTTTTTGTAAAACTCATTTAAACTCGTTGTAACCACTTAAAAGCGGTCCGATAACAATCGTAGGCTTGTGGTAAATTAATGCACACATTTTTTCGTTACATTTACGTATAAAAAACTTTCATTGTATTTTAAACTTACCAAATTCTCGGCGCATGCGCTAACTAGCCGGCCGTAGATATTTATTTACTTACTTACTGTAAACTATCAAACATTTATAAAAAAGGAAACATTTCGTATTTATGTATTCTACATAGTTATAGCTATAAAGCTCAGATACATGTATTTTTTCATTCTTTCTTAACATATAAAACATTTGTCGCATTTTATACATTTTTTCTGTAGGAATTTAAATTTATATAATTGTCGTATATTTTTGACCTATAACATTTATTTGTTTTTACTTATTTTAACAAGGTAGAATAAATTTTTGCATACTTCACTTTTTTAACATGGACTCATACAAAAAGTCCAGGACTGCAGCTAAAGCCCAGATTACGAGGCTTGAAAGCTGGTTTCAAACAAATCATGATTCTCTTACAATAAACTCTACTGAAATCTCTTACAGAATTAATCAATTAGAAGCCAATTTTGAAAAATATAACGTCGCTCAAGACGAAATTGATTACTTATTAAGCATTGACGCTTCTCTATCAGATGTCGAAGTTAGAGAAGATTACGAAAATCACTACATTCAATTAATCGTAAAATTTAAAGATTTATTCAATAAACTAAATAACAGAAATACTGTAAATTCAACTACAAATCAAAGTACAAGTCGTCACGTTTCACAAAATATTAAGCTTCCTGAAGTTAATATTCACAAATTTTCAGGCAACGCCTTAGAGTATAAAAGTTTTATAGATTTATTCAATGCTTTAATTACAAAAAATGATAATTTATCAGATGCTGAAAAATTATTCTATCTAAAATCTTTTTTAACTGAAGAGCCACTACAACTGATTAATCAGTTACAAGTCACTAATGAGAATTTTCCAATTGCACTAGATTTTTTAAATAAGCGATTCAATAATCCTAGACAAATATTAAATAACCATTTTATTCAGTTGTTGGGGCTTAATAATATCGATAAACAGAATCCACAATCACTCAGAAAATATATTACTCGTTCAAAAACCATAATCGACTCCTTAAGTAACCTGGCATTGACACCAGGTGAAATTTTAGATTCATTTATCATACACATTTTAGAGGGAAAATTAGATTTCTTTACAAAACAAGCATTCGAACAATCAATCGATAAAAATCAAGCTTTACAAGTAGCAGACTTTTTTGAATTTCTAGAGGATAGATGTGTCTCTTTCGAGAATTCCGCTAGTTTTAATTTCGCTCAAAATAAATCAAATAATAATCAAACCACTTCAAATTCGACTAATAAAAACATTCCTAAAAATCAAAAAACCTTTTTGCAAACAAATCAATCTTCAACTAAAAACACATTTGCGCATTCGACAAATTCACATTTTTATTGCGTATATTGTAAGAATAACGATCACGTAACGTCGCGATGCCCAACATTTGTACAACTTCCGGTCAAGGAAAGGTATAATTTTATAAAAGGTTGTAACGCCTGCATAAATTGCTTATCAAAATCTCATATTTTAAAAGATTGCACTTCAAAATACACCTGTCGCACGTGTGCAAGAAAACATCACACCGTTTTACATTTTCCAACTAACGAATCTAAAGATAATTTTACTAAAAATAAAAATAATAACTTTCAAAATTCACCTTCGAATAATTCTACGTTTTACCACAGTTCGACTCCCCAAAGTCAAGTTCCGACGGGGGCGACTGCGTTTATACAAAATGCTAAAAGCGCTTTGTCAGCAACGGCTGTTCAAAACAATCTTGTATTATTAGCTACTGCACAGGTACAAATCAAAACCAAACATGGTAAATCAATTACAATCAAAATGCTGTTAGACAACGGCAGTCAAACCTCTTTTATTTCACAATCACTATTTAAAAAACTAGGTTATAAATCATATCCCAACAATTTACATATTTCAGGGATTCTTAACGAATCCAGTCAAGTTTCTCAAAGCATCGACGTTACTGTACTTTCTCGTAAAACTGAAAAACAATTTAAAATTTCATGTTCCATTGTTCAAAACATTACGCAACAATTGCCGCAAGTTGCAATTGATATTCAAAAGTTAAATATACCTCAATATTATATTAAAAACTTAGCTGATGAATCTTTCAATATTCCCTCCTGTATTGATCTTTTGGCAGGAGCGGATGTATACTATAAACTCCTTAAGGGAGGTTTCAAGGACTTAGGTAGGGGTCGCCCTACATTAATAAATACTCATTTAGGTTGGTTACTATCAGGCTCAATCCCTCAATATTGCTTACAAACTGTACAACGTGCAGAAACCCGAGTACATTCATTATTAGCCATTAATCGGCAACAAAACTCAATCGAGGAAGACACTCATTGTCTTATCGAGAAATTTTGGAAACAAGAGGAGATCAACGCTCCTAATCCAATTTTATCGTCCGACGACGAAATTGCGGAACAAATATTTTTGGATACTACCATTCTTTTAGAAAATGGTACATATCAGGTAGATTTACCTTTAATCGACAAACTTGCCTTCACTTCGCTTGGCAATTCGTATTATACGGCTAAAAACCGATTTCTCATTCAAGAAGCCCGGTTACATAAAAATCCACAACTTTTGACACTGTATCGTGAACAACTTTTGGAGTATATACAATTAGGACAGGCTAAAAAAGTTCCTTTTTCTTTAACAAATAATTCAAATTCGAATAAATATTTTGTCCCACACCTTTGTGTGTTCAAAGACGGTAGTACAACTCAAACACGAGTGGTCTTTGATTTTTCTGCTAAATCTTCTACAAATCTGTCTCTAAATGACATATCCCTTCGCGGACCTCAGGTGCAACCACCTTTATTTGATATTCTATGTCGTTTTCGTTCGTTTAAATACGTACTCACTGGCGATATTCAAAAAATGTATCGTCAAATTCAAATAAATCCTAACCAAACATTTTTACAAACTTTATTGTGGCGAGACTCACAAAATGAACCCTTTGAATGCATAGAATTAAATTCTGTTGCATTCGGTCATAAATCATCTCCTTTTCTTGCTTGTCGTGTACTCAAAGATATTGCAATCAAAAATCCACAATTTTATTTAGCTTCAAATTCTCTGCTCAATCAAACATATGTTGATGACATTTTGACAGGAGCCCAAACTATTTCAGGTTTATCCAAATTGGAAACTGAATTACACTCGATTTTAAATAAACATAATTTCAACTTACATAAAATAAAAACTAATATAATTCATGAAACCGCTTCGGAGCAAAATACTGCTTCAAATATTTTAAATCTCAATTTAGACAATGAACATTCGGAAAAAATTCTAGGTTTACACTGGAATTCAACAACCGATCTTTTTTACATTTCGACTCCAAACAATTTAACTTTCAATAAAATCACTAAACGTATCGTTTTATCCACTATTGCTAGGTGCTATGATCCCCTAGGCTTAATTAACCCTATAATTGTTTCAGGGAAACTTTTAATGCAAACTCTATGGTTATCCAAATGTTCTTGGGACCAGTCTATAACAGACACTGATTTTTTAGCCAAATGGCAACATTTTCTAGATCAAATAAATTTCATTAAAACCATACAGATTCCTCGGCGGATATTTTCCGATCACAGTATTATAAAAATCCAACTTCATGGCTTCAGTGACGCCAGCAAATTAGCTTATGGCTGTAATATTTATTTTGTTTCTTTTTACGAAAATCATATTCAATGTAACCTAATATCTGCAAAATCGCGAGTAGCACCTATTAAACCCACAATAACTATTCCAAAACTCGAACTTTGTGCCATGAAGCTTTTGGCCGAACTAACTGCCAAAATCTTACATATTTTTGAAAAACAATTTTCACTCGAATCAATTAATCTATGGTCCGACTCACAGATCGCATTATCCTGGATTCAAGCACATCCATCAAAATGGGACACGTATGTCAGTAATCGTGTATCCCAAATTCAAACACTTGTACCCAACGCCACCTGGCGATATATTGATTCAAAAACAAATCCAGCAGACATGCTGTCTAGAGGAATTTTTACCTCTGAACTTTTAAACTTTTGGTATTCAGGACCCAAATTTCTAACAGACCCTTCGTTCGATATAAATGTCTGTAACAATTTTAAGCCAGTCGTTTTGCCCTTAAAAACCAGACAATCTACTATTGTCGCTAATTTTTCAACTCACCTCGTAGTCGAATCCACCGAATTTTGGTATTCGATATTCTTAAAATTTTCAAAGTTTTCTAAACTTCAAAGAACCATTGCATATGTTCTTCGATATAAAAATAATTCAATAAATAAAAATAATAAATTTACTGGAAATTTATCAATAACAGAATTAGACTCTGCTTTGACATTCATAATTACTATTTTACAAAGTAAATATTTTCCTAAAGAAATTCATGCATTAGATAACAAATTAATTATCGCCAACAAACAAATACTTTCGTTAAAACCCTTTTTAGATTCATACAAAGTGATCAGGGTTGGTGGCAGACTGTCACAAGCTAATATTAATTATTTCCAAAAACATCCAATACTTTTACCTTCCAAATGTCATGTAGTGAAGTTATTACTCACTCTTGAACACATTCGATTAGGACATAGCGGTCCTCAAAATGTTCTGTCCAATATCAGACTTCAATATTGGCCGTTGAATGCTCTAAGAGAAATAAAAAGAATCATTTCAAATTGTATCATATGTTTTAGATTTAATGCTCAGACTGCTCAGCAAATAATGGCCGACTTGCCAGCTGATCGGGTCACAGTATCTCGACCTTTTCAAAAGGTAGGAGTTGATTTCGGAGGTCCCTTTCTCATAAAAACCTCACATTTACGAAAAGCTCCAGTTTCAAAGTGTTATATTGCAATTTTTGTATGCATGGTCACTAAGGCCGTACACATTGAATTAGTTTCTAGCCTCAGTACGGAGGCATTTATCGCATCTCTTAAGCGTTTCATTTCTCGGCGAGGAAACCCCTCTGTCATTTACAGCGATAATGCTACCAATTTTCAAGGTTCATGTAATTATCTCAAAGATGTTCATATTTTTCTTAAAAACACTTCACATACTTTGTCCATTAGTGATTTTCTATCAACAAATGAAATTCAATGGAAATTTATCCCTCCTAAAGCTCCACATTGGGGTGGAATTTGGGAAGCTGCAATTAAAAGCGCAAAATATCATTTAATTCGAATTATAGGAAACAATACTCACACTTTCGAACAACTTTCAACAATTTTATCCCAAATTGAGGCCATTTTAAACTCCAGACCTTTATACCCTAATTCAAATGACCCAGGAGATGGGCTACCACTGACTCCTGGTCACTTTCTAATAGGAACGGCATTAACGTCTTTTCCAGACAAAGATATTTCTAATTTACCGACAAATCGACTTTCTTTTTGGCAAAAATGTACACATATACAGCAGAATTTTTGGAAAAAATGGTCAAAGGATTATTTAAATCGTTTACAAAATCGTCCCAAGTGGATAGTTCCTCAAACTAATTTAAAAATAAATGACATTGTGTTCGTAAAGGATATAGAAACTCCTCCACTTTTATGGCCTTTGGCTAAAGTTCTTGAAGCCTACCCTGACAGAGATGGTAATATTCGTTCGATTAAAATTTTATCTAACGGCAGTACTTACGTAAGACCGATTACTAAAGTCGTCCCTATTGGTGGTAATGACATTGATCAACCCCAATAAACGCTTTATTTTACTTTCCTTTTGTTATATTTTTGTCTGTGTACAGGCATTAATATTTGTCGCATCTAACCGCATATGTAAATTCACGCTTTTCTATCCTCTCCTTCAAAACCCCACTGACTTACCTGTGTGCAACAATTTGTTACACTAGCTAAGGGGTGGTGGGTGGACGCCTACCCCCTTTTGCAGAGATGGGTAACAATTTTGCTGCACTCGGATCGCACACCAGCAACGGTGACGTTCCCTTAAGCGTTTACGCAATTTTTGAAAAAAAAGAGTCCATGGTGGGTACTAACTTAAATTTTAATAGCCGAACCCGGGGGCTATTGGGGAAAATAAATATATATATATAGGAGTCTCAGACAGGTTGTCAAAGGAGCTCCTAGGGTTTTTAATGAAGGATGCCATTATGCTGAGAGCAGGCATACCTTCAAATATTTCATACGTTTTTATCTTTTCTTTTATACAAGGTGATACGAAACCTTTAACGGGAGATACTCCTGCTATTGCACTTCTGCTTGAATTGCACAAGGCACTTCATTTTATAGCAAAGACCTTAAACAAGCAGTGATGCAATTTCTATTTTTCATTTTTTTTTTCTTTCTTCATTTTTTATATCCATCATTCAGAAACCTTTACATTTTTTTCACTTTTCATACAGGGTGATCTCATCCAAAGATTATACCCTAGGGACATTTCGTGTCCAGATACTCTAACAATTCTTTTTACACAGGGTGATCCCACAAGCGGAAAATATTCCCAAATATTTTAAACTTTTTTCATTCATACAGGGTGAGCAAATACCCTTAGGATTTTATATCCATCCAAATATTTTAAACAATTCTACTTTCATACAGGGTGATAGTATACCCTTGGGATCTTTTTGCCCATTTTCGTTCAAACATTCATGTACTGTTTTGGCATTCATTTGTAGGGAAAAACTATTGTAGGCTGAGGTAGTCGTTATAGAGAGAGGGCTAAGGAATTGATCTGGGATATTCCTGCTAGCAGATCTGGGAAAGCCAACGCCTATAGTTGCAATTTTTGCAAATGTTGCTAAGATTTTGGCATGTTTTGTTTTTTAATTCCAAATAAGGAACATGGCTCGGTGATGCCTAATCACAAATCGTTTGTACAAATCATATTTTGTAAACTATGCGCCCACAAGCGGCCAGGATTCAAATATCCAATTTTTGTAAACTATGCGCCCACAAGCGGCCAGGATCCAAATATCCAAATATTTTAAAACCTTTTACATTTTTCAAACTTATTTCAATTAAATTCATTCCCAAACTACAGGGTGATGACCCAAATTACTAAAATTTAAAAAAAAAAAAAAAAACTTTCAATACCAATGCGTCGCTATACTCCGCCTCTTTTCGCGGGGGGAGAATGTTTAATTTTCAGATAATTAAACATGTAAACTCATATTCGTTACTCGTAAAACCGGCAACGGTGCACCAAAATATGTTGACGAGCGGCATCACAAAGACGCGGTGTCGGCAAAAATAATTTTTTGCTCCATTTCATAATTGCGGTATCAAACCCGGAAGCGCGGCTCATCAAAGTTATTTTTTGCTCGATGTTAATAATGGTATTGGGCAAATTTAACCGTCGAATCTAGACAATAAAAAAAAAAGCTTACACGTGTTACGCGGCTCAAGTTAAAAGGATTTTTCGGGAAGGTGTTGCGCAATCTGAAAAGAAAGATTTTTTGAAGCGACGGAGGTTGTCGAATAAAGAGAGAAGTGGGGCTAGCCATGATCAGGCTAGGACCCTTCAGTGTCTAATTATCACTCACGCAGAACACACGCAAAACAATATTTTCTGAATGATGTGATCATTTATTTTAATTCATTTTCATTAATATGTGTTAGTGCTTGTTAAGCACATATTAATTATAATACTTGTTCATTGATTACTAGTTTAAGGTAATCCTTTGTTACGTTGTTGTTTTATTTTATTTAACAAGTTTAATAAATGGTTAAATAAAAAGGTTCATAGTTTTTGTTGAATGAAGTTGAGAAGACAATCCTAATACAGTCCATTTTTTTACGAATACAACGATGCAGTTTAAAAAGGCGATAACACAGTGTTGGTCGTCCTGGGAAACTGGCACAACATAGGGTTTATTCCAGAACCCTCAACAGCATGGGTACATTATATCTATCTTTAGACTTATAAACCATAATGAAAATTCTTGGCCAGCTAGCTATCGACATGTTCTAGTACTTGCATTTATTAATCATAAATTTATTTCAGATTTTCAGTTCGAGTACTTGCATTTATTTCATATTTTCAGTTTGAGTACTTGTATTTATTAATCATAAATTTATTTGAGAATCTTATTTCTAGTACCGAGTACTTGCATTTATTAGTCATATATTTATTTCAGATTCTTATTTCTAGTACTTGCATTTATTAATCATAAATTTATTTCAGATTTTCAGTTCGAGTACTTGCATTTATTAATCACAAATTTATTTCAGATTCTTAGTTCTAATACTTGCATGTATTAATTGTAAACTCATTTCTTTAATGTTAACTTTATTGTAAATCATTAAATATTATAAAATCATTTTTGTAAGAAAATAAATTGAACAATTAATAATTATTTCTTTATTTAAAAGTACCTAATTACAGTTATTCACTAAAACAAAAACAAAACAATACACTATGAAAAAACTGCATTGCTTTTTAGCAATGGACAAAAGACATAATAGCAAATAAAATGTGTAACAAACCTACATCAAGAGTCCCATGGACGGGTTAATATGTGAGACATACTGTAAATATTAATTTCTGCAAATGTCTGTGATTCCCAACTATGCAGACACTATTTTGAATGCACGAATAAAAATCACAAAAAACTGTTATAGTTGAATTGCACATTCTCCATATTACTAATCACTAATTTTGCACACTTTCACACTTCCTTCGAATATGCATAAAAATTGAAGATTTTTTGAACAGCCTCTCGAGAATGGAATTTTTGTTCGTGGAAATATTTTTACCCGTTATAGCTTACACCTTGGAATAGGACATCTCCATTTTTCAACAAATTTTAAAGAATAATAAACATATTAATCATTTAGTGGAAGGTGTGCTTTTGACAATTTGTGATCACCAATTTTAAAGTGAAACATGTCCTACATGAGGTATTAATTGAAATACTTTAAATTGAAGAACTGGTTTTAGTTAATACTAATTTACTCATTAAAAAAAATTGCAAAACACACGAATAAATTAGGCAACATAACCTAAAATGTCAGTTCTAAACATCTAAACTTTCTTTCTTCCTAACTTCGTATTCGTAAAACTGGTTGCATACATCGTTCAAAATAAAACCAAAAAGCGCCACTGTCTCAAAGTGTCAGGCGGAAAACGCCTGAACTATGGAAAGAGAAAATCTTACTGGGATATAGGCAACTTACATAAAAATTTTTTTTCTGGAGAGTTAATCTCAAAAATTATAAAGTTTTGCGAATTGGTATTCTCGGAAATTAATTCTGTATCCTTCATTTAGGACATCTCCTTTTCACGTTAAAATTGGTGATCACAAATTGTCAAAACTGTCAAAAACACACCTCCACTAAATGGCTGATATCTTTTTTATTAATCCTTAAAATTGACTCAAAAAAGGAGATGTCCTATTCAAAGGTATAAGCTATAACGGGTATAAATATTTCCACAAACAAAAATTCCGTTCTCGAGATTAAGTCTCCAAAAAATCGTCAAATTTTTATGCATATTCAGTATTGCCAACTGAAAACGAGGTCGGCAGTGGCAAGGCCCCTCTTAACATCTTTCAGTAATTACGATTTTAATTTTCGAATTGAAGGTGTTTCATGCCTTGAGTAGCATTTTTGACATTTTTACGATTTGTGACATTACTAAACATTTTGCTGAAGAGCGATCATGAGAAAATGCCTAAAAAATAGAAATGACGTAACGTCAGTGGTGCACTGGTGCAGTTGTAGCTGTCAAAAGTCAAAACACTCAAAACTGAATCTGTCATAAAAAAGTTAGTGGTTGTGTTGCATTGTTTAACCAAATATTTATTTATATATTTAATCAACTTGATACGAATTCAAAAACTTTAAAATTGTAATAAACATGTACGATCGTTTTTTTATATAAACATTTTTTTGAAAAAAGCTGAAAGTATAACGTTACAATTCAGTGTCAGAGCGCGCGTTTATACAAAATAATGTCCAAATTTCCACAAAACCGATATGAATCTGTTGACTTAACTGAAGACGAAGACAGTCGAGACAATATACAGGAATCAGCAATAGGTTCACGAAATTCAGATATTCGAAGTAATGTTCAAAATTTTGAAACTTTGCCTCCTTTAATACCGATACCGCGAATTAAAGTTAACAGTAACATTATTGGTCATAATATTGCTCCTACTCTTACAAAAATTCAATCACAGGGTGAACCACCAAAGATAGTACATACTATTGAACTCAGTAACTTCCTTGGTAATGCTGCACTGGCTGGAAGTCCTCAGAGTAAGATTATTATTTATTTATTTCTAAAGTCGTACATTTAAAGTTTGATTTAACAAGTTTATTTACATTTTAGCAACAAAAATTGTTTGAAGAGGTAATTTAAGTAGTTAAATAATTAGATTTTAGTATCCTATTATTTCCAAACTGATTTTGTGCCTGGTGGAGTGTGTATTTTCATAAAAAATATTGAAATATACACCTTTAAATTTGAATTAATTTGTGCAATAATTGCTTAAAAGTAGAATGGTTATTAATAATTGTTACAGTATATTAATCTTATTACTTCAATTTAAATATTATCTTCACAAAAAGAAGCTTTAATGCCTTTTACATTTCTCCACTCCGTGAATTGATTGTATGGGTAGATGTACCTATCATTTGATTTTTCGGGCAGCAGCTTTAAGCAGGTAATTTTAGCCGCCGCCGATTTCAGGTGGAGTAAATTCCATCAAAAATTCATCACTTTCCATTTTCACTACTGATTACGATTGACAGTACTTTGACAGACGCTGTACGATATTAAAAATATCACACGACTGTGTGATATTGCTTCTTCTTTTCAACTTTAACGGGACTCATATGATATTTGTCACTTTTGAAGTGTCAAAACAATTTGGTAATTGCCATTTTCATAGGTGGTGGTCGTAGGAAAAAACTTGGTGATATATTATGTGCGCTTCCGAGAAAACAACTGATTCCCGCTGTAAGCGTACAAGGTTTGGTGAATATTTATTTAACTCGATGACGTGAAATTATGTCATGAGTGAAACATCTTGTAATATTTTTTCTATTCAGACTTCTCTCTAAAAATGGTGTATTAAAAGATAATCAATATGTTGCCTTTTTGGTCAGACATAGTGTCAAATCAGGTTCACCTACACTGAATCAAATAAATAATTTTAATGTTATACATTAAAAAGAATAATACAGGGTGAAATTTATCACTCTAACACAGTCTGATTCTGAAAAAAATTAATGGAGTTTTTGATTATTATCGTAATAATTGAATTTCGTAAGAATATTATTAGGAACGGGAAGTGGGATACAATAAGTACGTCTTGAATTATAATGAGAGTTTGCGCTCATTTGATTTTTATATTTTTTGTGCATGATCACTGACGTTTCCAAAATGTAAATGCTGACTAAGGTTAAAATTTTATGTTCTAGAAATAAAGGCAAAGTTCACTTTGCACAGAAATCTAAGAGCAAGCCCTTTTTTGTAACACAAAAAGTCTATTAAATAGTTCCTGATTACAGGATCCCCGAAAATAAACACTTTTAGCTATTTCAAAGTTTAGACTCTTAGAAATTGTTCTTATTGCAAAACATCCAGATGCTAACTTATTACATAATAGGTTTATGTGTGAATCGAATTTTAAATTTTCATCAATGCAGATTCCAAGAAATTTAGTATTTATTAGCTTCTGTATGTCTTGTTGACCAAGAACAATATCTGATATATATTACATTTGAACGTTATCAAACTAGTTTGAGATACATTGAAGCTTAATAGGTTAGAATTGCTAAACTCTTACTGAACAGACCGCTCTCAGCGTGTTTTGGTTCTTAATTCGGTCTCTTGTGACATATCAGTGACTTCCGGCGTTCCCCAAGGTTCCCACATTGGCCCCGTTTTATTTTTACTCTTTATAAACGACGCATCAAATTGCTTTTTAAACAGTCTTATTCGCAGACGACCTAAAGTTCTTTACTACAAAAACCAGTGATAATTCTGCCTTACAATCAGATTTGGACCGTTTCACCGATTGGTGCAAAACTAATCGTTTGTCTCTGAATGTGAGCAAATGTGCGACGATTCACTTTACAAGATCTCCCAACATTACCAAAAATGTCTATAAAATCGATGATGATTAGACAGTGTCTCATCCATTGTTGATCTTGGCATCATATTCGACACAGGTCTGACATATCGAGGCTATCGTTTGTAAGGCTTTTAGAATGCTCGGATTCATTAAACGCCACACTCGTCACTTTCATGATACCAAGTCCATCATGGATCTATACAATTCTCTGGTTCGAAGCATTCTTGAGTACTGTGCTGTAGTCTGGATGCCTATCTACACCTGCCACATCGACAGAATTGAACGGGTGCAACGAAAGTTTGCCAAGTATTTGTTATTTAAGCTTCGTTTTCCACATCAAAATTCTTCGTATGAAACTCGTTTATTATTATGTGGTATGCAGTCACTCGAAGAAACAAGAAAACAGTCTCTTCTTTTGTTCCTTTTTAAATTGCTTAACGGAGAGATCTCGTGCAGCAATCTGTTGGAAAAGATCAGTTTTCTAACCCCTACTCGGCGAACACGATATACTTCGCAGTTTCACATTCGTCACCATCGAACCAACTATGAACAAAGGGCATTCTCTGATCGCATTCGTCTCAATTATAACAAGTTTTACTCCGAATGTGATATATTTGGTGTTAAGCTGCCAGCCCTTAAAAGAGCTATCAAATTCGGCGGTCATTGACGTTTTCATTGTTTGTCTTTCTTTGTGCTTCATTGTTGTCTTTTTATTTTTTTACTTTGTACTTATTAACATTAACATGTATTTGGTTTAGACTTTTATTATGTACTATTTAGAAAGTGTCTTCCTGTAATGTATGCTTTTAATTAAATAAAATAGAATCATACCACTGTTTTATTAAAATTATATCACTAATTTTGCTGGCTAGAATGTCTTCATGTTTGTTGTGCCACATTATGGCCATAATAAGAATAATTACTTTTCTTTATTGTAAATATTTTAGTTGTTATTTAAATAAATTTGTCCAAGTGGCGATTTATCGACAGTCTCGATTTTTTTATAGATAATCTATCAACATCGGTACCATCATTACCTCTTGGAAAAGTCGTTCTAATAAAAAAGAACGATAAGCTATACAAAATAGTAATTCCCCACAATGTGATGCTCAGCTGCGACGCTGGCGGACCAGTAGTCATCAATATACCAGAAGTGGGACCGTTAGTTATCAAAATAGACCCCCAAGTAAAAAACCAACCCGCTCCTAAACCCTCCGCTTCTCTGGAACCCTTTTCTCTGAATTTCGATGACATTATCGAAAAAGCTTCGACCGGGGAAATCATGGAGGAACATCTTGTAGCTAAGAGACCATGTACACCAACAGAAAAGGTATTTATATCTTTGTTCAGTACAAAAAATATTTTACGTTAATTACCGAATTTCAACTTTATAGGATTTTTCTTGTCGATTTTAATTTTTTATTTTTATCTCATGTCCAAGTGGCAAAATTTCCCGTATAGAATTCCCAAAAAACAAATCCTTAACCAGCTCTAATATCTTTTGCTTTATCTCAGGTATTCTCAACAACAGAGAAGGTATTCCATTGTTGGACATCTGTGACTGCACGAACCAGACCAAAATATGGTCCATTCAAAGGCTTCCCCAAAAGAGAATGCGCCAACAACAAACGCTGTCTTAACCAACTAAAATCGTTCGTTACCAAAAAGAAACGGCTTCTAGAAGAAGAAACCATCACCAATCACTGCAAAAAACGAAAAATACAGCAAAAAAAAATTGTATCAGACAATATCGACGCAGACTTTGACAATTTGTTAATGACAAAAAAAGTTGTGATATTAAAAAACGGTGAAGAAGAAACACTCGATAGTTCGCTAAGGAAAAGTATAAAAAGGAGGCAGTCGTATAGTCGGAGACGAAAAACTGTATTTACAGATAAACTCAACTTACAGCCTATCGTTCGCATTTCTAGATATGACGAACCGTTAGAAAGATTCAGACATTTAATAAAACCTTGTTTCGTTAAAATGAATCGAATAAAAGAATTAGACAATTTATATAAAAACCAAAAATGTCTAACTATATCTCCTAAATCAAATACCAAATACTCTATACTAGATATATCAAGCACTAATCTATCATCAAAAATTAATAAATCTACACCAGGAACGTCAAAAACTAAACAAGTTGCAGCAGCAGTAGCAGCATTAGGGAACAGTATCGATTTGGAAGGCCGAAAAATTCTCTTCCTCTCTAGATTAATTAAAGATGTAAGAACATTCAACACCGAAATGGCCTTCATCAAACCGCTACTGGTTATCAACGAATTTAATTATTCGATAGTGAAATTCGACACTGGATTTTGCAAATCTAATATAGTGTTTCCTGTGGGTAAAAACGGACATATTCCTAAGGTAATACTTCAGTGTAAACTCTTTCGGGATGCCGTAGTCTTGGGGTACGTAAAACTTGTCGATTCTGACATTTTGTGTAGTTATTTAAGGGGAGAAATCGGGCCGGGTGGTTCCCACTCTTAAATCATGAATAGATTTAAGACTGATATATAAAACGGTTGTTCAACTTTTCCTTACAAGTTAATTGGTTTCCCCAATGGTATAATCAATAGTAATATCATAAATACTTTGAGATTATGTTATTTTTTTGACGGTCTAAATGTCATTCTAACAAACTGGTAGGTTACGTCATTAGATAGCAAATTCTAGAACTTTTCGACTTTGGTTACAGTTGTTAGTATTGAAGAAATTCAGTGCATTAAAAAAGTCTGGCACATAAATCGACGAGTTAGAAAGAGATTGATGACAGTTGGCGTACTTTATGACTGTTGACGCACGTTATGACAGTTGACCCACGTTATGACAGTTGACGCATGTTACGAAGTTGTCGCAATATATAACAGTTGATGTTGATAGTCGACTGTTAACGCTTTTATATATGTATACTTTACTATGTTATGATTAATAATAATTTTATTTTGTCATTTTACGTCAAGAAGATTAGTCAATTCTTAAAAAGATTGTTTGATTTAGGTTTTGTCGTTTTACGTATGTTTTTGACAGTGCATGCAACAATGTTTGTTTCTTCTGTTTGACGTTCGCTTTTAATAGCTGACGAATAACTATTTGCATTTAAAAACGTTAATGCGACAACGCGCGTTTTTGACAGTTAACACTCATGTCACAATCTTGCAGTAAAAAAAGTGCAATGATTATTTGAATCGGTAATTTGAGAAAGCACATAAGTCAAGGAAAGTAAATTTTTCAGGAGACGCAAAAAACTAATCACTGTCTTATGGAGTTTCTTAATTAACTGCGATTTTCGGCCAATCATATCTTGGCTTTGGGAAGGCTGATTGATATGATTTCTCTTCAGTGCGTACAAATACCTGTTATGAATGCATTGCAATAAAAAAGTCATTTTCATAAAAACACTGACTTATGGGGTTTCTCAAATTACCGATTCATTTCGTCTAACGCCGAAAAGGACGTTTGACGTCCTTTTTTGACTTTTGACATTTTTCCTATCTACCTCGTATTTTACCTCTGCTAAAATGTTCCATTCTCCATTTCGCGTATTTAAAATAAAAAGAAGTTTAATTAATTGATCGGGAAGTACAAATCAAATCTACAAGATTGAATTAGTCTTTCGACCATATCTTTACTGGTTATAAACCTGTAAGGAAAAGTAGGATGACACATCTGTTTTAAGTACATTTTATAATTAGGTTGTTGGGTCATTGGCATTGTAAAAAGTCAAAAGACAGCCTCGTCTTTCAGATACTCTTAGTGCTTATAAAAGAGAAAATCTAATTAATATAAAATTTTAGACAAAGCCGTAGTTTATCTTATCACATGCAATTTACTATGTATTTTAAGCGAAAAAAAACCAATTTAGGATTTGTCATAATTTTCCAGGCCTTTCATGAATTTTTCGGATTTTCCTCACATTTTTCTCATTTCCCCACATTTTTTTCATTTTCCCCACGTTTTTCTGATTACATTTTTTTTATCAAACGTTTTGATATTGTTCGTACTATTTTTTTATTGTGGGATATTCATTTTGTGTGCAAAAAACAAATGCTCGAACCTGTATATTTGTTAAATTAACCATTTTCTTTGTAATTTTTGGAAAATTAATTTTGTTGGAATAATATATTCACGACCGTATCGCTGCTTACACGCACAACGGTTTTTTACGTTGGTTGAGCACAGTATCATTAATGACAGTGTGTTGTTGTGTGAAAGACCGTATTTCATCACATAGGCCACTGTTTTTTAAAAGACACGGTCTCCATACCTTGCAGTGGCAATGGACGGCTGCTAAACGACACGTCCACGGCGCCTTGACGTTGCCGTGCTGTGTGAAAAGGCACATGCATTTTTTCACCCCACCATAGATTAGCAATATACACCCATTTCCTTTGATGTTTCGATTGCCGGTTTCTGTGACCTTGGACCTTTAAATTGGAGTGCACCCATGTTGCCAGTTCTGCAAGGAACATCCCGAGTACAGTGTTGCCTTTCATGTAACGTCGAAATTTGATTCATCAATTGCCAATAGAGTCAGAAATAAGAAATATATTTATAAAAGATTGTGTTTTTGCTGTCATAGTGTTCTGAAAGATAATATTTTTGGCATAAATAAACATTAGAAACTTAAAATCAAAGTAAACTGTTAATATAATAAAAAAAATAATCAGTCTGACACATAGACTGCTGACAGCCTTCAAAGAGGGTTTTAAATTGGCAAGCGACTCTATCTCTGTCTAATTTCGTTTGTCTTGCCTGACCTTCCTATCTGTGACTCCACTAAAGGAATGCGGACGTTACGACTTTTTACCGTACGTCCAAATCCGTTGTGTGTGTAAGCAGCGTAAGATGTTGCGGCGGGGAAATATTTCTTGATTTTCTCGCACCCATCCTGTGTCCTGGTAGCATGGGGCTGGCTGTCTTTCATCCGCGGGGGATATAGAATGTCCCCTGCTCAGCGGAGAGACCGCTACAAGTCTATCCTCATGGTTGTTCTCAACCTTCAAAGAGTTGAAAAGAACATCTCGTCTTGTAATTTTTCTTTAAATTAAAAAACTCGACCTACAACGGGGGGGCTACATCCCCCTGGATCCGCCAATGCCTGGTGCACTGTTAAACCATTGAACGTAAATTTAAATTTTAGAAAAATGTTCCATAAAAAGTTGTCGTTTAAAAAAAAGTGCCTTTTCCCACACTTCTGATGGATAATACTTCAATGAAATGTTTTTACTCTTACCTCATAATATATGTCGTTCAAAAATGATGACTACGGCTTTGATTTTTCAAAATATAGGCTGATATTGGGATCTGGCATCCAGCGATATGCCACCTGGCGCTTTGTTTTCGAACACAAAGTAGGGTGAAGTTTCCATAAAGAGATATATTACATCAAACGGGAAAATCCATTTTTGAGATAAATAATGACCGAAATTGTATTAAAACATCGTGAAAAATCAAAAAATTCATAGTCATATATAAAATTCATAGACCAATTAAGAAGCGACGCTGACTTGAGTACAGCAACCGGAATCGAGTATTTGCATTGCTTGAAACATTTTTGGACGTTTTAAAAATTGCGGATTTAAAAAGAGAGCAACACTCATGTCAAGATTAAATCTTCACTCTAATTGACGCCATCTTGGATAGGTCACGCCCCCATGTCAGATCCCAATATCAAATTTTAAATACTCAGGGCTCAAAATGAAAATTTTCACGTGCGGTTTTGTTAGTAACATTTTTTCCAAATATTTAAAAGGCTGTGTGTAGATACCTAAATATTTAAATATTAAGTTAGTTTAGCTTGCGTATTTTAAACAAAAAAAAATGTTACTAATTATTATTTTGAAATAAAACTCCTACATCTAATTTGATCTAATCATTATTTTACTCTTAACACGAGCGACATTTTCAAAAACTAATAATAAGAATACGAATTAACTCGCCTAAACACAAACTTGGACCTACGAAATAACTCGTAGTTGGCAGCGAACGTGTTAACTTATGGGTGAAAAACCGAGTGCGTTCATTTGACCTACGCCACTGTAAATTTCAGTACAATTGTTTGAATTGTATAATGTGTCAGAATAAAGTTGTCTTGTTGTTTTATTCTTTTCATCTAGAAAATGAGTATTATTAATTTACTGAAGACGTGACTTAATTTAATTGAAGTTTACCTGAAAAAAGGTTGAATACTAGTGGTGAATGGGACAATCAAATTAATTTTAACAGTTCAATGGATAATTTCGATGAAATGACCAGAACAATAGAATTCTTTGTTCGGTTCATGACAATTGACACTGACCGTATTGACATTTGACAGATGTTAAATTTAATAAAAACGCAACCAAATAAGTACAAAAGAAATGTCAATAAAACATACGTTTGGATTTTTTTAATCTTTCTTTCATGTTCTTTTTATTTAAATATAAATGAAGCTTAGAAGTGAGTTTTGACAACTTTACGAAGCAACGATTCTTCTTCATATTCCTTTAAGGGAAAAATACAAGGTAAGTAAACGAGTTAGAAATTTAATTTATTCGATTCGACATCCCTAAGACCGGTTTCTGCCGTTCGCCTTCGTCAGTCAGGCTTTCGAATCCATTAAATATCACACTTTTTAAAATAAAAAATTTTATAACAACGAAATTGTTATTATATTTTGTTTTCAAAGTGTGAATATTTGGTAAATGGTAATAAAGTTTTTAACATTTAAAGAAAAAATATATATATATTTCCTATTAGTACCTAATACGTTTTTTACATCGATATTTTCACTTTTTTGTCTGCTTGCACTTTAAACTTAAGTCCTAATTTATGTTGAATCTCTTTCCAATTTTTAGAAGCTATTTCATCGGCTTTTTGTCGACCTTCCTCCAAAATTTCTAATAAAAGTTGAGAATCTGATAAATAGTTCGAAATTTTGTCCTGTATGGGCTTTAAATGTTCTATAACCGCGTCTGCAACTACAAGTTTGTATCTGAAAACAGAAATAGGATGAAAGTTAATAAGAAAACAATTTTTTAGACCGGATTACTGTAAATTACCGTGGCAGTCATCGTGTTAAAATTTAAAATTGAACTTACTCTCCAGTATTTATATTTTCTGATTCCTTGCATATCTCTTCAATAGATTTATTTGTTACAAAAGAATGGATATTTATCAAATTAGATACACCCGGCCGTTCTTCAGGGTTATATGTAACCTTAAAAAAAATATACCTGCTATAATGTACCTGCTTTTTTATGGAATTCATACGAATTAAGGTTAAAATATTTAATTACCATTCTTTTTGAACTAAAGTTAGCTCTACTTTATAAATGTATCACGCGCGCGTGCAGGCCCAAATGCAGTAAGAGCTTTGAAAATGAGCGAAAACCAAAGTCGCTATCACTTGCCCTTCTACAGGACAAAACGCTTTTTGCCCCCTCCCTCCCCCCTGATTATCGACTTCGCTCTTTCATCGCGAATAAGATTTGCAAAATCCGAAATTCGGTGGCCATTTGTCCGTGTTCGCGCCATTTTGCTGATCCGGATCGGTCGAAAATTAAGGTTACCGCGGGTTAAAAGATTATGAATAAAACAATTTATCCCTGATAAATAAAAACACTACAAAATTGTTTTTCCTAAAAAACCGACAACTCGGCATTTCTATCTAGGTAGGTTGATAGGTCAGTTCGCTTCTGGATCTTTCGTGGTTTTACTGTTGGCTACAGTGGATGTCAAAAGTTTTAAAAGATAAAGAAAAACAAATGTCTTCAGAATATGGAAAACCGAATTTTATCGAAGAAAACAATAGTGTTTTAGATCCTGCGTCTTTACAAAATCTACTAACAATTGCAAGAAAAGAAATAAACAATTTACGGTAAGAATACATTGTAATTTTAAAAAGGTTTTCAGGCACGTTCATGTGGTGGTGTTTTTACGATTAGCGAATCGCAAAAAAATTGCGTTTATTCATATGAGTATGGACGAGCCTTTAACCAATACTTTTTTTGGACCATTCTTTAGTTTCTAACATAATTTTAAAACGGCGAGCGCATTTGTGATTTTAAATATTTTTTGAATAAAATTACCTTCGATTAGCTGAATACATGAGTAGGAAAAGACCAATTAAAACAACGTGGGCTAAGAGCCTGAACATACAAAACCGTTAAAGGCTGTAACACATTATTTACTCGTGTAATGCGGAAACCAATCAGATTGAACAGAGCTTTTTATCTGTCAAGCATATTTATGTTATTTGAAACTATCTTAAGTGTATAGATGTTTGTTTATATTTTGTTGCTTTTCCACTTACTTCCGAATTGAAATCAGTAACAGCTTTTTTAATATTCTTAAGAATATCATCAGGCTTATCAGTAAGACATATCCTACTTTTTGGATCAGGATCGGACTTGGACATTTTCTTTGTTGGATCCCTCAAACTCCTTAACCTAGCAAATTCAGAACCTAAAATAATTTAAAAGCAAAGAAATGTCAGAATACGAGAAAGTTCGAGTGGGTAAATTAGTTTTAAAAGGAGAAAAGCAGAAATCCAAAAAGAGGAAACACAAACCTAAAAAGGAAGAAACCAAAACTCCAAAAATAGATTTGGATAGTACGAAACACGGGAACTGGTGGAGTGTACGGAAAATAGAACAAATAGTAGGTCCCATTGCTATAGAATTTGGTGCCCATACGTACGTTAGAGCGTTAGATAACGGTCTATTTACATTAGGAGCTCCACATAAAAATGGACAAGGACCCTCCCCCGAAGAAATACTCACAGCTGTACCTATCGATGAAAGAAAAGTAGCTTTTAAGTCGGGTTATGACAAGTACTTAAGGGTAGAAAAAAATGGGACAGTTACGGGAAGAAGTGACGCCATTGGAGCAATGGAACAGTGGGAACCCGTCTTCCAAGACGGCAAAACAGCTCTAATAGGATACAATGATTGTTTTTTAAGCGTAAGCTCAGAAGATGACACCATCATAGCTAGTGTCAAGAAAGCAGGGCCAGACCAATATGTAACCCTAAGATCGCAGACTGTTAAAGAAGATAACAATTTAGCAGAAGCCACCAATGAAGACCAAGGGAATATAAAGCAAATCGAGATTAATTATATCAAGAAATTTCAAAAGTTCCAGGATAAAAGGTTGAGAATTTGTACCGAAGGGACTGATAACTTGAAAAAAGCACAAGAAGATGGTACTTTACATGAGTCTCTGTTAGATAGAAGAAGCAAAATGAAAGCAGATAGGTATTGCAAGTAAAAATGATGCATTTATTTTATTATATTAATCAATTAACACGGCGTAATTTAATGTAAAAATTAGAACAAATAAATGTTTTAGTAAATATAAAAAAGTTGTTTTAGGGATATACAGGGTGTGTCACGTAGATGGCCCATTAGCCATAGAGAAGTATTAAACGGAGGTTTGTCAGTATGCTCTATTCAATGAAAATATTTTCAACTTCCGGTTATACCGGAAGTAGACATCAACTTTGTTATTTCAAATGACATGTGCCATTTTTCTTTTTATTTTTGGATTCAGCATCAAATTTTGAACAAAAAATTATTAACATACCACAGGTCTAAGTTTAACAGTTTCCGAGATTTTTGTAAAAACTCGCATTTACTTTAATTTACGTATCTGGCTTAGTTGTTAAGCTATTCATTTCAAATTTTATACAGAGATTGTGAGAATATCCTTCTAGCATATGGTGAAACTTCAAACGCGATATTTTATACAGGGTGTCTAGAATGGAGCGTCCAATGTTTATATTTTTAATTCTCCATAAGTCGATAATTTCAAATGAAACAGCCTGTATTTTATTATCACGCCTGAATCAGTTTTTTATTCTCTTTCGATCTGTATTAGCATTCCCTATACCTAAAGTTACATATTTCTGAGTTATTGCTAGATTTATTATAATTTGGAGATGTTTTACATAAATTGGTGGGTAATATAATCTAGGATGCCATGAAAATTGAAAATGACAGTTGTAATGAACAAACTACTGGACAATTAGATTATTTTATTTTCTAACTGCGTTCAATTTGTAAGTGAAAATGGCTCTTCTGGGTTACATTAATGAAGATCCTATGAATCGTTTTAAAAGATTCTCTTAAACTAACTTCTGCATCCCGCATTTGGAAAAGCACGAAAATAAGCTAAAACTGTTATTTCCAATTCTTCATCATCAACTTTTGGTTTGGCCTTTTTAAATTTTGGTTTAAACTATCCGTGCAATAAAAGATTGTCTATAATATTTCTGACCATTTTCCTATTAGGTCTGCTTTTTTATGGGCAGAAGAGCCATTTTCACTTACAGATTGAACGAAGTTAGAAAATAAAATAATCTAATTATTGTCCAGTAGTTTGTTTATTACAAGGTCATTGTGAATTTTCATGGAATGCTAGATTATATTACCCACCAATTTATGTAGAATATCTCCAAACAGTGGCGGATCTAGGGAGGTAGCGAAGGAGGTTTCGCCCCCCCCCCCCATCACCCCGCTGGCGAAACGCGTTTTATTATTCTAGTATTCAGACTACTAGTAGTATGTTTTGGTTAATATTCTAACTATATTATGTTATTTTGCAATATATATGAGTATGTTTCACTATTTAGTTTCTATATTAAAATATTTTTTCGAAAATTATTAGTGTTGTTTCGCCCCTCCCCCCCCACCTCAGAAATATCCGCCACCGCTCAAAAAAGTCCTAGATCCGCCTCTGTCTCCAAATTATAATAGATCTAGCAATAACTCAGAAATACGTAAGTTTAGGTATAGGGAATGCTAATACAAATCGAAAGAGAATAAAAAACTGATTCACGCGTGATAATAAAATACAGGGTGGTTCATTTGAAATTATCGACTTATTGAGAATTAAAAATATGAACAGTGGACGCTCCATTCCAGACACCCTGTATAAAATATCGCGTTTAACGTTTCACCGAATGCTAGAAGGATATTCTCACAATCTCTATATAAAATTTAAAATTAATAGCTTAACAACTAAGCCAGATATGGAAATTAAAGTAAATGAGTGTTTTTCAAAAATCTCAAATATCTCGGAAACTGTTAAACTTAGACCTGTAGTATGTTAATTTGATGCTGAATCCAAAAATAAAAAGAAAAATGGCACATAGTAGAACCGGAAGTTGAAAATATTTTCATTGAATAGATCGTACTGACAAAGCTCTGTAACCTATTTTCAAATTTTAAATATCTATACTTCTTTATATATGGCTAATGGGCCATCTACGTGACACACCCTGTAGAATTAGGGCTAAAAATTACCTGTTGTAAGAGCATGAGGTATTGGAAAAGTTTCTCCAAATCTTTTATTAAACATTTTAGCCAACTCTTGACACAACTGTATTTGTTGTACTTGATCCTCACCCACTGGTACATGTGTAGCCCTAAATTTACACAAATATAAAAATGAACTTATAAATATAAGATATATTTAACTTACTTGTAAGATAAAATATCTGCAGCTTGCAATACTGGATACACAAATAAACCCAAAGGAATATCTTTTAAGTCTTTTGATTTTTCTTTGTACTGGGGCAAATGCCCTAATCTAAAATGATATTATCAAAAATACAAAGAAAATGAATTTTTGTGTAAACTATTGACCTTGGCATTGTACAAATACATCCTAAACACCATGATAATTGAGTATGTACTGGAACTGCTGATTGTTGGAATAAAATAGTTTTTTGGGGGTCTATTCCACAACCTAATAACGTAGCAGCTATTTCTTGTATGTTCCTAGATAATATTTTAGGTTCCTGAAATACGTATGTATCAAAAACTACAAATTTACACTTATCTGTATAAAAAATTACGTGGGGTAACGTCATTGAGTGTAAATCTGCAATACTAATGATTACATCCTGATTTTCATCCTGCATTTTAACCCATTGTGCAATTGCACCTAAATAATTTCCTAAATGTATAGCACCAGTAGGTTGAATTCCTGAAAAGATCCTTTTTCGATATCTAGGTTCCATACTTTTATCCTAAAATAAAACATTTTATTGATCTACTGAAAATTATACAGAATGGCAGTTGTTACTTTCGAAGAAAAATAAAATTTCGAACATATTTTGGGTATAATTTTATTTCTCAGTAACGTTTTCATTTCAAAAGTTAATTTTTGTTTATTTTTTCAAAATCGAATTACATAACCTCTCAATCTTCTTTTTCTAAGATTATGGGGCTATGTCCGTGTGACAATTTAGTACAAATATAAAATACCACTGTGATGTAAGGCCATAAGGCCAATCTTAACGGGATAAGATATAAAAATAGAAGAAACATAACCTAGTAAATTGTTTTTTTGTGTAAATATAGTTTTCACCTGTTTTTATAAAATGACTTGAAAATATAGAAACATACGCTACATTAATGTCTGAAACCTTTGTGTAATTTATAAATGTTTCGTTGGCTTTTTTAAATATATTTTATATGAAAGTAAAATGGCCTTAAACAAAAAAAAACAAAACATAAAATCTACTGAAGAAACTCAAATCAAACGTGAACTCATAATAAAATTAGTGCCAGCTTGTTTAGATAATTATTTTGGTGACAATAAAACAAATTCAGACTCGAATTATACAATTGAAAATGAAGAATTGCATTTAAATGAAAAGGAGGAAGAAATTAAAAAACCTTTTTCTAGAAAAAATCTAAAATTAAACTTTCAATCAGCTCATCCTGGTGAAAAACCCTACAAGTGTAGCACTTGCGACAAATCGTTTGATCAAAACTGTGACTTAAATCGACATCTATTGGTTCATCTTGATGAAAGACCCTACAAGTGCAACACTTGTAAGAAATCTTTTTCTAAAAGAGGTTCCCTAAAACAACATATATCAACAATTCATACTGGTGAAAGAGTCTACACGTGCAACACTTGTAAGAGATCTTTTTCTCAAAAAGATGGCCTAATTCGACATATATCAGTTCATACTGGTGAAAGACCTTACAAGTGCAGTATTTGTGAAAAATCGTTTCCTCGCAACAGTGTCCTAAAACAACATCTATTAGTTCATACTGGTGAAAGACCCTACAAGTGCAGCATTTGTAACAAATCCTTTGCTCTAAGACAAGCTCTGACAGCACATCTATTAGTGCATACTGGTGAAAAACCCTTCAAGTGCAGCATTTGTAACATATCCTTTGCTCGCAGGGGTTCACTAAAACGACATATATTAGTTCATACAGGTGAAAGACCCTACAAGTGCAGCATTTGTAACAAATCCTTTGCTCTAGGAGAAAGTCTGAAAGCCCATCTATTAGTTCATACTGGTGAAAAACCCTTCAAGTGCAGCATTTGTAACAAATCCTTTGCTGGCAGAGATACCCTAAAACGACATATATTACTTCATACTGATGAAAGCACCTACAAATGCAGCACTTGTAACAAAGTCTTTGCTGGCAGAGGTAACCTAAATCATCATTTATTAATTCAGCATTTGAAACAAATCCTTTGCTCGCAGCAACATACTGGTGAAACACCCTACAAGTGCCGCATTTGTTACAAATCCTATGCTGAAATAAGTACTCTGAAAAAACATCTATTAGTTCATACTGGTGAAAAATCCTACAAGTGCAGCACTTGTAACAAATCCTTTGCTCTCAGAGATAACCTAAAACGACATATATTAGTTCATACTGGTGAAAGACCTTACAACTTACGTGAAGATAGCGTCCGACGCTAGCGCCCAAAGCCAGCGCCCTGTCGGACAGCGGACTGCATTTATTTAGCTTAAGGTAGGATGTAGGATAATGGACCTGGAGAACAACTGAAGCTCATTAAAAATGAAAAGTCGTAGAGGTCTTTGTCCTGGAAAAATGAATAGAACTGCATATGCAAATACTTACTATTTAACTAAAGAATGAATTCACCTATGTTAGAGAGCTAATCCATTCGCAATTAAAAAGAAAACTTAACTTTGGTAAAATTTTCTCTTGAATTAGATAATTGTATATATTATTAAATTTAATTTTTTATTAGAAATAAAAAAAATTGTAAATTATTGTATAGGTATATAATGTATACTGAATGCGCTGAATAAATGATTATTATCTCACATTTTTTCCTTCCCTTTGGAAAAATTTTATTAGGAGGGTAAGAGCATCTGAACAGAATACCAGAAATAATATTCCCATGAAAAATATCACAATCTTTAGAGGAAAATACTTATTGTGGTAACAACAATAACTAGATTAAAAAAAAATCGATATCTTCATGACAAAATATTTATTTTCGAAATGTTCCCGTCGGTTTCGAGAAATAATATTTGCAGGATGTGATCATCACATCAAAATATATCTTTGGAAAAAATACCAGGTTGTCACAAAATCTAGTTTGGCAGAAAAAAATTTCTTTATATTCAACAGAAAATATTTATTTAAGAAACGTTCCCGTCGCTTTTAAAAATTAGTATTTTCAGGATGTGATCATCAAAATAAAATATATCTTTGGAAAAAATACCAGGTTGTCACAAAATCTAGTTTGGCAGAAAAAAAATTCTTTATGTTCAACAGAAAATATTTATTTTCGAAACGTTCCCGTCGGTAGCTTCCCGCAGCTTCCAAAATTTGTGTAAATTATACAGGGTGTATCATAAGGAATGGTCAATATTTTAATCATAGGTTCAGGACCTCGAAATATTAATATTTTACTAAATAACTGTATCAAATGTTATCTACTACTAAGATACAGGGTGTTGAAGATACAATTTATTTTTCGTTTTTTTTGCAATAATTTCTTTATTATTTTTATATTGACTCGAAATTTGGTATGGTTATATTTTTGAGATAGTAAATCATAAGTATGTTATCAATTTTGAGATTAGATAAAGAGGGCGCCACCTACACTCTACTGTATGAAGAAAAGTATCAATTTTTTTTTATTCCTGGCCTTTTTTGAATTTTTTCCAAGTCTTTATGATACACCCTGTCAATTTGAACAAAAAAGGTATACTTGTTTTAATAGCATACATTCAGCTCATTTCGAGATATTTGCATTTAAAATATTCTAGCCACAGTATCTACTTAATTTACTTTAACATATTTCAACATAGTAGGCTTTGAAACTAAAATGAAAATGTACATCTGTCAAATAATTAATTGTTAGATGGCAGCAGCAAGTCCAGAAAAATTTATTTGTGCATAAACAAAAATGATATCTCTCATTTCTGAATTGGAGTAATGGTTGTGTCGACGCATTTTCATTACCTACTTAGATGGAATTTAGTGAACAAAATTACATCTAACAATTAATTATCAAAACCAGTGAAATATTCTGTGATTGACAGTTCCTCGTGACGTCGACATGTACTCAGGCCTCTTAAGGGCTAAAAATATTTTTAAAATAAAACAAAATCGCTGATAAATAAAATTTAATTACATTCGTTTTTCAAACAATTTCTTTTAATAAATATTTTAAATAAAAATCGACAAACTTGCCTTGAGGGACTCGTTAATTAATTGAAAATGATTAAGAACTCCATTCATTCTAATCTAATGTTTATCTCGTCCTCCCTCTCGGGTTCAATTTTTATTTGGGCTTGAGAAAAATCTTCAAAATTACCAGCCACTGGTCTTCACTCTAGGGACAGCACTGAACGATTATTTTAGCGGCTAAAAATAGTTTTAAACAAAACAAAATCGCAGAAAAATAAAATTTAATTACATTTGTTTTTTCTTACAATGTCTTTTATTAAATATTTTAAATAAAAATCCACAAACTTGCCTTTGAGAGGAACTCGTTAATTGATTGAAAATGATTATGAATAAACACCATTCAAATCGAATATTTTCTGTTTAATGGAAATTATTTATTAATCCACAATAATGAAAAATAAAGGTGCGTTTTGAAATTTAAGGAGAAAGCCCTTTTAATATCAGAGTTAAAATAGTCTAAGGATGAAATGTATATGATTTTTGTTTAAAACCAAATAGGAATTAAGGGATCATTTTGTTGCAGTTTCTCATAGTCTTTTTTTTAATTTTGTTAAAATTCTTTATACCAGAATGAATCAGTAAATGAGAATTTAGATTGTGCTTCTGAGTAAATGATTTTTCGCATATGTTGCATTTGAAATTCTTTTCTCCTGAATGGATCAGTAAATGTTTATTTAGATATTCTTTGTGAGTAAATGATTTTTCACAAACGTTGCATTTAAAAATCTTATCACCAGAATGAATAAGTAAATGTGTTTTCAGATTTGACTTCTGAGTAAATGATTTTTCACAAACGTTGCATTTAAAATTCTTGTCACCAGAATGAATGAGTAAATGTGAATTTAAATTGCACTTGTGTGTAAATAATTTTTCACAAACGTTGCATTTAAATTTCTTGTCACCAAAATGAATCTGTAAATGTTTATTTAGATATACTTTGTGAGTAAATGTTTTTGCACAAACGTTGCATTTAAAATTCTTCAGATTAGACTTCTGAGTAAACTTGAGATACTTCCCCTCTAGTTGTTTAATGTTCTTATCAACTTTTTCCAAACGTTGTTCATTTTTATCCTGAATATGTATTTCTTCTTCTTCAATCTTAAAACTGTTATCACTGAATAATTTTGTCTCAATATCTGTATATTGAACTGTACAAGAATCTTCTGCAACATTAAGTTTCTCCTCTATCTTGAGATACTTCGCCTCTAGTTGTTTAATGTTCTTATCAACTTCTTCTAAACGTTGTTTACTTTCATCCTTAATATGTATTTCTTCTTCAATCTTAAAACTGTTATCACTGAATAATTTTGTCTCAATATCTGTATATTGAACTGTACAAGAACGTTCTGTAACATCAAGATTTTCGTCTATCTTGAGATATTTCCCATCTAGTTGTTTAATGTTCTTATCAACTTCTTCCAAACGTTGTTCATTTTTACTCTGAATATGTATTTCTTCTTCTTCAATCTTAAAACTGTTATCACTGAATAATTTTGTCTCAATATCTGTATATTGAACTTTACAAGAATCTTCTGTAACATTAAGTTTCTCTTCTATTTTGAGATACTTCGTCTCTAGTTGTTTAATGTTCTTATCAACTTCTTCTAAACGTTGTTTACTTTCATCCTTAATATGTATTTTTTCTTCAATCTTAAAACTGTTATCACTGAATAATTTTTTCTCAATATCTGTATATTGGACTGTACAAGAACGTTCTGTAATATCAAGTTTATCCTCTAACTTGAGATATTTCCGCTCTAGTTGCTTATCAAATTCTTCTAAACGTTGTTTACTTTCATCCTTAATATGTATTTCTTCTTCAATCTTAAAAATGTTATCACTGAATAATTTTGTCTCAATATCTGTATATTGAACTGTACAAGAATCTTCTGTAACATCAAGTTTTTCCTCTATCTTGAGATATTTCCCCTCTAGTTGTTTAATGTGTATCTCATCCTCCCACTCGGGTTCAATTTTTATTTGGTCTTGAGAAATAATTTCTATCTCGTGAGATTCCATCTTTATTTGTAAAAAGCTCTACCACAGAACACCTTATCAATAAAGAAGCGAAAGTGGCGAAATTTCGTGACCTTCCTTCTCTGCTAAGTAGTACACCCGTCACTTTTGAGTGGCAAATTTGAATTGAATGAAATTAATGTAGTTTCAGTATATTCTTCAGTTAATCAATTCGATTGGAAAATCTATTCAGGGGTTTCTTCTCAGTTAACCTTCGACTTTTGTAAGTTTACACAAAAAATCCATTAAATATAGTAATTTACGTATCAAAGTGAATTAATTATAAGGGCCTTAATTCCCGAAGGCAAAGTAAGTGTATTTAAAAAAAAGATATTTCTTTTGGGTACAACCTCTTCCTGTAAACCTTTTATATATGCATTTGTAATTTTTTGTATGATTTCTGATTTATAATTCAAAAAATTGTATTACTATAAAGTGGCGTCTGTGAGTCGGAAAAAATTTACCCGGATCAAGAGTACCTTCTCCCCCCGTTTTCGAGGATGTTGAACACGATGCCGGTATCAGAATTTCTCTTTTCGCCAGCCGAACCTCTAAAACTGCCAAAAACTCCCCCCTAAAAAGGGGTTAAACTCATTATTTCCCTATAAAAAAAACGTCTTTCCCCTCGTTTTCTAGAATGCTGAGCACGGTGGTGGTGTTGAAGATTACTTGCTACCCTCGCCAACCGCTCCACCAGGGAAAAGTCACCCCCGGCAGGGGTGTTTTTTTAAATTTTTTATATAGGCAGCAAAACGTCTGTCCCCCCATTTTCGAGGATGCTGTTGTTCAAGAATCCCCATCAACCCCTCCACAGGTCAAAATTCAACCCAGAAAGGGATGAATTTTTTTTATATCAACGACAAAACGGGTGCCCCTTTCAGGGGTGAGTGTTCAGCATCCTCGAAAACGGGGGGGAAGAGGATTTTCTTACAGGGGAATGATGTGCTGCCCGTTTAACCCCTTTAGTTTTTGGCCGTTTTAGGGGGTTCGGCTGGCGAAAAGAGAAATTCTGATACCGCCATCGTATTTAGCATCCTCGAAAACGGGGGGAGAAGGTACTTTCGATCCGGGTAAATTTTGGTACTTGTCCTTCTGACTCTCAGACCCCACTGATAGAAACGAATTATAATGTACATAGGAATCAATTCTCTTCTGAGTAAATATTTTTTTCAAATCAAATTAAATGTGCTTTATTGTCGAAAAAATTTATTGATAAAGCTGTGTAAGAAAAAAAAAGTAGAAATAAAAGGCTAAAAACACCAACACAGTTAAAATAAAAATAAAGATTAACATAACATATATACAATTTAAAAGGAGTTAGATAACATTGTGTACCTAGTAGTAAAAGCGACACATTCCTGGACGACAATGCAAATTGTTGGCCGAGGCGTTAAGCCGAGGACAACAAGCATTGGAGCAAAATAGCAATGAACATTATCACAAATTAAGGAATTTTTATAAATTCACCAGCAACACTAAATATTAAAGCAACCTAAATAGTAAAGACTACATAAATGTCTAGGTAATTTTAAAATTCTTACATTCTATTCATTTAGTATACATAATCTGGTTTCAATTTGTACATCAGACAAAGCTTTTGACTCCTTTTGTTTATAGTTGTCACTTTGACGTTTCAGGAAATTACGTAGATTTTGACGGCCTTGTAGGGCAAAAATATTCCCGGACTCATCTCGATCCGGGAAAGTTCGTTGCTTAGCAACGGACTAAAATACTAGAATAGCGTATTTTGGGGTCTGAAATTGCTCGGAGAAAGTAGGCATTCTTGAGCCATTTCAGAAAATTACTTTTCTTCATTGTCGAAAGACTCGGAAAGGTAAAAACTCGTTGACAAAGCATCGTTACAGCATAATACTAATAATAATAAAAACACTAGTCAACACAATGACTCATTTATATTTTATAAATTAATTTTACAAAGTTTTTATAGCTGAAAGAATCACTAAATATTTATTTAATCACGCTTCTGAGAAAATGATTATTTATGGATCAGTAAATGTTTATTTAAACTGCTCTTTTGAAAAAATGATTTTTGACAATTGTCGCACTTGAACTTTTTTTCACCTGAATGAATGGGTAAATGTTTAGTTAAATCGCTTTTGTGAGTAAATGAATTTTCACAAATGTTGCATTTAAAATTCTTATCACCGGAATGAATTAGTAAATGTCCTTTCAGATGTGACTTCTGAGTAAATGATTTTTTACAAACGTCACATATAAATTTTTTTTCACCTGAATGAATTAGTAAATGTTCGTTCAGAGATGACTTTCGAGTAAACGATTTTTTACAAACGTCGCATTTAAAATTCTTATTACCAGAATGAATTAGCAAATGTCCTTCCAGATGTGACTTCCGAATAAATGATTTATTACAAACATTGCATTTAAAAGTCTTTTCACCTGAATGAAGTAGTACGTGTTCATTCAGATATGACTTCCGAGTAAATGATTTTTCACAAACGTCGCATTTAAAATTCTTATTACCAGAATGAGTTAGTAAATGTCCTTTCAGATGTGACTTCCAAGTAAATGATTTTTTACAAACATCGCATTTAAAATTCTTTTCACCTGAATGAATTAGTACATGTTGACTCAGATGTTTCTTCAGAGTAAATGATTTTTTACAAACGTCGCATTTATAATTCTTTTCACCTGAATGAATTAGTAAATGTTCTTTCAGATGTGACGTCTGAGTAAATGATTTTTCACAAACATTGCACTTGATTTTCTTTACATTAGAAACAAAATTCTTGCTGTTCTTATCGACTTCTTCTAAATGTTGTTTACTTTCTTCCTTAAAATGTATTTCTTCTTCTTCAATCTTAAAACTGTGATCACTGAATAATTTTGTCTCAATATCTGTATATTGAACTGTACAAGAATCTTTCGTAACATCAAGTTTCTCCTCTACCTTCCCCTCTAGTTGTTTAATGTTCTGATCCACTTCTTCTAAACGTTGTTCATTTTCATCCTTAATACGTATTTTTTCTTCAATCTTAAAAATGTTATCACTGAATAATTTTGTCTCAGTATCTGTATATTGAACTGTACAAGAATCTTCTGTAACATCAAGTTTTTCCTCTATCTTGAGATACTTCCCCTCTAGTTGTTTAATGTTTATCTCATCCTCCCACTCCGGTTCAATTTTTATTTGGTCTTGAGAAATAATTTCTATCTGGTGAGATTCCATCTTATTTGTAACAAGCTCTACTATCGATTATACAACTCATTATAAATTTATCCAATCAGTTGCAATTTTTACTTAGTTACCATGTATTGATAAGCGAATATACACTTGACAACGTGGTGTAATCATCTTGGTGATTGGCATCCTTCCACCTTGAAAAGTTTATCATAACAACAAGGTCAGGTCAGTTGTCTCTGCTGCCCATCTGGTTGTTTAATGTTTATCTCATCCTCCCATTCGGGTTCAATTTTTACTTGGGCTTGAGCTTGAGAAATAATTTCTATTTGGTGAGACCCCATCTTATTTGTAATAAAAGCATCTTTCAATTTCAAAGGAAATTGACAGTCAAGTCCACTACTGCCAACACGACCAGTCAACAATGACATTTGAAGAACTTCAAAATTACCCGCCGTTGCGTTGGTCCCTACCACTGACCTCTAATCTAACTGGATGAGCACATCCATATAAGAAAATTGAGGCAACTAGTATATGACATTTTGGAGCAAGGCACATGCGCATTGTTGAGATGTCAAGCATGGGCGTCTCCTAAGGTTTAAGGGACATTTTTAATCTCATTAGAGAGTTATTGCACATCATTTGGGGTATACGGTATGCCTTACAATGACAGTTACGCATGCGCAATAGTAAACAACCATTTTTAAGGTATAACGTCGTACGCTATATCTAAGGCATAAGGAGAGCCTTAAACCTTATACCTTATGCGTGTTGGGTGTTCTAAAACCAAAAAGCGGCTTTTTCGCGATCGATTTTAGAATTAAATAACAGAAGAAGATCACTGATATAGTTAAAAAATTGAAAATTTGTAAACAAAATTTTTCGACTGACCATTAGACTTTAATAAAAACGATTATTCTCGATAATTTTGAGTTTATGTTGAAAAGTAATACAAATTAATACAAAAGTTTTAATTATCTACAACATTTATATTAAACTGTTTACGATATATTTCAGCTACAAATTCTAAAAATCCAATATCCAACCCTCAAAACATAGGGCTTCGGTACCATAAAAGGGTTTGTTAAATGAATTAGTTTATGAGTATTTTGAAAAATAAATTATTGCATTATTTCAAGGAACTTAGTCTGTTTGGATTACAACAGATTGGGAAAAACCTATAATCCAATCATTATAATGTAAATTTAACTGCTGGCTGGGGATTAAAGAAATCATTTTCCAAAATTCTGTGCTTAATTGTAATGTTTTGTCTATATGTATTTAAATATATATTATTGAAAAGAGTTAATTATTTAAAATACAAAAAATGAAATTTTCCATTAGTTTTGAGATCTGATAGTTGCATTTTAGGTTTTAAATAAAAGTAAAAAACTATTAGTCTTAATTTATTGCTTAATAAAGGTAAGAAAGTTAAAAATATTTTATTTCAAAGTAATTTAAACTTAATTCTACAACGTATTTCTATTTCTTGCTTTGTTTTTTGCTCCGATGGATCTTAAGTCTTTTCTTGTAAGAACTTCCTGTTTCCCGGTTTTGATTGTTGAAATTTCATCAAAACCCTTCAATCTATTCGTATAATCTAATCTTCTAAGCAAAATGCACAATCCTTCAAGTCCTGTAACACAAAATTAGGGGTAATAGGTTTTTACTTTCATTAGGAGAAAGTCAATAGTTTACCTGATATAACATTACTTCTTCTTGTTCTTATTACAGCTGGTAACATAAGACGTTCTGCTTAGAATACAATGTGTTCTCTTTCAAATCGGAAATTTGATTTTATGTAATGGGTTAACATTAACTCTAAATTGAGGCGATCATTGATATTTCTTCCTCGACCTTCCCTATTATTGATAAGGTGAAATAATATGGCTTCATCTATGTGTTCATCTTCATGTTCTTCCTCAACAAAAATATTCAAAAGTTCTTCCGTAATTTCGTTAATACTTTTCTACCATCAACTCAAGCACAATATCCAATATTTATATTTAGACACCATTGACACCCCACTATTAGCATGTCAAACGTCACTACCTTGAGAAAAGCAACTGCAATAACTCACTATTTTACGCATACCTTACATCGTCATAGCGCTAAGGTATAACGTATACGGTATACATTCTGCCAGTTTGCAATAACTCTCTATTGAAAATGATCTCTAAAATTGTTGGGACATTTTCTCAAACTTGTATACTGCATTTGGAGTCTTGAAGTCCCAAAATATACTCGTTTTGAATAATTTATATGTCAATTTTGATGAATTTCATGGAAATATACTTAGAAACTGAAAACATTTAACAAAGTAAAATGACGCCACCTCTGGTAAACGTAATGACATTGACATTATGGAGCAATACATATGTGCACTTTTAATTTGAGACGGTCAATTCGTCTCACTTTTACCATATAAAGGTAAGACCGCACTATAGGCGGTATTGCACTTGAGCTCAGCTTAGCGTCCATGCAAAATATATAGGGGTACCGCACTATTAACTGCACTTCAGCGGAACGGAGCGAAATATTGTTTATATTTTAGAAAGTAAGGTTATATTAATGAAATTAAATTCGCGATTGTGCATGTAGAAAGTGAATCTCTAATATAGTTAATGTTTTACTTTTTATATGGAAATGTATACAGTTACCAATATTTAATTTACAATATTTTTTAGATGATTATCAGAAAACAGTATCTGAGTTGAAAAAACTAGAAATTAAATCAAACCTCTCATGTGCCACATCTGATGAAGAGGGCAGAGGTCTAAAAAATTAAGTTCAGATGACTTAGCTAGTTCCTCTGATAATGTTCAATTACCAAGAGTACCACCTTTACCGAAGAATCTTCCACAAGAAAGACTATCCCAAAAGCAGCCCAGTAAATATGAAGTTGAGTCAGAAAATCCAGCTGTAACTTTTGTGAGCTAATTTTGTTGTTTACCTAATAAATTTAAGAAAAATACTAATCAAACTAGGATGAAACTTATTTAAAATATATCAGAAAACTGGAAAAGTCAAGTGTTGAACTTGATTTGATTATTTTTTATTTATGAATGGTTTTATTATTCAAAAAGAGCAGTAAATATTCAATGCATTAGCATAATTGTTTTTTTGTTCCTATATAAGTATATCTCATTTGAAACAATATTTTTAAACTTTTGTTAATTTTTTAGCTACCACCAGAAGAAATCTGTTGTGCAATAATGCAACTCAACAGGATGTTGAGTTAAACACAAAAAGCTGGCTTAGGACTGCCGCAGGGACAGAAGGCGGGAGAGACAAGAGAAGACAAAATTGAAGATTTTATTTTTTTTTCATATCTTGTAGTGACTTATGTAATCGTTGTCATATTTAGTTGTATAATTTTATTTCTACTTAATGTTATTAAACAAGTCATTCTACATTCCGTTTTTTACATTTATTATTCTTTTCTTAATGGATATTAATCACTTATTTTATTAAAAAAGTTTTAACATTTCGAATTTCATACTATATATATACTTTTATATTATATATATACATTTTTTTACTTTTAAAGTGAAAGTCGAAACGTTAAAATTAAAACTTTTTTAATAAAATAAGTGGTTTTAATATCCATTAAGAAGAATATTTAAAAAAATAGAACTAAATGCCCCTCGACAGCCCCAATATTCGGGCCACTGGGGGGAAAGCAACGAAAATGTGTCAGTTTGCCGGTTGGGTGCCCACAGTCGGCCACTGTGGGGAAAGCAACGGAAATGTGTCAGTTTGCCGGTCCGGGGCCCACAGTCGGCCGCTGTGAACCTACCCCAGTGGGCTCCGGACCGGCCGAGTTAGTGGTGGGCCCTCAGTGAGAAGGCTGGCCCGACTGTGCGGGGCCTTCAGTTTCCCCCCAGTAATTGTTTGTTGGGATACTTGATATATTTTGAAGTAAATTATTAATGTATTTTTTTAACGCAATAAAGATACTTTTTTGTACTTGTTGTTGTCTATCAACATTAAATTTTTGTTGAACAGTTATATGAGGTGTCTTTTGAGCAAGATGGCTGATTTCAAGATATTCACTAGTTAAATTAATTAATTTTTCTTCATCCAGCACCATCTTAATAGCAACAAATCTTAACAACAAATAAGTTTTTCCCCCAACACGAATGACAAATGAAGTATTGTGTCGCGCTGCTGCCATTTGCTATACCGCACTAGCACCAGCGTATCTGAACTGAGATGGTCAGCGATGCAGAGTTGGTAGAAAAGTCAACTTTGCATCGCAGCGACATCGCAGGTGTTGTGACGCGAGTCTAGTGCGGGTTAGGTCATATAGATTCCATTAAAGAATATTTTGCATCGACGCTTCGCTCCGTTCAGCCTAGTGCGGTCTTACCTTAACGATAACGAGTCGGCTAGTGCTCATCCAGTTAGATTAGAGGTCAGTGGGTGAGACCCTATCTTATTTGTAATAAAAGCATCTTTCAATTTCAAAGAAAAATGAACAATCCAGTACTGTCAACAATGACACTTGAACAACTTCAAAATTACCCGCCGTTGCATTGGTCCCTACTTTGTGGACAGTTCGAAACGATTATTTTTGTTGCCAAAAATATTTTTAAAATGAAAACTTTTAATACGATTTGTATTGAATTGCTTCGGGCCACCCAAAGGGGGGTCGAAGTCTTGAAATCCTGAGAAAAAAAATTAAAGTTGCTCAAAATGACTTTTCTCGACGTTTTGAATGTCCTAAGAGTCCATCCGAGACAAAACAAATTGTGTCTGTCTGTACGGATGTTAATGAGCACGATAACTCGAGCAAACTACGACCGATTTAAAAAATTCTTTCGTCAGTCGGTACTCGGTAGCTATACCTTATTTATTTTAGCGAGGCAGTGACGCAATTTCTAGTTATTTCTGTTGTCAACGGAATAAACACTAAGAGCAAATACGATTTAAACGTAACGTGCAGGGGAAATTAACTGTTAAATATTGGCAATACTTCACGACGTTGCCGATGTGATATAGCGAAAATTCTTGATTTATGTAATCAATGTGGCTACTCACTTAGACTAATTACAAATTGACCTCCAAAGTGCCAATGTACTGTAACATAGTGGCATATTACAATAAAAATTCCAAAACTACATAATTATTAATTTTTATTTGAATCTTAAAACACTTCTTACGTTCTTAGTATTGAAAATTCTTTTATAGTCAAGATTTCATTGTTCCATAGACTAGCAGTTCTTTTTTACATCCAGTCCAATTTTCAATCAAGTTGATAGCACATTAGATGCACTTATATTTAAGCTAGGAAAAAAGTAACTGGCACATTTTTATCTTTAAGTCAACGAAAAAAAATTCTACCTGGCAACGTCGCAGTTTTTTGACGTGTGACGTCACTGCCCCGCTAAAATAAATACGGTGTATAATGTATAACCCATGGGAAGAACTGATTAGATTTTGGATTCTGTACGGCTGTCCGTTCGGGGTACCTGTAATACAAACGATCCTGTAAAAATAGTTTTTTTTTTGCAATTTTCGTGCTTAACACGTGGTAAGCGCTGGAAATTGTAATAAGAAAATTGGTAATAACAAGACGTGTAAAATAAGCTACATGAAGCTTGGGCCGAATTTTGACAAACCCTTCGGTTTTGCTTTGCTATTAATCTATTTATTTTAATACAACATTGTTGTGACTAGTTTTCACAACACCCCATCAGCCTGTTTCTTTTATAAAATAAAACGAAATCGCTAAAAATTAAATTTAATTACATTCGTTTTTACTTACAATTTCTTTTATTAAATATTTTAAATAAAAATCGACAAACTTGCCTCGATGAACTCGTTAATTAATTTATGCTATAACAGAATGTTCTTCGTTTAATTTATTGATCCATAATAATGAAAAATAAAGGTGCATTTTGTGAAATTTAAGAAGACTGAATTGGATGCCTGTACATTTTAAGTTGAAATCGTCAAGGGATCAATTGTAGATGATTTTTGTTTAACAGTCTTCTTTTTTAATTTCTGAGTAAATGATTATTATTCATGATTGTTTCGTTTCAAATTCTTTTCACCTGAATGAATCAATAAATGATTACTTAAATCGCTTCTCTGAGTAAATAATTTCTCACAAATGTTGCACTTAAAATATATTTGACCTAAATGAATCAGAATATGTCTCTTTAATGAGATTTTACAAGGAAATGATTTTTCACAAATCTCGCATTTGAAATTCTTTTCACCTGCATGGATCAATAAATGTTTATTTAAAGTGTCTTTCTCATCAAATGATTGTAGACAAATCTCACATTTGAAAATCTTTTTACCTGAATGAGTCACTAAATGTGTAATTAGATTGCCTTTCTGAGTAAATGATTTCTCACAAATGTGGCATTTGAAATTCTTTTCACCTGAATGGACCACTAAATGTTTATTTAAACAGCCTTTCTGAATAAATGATTTTTCACAAATATTGCACTTAAAATTCTTTTCACCTGAATGAATCAATAAATGTATTTTTAAAGTGCCTTTCTGAGTAAATGATTTCTTACAAATGTAGCATTTAAAATTCCTTTGACCTGAATGAATCCGTAAATGATGTTTATTTAGATTGCTTTTCAGAGTAAATGATTTTTCACAAATATCGCATTTGAAATTCTTTTCACCTGAATGGATCACTAAATGTTTATTTAAACAGCCTTTCTGAATAAATGATTTTTCACAAATATTGCACTTAAAATTCTTTTCACCTGAATGAATCAATAAATGCATTTTTAAAGTGCCTTTCTGAGTAAATGATTTCTTACAAATGTTGCACTTAAAATTCCTATGACCTGAATGAATCAGTAACTGATGTGAATTTAGACTGCTTTTCTGAGTAAATGATTTTTCACAAATGTTGCATTTAAAATTGTTATCACCGGAATGTATAAGTAAATGTCCTTTCAGATGTGACTTCTGAGTAAATGATTTTTTACAAACGTCACATTTAAATTTTTTTTCACCTGAATGAATTAGTAAATGTTGTTTCATATGTTTCTTCAGAGTAAATGATTTTTTACAAACGTCACATTCATAATTCTTTTCACCCGAATGAATTAGTAAATTTTCTTTCAGATGTGACGTCCGAGTAAATGATTTTCCACAAACTTTGCACTTGATTTTCTTTACATTAGAGTGAATCAGTAAATGTTGATTTAGATTGACTTTGTGAGTAAATGATTTTTCACAAACCAAGCATATATAATTTTTTTCACTTGTGTGAGCTAATAAACACGTTTCAAGATTGCCTGCTTGAGAAAATGTATGTTTACAAATATTGCACTTATATTTTTCTTCATCATTAGTGAAATATTGTTGGCAACCACCCTCTTTAAAATTCTTGCTGTTCTTATCAACTTCTTCTAACTGTTGTTCATCTTCATCCTTAATATGTATTTCTTCTTCTTCAATCTTAAAACTGTTATCACTGAATAATTTTGTCTCAATATCTGTATATTGAACTGTCCAAGAGTCTTTTGTAACATCAAGTTTCTCCTCTTTGTAGAGATACTGCCCCTCTGGTTGTTTAATGTTTATCTCATCCTCCCATTTAGGTTCAATTTTTATTTGGGCTTGAGAAACAACTTCTATTTGTTGAGATCCCATCTTATTTGTAAAAAGCTCTTCTATCAAAAAGTAAGTTACACACAGAGAGAATATAATATAAATTGTCTCTGGTTACACATTCACATTAATATTAATATAGGTGGAGCCGAAATTTGTTCATAAACTTGGTTTCTGATATACTAACACGGCGGTGATGGAATTATTGAAAATATTAAAACATGATATTTTCAATATATTTTTTAATAAAATAAACCACTTTTATCTAATTATTTTAATGTAGCTCCTTGATAAACAAACTAACTAGTTAGTTATTTAAGTAAAGGCAAGAGATAAAAACAAGCAGAATAATATGATAGTAGACAGATGTTTTAGACTACCTCACAACGTCACGATGGTGCTCAGGCTGTTGCCAAACTTATCGCATAATCTAATGCACGAAACATATCAGAAATTATTAATAAAATGTAACATATCAATAATTTACAAGGTGAGGTCAGATAAGATAAGGGTATGACAGGTCAGCTCAGCTCAGAAAAATGATGTGCAAAGTAACATTTCAAGAAAATATATTGTATTGGCATTTGGCAACAACGTGGGCACCCAAGTGGCAGTTGGGACGTAGATTCTAGTGATTTCAACAGCACCATCTGGTGTAATTAAAAGAAAACAAGTCTTTTCACTTCTCAAATAGAAAATCGGTAAGTGTTGTGTACGGAATATTTTGAAAATTTATGTTTTTATCGTAAATAATTAATGAAAATATTGTTAAAATTAGATAGGTTGAAAACTGAACAATTTATTTTACATGAATAGCGCACAAAATTTGTTTAAATATATAAGATGAACTACGATTTTTGAAATATATTTTGACAGCTAACATGGTTATTTTTTAGGTATGGCAGACGCAGCGGCTAAGAAACCAAAGGCTGACAAAAAGGCCGTAAAAGAAGGCGCCGCACCAAGTGACAGGCCTTCAGTAAAGAGGCGCCCATTAAAAAGGCATGGTCGTTTATATGCTAAAGCCATTTTCACAGGTTACAAAAGAGGTCTCCGTAATCAACATGAAAACACAGCACTTTTAGCCGTCGAAGGTACCTCATCGAAAGATGAAAGTTGGTTTTATGTAGGAAAGAAGTGTGTTTACGTTTACAAAGCAAAAAACAAGACCTGTGTTCCCGGCAGGCCCAAATCTGTAAAATCAAAAGTTAGGGCTATCTGGGGTAAAGTAACCAGGCCACATGGAACCAGGGGAGCTGTAAGAGCCAAGTTTAATAGGAATTTACCTGCTAAAGCTATGGGACATCGTATCCGTATTGTAAGTAACAATTTTTTAAATATTTATTTTTGATTGTGTATAAAATAAAATATACAGGGTGAGTCACGGTAGACGCGACGGTCCATTGTGGCTAAACGGTTAATATTTTGAAAATAATTTTGTATTCATGGATCTGTGGGTTTTAAAATTATTTTGAATTATACAGGTTGTCCCAAAAAAGTGGTGTATCAAAGTTATATTATTTCTTATGGAAGACCCTATATTTTATTGCATTTATAGATTATACGTTAAAAATAAGATAAACTTTCTTAAGTACTCCATATACCTAAGCTTTAGTTTTCGAGATATTTTGATATTTCTAAAAATGGAAGCACTTACAAGAAAACCAATATCTTCGAAACCTATGGAATCAGCCAAATCCAATTTTAACTGAAAAAAATTAAGACTAATAATTGAAAGCAATAATGTATTTAGAGTTGTTTAAAATTATACTGGTCATCCAAAATGGGGCGTTTCTCTAATGACATATTCAAAGGACAATATCGTTCTTATTTTAAATAGGACACCCTGTATTTTATAATCCTATTATGAAGCAAATTCTATTACCTTTTAAAAACTATAAAGGTATACTATGCCTAAATCTATTAATTCACTGGCTCTACTGAAAAACGGCATAACTCGAAAACGGTACTTTTCAGGAGACTGCTTACAATAAAATAGTCTAAACCATTCCTAAGCCATAACAATATTAGGTAAAGTAATTGCTGTCATAAAAATGTTATGGGTTATTATTTCTTAGAACAATATTTATATGTTGAAATACTGCAATTCAATAAATTTTTTTTTGCAATTTGAAATAAGCCCTTATAATGAATGCAAAACTCAATAACGTTAATTAAAATATTTTGGTTATATTATGAAATGTCATAAAACGAAATAAATCTAAACTAACAAACGCCCCCAAAGGAATGCTCGAGTTATTCCTTTATTCACTACTACAAAGCTGAAAATAAGTTCAATTGTATCGTTATGTACTTGCAATATGTTCGTTTATAAGAGGTATTAAGTGAAATTATTGCTTTTCACCGTGCATGTCATTCTGGAACATCATTAGTTGTTCCCTAGTAACAGCTTCGAACTATTTTATAATTACAGTTATGTCTCTTAGGTATCTAAAAAATCTGACACAGCGCGATTTATGCCTTTGTGGACCTACTCATGTCTGGATAACCAATATTTAGATCAATATACACGACGAGTTATGTCCTTATAGTGCTTTTTGAAAATACTATTTAGGAGTAAGATAGCTACCCTTTTGCTAGGAGTTGGAGTTGGACCTGCCGGTGCTAAAAAACAAATCAAATCATAATGCCAAAATAACACTCTGTATTTGTATGTAAAAAATTACAGATGAATTCACTTTTCATAATAATGTATTAGTTAACCCTCATAAGTTTCATTACTATGATACTCAAAACCAGCATTTGTTCCTCACAATAGATCATCAGAGCCTGTGGAGCATTAATGTATAGATACTGTGGAATAATAGGCGACCAATTTATTGGCCCATATTTATTTGATGGCCATTAAATGGGAGGAAATTTTTAAGAAAAAATTTCATTAGATATTAGATAAAAAATGACGTTGCCATTGGATGGTGCTCCAGCACATTTTTCAAGAATTGTACGAAATTATTTAAATTCAAAGTTTCTAAATAAACGCATAGGGAGAGGGGGGGCCAAATTGTTGGCTACCTAGATCCCCAGATCTGGCCCCCATTGACTTTTTTATAGGGTTATGTAAAAAATATAGTTTATACCACCCCACCTACAACACCAGAAAATATGAAACAACGAATTAGTGTATGTAGTAATTAAAGTAGCTAAGTTTATTTTTGATATGTTTTGTTAATACAGTTTTTTCGCGATATTCATAAACGCACATCTTTAGATATTTGAATTGGGAATTTGGAACCTTTGGTTTTCAACAATGTTGAAGGATATACCACTAACAATCTTTAGATATCTATAGGAATAAATGTGTAAGTCAATGCTTAATTTTGTGGAAAAATGGGAAATTTCACAAAATTAAAAATAACTACAAAACGATTTAGGCATAATAGACCTTTATAGTTTTTTAAAGGTAATGGAATTTGCTACATAAAAGTATTATAAAATACAGGGTGTCCTATTTAATATAAGAATGATATTGTAGTTTGAATATGTCATTAGAGAAATAATATAACTTTGATACGCCACACTTTTTTGGGAAAACCTGTATAATTCAAAATAAATTTAAAATGTAGCCTTTATCAACCCACTTAGGCACAAATAAACAAAATTTTCAAAATATTAACCGTTTAGCCACAATGGACCGTCGCGTCTACCGTGTCTCACCCTGTATAATATTTTGATAATTTTGTCGTTAATTATTAATAAAAATTATTTTTATTCCGCAAGAATTTATAAAACAGTAATTACGACGAAGAAATTAGTGAGAGCTTGTAATGAATGTAAACTAAAAAAAATAATGGAAAATACACAGGTACATAATATTTCAGATAGAAGAGAAACTGTTTATAAATTAGTGTGGATTGGAATATTTTTAAAATGATGCTTATGACATTTGAAACCTGAATTAAATTCATGTTGAAGAATTTTTACTGATACAATTTTGCAATTTTTTATAAATTGTGTTTGTATTTTTTTTTGTGTTTTTATAAATACATTTTTTGTTTCAGATGCTGTACCCGTCTAAGATATAATTATCTTTTATTATAAGAAAAATTTTGTAAATTTGTTTTCAATAAAACGTTTATTGAATATCTCGTTTATGATTTTAAATCTTCAGGGTTGTTTATATAATAATGGGGGGGAAGGAATGGTTAAAATAAACAATAATTTCATATAAATATTTATTTTAAATAATAAAAATATTTACACACTGTTTATGGTCTAAGAGTTCAGTCCATTTTTTTATACATTTTATACAACAGCATTTTTAAAGCAACAAAAAAAACAAAATTGTCGGTGCAATTCAGGTACACACATTTTAAATAAATTAAAAAAAATATATGATAAATTATATCCTAATAACTGATACTGTTTATGGTACCTCCTAATTAAAAAACAAATAAATGCCACGTGTTTTGAGTAACAAAAAACTTATTAAGGGGATCCCTAATCAAGTAAGTTGAGTTCTTTGGGATAACTTTAAGCTTGTTACATAATTTAAGTTTATAAATTTGACAGATAATTAAATAACATTAAATGTGCCACAAACCGGCAAAAGTGCCCTAAATTTATGAAGGGCTTCACTGAAAATGGGCAACATTTTAAAAATTACAGTGTTATTGCTAGAGTTTTACTACAGATTATGTTACCAAGACAAAAAAGGAATTTAAAGACTTCCAGATCAAGTGATCATAGTGGAAGCCAAAAAAAACTCGATTTAGAACTGTACTACATGAATAAAAAATGGATCTACAATTTTACCTGCTAGATCACCGGACTTAAGCCTATGTGATTTATTTTCGTGTGGTAACATGACCCTGTCATTAATGTGTCAAAAAAAGAAAATAATAAGAATTTTTTGAGTATTAAATACAAATCGCGATTGTGAGCCTTAAAAAATATTCGTTGAACCAGTCTGTAAAGTGGAACGGCTGATAGAAATACAGTAAGAAAACGTTAAAAACCGCAAAATTTGTTATAACTTGCGATTTTAAGGACAAACGTAAAAGTTTGTCAACAATTATAATTTTATGGAAAATGGGCAACATGTTAAAACTCGAAAAAACTGAAACATTCAAGTTTCCTGATAGACCAGGCCAATCATTTTTGAAACAAAAAATTTTCTTAGTAGTATCGGTGGTCAGAAAATTTATGGTAAATTATAAGTAAATTGAAAAAAAAAATCCAGTGGACAAATTAAAAGTTCCGGAAGGGAGGGTGGGGGTAGCTAAATATATGTTTGGGAGTTGGATATTGGTTTTTTATGATTTGTGGCTGAAATATGCATCCTATCGAAAAAAGTTTAATGTAAAAGTTGTAGATAATTAAAAAAAGTAAAACTTTTGTATTCATTATTTTTCAAAATAACCTCAAAATTATCGAGGAAAACGATAAAAACTTTTTTTTTCGTACAGTAACATCAATATAAGTCTCTACAAAAATAATCTTTGAATAAGTCAAATTTTACGCTACCCTGTAGGAACTAATTCACTTTATTGAGGATCCCTACCGAATCTGCAAAATTTTGACGTTGACATGTAAAAGCTGTCAAGTTTAAAGATTTTCTGTTTAATTACGTCCAATTTATTTTAGTATCAAATATTTCAATTTAAAGCTTTTGATACTAATAATAATTGATCCCTTCCTGAAATTGCACAATATCACGCTCTTACATACTTTGGACACCTTTGTAATAATAAAAGAATGTCACATTGACATGTTGATAAAACCGAACGCATACGTCATGAAGGATCTTTTTTAGTTAAAGTGGAATTTAAATTGGAACGGACTACCATGGAAACTTTGGAAATGGTGGAAATTTGGCATACCGCCTCTACCCGATTCGGGATCTAATGGATCTTCCCCGTTGTCGAACTGCCGCCTCTTTTCTTCGTCTGTCAACACCTATAACGATGAATTTTGATCAATTTAAATCACACTTCTTACTCAGTTACTTGAAAATTGTATTAAAAAGAACGGAAAATTGGTTAAAATATGCGTAATTGTCAACTGTCACTTGCGACAATCGTTTAAATTTTGACGTTTGAGAAATGTCATGTTTAATTGTCAACAGTCTCTTGTCAACATCATTTACATTTTAATTATGGACAAACAAAAAGGAAAACATGTTAAAACACTTAAAAATCGTTAAACGAGCAACGTTTAGAAATTTTGACACAAATAAAATCCCTAACTTTCTTCAAAAAATCGTACGACTTTGGAAACATTTTCATTCGATTTCTAATAAAATTTTAAGTCCAGCTAGATCAAAAAACAAACTTGTAATCGTTAGAACATTTTAAAAATAACTTACCTCTTTTGCCGCTGCTATATCAATAAACTTCTTCTCGGCAATCTTCTTCATGCTTTCATCGTTCTGATAATTATCCGGATGCCACTTCTGCGCCATCTTCCTGTATGCTTTTACAATCTCCTTTTTAGTCGCCGATCTTTTAACCTCCAAAATTTTATAGTAATCCCTTTTTTCCGCCTGTTTCTGCCTGTTCTCGGCCTTGTTGAGTCCTTCTTTGGCTCTGTCGAAATGGGAGTCGATTTCCAAAGCTGCCCTGTAGTCTCTGATTGCGTCATCGTAGAGTTCTGAGTTCAGATACGCTTCTGCTCTATCGCAATAGATGTTCGGGTCTTCGTTATAGGCTAGAGCTTCGGTGCAGGCGGCTATAGCTTCCGAACTTTGTTCGTCGTTGGCGTAGCAGCTGCATAGCAACCGCCTGGCTTCGTAGATCACGCTGGGAGTGTCCTTTTCATTTTTCAGGATTTTATTAGCAGATTCTATACACTGGGCATACTCTTTATTTTCTAGGGATGTTTCTGCATCCGTTAAGAATTTTTCTATTTTTTTTATTTTTTTGTAAAACGGAAAACAGTCCTGTAAACAATTAATAATTATAATTTGTTTTTTGCTCATCAACCAGATGTTTTTGGGAGATAACGACGATCTGCACGATACATTTTAAAGTTAACGCATCTCAGAACATCAATTGCAACTATACAAGGTCCCTAAAGCGTTATTAAAACCAGAGGCGTAAGTATGACATACCTTGTGCTCGGGATCCAGCTTCAGACACTCCCTGATGGCCTTCAAAGCTTCAGTAGCTTGTCCAGCTTTGTACAAAAGCGACGACAACCTGTAATACCCGTCGGTGTTGTCGCTCTGCAACTTCGTAGTCGATCTGATGTCCGATATCGCCGATATTTCGTCTCCGTTCAGCATATGGAGTTCCGAACGGAAGTCGTAGAGATCCGGAGACCATGGACTGGTCTCGATGAGCTCGCTGAGGTAATGGATGGCCGACACGTAGTCGTTGTTACCGTAATGGTGTTCGGCGATGCGCTTCCTTTCTTTGGCTGGTTCGATGCGCTGGATGTAATCGTTCGCTTCGGCGTTATAGGGATCTGTTTTTAGCTGAAAAGGAAGGGGGTTAGTGAGGTAATTAATTGACTACTGAAAAAGGAACGATTTGTTGAGAAAATTCCAAATACTAAGTTTGGTGAACTTAGCTGATTATATATAACATTTCTAAATTATTCAGTTACTCCAGGAGAGGGCATAAAGACAAACATTATTCTTTATAAGTTTTATAACTTTGAATTCAATATTAGTCAGCAGATTTTTATGTAAATCCTCCAATTTTTCATGTTTAAATAAGAAATAGCAATGATATATAAAAAAGTAACCATTTTTAGCACTTTTAAACACCCTGTTTAAAATAGATACAATTTCTTTTGTGTGATAAATAAAATAATGAAACTATGCAGATTAGGTGTATAAAGATTAAATCAAACTATTGCAAGCAAACAAATTAAAGATAACAAAAAGTACATGGTCAGCAAAGTAATTATCATTAGTCAAATAAAACAGGAGTGGCTTATAGATCATTTTTTTTCAAAAAAAAAACAATTTTCCAATTAAAGTGGACAATAAACAATCTATTTTTCATTTAAAAAAATATTGCATTATCACACACCATTTATAAGATAAAAATGGATATTTAAATAGCTTTGTCCAATTACAAGTGAAGGGTCAGGTACTACAACATTCAATTTTAACAAACCATATGGAATTAACCCTTCAAAAGGGACTAATTTATAGAATGTTGACAAACTTTTTATTAAACAAATAAATGGTATAAAAATTTAATTATGGCGTTTACTTACCACATTATAAAAATCTAACTGTGCCAAATCGAAATTTGCTTGTTTAAGATGAATATTCCCCCTACTTAGCCTTGCAGCAGAAAAATCAGGCTTTAATTCTAAAACCTTATCTAAGTCACTCAAAGCATTTTTGGCTTTCCCTAAGGCAAGATATACAGTTCCCCTTTTGAAATATGTTAAATAATTTTTTGGATCTCCCTCTAAAAAAATACGAAATTTAAAAAGGTTAGAGGTAATTAAATATTTAAATAATTCTTACCTACTGCCAAGTGATATTGACTTAGAGCATCCCCTAATTGCCCTTTAGCTAAATACTGTTTACCTAATTCTAAATGTCTATCTATTTCACCCTGTGTCATACATTCTGAAACTGAAAAACAACTAATATTATTAATTTCGTAGAATTAAAGGTTAGTACCTACCATCTAAAAACAATTCAAACGCTAAAAGGACTAGATATGGCGTAGTTTTGAACAAAAAGTTTCTATTTATACTATCAAAACTGCTCAACATTTTGATTATTTTATCCGAACAGTTTATCTGGAACTATCTACTGAAAATATTCATATTACACATGCATAATCCCTAACACGACATTTATTTTGACTGTCACTGTCAAAGTTAAATCGTGGTTTGTTTTGATTGGCGAGATTCACCATATATGACGGAGGGAGGAGCAATTTTGGAAAGTTTTTTTTGTTTTAGCGGTGTTACCAAAAGCTCCCGTCTCGCTTGCACCAATTTAAAAGTATATGTCGTAATTTGGTGGTGTTAAGTCGTATTACAAAAATAGAACAATCATAAAATATTTTTGGTAGTGTTTAGATGGCCAAATTCCAATTTTTTTTCAAAACCAATGGACAAGTTCGTTAAAATTAAAAACTTTTTTTGATAAAATAAGAAGAGTATTTCATTAGATAAGTTTTTAAATTCATCTTGAGAAAATCCAAAATATGTGATATGCTGCTCTTGTCATTAGTGAAAATCGAGATTCCAATATTCAAACCGGATAAGAATACTTTTTTTTTAGAAAAATTGTTGGGCCATCTATGGGTATTTATTTGATTTTTCACATCTTGCTTGCTTGCTAATGATTTGAACGTAACTTTTCTGCTACCAGGGCTAATCTGGATGGGACCACGGTCCACGGTCCTCAATCACCTTAAACCCAGGGCTATGCCTTTGTCTTCAGGTGATCTACCAACTAACAAGTGTGTAAATGTGCCACCAACCTCTATCAGTTCTACGAGATACCCGATCTCATTCGGCCTGTTTACAGGCGTGAATGAAACTGCGTATGACACAAATACCTTTTTGCACTTGCCCAAAGTCTTATCTGACTTTAATTCCACTTGAGTTTGGCACGATTCGAACCTACTCTCGAACAGTGACCCAGAATAAAGGCCGATGCCCTAACCAACTAGGCCACGGTGTCCGATATTTTTCACATCTAGTGCAAAGTTAATACTAATCCAGATTGTGTAAAGTTAGACATGGTTTTCGTTTAAGTTTTTCCCAAATTACTACTATTGTCAGTTGTCAGTCCTTACACGAACGTTGCCAACTGTCATTTGATTGAATAGAAACAAGAAATACAAATAATTGAGAATTTATATTTTTAGAATATCGTAGACACGTATATCATAACATTTTAATGTTTACACTTATAGCTATTATCTAAATTTATTTTCAGCTTTACATACCGACAATTTTTAAGGATAATATCAGTTTGTAACAAGATTTTATATCATAAGCTCCGAGTTTTTGCGAGATTGAATTTTTTATTCCATACGAAAATTTTGTTTAAACATACATCAAAAATGGAAGACGTGTCCAAAATAGTGATTAAACCATTAGACAAATCGATTTATATGAAGCCTTACACCATGCATTTTGTACAGAACGGTACAAAAAGGACATGGGATTTATTAACAGTCCACGATAGTGTAGCGATAATTATTTACAATATTACAAGAAAAGTTTTAGTTCTCGTTAAACAGTTTCGTCCTGCTGTGTACTTCGGAGCTATTCCAGAACAAGATAGAACTTTTGACAAAGAAATTGATACGAAAAAGTATTCTCCAGAGATAGGGGTTACCATTGAAATTTGCGCTGGAATAGTAGATAAAAAAAAATCAGAAGTGGAGATAGCAAGGGAGGAAGTACTAGAAGAATGTGGATACGATGTACCAATTTCCAATTTAGAAAAAATAAGCTCATACCGTTCCGGAGTAGGAACATCTGCAAGCCTTCAAACAGCATTTTATTGCGAAGTTACTGACGATATGAAAGTTTCTTCGGGTGGTGGAGTGGACGGTGAAATTATTGATGTGGTTGAGATGAGCGTAGAAGAGGTTCAGAAATATTTAAGTCAGAATTATATTAAAAGTCCGCCTAGTTTCATGTTTGGGATGTATTGGTTTCTGTATAACAAAGTAAAGTAATGTAAATTTTGCTTTGTAATGTGAATGATAATTTATTCCACTTTAATTAATAAAAATTTTAATTATTCATTAGTCCTGATTATGATACATGAAAGAATATTAAAAACGGTTTTAGGAAACACGAAATTCTCGATTTTTATTGTGTTTCTGGATACTTCATATATTAATGCACAATAAAAGATTTTGCCAAAAAATACTCCCCAATTATGTTTTATTTGTGGTTAATTAAAAACACTTTACAATATTTCCAGGTTAGACAGCCTTTCTGCTATTTTTGGTAATCAACTCTTAAGAGCATTCACTACATTGGTGAAACTGGATGTGGTTTCTGATATTCCAGAAATTTTTTCAGTGAAAACCGTTTATTTCAAAAAAGTCATTTTTTGTAATTCGGGAAAGTCAATGATTTCCATCTACGTTAGAAAAAATGGAATGAGCCTACACAATCGTAAAAATAATGATTTTCCGGTGTTCTTATATACCACCTGATTAGCTAAAAAATAACAATTTTCATGAAATCTTTTCTGTTCTTGAATGATTTTTCACCCAAGATTGGAAAATCTTCATCCGATTCATGCCTTCATAAATTTGTAGAATTCAAACATTCTTGGATAGAAATGAAACACCGCACATTGTCATTATTACTACCCGACCTAGTTTCGAGAACCATATTAGTCGCTGTCTTTGTTTACGGCATAATCTAGATGGAATACATGATCGTCGACGTACGTCTTAGAGTATCTCAGATTAATATTTCAATTTGAATCCTTTTTCAGGGACGTTTCACAAATTATTTTTCATTTGACTCTGGTGATTAGAGTTGTAAAGTGTTAATGTTTTTGAAATTACTGAAAACATTGTTTAAACAATAATCGAATACTTAAAAACTTTTCAAACCTCGCTCCAATTATACAGGGTCTTTCATAGGTAAATGAACACATGCTAACTGTGGATAAAGGATACTTAGATGGATAAGAAAAACCTATATTTGATATATCTAGCTCGCTTCATTACCTAGTTTTATCAATTTTGCTTATTTCTTTTATCCCCCGTATTTTTGGAACCACCTTGTATATTTATTTGATATTTGGCAAGCTTGTTCTACTCCATTAGAACAATCAAGAGGCATCGTAACCAAAATTAAAATCCAGGTCAGTCTTAAAAAAAATCAAAATGATTTTGCTCTTAAACAACACCCTGTATATCAAAATTTTTAATATGGGTTGCATATTCGAAAAGAACGGAAAAAGTTTAACGAGAATTGTTTTTGAGACTACACATTTCATTCTACTAGTCAAATTTTAAAAGCAAACTTAAGAATTGCGAATTATATGGAATTGGATTATTGTTTAAACACTGTTTTCGGTAATTTTAAAACCATTAATAGTCAATTGAATTTAAATAACATTATATTACATGAAAATTAATCTTTTTCATCAATTTCAATGCTTATTTGCAATAAGAAATTAAGAATTGTATAGATTAATTGAAAAATCGATTATGAAAAGTCTTTTTGGTTTTCTGCATTTTTAACGATATTTTTCAATACGAACAATATATTTTTTTCCTACCGTCTTAAAGTCAAGATTTCAACGAAGAAAACGAGCACTGATATAATTAAAAATTTGTATATTTAGTTACCCCCCCGCATACTGCTAAGAATTTTTTATGAATTCGGGTATTTAAAATCGGCTTGCCCCTGGTCTATTTTGTTTTAACTTTATTTAAGGTTTTAAAGTTAGTACTTTTTTGAAATTTATTAGTTTTTAAATTATATTTTATTAAATATGAGTCCTGGAGAAAGTCTGGAACACATTGATTTTAATTAATTTATAAAAAATTATCGATAAAATCGCTAAAAACAGTTTTTTCGTTTTTAATTTTTTCTCCGCAAAATTTTTTAATTTTATCAGTGCTCATTTTCTTCGTCGAAATCTTGACTTTAAGATGCTATCAAAGAAAACATAATTATCGTTAAAAAAGATCAGTTTCTATACCTCATTTTATAACCTATTTAAAACATTGGTTGGTTTTGATCACCTAATTTTTATGTTCTGCACGCCACTGGCTACTAAGAATGTATAAATGATTTATTTATTCGGTGGCAATATCTTTTGGTAAATGTATTATGCTGTGTTGCCGATATTTGGAAGTTTTGTTGCGTGGGGACGGGGGCAAATATCGAATGAAGTTATGACGCGTTAATGAAACCCCTTAAGCCGATTTAGGAAACTAAACTGTTGTTAGGACAGCGAATTATCTGAATTTTCAATTTTTTTAACAGTAGAAACTGTCAAACGCAATTTACAAGTTGATTTATAAAAAATCAACCTCGATGTAACGGGCTAATAAATAAAAGGAAATATTGGTAAATTAAAAACAAAATAGTTGAAAAATTACACATATATTCAACAAAATATAATACAAAACAGCCATAAAAACATCACACACACATATTGTAAACCTAAAGGTGACCGCGCACTTACAGATAGACGGACCATCAATCTCCATCTAATTAAGATTTAGCTGTAGCGGTCAGCGCAGCCTGATAGTGTGAGATGACCTTTAAATAAAGGATTTTGGTTAAGGGTGGCGACGGTTGCTTATAAAAAATTTATTTCTAGGAGTATATTTAAATTTTTTCAGTTCTTGTCTGAAGTATTCAACAGTCTTTTCGAGACCCTCGTTCAGGTCAACCTGAAATGATTAGAAAATATATATACATGGTTAATTGTAGATTATTATTTTTTTTTTGCTTTCTCGCAATTTCGAAATATATCGAAAAGGTTTGCACCGCATCTGAACCTAAAACAACTATTCCTCGGGTAATTGCCCCCACAGGTATTGAATTACATCAGTCCAGACGCGTGTTGGAACCCAAACTTTGCTAGGACAGTCCAACCTTTTGATTCTGTTATTAAAGGAGCTTGTCATTTCTAGACCTGTTTCAGCATCGTTGTGCTTCGTCAGTAGAAAGTAGACAGCTCAACATTGAATTTCTAATCTATGTTAGAAAACGACGGTGTTCCTTGCCAAGCTGCATATTAACTGTTTACGATGGAGTACGTATGCAGCCCGAGAAAAATATAACGCCATCTTCACTTTAATAACAGAGTCAAAATTGCATATACAGTGCGACTCAAAAAGTCTGCACCATATGGGAAAAATTTTTATTATTCACCTGACAGAAAATTTTATTCTTCATAAAAGTTGGTGCATTGCGTAAACCAGCTATGGTAAGCGTCAAACTTTCAAATTTCTAAATGGTATACAGGGGCGGGCAAAAAATAGGAATTTTGACCAAAGTACCCTTATTATTGACAATATCAAAAAAATTTATTTAGGAAAGTTGTTTAGAATTAAAAATTACACTGAGATTTAAAATCACAGCCTCCTATGTTTTTGCCTAGCTCAAAATAATATCATTTCGGATGCACTTTAGGGGCCTTCCTTCAATCACTATAATACATTGGAAATAATAAAAACTGGTATAAAATTACGCCAATTCTTTTTTTTTTCGGGTTTTGTTGGGGATCGTTAAGGTAGTAAATTACTACTCAGAATTTAATGAAACTTGGCATATTGGTGCATTATAATAAGATAGTACAATTTTTAAAGAGCAGCAGAGAACCAGAAAAAGTATATAATATAAAAAATGTTTGCCTTTACCACTGATTCTTATGTGAAATCACCGATTTTATTTTATTAAAAAAAAAGTACCGTTCAGATTACAATGCAAACGAAAGAATAAAATTTTTCGAACATTTTGGTTACTCACAAATTGTAACGTGATACCGTTATTTTTCGCCCATCTCTAGTCGCGTTTTTACGTCGCTGATGTCCCAGCCAGAGTCCTATTGTGAATTACCAAAATATGATTTCGCTGAGCTGAATAAGAAGATACCAGCTAAATAGTTTTCCCTAGTTGAAGAAACCGCTTATTGAGAAATATATTAACTTAAAAGTATTTTTTATCATATGAAACTCTAGTAAATTAAAATTTGCTCGTTATCGTATTTAAAATTTTGAATAAAAATATAATTAACGATGTTTCCACATTTTATCATTAATGCTTTGTAATCTGAATACTTATTTTAAATGTGGTGTCGCCCCAATTTCTAATTTCCGGAGTGCTTGAGTTATTTATAACCTAATGTCAAACCCATATGCTTACTAATGCATTTGACAGCACATATGTTTGTAACGAGCGCGATAGCTTTTTGCGTGAAACAGAGTTACTGAAAGCATACCTCAGTCTCTTTTGTTTTTACGCGGCGTTGCCAAATATAAATACTACAGTAGCACCCATTTGACTATTGTGGTATCGAGAGTACTACCTTAAGGAATCGTGAGGGAAAGAAAACTATATTTTTTGGGGAAAAGTGTGTCAAAAATACTTCCAAGAACTTTCTCTTTCAATTAACGGTTCTTTAATAAGAATTTCATTTATAAACATACTGTCAAGTATTCATTTTTGTAGTTCATAGTAGCTTTTGGTGCTTTAATTACTCTTCTATTTGGAAATAAAACCACTTATTTGAATTAAGAAAAGTTTAATTAAGGTAAAATTTTTTGTATATTTTATCAGCTTAAATGAAAACGGCTCTTTTGCTGATTTAGTAATTTTTCAAGTGACAAATCGAAAATTATAATAAAAAAACACCAAATTAGTTTTTAGACCAAGAATAACTTTCTTTCAATTTTAACCGTAATGCAATATTGGACGCTATATCGAGACACACTTTAGACATATACAAATTAGTTATTACTCTAAATTACCTTTGGTTCCCAATTTAAATATTTTTTGGCCCGAGTGATATCGGGTCTACGCCTCTGTGGATCGTCCTCCACTTCGCTCACGTGGACAACTTTACTATTTCCTCCGACTAGAGTTTTTATTATAGTTGCGAATTCTGGAAAAAATTGTTATTTCTATTAGTGGAGTAGATCTGGTTTTGAAAACGAAGAAGCTAAGGGAGGTGTTGAGGGGCGAGGGGGGGGGGATTAACTTGTAAAGATATGGAAAATCGGAATGCATTAACTGAATTTTGATCCGCCCAAATCGGTCTAGCGGTTCTCGAGATATTGCGATTTGAAGGTATACGGAATTTAGCCGCGACGAGAACACACCTAGAGCCATGTTCGCGTTTTTCACAGGGAAGAAAGTGATTTAGAGATTTGACCCAAGTACCGTGTCCAAATTTCAAGTCACTAGGTTAATTAGAGGGATAGCGGGAGGGCAAACACTGATTAATGTTTGACCCGAGGTAACTTTTTAATTTTCGACCAACTGGGTCAACTCTTTCTTGAGGACCCTGCTACAGGATATATCAAGGAATTAAGGAGATGATGATTTTCGCGATTTTCACAGCGAAAGAGTAAAGTGAGTCAAATTTTTTATTCGACATCGAATGCGGAATTTTTTTTCTATTTGATTTGAGCCCTACAAGAACTCGATCCGATAATCAGGAAGGGAGGGAGAGGGGTGAAAGCGTTTTGCACTGTAGAAGGGTAAAGGATAGGGTAAGTGACTTCGTGCTGGGCTCTAACTATATTAGGGCCTGCAGGTGCGCGTGAAATATTTATAAAAGCGGGTGCGCTAGCTCAGCGACCGTAAAATTAGATGGCGAATAGTATATGTGAGAGAGAAGAGAGTTAAGCTCCTCCCCCGGCACTCCACTATATGTAACGGGCAAAAATGGGAAATATGTTCGAAAAATCACAATTTTTCTCTATATAATCGAATATATCTCAAACTGAACTGAAAATCTTTTTCCAAAAATTCATTAAATATACTCTCTGATCTTTTCCTACTAGAAGACTTTTAAATCACGGGAATCCCATCGAGTGGAAAAGTATTTTCACAAATTTAACTGACTGACTCGATGGGATTTCCATGATTTAAAAGTTTTCTAGTAGGAATTTAAGTAACGTTATTTGCTTGCGAAGAAGATCAGAGGTATACTTGAATGGATTTTAGAAAAAATTAAATAATTTCAGGTAAATACCCGGATAATGCTAATACTGTTGCTGTAAAATATTTTTATCTGTAAAAAAATGTCTGTATTTAAACCTGAAAAAACATTTTCCATATTGAGAATTAAAATATAAAAATAAAATAATATTTTTAATTATTAGAATTTAGTGGTAAAATTACGGAAAATTTATTAAAAACAAAATGACTTTACCATCAAGAAAACAAAGAAAAATTTTTTCTAATCGATTTACTCATTTCAGAGATAAAAATGAAAACCTTCTCCTTTTTGAAGTCGATACTTTAAATTTTTTATAATTTTTTTAACATCCTGTAAATAATGATATAAAATCTGATTATTTGTTACAGCGAGAATGTAATTACGGTTTTTTTGTGCAAAAATTTACTATTATAATTACTTACCATTTATCGTATGTTCTATGGGATTCCCCAAATTGACAGGTTGAGAATAATTCGAATTCATAAGAGCGACCAACCCTTCTACTAAATCAGAAATGTATTGGAAAGATCGAGTTTGATCACCGGAACCATAAACCTAAAATAATCAATTGGGAGAAGAAAGAAAAAATAGAGTAAAATAAAATATTATTTACGTACAGTTATGACGTCTTCTTGAAGTGCTTGCAAAATAAAATTAGAAACAACTCTACCGTCGTTCATATGCATCCTCGGTCCGTAAGTATTGAATATTCTAGCTACCCTAACTTGCATGCTTTCTTGCTTGGCATAGGCATAGGTTAGGGATTCTGAAACCCTTTTGCCTTCGTCGTAACACGCCCTTGGTCCTAAAAAAACCCGAAACTGGTACAAAAAACTTGTCATAATAGAAAAATGGTAACAGATTTGTGGCCTTTACTCATGAAGCCAGCACGTGCAAATTAATTGGGTCCATTTTTGAGGTCAGAATAACCGAAAATAAAATATTGCGATCTGTGATTGGAAAAATAGGAAGAAAATTGGATATTTGTGGGATTACGGGATCATAAACATTTTTTATATGGGTGATTCTTCCAATAGAAGAATAATGATGTCCCTTTGCTTAATTCGAAGTATTTGTAATTTGTGTTCAATTTGTACAGGTCTATCGTTACACAAAAAAATACGATATTTTCGACGAATAAAACTCATTTGCATTAGATTGCTATTTGTCATAAATCTAAACATAATTAGTACGTCAAAATCATTGTCGTGGTTGTCCTCAATTTTTATTTATAAAATTGCAATTTTATAACAGTTACAATTTTGTCAGATACGATTTACTGTAAGGCATATTACATTAAAGTATGAAATAAAATACGTAGCAACCATAAATACAATAAGTCTTAAAGGAACAATTTATACGACCTAAAAGTTTTGTCCACGAGACGTTAAATCATTGTCGTGGTCTAGTAGAAAATAGTGAAAAACTCGTCGTCGGTAACATGTAAGAAACCACGAATTCTATCATGCATTGACAAAAGAGCGCTATGTCCTCAGCGGGAACAGGCGATTGCCTATTCCAGTTAGTTATTGATAAAATCAGGTGAAACGTTGTCCAACTGTAGTGCGTATTTTAGTAAAGGCTCATTGACGTGGCAGCAACATTAGACAAGAGTAAGTATTGAAAAATAAGACAATATTGGAGTGTAGACGTGTTATGTGCCTACTTATTGTACATGTAATTAGAATGTTCTTATCTTTTAACCTCAAAACACCATTGCCGTGTATGTTGTTGAATGTCATTGTCGTGGACTTTTTTATTCTCGACAATGACAAATTGTCCACGACAATGACCACCTTTAAATGTTTCTGTTTAATTTCATATAATCCTGACGATGTTGCCTAAAAAAATGACGTGTGAGGAGAGGAAGAAGAGGAAAAGGGAGTGTGAACAGAAGAGAAGAGACAAAATTAAGAAAAACCCGATAATATAAGAGATATATGGCAGTGAAATCGTGTCAATTTCGTCATTGTCGTGGATACAGATTTTTGAAAAATCCTAAATATGCGAATTTAAGCATGTCCTTATATACCACTGTAATCTTAGTCATTCTAGATCATATACATATTTTTTTCAGATCTGAACAAGCCTTTTTAATTTTTGAAATTTTGCAATCATAAATCTGCTTCTTTTGATAGAATCACCCATATATAAAAGAAATGGTCTTTTGAATTAACATACAAAGCCTACTATTCTAATTTCAAAACCATCAAAAACCGTCATTATCCTACTATTTTTTTTAATAATATTTGAGTGTGAAATTTTTTTAATAATATGTCAGTGTGAAATTTTATTACCGAATACCACTCTAGCTTCAACTAAAAACAGAAAATTTTTTCTCGAACACGAATATTTTTTAGAAAAAATATTTGCAGTAATAATTGAAGCTCTAGTTGTATTATAAGTGAAAATTTACATCCAAAATATGCTCAAAAGCTAAGTTGTTTAAAAAACCATTCAGGATAAAACTGAACCAGACTGTATGTAGAAAAATTCCTAAAGTACAGTTCTTTGTAAAAACCTCAAAAAAAAATTAAGTATTCTACATGGTTGGACAGGTACAGGTCCGCATTTAAAAAAAATAGTTGAGGGTAGGCCTTCAAAGACGAAACGTTGTTTTAAAAAATTGGATACGCTATGTTAAGCGGTATTTGGCCTTCAATAATAATTTTATAAACTTTTTTCTATCTTAAAAAAATAAGGTATTAATTAAATAAAACGAAAATCGTCAATTTCGGTTTTTCCTAAATATCTCGGAAACGGGACCTGATATTTTAATTTTGAAAAAATCAATAAATTTGTTTTGAAAATACACATCTTTTTCCTCATTTAATCAACTTTGTATCTATAACGGTTTACGAAATACCAATAGTGTTTAATTAAATTTGCGCCACCCTGTATATCGACTTTTTTAAGGCTACAAAAATAAGGAATTGCAAAAAGGTGGTTTTATCATCCAGAAAGAAGAATATTTATAAAATATTTGCATGCGCATATCACAAAATCTCTTTTAAGTTTTATTCTAGAAATTTCCAAACTGTTACTGCACTAAAATTAATTTACTCTATTTTAGGAATGTTTTCAAAAATTGTGCAATAGTAACATAAACTTTTTGTTATAAATAACCGCCTACCTACATATGTAGGTTAATTCCTATTGAATCATAAATGAATTTTTAAAATTATATAAGTTATAAACATTCAATATCAAATTGTCGGGTTTCTACTTGAAATCTTATTTACTTTTGACCTTGTTTTTACTAAAATTTATTAAGTATACGCTCTCATTTTTCCCGCAAGCAAATAACGTTATTCAAATTTCCACTAGAAGGCCTTTAAATTACAGGAATCGAGTGGCTCGGTCTGTTAAATTTCTGAAAATAACGTTATTTGCTTGCGGGAAAGATCGTGGATAAACTGAATGAATTTTAGAAAAAATAAATGATAGACGCAACTGGCCGGGATGGAAGAGCTTGTTGGATATTTCAAATTCCTCAAATATTTGATTTCGACATATATTTTGTAATTTCGGGATGATTGTGGAAGTTTAAATATTCAGATTTTCAGGTAAAAATACTCATGAAAATGCCTTTTAATCATGTGCCATTGAAAGAAATTCTGACTACCCGTTTTTATTTAAAAAATAATCTTGTAACAAATATTTTACTGCTTTTTAATCTATTGGATATTTTTAAAATTAATTGACATATGGACGATTAAAGAACTAAAATGTAGAAATGTAGAACAATTGTTTTTCGGCGGATCAGTCTGACCATTCACCTGTTTTGATTCAGTACGTATTTATTATTTGGTTAATAATTGATAATCCCAGAAACAATATATTTCATTTAAAACGAATATGAGTGAGAGACTTTATTTATTTTTATTAAAGTTAATCCTCCAGCTGTACAAATGTTTTTGACCTATAACAAAATAAATTGGTATAATATTAGCCCAGTTGCCAGAGCCACATTTATATCAAAAGCTCTCATAAAATGTGATATCGCTGAAACTAGACTCTTAGGTATTTTAAAGGGTGTAGAAAACGATAAAAAAATATTTGCTGCTCTAAAGTGTAGGTAGGCTAAGTTTACAATTTCGAAAACAAAATCGAAAATTTGGTTTTTCCATTATATCTCGAAAAAAATAATCGTTTTTATTTTTTTTGTTTTCTCATAGAAAATTTGACCGGAAGTTATAATTCTCATTGATTTTTTTAAAAACTGAAGATATATATTAATAGAGGCATAACAAAAAAAGCCTTGTACATGTATCATCATCATACTTTTATTTTTGATGTACAAATAATTACAATGATGAAACATTGTCTCTGTTTAATAAAACGTATGTTTTAAAATTATCATTTTTTTACAGCATTCATTCGACGCCATTTTTATTTTCAAAATAGTGTTTATATATATATATATATATATATATATATATATATATATATATATATATATATATATATATATAAATCAATTTGTCAATTATTACACTTTTAAAGTGTATTTTTAAATTTATTAAAAAAATAATTAATTTCTCATTTGTATAAACACTATTTTGAAAATAAAATTGGCGTCGAATGAATGCTGTAAAAAATGATTATTTTAAAACATAAGTTTTATTAAACAGAGGCAATATTTATCATTTTAATTATATTTACATCAAAAGTAAAAGTATAATGATTATAAGTGTACAAGGATTTTTTTGTCATGCCTCTATTAATATATATTTTCAATTTTATAAAAATCAGTAAGAATTTTAGAAACCATTACTTCCTGTCAAATTTTCTATGAAAAAAAAAAATAAAAACTAATGGCTCCCTGAGAGTCTCCTCTTTAAAATGCTTTTTTTTGCGTACATTTTAGGCAAAGATACTTAGTTTTTCCACTCTTTCGCGTGTCGCTAGTAGTTTTTCGAATTTTTTTATAATGAAAAAAAAAACCAAATTTTCGATTTTGTTTTCGAAATTGTGAATTTAGCATACACTTTAGAGCAGCAAAGAATTTTTTCTCGTTTTCTACGCCCTTTTTAAGTACCTAAGAGCCTAGTTTTAGCAATAACACATAATCTGATAATGGCTATATATCAGTTTGGAGTTTATTTATTCGACCAAACTCGATATTTTCTCACCCTTGTGGTTTCTTACTTGTTTCAAAATAAAAATATTTGGCAAAAACGTGTACATTAAAAAAGTTAGAATTATTGTTAAAAAGAAAAATGGCAGATATGTTTTGAAAAACGGGTATATAAATATTTGTGTCTATAACAAGTATTTGATCAAATGAAAGCTGATAACAATGTGATAAGTTTGTTTTTAAAAATTGGATTTACTTTAACGCATTTTATGGATACAAAACTCCTAAAATATTCTTTAATTTAATGAGCGGTTACACGATGTGGGGCTAAAAACTTATAAAATATGAAATATAAAAATTACAAAAAAATTTCGACCCATAGAAAATCACACTCTAAACATTTTTTCATTCCTGTAAATTTTTCTGAAAATTCTTCTTTTCCGTGTTATGGTGGGTTTCTTTTTGAGAGGAAAAATTTCCAAGTATTACATTTAACTTTTGCACATTTTTTAGAAAACTAGTATTTTCGAGTATTTTTAATGAAATGAAGGAAATTATTTTTTTTAGCAAATATTATTTTTTGTATTATCACAAAAAAATTTATCAATATCTCTATAATGTCATACTTGATTTATTATTTATATAAACGTTTCGACAAATAATTTTTATAAATAAACAAAAAATTGCTGGTATTATATTTAATTACAGATTTTAATCTAGAAGTTTTTATGAAACATTCGCAGATAAAAATCACATTTATCTAAACGATGATTTTATTATTTTTTCATGATAAATTTTGAAATCATAGTTGTAATTTAGATATTTGTAATAATTTACAACTAAAGAAAACTATGGAAGTTTTATATCTCGAATAAAATGGTTGTATATTATTTACATAACCTCAATTATCATGAAAGAATTATAGATAACAAAAACACATAGATACAGGCGGGTGTCGACAATTTTTTTTCTCCACGAGATGTAGTGTATAAAAAAATGTTTACGGAAGTCCTAATATGTGACTGACTGGAGAAATAGAAACTTTTACTGTTCAAGCTAATGATACATCTTTGTCTTATTGTGTTACAATATCACTTTAGATAATTCTTGCCCAATCAGGAACGTTCCCTCCATTGTTACGTACCAGCTTGTGCCAGCCCGGCAAGAAGGGCTCCCGCGAAATTCCACAGTTCAATGTTTTTATGCGTGTGGGTAGATGAGGTGATAAAATGCATTGATGTAGAGTTTTGGAGCGATTTTAAGCGCAATATTTTTACTTCCCGTAATACATTAGAATTTGATGCGGAAGAGAGTTGTAACTGTGCAATTTAACTTTTTAGCCATGGCTTGAAATCAAGGCCAAATCGTGTATGAGAAGGACTTCTGTGTAAATGTTTAAGAACTAATGCTAGTCGAAAGTGGGCGTGTGAATAGCTAATGACATTCAGTGTCTGAATTTCAACAAGACATTGAAATTCCACCATACCATTTATAACTGTTTAAAATATACCGCTATATTAAAAAAATAATAATTACTTACCAATGGGATTAACGTGACCCCAATATGTTTCGGGCTGGGGATGAATATCTGGGTCTCCATAGACTTCTGAAGTACTTGCTATTAAAACTTTAGCATTAAGTCTTCTTGCTAGACCTTAGGAGTTAAAAATGAAAATTAGACATAAAATAATATAATAAAGGATCTAAATAATAAATACATAAATAAAGCAGTAATAATCCACTAAAATAAAAGGGGGACATTATTTTTATTTTAATTACTAAAAAGTTTTTTTTTAGAGATTTTTGTTGACCATTTTTGATAAGAAACGTTATTCCTGAATCTGTATAATGGACGGTTTCTCTAATACAGCTGGTGGTTCCCACCCTATTTTCCACAAACCAGTTTGAGAATATCCCAATGCTTTTTGGGTATCCGGTATTCAAATACTTTTTTTAAATTTCAGATACTTTCAATTTTTTTCACAACCTTCAGTCTAAAATTTAAAATAAAGTATTGGTCTTCTAAACAGGTCCGTAGAGAGAAAAATCGGGCCCGGGGGTAAAAATTACGGGCCCCTATAGAATTTTTAAAATTAGTAGCCCATCACATTACATCTGTATTTCATAAAAAAATAAAAAAATTTAGTAGGGCCTGAAAAATTTCTTATGAACTGGGAACAGGTCCCCCTGTACGAAAAACCACTGTTGGCACTGCGCTTCGCTATTGCCGAAAAAAACTACTGGGTAGTGCAACCAGTAGTGGAGCAGTAGTGCTCAAAAACCTAATAGTTTTTTCGGCAAAGGTGAGGCGTGGTGCGAACAGGGATTTTTCGTACGGGCCCGGGCCCCATCGAGAACTGCGGGCCCGGGGGGAATCCCCCTGTTACCCCACCCCTCTCGGCAGGCCTGCTTGTAAATCAAAATAAATAACTTCTAATACTTTTTTTTTTGTAAAAATTGTGTAAATTTTATTTATTTGCATTTCATTCTACATAATTCTTGTTTTTTTAGTCATAATACAGTTAATTGATTTTTTTTTAACATTTATGATTTGTATAATTTCTTGTTTGGTATTGAGAATTTAAGAGGTTTTTTGTTTTAAGTTTAAAATAAAAGATACAATTACTTAGGTAGTATAAACATCGAACATTTAAAGTATTTTCATTACTGTATAATAGATTAGTTGAATAGTCTCTCTTTAAAAAAAATTATCCGCAGAATATAATTCTGTATGACATTTAATTGGTTTAGGGCATTGTCACCACCCCAAACAATGATACCATATCTCAAGAGTGACTCCACTAAAGACTTATAAATTTGCAGAAGAAATGTTTGAGGTAAAATTCTGCGAATTATATAAAATTTATGTATTAAATGTTTAATTTTGTTCATTAAATCTTGAATATGTTCAGTCCACTTCAAATTTTTGTCAACTTTAATGTCCAGATATTTAATGGTGTTAGTTTCCCAAATAATATCAGAGTCATTTATTTGGATACAGTTAAAATTTGGTCTGTTTGCATCATTCAAAGAAAATGCTATGTAAAATATTTTACCTGTGTTTAAAGTTAATTTGCTACAATCTAGCCAATATTTGACCTTTTTAAAACACTTAATAACTTTATCTTTGACAGTTTACCATCTTTTGGCTTTAAAAACTAATACAATGTCATCTACATACGAAATGGAGACTCCACTGGACTGTTTCCTGTGGTATTCCAATTTTTTCAGATAATCTTCAATGTTTAATTTACAAAATTTAAATGTTTAAAACTCTCATATTCTATTATTTTTCTAATTTTTTGTAGATTTCTTACTTATTTTAACTTTAATAATATTTAATCTATTAATATGTGCACCAGCGCAGAAAATCCTTTCATTTATGCCTGACAAACTTATTTGTACACCTGATAATTTGTTTATTGTCAAACATTTTACTGAGAGCTATAATAATTGAGAATATATTCACTTACCTAGAACATTGATGGTGCCCAAAGTATTTGTTTTAATAGTTTTCACAGGATTATGCATGTAATGCGGCGGACTAGCAGGACTAGCTAAATGATAAATTTCATCAACTTCAATATACAGAGGATTTACTATATCATGATGTATGAGTTCGAAATTTTCATGTCCTATCCACTGTTCCACATTAAGCTTCCTTCCCGTGTAAAAATTATCTGCTACTATAACTTCATGTCCTTCTAACATTAATTTGTCGACTAAATGGGATCCTACAAAACCCGCTCCACCTGTAATCTAAATAAAACAAGGAATAACACTTTCTTCATTACTTAAAAAAATATTTATTTATTTACCAGAATTCTTTTCCTTTGGAGATAATTCAGAAATTTTACATCCGGATATGTTTTAGGTACTCTTGCTTCTAAAGAAATTATTTTTTCTTCCAATCCTTCAATTTTTCGATGGGCTTCCTTCAATAAAGAAGTGGCATGCTTTACGTCGTCGACAAATTTTAAGTCTTTAATTCCACCGGTTTTTTGTTCTTCCACGCTATTTAAATCGAGTCCATGTAGAAATTTCAATAATATAAATAATACTGAAAAAAAAAAATAGTAAATAATTGAAATTATCTATATAAAAATAAAACTACCTGTTAAAATAATAAATAAAAATATTGCAATATGTTTAACTTTAGGGATTATTTGAGTCATTTTGCGATCATCGTAGAAATGAATAACATTGTTTTTGTTAACGAAAATATGTAATTACAACCTTATCTTTTTTATTTTTTTATCAGGATTTCTATTATTCTATTCCAAGCACATGGAAATTTGACAATCGTCAGACAGTTAACATGGAACATTTCGATTTAGAACAATAAACCAACCAATCAAATTGCAAGTACCTACATCCAGCAAGAACTGCCAGCGTTGCTACGCCTTATAATTTTCCGTCTCTGATCAGGGACGGACCCTCATTTATGCATCTAGAAGAAGGCTCAGCATTCAAAAATTCAAATAAACTCTGGATGGTTATTGTAAACTCCATAAAACTAAACAGTTATTTTATGTTTGTTCAACTTTTCACAAATATCACTCATACTTATTTTCCAAGCTAGCAGGTGGACTGCCATGGCACTTTCCAGTATCAAAAAAATACAGTCACAAATACTTTTAGTAATGTATTAGTCTGTAAAGAACGCAAATAAACTTAATTAAAACTGGACGTATCAATATGTATATTCTGCAACTAAAGTGGAAAACGACTATTTCATTTTCATTATCTTAAGAAAGAACATGTCTCTATAAAGTTTGAGCTTAAATGATTTCTATAGAGCATGACATTTGCGACTCTCTTGATCTAACAAAGAATAATTAAAGACTTTTTTGTGTAAAACATTACCCATTACTTTTCTGATACATATCCGTTTTGTATTTTCGTTTTAAAGCATGAAGAAATAAATGTAGAAATTATTTTATATTTTGGGATATGTGTATTTTATTTTTTGTGATATATTGGTTTATGTTATATTAAATGTTTAGTCGCTGGTTCTTAAGCCTGTTTTCGTTTTTAAAATGATATATACATATAGAGATCATATTATTATTTGAAAATAAGTTGATTTGTTATTTTGCCCGGAGTGACAAAAATCCTAGCGCTGGCTCTGGTTAGTAAAACGATTAACACCGTCGGATTTAGTAGCTGGATGTAAGGGATGCTGTCAAATTAATTCGTTCCAAAAATAAATAAAACAGCTAAAATGACTAGAGAATCTTATTTATTCATGATTAGTATTTTAATTAAAGCCATATTTAATTTTGTTCGTTGTTATCAATTTAAAACACAAAAAATATTTAAACTAGGACCTCTTTATTCAACTTATTTAAAAAACCTTGTTATTCATTTTGGCACTATCATTGATATGCAGAGTAAACAATAACACAAATAAGTCACTGAAGTATGTCAGTTGTCAATGTCCCATGTCATAAATTTGTTATAAGTGTCGGGTTATTGCGATGGAGTGTTTATATTTTTTAATGAAAAAAACTTCATTGTAGTGTTTTATATACCTGATGTGTGATAATTAATTATAATTTGACAAATATTTACTAAACTAGATATGATTTAGGTACAATTAAGCATTGAAAACTCTTAATTTAGATGTTTTTTAAATAAAGTACATCATCAAGGTTGTTCGCTATGACAAATAACTTGGTGTTTTGATTAAACTATCTTTAAATAATTGATAATGCTTTTTTCTTGACAAATTTTGAAATCTTCTTTGGTAGATGCTGTTAATTGTTTATTTTTAGATCAGATTTAGTATCAAATCTGCCAGTAAGTTCCAGATGTACTATGTGATTGGGATTATTAAGTTAATAGAGTAATTAAGAACTTTTTATTAAATATGATCTATAAGTGTTTGTTGGGATTGATCTTTGCATCGTTATTGGATAAAGGACATGCCGAAATTTATGCAATTAAATACGTAAGTACCTATTACTGAAAATCATAAAAGACAAAATATCAATTTTTATCTGTAGCTATAACTGATTAATCATATCATATTGCAAATTAATTGTACACTGTAATAATAATAATAATTTTTAAAATATCTTTTATTTGTATGTTTCTGTATAAATCCAATTAATTGATTGCTCAATTTTGTGAACTATTAGTTGTAGAGGTGATAACACAGCATAAACAATACTGGTTATTCAAACATAATGCTAAAAATTTACCTTTAAAATGATTTATTTTAAATTTTCTATGATCTTTGACTAACAAGTACAATTATTGTCATAAAACAGGAAGTTTTGTTTGCTGGTTATGGTTGTCAAAATTATGAGTAATTCATGTTAGATAAGTCAAATAAATATTAGCAAATTGAGTAATTAATTTTAATAAATTCATGAAAATGTTTGTAACATTTAAATATAAAAGCAAACCAACAGTTTGTTTTGTTTTATTTATTTATTATACATCATTAATAAATAATTTTTGAACATTTTTTTTGACCAAAATTTTTTGGCCAATTTTTTTTTGAACAAATTTTTTATTTTATTTATCAATGACATTGTTCAATATAGATTGTAAAAATGTTATCAATGATTGTAGTAAAATGATCTGTTACTCTTGTACCCCAATTTATTATTAGCTTGAAAAATATCTTAATTACTTTAAAAATAATCTTGGGTCATTCTATGTCAAATCAACCAATAAAAAATAAGTTTTGGAATTTAATGTCATATTTTTGGGAAATTTGTTTCTTATTATGTAAAATCTATTTTTGAGTTGGTAAAATGTTCTAACACTTTAAGGGAAAGCACCAGTGCGAGGATTTTTTTATTTTCTCATCCTAAGATTATTCCGGAACACGTACATAAAATGAGAAAATACCGAAAAATGACCGAGTTTAAATCCCGTCTGTGTCGCCTTTTTTTGTTTAATTATTAAAGGTTATGAGAAAAAAATCACTTTAAATAAAGTTAAAAATAATTTAGACATTGATTTATATAAATAAATAAACACTATTTTGAAAATAAAAATTGCTTCGAATGAATGTTGTAAAGAAAATGATCATTTTAAAACATAAGTTTTATTAAACAGAGATAATGTTCATCATTTTAATTATATTTAAATCAAAAGTAAAAGTATAATGATGATAAATGTTATGCCTCTATTAATAGATATTTTCAGTTTTATAAAAATCAGTGAGAATTTTAGAAATTATAACTTCCGGTCAAATTCTCTCTGAGAAAATAAAAAAAAATTAAATACTAATGACTTCTTTAAAACGCCTTTTTTTTCTTTGCGTACGTTTTAGACAAAGATACATTAGTTTTTGCGAACGCCTCGCCTGAATATTTGTATTCAACGGCTCTGCGGGCGTAGAGTTTTCGAATTTGCTTTCTTATTTTTGATAATTTTTTATAGTAATACAAATTCTTTTTTAAAATAACTTATAATATTATTTTTAAGTAAAATTTTCCGCTCTTTCAAGTGGTGCTATTAGTTTTTCGAAATTTTTACTTTTTTTTCGAGATATAATGACAAAACCAAATTTTCGATTTTATTTTCGAAATTGTGAAGTTAGCATACACTTTAGAGCAGCAAACATTTTTTTATTATTTTCTACACCCTTTCAAGTACTTAAGTGCCAAGTTTCATTGAGATCATATTTTGTGCGAGCTTTTGGTCAATATCCTTCTCTGGCAACTGGGCTAATGATAAAGGCATGAGCAATTTATAGTGAATAATCTTTATAATATTTTTGTATTATTATTATTATTATGTTCTTTATTGTAAGCTAACCACTTACAAAGGGCTATCGACTGAGGTCCTTCTGCCCATAGATAATATTTTTGTATTGATTTACTTATACCCAATTAACGACGAAAATAAATTATTATTATTATTATTATGTTTTCCACAATGAAGTATCTATCTTTGTCAATATAAACATTTTTAATTGAATATTGTACTACTATGTGTAACTTAAAAAATTAAAACTGTTATTCAACATTTTCTAAAAATGTTGTCTTCTGTTTGTGTGAAATCCAAAAAAACAAATTCCAAAACATCCAATAATATCTTTACAAAGTAATTTTATCAACTAGTAAAATGATAAAAAATGATCATTATTGTTTAAACTTTTTACAGTAAATAAAATTAAAAAATATAAATAGAAAATGGTTTATTGTACTCAATATTGCAGTGTTTATTTTTATAGGAATCTCAGTTTTATCGTGAAGAGTTTGCCGATAAACCTGCCCTATTTGGACCGAGCCTGAAGGATCAAGGTAAGTCGAATCCTCCTTTTATAAGCTAGTTGGTTGGCTCAGGAGCAGGTGGGCTCCTATTAGCGTGGTGAGCTCTTCTCCAGTGATTCGACCACTTTAGTCATCAGCTGGCCAATTCCTTTTGAGCCTCCTATCCGGCTTGAGGTTCTAATAGGGGATGGAGTAACGGGTTACTATGTGATTCTAGTCTTTTGTGGTGTTTTGTACTTTGTTCTATGATTACGTCCTGTACGAATGGGATTCTTAGGTTTTAATGAAGTGTTAGGTTTGTTAGGAAGTGCATCAGCTAACATACGTAGTATTTTGGATTATGGTTGTATTTGACTTGCTCGTACATCTCCAAGAGTTGGATACCATACATCCAAATGGGTTTTATGACAGCTTTATAGATGAGAATTTTGTATTCTAGAGTCAATTTCGATTTTCTACCGATTAACCAGTGTAGATCTTTTATTCTTAGGTCAATTTGTTTTCGCTTCTTAAGTATATGTTCTTTCCAGTTGAGTTTTGAGTAAAGATATATCCTAAGTATTTGGTGCTAATGGATTGTGGAAGTTTGATATTATTAAGTGAAACTGGTGGGCACTGGTGTTTTCTAAAGGTAAAAGTCACTCAGACGGATTTTGATTGATAAGATTGAATAAGAACATTTTTAGTAATATTTTATAAACTTTCTTTGGTTTTTTGCCTACAAATATAAATTCAGAGTTTAACATCATGCAAAACTAACTTTTTCGGGAATCCACTTACATGATTAATAGTCGTATGCTTCTGTTAAAAGAAGTCTTGTTAGTCTTGTATTGGCTACGACTACTCTTGAAGTATATATTTCGCGCTTTCTATTAATTAGAAAAAGATGATGCCAACGGAAAAAACTATAGAAATGTGGCAACTGGAATTATTTCATTGGTCCACGTCATGGTTTATAATACGTCACGATTCATAAATTTAAATTTAATTTCTCAAGCTCCCTTTAATAATGAAGCAGACAAATTTTGGAAATGTATTCTACTGATCATACAGTTTCATATGGGTTAATAAAAAAAATTCATTACCAAGCTTCATTGGTATTTTAGTTTACCTAAATTGCTACCTGAAAACAAAAAATATAGTGTGTAGAAAAAAGAATTCCTAGAAAGATAGTGCAATTTTTCAAAAATGTGTGTTTTTGGATTTCCAAGAGCTCCATTTACTGTAAATTTCAAGAGGAAAATTACAAAAATTGTAGCAGAACCAAAAAATGACGATTTTTGACGGTTCTTTCGATATATCTCGAAAAGTAATTCGACAATCAATACTTACATATGGTCAAAAATGCATCTAGCCGGCTGACTGTTTTCCCTAAATTAATTAAAAATATTTGAAATTTTTTGATTGGTTAGCAAAGCCTTTGGATACATAATATTTTACGTGGTGTTATTTACCCAATGTCGCACTAAATTTTAATGTAAAAATTAATTTTTTCCAACCAATTTGTGAATTCTCTTAGATTTATCTGTTTATAAGCATCGTGCCTTTATCTCCATAGCTATTTACTTCTTTTTAATAACTTCTGAGATTAAAAATATTTTTAGCTTTACCAGGCCAGCTGATAGAAGCGAATCCTCCAGACGGGTGCAGCGCAATCCAACCTCCCCCTACTGGTGTTCCAAACCAAATGGGCAAATGGATAGTACTCATAAGAAGGTACAGCGCGGACAACAATTGTTCTTTCGAGTTAAAAGTCCGCATGTCCCAAGCCGCTAATTTCGATGCTGTGATAATATACAACGTGGGCTCAGACGATCTGATACCGATGGGGGCCAACAACAAAACCGGTGTCTTGATTCCATCCGTTTTCGTATCCGAAACAAGCGGGATTGGACTGTTGAACAAATACGCGAACAATCCCGATTTTTTCATTGTCATTAATGGGGATGCTCCGTTCGATATACCGACTCATCTATTGGTGCCTTTCGCTATAGTTGTTGGAATTTGTTTTATAGTTATGATCGTTTTTATGGTAAGGAAAATTACTGAAATATACCCGAATTGTGCTCTTTATTTTTTTATTTTTTGACATAAATTTGACAGTATAATCATTGCTGCAAATGTTGACAAGTGACAATGGCTGCAAATGTTGACAAGTGACAATTGCTGCAAATGTTGACATTTGACATTAATAAATTGTTGTCTTAAATGTAACGAATTTTTTTCATTTCGAAAGTTTTTATTAGGAATTAACGTAATTATGGTCAGTATGTATCTCTAAAAAACTATATTTATGTTTAGCGCACATTACAAAAGCTATTTCTTACCTTACAGCTGACAGTTGACATTGTTGACAAGTAGTAATTACGACCAATATTGACATTTGACATTAGTAATTGTTTTTTTTGTGTAAAATGTAACGAATCTTTTCCATGAAGTTTTTATTTGTTAGATATGGAAGTTTCTGAAAGACAGAAGAAGGCAAAGAAGAAACAGACTACCGAAATCTGTGTTAAATAAAATTCCAACCCACAAATTTCAGAAAGGCGATCCATACGATACTTGCGCGATTTGTCTAGACGATTACGTGGACGGGGAAAAACTGAGAGTTCTCCCATGCAACCATGGTAAGTGTTTTATCTTTTAAAAACGTCTTATAATTTAAATTATCCTTTGACACGACTTAATTCATTTTTATATGATATGGTAAGTCGTTTACATCATTATTTTCAGCGTCGTTGTCAAGTATTTAATCACTATTTTTTTTTCAGTTTACCATACTGTCAATTTTGTCAACTTTTCAAATCGGTTATTAGAAATTAACACTTTGATAGTTTAATATGGAAAATTATTGACAGTTTGCGCGATTTTTGACATTGAACAGTTGCAAATTCCATGACTTGACGTTCTGTTTGACACAAGTCAAGTTATTGTGGTGCTGTTATGTTGAATTATTGGCATTATTTAGAAAAGCTTGGAATAAACGAACAATATCGGAAATGTTTTTAGAAAATGGTAACATTGAGCCATCTTTGACGTTTGACAGTTCTTCATTTTGTGACATTTATATACGGCATTAATTAGATTGCTGGAAAAGTATTTACAACCACTAAGTTTTCTATTTCTTTTCCAGCTTACCATACAAAATGTATAGATCCATGGTTGACAAAGAACCGACGCGTGTGTCCAATCTGCAAGCGCAGCATTTGGGGCGTCAACGAAACACGTTCAGATTCCGACAGTGAGACCGACACTGATGACACTACGCCCTTGATAAACAACCGCAGCAGCGGTGGTACCCAGGGTGGTACTTTTCAACAACAATCAGAAAATCCATTCCAAAGAGCAATCAGGTAGGAAATATATAGAAAAAAACGTTACTAACAATTTCAACCGCGAGGTTTTTTAGGTCTATATCTCAGACTTCCGGTGCAGCTACGGCCAACTTCGTGACGACTTCCGGTCATCACAGCATCAACGGAGACTATCAGAGTATCCGTAGCAGCTCGGGTTCATATGACGACTGTTCGAGCAGCGGCAGTACCAGCGACGGCGACGTTTTGAGCTCAACGAACAGCGCCAACCCTATCGAAGCGTCGACCAGTAGCGCCAATTTTAACGTCAAAGTGAATGTTGTACAGGTGGACGCGATTAGCAGTAATTCTAGTATTGATGGCGGGGCTCATGCGTAATTGAACTTATTGTCAATCTACGGATTACAGATATTGCGGTGACATTTTTTGGAAGATTGGCTGTATGGAGTTGTGAGAGTTTCAAAAAACGAACACTGGAGTGATAGTTGAGTCGTTTTCCAGTATGCCTGACGTGCCCTGTTGCTTTTAGGTTATGCTTGTTATTTTTAAAACAAAAAAAATGGAACATAACCTTAGTGCAAGCGTTATCTGTCAATAGTCTCATTCACGTCAGTTGTCACCAGATCATTAAATGTCAAAAATATGAGGCTGCGAGTCGGCTTTTCTTAAATTTTGTAACTATGGCGGCCAGAAAAGGATATGATTATTTTAATCGAAAACGATTCAACTATTATGTGATGTAATTCTTTAATTTGTTTGAATATATGATCAATTTTTGTATGAGCTCCTGTTTTGTGTGATTTCTAGTCCTGGACAAGATATTGAAATGTGAATATAAGTGTATGTTTTTTTTTGGTTTTGTTATTGTGAAACCATCATGTTGAGATTTTATTTCTAATTTAGTGGACAAAACCATGCATATTTTAAAAAAAGACGGTTAAAATCGTAAATATTTGTTTATTGTTTATTTTTTGTTTTAAATATAAAGCGTTGTCAGAAAAATGCTTCATCTATCTCAGTAAACCGCGATATACCTATAAAGTACAAAAAACTCTCTATTGACAGTTCAGTAAGAAATGTTGAAGTTTGGCAGTTCCAAATTTTGTAACATTAAAATTATGGTGCTAAAGATTTTGAATTATTCAAAAAATTGGGAGTAGTGTACACGAGCAATGCGGAAATTTCATATTCGAGTAATATTTGCGGTTAGTGAGGAAGTTTGACATTTGACAGTTAGAAATTGTGTTTCTTTTGACGCTCGTTTTGCCACAAGTTATGGTGCTACTGATCTTGAATTATTGGCATACTTCATTAAATTGGGAACAGCGACAGTATTGGAAAGGTTTTTATAGAGAAAGATCTTGAATTATTGACATACTTAACAAAAATTGGGAGCATTAAAAAATTAATGAGAATATACCTTTAATGTACACAAAACAATTTTGTAAACTCAATTAGCAAATAGGCAAATTCACGTAATGACAGTTTCGGGGAATATTCGCTTTTAATTTATAAACTTGACAGTTCCACATTTTGTGATTTTTGACGTTAAGCCAAGGTGTTATTATTATGGCGCTAAAGATTTTGAATAATTGACATACTTCAAAAAAGTAAGTAAGTACATAAATAATTACGGAATGCGCCGGATATTGACGCCAGTAACAGTCCAATATTGGTGTTTATTGAGGACTTTGATATTTGACGTTTCATATTTGACAGTTCCATTTTTTTGGGACTTGAAATTTCTTTTTTTCTGAAAATGATTCCAATCTGACTGTTGGCATCCGAACACTTCCGAAGTATGCCAATTAGATACATATAACTTTTATTTAGCTAATGTTGAGATTTAATTTACTAACAACCTAGTTTAAAATGTAGCTTTATTGAACTTATCGATTAAAAAAAATAAACAATCGCCAAAGGCTCGTTTTTCATTAGATGAACTGAACTATAAAGTGATGATTAGATATGATCTTTTAATCTAAAACTAAAACAAAATTAAAATAATTTATTATTACTAATGTTTTTTTTAATTCAGTTTAAACTCTGTATAAATTGATTATTTTTTAGTTTATTCCTGTTACTGTATAATTATTTTTTTATTGTATAAGCGTAAAAGGATAAAGTTGTATTATAAGTGTAGATTCGTGATTCCAGTGTAAAATATTATTTTAGTAAATATTAAATAAATAATAATTGTTTTTATTTGGAAAAAATCTTCGTTTTTCTCTCAGTAGCTCGTCTACCAAGATTTAGTCAAGGTCTAACTAGGATGCTGTTCGGCGGCCATCTTGAAGAAGGAGGAGCTACAAAATTTTCACATGCTTCAGTGAAGCATATTTTACTCGTACTGTAATAGATTCTCATGTATTTCTAAGTATCGTGTTCCAAAAAACTTTCGATACTTCATTTTCAAATTGACCTAGCAACAGTCTAATATTTGTGTTTAGTGAGTGATATTTGACAGCTGACGTTTGTTATTAGACGTCTGATATTTGACAGTTACATATTTTGTGATTTTTGACATTTCTTTTTTTCTGAAAATGATTCCAATCTGACTACAGGTATTGACATTACATCATTCCAGACTCGTATTGAACACCGCCGGAGAGCGAACCAACCATTTCTACACCGGTTTCAGATACTGATCTACGATAAACCTGGATGAGCACATCTATATAAGAAAATTAAGCCACCTAGTATATCGTCAGAATCCTGACAATAATACCACAGAGTATTCCTTCTAATAAAGGGCGAAAGAAAGCTATTTTCCTGATAACAAATTTGTATGCGCATGCGCGATTTAAGTTGTATTAAAATGAGAAATGCTGCCAGGAAATATCTGAACTAAGATCCTTGAAAAAAAGTGTATATTCAATAGGTATAGACTAAAATAATAAACTCTTCATTTTCTCAGAAATTGTAAGGAATACTATACTAAAATTAAGTATGTCGTGAATGCAATCAAGTTCAAGTTTCTCCAGTAATGTCATATTGTCAACACTGTCTTTTCATTCAAAAAAAGGTAAACCAAATAGTCGAGGAAATTTAACACAAAAATAGCCCAGATCCGGAACTTTGGTACATTTACGCTGCGGACACACACACAACGATTTTGGACGTACGATAAAAAGTCATGACGTCCACATTCCTTTAGTGGCGTGAATATATGCATAGGACTTTTCACATAGCACGGCACGACTTTTTATCGTACGTCCAAAATCGTTGTGTGTGTCCGCAGCGTCAGTCGGATTGAGATGGAATTTTTTGCACTCGCTTCGTTAGCTTGTCTAAAAATTTTGTGTCATATTTTGATCTTGTACTTTTTTGAAATTGCATCGCTGCATCAAAAAGTGCATTTTTCTTTCCAAGTGTGGAAGAAAAATTCATATCATCACAGAAAACATCAGAATTATACTAATTTCAGTACCCGGGGGTGCTAGACCGATTTGGACGGGTTGAAATTCAGTTTATGCGTTTTCGCGAGCCCTTTATTTTATAACTAGAAGTCGTTTCGATCCGAATAAAACCCAGCGAGTTACATGCGAAAAACTGATTTCCCATATCTTTACATGTTAATTTACCCCCTTCCACAACTCCCTTAGCTTTCATATAGTGATCACGTGAACAAGGTACCTCCAATCTATGAAATCGCAAAAAAAAATTCGAAAAGAGCGACTTTGTTTATCGGGTTTTTTCCGCCAGATCGACTCTACTAACCGGAGAGGTATTACATTCATCAACACTATTATTTTTCTCAGTGTAGTCAGGTTTGTACGAATTTAAATCTCAGTGTACTCAAATTGTTTATCATTCAACGCTGTGACGTATTTCCTTTTAATATTGTGTTTATCAAACATCAAAGGAACCAATCAAGCGTATTGTATGGTAGTTATAGTGCGACCTAGGTTATTGTGGAAAATAGTATATTATATTATAAGGATTAAAAGTGCATATTTTTTTTACGAGCAATATTTGCAGTTGCGAGGCGGAGTGCAGCGATTTATGGATTGGTGTAAAGAAAAAAATGTGCAAAACTATGCGGAGAGTGTTCTTATGGTGTATTTCTCAAATTTAACGAAGACCGTCAAGCCATCCACTCTTTGGTCACAGTATTCAATGTTGCGATCCACACTGGATATCAAAAATGGTGTGGATATTAGTAAATATTCAAAATTACGAGCATTGTTAAAAAGGCAAAGTGATGGATATATACCTAAAAAGTCTAGGGTGTTTACAAAGGAGGAAGTGGATCGGTTCCTGGATATGGCACCTGATAATGTATATTTGATGTATCTAGTATTAGGAATTGGAGGTGCTATGCGTTGTGACGAACTAGTTCATTTGAAAATTGATGACATTGAAGATATGGACTCGGTCCTGGTCGTAAAAATTTTGCAGACAAAAAACAAGAAACCTCGTTTGTTTACCATTATAGGCGATAATTATTTGCGTTTATTTCGAAAATATGTTGCACTACGGCCATCAAATATACAGGAACGTCGTTTATTTTTGAAGTATGTTAATGGGAAGTGTCAAAGAATGGTTGTTGGTATTCACAAAATTAGTGCCGTGCCGCAAGAAATTGCAAAATTTTTGAAGTTAGAAAATTGGAAGGAGTATACTGGACATTCGCTAAGAAGAACATCTGCTACACTTCTTATTGATGGTGGCGGTGACCTCACTTGTCTTAAAAGACATAGAGGTTGGAAATCGAGTACGGTAGCAGAAGGATATATTGAAGAATCACGTATGAACAAAGAGAATACTGCCAGAAAAATATTGCAACCTGACAAAGAATGTACAAGTACCCGTTCAGATATTTCCTCGAATGTTTCATCAACAGTTACGGAGAATATTTTGAGTTGTTCTAACATTAATGAAAATCTTTTGAATTGTTCGAAAATTGTTAGTGATAATTTCAGTGGTGCTTTGAATTTTGGCAATAATTGTTCCAATTGTACATTCAAAATCACTATAAATAACAAATAAATACCTATATATAGTTGCCCAATTAGTTTGTCTTACTAAGTTTGTAAGAGACAATGTTTTTTTCTTCAAATTTCAATTAGAGAGCTCAAATGCAATTACTTTTAGTCCTAGGATTAAAAGTAGCGTTTTTAATCCTAGGATTAAAAGTGTTGCTAAGCAACGAGCAAATTTTTGTATGGTAAGGGAATTGATGGCTTTTGTACCTGAAAATAGTACAAAAATGTCAACATTTTTTGATGGTTGGAGAAAAACAGTTTTTGTCTCTCCTGTAAAGTTGCGTTTTTATACAATAGACGTTTATAATAAAACATTGTGAATTGAACAATGGTGATTTATTATTCTAATTTACAAATAATGGGCTGTAAAAAGCTCTACTATCGAAAAGACACTTACAATCCAGTGATGCCAACATAACCCGCAGTTGAAGAACTTTTATAAACACCATTCATTCTAAAAATTCTTTAATGAATTAGTAAATGCTCTTGTAGATGTGACTTCTTTTCACCTGAATGATTCAATAAATGTTTATTTTCCGTCGACCGACCATTTATGATGTATTTTAACGCACTCAAAATCGTTGATTAATGACCCCTATTAATGAATGATTTTCTATTAATCAACGATTTTATTATATGCAACCCAACGTACATTGCTCTTATTATACATTTATATTGACAGTTACTATCTGTCATTGTATGTCAATATTTAATTTGTTAAAATTGAAAGTAAGATATCTTTATTTGTGAAAAGTACGGTTGACGGAAAAGTTCTGTAATGAACTCGTGAATTAAAATGGCGATTAACAATCTCGAACATTAACGCGCTCGCTCTGCTCACAGGTTAAATTATCTCCGATTGTTAATCGCCCTTATTAATAAACTTGTTCGTTACATAACTATTAAATCGCTTTTCCGATTAAATGACCAGAATGAATTACTACATGTTTTTTCAGAGATGACTTCCGAGTAAATGATTTTTTACAAACGTCACATTTAAAATTCTTTTCACCTGAATGAGTTCGTAAATGTCTTGTAAGATGGCTCTTTTGATTAAATGATTTAGCACAAATGCTGCATTTAAAGTTCTTTTCACCTGAATGAATTAGTAAATGTGAATTTAAGTTGCACTTGTGTGTAAATGATTTTTTACAAACGTTGCATTTAAAATTCTTTTTACCTGAATGATTCAACAAATGTGTATTTAAATAGCTTTTCCGAGTAAATGATTTTTCACAAATGTTACATTTTAAATTCTTATCATCGGAATGAATCAATAAATGTCTATTTAAATCGCTTTTCCGATTAAATGATTTTTCACAAACGTTGCATTTAAAACTCTTATCACCAGAATGAATCAGTAAATGTTCTTTCAGTTGTGACTTTCGAGTAAACGATTTTTTACAAACGTTGCATTTAAAAGTCTTTTCAACTGAATGAATTAGTAAATGTCTTTTCAGATCTGTCCTGCGAGTAAATGATTTTTCACAAACATTGCACTTAATTTTCTTTACATTAGAGTTAAATGATTTTTCGCAGACGACGCATACATAAATTTTTTCACTTGTGTGAACTAATAAATAAAGATTGCATTCTTGAGAAAATGTATGTTTACAAATATTGCACTTATATTTTTCTTCATCATTAGTCAAACGTTGTTGGCAACCACCCTCTTCAAAATTCTTGCTGTTCTGATCAACTTCTTCTAAAAGTTGTTCACTTTCATCCTTGATATGTATTTTTTCTTCTTCAATCTTAAAACTGTTATCACTAAATATATCTGTATATTGAATTGTATAAGAATCTTTTGTAAAATCAAGTTTCTCCTCTATCTTGAGATACTTCTCCCCTAGTTGTTTAGTGTTTTTATCAACTTCTTCTAAACATTGTTCACTTTCATTCTTAATATATATTTCTTCGTCTTTAATCTTAAAATTGTTATCACTGAATAATTTTATCTCAATATCTGTATATTGAACTGTACAAGAATCTTTTGTATCAAGTTTCTCCTCTATCTTAAGATGCTGCCCCTCTAGTTGTTTAATGTTTATCTCATCCTCCCATTCAGGTTCAATTTTTATTTGTTGAGATTCCATCTTATTTGTAAAAACTTTTACACAATGGCTGTACTATTGCTCTACCACTGTATTTTACTTTTAACATAAATAAAACCGTCTACCACAACCTCACTCTTCCATGAATGTCAATTGTTGAACATGACACATGACAGAAAATTATTTTTGCGATTAACGTATTTTCGCGATTCACATAGTAATTTTTTCGTGAACTACCAAGTAAAAAGAAAAAAGCATTTTGCTACGCGAAGCATATATGATGAGATTTTTACCATAGATCGAACGGCAACTGCTCTTCCAGTTTTATTATGTCAGTGATTCATCCCTTCTCCTAATATTGAGTTTGTTTTAAATTAAATAAATTAATTCAGAATTCAGAAAAAACTAATCTAATTTTTTAAAACAATAAGGTTATCAAAATGTTAAGAAATCAATATACAAGCTGTAATGTTGGCTGCCTACATTAGAATGAATATTGTATATATTCATCTGCAGATCCCATATTTTTATCTACATACTTAAAAAATACTATTACTAATTTAATAAACAAAAACACGACTAAGAAAAAAATAAAAAGGTATCAAAATCCTCGGTCAAACTGGATCACGACTGCTATAATTAACTCTACAAAAACAAAAAGCGAACTATATAAAAGATACAAAGCGGATCCACATAATATAAACAAAAAAAACGAATATACAAAATATCGAAACAGATTAAATAAAGTGATCACAGATGCAAAATCAAAATTTTTTCAGCAAGAAATTGAAAAGAATTCAGGGAATACAAAAAATTTGTGTTGTAAAAAATTTAACTAAAAAGGACAAAGAACAAAAAATAACAGAAATCTTAACAAACGACAGGGAAATTTTAACAGATTCATTTCAGATTGCTAATCATTTTAATAACTATTTCGCGTCTGTAGGGGAAACATATGCATTAAAGATAAAAAAACCCTTAACACCTAAACCAAAATCATTATCTATTGAGAAATCCTTGTACTTGTCACCCGTTAACAAAAATGAAGTTTTAGATATAATTAAAAATTTAAAAGCTGGCAAATCTCCAGGAGAATATAAAATAACAAGCGATACTGTTAAAAAAATCTCTGCGGAATTAGCTCCGTTGATTGTTCATCTAGTAAATTGTATTTACGAAAGAGGGGTAGTTCCACCAGATTTTAAAAAAGCGATAGTAGTTCCTATTTATAAAAAAGGTAACAAATCAGATATGATTAACTATAGACCCATTTCCTTAATAAATACCTTTTCTAAAATATTTGAGAAAACTTTAAAAAACAGACTTACAGGTTTCTTGGAGAAAAATTCTCTAATTTGCAATTTGGTTTTAAAAGTGGAGTATCTACTAATGATACAACAGCACAGATAATTGAAGAATTGAACAACCGCATTGATAATAAAAAACCTTCCTTATGCGTATTTCTTGACCTCGCCAAGGCGTTCGATACCGTTGATCACTATCAACTGATCGAGGCCTTGTGGAGGGCAGGCATACGTGGGGTTGCACTTAACATTTTTAAAAATTATTTGGAAGATCGTCAACAATCTGTAAGAGTTGGGAAAGCTGTAAGCTATGAAAATCGAACTAATTATGGAGTACCACAAGGAACGGTTTTGGGACCACTACTATTCTCAATTTATATAAATGGTATATTTAGTCAAAACTTCGTTGGAAAAATCTACAGTTTTGCAGATGACACAGTGGTATTATATTCTTCAGATACATGAGATAACCTAAAACGTGACGTTGAGGAGGACCTAAAGAAAATAATACATTGGTTTGATCACCACCTTCTAACCATAAATTATGAAAAAACATTTTTTGTCCCATTTGTAAGTTATGAGAATAACCTACCAACATACACCTCAATAAATATTCCCACTCCAGAAAAAACTATAAAAATTAAATATTCCAACAACATTAAATATTTAGGCATAACAGTTGACCCTCATTTGAGATGGGATTACCACATCCAGCAAGTCACAAAAACTCTTAGGATCATGTTATATAAATTTAAATATTTAAGCAAATTACTCACTAGAAATCAGTTGAAAATATTGTATCATGCGTTAGTGGAATCACGTCTTCAGTATTGTATACTAAGCTGGGGTGCATGTTCATATACCCACTTGCATAGGTTAGACATTCTGCAAAAAAGATTTTTTTAAATTATATTTAATAAGCCACTAATATACTCGTCTGATTTACTTTTTTATGAAAGCCATGTGTTGGATATTCGGCAACTTTATTATTTTAATGTTATGTTATACTCCTACAAAAACAAATCAATTCTCAAAAACATTACACAATTATAACACACGTCAAAAAGAAAATAATTATGTAACAATAAAAAGAGCAAATAAAACAATTGGGACAAAATGCTATACTCACCTCTGTGCTAAATTCTTTAATGACTTACCTGATCTTTACAAAACCTATTTTCAAACTATAAACAACGCTTAAAAAATATTTTAAATCATATTTATTTCAAATTAGTAGGCACACCATCCATAAACTTATTGAAAAACCTTTAATACAGATATAACCTTCTTTCTTTTTTTCTTTGAATAATTTACATTAAGTATGTACCTATCTAATAAAAACTTACAAATATATCCCTTGCAATTTTTTTTTATAAATAAGAATACAACATTATTGCAATATGTTTTTAATAAAATTATTTCCAAATATAAAAAACGCGGATAAAAATGTTCTTAAAGAACTTTTGACTAAGATTTTTAAGATTCCTGTTTGTTTGTCTTATATTAAAGCCAAGGTGAATATTTATTTTAATTATTTATTTAATTATTTTTTATTTTCTAAAGTTTAAGCTATCTTAAAAATAATATATTTTTTTTTATCTAAATAATTTCTAGTGAACCGTATATATGGATATCCTAATAAATATTGTAGTCCATCTGTACGAAATATTTTTGTAAATATATTTAGTTACCACTTTTGTAAAAAAATGTCAAATGTTTTGGTAAGCAATATTAGTCACCTTATCTATCACATTTATTTTGTAAAAATTAAAATAGTAAAAACTGTTGTAAACTATTATTTAATTCAATTAATAAAACTATTATTATTATTATATTTTAATAATTAATTAAACTAATAATCCAGTTCGTTCTTCGAACTACACTATTCTACTTAATACTTTTTTTGATCACTTACTCGCTACTATTTATAGTCTATTTTTATGTATGAGAGAGTATTAAAATAATAAAGCGTTCGTAATCCATAGGCGTACCACTTCTTTTAGTAGACAGTTAAAATATTTTGTGAAGTTATACCTCGAGTATTTTCGTATGAAATAACCTTTGTATAAATATAATAAATATATCGGGTGTACACTTATATTTTCACCTAATTAACCTGCTTATAACTTCTAAACAGCTGAAGGTAAAAAAGTGCAATTTTTTCTAAAATATTTTATTTTTCCACAAGGTATATTAAGAACATTGTGTCAAACGGGTTATGTAGGTATAAGGGTTTAAACTTTGACTTTTAAACAACGTTACGTTCATAAATTTTAATATAAAAACTACTTCTTACCTACAAATCCAAATCAGAATCGAAATCAGAAGATGAACTGTCGCAACCAATATTTACAATGAGTGGCTCGATCATTTCATCAGTAATATTGTCCAACTTCCACATTTTCTCTTCTTCTTTAATCGTATGATTTACTGCCTTTTCCCAGTTTTCAGGCTTCACATTATTTACAGCCTCCAAAAACAACTGTTTAACATCACTCATTTTAAAAGAATTATTTTTTCTTGAAACTTCTCCCTTTATCTGTGCCCATATCAGTTCAATCGGGTTTACTTCGCAATGATATGGTGGTGATCTAACCACCGTCATCCCACGATTTTTTGCAATTTCATCAATTTCATATTTTTTTAATTTCTTTTTATGAAGGGAACACAAATGATACAGTTCTCTTCTCACAGAACCGGGATGGAACTTAATATTCTTTGAATTTAGCCAATTCTGTAAATCTTTTTTTAACCACTTGGTTGTGGGCATTTTTTCTGTAAGTCTCGAGTGATAACTTGCATTATCCATTACTATTATACAGTTCTGAGGAAGAAGATCTATCATTTGTTCGAACCACTCTTTAAAGACATCAGCATTCATGTCCTCATGGTAGTCACCGGTACGAGTAGATTCAAAAGTCAATAAACCACCTTTAACAAAACCGTTTGAACTACCGATGTGTACTATTATCAGTCTGCGCCCCTTTCCTGATGGTGGATTTAAACCAGTAGATAAATTATTTAAAAAAGCCTGTCTTCGACTTGTAACAGTTTCATCTTGCCAAAATTTATTTGGTGTGTCCCTCGTCGATCCCTGTTTCATCTAAATAAAATAGATTTCTTCTTTGGTTTCTCATTTCTTTTATAGTCCTTAGGTAATTTCTTCTCCATACTACAATATCGCTTCTTTCTATTAAAATAGACTTTCTGGAATGCTTTTTCCATAGAAAACCTATTTCTTTTAAAAGTTTCCATAGCGTGCTTCGACTCATTTCAGGGTAATCCTTATCATCTCGAACCGTGGCAAGAACTTTGTCTACTGTCGGAAATTCTTTTCTAAAGAAGAACGCATGCACTTTCCTTCGAAGTCTTTCTTTCAAATGATTTTCTATTTGAAATTTTGGTTTTCCTGGAGCTTTACGTGCTGTTTGAAACTCGCCACATTTCTCTTCTTTAACAACTCTGTAAATCGTAGATTTCCCAACACCGTACTACAACACGCGTACTACTAACTAATTCCACTGTGTCATCAACACTTTTACATAAATGTTTGTCTGTAAATGATTTAAAACAATTAAATATTAATGTTTTTTCATTAACTGTTAAAGGACCGATTTTTTGTCGTTTACGCGGTACTTCCAAATTTTCCATGATCACACTAGAATTCACAATCGACTGCACACTGCACCTTGCATGTTGCAACTAAACGACATTTAGTAAGCTGTTAAGAATACACAACTGGACCTCCTTACTAAATGGAAAACCTACAATCGCATTTTCGGTGAAATTTGTTGGTAAGGGATTTATCTACTTATAATTCGATTACTGTAAGAAATTCTTGGAATTAAAATAAAACAAAATTGGCAAATAGGTACTTATTGAAAATAATCTTAAGATACGGCTATGTTATCTTTAATACACAGGGCTTTTGGCCTGTCCAAACCTTTTTCTATTGTTCTGTACAGCTTATGGTTATAAAAGACCAATAAAAGACCCAAAACTTGTATTAGCTCAGGTACATTTATGACAATTTATCAAATATTTAGATTATTCCGTAAAAATATTTAAAATGACCGTACTAAGTTTTGCATTAGAAATGCTGTTTTATTACTCTCTCATACATAAAAATAGACCATACACTGAGAGAACGGTTACTTTATGCTTAACGAATAAGTTTGTTTGGGTATGGTTTGTTAAATATTAACTCCATTTTCTTACAGTCAATCAACCTTATTAAATACAACAATACCATTTGAAAATGTGTAGTTCACGAATAACAAAGGATTTGTTGCGAGCTGATTTCTTTAATATAAATATATACGTTTGTCTAAAACTTCTTACATTTTGTCACAAACTAATTTCTTACTGCCAAAATATCAAGAATATTATTGTTAAATGTACATTTATTTCTGGTTAAAAAATATTTGCAAACATGTAGTTGTTTGATGAATAAAATATGTTTGTTTCTCAGAAACAAATATTTGGTGCAGTTGTGAACCGTTATACATACACAATTGACAAGATGGCGCCCGAGTCAGAGACGGGAAACTCAAGTGCTAAAAATTTGTGTTCTTATTGTGGTAAAAAAGTCTCAAAAAGTGTTAAATGTTCTCAATGTGCCGCGATCTTCCACCATAGTTGTTCGCAACGAAAGGTTTGCTGTGAAAATCAATCTTTATCCGATAAACACGTCAACACGGACGAAAGTGAGGTTATCCTGCCCATAATGCAATTCGATATTGATGGGAAAGACGCTTTAGTAGTGGAGAATCATTATTTAAAACAGTTAGTAGATGAGATTCGTGATAAAAATTTGGTGCTAACATCTAACAATCATTGGATGTTATGTGGAAAAATTCCAAGGTAAATGATATATTCGTTTGTATTTTATGCCCAGTGTAGTAGAAACTTATTTAATATTTAGCAATGAGGCGGCAGTGCATGGTGCAAACGAAATTTTTATTGTTTTCTTATTTTTGATTTAAGCCTGGTAGCGTACAAAATGGCTGTGTGACATGGATCTTGTCGATGGTAATGATTTTTATTTGATGCGTGCTCTATTGTGAATTTTATGAGAGTGTTTTCGGGATCTGTAATTGGTTTCTTTTAATAATGCAAGTTCACAGACTTGTTTATTCATGCGGTAAAAATGGAAGCTCATGAATGTCGGTTCGATATCAACGAGTATTTGTTAATACTTACTTATCATATGAATGTATGTTGTAAAGTAATATTTATTAACTGTTAAGATATCCATGTTAATTCCAAAATTATTATATTTTATTTACTAATATCACAAGTCGATGAATCCTTGAGAACAACCGACCAATGAATGTAATTTTTCGACATTTGGAGGTTATATTATTGTTTTGTTAATTTTATTATTGTTAACCTGCTTAATGTAATTTTTTTATATTATTTGAGGTAGAAACATGACAAAACTGTCAAGCAATTTGTTTATAATCCTGTTTGAATGTAATTGCTAATTTAATACAAAACAAAAAGGTAATCAACAGAGTATTTTGATATTAAAAGTTCTGGTACATTTTCACGATAGAACCAATTTTATGTGATTTTATTTTTTTCAGAAAAAATATTTTTTGCCCTTTTCAATTGCGAATGATTCTCTTTTTACAAAAATGTACTGCAATCTTCCGAAAATTCGAGTTTCATATTTCATTACAAATTGTGAGTATGAGCTTTGAAGCACAAAAATTAAAAAGTCTACATTTCTATTTGTGTATTTTTTCTAAAATTCCAAAAAAAAATCGCTAATGTTTCTAATAAAAGTATTTTTATTATTTATGGGGAAATGTGTGTGTCATTTTAAAATTGCATTTACTCTTAGTGGTTATTCACTATTTTATATTTTGTTTTAGCTACCTGGTGATAAAGAATCTAAAATTAAATCAAAGACTGAGAAGCTGGCAGATCTAGATATAAGTGTGCAGCCTTTCATTGTGGTAGAGGGAAGTGGAGCAGTGATAAAAAAAGTTTATGTGTACATCAATGGACAACTTTACAATGTTGCTTCTGTTTTGAAAGGTATATAGACTTTTGCTTCAAAGCATACTACGTTTTTCATCTACGATATCAAACCGAATCTGAGAATTTATGATTTTTCTTTGTGATAAATAATTTAAGAATCCTATGTTCCCTTTTGTACCTGATGTTATATTTATTAAAGTTTTTCCTAATCATTCGACGTTTGATTTTTGAACAAATCAGAATAATATTTGGAATTCAACCAGTCTTCAACAAAATGATTTGAATTGGAACAACAGCTGTTATGAATTTTTTTTACATAAAGAAAAAGGGGTAAATGCCAATTTTTTTCTTGAAATGTATATCAATTTTGTTAATGTCAAATAATTATGTTTCAACTTACAATATCGTTTTTTGTATAAGTTTTTATATATTGTACATTTCATTATTCATTGTTATTGATCACGTATAATATGTTAATTTTGAATATATTGTTTTTTACCTGATGTTGTTGATGTTGTTTTTTTTACATAATTTTCATTTTAGTCGACATAGTTTGAGTGGGGTGAAAAGTTATATATGAAAGCAATTATGTCTCTTTTTAAAGTTAGAATTCTTTAAAAGTAGTATCAATTTTTTTCGTGAGAGATATAATTGTTTTCATACAACTTTCCGCCCCACTGAAACTATTTCGACTATAATGATAATTGATAAAATTTCTTTTTCTTTATGTAAAAAAAATCCATCTTAAGGTAAAAAAAACAACATCTTAAGGTAAAAAAACAATATATTCAAAATTATCATAATATAAGTCATCAATAACAATAAATAATGTAATGTACAACATATAAAAACTTATCATACAAAAACTATGTTTTAAGTTGAAACATAATTATTTGACATTAATCCGATACATATTTTTAAAGAGAAGACATTAGGATAAATACAAACAAATGCCTTTTGATGGTATATAAAATATATATTGATATTCAATATAAATACTTTAACATTCAAGAACAGTTTTTAAAATTGAAGTAATATTATTTAATAATAAACATATGCAACTTATTGAAAACAGCGGTGGATTGTACTTGAAGTGATATTTGTTAATATTTAACAAATGTGCCTTTAGTTCGAAAGCAATATCATTTAATATTGAAATAGATATTTGTTTGGGATCCGTTAAGATACCATTAGTTTGCCATGAAAATAGATAAGTTAGGCCATATGCAACAATGTCATTTGTTAACAATAAAAAAAATTTATTTAATGTTAATAAACTGTTCTCTCAGTGTAGGTACTATGGAAGAAAACTAATTTGTGGTAAGAGAATATTTTATTTATGAGGTAAATATTAAGTTGATGTAAAACCTCCGTCAATGGGCAAGCAAACTCCAGTGATCATACTTGATTTGTCACTTAATAAATACAAAACGGCATCACTAACTTCTCGTTCTTCCCCGAACCTGAAAAATAACAAATGCATGAACTAGAGATGGGCGTTTTTACAATAACGATATTGGCATCGGATGCCACTATTCGATACCCGAATCGGATATCGATATTGAAATTAACCATGCGACGGATTTTATGTTTATGTTATTTCACGTTAATATTTTTTTATTTATTTGTTAGAATGTTAGTTATCATTAACAGAATAACTGTAACTGATTTTATATTTTATTAAAGTGTAAAAAAAAATGGTGTGTCTTTTACTTGCAAAACGCTTCCAAATTATTGGCATCGCAAGTTGTCATTTATTAAATTTTTAAATCTTCGATCATAACGATGCGGAATAACGATGCCAAAAACCGATGCGAAATTTTAAATATCGATGAGCATCGATACTTAAAAAATCGGAAAACGCCCATCTCTAGCATGAACTGTCTAAAATTAGACAAATGTTATCAAATGATTCAGTCCTCTAATCTGTCAAACTCGTCAAATATGTCATTGGTTCAAACTGGTTATCCATGATTAGTGAAATGAGTTGGGTGTTTACCCCAACGATATTTTACCTTCACATTTTCCTATCTATAAAATTTGATTTGATTTAAAAAAGAGGAAAATGGCTAGAAAAGAGGCAGTTTTTTCATAATAACGGTAAAGGTGTAATTTGGATTGCAGTTCAAAATATAAGCGACCAAATATAAATACTAATAATAATAATAGCAAACGAGTAAGGAATTTAATTTATCAGATTCGACATCCTAAGACCGGTTTCTGCCCTTCGGCTTCGTCAGTTCCGCTTTTCGAACTTTGCAACAGACAAAGCAAATATCATAAAGATATTCCCTCAGCATATGCCAGACATATCAGGGATGTCATATGTATGGAATATTTTTTTAAGGCAAGATATATTTGATATATTCACTGCATATGCCATGAATATTGCAATAAATTATGGCCTATTGGCAGATAGGAGGAATATGCCAGGTATATGGGGTGCCGTCTGGGTAGTATGAGTTAAAGAAATGAACCTACGCGACGTTTAATCTATCACATTTGACAACAATGCCACTTGTTAAAAATGTCAGTTGTCACTTGTTAAAAATGTCAGTTGTCACTTGTTAAAAATGTCAGTTGTCACTTGTTAAAAATGTCAGTTGTCAATTGTTAAAAATGTCACTTGTTAACGACGTCATTTGTCAACAACGTCCTCTGTTACTTTCTCACCTTCCAAGCGGTATTTTGTCCATCATGGGCTTAGCATCTTTGGGATCCGACCAGAAATATTTTCCCATCTCTGTCATTATGACAGTTGGATTGACGGAATTAACTCTGATCTGGTGAGGACCAAATTCTAAGGCAGCTGCTCTGGTAAACCCGTCTACTGCTGCTTTGCTGGAGCAGTATACAGTGTGGTACAAAAGTCCTGCTACACTGGCTTGGGAGGAAATGTTGACGACGGATCCTGGTGCTTTTCGCTTGATCATGTTTTTGGTGGCTATTTGAGTGACATGGATCAGGGCTTTGACGTTGACATTATAGATTCTTAAATAAAAAATGAATGTTTATAATGATTAAGAATACGAAGATGATGGTAACTTACCTATCAAATTCTTCTTCTGTAACTTTATCTAAAGGATTCAAAGTACCTAAACCGGCATTATTGACTAATAAATCGATATTTCCTACATTGTTTAATACTTCTTCTGTTTTTTTCCAGTCTGATAAGTCTAATTGTACAGGAAATATTTGAGGAAATTGTTTTTTGAGCGTCTCTACAAATAATAAAAGGAGCCATTTATACAAATTTAACAGACTAAAGGTTTTCTGATGAAAATTTTCACGCACAAATTGTAATGAAGAACAATTTGTGCGTGAAAATTTTCATACGGTTTGTGACAATGAAATGGAACTTACGCGTTCAATATTATTTGAATCCCAAGATTTGTTTCGTAAAAGCATAAAATTCATGATAAGATATCTTTGAAAACAACTTCAAACATTAAACTTTCTTACCCAATTCTGTTATATCTCTACCAACTGCTATAACTTCAGCGCCTGTTTTTGCTAATTGTACAGCTATATCTTTACCAATACCTAAAAGACCAAATACCATAAATATAAATAAATGTTAAGATAATAACTGTCATCAAAAAAAATATTTTGAATAGGCAACAAAGGCAGACACATAATTATGGTAAAACAGCGTTGCCGGATCCTCTAGAAAAGTTTTCGCAAAAAATAAAATATATTGGTTCGTTGTTATATTTAAATAATTTCGAATAAAGCCTGAATTATCCATTAAAAAGTGCAAATTTCTAATAATAAATAATCATACATAAGTGTAGGTAATTACCATTACCGATAATATACTAGTGACCGCTTTATTACTCGCAATTTTACTCACAATTGCCCTTTACTCACAAAATTACTTACAGACTAATAAAATACCCTGGTTCTCGAAAAGAGCGAATTCGATTTATATTTAATAATTTTTTATAGTAGATAATAAAACAAAATCGGGATTATTGATTATTTTTGGCTTTCAATTCCATACGTCTTCCAATTCCATTTCTTTGTGACTAAATAACACATTAACAAAAGACAAGCAGAAATGAACAAGAAGATTTCAAATTATAATTTCACTCAAGCAACGACATCACCTAAAGACATGACTTGTAGACAATGGGAGTGCTGCCATCTACATGTGGTCTACATTGTCCTAATGATTAAAGTCCGTAAGGTGATCCTTGTACAATGATATTACCATTGCAGAGGGTACTAAAAATTGTAGAAAATCAAATATTAAAATTGGCTTACATTGTTAAAAACCTTTTTTTTGGTTCTTGTGCATTTTTACTTTTAGTGATAGAATACAATATTAATTATATTTACTAATACATAGACGAATACGTTGAAATAATACTCACAAGTGAATTGAACAATACAAAACAGAATGAACGCGCCCGCCTATGCATGTCGAAAAACGTGCGGTTGTTAAGGAAGCTACGCTGTTGCTAAGAGGAGGTGCAACTGGGCCTATGACGCGGTGTGATATTTTCATCGTGTTCGAGTTCTACCAAAATTAGCGATATCTATTTACCTTTCAATGTGGGTGAAACATTTTTAGAAAGAAACATTAAAATTCCTTACCTTTACTGGCTCCAGTGACAAGAGCACGTTTGCCATTAAACTGAATGTTCATATTTCTAAAAATATTAAAAAATGATACAAACGTCTACAAGCACAGCCTACGATAAACTAATTTAGAATTGCAAAATATTTCAATTTTACTGATAACCTGATTAGCCTCATAAAACGATAATAGTAAAAGAACTGATTAAACCTTTGTTTCTGTACACTATAAAATCAAATTGGTTTAATAACAGCAGGCAGTGGCGTAGAGTTCGGTTTCAAAGTCGAAAAATTGGAAATTCAAACTTGAACCTTGCTCATTACTAAATTTGTATAGATATCTTATTGTGATTTTTTTTCCACACGGTGAACGTTTCTTAAAGATTCCTTCATCGGTCCAAAGAATTTGAAATAAAAATTTTCCATTATTGTGCGAGAGCATATTAATGCAGTATTACAACAGCGGTGGATTGGAAGAGGAAGTCTGTTTCCATGCCCTGCGCGATCACCAGACTTAATTTGTCTTGATTTTCAGACTCAACCTACGACCAGAGAGATATGAAAAACTGGATTCGTAATGCATTACGTAACATACCGAGAGTCGAAATTGAAGCTGCAGTTTTGTCTACCCATGAGAGGCTTGAGCAATGCATAGAGCGTGATGGTCACCATTTAGAGCATTTACGGGGGGCATTAAAAAGCTTTCTTTTTTAAATCGGTCCTTTTTAGGGCCACAACTTACATAATAAAAGGAATTAATTAGCTTAAAAAATAAAAATTTAAGGGATTTCCGTATAAAATTTTCTTTGGCCTAGTAACAAGATATCAAGATGCGGTTTTCGCAAGCTTGTTTAGGCAACATTTAGCTACTTTTTCATGAAAAAGAAAACATACCAATGCCTTTAATTTTTTTGAGAAAATTAACCATGTTGAAATGTCGAAAAAAGCCATCTAGCGGCGACATGTGAAACTAACAAAACTTCAAATATTATAACATTTGTAGCCCAAGAATAGCTCTTTTCAACTAGCCCAAGTTTGTTAAAATCGGCTCAGTCGTTTCGAATATACAGGGTGTTTTTACTGAAACTTTTGAATACCCCCCACCACTTTATTTTTAGAGATACAGCCAAAATTGTCAAACAAAAAAGATTCAGATTATCCTCTACTTTAAAGATCAGGTATTGTTGTGTTAGGTTAATATAGCGGAGTTAGAAAGAAGTTAGAAAAATAAATAAATAAATAAACCTTGGTCATTATTAAATTTTAAATTTTTTGTATAATCAAACAATAATACGTAAGAATTTATTTCTTGAACCCTTGCATTTTGGCGAACACTTTATTTTTTGCCGGTTGTCCTTGTAAGTTCTAATATTTGTTTTATTTTAAAATATTTTCATATATTTTTGTTTCTCCTTGTCCATTCCGGTCACTCCTTTATCGCTTGTTCTATTTCTGACAACTCTATGTATTATTTCGGTCTATTTTTTTTCATTTATTCACTATATTGCTTTTGTTTCCTGTTTCTTCTGTTTCGTTTAGTAATTCTGTGAAAAATATTCATATAGTATTTTTACGTTAGCAAGGCAGCGACGTCACACGTCAAAAATCTGCGGCGTTGCCAGGTAGATTTTTTTTCATTCACTTAAAGATAATTGTGCCAGTGTTTTTTTTTCCTAGCTTGAATATAAGTCCATTTTATTAGAGCAAGTTGTATTAAAGTGAGGAATCTACCATTCTTCTATGTACAATTACTTAAGGACCACCCTGTATATGGTTACAGTACACTGACACGTTGGAAGTCAATTTGTAACTACTCGTGGGTAGGTAGCCACATTGATTGCTAATTTTGCATTTTGACTAGCTCGGTGCAAAATGCGTGATAATTATTGCATGAGAACTTGGGAATTAAAATTTATAGCATTTGCTTTTGTCAAGTTAGCTTTTTTTTTCTAAAATCTTTTATTCCACGAATTCCACACTGTATTATTACATTATTTATTTTAGGACACGCTATATACGATAATTAGAGCACATAATCAATTTGTGGGAAAATTCTTGAATCGTCGTGACAAATTTCCCTTAAAAAGAGAAAAGTGGCTCGTTATTTTCCAGAAAAGTAAACCCATAAATATCAAATGTCAACCTTATCTCGTTTAATTGACGCTCTGTTGATGTGACTCGAATTACAAATTTTTTTGCTTAAAGTGACACAATTACGTTCGACTTGTTTGCTTTAAATTACGTGGAGCTTTAATCACACTCCACAGGCCCGCATTAAATTCAATTTACCTCAGTTAAATTACTCGAAATATTCATGAACAAACAGATGACGAAGAAGAAGATAAAGAAGAAGAAGAAAGAAGAAAGAAGAAGAGAGAAGAAGAAAGAAGAAGAAATAAGAAGAAAAAAGAAGAAAAATATGGAAAAAGAAGAAAGAAGAAGAAAAAATAAGAAAGAAGAAGAAAGAAGAAGAGGAAGAAAGAAGAAGAAGAAAGAAGAAGAAGAAAGAAGAAGACAAAAATAAAAAGAAGGAAGAAGAGGAAAGAATAAGAAAAAAGAAGGAAGAAAAATAAAGAAGACGAAGAAGATAGTGATTACGTTGGGGCTGTCATGGAAATTAGCAATAGAGTTGAAAGTATATCAAAAGATTGAGGTATATATACCGAGTGAAATCATTTAACCAGTAATTTTGTAATATCTCGAAAAATACGCATCGTACAGAAAAATTTACTGAATGAAAATCTCCGAGGGAGGCATCCGTTAGTACTAAATTACGCCCACACACCCCGTGTAGGCGGGGCGGGCGGCAAATTTGAAATCTCGAATAGGAACCACTATTTTTTATCGCAGATTCGAATTCTACGTCGAATGCTATGTACGATTTATCCAATTTTTTTTTCAATTCGCGACAGATGGCGTTGTAATCACAAAAGGAACAGAAACCAAAAGAATCAAAAAATATAGATGCGGGGGAGATGGTTGGTTAATAAACTACTTTTAGCGTAGCTCAGGAACAACGACGTGTGACCCCTTGTCTCTCACTGTTCAAGTAAATGCTCAAAATGGTGACCTTGAAGATCAATACAATTGTCGATTGGCGTTTCAAATGACTGTACACAACTGAGAGGTCTCTAGTAATATGGGCATTCCTGATTCGTTCAATCATATTCTCACGAGTTGTTGGTATTTGTTGGTATACTTTGTCATTCAGTTATTTCCATAAAAGAATCTGGCGGAGTCAGGATCTGATGATCTGGCAGGCTAATTTATCGGACCAGCTCTACCAATCCAGCTACCGCGGAAATCACGATCAAGTACTTCGCAAGGGGACTCACGTTAATCAAGTACCCCGAAGGGAACAGAAAACTACTACGTCCCCGCCCACAGGGGGTGTGGGGGTGGGCGTAATTTAGTACTAACGTATGCCCCCTGGGAGACATTTAAAGTTTCGATTCGGCAAATTTTTCTGTACGAGGTGTCTTTTTCGAGATTTTACAAAATTCCAGGTTAAATGATTCACCCGGTGTAATGCGAAATGGACACCGACTCCCAGGTAAATCTAATTGTGGGAATTGTTAAGCTTGCAACGATGAGAAGTTGGACCAATGTGATATACCCTGTATATCCATCACCCAGTATAATGTATAAGAGTTAAGTAAGGTTACCGTTGGTCGTGTTATTGTTATCAGCCGACGTGTGGCAACAAGATCGTTCACTCAATCATTACGTGAGTGAACTCTCAGAAGGTATTCCAGGATAAGGCCAATGCCTACTATATACTGTATTATTAGATAGATTAAGTTAGACCTGAATTACACCTCAGGTAGATATATCTCTAACATCGTAGATGTAAGACTATATGTTATATCCAGTAATTATAGTATTTATTATTACGGGTTAATCCCGAATATAGTTATTATTTGATTCCTCACCCTTCACTAAAACCTACCCTACGGCATTTTCATTAATTAGGAAAATGTATTTAATTTCGATGGGCCCGTCCCTGTTAGTTTAGATATAATTAGAAACTAAGGTAAGCAATACGAAACGATTTCACTGTCAACTAACATAACCCTGCATATTCCGAACATCCAACATGCCCTTAGATAAATGAATTTGATTGTGATTAAATACAAACTTGTAAAAAACGTCACGCGATACAGAGACCTACACTTTGACGTAATTAAAATTGAATAAAACGATTTTCGTTCAAACCGATGGGGGGCGACAGTCGTTTTTTGTACTCACTTCATACCCAATGACTCTGCTGTCTCTCGTTGGACTACGTCAGGGAATCAAATTTAAAAAGGAAAAAAGAAATTCTGCTATTACTAAATTAATGGGTAAGTAAGTCAAACAGTAATGCGTCAAAAATTTCATAGCCCTCCTAGGATATTGAATGCCCCTTTCATAAAATATAGTAAACCTCGAGATTGTTGGAGATGGCACATAAACATAGAACAGTATCATAGCAATTAGTTTTACTTACCTGTGAGCGAATGAAATGGAAACTACTATGTGCAAACGGACGCAAATGGGATGAATTCTCTATATGTTCTTAAAAGTGCGTATTAAATTGATTTGGTTTTGACTTTACATTTTTTAGGCAAAATGCTAAAAGTTGACAGTATAATACGTCCGAGAAGAATAGCGGCGTTAGCAGAGAGTCAAAAACTTAAAAATGTCGTGCCACCAATATTTCAAGTTAGTGATAGTGATATGAAAGTAAACGTATCTCAATATGGCATGCCAGGGTAAGATTTCACGGTACCTTTATATACAGATTCGGAAAAAATATATCTTAGAAATCTACAAGTAGTCCAGGGAAGTTAGGAAATCAATCGAAAATTTTTAGGGACAGCAGATATCGAGATGCGGTTTTCTGCATTGTGTTCAGAAAGCTCCCAGGAAAAAAGTCTATATGGTGTGGTTATATTCTATTTTTCGAAAAATGCATTCTGGTGCAATAAATGCATTTTGAAATTGCATAATTACTTGCTACATTATAAGAACGACTGGAAACTCGGAAAAATCGCTCGAGAATCATTACTCGGGGGTTTTCGGGGATGCCGAATTCAATTCAAGCTTTCCTTTATGCTCACGTTAAACCGTAAACCCACAAATATATTCTTTCCGAATCTGTATACTTAAATTAATATTTCAACATATATTGATTTCTCCTGGTATATTATTAGAACATTCTGATATGGTTGAAAAATTTTAACGGAACATACGATTATCAGTGTGTCTTGGACGAGAGTTCATGTAGAACTCGACCAGCGCAAAATATAAACAATGAGCGCGATGGCGTATTAACTATTCAATTGAACTACTGTTCCCCTTCCTGCCTCGAGCAACTGACACGTGATACGTGCCACTCAGTCTACTGAAAGTCAATCGCAGTAGTAGTAAGCCGACAACGATTGAAAATAGAATGTTCACGTTCACAAAGAAAGAAAAGATACAAATTTTAATGGTCCACTTCTACATGAACTCTCGTCCAAAACACACTGGTTATCCTATGTTCTGTTAAAATTTTTGTGAATTTATCATAAATGAGGTTCAACAGGACATGAAGCCTCTATGTTACCCCAGAATAGTCACTTTGCATCAATGAGTACAATTATAACATATTGTCTTTTCCTACCACTCTTACAGATAATTTACTGGCAAGCGTTGTCTCTACGCTAAAAACCTTTAACCAGTTGGTAAATCAGTTCATTTTCCAAGATTTGCTACAAAACTTTCTGAAAAAAGAGTTTTAGTGCTTTTGGTGACATTATCGTTGTTGCTTCTTACCAGTTTTTCGTGGAAGGTAGGTTTAGCTATACTTTGTGATTGGTAGACGGTCTTCCAGAATAAGAAAATAATTCTTTATGGGAATCTTCAATGTGTACCTTGTAAAGGCCGATTTACCCAAATTTTTAAAAACAGGTTATAAGATTGAAAAAGTGTCCACTTTGATGTAGCCACAACTGTAGATATCCATATAAATTTGTATTTTTAGGAGCATGCATAGTATTCAAAACAAGAAAATTAAAAATAAAGACCCACATCAGAAGAGCGTCCAAGGCAAAGTTTTAGAAGAATTTGAGCATTACTGCGAAAAAACAACTCTGCATGGACTTCGCTATGTTGGAGACACTTCTCTAACTTTTTGTGAAAGGTTAGAATTTCATTCCAGTAATATATAAACTATATACATTAATTATTATATAAAGTAAACTCTACGCTGGAGCTAACACAAGGTGTTGGGTCAGTTTACTCCCAGTCATTATAACCTATGTATGTGAATTAATTAAATAATCAATAACGATGAGAAATAGCAAAAACATATGCCGAACAAACGGGTTATAGCAGTTAATAAACCAAAAAACATAAATAATGACAGTTATTAAAAATACGAAATGAAACTTGCACGATTTTCAAAAAATAATAGCGATAAAATAATTACGTCTCCGTTTTCCCCATTCGATCCCCGAGACATTCTGACAACGTCGGTCGGACGGAGAACTGAACGCTCACTCTATTCACCCCATTCAAATTAGACCAATAATAACCAAGATAAGGTCCCCTCGTCACTGCGTATGATTTTTGTTCACGTATACTCAGTACTATACCGTTTTCCTCGTTCAAATCGGTCCAATAATAGCAGAGATATTAGCTAAAGCCCTTTTGGTATCACCACTGCGTACGATTTTTGTTTACGTATTTAATATGTATACCCCATACATTACAATGCCGTTTTCCCATTCAAATTGGACCAATAATAACGAAGTTAGCTACTAACGCCTTTTTGGTATCATCATTGCATATGATTTTTGTTTACGTATTTAATCTGTATACCCCATACATTACCATACCGTTTTCCCATTCAAATTGGACTAATAATAACGAAGTTAGCTGCTAACGCTCGATGAAAAGAATGGAAAATGATAGGTTGCTACCTCTATGTAAATTTTGAGTATGACATGTACTCTTTGGTAGCCCGCATACTAGGCAGCCTATCTATCTATTTATCAATCTGTTGATGGGGTGTCGATACACTGTGACCCATAAGATCTATTGTTGCCCATTCGTTAAGGATGTCCCAACGATTAGAGCAGTTCCTCCAGTCCTATTGCTTTCAAAAAGTTCAGGTAGTTGTCACCAGGTGTCACATTTTGACAGGTTTCACATTTTAACAAGTGTCACATTTTGGCAAGTGTCATATTTTGATATATTTTTTCTTTATTAATCATATTCCCATTATTTTAATAAAATAATACAGGTACATGATACAATGAGCTTGGGACTCTATTCAACCAGACCCTACTCAGACATCTAAATTTTTGAACCGATATTAAATAGTCATAAACGGGGCTCTATTCGGATATGCCCAAGCTAACACATGCCGGGGTGGCTGCCTAGTGTGCGGGCTTTCTTAATGAGTTCGCTTTTTGGACCGGGCGGAAATTGCAGTAGTGGAAATTAATTTTTTATTTGTTCCGACTTGGCAGTCTATTCAATCAATCAATCAATCATAAGTGGTACTCTACCCAATTTTAAAAATATATTCTAAATATATTCAACAATATACAGGGTGTAACAAAAAGGTAGGCCATGAATTGAACCACATATTCTGGCTTTCTTATCGTAAGAGCATCTTTTTCATATAAAACCACGAAATCTGTACAGCCCATAAAAATTTTAGGGGGGTTTTGAACCCCCTAAAACACCCCAAACTTTTCTATGCGTTATAATTAAATTAGTATTGTGACACCATTGGTTTAATACATCATTTTTGAAATTTTTTTGCCTCTTAGCACTTTTTCGAAAAGTCAGTTTTTATCGAGAATCGGCATCTTTTTCATTATCCTCAGTATGGTCCACCGGCGAGACAAATCGGAAGAGTTATTTAAATTTCTTAAGCTAAGAAATATAACAGAACGGTCTAAAGAATTTAAATAAATAATATTACTCTAATCGGGAGAGTTACCTAACCCTATCAACTACGGAATTGACTGGAAGAGTTTACCGAATTTGTTAATCGCGAACTTAAACAAATTTAAACAGGAAAACGATTTAAATTTATCAACCTTGTAATCGGCAAATTAAATCTGGACAGTTACTACTTTTTATTAAATTGTAAATTAATCGAAAAGAACTGAACCTACACACAGTTAACCCCAATGCCAGGTAGCGTGAGTCAGGGATAGAAGTTGCCTGCTCGGCCAGTGGGTGCAACAGTAGTGCAAAATCAGTCCCAAAGTTTCGGAATTTAACACTGAAATTTAATTCTACGGACGGACTCCTAGACTTTCAGCATAGCCAACATTGTGCTAACACATCACACATTTAACCCCAATGTCAGGTAGCGTGAGTCAGGGATAGAAGTTGCCTACTCGGCCAGTGGGTGCTACTTTAGTGCAAAATCAGTCCCAAAGTTTTCGGAGTCTTGCTAAATAATTAACGCGGACGAATTCCTAGACTTTCAACATAACTAACATTGTGCTAACACATCACACAGTTAAGCCCAATGCTGGGATGCATCCTTAAGTTTCGGCATTTAAAGGGATTAGTAGTTCTAAAATATAAAATAAATAACTGAAAGCAAAAGTATACCTTAAACTTTCAATTAAATAATTCAATTCTCGAACTACTGTAAAAAAAACTGGTTTTCTACTACAGTCTGTCGTTCAGTACGAAATGTAATCTAATTCAAAGAAATCTAACTCTGGTTAACAGAAAAATAAATAATTAAATCGTGTTCCGACGTTTATTCGGTAACTACTTTCAAAATAAAGTTTTTAAAGTAAATTTAATATTTAAAACTTAAACGGTTCCCCTTAAAATGAATAAATACGGAATTACAGAAAATAAATAACTTACTCCCAAACTATTAATTCAGAAAAATAATGGTATTTAAAATTAAATAACTCTCCTAGAAATTAAAATAGGTACGCTACTGACAGTGAAAATTTAATAACGAGTAAACTAAGTTTAAAAACCGGAAAAATAAACAAACTATTTCAGCTAATTATTCAGTAAATAGAAACGGAAACTAAAATAAAAATTTCACGCAATTCGGTACAGGCCCGGATCCAGAGGGGGTGGCGATGTGGGAATAAATATGTACATACTTTTTTGAGATTAAATATGTCTTGTCTTTTAACACCCCCCCCCCACGTTTTATTTAATTTTTAATTATTTTTTCATTTAATCCCGAAATTATTGATCTTTTCTGAACGGAGAAAAATAGATTCATTACACAACATTCCTAAAATTTCTTCATAATATTTTAGAATCAGTATGAACATTACAAAATAGTCAATATTATATTTTATACATACATTTTTAATCATTTTTGGGGGCCCTAAATGGCTCGGGGCCCCCGGACGTGGTCCGGTTTGCCCGTGTGGAACTTACGCCACTGCTTTTATCAGTACCTGGACATATCAATCGTATTTCGACTATTTATCAAATTTTTTTTAAGGATTTTTTGGCTTATGGCGTTTTCTGTAGCGATCGCTTTTGCTGCTTATTACATCACGAATATTTACGGTAAATGGAATTCCTCGCCTGTCATAATCAGTTTCAGTCCGTTCGATGCTCAACTGAAAGATATTCCTTTCCCCGCTGTTACCATTTGTAATATGAACCAAGCGAAGAAGACTGAAGTCAACAAGATCAAATCTGATGGGTAAGTAGCGAATATCTAGGCTGCGTCCTAATACGGCGAGCCGCGCCTGTGCCGAGCTTTCGTTGCAATTTTTAACCAACGAGCCTAGCTCGAGCCGCGAACTTTTTATTTTAGTTAGATTTAATACATGGTGAGCGAAACAAGGTAGACCATGCCTGATGACTAAGAACAAACGGCAGCTTTATTAGCTTTGTGCAGGTCAGGTCAGATTTTGAGTATTTGTTAAATAAAATAGGACCAACTATCTCAAAAAAAGAAACATTTTTTCAGGTGGCTATTTCAATACAAGACACAAGAATTTTAGAGTGTTTTTTCATTTCTGTAGCTCGCCGCCAAACTTGACGCAATTTCATTCCACGCATCAACCTTCTTTTCGTTTTTTAAAATAGTATTTATCCAGATTCGGAAAAAATATATTTTAGGTATGGACCGAAATAAAAAAATACGATAACCAAAACAGCGAAAGAAACTATAGGAACATATAACACGGGGATCAAAAATAAGGAATGGTACGATACAACAAGAATTAAATGGTTAAATACACCAACAGAACAGAATAGGAGAAACTACAACGTTGCAAGAAACAGGGCAAACATACTATACAAAAAGAAAACGAATGATTGGATGGATAATAAACTAGAAGATATTAAAAATGACAAACAGAAACAACCAAAAACAATTCTATAGAAAACTAAATATTCTTAATGCTAAACCGAAATCTAAGGTTAGAGGGATTAAAAACAAAAACGGACAGACCGAATACGACCAAAGGGAGATAGGAAGAATATGGAAAGAGCATTTGGAAGAAACATTGAATCTCAAGAATATCCAAGAAATAGAGAGAGAAAAAGAAGAAAACATAATAGCGGAAGATGATTCACTGGAAGTAGAATGCCCCTCTGAAAGAGAAATCTAGAAAGAAATAAGAAGAGTAAGAAACGGGAAAGGACCAGGAGATAATAATATAGAAGCAGAGTTACTGAAATATGGATGGAATGAACTACACAAACAATTACAACTTCTGGTACAGCAAATATGGACACAAAATAAGATCCCAGAAGGATGGAATTTAGGTATCATATCTCCGATATACAAAAAGGGCGACAAAGAAAACTGTACTAATTATAGAACCATAACATTACTTAACACGGCTTACAAAATGACTGCAAACTTAATAAACCAAAAGATAAAGCTCCACGCAGAGAAAATTATTGGGGACTACCAAAACGGCTTCAGATCAGAAAGGACAACAATCAATGCAATCCATACCCTAGAACAAATAATACAAAGAACATGGGAATATAACAAAGAAATCAACATAATTTTTATAGACTTCAAAACCGCTTTTAATAGTATCTAAAGACTAAAGATGTTGAAGAAATTAAAAACACTGGATATACCAAAAAAACTGATAGATTTGCTAGAAATAACCCTTAAAAATACCAAAGTTAAAGTGAGATTTCAGGTAAACACCACAGAAGAGTTCAACGTAAATAAAGGGGTAAAGCAAGGGGATTCCATTTCACCAACAGTATTTAACTTACTTCTCGAAAGTATATTAAGGAAAGCAAATCTAAACAATAGAAACATAATAACAGACCAAATACAAGTTATAGCGTATGCCGATGATCTGACAATAATAACAACAAAAGAAAAAGATTTAAAAAAAAACAATAGAAAAACTGGACAAAGATGCGAAAGAACTAGACTTAGAAATAAACGAAAACAAAACTAAATACATACGAATAGAAAGAGAGAAAATACCACCACAAGAATACCTAGAAGTACAAAAGCATAAATTCGAAAGGGTAACCACCTTCAACTATTTAGGGATGACGACAGGATTAGTAAGCGGAGAAAAGATCAAGGAAAGAATCCTCAAAGGAAACCAAGCTTTAGGAATAAACAGAAAGATACTGAATAACAAAAAATTTAGGAAAAGGACAAAAATAAATATATATAAAACATTAATAAGACCAACGATTACATACGCTATGGAAACTGTGGTAATGACTAAAAAGTAAGAGGAAAACTTAAAACTACTAGGTCCAGATATAACGGAGGAAGGAGAAAAAAGACGAAAAAGAAATGCAGAAATTGAAAAAGAACTAGGAGGGGAAAATATAATAAGACACATCAAGGCTTTGCGTTTGGAATGGCTTGGACATATAATGCGACGGAAACCCACAGACACGATTAGAAAGACAACAAACTGGACTGGGGACAAGAAACAGAGGACGACCAAGGAAAAAAATGCCTCGAAGAAGTAAAGGAAGATATGAAAACACTGAATATAAAAGATTGGATCAAAACATGTAAAAACAGAAAAGATTGGAAAAAAATAACAACGGCAGCGAAGACATATGAGAAGCTACAATCTATAATGGGAAAGAGAGGAATAATCCACCTCATTAAATGGATTTAAAACGCTATAAGCGATGCCATAATCCTTGAACGGCAATGATGATGATGATGGACCGAAATTTAAAAGAGTAAAAAGGAAAGCAAGAAAAATATATGGCCATATAACCGAGAGAGACGCAATGTTGTGCTCCCCTCTGTTGACCACACTTCTTAGTGGTATGAGAGGAGAAATTGTAATGCTCTATCAACATTTAACAACCTTTCCTTTATGCTCACGCTAAAACGTAAATATTATTTCCGAACGTTTCTTCATAAACACCTGTCATTTCTCCAGTTTCGCTGCAAACTAAATTTTCAACGATCTTACCAAAAACCTTCGAGCTGGTCGTGGTGATCTCAGGGCTCCGTCCAAATCTGGCGATCTTGGCTCATCGGTGGCTCGGCTCATTTTTATATTGTCCGCTAATATGTTGGAACTTTTAAATCTTCTAGAAGTTCAGAACATGGCCGTTTTTACACAATGCAGAGCGCCATCATCAGCGATGTCTTGTTTTTTATTTAAAAAACCTGATTACAATATTAAAGCACAACTGTACAAAACTAATAAAGCTGCCGTTTGTTCTTCGTCATCAGACATGGTCTACCTTGTTTCGCTCACCATGTACCTACTAAATCTAACTAAAAAGTTCGAGGAAGGCTCGTGGTGGGTTCAACGTTCCATGCGGATCAGACGAAACTGTAGGAGGCTCGAGCTAGGCTCGTTGGTTAAAAACTGCAACCAAAACTCGGCTCGCCGTATTTATATTTTGGCTTGTTGATTCATTGAACGCGTCATTATCAGCATCTTCTACTCATCCACCATTTTTATCTTCATTTGCTTACTCTCTGGCCCTCTCTCACACATTTACAAGCTTTGTCTCATTCTCGTTACCTTTTTTTAACGCTAAAATGGTTAAATATTTTTTTAGAAATCCAAAAGAGCTAAAATTGTTGGACGATGTATGTAATAGCAACGAAACGACTAACGCCACTGATTCGACCGAATACAATTGGACAAGTTTACGTAATTTTCTAATAAGAGTAAATCACTTCGTTCTTTTTTGTAACAAAACATTAAATCTTTTAAATTTTTTAGGTTGGTAACTCTTGTACTGATATGATGAAACAATGTAAATGGTCTAGTAATGGAAAAAGTTGTGATGATTTATTCAACAACGATTTGACCGATGAAGGATTATGCTGCTCTTTTAATAGACTTCCTCCTAAATATATCTTCAGAAATCCGTTAGTATAATAAAAAATACGTGTTAATTATTTTACTACTATATTGGATCAAATCCAAAGAATAGCTCAACATAACAGGGGGCATGAGAACCACATCAACTACCAGCTAACTTGGTCTTACCCACCTTGACATATTTATTAAGGAGGCTGTTGTGATGACCATGACAGGGCTACGCTCTACTGGTATACAACCTGACGTAGGATCCGGTAAGTCGAGGTGTGACTTGTGGCACGAGGTCATTGGAGAGGTCCCACTGCTACAAGCCAACACAGATTCGATTGCACCAAGATATGCCTTTCATAGGCCCTATAATAAAAAACGTACAAGGGGCTACATTGGCAGCAGGTGCCTTGTGCATCTACTCCGATGGGTCTAAAACAAATGAGGGGTCAGGCTGTGGAATTTATTCCAGATCACTGAATCTCAATATAAAATGGGCAATGGGTCTAATGCCAGTGTAGCTCAAACAGAGCTCACTGCTAGCTCCATCGTCGCAAAAGAGACTACCAGAAGAAACATTACTGGTAATAACATTTACATCCTTATGGACAGCAGACAGGCACTACTAACAACAACGTGGTCACTTTAGCTTGGATCAACGGGCAACCGTATAGCTGGCTCGTTAGCTAAGAAAGCAGCCTCCCAAAAATTTTTGGGACCTGGCACTTTCATAGGATTATCGGCATCAGCTGTGGCTGACCTACTAAAAAAGCATTCCCAGCGAAACAGCCAAAAAATACATGACTATGAACAGACAGAACCCGCGCACAGCCACAGGTATCCTGACTGGCCACTGTCATCTACGAAAACACCTCTACAGGATGGGGTTATCTGACACTCCACTATGTAGCGAACGCCCGACACTCTCACAAATAAGACATTTTGTCTTCGGCGAGCAGAGGCTAACACGTGCCAACATGAGGGAGGTACCTTCAGGCGACGTCATCACTTACTTTAAACAAGTAGGCTGGCTGACGAGCTAGAAGAAGGACTCAACCTCAGAAGGATGCACAATGGGCCAAATGTGGCCTACGTGCTGTGGGGTGACCCACCCTTCCATCTTTACAGATACAGATATAGAGAAAGTATTGCTCTGCTGTATTTCTGAATTTGAACCAGGCTTTTGACAAAGTATGGCATACAAATGTAAGCTCAAGAAGACCATGTCTCTCAATCTCTTCCTCATCCTTAAGTCCTACTTGAAAGATTGACATTTCTTCGTTAAACATCACAATGAATACTCGACGTTTCACCCGAATAATGCTGGAATTCCCCAAGGAAGTGTACTCTACCTATTGTATACATCTGACCTACCCACATCTAACAACATCGTAACGGCCATATTTTAAGTTAATGAAAAAAAATCAGTGTACGTAACTTTTTCAAATCGACGTGGGAACTGTCCACCGGATAGGCTAAATGACAAAGAAATACCACAGCGTGATGAGATCAAGAACCTACGGTCACATATGGACCAAAGATTAATGTGGAAAAAACACATCTTTATCAAAAGGAAACATCTTGGTCTCAAGCTACGTAAACTCTATTGGATCATAGGTCGCAAATTAAAGTTGTCTCTCAATATAAAGTGTTTGTGTATAAAGTTATCCTTTTAAACCAATTTGGATATATGGTAGCCAACTTTGGGGTTCTGCATCAAATGCGAACACAGCGCTCATAGAGAGATTTCAAGCAAAAACTCTTAGAATCATCGCTGACGCTCCATGGTCTGTGCCTAACAATTGCACGTGATCTAAATGTACTGTCGGTTAAACACGGAATTATAAAGATAAGTGAAAGTTACACAAACAGACAGAAATAAACTTGCCAAAAACTTAGTTTCTCAACGTATTATAAGACGCAGATTTAAACGTTTTAATCCATATGAATTAGTCAACAGATTTTAAATTTAATTTTTATTTCATTTGTCTATATTTATTTATACTTACACATGTGATATCCCAAATTAATATTAGTTGCAATGTAACTGTACCTTAATAGGTTACTCCTTACATGTCTTTTGGATACTTGCCAAACCATTTACTTATTAATTGTTCTATGTAGGAAAAAAATGATTGTTGATGGACAGCTGGGGGTCATTTCCGAAGCAATTTGGTGCATAGAATCCGAAGACGAGGTCAGAAATGGGCGCCATCACGTCAGGATGGGTTATTTGGCTACCTTTGAGGTTATGTACAAGATGCACAAAAGTTTTTTGGTTCTATTTTTCTAGTTGCATCGTTGCATCCTGTATAACCTCAAAAGTATCCAGAAAAACCATTTTTCGAGTACCTAACCTCAATTCTGATTTCGAATTCGGAGTCTACACAGCAAATAATCATTGACACATTATTATTGATTTATAGAAGTGAAGTTTCCCTACAATTAAATCAAACATACTCAGAATACGTTTACGATTGGACCCCAGAAAGTGGTTTTCCAGAATTTTACAATGATACATTTATTCCGAAAAGACCCTTAGGTGCAGGGGCGCATTTAGGACTTTCGGTCGTTCTAGACGCCCAAGTTGACGAATACTATTGTTCTTCAACGAGTAGTATCGGCTTCAAAGTGAGTATACTTTTTTTTTGGTTACCATTTCTAGGCCCATGCGCAGGATTTGCTCGAAGGGGGGTTTTCATAATAAAAACAAAGGAACTATAGTTTGTCCATCGTAAAGAAAAGTAATGTAAACAGAATTTTGGCAACTTTTGCCGATTTGAACTATACAGGGTGGCACAAATTTAATTGAACACTATTGGAATTTCGTGAACCGTTAGATATAGATACAAAGTTGATAGTAGATCAAATGGGGAAAAAGATGTGCATTGTCAAGACGAATTTATTGGTTTTTTCAAAATTAAAATGTCAGGTGCGGTTTCCGAGATATTTCGTTTTATTTAATTAAAACCTTATTTTTCAAGATAGAAAAAAGTTTATAAAACTTTTTTATTGATATATAATATAGTGTACGTTTCGTCTTTGAAGGGCTGCCCTCAATTATTTTTTTTAAATACGGACCTATTTTATTTCATTTATTGAGCATATTGTAGATGGAAATTTACACGTAGGAAAGAGCACAATTTAATCACAAAAATGCATATTAAGATGGCTTTGAAACAAAAATTATCCTTTATTTTGACGTTTCTTAATTTTGTTGATTTTTTGACGCAGTGCAATTTATTAGTTAGTGCTATTTTAGTAATTATCTAAAAGAGAATTAGTTGCAAATTGATTAAAATTTCTGGAAAATGGTCAAAGTATACTCAATTTTTAATTAAGTTTATTCAAAAAGATTTATAAATATTTTCAGTGAAAATGGAACAGGACCGTACTTTCCTAAAGTACCGTTCATTGACAAAACCTAATTATTAAGTGTTCTACATGGTTGGAAAGAGAAAAAATGGGGATTTCAAAAATGAAATAAAACGCACAGGTCCGTATTAAAAAAATATTTGAGAGTGGCACTTCGAAGACGAAACTTTGTTTTAAAACATTGGATACGCTCTGTTAAGTTGTATTTGTCCTTCAATCAAAAGATTATTATTTTTTTTCTATTTTTCAAAATTAAAGTGTTAATTAAATAAAATCGTTAATTTCGGTTTTCCCCAAATATCTCTGAAACCCGATCTGATATTTTAATTTTGAAAAAACCAAGCAATTTGTCTTGAAAATACGCATCTTTTTTCCCATTTAACCAACTTTTGGTTAAATGGGAAATAATGGTTTCCGAAATCCAAATAAAAAATCGTTTTATTGATATTTATCATTTAGGTATACCTTATTTATTTTAGCAAGGCCATGACGTAATTTCTAGTTATTTCTATTGTCAATGGAATAAACTGTTAAAGGTTGGCAATACTTCACGACGTTGCCGATGTGACATAACGAAAATTCTTGATTTATCAATCAATGTGGCTACTCACTCAGAGTAGTTACCAATTAACATCCAATATGTCAATGTACTGTAACATAGTGGTATATTACAATAAAAATTCCAAAACTACACAACTATTAGTAAACGAGTAAGGAATTTAATTTATCAGATTCGACATCCTAAGACCGGTTTCTGCCTTTCGGCTTTGTCAGTTAGGCTTTTCGAATCCAATAAACCGGTCTTAGGATGTCGAATCTGATAAATTAAATTCCTTACTCGTTTACTAACTTTGTATTAATCTCTTAAAGGGATACGAAGAAGAGAGTGACATTTTGACTAGAATCAGTCAAATAAAATCTTTGCAACACACAATGCAAATTGTGTATGCAACCCCAATACATCGGGAATTTTTTGCTTTAAAAATTGTCAATACTCTCTTCTAATCATAGATGGTAGCACATATAAAAATACATAACTATTTATTTTTATTTGAATCTTAAAACATTTTTCTTACTTTTATGAAATAAAACTTCTCAAAATCAGTACCATAAACATATATAATAATAAAAATTATTATATTACAACAATTGCATCGCGTCCAAATCTCAACAACTACTCCTGGGATAAAAGCCCCCACCGGCATTGAATTACAACGATTTAGACGCGAGTTGGATGGTTGTTTAGCCAAACCAACACTTTGATTTTGTTATCCAAGGAGCTCGTTTCTTGTACTTTACGATTTAGTCGTGAAATATCAAATACTTGCAATGTTGGGATATGTGCTGCACCTTGCTTCGAAATATGTCACACAAAAATTTTGATTAATTTTTCCTTTAATAAAATTGATTTTTATTACCACAATAACAACATTTTGGTTTATTTTTGATCGTAGATAATTATAGGCAACCCTATAGAAACACCGAAAATGGCGGACTATGGTACATTATTAAGTCCCGGTGTGGAAGCAAGATTTTCTATAAAGCCCGCCGTTAGGGAAGCTTCACAAAATCTAAGGAGCGTTCCGGTAAATAAAAGACAGTGCTACTTTGCTAACGAAAGAAGACTTGCATATTACAGGTAAAAATAAAATGCCAATTTTTAGGTTATCTAACATGATCTAGCGGTCTCATTATTAGACAAAATAAATAAATAAAAACATTAAAAAAACGATTCTATTGAAAACTAGATATTTATATGAGGGACAGAAGGGATAATATTTTAAAATGTTCGTCTTTATCTACCTTTCAATCTACGCCCTTGGTTGTTTAATTTTCATTCGGAAAAAGATCCTATAATTTGATATTTTAATTACTAATATTTTTAAATTTTAATTAATAATATTTGTTGGTGCCAAAATTAACAATATTGAAGTTTAACCAAAATCAGGAAAGTATATTATGCGTTTAAAAAAAATAAAGTTTTTTAATTTTTTTATTTCATTTCAGGACCTACTCACAAAACAATTGTCAGCAAGAATGTGCTAGTAATCTCATTTATAAAACTTGCGGATGTGTCCCTTATTATCTTCCCAGTAAGTGAAATATTTTGATATTTTTAATTGTTACTGTTGTTGGGAACATTGAATAAATTATACAAAAAAATTGTGGCGTAAAAATAGAGGGATAAAAGTTGGCACCGGACACATTTTTCGAAATTTAGTTTTTGTCAAAATTTCACTTTCTTAAAGAGCAATCGTCAACCTTTGAAAAAATTGTTTTCACGGTAATATTTATATGTCGTGTATATATTATTAAATATATTAGATGAAACATATAACTGTGTAATATAACAACTTTGAAAACAGAACATATTATAATAGTTTGGAAGAAAATGGCGACGGACAGATTAGGTTGGCCACTAAGTACAACTATCATTTCTCATCTGACAGTCGTTTTGTAAGGGAACTTAATATCTCCCCCAATAGCTGGATAGGCAGAGCTGGACCCATAGCATGGCCTGCTAGATTTCCAGATATAAAAACTGAAGTAAGGCGTATTCGCGGGTTCACATTTTGAATACGTATTATAATTAGTTTTTATTCTGTACTTATTTGCTGTTTAAAATTGGATAATCAAGTACCAAATTTGTTGATTTTTTTTATTGATCACTTTCAGTCATACAGTCATACTGACTTGCACCGCTTTATTGAACTGTAACTTTACGAACTGGCAACTTACTTGCTTGTATAATATGTCGTTTGAAAGAGCATACAATCTAGTAGTTTTCACAATCTCCAGACGGACATCTGGGCGACCGGGTCCGACAAAAATAAGTATGTAATCGATTTGATAAAAAAATATAATTTTTGATTTTTAATAATACTTTAAATTCTATTCTCATTGTAAAATGTATTATATTATTAGTTTTACGAAAAAAATTTACTCTTTATAAAAAGTTCTGCATGGTGTAAAACTCATGATGAAATAATAGTAGTGTTTGGCATTACCACTTTGCAAATCGTATAAATTTTTCAATAACGCTAATAAAATGTCTTCTTTTTGTCTCTCTTCTACCAGTCTAGCTTCTTTTCCCACTCTGCATCTTTCCTCTGCTAACACTATGTTGCTTAGCATAACATTTTCCATCAAGTGATCAGAAGAAACATTACTGACGTCCTTACACCCGTAGGTCTCACTACCTCTTTTTGATTTACTTTTGATGGCCATAGATTTGCCACTTCTATTCCCTTCTGATACACCTGCAACTGCATTGTTGTTCTCTTCATCGACTTAGATGCTGCTGCTGCATGCTTGCAGAATCCTGTTCCTCCTTTGCAAGTGAAGTTTGTATCCAAAACGTTTCTGTCAGGATCAACCTAAAATCAATCAACTATATGATTTTTTTTAAATGATACATTTATGGTCGGCACATCTAGAAATGTTAATATCTTAAGGCTCGTCCATACTCATCCGAATAAACGCAACTTTTCAAATCGGAATAAAACCGCCACATCGTTATATGTTGCATATCCATAGAATACATTACACAATAGAAAAATGATTCTTTTCCTTGAACTTCATCTTATCAATGTTAACATGCATTTTTTCAGTTGTAACGATGTGGCGGTTTTTTTCCGATTTGAAAAATTGCGTTTATTCTGATGAGTATGGACGAGCAAAACTATTTATAAAGAGTAACTTTTTTTCGTAAAATTAATTTAAAAAAAGTTTTCCATATCGTGTAACTGAAGTAAACACGCTGTACATATTACAAAGAAAATAGTATTATTAAAAAATCAAAAATTATATTTTTTATGAAATCGATTACATACTTATTTTTATAACACCCTTAATGCGACCCTGTGTACTTGCAAGATCAGTGACGTTTAACTTGTCATTATCTGTTATTAGAACTTATACAATAATTATAATAATTATATACATAGCTCGATTGTCGGCTTGTAAAGGTTTGTTTTCGTTTTGGGGCTTAGTGCTTAGCGCAAAACCGTTCCTATAAACTTAGATGATCCATCAGTTTTTAACTCGTAGATGCCTTTAGTGGGGCTTTCTTTCAAAAAATTGTTAAATTTACCGGCTTGAAGCCACATCTTAGCAAAACCGACATTGTGGACGGTTAATAACAATAAATAAGCGAGTTTTTCAATTAAACTTAAGCGATCGATTTAAATCGACAATCAATTATTGTTTTTCCCGGCCGGTAGAGCGGCGCTCGCGTCGCGTCAGCCGATGCGGGACTGGCCTATTGTAAGTCATAAAGTTATCGCCATTGCTTGCTTCATGAGTTTCCATGGAAATTCGAAATCATTGAATCAAAACATGGTATTTGTAAATTCAACATTCGGTTATTATCATTTAACGTTCGTTTATTCGCACACAACATCAGTTTTTGAATACCCAAATACTTAAAAATCCATAAATCTCTTTAAAACTGACAAATGTCAAACTCTATATCCCAATTAAGCCAAACGCTATCCCATATGCCTTGGTGGCCCTGTATTTAAAACTATAACAGCTCATGATGTTTCAATTTAAATTGATAAATAAAATTTTCAACATTTGTGTGTAAAGTTTTTTTTGCATAAATGACTATATTCTCTGTTTTTAATACAAAATGATTCAAAAAAATCGATAAAATTTGGAGGATTCGTGGTATTACCTTTGGTAAAATATCAGCCTTTAACTTCAAAACAGGTAATAAAAGTAAAATAAATTGATAAAACGGGGTACAATTAAAAAATTTCTGCTTTGTTTTCTCCGTTTACTAAATTGGTATCTAACTAACGAGAATAGGTAGAGAAGTAGAATCCATAACCGTACAAAATGCGTTCTCAGAGCATAAAAATGACAACCTAATAGATCTGTCATATAAATATTACCGTGAAATACCAGCCTAAAGCTATTTTTGATTTTAAAATATTAATGCCTTAAAGGATTCAACTTCCTATTTTAAATTTTATAAATTCACAAGAGTGTTCAGGTATTAAGCATTGAATATCGCAATACCCTGTATTACATGGAATTCAATTTATTCGATTATATATCTCAAGACCATTTTTCTGCTAATTTTGCCACTGTTGCTATCGACTTGTGAAAAAGCACTTTTTTCGTCTTCATTTGGGGTTGTTTTCTGCAATTTCTTCCTTCAAACACAACAATAACGCCACATAATATTCTCTATTGATGAATAAAATACTGTGTGAATCCCAAAATACGGAGGTCCAAAACTTTACCAGCTGACATTTGTGTTTTTATACTATATTGGTAGATCAACAACAGGTTGACTATTGAGATGGGGGATTTAATGTGTTAGATAAGGATGATGAAAATAGAATGATTGCGAGAAAAACGAAGCGACGTCATATAGAAATCTGTAATTTTTTATTGAGTTGTTTATTATTGATTTAGAAAATAAATTCAATTTAGGCGTTTTTTAGAAGGAAAAGAAATGAAAATATGTGAACAAGCCGATAGTAATTGTGTAGACGATGCTCGAAGTAAGTCAATTTTTTTTTCAGTGTTAATTTGATTTTTTTGCTAACTTTATTATAGGATTTAGTAGTGATTTAAATATTTTTTTAGTTGCAGTAATAAAGGAGTCTTTTAATAGGTAAGTTATTTTTTTGAAGAATGAAATTTGACGTGGTACCAATTTTTACTTTCTCTCTCTGTGTAAGTTTGTGCTGCTATGAGTTTTAGAACACCCTGTATAATCGAAAGTATCTTCAAAATGTGCACTCAGTAACTGTACCATCTCACACAAAATTTGAAAGTTTTATTTCTTACCATAACGATGTAATCCTCCAATATCAGAAGTTTGCGCCAACCTCTATATATATTGTTAGGTTGTCATTCATAGTTAGCGTTGAGGAGTTGCTTCCTCGGTCTGTTGTGCTTACCGTGGTCATCCGCTAGGTAGTCTGTCAGTTCTCTCAGCTGTTGGTTTGGATGGTTCCTTAGACCTGAAAATATACGGTTCGCTCGGTCTGACATCTAGAACCCTTTTAGATTCCAGATCTCTGAATAACCATCGGCTGGCAACGTACCAAGTTGCCTGCCTCAAAGAGAGATTGTGTTGGACTTGTATCTTCTTCCCAGTGGTTTCACATACTTGATCCCACGCAACCGACGCGTAGGTGAGTACTGGCGGAATCACTGCATTTATCAATCTAATTTTTGTTCTAATCTCGATTTTACTACGTCTACCCATTAGTCCTTGCAGTTTAGCTCTTGATATCTTGGCCTTATTTATCGCAGACTAGTTTAACCCCTAGATATTTCACTGATGAGCTCCATTCTATGTTTTGTTCATACATTTCTAACTGTCATTCTGGTCTGTGTCTTCATTGGGCTATATGCCCATGGTCCTTTTTTGGTATTTTTATGGTTCAAAAAATTCCACCGTCGTTTTAAATAGCACAGCCTGATTTTTCTCTGTATTTATCGCGATTTTCCACTTCACGCACCATTCTTCAAGATTGCTCAGTGCCTCTTGGAGATAACGAGTTATCATCCCGGACTGTGTGCTTTTAGCTGCAATGGCGGTGTCGTCTGCATATATGCTTGGTACTATATTATACTCAGTAGTATATAGTATACAATAGAGGTGATAATAGAGGTAATACCGCTGGTTATGGTACCCCTGCTTCCAGTTCCCCATATGAAGAGAGAACATGTCCCATCTTGATACAAAAGCTCCTTCCATCAAAGTACGATAGCAGGAATCATATCGTTGCTCTGGAATATCCCATATCCCACATCTTATATATTAGTCCGTCATGCCAGACGCTGTCGAATGCCTTGCTTACGTCAAGAAATACAACTCCTGTTGATTGATTTTGGTTGAACCCTTGGGTTACAACCTCCACCAATCTGAGGACTTGCTTTTCTTCTGGTATGATTTCCGTTGTTTCATCTGTAAGTCTTCTCAAGATTACCCTTTCTGCAATTTTGCTCATGGCTGGCAATACACTAATTGGTCTGTAGTTTTGAGGAAATTTTATATCTTTGTTTGGTTTTGGTAACATAATTACATCTGATTTTTCCATCTCTTTGGAAAGTATTTTAGTCTTAATAATGTATGAAGATTGCTTGACAAGCTTATTATAACTGTTTACGTTGGAGCACGTATACAGCGCGAGGAAAGCACAACGCTATCTTCACTTTAATAACAGAATCCAAATTGCAAAATGTATTACCCACATATTTGAAAAATCTGCTCTCCCAAACATTGATTATATTTGAAAGTAAAAAGGAAGCGCGTTAAACAATCTCTTAATTATATTTTGTTTCTATTTATACTTATTTCTTTTTCAGTATTTCCTGCAATTGTTATAGTCAATGTAGCTCACTTACGTACAGTACAAAAATTTCTTTTGGACAATTAAACAGCGATGTGGATCGCGTTTTTGATTTACAAACCATTACTAACAATAATTCGTAAGTTTTTTATTTATTTAAAAATTAATCCTTTGATCAAAGCCAGTAATGTATTTATTTATAGCCAAATGAGAAAAATATCCAGTCCACTTATTTAGAACTTAACCTCTTAACGTGTGTGCTCGAGTTAATTTGAGCGCTCTAAACAGGACAAACTGTTCACACTCGAGATAATTCGAGCGGCGTCATATTTTAGGCTTCTGCAATTTTCACACTTGAATATAATCGAGAATTGAAAATAACAATAAGAAAGCTAAAAAAAATTGTTTTATTGAATTGAATTTCATGTTTGACAGTTCTACGCGACGTGTTATTTATTTAGTTTGAATTTACCTGAACAAAGATAAGTTGCGTTTTTTGAGGTTTCATTTTACTATCTGCCTGTATCTGTAGATTAGGGGAGTTAGTCGCACATCACTTAGGCCACATTTGACATTGTACATCCTCCCGAGGAGTTGTCCTCCTAGATCATTGTCTATCCTGTCCTTTCCAGGAAAGTGGACAAGTCACTAGGAGACATCTCCTTTATATCGGCAGGTGTAGGCCAAGACTCACCGAACACGCACTCTCTCATTGACGATAACTCCGGGCAATCGCATAGGACATGATTGACCGTTTCGTCTTCCTGTTCACACATCCTGTATAGAGGTGTGTCAACTAGCCCCATTGCCAGACGTATTGGGAGGGTGTTGCTGGTTCTTCCGTCCAGTTCGTCGTTCCAGGAAAGACAGAAACTGGTAAGTGAGTTTCCATAAGGATCTCGGCGCTCTCTTGGAGGTTGGCGGCTTTGTTGCCATTTTCCCTCGTCAGGATGCCGATTCTCTTATGGTGGTTGTTTGAGAGAGCCTTCTGTAGCCCAGAAACTTGTGGGAAGTTCTGGACTGCCTCACAATAGGATCTCCAGGCTGCTCTTTATTTTTGTCTACAGACTCTTTTGAACTCTTTGAGGTTGGCTTGGTATATTTCCCAGTCCTCTTCGAGTTTTGTTCGTTTTGACTTGTTAAAGGTCGTTCTCGCTGTCATTCTGAGGTGTTCCAGTTCCAGGCAGTATTGGTTTTGCCATCTATCTGGACCATCCTCATCAGACAGGATTCCTTATAGGCCATGTCTATTTTGTTTTGGATAGATACCGTGTACCTTTCGAGTTCCTCATTATTACCAGGAGTCAGAACCTCTGTATCCCGCAGAGCTCCTTGTAAGAGTCGATTGTAGAGAGCTATATCCGTCTTATTCGGGTCGCGGGATTTTACAGTGGTCCTGAGATCCTGGCTTACCGCGGTCCTGAGATCCTGGCTTACCGCATAGGTCAGCCAGCGGTGGTCTGATATAGAGATGTCATCCGACACCTGCCAGTCCTGAATTTTGTTTGATATTTTAGCTGTCGTAATATCTATTAACGTTTGGCTACGGGCGTTAATAAATGTCGGCTCCGTGCCTCTGTTTAAGATTCTTAGATCTTTCTTAATTATGTACTCATATAGAGACTTACCTGGGGCGTTGATATCCTTGCTGCCCCAGCTCAAGTGGTGAGAGTTTGAGTCGCAACTCAAAAGAAGCTCCACTCTCTGGTTGAGGCAGTGATCCACTAGTACCTCCATTTCTTTAGTCGGTGGTAGGGTGGTTGCATCTGAAGGGAGGTAGACCGATACGAGTATCAATGCCGTATAGTTGCCTCTGCCATCTGGACATTCCATTTTAACCGCAGTAAGGTCTGACGTGCAGGATTGTGCCATCGGAGAGGCTCTGTATTTCTTAGGAACATAGACAGCTGTCCTAGGTTGTTGATTGCTCGGTAGGCTAAAAATTTGACGAGTCAGGGTACTGAAACCAGTAATTTTGGTCTTCATTATCCAGGGCTCTTGAATCAAAGCTATTGCATCCTCCAATACATGTTGTTCGCGTTCGGAATCCTCCACTCGTATCGAATTCTCATTCCAACCTTGTTACAGAATATACTATTATAGGATTTATATATTTTTTAAATCTTCCTTGTTCTTTTTAGGAAAGAATTCGCAGTATTACATCTCTTTTTCGTTGAAAATCGGTACGACAAAATCCTGAAAGACCGTTTATTCGATTTCACTGATTTAGTAGGTAAATAAATAATAAAACAAAACTTATTAATGAACTCATTTTGTTTTTTTTTTCAGCCTCTACCGGTGGTATATTGGGAGTATTTCTAGGGTTCAGTATTTTGAGCTTAATCGAATTATTTTATATATTTACTTCTCGTATTTTACAAACGATTTGTAATCACTGGAAAAAACCGTTCCCTTTCCTACAATGAATTTGATTAAAAAACATTTGTCAATACGGCAACAACGCACGTTATTTCCCTTTCTTCTTACGCCCATTTAAACTTATATGCGGGTAGTCCCATACCTAACAAAGAAAAAAATATCTCTATTTCTTTCCATAGTCCGCATTTTGCTCAATACTTTTTTCTCGTTGAGCTCCTCAATATCACCATCGAGCTATTTTTTCAAATTTGGAAACACAAAATAGTCCAAGAGGGCTAAATCTGGCCAATAGGGTGCGTGAGGAAGCAATTCGTCATTGTCTTGAAGAAACAAAACTTTCGTTGCATTTAAAAAATATATATCCATAATTTAATATTGAATTTTTTTCTTCCAGGACATCTACCTCCGTAAATGACAATAAATTCACGTAAATCGTGTGGGCTAAGTTCTGAACCGTGTAGTGCACCTTTTGATCACGATTGTCGATTAAATATGAGATTTTCTCGTTATTGTAGCTTTTGCACTAGTTGTTTGTTTTTTCTGCAAATAAAGCAAAATTTTTATTGAAACTTTTTTTTATTTAACGTTCATTTCATTTATTACGGCTGGCAATTTTAATGTCTTATTGGGCATACCTTCGAAACTAGTAAAAAAATACCGTTACCCTCTACTGTGAGGAACTGAATAACAAACTAATTTTTTTTGGACATATGTCAAAGTGACATAGCAACTTTTTTTTTCAAATGAAAGATATCTGTGTAAAAAAATAACTTAAAATTCCATATAAAATAAATACTCTAAGACATAGAAAGAAGCATTATCTAAATTATTAAGTGTTCAAAATGACGCCCGTTGTTTTCGAAACAAACTTGTGCCCTTTGTAGAACAATTTGGGTAAATATCCTCGAAAGAGTATTTCTGTTTAATCTCTGACACTCGATTCAAATTCTGTTTTTAAGATCTTCTATATTTTCTAACGGTCTGCTATACACACACTCTTTAAGATAAGGCCAAAGAAAAAAGTCGACTGGGGTTAGATCTGGCGACCTGGCAGGCCATTTAACGTATGGGAAAATAATAATTGAATTTGGAATAATCAACTAGCAAATAATTTTTTTTAGTAGTTTTATCTATTCATATTAATGGAGATTGAATTTAGACTAAATTTGATGACAGATAAAAATTGTAACAAATGTCAAATGCACCGACTACTAATATTAAAATATTTTGTACATTATTAAATTTTAATTAGTTTTAGATTATGTAATTCTGATTGTGAATAAAATAGAATAATATTACAGGGTTATATTAACAACATAACCCTTTATCTTATTTTAAAACAAAGAATGTACCTCACCATTTGAAAACAAAAGTTGCTATATGTCACTTTGACATATGTTACATTACAAAAAATTTTAGTTTATAAAATAAATAATAAATAAAAAAGTTACAGGGCCGCGAACACTTATCTGAATCACCCGGTATATAGGGTGTCTCAGGACGAGCTTAAATTATCTGTATACGTATGACAATCATGAAAATGTGTATGCCTTAATTCTAGTTGATGCTTTATCAAAATAGAATATTTTAATTTTTATGACGCTTTTGGTTATCCCGAAAGTTGACAGTAACTTGATTAAAAAAAATTTGAATCTAGAGTATAGGTGACAACTTAAAAATGTGGCAACTGTCCTTGATTAGGTAAAAAATTTTAAACTATAAATAAAGTCGCTATATATCGAAATAATGATAAAAGTATAAAATAAAGTTAAAACGAAACACTAATATATAAGAAAAGAAGTTCCAGCAAAAAAGATATCGGGTATTATATTTTCCAGTATTTCAAGAGATTATAACGAATACAGACAGACATATGCGGTTATCACTGAAATACTTCACACAATGGTACAAGTTTTGTTTAGACTCGTAAAGGTTTTTCATTCATTTTCTGTTAACCAAAAAACAAAATGGCATTTTTCTTTTTTTTGGTTGTTTGCTTTTTTAAATGTAATGCTCTGACACTTCCTTCAGCTATCTACCGGTATAAGGTTTTTCCTACGGCTGCTTAGAATATGCATAAGAATATGCATAAAAACGCACTGTCAACTTCCCTTGAAAAACGTCAATTTCAAACAGCATATGGACACTGTCACTACTGACAGTTCTCATTTCTCATTAAAATAAAGTCAAATTTGTTGCAAAATTTTAAAAAAGCAGTGTTACACGATGATAGAAGATGAATTTAACTGTACTCCTCCAGAAATACTTGAAAGGGCCTCCCAAATCACGCAAAATCTTTTACCATTAATTTCCAAAGAGAGGTATGAAAGTTCTTATGAAACATTCATAAAGTGGAAAAATGAACGAAACCTAAACTCGTTATCAGAGAATGTTCTGCTTGTTTATTTTGAAGAATTAGCGCAAAAATACAAATCTTCAACATTGTGGTCGCACTATTGTATGTTGAAAAGCACTATAAACATCTGGTCGTTTTAAATAAGATTTGCTTTACCTAACAATAAATAGGTACCAATAAAAATATATATATGATAATAAAGTCGCAGCCGTAGGAAAAGTATAGTGTGTAACTCGTGTGAAAAAGCACTTTTCACACTTTGTGACTTGTGGCACTCGCCTTTCAGGCTCGTGCCACAAATCGTCGCATGCGTGTGAAAAGTGCTATTTTCAAAACTTGTTGCACAATATACTATTTTAAAATCGATGCAGAATTAACTGATCAATTAATGTTGAAGGATATCTCTGCAAAATCAGCAGTAAACAATTAATTATCAATAATTTTTTAGTAGGCCCTGGAATGTTTTTGACGTGAATGTTACAATTAACAGCAATTCGTGTTTAGTCATAAGACTACATAATTCATAAAAACAATACAATACAACACAATACAAAGTATCTTTTTTATTCAAATATGTCAAAAAACGTTAAATTCGATACAGTACACAATAACAAGAAGAACAACTTTTTCGTACTTTTTTGGACGGTGAACTGTCCGAAAAAGTAAAGTATAGATATTTGGCTTACTTTTTTGTTTTAGCTTTAAATTAATAGTTGTGTTCAATAATATTTGGTGTTTTTTTACATTGACATTTGTAGGTTCTGTTACAATGTCAAAATAGTTATAATTTTTGTTTAATATTTGACATTTCTTACACTTGTGTTCCGTTGCTTTTTATATTACACTGACAGAACCGATTAGCTATTCGCAACCATCAAATTCAATGAAAAAGTTCTAATAACACTGGTTTAGTTTATCATCCCTCAAAACTTTGTGTTTATAAATTTTAAATGTTATTTTGCTTCCAAAGGAATTGTGTATATTTTAGTACTTCTTACACTATACAAATGCAATAAACGCGTTTTTTTAAAATTGTGTAGCTCCGTACTACACTTTCTAACACAAGCTCCATTGACATTGGTAAACTATATAAGGTATTTTTTTTAATTTTGACGTATATAGTGACACGTTTTAGAACTGATTGACGTTATGAAACGTCTTACTTTGTGTAACTAGTTGCACAAAGTAAAATATTATGAAACTGGTGACGAAAAATGGATTTCACAATTATTGACAAAAAAAATTCCATTTATTTACCTGTTATAACACAAGATAAGACCATAAATTATAAATTAATTATTATAAATATTACAATTATTACAATTGTTTAAATTAATTCCCGACGACAAACTTGTTTCATGGCGCCCTGGCTGTTATTTGGGAAGTGGGGCACACTACATTAGATGTTTCACCAAGTATATCTTGTGAAACACGTTTTTTCTTTTCTATGGAATTCTCAACATATCCCTCCGGAACAGTGCTTGATTTCCAACCACCGTGCCTCTTTAATTTTAAAATATTAGCGCCACTGTCAGCTAATAAAGTGACAGAGCATCTTCTGAAACAGTGGCCAGTATATAAAGCAGGATTTGAAAGTCCAAAAATTGTGCAATAACTTTTGGCAGACTGTTAAACGTGTTAATTTCCACAGGATTTCTGGTACATTTTCCATTTACATATTTGACAAAAAATCTGTTGTTTAAGGTTCTGAGGACGCAACTTAATATATTTTCTTAAAATTTCAACAAAATTCATATTTTCAATGTCACCAGTAGTAATTGCAAACTGCCGTATAACTTTTGTTTTTGACGGAGGGATATCAACAATAAAATGGCTTCCTTCATCTATAACATTTTCAAATGGAAGAAATGTTAACTCTGTCTTTCTGCAAGCTCCTGCAATTCAACTTATCATTACAACCTTAGCCATTAAGTATTCTTTGTGCTCAGCTTCTAACAAAAATTTTGCAAAATCTTCTTTGGTAAAAACTTTTGACTTCTTAGCACTGTAGCCATCCGATTGCCTTTTAATATACGCTATCAAATTTGTGTATTTTTTAATATCAATATTCTTGTTTAGATTTAGTTCGGATCTTAACATTGAGTAAAGTGTCTATAATGTGGATACTTTTAGATCTTTCTTACCATCAAAATATGCAAGTAAGACTTTCTCATTAATATGTTTTATCTTCTTCTCATCACACTAAGTTATAAATTTTTCGTAAGCGAAATAGTAAACTGCCTTTGACTTTTTGGGAATTACTCTTCAACATCGCTTGGCAGCTCTTCAAAACTTGAATCACTCATTTTGTAAAAGTAAATAAAAACCGTGCGTTCTAACTTATTTATTTACAAAACGTCAAACTGACATGAAGTGATAGCAGTCAACAGACTTGATTTCTGTTTTCACAATTTTTATCAATAATATTCTATATTTACTATTACTTTATTCAAAATTAGAAAAAATCTTGTATGTAATACTTTAGGAAATGCAATTTTGTGTAACTTGCGTTCGATCCGCAAAAATCTCACGCGTTACACAAAATTAGGCATTTCATAACTGATTACATAAATAGCTATTATTTTAGTACTTTTTACACTATACAAATGCAATGGAAGGCGTTTATTGTATGATAACGCGGACGAGAAATTTCTTTTTCGGACTCTTATGATTTGCTGGCAAACTCCATAGTCGTCCGAAAAAGGAACACTTCTCGTTCTTGCATCATAAATTAATATTTTCTACTACCGTGTGTAAAGTACTTTCCGCACGCTACGGAGTGCGTAAAAGTGTTTCACTAGTGCGTAAAGTAAAATATGTCAACCGCCCTACACGCCATATCCTCATATTCCGACAAAATTTAAAAAACTATATATCCATGGATATTAAATCGATTATAAATCAATTTTGGGGCTCAATAATAATTAACACAGAACCAGAGAAGAATTTTAATTTTTCTACAACAATTTGGGAACTAAAAATAAAGTATTTTTTTAGTAATTTGTTTAAATGATGAGTATGGGTGAGGGAGTGTTTAAAATTCTTTTTGTCCATAGTGAGATTTAAAGAAATCGGTGAAATAAGAGTTTATATTTTTGTAGTATTTTCGCAAAGTTCCAATTTCAAAGTCCATTTCCCAAAACAAACCCTCTATCACTGCTTTGGGATGTAAATTTATAATAAATGTTAATCCAAAATAAAGATAAATGGAATTGGAATGCTGATTTTTTCTAAAGTTTTCCTGAAAAATAACAATTAAACACAAACGAATTTCCGACAACTTACCATCACATCTAACAATTTTAAGCCCGGTTTAGATTAAGCTGTTTTTTAGTAGCCTTCAAGTGGGTTAGTAGGATCAAAAAATCGCGGCTGTTGTACTAGCCGGCGAATGTTTACCTAGCCAAGTTAAACGTGTTTAACTTTTACCAGCAACTAGCGCTTCACGTCAGCCATTAGCTCAATAATTTTTAAAATAAAATGATGAAATGTGCCTGACGTGCCGGATGGATAAGCATATTCTAACCACAAGCGACTGTGCAACGGCTGTAAAACTAAAATCAAACAATCCTAGCGGTTGAGTTAATACAACTAAAAGCCGTGTATTAAATAGAAAGTCGCGTTTATCGTTCCTCCAAACATTCATTAAATTCCTGATTGCCATCTATCGTGTGCATGTGTCTAAAAGCCTTCATTCCGTTTTATATCTAGATCACCAATTCTAATGGTGTCAAATCGATATGTAAATACACCATAATACGTTCAAGATAATTAAAAATACCTGGTAATTATTTTTTCACCAGGAATGAAACACCAGTGTGGTAATTATCATGATTGGGTTTCGATGTTATACCGGATGTTTTATAAATATTTGAGTTAACTGAGTTAAAATATGAAAATTAGCCCTTGGCTATTATCACGCTGAACAAATAACATCGAGTTTACATTTTGTGTTTTCTGGCCTTTACGTGTCTGACAGTCCACGCAACCCTTGATGTATCTCTCCACATCCTTCTGGAGGTCTGACCAGTAGTAATACCTTATCCAGTGTTTTTGTTATTCCTAAGTGGCCTGCTATGAGTTCATTATGATTTGAGAATAAGATTTCTTTAACTAAGTGCCTTGGTATCACTAAAAGATTATCTGTTCCTTCGGGATTCGTATTCACTTTATAGAGTATGTGGTCTGTAAGTCTGTAATTTTTTGTCCTTTTTCTTAAGCCAATAGTTGCTGAGTCAGGGTTTTCTATAGCCTTGCAGATGTCCACTATTTCGGGGTCCTTTTGCTGTTCCCTTGCAATGTCTTCTGTTTGTAGAAGAAATGTGGGTATCTCATCAATATTCTCTATTTCTTTTTTGGTAGGCTCCCTTACCGGACAACGTGAGAGGCAATCGGCGTCCTTGTTCAAGATTCCGCTCTTGGAATTCGAATCCATATAGCTAATCTGCCTACTGGGTCTCTCATTGAGCGTAACCAGCAGAGCGCATGGTGGTCCGTAAGTATGGTTATATTCTTGGCATATACGAGGTGCCTTAAATAACCTAGTGCCCTTATATAAGCAACGGGATGCATTTCCTGGTCTGTGCCTTCCTGTAACAGGATCGCGCCTATTCCTGTTGTGCATGCATCCACCCGTAGCTCGTATTCTTTCTCCGGGTTGTAAAGTTGTAGCACAGGGGCGGTTAAAAGCTTTGTATCGAACGCTGCTTGCCGATCCTCTTCCCAGATGAAGCCCGTGTCTTTCTTTGTTGCCAGATGTAGGGGTCTTGCTATAAGGGAGAAGTTCTGTATGAACTTCCAGTAGTAGTTGCAGAGTCCCAAGAAGCTTTGGATTTGCTTGACCGACTTCGGTGTAGGGAATTTTTCGATGGCTATTAGTTTGCCAGAATCTATTCATAGTCCTTTTTCATCCACTGTGTAACCCAGGACATCTACCTTCGTTTGTGAAAATACGCATTTGCTTGGTTTCAAAGTGAGATTGGCTTCTCGTAGACGTTGGAAAACCTTGGCCAGTTTCTCCAGGTGCTTTTCCAAGGTAGATGAGAAGACAATTATGTCATCCAGATAGATTAGAACTTCCTTCCACTTCATGCCCCAGAAGACCTGATCAGCTAAGTGCTGAAAGGTCATTGGAGCTCCCGTGAGGCCAAATGGGAGGACGTTGCACTCATACTGGCCATGTCCCTGCGCTACGAACGCTGTGTATTGCTTCGAGCTTTCTTCCATCGGTACCTGCCAATATCCACTAAACACGTCCAGAGTCGTGAAATACTTGGCTCCGTTCAGGTATGTCAGAATGTCCTCGATTTGAAGAATTGGATAGTTGAATTTCTTGGAAACTTCGTTTAATTTCCTGTAGTCTACGCAGAATCTTGTTTTACCGTCCTTCTTGTTGACTAGTACCACAGGGCTAGACCAAGGAGAGTGACTCAGTCGGGTGACGTCGTGAAAACAGCAAATAATTTGGGGATAAACCTCTGACGAATGTTTACAGATCGACAAAATCATTTTTGTTTTGTTTTAGGTCTTATACGCAAAGGAATTGCTATTTGGAATGCCAGTCAAATTATACATTGGAAAAATGTAAATGCATTCCGTACTATTTACCCAGTAAGTTATTATTTAACTCTATATATACATTTGTTCATAAGATTTTTACCTTTAGGAAGCAAAAATATCACGGCTTGTGGTAGAAAAGAAAAAGACTGCACTCTAGATGCACGAGAAGATATGGAAAGAATTACAGGATCAGGGTAACTTATTTGAGTATTTTAGGAAATATAAAGTAAAAATCAAGCAAGCCCACAAAAAATGCATCATGGGACCTTTGTTTTGTGGAGTAGAAGAAAACCCTTTACCGGGAGGTTATCAGTCTAAAATCTCGAAACTAATCTTGCGAGTTCGTCTGCTTTCTCATTACAATTCCCTGATGTCCCGGCACCCATATTAGTTAAACGTGAGTACGGTCTGCCAGCGATCTCAGTTCTTCTTTGCAAACCCATACCAGTCTGGACGTCACTTCCTTACTGCATAAGGCCTTGAGTGCCGCTTGACTGTCTGACAAGATATTAATCTGCGTGTTTTTACTATTTCTCATGTTATTCTCCTTCGCGCATTGGAGAATAACATATACCTCTGCCTGATAGACGGAAGTGTGAGTACCCAATGAGTAGCTGATGCCAGTCTGCGGATTCCTGGAGAACACACCCTAGCCCGCTTCATTCTCAGTCTTGGATCCATCTGTGTACCAGATCTTTCCCTTTAGAATGTTCCTGAGCTGTGAGTCGTTCCTTTCAGTTCTATCTTGCACCAACTGGGTTGTTGAAGTCATACCATTTCGGAATCTGATCTATTCTCGTTCCTAGTACGTCCCCGGTCACTATTCCGACGATACTCATGTACCCAGTTCTGGCATTCAGATTGGTTTGTGTATTATGTAGTCCGAAAGCACCAAGCATTGTCTTCCCTTGTAGTACCACTAGGTGGATAGGAGGCAATCCCAATAGAGTCTCCATGGCTACAGTAGACGTTGACTTTATTGCCCCAGTGATTCCAAGATATGCAAGCCTCCACCTTGCTTAGTCGTGTAATGGTTCCTCTTTGATGTGTGTTTGGCCACTACACCAGAGAGGCGTAGGTAATCGAGAGCATGACCACGTTGTTGTACAACCAGTGCAACATATGTGGTCTTAGTCCACATTTTTTTTCCAAAAGAGCGTCTTGCTATAACTAGTAAGGTCACCGCCTTTTTGGTGGTTTTTTTCCAGGTCAACTTGGAGTCAAGAACTACTCCGAGTTATTTGAATTCCCCCTTGAACTGTATGTCTTTCCCTCGAAGTCTTATAGGTCCAAGACCAACTAAGTTGCGTCTTCGGGTGAATGCTATAATGGTTGTCTTGTTGGGATTGATATTCAATGCCTGCGAATCCGTCCATCTTATTACCAGGTTCCTCCTGCATGAGATCTCTAACTGTATTGTTGTATTTTCCTTGTGCAAGGACTACTATGTCATCAGCTTAGCCGGGGGTTCGATGACCTGCATCTTTTAGTGTACTCAGCAGCCCGTCCGCGGGCATCCTCTGGTCGTTCTGGCTATTAAGGTCTCTGCTAGAATTGTTATATGTTCCTTAGTATGGAGTCTATACAGGCCATACAAGGTTCCTCGATTTCTTTATGTCTAAGCGTGATTGAATTTATTGAAATAATATTTCGATAAACACTATAATCGTATTTATTTGTTTCTTTTTAGAATTAGCTGCCATTGTTTGCCTGGCTGTTTCGAATTAGTTTTTGTAGAATCTAAATCTTTTGGAGAATTATCCCCAATTTTAAATACATCAATTAATGGAGAGGAATTGGCCTTTCACACCGATTATAATATCAAGTAAACAATTTTAAAATGTTTCGTCTTTAATTATTTAATTTATTTATTTTTATTTTTTTTAGAGATAATTTAGTGATTGTGCATTTCTTTTTTCCTACGTCTCAGTTTTCGAAGCAAATAAAAGCTGAATTATACGGATTTACTGAAATTTTATGTGAGTATACATTTTCTGGGTAAGGTAAAATGCGGAATGACAATGAAATTTTTTTTAGCTAATATTGGAGGGCTCCTTGGACTCTGTATGGGTTTTAGCTTTCTCAGTATAATAGAAATACTTTATTTCATCACCATCAAGATATTTTGTAGGTATCTGCTAAAAAATAAGCGAAAAAAACTGAAAAAAAATGACGATGTACTGTTTTATGACAGAGGCATAGCAAAATATCCTTTTTTAGAATAAAAATATGCAATTTTAGGTTAGATATAGATTTGATTTATTTTGATATGTTAAGATATACATTAATACAAACTATTGGGAGTACACATTAGTTCGGAAGGTTTTTTTTGTGTTCAAAAATGTATTTATTTCAAAACACAATTAATTAACAGATTATTTATCGATTCATTTATTTATTAAACGGATCAGCCAATAGCCAATAGCTTGGTGTATTTTTAATTGACGAGGTGTTAAAGTTGAAGCTTCCATTTCTAGTGATTTGACATGCTTGCATTTACATTCCCTCCAATTTAAAACTACTTAGTACAGAAGTTTAAAATTTGGAGTTCCTATGTAGAAAAGACGTAGAAATGTTTTGTTGGAAATAAAATTTCAATAGCTTAATTTGTTTTAATCGATTATACAACTCATCATAAATTTAGCCAATAGCAGTTGCAATTTTTACTTAGTTACCATGTATTGATAAGCGAATATACCCTTGATGACGTTGTATAACCGTTTTTGATTTTCGCATCCTTCCATCTTGAAAAGTTTGTCATAGTAACAATACGTTTGACGTTTATAATGAGCAAACGTCACCAAAAAAATATATATAATTCGTTATATAATCGTATCGAATACCTCGCGAGCATACGAAAATAATATCTTATACTTCCTCCTCGCTCGACGTATTTCTTTTAAAACACCACTCGAGCTCCGCTCTCGTGGTGTTTCGCAAAATACGTCTCGTGACTCGGAAGTATAATCGATTATTTTCGAAGCTCTTGTTATATTACTACTGACAATTTCACCTTCGTGATAGTTTTCTATATATTTGCAAACTTTGATTTTGTTCTTAAAGTGAAGATGGCGTTGGGCTCTCCTCGTTCTTGATACACTTGCTATAACGCAACTACGTTTATCAAGAACGATGCGAGTCGAATTCATTTTCAGCCATCCTTTAGAGATAGGATGTCGAGCTTGTCTGCTTTTTACTGATGATGCTCAATAATGCCGAAACCGGTCTAAGAATGACAAGCTCCTTTAATGACAAAATCAAAATCAAATGAGAGGATATTTCTCAACAAACCCAAAATATTAAACTTTTATATATAACCTTGACGTCCCCCCCCCTTCAATCTCTGGGCTGGAGCTGCCCATGTAAGAAACGATTGGCAATGTCAAAATTCCGAAAAAACAGTTTGGGTCATTTTTGAGGGGAAAAGTGAGTTTTTTAGGGATCTATAATCTACAAAAAAATTAAAATTTGGTTTACGCAAAATGAATTTTGTATAAGAAACGATTGGTAATGTCAAAATTACCGAAAAAAAAATATGGGACATTTTTGACGGAAAAAGTGAGTTTTTTAGGGTAGAAATGGATCTAGAATCTACAAAAAAATTAAAATTTGGTTTACACTGAATGAATTTTGTATAACAAACGATTGGCAATGTCAAAATTAACGAAAAAAATGTTTGTGCCATTTTTGAGGGAAGAAGTGAGTTTTTTAGGGTATAAATGAGAGAGAGAGAATATGTTTTATTGTCATAGAAAAATTACAAAAATTTTGTAGACAAAGCGAAACTAATCATAATAAAAATAAATTACTAGACAAAACAAAACACAAACAAAATATGAATAACAATTATTGTTCAAATTAAAATTTTCAAATTAACTTAATTTAAATATTGCTCCTATATGCTGCAATCCAAAAGCCTAAGGCACGTTATAGAATTCTGCCACTGTGTAAAATGGTCTTTCTTGAAGAAAAGCCCTAGTCGATCTTCTGAACTTATCATATGGATTTATAGATTTTAGCTGTATCGGGAGGTAATTATACAATTTTTTTGCATTGTAGGTAATAGAATTTTTTATTAGGTCAGAGGTGGGAATAGTTAAGTAAACATCTGTATCTAAATTTCTTGTAGGCTATCTACGAGTTGGTTTCCGATAACTTTTGAATGTGCTTGCGAACTAAGCAGACGGATTCAAAGATAAATAGAACAGGTAGGGTTAGAATTTTGAAATTTTGAAGTAATTTTCACAGTGTATTACTACTTAAACCAAATACATAATGAATTGCTCTTTTTTGTAATTTGAAAATAGATTCGAAGTGGTATAAGCTACAAGAACCCCAGAACGGTAAACCATAGCGAAGGTGAGATTCGAATAAGGAAAAGTAGGTCAGGGAAAATTTTTAAAATTTGAGTAGCCTAAAACGCTGTTTTCGACTATACAGGGTGGTTCATAACTATTAGGACATAGGCTAAGGGCAAGTTATTGGGACCAAAATATTGTGATAGGACCAAATAATATACCTTAATAAAATATTGCTGTGGAAAAAGATGCAGGGAGTTAAAGTTGAATTTTTTTTTTCGTTTTTTTCTGATAATGTCCTTGTGCATTTATCAATTTTTATCAAAATCGGCACAGAGGCATAACTTTGGACAAGGAATATTATGTTATGTATTATTTCACATTTTGTTATAGGGGGCGCCACGTGAATGGTTCCTGATGATGAAATTAAGTGGTATCTTTTTTTGATGAAATTTTTTAGTGATTTTGATTAGAAAATATGACGTAAACATCATTTCTACATAATATTAGTACTCTTGTTTATACACGATAATTTAACCCGTTTTCGAGAAAAACGCAATTGAACAGGTAATTTTATAATGTTTTCTTTGATAACCTTTATTACAAGAATTAGAAAAGGCATAGAGGTCGGAGGAGGCCACATAGAACATTTAATTCAAGTTTGCTCTTTTTATGTAAAATTATTTTTAATTCTGCTTTATAAACCGTTGTAATAGAAGCCTTATGTCACAAGTTTTTTATTGTCTGTTATTTGAAATCCCCTTCTCAGAACTGTTCAATCGCGTTTTACTCGAAAACGGTTGAAATTATCGTGTTTAAACAAGAGTATCAATATTACGTAGAAAAGATGTTTACGACAGATTTTCTAATCAAAATCACTAAAAAGTTTCGCCAAAAAAAGATACCACTTAATTTCATCATCAGGAATCATTCACGTGGCGCCCCTATAAGAAAATGTGAAATAATACATAAAATAATATTCCTTGTCCAAAGTTATGGCTCTGTGCCGATTTTGATAACAATTGATAAATATACAGGGACATCATCAGAAAAAAACGAAAAAAAAATTTCAACTTTAACGCCCTTTATCTTATTCCACAGCAATATTTTATTAAGGTATATTTGTTCCTATCGCCATATTTTGGTCCAAATAACCTGCCCTTAGCCTCTGTCCCAATAGTTATGAACCACCCTCTACATTACATTCAGAAAAAATCTGTTGTGTCGCCACAAGACTTTCCCGGCAGTTATAAAATAAAAATTAAATAATTAATTTGGTGTTAAAATTTTTTAAAGTCCCAAAAAAAATTTGTTTCGAATTATTTTAAAGTAAAAATGACATTTGAAATATAAAAGGAAAAACATTTCACATATCAAAAAAAAAGTAAAACAATTTTTTAGGTTCGGAATTTTGCTTACTTTTTATTTGACATGTCAAATGTCATTTGGATTTTAAATTTTAAATTTTTTTTCCATTAGTTTTAAAATTAAGGAATGAAAATTTGAGGATGTATTTACAAGCCAATAATAACAAATAAAAACTTTAGGTCTTTTATTTTTTTGTAATGTACACTGCGCGTCATATAAAACTGGTACAACTCTTATAATCGAAAATAGTATTTTTCTAGGTGTGTAAATGCATCTTTTAAAATGTGTCAATACTAAACTATTTTAGATGTGCTGCCATCTATGATTAGAAGAGAGTATTGACAATTATTAAAAGCAAAAAATTCCCGGTGTATTGGGGTTGCATACACAATTTGCATTGTGTGTTGCAAAGCTTTTATTTGACTGATTCTAGTCTTCTAGTTTTCTAATACTAAACTAGTTTTTATATTATAATTTCTAGGGCAGTGATGCCAGTTCAACAAAAATTTTAGTAGATGTAACGATAAAATTAAATTTTTTACAGCAATAGAACGAGATGGAGAAATTAAAAATTTCAATTCAATAATTAATAATTTGTCATAGCTCCATTATTATTAAATTTTCATCTTCTGCCAAGATATTTTGGAAATTATTCGGATTTGATCAAACTTACTTAAATGGGCTGGCATTGTGGATATGCGCTTTGACAAATTTGACAAATGTGACGGTTATTTTGGGAAAAAAGTGTACCAGTTTTATATGACGCGCAGTGTACATAGAGGCTAATGCGCCTCCTGGTGGGGCGATTTCAACCAAAAACAAACGGATTCATTCCGCGATGATCCGATACCCACATACCAAATTTCAGCTCAATCGGAACAAGCGTTTGGACGCTACGGGTTGCAATTTTTTAGTTTAAAAAAATTTTTTTTTAGGTTAGGTTCAAAATTAAGGAAAATTTCAGGATGTATTTACAAGCCAGAGAGGCACCTAAATATTAAATAAAAACTTTAAGTCTTTATTTTTTTCGCGATGTACATATGGCTCCTGCGCCCCCTGGTGGGGCGATTTCAACCAAAAACTAATGGGTTCAATCCCCGATCACCCGAAACCCATATACCAAATTTCAACTCAATCCGATTAAGCGTGCGGACGCTATCGTGGAAGAATACAGACACACATACACACACACAGACAGACGGACAGACTTCCATCTGGAAATCGTTTAAATCGTCTCAGGGGACCTCAAAATGGATATATCCGTCGTTATCTCAACATTTTTTTTTAGCGCGTTCACAATACTTTCCCTTGGCGAGGGGCCGGGAAAGTAAAAAATTTCAAGCTGTGGCGCCCTCTTGGCCGGGGCGCCCGCCTGCGGCCGCATCCTTCACGTGTGCCTTAAACCGGCCCTGAACAAAGCCCATTCGAGTCAGACCAGGACTTGATAGTTACTAGATCTTTATTTATGCTAGATTGTAATGTCTGCATATCAGAACTACTCCAGATAACACTCGTGTCATCGGCAAATAAAGTAATTCTTTCACTTATTTTTAAGTCTATGATATCGTTGATGAGTAATAAAAATAAAATTGGACCTAACACTGAACCATGAGGTACTCCACTGCTAATTGGCAGATTTGAAGAATCCTCACCATTAGCACATACCTGCTGATTTCTATTTTCTAAGTAAGTTTTAAACCATTGCAAAGGAGAACCCCGTACTCCATAAATTTGTAGTTTTTTAATTAAGATTTCATGATTAACACAATCAAAAGCCCTTGGCGAAGTCACAAAATACTGAAGCTGTGAAAAGTGTATCATTAAGTGATGTATATTGTAACGGTATAAACGAGTGAAATACCTAACTTGTCTAATAATAATCATAATCAAATTCAACAAATAAATAACAATAAATGATCATTTATTTTAATCTGAACAACATTAGACAGAACGTGTTTAGTCAAATAAAATTTCAAATCAATTTTCAAGTATCAATTAATTCATGAAATGTTAGATTTCTGAAGGTTAAAATTAACATGGAAACTCCATAAGCAATTTGCATCGACGATTTTAAGACAATTACAAATATTTTGGCAAATAATAAAATAGTGAAAATCAAAACTGAATAGTCTCAGACAAGTCTGCAATCGTCACATCTAAGTGGAAGTTATTATTTTAAACACTATGTGAAAAGGAAATTTTCATATAACCTCAAAATGAAATATTCAAATTTAAGCAAATCATTAATCTAAATTTAGGGGAAAGTAAATGAAAATAAGAAAACCAAGCGTGGGAATTGCTAAAATCATAACATTAATTTAAAATAAACAATAATAATAGAGTAACAGAAAAACCTTCCTGTATTCTTAATATTAGTCAAAATAACATATAATTTACACCAAAATCATTCTTTTAACCTAAGGAATGATTTGATAATGGTTAAAAGACGTATAGAAGTAATTTTTTTTTATATAATAATAATTTATTTAAAAATTTTATGTCAAATTCCAATCTAGAATGCTATGACATGCAAATTCATAAAAACCAAATTCGCGTTGAAGCGAGGCTCTTTTGAAAAAATCACCAAAGTGTCCACATCGATCCTCATAAAGTAAACAAAAGAAAATCCATGTCAAAGCCATTCTAGATCGATGAAATAATTGTAGAAATTTACCTGCCAATTTCTAAAGTGAGGTTAGAATTAATTTTATTTGGAGATTTTGAAATTTAAACAAAATAAACGTTCCAACCAACATTTCACCATCCGTTCCTGAGGTAATTCCAGTTCCTGAAACTTTTTCCTGAATTTGTATCCAGATAATGTATCCTGTAGAACATAATCCCGTATTCCTGTAATGAAACCTGGTAGAATCATTTGGACTACAGCATCGACTGCAATCAAACAAATAAGTTTGCTAAAAGAATTCCGAAATTATTAAAGGTACCTTTTTCTTTCCTTAAATATCGATATTTAGAACTTTAAAATAAATAATAAGGCCAGAGTACTCAACTAATTTAACCTATATTTTTAATTTAAATGACAAAGACAGAATAAAGTAAGATAGAGTTGCACATAATAAATAACAGTTACAAAATTTGAGAGTTAATAATAATAATAAACGTTATACTTACATTCTTCTGTCCAAAATATTTCACAATACAATCGCCAATTTGAGTTCTGTTTTTTTATTATTGTTAATAAATGCACACATATTTTCGTTTAACTGTGTCGTTATTATTTGAAGGTTATAATTTGAAAGTCAGTTTACTTTGGGCTGAGGTGAAAAAGGCCACCCCACAAAATTGAACACGTTCTGGCTAAGATTACGTCAGAAGGTAAAATTAAATTTTTTAAAAAAATAAATAAAAAGTTACTTATCATAAAACAAATTAAAATACAGCACTAGGACAACAAAATTAGATAAACGCACGCAGCACGTACGTGATTAGTAACAATATATTTCATTAAGAGCGGAACACATTGCGTCACTAGTGCATTTTTTAGGAAGGAAACCATACTGATGAGGTGTTAGGATGTTTTCTTTGGAAAGAAAGGGCAGTAGGCGATTTTTGATTAGCCTTTCTATTATCTTCGATAAGGTAGGTAATAGATCTATAGTTACAGGTTTCGGTTTTGTCGCCACCCTTATGAAGTGGGATTATTATAGCCGTTTTTAGACTGCTCGGAAAGGTACCAGATTCGAAAGATTCATTAATCAGGAAGATTTATTTTGAATGCTGTTTATGGTTTGCACTAGATCGTGCTTATCTACTGGTCCTACGAAGAAATTATTAGTTAGTGGTCCTTTTAGTAGGTAGGAGGAAGGAGAGAGCATCCTGGCCCGGAGCTATGTTAGAGCAGATATTCTTACTTACATTAACAGAATAATTGTTTAGTTCATCAGGACTAGGATTAACAGTGTTTGAAGAACGGGTTTTATTTCTTAAGTCATTTATAATAGACCAGGTTTCTTTGGAAGAGTTTTTAGCTCTTGAGATGCGATTTTTATAATAGTTTTTTTTAGTAGATTTGATAAGTTTTTCGATACAGTATTCTATAGTTGTTGATATAATTTAATATGAGAATTTTTTAATATACACAAGTGACCTCATATTTTTGAAAGAGATTCTTATTCCTTTAGTTTATGACGTTTAGTTTTAATGGGGCGAAGGGGAAATGCTTATTTAGGAAGTCCAAGAATTTAGATTAAAAAAATTAAAATTTGGTCTACGTAGAATGAATTTTGTATAAGAAACCAAGTCCGGCAATGAGACGATATTTCTCAACAAACCCAAAATATTAAACTTTTATATATATAACCCTAAAAGCCGACTATGTTGCCCCCCGCAAATCTCTGCGCTGGAGCCGCCCTTGCTTACGTGAATAAATATCAACAGGTTCCTTCACGGTTTCTACGTAACATCCTGTTTTCATAACGTCAACGTTGTATATTCCAAATTGTCAAAATGCTTCGTCAATATCACATATCACATCATTTTGCTCAGGTGGAAAATACTCTTTGTGGACAGTGGAAAGTCGGAACGTTAACTCTGTTTTGAATATATTTTTAGTCTCATTTTTGCTGCATTTTTGTATCGACCCGTTACAGTACGAAGTCAAGAGATATGGACACTGAAAAATAAAACAGAACAGTCAAAATAATGTCGGATTTGCACTGGACGCCGGTTACCATTTTTTAAGTTTGTATTCTGAAATTAAAAAAATGTTTAAATTGTTAGAGAATCTTTAGAAAATATTAAAAGTAAGTTTAACGTCAATTTATTTATTTATCTACGTCTTGTACATGTCAAATATTATACTGTCAAAAAAAACAAAAACGGCGTGCGATTCTTATACAAAAAGTAGATATACAGGGTGGTCCTTAAGTAATTGTACATGCAGGGTGGGCCAAACTTCTGACCTCGGAGGATTACGTCGTAGTGGTAAGAGATAAAACTTTCAAATTTTGTGTGGGCTATAGTCTAGTCAAATGGTAGTTTTTCCAAAACATGAGAGCGGTAGAAAATTTTTCAACGGAATTATATGTTTTTCGGGCTGCTGAAACGAATCTCAAGTTTGCTGCCTCGTAGCAGGACCGCTCATTTCTTGCAAACGACACATTGTACGAAAAATATCGCGGTATTCAAAGTTGAAGACTATAAAATTCTGCGTCGAATGACGTCTCTAACATCCTAACCTCAAAATTTATAAGGTCGCCATCACAGATCTAGAGTGGGAGATAGGCGATGATCATCTGAATTATATTTCAAATATATTTATAATAGGGAGCCGCCATGTTGGTCAAACTTGGAATTGGGGAGTTTGCGCAGAAAAGAATTCAATTTCTTGTGTCAGCTGTTACAATTATTTATCGTTTTTCTGCTTATTTGGCATTATATTTAACTTTATATTAAAAAATTGTGTTAATCTGATCATTTTAATATGACCAAAACGTGTTTAGTGTGGAATTGTGGTAGTAGAGATAACATGCCCGGAATTACATTTCACAGGTAAAATTCATTGATATTAACAGGGTCGTACTATTGAATTTACAATGCACCTGTTTATTTCTCTGTAGTAATTTATTGTAATATTTTTAATTGATGTATTCCATTTATTTATTATTGGGTATATTCTAAGATAAATACAGTGTTCTTTAACAATAATGTACAATTTTCTTTTAGTGCATTTTGATAATTTTGTTATTTACGATCATTTGCAATACACATTAGACATTATTAAATATAAGCTGTTTTATAAGAGGTTGCAATAATGTTAGGAGTTTTGTTATTTCAGGATTAACTTTTCATGATTCATTTTGACTTGCTGTTACAGATTTTTTACGTGATGTATGAAATAAATAATAATTTTTGCACTTTTAATAAATATAAACACGCTTACTAGTTTTCATTGTTTTTTATTTTCCTTCTACTATAAAGTATTGATTTTTAGGTAAAGAAAGGACTTGAAAATCCTTAGATAAAATCTTAATCTAAAAATGTTGTCAGATATTTTAAGTAGGGACCTGTTTGGTCCTCTCTTGGCATGCTCACTAATTCCAACCGAACAAAGATGGCAGCTCACTAGAATACATTTTTATTGTTTATTGCTTTGCCTATCTCCCACTCTAGATCTGTGGTGGCCATCGTCAATCGAAAAAACCAATTTTTACCAACTTTTGTGAAAACTGCAATATACTCACAGTTAGACGACTATGATTTAAAAATAGCCAGTTTATGTGAAAAACTGGTACAATAAAAGTTGTAAAGCATCAAATTTTGAGTTCAGTGAGCACCAAAATTTAAATTTGGAAGAATATATACGCATATACTGATCATTTCTCCATTTTACCTCTCACCTCTAAACGCTTATTTGACCAATAGCCTAGTTAAATGGTATTTTTTCGAAAACATGAGAGCGGTATTATATATAACGGAATTATATGTATTTTGGGGTGCTGAACACGAATCTGAAGTTTGCTGTCTCGTAGCTCAGGTCAAAAACGCAAAAACCTCGAAATTTTCGGAGTTTTTCCGGTTTTCCGCTCATGTCTTGCCAACGACGCATGGTATAGAAAATATCACGATATCCAAAGTTGAAGAGCATAAAATTCTGCGTCGAATGACGTCCTTAATATCCCAATCTCAAAATTTATTGTCTGGCCATATCTTTTTGGAACATCCATATAATAAATTAACGCTCTCGGTGAGATCTTTTCGATTCTTGAATAAAATATAGTATGTTTCATTTAAAAAAAAGGAAGTTTTTTCAAAATGTGCACCCAGTAACTGTACTAGCTCACACAAAATTTGAAAGTTCTATCTCACTACGACGTAATCCTCCGAGGTCAGAAGTTTGGCCCACCCTGTATAATATGGTAGATTCCTCACTTCAAAATATTACGATTTGGACCAACTTGCTCTAATAAAATGTTGCTAATAAGGAATCTACAGGGTGATAAAGGTTAAAATTTAAGATTTATTTTTTGGATATGTATTCAATTTTTTGAAATTCGAACCTAGACAAGACAAGCAAATAAAATTGGAAAAAGTAAATTAAATAATGTCACTAATTATTTGTTAAGTGCGGGTTTCAAAATGTTAATATGAAGTAGATATATTTGAGGGAACCAAATTGTACGAAAGTTATCATGTCGGTAATGTTATGGAAGAAATTAGAGAGGATGGGTTTAGATCAATGGCGGCTCCAAGGGGGGAGGCAGTAGTGGCAATTGCCCCCCCCAAGTTCGGCAATGAGAGGATATTTCTCATATCTGCGTAAACCAAATTTTAATTTTTTTGAATATTTTTTGTAGATTCTAGGTCCATTTATAGCCTTAAAAACTCACTTTTTTCCTCAAAAATGGCCCAAACATTTTTTTTTCGGTAATTTTGACATTGCCAATCGTTTCTTATACAAAATTCATTCTGCGTAAAGCAAATTTAAATTCTTTTGAATTTTTTTTTGTAGATACTAGGTCCATTTATATCAACAAACCCAAAATAATAAACTTTTATATATCTAACCCTAACAGCCGACGAAATTTTCGCCCGAGAGACTGCAATTGCCTGGGGTAATTTAGGCTCATTGATTCCCGAGGTACTTAGATTATTTTATTTCTGATCGATTTTAATAAAATAAGCAGCAATGACATTCACTAAAAATAATGAAACACTGACAGCAATATTCAACAAACGTGACAACGTGAAATTAAGGCACCTCTAATATCCCAAGAGAGTTCTAACCCTTTTTATTGATAGCGTAACTATGATGATATAAGCTTATAATACCCGGTCAGGAATAAACTACTTAATGTAGAAGTTCAAAATTTAGAGTAAGTATGCAGAATAGATGTAGAAATGTTTTTCTGGAAATACAATTTCAATAGCTTGATGTGTTTTTAGTTAACGAGGTATCAAAGTTGAAATTTGTATTTTTAGTGATTTGACATGCTTGCTTTTACATTCCCTCCAACTTAAAACTACTTCATGTAAAAGTTTGAAATTTGGAGTAAGTATGTAAAAGAGACGTAGAAATGTTTTTTTGGAAATATAACTTTAATAGCTTGATGTGTTTTTAACTGACGAGGTGTTAAAGTTGAAGTTTTCATTTTTAGTGATTTGACATTTTTGCCTTTACATTCCCTCCAATTTAAATAAACTACTTAATGAGGTTTAAAATTTGAAGTAAGTATTTAAAAACGATAGAGAAGTTTAAAATTTACAATAAATATTTTCGTAAATTAACAAAATATTAGTAGCCACCTTGTAGCGCATATCTAAACCTCAAAATTAATTTGTGCATCTCAACGCTCGTTTTCTACCCTCATAAAACGCCAGCCGATATAAATTCGTAATAATAAAAGAGTAATTAAAACTTAATTAGAATTTCCTGTTTGTTAATAAGTAGCGAAATTAATGAATTTATGTAGCTGTAGCTGTTGCTGCGGCCTCATAGCTTTTTCTAATTCAATTAGGAATTTTCTTGTTTTAATTACTGAAGATTTAGTTTGGCAAGGCGACGCGGGATGCGTTGTAAAAGTACATGAATAAATTTGAAAGTAATTAAAAAAGGACATTAAGAGCGGGCTTAAGAGGAACGTCGCTCATTTAAAAATAGGAGTACAAACAATTTAAGATTACAGGATAATTGTCAGGAATTTTAGAATACTTAGTAAAGCTTTTATTTCAAAACTAGACATAAAACTAATGTTGCAATGTTGCCAAAATGAAAATATATAAATATGGATTTTTCTATACTCTATTCGCTATCAGAAGATATAGTAATAAAACATTTTTAAAGCAGTCCTAACTCCACCAAAAGAACATCGAGGGGGTTAAACAAAAATAGGAACTTCCAGAAGAAATCAAAAGAACAATTAGACGAAAGATACACGAATTTTATTTTAAATCAGGATTATCTCTGCATATAGGACGGTTTCTCTGGAGGCAGCATTGATGATTGCGGGCATCCCACCGATAGACCTCATGATTGAGGAGATGACGAGAATAAAATCACAGCCGGCAGTAAGCAACGAGATAAGAAACATCGAGAGAAGTAGGACTTTGGATGGACCTCCACATGCCAATGGAGGAAAAGGATAATCCCAGACGTAAGAAGATGGAACAGCTGCGATTTCCGTAGTTGCGGGTATTTTATGGCACAATTTCTCTGCGGGTACGGTAGCTTTAGAAGCTATACCCATAAGATCGGGAAGTCACCCGATGACAATTGTATCTATTGCAAAGAGATAGACGATGTGGAACATACCCTGTTCAATTACGCCAGATGGGAAGACCCCAGAAGAAGCTTCTGGAGAAAGATCGGACGACGTCTAACCCCTGACAACATTACAGAATGGATGACCACGTCAACATGGAATTGGAATGCTGGTGAGAGTTTCATCGCCGAAATTATGAGGAAAAAAGAGGAACAAGAGCGAGAGCATCAAAAGAGACAGAACGAGAGGTGAAATAATGGGCTTCGGGTGCATATGACGCATATCTAACGATGATCCCATATGCATCACGGAGAAGAGGTGAGGTTTGGTGCGGTAGGCAGGGCTTGCACTACTCCAGCCGTGAGGTTTGAAGGCCCTGACTCCCACACTCCCAGTCGCGATAGAGCCCCACCTGCCAAAAAAAAGGGTAGAAGGGCTACTGGCGGTGGCGTCTAAGATCAGGGCCGGCAAGGCACCTGGACCAGACTCTATACCGTCAGAGGTAATCAAGGTGGCCACGACAGTAATCCCTTACGACTTACTCAGAATACTTAACGGACTGCTACGAGAGCAGTCTTTCCCGAGGAGCCTTAAAGAGGCTAAATTGGTGTTAATCCTCAAGCCAGGTAAGCCAGAGGGGGAGTCTGGATCATACCGACCGGGGAAGGTTGCTAGAAGAGCTGGAACGTGTGGGAGCCATCTCGGATTCCTGACGGGGCGGTCCACAGTTCAAGTTGCGAAGTGGATAAGAACGAGTGTCTCGGAATCTAGGAAAGCCTATGTAGCGTTAGTGGCGTTGGCGTTGGACGTAAAGGATGCGTTCAACTGTGCGAACTGGAGTCTGATTGTTAGACGTCTGAAAGAGCTGAATGTGAACCTCATTATCCACTACCTAGCAGAAAGATCGCTAATTGTAAATAAAGGGGAAAAGATGGAGCTGATAGCTGCGGTGCCGCAGGGCTCAGTCCTGGGGCCTACGCTATGGAACTTATTGTAGAATGAGCACGGCAGTTTCACTACGTACACGAGGGGGGATAGGAAAACGGAGACATGCAGGTATTGCCCAGACAGTGATACACCTATTACTATATGGTAATCTTGACGACCATTTAAGTTTGCTTTATTGTATTTAGTTCATTATCGTCTATAAACTTTAAATTTTTTTTTAAATAATTTTTTACCACAACAATATTTTATTTATCGCATCTGAATATGGTTTTTTAACCGGAACTAGTTGCCGTTATTTTATTTCCATTGAAATTGTAACAGTATTTATTGAAATACTTGTGTTTGTCCCTCAAATTCATCTGGGGGTTGTTCAGGCTGTGCATTTTTAAAATGAGCCGATTCCTCTTAATTTAGTATTTCTTCCCGTAAGTTGTTTATTAAATCTAGTCGGAAGCATTTCTGTTACAGGTTTTAATTAAGAAAATGTGTTTTACTTGTTGCCGGCATTGTTGGGGGCGCACTAATAAGTGTCATGGCGTATTTTACACCTTTTCTTAATTTCGAATGAATAAAATATCGTCCCGCTGTTACAGCCTTGTTTATAGTATCATCCTATCGTTCTATAACTCATCTTAATTTTCTACCAAGTAAAAGTAAAATTACGAGAAAATTTTGAACGAGTGCAAAAAAAACAAATTTTATGTTATTTTTTTTGAGCACTCTCGCTTGTGTACAAGTATCTCGAAGGACAACACAAACTTACGTTCCCTATAAGGGGCATTCCAGGAATAAAATGACAGTAGATGACAACGATTTGATTCTTATGGGCGCTTGTAGCACTTGATAAAAAATTGCATGTTAGTTTCTAAACACAAGCAATTTAGTCAATAGCATGTCTGTAACTAGCATGCTTTTAATTAGCATATTTTTAAGTTGCGTAACTAGCAAATTTGTCTAAATAACATGCTTGTAACTAGCGTGCCTGTAACTAAGATTTGTGTAAATAGCATGCGTGTAACTAGCATGATAGTAACTAAGATTTGTGTAAATAACATGCTTGTAACTAGCGTGCCTGTAACTAAGATATGTGTAACTAGCATACGTGTAACTAGCATGATTGTAACTAAAATTTGTGTAAATAACATGCTTGTAACTAGCGTGCTTGTAACTAAGGTATGTGTAAATAGCATGCTTGTAACTAGCATGCGTGTAACTAGCATGATTGTAACTAAGATTTGTGTAAATAGCATGCTTGTAACTAAGATTTGTGTAAATAACATGCTTGTAACTAGCATGCATGTAACTAGCATGATTGTAACTAAGATTTATGTAAATAGCATGCTTGTAACTAAGATTTGTGTAAATAGCATGCTTGTAACTAGCGTGCCTGTAACTAAGATTTGTGTAAATAGCATGCGTGTAACTAGCATGATAGTAACTAAGATTTGTGTAAATAACATGCTTGTAACTAGCGTGCCTGTAACTAAGATATGTGTAACTAGCATACGTGTAACTAGCATGATTGTAACTAAAATTTGTGTAAATAACATGCTTGTAACTAGCGTGCTTGTAACTAAGGTATGTGTAAATAGCATGCTTGTAACTAGCATGCGTGTAACTAGCATGATTGTAACTAAGATTTGTGTAAATAGCATGCTTGTAACTAAGATTTGTGTAAATAAGATGCTTGTAACTAGCATGCATGTAACTAGCATGATTGTAACTAAGATTTATGTAAATAGCATGCTTGTAACTAAGATTTGTGTAAATAGCATGCTTGTAACTAAGATTTGTGTAAATAAGATGCTTGTAACTAGCATGCATGTAACTAGAATTTTATAACTAGCATGCTTGTAACCAACATTTGTGTAACTAGCATGCTTGTAACTAACATGCTTTTACCTAGCATGCTTGTAACTAAGATTTGTGTAAATAGCATGCTTGTAACTAAGATTTGTGTAAATAAGATGCTTGTAACTAGCATGCATGTAACTAGCATGATTGTAACTAAGATTTGTGTAAATAGCATGCTTGTAACTAAGATTTGTGTAAATAGCATGCTTGTAACTAAGATTTGTGTAAATAAGATGCTTGTAACTAGCATGCATGTAACTAGAATTGTATAACTAGCATGCTTGTAACCAAGATTTGTGTAAATAGCATGGTTGTAACTAATATGCTTTTACCTAGCATGCTTGTAACTAACATGCGTGTAACTAGCATGGTGGTAACTAAGATTTGTGTAAACAACATGCTTGTAACAAGCATGATTTTACCTAGCATGCATGTAACTATAGTCTATTTTTATGTATGAGAGAGTATTAAAATAATAAAGCGTTCGTAATCCATAGGCGTACCACTTCTTTTAGTAGACAGTTAAAATATTTTGTGAAGTTATACCTCGAGTATTTTCGTATGAAATAACCTTTGTATAAATATAATAAATATATCGGGTGTACACTTATATTTTCACCTAATTAACCTGCTTATAACTTCTAAGCAGCTGAAGGTAAAAAAGTGCAATTTTTCTAAAATATTTTATTTTTCCACAAGGTATGTTAAGAACGTTGTGTCAAACGGGCTATGTAGGTATAACGTTCATAAATAATAATTTTAATATAAAAACTACTTCTTACCTACAAATCCAAATCAGAATCGAAATCAGAAGATGAACTGTCGCAACCAATATTTACAATGAGTGGCTCGATCATTTCATCAGTAATATTGTCCAACTTCCACATTTTCTCTTCTTCTTTAATCGTATGATTTACTGCCTTTTCCCAGTTTTCAGGCTTCACATTATTTACAGCCTCCAAAAACAACTGTTTAACATCACTCATTTTAAAAGAATTATTTTTTCCTGAAACTTCTCCCTTTATCTGTGCCCATATCAGTTCAATCGGGTTTACTTCGCAATGATATGGTGGTGATCTAACCACCGTCATCCCACGATTTTTTGCAATTTCATCAATTTCATATTTTTTTAATTTCTCTTTATGAAGGGAACACAAATGATACAGTTCTCTTCTCACAGAACCGGGATGGAACTTAATATTCTTTGAATTTAGCCAATTCTGTAAATCTTTTTTTAACCACTTGGTTGTGGGCATTTTTTCTGTAAGTCTCGAGTGATAACTTGCATTATCCATTACTATTATACAGTTCTGAGGAAGAAGATCTATCATTTGTTCGAACCACTCTTTAAAGACATCAGCATTCATGTCCTCATGGTAGTCACCGGTACGAGTAGATTCAAAAGTCAATAAACCACCTTTAACAAAACCGTTTGAACTACCGATGTATACTATTATCAGTCTTCGCCCCTTTCCTGATGGTGGATTTAAACCAGTAGATAAATTATTTAAAAAAGCCTGTCCTTAGGTAATTTCTTCTCCATACTACAATATCGCTTCTTTCTATTAAAATAGACTTTCTGGAATGCTTTTTCCATAGAAAACCTATTTCTTTTAAAAGTTTCCATCGTGTGCTTCGACTCATTTCAGGGTAATCCTTATCATCTCGAACCGTGGCAAGAACTTTGTCTATTGTCGGAAATTCTTTTCTAAAGAAGAACGAATGCACTTTCCTTCGAAGTCTTTCTTTCAAATGATTTTCTATTTGAAATTTTGGTTTTCCTGGAGCTTTACGTGCTGTTTGAAACTCGCCACATTTCTCTTCTTTAACAACTCTGTAAATCGTAGATTTCCCAACACCAAGCGTACTACTAACTAATTCCACTGTGTCATCAACACTTTTACATAAATGTTTGTCTGTAAATGATTTAAAACAATTAAATATTAATGTTTTTTCATTAACTGTTAAAGGACCGATTTTTTGTCGTTTACGCGGTACTTCCAAATTTTCCATGATCACACTAGAATTCACAATAGACTGCACACTGCACCTTGCATGTTGCAACTAAACGACATTTAGTAAGCTGTCAAGAATACACAACTGGACCTCCTTACTAAATGGAATACCTACAATCCCATTTTCGGTGAAATTTGTTGGTAAGGGATTTATCTACTTATAATTCGATTACTGTAAGAAATTCTTGGAATTAAAATAAAACAAAATTGGCAAATAGGTATTTATTGAAAATAATCTTAAGATACGGCTATGTTATCTTTAATACACAGGGCTTTTGGCCTGTCTAAACCTTTTTCTATTGTTCTGTACAGCTGATGGTTATAAAAGACCAATAAAAGACGCAAAACTTGTATTAGCTCAGGTACATTTATGACAATTTTAGGAAATATTTAGATTATTCCGTAAAAATATTTAAAATGACCGTACTAAGTTTTGCATTAGAAATGCTGTTTTATTACTCTCTCATACATAAAAATAGACCATAGAATTGTGTAACTAAGATTTGTGTAAATAGTATCCTTGTAACTAGCATACATGTAACTAGAATTGTGTAACTAGCATGCTTGTAACTAGCGTACTTTAAAAAATTCAAGGATTCAACAATTTTTAAGTAATTTTAACAAAAAAAAAACCGATTTTAAGAGTTGGCTCTTTTAAACCGCTTACGCAGGGGAAAAATCGTTTTAATTGCATATAACTTTGTAAATTTGTGAATTTTAACAATGGTTTCCCCAACATTCTTGAAATATATTATATATATACTGTAACAACGATTTACATTGTTGAAGCAGGTGCAGGGAACTTAGTCACTACCTGTATATTTGCATATGCCATGCATTTTCTCAAAGTTTATTTATTAAATTCCTCTTAGTATCGGGATCAAACGTTCGCTGACAAATTCTTGGCGGGATATTGTCCCCGAGGACGTCACGTAGTGTCACCACCCTGCGCGCCATTGTTTCTTCTCACACACGTGCTGTGTCCCCTTTACGTGGGGCCCCACCATGTTCGAGAACTCTTGGCCCCGTGCTACCGGGTGTATTCGTCTACATCGTGATCCTATAGGACATTCAGGTGTGTTTGCTTACCGAGGTATATTATCAAAACAAATATACGTGTTTCAATTTATGTGTCTTTGATATTTTTTCTTTTTGAGTTAGTTTATCTAGTTTTTTTGGTGCGTCAAATATTATTTTTAGATTTTTAGTCCATGACTCAACTTTTAAATTTTGTGTGACTATCTTCCTAGAGAAAATGGCTTGTATTGTTTTCACATCGAATGCTAGATATAAAAAAATTAAGTTAGCCCTGTTGCAGAGAAGGATATTGGCCAAAAGCTCGCACACAATGTGATATCGATGAAACTTGGCACTTAAGTACTTGAAAACGATAAAAAAATCTTTGCTGCTCTAAAGAGTATGCTAACTTCACAATTTCGAAAATAAAATCGAAAATTTGGTTTTTCTTTTGAGGTGGTTTTCAAGTTTTTTTATTAGGACGTACACAGAAAGTCAAAATAGGTTCTAGTAAGTCTGATGATATTGAAGTGCTTTCAGCTGTTCCTCAAGGATCACATTGTGCACCTTTGCTTTTTATCATTAATAAATGACATTGGAAGCTGTATTAGAAATTGTGATTATCTATTCTTTGCTGACGATCTCAAAATATTCAAATGTATAAAATCTACAGATGATCAGTTATTGCTACAAGAAGACTTGGACAATGTGACTGATTGGTGTTATAGGAATAAGCTTCATTTAAACCCAGATAAATCTTCATACATTAGCTTTTTTAAATCAACAAAAAAATATGACACCTCGTATGTCATAGAAGGAAAGCAGTGGAGTTCTGTTAAATCAATAAAAGATCTAGGAGTTGTGTTCGACTCTCAGATATCTTTTGTTGAATATATTCAGACCATGGTGGCAAAAGCTTCAACAACATTGGGATTTGTAATACGAAATTGTCAAGAATTCTCTGTCACAACAGTAAAAAAGGTATATGTATCTATAGTTGTATCAATTATGGAATATGCTTCAATTGTGTGGCCACCCTATCAAGTAGTTCACAACATGAACATTGAAAGAATCCAGAATAAGTGTTTATGATACTCTACCTTCAAGTTAGTCATTCCCATTCTTGATCATGATTATTCCCATATTTTTGATGTAATGAAGACGTACTCTTTGCAAAAAAGAAGAACTTGAAGTGACACATACTTTGTCTTCAAATTAATCAATGGCCTTATAATCTGTCCAGCTAGACCATTGAGAAAGATAATCAGTGATAATAACTTTGAATTACTGCATGGAAACTTGGGCAGCTTCAAAAAATCAATATTGATGGAATTATAGTATATAGGTGATGTCTGATCAAATGTATGTGAATTTATTTGGGTCGCGTATCGTGTATCGATTAATATTTTTACTTGTATAGTTTTATATTGTTATAGTCTATTTTTATGTATGAGAGAGTATTAAAATAATAAAGCGTTCGTAATACATAGGCGTATTACTTCTTTTAGTAGACAGTTAAAATATTTTGTGAAGTTATACTCGAGTATTTTCGTATGAAATAACCTTTGTATAAATATAATAAATATATCGGGTGTACACTTATATTTTCACCTAATTAACCTGCTTATAACTTCTAAGCAGCTGAAGGTAAAAAAGTGCAATTTTTTCTAAAATATTTTATTTTTCCGCAAGGTATGTTAAGAACATTGTGTCAAACGGGTTATGTAGGTATAAGGGTTTAAACTTTGACTTTTAAACAACGTTACGTTCATAAATAATAATTTTAATATAAAAACTACTTCTTACCTACAAATCCAAATCAGAATCGAAATCAGAAGATGAACTGTCGCAACCAATATTTACAATGAGTGGCTCGATCATTTCATCAGTAATATTGTCCACCTTCCACATTTTCTCTTCTTCTTTAATCGTATGATTTACTGCCTTTTCCCAGTTTTCCGGCTTCACATTATTTACAGCCTCCAAAAACAACTGTTTAAAATCACTCATTTTAAAAGAATTATTTTTTCTTGAAACTTCTCCCTTTATCTGTGCCCATATCAGTTCAATCGGGTTTACTTCGCAATGATATGGTGGTGATCTAACCACCGTCATCCCACGATTTTTTGCAATTTCATCAATTTCATATTTTTTTTAATTTCTCTTTATGAAGGGAACACAAATGATACAGTTCTCTTCTCACAGAACCGGGATGGAACTTAATATTCTTTGAATTTAGCCAATTCTGTAAATCTTTTTTTAACCACTTGGTTGTGGGCATTTTTTCTGTAAGTCTCGAGTGATAACTTGCATTATCCATTACTATTATACAGTTCTGAGGAAGAAGATCTATCATTTGTTCGAACCACTCTTTAAAGACATCAGCATTCATGTCCTCATGGTAGTCACCGGTACGAGTAGATTCAAAAGTCAATAAACCACCTTTAACAAAACCGTTTGAACTACCGATGTGTACTATTATCAGTCTGCGCCCCTTTCCTGATGGTGGATTTAAACCAGTAGATAAATTATTTAAAAAAGCCTGTCTTCGACTTGTAACAGTTTCATCTTGCCAAAATTTATTTGGTGTATGTCCCTCGTTGATCCATGTTTCATCTAAATAAAATATATTTCTTCTTTGGTTTCTCATTTCTTTTATAGTCCTTAGGTAATTTCTTCTCCAAACTACAATATCGCTTCTTTCTATTAAAATAGACTTTCTGGAATGCTTTTTCCATAGAAAACCTATTTCTTTTAAAAGTTTCCATAGTGTGCTTCGACTCATTTAAGGGTAATCCTTATCATCTCGAACTGTGGCAAGAAGCTTGTCTACTGTCGGAAATTCTTTTCTAAAGAAGAACGCATGCACTTTCCTTCGAAGTCTTTCTTTCAAATGATTTTCTATTTGAAATTTTGGTTTTCCTGGAGCTTTACGTGCTGTTTGAAACTCGCCACATTTCTCTTCTTTAACAACTCTGTAAATCGTAGATTTCCCAACACGCGTACTACAACACGCGTACTACTAACTAATTCCACTGTGTCATCAACACTTTTACATAAATGTTTGTCTGTAAATGATTTAAAACAATTAAATATTAATGTTTTTTCATTAACTGTTAAAGGACCGATTTTTTGTCGTTTACGCGGTACTTCCAAATTTTCCATGATCACACTAGAATTCACAATAGCACCTTGCATGTTGCAACTAAACGACATTTAGTAAGCTGTCAAGAATACACAACTGGACCTCCTTACTAAATGGAAAACCTACAATCGCATTTTCGGTGAAATTTGTTGGTAAGGGATTTATCTACTTATAATTCGATTACTGTAAGCAATTCTTGGAATTAAAATAAAACAAAATTGGCAAATAGGTACTTATTGAAAATAATCTTAAGATACGGCTATGTTATCTTTAATACACAGGGCTTTTGGCCTGTCCAAACCTTTTTCTATTGTTCTGTACAGCTTATGGTTATAAAAGACCAATAAAAGACCCAAAACTTGTATTAGCTCAGGTACATTTATGACAATTTTAGGAAATATTTAGATTATTCCGTAAAAATATTTAAAATGACCGTACTAAGTTTTGCATTAGAAATGCTGTTTTATTACTCTCTCATACATAAAAATAATGTGAAGTACCAACCATGTTCAGTGTTATATATTTTATACCTTTTAATTATATTTAATTTTAGTTTAACATAATTTATTGATTCATTATATTGTAATGGGGGCTATCCCGTATGTTCAAAGTATATAAATAAATAAACAATTAAAGAATTAAAAATTGTTGTAGATATATGGTCACGAATAAATGATTGATTTATTGAAAAAATGCACAACCTTTTCTTCATCTGCTAGAACTATTTAAATAAATACATAATAATTCATTCCTTTATTTCTGTAAATTGGCCATTGCGTGTTCATTTTTAATAAATTCAACGATAATTCAGTTTTATTAACGTCTTTTTAGTGCTGTACACGCTGCCAGGAACATAGTTGGTTGGCGTGAATACAGAAATAAATCTCATTGGTAGTACAAGATTTTGAAACATGTATGTGGTGTTTTTCGAAACTTGTCGCCACAGCTTTTACTCGTAGAAGTTTGCATAATCGGGCATATATTTATATTTATTTTTATCAAATAGTTATTCTTATTGTTTCTTCCCTAATTTGACAATGGAAATACCTAACAGTTATTTCGGTGTCCATTAGCCTTATGTTCTTATATGCAATTTATATTATTCTTTTCGCTAGAGATAAATCATTTGAAAAAATAATTCAGCTCTCTGCTGTCCAGTGACAGATGAACCAGCAGGACGTCAAGAAAATGATAATAAAAGAAACCATAACAAAATAAAGGTATTCAATTGGGACCAGTGGAGTAGTTTGAAAGAATTAACAAGGATATTTCTATATAAAACGGATGACGCTCAACAATTTCAGTAAAATTTACAGGATTATTATTTCTGATTGATCATCTATTTGTGTAGCGTATGTCTACAACATTTAAGAGTTAACATTGTTTTTTACTTGATGAATGATGAATAAAAAACTAATGTTTATAGCAGGGCCGATCCCAGGGTGTCGGCCGCCCGCATGCAAAGATCTAATGTGCCGCCCCTCTAAGAAGTTTTCATATTTTGACTAATACTTAACGTTGACGTTATAAACTCAACTACCTGTACAAGAGTTAAAAGAAAAACATTAATAAAAATGCAAATAAAATTTGAAGTGCAAAACTTTATTTTTTGACCACCTAATATGTTATAATAGCGACATAATACTTCAACAAAATAATAAACAAACAAATTTTTTTTTAATTAATTAATTTTATAATTAGAAATGCAAAACAATAGTATTTACTCTGAAAATATAATCAAAGTCGTCCAAATTTATCTATAAAATTTAAGAGGACTAGAGTTATTTAGAAAGGTTATTTTTGAATCATTTTGTATTAAAAACAGAGAATATTATCATTTATGCAAAAGACACTTTACACACAAACGTTCAATATTTTCTTTATCAATTTCACATAAATCTATTAGCCACCATTTTTTCAATTTAAACGTCAAATATTCAGGTGTTATACAAGTTGCCTATCGTTTAGAATTTAACATTATAACATTATAATAAATTATAATTTTAAATACACATAAGTTGAACAAACATTGAGAAAAAATTACTATTACATTACAATACCATACAATAATTAATTGAAAACAAACTATAATGCACATATTAATATAAAATACCTACATATAAAAATTAGGTATAAAAGTATAATTAAAATGAAGATAAAATAGATTTTTTCTGGATTATTCAATGGATTTGAATTTGAATGGATTTATTCAAGTACCTATGCTGTGAATTGTCTCTCTTTGATTTTCAAGAATAAATTATTTTAATCTGTGTTTAAAATATTCTATTTTATTTGAGTTTTTGATAACATTTATAAATTTTTTTCCGGTTGATTTTTTTGTTTTTTTCTATTAGAAATATTTTAAGTTTAGATGGACAGGACCAACACATTGTGTACTAAAATTCTATATTTTTTAATCTATGCTATGCTATAAGGAAATCGGGATTGATTTTCAATAACTATTTAAAATTCAGCATATTTATTCGACATGCTCTAAAAAATTTGACTTGATTGATAAAACTACATGCGGCCAGTGGCCGCTATTATTTTTGCATGCTAGAATCGGCCCTGGGTTATAGAAGAAATTAAGAGAATACCAAAGAGAAAAAGAAAAATCCTGCTATGCCTATTTGTGTTTAAAAAAATACTTTCTCTCCACTGAAAAAACATTTGTACGTAAAATCAATAAAGTATCGTCATCAATTTTTTGGACATTAATGCTATGATTTGGTGATTTGGAGAATAATTTCACATCATAAAACAATTAACTAGTGCATTAAAACAATAACCGAAAAATCGTTAAGCAATAAACGCAAAACATCAAACACTAGCGTAGATGTTTAACTCTTCGCGCCGCGCCCATAGCCCATATAAGTGCAACCACATGCAGAGGTTAGGTGTTCCGATATAGTTTGTGTTTTATGGTCAGTAAAATAATAATTATTGTGTCAAATTAGTTAATTCTGGACTGGAGATCGACAAAGAAAGGAAGGTACATTCTGATAGTTACCAAAACACTGTGGATACCGCTTGGTAAATATTATTTTGGCACACATTATACCTATACTAAAATTATATGTCTAAGATGTTGAGAAAAACGTCTTCCGCAAATACTGGCATTTTTGCAGAAAGGATAAAGCTGCTAGAACCCTATTAGATAACGCCTTCAAGGAAACGTGCGACGAAAGTAAGTTCAAATTATAATATGCCAAAAAGTAGCATACAAATTTTGTATTTTTTTAGATGGAAAATATGCTTCACTTTTATATTTGGTCCCTTCGACCAAATTTTGTTCCAAAAATTCATTTCGAAAGACGGCCCATATAAAATTGACAATAAAGGACTCACAGGAATCATTTTTGTTTTGTGCTAAAACCCAACAAGAGCTGGAAATTGAGAGAATCAGCAATTCAAACCTTTATTTTATATGCCTTGGAGACAACATCTGTAAAATTTCAAATATTTGCGTCTATTTTGACGAAATCTTTTCATATACATAAGGCAGTTGAAGTTGATGTTTTAAAATTATTTACTTGTTCAATTTAGATTTTCCACAAGAGAGCAAAATGTTTTGTAACTTTTTGGAAAAGTGTTTTTATAAACATGCTGTTCTTAAGGATTAAGAAAATTTACGTACGAACGTTTATTGTATTGATTATAGCTATCGTCTGCTGAAAATTAATGTTAACGTCCATTGATTTGATGTACTTTTTGAATCGAGTGAACCATAATCTGATGAACTTGGCGAATATATAAGAAATAAAATCTATACTTTTAAAAGTATTCAACATGGATCAGTGGCGCAGGTCAAAAATATTCTGATGAAGCTGTTTTAGACATGATGTTTATTCTATATGAAGAAAACGAGTTTGACAATTTCAGTATTGAAGTGACTAATTTATTTGAACAACTTTTGTATAAAAATATCGGTTGTTTCAACCCCAAGCGTATACATAATATGACTTCGCCACTGAGAAACTTTTGTTATAAATTAATTCGTTTTTTATTATTTAGGCCATTAATAATAATAATAATTTTGCAGGGCTGTTGGCCCATAGCAGATGTTATGTCACTGCGTTGTTATAGAGACCGAAATTTTGATGTTTGACACCCACTGCGAGCAAGGGTGTATTTTTATTGTTAAGGGCTTACAAAGGATTGTATTGTTATTAATACTGATGTTATAAGTTTTTTGTAACACCGTAATTTATCGGTGGGTTCGGCGTTAATCAAGGATTTTATTTTTTGGGGTTCTAAGAAAAATGGAAATTTATATGTTTGGGTAACTGTTTATGTATGGAAAATACAAATAATTTTTTAAGTGGTTTTAAGATGAAAAGGCATTTTTGTCAAATATCGCATTCTGTGAATTTTGATTTTGACTACTCTTTTGTCTTTCATATAAATATTATTAGATGTGGACCTCTGGCACTGTCTAGATCTTTTAAAAATCTGTATTTTTCAAGTACACAATTTCCTATGTATTTTTATATCAGTAAAACGATCCTGACTTCAATTTTAAGATTTGACGAAATTTTCCACACATTTTTATGATTTTCCCGAGTTTTCTCACATTTTTTCTTCCATTTCTCACCTAGGAATTTTTTCTTCTAATTTTCAATAACTCGAAACGATTTTTCATCATAGGTATTTTTCAAATACATAATTTCCTAGGTATTAATTTCTATTAATACCTATTAATATTAATTTCTAAAGTTTATTTAGTATTATAAAACTTCAAATAACTATTTTGGCCTCAATTTTAGAATTTGACGAATGTTTTCAAACTTTTTCTAACATTTCTAAAATAAGATTTTTTTTTAAAAATTTTGATAACGCTATTCGTTTTTTTATCTAAAATTTCCCCTATTGGTGGATTTTACAATGAGTATGGCTTTTTATAGAGGAATTATCATTTTTCATGTAAAAAAAATTGAAAAAATCTTCGAAAAATTCACTATATGGATTATTAAAAATCTGTATTTTTCTAATACACAATTTACTATGTGTTTTTGTCAGAGGAAAACGATTCTGGCCTCGATTTTAGGAGTGGACAAAATTTTCCATATAATTCTATGATTTTTTCGAGTTTTTCCGTATTTTTGGGGGGCTTTAATTGACGTTTTGACTTTCTTGAATGAAAGTTGTATTCAAAATGACATAACAAAATATATAATAAAAAATTTACTATAGAAACAGGTTATATTATCTCTGTGTTGTCTGCCGTTGATAGGAAATAAAACTAAAAGCTTAACTTTTCTTGTAAATATCTCGGAAGATCGAATTTTCACAGACATGAGACCTGCATTTTTTGCCGATTTAGATAGGAATTAGTCTACCCTGAAAGTTTCATTGAATTCTGACCAGTGGATTTTGAGATCCTCCGGACACACACACATACTTACATACATACACACATACATACAAACCTTACTCGTTTAATAGTATTTGATTTTGTAGAGGGTGGTCACAAATTAATTTAACTTTCCAAAAATTTCCAGGGAAATTTTTTCGAATTTTTCAAAGGGAACACCCTGTAAAGCGAACATTCAAACAAGTAGGCTATGTATGTTTATTTTTTTAAACATTTTCTCCCATTTCTCAACTAAGAATTTTTTCAAAAATTTCGATTTCAGTTCTAATTTTATTATTATCAAAAGGTTCTTTTATAGGAACATACAGTAAAAATGTCGACAATTTTTGAATTATTTAAAATTCGCGTTTTAAAGTCACCCTGCATCAAATATTTTAAACAAATTAAATATGTGGTCATAAATCTCAAGCTTTTTTTCCTATTCATATTTCATCTCTTAGGTCATTCTAATTACATCTTTTCAAATTGTTTTGTTACCGTTACTGTCGAACAAAAACTAAAATTTATGATCACGAGCAAGCAAAACTACAAATCCCAATTTATTTTCGAGTGAAAGCCAGTCCCCAAATTTTTTCCAAGAACGAAATTGAGACCTTGCATTAGAATCCTCGAATTTTGACACAAAAACTTTATTGGCCACCATATTTCTCGAACAATCATAGTTGACGTCTTTTGTTTGGGGTTGTTTACACCACCTTGCCTTGAAAAATTTCATGGGTGGTCAACGGAATAATTTACAGCACCCCCATATATAACTATTTACAATTTTTGTATGAATAGGCATTGGCAAAAAGTTAATGAGTATATGATGTCGTAAACCGATTCAAGGTGTTTAGAAAATTAACTTTTAAAGACTCAATATGTCAAGATTTATGGTGTCGACATTTTGATTTTCGTTCGGCTAGTGGTGGAAAATGAATATTTTGTTTTTGTGATAACGTACTAAGAACTGTTTCCCAGGTCTATGAAAATGTGTATTTTTATTTAGTTAGGTCAAAATATTTTTAAGAAATATTTTTTTTTTAATTTGCTATGTGTTTTCGTTCAAAAAATACGTTTAGGGCATTTATTTTTTTCAACATTTTTCTTACTTTGTCACTCATTTTTTCCAGTAAACATTTTTCTTTTCACAAATTTCGATAGCGCCAATCAGAGCCGTAACTAGCTTTTTGTGGGCCCTGGGCAAGACTTTTAGATTGGGCCATTTAATGAAAAGAATAAAAAAAATAATATAAAACAGAAAACAAACTTACCACCCATATACCATATATTCATATTTTCAACAAAATAATTATTCTTTCAATTGTTTATGTCCGTAATTTTATTTTCATTTTATATTTATAAAAAAATAATAAATTAAAACATCATAAATTTATTTAAATTGTATTTTTCTTGCTTCATCAATTCATCAATTAAATCATTAAAATCTATATGTGAAATTTCCATTTCGTAAAATGTTTATGATGGGATTTTTCATTTTCACCACGTAAAAAAAATTGAAAACGTTAAGAAAAAATCAGTTTTTAGACTGTTGGAAATCTGATTTTTCATTTTCATAATTTCCTATGTATTTTCATTCGAAAAATAAGAGTATGGCATCGATTTTAGCATTTAGATTTTTTTCACTCAAATTTAATTATATGTGATTCGGGCACGTTCAGTACAAGAAATGAAATACCCATGTACTTTTATTTTTATATTTTTCTATGACCAAAAAAATTGTAAGAGATTTTGTAGTCGAAGAGCAGACACATTTGTTAAAAAAAGTTGTGGAAACTTTTATATAAGCATTTTAAGAAAAAAATATTTTTTAAAAATTGTTCAGAAAACTTTTTCTTATTTATTTAGGGTGTTTCGAACTTAAACTGACATACGTTAACTGTGGATAGAGGACACTTAGAGGGTTCAGAAACACCCATATAGTTTGGGTCTATCTCGCTTTATTACCGAGTTTTATCAATTTTGGCCATTTCTTTTAGTCGCTGTATATTCGGACCCACACTGTATATTTCTATGAAATTTGGCATGAATATTCTTCTTTACAAGGACAATCATTACCGTAGTAAGAAAATTAAAAATCCAGGTCCGTCTTTAAAAAAAGTTATCAAAATCATTTTGCTTTGGAACAATACCCTGTATATGGAATTTTAAAAAATGGATAACATATTCGAAAAGGTGGGAAAATATTAATAAGTATTAAATATTTTATTTAAATGCACATCCCATTTTACTACCAAAATTTTAACATCAAACTTAAAATTTATAGGATTTATTATACATTTCTATTGGTATTTTCATCATTTATTATTACTTTTTGATAATAATGCGAATAGTTATTAACGTAATTATTTGGGGTGTCAAATTACAAATTATTAAGAATATAATTATAATGCATTTTTAAAATGTGAAAAATAATGAAAATTATTTTATTATCATTCATGCTTTATAATTTGATTAAGAAATAATAAAAAAGGTTGGTCTATAATTAAATTTTATTAAAAAATTAAAACTTACTGAAGAAGTTGTTCAAAATGTGAACCATTTTCCTGCAGACAAAGTCTAGCTCTTTTTTCAATATTTAAAATTGACTTTCTAATCATATTGCTGGATTGTTTCTCACTTCTTCAGCAGAATTTAGTATATGTTGGAGTAGTTCCTCCCTAGAATTAATTTCTGTTGCATAAACTTTAGATTTGAAGTATACCCATACGAAATAGTCAACATGATTGAAGTCTAGAGATCTTGCAGGCCACTCAATTGGGGCACCTCTATCTATCCAATTGTTAGGAAAATTGTTATTTAAAAAGTCCCTAACAATTAATCTAAAATGAGGTGAAGCACCGTCGGCGTCATGTTGAAAATACATACCTACAATATTTTCAATTTGTAGCAAAACAGGTAGAACATTTTGTATGAAATTTAGATATTCTTCACCGGTTAATGTATTTGGAAGTACATGTGGTCCAATCAAATTATTATTTAAAACTCTACACCAAATACTTATGGAAAATTTATGCTGTGACTGAGACTGTCTAGTAGCGTGGGAGTTTTCGTCCGCCAAAATATGGCTATTTCGTAAATTAAAAACACCATCTCTGGTAAACTGGGCCTCATCCGTAAATAAGCATCTACGAATAATTCTTCTATACCTAATTATCCAATTACTGAAATTGATTCTGGCAATATTGTCTTGCGGTTCCAGGCGTTGGACTTCCTGGATGTGATAGGGATGAAGACTAATTTTCCTTTATTTCTCACAAGTTATTTTTATTAAGCGACCGGTTTCGACAATTAAAACACTGTGTTGACATGTTCTTGGTGTTTTCCTGCTGTTTTTCCTATGTGAAAAAGTTATGGTGAGTTTTTACTTAAAATTAAAACAAATTAAATTAAAATAAATTCCTTACACTTTATAACTTAACTAAACTGTCATTGTGACTTTTTTAACTCCATAATTTTTCTACATAGGGCCTGATGATGACGATGTTTTAATCGTCGAAACCGGTCGCTTAATAAAAATAACTTGTGAGAAATGAAGGACCTTGTTTTCTTCCTAACCTCAGTACCTACTACTCACATATGGCTAACCCCACTTTAAATAATTTTTTTTAATTTCTTTCAAACACTGGTGTGAGGCAAATTTAAGGCCCAATGCGTCTTGTACTTAATTTAGGATTATTTTCCACTAATTCCAAAATATTATCCTCTATATTTAGTTGCTGCCTTTCAGGGTGGTCATTTAGTGCTGCTGTAGGATATTTTCCATTTTCACGAAGATAACGAAAAACTGTTGAAAATGTTGCACGAGAAGGAATTCTTCGATCAGGAAATCGTCTTACATATTCTCTTACTGCCCCTTGGCAGTTTCCATTGCAAAAACCATAGACAAAAACTATATCGGCATATTCCTCATGTTTAAATTTGTAAGGCATAATTGTTAAGCGAGAACTAAGGACAATAAAATTAAACGACAAGAACAATAAAAACGAAAGAAATACAATAACAAACAAGATTTTAACGCGATATTATTTTTCGACTAAAAATGAAGCACAATGTCACTTTGCTGTGAGCTCTTAATATTTCAAAGCCCACTTGGTATTATTATTTTTTGACATTAGCCTATTTACATATGTATAATAAAAAGATAGCTTATATCCAAAAAACTTTCTTAAAAAAAGCCAATTAAATCAAATTACAGTTTTTAAAATTTATTAATAAACCTATTTTTTAATTTTAAAAATTAATTAAGTTATTAATAAAACAATAAATTAAGTTTTTAATAAAAAGTAAAAGTAATAATAAATGATGAAAATACCAATAGAAATGAATAATTCCTATAAATTTATGCCAGTTTAAGTACGAAACGCCTTGTATAAATCGATTTTTGAATTATTACACATTATAAAGTGTATTTTTAACTTTATTAAAAAAAATAATTAATTTCTGATTTATATAAACACTATTTTGAAAATAAAACATAATCTAAAGGGGAGGGGCTACATCCGTATAAAACTGTGTATGTTTCTTAATTGATGGCGCATATGAAACTTGTACTTTTGTTTATATTCGTAGAAAAATTTTATAAATCACATCAAACTTGGTACCTTTTGTCATTGATGATGCCATGAGCGTCGGTCACAAAATTTTCACCATACATCTAACCAACCGCCAATTATTGTTATACAATAAACTTGGACAAATTGCAGACTCCATACTTACCGACATATGCCAATAACCATCGAATCCATGTGGGTCCTTTGAAGCCCATTGCCCCCCCAGGAGTATCCTTTGAATCGGCCCTGCGAGAGCGATCTGACATCGCGACTCCCTACGTGGACCCCCAAACAATTCTTTTTTTTTATACAGGACCGTATTTAGGTTTTTGAACATTTTGAAAATAAAAATGGCGTCGAAAGAATGCTGTACAAAATGATAATTTTAAAACATAAGTTTTATTAAACAGAGACAATGTTTGTCATTTTAATTATTTTTATTTCAAAAGTAAAAGTATAATGATAAATGTACAAGGATTTTTTTGTTATATGTCTTCAGTTTTATAAAAATCAGTGACAATTTTAGAATTTATACCAAATTTTCGATTTTGTTTTCGAAATTATGAACTTAGCATATTTTAGAAAAGCAAAGATTTTTTTTCTTTTTCTACGCCCTTTAAAACTTCAGCGGTATCACATTTTATGAGAGGTCAAAGTCTCTGACAACTGGGCTAATATTTTGGTTCAAAATAGTTATTTATGTGCCAAGGATGAAAAACTGCCTATTTTAGTAGAGTCTGCAAACTGATAGCCGAGGCTAGCAAGCAAGCGAGACAATAGACAGCTTTTCGCCGAGGCGCATATTACTTTTTTTCGTCGACCTCTACAAAAATATACTAATTTCTGAAATAAAAATCGACCATTTTTGAAGGCAAGCATTTTTCGTCCGCATACACTTTTCGTCCGCTGTGGTCACTAGGATACGGCAAGGTGCGAGTCATTTGAGGACGAAAAGTACTTGCCTTCAAAAATAGTTGACTTTACATTCGGAAATTAGTACGTAAAATGTCATCTTTTGTAGAGGTCGACGAAAAAACAATTGTGGCTTTGATTTTTTTCGTAAATTTTCATTTGTATCAATTTTTCATCCCTTTCAGTGGATTTTTAAGTATTTTGATTATTGGATAGTTAAAAAATATTTCTTATATCGACACGTGTAGTTGGGCGTGTTTTAAAAATCAAATCTGCAAATCTTCCCCAAAAGTAAAAATCTAAAACCATAAGGTCTGGTGAACCTGGTGGCTTTTTGTCGAATCCACTTACTTTGTAGTTTACGTTTTTCACAGGTCAATATATCATTTAATTTCCATTTTAGTAATCTGGTTATATGTGATGTAATTCCATTCGAAATCTCACTGTAGTATCATATGCTTAAAACGGTCCTGGTGATCTACATTGGGACTCCCTACGTGGACCCCCAAACAAGTCTCTTATAACTTTTCTATGACCGGTGTTTTGTCTAAAGTCAAAAAGTTTTCAACGTTTTTCAGCCCCCTATGTTGACAAAACGGACCTCCTGTATAGTTTCAGGCGCATTTTGTTGCTGCTTGTTGTATTTGTGAAATATGTGTGGCACGAGGTTATTTAGCGTGAAATTGTGCCCTCAGAAGTACATTTTAAGTGATTTTGAGAGAATATAATGGATCGGGTCTTATGACCGGAGAGTGGATAATTGCCGTAAGCAGATGATTTTTTCGCTAACAGATCGGGGTTAATCAGATATCGGGAGATTTTCGAGATTTGGAAGAGATTTAAGTTTTGGGTTTAGATAAACGAAAGCTCTTTTCCAATAAGAATTTTGACATGATAGTTCGATTTTTGTTTTATACAAATTTGTTATCTCAGAGTGACATGAATTACTGTATTTTTCGGACTATAGGTCGCACCTATTTACATAGAAAAATGGACTCAAATTTTGGGTGCATCTTGTAATAATAATTTAATAATAATAATCCTTTATTTTCAGACAAACACGTTATAATTCTAAACCGATTAAAATACTAAAAATATAAAAATTCAGCTATGGAATAAAACCATTTTTCCCCCCTCAAGATGGAAAATTCTGTATCTTTACTTGAAATATTAAAAAAAAAAATATTCCAGAAATGTATAAAACTGATATCCTGTAATTTTGAATATGATACAATATATTTGTACTTTGAGTACGTCAATTCTTGATAGTTTTCTTTATATAGTTCCTTCATTTTTTTATAAAAATCCAAAACAAACAATATTGGCACCAAAATTGACCCTTGTGGAATTCACATATCTGTATCTAACAGATTCGAGTTAACTTCTTTAGATTTGTTGTCTATTTTAAAGTTTAGAGATACATGTTGTTGTCGGTGTTTAAGAAAGGTTGAAATCCATTTAAAGAATTGCCTCTAATTCCATATGTCTCCAGTACAGACAATAACAATTCATGATTGACGCAGTCGAATGCCCTACTTAAATCATAGAATATCGCCACAGGGCCGCTTCAATATGTTCAATAATTTCATTATAAAAAATGACATCATGGCTGTTGCTGTTGACTTTTCTGCGCAAAATCAAGGGCGGATTTAGCTTTTTTTATAAGGGGGGTGAAACTTACCAAGTAGTACAAGAAAGGTACTAATTTCTTTTTGTAATATCGAATAGAAACTAGTAACTGATCGACTTGACAGTTAATGCAAATTGCTAGGAAAAGATCAGAAGTAGAAAACTTCCATTAGTGCCGTTTTGTGTGGGGACGGGTGTCAAAAAGTGAGGGAAAAAAAAGACAAAAACTTGCCCAATCGATAAATGAACAATTTAACTGTAATGACATGCTCAAATCAATATTTTTAATATAAAAAACACGAAAATAAGCAGAGGTATTGTCATGCGAGTGCCTTTAAGTAACTTTAAAAACAGTAACAATAACAACAATGCATTTCAAAAAAAGTAATCGAGTAGTCAAAGGTACAGGTGCTCGAAATCCTTTCTATCGCCACATTTTCATTTGTTCATACAGATATTACACATAATTAATTATTAAGGCACCGCCATAAGGCGGTACGTTTGAACTACCGCCGTCAAAAACGCCCCCTGGCGACACAATCTTTATTAAATAATAGAAACAACCGTTCATCTCTTAATGATTTGCAGATTCGAATCATTCTCGCCTGCATTATCGACTGTACGAACGAAATTATTCCTTTTGTTGAATCGTAATTGGTTACTGACTCAAAGAGATTTTTTTCGGAGGTTATGTTTCCCCGTCCGTCTTTCTCACACTGGTTTTTATCCATTTGTTATTCCGATTTTAATTGAATGATATTAGAAGTGATACCGGTGATGTTTCTCTCTCTAATATCTTTTGGATAAAGGAAAGAGTTTGAATAGATTTTATCTTTTTTTTTAATTTTTAATTCGGTTGTGGTTCAAGTCGAATTAAAGTGTTATTATGTAATTAAGTTGTTTATAATTAAGCGGAAGTAATATGTTGAGGTATTTTAATTTGATACAGTCAAATTATTTTGAAATAATAGTTAACAGTTCATTTAAAATACAATACAATAAAAAATTATTCGAGTTTTTGTGGGAACAATTAAGTCAAAGTTCAGTGCCATTCCTGGTGTAAAAAAATTATCAAATTGAGCCCTAATTTATCAATTTTGAAGAAAAACATTTCAAACTTAGTAAAGGGCGTTTAACAATTCTCTAAAATCCCGGCTGATATCGTCTATTATATTTGCGAAAATTTTAGAAAATATATTGAAAATAAATAGGGTGAGGTTGTCGTATTTACTTGGAGGCAAGAGCACTAGATTGTGGATGGCAAATATGGATTAAAAGAAAATTATACTATTTTTTTGTTTATTATGTTTTTTAACCACAAATTTAAAAGAAACCTCCTTTTTTAAATTTAAATCGTAATATGTTAGGAATTATATTTAAATGCCTGTTTGTGAATCTCATTTCCAACTATTACAGAGCCATTAGAAAATGGATTGGAAGTTCATTCAATTTATAAAGAATTCACTAAGGCCTTTGATAAAGTGCCACACATCATCATGCTTAATAAACTGAATATGTATGGAATTTCTGGTCCCATGCTAAACTGGATTCACAGTGACAACAGGTAGTATCCAAAAGGTCAAAGTTAACCACAGGGATCGCATCTAGCTCCACTGATTTTTAATCTTTTTATAAATGATCCAGCCTCTTATTTTATTTCTTGCTTTATCCTTTTATTTGCAGATGATTTGAAAGCATTTAAAATCATTTCGAATCCTGCTGACTGCCTAGACCTACAGCAGGACCTTAATAGATTTGTTGAGTAGTGCGATTCTAATGGAATGCTACAAACTCATGACTTTTTCCCGAAAACGAGAGAAAACTAATTACAATTATCTCATTAAGGATGAGATTCTTACTTTCATTGTAAATAAAACTTTTAGAATGCTCGGGTTTATAAAAAGGAACACCCTTGATTTTGCCACCATCCATGCACTTAAAATTGTTTTTTGTAGTCTTGTTAAGAATCCACATTATCAAATACATTCTTCAAGAATCGAGAGAGTTCAGAGGAAGTTCGCCATATTAACTACAAATTCTTTAACAATGAGAAAACTTATCCAGTACTTTATCAAAATCTGAATCTCCTTCTATTGCGACTCGCAGAGATCTTCATATCTTTTTAAAATTCTCAATTCAATGGTTGATTGTCCTCAGCTTACTAGTGAACCCCCTAAAATTATTCCAAATAATCGTACACTATCGCATTTTCGATTAAAATATTATTGTGGTTCGAAATGCGTGCGAAAAACGTAAAACAAAATGTTTTTTTACCCAAAACTCAATTTTTTCAAATGGTACCGTAATGGTACTCCGATGTCATTCATCCATATTAACTCTTTTTGTATATAATCATTACGAACAAAATAATGTAGTTGAAAAAAGTTTAAGTATCTTCTCGTATCTTCTTATTCAATAACAATAATTTATGAAGGTGGCTACGGAAAACAGGTTACATTTTGACATTTCGATAATCTGAACACTTAAACTTTCTTCAACCACATTACTTACGATTTTGATTATTTGGAATAATTTTAGGGGGTTCATGGCTCTCTAGATCGAAAAATAAAATGGGTATTCTGACGAATGAAATATCAACTATGAGGTATCATTTGACTCAGATAATTACGAAGATTCCCAAAAATCTAATAATATACAGGGTGTTCCATTTGAAAATTGAAAGTTAATGCCATTTCCGAAAAAACCGGAAGTTAATATTTTTTTCCAAATATGTTCAAAAGTGCCGTCTAGTGAGCATATTCAATGTTCCAAATTTCAGAAATAAAGCTAGAGAAACAAAGTAGAAAAGGGGGGTGCACCATGAGTCTGTGTCACACGGTATATGCATGCCCTTTTCGATTTCGCGCCGCTCTAACGGAATTTTAATTGTTATCGAAAAAAAGACTTTGTACTTAATATTTTTTAGTCGCTTAAGAAGAAGTCGTCGCTATTTGACTTAGTTATTTCCATTTCTATTTCAAAGTATTTAATGAGGTTGGTTCTGTCTGTTTAAAATGATTATTTTTTTCATCTGTCAAAACAGTCAGATTTTGATTTCAGCCAATAAGAGCTCACGATCCTAATCAATCATTCAGTTTTATACTGATTATTTTTTTCATCTGTCAATACAGTCAGATTTTGTGGTTTCAGCCAATAACAGCTCAGGATCCTAACCAATCATTGTGTTTTATACTGATAAAACCGCTTCTTCGTATTTGTTTCTTGATTAAACTGTGTTTACCTTTTTTGAAATGTCAAATGTAAACATTTAACAATTTTTATTATACTAAAATGTATTGCAAATCTATGTTAATAACCAAATTTCAAAATGTATTTGTAAACTAACCTGTTTTTATTAGTTGATTTCCAAATGCCTTTAACATTTTTACATAACATAACACTAAACTTAAAATTAATTAAATTAAGAAAGACTTCATTTCATTCTTCTTCGCTTTTATTAACGGCGCCGTTTCGCGGGGTAGCCAGTCAAAAAATCGCCTTGGTGGCCCTGTATGTAAAACTATAACAGCTCAGGTTTCAATTTAAATTGGTAAAGAAAATTTTCAATATTTGTGTGTAAAGTGTCTTTTGCATAAATGACTATGTTCTCTGTTTTTAATACAAAATGATTCAAAAAATAATCCTTTCAAATACGACTCGTCCTCTGAAATTTTATAGATTAAATTTTTGATCTTCATACTCAAACGCCTTTATTTTAGGCAAAACCACTCAAACAAACTGATTTAAGATAAAATCACTCGTCCTGCGGACTCGTGATTTTATCAATCAGTTTGTTTTCGTGGTTTTTCCAAATAAAGCCGTTTTCGTGAAAACCAAAAATTTAATCGATAAAATTTGGAGGACTCGTGGTATTACCTTTGATAAAACCGCTTCTTCGTTTTTGTTTTTTGATAAAATTTTGTTTACCTTTTTCGAAATGATAAATATAAACATTTAACAACTTTTATTTAGTATTATCAATTATTATTATACTAAAATGTATTGCAAATCTATGTTAATATCCAAATTTCAAAATGTATTTGTAAACTAACCTGTTTTTACTCGTTTATTTCACACACATACCTAACTAACGTTAAATCCTCAACTTTTGTTTATTAAACATCAGGTTTTGAATACCTAAACACTTCAAATTAGCTAAATTAAGAAAGACTTCTTCTTTTTTTTGTCTTTATTGGGCTTAACTCTATTGAATTATCTACCCAGTACCATGTAACTCTTTAACTTAAAAACGAAAAAGCTGCACTTTCATGCATCTACCTATGGGACATCACTTCTTCCTGGATATAAAATTTTGTATCAATAATGTATTGTGATTTATTCATTGTAATTCGTTTGCTCTATGTTGATTCACTTTTTCACTAATTTATTTATCGAAAATGTAGTAAGATGTCTTAGATATACCACTCGTCCTCTCAAATTTTATAGATTAAATTTTTGGTCTCCATACTCAAACGTCTTTATTTCAGGCAAAATCAAATAAAGCCGTTTTCGTGAAATTGAAAAATTTAATCGATAAAATTTGGAGCACTCGTGGTACCTTTGATAAAACTGCCTATTCGTTTTTGTTTTTTGATAAAACTTTGTTTACTTTTCAAATATAAACATTTAACAACTTTTATTTAATATTATCAATTATTATTATACTAAAATATATTGCAAATCTATTTAATACCCAAATTTCAAGATGTATTTGTAAACTAACATGTTTATTCGTTTATTTCAAATCGCTTTAACGCACATAACTCACTTCAACACTCAACATCAGTTTTTGAATAGGTACGTCCTAAACACTTTACATTAAAACTGACAAATGTCAGTCTAAACAAATTAAGCAAAACGCAATCGCGCATGTCTTGGTGGCCCTGTATTTAAATATATAACAGCTCAATATTTGACTTTTCAATTTAAAAATTGGAGACGAATAGATTTATGTGAAATTGATAAAGAAAATGCTGAACATATGTGTGTAAAGTGTCTTTTGTATAAATGACTATATTCTCCGTTTTCAATACAAAATGATTCCAAAATAAGCTTTCCAAATACAACTCGTTAAATTTTATAGATTAAATTTGGAGGACTCGTGGTATTACCTTTGATAATAAAAATAATAAAATATAATTTATGCTTTTATCCATGTCGATTAAAGGGAAAAGTGTCTATGTTTCACACCGAAAAATTAGTATTATGTCCCCTGCAATTCCTAAGAGACTAAAATATATAAAGTACAAAGTCTCTTCTTCCAAAACAATGAGCTGTCTCGTTCAAAACTACAGCCTATCAAAAAATTGTATTTTTCTTGGTAAAACGTGCATTTGGGATAAATAATCATAAAAGTGATGCTAAAATTTTCATAATATAATCAAGAAAAAACTAAAAAAAAGAAAAAGTAAGCAAATGTTCAGGATAAAAATGATGAAAACTCATTTTTATCTATGTCTTCAAAAAAAGGTAATTCTTTAATAGTTACAATTATTGTCAATACAGAAATCGAATTGGATCGAATTTTAGATTTTCGGGCGTCATAATGGATCGGCCATTTTGAATTTTTAGAATTTCCAAACTGTTTTCTCAGATTCTTATTTAGGAATCCAAAATACGTCTATGTACAAAATTTGGGGATTTTTGGAAGGTTCCTTATATTAAATCCCACTTTTTTTTTACTTTCCGACTGTGCGCCATCCTGGGACATTTTCTTGGGGACCAATAGGAAAGGAATTATTTTAAGGACCTTTTTAGATTTTAAATCTTTTTTTGTTAACATATCATTCCGATGAGAAATGTTTTCGGTGGGATCCTTAATATTATATTTAAAATAATTACGCACTTGTTAGTTCCCACTCGCTAGACTATTAAATACGTTGAAATATGTTCGGATTATTCTAAATTTTCCCACAGTGTATTTAATGAAAAGTAAATCGCAAAAGAAACTGTTTATTGCTGGTAGTAAAAAACTCAATAAATAGGAGCGACAGATAATCAACAACAATTTGTCCTTATTAAACCGACAATGGTCCAATAAATTATCCTTCACGTCAAAACATCGAACCGTTTTATTAAATTATATAATGTCATCTGGTTATTTTTATTGAAGAAATTATATTAGGCGGCGTGCCCGATAAATAATAAATTCTTATTGAAACGCTCTCGACGGTTGACGGCAAATGTTTATTTCATTTTATTTTTATTGTTTATATTTATAAATTTATACCGAGACCGAGGGATTTTCTTGAATGCGTTATTTTATGGATTTATGCAAATGAGGGAATAAAATGTTGTTGGTTTAGAACAAATAACGTTAACAAGAGTTTTTATCTATAATTGGTTACGCGTCAACGTTTTAAAATGGGTGTAGCTGTCAACCAACAGGATAATTTCATTTAGAAACATAATTTTTGACAATTTGAAATTTTTACGATTAATAATTATAATAATAGCTAATGTGTAGTAGGGGAAACAAGGGCACGTTCTGACTCGGGACACCTCCAACAAAAACAAGAAAAGGTTCTACAAAAACTGTTAAAGGTCAAAAAATAACCAAGTGAAGAAATTACTTTTTATTAAACAACATTATTAATGGTTAAAAAACTATCCGAACGTGCCACACTGTCCCCTACTATATTAGCAAATCAACAAAACTCAATTTTTTTAAAAATATTTATTTTTGCTGTTAATATATAGAGAAAAAAGCCGTACATCTAATTTTGAGCCCACCCCCTCCACAAAAAGATACTTAGAACTTTTTAGATGCCAGTGACATCAAATTGCGCCCTCCTGTTGCCCTGTCCTAGATACGACCCTGCCGTATATAAAAAAATTCTGCGATTTTAGGAATTAACTTTTCACCATTTTTCTACTTTTTCAACAATTTTACACGCCACTAATTGTAATTTATGATACAAGGACGATATGGGAAAACCAAACATATTTTTAATTTACACGATTTACACGCCGAACCTGGCTAATATCTAATAAAATAAAATTCAGACACGATTTGGCCTTGTCTTTAAGCCAGAAGTGGATAGTTAAATGCGCAGTTACAACTCTCTTCCGCATCAAATACCAATGTATTGCGGGAAGTAAAAATATTGCGCTTAGAGTCTCGCCAACACTTTAAACCAATCCATTTCATCATCCCATCTATCCACACGCGGAAAAACATTAAGTTACGGAATTTCGCGGGACCTCTTCTTGCCGAGGTTGGCACAAGCTGGTACGTAATAACGGAGGGAACGTTCATGATCGGGCAAGATTGGGGTGAGGTGATATTATAACACAATTACAAAGATAGATCATTAGCTTGAACAGTAGAAATTTTTCAATCTCCAGTCAGTCACATATTATGAGTAAAATGGCGGTTTCTTTGACATTCGCTTAAAAAACAATACACATGTTTATATGGCACAACGTGACAAGAAAATTTGTGGACTTTAGTAAATATCCTGTGTTGAAATATAAAAATTAAACCTTTACTTTTTATGCAATATTTCTAAAAACCACAAAAGACACTCGGTCAATTGAGGACACAAAATTTAATGACCGACGTCAAAAAATTCGTGTTATAACCATAAGACATTCTTCTAGACAAAAAGAACCGCTTAGGTAGACCACAGACCGTGAATTAGATATTTCCAAAATAGCTGGCAAAACATCAATTTTCGACTGTGTCTTTTATGTCGATCTGATAAGGCCCTATAGGGTTTCCTTTATGTCCTTTACGACGCAGTGGGCAGTACCGATCTATTGCCGTTTGTTTTTGGGAAGGACCATTGGATGAGAAAGCGTTCAGGGCCGGTTATACGATATGGGGTTCCCCTAAATTTAAAAGTGATGTATACAATTTTGAAATAAGGTCTTTTTTAACTTTTAATGTAGCTGTGTAAAAAAGGTACGTTCAAGAGATTTTAAATCAACTAGAAAGCCAGTTCGGCGCATAAAATGTGTCTGCTATCGTTTTCCAAAAAAAAAAAAAACAAGCGGTAAGAAAAATATTGCCACAGAATACAAAATTTGTTTTTAAATCATGAAATTTTAGGTACCTATAGTGATAAATATTTTTTAGAATAAAAAAGTTAAAAAAATGTAAAAAAAAACATACAAAAAAAAATAACCAAAAATCGATTAGCGAAGTATTAAAAAAGTTGTTGAAATTTTCTTGAAATCTTAGATCCAGAGGTACATGTGTTGACTCATTATTTTTTAGTAATCTAAAAGTGGAAAAAACAAATAAAAATAAAATATATATAAAATAATAAAAAAAAACAGTAACAAAAAAAGAAAAAATGCAAAAAATAAAAAAATACATCAAAAATTTTGGGTATGGTGGTGAGAATAAAAAAGCGTAACAAACAAATACAGAAAATAAAAAATAAATAAAAAAATACTAAAGAAATGTTAAAGTTCCCATAAAATTTTGGATATGGTGGGGATATATTTTTGAGAATAAAAAAGCAGTAAGAAACAAATACAAAAAATAAAAAAAATATCAAAAAATACAAAAGAAGTGTTGAAATTCCCATAAAATTTTGGGTATGGTGGTGATAGTTTTTGAGAATAAAAAAGCAGTAACAGCAAAAGAAAAAATACAAAAAAATATAAAAAATACAAAAATATTTAAACTTCCATAAAATTTTGGCTATAGTAGTGATATTTTTTGAGAATAAAAAAGCAGTAATAGCAAAAAAATACAAAAAATATATAAAAAATACAAAAAATGTTGAAATTCCCATAACATTTTGGGTATGATGGTGATAGTTTTTGAGAATAAAAAAGCAGTAACAGCAAAAGAAAAAATACAAAAAAAAATATAAAAAATATTTAAACTTCCATAAAATTTTGGCTATAGTAGTGATATTTTTTGAGAATAAAAAGTAGTAATAGCAAAAAATTACAAAAAAATACAAAAAAACATATAAAAAATACAAAAAATGTTTAAACTTCCATAAAATTTTGGGTATGGTAGTGACATTTTTGAAAATAAAAAAGCAGTAACAACAAAAGAAAAAATACAAAAATAAAAAAATATCAAAAAATACAAAAAAATGTTTAAACTTCCATAAAATTTTGGGTATAGTAATGATATTTTTTGAGAATAAAAAAGCAGTAACAACAATAGAAAAAATATAAAAAAAATATATAAAAAAAATACAAAAGTGTTTAAACTTCCATAACATTTTGGGTATAGTAGTCATATTTTTTGAGAATAAAAAGCAGTAACAAAAGAAAAAATACAAGAAAATTTAAAAAAATATAAAAAAAATACAAAGAAATACTTAATTTTCCATGAAATTTTTGAGTTACACGTTTTGACTCAATATAACAGTATCATATTAAAAATCTGACTGATAATATGGAGTTTTCTCCGAGGTAAATATTAGTATCGAAATCTTTGTGAACCGGACCTGGAGTAGCGGCGACCGATGGTCCTATTAATGACTTTTTCACAAAATTTATGATCTTCTCTACGAAATTGTCCCATCATTTAGTCCTTAAACATTAATTTTTGTGTTCGGTCCGTTTTCGAGATAAAAATCTGTGGGTTTTTGTTAATCATTTTCATAAATACTTAATAGTCGAATTATGATTTTATGGTAATATCTACTATATTTATATTTTCGTATGTTGCATAAGATTTTCTTTATTAAACATACAGGGCGATATTCTAGATTCATTTAAACAGAAAGGTTTTATTTTCTTGCTTTTTTTTATGCAAATGTGATTGTTTTGTTAGTCATATTTTTAATAAATGCAAAAATTTAAGTTTATGAATGAAAATATGTCAAAAAACATCAAATTCCGGAAGAAGAAGAACTTTTCAGTCCACGTTTGAAAAAGTAAAATATTCTAATTTTAAATATAGTATTTAATAAAAAATATGAAAAGGGGACTTAAAAAAAACAAAAATTGTGACAAGGATTTTGGTGATGTTAAAATGCCAAAGTGAGAAAATTAAAAAAATATATAATACTAACAAAAGTAAAATTTGATATTCTTGTAATTTCACATAATCATCACAATTGGCATACCAACGTGGGGCGAATTTAAATAAAGGTGGCAATAATGAAATTAGAGTTATAAAATAAAATAATAGAGACAATGGAGCTAAGAGGAGGTAAACAGGTCAAACAAAGGGAAGGAGATATACAAAAACAGATCGACAAAACGTACAAGAAATAATCGTGGAAGAAAAAGATGAAGCCACAGTTAGTGCAAAAGAAGAATCAGAGGAAGAACATGATAAAGAAGAGAAAAAAAATAAAGAGACACAAAAACAGGAAAAGGGAATTAATGACATTTTATAGATTATAATGAACGAAATGGAGAAGAACAGGGCCGAAATCAAACAATGTATTGAATAAAATAGAAAACAAGATAAAGAAGAGATCAAAAAATGTATTGAACAATTAGAAATTAAAATAGACATTATGAGAGAAGATTTGACAAAACAACAAGAGATATTTAAACAAGAATTCAATCAGAAAATAGAAATAGTAACAAAGGAGACATAACAAATACAAACAAGAATTTATGATATAATTGGAAGAGCAAATGAAACAACTAAGACAAGAACAGGCTGAAGAAAGAATCAAACAGAATAATGTAAAAGAAAATACAAGTGGAGAAAGGATAATCATATATGGTGGAAAAAGAATTGAGGTAGAATTAACATATTATGAAGAAGATTATATGGAATTTGTAAATTTTAAAGGGACATTTTTAGATTATTTTTGGGGGGAAATGACGCAGACAAAAGTAATGACATTAGTAAAATTCGTTGAACTTTTCTTATTCATTACATTACAAGAAAAGTTCAACGAAATTTTAGGGAATGTGTTATGATATAAAAATTGTAATTTTAAATAGAGTAGAGACTTGATATCTAGATCAGAACTTCATTGGCTCATTTGAAGTGTCCAAAATTAGTCTAGTGCAGCTAAACGAAATGGTGAAGGGTCTATCTGGCTTTTAGTTTAATAGCAAAAAATAAAAACATGCGCAATCGTTAAGTGGTAATCCAATAATAGGTCGGCTACGCGACCAAATTCATTTCACGGTGCGGTTAACTAGGGTTAGTGCTTATTATATACAAAAATTATTTTGTTGAATACTTTTTAATTTTTATTATTTGATTTATTTTGAATTTTAGTTTTAGTACATAACCTAATAAATTACTGTTGATTTTTTTATTGCCTTCTGTCGTAATCTCAGACAGATTGTAATTATGTGTTGTTGATAATTTTGGGCGCCATCTACTTTCCAGTAGAAAAATAGTCTTAATCCCAGATAGTGCTTCAGCTATTGGCCGCGTGATTGTAAAAATCGATAAAAACGCATCAGTAAATATGAAAACATTTATTAATAATCATAAAAATGACGGTTAACCTTTTAGTTTATGTGAGAATAAGAGTTGTTTGCCAGAATAAGGTAAGCGTAATGAATTTCTTATTTATAAAATCAACAATTAATACAAATCTTATAATTACTCTCTTACCTTATTCTAATCTAAATTATTTAGTTATTAATTAAAATATAATCTAACCTAATTAAATAAAATACTTGTGGCCTTTTCTTATTTTGAAACGTTTTTAAATATCGATATTTAATATTGTGAATTGGTACCTTTAATACGACTTAGATTTTATTTTTAATTTTGGTTACTTTCCTAATCAATTCAAAATGGGATGGATGCAATATCTTCCAGGAATCAAAATCAGGAACAGAATAAATCAATACAGGATACAATTGGATCTGGATAGTTTAACAGAAACAAATATCGGACTTCTTCTCTTGATTTAACTTTAAGTTTCTTGATTTATAAAAATATAACCTCACTTAATTTGACAGGTAAATTTCTTTTAATTTTTATCGCTTTGATCTTTTCTTTTTTATTGCTTTGATTTTAAATTTCTTTTGTTTTTATTACGAGCACCGATGTGAACAGTTCAAGAGATTTTGATCAAAAGCCTCGCTTGACCGCGAAAAGTAGTTTTTATAAACCATTATATCACGGCTCTCTAGATTAAAATTTGACAGTTTTTTACTTAAAATTTTTTAAAAAATTCAAAAATTATTAGTTTTTATACAATTTTTGCTTATTACCACATCATTCTCGAGACAAAAAGAATGATTTTAATATAATTTATTTACAATTCCTACGTATATTAAACTTACACACAGACTTTTTAAGTTCGTCATTATCGATTTCTAAAATTCGATACAACTTTATTATTACTGCCTTTTTTACAGTAATTCTTTGATTTTAGAAGAAGATTTCAAACATTATTTTCGAAATTACATTCTGTCCTGTGATTTATTGAAGTAAAATAAATAGTTATTTAATGGTATTAATAAAATTATTTGTTTAATTTTTTCTCTGCGTATTGAATATAAGTTTTGTATTCTCTTTAATTAGTTAGTCAACTTAGTCAACCGTTACAATATATTGCCTATATTTTTATTAACAAAATAAACAAGTATTGTCATTTTGTTACATAATTATGTATTATGTAAAACACTATTGGATTATTAGAGCCTTCTTTGCTATGGCTGGCCGTCCTCTCTTCCTTTTTTGGCCGAGAGGTACACTTTTCGCTTCGATGGGCACCTTTGCTTGTTTCATAATGACTAACAAACCTAGAGAATGTTTGCATATGTACTCTTTCAAAAAAACTTGAGCAAGTGCACCGAAACGTCACTTTATCATTTTGAGAATACGTTATTTTCACTAACCTATCAGATTTACGAAAAGTATCAAATTCGCATTTCAAATGGGTATCTTTCCATATTTGTACATCTTCTTGGGTCAAGACTTCTGTATCATTTCTTGATTTTGTATAAAAAATTGTTTTGTCATCTTCTTTTTCTTCAAACATTTTAGGTTTTAATTTCACCCACTGCTGAGTATCTGTCCAAATTTTTGTTGTTAATTTTATAGTTGTAGCAAACGGTTTGTTATTGGGATTTTGTGGATTGTATTCATACGACCATTTTTCAACCAGAGAAACTCTCAAATCTTCTAAAAACTGATCCACAGAAAATCGTTCTCATTGCACATACTTTCGATTAAAAATGCTATGTATCGTTTTATTGTGCAAATCGAATTTAAAGAGCGTGACACAAAATTACAATAAGTTATGGATATTATTTTCATGTTGTAGCAGATTTGATATGGAGTTAATATTTTCTCAAAGTGCATTTTGTTTATCAAATGTGGCAAATATTATTTTTTGTGCATCACCTTTAATGAAAGTTTGAAATATTTTTTTAATGTTTATTCGTTTGTTTTTAAAGCGATTTTAGTCTTTTTTAAAGTGAGTTTAATTCCAACCCTTAAAAAATTGGTTGGTTCCACACAGTGGGCCACTAGATGGGCCTCTGCTTCCACCCACTTGCTATATTTTGTGCTATGCTGTCATTGAAGAATCAACCATTGAAATTTTTTTCCCTTACATTTAAATTATCATTTCTTATTATTATTAAATTATAAATATAATCCTAATTTATAGATACATAGATGGAGAACAAGGAAATCGCGGTTGGATCATTGTGTTTGACCAGCACGTATAATTATTATGGTATTAATCAAAAATTGAAAAAAATGGAAAAAAAGAAATTGGTAGATGGCAACTCTTCACCGCAAGTGATCAAATCAAGGACAATTATTTTTTATTTCGTTAATTTTTTATTTTATATTGTACCTACTGTAATTAATTAATTAATTTCTCTTCTGTAGTTCGGTGTAATCTGTAGAACAGTGTAAGAATATAAAAAAACACTCCGCAAGAATTCTAGTGGACTTTGAAAAATTCTTTTATTAATTCTGTAGAATCAAGAAAATATCGGAATAAATTTTAGGGAATTCTGGAACGAATTCTAGAAAACTCTAGAACTAGAAAAAAAAATAGAACCTAATCAAGCAACTAAAAACATTTTTAAAACTATCGGAATGGATTCATTATTGGTGCACATACATAAACAAAATGGGGAAAAAAATGTATTTTGACAGAATTTCAGTTCAAATTTCAGTTCAATTTCCTAAACTAAAATTCTCGGGCTGTATCTCGGTCGTCAAAAGTGGTTGAATACTGAATAGAAAAGTGACGGGATGATTGATTAGATGAAAACGGACATTGAGGGCACAGAAAGGCGGGACGAGGGCGTTTCTATCGCGCCTTTCTTTATGTACCATCAACCTATACTTATATATGAACGAAACCACTCTTGTATGTATGTATAAATACCAACGAAAGGTACTAATTATGAGACTCCCACTCAAGAATATTTACACCTGACGTTCCTTCTGACCTGACGGAATTTTTTCCGCCCACGCGTAGGGTGCTGTCGATTTAGAATGCTCATTTCGATTAACTATACGATTTTTTTTGGGATTTCTTTGTGGAGGTTTCGTACGCTTATAATTTCACCGATGAAAAAGTTCAAAATGTGGAAATGATATTTACCTAAAAATGTTTTGCTGAAGAACAATGCAAATTTGCATTTTTAGGCATTTGACATGGTACGCTTTTTATTGTAACCATTTTAAAACGACTTCAGTTACAAATTTGAAATTGGGAAGAGATGTGTAAAACAGATGTGGAAATATGTACATGTATTTCGATTGGTCTTCAGTTGACATAGTGCCAAAGTCGATGTTTGTGTTTTTAGACATTTAACATGGTTCCCTTTATATTGTAACCATTTTAAAACAAATTCAGTTACAAATTTGAAATTTGTAAGAAATGTGTAGAATAGATGTGGAAATATTTACATGAAGGCCAAACTTTTTTATCTCGATTGGTCTTCAGTTGACATAGTGCCAAAGTCGATGTTTGTGCTTTTAGAAATTTGACATGGTTTCCTTTATATTGTAACCATTTTAAAACAAATTCAGTTACAAATTTGAAATTTGTAAGGAATGTGTAGAATTGATGTGGAAATATGTACATGAAGATCAAACTTTCTTAATTCGATTGGTCTTCAGTTGACATAGTGCCAAAGTCGATGTTTGTGTTTTTAGACATTTAACATGGTTCCCTTTATATTGTAACCATTTTAAAACAAATTCAGTTACAAATTTGAAATTTTTAAGAAATGTGTAGAATAGATGTGGAAATACGCACATGGAAACTAAACTTTTTTATCTCGATTGGTCTTCAGTTGACGTAGTGCCAAAGTCGATGTTTGTGTTTTTAGACATTTGACATGTAAAATTCTTAAAAGTGGGTTCTTATATCGAGACACCCTGTAACTTTAAAATGTCTTCTCTAAAATGCAAATTTCAGATTAATTGATCTAATTAAAAGCGACACGCCTTTTATTTACAATAATTTTTCAATTAATACTTCACGTAAACAAATAAAAAACTCCTTGATTTTTTATTTATACGACGAGAAAAAACTAAATAATTATTGAGTTACGTTCTGTCCAATTAGAAACATTTAACTACTTTGTATAGTAAATGATACTTAAAAAAAACGTTATTGGTAGACGTTTGAGTTTATTGTCGATATTTATATTATGGTTGATCGCCCAGCATGGGTTGAAATACCTAAGAAGTTGATGTTAATTTTAAATTATGACGATATGTAAATGTAAAAAGAAACTCTGAGCTAATAGGACAATTTTATTTTATAATTTTAAAGGATATGTTATTTTTTTTATCAGATATTAAATAATAATTTTTATTCAAACTGGACAAACCGTGAGTTTTCAATTATAGTCTTTTGTGACAGTTCGACGATTGAAAACGAATTGGGGTATTAAAATTTCGTCTTCAAAAAAACATTTCTTCGTTTTTTTTTCCAAATTCTATATTTCTTAATTAGGTCGTTTTAAAATTTATAAAAATATAAATTTCGACTTTGACACTTTATTTATTAGAAATAAATAAAGATATTAAAAAATGATTTTCACGAAACACTTCCACATCTATTTGTTATGTCACCTGTAAATTTTGAACTTCTATATCATGAAGTTTTAAAATCGTGAGCATAAAGATGACCTTGTCAGATATTTAAAAATGCGATTTCGACTTTGACGCCTAATTTATCAAAACCCAATAAATGTGATAAATCTAAGTTTCCATGAAAATATTTCTACATCTATTCTTGACATTTCTTCCAAATTTTAAAATTCTATATCATGAAGTTTTAAAATCATGAGCATATAAAGGTGACCTTGTCAGATATTTAAAAATGCAATATTCAATTTTCGACTTTGACGCATAATTTATGAAAACCCAATAAATGTGATAAATTTAAAATTCCATGAAAATATTTTTACATCTATTAGTGACATTTTTTCCAAATTTTAAATTTCTACATCATGAAGTTTTAAAATCGTGAGCATATAAAGATGACCTTGTCAGATATTTAAAAATGCAATTTTCGACTTTGACGCCTAATTTTAAACTTGTATATCATGAAGTTTTAAAATCGTGAGCATATAAAGATGACCTTGTCAGATATTTAAAAATGCAATTTTCCACTTTGACGCCTAATTTATCAAAACCCAATAAATGTGATAAATCTAAGCTTTCATGAAAATATTTCTACATCTATACTTGACATTTTCACCAAATTTTAAACATCTATATCATGAAGTTTTAAACTCGTGAGTATATAAAGGTGATAAAGGTGACCTTGTCAGATATTTAAAAATGCTTTTTCGACTTTGACGCCTAATTTATTAATTCCCAATAAATGTGTTAAATCTAAGTTTCCATGAAAATATTTCTACATCTATTCTTGACGTTTTTTCCATTTTTAAACTTCTATATCATACATAACCATAATAAATCTTTAAAAATACAAATTTCGACTTTTACACATCACCTATCGAAAACTAAATAAAAATATTAAAATCTGATCCTCAAAAAATTTTTTCTACATATCTCATATACATTTTAAACTTCTAAATTATTTAATTTTAAAATTTAAAAACAACCATGTAATCTTACTACTCACATAACTGCTTCTGGCACCCTCCAACACTATTAGAGACAGCAAATCAGGGAGCAAGAAAAAAATAAAAAAAATATCGAAGAATACCTATGTACACGGTGAGGCCCATCTTCATAGAATAAAACCCCGGGACCGTCACCACAAATCACCGTAGAACGGACTCCTAGTTTACGACGATTCGACTCCCCAGGTATCTCACTGGGACTCTGACCAACATCACAAATATTTCATCAATCAATTTTATTATATATTCCTTATACCTTCATATGTTATTCTGACGTTTTGTTATGCCTTCGCCATATATCATCGCTGTGTTATAATTTTATGAATGCTTAAAAAACCTTTACGAAACGAAACGTCTAATATAAATATTGTTAAGCGTACAGGATGTTAAACGAGAGCATTCGCTTGGGAGTTTAATGTTTGTGAATCATGAATTAGTTTTTTATATTTGAGGAATTTAATATTTAGCAAAAATTACATACATTCAAATTCAAATAACGGTTACATAAACATAGATATAAGTATCCAGTTTTTTGCATATAGGGGGCAATAAAAACTGTTGTTTTATTTCGAGTATCATATTTGTGATATAGAGATTTCAGTTCCGTTTTGTGATTATATTCCGTAATACTTAACATTCACAAAATACAGTTGTCTGGGAGCTAATAGGCCACTCTCATAATATAAAATATTGCTTGGAGAATCACAGCCTCGCTGGAGGATTGTCCTCAAAATGCGTTTCTGTAAAATTTCTAGAGGTTGTAAGTATGCCTTAGATACACCACCCCAGCCCACTATTCCATAGTTAATATGGGATTCAACAAGACTTTTATATATGGTAATTTTCTGTTTAAAGGTTATATTACATATTTTTTTAAATTTAAATAAAATGAATCTAAGTCTTTTCAACAAGTATTGTATGTGTTGGCCCCATCTCATGTGTTGATCAATTATAATACCAAGATATTTTACTTTACTTACTGGTGAGTTTTCCAAGTTATTGTCAATGACGAGGTCATAATTAGGTAATCCATTAGCATATGAGCTAAATGGAACATATACTATTTTATTGATATTTACTGACAGAAGCTTATTATCAAACGACACCTTAACTTGTTCCAATTTTTGTTTCAGATGAAACCAGTTGGTGTCAACTCAAAACAATACGGTGCCGTCAGCAAAACTAACGATAATACAATTTGTGTCCAACATAAAAAGATTATTTAGGTAAATATTAAAAAGTATGGGCCCTAAGATAGTTCCCTGAGGTACTCCACATGAAATATTTTTTCTGTGCTACAAGTATTCCTTATTTTTACCTTTTGTGTTCTATTAGTTAAGTAGCTTTTAAAAAGCTCATGTGGGATACCTCTAACACCCATATCTTTTAGTGTTTCAAGGAGTATGTTATGGTCGACTGACATGATCTAGTTAATTTCAAAATTTAAACTAATTAAACCATTTAAAAAAAATACTACATTAACACACTGGTGAGAGAACTTATCTTAAAATTAATCAAAATTGTTCAATTTAAAAACCAATAAATAAATAACTAGAAACTTTTTGTTTTAATATTGGTACCTCTTAAATATTTTCAATCTGTCCTTTGTCATTTAATTAAGGTTATGGATTATATTAATGATTTTAAGGGAAAAATGTTTATCCTTTACTCACATTTAAATCAAACAAAGGTAAGTCACGAATATATTATGTACCTTTACAGTTCATGAATATTTTTTCAAAAGGTAATAGATGTTGCAGGATGAGGTGTAGTCTTACACTTCTTCTAAATACTGCTTTAACACAGTCAGCACACAATACTGGTGTATTTTGGAAGTTCGTATACACTTTTATTCACTTGATATACTTAAATACTAATTACAATTTGTATTTGCTAATTTTCAGGTATTTAAATCAGCTAAATTTAATTTTTCAGGAAACCAGAAGCATTTTTCATGTCACAATTTTTATTACCCCTCGTAGATCTTTTTTTGTTTTATCAAATTTTTAATCTAGTCATCTCAAAATGAGTTTGACGAATCATGATAAAGGAAATTTGGTTACTTTCTATAATAATTTACTGTTGTTACTTGGAAATAAGTTTATTTTAAATCTTTTTCTAGAATTTTATTCTAAATCTGTTATATGTTATTTTACAATTCCTTTTGTAGAAATATTATATTGGTACCATAAGTCACTATGATACTTCATTTTTCTGACATTTTAAGTTTGTTAACCTTTTTGTTGTACAGGATGCCTAAAACTTTTGAATATTCTGAACCATTAAATTTTTAAATTTTAATTTATTATAGATTTATTTTAAATTATTTTCAAATGTATTATTACGAGGGTTATTGGAGAGTATACCATGTTTTGATATTTTACATTGTGTATTCCTGATTTTGATACTGAATAAGATAAATTATTGATTCATTCTAAACAAAAGGATTTTATATCATGTCAATATATTTTTTTAAGTTTTATGGTAGGTTGGCTATATCACACACAAGTAAAAATTACCTACTTGTAATTGTTACTTCAGTGATACCTCTGTTTATTTACTGATATTCTGAACTTCTTCTAAACATGTAATTTTATATTTTTTTTGTAAATTATTATTATTATATTTGACGAATTTAATATTTACCAAAAATTACATACATGTAGGTTTTATCATGCCCGTTTGTTCTAATTCTTTTCAAAATTTAAACCATTTAAACTAATTAAAAAATACTAATAAACATACATCGATAATATTTTAATTAATTCATCAGTATTAACGAAATTGCTGTACTACTGACGAGATCACGTCTACTTCCCAAAGCAGTTATAGGTAATGAATGATAAAAAAAAATAAATATAATAAACCTGAAGAAGAGCTCGTGTCGATATTTTACCTGGTACAGCTCGCCAGCCACGGCCCCGTAGGACATAGATTAATCGTTGTAATTTCTGGAAGCCATTACAGTAAATGCACTAAAGCGGACGCCATTGTCACTGCCCGCTCCTCGCTTTCCCCTCCTCGGAAACACACACAAAAAAAAGAAGAGCAGGAAAAAAATGATTCATTTATTTTAACGATATATATAGCTGGCAGTCTGTGAGTCCATTAGTTCCACTCGGGTGACGTTTCGAATTTAATTCGATCTACGAGCAATCGAAGAAATGAAAATGGTAAACATGCAAGTTGGTTTATACAGGAAATTAATACGATTTGCGAGATCTCCAATGTGCGAGCATTTATTTAAAATAGGCTGCAGAGATTTGAGGCTTTTTTGAGGCACTTTCCTTTGTCTCTATATTTGAATTACTGTCCTTAAGGAAATCTTAAAAATTCTAAACAAAAATTAATTTAGCTCAGCGTTGCTGTCTTATCGCTCGGCGCCGCTCTTTAAAAGCGTTTTTTATTCTTATCGTCCCTTATCTTTGCAGTTTTACCGCTTATCGCTGCAGTTTTACCGCTTCTCGCTGCTATTTCACTTCTTATCGCTGCTATGTTGATGTTTCTCGCTGCTGTGTTGATGCTTATCGCTGGTGTGTTGATGTTTATGGCTGCTGTTTTTGTCCCTTATCTTTGCAGTTTTACCGCTAATCACTGTATAGTTTTACCGCTTATAGCTGCTGATTTACCGCTTCTCGCTGCTGTTTTACTTCTTATCGCTGCTGTTTTTTCGCTTATCGCTGCTTTTTGTGGCTTATCGTGTCGTTTTGATGTTTAGCACTGCTGTTGTGCCTCTTATCGCTGCTGTTTTGACGCTTATTTTGGCGGCTTGAGTTTTGAACGATTTCGCCAAAACTTTTAACTCCGCAACTGTCAGATCTTGGTAAATACTTATTGTTTCGAGTAACACCAGAAATCATGTAGAATATTATTAAAGAATGAACAGTATTATTACCAGATATGATATGGGAACCTAATCCATTGGTATAAATTTAATAGTTTAAATAATAGTCTAACAAATCACGCGCGCCTAAGAAGGTCCTAAAACAAATAAATAAACGACGGCGATCGTATGTACATAAAATCACGAGGATCGGATCGTAAAATATGAAAACAAATGCATCTCGGTTAATCACAATCTGGAAGGCTTCGGAGCGAGGTCCGACAAAATAAATAACAGACACAGAAAATGGATGTCTCGATTATGTAAATGCGACGTTTCGAACATAGGAATGGAGATTTATGGGTAGAATCTATATGCGAAACGTTGAAGGAAAATTGTAACAAGATGCTTCAACAAATTATTTGCTGTGGATTTGATTAATTACCTTCCCGTGCAAATTCTGTGAATATTTTAATTCATCCGGAATCTAGTTAAATTTTGATTTTTATTTGTAACGAAAGGTATCAACCTTGAAGACTAATACTGCCGTCATAATTTAAATTTATGCGATTTAATGCAAATGAGGGAAGAATATCAGTTATAGAAATAGAAAACAAGCCGAGAAACACATCAATAATCAATGTATACGCATCCACAGAAAACGACGACGATGAAAACGATGAAGAAATAACCGATACGGCACCTATTGATAATGTGACACTGAAAAAAGCGTTTTGTGAAATTACAGTTAAAATCATGGGTTATTTATAGCCCTAGATATTGACTGTAATTATTACCATTGTAGTTGTGAAATTTCACAAGAAAATTGAAAGATTGAGCAGATTCCAGAATACATGTGAAATTAATATTATTTGTATTTCTATGTTGTGAAATTTCTCGAAACTTGTGAAATGACAATGTAAAATCACAGTTCAACTAAAAGAGTATTGTGATTTCACTTGTTACTTTCACCATAAGTTTGTGAATGTACTCACTAATTATACAAACGTGTTGTGAAATTAAATTGTGGAAATGATTCAATATGGCGAATTCGCAATGTAAGGTTTATTTCTTGTATAATCACATCAATTGAGAATAGGCGATAAAACGGTTACTGACCCGGTAATGCACGAATTAATCGAGCGACAGACGATTTCATTGATCAGAAAATCAAGCAATCTTAGATATTATTATCATTATTCATAATGCAACTGTGAAGAATTCACAGTTCAATTGCATTGTATTTCTATATTAGACACAGACTCTAAAATAAAAGAGTTTAACCTCGTATTATGATAATGGGGATTAAGAGCTTGATAAAAAAAATGTTTTTGTTTGTTAATTAACAAATGCATTTAAATTTTTTTTTTCTTAGCAATTATTATTTTTCTCAATGATTAGGTTTCCAGAAAAAAAATTCCATACGTAAACTTGTGAAAATTTCAACACTATACCTACAATGTGACATTTTTGTCAATGTATTTAAATTACAATGTAAGATTCTTATCAGTGTAATATTACATTGTGATATTCTTATTAATGTAATATTACAGTGTGATATTCTTATCAATGTAATATTACAGTGTGATATTCTTATTAATGTAATATTACAGTATGATATTCTTATCAAGATGCAAATTCACAATCCATTGGTAAATTAACAATAAATTTTATTTTACTCCTCAGGTCTTGTAATTTCACAAGAGTCTGTGTAAATTACAATACGTTTTGAGAAAACAATAAGTATCTGTGATTTCTCATTGCAATTTTACATTTTGTGTAGCATTTTACAAAAAAAAAATGTTTTATTACTGGCATATCTTGTGAATTCTACAGATTATATGAAATTTCACAATATATCTGAGAAAATACATTTTTTTTCACAATATACAATGTCAATATCTACGCAAATTCACAATGTGACCCAAATATTTTTTTCAGTGTAGTACTGGGAGATTTTAACCTCACAATGCCAAGCATGGACAAACAATTCATGTTATGGGCACGCCCCATTGGAATACTTCATAATTTAAGAAAAAAGTTAAAATTTGTAAATGTTTATCATGGAAATTAAATACTGCGATTGAAAATACTTTCATTGGTGTGTTCATTCATTTTGTTTTGAGATAAATAAATTTTTGAACTCAAAAAAACGGACCAAAATAATTTGTACTCTCAATAAATAATTAAAATAATCGCCTTTATAAAATATTGTTCTACCAAAGTTGGGAAATTTTGAAATGGTCCACAATAACAGTTTTATTAAAAATAACGATAAAAAGTCGTGTCCCAACAAGCTATAAATAAAAAGCACTTTAACGAAGTGAAACAAAGCAATTATAAGTAATTGTTCGCAATGATATAACCCAAAGTGGCTGGTTACGGTATGCACTCTCACCCCCACTGATACGCCCTAATTGAAAGGGCAATTATCGTCCCTCGGAGTCCATTAGCGGTGTATACAGGGACAGATGCAATTAATGCCATTATCCTTACTTAAACCACTTCCTTCTGCTACTGCTGCTCAGCGATCGTGCGGGGGATATGCGACTGTCCTTCTCTTGCTTTATATACCATCTTCCTGCCGAACTGCAGGAAGTTCATACGTATGTTTGCGGGGAATAGTTGATGTTATAAAAGATGCAGGACTGTTTCAGCCCTGAGATAAATCGTAAGCAGAAAAATGGTTGTTGGAAGGAAGGAACTTTTGTACAGTGCGCTCTTGTTAGCTACTTCTTCAAACACACTGTAAGAACAATCTGAAGATCATTATTTTCTTCTGATTTATGCAGGCGTGAATTAAACGAGCGTCATAATAGACCAGGGTTGAAGCCTTTTAAAATGGTAAAAAGTGAAAAAAAATAATAGTAGGATGAAACCCATTGGAAAAGGAAGTGAATATAACAAAAATGAAAGGAAAAATAATTTATTTAAGAGCGATCTGAGGTCGGGAAGTGGAAGCGGGTGAGTTTTTAAGGGTAGAAAACTGTTTATCTCGATTTCCGGCAAAACTACAAGCCCTATGGAAAAATCTTTAATAGCAAAGTTGTAGGTAATAAAAAGTTCTCCAACTTTTGTATTTACACTTTTTTCACATAACCTCAAAATTTATGTGAAAAATTCAAATAACTAAGTGTTTGGTTTTTTATTTTAATCTTTTACAAAACAAATTTTTTTTTCACGAAATTTGGTGAAAACTTACCTTTTTATGTAATACACTGTATTTTTTCTGATTCAAAATATTTATTTTTTCACCTTATTTTGACTTAATATCGAAAAAGCACCCTAATTTTTAATCGATAATTCTCGCGTCAAAATATCTGCTTTTTTTTAAAAACTCGGTGGACTTTTTGTTCGTTGAAATCTCTACTTTTAGATGGTGTAAAAAATATATATATTACTATGGTAGATGTTCTCAAAAAATGCAAAGAAACGAAAAAAACTCGAATCCGAAATTTTTTTTAAATCATGTACAATTTTGAGCAATTTATTAAAATTTATACTTTAATTACTCGAAAAACGTAAAATTCTGTGTTACATTGATAAACAAAAAGTGGAGATTTCAACGAACAAAAAGCCCACCGAGTTTTTTAAAAAAGCAGATATTTTGCTGCGAGAATTTTCGATTGAAAATTAGGGTGCTTTTTCGATATTAAGTCAAAATAAGGTGAAAAAATAAATATTTTAAATTACAGTATATTTGGGACATAAAAAGGTAAGTTTTCACCAAATTTCGTGAAAAAAAATTTTTTTTGTAAAGGATAAAAATAAAAAACCAAAAACTTGGTTATTTGAATTTTTCGCATAAATTTTGAGGTTATGTGAAAAAAGTGTAAATACAAGAGTTGTAGATCTTTTTATTACCTACAACTTTTCTATTTAACTTTTTTCCATAAGACTTATAGTTTTGCCGGAAATCGAGTAAAACAGTTTTCTACCCTTAAAAACTCACCCGCTTCCACTTCCCAACCTCAGATCGCCCTTAAATTATTTTTCCTTTCATTTTTACTATATTCTCTTCCTTTTCCCATGGGTTCCATCCTATTATTTTTTTTTGGTCTACGACGTTTAAAAAATGGACATCAATGCTTGCACAATGATTAATAATATTTGAAGTGGTTAGAACGTATATAGGTGCAAAGATTGGACAAAAAGAGAGTACCGAAAAGAAAGACAAACTACCAAAAAAAGAAAGAGAAGAAGAAGAGGATAAGAAGTACCGCTGAGCTAGGCAGGCCCAGCCGAAAGTAACCAATTTCTAATGTTTGTTAAGTAACAACTGGCGAACAATACTGCGTAAATATTAGCGTTTGACTTAAGATTTAAAATAATTTCCTTTATTTCTTCAATTGTAGGGAGTGTGTACCGGCAGATAGCTGAAAGAAGCGGCTTTCATCTTATTAGAAAATATACAGGGTGTTACATTTAAAAACGCAAGCAAACAAAAACCAGAAATCGTCATTTTCTTTTTTGGTTAACAGAAAGTGAAAGAGAAACGTGTCCCGGTGAGCCAGCCAGGGGCTGGAACTTGGGAAAACAAGAGGAAAGTCGATGGAGGAAATGATCAAAACGAGGATAGACAGAAAAAGATGAAAGAAATCAATTGGTATTATCGCAACTAACGAAATTTGATGTTTGGATGATTTTTAAACTTTTTACAATAAAAATTCGTAGGAAAGGAGTGATTAAATATCTAAAAAAATACGTTAAACGTACCTATACCAACCGACACACATTTTCACCCCTAAAATAAAAAAAAAATCCCCCATTAACGATCCCTTAAAGAAGTCAAAGGGCAAAAAGGCAGCAAAACTTTTAGTCGATTCGTTATTTCCATTCAAAAACCTCTATCATAATCATAATTACTGGGTAAAGAGAAAAATATCGCGCTGAGCTTTTGGAAAAACGTCCGAGAACATAATGAAAGATTTTTACATACATTCCAACACAACACAATTCATGTTACCCCCTAGGCTTATATTGTCATTTCGATCAGTAATTACAGAGGGCAGCACGTGTTACTTCCGGTTAAAGGTCCAAATAATTGCACGGGCATCTTAGATCCGTGGGAAATGAAGCTTGAACTTTAGGTGCGCACATTATTATTGTGATTTTTGTCGAATTGAAGGTGATGTGTGATGACTGTTGACTCCTTGTTCTTTGACTTTATTTGCGCTCTTGTACGTTGTTCAGTTGGTCATAGGCGTAGGCAATATTTTATTTCCAAACGAATAAGTCGCAGGTATTTTAAATTATTTCATACGAAAAAACGGTTATTTAGGGGATACCCAGTTACTGAGCATCATTCATTAATGATCTAAATCTAAATAGCAAATTTCTGGATGCTTAATAAAAAATGTACGAAATTAAAAACCCACAAGAAATGTAACTTAATACAAAATCGAAACAAATGATTTTTTCAGGATTTTTTAAATTTTTTAGAAGAAAAATATAAGTCATACATTAAAAATCGTACGAAATTAAAAATCCATACAAAGGAGGTACCTACTTTTGGATGATAAAATGATTGGTCGCGCCTTCGATTGCGTCAGTCACGAATTATACAGGCTGTGAATGGCCAATACTCAACGATGAATTATTACATCATGGATACTGAATAATACTGGAGTTCCCCAGGGTTCAATCCTGGGGCCATTATTATTCACTCTCTACCTAAATGATTTACCTAAAAACCTTTCAAAATGTCTTACTTGTTTATATGCAGATGATGCAACTCTGGTTATTACTGACAAATCTCAGTTAAATATTGAATAATTGAAAATAACTCGTTATATTTAAACCCCAGTAAAACTAATTAATAATAGAACCTTCCACACTCAATGGAAGTCAAATTTACTCTCGTATCATGTAATAATAAATATTGAATCTATTCAACAAACAGAATCTGTTACATTTTTATAGGATTTAGTATGGATAGTAATGACATAACTCGCAATGAATTAAAATGATAAAATCGCTGAAACCTACGTGTTATCAGATTAGAATACTAAGAGAGGTTCTTAAAGAAGAGGGACTTCTACCCTTCTACTTTGTTCAAGTGCAATCCAAACTATTATATGGAATAACACTTTAGGGGTGTTGTACTAGTAGCTACGATGTTTTTTAGCTCAAAAACGAATATTAAGGGTTTTTGCAAATAAATCACCAATCTTAAGCAATTCAATATACTTACAGTTTAAATATACATCAATTGTTGATAAATATTCACAGAAATAAAGATAACTTAATGACAAAATCAGATATACATAATCTAGTTATATTCGAAATGTAAGGTTACGCTTTCAGCAAATTAAACAGGTCAACATTTTATCTAGGCTTGTACACGGGCATCTGAGATGGTATCCTAGGGTTTTCGGGGTCGCTAATTACGATGAGCGGGTCGATTAGGCTCCATCAGGTCAGGTTCAAGGTCATTTGAAGGTCAAATCCAGGAATAACCTCAAAAAAATCTGAAAAACTTGGTGCCCACAAGTTTTAGTTAGTCGTCGTCAATTTGACAATTTGAGCCACATAAGAGATTCAGATGATTTGGAGGGTTCTTTGACCGTTTGACCTTTAAATGATCTTGAAATGAGGTTTGATTGACCTTAGATTCAGAGTCCTCGAAAACGAACGTATGAATTTTTTCAGATTTTTTATGACTGTTTTATCTAAAATAACCTCAAGATAACCTTGAAATAACCTTCAGTGACCACTAGAATTCTAGTAAGGGATAAACAAACAACGGATTCGAAATCAGCAACCAAAAAAACATATGTAACAATTTTTTCAGATTTTTTTGAGGTTATTACTGGATTTGACCTTCAAATGACCTTGAACCTGATGGCGCCTAATCGATCCGCTTATCGTAATCAGCGACCCCGAAAACCCTAGGATACCATATCCGATGCACGTGTACAAGCCTAGATAAAATGTTGACGTGTGGTATTTATCAAGGATCCCACCTTTATAATTTACTTACTAATTTGAAAATCATTACTTCCCTTAATTTTTTCAGAGGATGGTAAATCCAATACTGCCTGATATAACTCCTAATTATTTAGAGGAGTTTTATGACCATTTTAAAAACTAGAACTATGTATTCTTATTGTGTATCTATTTTCTTCTTTTTTTTATTGTTGCTTTCAATGTATGTGTATCTATGAATTTACGGTGAATTGTTGACTTGTCCAATGGCCATTTGGTTCTAAATGTTATATTTATGGATAAATAAATGAATTTGAATTTGAAAATTTAGGAAAATTCAAAATTTTTTACAAAAAAAACGGTACAATAACATTAAAAGTCCATATTAATGGATAAAAATTCAATTAGCATTATCAAAATTTACGATATTTAATAACACTAAATCATTTTTCCTTCTTTTTTTTAACAAGAAAAATGAAAATCACTATTAACCAGTTGAGAATGCTCTTCTAGCATTGCCATGGAAAGAACAAATTGTAATGACATTATTAATAAAATCTAAGATTGAAAGTTCCTATTCTTCAAAATTTTCATATTTTGGACCCCATTTTGAAGGTGTTCTCGAAGAGGTATGGAGGGGCATATCAAACCCTAAGCTTACTTTTTGATGCTCTATCAAAATCTGAAGTCAGAAATTTAAAATTCATACACACACAAAGAATCAACATACACACACATCGAATTCAGATACAGCACAATTTGTTCGGTGAAAATATAATGATTTTTTGAGGACTTAAATTTTTTTCTCAGAATAAAAATCATAGCAAGTTAAAAAAATGAATACAAAGGGTAATTGGAGTGGGGAAAAGGGGGAAAAAGTATAAATTTGTAAAAAAATTATATAACTATAGCATGGCACAAAAAACGTGACTAGAAGTCCGGTAAGTAAATTAAGGATGTTTATTAATTTACATTTTTTTAATTTATTATTAATCCTTGCTGTATTTCATCTCTACGCGTATTAATTATAAAAAAAAGTTTTTGCGTCTTAAGATTATTTGTTTAAACGTGCCCCCACGTCGACGGCACTGGTTGCGATTCTAGTTAAATCGACCCTTAAGATTTGAACAGCTCTCATTATTTGCAATTTTCTTTGTTCTCTTTGAAGTATTGTCAATTGTACGGGCCTTTGTTTGGACATACTTTCAAGTGTAACGGATGAAAAGCGGAAGTACATATTTAAAGATTTTACTATAAGAGAATAAAATTTGCATAAAAATACTTCCCTGCTATAAGTTTCCAAAAGAAAATTTTCATAGTTCAGAATTATTAATTAAAAACATATTTTCTAGAAAGAGAAAATCCAGTATTGATGCTTTAATTTGAAAAATACAGATATCCAATAAATAAAGGACTTATTTTTTTTACAAGAAAAATAAAATTTCTACTACATCCAGATTAAAAATTCACCCAATGAGGTTAATTTTGGACTAAAAATCTAAATAAAATTAAAATTTTTTCAACAAAATAAGTGGTTTTATTCCATAAAAAGAGAAATTGAACTAACAAGCAAACCACTATGAACTTCCGAAATGAATCTAAATAAAGATTTTTTTCGTCGACAAAAAATGACATTTTACGTACTAATTTCCGAATGAAAAGTCAACTATTTTTGAAGGCAAGTACTTTTCGTCCTCAAATGACTCGCACCGTGCCGTATCCTAGTGGCCACAGCGTACGAAAAGTGCTTGCCTTCAAAAATGGCCGATTTTTCTTTCGGAAATTAGTACGTTTTTGTAAAGGTCGACGAAAAAAGTAATATGCGCCTCGGCGAATAACTGTTTATTGTCTCGCCTGCTTGCTAGCCTCGGCTATCAATTAATTTGCAGACTCGATTATAATAGACAGTTTTTCGTCCTTGGCACATAAATAACTATTTTAAGGTGACGTTTAATTTTTTTAAACAAAAAATTGAGAGTACACAGAGCGAAAAGTCTAAATAAACGATTTTTGAGGACATTTCTAATTTTTTTCACAAGAAAAATGAGAATAAGTACCTGTAGAAAAATCGCACCAGAATAAAAATCGACTCAAAGGGATAATTTTGGATCGATTTTATAGAAATTTACAAAATTCTTAAAACACAATTGATGAATGAAGGATTTTTTTGATGAAATTTAAAAAAAAATGCAATTAAAGTAGCATTCAAAATATTACTTTAAAGCACTAGTGTCTTAAGTTAAATGCCAAATTTTGACAGTAATTCTGCAATACATTTAATTTGTATTTTCTTTATTCACATGAATATTTATGTTACAATTCACACAATTTGAAAAATTAAATCCTTTCACAATTCTACCACTATCAGCTGAAGCGACCGCACTCCTATAAGTTGACGTTTGAGCAGAATCCGCTTTAATCATATAATAATTTGACCATAGAGATATGAAGACTTCCAAACCTTCGATTTCTCCTCAAAATAGGACAAGAATACATTTTCAGTATACTTTACAGGAACGCCTTTTTCTTCACACCACTTCACATACTTATTGTATGCAATTTCGTATCGAGTCTAAAGTAGCTCGGTTGGCCGATTCATGAATTTCTTTAAATGTATTGTTCTTTTCCATATTTTCTTTTTACTTTTTAAGGGCGAAAACACACAACGTTTAAAAGTGACACATCCAAAATTTTCAAACTTTTCCTTGATATAGTGCCTACGATGCTACGATTTAATACTTATTCCTGTTTATTTCAATACACTGAAAAAATATTTGTACGTAAAATCAATAAAGTATCGTCGTCAATTTTTTGGACATTAATGCTATGATTCGGTGATTGGGAGAATAATTTTACGTCATAAAACTATTAACTAGTGCATTAAAACAATAACCGAAAAATCGTTAAGCCATAAACGCAAAACATCAAAAAATAATTAACTGTATCCTTAATATTATAATACAAATATTAATCAAATTAATGTTTTGCGATTATAAACCTATGTACTGTATTGTATTTAAAATGTTTTGTATTTAAAAATTGTTACACCCTATATAGAGAATGATTAATAAAAAAGTTTTGACATGAGATGATGTGTTGTCAATCACTTTCAAAAAAAAATCGTAGAATTTTGTCAGAAAACCTCAATAAAACCCTGAAATTAGAATTAATGGAGCCCTATTATCAAAACATATGGCGCCCAACGTGGGGCTGGCAACAGGAAAGTGTAAGACACATATAGTATAATTTTTTTTTGGAGAAAAAGGTAATTGTCACTTGCTGTCAAAAAAGTTAAAAGAGTTAAATATAATTTGGGAAGATAGCAAACATGGAAGAACGTACAGTTAAGTTACTTAAGGATCTTAAGATAAATGAATTAAAATGTGAATTGCAAAAAAGAGGTTTGGAGAAAACGGGAGTTAAAGTAATATTGGTGGAGAGATTAAGAAAAATTTTATAAGATCAAGGGGAAGATCCAGAGGTTTACAATTTCTATGTAGAACAGGAACAAGTAGAAGATAATGGCGAAGAAATAGCAGGAGCAGGAGGTATGGAGAAGGAATTTCCAGAACCAATTCAAACAACAGAAGAACAGAATATACTAGAAATATTAAAAAACTTAATGGAGAAAATGGAGAATAATATAAACCAAAACATAAATCAAATAAATATAAACCTGAAGAAATCTTTACAAGATATGCAGGAAAAACAGCTAAGTTTGGAACACAGAGTATTACAAAATGAAAAACAAATAGAACAAGATAAGAATGATATAATAAGAATAGAGCTAAATACAAAGAAAAATACTAAGGATATACAAGATAAAAGAGATGAAATGAAACAAGGCAATCAAGTGAATATCAATATTATGGAACAAGGAAATTATAAAATAAAAAGAGAGGTTGCAGAGTTGACGAATGAAGCAAGAGAAAAGGGAATAGAGGAACGAAAAGCACCAGAAAGAAAAATACACGTGATTTCTACAGTTATCAGAGAACCATTCTTGGGAGAAAATGATATTTTTTATTATGATAATTTAAAATACCATTCAATGAAATATTTGAAACGTATTGAGAGGTCAAGACGCTTTTACAGAGATGGGGGGCGGAATGATTTTTCAGGGAATTTTGAGTGGGATGGAAGTCAAAACAACAGACTAAAGAAAGTTGATCTGCTCAGAAATGAAGAGAAACTAGAAAGTAATAAATTATAAAATGGGAGACAAGGGATGGAACCGGCGGGCGTAATTTCGGCCGGTAATCCCTTGGCCTACCTGCATAAATCAAGGGGTACCATTTATGAAAGGGGTAATTTCGGCCGAGGGGCCCTCAACGCCGTCAGCTTCAACGCCGGACTGCGTAGCCGGAGCAAAGGACTGCGTAGCCCGCTGAGGTATAATTTTTTTATCAATAGCCGCAGGCTGTTGTTGTTTTGATGTCTGAGGCGGAGCCTCCGTATTATCTTCGTTTTCACTTTCTACGTCACTTTGAAATAAAGAAATATTTTAATATAAAGCATTCTGTTATTTTATTTGATTTGCGGCCGAAAATACCTATGAGATAAGGAAGCAACTTAAAACCTCCGGCCGAATTTACCTACCGGCTTTTAGTACCTGCCCTTTTTCCGGCCGAAATTACATCCGCCCGATGGAACAAGGTAATCATAGATTTTAAATTTGAAAAGAATAAACAGGTTAAACGATTGAAGAAAAGAAATCGATACAAGAAAAATGACAGAGCAGGACAAAAAGAAGGTATGAAATATGCAAATAGTGTTAGAGGTTGTGAGGAATAAATAGTCTACCGTACACAGAAATGAAAATTGGAAAATATCACATCGAATCACTATATCCCTATGAGGAAACAAAAATAAGTAAGTAATAGGACTACAGTGAAGTCATAAATTATATACCTAATTAAAATAGATAGTTTAAAAGTTATTAGAATAGATACTTGGTAGACGACGGAGAAGTCAAGAAAACCATTAGAATAAATAATAAAAATTCAATTTGTATTTAGAATGTCCTACAGAATAATAATATAATTATTATTATGTGAACATGAAATTGTTACACCCTATATAGAGAATGATTAATAAAAAAGTTTTGGCATGAGATGATGTGTTGTCGTAGAATGTTATCAGAAAACCTCAATAAAACCCTGAGATTAGAATTATTGGAGCCCTATTATCAAAACCATTAAAACCATAAAAACTTTTTATAAATCCAAGAACTACAACCTTTGATAATTAATTAACGGTTTTTATTGTTTTGATGAACACTAAACGTTAAATCTATGAATGCCACCATTGACTGCTTAAAAACGCGCCAAAATAGTGCTACCTAATAGTAAATCAATCTCTACGAACATTAATATTACGAACAACTAGCGTAGATGTTTAACCCATATAAGTGCAACTATATGCAGAGGTTAGGTGTTCCGATACAGTCTGTGCTTTGTGGACAGTAAAATAATAATTATTGTGTCAAATTAGTTAATTCTGGACTGGAGATCTACAAAGAAAGGAAGGTACATTCTGATAGTTACAAAAAACACTGTGGATACCGCTTGGTAAATATTATTTTGGCACACATTATACCTATACTAAAATTATATATCTAAGATGTTAAAATAAAAAATTGCTGTTTTTTTAACTTAAGTATTTATTTTATGTTGATAGGGATTATAATGACGTGTTCGAAAGTGGGGAATTCTTTTTAAAGAATTGTGAGATATATTTTCCGCAAATACTGGCAAAAAACTTAAATTGCTCTTTTAACACATATCATAAATTGTTGGAAAAAAAGAAGCCCCACAATATGATTCGTTGGAAATTAAAAATCGACACATGGAGTAATTTTGGATGAAAAATCGCTTGATATCATCCAAATTGATTAATTGTGAAACATACATATGTCTAGTAATAGAAAGATATGTCATTAACTTACGGAAATTATATTAAGGAAATTGCAAGACGTCTAGGATTCAATTATTCTGTAATGAATAGATTAGAAGAAATTATTGATTTGATTTTTAAAACACGTTCAACTAGACGTAAGGATATGAAAGAAAGGATTTAGTTCAATCAAACGGTAGTTTAAAGTGGAAAATTCTGGTGTAATTGTTTTTAGTGGTTTATTTTGTTTTTTGGGGTGCTGAACACGAATCTGAAGTTTTCCAACAACATTTTTTCCCGCAAATATGAGAAATCATCAAAAAACAATAAAAAAAAAATGTTTTTTAGTAATTTTCAGCTTATAACTTGTGGTCACAATGTTCATATAGTAAAATTTATATAATATCTTAACATTTTTTTGTACATCGTATGGTTTCCACACAAAAGAGTGTTGAAATATCAGGAGAATATTAAGTAGTTTTTATTTTAGTATTTATCTATAGATCAGTGTATTAATAAATAAAATAAATAAATAAATAAATAAACTACATAACGCCCTCTAGTTGCCAATTGAAATATCAAATGTAGGTACTGTTGATATTTTTTTAAATCTACTTTTAATGCCCCTTTCATTGAGTCAACATTTGTGAAAATCGGTTTATATAAATGGAAGTTACAGGCATTTTACTGTAAACTAAAGCATTCTTCCCCCACCCCTGGTGTATCCTGCTATTTAGGGTGTAAGTAAAGCAAATTTAACAAAAAAAATTGTTTTTTTGGTAAAAACTAAAAAAATTCTATGTATCACATTTAATACACTGCCAGAATAATAACAATCTGTTATTTTTTGTGAAAACCTAAAAAACAGTTTCTATTTTCGACAAGACATAGGCGTGCATCACATTTATGACAGGTAACATTAGTCTGGCCTGTCCGACAAAATTTACACCGGCCTCTACTTCCGTATATTGGAAAATAATCCACATGATCATAGCATATACAACAGTCATGCATTGATGACACATATCTAAAACATGAACAAATATAGTACGGTACCATCGCCAAGACCTAAGTTTGGTCCGATAAAGCGCCACAAGCATATCTGATAGGTCGACTCCCCCCTGATCTTAATAACACAGTCTAAAAGTATAAATAAACACTATAAAAAACATTACTGCTAACCCCCCTGATACTAACATTTCAAAAATCTTTTATGGTTATACCTGATACATTTTTTATGTAGTAGCTAAAAATATTTGTCTATTATACGTCCATATTATATTAAAAGAAATATATTAGTGATAATTTTGAAAACAACTTCCTTTTTTAGCCGTAGAACCGCCAAAGGTCACCATTTCTTGAATTTTTACAAACACTGCCAAACAATTTGGCTCGTACATAAAGAAATATTTCGTATACCGCGGTATCTATGCAATTACATAGTTCTACTATTATGTACTAGATGCATCTTGGCGAACTATCCTTACAAATTAAATATTTTAGCTAGTACCGTCGTCCCATAATAGTGTATTACCGGTGATACATTGGCTGAATAAGGGTTAAGTATAAGTGATACAAAAAAATGACTTAATCAAAAGTTGTAGACTAAAGACGATACTTTCTAATGGTCATATTATTTTTAATCTTTAATTAGAGAATATTTTGTAAAAAACGCATTAATATTTTGTAATTGATAAACAGCGCCACCCAGCGGCAAATTAGACACCTGAAAATATTTTTAAGCGTTTAATTTCGGCCGATTTTCTCATAAGAATATTTTCCCCAGATTCTAGATATCATCACCCAATGAACCACCCGATGTATGTTAAATTCCTAGATGCTTTTTATAAATAATTTCAACAGAACAATTCCATAATTGTCTTATGAATTATTAATTACACTACTAATTTTCAAAAAACACCCCGCCAAAAACGCTCATCCAGCATTCCAAAAATACAAAATCTAAAAATCAACAAGTAGAAGGCAACGTGTCACTACGTTACACCCCTGTCGCCTATTGGTCCCTGCCCCACCAATTACAACGCATCTATCACAATCGACCAATAACCGCTCTTCGCTCAGCATCCAATCCACTCTCACTCCGCCCCACCCCGTTTCAAGCCTGGAAGAATGGCCCTCTACTGTTTCAGTCAAGCTGTGATCACCGCGTGTAACAGTCACCCTAGTGCGACAGACTTAACACCTATTGACTAAAAAATTGAACGTCTGACGAGTGCGAAATCGCGAAAAATGTGTTCTAAGTGATGCTATAGTGTATTTTTTAAGATGATCAACGCTTTTATGGACTCTGGCCATCACCATTTGGCGACTTACGGGTTAAAAATGTCACCGGGACCTCACCAAGGTGGAACAGGAAGTATTCCCTCGCCTCATCAGAATCCTGCAGCCGCTATGACCGCTCCAGAAGTGGGTCCAGGACACCAGAATCACTTTCAATCGAACTACGGACATATGGGACATTTAAATCCGCACGCTGGATATGCTGCAAGGGATTTTTTGCTCAGAAGAGATCACCATGAGTTTCCTACGGCTCAGACAGCGCCCAGCGATCCTGTACTGTTTCATCATCATACAGAGATGGCTCCACACCATAATCCTCATCTAGCACCGCACCACCAGATGCTATACTCGAGAACAGACCATCATGCAGCCTATCACCCTCAACCTAACCATCATCAATATCTAAATCCTCATATGAGTATGCCTCACCATCCTACCAACGTCCACGGAGCCTTTTTTAGGTATATGAGGCAGCCCATCAAGCAAGAAATGCAATGTTTATGGGTTGATCCCGATCAACCGCCTCCGCGAAAATCTTGCGGAAAACATTTCACTTCTATGCACGAAATAGTGTCACATTTGACAGTTGAACATGTAGGTGGACCCGAGTGTACAACGCACGCTTGTTTTTGGCAAAACTGTAGTCGAAATGGTCGGCCTTTTAAGGCTAAATATAAACTCGTTAATCATATTAGAGTGCATACTGGGGAGAAGCCTTTCCCTTGTCCTTTTCCGGGATGCGGGAAAGTGTTTGCTAGGAGTGAAAATTTGAAAATACATAAAAGGACGCATACAGGTAAGTCGCAATTTATTTTGTTTGTTCAAATATATTTTTGTAGCTATAAATAATCATAAAATAATTTTTGCGATGATGAAATTAAATGTGGTGAAAAATATTGACCGTTTTAAAAGTATTTACAAGATTTAAAATGCAATTTTTATGTTGATATAATGGAAGTAATGTTTTTCTGTAAAATTGGATGGAAATTTAGAGAGTAGTTTTTACAGAATTCTTGCAGTGAGTTTTTCGATGAGGTTGCAACCATCTGTAAAACATTTTTACTTTGATTTGTTGACGTTTTATTTTGTACAATATGATTCATTATTTTGGTGGTATATTTTACAAAAATTATGATAAACTATTTTAATATGCAGTCGAAAAATACAAAGTTTTAGTTTTATCTAAAATATTTGCGACGGACGGTGTGTTTAAAAAAATTTTATGGAAAACTTTTGTGTTGATTATGTTGAATGTCCAGTTTCTAAACTATTCATATTCATAGTACTTACTTTTCGTACTGTTCTAGGACTTTGTAGGTAACAAATTTAGAGAAACATTGCTAACTTCTTCTTGCAAGTTTGGTCGAGTATTTGTAAATTCTTCATCACTGTCTGACTTACTATGCATTTTCACTAGTTCACAAATCACAGTTTTGTTCACTTAATTCCTAACTGATTTACACTGACGTTTAATGAAAATATATGTGACACGTCAAAGTCAAAGGTGTCTAGATAGTGAAAAACTACAAACTCGTGTTCAATCAATCAAATGTGCTTTATTGTCTAAAGAAAAAACTTATTGACAAACAGTTAGATAGATAAAGAAATTACTTTACTTTATTGTCGAAGTTAAAAACTCGTTGACAAAGCTTCGTTACAGCATAATAATAATAATAAAAACACTAGTCAAAGATTAATTTCACTCAAGAATATCCTCAAAAAACTCCAAGCAACCATAAGGTTTTTTACTTCCCTTCTAAATTTACATGTGTTTTCAATTCTTTTTATATTTAATGGAAGATGATTGAAAATCTTCTTACTGTTATAAAAAATGGACTGTTTGTTTAGGGTGGTAGTAGGAATGGGAAGTGGGATACAATAAGTACGTCTTGTATTATGATGAGAGTTTGCGTTCATTTGATTTTTATATTTTTTGTGCATGATCACTGACGTTTCCAAAATGTAAATGCTGACTAAGGTTAAAATTTTATGAAATAAAGGCTTAGCAGGGCCAAGGGACGATGAACAAACATTACATCTTTATATGAATTTTTTGAATTGTTTTTGTGTGTATTGGGCGTTTTCTGTAACAAATAATGAATATTGTAAGACGTAGAAATGGAATACCCGAAAAAAAATAATGATATAGGACATCACAGCATTTTTTTTTCACTTGCAAATCCGAAACTTTCCTGACTTTAAGAAAATGTATAAAATTTTAAAATATGGATAGAAGATTAACGCAGTAGATAAAATATATACGCAATAATTATTAGGAAGTGTTTTAGTTGAAAAAAGTGATGCGACGGTTGAACAATACGAGATATAATTCTACTCAAGACTGTTTCTTTAGTTAAAACATATTTATCAACGTTTCGATGATTTTATAAAAATAGTGTTCAAAATTATACGAGTTTCTCGAAAATCTTCCATATTGTAAAATATTATATAATTGGGGGAAATATTCTGCGATTTTTTTTTATAAAATTTAAATTGCCTCGTAAAAGACTTGTGAACAAATTGTAAACATCTAAGCGACGGATAATTTAGGACGGGAAGATAATTATTTAATTTTTTTTATTGGTATTCTTACAAACACAAATTTACATTTGTAATTACATGTAGGAGAGGAAAGCAAAAGTATCATTAAGACTAAGAATATAATATGAAATATATAAAATAAAAAAAAGAACTAAAATAAAACAGGAACATAGAGACTTAATGCTTAAGAGGCACAATACCTAAATTTCAAGTTAACGTGGATTTGGCTGGCTAGTAAAAAAAGTCGGCGCACTGGAACTCCACACCAAAAATTTTGCTACCTGTAGATATACTGTAATAATCCCACACTGGAATTCCCTACCGAATAAAATTATTATTTTTAAAACCAGAAAATATAATTTGCGTTTAGGATAAAAACAAAACCATAATTCATTTAAAAACCTTTTATTTTTTTATTAAATTTTGAAAATTTGTACAAACTAATTGCGTTTTCTTTTAATTGTAAAACTTTATTATTTATGAAATTAAAATTATTTAAGATTTCCTTTCTAATTCTTCTTTTTTCACTAGTTTTTATTGCTCTTTCCATATAAAAATATCTGAACCTACGAAATTTTTTGAATCTACCATGCATTTTGTATAACGATAAGAAACATTTACATTTTTCATTTAAAAAAAAGTAACGATGTTCTTCGCCAAAACGGTATTTGCCCCAAAATTTATTAAATTTAACAAACCGAGTTTCAATATTAAGTCTAGCATAGACATACGAATATGTAACTCGGAAAAAGATGATTAAAACCAAAACTATTACACATATTTTTAGGTTTATTCTGGTTATAAATTGCTACTTGGGCATTTGTAGAAAAGTTATGTAAGCGTTTGTATTGGAAAAATATGTTAAATAATCGTTTCAACGCACTGAATTTGTTTGTCTTGGGAGTGAGTATCCCAACAAATCCCAGCCGGCCCCATATTCTTAACGTACACAGAGATGTGCGTGTCAGTAGTTGTCAAAATTTGTAGGTTATTATGGAATCTTCTATTGCATTGTAAAATGCGGCAAATTTAAAATGGAATTCTTTCAGATTGAAACGCCAGAAATTAAATAAAGTCAAACCTTGACGTTGATATTTACAAAAATAGTTTATTTTCTTATGACGATTTTCCATCATCACTCCACCAACATTCTCGCCAACCACTGTTAGACCAACATTATGTATCGCGACTACGTTACTGAATGTTTCTCTGGAACACACCTCGCACAATAATATGATATGATTTCCATCGATGATAGACAGGTAACTACTTTTGACAATGCCAAAAACTGACAAATTAAACTAATATTTATCAGTTTCTCTTCTAATGGAAATAAAACAACTTATTTTAAAGAAAAAGGGGGCTTTAATTGACGTTTCGAATTTCTTGAATGAAAGTTGTTTTCAAGTCTTCAAAATATAAAGTTATATGTAAATTCCATACCAGCGATTAATTTAATAAACTGTTTGCTAAATGGTTCTTAATATTTACCTAAGCAATACTAAGCAGTCGTAGCCAAAGTATAGTATTCTATTAGCATATAATGGCTCATCGAATAATATACTATTATTAATATCCCTAAAGTATTTTGTGTTCCTAATTACAAATCCCAGGATCTTGTGGGGAATTGGGTGATAATAAATTATTAATTTCTGTAAATACTGATCTGAAAAGGAAAATGTACGATGAAAAATGTATATTTATTCTTTTTTAAACTTTTTAAATGTGTTTTCCATGATTGGTTTCTCTCACTTTTAACCTCATTTAAAATCTATAGTCTATTTGAAAATCCATGATTGTACAGTTTTTATGGCAGTGGTTCAAAACGAAATAATTGTAAATATTGATACGTCTCTTTTATTAATATAGCTCACAATATTTCTCGTTTATAAATATTGCTTCCAAACACATTTTTGACTTTCTGTATAATCTTCAGTCCGTAAAATGTAGGTACATTGAAAAAAAAATTAAGTAACTAACTATTTTTTTATATAACCGAGTTAGAAGAAGGTAATATTTAACTTTGACACTGTATTACCATCAACAAAATTTTAAAAAATCTTCAAGAAAAACTAAACAGATCCTCTCAATAAATCATTGTGTAAAAAAAATTAATACAATTCTTCGAAATTTGGCCTTCCCTCGAAAATAATACCCAGCGTTTAACTTTTGAGGACACAAAAATCCTTCTAAATTCCAAAATTGATTTTTAACCGTTTGACCCAAAGTTCGAGGGCGTTTCTGTAATCCCAGGCAAACAGAATTCCACAATAGCCATAAGTTTGTTTGTTCACAATAGTTTGTTGGTTCCTAGAACGATTTCTTTTGTGTTTGTTTCTAGGAATTTCAATTTGTATGTTATAGTCCTTTGAGTCGTGGAGCTGGAACAGCTTTCTAATGCGGATAATGGAGATAAGACGTGCAATTGAGAATCGTTTACGAGTTTGTATCGTTTTTAAAAACTGTTAATTTGCAATTACTGCAATATTTAAGAAAAAATAAAAGTAAATGCTAGAAAAAGTTGGGTTCTCTTACAAATTTATATACAGTGCGTAGATAAAGTTTGAAAAATTCTGAAACAATCGATTTTTGTTTCCAAGTGCGCATATTTTGACGTATTTGTCATTGTCGTAACATCATACCTGTCAAATTAGTAAGGCGTCGCCTCCAATTTTTTTAGAAATATATAGTACAGTGAATGAAGGTAAAAATCAACTATTACCTCCGATTTCGGTGAACCTCCATCGATTTGCATGAAAATTTGAGATTGAGTATTTTTTACTCTCAACTTCAAAAATGACATATGCTCGACTTGCGCTTTTTGCATTTTAGTGGTGAAATCCATCCCTTTTGTTAAAAATGGCCAAAAATGCAGATTTAAGCATTCTGGCGTAAGTAATCTCCTTTAATTAAATAAAATAAATATTTTTCAACATTTATATGCATGATTTATGATTTTAATTAATTTTTCAACCCTTTTAGCAACCACCCCTTAAATCGAAAATCATGAAAAAATCATTTTTTATATTTCTGAAATATGAAATCGCATATTAACATTACACAAACAGTTTATTTAATGTTTATGATATATTTTGGTTGACTATGAAATTACAACCCTTAAAAATCACCCCCTTAAAGCAGAATCATTGAAAAAATTGGTTTCAAGAAACTTTAATCCTTTGAATAATACATTACTGAATTGAAATCTCATTTACTGAGTATTAAAATTTTATTTATTTATTGCGAAATTTTCCACCCTTAAAAACTACCTCTTGTCATAAAAATAATGGAATTTTTTTTATCAGCTTTAATGGCTTTAATTATTTAGAATCTTTTTTACTGGTTATGATAACTTTATTAATATATTTCAAACTTTATTAATATTATTCTTTCCACATTCCCCAAACAATTTTTCAGTGCTTATTTGACTTATAAAAATTTAATTTATTAATTAAGAGGAAAATGTATTAAAATATATGAAAAGTTTATTCATTTTTTATTTAAATAATGTTTCATAAATTAATCAAATATTAATAGTACATTAATTTTTAATTTTTCACTCTTCATCAGAGCTCTCTTCACATGTACATTTTGTGAGCATGTACCTATCGACACGTCTACTTCTTACCATCTTTTTTCCTATATATACATAAAAAAGCGCAAGTTGGCACCATGTCACTTTTGTTTCTTGAGGTATCCTCTAACTACTCACCAATTTTCATGAAAATGGATGGAGGTTCAACGAAATCGGAGGTGAAAACCTTCAGAGACTGTACTAATATGACATAATTTAAGATTTTTCCGATATTTTTGCTGAGTTCAAAAAGTATTTTTTTGAAAATTTTATGCCGCCATTTTTAAGCCAATCAGAGTTTGTTCGTTACCATGGAAACCCAAAATGTTTCCGGAATTTTTTACCCTCCTGGGTACCCTGGACGAAATTAATAAATGGAAATTTTTATGTCAAAATCATGACATTTTGGTTAAATGAAAATAAGATTTTTTTGTTTACTTTTTCTGCATATCAAAATTAAACATTTACTACATCTTTTATTATTATTTTTTTTAATTTCTTTATTATTAATTACATCTATTAAATATTTTTCAAAATCAAAACTAAAAAATCTTCTTTCTTCAGTCACAAAACACCCCGTATATCCTGTTGATCATAAATATTAAACACTTTCCATTGTAAAGAACCTCTCCAGCGCACTCTACGATCTCCACACACACATATATAGACAGAGCAGCCGCTGGCGACAATAGACTAACGACTATTTTGACAAGAGTGCCATGGAAAATGTTCGACAAAAGGGAGTCGCACATGTGGACACCCTCGAAATTACGAGACAAAGTGCGAAACGGCTATAGCAGTCAAGTAGGCTGTGTGATTAGGTCCCCCGATGACTAAATTTCGAATACTTCGATGACACTTCACACCAGATCGAGTGGATACGGTAAATCTTGCTAATAATGTTAATCAGGTCTTGTTCCGGGTTATTAGTGTTTTCTTGTAAAAGATTAACCAAAAAGGTTATAATTTATATCTATAAAAAAAAATAATTTAATTATTTAAAAGCAATTCGACATTTACAAAATTAGCTTGAAAATGTATTTCGATGATCCCCCTGTATAGACATTGTAACGGTTAACTAATTCCAATAGCTCGAAAAAAGAATACAAAATTTAATATCTAGCACAAAGAATTAAAAAGAAACAGATAAGTTTATTAATATGAATAAAATTATTACTTATTGTATTTTGAGTAATCACAGGACAGAATGTAATTTAAAAACAATGTTTTAAACTAGTTCTAGCATGGTAATTGTAAAAGAATCTATAAAATTTGACATCAAAATTTAACATTGAAAGCCCATAAGAGATTTTTACCAACAGATTTAAGGTATTTACGTAAAATTTAACAAAGAACTGAATTTATAAATTCAAAGTAATGTAGTCTCAGATAAGTCTGCGACTATAATAACAATGAGAATGTTATTATATTAATCGTCAGGAGAAAAAGAAAATTGCAAGATAACCTCAAAATTCAATATCATTGTATATCAAAGTAATTAGTTAAAATTTAAAGGAAATAATAAAATCAGTGAAATAGAATTCCGAATTTCTAAAATTAAAGAAATACAGTAAAAAAGGGGAATAATAATGAAGTTTCATGAAATTTAAGGAATCGATAATAACGAACATTAAAAGTCTGTGTATAAATTTAATATAAGTAGAAATAGTGAGAAAATTATATCAAAATTATTCTTTTTGTCTCTAGAATAATTTGATGTTCATTAAAAGTAGTGAAAAAATTCTATAAACCCGTTTAAAATTGACAAATAATGTCAAATTCTAAACGATAGGCGACTTGTATAACACCTCAATATTTGACGTTAAAAATAGAGTATAACACCTCAATATTTGACGTTAAAAATAGATAAAATTTGGATGACTTTGATTATATTTTCTGAGTAAATACTGTTGTTTTGCATTTCTAATTACAAAATTAATTAATTAATTTTTTTTGTTTGTTTATTATTTTGTTGAAGTATTTTGTCGCTATTATAACCTGTTATACTTAATTCACTTCAAACATCAGTTTTAATACCTAAACACTTCAAATTAGCTAAATTAAGAAATACTTTTCAGTCTATACACACGGGAATCTCCATAAATCCGTTTAAAATTGACAAATAATGTCAAACTCTAAACTAGATAGGCAACTTGTATTACGTTGGTATACAATCAATTACATCAAGTGAGCCCTGTATTTAAATTTGACGTTAAAATGTAAAAATGGAGGCGAATAGATTTGTGTGAAATAGATAAAGAAACTATTGAACATTTGTGTGTAAATTGTCTTTTGCATGACTATAATATTATCTGTTTATAATACAAAATGATTCAAAAATAATCTTTCGAAATACCACTCGTCCTCTTAAATTCTATAGATAAATACATCCATTATATCAACCCTGTATGATTTTGTCTTTAGAGGAAACTTAATTCGATAAAAATCAATTTGAAAAATCTCTTCTTCCTCCAATAGCCAAGATTATAACAGGCTAATCTGATAAGAAAACACCTATATATTTATGTATAAGCCTAATTTCGAATTTCTTTAACACTTAAAATTCGAAAAGATAAACATCGACTATAAACTTCTATTCTTGTGGACCCTGCCATTATTAGATTTGTTGGTAGCGAGATTTTTATCTCAAATAAAATCACATTTAGGCTGTCAAAGTGTGTTAAGAAAAATATTAGGATGTTGTGTTGACAATTTTTTAAGTATGTTGTGAATATTATATTAAAATAAAGGATGTTTCCCATTTGTTAAAAATAGTATATTGTACAACAAGCGCGAAATGATACGCATTTCCCATGAGTTGTACACTATACTTTTTCTACGATTCTGTGTTTCTTATTTGCAAAATGAAAGCATACAAACAGTTTATATTTTTATTGAAATCTATGAAATTTGTAGGAAATTAACATCCATATACAACTATGCATGTTTCTTAATTGATAGCGCATATGAAACTTGTACTTTTCTATAATTTTATTTACCACAAAATCCCGAGATTTAGACGCGCTCTAAAATTTGGAGTCCATAGAGCACATTCTACAGAATTGTAATCGCTATAAATGGGGTGCGGTAAGGGGATTGCATTTGTTGGCAAAACTGATTTGCAGCCTCTGGGGGTTGTAATTACATTCTGTTAGGGCTTGTTTGTCCTATAAAGGGTAGAACAGAGGGTAAGGAATAGGGTTATGAATGCTGATTTTGTTCTATATATTATATTGTTCGAGATATGCTTATTCCTATATTTGGATGTTGTAAACCACGAGGTTGTTTTGTTTTGGAAATAAACAAATCGATCATTTGTTAATTAATAAGAATTTCTATTAATAAAAATCAATCAATTTGAAGAATGTTTGTGATCGCATCACTTCAGAACGGATGCACCTTTTTGGTTAATTCTTTTTTTGTTGTTTGTAATTGTAAGGACAAGGTTTGTATGAAAAAATATGTTTGAAAAATTGTACAGAAAAGTGAAACATTTGGGTTAAAAAATCTCCATATAATAAAAGCGAGTGATTGTTCAGTTGCCTATATTGTTTTATGTATTAATTAATTTTGTTTGCGAAAAAAGTAGTAAAAAAGTTTTATTATACCTGCTATTTTTAAAAATACCAGTAATACTAGTTCTAGCAAAAATATTTTTTGTTAAAAATCAATTATTAATTCATTTGACAGCTGAAGACGTCATTCACGGTACCAACTTTGGTAACTTTTCAGTGAGAAAAACTTAATTAATTCTTATATCTATCTTTCTTCTATCTATATTAATAACAATCAATTAGGTTGTTTATTTTAGCAAGGCAGTGACGTAATTTCTAGTTATTTCTATTGTCAACGGAATAAACCCGAAAACACTAAGAGCAAATACGATTTAAACTTAACGTGCAGGGAAAATTAACCTTAAAGGTTGGCGACACTTCACGACGCTGCCGATGTGACATAGCAAAAATTCTTGATTTGTCAATCAATGTGGCTACACTCACTTAGAGTAGTTACAAATTGACCTCCAAAGTGTCAATTTATTGTAACAATAAAAATGACAAAACTACATAACTGTTTTTTATTTGAATCTTAAAACACTTTTCTTACTATTGAAAATGCTTTATAGTCAAAATTTATTGTTGTATAGACTAACAGATCTTTTTTACATCCATACCAATCTCCAATCAAGTTGGTAGCACATTAGATGCACTTATATTCAAGCTAGGAAAAAAATAACTGGCACAATTTTATCTTTAAGTGGACAAAAAAATCAATCTGGCAACGCCGCATATTTTTAACGTGTGACGTCACTGCCTCGCTAAAATAAATAGTGTTTATTTAAGTTTTTTAACGATTAATTGAACAACCGGTATATTTTTAACGTGTGACGTCACTGCCTCGCTAAAATAAATAGGGTTTATTAAAGTTTTTTAACGATTAATTGAACAACCGGTAGAAATTTAAGGAATAGTGTTTTATGAAAAGTCTTTTCGCGAAATCACTAAATAACTATTCTTTGCCAGAACCGTTTTACAAAATTTTAATTTTCTCAGATATTGTATATTTGACCATAATTTGTAACAAAATATCTCACTTTTTCTTGGAAAAATCAAATAAAATTAGAGTTTAATGCTGCCAATTGTTTTTTCCACTGATTATACTCCGTTTCACAAAATTTTAATTTTCTCAGAATTTTTTTGTACATTCGACCCTACTTTTTCACAAACGTTAGGATATCTTTTGAAAAACGAGTGCAGTCATGCATAGAAGAAAATGGTCATCATATTGATCATTTATTTTAGTGCTTTTTTCCATAAATGTTTACATCTTTGATCCCATACCTATTTATCAACTACAATAAAAAAAATCATTGCCTACTAGAATGTAAACAAAAAAAATGTTCATAGAAATTTTAGAGAAAAATACTAATAACTTTTTAATCGTTAATTTTATACATATGCATTACTCACAGTTTTTGATAGAAAATCAAAAGTTATTTCACATAGAATAAAAATATACAGGGTGGTCCATTTAAGTTAAGTGAGTTTTTGATGCTTGAAAAATATAAAAACTAAACACCCTGTGCAAAATATCTAAATCCTACACAGGGCAAAGCCTTAAAAGTAAGAATAAATCGATATGTGTTACTGAAAGTAAGAGGTTACCGTGTTTATAGTTCTTTTATTTACAATTTTCGTTGAATAAAGTTCACTTAGTTTTTAACGTATAATCTAAAAATGTCATAAAATATAGGATGTTGCATTTAAAAAACCTAACTTTGATAAATTACAATTGTCTGGATCACCCTGTATGATTACAAATAATTTAAACAAATAGTTCTTATCAACTTACATATGTCACCAAAAAATTAAGCTGATATCTTGTACCCTTTAGGCACAAGAGAACGAGGGAATAGTCGTGGGTCACCCTGTATAGTAAGAACGGGAAATGTATCCCGAATTTATCAGCTTTAAAACACGGCTCCTTTAATACTACCAAAATATGACCCTTTAAGCGTAAGCGGCATCCTTTGTATCTTCTTAAAAGTCTGAGTCCACGTGGACCCGACTCATCCTCTTGGTTGAATATTCAAATGAAGCGCTGTGATAAGACAATGTGGCGTGCGCAGTCTGCAGCTGCTCACCGTACCGTGAAATGCATTTGGTCGCGTAGCCAACCCATTATTCGATTATCACTTAGCGATTGCATATGTTTTTTATTTTTTGAATTTATACCCTTTTTACTCTCGCTCCCGGAGCTAAAGGAGAACACTTCCTTGCGGCCGGATAGACCCTTCACTTTACACTAAATGCAAATTGATAATTTATACTTAAATGGATAGATAAAAAATATTACAAAATGAAAATATGCAATTACCTCCTCTTGTATAAAAAAAATGTCACAACATTGTATCTATGAATAAAAATATAGCGGTGTTCTTCACCTCAAGCATTTTCTGTCTAAATACCGAAACACAATAAGGAAAAAAAGGAATTAGGGAATAATAGTTTTCGAGTAGTAGTTTAGGTACTAGAATAATCTTTTTCCAGTCGAGCAGCTATCGAAAAACCCCAGAAAAACACCCCAGAACCACAACAGTATGTCCCCTTGCCCCTCGAAAACGCCACATTTGAATAGAATTCGGCTTCCGCAACGAAACGCGCACATAATGATCGTATTATTCATATTACAAAGTTGGCTGTGAGAGCAATATTCGCCGACATTACTACTATACAGAACCGGATCTAGCAAACGAAACACAAACTGAAAACTCTTACGGAGGTCGTTGTTATATTATGGAGGGGAGGTTTGAGAAACACGTTTTTAAAATCTTTGGGCATAATTAAGGAACCCAAACCCACAAAATACGACCGGATTATACAGGGTGATTCAGAATCAATGGTAAATAAAATAAAAACATGTATGCATGAAATTTTCGTGTCATAATCTTCACGGGATGCTGAGATATTAATTACTTGTACTATCAACTTCTGAAATATTTAAAGGTACAATTAAAGTCTTTGGAGTGGCTATCGGGACCCTGGCTGTTGTATGTTATGGTTATCCACAGTGACGGCGATTGGTCATTAGAAGAAGTAGGGGGGCGAAAACCGGAAGGCCTGGGTTTTTTTTTGCGGAGGTGAAGAAAACCCTTTACGGGGAGGTTATGAGTATAAAATCTCAAGGTCTACTGTGAGAGTCTCCTTTCCAGGCATATACTCACTAAAACTGACGGTTCTCCAAGGAATTATCTTGTAAGGTCTTCTGGCCAACTTCTTTTCAGTCTTCTTCTTACCAGTGGTTCTTGGTTTAGTTCGTTGATGAGTTCATTGTTGTGTCCTATGTTGCGTACTTTGTATCTGGCGGCGTGTGTTTGTATGACTTCGGTTACCGTTGGGATCTTCAAGTCATTGTGTAGGGTATGGTTTGATATGAACCACGGTGCATTAGTTATCATACGAATAATTTTAGACTGGACTGTCTGTAGTATCTTTGTGTTTGAGGGCTTGCTACATCCCCAGAGTTCAACTCCGTATGTCCAAAGAATTTTATTTTCTAGTGACAACTGAGACTTTCTTCCCAACTGCCAGTACATTTCCCTTATTTTTAGATTTAATTGATTCTTTTTTGTTAGAAGGTGGGTCTTCCACGTCAACTTTTTTCTGTGGTAAATGGACTTTAGCATGTACTCTTAAATCTGGCCCTGTTGAGACTACCAAAACATTACCTTTTAAGCGTAAGCGGCATCCTTTGTGTCTTTGAAGACAACACTGAAATCTAAAAGTCTGAGTTCACGTGGACCCGAGTCATCCCATTGGTTGAATATTCAAATAAAGCGCTGTGATAAGAAAATGTGGCATCCACAGTGTGTGGCTAATAGCGAATAGGATCGCACAGATAAGTTCACCGCACCGTGAAATGCATTTGGTCGCGAAGCCGAGAAAAGGAGAATACTTGTTCGTGGCCAGATAGACCCCGCACTATTTCGTTTAGCTTCACTATACCTATAATTCGTATGTAGCCCATAGTTCATTGCTCGTTTATATATGATATATTGATATAAAATAACTAAGCAAAACCTGAAATAAAAAAACACTCAGTACATATAAAAGGTATGCCAACTTACAAACATAAAACAGTTTTTTAAGGAAAACTAATAATAAATCAAAATTCATAATAGGGAAACAAATTGTAACGATATACATTAAAAGAAAATAACATTTAAATAGAAAACGAGTAAGGAATTTAATAAGCCGAAAGGCAGAAACCGGTCTTAGGATGTCGAATCTGATAAATTAAATTCCTTACTCGTTTTCTAACTTTGTATTAATCTCTGAAAGGGATACGAAAGAAGAGAGTGACATTTTGACTAGAATCAGTAAAAATTTTTTGCTTTTAGTAATTGTCAATACTCTCTTCTAATCATAGATGGCAGCATATCTAAACATTTAAATAATTTAAAAATCTTAAGACAAGATAAACTTGTTTTACCAATAGTCAAATAAAAATTTTTCTAGTTTTTTAGTAAAAGTTTATTAGTTTTTAGTTTGTAACAAAATTTAATTAATCTTATTATAATTTTATCACCAGTATGAATGAGTATCTCATTAATTGAATTCATCCTTAAATAAGTGATATTGTTTATAAGAGGCATCACAAAATGAATGAACCCACCACTATAAAATCCCTGAGATAAATTAAATTAAAAAATTAAAAAAAATTATAAATAATAATAAAAAATAATATTATAAAAGTTAACGATAATAGTAATAACTGATCGTCAATTTCTAACATGTTGAAAATCTTGTTGTGGTTTTTATTCTTAGTAAAAATGTTCCACTTGGCCTTTGCCTCGTTTAGTTTGTTTTTGTTTTCACCTTGTGTTAATAAATACATTATTACCTATTATTATAAAGTCCGTCCCTGTCACGGAATGTACACTTTTTCTCCGCACTCGAGCTTTACTCTTGAACGTTCCTAGAGAGTTCGGCACAGCCTACTACAACTAAACACACAATGCAAAATATTTACCTGGCTGTGAATGATCGCGTTGAACAGAAGGAATGAACCAACCGACTCTCGTTGGATTATCCTAGCTTAATGCACTTATTCTCAACTTGAAGAGGAAACTTTTTAAGGACCGTTTGTTAGTCTTTACACCTTGTTAGTAACCATTTTGAGAGTATTTTGTATCTACAAATTTCTTTCATACTCACCGACGGCTTTTCTCTACTCAAGAACTTCATTCATCGAAGATGGTGTTCGGGATTTGTTTGTATAGGTGCTAGTGTCAATATTTGTTTCGGATACAACTAATTTCAAAATGACGAGAGATAGAGGTCTTTGACGAAAGGTAATTTGGACTAATTTGGAGATTATTTGATTTTTTTTTCTATTCAATTTGTCGAATAATTTGGGTTGTAGCCGAAATAACAACTTTTTTTGGACTGTGATTATACTTATAATTATATTTATTATCCTGATACAAAAAGTGTCATTGGAACTATTATGAATGAATATTTGATGGAAGATTAGAGTGATATTGTTAGACTACATGAATATGATCGGGAAATATAGATTTTAGAAGAATTTACTTTTATATCATTAATTTTCTATAAATATATGTCTAGAAGGGCAGATGAAAAATGCGGACAAAAAAAAAGATGAGTTGTTAAATGTTAAAAAGGGTTTGGTGCGCAAATTTCATCTAGGATTACACGACCATTTCTAGTGGCAGATAGTCCACCCTTTATGGTTCGCTTTTTGGACCCGCCGGTCTAAAAATACGAGCGCTCTTAATTATTTTTCCATTTTTTATCTCGCCTACATTTTATCTCCATGCAGCCAACTTTACATTGTATTTTTTTATCACCAAATAGAACAGAATTGGTCTTAGGAAAAAGTGCACCTAACAAAATAACCAATTTGTCAAAAAATTTCGTTAGATCTGGTGAAAAATGACCATCACCAAACAAGAGCATCTTTCAAACGCCCTACTAAATCAAAATGACTAATACTGTTTGTTCTTCCTTTAATCCGAAGAACCAAGAACCCAATAACTTAACCTTAAAATATCTGAAACCATCACACGGCGCATAAATCAATTCGGTACAAGAATTTTTTCACAAATACCACAGTGAAAGCCGTAATTACAGCCCTGATAAATGGCTAATTAGTGACGGTGGGTTTAAGGTTAAGCCAACGCGATCGATATTTATAGGGGGCCTAATGGAGCGGCTACCGAGGAGCCCCCCAGGGGCTAAATCATCATGGGTGATGGGTACGCCTCTTCTGGCACCCGAGATTGTGCACTAGCAATGCGGCGCCAGAGAAAATTGCTGTTTAGTGGGGAACGCCCATCGCCTATGGTTCATTTTTTAAATCCATCTGGTTTTGTTGACAATTTTTTAGAATTTCCTTTTTCGGATAAGAGGAAAATCATAAAGTTGACTGTCATCGGAAGAAGATAGAAAAACGAGAAAGTAAAAACAACCCAAGACTGGCTTAGGAGCAATTTAATAAACAAAGGAGAATAACAACAAAAAAGAAGGAATAATAAAAAGGAATCAATAAAGGAGAAAGAAATTGATAAAAACTTGTCGATTATAAGAATATTAGTAGATATAACAAAATAAACGAGAGAAGGAGAGAGAAAACAAATAAAAAAGTAATGAATTAAATAGATTTCATAGACAACTATATACACTGGCATACAGTCGTTGTATCATATAATCAAAACGAATTATGTGTATGAAATTAACAGCGTCTAGGTGGCTGTGACAGTTTGACAAAACTTCACTGACAGCAACTGACAGTTCTTAAACGCAATTTAATAAGTTTGCACGAATTAAACTGAAAATATGGATAGTAGTTGTGAAGATACAAGTGAAACATTTACTTCAAATATTTTGTATAAATTTACTTCCTCAAAATTAAAAGAAAAAATACGAAAATGTGTACAAAAATGTTATGGTAGCTTAAAGACCAAGTCTTCCATGTTCAATACTTTACTATACTCTGTTTGAAAATGATTGAGAGCAAAATTTTTATGAACCATAAGATAAACCCCAATATAACATCATAAATCAGTGGCGGATAATTTCTAAAATAAAATGTTTGGCATTATTTGTTCCAAAATGAAATCTTGGGGTTTCTTCCTAAAATTTTTAAAAATACCAATTTATTTCAATTCTTGGTAAGTATGTAATCTCTACAGGTAGAAAATATTTACAATTAAAGATCAATTTAAGTAGCCCTCAACTTTCTTAGAAAGGATTCAAATTTCTAATCGGCAGAAAGTGTTGTGCAGATTGTAAATTATTTTAGTTCAAATTTACATTTCTGTTTGAGTAGTCCTGTGATTGTAACACGGAGAATTGTTAGTTCTGTAATAATAGGTGATAAAAAGCAATATTGATCAAGTGAATTTGTGCAATAAAAATGGCAAACGTCTAATTATACTCCTGTGAAATTAAAGTGCAATTTAACCGTGCATATGAAAACTTTAATGTTAAATGTACATGACCCTCTTGTATATGAACATTTCAATAGTACTGTTCGGAGTATAGTTTCTAAGTGTTCACATATGACCGGAGTTGGAGAAGCAACCATTTATAGACTTTTGAAGCAACGAAAGGATGAAAGTATTACAGTAGCACCTAAAACGTCAACTGGGAGAAAACCCACTCAAAGAGACGGTACTATGAAACAACTGATCCGAAGAAAAGTGCATTCGTTTTATTTCCAAAAAAAGATACCTACTTTGGATAAACTTTTAGTAGACATTAATGGAGACGAAACTTTGCCAAACGTTAAAAGAGACAAATTGTGGAAAATTTTACATGCATTAGACTTCGTTTGGAAGAAGAATGATAGACAATCTGCGCTTATAGAGAAAGATGAAATTATTTGTTGGAGGAGGCAATATTTAAGGGAAATTAGAAAATTAAGAAGAAAACGCAAAAATATTTTTTATTTAGATGAAACATGGATAAATGAAGGACATTTTTTAAAAAAAGTTTGGCAAGATAAACAGGTTAGAAATGGTCGTCAGGCATTTATAGAAGGTTTGCCTACTGGCTTAAAATTTCCAAATAGTAAAGGTCCCCGTTTAATTATCACTCATATTGGAGGTGATAAAGGATTTGTTGATAGAGGCTTGTTAGAATTTGTTTCAAATTCTATGAAAGACTACCATGAAGAAATGACTGCCGATGTTTTTGAGGAATATTTCAGTCAAATGATAGATTTATTACCGACCAATTCTGTAAAAGTTATGGACAGTGCCAGTTACCATTCAAGATTAAAGGAACCGTTACCTAACACTAAATGGAAAAAGCAAGAACTCTCCGATTGGCTAATAACCAAAGAAATAGTGGCAGAAGATGGATTACTCAAAAAAGAGCTACTGTAAATAACATTCACCAAAATTTAAGAAGTATAGTTTAGATGAAATAGCAAAAGAACATTGAGTTAAAGTGTTGAGGTTACCACCTTATCACTGTGAACTTAACCCCATTGAACTAATCTGGGCTCAAATGAAGGGATATGTCCCGAGAAGCAATAGTCAACTATTATGTGACTCCATATCAAAAATTTCACCGGACGATTGGCAAAACGTTATAAGAAACGTCATAGCAGAGGAAGAGAAATTCTGGAAACTTGATATGTTAATAGAGGAAACAATAGAACCAATTATTATTTCTGTGGGAAGTGAGGAAACTGATGATGATGACTCCTTATCGGGAGAAAACGACTTACTTATTTAGGTATGTAATTCTATATTTATATTAATTATAATAAGTTTATATGGCGCTAGTACCCGAAATACAAACAAACAAATTTATTTCTAAAAACGAAATATGAGTGTTTTATGAGAAAATATTTTTTTTGCAAATTTTTTTTTTAGTATCTATATCATATAAATTTGGTTGTGTGTATATTTATTATTAAATTTTAAGGAAATGTCCTAACCTAATATCTAGTAGGTATACTATTTTTATAAAAATAAATGTGGGTACTTAATATTGACAGTTTACTATTTTTTATATTAAAGTAATTTCGTGTTCCCCGTCACTGAGGTATAGAATTATTGGTTAATCTCTTAGAGTTTGCTTATTTACATTTTATGATGTATTGTATTCGAGATTTTTCGGAGTGGTCATACTAAAATCTAGTGAAAATTCAGATAAGAACATTTACTTTTTTTCTGCATTGACCAATCCGGTATAAAGACCTTTGCCATAAAAACTGTGCTATCATGCATTTTCAAACGGAGTATAGTGGAAATGCGTATCATTTTGCGTTTGTTGTACACATATTTTCAATCCTATTTTAAATCTTTTTTAGATTTCTATGTATTTTTACGAAATATCTCCCGTAATTTCCTCTAAAACTACTTCTATTATCTAGCGATCAGCTCATCTTACCTAATATCGATTATCAATTGTAACAAGTGAATGTAAAAAATTAATGAAATATGTGAGACCCTTCGGAGAATCCTCAGTACGGTCGCCGGTCGGGATGGATTCTACTCCGAATAAGGGATGCAACAATCCTTGGATAATAGTATCCGCCATTTTGTCTGGTGGTGGAGACATGTGACCATCGATTTAGGGGTTACGACGACACCGGCGACACGACTAAAAAGAGAAACACATACACACACCGAAAGTCGTTGCTACTCTCTCGTACTAACTCCGTAATTTCATTTCGTTTAGTTTCATTTGTCTTTATCTCGTTTCTACAAATCTCTCATTAATACGACAGCCCGTTCGGGCTTCTTTTGTGTTTACTATTCGGTTAAAGGATGATTTACATTAGAAACAGTGTACAGGAAAAATGGATTAATAGGAAACGCGTTATGGGGTGAGAGTTGTCCGTAAATCCTGGACACTTTCCCCTCCTTTTAAATAAAGTCTCTTTCTATATGAAGATATCCTTATAAAATCGAAATAATAAAAGAAAATGAGTTTTTAGACATTCTGAAAAATTAGTATTTAACGTTATAAAAAAAATTTGGGGAGCTCAAAGGGGATAAAAAAATCCTGAAATAAAGTTACCAAGATCTACAACTCTTCAACCACAATTTTATTTAGATTTTTTACATGCGATTTGCAAGAAAAAATTAAACTGGAAATAACCCATTATCCCCTACTAATGAGATGGGAGGTGAGTCCGCGTGATAATTACAACGATATGGATCACCCTGTACATCTGTAAATTGTAAAGCTACAACCTCCAATCTACCTACTTTTTTGGCATGTCAACGGATAGTGAACTTTATCACACTCATCAAACAAGGTTAATTTGATAGATTCGATATAACCAGATATTTTAACAAAATTTTTAACTTTTAATATTTATGGAGGTCCAGGGCCAAAATCGTCCATTCCGACACTGATATATTTGGAGCAATAAACGTATATAAAATAATGATAAAAAAAATAGCCTAAACTATAATAAAATATGTAGTGGCGTCTGTGAGTCGGAAAAAACTTCTCCCTTCGTGGTTTCAATGATTTGCACATCCATTTTTAAAAGCTTCACTCAAAAACTAAAAATAATTACTATCCACAATTCTTAACACCACTGTCTCAAAGAACAGAATGTAAATAAGTAACCAGCGACAACAAATTATATACAGGGTGCGCCAATTATTTCCACTCGATCTCTAGCACTGAAACTAAAAGAGATATCAACAAGATTTTTTGTAGGGGTAGACAGTGTCACTCGGACTACAATTTCAAAATATTTTGATGTATACAGGGTGGCTAATTTTTGTGGAATGAAAATTAATTTGGTTTTTTTAAATTGAACACCCTGTATACGATTATGTCTTCTGATTCTACTTAATATTGGATTTACGGTAGTTTTTTGTATTTGTAAATCCGATGCGGCGTTGATAAGTTATTCCTATTTTAAGCAGATTTAATGAAAAAACAGCACTTCAGAAATATTAGCACAAAAACCACATTTTTTAAAAAATTCCTCAAAAAAGCTACTATGATGTAAATGAAACATGCACCTATCACAATAATCACACAACACCTTCACCTGTTGCACAGGGTGTTTGCCGATGGCGTGCCAATAGTCTAGTTTTCAAATGGCAATAACTTAATTTTTTCAAATGGGACACCCTGTATATTTTTCTTCAGTTAGAAGCTCTCCCTAATACGCATTAAAGAAATATAGGGTTTTGCACATCTAACTTTACTATTTACTTTAATAATTGACATTAAGTGACAAACAACATATTTTACACAATTTTTAATAAGAAATCAAGTTACCTATGAAAATGACAGTAGGTATATTTTGTTATGGCATTAATTGTCAACATAAAATTTTGTATTGTATCACGTCTACTATATTTAATCGGTATTGTGTATAAAAAATGGATTTTAATAAGAATTATAGTGTTCAAGAAAATATTGATATGATATGGATACTGGGTGAATGTCAAAAAAATGCGTTTCTTGCTAGTAGGGTCTATCGTCAAAGATACCCAGAAAGACGTCATCCACAAAAGGATACTTTTGAGAATTTAAAGAATAGATTTGATAGAACAGGAACCGTCAAGTATGAAAAACATTCACGTGAAACTACAGCTGTTACTATTGACAACGAATATAAGGTAATGATCAGTATAGTTGAAGATCCCAATATAAGCACAAGGCAATTAAGCAATCAGTTAGATATTTCCAATACCACAATTAGACGCATAATAAAATAAATATCACCCCTATCATATTCAGCTTCACCAAGAATTGTTACCACGTGATTTCGCGCGTAGAGTGGAATACTGTAGATGGTTAATAAACAAGATAAATACAGAGCGTAACTTTTGAAACAAAGTTTTATTCTCCGACGAAGCCACATTTCATAAGAACGGTTGTATAAATAGACACAACTTCCATTATTATTCGGACCACAATGAACATTTATTTAGAACCACATCACAGTATCGATGGTCTAGGTAATAGGTGATTATGTAATTGGTCCCTATTTCTTTGATGGGACTGTAAATGGAGCTATATTTTTAGATTTTTTAGAACATGATTTTCGCAACTTATTGCAAAATGTGCCTCAAAATTATCGCAACGGAATGTGGTTTCAATTAGTTTACAAAGAAGAGGTTACCACAAAAGAAAATATGAAAGAAAGAATTACTGCAGCATTTAGACAGGTGACCCCTGCAATACTAAGAGATGTGCGTAAATCAATGAAAAACAGGGCAAGAAAATGTATAAATGAAAATGGAAGACATTTTGAACACCTACTATAAATTTTAACTTTCACTATTGTAATTTTCTTACAATTAAACTTTGTAAAATTTTGTACTTACTAAAAATTGTGTAAAATATGTTGTTTGTCACTTAACGTCAATTATTAAAGTAAATAGTAAAGTTAGATGTGCAAACCCCTATATTTTTTTAATGCGTATTAGGGAGAGCTTCTAACTGAAGAAAAATATGCAGGGTGTCCCATTTGAAAAAATTAAGTTATTGCCATTTAAAAAGTAGACTATTGGCAAGCCATCGGCAAACACCCTGTGCAACAGGTGAAGATGTTGTGTGATTATTGTGATAGGTACATGTTTCATTTACATCGTAGTAGCTTTTTTGAGGAATTTTTTAAAAAATGTGGTTTTTGTGCTAATATTTCTGAAGTGCTGTTTTTTCATTAAATCTGCTTAAAATAGGAATAACTTGTCAACGCCGCGTCGGATTTACAAATACAAAAAACTACCGTAAATCTAATATTAAGTAGAATCAGAAGACATAATCGTATACAGGGTGTTCAATTTAAAAAATCCAAATTAATTTTCATTCCACAAAAATTAGCCACCCTGTATACATCAAAATATTTTAAAATTGTAGTCCGAGTGACACTGTCTACCCCTACAAAAAATCTTGTTGATATCTCTTTTAGCTTCGGTGCTAGAGATCGAGTGGAAATAATTGGCGCAACCTGTAGATATGTTTTAAAATTATTTACTTGTTCAATTTAGATTTTCAACAAGATGGCAAAATGAACATTTATTTAGAACCACATCACAGTATCGATGGTCTAGGTAATAGGTGATTATGTAATTGGTCCCTATTTCTTTGATGGGACTGTAAATGGAGCTATATTTTTAGATTTTTTAGAACATGATTTTCGCAACTTATTGCAAAATGTGCCTCAAAATTATCGCAACGGAATGTGGTTTCAATTAGATGGTGCCACACCACATTACCTATTAGATGTTCGCAATTGGTTAAATAGGGAATTTCAGGATCGTTGGATAGGAAGGGGAGGACCTATAAATTGGCCTACTAGATCGCCTTGCCTTACACCTTGCGATTTTTTCTTGTGGGGTTTTATTAAAAATATTGTTTACAAAGAAGAGGTTACCACAAAAGAAAATATGAAAGAAAGAATTACTGCAGCATTTAGACAGGTGACCCCTGCAAAGGGCAAGAAAATGTATAAATGAAAATGGAAGACATTTTGAACACCTACTATAAATATTAACTTTCACTATTGTAGTTTTCTTACGATTAAACTTTGTAAAATTTTGTACTTATTAAAAATTGTGTAAAATATGTTGTTTGTCACTTAACGTCAATTATTAAAGTAAATAGTAAAGTTAAATGTGCAAAACCCTATATTTTTTTAATGCGTATTAGGGAGAGCTTCTATCTGAAGAAAAATATAAAGGGTGTCCCATTTGAAAAAATTAAGTTATTGCCATTTGGAAACTAGACTATTGGCACGCCATCGGCAAACACCCTGTGCAACAGGTGAAGGTGTTGTGTGATTATTGTGATAGGTGCATGTTTCATTTACATCATAGTAGCTTTTTTGAGGAATTTTTTTAAAAAATGTGGTTTTTGTGCTAATATTTCTGAAGTGCTGTTTTTTCATTAAATCTGCTTAAAATAGGAATAACTTATCAACGCCGCATCGGATTTACAAATACAAAAAACTACCGTAAATCCAATATTAAGTAGAATCAGAAGACATAATCGTATACAGGGTGTTCAATTTAAAAAACCAAATTAATTTTCATTCCACAAAAATTAGCCACCCTGTATACATCAAAATATTTTAAAATTGTAGTCCGAGTGATACTGTCTACCCCTACAAAAAATCTTGATGATATCTCTTTCTCCTGGAGCCACTCAAACGGATAAATTTATACATTAAATAATGAATGGTATAATTAAAATTAGTGAACTGTGATCACAATAATATAGAATTACTTATGTAGCTTATTTTCTATTGCCTTGTTTTAACTTCCACTATTATTCGATAAAGGTGCCACATATCCAGACAGAGCTGAAATATTAAATAATTTGTTACCCAGGCTATTATGATAATATATTGAATTAATAATTATATCGTAACAATATTTATCTGGTTTTTCGATCACGGAAATTGAAGTAATAAAGTATTTACGGAGGGTAATAAAGCAATCAAGAGGTAGCCACGCTGATTGCGTATTTATTGTAAATCGAGATTTGTGAGAAAACTTATATACAATATATATGTATATATTCTCGTATTTACAATTTGCGTCGTGCAATTTTGCAATTTCTTGGCTTCTTATAACTTACTGGCCGGTAATAAATTGCGAATATTTGAAATGGCGAGCACGGGCAGTTTGCTTTCCTGAATTTATGCGCTTCGAGCGCTGCTCGATATTTACGGGGTCTTTTACACTATTTGTGACCTTTCGCACTTACTTTGTTGTGCTGAGACTGTGAATAAAAGACTTCCAACATCAGTTTGTCTAAGAAAACGTGAAAAAATAAATTTAATAGGGTCGGATTCGAATAGGCAAGACCACAAATGAGTAAATCAAGTTTAAATGTTCAAATAATTAAAATATAACCACTAAATGACATGTTTGCATAATTTTTATTACAAATTATTTTGTAATATTTTGAAAAACACCATTTGAAAAGCATAAATTATGATATCACTAAAATATCGTCTGTCAAAAAAACTTTAAGCGTTATTATTATTAATGACTCACCACGTATATACATTTCTTCAACCATTCATCAGCAAATTCACCCTGTATCTTGCTATAAATACCATCCTCAAATTCTCCCTATTCGAATAATCCCTCTTGCCAAATACACACATTGGCATGGCACACTGCTATTTATCAAGCATTCTTCAAGTGACAATTTTATATTTTATTTAGGTTGGTGCTATTGTTCGACGATGGCTGGTGTGCTACCTCCGTACATTTGACACTTTATATTGACGTGGCAGTAAATATAAATAAATACTTCACGAGGCTTTTTTTCAGTCTTTGAGAGTTTTTAGTGCTAGTTACGGATGTTAAGAATATTTTTTGTTATTTATGATTTTATTTTGAGTTTTGGGTTAATAACATGAAAATAAACTAGATGATAGTGTGACGTGACTCTTTCTACACATAACAGTAACCCATAGCAACGCTGTCATAGTTGTCAGTTGGGCAGGTACAAGATACTGATTGTATGATCTAATGTCCAATTTGTATTAAAGTATATGTAAAAGGTAAACAAAGTAAATATTCCATCCCACTAATATTGAAATTTGTACACAAGAGTAAAAGTTTTTAGAACTTACCTTTATGTCATATTTATTGTCTTTCATACTAGCATGAACTTTTCCTCAAACTATTTTTAATGCGTCGTCTAACGTAAAACTTGTACATGCGCTAATTCTAGCGCGTTTTCAGCACGGGCCAATAGTTTTGCCCTTCTTTGAATAATTCCACAATCACATTTATTTTAATCAAATGTTATGTTATTATAAATAGAAAAAACAAAATATTTTCTAACTTTTCGCAGAGATTCTAAATTAAATTCTCATCAACACAACCCTGTCAAGCCAAAACGAATAATATTAAATATTCATTATTCATAACAAATAACAATAACAATCATGATAGATCAGTGACATTGTTGCCATGGTAACTTTGTTTTGTGTAGAAACATTTACATGTTACCAACTTTGTTGTGACGTCACGACTATCACGGTCCATTATCATAGAAGTATAACGCAGGTGTACTAGATAAGACATCTTTAATGGAATTTGTTCCAAATTGCGTCCTCGGAGACCATATTTTTGTCGAGAATTATCTCCCGCGTAGCGCCGAAAATAATTGGGATATTGAAATTAAATAAAATCGTTTTTCTTTGGGTCAAATATCACGACAATTATAACGTAATTTTATTTCTACAGAGTCATTCATGTTCTAGTGGTACTTTTTTACATTATTGGATTGGTATTTGGATGCTGCGTTGCCAAGATATTCAAATTTTTACTAAATTTTCTTTACAAATATGCAGCAATATAGAATTAAAAAATGCTAGCAAATGCGTTAAAAATAATTTCCGTTTATTTATTTTTATAAAAGAAATTTAGCTCGTCTTCCTCTTTTTCCGGTCAAAATATATTTTTTTTCCATAATAATTGGAAAGATATCGTTGAACCCGTTGAAGTTTTTTTTTACCGTCTGAGGATGATTTAATTGTACGCTTATTTGAAATTGTGTTTAAAGTGGTAATTGGTAGCAACAACCCTTGAACCAGATATCGAATTTCAAGTGTTTAGAATGGCATTGGGTGTGATTGGCAGCTCTGACGGTTGAATAAACTTTCGGTTTCGGTGTTTCCTTTTCCTGATTGACGTTCTAACAAAACAACCAGTCAACTCCAGAGATTCTCATTCTCTCTTGTCTTTCATCCTACTAGATTGATTCTCTACCATGTGCCAGAACAAAAATCTTCTACTCAGAAATAAATAACGCGAAATATCAATAATTCCTAAATTTAGAAATATTGTTACGAATATTTTATTCTAAAACAGCGTTGCTTAAGTAAATATTTAAACTTTTATTTAATTATGATCTTTTTTAAGAGGTTGTTTATTTTTATGTATGAGAGAGTATTAAAGCAAGAAAACTTTGCTGATCCGTAGGCGTGACTCAACTTTATTAGGAAGTTTATTATATTTAAAAAACACCAAAATAATGTATTGATTTTTTTCCAAATAATGTTTAATTTAATATAATCTATTGATGATAAAATAAAAAAATTAAAAGCTATTTTCTCCAACATTGTTTTCTGAATCCACGCAATATTTATAGGGTTGGTCATAGATTTCAGAGGGATGTAGAGGGACGTGGGGGTTTGGACGAGCAAGGGAACTGTCTGCCCATCTGCTAGTTGTCTTACTTTCTCTTGCTGCCCTCCCCCTTACATAATAGCCCTATAAATGGCTCGCCAGACGTATTTGAATAATCCGGTAGGCACTGAATTATTTATACTGTATTATCGGGGCATTTATGTTATATAAATAGAACAGGGTTGGATCAAAACAATCAATGCACAAAATGGAATTTATGTCTATGGCCTGTTCGCTATCAGGAGATATTAATGAACCCTTTTTAAAGCAGTAAACTATAAGCGGTTCAATTAATAACTAATAACTGTATGTTTTCATTCTTTTTTTTTCTATTTAGGACTATATATGAGGCAGGTGTAAAGTAGGTAATTTAATATTCAAGAGTCATGTTCTACAGAAACAAATCAAAACCCACAAGACTGTCTTTGCGGTCCAGTGCTTCGCATTCTGACAGATTACGTTTGGCTGATTCTATCACTTGACCACATTGTCTGCAGGAAAATTCTCCGTTGTATGTTGTGCAGGTGTCCTCTCATTGGATTGTGACCAGTCAGAAGGCCCGTTATTGATCTAACTTGATGTTCATCTTTAGTAGTTCTTCAGATTTGTGTTTGGACAGTTCTTTAATGAATGTTTTCTCGTGGTGCATGAGAGGGGCTCCAATCTTTGTTTTCGTTTAACCCAGTCAAGTATAAACCCTCGGAAGTTGGGATTAGTAACACAGAGTGCGGGTTCTGGGCCAATATATGGAGTTAATGAACCCTCTCTGGCTAGTTCACCAGCTTTTTCATTGTCCTCGATGCCACAGTGTCCTGGGACCCACATCACAATTATTGTGTTGGGTTCTGAGGACTGTATATTCCAGCACCAGTTCCTTCCTTGGTCTTGGATCCGTCTATACACCAGATACTTTCTCCACGTTTGCCCTTGGTGTCATTTCCTTCGATCTTGCATAATCTCCTCGAAGTTAGTGCTAAAGAAGTACATATGATTCATGTGGTCCGTTGGTTTCTATTCAAGAATGTTACCTCCCACTATTTCCTTTATCTTATTGTGATCCGATTTATTGCTAGTGTTTTATTGCCTTAGAAGTCCCCTAGCCCCTATGTTTTCCTGTGTGCTCGTCTAATAATTAATGTAGCCTCGGCTTTCTTCTTTACTTTTGCCTGCTGTTGGTTCCAGGTAAGTCTAAAAGCAAACTGAGATATTTAACTTCCCCCGACGTAAGTGTGAAGTTGTATCCTTCTGATTTTTACTTGTTTCGTTCGATGGCACATCTCATGCCTGTTTTGATAAAAACAGCGGGTGTTTAATGGTTTTTATATAACTATTTCTAATTTACCTCAGTCCATAATTTCATATTAAACTTACAAACCGAAAAAAGACCTTCATCGAAATCTTCAATTGTTAAATTCGTATTTTCAAGTGGATAATCCAAAGATAAAAATCGAAAAGGTATCGATCCATCCGATATCCTGATACATTCTATTAAAACTCAGGTGGGTGCATCAATGTGGTAGCATCTCGGATATCAAATTTCACCGATGTTTACCTGCTTTTTATACGCAGTCCAACTCAAATTTGAAATATTTCCGTAGATCGATGAGTGAGATAATCCGAGAATGTGGTGATCGCGTGGGAGGTTGACATTTGTTTTGAGTTAACTACTATTTCTTGTAAACCACTTAAGAGAGACACTGTTTTTTAGTTTTTTATATATTGGATTCGGTTTCAGAGGTTAGTTTAGCTAATAAATTTAATTAAATCACATGTGTTTTTCGACTAAATAAGCTTTTCAGTAAAAAAAGTTCGTGTTCTCTCTAAGAGAATTCTTTTAATTTTCTCGAAGTGGACTGTTCCGCCTTAGCAGAAAAAAAATGTGTTTGGTCAGTACACAAAAAATGTATCTGTGTGATGTAGTTGGTTTTTTCTTTATATGTACCACTTTTCCCCGTTCTATGGTCTGTAATCAAAATAAGATACAGTAAAGTATCCGTATGTGAAATACTGCCTAAAATGTGGAATACCTCCTTTGCGGCAAAACTAATTACCCCAATTATCTTCCAATAGCCTAATCAGAAGCTCTTTCTATTATGTTTCGCCCTTACCAACACCATGGTGCATTTCGCGGCTGTCGCTTGCCAGTATTGGTTCGAAGACAAATTGTAACGGTCGCTATATTTTTGCACGTGTTTTGTAAGAATGGTAAAGAAGACCCTGGGAAGAAAACCAGTTTTAATTCAAGAGCTACAAACCAAACTGATAGAGTACATTCTGTTAATGGAGAAACAATTTTTTGGATTGACAAGGCGGAACCTGTGTTCTATTGCTTTTCAATTTGCTAGGCAAAATAATCTCCCAAATCCATTTTCTTTGCTCCACCAATCAGCAGGAAAAAACTGGATGAAGCGTTTTCTTCGTATACATCAACTCAATTCAACAAAGAAAGCGTCGATGAATTCTTTGGTTTACTTGAAACTGTTGTAATGTGTTTGAACGCAGTAGGAAATTTTGTTCCACCCTTGATTATATTTCCGCGAAAAAACTGTAACGGTACAATTAAAAAAAGGTGCTCCACCTGGGACTCGGTTCAAATTTCATCCATCACATTGAATACCTCCCTACTGCTGGGTTTGACCACTTTATTGAAAAACTTAGGCCATCTGAAAATAATCCAATTCTTCTCATCCTAGTTGGATATAATACCCATGCTAGGAACCTTGATGTTGTGGTGAAGACTAAAGAAAATTTTGTGACAATTCTTTGTCTTCCCCTGCACACATCTTATAAAATGCAGCCCCTTGATAAAACAGTGATGACATTCTATACTGAAGAAGAAATTAGAACATTCTTGAGATAAAATCAACATTCTGTAACTCACTTTTTGGAAGGGCTTACTTAAAAGATCATTCCACCTAACGAGCTTTAAAGGGTTTTGCTGCTACAGGGATTTATCCGCTTAAAACAAATGTTTTTACCGATAAAGATTTTTTGGCAGCGTCACATCATGATGAAGTTCAAGAACAACCGCTTACAGATCTTAATCGCGAAAGTAGAGAAGAAATGCAATGTTCACCCATTTTAGTTAACTCCGAAAACATTGTCTCGGTACCCACCATGAAGAAAAAATAGGAACCAGGGGTAGAAAACCTGGACGGACCAACATAATAACTTCTACACCGAATACAGAAGATTTAGAGAAGTTTATAAAGGTCAGCATGCAGTGGAATGCAAAATTCCTGCTGAATGTCAAAAAAGAGTTTCATCTTTATCGAACTCAGAATCTAACAAAAGTATTTCCTTGCAAAATTCTTCAGGCGATGAAGAAATTTTTCCGCTAGAAACGTGCCCTGATGACGTAAGTTGTATTTTTTGTGACCAACTATTTTCAAATGATACTCGCGGAGAAATATGGGTTATGTGTGCCATGTGCAATTGCTGGGCACACGAAGAATGTGCCTGTGTCGAAAAAGACCCATACATCTGCGATTTTTGTTTTTAGTTCTTTAGTTATTGTTCTTACTACTTTTTCGTATTTTATAATAGGACAGAATAAATGTATGTTATTTTCCAATAAAACAATAAAAAAACAATATTCCACAATCGGCTACTTTACAATATTATTTATGGTTTTATCTCCAATTATCCTTAATAAAAAATAACGCAGCTTCTGAGAAAAAAAAGATCTGTTTTTTTTAAATATTTATTAAGTATACAAATTCTGTCTACGACTGAAAAAGTAAAAATATTTTATGAAACAAGTGGTCGTTTTTCAAATGGTCGATATGGGTGAAATCAAATACCCATATGAAATGACAACGGCTATCTGCGATCTAAACGTCTAAACTAAAATCGTCGTATCCTCGTATCGTAGTAGTCCATGGCATGCGAGACGCCAGTGTAGAGAATGTAGGAGCCACATATTTTATATTTTTTTTGTTTTTTTTTATTTACCTGATTTTTTTGTTTCTGTATCAGGCTACCTTATCATTTTATTATTTATTTGTGATTTGAAACCAAGGGGACGTTGATTTTCCAATAGTACTGATTTTAAAAGAAGTTTGACAAAAGTATCGATAGGTACTATTAAAATATTCGCGAAATATTATTGTACCTAAAAACTGTCAACGTACTTTTAAAAATTATAGTAGTTATATATACCTACCAAAAATTTACCAGTATATACAACAGGAATTCGGCGAATTCTACAGGAAATTCCGGTCTTTTAATTCCTCTAGAAACAACCGGAATATGCTGTACTATTTACAGAATCGTTACATTGATTTAACTGGAATATTCCAGTTATTTTAACGAACTACCTTACTTTTACCGGAACTTCCTGTTTAATAAACAAACTAGATATTTGTATTCGAAGCTTCGAACTTCAGTTTTTACAGGAATTTCCAGTAATTAATCGGAACTGTAGTATCGATTTAACAGGAATTTTCCGTTGAATTAAAGATCTTTCATTCATACATTACAGTACTAGTTCGTTGTATTCGAAGCTCATTACCTGAGCTTTTACAGGACTTTCCTGTAGTTACTTAGTATTTAACTGGAATTTCTTGCATTTCCTATTTAATTTCCCCGGAATTTTACTGGAAGTTTCCGGTTAGTTCTACCGTGGAGCATTGTTGTAATATTTAGAGTACTTCCTGTCCGTATTCAAGTGCTATACCGGGTGACAATATGAGACTATGACTATGCCTATATCTCCTTCACTTTTCAACCGATTTCAATAAAATTTGAAACATAGATATGAGGCACTATTTTGGATTGACAAACATATAAAAACAAAATGGCCGACTTCCGGATTCGCCAAAAATGTCACCAACTACGATTTTTTAAATGGAACACCCTGTATATCTAATATTTTTTGGATTCTATGGCTCAAATTACATACGACAGTGTTGCCAAATTTTTTATTTTTCAATAAAAAAATTCAAATTCTCAGATTTTTTTTTCAAGAAATGATTATGTTTAGGTTTCAACAAAAAGAAAATGGTACATAATGTATATCGTTGAATTGGTAATTAAATTCTTTATCGAATGGCAAGATGGCCCTCGGTAGGTACCATTTGAAAAAAAAACGATTTATTCGTTAAAAATGAATTCAGAAAATTTAAATTCCTGCTGTATGATTTGTTATTGATCTTATCAATGAAATGACGATTACTACGAATTACTGATATCAATTAGACTAGATTTTGACCTGATCAAGGCCTCCTGTGCTAAAAAAAAATCTGAGAATTTGAATTTTGTTTGTATACGTTTGTCAATCCAAAATAGTATCTCATATCTACGTACCAAATTTTATTCAAATCGGTCGAAAAGTGAAGGAGATGTAGGCATGACCCTAGTCTCATTGTCACCCGGTATAGTTCGGGTATAAAAAATATGAAATTCAAAATGTTCAAGTTTAAATTTCTTGATTAAAAAACAATAATCGTTATAAGGTGAACATTATAGAAGAACAATAATTCTTAGAACAAATAAGAAAATAACTTCTGCAAGCTTCAGCGGCTTCTTTAAATTGGCCTTCATGTCGGACACTGAGGATGAGTCTATGCGAGTCTTGATAGTATTTAACAACCTTTCCCTTGTCAGGGGAAATATCCTAAATATCCTAAATGGTCTGGGTATATAACATTGAAGTCAGTCAGCAACTAAAAGGAAGACGATAACATTTACAAATCATTAATATCTTAAAAAGTTATCTTCGCTTACAAAGATGATACAGTATTAATAGTATATTCTGTAACAAGGTTGGAATGAGAATTCGACACGAGTGGAGGAACCACGATTGTCGGATTTTCATTCCAACAGAGTAACAGACTGTACTTTCTCCATGGACACAGAAAGTAGAAATTAAATATAGTAAAATGAAACCTCTCTCAACATTGTGTAGGTAGTATTTTTATATTCAAGCTTGGATTTTTGCGGTAGCAAATTTTGAGTTATATTATCGGCAATTTTTTTATTTCTGGAGGAGTATTTTCAAATTCTACATCTGAATCGTTTGATTTTCTTCTCCTTTTTAATAAATTAAAAGTTTTTAAACCAATATTAAGACCACGTCAACTAATACTGACAGTTAATTTGACATTCATGGCAAACCTTATTTTTGTAAACAATCACGGAATACAGATTCTAGCTCTAGAGATAGAATGTAATACATATAAAATACATAAGAGACAAAAGTTTCAGAATTTTCTTTCAATCTCAAGAGCGAGAATGTAAGTACAGTAATATCTTGTAAATATAGCAAAATATTATTCTATATACACAGGAAATATTCCTGATAAATTAACAGTACCTTAGTACTGCTTTACTTACCGGTTTTTCCTGTTCATACGACTCAAGTCACTTTAACTGGAATCGGCCTGTTAGAGTGGAAGTACAGATTATTCTCAGAACGGTTTTTTCTTGTTATAATAACAATAGTTGCGTTTAAACAACAGGAATTCATTCAGGGTATATTTGAATTTAAACAATCGTTTTTCATTTTATATTTGACACAACAAAAACTCGATTTCTGGATAACAAACAATAATTTCTTTAGAAAAAAACTGTTAAATATCACACGAAATACGCATTTTCCACTCGTAAAGTATTCAATATTCAATACTATTTACTCGTGGGATTTCGCGCTTATTGTACAATATACTAATGTATCATTAGTACAAAAAACTGTGGCGTAAATCTTTTCGAGCCCAGTCGACTGACCAACACCCGTATATCAAAATTCTCATTAGTCAAAACTCTGACAGGGTCCAGTCAAATAGCGCGAACCATATACGATCGTTGTAGAAATTTCTCGTGAGATTTTTCGGTCCCCGCGTCTTCTGCATTCCAAGCACTTGCTCAGGGGTGTAGGAGTAGACGAAGACGACGTTATGGAATGAAAGCGAGACGGAAGAATTGACCTGCGACCCGGGTCTGACCCCGCTTTTATACATACCACAATAACTCAAATGTTTTTCTTGCATTATCTTCCACTGTAATGTTCGTGGACGGAATCGCGATTCGATTTCGATGATAATGTCCTTCAAAAGGACAATAAGGACTGGATTGGTATTATTTCGAAGTGGCCATTGAGGTTACTATTGGTATTTTATAAAAATGTTAGATTTCTAGTGAGGTCAGGAACTCAAAACTGAAAGTATTCCCTGAATAGTTTTATTTTATTAGTTTTTCTCGAAAATCTTTGATAATTGTATATTAGTCGGGAATCTGAGGTGCTGAATTCGACCACCTCTATACAACTCGCGAACATCCACCTAAATAATATGAAATCCTGACGGATTTGAATTTTTTGTTCGCCCTTTGATCCGGAATTGCGAAATGTGTCAAAACATGACATTTTTGAAAAAACTGAAAATTTTCCTTAAAATAATATTTATTGCAAACTAATGCTTAACTTTGTTAATTGGTGTCCGATCGTTATGAATTTTTCAGTACTTCCCTGATATAGTGTCATAACAATAAAAAATGTAGAACGTCAAATAAAAGCTACGTCATTTTTTTTTTCGCTAGATGACAAAATATCGTCATTTTGCAGAGTAAAATGGTGATTCGAGAAAACTTTTTTATCTGTAGAGATAGTATAAGCGAGAAAAATGTTTCCAATAGAGGAAGGAAACTTTTTTACTTTAACTTTTTTTCATACGACACAACGTTTAGTTTGGGTTGTGTACTTTTTTAAAACCGAAGGAAATTGAATTGGCGTGTCGCATCTCTTGGCTTTACCACTGTGGATGCGAATAAAGCGATCCGAGTGTCAAAGAGAGTAAACACGAAACACGACAGCCTTCTTCATACGCGCAACAAAGATGACGCGCATTACAATATTATTATGTCACTATAAGAGGTATAGTGCGATTTATGAGATTGAGAAATGATAGGAATAATAATAATAATTTTTTTACGAGCATAAAACACAATATTATTATTATCTAATTAAAATATTTATTTTACATTAAATGGAAAGGGGGAATCAAACTTAGCTCAAATGAAAGGGTTTTTTATTTCAAATTCAACGGTGTATCACAATGAGGGTACCAAAGTAATAATTTTACCAAATTTTCAATTTAATGTTTATTTTCAAGAATGACCAGAACATTTCGATTGCACGGTAATTTTATAAGAGATGTTCAAAATGACCTCCGTCTGCATCAACACAAGCATCGAAGCGTCTAAGTAGTTCACGTGCACATGCCGCATGTATCATCTCTTGCGTAAGGTTATTACAAGCTCTTCTAATTATTATTTTTAAATCGTTCACGTCTACAGGTTGTTCATTATAAACCAGATCTTTCAAATATCCCCATACAAAAAAAATCTAGTGGTGTCATATCCGGCGATCGTGGAGGCCATCGAAAGGGTCCAAGAGTTCCAATCCACTTGTTTGGAAATCTAGCATTAAGATAATTTGCTACAATGCCGTTATTATGTGGAGGTGCGCCATCTTGCTGTCATATCATGTCTCTTCTTTCATTCAAAGGAATATCATTCAGTAACGCAGGTAGCTCATTTTCTAGAATATTCAAATATCTCTGACCATTTAAATAGCCTTCAAAGAAATATGGGCCTATTAATCGACCAATAGTGAGAGTTATGGCGATTTACGACGCCATTATTATGGAAACGTGCTTCATCACTCCACAAAATTTTACTCAACAAATTGGGAGTGTCTTGCATCATAACTTGCATGATGGCTATAAAGGTTAATCTCCTATCTGGATCGGTGGGTCGCAATTCATGAGTCAAATGCAATTTAAATGGATGGTAATTGTGGGTTTTCAAAATTCTGTGCACTGAACTTGAAGAAACACCAATTTCTTCAGCAATAGTTCGGATGGACACATGGGGATTGACCGCTACATATGCTAAAACATTCACCATATTCTGTTCGGACCGTATTGGTTTGTCATGATGACTACGTTTTGAGTTTGGAAATGAACCTTGCCGCATCTTCTCTTCAACCATTGCTAAAGTCATATGCGAAGGTGTTCTTCTTTCGGGAAAACGCTCCTGATATAAGGCCTTAGCATTTCGAGAATTTTTCCTACATTCACCATTTTGATACCGCTGTGTTAAAAGTGTCGCGTTCTTCTATTGGTATGCAGCAAAGCTCAACAGGTACATCTTTAATGTCTCTTAAGAATTCATATTTGTTTCCTTTTCTCAAAATAATATTTTTAAAAATTGCTCCATTTTGCAAATGTAAATTATTTTACTGTGGTAACAAGTGCAAATGCCTGAAAGCAAATCTAAGATGCAATGTAAGTGGCCAGTGTGAGGGAAAATGCATTGTAAAATAAATATTTTAATTAGATAATAATAATATTGTGTTTTATGCTTGTAAAAAAATTATTATTATTCCTATCATTTCTCAATCTCATAAATCGCACTATACCTCTTATAGTGTCATAATAATATTGTAATGCGCGTCATCTTTGTTGCGCGTATGAAGAAGGCTGTGTCACACTGATCGATTTATTCGCATCCACAGTGGTAAAGCCAAGAGATGCGACGCGCCGATTCAATTTCCTTCGGTTTTAAAAAAGTACACAACCCAAACTAAACGTCGTATGAAAAAAAAGTTAAAGTAAAAAAGTTTCCTTGCTCTTTTGGCAACATTTTTCTCGCTTATACTAGTTAACTATCTCTAAAGATAAAAAAAATTTCTCGACTCACCATTTTACTCTGCAAAATGACGATATTTTGTGTCATCTAGCGAAAAAAAAAGACGTAGCTTTTATGAGACGTCCTATATTTTTTATTGTTATGAAACTAGGTCAGGAAAGTGCTGAAAAATATCATATCCAAATTTCAGAACGATCAGACACCAATTAACAAAGTTAAGCATTAGTTTGCAATAAATGTTATTTTAAGGAAAATTTTCAGTTTTTTCAAAAATGTCATGTTTTGACACATTTCGCAATTCCGGATCAAAGGTCGAACAAAAAATTCGAACCGGCAGGTTATTTTACATGGTTTTTAGGTGGATGTTTAGAGCATCTTTAAAACGCTTCCTAGAAGGCCTCAGATTCCCAACTATATTAAAAAAAACACTTTTCGCTGTTTTTTGTTGGGAATAAATTCTTCTGAAGGAAATAAAATCATATCGATCTATATGGAGGCAATCAATCAAGTTATATCGACAATTAAGGGACAAAACGGTTTTGAAAATTTGAGAATTAGAAAAAAACCCCGAACGAGGATCGAGAGCAGACACAATGTGATCGTGACAAATGACTATCGAGGTCTTTTTATAGCCGAATAATAAAGGAGGAATATTTTTGTTATCGGGCACACGTTTAAATTGATGATCGTTTATTATTTATTTTTGTAAGGGATGCACCCAACAGTTGGACTTTTTTTTTTAAAAAAAGTATGTATAAAAGTACGTAAATTTGAGATTGATATATAACCAGTCGAGAATGCTCTTCTAACATTGCCATAGACCGAACAAATTGTAATAAAAGTATTAATAAAATTTTAGATTGACAGTTCTTATTCTAATCAACACAGCCACAGTCTACTCACTTTTACCAAAATCGTCATTCACTATGTGTCTACTTTAAATTCAATGTCTTTTAAACTTCAAAATTTTCATATTTTGGACCCCATTTTGAAGGTGTTCCCGAAGAGGTACAGAGGGGCACATCAAACCCTAAGCTTAATTCTTGATGCTCTATCAAAATCTGAAGTCAGAATTTTAAAATTCATAAACACAAGAAAGCTACACGCACAGATCGAATTCAGATACCGAACAATTTGTTCGGTGAAAATTTTATTAGACACTTAAAAATATAAATAAATAAAGCATAGATTTCAATTTCTTTCTTTTTCTTTGCGTACATTTTAGTTTTTTCCCGAACACTTCACTTGAATATTTGTAGGTATTCATAGTACAGTAAAATTAGAATTGTAAATGGAAAAAATTAGGGGCAAGCTGAAATTTTGCAGGTTGTTTTTGGTCAAAGGGACGAACTCAATTCCAAGTTTTCGACCTTCAACCCCTTGCAGAAGGGTGGTTTTTGGGGGTGAGTTTGTTTTTTGCAAATAACTCCTTCATTTTTAATCTTTCAAAAAAAACTTTCAAAGGCAATTTTGTAGATAATTATATTTGCAACAACTTTCAATTCTTGACTTTTTTCATAACTGCATTATTTTGTTTATAACAATTGTTTAAAAAATTGAAAAAGTGGTTTTTTCGTTTTTGCAGAATAATGCGGTCTCGTTCAGTCTGGAAGTTTTTTTTAATCAAATCGGTGGAAAACTGAAAAAAAACCGAAAAAATCACTTTTCCAATTTTTTAAACAATTATTATAAACAAAATAATGCAGTTAAGAAAAAAAGTCAAGGATTGAAAGTTGTTGCAAATGTAATTCTCGACATAATTGCTGATGAAAGTTTTTTTTATAAGATTAAAAATGAGGGAGTTATTTGCATAAAAACAAACTCACCCCCAAAAACCACCCTTCTGCAAGGGGTTTAAGGTCGAAATCTTGGATTTGAGTTCGTCCCTTTGACCAAAAACTACCTGCAAAATTTCAGCTTGCCCCAAATTTTTTCCATTTATTGTCTCTATTTACTGTAGTATCAGCGAGTTGGCGCGCGTATTAGAGTTTTCGAATTTGCTTTCTTATTTATAATCATTTTTTATAATAATACAATTTATTTTAAATACCTTATAATCTAAGTTTTAGTAAACTTTTCCGCACTTTCACGTTGAACTATTATTTTTCGAATTTTTTTTTTTCGAGACAATGAAAAAACCAAATTTTCGATTTTGTTTTCGAAATTGTCAACTTACCATACACTCTAGAGCAGCAAAGTTTTTTTATCGGTTTCTACATCCCTTAAAGTACCTAAAAGCCTAGTTTCAGTGATATCATATTTTATGAGAGGTCAAAGTCTCTGACAACTTGGCTATACAATTTAAAAAATATATATTTTTGCCGGAGGTAAAAATTAAAAACGTTTTTCTCGATAATTTTGTTTTTAGATTTTTTAATTATCTACAACTTTTATATTAAACTTTTTTCGATAGGATGAATATTTCAGCCACAACTCGTAAAAAACCACCCTTCAAAATGTGTATTACCCCCACCCCTGGATTTTTATTAATTTTCCATGAATTCAGCTATTTAAAATCAGTTTGGCCCTATACCTACGTCAGAGGAACAAACTATCTTTGATTCAAGTCCTTTTCGTTCATAATTTTGTCTCGCCCAGTATCCGAGAGTAAACTAGTAGATACTTTTAATTGCCTTTTTTTAGATACAGATTTCGATTATACCACATCCTTTTTGTGTTTACGTACAACGTCCGTGTCAACAAAATTTGCTTATCTTCCCATTCAAACGTTGGCAATCCTTTTTTCACCGCTGACAGCTACTTTATTCATTAAAATAAAACTAAAACAGTAAAACGGAGTGAAAATTATCGTGTACAAGACATTTAAAATTAAAAAAATGTTTAATTCATGTCATGAAAGAACTATAAGAAGGTATATACACATAACAAAGAATATAAAACAAGTTCTTCGTGTATTTTATGTTAAATGGTTGGCTGCCCTGGCGCACAAAGAATATTCGATCATCCATCTCCTTTCATTTCATCAAGACAGACAAATCACGATTTGATTGATCGTACTACAATTTTTTTTTGTTTGTTTCGTTTGAGAGCAAAAAATGGGCCTACTTGGTTTTTTTTAACTACTCTTAATTTTTAATAGTCGAGATGTCTAGTGTACGGTTATCTGATAGAAGATCGAAATTGGTATTTATTTGGTTAATTTTTGTTTCATTAACGCATAGAAACTTTAATTAGTTATCGTAATAGACAGTCTGAAAATATTTCGGTTATTTGAAAGAATGTAAAGTTATTTTCCTACTTTATCCCTTTTTGAGTGACAATGTAAATGTTTAAACGGGATCTAAAATTGACTATTCGATGGTACAAAAAAATGTTAAACCACTTGAATTCCTACTATATATTTATATTTTATATTTTTATATCAGTGGTACTGACGCTTCTCACTGTAAGCGACAGTGTTGCCTATACGTTCTTTTATACAATCACCTAGCATTTATTTTTTTTAATGTTAAAAACTAAAAAAGCATGGGAGAAAATATAATAACCCATGTCCACAAAGATTAATTAAATCGCGAAAAAGGGAGCTCTGAATGAATAAGTAAATAAGTTAGTGAGTGAGTTAGTATTATGTTGTATAAATGAATGAGTGAGTGAGCAAGTGAGTAAATAGGCATGTTAAAAATAAAACTTAGGTACTTGTAAAATACAAAATAGAAGAATTTAGATTAAAAGGCTGAAGGACGTCGGTCGGTGGCCTATTGGGATCCAATAAAGTACATTAATTATTATTATTTAGATTAAACAGAACCCTGTTGGCAATACTGTTTGATAGATTGTTGGCAACGCTGTTTGACAGATTGTTGACAACCCTATTGACAAGTGACAGATGTCAAAAGGGGCGTGGGGCTTGCCATTCTTACACCGATTTTGGAATTATGGTTCCTTTAATAACAAAATCGAAGTATTTAGTTTAAACCCGACTTGGTCGGGCACCAAACCACGTCTGGACTTTCGTAATTCAATACCTGGTGGGGCATATAGCCCAAGGAGTAGTTGTTGAAGTCCAGACGCTGGTGCAGTGTAGGACATTTAATGTCTTTGTTCTTGGGAACATGTGTGATTTTATTTCACATCCTTAGGCAAATATTTATGGATAAATATTTATGGATATTTATACATTTAGTTATAATCAACACAAATTAAAATATTTTCCTGTTTTTTCACTGAAATTTTCAGGGTCTAAGAAATTGGCTCTTCAAAAACCTTCAGTTATACTTTTATCTCAAATCTACCAATATGCTCACCTTGTATATTACATTTCTGTTTTCAATCAGTTCGTGCAGAATAGACCAGTTTATAAAAAAAATACATATTTTGATCATCACACCCGAAAACGTTGAACCTAATATAAACTCACTAAAAAAACTTGTTAGGTGTTAAATATTAGACAAACATTTTTTTTCTTTCTATTTTTAATCCAACGAGTTCGGAACTATTTTGAAGAAAACCATCTGAAAGGAGAGAATGATATAGTGTTGTTTGACTTGGGATAATCTGTTTTTTGTCCTCGACAGTTGATAGAATCTCATCCGATTCAAATAAACGGATCCATCGAGTTAATAAAGATATATATTTTCGGCTTAGCGGACGATATTTAAAAAGGTTAAAAGAGTAGATTTTACCTGGATTTTTAGGTGAGAATTTTATTTTCATAGATATTTCCCGTTACTCCAGATTGTTCGTTAGAATATCCATGTTTTGCAAAATAATGTACCGAATAAATATTTATTAATTTGGAGAAGGTGAAATACGTTAAAAACGTGACGTTCTTGACGTTTAACGTTTGCTGCATTAGATTTTTGACGTTTGAAGCCAGTTTTCTGAGGTTTTGACACATATTTTCAGATTATATTAGCTTAAACCATTTAAAAACGCTTATTTTGACGTTTTGACTCACATTTTAAATGATTATCGCGCATTTATGACTTTTGACAGGTAACGTTTGTTTTTTTTTTAAGTTAAAGCATTCTTTTTGACGTTTTGAGATTTTAAGCATATTTTTGATGTTTTACGGAGATTTTTAACGTTTGACATTGATTTTTACGTTTAACGCACATTTTTTGACGTGTCAGATTCGTTTTTGAGGTTTAGGTAATGCACGTTTTGATATTTCTTTTTAACGGTTTAAACACGTTTTCAACATTTGATATTGATTTTTATATTTAAAGCACGTTTTTGGGACTTTTGACGTTTTCAGAAGTTTTAACCGATGTCCCTAACATTTGTCGCGTCCTTTTTGACAGTTTGACGTCAAAGACATATTTTGACGTTTGATATGTGACGTTATTTCGATGATTTTGCGCATGTTTTTGCCATTTAACGCTCATTTTTGACATTTCAATGTACGTTTTTGACGTTTTTTCTAGTAATTTTGTTTTTACTGGTTTCCATTCAGTCAAGATTCTACCAGAACTATATGTTTTCCTCTACATATATGTACGTACGTATTATTTTGGATTTAATTATTTTTAACAAATTTTCACGTTCCCACATTTGTTATATTTCTTCGTTATCCTTTTAAAGTCCTATTATCCTTTCAAATACTTTCTGCTGCGTACGTTATAATTGGTCTAATGATCATGTATATTATCCTTATCTTTATCATTACTTTTTTTTGAATAGATGTTGGTAATTATAAAGTGTCCTATATTCTAGCTGGATCCTGTATTTAATAAATGTTCTTTTATTTGTTATATTTACTCTAATTTATCGCCAAATGAATTAAATTTCCCTTTTAAATGACGTAAAAGCCCCACCTTATGCAAAGATTTGGAATCAGCAGTGGTAAATATCAAATTAAAAAAACTCTATAAAATATAATTAATCAGTTGTCCATACAACAGACAAATTTGGTTGGGCGAAGCGTTATGAAGAATACACCATGAAAAATCTAATTACGATAAGCAATTTATAGTTAATATTATAACAATGAAGGAATGAACCCTTCTCGGAATTGATTTGTAATGGCTTTGGACCCGGCACACGATTTAGTTGTTACCAAAATTCTTCGTAGTCATTCTCGGAACCATTAATAATTTGCAACACTCCTTAGGTCCATCAATATGGTTTTTATACCTTTCCGATGGTTTGTCTATTCTGTAATCCAGACGAAAATATTTCTTGCCGTCGTTAATCAAACATCGGTTGACGTATTACCGATATTTTCTAATTGTTTTTTATTTGGAATTATAAACCACAGAAATGTTATTTTAGTATTAGACAACGAAGAATTTTATTCTACTATACTCTGTAGCACAGTTTTTATGACAAAGGTCTTTATACCGGATTGTTCAATGCAGAAAAAAGTAAATGTTGATACCTTCTTATCTGAATTTTCACTAGATTTTAGTATGACCACCCCGAAAAATCTCGAATACAATACATCATAAAATGTAAATAAGCAAACCCTAAGGGATTAACCAATAAGTCTATACCTCAGTGACGGGGAACACGAAATTACTTTAATATAAAAAATAGTAAACTATCAATATTAAGTACCCACATTTATTTTTATAAAAATAGTATACCTACTAGATAAGTATTATACACACAACCAAATTTATATGATATACATACTAAAAAAAATCATAAATTTTTCTCATATTTCGTTTATAGAATACGGGGTGATTCCATATAAATTTGTTTGTATTTCGGGTACTAGCAGCATATAAACTTATAATTAATATAAATATAGAGTTACATGCCTAAATAAGTAAGTCGTTTTCTCCCGCAGAAATAATAATTGGTTCTATTGTTTCCATATCAAGTTTCCAGAATTTCTTATAGCGTTTTGCCAATTGTCTGGTGAAATTTTTGATACCTCAACCTCAACCTCAACACTTTAACTCCATGTTCTTTTGCTTTTTCATCTACACTATACTTAAATTTTGGTGAATGTTTTTTACATAACTGCAATAGCTCTTTTTTGAGTAATCCCTCTTCTGCCACTATTTTCCATTTAGTGTTAGGTAACGGTTCCTTTAATCTTGAATGGTAACTGGCATTGTCTACAACTATTACAGAATTGGTCGGTAATAAATCTATCATTTGACTGAAATATTCCTCAAAAACATCAGCAGTCATTTCTTAATGGTAGTCTTTCGTAGAATTTGAAACAAATTCTAACAAGCCTCTATCAACAAATCCTTTATCTCCTCCAATACGAGTGATAATTAAACGGGGACCTTTACCATTTGGAAATTTTAAGCCAGTAGACAAACCTTCTATAAATGTCTGGCGAGCATTTGTAACATGTTTATCTTGCCAAACTTTTTTTGCAAAATGTCCTTCATTTATCCATGTTTCATCTAAATAATAAATATTTTTGTCTTCTCTTCTTAATTTTCTATTAAATATTGTCTCCTCCAACAAATAATTTCATCTTTCTCTATGAACGCAGATTTTCTATCGTTCTTCTCCCAAACGAAGTCTAATTCATTTAAAGTTTTCCACAATTTGTCTCTTTTAACGTTTGGCAAAGTTTCGTCTCCATTAATGTCTATTAAAAGTTTATACAAAGTAGGTATCTTTTTTTGTAAATAAAACGAATGCTTCTTCGGATCAGTTGTTTCATAGTACCGTCTATTTGAGTGGGTTTTCTCCCAGTTGACGTTTTAGGTGCTACTGTAATACTTCCATCCTTTCGTTGCTTCAAAAGTCTATAAATGGTTGCTTCTCCAACTCCGGTCATATGTGAACACTTAGAAACTATACTCCGAACAGTACTATTGAAATGTTCATATACAAGAGGGTCATGTACATTTAACACTAAAGTTTTCATACGCACGGTTAAATTGCACTTTAATTTCACAGGAGTATAATTAGACGTTTGTGCCATTTTTATTGCACAAATTCACTTGATCAATATTGCTTTTTAATGCCAATTATTACAGAACTAACAATTCTGCGTGTTACAATCACAGGACTACACAAACAGAAATGTAAATTTTAACTAAAATAATTTACAATCTGCACAACACTTTCTGCCGATTAGAAATTTTAATCATTTTTAAGAAAGTTGAGGGCTACTTAAATTGATCTTGAATTGTAAATATTTTCAACCTGTAGAGATTACATACTTACCAAGAATTGAAATAAATTGGTATTTTTAAAAATTTTAGGAAGAAAACCCAAGATTTCATTTTGGAACAAATAATGCTAAACATTTTATTTTAGAAATTATCCACTACTGATTTATGATGTTATATTGGGGTTTATCTTCTGGGTCATAAAAATTATTTTCAGAGTATAATAAGTAGATATACCACAGATTTAGGCAAAATTCGTCTTTATTCATCAACTTAATCTCCTTCTCTAACATTTCGATGCTTTATCCCAATAATATTTTGGTTTGGGTAAACGTCAAAAATGAGACAAAGATAAAATTCTAGACTAAACTTTAAACTGCCCTGTATACAACAAACCCCATTCAAATTCGCTCCAGACCCACTTTTAAACATATTAGATACTTACGACCCTTTCATCCACCTTTCATTCAACCCGCCATATTACAATATTCACAAATATGGCGTAACACAGCTGTTACTTTTGCCCAACCAACCATCCAGCTCCCTTTATATCATGGGACAAATCTAAAGCGATTAAGTTTTAACAAAAACTTAATCTGCCCTCATAAAGTATCGCACCAAAACGTTACAATGATGATACGTCTAATCTACGATTTGACAACTGACAATAGACAATTGACAGTATCATCCCCTGGATTATTTTTTACGGTTTTATAAATATATATACTTTTTTTTTGAGTAAAACGGATATGGTCGGGATGCAGAGACGAATCAAGACACTGTTTTGTGTTTTGATAAAAAAGGGGCTTTTGTTGAAGTTGAATGGTGCTTGTAGAAAGATGTATAGAGGGCGGGGAAGTGAAACCGCATTTTTGAATGAAGATATCGAGTTACCGGGTTTTGAAATCGTTTATTTTTTGACCTATTTAGTTTGGGGTGAACATTTGTGAACGGAGGCTTTAAAATTTTTACTTATTCTACATTTTTTGTTAGTTCAGATTTTTCGTAATCTAAATATCCAGTCCAACAGTTCAACAAACTTTCAAAAGTTTACGTTCTCAGTATCTATTTGGCTAATTCTTTTTTGTTGTGTTTGTCAGGACAAAGTTTGTATGAAAGAATATGTTTGAAAAATTGTAAGGAAAAATGAAATTTTTTGCCGCCAGTAAATGGCCTCCAGGGTGAGTCACTAGGAACTGGGAACTGTACATACTTCTACCATAAGCAGATGCACCTTAGGGGATTACCAAATGACCATTAAAAAATATCTTCTGTTTTTCTTTAATAATGTACAGAGCGATTTATGGATTTAGACCAAAATAATGTTTGGTCATATTTTTTCAATGATTAAGTCGATTTATCTCATATTTTGGTAAAAGTGTGTATTGGTGTCTAGCAACTGTCATATTCAGAACTAAAAAATTGCAGGGCCGGCCTCGCGAAAATTTGTTGAATTGCTATAATTGCAATAATTCACCCCGTACATGTTTTCTTTAAAACGTGATATGATTTCTCCAGAGGACATAAATAGACAGTTAAACCTGGATTTTTGAAATTTTTGTTACACTTGCCTTATATTTTTAATTAAAGATTCATTTTAGAGTCAAATTGAAAATTGGCGATAATGAAATATCTTACTGTATAATAATTATAAAGAAATCTTTAAAATAAACAATAACGACACACATTGTATTCCAGTATAGTAAATACCAGAATTTGAATCAATTTACAGGGCCGGATTTAAAATTCTGGCATATCTGGTTCATGTCAAAAATTCACCCTGTATGTAAATTTTTCCACCAGCAAGGAACTGAAATTAGATTGAAAATGTTTGCATTAACCTAGTTTTGTCATTTGTTTCAGCGAAAATCATTTGTAATTATTTTAATCGGAATGAAATTAACCCCAAGAAATGTTTATTCATAAATTAAGAAATAAAATAAATAACAATAACCAAAAACAAAATAGTTTTAACAATTGCGGAACAAAATAAAAAAACAATTTAGAAACATTACGATTTTAAAAGATGTTCAAAATGAAATCCATTTGCCTCAATACACTTTTTTTGGCGAATGTTTAAATGTGTAATGGACTTTCTTATTGTCAATGGGTTATTTCTGATACGAAATACATACTGCAGCAGGCTGTGACAATTTGACATGATCGTGGTTGAAATTGTTTGTGTAATTTGACATTAGATCTTAGTTTCTTAGTGTTTTGATAATTAATAAGTTAATTACGTTCGGTATTCATAGGGTGTTTTAATTTTTTTGTTCAAAAATGCCAAATCAGTTTTCAAATGCCGAATACGCTGATATTATTTTTGTTGGTGGCTTTTGTAATGGTAACGGTAGGGCTGCCGCAAGAGAGTATGAAAGGCGATTCCCTCAACGCCGAATACCCGAATAGAGAGTTGCGAAAAAATAACTTACATCCGTACCACATACAATTAGTTCAAAGGTTACATCCTAGAGATGAAATCCACCGCCTAGCATTTTCAAGGTGGGTTGCGAATCACCGACTTGTATTGTACAGAACTTTATTCACCGATGAAGCACAATTTACCAGAGATCGAATAAATAGTTCGCGAAATTCGCACGTATGGGCTGAAGAAAATCCACATGCGATTCAAGAATATCGCTCGCAACAATGATTCTCTGGAAATGTCTGGATCGGGGTCATTAACACTCATTTAATAGGACCCCATTTTTTGATGGTACACTAACAGGACGTGTTTATTTAAATTTTTTGCAGAATATCTTACCCAATTTACTTGCTAATGTGGGACTACGAGGGATCTACTTTCAGCATGATGGTGCATCACCTCATTTTTCCGTTGCTGTACGCCAACATTTAGATACCATTTATGGAAACCGATGGATAGGACGATGAGGTCCTATTTCATTGGCACCAAGATCCCCAGACTATAATCCAGTTGATTATCACATTTGGGGGCATTTAAAATAGCTGGTCTACGCAGAAAATATAAATACGCGGTAATAACAGCTCATTGATAGAATTATTCGCTGTTGCAATATTACCAGAAATAACCCATTGACAATAAGAAAGTCCGTTACACATTTAAACATTCGCCAAGAAAAGTGTATTGAGGCAAATGGATTTCATTTTGAACATCTTTTAAAATCGTAATGTTTATTAAATTGGTTTTTACTTTGTTCCGCATTGTTAACTGTTTTGTTTTTGGTTATTGTTATTTATTTTATTTCTTAATTTATGAATAAACATTTCTTGGGGTTGTTAATTTCATTCTGATTAAAGTAATTACACATGATTTTCGCTGAAACAGATGACAAAACTAGGTTAATGCAAACATATTCAATCTATTTTCAGTCCATTGTGGGTGGAACAAGTTACATATAGGGTGAATTTTTGACATGAACTAGATATGCCAGATTTTTAAATCCGGCCCTGTAAATTGATTCAAATTCTGGTAATTACTATACTGGAATACAGTGTGTGTCGTTTCTTTATGATTACTAAACATTATTATACAGTAAGATATTTCATTATCACCAATTTTCAATTTGACTTTAAAATGAATCTTTAATTAAAAATGTAAGGCAAGTGTAACAAAAATTTCAAACTGTCTATTTATGTCGTCTGGAGAAATCATATCACGTTTTAGAGAAATCATGTACAGGGTGAATTATTGCAATTATAGCAATTCAACAAATTTTAGCGAAGCCGGCCCTGCAATTTTTTAGTTCTGAATATGTCAGTTAGTTGGTAGACACCAATACACACTTTTACCAAAAAATGAGACAAATCGACTTAATCATTGAGAAGATATGACGAAACATTATTTTGGTCCAAATCAATAAATCGCTCTGTACATTATTAAAGAAAAACAGAAGACATTTTTTAATGGTCATTTGGTAATCCCCTAAGGTGTCTCATTATGGTAGAAGTATGTACAGTTCCTCGTGATTCACCCGATATAATGAATCTAAAAATAACTTCAGCTTAATTACTATCACATCAAAATTCAAAAATTAACTTCTTCCTAGTAAAAACCAAACTATTTAACCAAAGACTTTTTGACACTCAGGTATGCCTCAGGTAAACGAACTGCCGTCATCTAAAAACAGTTGAAACTTTTCACATGTCAAGTTTTTAGTCCCAGCCTCCTCTGTTCAACGAAAAATGTGTAGTAAATTTTCTTTTTATGATTTTTTTGTTGACCGCAGACCCTATTATTCGATTATTCGGAAATTTTGGAAGAACCGAACAACTGAAAGTCGCCCATGCGGATGAAATTTGATAAACGATTCTTATGGGCTTTCTTTTGCAAGTTCTCTTGAGGTGGCAATAAATCTTGGAGATTTTAGACTTTGGGGTTTAGGGGATATTTAAAATGTGAGAAATTATTATTGATGAGATTTATTTTATTTCTAAATATACAAATTATACAGTAGAATGTGTTTTTTTTATTATATCTTCTTGAGTTTCTTGACCAAGTATATTTTTATTTGCTTTTTTGTTTCTCTGAATGAAGATCTAATTCAATTAGTTTCAATTTTTTTACAACGTTTCGAGATAGTTTTTGTCATCTTTAGGTAAAAACAAAAATTTTACTTTTGAAATTATTGAAGATGACAAAAACTATGTAGAAACGTTGTAAAAATAAAAATGAAATAAGAAACTTCTTATAATAATTTTGAAGTTTTTCTGAAATCCGAATCCTTCATGGCATGCTAGATTATTTTACCCACCAATTTATGTAAAATATCTCCAATTTACAATAAATCTAGCAATAACTCAGAAATACGTAACTTTAGGTATAGGGAATGCTAATGCAGATCGAAAGAAAATAAAGAACTGATTCAGGCGTGATAATAAAATACAGGGTGTTTCATTTGAAATTATCGACTTATTGAGAATTGAAAATATGGACATTGGACGCTCCATTCTAGACACCCTGTATAAAATAACGCATTTGACGTTTCACCGTAAGCTAGAAGGATATTCTCACAATCACTGTATAAAATCAATAGTTTAACAACTAAGTCAGATACGGAAATTAAAGTAAACACAAAAAGAACAAATTTGTTCGGTGAAAATGTACTCAATTCCTATTTCAACGGTCGTTTTTGTCTTGTTTCAGGTGAAAAACCCTTCAAATGCGAATTCGAAGGTTGTGATAGGCGTTTCGCCAATTCCTCGGACAGGAAGAAACATTCCCACGTCCACACCTCCGATAAACCCTACAACTGCCGAATAGCAGGCTGTGATAAATCCTACACGCATCCTTCGTCCCTCAGGAAGCACATGAAGGTGCACGGATGCTCCGGAAGATCGCCCCACCATTACGAAAGCGACGGAGAAGAGTCGAACTCGTCTTCAGCGGGTAGCATATCCGTAGCAGCTTCGCCTCACATCCAAGTGCAGCCCCAGGTGCCCGGTACTACGTCTTTGAGCGATTGGTACGTCTGTCAACCCACGCCTCCAGCGCCGGATCCTTTGGCGGGGCTGGGACACTTTGGAAACCTTCACCATAGCGGTGCAGCAACAGCCTATTAATTTCGTTTGTAAATATTATTCAAAATTGTCTAGCTAAATTCACAAATGTTTGTATCGAGTCCATTTTATTTTTTGTGGACACCTTCATCGTGGGTGATTCTTATAAATTTAAAGTTAAAGTATTTTCCATTTTGCCAAAAATAACTTTAGTGAAAACTTGCACATTGCCCACTATATTTTTTTTACAAAATTTTTGTTTCCGGAATTTTTTTGTTTCCGGAATTTTTTCCCACTATTTTTATTTGTACAAACTTTTTGAATTTTTGTTCGACAATATCAACAGGGTGAATCATAACTATTGGGACAGAGGCTAAGGGCAGGTTATTTGGACCAAAATATGGCGATAGAACCAAATATACCTTAATAAAATATTCCTTGTCCTCTGTGCCGATTTTCATAACAATTGATAAATATACAGATACATTATCAGAAAAAAAGAAAAAAATATTCAACTTTAATCTTTTATCTTATTCACAGCAATATTTTATTAAGGTATATTTGGTCCTATCGCCATATTTTAGTCCAAATAACCTGCCCTAACCTCTGTCCCAATAGTTATGACTCACCCTGTATATTCTGACCTAAATTTTTGTCAAGAAATTTTTTCGGCAATTTTCTCTTTCCAACAACTCCAATTTTTTTCGGCATTTTTTTATAAACCAAAATTTTTTTCGATAAATTTTTTTCGATAATTTTTTTTTTTCAGAAATTTTGTTTTCCACAAACTAATAGTAAAGTATATCCGGCGGAAAAAACGGCTCAAAAACAGACTGATGAAATCGAGTTATTTTTTTTCCAATCTCCCCCTCTACTTGTCCCACCACCCTCACCCTCCGGCCCATCAAAGTACTCGTTGTTACACCCGTTCATTCACAAAAATTTTAGGCCCAAACTCCACTCCCTCTCGAGAAATAATAAATCAATTTTTGCAATTTCAAATCGCGATATTTCGCGAACTAATTGAGCTATCGGGTTCAGGTTGGCACGAGTTTACGTGTTTTGTCAAACTCTTCAATTTTGGTAAGTATATTTTTTTGTGGGATCAAAGTTTCCCACAAGGATTTCCCCCTCCCCCACGGTCGAATATTTCATGCAGGAATTATAGGGGATCTGACTTATTCATCGATTGGGAAAAAAAAATTAATGTATTTCATCAGTCTGTTTTCGAAAGCCAGATCTAATCCACTAATAAGTTTTTTTCATTTTTGAACCAGCGATTTTTTTTTATTTTCTTTCGATAAAGAAAATTGAGACGGGGATTAAAATATGAGAAAAAAGTCTTGGAATTGGTAGAAAAGTATGGAAAATTACATAAAATCGATGCCAAAATCGTTTTTTTAATAAAAAATACCTAGGAAATTATTGTAAATTGGAAAAATACGCATATAAAATAGCATAAAACGATTTTTTCGAGAATGTAGCCTAAAAATATCCACCAAAACATATTTTTCAAATCATTGTTTGTATACCACCAGTCCGAAAAAAAAATGATAGTATATAAATGAGGTGAATAAACCAGTCAATGCGTTATTAATTATTACATCCTATTTTTGAAGTAGGAGAAAACAAGTTTCAAAAAAAATTCTGTTAACTTGGAATAACAAACAACCTACATAATGTCAAATATTTTTACGCGTGCCAACTCGAAACAATATAAAAAAGTCATTTAATAGAACATTCTCTCAATAAATCACTCATTAAACATTAAAAATCAGCTATTATTTTATAAATAATAGCTTGATTTACAGTAGGTTACAACTGACGTCAAAATAGTCTATTAACATAGTCAATAAATCATCGGAATTGACGGTTAATAAAGGGTTGATTTTAGAGTTATTATGTTTACCATGTATTTTGTAATACTCTAATATGGAAAATGAAAGTTTACTAAAGATTATTACTGGCTATTAATTTTAATAAAGATCTCCGTTAAGTATACAGGGTGGATTATCAATTGGTATGACTAAGGTAAAGGTACCAGTAGTTGATATATGAGAAAAAAAATAATACAAGTATACAAAAAACAACGAAGTTTGTTTTAATTAAAAATTATTTAATTTTTGGTCCATTATTATCAAATGTTCTTTTATCAATCTCGCACAATTCTATATTTTTTAAAGATCCAACTTTTCGAACATCAGATATTGAATAAATAGTGACAAAAATACGTACAACGAAAAATGTATTTTTCGAAATGATTCTTTATCACCTTACCTAGTAATAAAAATAAAAACTTTTTAGTCCTGAAAATAGAAAATTAAAAGCCCAAACGGTATATAGTAACCATGTCAACTACTAGTGCTTTTACTTCAGTATTTTTTGTTTCTTTTACATATAGCCCAGCTGCCAGAGCCACATTTATGTGATATCGCTGAAACTAGGCGCTTAGGTACTTTTCTGGGCGTAGAAAACGATGAAAAAAATCTTTGCTGCTCTGAAGCGTATGCTAAGTTCACAATTTCCAAAATTTGGTTTTTGCGTTATATTTCGAAAAAAAAATTCGAAAAACTAATAACACCACGTGAAAGTGCGGAAAATTCCTAAAATTCTCACTGATTTTTATAAAACTGAAGATATATACTAATAGAGGCATAACAAAAAAATAAATTCACAAAGCTCTCAACAATACAACATTAGAAAATGTCGACAAGTACTGCACATCGTCTGGACTTCAAACAACTACTCCTTGGACTACTTGCCCCAACAGGTTTTGAATTACATCAGCCCAAATGCGTGTAACCCGAACCCGAACTTGACCAACAACTTTGATTTTGTTATTAAAGGATCTTGTCATTTTTAGAATGCCTGTTGGGGCATGTAGCCCAAGGAGTAGTTGTTTCAAGTCCAGACGCGGTGCAGTGCTTGCCGACATTTTCTAATGTTGTATTATTGAGAGCTTTCCTAAAACTAACTAGAAACTAAATGAAATAAATTCATATATATCATCACTATACTTTTACTTTTGATGTAAAAATAATTAAAATGATGAACATTTTCTTATATATTTCTTATATTAAAAATTACTTAAAAATATCAAGTTGTATCATTTTCTAAATTATTACATTATAAGGTGTATCTTTCAGTTTATTTAAAAAATTAATTTCTGGTTTATATAAATAAATAAACACTATTTTGATAATAAAAATGATGAATGCTGTTTTATTAAACAGAGATAATATTCATAATTTTAATTAAATTGATATCAAAAGTAATAGCATAATGATGATAAATGTACAAGGATTTTTTTGTTATGCCTCTATTAAGATATATCTTCAGTTTTATAGAAATCAGTGAGAATTTTAGAAATTATACCTTCCCGTCAAATTTTCTATGAAAAAAAATATAAAAACTAATGTCTTCCTGAGAAAGCTTAGAGTCCCCTCTTTAAATAGCTTTTTTTTGCGTACAGTTTAGGCAAAGATACTTTGTTTTTTCCCGAACACCTCGCTTGAATATTTGTTTTCGAATTCGCTTTATATTATATAATATTATAGTATAGTATTATATAGTATTACATCTTTGTTTTTGAAATAAGTTTTTTTAGTAAAATTTTCCTCTCTTTCACGTGGTGCTATTAGTTTTTTTTTATTTTTCGAGATATAACGCAGCAAAGATTTTTTTATCGTTTTCTACACCTTTTAAAGTACCTAAGAGCCTAGTTTCAGCGATATGACATTTTATGAGAGGTCAAAGTATCTGACAAATGGGCTAATATTTAATCCCTTAACGTACACATCTTTTGAAAAAAACCGGCAAAAAAAATCAATTTTGTTTTATTTAAGAAAACACATTTTAGAATCTTGTTTTATCAAAAATTTTAACAAAATTATTCAAAATTTTAATTTTAATTTTGTATTTTGATCCTCATTGCAGAAACGAGCCAAATATTGCAATCTTGCACGTACATCGTTTTTTCTTTCTTTTGGAATTGCTGTTTCTAAAAAAACATATTTTTATCAGTAAAAATATTTATTTATCTATACTTTTTCAACCTAAATAATACTAATAGTATTTATTTAAAATAAATAATTCAAAATTTCCATTTGTGTGATATATTTCGAAGCAAAGTGTAGCACATAGCCCAACATTGCAAGTATTTGGTATTTTACGTCTAAATCGTAAAATAAAAGAAACAATGGATCGCAGTTAGTCGTCACGAGTGCAAACCGAGTGTTGCCGGTGCGTCCTTTTGTTCTCTAGTAAAATGCTACATTTTATTCTTAAATAAACAAATATTATAGATTACAATCCCATGTAAATGATAAATATAAATAAAATGATTTGTTTTCTTAGCTTTCATATTGTTATTTTCAATTCTTGATTATATTCGAGTGTGAAAATTACAGCAGAATAAAATACGACGCGGCTGGAATTATCTCGAGTGTGCACAGTTTGGCCTGTTTAGCGCGCTCGAATTAACTCGAGCGCGAACGTTAAGGGGTTAACTGAATTTTGTAATAATTCTTTTTTTATATTAGTTGTGCAATGTTATAATTTTTACTGAACTTATATATTTAGGAAATGCTCTAATGGACTCTACAAAACTTTACCTATTCTATAAATGTAACTGTAACTTCCTTTTTTGTTTAGGTTGCCCTAAAAGATTTTGTATTTTTTTCGTTTTAATAAATCATAGAAATATATGCTGCTACTGCTGATTATTGTATATTTGTATAAATTATTACGAATTAGTTGTTAGTTTACAGAATGTATAAAATAAAATTTTAAAGTGTAAATAATGTTCGATCAGGGATCTATGTATATCTATATGAATATGAAATTTATTAAAATATATTAAAATATGTATATTTGTTTTATTTATTGTCATTTCAATTCGACATCCTAAGACAGGTTTCTGCCTTTCGCCAGCTTTGAACAATCGAAAAGTGGAAACGTCTAAAATTAAAAATATTTTATCAGAAAGAGTGGTTTATCATTAACCTAGAGGAAGATTGAATGAACGAGCAAGTCATCGAACTTTTCCAAAATTAACTATTTGACTTGAGTTGATGTTTAATCGGTAACTACTTGATTTGACAATATCAAACTGTTTGAATCCTGCATATTTGGTTGCATACCTTTTGGCGCAACGTTGCAAATCAGCTTTAAAAAAATGAACAAGGAACAAACATCTCCAACGTCTTCAGGACCCCGATGTTTGAAACCGAGAGAAATGCTTCTATACGAGCAACTCCTACACGACCTCTCATGTGCGACTTCGCTTGCACACTTCTCTCTCGCCGATCCTAAACCGTATGTTTGAAAGATGTGAACCATCTCGAAATCGTGTCAACGTTGCCAAATTTAAATTTAGACAGTTCAACAAAAGTAAAGGAAAACATATATTTTAGTTCACTTGAACGTTCGTACAAGAAGAATTAGAAGAAGTGATTAGGACAGACAGCCACATTATTGGATTAAGACCAGTTATAAGCTCTTTAGATCCGTTATGGAAATATTAATTCTTTTATTAAAAATACAAAATATTTTTTAGAAAAATTATCCAAAAATTAAAATGACAATTTTTCAAAGCAAAATATTTATTTTTCACAGTTATACGAATTTAAATTAAGAAAAAGCCTAATTTTCTTCGGTAAAACCTCGACTTTAAGATGGGATGAAAAAAATATATTGTTCATATGGAAAGTAATTGAGTCAATACCTCTAGTAAGTTGCCAAACATATTTTTATCCAGTCTAAAATGTTTAATAAAAAGTTTGTTTGATAATACAACAGGATTTACATTTTGAAAAATAATTCTTCCATAATATGCATTCATCTGTTGTTCAGCATCTTCTACATCATTAATTAAAATATTAAATAAGATTTCGTCATCATTCATATTGTGGTATTCTTCCAGCAATATATTCAAAAAACAATAAACAAATCAGCAAAATAAAAAGGTCAATATTCTACAGCTAATGATATGATTGAAACGAGTCATCAACCTTAAACGAAATATTTATAAACAGAAAACATTTTTTTATTTGACAGTCTTGACATTTAACGCCTTCACGGTGCTATTACTCTCTTACTATACTCAACTCTACTAATACAAGCTAGTAGAGCACTCCTATGCGAACTCGTAGACGATTTCTCTTGATTTCAAACATACGGATTTTGTGACGCTGAGAGAGTGAGGAGTGATCACGTGATACATTCTCGCACACGAGTTGCTCTCCCACGTTTCAAACATTGTGGTCCAGGGGGCTGCTTAACGTTGTAGCTTGTTGTTTTACGTGTGTTCAGTTTAAATGAGTGACAATTTCGATATTCATGGGCCCGACACCGAACTGGAAAGTGAATATCATATCTCAGATATATTAGTGGTTTCAGAAAGAAAATCAAAAGTAGAAAAATAATAGAATCGGATATATGACACTTGTATTGTTGAGTTAAAAGTCTTTGACAAAGGTGGCAATGACGCGTTTGCCAGTTACTATAATCACAACTAGAGCCCTATGACTATATTGAAGGTTTCATATTTACAGACCTGGTATTAATCAGTCTGAAAAAAAACAACACGACTCTAAAAGTTGTTCTGAAATAAAACGTTTGTGGAAACTATGATACAGACTTGATTGCTAACTAATCATTTTAACAATTTATTAGAAATTTATTACGCAAGAAAAAAATGTATTAACCTTGTCCTAAGAAAGTTATAAACAAATAACCTACACCGCCCACTAGTCCACCAAAAAAAACCTATGGGGGAACTTACTAAACTTTTATTCAACAGTTATAAACAAAAAACCTAGTTTCATAAAACATATTTTTAAAATTTAGCTACATTATTAGTTTCGGGGTAACCCTCTCACCATTGTCGCTATGGTCAAATCTAATTTATTATTAATAAATTTAGCTACAACTTTCAAACCTTCATGTACACTCACCTGAGTGACTATATACCAATCGAATTGCCTAGAAAAAACGCGAAGGAAATTGGTTTATAGCGACTTTTGCTCCAAGGGGGTAGTTTCCGCCTTTCGCCTTCCCTTATTGACCGACAATAGAAGAACAGATTTTCCAACAACATTTCCCGAAGAACAACTCACCGTCATCCGCCATACTAAAGAAAACTCAAGTTGGTGGTAGTTTTTGGTTAATAGAGAGTGACGGTTGAATTTAAGCTGGTCCGAACCCATCGTATTTGAGTCTACTTTATTATTAATAAATTTTGCCGTAAGCAGTGCCCCCATGTCAACATCTATCGTAAAGTTATATGTGGGCGGGATAGGTTCAACCTAAAACTAGGTTATTTGTTTATAACTTTCTTAGGGTTCTTAGGTTAATAAATTTTTTCTTGCATAATAAATTTCTAATAAAAGTTTAGTAAATTCCCCCATAGGTTTTTTTTTGGTGGACTAGTGGGCGGTGTAGCTTCAAGGTACTAGATGGAATCCATACCTCAATCATTGTTACATACTGAACTGAGTAAATTCTAAAATTCTCGAATTCTAGGGTCAGAAATAAAGTTTGTGCGAGCACATGCCCCAGGCAAATGATATATGGTGCAAAAATATAAAAAATGGTAGCCGTTAACTGATGAAGATATTCTAATTAGGACGCCGAACAGACGACAGTGGCGGTGCATCAGTTTAACAGTCAAGTAATTATGTATTATATTCGTAAGTAATATCATAAGGGCATCAAATTTTTTTCACAGGAAAAATTAGATGCCCGAATGGTATTTGACAAGACTATTTCATGAGTAACAGATTATTCTGCATACACATAGCTTACAAAACATACTACCTATTACATATGCATACATAATATGTAGGTATTAATTTGAAAACTGAAAAACAGGTAATTTATTTAATTGCAAAATATTTCAAACTTAATTATTTGTGGTACAATTAAATTATAAATTGCACTTTTGGTACACAGTAGGAGTATTATTTGAAATCTTTGGTAACGTTGGGTGTAGGTAAATCATAAATGTTGTTGATGGGTCCAGCTGTAGAGTGCGAAGCTCTAGGAGTGGTTGCAGGATATTCTGTGTTCTGTTTTTTAGCTGGAAGTTTTGAGGAGTCACTTTTAAGGGTGTTTATGATATTGGAATAATGCTCATTATCCATTTGCAGATAAGGCTTAATTTTAATTAATTGTTGTTCACCCATGTCTCCTTTAGCCAGGTTACTGACTGCTGTCGACCGCATAGAGTGGTTTGTTATTTTTATTTCTTTTGTATTTAATACTGCCTTCTCTGCTGCTTCTTTAATCCATTTCGAAAGTTCGTTTTTTCCCACTGGAGTGTTTTTGTACCATCCACTTGGTTGTTCTTTGTTTCATGATTAAGAATAATCTATCAGTTGTTATTCTAGATGAACGTTTAACCGTTAGAATTTTAAAAAGACGGACTGGGCAAAAGGTAGGGTTCTTCGTGTTGGGGACCAGCCATTTACTATCGGCCACTTTTTTTTCTCCACCCTGGGCCGTTTTATTGAAGAGAGGATTATATTCTACTCTTCCTAAAAAGTAGGATTTTTGAAAATCAGTTATTTTAAAAAATATGTAACTATGTTATCTACCTATCTTTAAAATAATGAACTCTGCAATTGACTGCTTCTCCACCTCTCCAGGCAAGTTCTACTGAAGCGATATGGTAAAATTTTCGCTGGAGTCCCGCCGGAATGTCTTCGTCCCATAATAAAACCATTGCGTAGTATTCTTCCAATTTTAATGAAGCAGAGCTCGATTTCCTTTTATTGGCGCACATCTGCAAATTCCTTCGTTTCGCATTACGAGCTTCCCTATTAGACTTGACGATAATATCTTTAAATGGATTAAAAATGATTTTCCACTTCATAAAATACATCTCTTGCATTTTTTTGCAACGGTGTTGTCTTCACAACTAGTTTTTTGTAATTTTCACCGTTTTCTTTCTTCATATTCCACGCCAAATCTTTCAGGATTAGGTTTAGTTTCCAAAAGCTCGTATTTCTTTGTGATGCAGAAATCCGTAAACTGTTTCCATATTGACGTATGGGTTTTAATGGAATTGTACGGTACACTTTTCTCAATCGCCAGATCAATATTAATCATAGAATCACTTACAAAGCGATTCATTTTCACTACATAAACTTACAAAATCAGAAAAATTGTTTAGCGTCGTTTTCTGGTGTCCTCTAGGAGACCATAATTACTTGTTATCAAAGGTATTGTAATTTTTGGTGACAACAGCTGCCAAGTTTTGCCGCGGGTAAACTCGAAAAAAGTACTGACATTTGTAATTCAAAATTGCGTATTTGTGATTGGTGGAAATTAATACGAGGGAAAAAAAATATTTTTGCCGGAGATAAAATTAAAAACTATAAAAAACGGTTTTAGGCCTTTTCTCGATAATTTAGAGGTTATGTTTATATTAAACTAGGATGCATATTTCGGCCAAAACTCGTAAAAACCAATATCGAACCCTCAAAATGTATATTTAGCTACCCCCACCCCTTCCGGCACTTTTACTCAGTCATCTTGATTTTTATTAATTTACTTATAATTTATCATAAATTTTCTGATCATCCACATATTGCTAAGAATTTTTTTTGTTTCAAAAATGATTGGCCTTGGTCTAACTGGAGTCTTGGAACCTCACTAATTAAATCTTACATATAGTAATCGTAGAGACTAAAACGTTAATTGTTATAATTTTTAAGTGCCGCTACTGACTCAAAGTAGGGAGGCCCATGGGGTCATATCTTTTGTTACGCAGAGCGGTTAGTAATTGTGCAGGATGCCTCCCACGCATGGAACACACTGTATGATAACGAAGAAAACTGTAATTAATTGCTGTAGAGTGTGAGAAGGACGCACCTGTACACAATGCGCGCTTTTTATGGATTTACACCTTTACACTCGTTCTGCTACGGTTGCGTCATATAAAAAACAAAACACGCTGTTTGGTAACAAATGAAATGCTACAATTTGTGTCGTGGTTGTCTTGGATATATCCGCGTTTTGATATATTTATTGGTTGTAAGAGTGATCCCGAAAACGGTGGTTTTAAGCCTGTTTGGGTAAATTATAAGTAAATGAAGAAACATCAAGACGACTGAGTAAAAGTTCCGGACAGGGGGGTGGGGGTAGGTAAATATGCGTTTTGTGGGTGGGATATTGGTTTTTTACGATTTGTGGCTAAAATATGCGTCCTATCGAAAAGAATTTAATTTAAAAGTTGGAGATAATTAAAAAGTCTAAAACTTTCGTATTAATCATTTTCCAACATAACCTCAAAAGTATCGAGAAAATCGCTAGAAACCGTTTTTTCGTTTTTAATTTTTAGCTCCCGCAAAAATATATTTTTTTTTTATTAGACTTGGTGAAAACGTTCTTTTTTGTGATTTAAATAAGCTGTAATTTTTTCAAAGCAAAATAATTATTTTTTGACGAATTTAAATAAAAAAAGTCTAACTGACTAATATATTGACAAGGTAAAAAAATTGAAAATTTGTAAACCAACTTGTTCGATTGAAAATTAGACTTTTTTTACAAAAACAAAACGACGCTCATCTACTTTCCAAAAATGTTTAGTGTTGTGATTTTTTTATAACTACATGAACAAAACAAAAAATAAGGTTTTTGATTTTTTATCTCGGAAACTGACAGTTCAAATCTAAATCAAATTGAAATAAATAATACAGTTTGAAATAAAAATGGCGTCAACAGGAACAAAAAATAAAAATTCCTATGATGCTTGGATCTTTAATTTATTTTTTAAAATCGTTCATTTGGACAAAAACACATAGGAAATTAGGATTTTTTCCAATATGCCTGGAAAAATACGTCAGATTTTAAAATCCTTTTTATTTTTGATGAAAATTATACATATACAATGATTCAAAATAATACAGATGTCTATAATTTTTAGACGATTTCTTATGGTTATTTCCGCACGCAAATACAAGTATTTGCGTGCGGAAAGTAACACTTTGCGTACGTGTTAATAAGAAAGTTTTTCCTACGACAAAAAAAATATAAAAGAATGATGTTAGCTTGAAATATTGACTTCAATCCAAGGTTATTTTGACTTTAAGAACACTTTATAACATAGAGTACTTACTCCATAAATTATTTGGCTGAAATGTTTTTCGTAAATCTGCAAAATAGGATAGAAACACCTTCTCCTTGATACTATTTGTCCCTTTGTGAGTGTGTTCCTACGAGAGTAAAAAATAGTATATTGTTTGACGAGTGATGAAAGTAACATTTTTTGAAGCGAGAGAACAGTTCACGAGCTTCATAAAATATTTTAGACGAGTAAAACACTATACTTTTTCTACAACCCCGTTTATATCATAATAATATGGTTAAGAATGTGTTTTATAACTGGAATTCATTTTTATTAAACAAAAAAATAAAAAAGTCTTCAAACAAATATATCTTGCTGCCTGGCCTCATCCAAAATACGCAAGCAGGTCAGTTTCCGAAAATGAATTTACATGATTATGAACTCTCTAATCCATGAATTTTGCATATATTTCTTCATATCTCTTTCTAGATTTTACTAGTATTTAATCCAAAGAGGTTTCCTCAGCTTGATTTGCTATTTCTGATAATGTATTTGGAAAATTTAAATCATTTTCCGAATCAGAAATCATGATAACTTGAAAAACTAACAATGCTTTCAGTGCAAACTGACAAGTCTAAATAATTAAAGAGGAACGTCAAACTAATGAAAACTAGGCAACTAGATATAAGTTGTTTTTAAATTTAAATTTCTCTCACATTGACATTATCAAAATATAATAAAAACATTTTAAGTGCAAAATTGGATGAAAAAATGTGGAAAAAGTTGAAAAAATAGTGAACCTAGAAAATTGTTAATTTAGAAAATACAGACACAAAAATATTGTTAAATCACGAACCGAACCCACCACGAAAGTTAAAACTCCTTGTCATGTTTATTATCTCTTCATCCCGTTTGGATCCTCATTCATTAATTTCGAAAACGAAAAAAAAAAAAAATAAAAAAAGAAACAACCTCCATGCACTGGCCATTAAACTGAAAGTTTCCAAAACCATACTTCATACTTCGCGTCCGTCGTACAATATTATTTTGTTGGTAGTAGTGAATCATGACTGCCAACGTCGATGAGCCCCTTGCGCCCCCTTCTGGGAGAACATCTCTTCTCAGCAGGGGCCGCGTCTGGACAATGCGTTCTTTCAAAGAACTTATATCAGTTTTTTACAGTGGCGTCTCGAAGGAGTGAAAGTATTAGTTCCTGGTTTTTGAGATAATTTGGTAGTGGATCTGTCCACGTTTTTCTTGTTTCTCTCCTCGAAAGTGATATCTTGCTTTCTTCCTATCTTCGATTTGTTCCCTCCGTCTCTCTACATTCAGTTTTATTATCTTGTCCGTTTGGATCTGGGCCGGATTATTGGTCTGTGATCTGTTAGATGCCGTGGTGTTATTTCTCTTATGGTACATTTCTTTTTTTGTCTCCCCAAAGTTTAGGCAATGGGGAGTTTCACGGAAAGCTCGGCGCAGGTAGAGCTACTAGCCCCAAACACTCAAACGCCACAAATTCTTGTTCTTGTGTTATGTTAATTTTGTTTCTTTTATATATTCTGAAAATGTTTAATTATTTGCTATTTATTAGTATATTTAATATTGTTATTATTGTATTTAAAAACTTTCTCTTTTATATTTATTTTATTCCGAAAGAAGCGTATTGGTATTTATCGTTTTTTATTCTTTTACGTCTTCTTCTTTTTTCAACCGTCTATCCTGAAGAGTGTCGGCTTCAGGTATAGTCTAAACAACTTGTCGGCATATCTGGGGATTTTGTTTTTATTTTTCTGCAATTCAAAGTGGAAAAACTGTACCCATTTATTTTCTGAGTTGCCTCTATAGACCATTCCAGGATGACGTAGATATTGGCTGGGAGGCACACAACTTTATGATACAACGTTAGTTTCATATGTAAACATCAGAAAGACTTTATTTAAAGTTATTTATTCGGAAGAAATAAATAGAAAATGCCATATTTTTGTAGTGTTATTAAATACTCAATGAGTTCTCAAAGAGATAATGTATGATTTTTTCGGTTTCCTGCTGTTTTGACAAATGGAGGGCATCATTTTAAATGCGTTGTCTAGTGAACGAAGAAATTAAAGTTTTGGAACGAGGTACATTTTCTGGAAACCAAGTGAATAAAAGACGTATTTGTTCTAGGCATTTTATAACAGGTATTTTTAGCGATCTTTTATATATATTTTTTTATTATTACTTGTGTAAATTTTCGGTAAACTTGCCCTGTTAAAGGACTAGTGACAAATTTTTGACAGAAAACTGTGGTTTTTTATATTTTATTTTAATAATAACTGTTGATATTGTTTTAGCCTACAAAGGTTTTTTAATTCAAGATTTTCTACAAATATTACGTGCCAATTTAAATATACCAGCCTTTACAAACTACATTCCACTGATTTGGAAAATGTACTGTACGAATTCATGTAGAACGAATTACTGATCTTAAAAAAAAGATTTTTTAACAATACCAATGAGTATGTTGTCTAAAAAAAGAGATGTGTCCCTCGCAAATATCATTGAATTAATTTTTTTTTCATAATTTACTTATATTATTTTATGAATATATAAACGTCTAAGATTTACAACTTGTTTTATTTGTATTATTTCAATATATTAAACACAATTTTCACAATTTGGCTAAAATACTATGAACAGCCCCAGCCTCATACTCTTTATAGGCTTGCAAACTTTGGTAAGCCTTAAACTAAATAAAAACTGTAAGTTAGTATTAAATAAAGTCCATAGTTGTAATATTTGGCAACTTCATTATGTGGAAAGGACAATCACTATAACATAACCTAACACATAAGGGTCAATATCATCTATAAAACGAGTTTTAAAATCGTACCGGCACTTAAGGGCGCGGTCTTGTACGTCAAATATCAGCCAAATTATGTCAAATAAGATGCTGTCCGGGAGGTGCTGGTATCTCGTGATAAATATCACCACTAAGACCTAAATAGTAACTACTTCGCAACATTTTAATAATAATTAATCATAAAAACATTGAAAAAACGTTAAAACAAACACAAGTCAACACAACAATCCAGGGATAGAATGGTAAAAAGATTTGATTTGAAAAACATTTCCACAACATGGCTGAATATTAGTAGTGGAGAGCAGGCGATTTGATGGCGATTGCTATCATTTGATGTATGACAGAGCAAATAATCAGCTGATTCAGTTTGTTTTAATTATTTCCTTTGGTTGTATTTGTGTGATTGTGCGTCTTATTGACTTGTTTCGATTGCATTTGTTATTTACTTGGTTCAGGAGAGATCGTTCTGGTTGAAATGTCAAAGACTTGTTTAGTATTTAGTTGTGAAAGTCGCGGAAATATCCCTGGAATTACTTATCACAGGTAAAGCACATATCGAACCTGGGTTACAGCAGGACCGTGTTGGCAAAATGTTCAGTCCTAATTTATATATTTCATCACTTTTAGATTGGGATTGGGAACTAAAAGACGTACCAGTTGGATACAGGCAATTGTTACCCAAGAAAATCTCAGCCCTTATTCTGACTGAAAAATCTGACTTCAATTTTATAAATGGCAGAACAACATTGAAGGCTAATGCAGTTCCAAAACTATTTTTTCCCAAAAATGCCGCATTACGTCCACTTCAGGATGGGGAGCCTTCGTTGAAGAAATACAGGTCAGTCCCTACTATTGATGAATAACTCGAGATTATTGCAACGCAATGTTAAAATTTCATGAAATATTAATAATTGCCCTATATTTATTGGAAACTGCTCCAATAATACAGAAACTAAGAATGGCTTTTCCTCGATTTAACATAATTTGTTGATATTGAACATTTTCCTTTGTAATAATGAATAATTGATTTTCATTTATATCCAAAATATGTATTTTCAGATTAATAAAGAATATTTAAAGTCGAATTGTTTGAATTGAGCCCCTCTTTACCTATTATTTAACTGAACATGAATATAAATGTAACATTAACTAAGAAGTTGATGAAATACGGTATATTTTTCTTTCCATTTGATGCCTCTACGATTTTTGTTATAATTGTACTTATCATTTTGCTATTTTTACGCGTGAATAATTTATTTATATCAATAAAACCCTTTTAATCATTCAATAACCACGCCGCTGTTTTTATTCGCTCTGTTGGCAGGCAATAAAGATGAAGAACCTAATTTTCGTTTGAAATATCTCCTATTTATTATACACTTACCAATTTACGTCGTTTTGTTTGTTGGTTTAGCCGTCCCTTATTTTATTTTCTTCTTTTTTTTATATTAGAGTCTATTATTCTCTCGCTCCGATATTATTTACGGACAATATAAAAATTAAATGAAATCTTTTTTATATAAATTGATGAGCTGACAATTGGGAAAACTTTGTTTTGTGGCATTTAATTTCTTTGATCACAAAGCTTAGATTCGACGTCCTATGACCGGTTTCCGCCGTTCGGATTCGTTGAATCAAAAAAATCAAATTCCAAACACTCGTAAGAGTGAATAGATAAAATGATAAATGATAAAATTCGCAAACGTGCTATAGTCTATTCGAACTTTAAGACAACAAGAAAGGAGATGCCGCCGAGTTAAAAAAATGGACAAAAAAGCATTACTTCCCCATATAAACCTCGCTACCTATTTGAGTGTGACGCCGCACCGCCGGCGACCTTAAAGAGAAATACAGTCATAAATCCCATGGCTCCTTTCTTCAAAGGAAACGAGCGTTTCAGTCTCAGCGGTACCTTTGACGGTGTGTTCCTTTCTTCCTGACTTATTTCGTGGACAGACTATACCATCTATGGGCGACATTGATAAATGATAATCCCTGAAGTGAGTTTTAACAACTTTCCACAGCAAAGAATTCCCAAAATGTATCGAGGGTTGCAAAATTTTTCACGGAGAAATTGTGATATAAGAAAGATCGAATTGTACCCGACGCGATGGTTTCTCAGTGTAGATACTATTGGATAACTGAACCGTACTGCTAGTTTTGATTACACAGCATCTTTAACTTACTGGAGACTAACAATGATTTGCGTTTATTTTAATTAATCTTTGATTTAGGTCTCATTAAAATTCTAAAGATCAGATACAAGCAATTTCTTGTTATCGAATCAAAACTGAATTGTGATTGTAACGTCTCTAATGATGATTATCGTTACATTGCGAAAAAATAGAGGGATTTTTTTTAAGTTAGTGATGTTTATTGTTTAATGAGCGTTTTAATACAGAGTATAATCACTTTTACATTTAAAATTGTAATTATTTAAATGTGTGATAAGGTGGTAACCTCGACACTTTAACTCCATGTTCTTTTGCTATTTCATCTACACTGTACTTCTTAAATTTTGGTGAATGTGTACATAACTGCAATAGCTCTTTTTTGAGTAATCCCTCTTCTGCCACTATTTCCTTGGTTATTAGCCAACCGGAGAGTTTTTGCTTTTTCCATTTAGTGTTAGGTAACGGTTCCTTTAATCTTGAATGGTAACTGGCATTGTCCATAACTATTACAGAATTGGTCGGTAATAAATCTATAATTTGACTGAAATATTCCTCAAAAACTTCAGCAGTCATTTCTTCATGGTAGTCTTTCGTAGAATTTGAAACAAATTCTAACAAGCCTCTATCAACAAAACCTTTATCTCCTCCAATGTGCGTGATAATTAAACAGGGACCTTTACCATTTGGAAATTTTAAGCCAGTAAATAAACCATCTATAAATGCCTGACGAGCTTTTGTAACCTGTTTATCTTGCCAAACTTTTTTTAGAAAATGTCCTTCATTTATCCAGGTTTCATCTAAATAAAAAATATTTTTGTCTTCTCTTCTTAATTTTCTAATTTCCCTTAAATATTGTCTCCTCCAACAAATAATTTCATCTTTCTCTATGAGCGCAGATTTTCTATCGTTCTTCTCCCAAACGAAGTCTAATTCATGTGAAGTCTTCCATAATTTGTCTCTTTTAACGTTTGGCAAAGTTTCGTCTCCATTAATGTCTACTAAAAGTTTATCCAAAGTAGGTATCTTTTATGTAAATAAAAAGAATACACTTTTCTTCAGATCAGTTGTTTCATAGTACCGTTTATTTGAGTGAGTTTTCTCACAGTTGACGTTTTAGGTGCTACTGCAATACTTCCATCCTTTCGTTGCTTTAAAAGTCTATAAATGGTTGCTTCTCCAACTCTGGTCATATGTGAACACTTAGAAACTATACTCCGAACAATACTATTGAACATGAACATTTAACATTAAAGTTTTCATATGCACGGTTAAATTGCACTTTAATTTCACAGGAGTATAATTAGATGTTTTTGCCATTTTTATTGCACAAATTCAGTTGATCAATATTGCTTTTTATCGCCTATTATTACAGAACTAACAATTCTGTGTGTTACAATCACAGGACTACACAAACAGAAATGTAAATATTAACTAAAATAATTTACAATCTTCACAACACTTTCTGCCATTGTTGAGGGCTGCTTAAATTGATCTTCAATTGTACATATTTTCTACCTGTAGAGATTACATACTTACCAAGAATTGAAATAAATTGGTATTTTTAAAAATTTTAGGAAGAAAACCCAAGATTTCATTTTGGGACAAATAATGCTAAACATTTTATTTTAGAAATTATCCGCCACTGATTTATAATGTTATATTGGGGTTTATCTGCTGGGTCATAAAAATTTTTCTATCAATCATTTTCAAACAGAATATAGACGGGAATTGTGCTGTTCCAGCCCTAATCACCTTAATAGTTGGGTAATAAGTAGCCAAGATAAAAGTGGACTGTATAAATAAGTTACCTTGTATCTGCTTATTATTATTATTTTTATTGTTTTTCAAATCTTTTTTTGTATGATAATTGCGGTGTTGTTTTTGGGATTTAGGTCTTGAATTAAAGAAAACAATAATTCTTGAAAGCAAACGTTTTGTCAATTTATCTTGACATCTTCAGGGCACTGTAAGATAAAAGAGGTGTTACAACGAGGGGTAAACCGCGAGTTAAATTTTTTTTGCACTAATGGCTAGTAAGGGCTCCTCACTATTAGCTAATAATGGCCGGTAATGGCTCACTAATGGCTACTAATGGCTATTAATGGCTACTAATGGCCGAGTAATGGCTACTAATGGTTAGTACTGGCTGAGTAATGGCTACTAATGGACGAGGTCTGTACACCAAAATGGACCTCGCGGTTTACCCCTCGTGTTACAATTTATAACAGTGTGTGAAGTGTCTCTGAAGACAAAAAAAAAACAAAAAAATTGTTGAAATTGTTTTATACATGTATTTTTCCTTTTATTTATAAATTATAACACCCCTTTCATCTTACAGTGCCCTGAAGATGTCAAAATAAATTGACGTTTTTTTTTAATCCAAGACATAAATCTCAAAAACAACACTACAGTCATTATTTTTATTCATTCATTAGAATCCTCTAATTAAACCAAAATTCGACCGATTCTAGATTCTATTACATATTGGAGACGAGGTAATTTTCACACCGTAAATTCAAAATTATACCAATATCTTTATCTATATCTGGTTGAAATATCGCACCAAGGATAAAAGCAAAACTTTAAAGAAATGTTTATTTATATTAGCAATAATTTTTGAGAGTTGTGGCTGCGGACGAAAGAAGAAAAAGGCCGGTAGACGTAAAGCGGAATACGGCTGTTTTTCCATTCTCTATATACTGGATGATGTCGATTGCAGATACGATTTGACTTATCGGCTTACTCATGAGATTTACGAGCTTGTGGTATATCCATATTACGGGGTATAATCAATTTTTTTTTCGACTATCTTCGATAAAAAGGAATGTGGAAATTTATGTAAAATCAGGTTGTCGCGTTTGAAATAAACAACTGGGTAATATGGAAACGAGTTTCTCCCTTTCGGCTTCCCCATATTCGGTCATATTCGGGCATATTCCAAAATTGTTTCCTTTATGTTATTAATGTAAATAGTATAATGTCAGTATTTTTATATTTCGACTGAATTTGTCGAATTGTGGGATAAAAAAAATGGACGACGACATAAAAAATGTAAATTAAAATCATGCAGTAGGCAAGGAGCCCTCCAAACCGATGGAGAGGATGTTGGACCTCATCTTCCGGGGAGGACTTGATCATACTGAATAACATATATGGTTATCCATATTAGCAAGCATGCATGCAAGCAAGCAAGCAAGCAAGCATGCAAGCAAGCAAGAAAGAAAGAAAGAAAGAAAGAAAGAAAGAAAGAAAGAAAGAAAGAAAGAAAGAAAGAAAGAAAGAAAGAAAGAAAGAAAGAAAGAAGAAGAAGAAGAAGAAGAAGAAGAAGAAGAAGAAGAAGAAGAAGAAGAAGAAGAAGAAGAAGAAGAAGAAGAAGAAGAAGAAGAAGAAGAAGAAGAAGAAGAAGAAGAAGAAGAAGAAGAAGAAGAAGAAGAAGAAGAAGAAGAAGAAGAAGAAGAAGAAGAAGAAGAAGAAGAAGAAGAAGAAGAAGAAGAAGAAGAAGAAGAAGAAGAAGAAGAAGAAGAAGAAGAAGAAGAAGAAGAAGAAGAAGAAGAAGAAGAAGAAGAAGAAGAAGAAGAAGAAGAAGAAGAAGAAGACGGGGGATCGTCAGTAGCCAATTTTAGACAGTTTTTTAAAGCAGCAATATTCAAATCTACCAAATTTTATTTTAGTACATATTCTGAAATAGTTTAAAGCCTCGATACATGAACTCTGGTTTGGCTTATTTGTATGATAGATAATTTGTTTACTGGATATAAATTAAATGCAAAATTGACCTAGCGGAACAAAACTCCCACTGTTTTTTTAATATAAATGGTAAATAAGATTATTAATCGTTTTTATTAAAAAAATATCGCGTGATAGTTTTATATTTAATTTTTTTTATTACCATGTATCATGCGCTTTCTTATTTATTAATTAAAAGTAAAAACATGTATGAGAAGTATATTTGTTGCGAAGGTGCAATTGAAAATCCACGTAAGTGTAAAAAACTCTAAACCAATATCGTAGAATCAGAAATCAGCTACATCTTCAAGAAAAGTCAGGACGAAAATTAGACAAAGGAATGAAAATAAAACATACCAAATACTTGCAACAATTTCTCACGAAAATAGTTTTTTTACTTAATTTCTGTACTTCAAATACTGGACTGGACATTAACTATCATATCTTAATCATACGCATAAAATAAATCAGTTCTTTGTGAGTGTTTGTGCTTACAGCGTGAGTGGTTTTGAGGTTTTTATAAATTTGATAGCACGATTTTATAATTATGTATGCATTACCTAGCATTTGTCGAGCTTTGGCTATCAAGTTCATAAGACTGAACTACGGCAAATTTTTGTTATTTTCCACTTGTCTCCTCTATGAGAAAGTTCACGAGCAGCCACTGCTTTGTTTCAGTGTTAACTTATTCGTATTAGATGATTTTCCTTTCTCTTTTTAGTCCACTGGTTATTTGTCTTTAATTTCGTTATTTTTAACCCTGACGTACGTCAAATTCTCTATAAGTAAGTATGTCACCGTTGTTAGTATCTTTGGAAGTGATCCATTTTCTTGTAGATCTTTTTTAACCCCAACAAACCAATAATCTTTCCAGGAAATAAGTAAAAATCCTGCTAGTTGGACTTTCTGGATTCATTCGTGTCATATAGCCTCTTGGACGAAAATGAAGGTAAGTGCGAGGGAGCCCCAGTAATAGTGGAGTCGATGTATTTGCGAAAGAGAAGTTAGATGAGAGGGAGCGCAAGGCTCCTCTCTCGGCATCTAATTTCTCGGCGGCGGGGCAGGCGCCCTCGCTTTTATAAATGTATCACGCGCACCTGCAGGCTCCCACAGGGCAAAATGCTTTCGAGTTCGTCCAGTGCAAAATTCCGCATCACTTTACTCTTTTGTCTCGAAAATCGAAAAACAAGATTTTTAAAATCGGAAATTCGGTCGCCATTTGTCCGTTTTCTCAAAAATCATCACCTCCTGTAACCTGTCCTGTAGCAGGGTCCTCAAGGAAGAGTTCGCCGTTTTGCTGACCCAGATCGGTCGAAAATTAAAAACGTTACCGCTGGTCAAACATTAATCAGTTTGCCCTCCCTTGCACCTCCCCCCCTAATCAACCAAGCGAGTTGAAATTTAGACACAGTACTTGGGTCATGAATATCTATCGGAGGAAAAACTAATTCTCTAAGTCAGTTTCTTCTTTCGTCCCCGCGAAAAATTTCCCCTCTTCACACCTCCCTTACATTTCATAGAGTGATCACGTGAAAGAGGGATCTCGAATCTATGAAATCACAAAAAAAAATTCGAAAAGAGTGACTTGTTTTCAAAGCCAAATCGACTCCACAATAATTTAAATGCATTCGAGTAGGAATTTCAGTAAAGGGAAAATCAGAGAGTATTTGTAAAGAATTTCTGAAAAAATAGATATCAAAAACAATCTATTTATAAGTTTGATTTTTATAGTCGCTGTCCATTTTTTAGGCCCTCCACGGAATCTCACACTTACTAACAGTAACATCGAAATATTTACTATCTTGAAAGACACAATTCCATTTCATTTAAACGAAGTTAATACAATGATTGTTCAAATACCACAATCAGATAAAAAAAACCAGTCTCGAAACATGAATGACAAATATACGAGTGAATGAAAAAACACTAACATAAAAATATTAAACCTCCTCATTGAGAGTCAAACATAATTTAAAGTTATGACAGTTGTTATGTTGTTGCTCATCCGGAGCCGAGAAAGAAGAAGAAAGAACGAAGAAGATTTTTGGTTTTGGAATGTAGCCTGGCGTCTGTTGTAGTCGTTATAACATGCGCCAACACACTATCTTGTGACTATCAAAAAAACTTTACCTGTATTCGGTATGATTATAATAAAATTTATTTGGCTAAGGTCTCGGATGGCACATATTTCATTTGAAATGAGTTGCTATACCGTGATGTAAAGTGCCCTTTTCCATACAAACTAGATATTTCGGGCACAAGGAAACTGCAGCGGAGTAATCCTTATAAGAAAAAAACTGAAATTGGAAAATTTTTGAGTTATATATTTGGACTATATTATTTACCACCCAAGGAAGTAGGAGATGCAGTTGCTTTCGATTTCGGTGACACACAGCCCGTAGATGAACACGTTTCGCGATATATGGATTATTTAGTAGATACCTATATTTCGGAAGAAGCCAGGTTTTCACCAGATACATGAGCATCACCATGAACCGCATTTCAATAAAATCTTTAATAGCTGTCACCCAAATTTGAATTTGTTTGTGCAAACGTTGATGGAATATCAATGTTACTCTTATCTGAAAATACAAAATGTGGAATGCAAAAATGTTCAAAACAATCGTAATATCACAATATCACTTTTTAGATGAGCGTCTACGTGCATACAGGGATCCAAATATAAGCAGATTTCGTCGTTGTGGTAAGAGATGAAACTTTCAAATTTTGTGTGAGCTAGTACAGTTACTAAGTGCATATTTTGAAAATACTTTCTACTATTCAGAGTATTCCAAAAACTTGTGGCAGCACAAACTTACATTTTTTTAAATGAAACACACTATATTTGTTCAAGAATTGAACAGACCTTACCGAGAGCGTTAAAAAAATATAGCAGTTTAATATATTATCGAGGGCTAAACCGCGAGGTCCATTTTGGTGTACAGACCTCGTCCATTAGTAGCCATTACTCAACCATTACTAGCCATTAGTAGCCATTACTCGGCCATTGGTAGCCATTACTAGCCATTAGTGAGCCATTACCGGCCATTACTAGCCAATAGTGAGGAGCCATTACTAGCCATTAATGTACAAAAATTTAACTCGCGGTTTACCCCTCGTATATTATAGGGTGTTTCAAAAAATATATGGTCAATTATTAGCAGAAATGACCCCCTCTTTAATACTCTACAAAACAGTGTATCAAAATAAATGTCTTTATATTCAAATGCCATTCCCATATCGTTGGCTGTTCTCAGTATTAATTATTTTTTTATCTGTGGCTTCTTTAATACAGGGTGGATCCTATAAATCTTTTTACAATTTGTTGTTTGTTGTTTGTTAATTTTAACGTCTCTTTTCTGACCTAATGGCCTAAACTGGACGGGACCTAAAGCTTATCGTGGGGTCCGAACCACGGTCCTCAATCACCTTAAACCCAGGACTATGCCTTTGTCATGCAGGTGATCTACCGACTAACAAGTGTGTAATTGTGTCACCAACCCCTATCAGTGCCACGAGACATCCGATCTCATCCGGCCTGTTTACCGGCGTGAATAAAACTGCGTATGACACAAATACCTTTTTGCACTTGCCCAAAGTCTTATCTGACTTTAATTCCACTTGAATACGCCAGGATTCGAACCTACTCCCCGAACGCTGACCAAGCTGAATCGGCAGACGCCTTACCAACTAGGCCACCGTGTCCGGTGGATAATAAAATGTTTGGCAATGATTTTTAATATATTTTTTTAATGTTTAATTAATTCGAGGATTATTAGTGGGAGTACAATGTTGGTCTCTCTTAACTGAGTAAAATACAAGATAATTGGTAGTTAAAACCTCAATTGGCGTTATTAAATTTAATGGGGAATAAAACTAACTTTATGGAGTCTTTTGACATCTCAATTAAGTCTGTTATTAGACATTAATATTGCTAATTTTCTTGTTGTATTTATAATTTAATATATCCTAAAATACATAAATATCACATAAAATAATTGGGGGTTGAGTATCGCCATTTTATCTATGGATAACAATTTTATAAATAAATCAAAATATATATTGGGATTACAAATTAGTTCGGTTCGTTTTTTTGTGATTTCAACCTGGTAAGATGGACGGACTCTCAGGGATTGAATATCAATCCCAACAAGGTAACCAATATAGCGTTCACCCGAAGACGCAACTTGGACCTATAAGACTTCGAGGGAAAGACATACAGCTCAAGGGGGAAGTCAAATACCTCGACTCCAAGTTGACCTGGAAAAAACAACCAAAAAGGCGGTGACCTGACTAATTGTAGCAAGATCCTCTTTTGGGAAAAAATGGGGACTAAGAGCACATATGTTGTATGAAGAAATGAAATATTTTGAATCCAAAATATTTTACTTGGAGTAATCAAACTGCACAAATGATGTGAAATAAGTTAAAATCACAGCTCCCAAGAATTACTGCATTAGAAAATGTCACACACTGCACCAACGTCTGGACTTCAAACAATTACTCCTTGGCCTATATGTCCCAACAGGTATTGAATTACAGAAGTCCAGACGCGGTTGGAAGCCGAATCGTTTCGGGACCGTAATCACGTCAGACTGATATGATTGCCGGGACATCAGGGAATTGCAGGTAACGAAAAAGCTGACGAACTCGCAAGAAGAGGTTCGGAAACCCCCAAACTAAAGGGAGACACTAGGGGTACCAAAGCGTACACAAGAGTGTCTGTAAAAAACTGGATTTAGGACCTACGGGTGAGTCAGAACTATACAGCTCCCACCCAGTAAAGGACTTGTATAAGCTTGTACAAGGCACTGAAGTACTGGATTGGGTATTGTAATAACACAAAAAAGAGGTGACATACAATGGGTCAATAGGGTTCGGACAAACGGGCCCAACTCTCACAGTAGACTCATAACCTCCCATAAAGGGTGGTCTTCACCTCCGAAAAATGTCTCTCAATCATACGGCTTGTTGAGTCACTTCTAATGATTCTGCAAGTTTATCTTGGGTTTGACTGATCTTCTTCGAAACGTCGAATCCATCCGCTACATGATTTATCCATTCAAGCAGTGTCACATAAACTTCAATCATTATGATCATCATTATGATGGGCTTCAGCTGCACTTTTCTTCCAATCAAAGCAGAAAATTAGAACCTCCCGCAAATGCTGCTTGGTTAACAAAAAATTCGACATTTTCAACACTCTAAAAATAAGGTTTTTGTATGAAAATGAAAGCGATATAAACTGAATGTTATTAGCAGAATTCTAACCTCTGTGAAACCGCCAAAATCGGTAGTCACTATGAATCATTCATGCATAACAGCGCGAGCCATTTTTTGAAAAGCTATATAATTTGGAAATTAAAAATACAGATAATTAAAGCTCGCCCAGTATATGAAGACCAAAAAACATTTTGCGTGTCTTAAACAAAAATTCCAAATCGAGAGTTTCCGAAAAAGTTTCTTTATTTATTTCATGGATCTGGAAGATTTGCTGCCTTTAAGTATCGTTATTCCGAATCGCGTGCAAGATAAAATTCAACGGCGACTTCAACTAACGATTCATTAATCAAAAGCAACTTTTAATATAAATTCAGCGACGATAAATTAAAAATTATTTCTCGATTTACCGGAACAAAATTTATTGTTGTGTCATAAAGTCTAATGAGATATTAAATAAATAAAAGTTGAGAGACACAATGAAAATAAAATACCAACCGTATCCCATATTTCATGAAACTCACGTACTTTCACATGATCTAAATTATCACCTGTACTCTAAGCAACGTGCGCAATTCATAGGCCGGTGTGTCCGTTTCTGTATTTGTCCGGTTTTCAGATTACGAGGGCCTTGCTGAAATTTTTCAGATATAATGAGATCGAAGCTTGAACTTTTAGAGAAAAAAGGAGCAATACCTACTTAAATTATTTTTTATTATTTATTATACATATACAAAAGAACTCCATTACAGAAAAACCGGCAACGCCGCATTATACCCGGTGACCCAGGGGTACGTGCATATTCAATAACTTTTCGTTTTTCTGCCAAGCTATCCAAGTTATCGATTTGATTTTTTTTAAACGATAGGTCCGACAATGAGACACATTTCTAAAAATATTTCTATTTATATACAGGATGTCCCAAAATAAGATACACAACTAAGTTCTATTTTTTTGTAACATTTTTAGATTCCCCATTAAATTGTCGATATAACGCACACGGGTTTCTTAGACTTATCTGCAATTGTTTTTGGCTTATGTCAATGTATGTGTCAAAATAGCGTCGTGCAGAGATCCATAAAAAAATTCAGAACTTCAGAACTATTCAATATAACTTAATTAACTTTTCTTCCTTAAGCTTCAGCGCATATTCTGACATGTAGGCGAATTCGGAGTCGATGTTCTACCGCCTACTACGATTTTTTGAAAATGACAAATTACAAATAGCAATAACTCGACTTTTTCAAATGCATCACCCTATATTTTATTACATCATTGCATGGCATTTTTTAAGAGCTTTTGTGGGGTCTATTTTGTAAAATTTGCGAGATTTATTGCAAAATAAGAAATGTTGACGAAAAAAGGAATCGAGTAAGCCGCTGTCTTAAAATTTGACACCTTTCCGAAAAAAGCATAACTTTATTTTAAACAAAAATAATGTTGCAACAACAAAAAATGTAAACGAGGTAACTTGTTCAAAGTGGCCTCTATTTTGCTCAATACATTTCCGTGCTCTTGAAGTAAGACTCCAATCGATTACTATGTTTGGGGTTTAAAATCAAAAGTTTACTCAACTGAAGTAAACTCTAGAGAGGACCTTCTACGGAGAATTAAGAACGCATGCGAGGAACTGAGAAATGGCCAAGCTAGAATGTCAATTACAAATCTTACTTCAAGAGCACGGAAATGTATTGAGCAAATTGGAGGCCACTTTGAACAACTGTTATAAGTTACCTTGTTTACATTTTTTTGTGTCTAATTCTTTTCGTTTAACTTAATACAATTTGTTGCAACAATATTTTTGTTTAAAATAAAGTTATGCTTTTTTCGGAATGGGCATTTTTCCTCATTTTTATAATTTTTTTACGCATACAGGGTGTTTGAAAGTTAGTCATTGATAATAGTAATTTGTCCCAAATACGTCCTCTCGTTTTTCAATAAGGTTGGGATCCAGAAATTAGGAGAATAAGAAATAGTTGATTATTTTATGGATTAAAGCTGGAAAAGAACCATTTGTGGAAAAAAATTAATTTTTTTTAAATCTTGTGCTACCTCATTATCGAAACATCTAGATTTGACTCAAGTTAATAAGTAAAAAAAATGTATGGGGAAACACCAAATTCATTTAGTCTTACTTATTTTTTTCTGCTCTTTCCAAATTTGCAAATAAAATTTTAAAATATTGATATACAGGGTGTTGTTTCGACTTGAAACCTACTTATTAATTTTTTAAGGCCGGACCTGGTATAAGACTTTTTTATTATATTAATCGACGCCACTGTGGACCAAGAAGATACGAACGAATGGTTCATAAGTTATGATTAATTGAAAAAATGGGGAAAATTAATAAATCACCCTGTATTTTGGTTATAAAGAACGATAGACCCATAAAATATAGGTTATTTAGAAGCCCCTCGGTGTCCTCCATCTACCCTTACTGTATGCGCATTTCCGAATGAAACAACCTGTATAAAAGTACAACTGTACAACAGTTTCGACAGTTTGTAAGGACAAGTTTACTTAGTTTATATGCAACACTTTGCTGTCTCAATTGCTACTTTTTAACCAACCTATCATTCCTTGGACATTTAATTGTTGTAACATCAAGTGGCTTGCTGGACAAATGTTGTGATTGCACAGCTGTTTTGCACAAACTGTGTGCTATTTTGTTTGAAAGAATTCCTGCAAAAATTTCAGTTATAATCAAGAAATAATCTCAGAAATGCTAATCTTTATCTTACCTGATTTTGTAATATAATCTTCAGATGTAAAATGTTTCGAGCATACTCGCGTATGCTTGTCGACCTGTTAATAACACATTTTCCCAGAATTTACGATGATTAACTTCTTCGACGACACATCTTTTGTTGGTTATATAAACAGTTGCTTCTTGGGTGGAAATAATTAAAGTGTATTTCCGGATTGATAGATTTCCTAGTAGTAATGGGCATTTTTAATTTTTAACTAACAAATAACAACAAAATACACACAGCACAAACTCAAAACACACTGCAGATAGATAAACAAACATTACGTGTTTTGGGCAGTTCAAATTAACACCGGTAGTCTCGCATAAAGTTGTGTTCATGTCAATAACTATTTTGAAGTTTGCAATTTTTATCGTTTCAATTTTAAAAATTGTTCAATTTTGTTTGTACTACCAAAGTACTATTTTTTTTTTTTACTTCTGTGTCAACGGCATCGACTACTATGGCCATTAGCCTCGTGTTCTGTGCAGGCTTTGTTACTGTTTCCCAGCGCCACTTTAGGAACAGCACTGTTAATTAGAACCCAACAGTGAATGGTCGAGTGAGGAATCACACATGGTATATGAAAATCAATTTCTAAATTTTTAATTAATTAAAAATCAGAAAAAGATTTCTGCCTTTGGTGTGATTCGAACCCACAACCCTTGGATTATGAGTCCAGTGCTCTACCGCTGAGCCACCCACCCCCCTCCAAAGTACTATTGTTGACATTTTAAAGTTTCGTTTATATTCAAATTTGCCGTTTTTTCCTTATGTTCGACTTGAGTCGCGAGAAATTGCCAATTTCACCACAAGTCATTGGCGAATTCTAGCCAACTTCAGCTTCGTCCGTATACTAAATTTTTACTGATACTTTGTTAGGTTAAGCAACGAATTCAAACCTAACATAATGTGGTCAATATATTCAATGCTCAAAAATATAATAAAAATTAAAAAAGGACTAAGCAAGATTTTAAGCTGCAGCCCTAAAAAATGTGTAGCAGTTCCAAGTACTTCAAAGAATGGATCTATTTCGTCCTCTTGCAACGCGACAGTACTGATGAACCAGGAAAGGACACCTACTGCGACATGTTTACCTTCAGTTGCTCTATCTTCAATAAATTTAGGAAATGCCACGTGTAATATTAATGTTGTTTTTTTTTTACTTCTGTGTCAACGGCATCGACTAATATGGCCATTAGCCTCGTGTTCTGTGTAGGCTTCTATCTATCTATCTATCTGTGATGGGGGTGTCGATACACTGCGACCTATAAGATGTATTGTGCCCCCTCTGCTGCCCAATCGTCTGTCTGTGTAGGCTTTGTTACTGTTTCCCAGCGCCACTTTAGGAACAGCACTGTTAAATAGGATCCAACAGTGAATGGTCGAGTGAGGAATCACACCTGGTATATGAAAATCAATTTCTAAATTTTTAATTAATCAAAAATCAGAAAATGATTTCTGCCTTTGGTGTGATTCGAACGCACAACCCTTGGATTATGAGTCCAGTGCTCTACCGCTGAGCATTGTTTGTAATTATCAGGTCAAGGTTTATATGAAAGAAAATGTTCTTTAAATTGTAAGGAAAAGTGAAAAAATAGGGTTAAAAAATCTCTATAAAAAAAGTGAGTGATTGAGTGAGACAGAAGACAGTAGGGAGATCTTGAAAAATATTGACAGAATTGACAGATTGGCGGTTAGTTGTTCAGTTTCTTACATTGTTTTATCAATTTCATCCGAGAAAAAAATTAATTTGTTGTTTTGGTTTTTTGTGAAAAAAATAGTAAAAAGTTGTAGAACGTTATAATATACCTGCTATTTTTAAAAACACCAGCAATAGTAGTTTATAGAACGTTATAGTTATTGTTGTGTTATCTATCACTCATTTGCCTTCAGTCTTGGTTTATTTCATTGAGAAAATGCCGCAACCAGTGAGGAGTCAAAATATCGGTCGGTTTACGTGTTATAATCGTCGAGTCAATGAGACTGAAGAAGAGCGTAGGCAGCGGTTGGAGGCAAACAGAATGCGAATAATCATTGGAAGTGTGTGGAATTAATATTGAATTGCCATGTTTTTCGCATAAGCAGTTGTACGTTGTTGTTATTTGTTTTGTATTGCAATAAATTAAGGTCGAGATTATTGGATTGTCATTTTATTTCATTACATGGTCGTATTGTATTTGGTCTCATTCTTCATTAGTAACCTAGCTAGTTTATAATAAATGCAGATATTTTCAGTATTATAAAAATCAATTTATATTGATGATTATTGAAAAACTTACGTCATCTACCTGATGATTTGTAGGTATGATAATTTATGTTTGTAAAAACTATTTGTCAGTTAAAAATATGATTTTATTATGAGAATATTTAAGTATGCTTGGCCTGGCCTATGTTATGAGAAGGATATAATTAATATGGATCCGAACGAAGCTCACATTCTTTAAATTCTGAACACGAGAAAATATGTCTAAGAACAACGCAGAGATTCAGGTAAGCGAGCTCGAAGAAGAAACAAGTCCTTTAATAAATATTCAAATTTGACCCGTGATAAATTTTAAGGTTAACTTATGTACCTTTTAAAAAAGACAACATATTAATTCGACAAATATTTTTTTAATATGAAGGGTATTAACCATCGGGCGATTTTTTTTTAAAGAATAATTATCGTTATTAATTGTGGGAAGAAAAATTACAGAATGAATACACAATTCCTTTACTATTTAAATATTATTTTTAACACTAAGTATAAGAGATGTTAGTAAAAAATAATTATGAAGTGCCTCAAAGATCTATATTAGGGGCTATTATCTTGAAAGCATATATTATATTATATATATTATTATTATACCGCTATATATTATACAGACGCAGAATCTTTAGCCTAACATGCTTACCATCATCAGATCCTGGAGGTTCAGAATTTTATATTATCATTAATTTTGGGTATGGACGCAAAATTTCAGTTCAAGCTTGTAAAGTTGAAATGTATTTGAACTAAGTTACTGTTTGTGGAACAATTATAAAGACATATACCTATTGTATGTCAAAAGTGAAGATTCTGACCTCGTATAATCAGAATGATATATAGTACACTGAACGAAAAAAGTACGTGTAATTAATAAAAAAGTACATCAAATCAATGGACGTCAACATTAATTTTCAGCCGATGACAGCTATAATTAATACAATAAACGTTCGCACCTAAATTTTCTTAATCCTTAAGTTACGATTTTTGTATATAAAATCAATAAAATATGAGCATAGATTTATAATCGCAGTGATAGGCTTATGATAGCCGGTTATCAATGTTACGAACGAAGGATATTAATCTATGGTTAATGTTTTTAAAAACAATGAAAAGTAAGTATACATCTATGATCTCTGTACATTAAAACCATAAATAAAAACCATGGGTCTAGGATAGTCGGTTAGGGATCATTGACATTAATCTATAACACCAGTAGGTATATTAAAACAATAAATAGTGAGCATAGATTCATAATCACCAGTTATTAATATTATTAAGTTTTATTTATCAGACCTCGCGAAATTAGGTATACTGGTAATTACTTTATCAAAAGTATTAAAACAAAACGATATTTCTAAAAAAATTTAAAACACCTACCTACTAATCATTGGCTCATATATGTCTACTGATTTGATGTGTCGCGTTTTCCCAAAACCTGTATTTTCGAATTTACCATATGAACAATCAAGATTCAACCAACTGGAAGAGGATTATACAAAAAAATGTATTAGGTAGTTATTTTTTATTGTTCTAATGTTATTGATTCACAAATCATGTGTACCCTAGTGCTTTTAAAGGGAACAGCATGTTTATAAAAACACTTTTCCAAAGAGTTCCAAAATCTAAATTGAACAAGTAAATAATTTTAAAACATATCTACAGGTTGCGCCAATTATTTCCACTCGATCTCTAGCACCGAAGCTAAAAGAGATATCAACAAGATTTTTTGTAGGGGTAGACAGTGTCACTCGGACTACAATTTTAAAATATTTTGATGTATACAGGGTGGCTAATTTTTGTGGAATGAAAATTAATTTGGATTTTTTAAATTGAACACCCTGTATACGATTATGTCTTCTGATTCTACTTAATATTAGATTTACGGTAGTTTTTTGTATTTGTAAATCCGACGCGGCGTTGACAAGTTATTCCTATTTTAAGCAGATTTAATGAAAAAACAGCACTTCAGAAATAATAGCACAAAAACCACATTTTTTAAAAAATTCCTCAAAAAAGCTACTACGATGTAAATGAAACATGTACCTATCACAATAATCACACAACATCTTCACCTGTTGCACAGGGTGTTTGCCGATGGCTTGCCAATAGTCTACTTTTCAAATGGCAATAACTTAATTTTTTCAAATGGGACACCCTGCATATTTTTCTTCAGTTAGAAGCTCTCCCTAATACGCATTAAAAAAATATAGGGGTTTGCACATCTAACTTTACTATTTACTTTAATAATTGACGTTAAGTGACAAACAACATATTTTACACAATTTTTAGTAAGTACAAAATTTTACAAAGTTTAATCGTAAGAAAACTACAATAGTGAAAGTTAAAATTTATAGTAGGTGTTCAAAATGTCTTCCATTTTCATTTATACATTTTCTTGCCCTGTTTTTCATTGATTTAGTATTGCAGGGGTCACCTGTCTAAATGCTGCAGTAATTCTTTCTTTCATATTTTCTTTTGTGGTAACCTCTTCTTTGTAAACTAATTGAAACCACATTCCGTTGCGATAATTTTGAGGCACATTTTGCAATAAGTTGCGAAAATCATGTTCTAAAAAATCTAAAAATATAGCTCCATTTACAGTCCCATCAAAGAAATAGGGACCAATTACATAATCACCTATTATTCCCGCCCACACATTCAAAGACCATCGATACTGTGATGTGGTTCTAAATAAATGTTCATTGTGGTCCGAATAATAATGGAAGTTGTGTATATTTACAAAACCGTTCTTATGAAACGTGGCTTCGTCGGAGAATAAAACTTTGTTTAAAAAGTTACGCTCTGTATTTATCTTGTTTATTAACCATCTACAGTATTCCACTCTAGGCGCGAAATCACGTGGTAACAATTCTTGGTGAAGCTGGATATGATAGGGGTGATATTTATTCTTTTTTATTATGCGTCTAATTGTGGTATTGGAAATATCTAACTGATTGCTTAATTGCCTTGTGCTTATATTGGGATCTTCAACTATACTGATCATTACCTTATATTCGTTGTCAATAGTAACAGCTGTAGTTTCACGTGAATGTTTTTCATACTTGGTTCCTGTTCTATCAAATCTATTCTTTAAATTCTCAAAAGTATCCTTTTGTGGATGACGTCTTTCTGGGTATCTTTGACGATAGACCCTACTAGCAAGAAACGCATTTTTTTGACATTCACCCAGTATCCATATCATATCAATATTTTCTTGAACACTATAATTCTTATTAAAATCCATTTTTTATACACAATACCGATTAAATATAGTAGACGTGATACAATACAATAACAAAATATACCTACTGTCATTTTCATAAGTAACTTGATTTCTTATTAAAAATTGTGTAAAATATATTGTTTGTCACTTAACGTCAATTATTAAAGTAAATAGTAAAGTTAGATGTGCAAAACCCTATATTTTTTTAATGCGTATTAGGTTGAGCTTCTAACTGAAGAAAAATATACAGGGTGTCCCATTTGAAAAAATTAAGTTATTGCCATTTGACAACTAGACTATTGGCACGCCATCGGCAAACACCCTGTGCAACAGGTGAAGATGTTGTGTGATTATTGTGATAGGTGCATGTTTCATTTACATCGTAGTAGCTTTTTTGAGGAATTTTTTAAAAAATGTGGTTTTTGTGCTAATATTTCTGAAGTGCTGTTTTTTCATTAAATCTGCTTAAAATAGGAATAACTTGTCAACGCCGCGTCGGATTTACAAATACCAAAAACTACCGTAAATCTAATATTAAGTAGAATCAGAAGACACAATCGTATACAGGGTGTTCAATTTAAAAAAACCAAATTAATTTTCATTCCACAAAAATTAGCCACCCTGTATACATCAAAATATTTCCGAGTGACACTGTCTACCCCTACAAAAAATCTTGTTGATATCTCTTTTAGTTTCGGTGCTAGAGATCGAGTGGAAATAATTGGCGCACCCTGTATATCAACTGCCTTAAGTATATGAAAAAATTTTAAATGAATTTCGTCAAAGTAGACGCAAATATTTGAAATTTTAGAGATGACGTCTCCAAGGCGTAAAATAAAGGTTTGAAGTGCTGATTTTCTCAATTTCCAGCTCTTGTTGGGTTTTAGCACAAATCAAAAATGATTCCTGGGAGTCCTTTATTGTAAATTTTATATGGGTCGACTTTCCAAATGAATTTTTGGAACAAAATTTGGTCGATGGCACCAAATATAAAAGTGAAGCATATTTTCCATCTAAAAAAATACAAAATTAATATGCTACTTTTTGGCATATTATAATTTGAACTTACTTTCGTCGCACGTTTCCTTAAAGGCGTTATCTAATAGGGCTCATACAGCTTTATCCTTTCTGTAAAAATGCCAGTAATTGCGGAAAACATTTTTCCCAATTTTTTAATTCTCCACTTTCGAACGCGACATTATAATCCATATCAACCTAAAATAAATATTTAAGTTAAAAAAACAGCAATTTTTTATTTTAACATCTTAGTCATAGAATTTTAGTGTAGGTATTATGTGTGCCAAAATAATATTTACCAAGCGGCATCCCCAGTGTTTTTTGTAACTATCAGAATGTACCTTCCTTTCTTTGTCGATCTCCAGTTCAGAATTAACTAATTTGGCACAATAATTATTATTTTACTGTCCACAAAACACAAACTGTATCGGAACACCTAACCTCTGCATGTGGTTGTACTTATATGGGCTATGGGCGCGGTGCGAAGAGTTAAACATCTACGCTAGTTGTTCGTAATATTAATGTTCCTAGAGATTAGTTTACTATTAGGTAGCACCATTTTGGCGCGGTTGTAACCAGGGAATGGTGGCATAGATTTAACGTTTAGTATTCATCAAAACAATGAAAACCGTTAATTAATTTTCAAAGTTTGCAGTTCTTGGATTTATAAAAAGTTTTTGTGGTTTTAATGGTAAAGTACATAGCTTTATAATCGAAAAACATTGATTTGTTTAATATTAAGGATACAGTTAATTAGTTTTTGATGTTTTGCGTTTATTGCTTAACGTTTTTTCGGTTATTGTTTTAATGCACTAGTTAATTGTTTTATGACGTGAAATTATTCTCCCAATCACCGAATCATAGCATTAATGTCCAAAAAATTGACGACGATACTTTATTGATTTTACGTACAAATATTTTTTCACTGTAGAACAAACAAGTCATAGATATAAGAATTTAATTCTTAACAAAGTACCTATATACTTATAAGTGGATATTTTCGTGACTGTTCAATAGTAATTTATGTGGATAAAATTAGTGGGAAGCAGTCAATAATAGATAAATTAGCACGATTTCTTTTCGTTTGTATGTCGAGCTTTCGAAAATGTTTATTTTATTTATCAAGACAAATAACATGAAATTCAGAAAAAATTACATTCATTTTAACACTGATGTTTCTTTTTGTATGTATTTTTTTCTGAATATCATGTTATTTGTCTTGATAAAAAAAATAAACATTTTCGAAAGCTCGCCATAAAAACGAAGAAGTCTACTAATTTATCTACTATTGACTGCTGCCCACTAATTTTATCTACAATATATTCTTATATATATAAAAGTTCAAATGTAGTATAATAAGACAATAATTCCGTTCGATTTTTAACATCCCGAACATCGAATCCAATCGCGGTTTACAAGAGAGTTCACATCGGTCTATCTCGATCTATCTCTTTCTACCCTAATGAATTTATGAGTCGAGACAAGCTTTTGTATTTATTATAATAAGATGAGGATCGTGTTGTCTGAAATTCCGCATATTATTTATGGTTTCTGTAGCGTTTCAATTTAAGCGGGTCGTGGTCGGCCGGCCGAGGAATCCGAACCTAGAGAGCGAAGGAAGAAAATGCAGAGTTGTCAAGTCGTTCACAAATTCCGGAGGTTTGGGGAATTTAAAAAAAAGAGGAAAAAATTGCAAGCAAGAGGATGTAAGGAGGATGGATGAGATTAGGATCACAAAACGAATATTCAAAGTTAAAAACAGTAAAAAAAAGAAGCGAGGCAGGCCAAGGAAAACATGGATAGATTAATTCAATAGAACATAAGAAAATGGAGAGAAAAAGTACAAGAAGTGTTACCAAAAATAAAGGAGTGGACAAAATGGAGGACGTTTTGGAAAAAAGAAAGAAGAGGAAATGGTAGAAATACTATAGGGTTAAGTAAGTAAAGAAGAATGCCCACAGCCGGTCTAATTTTTAATGCAAATTAGCCATTTGAATATGTTCATAACTTTTGTTCATTTTATAGTACAAATAACATTTTTTTGAAGGTTTTTTATAAGGGGCGCCAAAACTCATTCTTGCACAAAGAACATTATGCTCTTAGGCCGTCACTGAGAATTTCCAACTTTAATAATTGCTAAAAGTCAAAATTTAAATTTTAACTCAGGGAAGCACCCGCCAATCGAAATTTGTACTATACTATACCAACATTTTGGTAAAATAAAAAAGATTTACAGTGTGATTTTTTCCCTACAACAAAAAAATACAAAAATCAACACTGACAATTGAATAAAATTAAAAAAATCAGACAAATCGAAGTAGCTGCTGAAATATTCCTTGCCAAAAACCCATAAATCACTCTATTATTAAAGAAGATGAGAAACTACTTTCAATAGTTATTTGATAATCCCTCTATGCGTGTTAAGAGTATGTACTGTTCCTCTTGACTCATCCTGTATTAAAATAAAAGCTTTGAATTCAAAATTTGCTATTTCCGGCTATTTTTTACTATTAGTTATTGTTAAAAAAAGCTTTAATAATCGACGAATCCACGAAAGTGTTTCAACTGATTTAAAATCGTTAGAACGATTTGGCAACGGTGCCAAAAGAGGTTGAAGATCGGTGGGCGTGTGGAAGCAAACTAATAACAAGGATATACTTATTAGATTATAGTAATTACCCCTCCTTGGAAAATATATTGGCTCGAAGAAAGCTCGTTAATTTCTGTTTGGATTTTTAAATTGGTGCTAAAGATGGAGTACCTCAGGGCGCCGATATCAGGCCCTTGTTATTTACGTTATTTATAGATGATAGTTGACACGCGCGACGACACGAATTGATCTCCCACGTTACACATGCAAACGTCACTGAGGGTCGGGTGACAGTTTTATTGATTTTCCTGATATCGCTTTGATTTTAGAGAACTCATGACGTTAAAGCTAAAGCATACGAATATATTAATGATGCATTAGCATATAGTACCTACAACGTTTTATCTACGACTGCCTTTAATGAACAAAAAATGTACAACAACAATGGTTTGATTAAATATTGTGAAATTAAACTGAAAATTTTACACCTGTTCTTTTAAGCCAATCAGATGCCTTGATTTTGACAGTTTGCTAAAACGACAACCAGAATTTTCCGAAAAAATTTTCGGTCACGTGATCTAGCTTGACAGCTGTCACGCCATAATAACGGTCATTTATTTTAGCGAGGCAGTGACGTCACACGTCAAAAATCTGCGGCGTTGCCAGGTAGAATTTTTTTTCGTTCACTTAAAGATAAAATTATACCAGTTAATTTTTTCCTAACTTGAATATAAGTCTCTTGGCATAAATACCTTTCGTAATGGTCACAAAAAACGTTGCATTGTTTCTAAAATAACCAATAAATAATTTTGTGAGATAGAAAGGACTTTTCATCCCCCTTTCTCTTCATTACCTACCACTCACATATGCCTACCCCTAACTTAAATAGTTTCAAATGTTTAGAATTCTTTTTGAAAGTTTCTTTTTTTTATTATTAAACAACAGTGACCAACGAGCAATTTAATTCTAACTTAATCTAATAGAGTTTGAAATTTAAAACTAAGGTATACTCATCAGCGTTCTGTAGAATGGATTGCACTAAACTTTAACGTGCACACACATGCTCTGCTTTTGCACTAAAAACACTAAACTAATTCAAAGGGCTTGATACTCTTAAGGCTTCTTTCTAACCCAGTATTGTCAAGGAGCTGGATAGTCTCGACATTGACATGATGATGAAGTCTTTCTTCATGACTCTTGGCTAATTCCTTGATGGTCTGGTCAACAGTGTCCACACCCAGATCCCTATAGAGGTCACTATTGCGAATGTACCAAAGGGCACCTACTATATTCCTCAGTGCTTTGTTTTGAACTCTTTGGATCTTTGCTAAGTTGCTTGTTTTGGTGCATCTCCATAGTTGGATACCATAGGTCCATACAGGCTTTAGTATCTGCTTATAAAGCATAAGCTTATTATGTAGAGACAGAGATAAAAATGCGTTGCGTAATAAAATTTAAGTTGCGTAATGAGTTTCATTATGCAACGCAAAACGCAAATGGACCAAAATGAGTGGCGTAATAGCTTCAAAATGAAGCAGTCGTAGATAAAAAAAAATAATCTGTTTCCCTGAAACTGAACCCTGTGGAACTTTATTTCCATTTCGTAATTAGGATTTGCTGGTTTTAGTGAAAAATATACGTTATTTGTTGATAACCATTCGAGTAAGACACGCTTCATAGTCCTCATACAAAAAATATAACGAATCGAGGTACGTTCTGTGGGCACACCGTTAAAAATTACAAATTATCCCTCTGACAAATATACGATGATTTTGTTCTCAGTCCATCTTCAATCATTACTTTTAATATCCGTTCGCAACGAGTACGTGATTTACCGTCCATAGTTGCACATATAACATGGCAGAGTGCGCTCCAATCGATCAGGTTAATTAGAAACCGAACCGCGCGGGACTCCCCGCGGCGGTTCCACCCATCCCCTGCGGTTTTTGTGGGCCCCATCGTGCCCCCTCGTTGCCCCCTGGCCCCCGCGTTCCGCACAGCACGCGTCCCTTTTCTAATTAGCGGAATATGTTAATAATTCTACATTCCTAGCATTGTTGGTTTACTATTTTCTTTCTACGACTTTTTCGGAGAGATTATTTATGGCCGTGTTGGTTTTTCGGCCTTTGTAATTCTTGCTGAAAGGGTGGTGGTTAAATTTTCATAAAGTGATTTATAGCGGTTCGTTTTTTTTTCTTGTACGTAAAATTTTGAAAAAGTGCTTGTTTTATTAGGTGAGTTACTTGTTCTAGGAAAGGAACATTGGATAGAGAAATTAATTTATTTTTCCTTTATTGAATTTAATCATTCTGGCTATTTTACAACCAATCCGCAACTTGGGTTGCAGTCAGTCATGCTTCCGAGTTGAATGAGCGGAGTGAAATTATCCTCCTGAATGTATATTTCAATATGGGTTTTCTCGGTTACTATATATGAAAATGAATCCTATCAACCCTTAAAGATATGACCGAAAGTAATGTTTATCGTCCCTTGGTCATAACAAGTCATAACAACACGATTTTCACAATCTAGACACCTTTGACTTTGACGTTTCACATACATTTTTATTAAACGTCAGTGTCGTATTATTTTTTAGAAGAAATCTGTAAACGATTTTTTAAAGCCCCATGAAAGTTTTGTCCAAATAATAAATTTATACATATTCTATCATTTTCTTTAATAAGTTTTAACAGAAATAAAGTACATTCCATAAAAAAATAAAAATGGAAAAATAAGGCAAAAAAAAATGAATCGTTATTCGAAGAAACGGCCATTGCATGTTGCAGAATATTGGCAATTATCTTTTGATGAAGCTGCGTCATATAAAAATTAATCATTTTATAAGGAATGGTAACCAAACACACAACACCTATAAAATCATAAGTGGAATCGATTTGGAACTAATGCAATGTTGCCGATTCTAAAAATAATTATAGAAATAAAATAGATATTTCTCAATATTTACGACAATAAGCCAAAAATATTATCTAGGGCACAAATTGAGAAATTTAAATCGAAAAAATTCCAAAATTTTCACACATTACTTATCATTATGTTCAAATCATTTAGTAACCAGAAAAATCCACAAAAATCATACGACTTTGAGATCCAGTTCAATTTTTGTGAACTTCAGAAATTCAAAAACTAAATAATTAAAAATACTGATCTGGAAAAAAACTTTAAGATACAGGAAATTCTCTAAATTGTGAAAGTAGAACCAGAAATCTAAGAAGGTCATAAATCACCAGATCGAATTCAGATACCGAACAATCTGTTCGGTGTAAATCCCATATTATACACGCACACATACATACACACTTTGCCCAGGACGGAACGTTTACTCCCTTAGCTTACATGGATGTAATCTCCCTATCCCTTCCATCCACCCCCTGTCTTAGACAGGCCGTCATGTCAATTACCTATGTCTTTTAGGTAGTAATAGTTTTAAATTAAATTAAAATGCCTGTTTATTTCATAAGGTATTTTAATTCGAACCTAGAAATCTTTTAACCGACACCAAATTTTATTGCATTATTATATCTTGAACTATAATTAATAATGAGGGTCGTCAGCTAATATTGATTTATGACCTTCTTAGATTTCTGGTCAGACTTTACCAACAAATGTTACACTTTTAACAATTGAGGATTTTTCTTCCCCCCTCCCCCCCAAACCAAGCTGTAAAAAAAATTCACAATTTTGTATAGACTGAAGTATGTACCCAGACTTTGGAAAAATTGTGGAAGTCATAATGATAACCAAGCCAGGAAAACCACCATATGAGGCATCGTCATACTATTTGAGAAACTCCTACTCAAAAGACTAAAACCACTTATCGAAGAAAGAGAAATTATCCTTGATCACCAATTTGCATTTAGAAATAAGCACTCGACCAAGTTCATAGAATAACTAACATTACAGAGAAATGATTAGAAGAGAAAAACATTTGTGCTACTATCTTTCTTGATGTAGCGTTTGATAAGGCTTAATACATAAGCTCAAGCTCTTCCTTCCAAAACAATATACATATATTCTCCATTCATATATATCGGAAAGATACTTTAGACTTAGGCAAGAAGAAGCATATTCCGATCGTAAAGAAATTAAGGCTGGAGTACCACAAGGAAGTGGCCTAGGACCTGTCCTATACTTACTGTACACATATGATATTCCTGAGGTAGAAAACAATACCATAGCCACCTTCACCGACGACACTGCCATTTTAGCAGTAGAAAAGAGTAATGAAGAAGCAACCCACAGCTGTCCACCTTATCTATGACTGGATGAAGAGATGGAAAATTAAACTCAATGAAACTAAATCACTCCACATTAACTATACAAACAAAAGAATAGATCATATTCCAGTCAGAATAAACAATAACCTGATTCCATATTCAAACACAGCAAAATACTTAGGTATTACCTTAGGTGCCAAACTCCGATGGAAAGTGCATGTTAAAAAGAAAAGAGAAGAACTTGGACTGAAATATAGAAAAATCTACTGGCTAATTGGAAGAAACTCCACTCTGTCTCTACATAATAAGCTTATGCCTTATAAGCAGATACTTAAGCCTGTATGGACCTATGGTATCCAACTATGGGAATGCACCAAAGCAAGCAACTTAGCAATCATCCAAAGATTTCAAAACAAAGCACCAAGGAACATAGTAGATGCCCCTTGGTACATTCGTAATAGTGATCTCCATAGGGATCTGGTAATGGACACTGTTGACCAGACCATCAAGAAATTAGCCAAGAGTCATGTCAATGTCGAGGCTATCCAGCTCCTAGACAATACTGGGTTAGAAAGAAGACTTAAGAGGATCAAGCCCTTTGAGTTAGTATATTGTTTTTGCTCATTGGTCACTGTCGACTAGATTGTAATATACTAAATGCCTGTATGGGTGTTTAATAATAAAAAAAACAATTTTGTATGTATTTCTGCCGAATATAAATGATTTTGCCCTTGATTTAATGCAAATTTCCAGATATTTGATACTTTTTCAATACATTTTTACCCCCTTTGGTTTCTTCTTGAAAAAAAAAACAAATAAATAGATTTAGTTTCCATTGTTAGATTTTATTTTTTTTAGGTTATTTTTGTCAGATAACCATAATTAGTATTTAAATAATGTATTGATATTCAAGATAAAATATCGAACCGTGGCAACACCGTGATGATATTTGACTTAACCTCTCACACACACACACGTACTTACGTATACCATCTACACAAAGAAAAACGTGATGCGTTCTGGTGGCTGCCGCTGCATTCTTGGGATTTTTTTATAGCCGTAGATATTCATATTGGGTTGTATTAATTTTCTTTTTATTTTACTATGGCACGACTCTATAAATTCCCCACCCGAGGTGGATCCTTAAAAATCGAAAGAGATGGCGCCGTCATCGTCTGGCGCCAATCAAAACCGAGCGCAAGACGATCAATTCAATTTGTTGCTTGTATTTCGATAATTGCTTTAAAATTGTCAGTGGCGTAACGCACTACATACTTCAACTTTTGGAAATCGCGTTTCCGAAATAGTTATTTATGCGCCAAGGACGAAAAACTGTCTATTATAGTCGAGTCTGCAAATTGATAGCCGAGGCGCAGCCGATGCTAGCAAGCAGGCGAGACAATAGGCAGGTTTTCGCTGAGGCGCATATTACTTTTTTTGAAGGCAAGCATTTTTCGTCCGCAAACACTTTTCGTCCGCTGTGGTCATTAGGATACGGCACGGTGCGAGTCATTTGAGGACGAAAAGTACTTGCCTTCAAAAATAGTTGACTTTTCATTCGGAAATTAGTACGTAAAATGTCATTTTTTGTAGAGGTTGACGAAAAAATTATTTTTTTACTAGAAAATTTCACAAAAATTGAATTTTCTGCAAATTTGGTTCCAGTATCAGAAAGCGGAGATCAAAATATATTATTTTCCTATTGAGACAGTCCCCCAAACTGGAAGGATCGATATTATCGTTCTTAAATATGCCAAATCATTAAAAAAAAATTCATAGAAGCAAATCGAGAAAATATATGAACCTGAAACTACTTTCGGTAGACAAAATACCAATTCTATGTCGAAAAAATATAGAAGCTTGCCAGGAGACAAATTTTAAGTATTAGAAAATTTTCGTACGTAAGTTAAATTAAATTAAAAATGAATCGATTGGTGAGTACTTGAGCTAATTAACTAATGACAGCAGTACAGATTATTAACTCTGGAAAGTAACCAAACGATTAAAAAGTCCTATTATACATAACCCACCAATTAGAAAAGAGGACGGGAGTTGGGCACGAAATAATATACAAAAAGCAAACAGACCAACAATGGTGAAGAAACTCAAGACGGGAATCAAACAGAACAGGAAGATTCAGTCATTAGACCTATTTCTCCAAAAGAAGTTTCTGTGGAAAACGAAACAAATATAAATCCTATAAAAGCCCCTGTAGTGATCTAATTACCGGAGAAATCTTGAAACAACTCCCACGTAAAGCTGTTGTCAAACTGACCAACAGTACCTGAGATATATGATATACGTACCTCAGCCATGGTTATAATGATACCTAAGCCAGGTAAACCTCCCCAAGAAGTAACATCATACCGACCCACTTCTTAAGAGATTAAAACCTATAATAGAATGAAAGGACCTGATTCCCTCCCATCAATTTGGTTTTAGAGAAAAACACTCAACGATGGACCAGGTGCATAGAATCACAGACATAATTGAAAAGTCCTTAGACGAAAAGAAAGTCTGTTCCACCGTCTTCTTAGACGTGGCACAGGCTTTTGATAAAGTTGAACATGAGGCCACAAGTTAAATTTGTTATTATCACGTCAGTATTCAGAACTATTAAAATCCTATTTATCAAACAGATACTTTACAATAAAACAGGAAGATGTATAATCTGATCTAAGAGAAATTAAGGCAGGAGTACCCCAAGGTAGTGTACTAGGTCCAGTACTCTACTTACTGTATACCAGTGATATTCCTAACGTTGAGCACGATACTATATCAGCATTTTCTGATGATACTGCCATTCTGGCTGTTGGAAAAGACCTCGAAGAAGCTAACAGAAAATTACAAACATCTGTACACCAGATTAACACCTGGACCAAAAAATTGGGTATTAAGTTAAATGAAAACAAATTTGTTCATGTTAACTTTACGATAAACGAAACCAACACATTCCCATAAGATTAAATAACGCCCAGATTCCCTTTGCTAATACAGCAAAATACCTTGGAATGACACTCGACGCTAGACTTCGCTGGAAATTCCACATTAAAAATAAACGTGAAGAGCTTTGTATAAAATATAAAAAATGTATTGGCTGTTAGAAAGAAACTCCAAGTTACCCATACATAATAAACTGCTATTCTACAAGCAGATATTGAAACCCGTTTGGACGTATGGTAGCCAGCTTTGGGGCTGCGCCAGTAAAAATAACATTCAAGTTATCCAACGTTTTCAAAATAAAGAATTAAAGAACATAGTCGATAGACCCTGGTACTGTCGCAACAGTGATCTTTATAGGGACCTTGATGTAGAAACTGTAGAAAAGACTATATCCAAATCTGCCAGCAGCCATGAACAACAGCTGCTCCGACATGGGAACGTTGAGGACATCCAGCTCCTCGGTAATACCAATTTAGTAAGAAGACTCAAGAGGACCAAGCCTTTTGAATTAGTTCAGTGACTGTGCTAGTTGCAAACAGAGTATTGTGCGAATTGTTACACTTTACCGGTAGTGTTACTAAAATTATCAGACCCTAAGGTACACTAGTGGACCTGATTCTTTAAGAATTCTAGTTAAGTTAGGTTAGAACAAAATTGCTTATTGATCTTCATGATCAGATTGTAATTATTATAATACAAAAAAGGATCATTCAAATTGTCAAAATACTCAAGAACATTTTATTTTTTCTATAAATGGAAGCATTCAAAAGCTTCCAATCGAGAGAGTTCATTTAAAAGGGAAAAATCTCCAAAAACCTGGAAAAATATATAAACGCTCGTTAAGGATGAAATTTCAATTGATTTTTCAAAAATTTTCATTATCTGTAGTTATCCGATGAAACAAATATTATGGAGGAATTTCGCAATCGAAAAATTGATTGCGAAACTAAAATTTTTTAAAAAAGACAAGACCCTTCAATGTATTTTTTTCTGAAGCAGCAATATAGTTATTTTCCTAACAAGTGCGCAAAGTGTGACTTTTCCGCACGCAAATACAGTTAGACGAACGATGCGAAGTTTTTGCATTCGGAAAAGTAACACTTTCCGTGCGGAACAAAATTTTTCTTATAAGCTTCGTATCACATAACAATAAAAATACAAAAATGACATTCTAATCAATATAGTATATTACATAACGAGTGGGAAATATTGTCGCACGAGGCGTAAGCCGAGTACGACAATACCACGAGTACCACTTTCCACACGTGTGAAAAATGTCACTTTCCGCACTCGTTATGTAATATACGGTATACGGTAGAAAAGTGTAACTTGCGCGCGCAAACGTATGCGGAAAAGTTCTATTTTGCGCACGCTCGTAGGAAAGAATATATTTTTATCTCCGTATTATCTATCCTTTAATTTTTTTTTCTCCGGCACTGGCGACAACCCAAGCGACTTGTCATTTTCTTTGTCGTTAAATATGATTCTAATTGGGTCCCATTTGTGTTTAAGTATACATGATAATTATGGACAGCATCGGTTGCTTTCGAATATTACTGAATAATAAAAACAAACGACGTCAACATTTTTCTCCCAGGAATCTTCGAAGAGGCATAAAAATCGAAAATTGAGCTTCATTATGGATACGGAGATTTTCTCAGAGTTGCAACATGTTTATTCTCTGTTTTATTGAGTTTTGATGTGTTGAGGTAATAGTTAAATTATTTATTTATTTATTGTATTTAATAGTTCGTCTGTATTACTGGAACTTTTCGAAAAATACAGTGATAGATCTTCAATATTTGGCAGGTACGTGAAAATTTTTTATTAGAGATCCTGATTTAAAATATTAATTTGATCTGAAATTATGAGGCGACATCCTCGTCTTTAATGCCACACGGTGACAAGACTGGTAATAGTGGATCTTTTATATTTGGGGGAGGCATGTAGAATAGATGTGGAAATGGTATATTGAAGATCACATTTCAAAATTTTGAACCGTTTAGAAATGAGGAGGCGACAAATTTGAAGTTTAGATTTTTGAGAATATGACCTCTTTGACCTTAATGCCACACTGTGAAAATATTGATAAAAGTAGATCTTTCATATTTGGGGGAGGAATATAGAAAAGATGTGGAAATGTTATATTGAAGACCATATTTAAAAATTTTGAACTGTTTAGATTTTTGAGAATCTGACATCCTTGTTTTAATACCACACTGTAAAAAAACTGGTGACAGTAGATTTTTCTTATTTGGAGGAAGAATGTAGAAAAGATGTGGAAATGTTATATTGAAGACTATATTTCAAAATTTAGAATTGTTTAGAAATAAGAAGGTGGCAAATTTGAAGTTTAAATTTTTGAGAATCTGACATCCTTGTTTTTAATGCCACACTGTGATAAGGCTGGTAACAATAGATTTTTCATATTTGAAGGAGGCATGTAGAAAAGACGTAGAAATGTTTTATTGAAGATCACATTTCAAAATTTTTATCCGTTTAGAAATGAGCTGGCGACAAATTTAAAGTTTAGATTTTTGAGAATCTGACATCCTTGCTCTTAATGCCACACTGTAAAAAGACTGGTAACAGTAGATGTTTCATATTTAGGGGAGGCATGTGGAAAAGATGTGGAAATGTTATATTGAAGATGACATTTCAAAATTTTTAACTGTTTAGAAATGCGGAGGCGACAAATTTGAAGTTTAGACTTTTGAGAATCTGATATCCTTGCTGTGAAAATACTGATAACAGTAAATCTTTCATATTTGGAGGAGGAATGTAGAAAAGATGCGGAAATGTTATATTGAAGACCATATTTCAAAATTTTAAACTGTTTAGAAACAAGAAGGTGGCAAATTTGAAGTTTAGATTTTTGGGAATCGGACATCCTTGTATTTAATGCCACACTATGAAAAGGCTGATAACAATAGATTTTTCATATTTGAAGAAGGCATGTAGAAAAGACGTAGAAATGCTATATTGAAGAATACATTTCAAAATTTTAGTTTAGATTTTTGAGAATATGACATCCTTGTTTTTAATGCCGCACTGTAAAAAGACTGGTATAACAGTAGATGTTTCATATTTGGGGGAGGAATGTAGAAAATATGTGGAAATATTATATTGAAGATCACATTTCAAAAATTTTATTTGTTTATAAATGCGGAGGTGGCAAATTTGAAGTTTAAATTTTTGAGAATCTGACATCCGTGTTTTTAATGCCACACTGTAAAAAGACTGGTAACAGTAGATGTTTCATATTTAGGGGCATGTGGAAAAGATGTGTAAATTTTATATTGAAGATCACATTTCAAAATTTTGAACTGTTTAGAATTGAGGAAGCGACAAATTTGAAGTTGAGCTTGACATTCTTATCTTCATTATCTCACTATGACAATCCTACTAGACGTAGACGTAGCTCTTTTATATTAGGAAGAAATGTAAAGAAAATTTATCGAAAGATAATAAAAACCATGTACTGTGGTTGTACGCTAGTTTTTTATATGAAGCCAAAAATGTATTCATTCACTAGTAATTTTCTATCATATAATTTTATATCAAAACTTTTGATCGTCAAGTTATCATTTCTCAGAATTCACACAAATTTTGATACAGTTTTTATTCCGCCTGAGATCCTCTACATATATCAAACGCTAAAACGGATTAACAAAGACACTCTCAATTAATAAAAATTTAAACCGTTGGACAGATTCACGAGCTTCTTGACAATCGTTTTGACATAAAGGCTTAAGGAGTCACCTGCCTCTTTTGCTTCGTGTATACATCCACCTATACATATTTACATTTATATCTACACACAAAAGTGGTACCTCATAAATTTATAAGTAGTATAATCCGGACATATGTTTATGATAAAATATTCCATTGTATTTTGATTACCTCCATTTTATTTACTTTATAACATTCATAGAGTGAGATGATGCTTCCAAAATAACCATTGTGCCCTTTATCCATGGTCGTAGGATGACAGAACATCACAAAATTTTTATACGTTACACAAACGTCTACAGTAGGCATCCTCAGGTTTTTATTATGAAACAAACATCCCTAACGAGTTTATTAAGGCTTCTTAGGGGTCCTTAATTTTTCCCCAAAAAGAGCAGCTGTTCAGAATCAAGAGTATTTTCCTCATGAAGTGCTTCTCCGAAGTTCGTACTCACGCGGGTAAGTAAAATAAAAAGTAATATACGAACCCTATTATTTATTTTTGCTCTTCTGTGGAGCGGAGCGCGCTAGATATTAGCCACAGGAGCGGCTCGTGACACTAATTTTTCGGGAAATTTTTCAATCTCAAAACGGTAAGTCAAAATTTTTCAAGTTGCACCAAAAACTGATTATTTTTTATAGTTTCAAAGTCAAACTATCGATTTTAAGCAAAAATTCAAAATTTGCTCTCAAGGGTTGCGAAGTTTTTGAACGATTCTTGTCAATTTTGGAATCTTACGCATGTTTGGAATTTGATTCATTGGATTCGGAAGCCCTACGGATGAATCTGAATGAAATAAATTACACTCGTTAACTTACACTCGTTAACTTACGTTAATGTGTACTCCTACTTTACTTTTTCGAGCAAGTTAAGGCACATCCTGATACTAAAAAATGTATTGGACGGTATAATACGACACATTGACCAGCTAGATTACTAGAAAAATTAAAAAAAAAAATACTTATAATAATATTTAAAAAAGTAACGAATCGCCACTGTTTATCTCCTTTGCGCACCCCCAAAGCACCCCCCAAGTTCCTCGCAGCAGGCGCTAAGTGTGTTTCGAGATCAAAGCTTGAGGAACACACCATCATCACGGTAATGCCGTTTATGAACACATTCATGGAATAGTACTTAAATTTTCCTGTAGTTGTTATTCATTTATTTTTCCTCCCTTCGATTTATTTTTGCCCTTTTTACAAGCGGCGTTAAGTGCTCCAAACGATCGAGGCAATTATTTTTTTTTATTTTGTTTGTTTCCATTTCATCGAACCAAATTTTTTTTCTTATTCACTTACGGTGTTTGAATTTAGAATAATGATTTCAAAACGCGGCCGCCTTGATACTACCAAAACATGACCCTTTAAGTTCGCCGCATCGTGAAATGCATTTGGGCGCGTATCCGACCCTATTTTCTATTATCATTTAGATATGTAAAAACGGTGGCAATACGGCCTATTCCCACTGCGACCTTTGCAGATCTATTGACAATGGCTTAGGCAATGGCAATGGCTTAAGCAATGGCAATGGATTAGGCAATGACAATGGCTTAGGCAATAGCTTAGGCAATGGCTAAGGCAATGGCTTAAGCAATTGCAATGGCTTATGCAATGGCAATAGCTTAGGCAATTGCAAAATCTGCATGTGGTTCCTTCTGCCAGACCTATGTTTTTCATGTATTTGTTGAGTTTACAGTGCCTCACTGTTTCTTGTCCATTGTTCGTCACCTTGTAAAAGATGCGCATGATACTATCGTTCATGGTTGCAGTCCATTTCATGCGCCAATCTCTTTAATAGACAATTTTAATTTTTGTTATTTGTTAAAAAAATAAATAAAAAATAATTTTTAGTTACTGCCACTGCCAACCAACCACCCTCCAATTTATTCGGAACATCTTCCACCAAACTTTCCTTTGTTTCACATCCGTTCCGATCATATTCCTTAATTTATAACCATGTATCTGATTTATTGACACGAGCGTATGTCGCTTGTAATCCGAGGGGTGGCCGAGGAGGAGGAAATGGCTCGGAAGAGGTTGTTGGCGCCACCCTCCACTCTCCCCCAACTACCCCTAGTAATAACAAATATACAATGATGCTGATCGCACGCTCCTTGACTTTGGCGCGAAACCAATAATTTAGGGATAATGGGACAAACGATTAAGTGGGATTCGGGTGACAAAGGGATGAAGGACAGTTGTTTTGGGAGAGCGATATTGTTGGGTTTCGATGTTTGCAGTTGGCAAGTGTTGGACAAAAAAAGAAATTCTCTGAAACTGATCTGGCATCACTATAACTAACAAGGTTTTTGTTAATGTTTTTTTTTCAATTTTTATAACACGTATTTATTATTCTAATAAGAAATTTGGATATAAGATCCGAAACTCTTGTACCTTTTTCAATCGATTTCACATTAGAATTTGAGAATTTTACAAAATCCTTTTTGTCTGCTAATATTTCAATATTAGTTTAAATTATATTATTATATATTTAGCCAGAGGCAAACAGATTATTTCTACGAGAAATAAGACCAGTTGACTGCTAGCCATATCATCAATGCTGCCAATATATTTCAGTATTGCACCCGAATAATTTAAAAATTACTCGCCATTGGTCCCCATTCCCAGTACTGTCAAATAGTAGTTATAGTAAGACCTTTGCGTAAAGTGACGTAAAATTGATAAATTGATATAAAAATTTTATTGTTTTTGTGACATTTTTTTCCAATCATCTTTCCTGTCGCCTCTCATCTGTCATCTGTATTTCCTGGCATCTCTCACCTGTCTTTCCCGGTAGCTGTCATCTGCCTTATGTCACCTGTCTTATGTCATCTGACCTTTACTTCCTATGATCTGTCGTCCGAAGCTTGTCGCGGTTTTTATATCGACACTTGATATGAATAACATTGTAACTCAAGTTACCATTTTTTCCTTCTATAACTCAAACAGCTTCACTAAAGAACGATCTTTGTTTGAGTCCAAGAATTTTCATTGTATTTCAATTGCATATATTATTATTAGACAAAATAATATCATCGTAACTGCAAATTCTACTTCAGTTTGTTGTGTAAAAATGGTATAGTATTTTCTGTAACAAGGTTGGAATGAGAATTCGACACGAGTGGAGGATTCCGAACGCGAGTGAATGCGAGCCTGAGGAACCACGAGTGTCGGATTTTCATTCCAACAGAGTAACAGACTGTACTTTCTTCACGGCCACAGAAAGTAGAAATTAAATATAGTAAAATGAAACCTCAATCTCTCAACATTGTGTAGGTAGTATTTTTATATTCAAGCCTGGATTTTTGCGGTAGCAAATTTTGAGTAATATTATCGGCATATTTTTTTATTTCTGGAGGAGTATTTTCAAATTCTACATCTGAATCGTTTGATTTTCTTCTCCTTTTTAATAAATTAAAAGTTTTTACAACCCACTATTAAGACCATGTCAACTAATACTGACAGTTAATTTGACATTCATGGCAAATCTTATTTATTTAACAATCACGGAATAATGATTCTATCTCTAGTGATAGAATGAAATGCGTATAAAATACATAAGAGACAAATGTTTCAGAATTTTCTTTCGATTTCAAGAGCGAGAGTGTTTCTTTTCTGTTATTATAAGTTACGATATCGCTGATCGAGTTCTATTCATTGAAATATTGTAAAGTAATATACAATGTTCCTAACCAACCAGACACTGACCTGAATCAGCTGACGGCCGTGACATTTGGGTATAAATATAACCTCATTTATTTCTAACGTTATTCCGAAATACTGTGAGTTAAGTTTTTTCGGAAAATTTTTCACAAATAATAACACTAAAATTACAAATAGTCAAGAAATAAAAAAATTACATAGCAAACAGCAATCCAGAATTTCACATCCGACAATAACAAATAAGTAAACAACACTTCCTTTGACAGACTTACGTCGCACTGGTGACTGTTGTAAGCAAGTGCTAAGAGAATTTAACCCAGAAATGACAACATCGACGAAATTAATCGCATGAGATCGCCACGCCATTGGTTAGATTTACCTGGGAGATTTAATACTAATTATTCTTTAAATTGCAATTTCTCTGGAAACGAGTAATTATATCTTGAGTTATTTTTACCTACAATCACTAAATTCCCTTCTTTATCGTTTCTGCGTAAATTCATTTAGAATTTCCGACCTAGTGATAGGCCTCATTATACAGTTTTTCAGTAGTTTGGAAAAATAACATTGTAAGTTGATGATGAAGATTAGTATTTCACCCACTGGTTCATTATTCTTTTGTGTTTGATTGAAATGTCTATATAGTTTGTAAAATTGCACAAATGTAAATTTCATTTATTTTCATTAAATAATAGACAAATAACAATTGTATTTGTTTCATTTCATATCACTTGCCATTCATCAATACCCATATACTTGTACCAACAATTATGTAATAGTATACTACGTAACAAGAGTGGTAAGTAACCCATTACGCACGAAGTGAAAAAGTTTACGCACGAAGCCGCGCAGCGGCGAGTTCGTACATTTTACGAGTGTGTAATGGGCTTACAACTCGAGTAATATACTATACTTTTTCTACGCCCACTCATAATGAGGATAACCTGAAAACAAAAACTCATTTTTGTATGATGATAATTACACAATATTTTAATTCGTGATCTTTGACAACAAATGATTATCGTCTGGGGCATCTTTCAGAAACTTATTAATTTCTAAATCCATCCGATTTCCGCTTCAGTAGGGCCATTAGTTTTGGATGATCTGCTATGTTAATGTTATTATTAATGTTTAGTGTAGTTTTCAGCATCGAATAAATGGCCCATAGAGAAGATGGCTTCATAATTTTTGATGTTTCCTCAAAATACACAAGCAAAACATTCTCCGAAAAGGATTTAACGTTATTCTTGTGTCGCCAATCCATAAATTTTCGATAGGTAATTTCGTACCTTTCTTTAGATTTTAGCGGAAACAAATTATGTGTGGCAGCTTGAGCTTTTTCTAAAATCTCCGGTGGAGTGCTCATAATTTCATCACTTTCAGACAATATAAAAAATAACATGACGTTTATTTCTATAGAAACGCGGGTTATTTTTTGAAAAATTGTATAATGTGTTGCCGACATTTAGGGACATCACTCTTTTAATTCAAAATTTATCTCGCTAATGCTAAAAATTTTTATGTTTTTCAATTGACTAAATTTATGTAAATAGTCCAAATAAAGTGGTACGTAGATAAAAATTTGATTGCAATTTGATTATATTAAGAAATTTAAGTTTTCTTATCAAAAAGCACGTGTATGTTAGGAGATCTCATTACGTTTATGTTATTGTTAAATGTCATTTACAAGGAATGTTGACAGTGCGCTTTTTAACGTTTACTGACGTGGGCGTAGAAAAATAACATTGTATGCATAGTAACAATGATTTTCATGGGAACATATTCAAATATACGTCATCGTAACTCTACTAAAACTGTATTTCCGCTAGTTTCCCAAATGAATAGTTTACACTAGTAGAAAGATGAGGAAAACAACATAAGAAAAGTTCCAGAAAATTATTGATGTAAAAAAAAATAAAAAGTTACTATAAAAAATATGAGCCGAAAATCTTCAAAGTACTCTCCTGTAAACTAATTAAAATAGAGTTACGATATTATTCATGTCAGGTGTCGAATATATACTACATAATGTTGAAACATAATTTAAGTTTTTGTGTTTTTATAAACCCAGTAAACAATTTATTGTACCTGATATGTTTCAGAAACGTATTCTCTGATGCACTCAAAATTGCCTAAATGTTTCAGAAACATAATTCACATTTGAGGTAATTTTGAAACGTTAAATGTTTCAGAATATTATTATTATTATTATTATTATTAACAAGATATGTAAACGGAAAACCGATGAGACTGATCTAGAATTGTAAAGTCACATTAAATAACTAAACTACATTATAGAATACAAAACAGAATATCACAAAAAAAAATTATTATCACAGTATGTTAAATTCTATCACAGTTTATCACATATGTTAATTAGTATAATGGACAATAATGTTTGCAGGATTTCCAATTCCTTCTCTAAGCGATTCTTAAACTGGTTCACCGATGTTGCTGAGACAGTGTCCTCTTGCAGGTTGTTCCAAGTATACACCACTCGGTTGCTTATGGAGTTTCTTCTTGGAAGTTTATTACATTTTTCTTTTTCCAGTTTTTTGGAGTGACCTCTGTGTGTCCTGTTCTGATAAACATTGAGAATATTCTTACAAAAGTAATTCCCACTAGCCCATTTATACGTTTCAATCAGGTCACCTCTAAGTCTAGGATCTTTATGCGTTTGTAGTTGTAAAATGGAAAGTCTTTCCAAATAATTATAACCCTGAAGTTCCGGAGGAATTTTAGTTACCTTTCTTTGTACTTTTTCCAACATTTCCATATCTTTGATAAAATATGGGTTTCAAACTGGCATTGCGAATTCTATTTTGGGTCTTATATAAGTTTTGTATAGTTTGGAGATCATTTCCTTCGAATGGTCTCTAAATGCAATTCTGATAAGATAAATCATTGTGTTTGCCCATTTTGTGATTTTAGAAATGTGCGTTTTCCATTTTAAATCTGAAGATATAAAAATGTCAAGATCTCTCTGGGCTGTAACTGCTTGAAGGTTTTCTCCTTTGATGTAATATACATTCTCTGGGTTATTTAGGCCTATGTGTAGATCCGTACATTTATTATGATTCAAGGGGAGTAACCAGCTGCTATTTATCTCAATATCTCTTCTTCTTTATTTTCAAGTGGATTGCAATAATATTTCGCATCATCTGCAAAGTATTCTACAGGTGAAATTATGGTACTGACCAAGTCACTAGTATATAGGATGAATAACAGTGGTCCCAGCACGGAACCCTGTGGCCCTCCACTGATAACAGGATGATTTTTTGATACTTGAGCATTAACTCTGACGCAGAACTGCCTATTTAATAAAAAACTTTCAATCCACTTAAGTAAGTTTCCTCTAACTCCTAGGTGTTCCAATTTTAAGAGTAGGCTCCTATGTGGTACTTTGTCAAAGGCTTTTGCATAGTCTAAGATGACATCTGTTGTTGGTATAGGTATGATTCTAAGATGTTTTAGAAATCTTTCAAACGTTATTGAACATTTCTGAAAAGTAAAAATACAATATTTCGAATATTCACAATTGAGGTAATTTTGAAAAATTTTATGAACGTCTCATGTTTACTTGGAAGCTCTAGTTTCATCATTTGAGATGATACTGCGTATTTGAATTACCAGTAAATACAGGTTGACAGTAAAAAACCACAATATTTACTCAGAAGAAATACCGATCACATAACAATAGTCTCGGAAAGTAATATCAAAGGCTAGCAAAAAAAGTGAAGTGGTGAAGTTTATTCAACCGGGTGCTCCAATTTACGATTACGATCCGGCATAAAATAAAAGCGCGTGTTATTTTATTTTAATAGACCTACTTTATAAAATATTAAAACTCTTCTGGTGTCTAAAAAGCAATACCATTAAATGTTTTACAGTGTAAACCGGCTACAAATTTAATTTTATATCGGTTTTAAGTCATCGGCAAAAAGCGACATATTCGATCCTTTAAAGGACAAAACGGACACTGTTTTTATCTAATCGCCGAGTTCGCTGAATGTGGGAAAGACTCTGTATAATATTAATTGGATATTCGACTAAAGGCAGTGGTGGATCTAAAATTTAGTACGAAATACTTGAGTAAACTAAAGTAAAATAAACATGATTTAGTCCTGGAAGGATTTACTCTGACAGGACACAAAAATGGCCATCGATATCTCTGTTCTTCGCTTAGGGGATAGGTGGATACAAAACTGTCCCACCTTTTCGATATTTGAAGATGCACGGTGGAACAATTTCCATACTACCTCAGACAGTTCAAATTACGTAGTGATTCTGCAAACAGGAAGATTTGAAGGAAAAATCTGTGCTAGAATGCAAGAGGCCCTTAATATCATAGAACAGTGGTGCAAAAACCACTCACTGTAATTAAACCCAAAAAAGACAGAGAGGCCCCAAAGCTCCTAAAAAAATAAATGAAACTTTTCTGCAGAGGTGAAATATTTGGGGGTCACTTTCATCTAGAAAACAGAGCCAAAAAAGCATACATATCTTATGAACAGTGACGAAGAACCATTGGCCGCACCTGGGAAATGTTACGGCCTGGATCTACACTGCTATCATAAGACCTATGCTAACGTGACTAGCCAGCAGACAGTCGTCCACAAATTGGCTCAAGATAAGATAACAGGGGACGTGAGAATCACACCAACTAGAGCGATGGAGGTGATCCTTAGTCTCACCCCCCTTGACATATTTATTAAGGAGGCTGTTGTGATGACCATGGCACGGCTACGCTATACTGGTATACAACCTGACGTAGGATCTTGTAAGTCCAGGTGTCTGGTACGAGGTCATTGGAGAGGTCCCAAGGCTACAAGCCAACACAGATTCTATTGCACTAAGATATGCTTTTCATATACTTTACAGGGTAATAATAAAAAACGTACAAGGGGCAGTAGGTGCCTTGTATAGGTGCATACAAGGAATGCTGGAATATATGGAGGAAAACCTTCAGGTGGATGCCATGCACACAGATTTTTCTAATGCTTTTGACAAAGTTCACCATAGTACCTTGCTCATCAAGGTGGAGAATTTCGGTGTGAACGGTAGCCTCCTAAGGTGGATATCATCCTAACTACGTAATAGGTGTCAGATTGTGAGACTTTTTAATAATGTGTCCAAAACTACACGAGTAGCTTCCGGTGTCCTACAGGGATCACATCTAAGGCCGTTGATGTTCTCAATTTTCATAAAAGATATTGGCTCTTCAACACATTGATCGTTTATCTGATTTTTGTCATTCTAATAAGTTACACGTCTTAATGCCAATCAATGCTCTTCTATAACATTTTCTCGGAAAACACAAAATTTTGACTACATTTACGAAATAGATCAGAGTTTCCCAAACTTTTGAAGCCTACGGCTGACATCCACTAGACATGGCACACCCCATACTACCGGGGGGTCTAGAAGGGGGTATCTGTATCTATAAAGATAGAAGGGAGGGTCACCCCACAGCACGTGGGCTACATTTGGCCCATTGTGCATCCTTCTGAGGTTGAGCCTTCCTTCTAGCTCGTCAGCCAGCCTACTTGTTTAAAGTAAGTGATGACATCGCCTGAAGGTATCTCCCTCATGTTGTCTCCCTCTTTTCTGTGGAGGTGTTTTCGTAGATGACAGTGGCCAGTCAAGATGTCTGTTTATAGTCATGTATTTTTTGGCTGTCAAGGCAGTGCTTCTTTAGTAGGTCCGCCACAGCTGATGCCGATAAGCCTACGAAAGTGCTTTTTTAGCTAGCGAGTCAGCTATTGGTTTGGCTCTGATCTATTTACCTTTTTTATTAAATATTTTTTTCTGTGCAACTGGAGGTTTAATAGAAAACAAAATTTTCAAAACAACTTCAATTAACATTACAACAAAGTAAAAATTATCAGAAAAGTCAAAACTACAAAGTAGGGAGTATCCAAAACCGCGACTGGTCTACATTTGTGAAAATTGAAAGCACGAAAATCAGACTGGCAAACCCTTTGACATCAATGCACGTCACTGATTGTGTTGATGTTTTGTCTTTACCATTTCGGTGTTATTGGTGTCCAAAAAGGGAGCGATAGCTTTTAATACCTCGTTCGGTGCTGCGGGGAACATATGTTATAATGTTATAGCACTTTTTACTATGCTCTCTCTACCTTGATATTTGTTGGTTGGTTCGTTCGTTTCAATCGAATCGAGGCTCGTTTAAATCAACAGTTTTGAAATGTGGAATAATGTCGCCGTTGCTGCGGATAATTCCAAGTGTCGAAAGTTGCGCAACTGTCGCGTTTTTTGTGCTTGGTTTAAAGGAAAATTATACGATATATTGTAGATTCGTTCTTTTGCAACACGAACGCTTTTGAATCATTTTATCAAGTTATATCCTTGAGGGTTGCTAAAATGTCCTGCTCTTATATCAGTCAGTATATTAGAGTGCATTCAATATACATTCGTTATAAATTTAAATTAAACTCGCCAAATATAAAAAGCATACATGGTCGCTGATATGTATGGACACGGCGATTATCTCCTAAAGTAAGATAGCTAGCGATAAAATGTTAAGATACAAAAGTTTTAGGTTTTTTTAAAATGTATTACAATGAAAGGCAGAGACTCTCCAAGGAAAAGAAAGAAATTTGTAAACTACGAAACAAAGATGGCCAAATTACAACTGATAAAAAAGAAATTCAAAAAATAGTAGAGGAATTCTATAAAGAGCTATACGCTACAGATAAGCGATCCGATTCCCAAGATTCTAAATCAGGGCTCAAAGGAAATCCCAGAAATCACAATTCATGAAATGCAAAAGTCGATTTTTGAAATGAAAAACAACAAATCCCCCGGAGAAGATGAAGTGGTCATTGAAGCTCTTAAACTGGGTGGCGAAAAGCTATTGTAGAGTCTTAAAGTTCTGTAATGAGTGTCGTATACAAGGCAAAACGCCACAAAAATGGAACAACGTGACCATTACCTTAATACATAAAAAAGGTGACATAACCAATCTTGCAAATTACAGTCCTATCAGTCTGCTGTCTCACATGTACAAGCTATTTACTCGAATCATCGCAAATAGATTAAAAGCGAAACTGGACCGTTACCAGCCAAGGGAACAAGCTGGGTTTCGACCAGGCTATGGCACGAACGATCATCTCCAAGTCCTGAAGAATCTTGTCGAAAAGTCGATTGAATACAATAAACCACTTGTCCTGATATTCGTGGACTACGAAAAAGCCTCTAACACTATAAACCAGTCAGATGTTAAAGTCACTCTCCGACTGTAGAATAGACCTTAGTAATTGAGTCTATATATATAAATGCATTAGCTAACGTAAAATTGCAGGAGACAACAAATAAATTCAAAATAAATAGAGGAGTTGGGCAGGGGGACACTATTTCGCCGAAACTGTTTGACATAGTTCTAATATCAGACCGCCTCGACCATGCTATAAGCATCAGCGGCGGCGCCACGGGGGGGCAAAGGGGGGCAGTATGCCCCCCCCCGCCCTTTACAAAATGTCGTTTTTGGCGCCCCTTCGATTTTATAACTAGTGATGCTGATTGCTGAATGCTGAATACCAGTCTTTTAGTTTATTATTTAGAGAACTTAAAGATAATGAAATTAGTGTAACAACTGAAGAAATATTACCATATATCATTTCAAATGATCTTGAAAATGCATTTCCGAATCTAGTCAAATTGTACCGAATATTTATCACCATATAATTGCGTGAAATTAGACGAAAATATTCTGAAAATGGATGTAACAGCTAAGTCAAATTCGCGCACATTTTTTTTACTGAATTGGCAATAAATAACCAAAGAATCCTCGAGTTTTCTTAAAAATTGGAGAAAATATGTATTTTTTTGTCGGGAAGACATGGTAAAAATTTTTAAAAAAATTTATTTGTCCAGCCAAAATCACCATTTTTCGAAAAAAAATTCAATTAGCCGCCATTTTTGGAAAAACAATAGTAGAGAAAAGAATTTTATCTTGAAAAGAAGGATTTTGTGTGTACTTTTGTCTAATCTAATCCAACATTTTATTTATTTATTTAAAGTGGCCAATTTATGGAATAATAAAAAAATTAAAATTCGATTTTCATTTTTTTCCAATTTTTTTATCACTATATTTATGATTGATTCTCTTAGAAAAACTGTATTTCAGCCCAAAAAATGTTTAAAAAAATAAAACAAATATTTCAGGTTCTAAAGTAAGAACGAATCAATATAAATCAATATAAAAAAATGAAAATCGAATTTTTTTTTATTATTCCCTAAGTTGTGCACTTTAAATAAAGAAATAAAATTTTGGATTTTCTTAGACAAAAGTACACACAAAATCATTCTTTTTAAGATAAAAATTTTTTCTCTACTATTGTTTTTTCAAAAATTGCGATCAATTCAATTTTTTTTTCGAAAAATGCCGATTTTGGCTGGACAAATACATTTTTTTTTCATTTTTACCATGTCTTCCCGACATTAAAATTCATATTTTTTCCAATATTTAAGAAAATTCGAGGATTCTTTGGTTATTTATTGCCAATTCAGTAAAAAAAATAATGTGCGCGAATTCGTTTTTTGAGGTTTGACTCTTAGAGCCGGAGATATTTAAAAAATAGTGAAGCCATCCACTCGAAAAATACCAAAAATGCCGTTTTTGGCACATATCTCGCGAAGCTCCAGCCCAAATTTATTAAAAAAAATTTTACAAGCTTCTCTTTATGTATAAAAACGAAAAAATTAAAAAAAATTGACTTAGCTCTTACATCCATATAAAATTCTAATTTCACTTCACTAATAGGCACTAATAGTGCAACTGCTGAACGCACTTTTAGTAGATTAAAATATATAAAAACCTATCTTAGATACACAATAGGTGAACAAATGTTGAACGATTTGGCAATATTAAGCATAGAATCAGATCATTAAAAAAACTTGTATGTGCCCCCCCCGCCCTTAATTTCTAGAACCGCCACTGATAAGCATGCTACAACATATAAACTTTGCTTCCCATAAGGTCGGATTAAAAATAATGTGACAAAAACCCAACTAATGACTAACCTTGTTCTCGGTGAAGGAGTATATATAGGTGGCATCCAAGTAGAAGGAACTACCTCATACAAGTATCTTGGCCACTAAATCCGTATAATAAACAGAGATAATCAAACTTGCGAATTGCTTAGGTGAATAGGATTAACTTGGGCCGCATTTGGGAACCTAAGGCACATATTAAAGTCAGATTTGCCTGTTTGTCTGAAGAGAAAGGTTTTCAACCAATGTGTTCTGCCTGTCCTAACTTACGGTGCTGAGACTTTAACTTTAACAAAAACAGCTGTACATAAAATCAGAGTGACGCAGCGCGCAATGGAAAGATCAATATTGGGACAACAGATGTACCAAGAGGATCATAGAGTGGGTCTAGACAGGACGCATACAGAAGCAGGGGACGACCACCAACTTGGTCTGATGATATTAAACGTATCCACACAAATTGGATACAGGAGGCACAAAATAAGAGAATGTGGAAGCAATCAAGGGAGGCTTATGTCCAGCAATGGACGAATATGGGCTGATTGATGATGATGATTACAATACCTAAAGAAAAATTCAAGTTCAATTTACACTATGAATTGTACAATTTGTATGTGTACATCCCGCTTGAGATTCTCGTCTATGTATAAGGCTTTGTGACCTCTACCTACCTTTAAAATATTTCCTTTTACCAACGGGACACCCTGTATACCAAGGTATTTAGTGCTTTTCTGTCTTTTTATTGATGAACTGCAATTACAGTATTCATCAAGCTGACATGCATTCTCATGAATTATTAAAGTATTTTTGATTGATATTAATCTTCTATTTATTAAAAAACTGATGAAGTAGGTTTTTTCAGTGTTCAAGGTAAGAAGGTATGCTTCCAACCATCCTTTCACTTTTGCCATAGACCGTTCTGCGTTTTAAAGTTATGTCCCATGATTCTCTCCTGATTAAAATGACGGTATCGTCACCATCATCTAATAATGTAGTCAGACTATTTTCATAGATGGAGAACAGAATTCGACCCAGTCCCTTGTGGCACGCCAAACTCCACTGGAAGTGAGTTGCTCATACTGTTGCCAATTTTTACTTTTTGTGTATGTTAGATATGATCTAAATAAGTTGTTTCTCAATCCTCTAATTCCATTTTTCTCTAACTCTTCCAGTAGAGTTTTGGTGTGACACTATATCAAAAGCTTTCGGAAGCTGGCCCCCCTTTTTTTTTAATAATAATAATGTTTATTCTTTCGATAATCTACATAATACAATACAATATAATTGTTTAGAATATAATATATATCGACCATGATTAAATAAACATAAACATCACCACTGAAGTATAATAGATTCTTGTTTGTGGTTACAAAATTGTAATATATAATTTAAAACTATAATTAAAAAAATTTAAAGATTTTTTTTTTTTAACTTATGTAACAAGAGACTTAAAGTAGAAAAACATGGCCCCTTTTTTTAATGTGTTTAACCATCTATAATTTCGTGTATATCGGTTCGTTTACTTTGTTTTAAAAATATTATTAATTTCTTTTTAAACCGTTTTAAGGTAGTTTCATCTTTTACTTTTTGTGGCAAGTTATTAAATCATTTTGGAGCTAAGTACGAGTAGTTTCTTTGTCCAATCGTTTTAGAGGCTAGTGTTATGCAATGTAAATGTTTTGTTCTTGTTGCGTATGGATGGTTTAAGGTAGTAAGTTCATTTTTATTTTTATATTGTTGGCATACCAATTGAATACTATATAATTGCCTAATATCTAATATTTCTGTTTCAGAGTACAGCAGATGGCTGGAGTATCTTGCAGGTTTGTTAAGCATTAATCTTAGAAATCGTTTTTGGGAGACTTCAACTGCCTGTAGGTAAGTTCTTGATACCCCTTCCCAACCAATAATGCCATAGTTGAGGTATGACTCGACCAAACTATGATACAAAATTTGTTGCTGTTTGTAGATTAAAAATTGTCTAATTTGTTTGAATCTAAATAAAATGCTGCCGAGTTTTTTTGTTAGATACTCCATATGAGAGTTCCACCTAAGATGACTGTCTATATATATTCCTAAATATTTGATTTTTTTTGCAGGTTTTATGGAGAAATTTTTTTGGATATTTAGGATGTAATCTAGTAAAGATGTTTCAAGGCTGCTAAATGGTACGTATACAGTTTTATCAAAGTTAATTGAAAGTAATCTGCTGTCAAACCAGTCTTTAAGTTTACTGAGATCGTTTTTATGTTTAATTTAAGGGAATACCAGTTGTCATTTTTGTAATAGATAATGGTGTCATCCGCGAAACTAATAATTTTACCGATTGTTTCTTGTAAGAATAGATTGTTTAAGTAGATGACGAATAATACAGGCCCCAGTACTGTTCCTTGAGGTACACCGCATGTAATTTTTGTGTCTGTGCTTACTTGGTTTTTAATTTTCACTTTTTGATTTCTTTCTGTTAAATAACTTTCAAATAACTTGTGCGCTGTACCTCTCACACCCATATCTTCTAGTGTGTCTAAAAGTATGGAATGATCGACAGTATCGAATGCCTTTTTTAGGTCTAAAAAGACAGCTATAGACGGAGTACTTGAGTCCAAGGATTCATAAATGTTTCTAGTTAAGGAATGAATAGCATCGTTAGTAGATTTATTGTCTCTAAACCCATACTGAGATTTTGACAGCAGATTATGGTTAGATAAAAAAGCATTTAATCTTGTTTTTAAAAGTTTTTCAAAAACTTTGCTAATTGATGGCAAGACAGAAATAGGCCTATAGTTTGAAATATTTTCGGTGTCTCCACTTTTGGATATTGGAGTTACAATTGAGTTTTTTAAAATTGAAGGAAAGTATCCTATTTCAAATGATTTATTAATGATTTCCGTCAAAGGTTTGCTTATAAATTTTGAAATGATCTTTAAAGTTTCGGCTTTAATTCCATCATGCCCAGGGAATTTATTATTTTTTAACGTATTTATGGTATTTTCAATAGTAATACCCCTAGGGCCTTGATAATACCGAGATAATTTTGTCATAGAGAATGCTGTAAGCGTGTTGCTTGATAATAGCCCGAGGCCGAAGGCCGAGGGCTATTATCCTTAAGCAACACGCTTGAAGGATTCTCTATGACAAAATTTTGAGGATTTATCAAGGCCCGAGGGTATTTGATAAGATAATTTTTTACTTTGTAGATTTAAACATTTTTTTTTAAAACCGGCCAGAAATTAGTACTTTCCGGTTTATTTTTAGGTCAGAAAATCTCATTTTGTCGGACCGAGCCAGAAAATTATTGTGATAGTCCGGTAAAAGCTTTTACCGGACTCATTTTTATTTACTTTCCGGCCTATCTTTAATGAAAAAAATAATAATATAGTTAGTCTAAGATAGCGGTCAATTGGTTTCTATAGTAACCGAGTTTTGTATTATTTAAAACTATAAAATAACTTGACATATTTTGACGTTTAGTTGAAAACGTGACATTGGATATTCAAAATGATGCTTTTGATTGTGAATTAATGGAAGATGAAATTATATCAGATGAAATTGTTAAGGCGGCGACCCAAGCAATTGTTAAAATTAGGTAATAAAGAGTTCTTGTTATAAAAATGTTAACTGGATAATATGATGTTTATAGTACAACACTACGCGTTTTAAAAAAAATATTGTACATAATACGTCCCAAAAGTGCTTTTACTGGACTCGCAGGCTTGCAGGACTCGCCTGCGGCTCGCCCTGCAATTTGCCAACTCATCCAGTAAAATACCACTTTCGGGACTTGTTACGTAAACTACTATTAAACTAGTTGTCAGTTTGACGTTTAATTAATTTTTAATCAAAAACTTGACTTGTTGAAAACACCAAACTGAAAACACCACATGTAAGGTGTTATCGCTGTAATCCATAGCTGATTGGATGAAATTTGACACATGACTCTAAATTAAGTAATTTGATTGGTTACTATAGTTAGTAAAAAATTATCTATTTCAGTTGCACTTGTAGGTGTAAGAAAATCTGTATGATTATTTACATTATTTTTTCTTTTGTAGTTAGGATTTGTTTTTATATTTTTTGCTAGATTTTTTCCTACATTGGCAAAGAATTTATTAAAATCCCATGGTCCGAGTGGCCCCCAAGTAATTGAGAATTATGATTAGGATTGCAGGTTAAATTACATCAAATTATTTCCTGCAGCGTTAAAACACTATGAACTACAGAAATGAATTATAAATATAATATCTACGGATTTAAACTATATTTATATGACATACATTTGACAAAATTAATAGGGGATATTTCTTTATTCGTATATTGTAATATTTTATACTCTAGAAAGGTAATTTACTTACTTTAGGAGACGTTTACATACATATTCGCGATCCTGTATATGAAGTATGGTTACAACTCAAAAGATGTCTTAATATTGAAAAAAAAAATTGGAAACGGTATATACAGTGTGTCTACTTAAGTTGGAACAAATATGGAAAACTTTTTTATTAATAGTAAAATGTCATTAGAAATAAGTTTTTTTAAAAACCTTTTTTTTATATTTCAAAAATAACGGTAATTTACTCTTGAGCAAAATTCATATTTTTTGACAAACCTCGTATACGACTGCAAAAATTTGATATCTGATTTTAAGTTTTGGACCATGCACAACTTTTTATGAAGAATAAATTTTTTCACAAAACCAATTGGCAATAAAAAAGTTTTCCATATGGTTCCAATTTAAATAGACACACTGTGTGGGGGTGAATTTTGGCCGGTGGAGGGGATGGTGAGGTTCGGACGTAATCTTTAACACCTCCACCATGCTCGTCATCCTCGAAAACAGGGGAAAGAAGTTTTTTTACAGGGAAATGATGTGCTGCCCGTTTAACCCATTTAAGGGGTAGTTTTTGGCCGTTTTAGGGGGTTCAGCAGTCGAAAATAGAAATTCTGATACAGCATCCTCGAAAACGGGGGGGTAAATTTTGGTCCATGTCCTTCCGACACACAGACGCCACTATATTTTAAATAAAAATGTATTTGTTCACCTACGCGACCTGGGTGAACATTCAGAATTCTATATCGGAAAAAGAAAGTCACGTCATGACAGAAGGCACAAAATTTATGGTTTTAACTCAACTTCTGTAGTCAACATGATAATTTTTTTATGTATCATCCGAACTACGTCTCTTATATAAGTATAATAATTTAAAAATCAATCTCAGCTTTTAGGACAAAAAATATTTGGGAACGTTTAATTAATACCCATTTTAAGATTGCCCATTAATTTACCATCAATTTTACCATCAAATTGTAGTCCAGGTGTGCGTTCGTTCGCAAGCCACCACGTGTCCATGGTTGGGTTTCGAACCGAGTTCTATGCATTCCTCGCTTGATTGCTATCTCAAAACAAGACCATTTCTAATTTTAATTTAGATAGCAAACTTGTCTCTCATCTCGTAACTTCTCGGAGGTAGGCTATTGTGATCAGAAGATGAACTCCTATTGAATAAGCATGCAGACTAATTTATACAGGATGTCTCCCGACATTAAAGATATTTATTTGCATGAATCATCGCCGTAAATATATTTTTATCTATTTTATTAAAGGAATCTTTAAATAAAGTATCCTGTATTATAACCAATTTCATGCATTGGTTTAGGACAGTTCTTGCAACGGTCCTACCTCATACTTTATTTTGACAAGGCAAACAAATTATTTTTGCAAGAGATAAAAATTAAAAACGAAAAACATGGTTTTTATTGGTTTTATCGATAATTTTGAGGTTATATTGAAAAATAATCAAAGGTAATACCACGAGTCCTCCAAATTTAATCTATAAAATTTGAGAGTACCTACGAGTGGTATTTTGAAACATTATTTTTTTTAATCAACAAAGAATATAGTAATTTATACAAAAGACACTTTACACACAAGTGTTCAATATTTTCTTTATCAATTTCACACAGATGTATTTGTCTCCAGAGATGGTAAAAGAATAGGGTTTAACAAGACAGCAAGAAGTACAAACAGGACAAGGAGATGAAGAAGCAAGTGACAAGGAACAAGATACAGACAATACAATAATAGAAGAACCCGAAAAAGAACAAGAACAAGAAAAATTAATTAATTAATGTTTTAATAAAGATGATGACTGATATGGGAAAGCAAATGAATAAAAACAAAGAATATTTGGGAAATATGATGAAAGAAGAAATGAAAGAATAGAAGAAATAACACAAGACTTAAAAATGTATACAAATAAAAAAATAGAAGAAACATGATATGGAAAGTCTTTCTTCATAACACAAGACTTAAAAATGTATACAAATAAAAAAATAGAATAAACATGATATGGAAAGTCTTTCTTCATTTAGCTAATTTGAAGTGTTTAGGTATTCAAAAACTGATGTTTAGTTTAGTGTTGAAGTGAGTTAGCTATGTGTGTTAAAGCGATTTGAAATAAACGAATAAAATCAGGTTAGTTTACAAATACATTTTGAAATTTGTGTAATAACATAGATTTGCACTACATTTTAGTATAATAATAATTGATAATACTAAATAAAAGTTGTTACATGTTTTTATCTGACAAGTAAACAAAGTTTAATAAAAAACAAATACGAAGAAGCGGTTTTATCAAAGGTAATACCACGAGTCCTCCAAATTTTATCGATTAAATTTTTGGTTTTCACGAAAACGGCTTTATTTGGAAAAACCACGAAAACAAACTGATTGATAAAATCACGAGTCCGCAGGACGAGTGATTTTATCTTAAATCAGTTTGTTTGAGTGGTTTTGCCAAAAATAAAGGCGTTTGAGTATGAAGATCAAAAATTTAATCTATAAAATTTCAGAGGACGAGTCGTATTTGAAAGGATTATTTTTTGAATCATTTTGTATTAAAAACAGAGAACATAGTCATTTATGCAAAAGACACTTTACACGCCAATATTGAAAATTTTCTTTACCAATTTAAATTGAAACCTGAGCTGTTAGGCTGTTATAGTTTTACATACAGGGCCACCAAGGCGATTTTTTGACTGGCTACCCCGCGAAACGCCGTAAATAAAAGCGAAGAAGAAGAATGAAATGAAGTCTTTCTTAATTTAATTAATTTTAAGTTTAGTGTTGAAATGAGGTATGTAAAAATGTTAAAGGCGTTTTGGCGTTAATAAAAACAGGTTAGTTTACAAATACATTTTGAAATTTGGTTATTAACATAGATTTGCAATACATTTTAGTATAATAAAAATTGTTAAATGTTTACATTTGACATTTCAAAAAGGTAAACACAGTTTAATCAAGAAACAAATACGAAGAAGCGGTTTTATCAAAGGTAATACCACGAGTCCTCCAAATTTTATCGATTAAATTTTTGGTTTTCACGAAAACGGCTTTATTTGGAAAAACCACGAAAACAAACTGATTGATAAAATCACGAGTCCGCAGGACGAGTGATTTTATCTTAAATCAGTTTGTTTGAGTGGTTTTGCCTAAAATAAAGGCGTTTGAGTATGAAGATCAAAAATTTAATCTATAAAATTTCAGAGGACGAGTCGTATTTGAAAGGATTATTTTTTGAATCATTTTGTATTAAAAAAAAAGAACATAGTCATTTATGCAAAAGACACTTTACACGCCAATATTGAAAATTTTCTTTACCAATTTAAATTGAAACCTGAGCTGTTAGGCTGTTATAGTTTTACATACAGGGCCACCAAGGCGATTTTTTGACTGGCTACCCCGCGAAACGCCGTAAATAAAAGCGAAGAAGAAGAATGAAATGAAGTCTTTCTTAATTTAATTAATTTTAAGTTAAGTTTAGTGTTGAAGTGAGGTATGTAAAAATGTTAAAGGCGTTTTGGCGTTAATAAAAACAGGTTAGTTTACAAATACATTTTGAAATTTGGTTATTAACATAGATTTGCAATACATTTTAGTATAATAAAAATTGTTAAATGTTTACATTTGACATTTCAAAAAGGTAAACACAGTTTAATCAAGAAACAAATACGAAGAAGCGGTTTTATCAGTATAAAACACAATGATTGGTTAGGATCCTGAGCTGTTATTGGCTGAAACCACAAAATCTGACTGTTTTGACAGATGAAAAAAATAATCAGTATAAAACACAATGATTGGTTAGGATCCTGAGCTGTTATTGGCTGAAACCACAAAATCTGACTGTATTGACAGATGAAAAAAATAATCAGTATAAAACACAATGATTGGTTAGGATCCTGAGCTCTTATTGGCTGAAACCACAAAATCTGACTGTTTTGACAGATGAAAAAAATAATAAATTCAAAATTTTTAAGGTTTTTAATTATCTACTACTTTTTCCTCAATTTTTTTTTTATTTTACAAATGATTGGCCCTGCTCTACACTTACAAGTTGTATTTTTACTTTTTACAGTAGAGTGTGCCAAAAAATGAATTTTAATGATTTTTAACAATGAGTTTCGGTGGGTTATTTTATTACACGCGGATGAAGTTTGTAATCATCATACTTATCTACTAATTATATATAAAAGCAATACATTTTCTGAAAATTAAACAGCATACTTCGTACTTTGTTTCCAGTTCAAAAAATTTAATTATGTCAATTCATATTTGTTTTTAGATTTTTTGGGTAGAAGCTCTTTCGTTGCTTTTTTGTAATTTCGATTAATTCAGGTAATTCAGTACTTGAAATATCCATTTCAACAAATTTGATAAAGTTTTTAGTGAATGACTTTTATTCGCATTCATTTAAAAGACGTTTATTTGACATTGACGTTTAAATTAAAGCTCGTGCCGCAGATTAAATTTAAATGTGTACTTGATCTTGATTGGTTAAAATTAGATGCCTTATTGGTTATTAAAACTGTTGAATTTTCATTAATCAACACTTTTTAACCAATCAAATCCATTTTGTGTTGGCTATATTTTGGTAAAAAGTGCGTGAAATTTTTGGGATTCCAATTGAGTGCAGATGGACTTCAACCTGGAGCTGGTAAGTTGGAGGCAATGGAGAAATTTCCCCCACCAAGAAATAAGCATGAAGTCAGAAGATTCTTAGGGTTGACAGGATTTTTTAGAAGATCCGTAAAAAATTATGCTTCAATTTCTAGACCAATGTCTGATTTGACTAAAGCAAATAAATATTTTGCTTGGACTGACAAACATCAAGAATCTTATAAAAAGCTCCAGTTTTGCAGTTATCGGCCCATCGTATCTTACCTCTCTTTCTTGTTTACTGTACATCTAAGAAGACAAGCGAAGCGGAAAAGTTTTATCATTCTTCTAAGTTAGAGCTGTTAGCAATTGCTTGGTGTGTAGAAAGGCTGAGGTCAATGCTTTTAGGATTAAAATTCACCATAATAAGCGATTGCCAGGCTTTGGTTTATCTCAGTGCTAAGAGAACAGTCAATCCTCAAACATTTATCAGGATAGTCGAGTGTTATATATTCTATTACCCTGTATATGATAGGAGGGTTGTTAAGGGGTTGTCGTTTTTCTTTGATGTCAGAGTGACAGGGAAATCTTTTTGGTATTTTGTAAAGTTAGTCTATTATTGTTCTTTTGGATTTATTAAAGAAGGTGTCTTTTACGTGTCTGACGAGGTGCCTACTGACGAATCCAAAATATAGCCAACATTTGCAAACACACTATTGAATAATGAAGCTTAAATTCCTGTTTGTTTTTTGGTTTATTATTTGACATTAGTAGTAGGGTGCACAGTTCATTGATCTTTCAATTCGTTAATATTATAATTCCGATATCAATTTTAGTAATAGAAATAAATATTCTAATGCTAGAGTGAGAAAATTTATTCTGAAACAATTGCTTCTTATGCGATAACAAGTTACGGAATTGTTTTAAAAAATAAAGTTTGCCATGAACGTCAAATTAACTGTCAGTATTAGTTGATGTGGTCTTAATACATAGTGGTTTGTAAAAACTTTTGATTTATTAAAAATGAATAGAAAATCAAGCGATTTATAGAATACTCCTCCATAACTCAAAATTTGTTGCCGCAAGCATGAATATGAAAAATACTACACAATGTTGAGAGATTGGTAAAGAGAAAATAAAACGGAATCCTTTTCTAAAAATGTTTTAATTGCATTTTTTTAGCGAAAATATAAAAAAGTTAAAACCTTAATAAAACGCTCTTTTTGCTGGAGAAAACGTTAAACATTTTTTTAGAAAATGCTCCGGATGAGATATATTTAGCTACAAAGGTAATAAAAATTTTAAATTTTATATTAATTTTTATAAGATTCAATTATAGGCCGTTCTCATTATTGGTGTTTTGGGACGCTTGTCGCAAGGGTGAACTATTTCTGACAGATTTGGGATCCTCAATACTAATTTCGATTCCCAATACTAAAACTAAAAAACCAATAGAGCTCTGAGACCATCTAATCTGTCTTTTGGTATTTTTTTTTATAAATTTTCAAAAAAATAAATGTACAAGAGATGTAATTGATGGAGACATGATAGAGGATGGAAATCTTCTCAAGTAGCAAAAGGCTGTATAGAAATTTCTTTGCAAAATAGAGTAAAGGTAGCAAATCAATTAGTTTATATCTAATTTTTCATTATAACCTTGTGACAGAATCTACTTTTTAGAATTGAAGTTACCTTGAAGTATATATGCAGTATATAACCTATATTTTGTTCATCTATTTATAATAAAATGTTTTAAAAATAAATATTAAGTTACATTACTTGTATTCTTTAAATCTGTGCAGTTGTAGAAAAAGTATAGTGTGCAACATGGGAGAAAGTACTTTTATCACTCGTGTGTTTGCGCACCAACTTCCGCGCTCGTGAGAAAAGTTAAACTTTCGCCACTTGTTGCACAATATACTATTTCCTAAAGGGGGTTAGAAAAGTAGTACTTTTCCGCATACATTTGTGTGCGCAAAGTTACACTTTTCCGCACGCCGTGCGGATAAGATATTTTTTTTTTTAAATTTTCTTTTTTTTATTTTTGTTATCTGATAGGAAAAAATTTGTCCCTAACACGTGCGCGTCGTTCATCTAACTATATTTGCGTGCGGAAAAGTAACACTTTGCGCACTTTTAGGAAAATTAAAATTTTAGCATTTATCTCAAAGTGGTCCAACGATAAATAAAGCTGTAAAGCTGTTTAAAACAATTTCTCGAGTTTGTAACGAAAAAGAGTCACTCTATATCTCAGTGAGCTAAACCGAGAGACATCCTTTATAGTCAGTGGTGTCAAGCAGTCATTTTAAACATCTAGTAGAACATAATTTATGGCAGTTTCAGGCAGATGTAATAGATCGAGCGATGGCTTTGAACAAATGAGAATCTTTATCTAAGATCGACCAGTTTAAAAGTCAAATTTAACAAAAAGGTTCAAATTAATCGTTTGTTAAATATTTTATTACTTTTGTGACAGAGTTTAACTGGAATGAGATTTTTAAAATGCAAAACATTATTAATAAGATATGTTAATGTAAATATCCGAAAATATTTGTCGCAAAGCTGGTTGAGGATAAACAATTCAGCACCTTGGACATAATTTAGTCTCAACAGTCTACTGAATCTTATCATGAGAAATCGGGGATGTCTCAGCTGGTCCAACATCTGCAGGATCGTCTCCTGGAACATCAAAGACGCCTGACAACTAGCATTATTTGTAAAAATGTCAATTCTGATAAGTGAAGTAAACAAAACTACGAAATATGATTTTTTGCGTACGTTTGTGATGACCCCGGTAAACTAAATACTGATTTGGATCAAAATAGTGTTGGCTTTCCAAAGTCATGACATACTCTAGCCAAATCACGAGAACAAACCAAAAATAGTCTCAATTTGTGATAAATTACCTTTATTTTCTGTTTTTGTAACTACTTTTAAAATCACCCTGTTTCTCCGAAACTAATCATACTACTTGATTATGGTCTAAGTGTTACCGATAGGTTATGGTTATGATCTACAACGTACTAGAATTTGATTAAATTCCGCAATCAACCAAAATCCTATGTACTCCGTGCGGGGTTCTTTAAGTATTCCCCTCGTATTCATTTGGTTGCACGTATTATCTCCAGTTTATTTCTTCAATGTTTTGGTAAAATTTATCTATTTCCACATGCAGACTTTCTGTACGAAGTGTTTTTGTAACAACATATTTAGGTACACGGTACATAATGTCTGCTTCGTGTTAGTTCACATCAACATTTGCATAATTATATTTTTCTGTTTATTATCGGCGCTTAAAATAATATACTCGTAACCTGTGGTTGTATTTAGAAAAAATCTGGAGGTAAATGAGTAAAGATCTGAAATATTTTAACGAAAAATATATATAAAAACGTAATAACGATATTTTAAGCAAATTATGAATAGATATAACATCCAAGATTTACATATGTATGTAAATACATACTTTTTTCTTTGTTTTCAGATTTCCTTTTTAATTATTGTATAGTAGACCATGTTTGTTTTGTGTTTGTTTGTTACCTATTTCAATTTTGAATTTACCACTTTCTTCCAGAGTGATTCCCAAATATTTGCTTGTCTAATGCTGTCTTGTTCTATTGATTCCCTTAATCTATTGGGTGTACAAATTAGTTCGATCGGTTTTCAAAAGATGGCTCCAGCTGTTATTTATTTAGTTATTTATTTATTTCTTTATTGTTTTCATTACAAACACCAAATGGTAATTACAAGTAACGGTAGTAAGAAAGAAATAGAATATAATAGAACAAAAACAACTATACAGACTATACCTAAATTAAGCTGAGTGAGCAAACAGCCACAGTGTAAAAATATTTGACACACGTCATATTTTCACCGAACAAATTGTTTGGTATCTGAATTCGATCTGTGTGTATGTATATGTGTGTACGTGTGTTGATTCTTTGTGAATTTTAAAATTCTGACTTCAGATTTTGATAGAGCATCAAAAAGTAAGCTTAGGGTTTGGTGTGGCCCTCCGTCCTATTTCGGGAACTCCTTTAAAGTGGGGTCCAAAATATGAAAATTTTGAAGTTTATAATGACATTGAATTTAAAGTAGACGCATACTGAATGACTATTTTGGTAAAAGTGAGTAGACTGTGGCTGTTGGCTGTGTTGATTAGAATGAGAACTGAGAACTGTCAAACTACCAGTTACAAAACCGTGCTGAAATCTAGAGATGGTAGGCTTTAGTGTTAAATTAGTACATATAATTTGTTCGAATATGTTTGCCATTATGTTAATCAAGCTTATTGCTCTATAATTGTTAATTTCATTTACGTTGCCGGTTTTTTATAAATAGCTAAGTACCTCAATTAAATAATGATTTTTTCGCTTTTTTCTCATTTTTAACCGTTTTTGTATTGTCTAGTTTTTTTTGTTAATGAAATTGGCATGGTCGAATAGGCAAATAAAATAATTTAAACCAGCACACCATACAACATCTCCGAAACGGATCCTTCTTTAATACAGTTCATCGAGATAAGTATGTGCAAAAAGAGATGAAATCTTGAACAATACTAAATTTAAAATGATGTATTGTCTAGTGGGCGCTGAACGGGTTACAACGATCTTGGTTTGCCATGCCTCTGGGTGGTCTCGCTCGTCTTTTAGACTTGACTGACAGGTGCCACTGGTGCCAGTTGACAACTGTACATTTCATATCGGTAGCCTTTTATGCAACTGCAAAAACACTCAAATTTGTTTCTTCTGTGGGCAATTTGTTTTTGAAACGGATTAACCGTTTTCTTATAAGGACAACCGATTTTAATTTTTGCTCATACCATATTCGAAAGCTATCTTGATAGCTGTCTTTTTACTAATCAATCAGGCTATAAAACTATTCGACGCGTAAAGTTGCAGAATGCAAACTCTGCCAACAATTCTACTGGTAAAGTAAAAAATGGTAATTTTAGGCTATAAAATATCAGAACAATTCAGTTTTGTTGTCAACTTGAGAAATAAAATTTAGAGTAAATTATAAGAAAATTAAGAAAAATCAAGACGACTGAGTAAAAGTTCTGATCATTTTTCAACACAACCTCGATCATTTTTTGCATTTTTTTGCGTTTTGAATTTCTCCCGCAAAAATAAATTTTTTTAGGAAAGTTTTCCATAACTATAGTTTATAGAAGAAAGGAGTGCAGTGATTTAATTTGTAGAAGTACTACAGGTTTAAGAGGTATAGAAATTGTATTTTTACCTCATCCTAAAATGCTTATTTGAAGTTAAAATGAAAATTTTAATACATTTGATCGGCCTAATAAAAGATTTCGTTTGATTTAATCATGTTTCCATGGTTTTTACTATAAGAAACCTGTCCTTTTGACAGATAATTGATTCGGAATTTTGTATTAATATATATTTCAAAATGGTTTCATTCTAAAAATATTATCAGTCCTCCTAAATCCCTGAATGCAGAATTACTCGTAATAGCAAAGCAACATAACAAATTCAAAAAATATATTATAGATGAGATGGCCCGAGAATGCAAAATTAAATCCCATTGAACTGATCTGGTCACAATTAAAAGGTTAGTTTTAGATGTAAATGGAGAACATTTGAGAAAAGTGGAAGATTCATTTTGGAAAGTGGAAAACCTAATAATAAATAATAAACCTCAGAAAAGACATTAATAATGATACCAGTAGTTATAGTGAAGACAGTGACTTTTAAAGATAGTTCTTCAAATTTCTATTTTTTTTAATCTTTGATTTTAGGTATTGAAGTGTTTTAATGCCAAGAGATTAAAAAAGTTTAATCCCATTAACAACATATAATTCTCCGCGTTATTTATTGGTTTATTTTTATTTTGCAAAGTACGCCTATGGAATGTGACGTTATATCCCCAGTTTTACTATACTCCTCATTTATTCAGAGTATAGCAATTTAAAAAAAAATCAAGTTTGTTATTCAAAGGCAATGTCAATGGGCGTTGACCTTGTCACGTCATTATAGTTGCTAGCTTGCCTAGCACTCGTGAGCAAATTAGCTTATAGAATGTGTAATATATATTTCTGATTGCAAGTAAAATAAAAAAATCAATTGAGTTGTCTTGATTTTTCATAATTTACTTATAATTTTGCGACTATCCACATACTGTTAAGAATTTTTTTGTTTTAAAAATGATTGGAATCTCTTCTGGGATACATTTATTAATTTTTCTACTAGATGGTAGCACGATTATCTAATTATAAAATAATACTTCGTGTAGAAAACAATATCTTTACCTTCTGTATCCTTAAATTATCGAGATATACTCACTCAAAAGACAGAAAACAATATTTGCGTAATATGCGTGTATGAATGTGTTTGTGTTTGATGGTTGACGTGGGGGTCCACGATAGGGATAGGGGAGTATCGATTGCCACGCCCCCCGCTGGGAAGTGTCGTCATGGAGACCACGACACTGTTGTGGGGGACCACAGCACACGGCGGGCTGCAAGAAGACCGACGACAGAGGACAGAAGAGACGGCGACGACGATGATGACAGCGTCGCTGCCAATGGCAACAATATATCTGCTCTAACCTGGCGATAATATGACCAAAATACAATGAGAAAAATGGTTGCTAAAAACGTTTTCCCAACAAATGATAATAAATATTTGCAAATTAATCAAGCGTGGAAAAAAAGGAGGGTTAAGAAGGATGAATGGATGACCTCCCCCCTAAAGCACGAAGATAATTTTTTTTTATTAATATTAATATTGCTGATGGGAGAACTGTGTCATTTAAGGCCTAGCTTACCATGTGACTAACGATATTTGCACTTCATAAATAATTCAAAATCATCTTCGAAAATAGATTACATATTTGAAACATTTGAAATCAGTAAAAATACCTTCGTGACCCCCCCCCCCCCCCCAAATAGAAGTCTGGATTCGCCACTTCTGGATGGATACTGTCTTAAACAAAAAATTGTACGTGGAATAGTAGAAAATTTGGCGTTCTAATCTTGACCAAATAATATTTATTCGCTCTCTATTTAAATGAATTTCTTTAAAATCTTTCCCGAGATTTTATGTGACTTTTTATGCAAGTGATGTAACTGTGTTTTTTACAGGTAAATCTGGTTTTAATATTTAATCGAAAATAACTTTATAATTGGTCATCGTTCATTATACCGTGAGTCCCAAAAAGTTTTATACAAATGGAGAAAAAAATTATCTTACATTTCTGTAATTCATAGTGGTACTTCAAATATTCTTCTCTCTGGATATTAAAAGCATTTTTTTATGTATTCACTTTTATCACCAAAATTGTGTGATATTTTTATGGAGGCTCTTGAAATGGAAATTGTAAATAAATCTTTTGTCTGGCTTAGATATGTAATTTAGCAACCCGCTAGGGAAAATATTGATACATTTTTATATAGTATTGATAATTCGGAACCTACTAATAAATTTATAATCGAAAGTGAAAATAATAAAAAATTACACAACAATTGTATTGAAACATTAGTCTTTAGAAATTTTCATTCAAACCATTCAATACGTGTTAAGCGAGATATTGTTGTCAAATCTCTTTCCGATAGAGCAAAAACAATATTTTAAATATGGAATTATCATTTGTTAAATCTATCTTAATTAAGAACAACGACCCAAATAAATTTATGGATCTTGAACTTTACCGAGACATTAAAAATATAGAAGAAAATTTAAATAGCCCAACTACTTCATTCAAACATAGTAAAAAAATCTGTTGTGTCGCCACAAGACTTTCCCGGCAGTTATAAAATAAAAATTAAAAAAATTAATTTGTTGTTAAAGTCCAAATCAAGTGATATTTGGTATCCCAAAAAAAATTAGTTTCGATTTTTTTTAAAGTAATAATGACATTTGAAATATTATAAAAGGAAAAACATTTCACATAAAAAAAAGTAAAGCAATTTTTTAGGGTCGGAATTTTGTTTACTTTTTCTTTGACATGACAAATGTCATTTCGATTTTAAATTTTAAATTTTTTTTCCATTGCTCAGTTTTAAAATGGAGGAATGAAAATTTCAGGATGTATTTACAAGCCAATAAGGCACCTAAATACCAAATAAAAACTTTAGATCTTTTATTTTTTTTGTAATGTACATAGGGCTACTGCGCCCCCTGGTGGGGTGATTTCAACCAAAAACAAACGGATTCATTCCGCGATGATCCGATACCCACATACCAAATTTCAGCTCAATCGGATCAAGCGTTTGGACGCTACCGGTTGCGATTTTTTAGTTAAAAAAAATTTTTTTAGGTTAGGTTCAAAATTAAGGAATGAAAATTTCAGAATGTATTTACAAGCCAAAATATCAAATAAAAACTTTGTCTTATATTTTTTTCGCGATGTACATAGGGCTCCTGCGCCCCTGGTGGGGCGATGTCAACCAAAAACTAATGGGTTCAATCCCCGATCACCCGAAACCCATATACCAAATTTCAGCTCAATCGGATTAAGCGTGCGGACGCTATCGTGGAAGAATACAGACACACAGACAGACGGACAGACTTCCATCTGTAAATCGTTTTAATCATCTCAGGAGACCTCATTATGGATATATCCATCGTTATCTCAATTTTTTTTAGCGCGTTCACAATACTTTCCCTTTGGCGAGGGGCCGGGAAAGTAAAAGGATTGGTAACAAATATAATTTAAGAACAGTTTTTCAAACAAACAAACAATACATTAAAATCTTTAATAGTAAATACAAAACCGTTTAATAAAATTCAAAATAAAAAAAATTGTTTACAAAATTCCATGTAATACATTTTATATAGGAGAAACATTAGACCTTTTCATATACGACTTAATGAACACCAATGATACATTAAAAATAAACAATTCGAAAAATCAAAAATATGTGAACATGCTTGGAATTTTAGTCATAAAATACAATGGAATTCTTCAACTAGATTATTAAAAGAAACTATAATTATAACCGCAAAGTTAGCATTGATATGCTTAAATAATAAATGTGTTTCTAATTATTCGGTCGATATTTCAAAAATTTGGATGCCTATTTTACAAAAAGAGTTAATTGCAAAAAGGATACCCTCTATATCGGGATAGTATCATAAAATTTTTATCTGGGTTTTTTCTTATGATAATATTATTCTGAAAACATCATTTATGATGAAGTATAAATTCTCTTATAATGCGCTATCCTTTTAAAATCGTTCCCAGAAACGTAACAAAAATATGTTGGCAACAGATTTTGAGACGTTTTTCAAAATCTACTTCTCTGTGTTATGTTGTTGTCATATTATGTGAGATTGTCCAGTGATCTGTTTCTATAGCAAATTATTGTCACGTCGTGACGTTCAGTTCGTTTTTTGGGATTTCGTATCTCAGATTTTTATCTGACGCCACGACGAGCTCTAGCTCACCACGCTGTATTCAGGGTAGCTCGGACTTCTTCGCGGAGCTTTTGGCACTTGAATCTCAGGACTCTCCTGAATTCAGAATCTGAATTAATCAATTTGTTCCTACAGTTACCTTTATAACTCATTTACTGAGATCTTCATAATATTTTAGGTTGATTCAACGTGATGATTTTTGTACCTTTAGCAAATTGCTAGTTCAGCTGAATTAACCGTATTTAATATTATGCAGAATGAACGGAAGTATATGAAATAAAAGTGTGAAATAAAAACTGAAAATTGTTTATAATTAATTAGAATACGATATCTTTTATTAAAAAATTCTCATGATGGAAAAGATTAGTGATTAACCAAGTGGTATTGACTTTAGATTGAAAATGGCCCTAAAGGTAAATGTACTTAAAATTATATTGTAGACAATTTATACACTATGAAATTATAAATAATTATATTGAATTTTGAAAATTGTATTAAATGGAATTTGGAAAATTATTAGTTAGAATTTGTGAAATTATTATTATATCTTTTGTTATATCAATTTTTGAAAACGATTTTAGAATTAAATTAAAAACTTTTTTAATATAAATAAGTGGTTTTAATATCCAGAGAGAAAAGTATTTCACAAAAAAATATTCTTGATAAAATGCTCCGCATGACTTGTAAATCCATAATCAGGAATAACATTTTTAAAAACATTTGCAGAAATACAGGGAAAATAAATAATGATGTTTGGGAGTGACGAGAAAAATATGTTCAAATTGTAATCGAGATCAAAATGTTTATTGAAATTGTTATTAAGTGTCAAAAATAAACACGTCAACAATTGTTGTGTCTAAAACTTTTTGGGACACACTGTATATTAGTTGTATAAAAACTGGCTCCAAGTTTTTTTACAGTTTGATTAAAATCGATTTACATAAATGTAATTTAATAAACAGTTCGTTAATTTCAATACTGTGATTTAATTCAGTTTTATCAATATTCTGTCAACACATATTGAATAATTACAAATTCTTACGGAAATTATATCAGTTGTACAAATAAGTTTGACAAAAGTTGGCGCCACCAGTAAGTTATGGTTACAATTCTCAGATGTAAAACGTCATTATCGTAAGGTTGGACATCAGATCCACATAACCTTAAAATATTAGTCATTTTTATCAGAATAATATATTCCTTTGTGCGCGAAAATGTCAAGTTCTGTGCCAACTTGAAATTTTTTTTTCCATTTTATAAATTTTGAATTTGAGAAAAATCTCAAATTTACGGTAAGCAAAAATTATCATACAATACGTTAGATTGTTATGTGATAGCAGACGAGACTCATAGACGACTTTATAAATGTAAAAATGTAAAAAAAAAGAGTCTGAGACGGCGGTCGCGAGCATTCTTGATCAACTGATAGAAATAAAAAATTATCGTAGTATCGAAAATAATGTGTCGCGTGCTCGCTCACTATCTCGACATTCCATCTCTCTAACGTTCAATGAATTTAAAATATTAGCTTGTTTTCTTTTCGTTTTTTACGTAACTGGTTATTTAATACGAGCAAGAATAAATGTATGCAAAAAAAATGGTTCTATCAAAGTTTTTTAGTATTTTATATATTGTTCGAGCACGCATCGTACAACTGACCATGCGAAAAATACGGCAATTCAAGATTTATTCTGCACACTTCCAATGATTGACCTTCTGATTATTCACGTACTGTTTGCCTCCCAACGCTGCCTACGCTCTGCTTTAGTCTCATTGTCGCCAACCGCTATTTTGACGCCTCATTGGTGGCATTTTCTTAACAATGAAATAAACCAAGATTGAAGGCAATTGAATTAACAAAATGATAACACGCTGATTTCTATAAACTACTATTGCTGGTATTTTTAAAAATAGCAGGTATAATATAACGTTATACAGGGTGTTTCATAGTTAAACCGACATACGTTTACTGTAAATAGAGGGTACTTAGGTGATTCCAAATAACCTTGGTTACTGGGTCTAACGCCTTTAATAACCGAGATACGGGGTGTTTCATCCATTTCGGCCAATATTTTGATAAGCCGTAACCACCCTGTAGATTTCTCTGTTACTTGGTACAGGTATAGTGTGTTAATAGCCCAATCCCATAGTGTAAGAACTACAGTTAAAATCCATTAGGAAGCATTTATAAAATTTGAAAATCCCCAAAACAACACCCTGTGTATCAGATTTTTTAAAATTGGGATGGATATTTGAAAAGAACGGAAAAAAATGAGTTAAAGTTACAATTTTTTTTAAGTACACATCCCATTCTACTATTGGAGTTTTAACGTCAAATTACATCAAATTCATTATTTTCATTTTCACAAGCAGTATAATATTTGAAAATCCCCAAAGCAACACGCTGTACATCAGATTTTTTTTAAATTGGATCAGACATTCGAAACGAATGGAGAAAACTGAGATATGCTGACATATTTTTATAAATGCACATCTCGTTCTACATATTTCTAAACTTTTAAAGTTAAAATTCAATTAATACAATACTTATTGTCATTTTCATAAGCCATACCTTTGGAAACACCCTGTAGATTTCTTTATTTGGTACAGGTAGATTGTTTAAATAGCCCAAGCATACAATACAAGAACTACATAAAGTCCAGATCCGGATTAAGAAAAATTTGTAATTACTAAAATAGCACCATGTATATCAGTTTCTTTAAAATGTAATCGGATACCTATTTGAAAAAATAAAAAAAAAATAAAAGAGATGTGCTATTGCCAAAGCCTACTTGAAAAATTATAATCTGTATTTTTTTTGTAGGACGCTCTTGTGCGCTCATCAAAATATTATAACATTATAACACATCTTTTTTCTTTTCTTTTTCTTTTTTAAATAGGTATCCGATTACATTTAAAAAAATCTGATATACAGGATGCTATTTTAGAGATTACCAACTTTTACAAATTTTTCTTAATCCGGATTTTAACTTTAGTTCGTATATTGTACGATTGCGTTACTTAAACTATCTACCTGTACCTAATATGAAAGAAATCTACAGGGTGTTTCCAAAGTTATGGCTTATGAAAATGACAATAATCATTGCATTAATTGAATTTTAACTTGAAAGTTTAGTAATATGTAGAACAAGATGTGCATTTATAAAAATATGTCAAAATATCTGTTTTTTCCATTCGTTTTGAATGTCTGATCCAATTTAAAAAAAATTTGATGTACAGCGTGTGGCTTTGGGGATTTTCAAATATTACAAATTTTTCTTAATCCGTATCTGGATTTTAACTGTAGTATAGTCCTTACATTATACGATTGGGCTACTAAAAAATGATAATTGTACCAAATATGAAAGAAATCTACCAGGTATTTCGAAAGTTACTGCTTGTGAAAATGAAAAAAATGCATTTGATGTAATTTGACGTTAAAACGTAGTAGAATGGAATGTGTACTTAAAAAAAAATTGTGACTTTAACTCATTTTTTTCCGTTCTTTTCAAATATCCATCCCAATTTTCAAAAATCTGATATACAGGGTGTTGTTTTGGGGATTTTCAAATTTTACAAATTCTTCTTAATCCGGCTCTGGATTTTAATTGTAGTTCTTACACTCAGTGCTATTAACATACTATACCTGTACCAAGTATGAGAGAAATCTAAAAGGTGGTTCTAAAGTTACGGCTCAAAATATTGGTCGAAATTGATGAAACACCCCGTATCTTGGTTATTGAAGGCGTTGGACCCAGTAACCAAGGTTATTTGGAATCACCTAAGTACCCTCTATTTACAGTTAACGTATGTCGGTTTAACTATGAAACACCCTGTATAACTTTAAAAAAAAACACAACAACAAATTGTTCTTTTGATGTAATAGATATAATCCAGTGATTAGAGGGGGTTACCTTACAAACGGTCCCGTAGTTCTAAATTTTTGATATGTTATCTAGGATGGTTAGTGAGCATTTAAAATGCAAAATTCACAATTCCTCCCCCTTCGCGCCCGCCGCCATATTGAAAAAACTGAAAGAAATCAGCAATTTCTTGAGATTTTCGCTTATATCTTCGTTTAGGTGCATTTTAGCTAGAAAACAGTTCTATACAATGTTGAAGAGAATTAAATTTCCTATAATGTACGTGTACGTAAATTTTGTTTCTAGGACAGACAGTTACGGAGATATGTACTTTAAAAAAAATGAAATAATCGCATTTTCCGGAAATTTGTCAAACTTCTAACTTTAGAACGCTGTTTATGGCCTATTCCATGAAAACAAGTATCAGAATAAAATTTGTAGGTAATTTAATTACCTACAAAATTCATGTACATTTTTTAAACCAACTGGACGGAGTGGGGATAAAAAAAATCAAAAACAGCGGAATATTGTTTTTTATTATATAATATTTTTTGCTGCTGACTGGCACAACACCTGCGGTCAACAATGTCTACCTACAAAAATCAACGAGAGGGAAACATCCAGACGCAATCTACTCTGCAGCCTCCTACAAGTACAACTCCAAAGGCTGTATCTTGCTCCTGCACGCAATATCGGGCTGCGACACCACTTCAAACATTTTTGAGTTTGGTAAGAATACATTCTGCCAACTTTCTAGGCAAGTCCCTTCATTAATGGAGCAGGCAAAGAGGTAGGTTCGAGGACCTTGCTGCTATCCCCCAAGAAATTTCAGCAAGTGGAGAGAAAATCTTGGTATCCCTGTATGGTGGCAGAAGAGAACAGACGTTGAACTCCCTTCGCTATAGCAAATTGAAGACAAGTGCCACCAAGCTCAATCTGGCTAAACTACCTCCGATCACTGGCGCAGCACATTTCCACTTACTGAGGACATACCTTCACGTCAGGATGGGGATTGTCAAAGACCCTATCTGGTGGGGCTGGTAAAGAAAAGCTCGAAGGCTGGAGCCCATCAAGATGAGTAAAGACGCTGCTTCCCCAAACCTGCTCAAGACCATCTCATACAGATGCACAACTGGCTGTATGGGGGCGTGTGGCTGTAGAAAGGCGGCCCTAAAGTGTTCCGCCCTTTGCAAATTCTGTGCTAACCAATAATGTAATAACAAGATTGAAGTCATCGTCGACGACGAAGACGACGCCGATCTAGTAACTTCACTTGTTGACGAAAATGAAGAACCCGACTTCATTAACTCACCCGCTACGAAAGGAGCGAAGCTGTAAATTTGTTTTCTTTTTAGTTCCTAAGAACCTTAGATTGATGTATGATTATTATTGCCTTTTGTTCTTACTTTGTCTAAATAAATGAATCTTTAAAAAATGTATCTGCGTTGTTGGTGGGTTATTTGAAATTGAACATCTCTTGTCACCAGTAGGTATTCAAGTGAAATAGTACCTGCCTCATGAGCCTTACGCTGTAATATGTAAGAAACTCAGGTAGGATTGGTATAAACTCCAAATTCCAGCCAAAACTGAAAAATAATTCACTCCGTCCAGTTGGTTTAAAAAATGTACATGAATTTTGTTGGTAATTAAATTCCCTACAAATTTTATTGTGATACTTGTTTTCCTAGAGTAGGCCATACCTGAATTACGGCGTTCTAAAGTTAGAAGTTTGACAAACCGGAAAATCCGATTTTTTTTTTAAAAGTGCATATCTCCGTAATTATCTGTCCTAGAAACAAAATTTAAAACTTAAATTATATGAAATTTAATTCTCTACAACATTGTGTAGAACTCTTTTCTAGCTAAAATGTACCTAAACGAAGATATAAGCGAAAATCTTGAGAAATTGTCGATTTTTTTTCGGGTTTTTCAACATGGTGGCGAGAGCGGAGAGGAATAAATTGTGTATTTTTCATTTTAAACACTAACTAACCATCCTAGACAACATATCAAAAATTTAGAACTACCGGACGGTTTGTAAGGTAACCTCTATTCATTGGATTAATAAAACAATGTAAGAAACTGAACAATTAAACGTTAATCTGTCAATCCTGTCAATATTTTTGTCTTCTGTCTTACTCAATCACTCACTTTTTTATATGGAAATTTTTTAACCCAAATTTTTCACTTTTCCGTACAATTTTCCAACATTTTCTTTCATACAAACCTTGTCCTAGCAATTACAAACACAACAAAAAAAGAATTAGTCAAATTAGACCAGTGCAGATGCCTTTGAAAATGGGTAAAAAGTGAAATAAAATAATAGTAGGATGAAACTCATTGGAAAAGGAAGAGAATATAACAAACATGAGAGGAAAAATAATTTACGGGTGATCTGGGGTCGGGAAGTGGAAGGGGGGAGTTTTTAAGGATAGAAAACTGTTTATCTCGATTTCCAGCAAAACTACAAGTGATATGGAAAAAAGTTAAATAGCAAAGTTGTAGGTAATAAAAAGACCTACAACTTTTTATTAACACTTTTTTCACATAACCTCAAAATTTATGTGAAAAATTCAAATAACCAAGTTTTTGGTTTTTTATTTTTATCTTTTACAAAAAAAATTTTTTTTTCGCGAAATTTGGTGAAAACTTAACTTTTTATGTCCCAAATACACTGTAATTTTTTTGTTTTAAGATATTTATTTTTTTAACCTTATTTTGACTTAATATCGAAAAAGCAGTCTAATTTTAATCGAAAATTCTCACGTCAAAATATCTGCTTTTTTAAAAAACTCGGTGGGCTTTTTGTTCGTTGAAATCTCTACTTTTTGATGGGGTAAAAAAAAATACATTACTATGGTAAATGGTCTCAAAAAATGCAAAGAAACGAATAAAATTCGTATCTGAATTTTTTTTTAAATCATCATGTACAATTTTGAGCTATTTATTAAAATGTATACTTTAATTACTCGAAAAAAATAAGATTCCGTGTTACATTTACGTTTTTCGAGTAATTAAAGTATAAATTTTAATAAATAGCTAAAAATTGTACATGATGATTTAAAAAAAACATTCGGATTAGAATTTTATTCGTTTCTTTGCATTTTTTGAGAACATTTACCATAGTATTATATATTTTTTTTACACCATCAAAAAGTAGAGATTTCAACGAACAAAAAGCCCACCGAGTTTTTTAAAAAAGCAGATATTTTGACGTGAGAATTTTCGATTGAAAATTAGACTGCTTTTTCGATATTAAGTCAAAATAAGGTTAAAAAAATAAATATTTTAAAACAAAAAAATTACAGTGTGTTTGGGACATAAAAAGGTAAGTTTTCTCCAATTTTTTTAAAAGATAAAAATAAAAATCCAAAAACTTGGTTATTTGAATTTGTGTGAAAAAAGTGTAAATACAAAGGTTGTAGATCTTTTTATTACCAACAACTTTGCCATTTAACTTTTTTCCATAGGACTTTTAGTTTTGCCGGAAATCGAGATAAACAGTTTTCTACCCTTAAAAACTCCCCCCTTCCACTTCCCGACCCCAGATCACCCGTAAATTATTTTTCCTCTCAGGTTTGTTATATTCTCTTCCTTTTCCAATGAGTTTCATCCTACTATTATTTTATTTGGTTTCAAAAATTATCGGCACTGGTCTAAATAGGTGCAGCCGATCTGAAGTGATGCGCTTAGAAACATTCGGCAATTGATTTTTATTTATATAGATCAGAAGCGCAGGAATTGTTTTTATAAATCTGAATTCCATTTATTTTTATTTTTTATATGAAATCTTGTTTACCCTACACATAATGGGAGACGAACTCTCAAATTCAAATATTTAAAGATAATTTCTCTAAGTAATAATTTTTACTCAATAAATGATTATGTCGCAGGACGCCGCTGGCTGTCCAATGCAGTGATTTCCATGTAGTAGGCTGGGCGTCTTGCCACGCGTCGCCCTTCTGGACTTGATATGTGTACACAGATTTAATGAGGGATTTTATGTGCATTACTTTTGCCCTACTGACTCTACTCGCTGATTCCGATTCTGAGTTTGGCGTTTATAATACATGCCCAATAATTCACATCCATACTTTTTCTATTTATTTTTCATGATGCGTCAGTTCATCGTTTACAATTTGAGAAGGGATAATATACATTATACAAGTTCAACGTTAAAGAGATCGATCAAGTTAGTTGTGTTTTTGGCAGCTTGCAATTTTATATCCGATTTATCCATTCTAGAAATTAGATACTAGCATAAAGATCTCAAAATATGGGCTATAATATTTGTAGAATATTCAATGTACCTTGTGCTGGAGTGCTTCAGTTCTTTCCAAGCCTCTTCAGACATACTGGAACGATCTGAGGATTAAATCTGAGGGAATGGAGGTGGAAGAAATTGTGAAGAGTATCTGAGGGGATGTTACTTACCCAGCATTTTTGCCTATTGCATATGACAAAACCCCCGAGAAACTCATAGCAAGTCAGTCAGCCGTGGGGATCGAAGAACATCTTAATAAATGTACGTGCTTCTTTCTTCAAATGGACGAATTCACAGATATATCTAACTGTGCCCAATGTATTATATTTGTAAGATATGATACAAATAGAAGAAGATATTTTATTTTGTTCCTCATTGGAGACCAATACCACTGGAAAATCTTTATTCGAACTTTTGTGAAACGCACAAGTAAATATGATATTGACTGGGGAAAATGTATTGCTGCATACACAAATGGTGCTAAAGCTATGACGGCCCATCAACCTGGTCTTGTTGTCAGATTACAAGAAATAACGCCTAACGCCATATCTTGCGTCAAAAGTTTTACCTCCTGAAATGGACTGTGTTATGAAAACCATCATTAATGTTGTAAATTACAATTTTTTTTATACTCGGATGCTATCCCATCGCCAGCTGCACCTCAGCCTCTTGGGCTTTTTGTACCTTCCGGTTTAGTTTCACAGCACCCACTCCGTAACTCTTGACCCCTGAACTATTTTGTACAGGTTCTTCACCGGTTGGGCGCTGTATTCTTCGGGAGTTAGCCTGGGCTGTCCGTAAATTGCCTGTCCTTTGCGATCCAATGCCTCGCATTCTGACAGTATATGTTTGGCTGTTTCTGTCCCTTTACCACATTGCCTGCAGGAAAGGTCTCCGTTGTACAGCCCCATCTTGTACAGGTGTCCTCTCATTGGACTGTGTCCAGTGAGAAGGCTCGTTATTGTTCTTAGTTGATCTCTGGTCATCTTAAGCAGTTCTTCAGCTTTGTGTTTGGACGGTTCTTTAATAAATGTTTTCCCGTGGAGTGTGAGAGGGGCTTTCTTCTACCTTTCTCTTTGTTTTCTTTTGAGATCCAGTCCCGTATGCATCCTCGAATGTTAGATTTAGTAACACCAAGTGCGGGTTCTGGGTCAATATATGGAGTTGATGAACCCTTTCTGGCTAATTCATCAGCTTTTTCGTTGCCCTCGATGCCACAGTGTCCTGGAAACCACATCAAAAGTTATTTTGTTGTGTTCTGAGAGGACACTGAGTTCTTCACGGCATTCCCATACCAGTCTTGAGGTCACTTTTGGGTTCATTTTCATGTAAATTACATTAAAGGAAAAGCTTTGCAGACTCGTATTTTTTGAAAAATCTGCGAAGACATGGGTGTTTATTTGAAAATCTTTCTTATTACACCGAAGTAAGGTGGCTGGCTTTCGGGGCAACATTATTTTTCATGATGCGTCAGTCAGGAAATTTCTGGCGACACCCCCATTACCGGATTGCGACCCCCCCAGGGGGTCACGACCCAAACTTTGGGAAACACTGCTCTAGAGTATATGTCATAGAAACGGCAAATATGCAACGGACTGTTTGGGTCTGTCTAAACCACCTTTTACAGGAAATAAAAAAGTTGGCGTCAGAAAGTCGATATAAATTAGTTTGTTTAAATGAAACAATAATAAAACCCAAATATGTGTTGTTACATTACAGCCAACCAGCAACTTGTTTTTATGATTATCTAAATTTTAACTTAACCTTCCTGGGGCCAAGTGAAATTTGAAAGAAAAATGTCCAAGTTGGGTCTAAACGGACCGCAATTTTTTTTAGGCTTTTATATCACTATTTTATTTTTTCTTCTTTTTCTAATTGTTTTTTGTAACTGTTGGTCAGGTTAAAAAGGGTTGTAGGTACCTAGTAGTTATAAAAAAAATATAATCTTTACATTTATTTATTGAAAACAAAGATAATCACAAATGTTAATTATTTTTCACATTTGACACATATAATTTTCTTTTCGGAATGTTTGCTGCATGCAGATGGAACATTTTGATCTCTAGATGTGCTACCATCTATGATTAGAAGAGAGTATTGACAATTTTTAAAGCATTTGCATTGTGTGTTGCAAACCTTTTTTTTTACTAGTCAAAATGTCACTCTCTTCTTTCGTATCCCTTTCAGAGATTAATACAAAGTTAGCAAACGAGTAAGGAATTTAATTTATCAGATTCGACATCCTAAGACCGGTTTCTGCCTTTCGGCTTCGTCAGATAGGCTTTTCGAATAAGATAAAATTTTTAAATCTATGATTAGAAGAGAGTAAATCAAATTACTTTTTCGTTTGCTAACTTTGTATTAATCTCTGAAAGGGATACGAAAGAAGAGAGTGACATTTTGACTAGAATTAGTCAAATAAAAGTTTTGCAACACACAATGCAAATTGTGTATGCAACCCCAACACATCGGGAATTTTTGGCTTTAAAAATTGTCAATACTTTCTTCTAATCATAGATGGTAGCACATCTAAAAATTTTATATTATAGCGGATTGACTTGTACGAGTTTGGAATTTTATTTATTGGATTCGAAAAGCCTAACTGACGAAGCCGAAACCGGTCTTAGGATGTCGAATCTGATAAATTAAATTCATTACTCGTTTGCTAATTTTGATCTCATTTTGCTATCTTTAGCTCTGGGACACAAATAACAGCGACCTTTTGATGAGGTAGGTTGTCATACAACCAATAACATCACATCATTATCAATCGGCGTGTACCGAAACAAATGCCAAAAACTATGTTTCAGACATAAATAAATTAACAGCAAACATTTGTGAAGACTGCAATCAAATTGGCGATTTAAACCACATCTTATTCGCGTGTCATAAATATAAAAAACATGGTGATAAGTTATTTAGAAATTTATGTATTAATGGTGCGTCGTCGCCATTTAGTATAGAAACGGTATTGACAAACTTTAATAATGATATTGTGATATGTTTAGTAATCTTTCTAAAAGAAACTGGAATTCGTCTATGAGCGGAATCTGAATAAGCTCGTTACCTCTGTGTCTTACCCAATTGTTTATTTTTCCTTTTTTTTACCGAGGCCTAGTGTTGTGTGTGTTTACTAAAAATGTCCTGACGGGTCCCTGGACGAGAAGCTATTGTACTTTTTCTATTTAATTTTATGGTTGTTAGTTTTATAGTTTTTTCCCTTATAGACGAATCGCGGCTGGCTGAATGACTTACATGTCAATGCCAAAAAAAAAAAAACAGCAAACATTTGTTTTTTTTATTGCTAATTATTTAATGGATTTAGTGAAATAATAACTTTAACTTAAAATACAAATAATAATGTAAAGACTGGGGTCCGTTTGGACCCCACTTGGCCAAGAAGGTTAAGAAACAAAGTATTTAGATGAAATTGGAGGAAATTAAAACAGCGACATTTTTAAAAAGGGGAAGCACCTAACCTGCCCAACCTACCTGATAAATCAAGAAAAAATATCTAACCCAACCTGACACCTGTCAAAATGTGACACCTGTCAATATGTAACACATGTCAAAATGTGAGACCTGTCAAAATATTACACCTGTCAAAATATTACACCTGTCAAAATAAAGTCATAAAAATCTATGAAAATGACTTGTAATAAAATATTGAATTGTTCCTCAATGCTTATTACTGAAAAATGCTTTATAGGTCCTATACTAAAGAATGACCATTTGTTCTTGCCTACGTTGGAACATTTTTTGAGTGTAAAAAATAGTTACAAAAATGAGTTTTGAAGAAAAACCTGTTTATTTTCACAAAAACTGTCACCTACAAATTTCTAGTGTAAAAAATAAGAAAAAAAACTGTGGCATTAAAATATAATTTATTCGGAATGAATTGGCATTTTAGAATTCGTTTTGTGTAAGAATTACGAAGTCAATAAAGTCCAGGCAGGTTCGTAAGAACAAGATTAATGACCGACTCGATCTGATTCGATAAACTAATGAAGTATTGTGTTCCAAAATAACTTACTCCTTGTCCGTCTACCTCACCAATACAAAATGCGGACAAATCAGACTACAATGGTTCGATCTATTGCCATTGTATATGGATATCGGCGTTATCGGCCCACATAACTAACAAAGAATCATATAAATGGATATTCATAATCGGAATTATGACTCTAATCCTATTAAAAATACTTCAAAGCACCCTGATATCTATTTTACATCTTTTCGAAGACGTAGTAAATAATTATTTTTCTGGCTACTGATTTTTGACCTAATTTTTCATAACTTTTTACTATTTTACAGACCCTTTTACCACTAAATATATATTTTATTTTTCAATTGTATATTATTTGTTTATTTAAAAAAAACAATTCTTGCATCAATTTTTGGATTTGACTATTTGAATTTTAGATTTCCTTATATATCTCGACTTGACTTTCAGTTCATATTTTCTCTCTAAAAGACAGCGGTTTACACCCACGACAATTTTGTTTTTAAATATAAACATATTATTCTCGCGGTCAACAAAGGAACAAAAGTGACCAACTAAAATATGGATTTTGAATGAATCATAATTCTCAAAGCGTTTGATTTACGACATGCCGAAAAAATAGCTAGTGATGATATACCTACAAGTATCCATAACCATATTCACCCACGTGGTCGGGGAATAATTAAAAACAAACAAAACGTTCCTCTTGGTCTTGGTCTTGGTCTTCATGAAACCATCACATAAATAATGTCGGGGTATTGTGAAAATCATCTGGGAATGGATGGGCACTGTCATGGGTGTCGAGGTGAGGGTAGAAGAAGGGGTTTATGGTTATATTTTTGTTACTTCATTTGACAATGGTGTCAGGAGGTTCTTTCAAGGGCATAGTAGGAAAAAATTATTAATCAACCAACAAAAGTTTATTTAAGTATATATAGGACATACAATCATTCATTTTTAAATCGTTAGATCCCAATATCGATAATAAAAACGAGTAGCACAGTAACGTAAAAATTTCCAAAACTGACTGGTATACACAGTAAATAATAGCGGCCCCAAGACCGATCCCTGTGGTACCCCTGATGACACATTTCAAGGAGGAGACAAGTTATGTGATCGTTCGGTTAAATATGATCTAAACACTTCGAGAGATTCTAGACATGCACCACATGATTTTAAAATTGCTGTTAGAATTAAATGATTAATAGTATCAAACGCTTTACTGAAGTCTAATAATACCAACATAGCACAATTACCATCATCAACAGCTCGAAATATGTCATCAGTTATATGTGAAAGCGCTGTAGTACAACTAATGGATTTGATATTTAACACTGGTACATAAGAAATAAATTTGTCTTATATCCAAAATTTGTGTGTCGGAGTATAGTAAATCAGATGGATATCTACTTTTTTTATTGTAAATAAGTTTTAGAAAACGTCTTTGCATAACTTCTAATGAATGAATATGTGTTTTTAAAGTACCTCCCCATGCTACTATTCCATAACGAATATGGCTTTCTACAAGAGAATAATATACTGTTTTTAAGTGGGATATACTTAAGATTTGTTTTATAGTTTTTTAAACCTATATAAAATAGTTCTGAGTTTATTGACAATAAATAGTATGTGTGAATCCCATTTAAAGTGTGTCAATAATTATACCTAAGTATTTTATTTTCTTTTCAGGATAGATGTTAAAAGTAACATTAGTTATGATAATTAGTTGATCAAAGGGAGGCATTCCGGAAGTGTTACAACAAAAGGGCAAATATTCTGTTTTGTCTACGTTTACTGTTAATAATGTTTTATCCAGCCAACATTTTATTCTTTCAAAGTCAGTTTCTACTTTTGTTTTTAGGTTAATCCAATTATCGTCTTTGTAGAAGATGGCTGCATCATCTGCAAAGCCGATAATTTTTCCACTGTTACTCATTGAAAACAAGCCATCAATGTAAATATTAAATAGGGTGGGCCCTAGCACTGAACCTTGAGGCACTCCATACTTTATCTCCTTGGAACAACTTATAACATCATCCACCCTTACAGCCTGTTAGATAGCTTTTAAATAGTTTAAGAGAGTTAAGAGTGATTTTTCATTTCATTGATCATTTCATCAAAAGATCTTCTCTTCTGGAAAAAACTTCTAAATATTTTAATAGTCGAGATTTGTTTTTTAACAGATATAAAACAGACCTCATGAGGTTTCATAATAGGCAGAATATTTTGAATGATTTTAGGGTTGATCTGGGTAATTCCACTCTTGTTGCATGAAAGTGTTCGTTTTCTTGGGATTCTTATTGATGAATAATTTCTTAATTGGAAGTATCATTGTAGTAAAATTGTGGGAAAAGTGAATTCGCTAAAATATTTTTTATTAATTTGCGAGAGGTTCTGCAATCTCATCAACTTGTTGGTGTGTAGTTTGCTCAAGTCGACTCGATTTAGATAAAGAGTATGTTTCTGGGATAACTCTACCAAGCTTCAAATGTTTTCATTGCACAAAAGCTAGTAATACGATGTATGACTAATATTTAATCAAATACTATTAAACGAGCAAGGTTTGTGTGTATGTGTGTATGCGTGTCCGGAGGATCTCAAAATCCACTCGTCAGAATTCAATGATACTTTCAGGGTAGACTAATTCCTGTCTAAAACGGCAAAAAATGCAGGACTCATGTCTGTGAAAATTCGATCTTCCGAGACATTTACAAGAAAAGTTAAGCTTTTAGTTTATTTCCTAGCAACAGCAGACAAGACAGAGATACTATATATTTTGTTGTGTCATTTTGAAAACGACTTTCATTCAAGAAAGTCCAAACGTCAATTAAAGCCCCCTTTTTCTTTAAAATAAGTCGTCTTATTTCCATTAGAAGAGAAACTGATAAATATTAGTTTAATTTGTCAGTTTTTGTCATTGTCAAAAGTAGTTAATTGTCAAGCATATTTTTGTGCGAGGGGTGTTCAAGAGCAACGTTCAGTAACGTAGTCGCGATACATATAATGTTGGTCTAACAGTGGCCGGCGAAAACGTTGGTGGAGTGATGATGGAAAATCATCATAATAAAATAACCTATTTTTGTAAATATCAACGTTAATGTTTGACTTTCCTCTCCCTGGGATAGTTCTGGGTAAATTGCCTAACGGTATAGCCCACAAAAGGAAAGAAGAAGAAGAAGGTTTGACTTTATTTAATTTCTGGCGTTTCAATCTGAAAGAATTCAATTTTAAATTTGCCGCTTTTTACAATACCCGCACATCTCTGTTAAAAAATGTTAATTTGAAGGACATAAATAACTTACTTGTCAAATGACAGCCATCTCATAAATTCAAAGTTGAAAATACAATGGACACTTGTCAAAATGTGCTAAAAATATGTGTAATAGTTTTGGTTTCAAGCATATATGATCTAAGGTTTTAATCATCTTTTTCCGAGTTAAATATTCGTATGTCCAGGCTAGACTTAATATTGAAACTCGGTTTGTTAAATTTAATAAATTTTCGGGCAAATATCGTTTTGGCGAAGAACATCGTGACTTTTTTTAATTTTGTAGGTCCAGATATTAATATTTAAATGTACCAAATTTTATGGGTCCATAATTGTTCAACAAAGTACCGATACTAAAAAGTTGTGCAAATATTAATAGATTTAGATATTTTTAATCTCTTAATCCATTTAGAATTATAGCATGTTTGTATTTTGTGTTTTTTGTCTTTTCTTTTTTTATACAGGGTGTTTCATTGGAAGAGGGAAACATTTTAACAGTGGATAGGTGTCACTGGGGTGATTCCAAATAACCCATATTTTATGGGTCTAAAGTCCCGTATAGCTGAGATACAGAGTGTTTTGTACATTTTGATAATTTCTTCGTTGCCTCCTGTGCTTTTAACCACTCTGTATAATTCTATAATATTTGGTACACATGCTCTCTGTATCTTAACAAATTAATTGAGATATTATTAATATTGAAAATCCAGCCCCGGCTTCACTAAAAGTTGACAAATTCGTTCCGCTCATAAACAACACCCTGTATGTTAAATTTTCAAAAATATTTTACCATAGATAAAAAGAGGATAAAAAATTGAATTTAATGATATACTTTTTATTTTTGCACATATGATTTTACTACTCATAAATAGTTAAGTTTTCTTACATTTTTGGGGCACTAACTTGCTTAATTAATCCTATTAAGTTGTAATCAATATTATTTGACCTAATTAACTATTTGGTTTAAAATTATGTTATACCAAAAATTTTTATGATCATCTAGGCCTATGAAAACAGATTTACAGGACCGTACTAGGAACTAAATGTCTCATTATATTTACCTATACAACACCCATTTTATTTATTTTTTTAACTTTCCTTATGAAAAATTATGTAGTTTGGAGTAGAAGAGTAAAAAAACTAAAATCAAATTTTTGTAAATGATAAAAGTACATAAAAAGCATTGTGAATGTGACGCGTTATTTATTTAAAGTTGGTAATACGCTGTACTATTTGTGAAATTAAAAAGATACGTCAACAACATGTGAGTCAAATAAATAAAAATCATTTTTAGTTAAATAGTATCTTTTTATTAAATTACAAACAAAATTAAAAAATTACACAACACTTAAAAGACTAGAGGTCATTTCGAACAATTATTATAATTTTTTAAACTTCAGTGTTTTTTCTAGTCTTTTAAGGGTTGTGTAATTTTTGAATTTTGTTTATAATTTAATTAAATATTATTGAACCAAAAATGTGCTTTTATGTATTTTTATTCTTTACAAAAATTAAATTTTAGTTTTTTTTACTTTTCTACTCCAAACTACACAATTTTTCCATATAAGGAAGGTTAAAAAAAATAAATATAATGGGTGTTGCATAGATAAATCTAATGTGACTTTCAGTTCCTAGTACGGTCCTGTAAATCAGTTTTCATGTGCCCAGAAGACTACAAAAAATTTTGGAATAATATAATGTTAAGTTAATTAGGAGAAATAATATTGTTTACAACTTAATAGGATTAATTAAGCACGTTGGTGCCCCAAAAATGTAAGAAAACTTAACTATATATGAGTAGTAAAATCATATGTGCAAAAATAAAAAGTTTATTGTTAAATTCAATTTTTTGTCCTCTTTTTAGCTATGGTAAAATATTTTTGAAAATTTAACGTACAGGGTGTTGTTTATGAGCGGAACGAATTTGTCAACTTTTAGTGAAGCCGGGCCTGGATTTTCAATATTAATAATATCTCAATTAATTTGTTAAGATACAGAGAGTATGTGTACCAAATATTATAAAATTATACATGGTTAAAAGCACAAGAGGCAATGAAGAAATGACTAAAATGTACAAAACACTCTGTATCTCAGCTATAAGGGACTTTAGACCCATAAAATATGGGTTATTTGGAATCACCCCAGTGACACCTATCCACTGTTAAAATGTTTCCCTCTCCCAATGAAACACCCTGTATATACATTGACGAAACCTATACAATCGTAATTGTCTTATGGAAAATAAAGAATTTAAAAAAATTAAAAAGGAATAGGATAAGAAAATTAAACTATTAATGCACTTTTACAATTCCTTCTTCTAAGCACTTGTTAAAAAGAGACGCCGAAAAAAACCGTATAAAAAAATGAAATAATACATTTCTGCCGTCATCAAACATTCTAGGAGAAGGAACTTCACTTTCAGAACCGGAGGATGATAATTACATCGAAGAAGAAACCATCTCCTGTGAACCATTTCGATCACTCTGGACAAAATCGTGAACTGTCAAATTTCGTTTGTAATTTTTGGAATTTGAAAGATTTTGCTGGAAATTCGCGAAAGAACTTTATGTGTTCCATGGGGTTTTTCGAGATAGGAGTTAAAAATGTGCAAATACTTCATCTCTTGGAAAAAATGTTTACTACCCAAAGTATTTGAAAATTTAATTTGCGATTTTCTGACTACTTCTATTAATGGCTCTCTCATAGATCAGCAGTTTGGCTTCAGACATCAACGATCAACGGAGTTAATTTTATTGACTTATAATCACTTCATATCGAATGCTTTGGGGACTTCTTCCGAAGTGCACTCTATTTATACAGATTTCTCCAAAGGCATTTGACAGAGTTAATCCTTCAGTGCTGGTGTATAAGCTAAAATCTGTTGGGGAGGGGAGTCTACTTAATTAACTAGTTGGAAAGTTACTTGCATGACAGACGTCAAATTTGACGAAATGCTAACTGTAAATCACATGGTATTCTCGTGCCTTCCGGTGTTCCGCAAGGCTCACACTTGGGACCTTTATTATTTAATATTTTTATTAATGATATTGCATCCTGTTTCTATCATTCTAATTTTTCATTATTTGCTGACGACCTTAAACTGTACTCTAAGGTAACTTCTACTCTTGACTGTATGCTGTTGTAATCTGATTTGCAAAACCTAACTAACTGGTGTGAACTAAATGGCATGGAACTAAATCCTAATAAATGCCATGTTATGATATTTCACAGATCTCACGAAACATTTCAGTTCCAATACAACATTGATGAAGTTATTTTAAATTTACAGGACAATATCGGAGATCTCGGAGTCACTTTAGATTCACGATTAACCTTTACACCTCATATTTCAAATATCATCAATAAATCTCTACAAATGTTGGGTTTTGTTAAGAGAATAACTCATGATTTCACTAATATAAACACGCTAAAAATATTGTATTGCTCTTTAAGCAGAACTCACTTAGAATATGGTTCATGTGTTTGGTCTCCATATTACAACATTTACGTTAACAAATTAGAAATCGTTCAGCATAAGTTCCTACGTTATGTAGCATATAAAAAAGGCATACATGTTGTTAACAGAGATTATGCCCAATTAGAAAAACAATTAAATCTCTTACCAATCACCACTAGACGCAATCAGAAAGACCTACTGATGTTATTTAATATTGTTAATTCCATTGTGTCATGTCCTCAACTTCTCAGCGTAATAGGTATTCATGTCCCGCCTAGTAAACGTTCCAACAATATTTTTCACGTTCCTTTTCATAGGACCAATTGTCTTAACTCATTTAGTGATCGTTCCATGGCACTAGTCAATCAGTACACCCAAAGCGTGAATTTCTTTGGTAATTCCACTTCCTTTATCAACGAGTTGCGAAATGTAGTTTTATATGTTTTAAAAATATTATTATTATTATTATTATTATTATTTACTTTTTACTTTTTAACATATATCATAATAATATATTATAAAACTTACACTATATCTCTCTAAAGGGAATTTCCCCGTTAAGTAATAAATAAATAAAATATTGTAAATTTAAAGAAATAATCCATCTCCTTCTTTTTCTAATCTTATACCTTTTCAAGCGTCGGTTTGGGATTCCCACTTGTTATATTTGATCCAGCCATTTTCTTCTTCTTTGTTGATCTTCCTATGTCGCTCATAATGATTTGAAACAAAAATGAACCGAGCTGCTATGTGTCACTTAGATCAGATTTGTTGACATTTTTGAAAATACACCCTGGTCAAACTCTACACGCAAAATGTCTGAAAAACGCAAATTTTAGTGATGAAATGAAAAAATCTATGTACCTACATTTTCAATATCAGACAGGCTGTTATACGACAGTCGACCAATTTTTTTACACAGCAGAAAAGGCTCTCCGCGAAGATGCTACACTTCTGGAAGTTACTACTCACCTGTCGGCTCTAGGGTCATCTCATCTATCGATTTTATACGGTTTTAGGTACTATTAGGTACGACGACAGAACATTTATACTTGGAAAATATGTCAAAAAGTATGTGAAAGTCTGGAAAATATTAAAAAGTGTGGAAAAGTACCTCAAAATCCTAAAGCCGATACCAAAATTGGTTGTTTTTTCGAACGAGAATAGACAGAAGACCGAATTCTTGGAAGGATTTTTCCATTAAGAGAAAGAAAAATCTGAAAAATAATTGTTTGAACAGTAAAGTGAAACATTGAACAACAAAAACCTTTAGGGAAAAATATTTTCTCGTTTTTTTTTCCGCATTTTCGTCCAACTAGATCTATGTCGTCACCACGGTGCATCTCTTTCAGTTTCGCTTTGTGCGTACGGTGTGTCGTATCTGTTAGTGACAAGAGCCATCATCAGGGCGAACTCGGGGGCGTTAGAATTTCCTCCTCTTTTCGCTGACGCGGCGTTGAGCGGTGGAGCGGCGGACGAGGGGGCGAAGTTCTTCGCAATTGCTTTATATGTTTCGGAAGGAAGTGGGGGTATCAAAAACCGTGTGGTGCGTGTCTATATGTGCTCGGGGAGAAAGACTTACGCGTATTTTCATCACTTGTTGTCTTGGGCACTGTTATACAGGATGTTTCTAACTTGTAGTGACAAGTATTGAAATTAACAAGTAGCAATTGCAGGACAATGCCACGTTTATAAAAGAATATAACTGTAATCAATAGCTAATCGCCACCTTTGCCCCTTTCTGTACACGTAATGTTCATTTGGTTCTCTCCCAGATTCTGAAACTTGTTATGGGAACGTTAAGTATGTCAATTAGTGACATACATCAATTTATACAGTGTTTTAGATCGGTTAATATCTCCAACGTTCAACTTGGACTTCTGACAGCTGACAGCTGACAAACCGAAACTCATAACCCGCAGCAAAAAAAGAACAACCACAACTTCTATAATTATAACTAATCGCTCAAATCGATATTCTGTAAAAATTTATTTCTTTTCAATTTTAGATTACATTCAGATAATTAATTGTTCGACAATGGCAGGCCGTTTTTTTTTTCGATCTTTCGCGTCCAGAGTTTCGGACCCACACACACTTGGACGTGGTCGAAAGCCAATAATAGGGCGCATTGTTCATGCATAAAAGGCATTTTAAATTCACAACCGGTCGAACTATTAGTATTATTGATGATCTCATGTAAATATTGATTGATGAATGCCCACCTTTCAGACGGAGGTAACGTCATAGAATTATCCTAGCGGCGTTGCCAAGTGCAAGCTGTGGACCGAAATAGTACGACTTAGAAGAATTATAATCAATGTTTATGATTTTTTTACCACCAACAAAGGCCGTACAGGGTGAGGCATTAGCGTGTTAAAGTTCGATATATCAACGTCATCATTTTCCGATTCAACGTTATTATCATGAAAATAAATTTTTCTTCAGAATTATTGATTGATATATGACTTGTGCTGGAAGGAAGTACTAGAAATATTTACACATTAACAAAAGTTTAGTATTTAACTTAGCAACATTTTGTTGTAATCCTATGACCAGTTTGCCTAAAATGTGTACCCTTAGATATTAAAAACATCTTTCAATTAGTAAATATGGGTACTTACACATTTTAGGCAAACTGGTCATAGGATTACAACAAAATTTTGCTAAATTAAATACTAAACTTTTGTTAATGTGAAAATGTATTAATTTATAAAGTTGACGGAGAAACTTTAAAAATACAGGGTAGTGCACAAAACACAGCTTTTCTAATTTTTAAAGTTTTTGCAATCAGTTTAACACCCTGTATGACATAGAGTGACAGATCGTACATTTGTTTAATAGGTATAATACAAAAATTTTATAACACAACATTTATACGGAGTGACTCGTTAAAGCTAAAAATACTCTATGCCTTGTGTAAACAAATTTTGTGAGTTACCCTGTTACCAGTTTCTGTCAAAGTCAAAGACTTTCATGAATTTTATTGGTTATCAATTTGGCAAAGGACCTGTCATTTAACTGAAAGAAAAAAGTTTGTTGATAAAAAAATCAGATCGAGATTGGTTGAGAAAAAGATTATAGAAGAAAATGCTTAATGTTGAACGATTTGAATTTTAAATTAAAACTTATTGAGTTAAATACCTGAAAAGTAAAAAAATAAATTGTATAATTAGTAATTAAGTATGTACAATGACCATCAAGTTATAAATAATAAAATATAACTTACCAGTTAATTTTTAGATGTGCTACTATCTATGATTAGAAGAGAGTATTGACAATTTTTAAAGCAAAAAATTCCCGATGTATTGTGTGTTGCAAGCTTTTATTTGACTGAGTCTAGTCAAAATGCCACTCTCCTCTTCGTATCCCTTTAGGAGATTAATACAAAGTTAGTAAACGAGTAATTTATCAGATTCGACATCCTAAGACCGGTTTCTGTCTTTCGGCTTCGTCAGTTAGGCTTTTCGAATCCAATAAATAAAATTTCAAACTCGTACAAGTCAATAGCTATATCCGCCATAAGATAAAATTTTTAGATGTGCTACCTTAAAGGGATACGAAGAGGAGAGTGACATTTTGACTAGAATCAGTGAAATAAAAGCTTTGCAACACACAATGCAAATTGTGACCTGACCTGACCTGTAACTAACCAAATTCTACGGTGCGATTGTTTATAAAATATTGATGATAAATAATCTATAATTCATGTTTTCTACAACAAACGCCAATAAAACAAGTCTGTTGTGAGAAATCTGGTTACAAAAAAGTGGTGTTTCCGATGTTTAACACCCTGTACTTCGAAAACTAGCCATAGGATTGGTTTGGGCCAATGGACACTTTTTGTCAGTGCATCGAGTTTTATAACATACCAACGTTTAGGAAAATTTAAAAGATTATCTATCAGTTTACCATCTTTTCTAATAATAGTATTTTTGCTGACCTTTGCTTATTTGTCATATTCCGATACTTTTTAGTGTAGAATTGCATCAAGAGGATAATAATAATAAAATAATTGAATGTCTCGCACTAATGCCGCACCCTGTTTTCTTTCTGTCCCATACTAAATAACTCGCTTTCAGAAAACCTATTTTTTATATCTACACACTCAAAGAAATTTACCAGTATATACAACAGAAATACGGCGAATTCTACAGGAAATTCCCCCTATATCAGCGACAGCAGGAATATCTGTTAATTTTACGTGACGATTCCGGTCTATTAATTCCTCTAGAAACAACCGGAATATGCTGAACTATTTACAGAATCGTTACATTGATTTAACAGGAATATTCCAATTATTTTAACGAACTACCTTACTTTTACCGGAACTGTAATTTCGATTTAACAGAAATTTCCTGTTTAATATACAAACTAGATAGTTGTATTCGAAGCTTACAGGAATTTCCAGTAATTAATCGGAACTGTAGTATCGATTTAACAGGAATTTTCCGTTGAATTAAAGATATTTCATTCATACATTACAGTACTAGTTAGTTGTATTCGAAGCTTACAACCTGAGCTGGGGGGTCCATTTTGGTGTACAGACCTCGTCCATTAGTAGCAATTACTCGGCCATTACTAGCCAATAGCCATTACTAAAAAAAAAAAATCCATTAGTTTACAAAGATTTAACTCGCGATTTACCCCTCAACCTGAGCTTTTACAGGAATTTCCTGTAGTTACCTAGTATTTAACTGGAATTTCTTGTAATTCCTATCTAATTTCCATGGAATTTTACTGGAAGTTTCCGGTTAGTTCTGCCGTGGAGCACTGTTGTAATTTAGGGTACTTCCTGTTAGTATTCAAGCTGTTAGCTGATTATCTTAAAAAATGTGGCCCATGACCCTGTATGACTGTGCAAAAATTCTAATCTGTATTCCTTCAAATAACGAAAATATGGAGATGTCTTCATCTTAAGCGCGACACACTGTATATAAGATTTATAAAAATATAAAAAGGTAAAAATTTAGTCACAAAGTCGCAAGATATTTTAGAAAAAAGTTATAAATAATTTTGTGAAAAACCGGCAGCGCGCGTGCCCTGTAGAATTTACAAGAATAAATTCAAGCCACTGTATCTAATTACACAACAATTTTCAAGTTTGGAATTCAGTAAAAAAATTATATGAAATTATTACGACCGTATTTTAGTCTCCTGTACGTAGGAAGCAACAAAAAAAATGTCGATACTTTTTTTTCCGCAAAACCTCAATGTGAACAGATATTGAACTTCTTATAATCATCATCCTTTATGTGGTGTGTTTAGGAGAGCCGAGAGTTGGGCCCGAGGCCCAGTTAATTGGATTATAAATTATATCGAGAGTTTTTTCTTCGGCTGCTGAATTTATGGCACTCATATTTATTTATTGGATTAATACATATAACATATTACCAACACACGAAAGGTATAAATAACTAGAGAATGTATGGTATTAATTTACTAGACTGGTTCTTAATATTGCGTTATATATTGTGTCCGGTGATATAGTGGAAGTTGGCAATAAATGGACTCTACGTTTCTGTTCAAATTTATGTGCCGGTGAGCGATGACGACCATTTTGGCTCTAATAACAAGAGATCGATCATTCTTTCTTGATACATGTTTTTTTGTCCGTTAAACATGAAATTTGCTACAGCGGATTGTATTATTTCAAGTATTCCATTTACTTTTTTATGTATAGATTTTTATAGCAGAAAAATTTAAACTTGAAGATACCAAAAATCATCAGTTTTTGGGAGCGTCAAATTGGGATCAATGATCAAAAGTTAAAACGCGAAATTCAGCGTATTGAAAATGAATCGATTGGTGAGTACTTGAGTGAATTAACTAATGACAGCAGTACAAATCATTCACTCTGGAAAGCAACCAAACGATTAAAAAGTCCTATTACATATAACCCACCAATTAGAAAGGAAGACGGGAGTTGGGCACGAAATAATATACAAAAAGCAACCAGATTCGCAGAACACTTAGAAATGATTTTCCAGACCAACGATGGTGAAGAGACCCAATACTGGAATGAACCAGAACAGGAAGATTCAGTCATTAGACCTACTTCTCCAAAAGAGGTTTATGTGGAAATCGAAACAAATATAAATCCTAAAAAAGCCACTGGATTTGATCTCATTACCGGGGAAATCTTGAAACAACTCCAACGTAAAGCTGTTGTCACAGTGACCAACCTTATCAATGCATCATTTAGGATGAGAAACGTACCTCAGCTATGGAAAGTAGCAGAGGTTATAATGATACCTAAGCCAGGTAAACCTCCCCAAGAAGTAACGTCATACCGACCCATTTCTCTGTTGCCTGTTATTTTGAAACTCTACGAAAAATTGGTTCTTAAGAGATTAAAACCTACAATAGAAGAAAAGGACCTGATTCCCTCCCATCAATTTGGTTTTAGAGAAAAGCACTCAACGATCGACCAGGTGCATAGAATCACAGACATAATTGAAAAGTCTCTAGAGGAAAAGAAAGTATGTTCCACCGTCTTCCTAGACGTGACCCAGGCTTTTGATAAAGTTTGGCATGAGGGCCTTAACCATAATTTAAATTTGTTACGAAATTAAGGCAGGAGTACCCCAAGGTAGTGTACTAGGTCCAGTACTCTACTTACTGTATACCAGTGATATTCCTAACCTTGAGCACGATACTATTGCAACATTTGCTGATGATACTGCCATTCTGGCTGTTGGAAAAGAGAATGAAGAAGCTAACCGAAAATTACAAACATCTGTAGACCAGATTAACACCTGGGGTATAAAGTTAAATGAAAATAAATCTGTTCATGTTAACTTTACTAATAAACGAAACCAACACGTTCCTATAAGAATAAATAACGCTCAGATTCCCTATGCTAATACAGCAAAATATCTTAGAATGACACTCGACGCTAGACTTCGCTGGAAAGTCCACATTAAAAAGAAACGTGAAGTGCTTGGTATAAAATATAAAAAGATGGACTGGTTATTAGGAAGAAACTCCAAGATGTCCACACATAACAAACAGATTCCAGAGCAATGGGGACAAGACACCCCCTTGCGGACAGCCCCTGGTGACCTTGGCTGCCAGGGATGAGTATATTGTTCTTTCTCTTAGCATGCAGTCTATCCACCTGAAGCATGTCTCATCGATTGTGGGTGGAAGAAGAAATAATCTGCAATGACATTTGATTTGTAACACATTTTTTCACTGTTACTTACTAAAGCGGAGGAAGAGAAAGACAAACTGACTATAACATGTAAAGATAGTGCCTTAAAGAATTCAAGAAGTTATAAATTGAAAAAGCGTTGTCAAACTATGTAAAGTAGAAGTAATAGACTAAGATTATGCAATTAGGGAGAAACCGAGACCACAAGACAAATGGCGGCGAATAAAAGAAGTGAAGGTCAGCAAATAGTTCAAAGACAGTATTCCGAGCCAGTGAAGAATTAGATGGAACACCAAACTGTGGACCAACAGTGGCAATAAGCAGGGAGGAAGTAATAAGTGCTTTGAATAAAACGATAATATATCCATGGGGGCATGAAAATTTTTAAATGAAGGAAATATCGAAATACTTCGGGACCTGAAAAACAAAATCTTATAGCAAGAGAAAATCTAAAGTGGCTCGAGAGAAGAAAAAGAAGATATTCCGAACTGGGGTAATTACAGTGGAATCAAACTAATTCCACACACAATGAAGATATGAGAAGATCGTAGAACAAAGATCAAGAGACGATAACTCAGTAGAGAAACATGTCACGTGACGGAGATGTCTAGTAAAATCAAAGAAAGAAGGCTGCAGTGGTACGGGCACTTAATGAGATAACAATTGGAAAATTTTGATAATAGATAATAGAGGACAGAGAGCAAAAGGAATACCAAAATGAACATGGATGGATCGAAAAAAATTTAGACGATAAGGACTGTCAAAATCGATCTCTACGGGAAATATAGTTCAAAAATGTTGAACTCTCACCAGTCTTCCTCGTAAACATGTTTTGTATTTGTCCTTTGAGGTACTCCACATGCAATTACTTTGTAATTTTGACTATTTGTTTATTGCCAGTTAGCTTTTACATACGTAGACAAAGCTTATGGAAAAAGTAAAGCGGTTGTTTTATTTTCATTTATTTCGAAAATAATTTGTGATGAATTAATGTAACTTTCGTACCAGAGTAACAAAAAAAAATTGTTCTAATTTTAACAGTTGAAGTATGTATAATAAGATCCATATTTTAATGAGGAAACCCAATATTATTATTAAAATATATAAATCGGAATGTGACTGAGATAATTTGAATAAAAAAAATAAAATTGATTATTAGTGAACTGTGGTCTTTCAAGAACTCGATTCAATTTCCCTATTAGACAGAATGATCATTAGTTACCAGCACCGTGTTCATATTTCAATGGCATTCGACATTTACATGATTTACTCGAAAGAAACAGAGCCGAATTCAGCCCGTATGCAAAAAATAAGACCTAATTAATAAAAACAACTCTATTCGGAAAACACTAAAAACTTTTTTTGCATGTGTTGAAGTTACTTTTCAGAGATCAGTTGCAGTGAATTAAAAAAATTAAAATTAAATTTCAATTTTTGCATTTTTCTCTAACCACAGTTTTTACCTTCTCTTTCCTTCATTCTTTCTTTCTTTCTTTCTTTTTTCTTTACTTCTTTTTTCTTTCCTTCTTTGTTTCTTTCTTTTTATTGTTTCTCTCTTTTTGTAAGATCATTATTCATACTTTTTCTGTATTAGTTTTAATTCTATCATGCAAGCTTTCTTTCTTTTCTTCTTTCTTTATTTCTTTCCTTCTTTGTTTCTTTCTTTCTATCATTCTTTCGTTCTTTCTTCCGTTCTTACTTTCTTTCTTTTTATTGTTTCCCTCTTTTTGTAAGATCATTATTCATACTTTTTCTGTACTAGTTTCAAACAACTCTATTCGAAAAAACACAAAAAACTTTTTTTTGCATGTGTTGAAGTTACCTACTTTTGAGAGATCAGTTGTAGTTGCAGTGAATTAAAAAAATTAAAAATTAAATTTCAATTTTTGCACTTTTCCCTAACAACAGTTTTTATCTTCTCTTTCCTTCATTCTTTCTTTCTTTCTTTTTTCTTTTCTTCTTTGTTTCTTCCTTTCATTCTTTGTTTGTTTGTTTGTCTGTTTGTTTCTTTCTTCCTTTCTTTCTTTCTTCCCTTCTTTGTTTCTTTCGTTTTAGTTTCCTTCTTTTTGTAAGATCATTATTCATACCTATTCTGTATTAGTTTCAATTCTATTATGCAAGCTTTCTTTCTTTTGTTCTTTCTTTCTTTCTTTCTTTCTTTCTTTCTTTCTTTCTTTCTTTCTTTCTTTCTTTCTTTCTTTCTTTCTTTCTTTCTTTCTTTCTTTCTTTCTTTCTTTCTTTCTTTCTTTCTTTCTTTCTTTCTTTTTTCTTTCTTTTCTTCTGTCTTTCTTCCGTTCTTACTTTCTTTCCTTTTATTGTTTCCCTCTTTTTGTAAGATCATTATTCATACTTTTTCTGTACTAGTTTCAATTTTGAGTTATTTAATTTTATCGGTCTCGTTTTTCAATTCTATCATGCACGCTTCTCATCCTATATTATAAAAAAGTTTTGAAATATTAAAAATTTTGCAATACTAGATTCAATAAATACGATACTAGTCGATAACGCACATTAGCTACCAGGCCCGTGCGCAAGAGGGGGGGAGGTTCTGGGGATTGGAACCCCCCAAGACGAAAATTTCTGAATCGTTACTTATTAATATTAGAAAAAACTTTTCTTCACGATGGACAAACTAGAGTTCCTTCGATTTTTTTTAATAAAAACCTCCCTCGAGCAAATTGTGCGCACGGGCCTGTCCTGTTGGCTATTACCTACTAAGTAGATTTCCATTCCGAATTACGAAAAAATTTGTTACAATATTCAGCGAGTTCGCCCCTGCGGCCGGCTCGCTTGGAAAGAATGCATTTATCACACAAGTAGTCTTTTATCTAGACAGGTGTGGATCATGCTACCTGATTGGTAAGCCCGAGGCGACTAATATTCCGTGTTTCCCCATTGGTTCTCTCACTTTTGTTTTACATTGCCACCATCATGTAGGGCGTTAGTTATTTTGATACCAGCGTGGCACACTGAGTTCTTGCATTTCAAAACCACTGCTCGCTTGTTTCTTCGTCTTGTTTTTGTAGCTGCTTCTGCTGTCTCTGTGTATCAAAGTGTAATAACACTTGTTTTATGAGACAACAACGAAATTATTTATATGAAATCGAATCTTGGCTTCATTATTTTATATACAAGGACTTGATTTAGCAGAACTGGTTTAATTGATGCAGTCATAGTCAGTCCTTGGCAAGGAGACGCAAATAAATAAAAACAGTAGGTAGAAATTTTGAACTTTTCGAAAAAAATATTTAAACTGATCTATTTTTTAATTTGAAATTTGGATGGTTGTTGGTTGAAACGTTGATTCAGTGAAACTCATTTCCACCCAACACCAACATTCAACACTATTGTTAATTTTTTTGTACTGCCCATAACCAGGAAATAGAATATTTTTTTAAATAAGAAAACAACCACAAATGAATTATAGAAACGAATCAATAATTTGGTCTAAACCACTGCCAGTTTATCCAACTTAATTACGAAGACGAAATTATATCTGTTCAAACCGTATTATCCAATAATTAAACCCCGATCGGGGCGCATAAATAAATTCACGAAATCGGCGTTAAGCAATAACAAACAAACTTAATAACATTCGAATGCGATCCATCATCATCCACCCTTCTTTTGTTCGCGGTTCGCTCCGTGTATATATCAATATCAATATCATCAAAAGTTAAATCCCCGTAATCCCGTGCTAACAGCCACGTCCCGCTATAATTTAATTAAAATCAGATCGAGTGACGCAGAGACCGAAGGGCAGTTTTTAATTTCAGATGGGATGGTAAACAACGTCGGGATTTAGCCGGGATTAACATGCCAATATAAATGGTGTTTGGTTTTAAAATTGTGCGTATAAAGACGTTCTAATCTAATATTGGGTTTGGGCGATGTCGGAACAACGACGCATAGATTTTAACACAATAGCTGCCTTGTGAGGTGTCGCTACTCATATTAAAACTATTTTATTGGAAAATATATTGTGCTTTTAAAACAAAGATACGTATAGAAAAAAAGGAAAGAGGGATCCCCAGGGGAACGAAAAGTTTGAATGGGGGAGAAAAAATGGTTGTCAAAAAATGGTTGAAAAAGTCAGTTGAGTCAAAAAATTAAATGAAAGGGTCAACCTAGACATCCGCTGGCATCGGCACACTTAGAAATATTGATGTCTGATTATTTCATCATGGGCTTTACACGATGGAGAACTTTTTATAAAGATTAACTTTTTTTCGTAAAACTAATAATAAAAAAGTTTTCCTTAAGTAAACACGCTGTACTTAATATAATACGTACTACAATGATAATAGAAATTAAAGTATTATTGCGACCCTGTGTACCAGTCGCTTTGATTTTAGAGGATCCGTGAATTTTCATGATGGCTTTACGAGTTTTTTGCTTTTAATGAGGCTTTTCTATCGGAAAATTGTTAAATTGGCCGGCTTGCATCCACATCTCAGCATAACCGACACTGTGGACAGTTAATAACAATAAATAAACGTGTTTTGCAATCAAACTTATGCGTAATCAGCGCAATCAATTTAAAACGGACTGGTAATTCTTGTCGCCACTGGCCTCCAGATGTCGCATCGAGAGATGTCGTTGGCGTATTACAGATGAAAAATATGAAGTTAATTGAGTCGGAAAAAATATAAAGTCAAGTGGACAATTAAAAGAATTAAATATAAAACAAAATAAGTATGAGCATAAGAGGTGGAGTAGATACCAGCAGGAGGTTGAGTAAGAACGAGTAGAAGTGAAATAAGTAAGAGCATTTCTCTTTTTACTCCTCCTATCAAATTCTCTTGATTTTTTTTATATTGATTTTTAATTCTTGATGAGCATAGCCAACATTTGCTCCATTTTATTTTCTTCTCCTTTAGGGGTTCCTGCTACTTCTTCTACTTCTCCATCTTATTCTCTATATCCTCCCCTGATATACCACTCTCTTCTTCCGGATTTCCCTTATTTCTTAATTTTATGTCATTTCACACCCTGCACTCGATCTATCTTTCCCCTTTTTTCTTACTAGCCTATTTTTTTTAAACGAAAACCCCATGCAGAGAGTTTGACGCAAAACTAATAAGTTCCTTTAAAAAATCCCCGCCATTTTGTTTTTTTTTTAATCTGACTTCATATTCGTAATCAGGGACCCCGAAAACCTCATAAACCGAGTTTGACGCAAAACTCATAAGTTCTTTTTAAAAAATCCCGCCCTTTTGTAGACGCCATTTTGTTTTTCTTAATCTGACTTCAAATTCGCAATCAGCGACTCTGAAAACCCCATACACCGAGTTTGACGCAAAACTAATAAGTTCTTTTAAAAAATTACCGCTATATTGTTTTTTCTTAATATGACTTCAAATTCGCAATCAGCAACCCCGAAAATCCCCCCTACACCATGATTTTAAATTCGTAATCAGCGACCCCGAAAACTCCCGTACGCCAAATTTGACGTACCTAAATCTAATAAATGCTTTGAAAAAATGGCCGCCATTTTGTTTTTGAAAAACCTGACTTCACATTTGTAATCAGCGACCCCGAAAACCCCCGAGTAAAATTTTTTATCAATACTAAAGACACAAGAGCTTTTTTTATCGAATAAATTTCTCTTTGTATCGAAACATTTTGCCAATCAGTAATTTTACGAGAAAAACAGACATGATAAAATATCAGATTTCAAAAAATGGTAAACAAAGTTTTATCAAAAAACAAAGACAAAAAAGCGGTTTTATCAAAGGTAATACCACGAGTCCTCCAAATTTTATCGATTAAAATTTTGGTTTTCACGAAAACGGCTTTATTTGGAAAAACCACGAAATAAAGGCGTTTGAGTATGGAGATCAAAAATTTAATCTATAAAATTTGAGAGAACATGTGGTATTTGAAACGCTTATTTTTTTAATCATTTTGTATTAAAAACAGAGAATATAGTCATTTATGCAAAAGACACACACAAATGTTAAAAATTTTCTTAATCAATTTAAATTGAAACATCATGATGAGCTGTTATAGTTTTAAATACAGGGCCACCAAGGCATACGGGATTGCGTTTGGTTTAATTCGGATATAGAGTTTGACATTTATCAGTTTTAAAGAGATTTATGGATTATTAAGTATTTGGGTATTCAAAAACTGATGTTGGGTGTGTGAATAAACGAATAAACAGGTTAGTTTACAAATAAATTTTGAAATTTGGGTATTAACATAGATTTGCAATACATTTTAGTAGAATAATAATTAATAATGCTAAATAAAATTTGTTAAATGTTTATATTTGACATTTCAAAAAAGGTAAACAGTTTAATCAAGAAACAAATACGAAGAAGCGGTTTTATCAGTATAAAACACAATGATTGGTTAGGATCCTTAGATCTTATTGGCTGAAACTACAAAATCTGACTGTTTTGACAGATGAAAAAAATAATCAAAGGTAATACCACGAGTCCTCCAAATTTTATCGATTAAATTTTTGGTTTTCACGAAAACGGCTTTTTATTAGAAAAACCACGAAAACAAACTGATTGATAAAATCACAAGTCCGCAGGACGAGTGATTTTATCTTAAATCAGTTTGTTTGAGTGGTTTTGCCTAAAATAAAGGCGTTTGAGTATCAAGATCAAAAATTTAATCAAAGGTAATACCACGAGTCCTCCAAATTTTATCGATAAAATTTTTGGTTTTCACGAAAACGGCTCGTGATTTTATCTCAAATCAGTTTGTTTGAGTGGTTTTGCCTAAAATAAAGGCGTTTGAGTATGAAGATCAAAAATTTAATCTATAAAATTTGAGAGGACATGTGGTATTTGGAAGGTATTTTAGTGGAATAACAATTGATAATGCTAAATAAAATTTGTTAAATGTTTATATTTGACATTTCAAAAAAGGTAAACACAGTTTAATCAAGAAACAAATACGAAGAAGCGGTTTTATCAGTATAAAACACAATGATTGGTTAGGATCCTGAGCTGTTATTAGCTGAAACCACAAAATTTGACTGTTTTGACAGATGAAAAAAATAATCAACAAAAATCGAATCTTCATATCTTTGCCGCCTAAATGTATTCCTTAGACCACTGCGGTGTGCATAAAAGTGTCATATTTGCGTGCGCAAATGTATGCGAAAAAGTACAACTTTGCGCACCCTCGTTTTTTTCCTCTTTCCCTCTAACAATTATTTTCTCTCTAATACTTCAAGTAGATGTTTATGTTCGCGTTTAAGGGACTACACCCAATCCTATTTATCTATCTCAATATAATAATCAAAGATCCAATCTAGTGTCAAGTGGATGGTATAATATTGACATTGTGGGCTTTGTCGATGTTGTGTGAAATCACGAATAGTCGAAACACAATTCGGGGTTAATCAGGAACACGTGCCTGATGACTCTGATGAGGGCCATTCAATTCACGAAATCACTACTAAAGATGCGAAGCGATTACGTTTTGGATTACCATTCAATCAAGTCTATTCGAGGTTTGCCATTGCCAGTAATCGTCTACTTTATCTGATGTGGATAACCGCGTAACTTTTGTGGCATAAAAAGGATGTTTCGAATGAGCCATTGAGGTATTGTCTGATTTTCGGGTACGTTGAATCGTTTTGAAAGTATGGTACACATTTTTTTTACGGTGAAAGGCATATATATTATAGGGCAGTCGAGACCCACCCTCTTAAAATGTTGTTTTCTATTGCACATGATTTTGTCAACAAAGAAACCTCGAGTTGCACCATAGATATAGGATACATGAGATAGAGTTTGTTTACATTTCGGCGCTCGCCAACAACAAGCAATATTCTAAGCGCAGTGTTATTAAATTTATATTTCTAGTTTCAATGCTGTCATAGTTATTCTAATTTTGGTAATCCTAAATCTATGTAAAAATTATCTTGGAAAATGAGATATGTTGTTTCGCTATAATAATTGTACATCTACGTTAAAACTAATAACACAACAAATCATATTGATAGATAAATATTGACAAAGATACTTTACTACGATTTAAGTATACGGAAATTTGTTAGAAGCGGCAACTAAGCGCTATCAAGAGTTCGGTTTTTATCAATGAAGCGAGATGATAGAATGTTATTAGTAAATGTCTCGCAGCCATGTTCTAATCACTCTGTTTGTTTACTATTGTTTTATAGGTTGTGCGAGATTAAAATTTTCTTTTTCACATTGAATTTATTGGTTTAAGTTGATTGATTAGACAAATATGGTTCAACAGTGCATTGTGTGCAGCAAACTGGATTACTCTGTGTACTCCGCAGCATAAATTGGATGCCATGTTCTAACTTTTTATATATCTCTCTCACTTCATCCTTGGACACGCAATATTTGAAACTTATGAATGACTTGTTGGGGACGTGAGTTTTTCTCGATATTTTTGAGGTTATGTTGAAAAATGATTAATACAAAAGTTTTAGATTTTTTAATAACCTATAACTTTTATTAAGTTGAAAACTATCGTCGACCACTCAACCAAAACACAATTTTCACACACTCTACGCGCGTTTCGCCAACTATGTTGGCATCATCAGGAGTTGATGATAGACTTTTATATTAAACTTTTTTCGATATGATGTATATTTCAGCCACAAATCGTAAAAAACAAAATCCAACCTTCAAATATATATTTACCTACCCCCACCCTCCTTCTGAAACTTTTACTGAGTCGTCTTGATTTTTCTTATTTAACTTATAATTTACCCTAAATTTTCTCACCATCCACATACTGCTAAGTATTTTATTGTTTCAAAAATGATTGGCCATGATCTAAAAACAAGTTTTTATTCGAATACGTCGTTTGTCAAATAAATAATAAAATAAATGAAGATGTCAAATAAGGGTGAATTGTTGCTACATACCGTGATGTGGCTATTTACATTGTTGTATCCAAAAAAGAAATCGAAGAAAAATTTGGACGAATTATTCACATATAAATATTTTGAAGGAGCACAGGTTTCACCCCCCCTCCCTCAAGAGGAAAACTTCGGTATCTTTACTTGAAATATTATAAAAAAATTATTCTATAAATAATAAAATAATCAACATCTATAACGGTTTACGAAATCCCAATAGGGTTCAATTAAATTTGCACCACCCTGTACAGTTCAAATCGAAAACGTTGCCAAAAGTATGTCTACATTACTTTTCTTTACGATGGACAAACCATAGTTCCTTCGTTTTTTTTATGAACCCCCCTCCCACCTCGAGCAAATCCAGCGCACGAGCCTGGTATAGTTTATCATAACTCAAAACTTTGTGTTTATAATTTCTAAATGCTATTTTGTTTCGAAAAGTATAGGGTAGAATCACGGAGTGGGCGACATCTATCATTGATCATTTGAATGACTCGAGGTGTGAACAATTAACTTAGTTTACATGGGCGTAATGTGAAGTTCGAATTTATTTTAAGTTATTTGTGCATTAAAAGTGGTACATTTGGAAGGTGTTTTGTGAAGAATTATTATGAATAAACTATACAACGAACGACCTGAAAATGCAGAGGATTCTAAAAGGCAATATGGAGATAAGATCACGAAAAATGTGCTCTGTTCCACAATGCTCTACATATGGTAATTCGGTCATGTCTTTCCTTTGAATCCCAGAGAAATCAAGAAATGGAAGATAATCTTGAAGATAGGAAAACCTATATCAAAGTATATGTTTGTTTGCAGCAACCACTTTGTGAAAGACGATTTTTTTAGTGGTAAGTTTGATTAAAGTTCTTGCAGATACTTCCACATATAATTTTCAATTCTGTTGTCATTTGCTACCACATTCGAATTTATTTGTAATTTTACAATACAGTGACTTCAACAACACAGAGAATGCGTTTGAAAAATGGATCTCTTCCTAGCCAGAACCTTCCAGTGCTCAAACTCTCAGGAATTAGGAAAGAAGTAACCAAAGTAGGTGAGAAAGGACTGAGAAACCGGACACAGTGGACTAGTTGGTAAGGCGTCTGCCGATTCAGCTCGGTCAGTGTTGGGGGAGTAGGTTCAAATCCTGCCGTATTCAAGTGGAATTAAAGTCAGATAAGACTTTGGGCAAGAGCAAAAAGGTATTTGTGTCATACGCAGTTTCATTCACGCCGGTAAACAGGCCGGATGAGATCGGATATCTAGTGGAACTGATAGGGGTTGGTGACACAATTACACACTTGTTAGTCGGTAGTTCACCTGCATGACAAAGGCATAGTCCTGGGTTTAAGGTGATTGAGGACCGTGGTTCGGAGCCCACGATAAGCTGTAGGTCCCGTCCAGTTTAGGCCATTAGGTCAGAAAAGAGACGTTAAAATTAACAAACAACAAAGGACTCAGAAAATAATAACTTTCATTACATCACTTTAAATTCATTTCAGGCTTAGGCAGAAATCAAATGAAAATGAAATACAGGCCAAACAACATGGAGATGAGCAAGTGGGGGTAGAATTATCAAGTGAACATGATGAAAGATGGACTCTAAATTTATTATTATTATGAAAAAAAAACATATTTTTGCTTAGCCAATCATTTATTTAAACAATAAACATGTAACATCTTATTGAAATATTTTTTCTTTCCCCCATTTTTGTGTCAAATCTGTGTAACTCGCTGGTTCCAACATCTCAAATCTAAAAAATGCAAGAGACAAGTTGAACAGGAAATGCAGTTTGAAAATAATATTATCTTCAATAATTACCCTGTTGACATAGATCATTGTAGCAATGATATGTTTGCAATATCCCCCTAATCTTACAGGAACATTGACAAGTCCAGGTATCATTCAGTTTTATGGTGATTTCATGTGGGGATTGTAAAATTGTTCATATACTTTTGATGATTTTCTCATTGGAGCCGTCAGTTCCACACAAAATGATGTGACCAGCTTTTAGAGCTGGTCACATCATTTCATCTTCACCTTCCTTAATTGGCCTAACACGTTCACCCACATAATCCAGAATGTCCGACATTGATATTTCAACTTTTACAGGCATTATCATAAAAATCCAATGGCAGTAACTCTAAAACCAACTGAAATTCGAAAATAAACCTTCAATCCAATTGTACAATGAATAAAAATGAACTTAAATCTCTGAGAAAACTGCAAAACAAATCTTATAAAAACTGTGATTTTAAAGTCATCAAATGACAGAATATTTTTTGTGCACACCTCAATCCGACATTAACTATACAAATTCAATAACAAGCGTTTTTTAAAAATTGTATAGTTCTGTTTAATACTATGTTATTCTCCATGAAATGACTAGAAAATTATTAATTTCAAAAGTATAAGCCATCTATACAACATATTTTGACGTAAGTAAATCTTTGTTGTCATTGTGCGCGATTTTGTTATTTGGTTATGTCAAGGCAATCTATACTAACTAGATCAGATAAAATATTAACATTTATAAGCTACGTAATCTGAACTGTCTGGGGTGTTATGAAATAATGTCCCACCGTGCATCTTGAAATATTTAAAATAACCTTCATTGCTAATTGGGGGTAGAAGTAAGAGGAACTGTCAAGACAGTGTCAAACTGACTTGTAAATTATGTCAATTTCTAAAATTGATATAAAAATACTTTTTTTTCCATCGAAAATACATTGGAAAAAATAACCCATTTCTCCAATTTTTTTACAAGTAAAATAAAAAAAAATGGAAAAAAATCGTTCTATTTATTTCCTAATAACTCTAAATATTTGAAAGACCTAATTAAAATTTTTAGTAATAAATCGAGCATTAATATTATTGTATAATATAATAAAGAGAAAATTTTAATGATCCCCCGGTCTCGACTTAACGATAGATGTTAACCAAAAATAAAAACAAAATCGACGACCGACGTCTGTGCGACTCGTAAAATAAATCACAGAGGGCAGTAAAAAAGCTGACAAGCTATGGTCACTACACCCTGCGATATTATAACTCTTTCGACTCTGGCCAGTTTTAGGGCCGGTATTTATTTCCTTTCACGGCTATTGTTATTGAAATGTTTATATTAAACGTTTTTACAACCTTCACAAAACCGTATTAATATTCATTGTGGACAGAATAATATTATACGGAAGACTTCAAATGTTTAAAGAGCCAGTTACGTTTTAATAGTTATCAGTGCGTTTTGTTGTTTATAAGTCACGCTAGAAAATTTTAGGCTTCAGCACACCTGGGTTATAATTAACAGTGCTGTTGCTAAAGTGGCGCTGGGAAACAGTATCTATCTATATGTTGATGGGGGTGTCGATACACTGCGACCTATAAGATCAATTGTGCCCCCTACTGCTGCCCAATTATTAAGGATGTCTCAACGATTAGAGCATTTCCTCCAGTCCTATTGCTTTCAAAAACTTCAGGATGTCGGTAGGCTTCAGGTTAGGTAGATCTTCCTCTTCTATTTGATATTTTCCGAGGTATCGTACCCTTGGATTTTGCAGGGTAATGCATTCTGAGAGAATGTGGATAGAGGTTTCCTCCTCTTCCTCGTAGAATCTGCATTCTTCTTTGTCTACTAATCCGAGTTTCTTTAGGTGGCCTCTCAGCCGGACGTACCCTGTTAGGATACCCGTTAGTATTCTGAGCTTGTTTTTACTTTTGCTGATGCCGTCGTCTGATCTCTTCTGGTTATAGTTTCCCAGTAGTGTCTTGGCCTGCCTCCCTTATAGTCCGATCCAGTATTGGGATCTTTTGTTATTTACTTCTTTTCCAAGTTCATCAAGTATTGTACTGGTGCTTATTCCGGAGAAGGGTTCAGGTCCCAGAAATGGTGTTTCAACCCCTTTTTTGCGAGTACGTCTGCTATTTCATTACCCTCCACTCCAGTGTGTCCCGGAACCCATAGGAGGGTAACGTTGTTGTTCTTGTCTAGTTTGTTTAGATTCTCTAGGCACTCCATAACCATCCTAAAATTGATTACGTGGGAGTTCAAAGCATTAATGGCTACTTGGCTGTCTGACATGTCTGCAAAAATTTCTTTCTATATTGAACTGGGCACATTTTCCGATGGCGTAGATTTCAGCTTGGAAAATGCTCGGAGATTTGCCTAGACTTTCGGAATATTTGGTTCCAGGCCCATATACTCCTATTCCTGTTCCTTCTGTTGTTCTAGAACCATCTGTGTACCATAAAATGGCACTTCTCTTGAGTTTTGGGATGGTATCTTTGTCCCATTCGCTTTTGTTACTTAGCTTTGTGTTGAATTCTTTCAGGGAAACAGTAACAAAGCCTACACAGAACACGGGGCGAAATAATCATAGTAGTTGAAGCCGTTAACACTGAAGAAAAAATAAAATAACGTCTTTATTATACATAATACTATACAAACAGTAGGTACATATATAAATGGCGAAGTCTGGCCAATGGCCATTCACACTTAATCCTATATTGATTTTATTCCGATTTAAAATTATTAATTTTGACGAAACCTATATTGCTATATTGGGAATACAAATAATTATAGGTCAGCTGAATGTGTTCTGGCTGGATTTGCCAATGGAGAACTTTCCGGGAATTGGTTCATTCGTCCTATCAGCGGTTTCCATACAGTGCTGATCTCTACACTCGGTTAACTGAACACGTCATTATTCAGTATGTAGGCTCCTTCCTTGAATTTCGTCTGGAACGAGGGGTTCTCCTTGTGAATGACCTCAACTTCAGACGAGCTATTCTTGACTTGCTACTTTCCTTTGGTGGGTGTTCTTCGTGTGATCACCAATCCTGGTTTCCAGTGGTCTCTTGTTTTCTCCGATGTATGATGTAATGTTTCCTGATGTAATATAGTTCCCAATACAAGATCACTACCTGCTTCAAGTCCGGAAAACACAATCCGCAGCCACCTTACAAAAACCAAACCACTAAATACTAACAGTCACTCAAAGAACTGTGTTTATCGGATACGCTGCGAATGTGGACAATCATACATCGGAGAAACCAAGAGACCGCTGGAAACCAGGATTGGTGAATACAAGAAGAACACCCAACGAGCGGAAACTAGCAAGTCAGGAATAGCAGATCACGTCTGGACCTACCAACACAACATCAGATGGTCAGAAGCTGACGTCATCCACAAGGAGGAGCACTGGTTCAAGACATACTGAATAATGACGTGTTTAGTCCACTGAGTATCTTCGGACTTCATCAATTCTCACCTGAAGATGATTGTAGATACACACAATCAAAACGTCGTGACAAAAGATTCATACCTTAGATAATAGAAGCCCGAAACTCCACTTTAATTTAATTTAATTTACATTTCTTGAAAAATCGATCAATTTTTGTGCGCTTTTATAACTTGTTCTGCAAATAATTTTATTTCAGTAAAAGTGCTTGTTCATCCTATTTTTTTTATCTAAAAAAATCACGCCGGATGTGGAACGTATCCTAGGAAATGTAGAAAAATTCTTTATTTTTTGTTCCGATGTAATCACGAACAAATCACAATTTAGCAGAGTCGCCACAAAATTAAAACTGTTTGTCTATTCTTGCACAAAAAAAAACCAAAGATAAATCAACTAAAAAAAATTGTTCTAAAGGAAAAATACCCTCTTATCTATTATTCATAAGACCGGCCATGTAAAAACAAATTCTGGGTTAGTAGGCGGGTCACTCTCCAACACAACAAACTGTTTTTTTGACTCTATTCCGTTGGCGGAACGCAGGAGGGGTTATTGGGTTACAAAATGCAAGTAGTTATAGGAATTTTTGAAAGAAACTTAAAGTAAGTAGACAATTTTTATGATCATTTATGATATGTAGTATAGTAGAAACAGGAGATATGATATTCCCGATAATCAGCTTCAAAACGCGGTTCCTTTGATACTACCAAAACATGACCATTTAAGCGTAAGCGGCATCCTTTGTGTCTTCAAAACAACTTCACTGAAATCTAAAAGTCTGAGTCCACGTGGATCCGACTGATCCGATTGATTGGATATTCAGTAGTAATACCACAATTTAAAAAATTGGGCCACATTTGTGATATGGAAAATCTGCTTTTCAAAAACTGCCAGTCTAGCTGATATTTTCCTAGCCTGCTTGATAGGCTGCCTACCTGCAAACTTTGATTTTGTTATTTGAGTGAAGAGGGCGTCGGATAAAAATACACTGGCTTCGTCACAATTAGTGGCTATAAGTACCCACATTAATTTGTGATATGGAAAATCTGCTTTTCAATTGAATTTTTGCTTGAGTTTCGTTATGAAATAAAAACAAACTTGTTTTCTTAATAAAACTTATATAAGCTAATGGTGCTAACAGTAGACTAAGTAAAGGTTTTAGTCCATGAATTGACCTGATGAGGACTCTTCCACTGGAGAGGCCTCCAACACCCAACACTTCGCTTGAAGTCGATTGGCGATGTTCTTTTTAATCTTCAACTGTCTGGCTGGTGCAGCAGGGGGGGCTGCAAGAGTGGGCTGTGATGATCTTCCAGTCTTTGATGGTGGTTTTCGCCTCGTTTTGATATTACTTCTTTAATGAAGGGCATCCTAAGATCATTATGGAGTGTGACACATACCACGGTGCTTTTGTGATTGCTCTTAAGATTTTTGATTATAGCTGCGTTTGAATTACTGGCACATCCCCACAGCTCAATGCCATATGTCCATATGACCGCATTGTAAATTAAAAGTTTATTTTCTAGCGATAGATGAGATCTTCTTCCAACAAGCCAGTATAAATCTTTTAATTTGAGGTCAATCTGTTTAGTGTTTTTGTTATGTGTTCTTTCCAGGTAAGTTTTTAGTCAAAATGTAGTCCCAGATACCTAACTGACGTATGTTATGGTATTTGTGTATTGTTGAGTGTAACTGGAGGACAACGATCTTTCCTTAGGGTGAACGTTATTTGTATGGACTTGTTCTCATTTATGGTTATTTTCCATTTTTTTGACGAATCTTTAATAAGTTAAGATGATGCTGCAGATGGTGAGATGCAGTGTTTGGGTCCTCATCACTAGCAATTATTCCAATATCGTCTGCGAAAGTACCAGTTACTGTATTGTGTGTTGTTAGCAGATTCGACGCGTACAAGAGGTATAGTTTGGGCCTAGAACACTACCATGTGGGACTCCAGATTTAATTGGGAAGAAGTATGTCGTTTCGCCTTTAACTCTCGTTCTAAATTGACGATTATTTAAATATGATTTGAGAAGGTTGAAAATAGGTGGATAAGAACGTTTAACTTTGTATAAGAGATCATCATGACATACCTTGAAAAAACAGACTTATGAGATAAATTCAATCAGGAGTGGAATTTTATTAGACTATTTCACAAACAAAGTGAAGGTAAACAATCTGAAATTCGGCAGAATTACAGGAAATTATCAAAAAAATTAAGAAATTGCTTCGAGACAGACTCTTCGTATTTTCGATACATTTTTATCAAATTTTTCGTTTTAATTCGATGGAATTTATCCCAAGTATGCTCATTTTTAAATGCGTGCACATCGTGATTATTTACATTTGACGTTTAACTGTCACATACACAAATCTTAAAACACCGAACTTGACAGGCCAATCAGAGTCAAGAGTCAAGTTTGGTGTTATCGATAAACCGAACTTGACTAGAGCTCCTGATTGGTTCATTTGACAAATGCGTGTAATAGTCAATTGGAGCTCTGTGATAAGACAATGTGGCGTTCGCAGTCTGTCGCTAATAGAAAATAGAATCGCAATGATACATTCACCGCATCGTCAAATGCATTTAGTCGCGTAGCACTTAGCGTACAACTTAGCACGTTTTTATTTTTTAATTTATACTCTTTCCACTCTGGCTCCCTAGCTAAGAAAGTGTTTGTGAAAATAGTTGGTTCTTATTTCCTAGAATAATTATGGATTTTCATCAAGTAAAGGCCGCATCAATCAAGAATTTAAAGAAGATGACTTCTTTTCTAGACAGACCCTACACTATTTCGTTTAGCTGCCCTACACCTACATAGAGAATGAAACGCTTTCTCTCTCTTTAACTCGAACATTTATGAGATAGAGATTAACGTTTTTCTTCTTTTTAAAATCACGATTATTTTTAAGGTGTAGTTTCTAGCGATATATTCCTTATACCACAAAGATACTCGCACATTTCAACAGTAAATAGGTAAATATGTGTCCATCCCTAGACGAAAGTTGGGTAAGCCACTGCTCTTCGACCTTTATCACTCTGAATTAACAACTCTTCGAATTAAAAGAGTGAATCGGACATGTGTCTAGAGACTGAATTTCAAATCTTGAAATGGCTAGATCGTGTGCCAGTAGCGGTGATCGAACTAATTCAATTTCAAACTGAAAAATAAATTTTCAAGCGAGTTTCTTATAAAAATGCATTTAAAAAGTAATTATTTATCATTATTTATTGTTATTATTTATAATTATTTTCCTGGGATATAGAACACGTTCAAAGGGCTTCAATTTTTAACAAAATTAACATTTTTTTAAAAATTCATTATTTATGTATTTTTGTACAAAAAAATATTTTGATTTTGAGATATGACATAATTTTCTACACCAATATTAATTTCGTCAACTTTAAATAGTCAATAAACTTTCTTCAAAAAATCCTTCGATTTTGGGACCGATTTCATTCGATTTTGCATGTCTAGTCAGGTATTTTTTTTACAAAAAAAATCATATGAGTCCTAGAAAATTCCAAAACCATGATATTTTACCCAACTTTGTAGAAACATTGACATGACTTCAGAAAATGGTTCGCAACTTTCTTAAAAAGAATCATCTGACATTGGAACTATTTTTATTTCATTTCACATGAAACTCTTCATCTAGTTGGGTATTTGCTTTGTCCAAAAAAATTCTCGTAATTGCTAGAAAATTACAAAACCATGAGATCTTAGCCAACTTTCTAGAAATATTGACATGATTTCAGAAAATGGTTCGCAACTTTCTTAAAAAGAATCATCTGACATTGGAACTATTTTTAGTTCATTTCGCATAAAACTCTTCGTCTAATTGGGTATTTGGTTTGTCCAAAAAAATTCTCGTAATTGCTAGTAAATTCCATAACCATGAGATCTTAGCCAACTTTATAGAAATATTGACATGATTTCAGAAAATCGTTCGTAACTTTCTTAAACATAATCATCTGACATCCGAACTATTTTTATTCGATTTCGCATGAAACTCTTTGTCTAATTGGGTATTTGGTTTGTCCAAAAAAATTCTCGTAATTGCTAGAAAATTACAAAACTATGAGATCTTAGCCAACTTTCTAGAAATATTGACATTATTTCAGAAAATGGTTCGCAACTTTCTTAAAAAGAATCATCTGACATTGGAACTATTTTTAGTTCATTTCGCATAAAACTCTTCGTCTAATTGGGTATTTGGTTTGTCCAAAAAAATTCTCGTAATTGCTAGAAAATTACAAAACCATGAGATCTTAGCCAACTTTCTAGAAATATTAACATGACTTCAGAAAATCGTTCGTAACTTTCTTAATCATCTGACGTTGGAACACAAGTTTTATAAAGATCTTCTGAAGAGCTAGAGGTAATGAACCGAGAGTTGAGGTGAGATTCTATATAGATAAATATACAGTGATGATTAGCTTCCTTCTACCGGCACAGAACATTTTTCTGTTGGCGCCCTTATCTGCGTTCTCCGATCAGAGACACCCTTGATATATTTCAGAAATATTATAACAAAAGGAATAAACATTTATCATATTTTTTACGGTTTTCATATTTCACTGTTCTCATGCGTTTTGTGTGTCTCTTGACTCGAATAATTTTGAATAATTTTACATAACAGCCTTCTTTCGTCTTTTCTTTTATTTTTTGATTTTTTTTCTCAGTATCGACTCATAAATTATCCGGGATTTTGTTGTAAATTAATTGATTTGATTTGGATTAATAAAAGGAGGTATTTGGGGATTATTAATTGAGTCTTTTTCAGTTTATTAAATAGATATAATCTAATAATAGTAGGATACGGTGGGATATTACGATTTATATAAATATTATGGATATAATAAATTGTAATTAAATAGATTTATTACGACAGATATCAATTCAGAAAACCTGACCAGAAAACTGTTAAAATTTCAAATTCTAAAATTAAATCAATCATTTCTATACTATATAAGTAAGCATTTCAGATTGTACGGCTTTTATTTATCTTGACGCTGTATCACGTAATACTGCGTTGATTGTGCCTGTATTCCCCTTTCTTGTCAAAACATTGCACCGCTATGAATTCTGGTTTTTGCCAAAGAAGAAATAAATTGTCCAAAAAATTTTTTCTTGATAGAGTTCTAATATTAATTCTTGTTTTTACACATTTTTTTTATTTTCTCGACTTTTTTCGCTCAATTTCTTCCCTTTTCCCGCTTTTTTTACTTAATATATTTCACCATACAATATCAATTAAATTTATTTTTGACGAAACAGGTAGAATTCAAAATATTCTCACAACCTTAAATTATATTAAAAAGATCAGTTTCATATTATTTGCAGAAACTATCGAACAAACAATGGTCCAAAGAACCCACGAACTCTCATACAAAACCAGATTTTGTGTCATTTGTAAACAACAACCATAAAGGAAAGCAAAAAAAGAAAAAAGAAAGAAAGAATTTCTCACAGATCTTTCTTTTGTTTCCGAGGCTAGAGCGATGCAGGTGTCGAGGAATTATCAGATAAATTGTTTTAAGGAAGGCAGTGTTCCTGGAATCGCTGTCATTTGTTTCGGCCAACGTAGACAGATTGGCACCGTGTTTTGTTTTGTACCTTTTTTCTTGTTTTCCTACCGTCGGGAATGCGCAGAAATGATGGAATTTCGACCGTAAAGAATTTTTGGATGAATCGAAATATGATTAATTATTGTTGACTGTTTATAGTATATTTGAAAATACATAATAGCACAGTCTTTATCGCAGGTGTTCAAAACAATTGTTATACAGGATTTAAAGGAGTGAAAAGTTTGTAAAATATGATGAAAAGCTTTGGGAAATTACCTCTATAAAATAGTTGTTCAAAAATGGATCATTACGTTTTGATTTTATTTTAAATTGATGGCGCATTTTGGGGGAAATGAGTGAGTGACATTTTGTTTGTGCTGAAATAAAGAGTTTCAACATTTTCTAATATTTTATTTTAAATAGACACGTAAATACCCAAAATATTTTCAAAAAAACAATAAAACATTTAAACTTAAACACCCTGTATCTCTTATTAGGTGATAATATCAGAACTTACGTTATGAAGTAAGAAATTACATATTAGAGAGTTAAAGTAAACACAGTACATAATCCTTTACGTAGAAAATACCGTACGAAATATAACGTAATAAAGTTGTATGAAATTTGAGTTGAAGTGTTCATGTACGTACGTAAAATAGATGTCAACTGTCAACCTTTAATTAATTGGTCTGTATTTTGCTTTTATGTTGTTTTATGTGAGCAGAAAGTCGAAAAGTCAAAATTAAAAAATTTTTTAATAAAATAAGAGGTTTTATTTTTTACTTTTTTTTTTTTTACTTCAGTGTCAACGGCATCGACTACTCTGGTCATTAGCCTCGTGTTCTGTGTAAGCTTTGTTACTGTTTCCCAGCGCCACTTTAGGAACAGCACTGTTAATTAGAACCCAACAGTGAATGGTCGAGTGGGGAATCACACCTGGTATATGAAAATCAATTTTTAAATTTTTAATTAATTAAAAATCAGAAAATGATTTCTGCCGTCGGTGGGATTCGAACCCACAACCCTTGGAATATGAGTCCAGTGCTCTACCACTGAGCCACCCACTCCCAAGAGGTTTTATTATATCCATTAAGAAGAGTATTTGAAGTACAAAGCCACTAATGAGTTATTGAAATGAAAAACAAAATAATATATATATATATTGGAATTGGATTTCTTGAAATTCTACTAAAATAGAAGTTACATTTTTATGGTAAGCACGTCTTTATACATGTTCAATTAGGCTCTATTTATTTCATTTAAGGTGGAAGGTATTCTTGATGCAGCACAACTTGGGGATTCAGATTTCGATTGCTACATATATTCAACAATGATCCTGTTGGGAATCGAGCAGAGCTTTATGGGCGATTGAGCCTCCACACAACTGGAACAATATTTGGGAAATTTAATGTTCTGTTCAGCACACACATATTTTCAAAATCCATCATGCTGATTAAATTTTAGTAAATGCACCTAGATTGATTTTTGTAAAGTTAGTATCGCAATATTAAAGTAGCATACCTTTTATCAAGCAAAAACAACTTTAATGTTTGTTTTATTACCAATATTTTGTTTGCATTGTTTGCTAGTTTCAAGATGTAAAAAGCGCCATCAACTAAATTTAGTTGAACATTTCTACACTTTGTAAATGTAATTTTATTGAGTATATTTTCTAAAAATGTAAAGATTCGTTGTTTTGTAGTTTTAGAGATAAATATTCTGTAATATTGTTTTGTTATTGTTATTGTGATTAATAAATAAATATTTATATAATAAAAAATGTTTTAACTTGAAAGTTTTTTATTATCTTACTGAAATATGAGAAATAACCTTTAGAAACATAATAAGCGAATATTTAGTAACTTCTATAGGAATTTCTCAACCGAATGTAATCTAATAACAGAAAAATAAAGAAATTCTTTTGAGAACTTCTAAATCACACTTAAATTCCTAAATTATATAAATCAAATGAAACAAAAACGAATATTTAGTAACTTCTTGAGTGACCCTTAATACCATGTTATTTATATATAAAATGATTAACCAACTATAGTGTCTCAACTTGTAAATAATTGTAGGTTTGTTAAATATTCCACAAGATCAAGAAACAATTTTTATTTAGACAGAGTAAGCACTATAGTTATATAGTCAGAATATAGTCTGTTTTATAAGGGATTAAAGCAATACAATGAATTGCCTGATTTTATTAAAAACTGCAATAATTTAATGAGCTTTAAAAGAACATGTAGGTTGTGAATATAAGTACATAACTATTTATTTTTTTTTTGTAAACCTAAATGTAAAAATAATACTAGCCAAGAGCTAAATTAAAGGATTATTCATTTCGGAAGCTCATAGTGGTTTGTATTTTAATTTCTCTCTCTCTTTCCACTGGATTAAAACCACTTAGTTGTTAAAAAAGTTTTTTTATTGTGATTTATTGTCAATAAAAAAACTTTTTTAACAACTAAGTGGTTTTAATCCAGTGGAAAGAGAGAGAGAAATTAAAGGATTATTATTATTATTACTTCTATAGGAATTTCTCAACAGAATGTAATCTAATAAAAAATACTAAACAAAAAAAATAAAGAGTCTTTTTGAAGTTATGAATAATTTACTTTAAGTCCAAATTCAAAATTGGGACATTCGCCATTTATCGGTGTCACTCGTATAATCTTCGGTTAACGTACGTAGATTTTTAAGGTATCCGTGAGAGAACGCAAGGTTACGTACGTACGCAATCCTATTTTTCACGTAAACGCTATTTCCAGACAAATGCGCATGCGTAGATGTCAATTCGGCTCCTAACGTTTACGTACTTGGCACAACTTCAACTCTCTATTTACCGATTTTCTTGTCTGGCTCTACCGATTTTAGGATTTATAGGTTGGCAATATGCTGGTCAAGTGTCAAAACAGACTTAATTTGTCAAAACTACGTTTCAGTTCTTGTAATTGGGAAAAGTAGAATTCGGTAGGTGGCGTTGCAAAATGGCAATGTCATTGACGGAGTGAGTAAAACAAACCATCTTCCATATAAGCCCTTTGATATTTTTGTGGTGTTATTTTCCTGTTTTAGTTGTTTTTGGTGTGTGATTTTGTAAAACGTATGCTTTTTATTTGATTGTGCTTCAACATTTTCACCCCTAACATTTATATTTTTGCAAAATAAGTATGGATGATATTTGTGAAAAGTCGAACAAACATAAAATATGGAATTTACACTAACCATTCAGAGTTTATTTGAATTTTTGAATGCTGAGCCTTCTTCTAGATGCATAAATGAGGGTCAATCAGTTTTAAATGATGGACATATCAACCCACAATAATGTTTTTAAAGAATTTAGTGAGTACAAAGAGTTACCTTGTGAAATAAAAAACAGTGCTACGTTAGGTATATTTAAAGCAAAATTAAAAAGGTTTTAATTGGGACTATATTTTGTGATTCTTTATATTTATTATTTTAATTACCTGTTATTATTGTATTATTTGTGGCATTTTTATCTGTTGCATATAATAACTTTTTTTACCAAGGTGAAGTTAGATTTAATTGTAATTATTTAATGACTATTTTTATTACTGCTAAGCATTTATACTGTTTTATATACTGTAATTAGTTTTTTGACTTAATAAATGATTTATATAGGTACTTAGAAGATATTCTACGAACTATGGCTTAAAGGCTTTCATTGAGGATCGAGGGTTTGTTTATATAATTTCTATAAAAGGTAACATTAGTAACTCAATAACAAATGATATACATCATAGTACATAGATACTTTTCCAGACATAGGATGAACTTACATCTACTGATAAAAAATTGAATACACCGTCAGATAAAGAGGTTTTTGTTTAAATGTCACTTGAAGAATCATTAGAGCATATTATAAAATTCAAAGCACTGATGAAGTAGGTATGACAAATAATTTTTTTATCTCATAAACAGAAAAAAAAAACAATCGGAGAAGTGAAATTTTAATCATCATTGAATATATTATTTAATTCACACATTAAATTTTAACTGTTCACTTTTTAATAATACATGAGACAAAAAAAAACTTACAGCAGCCCGTCTGAAAGTCACTTTTATAGATAAAGTCAGTTCAGACAAAAATCCTGTCGCCTTACATTTTTATAGCATTTCGAATATGTTAACAAATCTGACGTCACTGACCCATAGCAATCTGTCTGAAATTGGTCATAAATGATTGAATAACTAATCAGACAACTTTTTGATACAGCTATGCTCATTATTAACGTATTTCTAGCGCCAAAATAAAATCTCGAAAAAATACATTTTAAAATATATCTTCCTCCCTTTTTCGAGGATGCTGAACAAGATGGCGTTATCAAAAATTATTTTCGACTTGACCCCACCCCTCAAACGGCCAGAAACCACCCCCAGCGCAGATTGAAGAATTAAACAGCATCTTACTTACTACAAAAAATACACCGTGAGACTATTGCTTATTTAAAAAATACAATAATCGAAATCCTGTATAATAAACCAACTTAAACATTATTTATCATATATTGTTATGGAATAAAAAAATGGGACAAAATTATGAAAAATGTGTATGTATAAACGAATTAAAAAAAATATGTGAAAAGGACTTAAAAAAAAGGATTGTTGATGGTTGTTATTATGGGAGGTTTGTTGTTGATTTATAAAATATTAGATATGAATTTTAAAAAATAAAGATTATTAAAAATATAAAAATCTGAGATGAAGGAAGATAATGATGGAGTAAGGATGGTCTTAATGGAATTAAGAAGACTAAGGGAAGGAAGACAACAAGACAAAGAAGATTTGGGAAAAATGATGAAAAGTGTGGAAGAAAATATTATAGAAAAATTGGCTAAGAAAATAGAAAACAAATTTGGAGAAATAAATAGAAGACAGGAGATATTAGAACAGAAGATAACAGTACAAGAAACAAAGTCAGAACATACAGAAAAGGAAATTAAAAAAATAGAAAGAAGTGTAATAACAAATAATAATAATATAATACTATTGGAGAAAAATATGGAAGAAAAACTAAAATAAAATATGGAAATAGTTGAAGAAGAAAACTTGAGGACAAGAAGAGATTTAAATAAAAATATACAAATAATAATAATAATAATTCAAAAACACATTTTCAGAAGAAACACATTATATTCAAGTATTATACAAAATAAAAATTTGAGACACTTTCAGCAGCCTCAATATTAGAATTCTCAAATATTCTATATGCTTAGGACGTTTTTGTTTTCATGACTAGACTTTGGTAGCAGGAAATAATTTCGCGGGGGGGTTTGGTTTGGTGGGCCAGTCCCAAGTAGCATTATTCGTGGACGGAACGTGGCGGCCACGACATTAGAAAGTTTAAAGTGTATTGCCGAAGTCTTTGCCACTTAATAGAAACGGTTCTATAACATGGCGGTGACTAAAATGAGGAACACTTTTTTGGTGGCAGCTACGTAGTGGTGTGGTGGTCGACACTAAAGACGAAACTTTGTTCACTGCGCATGTGGAGTGAAGTTAGACAAAAATATTCTATATATATATATATTTTATACGTAAAGAGAAGCTTGTAAAAATGTTTTAAATAAATTTGGGCTGAAGCTTTGCGAGATAGGTGCCAAAAACGGCATTTTTGGTATTTTTCGAGTGGATTGCTTCACTATTTTTCAAATATCTCCGGATCTAAGAGTCATGGAAAAATAAAAAAAAAATTAAAATGACCGTGATGAAGTAGAGTTTCGATCCGTATAGTAGGGTTTTTTTAAAAATGTATCCTAACCTCAAAAAAAGAATTCGCGCACATTATTTTTTTTTTACTGAATTGGCAATAAATAACCAAAGAATCCTCGAATTTACTTAAACATTGGAGAAAATATGTATTTTTATGTAGGGTAAAAATTAAAAAAAAATGTATTTGTCCAGCCAAAATCGGCATTTTTCGTAAAAAAATTGAATTGGCCGCCATTTTTGAAAAAAACAATAGTAGAGAAAAATTTTTTAGCTTAAAAAGAAGGATTTTGTGTACTTTTTTCTAAGGAAATCCAACATTTTATTTCTTTATTTAAAATGCCCAATTGAGGGAATAATAATAAAATAAAAATTCGATTTTCATTTTTTTCCAATTTTTTTATCGCGATATTTATGCTTGATTCTTTTAGAAAAACTGTATTTCAGTCCAAAAAATGTTTAAAGAAATAAAAGAAATATGTCAGGTTTTAAAGTAAGATTTTTGTGAGGGAACGAATCAATATAAATCAATATAAAAATGAAAATCGATTTTTTTTTATTCCCTAAATTGGGCACTTTAAATAAAGAAATAAAAAGTTGGATTGTTTTAGACAAAAGTACACACAAAATCCTTCTTTTTAAGATAAAAAAATTTTCTCTACTACTGTTTTTCCAAAAATGCCCAATAGTTAAAAATAAATATTTTTTTCTGAAATCACTCAAGAATGCCTACTTCTCGGAGCAACTTCAAATCCTAAAATACGCTAATCTAGTAGGTATTTTAGTCTGTCGCTAAGCAACGAACTTTCCCGGACCGAAAACAATCGGGGAAATTTTTTCAGTCCAAGTCCGAAAATAATAATTTACGTAACAAGTTCCGAAAGTGATATTTTACAGGATGAGTAGGAACTTTCCAGGACGAGCCGTAGGCGAGTCCTGGAATCCTTCGAGTTACGTAAAGTCACTTTTGGGTCATGTTACGTACAATATATTTCATGTAGCCGTTTTGTATGTTAAAAAGGATATCGATGGATAATAACGTATGAACTTTATATAGACAATTACATACAACAGGGTGACGCAAACTTCTGATCGGAGGATTACATCGTTGTGGTAAGAGATAAAACTTTAAAGTTTTGTGTGAGCTAGTACAGTTACTGAGTGCACATTTTGAAAATTCTTTAGACTATACAGGGTGTTCCAAAAACTCGTGGCAGCACAAACTTACATTTTTTTAAATGAAACATACTATATTTTGTTTATTAAAAAATATATTATAAAGGTGTTTTAAAAGATATGACCAATTATTAGCAAAAATGACCCACTATTTAACACTCTGCAAAACAGTAAATTAAAATAAATCAACAGTACTTTGTATTCAAATGTCATTCCCATATCGTTGGCTGTACTCAGTATTAATTACTTTTTTATATGTGGATTTTTTAATAACAGAAGTCAAATTAAGCAATATCTCAAAAATTTTAAATGGATCACCCTATAAGTCTTTTTACAATTTCTTAGTACAATTAATAAGCTTTCAAGCGATATAGTACATTTAGGGTATAAGTTAATGAAAAACTGTAAATATTTTATGAGAACGGAAAATCATGTATTTTACGTTTACAAATTAAATGGTATTAAATTTTTACATGAAACGTACTGTACATTTTAGGTTTGCTAAGGCATTAGAACATGGATTATTTTTTACTAGAGGACGGCAACCTTCATAGAGATATTCGGATTTATTAGTCCATTCTGTGAGCCGCAAAAATCCTCGAAAAATACAAATACATTTTGACGACCCCAAATTACTCCCCCCCCTATTTTTGAGGATGCTGAACATGATGGCAGGGATTAAAATTCTTTTCGAGTTGACCCCAACCCCCAAACGTCCAAAAACCACCTCAAAAAGGTAGAAAAATTTAGAAAACGAGTAAGGAATTTAATTTATCAGATTCGACATCCTAAGACTAGAATTAGTCAAATAAAAGCTTTGCAACACACAATGCAAATTGTGTATGCAACCCCAATACACCGGGAATTTTTTGCTTTTAATAATTGTCAATACTCTCTTCTAATCATAGATGGCAGCACATCTAAAAGTAGAAAAATTTGTTTTTCGCTATAAACGAGAAAAATCGCATCATCTCCTGTTTTCGAGGATGCTGAATGAAGGTGATGTTGGATCTTCTCTCCGAGTCGACTCAACCCCCAAAGGACAAAAAAATAATTTTTTTTTCTCCTTACATGATTTTTCTAATAACACACTGCTGTAGTTTATCATAACTCAAAACTTTGTGTTTGTAAATTCTACATGCTATTTTGCTTCGAAAAGTGTTGTCTATATTTTGTTTATTTTAGTACTACTTACACTATACAAATGATATGAAACGCGTTTTTTTTAAGTTGTGTAGGTCCGTACTACACTTTCTAACACAAGATCCATTGATAATGGTAAAGGCAAACTATAAAATTATAAGTGGAACCAGTACATCGATGCAATTGAACCCAATTGAACCCAATGTGTTTAACAAACCCTACAAAACCAAAGAAAGCTCAGGATGTGGTGTCTACTCCAGATCACTAAGCCTAAGAATTAAGTGGGGAATGGGAGAAAATACCAGCGTGGTTCAAACTAGAAAAGGAATTTCTGGCAAAAACATAATAATCTGCACTGACAGCAGACAAGCTCTACTAGCCTTGAATAGACAGCGTGTTACATCAGGGCTAGTATTAGAGGGCCATCAAGCTTTAGCTAACGCCTCCAAGACCGTAGCCAGGGGGGGATCAAGGGGGATAGATCCATCCCCCCCCCGAAATGAAAAATATATAACATATTTCTTTATTAAGTACTAAGTATATAGTATGTTTTTCTACCCCAAGTAGCATTATAGTGACAGAAACTGAAATCACCACTTCGATTGGGTGGCTATTACGTAATAATCACTAAATCTACCCCTACACAGTAAGAATAACTTCATTTTATTTATGCCTAGTTGTAGTCACGTAAAGTTCACCGCTGGGAGCCACTTAACAGTTTTATAATATTTTGGTGCCACTAAAAGTGTTTGAAATGTTATAACAACTAAGCGAGACTACCTCAAAGTTGCAGAAACATTAAAGTGGAAAATAATAGTTACGGTCACCAAACCATATCACTTAAATACCACTTAGAAGTGGCAGCAATCTTAAAGTGGGCGTGATAGCTTTAGTGTCCTTTTGGGAACCATTAATATACCATTAAAGTGGCGGCACTTGATTATATGATTGCAGTAATTCTCGCCACGTTTTTGCCACACAAAAATCACTTTAAAGTTTTATTTTCTAAACGCAAACATTTGCAGCCATTTTTGAGATCGCCATGATGAGAAAAATAAACGCGCTATTTAAAAAACTTTTTTTCGTCAATACAGCTTCCAACTTACTACATTTCCATACATAATTAATGATTTTAATAACAAAGATTGATAAAAAACACAGTTTGAAGCATCTAAGTATTTAATTTCCATGATGAAAAATTTGCAGATTTGAACTTTTTTCTTAAATTATGAAGTATTCCAATGACGCGTGCCCATTTTTTTTATTTTATTAATATTTTTTATATTCGAATAAAAAATATTGTATGATAACGCGGACGATAAGTTTCTTTTTCGGACTCTTATGGTTTACCAGCATCGAAAAAGTAACACTTTTCGTCCTTGTATCATAAACTATTACGAGCTAACCAATCATTTAGACTAACCGTCACACAACTAAATGACCTATTCTAAATCAAATATAGTATTAATTCCCCAAAAGATAATTCCATATCTCAACGGTACTAATTTGAAGATGATGCCAACCCAATAAAGGTAATGTATTACTTTTGCATTATTTTTATTACGTATTATCAGCCCTTTTTGCAAAGTTACCTACTTCCGTTGCACCAGACTAAATAATCGTATCAACTAATAAATTATGAAATTTTCAAACAAACTGTTTATTAGCGTATTATCTAATAAATTGAGAGAAAATTCCATTAAGATCAGTTTCTCACGAGGGGAACCCCAACAAAGTGCTCCCTATAGGATACGCGTACGTCAGGATGACATCCGCAAGTACAGGGGGAGGTTATTAAAACATATCGTCACCCGGGGGATGGTTTATTAAAACCTTTCGCGACCTCGGGATTAAAACAACTCGGTTTCGCTCCATTTATGCAATTAAAAACAGTTTACTAGACTGAGAAAATTACTTCAAATCAGTGGGGTGCCGAAAAAGAAAGTTGGGGGGTTTTATGCTCAGCGTACTAATATTTTTCTGGTTTAATTTTTGTAAAATTTACTTAGTATATTTAAAACCTCACCAAATTAACATGACTTGAGATACAAGTCAACTTTGATGGTTATGTGATATCGAGTTACCCTGTATATTTTATGTCTTATTCCAAATAGTCATATTTTCCATATAATAATCTTATAGGAAAAAAGTCGATAAGTAAATCACTTGTACGGCAGTTTATTGAAACTTTTTTTTGCTTCAGTTGCCAATATTTACATTTATTGCAAATGAAGCTTCTCTTAATTTTAATTTAATAGAATAATTATTTAAAATTTTACCCACCCAGCGCCATCTCCTGAACGGTAAACAAACGTATACTTCAGACCTGAGAGAAATCTATAGTGTATTGTGAAGAAAGATACAGTCAGTCATTTTTAATCCATTATAGGTAACTCGGATTAAGATTGCAGCGCTCATGCGGTGAAATTGGAACTGTGCTAAGGAGTAGTAGTTTGTTTACTTCTTGCTTTCTTATGGGATATTTCATATGTATTTAAGTTGTTTATTTGGTATCAGTTTTGTCTTTTTGAATTATTTCTAGGTGTAAATTGTGTATTGTTTTTGTCTAGTGTTTAGTGTGACATTCATTTTATTTTATAAACTATACATAAACATTTATTTTACATCTTTAAAAGTGTGATATTTCTAGTTGTATTTAGGTGAGTAGTAGTCAGGAGTTTTACTCAAATACATTTTAGTCTCAAATTATTGTTTCCATTATTTTTTAGAAATGAAGTTAAGCATTTTAGAGTACATGAACTATTTGGGCGGATCGGCTAATTCTAAATCTGTAGTTGAAGGTGAAAATGTCCTGAATGCAGGACATCTTATTTTAGCGAGAAAGACCATAGAAACTTATGAGTGGATAGAAATATATGGTTTGTGTTTACAAACGAGTGCATTGGAATCTAATCCACATGAAATTACTGGGAAATTATCTATTTCTAACACTGTAAAAGTGGAGAACCTCTTATGTTCTTGTAAAGTTATAGCATGAGGCTTTAATGTTCTCCGTTTTACTCTAACTGTAAATAATAAATCAAAGCAAAGTGGTAAATAATAATTAAATATTTTTACCATACCTTTTTGAATAAAATCACTTTCAGTAAAATGTAGAAAACACACTCTCATGGTATTTGAAACTTTCTTGCCAATTTTTAATGTTGTGATCCACAATCTTTTCCTATCCACTAATTCTCTATTGCCAAGTTTGGTTTCAAAAAAAACTTTGGACGTTCCTGCTTTTGGAAACGAATGAAAACTTAGTTCAGGATTTCTTTTTCCCCATGATAAACACTTAGGTACACAACAATAATGATTACTCATTATAAAAAAGATCAACAAATCAAAATTATTTGTAAAAACAAGACAAAAACACTATGAAAATTACTTAACAACGCTAAAGAAATAATCCAAAATGTCAAAACTACTCCTTAGCTCAGTTTTCGCAGTTTTCACCAGAGGGCGTATCAGTTAGGACGAGAAGCGAATACTCTTTTACATTTTTTGTGCACAAGTTTAAATAAATAGAGTATTAAAAATTAGTCTATTCTCTGTATTCTCTTAGGCTCGATGCAGACGGGCGAGTTCTATCGCGAAGTTCGCTGCGAGCTCGCCGCGAACTTTTCTCGCGCGAGGTAGCGGACCAAAGAAACAAATGGTGCGATTCACACGTAGGAGAGCTCGCAGCGAACTCGCCGCGTGCACGCTACTAGCCGCCGACGCTCGCCAGGGACTGCTACTTCGCCGCGATCTCGCGGCGAGAATTTCTCGCCGGCGGTTAAGCAGTACCTGTAGAGACATTGGGGAGTTCACACGTCTCGCCGGCCGCTTGTGCTCGCATCTAGAAATTAATCAGTGGTGGTTCGTACTCAGGGCTGCCAGATCGTATAATTGGATACAAAACGTGTATAATTTGGTAATCTTATGTATCCTATTTGTATAATGGATCGTCTTGTATAATTGGATACAAAACTGATAACTGATGCAAGTTGATCACCGACATAACCTTAAACTAGACGGCTAATATCCATATTCCCACCACATAAGAAACTCATCCAATTGAACATTCCGAAAACGTCTCTGCGCAATGCGCAATGGACACCAGTACGTCTAATATCTGGGTTTCGGTTCTCGAGCTTTGCCGATTCGAGGAGACGAGACATATTGTTTTCTGTTCATAGGCGTCCACTGTTCTGTTTGGTGTTTAACCGATATTCGATAGAGAAATAGTGAATTTATTGTAAAAATGAACTGTTTTGTACTTTGGTGTAAGAACCGTTCAACAAACCATCCCAAAGGTGTTATGTTTCATAGGTAAGTCAATATAAGAAACACAATAAAATTGTTATATACCATGCATCTATTCAACAACTTTGATTCACACACATTTATTATACCAAAAAGTAATTATTTTACACGAACAAATGTATATTTGCTTCACAATGATATTTTAGAATACCTGAGGACCAACGTAATGAATGGTTGAAAGCAATTAGAAGACCTTTAGAACCGCTTCCGCACTCGTCAACAAGAATATGTTCAGAGCATTTTGCTTCAGAAAGTTATTTCAATGATATAAATTGAGGATACTGTATGTCTTACTCGAACGATACAGCTATTTATTCCTATACTATACTATTTTATAAAAAACATCCTGTTCTCACAAATAATAATATTTCCAATCAGTAAATGAAAACTCCACCCTAAATCCTAAATTGTTTTCATCATTCCACTTATTTTCGTTCTAGACCCAATCATTTTACCTAAGGTACGCCAATGTCGGAACATAGACTTTAAGGTTATGTCGGTGAATATGACAAACACAATGCGCATGCATTATGGACACCAGTCATCCTCGTAATTGATCAATTTTTATCATATGGCATTAGCCGTCTAGTTTAAGGTTATGTCGGTGGTCTTGATGCATCCATGTTTGAAGTCGACAACATCCTGATGATTCATAGTTGCGATCTTCGAGAAAAGCTTCGCCCGTGTGCATAGTGGGACGACGAGCTCGCGGCGAGAACGTTGCGTACTCGTCGCGAATCTACTCGCCCGTCTGCATCGAGCCTTATGTACGATCTGTAAAAAAAAGCAAATAAATTCAAAGTAGATTAGGCTTGATTGAAATTGTTGCTTTAACTTTTATCTGCTAAAAGCTAAAAATCGATTATACCTGATTTATTTTAGCAAGGCAGTGACGTAATTTCTAGTTATTTCTGTTGTCAACGGAATAGACACGAAAACGCTAAGAGCAAATACTATTTAAACCTTAGATCATATATGCTACGCGAAGCATATATGATCTAAGATTTAAACTTAACGTACAGGAGAAATTAACTGTTAAAGTGTTAAATGTTGGCGACACTTCACGACGTTGCCGATGTGACAACGAGAATTCTTGTGGCTAAAGCCGGTCCCAGACCATCGGCGAATATGGTAATCGCGAGTTGTGTGGGACAATACACAATCGCTGCGACGGAAAAGCCGATGACATGTTGAGATGTTCTCATGTGTTGGTTGTTGGTTTGTGGAGAAAGCTGAAGTTGCCTACAGGTCGCTATTGGTGGTTTTTATTTGAAAAATTAATAAAATGTAACATATCAATAATTTACAGGGTGAGGTCAGGTAAGACAAGGGTACGTCAGGTCAGCTCAGCTCAGAAAAATGATGTACAAAGTAATATTTCAAGTAAATATTTTATATTGTACTGGCATTCGAAACACCGCGCGAATCCGAGTAGTGTTGGCACCATAGATAAAATAAAAATTAACATTGCATGATTGGGTTAATTGTCGCTTTCGCTTAGAATTTAGATGAACACTGGCAACATCTGAATCATTGTATAAAGATTATATAATCCTTATACAATGTCTGAATCATCTGATCGACCGTTGCGCTAACTATTACTAGGGCAAGAACTATGGGTTTGGTTGCCATTTTGGTGTATTCATCCGGGTGTCTACGTTTATTTGTCTATGGTTGGCACTGTTGGCAGCACTGGACTCACTGGAATGTCATAATGTCAATTTCTTTTGATAGTAGATGGATAGTAGATAGTAGAGACTTTTACAAATAAGATGGAATCTCACCAAATGGAAAGTATTTCTGAAGCTCAAGCCCAAATAAAAATTGAACCCGATTGGGAGGATGAGAAAAATATTAAACTAGAGGGGCATTATCTCAAGATAGAGGAGAAATTTGATGTTACAAAAGATTCTTGTACAGTTCAATATACAGATATTGATACAAAATTATTCAGTGAAAACAGTTTTAAGATTGAAGGAGAAGAAATAAATATTAAGGATGAAAGCGAACAACATTTAGTAAAAGTTGATAAGAACAGCAAGAATTTTGAAGAGGGTGGTTGCCAACAATGTTTTACTAATGATAAAGAAAAATATAAGTGCAATATTTGTAAACATACATTTTCTCTAGAAGGCAATCTTGAAACACATCTATTAGTTCACACTGGCGAAAAAATTTATGAATGCAACGTTTGTGAAAAATCATTTACTAGAATGGAACATTTGAAAGAACATTTACTAACTCATTCTGGTTGTAAGAAATTTAAGTGCCACATTTGTGAAAAATTCTTGACTCGTAACAGCGATTTAAAAAAACATTTATTGATTCATTCAGGTGAAAAAAATTTCAAGTGCCATGTTTGTGAAAAATCATTTACTCAGAAAGGCAATCTAAATACACATTTAGTCACTCATTCAGGTGAAAAGAACTTCAAATGCTACATTTGTGAAAAATCATTTACTCAGAAAAGAGATTTAAATAAACATTTATTGATTCATTCAGGTGAAAATACTTTTAAGTGTAATATTTGTGAAAAATTATTTCTTAGAAAGGCACATTTGAAAGGACATTTACTAATTCATTCTGGTTATAAGAAATTCAAGTGCCACATTTGTGAAAAACTATTTATTCATAACAGTGATTTAAAAACACATTTATTGATTCATTCAGGTGAAAAAAATTTCAAGTGTAATATTTGTGAAAAACCATTTACTAGAAAGTCACATTTAAACCGACATTTACCAATTCATTCTGGTGAATCCAAGTGCCACATTTGTGAAAAATTATTTATTCATAAAGGCGATTTGAAAAAACATTTATTGATTCATTCAGGTGAAAAGAATTTCAAGTGCAATATTTGTGAAAAATCATTTAATAGAAAGGGACATTTGAAACGACATTTACCAATTCATTCTGGTTATAAAGAATTCAAGTGCCACATTTGTGAGAAATCATTTACTCAGAAAGAGGATTTAAATAAACATTTATTGATTCATTCGGGTGAAAAAAAATTCAAGTGCTATGTTTGTGAAAAATCATTTACTCAGAAAGGCACTCTAAATACACATTTAGTGACTCATTCTGGTGAAAGAAATTTCAAATGCGACATTTGTGAAAAATCATTTCGTTCTAAAATCTCGTTAAATAGACATTTACTGATTCATTGTGAAAAGAATTTGAAATGAAACAAACTCAAAAATTAAAGAAAAGACTGTGGAACTGCAACTTAAAATGTACAGGTATCCAAAACTGGGATATTAAAAAGGCCTTCAATCTTATCTTTAAATTTCACAAAACGCACCTTTTATTTTTCATTATTGTGGATCAATAAATAATTTCTATTAAACGAAAAAATTTGATTAGAAAGAAATTGTAAGAAAAAACGAATGTAATAAAATTTTATTTTTCTGCGATTTTGTTTTATTACATTCATTCAATACAAATCGTATTAAAAATGTTTATTTTAAAAATATTTTAAGCAGTAAAATAGTTATTTATGCAATAAGTGTGTAAAGTGGCATTTTTTTGACGAATGTGAATACTCTGTCACATGAGTCAAAAAAAGGCTTTTTCCTATGACCTTCTATTAAAATGGCAATTTCCGAATTGTTTTGACACTTCGAATGTGACAAATATCATACGAGTCCTCAGAGATGCCTTTCTATCCTTGTTTTTGAAGCCAACATCTATTTGTTTATGTTTACATCAGTCATCGAGCTCTTATGTAACCGGGTTTTCGTGTTCCATCGGAATTATATATAAAATCTTTTTATATGTAGTCTCATATCAATTATATATATTTATCTAAATTTTAGTTTCACTCTCACTACCAAGGTTTGCATTGTTGGGTATATATGGTATGTATATATTTACCATTGTGAATTTTTTTATTATTATATGTATTTTTGGGGTAAATAATAGTACATTAAGCAATGCATTTCATATGTCATTCTGTTATGACACGAGTCCAAGTTTAAAAAACGAATCGCGCAGCGATGAGTTTTTTAAAGGACGGGTGTCATAACAGCCATATTTATTTATTTATTTATTTATTTATTGTTACACTGTTCAAACAGGACAAACCCAACTACAGAACAGGAATACACGTATATTATTTAACAAGAATATCATTTTTCAAAGAAAAATGCATTAATCGCAGATATACGACAGTGGAAAATATCAAGCTGGTAATTTACAGTATTACAAATTGAACACATCCTGTAAAGTGGCGAAAATTTTAAAATATTTGTTCGAGGGGTAGGAAGGTAAAATGTATTGTCAACTCTAGAAGCTAATCTCGGGATATTAAACCTCAGTTTTTGAAGAAAATTGGGGTCGCTGATTTTATTATTTACGAGTTTAAACAAGAATATCAATAGGTGACAGTCACGACGAGAACTTAAGCTATCCACACAATGTCTCATTTGAAGCGTACTATTAAGAACTCCAGTAGGAGGATAAATAGCGTCCATTTTGAAAGAAAGAAGCTTCAGAAATCTCCGTTGAACTGATTCAAGTTTCTGAATGTGTACGTCATAAAATGGACTCCAGATAACATCCGCGTACTCAATTTTAGATCTAACATAGGCATAGTACAGCACCTTTAAAGTATCCTGATCAGTGAAGTCACGCGAGTTTCGAGCTAAGAAACCATACATTTTGTTAGCAGACGAATAAGCAGCCTCAATATGAGGAACGAACGAAAGTTTGGAGTCAAAAGTGACACCCAAATCAACAAATGTCGTCGGGCGCTCAAGAACAGAATTATTAATTTCATAATGATGTAAAATCTTGTCAGTTTTAAGAGAAAATGTCATTACCTTACATTTATCAGCGTTAAGTGACAATTTATTACTTATACACCACACCTCAACACGTCGTAAGTTAGCTGAAAGTGAAACACAATCACTTATATCATCGATTTGGCAGAATAATTTTAAGTCATCAGCATACAGTAAATAGTTAACGTCAAGGTCATCAACTATATCATTGATGAAAACATTAAATAATAGAGGGCCCAGATTACTTCCCTGAGGAACTCCGGATGTTACTAAGTGTTCGACGGACTTGTAACCATTAAAGACCACAAACTGCCGTCTACTACTTAAATAGGAGCTAAATAATTTAATCAGAGGTGCCGATAATCCATACCGAGATAGTTTTTTTAAAAGAATTCCGTGGTCTAGTCTGTCGAACGCTTTGGAAAAGTCGGTGTACACAACGTCAGTTTGCGACCGCCCATCAATGCTTTCAGCAATAAATTGAGTTATATTTGCCAAATTGGTGATAGTAGAGCGACCCTTTACGAACCCATGTTGATTTATAGTTATACAGTTACTTAAGTGACCATACATTCTATTGTATAACAGAATTTCAAATACCTTACAAAAGTTACAAATAATTGAGATAGGCCAATATCAAATTTGTCGCCATGCTTGTAGATAGGTATAACTTTCGATAGCTTCCAGATGTTAGGAACAGTGCAAGTCTTAAGGCATGTGTTAAGCAATATTGTTAAAGGCAGAGCAAGTACTGGCGCACAATCTTTCAAAATAAAAGCCGGAATAAAATCAGGTCCTGTTGTCATTTTATTCGTAAATTGTTTTAAGGCTATAAGGACTTCATCTTCCAGAAAAGACACAATATTTAAAACATGTGAGGTCAATGAGTCATCATGGGAGACAAGAGGTGTGCTAACTGAGAAAGATTTTGCAAAATAGTCGGAAAAGCCGTTAAGTATATCTGTGGGACTATTAAGTGTTTGGCCATTGTACGTCATTCTGTCAGAAATATTCGTTGATCCTTTTTTGCTATTGACAAAAGCCCAAAATTTTTTAGGATCTGCTTTCATGTTAGATTCGGCAGATTTAGCGTAGTTTTTGTACGACTTGTCGATGTCGGATTTCACTTTTGCTCGTAAATGTTTAAATTGATTAAGAGTATTTACATCTTTGTTTTTTTTAAATTGCTGATTTAATTTTGATTTAAGTTGAATTTGCCTAATAATATCTCGTGTAAACCACGGCGGAAAACTTCTTTTACATTTTTTTTTTGGTTGCACTCATCAAACGCATTATATAACTTACCATAAAGGTAGGTACAGGCTTCATCAGATCTGTCAAATGTTGGAAGGAAAGTCCAATCTATATTTGAGAGACGTTGATATAATAACGGGAAAATTGCTTTTCGGAAGTTATATTCATTGCATGAAGTTGTGGGAAAATTTCTTTTTAAACTATGGCTAAAATTTAGTTTACACGATATATTTAGCGCGGGATGATGTCGATCTTCAGCAACCAAATTTTCTAACGATTTTTCCACCACACAGTTATTGTTATACAAGACAAGATCGAGAATATGTCCAAAATCATTCATAACAGTATTGTATTGAGTTAAATTATAAATTGGTAAAAAGTTGGTAAGAGCAGAAATAATTACATTACCTAAGTTATTATGAAGATGTGCGGCATAAGAAGGTATATTAAAGTCACCCAGAACAAGCAAGTTATTATTAAGCAAACATTCAATGCTACTAAGTGCTTCAAACAGATTGAAATATATTTCGCTGTTGGAAGATGGAGGTACATACACATTTAGTACATAGACATGACCCGAATCAGCATTTATTTTGACCAAAACCATATCCACCGAGATCAGGGTGGGGTGAATGAAACCGTCTATATCTATTTGGCACGACGGGAGTTCATTATTTACAGCTATAAGAACACCCCCGCCCCTTGAGCAACTAAATTCCCTGTAATTTCTATCGGCGCGATAGACCGAGTAGTCGTCGGAAAACAGTTCTCCGTCAAAGACAGAATCATTAAGCCATGTTTCAGTTAATGCTACGATCTTTAAATCGGCCATAGCGATTGCATTAAAAAAATCTACAGTTTTAGAACGCAGGCCTCTGGTATTCTGATAGTACACATTTAAAGAATTTGAATGATTTGTTTTGACATTATTACCAGAAGTGCAAATGCTCAATGGCGTAGAAGAGGCCGGTGAAGCCGCGGATTGCTATATGCCTAGCAAATCTTTTTTTAGTTTATTTAACGCATTTTTATAAGCAGTACATTGATTTTTATCCCACACTGCGTGATCAACAGAAATAGTAGACTTGTGAGTACTTGACAATTTAACACAATTAGAACATTTTCGAGTCTGGGATGTACAGGATTTCACATTGTGATTTCCCCCGCATAAAGGACAGCTTAAAGAATTACTGCAGGATTTGGAAGAATGGTGAAAATCATTACAATTATAACAGCGGGACACTTCTAAGGCATCGTATACTATACAGCTGTCATACCCCACAAATAAATTACCAGCTTTTAATATTATATCGTATGCATTCCTGTCTACCTGAATGACAGCCTGAAAGATTTCTGCATTTTTCTTAGTTGGAAAAATTTTAACAATTTTACAATCAGTACGGTTAGAAAAGACCTCAGGATTACAATTTTTAATTTGATCTCTAAGAGTTTGTTCAGTATAATTTTCGGATAAGCCCACAATACATAACCTAGGATTGACACCTGTAACTACTTTCACAACATACGAGTCAGACATTTTTTCTTGAACCAGCTTCACTATCTTGTCATTTTCCTCCTTTGATTTGCAGCCAACAAGAATACCACCATCTTTAATATGCTTAACCTTTGCCAAATGCAAGCTATTATCAGTTGGATTAATATTATGCATTAACTCAGATTTCGTATGCTTTATTTCCTGAGCCGGGTTCTTGGGTTGTATAATAACTGCAGGAAAAGTTTTATTGTTAACAACATCAGCATATCGAATCGGTGGTGGAATAGTCGGGGGTTCCTTAGCCATTTTAGATACATCCGACTTCAGAGAGGACAGTTCAGCTTTAAATGAACGAAGCGCGTCATCAACCTTGGATTCCAACAAGCTGCCAATTTGGACATTGTTCACGGAGATACAGCTCTTCGCACAATCATCGCACCTCCACAAGAGACCAGGCACAGAATTTAGGACATCCAGTATATCTATGGTTTTAGAAACACAGATAACGTGAAACTGCTTTTTGCAGAATTCACAAAAAGTGGCCGGCCTACTTCGACTTATCGCACTTTGGCAAGTCTCACAATTGGTATTAACCATTGTTTTTGTTTACATTACAGTAATTCATGTAGTAAATAAACTTACGAAAGAATTAGATTATAATCCAAACACTATATGCACATTTAATCACCACTTATTAATGTTTTTAACAGTTTTAGTCCACTATAAACCACAAAAATACAAAAATATATCGGCAGCGACATAAACGTGTTCACGCTTATAGTTGAATATGAAATAAGTTGCTTATAATACTTTTTATATTTTGCCATTTTATTAATTTTTTAATAAATTTATACTTTGCATATTATTGAGACAAATAATTACCGATGGTGGCGCCACAGTCGTCGATCAGCTGTTCACACGAAACGCGTAATTTTTGGTAAATAGTGCATTAGGTTATACTGAGTGAATGGTTTATTTGTAGTATTTTAAGACTTTTTGTGATTGTTTGAGGTTTTTGATTTGGAAATTACCATAATATATCTGTGCATGTAAGTATTTAGATTCAATTGAACCTGTTTTTTGTGTCGTTATTCTAAAATTGAGGTTATTTATTTAGCATATCTTACGTTTTTCAGAAATTTATTGTTTACTTCTGTTTCTGTGTGCTTTTTTTGTTTCAGGATTAATATAGCCTAGAGGTATTATCATCTTCACCTCTACTAATATAGAATGATATTGGAAGGGAGCTAAATCATATGCCAAAGAAACATACAACAGTTTTCTGCTGATAAATTTTATTTCAATTTTTTCAAGATAATTGTAATTGTAAAAGTGATTTAATTAAAAAATGATTTCTAAGAACCTACTTTTGATTGACTTATGGTAAAATATATCCTATTTCTTGTTTCAAAATTATTTTTTAAATCAATATCAAATTAAAATATAAAAAATTAAGAAATTTTTTTCTTGGCTTAAAACACTTCATAGGCCATCAAATGTATCTGTTGCAAAAATTTTTATTTCGTTTATCTACTTTGTTTTTTTCAAAATAAACACAAAATGTATATTTTTTAATCCTTTATTTTAACATAAGTTCAAAGCTAACTTTGAATTATTCAGTTTTAGTAGTATTTAACATTTTATTATAATAATTCATTACTAATTGTAACTGTATAATTATTGAAAACAGGTGTTGTACAAGAAGGGAACATAATAATGGTATTTTTAAAATTATGATGTGACAAAGGTTTTATTTTACTGAATATTACCTTTAGAAAAATGATAAGTTGATGTGATGTGCACACCTAATTAGATTTTAAGTTTACATATATAAAAGTACAACTGTACACAGTTTCGACAGTTTGTAAGGACAAGTTTACTTAGTTTTATAGGCAACACTTTGCTGTCTTCTAACAAACCATCATTCCTTGCACATTTAATGGTTTTAACATTAAGTGGCTTACTGGGCAAATGATGTGATGGCACATACTTTTTGCACTACTTGGGTGCTATTTTGTTTGAAATAATTCCTAAAAACATTTCAGTAGTAATCAAGAGATAATCTCAGAAATGCTAATCTTTATCTTACCTGATTTTGTAATATAATCTTCAGATTTAAAATTGATTACACTTTTCCCGCAATTTACGACGATCAACTTCCTCGATGACACCTTTTTTGTTGCTTCTTGGATGGATCATAATGGAAGTGTAATTCCGGATTTTTAGATTTCCTAAAGGTATACCCATAAACGCAATAGTTTGTATTATTTTTATTAGGCATTTTTAACGTTTAACTAACAAATAACAGCAAAATACACGAAGCACAAAATCAAAACACACGTTCGACTTGCAGGTAAACAAACAAAATTATGCTTTTCGTGAAGGTTCAAATTAATACCGGTGGTGTCGCTTCAAAGTTGTGCTCGTCTCAATATTGTATTGGCATTTAGCAACACCGCGCGAATCCGAGTAGTGTTGGTAGCACTGAACTCACTGGATTGTCATCAGTCATCATGTCAGTTTCTTTTGATAATAAGTAGGTAAGTAGAGGCTTTTACAAATAAGATGGAATCTCACCAAATGGAAATTATTTCTCAAGCTCAAACCCAAATAAAAATTGAACCCGAATGGGAGGTTGAGATAACCATTAAACAATCAGAAGGGCAGTATCTCAAGATGGAGGAGAAATTTCATGTTACAAAAGATTCTTATACAGTTCAATATACAGATATTTATACAAAATTATTCAGTGATAACAGTTTTAAGATTGAAGAAGAAGAGATACATATTAAGGATGAAAGTGAACAACATTTAGAAGAAGTTGATAACAGCAAGAATTTTGAAGAGGGTGGTTGCCAACAATGTTTTACTAATGATGAAGAAAAATATACCTGCAATATTTGTAAACATACATTTTCTCAAGAAGGTAATCTTAAAACACATCTATTAGTTCACACAGGTGAAAAAATTTATGAGTACAACGTTTGTGAAAAATCATTTAGTCAGAAAAACATTCTAAATACAAATTTAGTGACTCATTCAGGTGAAAAGAAGTTCAAATGCGACATTTGTGAAAAATCATTTACTCAGGAAGACACTTTAAAAAAACATTTATTGATTCATACATTCAAGTGCCCTATTTGTGAAAAATGGTTTACTCAGAAAGGCACTTTAAATAAACATTTGTTAATTCATTCAGGTGAAAAAAATTTCAAGTGCCATGTTTGTGAAAAATCATTTACTCAGAAAGGCAATCTAAATACACATTTAGTGACTCATTCAGGTGAAAAGAATTTCAAATGCGACATTTGTGAAAAATCATTTGCTCAGAAATGCAATCTAAATAGACATTTATTGACTCATTCAGGTGAAAAGAATTTCAAATGCGACATTTGTAAAAAATCGTTTGTTCACAAATCCGAATTAAATAAACATTTATTGATTCATTCAGGTGAAAAAAAATTCAAGTGCTATGTTTGTGAAAAATCATTTACTCAGAAAAGCCATCTAAATACACATTTAGTGATTCATTCAGGTGAAAAGAAGTTCAAATGCGACATTTGTGAAAAATCATTTACTCAGGAAGGCACTTTAAAAAAACATTTATTGATTCATACATTCAAGTGCGCTATTTGTGAAAAATGGTTTACTCAGAAAGGCACTTTAAATAAACATTTGTTAATTCATTCAGGTGAAAATAGTTTCAAGTGCCATGTTTGTGAAAAATCATTTACTCAGAAAGGCAATCTAAATACACATTTAGTGACTCATTCAGGTGAAAAGAATTTCAAATGCGACATTTGTGAAAAATCATTTGCTCGGAAATACAATCTAAATACACATTTATTGACTCATTCAGGTGAAAAGAATTTCAAATGTGACATTTGTGAAAAATTATTTGCTCAGAAAAGCAATCTAAATACGCATTTAAAGACTCATTCAATTGAAAAGAAATTCAAATGCCACATTTGTGAAAAATCTTTTACTTGTAAGAGGTTGTTAAATCAACATTTATTGATTCATTCAGTTGAAAAAAATTTCAGTTGAAATATTTGTGAAAAATCATTTACTTGGGAAGGCATTTTAAAAAAACATTTATTGATTCATTCACGTGAGAAGAATTTCAAGTGCGCCATTTGTGAAAAAAGGTTTACTCAGAAAGGCACTTTAAATAAACATTTATTAATTCATTCAGGTGAAAGAAATTTCAAGTGCTATGTTTATGAAAAATCATTTACTCAGAAAGGCAATGTAAGAAAACATTTAGTGACTCATTTAGGAGAAAATAATTTCCTTGTAAGATATCGTTAAAAAGACATTTACGGGTTCATTCACGTCAAAAGTATTTTAAATGCAACATTTGTGAAAAATCATTTACTCAGAGAGGGACTCTAAATACACATTTAGTAATCCATTCAGGTGAAAAGAATTTCAAATGCGACATTTGTGAAAAATCAATTCCTTATAAGATCTCGTTAAATAGACATTTACTGATTCATTCAAGTCAAAGGAATTTTAAGTGCAACATTTGTGAGAAATCGTTTACTCAGAAAATCGGTTTCAATAAACATTTATTGATTCACCCAGGTGAAAAGAATTTGAAATGAAACAATTGTGAATTATCATTTACTTAGAAATTAACAAAAAGACTGGTTGGGGAACTGCAACAGATGATCCCTTAATTCCAATTTGGTTTTAAACAAAAATACTCCCTCAACTATTTTAACTTAAAATGTACACTAGGATATTAAAAAGGCATTCAATTCACCTTTATTTTTCATTATTGTGGAAAACATTTATTCAGCATGAATGGTGTGTTTGTTTATAATCATTTTCAATTAATGAGGCAAGACTGTCGATTTGAATTTAAAATATTTAATTTATTGTCTATATCAATGATATCTTTCATGCACTGTTGCCTGCTGCAATCATTTGCTTTGCTGATGATTCTACAAAGGTGCTGGGAAATTGAAAGGGACGCTGAAAACTGGTTTGCATTAAATAGCTTAAAATTAAATAGAAATAAAACTCAAAAATTGATCATTTCTTCTAACCGAAACACCACATCAAATCAGAACGTTAAATTGTTAGGTATCATCATCGGAAATATTTTATCTATGTGTTATTTTAACATTAGTATCATTAATTCCTTGTTCTTGACTTGTCATAAATGTCTATGTACATAACGTGATTAATAAACTATATATCTAAAAGAAATTGTAAGAAAAAATGAATGCAATTAAATTTTATTTTTCTGCGATTTTGTTTTATTTTATAAAATAATCTGTTTGCGCTGTCCCGGGAGTGGGGACTAATGGCGGGTAGTTTTGAAGTTGAAGTTAACTCCATAATTTTTCCGCGCAGGGCCTGATGATGGCGATTTCATCGCCGAAACCGGTCGCACCTTCAATAAATAACTTGTGAGATAAAAAGGACTTTTTCTTCCATACCTTCAATAATTATTACTCACATATGGCTAACCCTACTTTAAAAAAACGTTTTGAAGTTGTTCAAGTACCATGTTGACAGCACTGCACTGATAGGAGTAATTCCACAAGGTGGATTTGACCTGGCTCAGAAAATTGCGTAGTCAAACTAAGTTTTCCTGGCCTACTGTTTTATGTTGTCATATTTTGTGAGATTATCCAGTGATCTGTTATTGTTATTATATCTTTTGTTATATCAATTTTTTGAAAACGACTTTAGAATTAAGTCGAAACGTTAAAATTGAAAACTTTTTTTATATAAATGAGTGGTTTTAATATCCAGAGAGAATAGTATTTGAAGTTTTTATAAATCTTTCATTTTTCTTAGGTGTGTACTTAATCTGGCTTGCATTTCTAGGGTGCAAGTAGATATTAACCCGGGCGTAAACTGCCCATGCGTTTTAAGGACACAATTTTAACATGGGCGCAATCCGCCCATATAATTACCGGAAAATACTGAGCGCGGGCGCAGTCAGGCCAAACCATCTGTAAATGGGTAGCGGCACTTTCGACACTTCGACAGCAATAAAAAAAATCAGTGTTCGACATCGAACATCTACGCCCCTGATAAATAAAGGGCCTTTTATCAAAGCGCTGTCAATCGGTCACACTAAAAACTTCGTTATTATATCATACTACCCCGTACGAAAACATAATTCGTTTGAGAAATGTACAGTTCAAAAGAATCTCAGAAACAATATCATTGGCTGAAAACAATCGAATGATACTACGTCATAACAAAACACATGCATTTTTCTGCATAGTAACACGCATACGTGATCTCTTTTAAAAGTTTTAGAGTCAGTCTTAAATTAGTATACAATTTAGCTCCTTCGGCACAAGCCGATGTAAAATAATTTCTTTTACACTTTTCGTGTTTTGTAAAACAATGCGAAAGTAGTTTTTGATTGGGTTCATAAGAATAATTTGAACCATTTATCATAATTGTAATAAATCTAAATTGTTACGTTTGTACTATTTCTTATTAAAATTTAATATAGTTTAGGAAAGTGTTGTTTTTTAAACCACCTACGTCAATACCAGGGACATCTAATAGGGTGTCTTCTTCAAAGAGATATACAGCCCACTGAACAAATTGCTCGTTTAAGTCCAATGTCACTTAAACGGGAACAGGGACATCTACAGGGTGTCTTCTTCAAAGTCTGGGTTGACAATATACAGAGTGTTTGTACAATCCAGAACAATCAGCAAGTGGTATAGTTAATTATGTTATAGGGTCTTTCATCACAAAAATAACAAAAACATTTCTATAAATATTTTTTTTTTATTTAGAATACATAATAACTTGCGGAAAATATTAGCACTTCATTTTACTATCTGTTTTTTCAGCAACATCCTAAATAAGGCAGCTTACTCTTTTTTTTTATATCTACATATTATTTTCAATAAAACTACTACTTTTTACAAATTAACATAAATAATAAATTGTAATCAATATTATTATATTAATAATAATCAGACGACGATGCGCTTGCAATTAAAAAAATGTACGCAATCAATCGTAATTTATTAAGTCACAATTCGTCCCAAAAATTATATCAGCAATCGCCAAATTTGGTGCAGATTTACCCGTTTTTCCAACAAACTAAACTATCTAGTTCAGAAAGAAAAACGCCGACAGAGAGCGCTGAGTGTTAGTCACATTGGTCATTAGCTGTCAAAGTCATTTACCAAGATGGAAAAATTCTAGTATTGCTACCATCTATAATAGTACATTAAGCAACGCATTTCAACTTTACAACTCGTTTGCTCAGGATTATCTATTTTAACTATCTCAGAAACACAAACGGCGAATTTTAAAACTGTTTTATGAATACAAACGCCGAAAGTGAAAAATTTAGTTAAAAAATGCCATAGGTTTTCTCCAATACCGTAATTGGTGCTTAAAGAACATTTTTTTTAACCAAGTTATGATCAAATCACAATTCAAAACTCCCCGCTTTGTGTAATGGTAATATTGTATGTCACATATCAAATGTCAAACATTTCTTATAATATACTTATGAAACAAATTAACGGATAGAGCTGGCAAATGCAATAAGGAAAAGTAGATGAAAACTACTCGTACGAAAAATGTAGTTAAAAAATGCCGTAGGTTTTCTCAAATATCGTAATTTGTGCTTAAAGAACATTTTTTGAACCAAGTTATGATCAAATCACAATTCAAAACTCCCCGTTTAGTGTGTTGGTAGTATTGTATGTCAAATATCAAATGTCAAAACATTTCTTATAATATGACATACGGAACAAACCAACGGAGTGAGCTAGCAAATGCAATAAGGAAAATTAAAAGAAAACTGTACTAGTACGAAAAATTCGTGAGTATTAAGACGAATGGCTTTTGTACCCAAATATTTCTTTGGCGATTACTACTTTTTTGGAACGAATTATTTATTAAATAACTCCTTAATCAGAAACAATCCAATAAATTTTATTGTGTATATACATAGTGTGGTCCTAAATGTTGTCCGCCACAATAATAGGTAAAAGTAATAAAATATTTGATTAAATATAAATTTCAAAAAGCTCAAAACAATGCAAAATTTAAGTACCGTCTAAAGAAGCAATTTTAATTTTATCCAACTATTTTTTTTATCGACTTATTAAATATTTATCTACTACACAAACGGCGACTTCTCACTTTGATAAGTACTTACTATTTTAAAGGTCCATAATAATTTTTAGGCCCTAATATTTGGATTTATAAATACCCTTGCCATATTTAAGTAAACCACCAGCATTTTCCATTAAATTTGGCTTTTTTAAAAATTAACATCGCTGCTTTTCAGTTCCACATACTGAACTCTTCAAATTATGTAATCAAACAAATATTCTCAACAACTGTCAATTTAACGTGGTTACATTGATAACGCCAGCTGTCGATATTTCGTTGACAACAAAATAATTTTGACAGCTGTGAATGTTTCATTAATGACAGCAACATAATTTTGACGGCTGTCGATATTTCGTTAACAAAATAATTTTGATAGCTGTCAATGTATTAATGACGGCAACATATTTTTGACATGTCAATATTTCATTAATGACAGCAAAATAATTTTGACAGCTACCAATATTTCAATAATGGCAGCAAAATAATTTTGACAGATGTCAACATTTCATTAATGACGGCAAAATAATTTTGACAGGTGTTAATATTTCATTAATTTATTGATGGTTGTCAATGTTTTGGATATTTTATTGACATCTGTCAAAATAATGTTGACATTTATCAGCCTTTCGAGCTCATAGTTTGTAACATATAATAAACTATATTTTCTAAATCAATTCTAGTTCCTTCTTGCAAATCCTCAAAAAAAATATTGGTTAAATATAAACGCTACTCCGCTTATTTCATTTCTTCTACGCGCGCTTCAACTTCCGTTTTTTTATTTATAAAGTTGGCAAGCCCTCTAAATTCCTTGCAGGAGATAGTCCAGACAGGTAGTTTAAGATAGAAAAAGGTCGGAAAGTAATGAAACTTCGAGGGATGGTTAATTAATATTTTCTCAAGTTTTGGACCTCGAGGGCCCTGTGCATGGAAGGTTTTCAACAAACAACAGAGCTTCTTTGAGTAGGATGCATTGCAGTTGTGGGATACTAATGTGATCGATGGCACCCGCGCAAAATTTATGACAAATTTTGACAGATATCAATATTCCATGGCAATATCGGTAACGTCAACCTACATTTGACAGGTAGACGGCTAGTTTGTTATCAAGATCTAAATTCTGGCATAAATTTATTAAAGTTCAAAACTTGTGTTAATCCACCTGCAATTTTTCGTGAACAAATCGTGATATTGTTTGTTAATTGCATTTTTTTGTGACAAGCTAAATTTTGACAGTTGATGAAACCTGGATAATTTTGACAGCGAATCATTATTCGACATGTTTTCTTGGATGTACAAGCTAATATTTATTATACTTGTCAATTTTTAAGGTTATAACATCAAACTTTTAATTTTAATTAAATTTTAATAATCGTTAATTATATCAATGTCATTTATGTTATAATTTTGATATTTTAAATGTCATTTTATATAAAAATGAATATTTCGAGCTGTTTGTCAATGTCACCAGCATGAAACACATCCTAGGCTACTACAGAAGAATAACAGACAGCCTTCATCTGCGCCCGAACGTATTTATAATTTTGAATTAATTACTTATACCTGGACTAATGGCAGAAAAACCGAAATCAAAGAAAAAACTCGCAGACATCTAGAAATACCAGAAAACGAACCATCGGAATATGAAGATCAGCATTTTTCTGATGATGATGGAGATATTATAGAAGGTATTCGTATTTCACCATCAACTAAACCTACATTATCATTTGACCCGACTGGCTCCCGTCTTATTATAACCAAAATTGTTTTTTTAAAAGCTATGCTGACGAGCAAACTTTGGGACCATTTCACAAGTGCTTTAACGCGATAGTTGGACCTAATGGAAGTGGTAAAAGTAACGTAATTGATTCTATGTTGTTTGTTTTTGGGTACAGAGCAACAAAAATTAGATCCAAGAAAGTATCAGTCCTTTTACACAATTCTGACAAATATAGAAATGTACAGTCTTGTATGGTATCTGTACACTTTTGCTGAAATAAATTGATAAGGAAGGAAATACTTACGAAATTGTACCTGGCAGTGAATTTGTAGTATCACGTTCAGCTCTTAAAGATAATTCTTCTTTTTAGACTCTGGATGGTAGAAGAGTTCAGTTCAAAGAAGTGGGAAAGTTATTAAAAAACAATGGTATAGATCTGGATCACGATAGATTTCTTATTCTATCCTCGATGTTTCATTCGAAAAATCGAAAACATGCAGAAGCGCTTGATTTGTCAAGTGGCAGTATGCACCATATGTTGAGACAAAATTCAATTAACCCAAATAACGGCGGCGCATCACCGACGCGTTGAATATTGTACTGCGCCGTCTAGCAACTGTGGAAGAATCGTTGGCTTTAAAATAAGCCTCAACCGTGTAGGCACTGTTCCATCGTAACTTAAATCCGCTCGACGTAATATTTTCATGAAATTTCGAACAGGGTTGATGTAAGGTAAGTTTAAAACCTAAAATCTACTCTGGGACACCCTTTACTTTGATACAGTCTTAATCTTTAATAATTTCAAAATTTTATTAATTTGTTTTATCCTAAACTAAAAGTCGATTTGATTTCATGGAGGGCCATTGGTAGAGGACCGTGTGGTTTGAGGACTGCCATTGAAACGCAATTGTAGGGTGCTAAAGTGGTGGTTATAGAAAAACGAGAGATTTTCTAGAAACAATGTATTACATTTATTGTCATTCATAATCAAAGACTTAGGAGCAAAAATTTTGCGCGGGAGCCATCGATCACATTAGTATCCGACAACTGCAATGCATCCTACTCAAAGAAGCTGTTGCTTGTTGAAAGCCTTCCAGTCATCCGGTTGGTGTTGGTGATTTACGCTCTATTGCGAAAAAACCGGAGAAAGGTCAAACATTTCGCACTACCCCCCCCCCCCCCCCTCTCTTTTAGCACAGGGCCCTCGAGGTCCAAAACTTGAAAAAATGTTAATTAACCATCCCTGAACATCTCAAAGTTTCATTAACTTCCGACCTTTTTCAATCTGAAACTACCTGTCGACTGGACTATCTCCTGCAAGGAATTTAGAGGGAAACTTGCCAACATTATAAATAAAAAAACGGAAGCCGAGGCGCGCGTAGAAGAAATAAGCGGAGTAGCGTTTATATTTAACCAACATTTTTCTGAGGATTTGCAATAAGGAACTAGAATTGATTTAGAAAATATAGTTTATTATAAAGATGATGCTCGTTAATGTTCTTAACGCTCGTAAAAATTAACTTCCGTACCAAAATTATTGACAAATGACAGCTGTCACAAACTATGAGCTCGAAAGGTTGATAAATGTCAACCTTATTTTGACAGATGTCAATAAAATATGCAAAACATTGACAACCATCAAAATTATAACATAAACGCCATTGATAATTAACTATTATCAAAATTATGAGTTTGATGTTATTGTAATGTTAATAAACTAATATTTTTTTTGGCGGAAAACATTCGGACATCACCTTGATCTACCTCGCATTTATAATATATAAATATACACTTTATATTTGTATTCACAGACACATAGAACCCGCATTCATCTTTTAAAAAAAATCACCGAGAGATAATTCCTTAAAAGTTACGCCCCCTCCGAACGTCAATTCCCTCCCGTCGTGACCGTTACTTCCTGTAATATGGCACCTTCTGATTGTAGGGAATTCAAAATGGGTACGTCGACCGGAGAGCTGGGGGCGCTACCGTCGGATTCTTCTTTTTTATCTTCTTCCGGTTTTATATCGGGATTTGTCGACGAGTGATCGTCGTCTTGGTGTTCTTCTTCTTCGGGGATCGAACGGGAGACTTCTTCTTCCGATTTCGAAAGCCTGTCGGTGGGTTCTAGATTGATCACATCCTGGAAAAAAAATCGCAGGCGTTTGCAAAATTTCATACTTAGTTTTACGTAAGACAAACGGGAAAAATTATAAGAATAAGAATTAAAGAACATGCGCATAACAAAAATATATTATTTACATACTTTTGTAAGTTATTTTAAGTTTTTACAAGTTGATCAAAGATAATTTGACTTTCGACCTACCTGAGCTCTGACAGAGACAGCACCATTTGTTGGAGAGCCACCATCTTCTCCGCACGGCCTTAATACCAGGTACAATAGTAAATCAGACAAAGATATTATACCCACTACTTTGTCTTCTTCATCTACAACAACTAACCTATGAACCTACAATAAAAAAAAATACGTTAAGTATTAAATAATTATTCATTTGTATTTAGTGCTCTGTGCCTCAAAAAAAAACGATATTAAATTAAGGGAGTTTTTATACATGAAAGAAAATAAGAGTCTCAGTACTGTTCCTTGTGGGACACCTATTCCCTAAGTTAATGTGTTTTTGCTCGATTTTTAGCTTGCATTTATCGTTAAAGAAATAGTAGATTTTTGTTTTTTTTTTTGAGGCACTTTAGGGTTTCTTTGAACTTACTTCTGCTTTAACAATCTTTTCCATAATAGTGTACAAAGTTTCATCTAATTTACATTTATATACACCTTCGAACCATTCGTTTCTGTGCTCATTGGCCTTCTTCAATGACACGTCTAAATCGTTGTAAGTTTTCTCTGCCGCCAAATTCTAAAACATAACACAAACCGATATACAAAATATCTTTCAAACCCCTTTATACTTTTTTTTCATCTATTTGTACTTAAAATAAGGACACCATATATCATTTTGGGGCTCAACGTGGGGCATAATTGCCGTCCAACGGTTGAGTATAAAAATTTGGCGCCCAACGTTTGAGTATTCAAAGACGCCCAACGTTAGATTGTACCAATTGAGCGCTTAACGTTTGAGTATACCAATTGGACGCCCAACGTTTGAGTATACCAGTTTGGCGCCCAACATGTGAGTATACCAATTTGGCACCTAACGTTTGAGTATACGAATTTGTCGCCCAACATTAGAGTATACCAATTTTGCGCTTAACGTTTGAGTATACCAATTCGGTGCCCAACGTTTGAGTATACGATTTTGGAGCCCAACGTTCGAGTATACGAATTTGGAGCCCAACGTTTGAGTATACCAATTTGGCGCCCAACGTTTGAGTATACTAATTTGTCGCCCAACATTAGAGTATACCAATTTGGCGCTTAACGTTTGAGTATACCAATTCGGTGCCCAACGTTTGAGTATACTAATTTGTCGCCCAACATTAGAGTATACCAATTTGGCGTTTAACGTTTGAGTATACCAATTCGGTGCCCAACGTTTGAGTATACGAATTTGGAGCCCAACGTTTGAGTATACTAATTTGTCGCCCAACATTAGAGTTTACCAATTTGACGCTTAACGTTTGAGTATACCAATTTGGCGCCCAACGTTTGAGTATACCAATTTGGCGCCCAACGTTTGAGTATACCAATTTGGTGCTTAACGTTTGAGTATACGAATTTGGCGCCTAAGGTCTGAGTATACCAATTTGGCGCCCATTATTAGCGATTACTATAGTTAAACTTACGATGACATCGAACTTGGCATATATATCTACGAGTCTTCCCTCAGTATCGATCACAGGCAAGGCTGAAACTCTCCTCTCGACGAATTTCTTTAAAGCTAAAATGATGGTGGTCTCCTCCGAGGCCATCTCGATATTGTCGTACGAACCGATTCGAAGTTCTCGCAACGTCTTTTGCATATAACTGGGTTTTGGTAATTCGTTAATCTGTAAAGATAACAAAGTACGTAGAAGACGGGAAAAAAATAAGATTTTATTGGGGGAATTACTAGAGGAAATTTTCCACCCCCACTACAGAGATTTATTATAAAAAACAATACAAAAAATTATATTAGGTGCCATATTTTCGAGATTTCCTAAGAGAAATTTGGACAAAATGATTTAAGATAAAAAATAAACTCTACACTGAGAAAAAATACGTTATACTTACATACAAAAATAAAAACCTAAGTATTCGTTTATGTGTGAGAATATACAGTACGTTCCCCGTTTCAGGGTCTATTACAGGCAGTCTGTGAATCCTGTTATGTATTAAGGTTTTTATGGCATCGTATAGGGAGGCATCGGGACAGATGTTGATCAACGGTTTTTTGTCTTTCAGAACGTGTCGCCACGTGTCTAATTTGTGTTCCTCGAGTTCCTCCATTTGTACGTCGGGAGATTTATAGTACATCCTCAGAATCTTTATGAAATCCGTGATGGTTAACATACCCACGAACTCTTGCTTGGTGCTGTCCCAAAGTGGTGCTGCCCTAACACCTAGATGCAAAAATCAATAATCAAACCTCAGTCCTACACTGGCTTAAAACTCAAGCGATGTTGCCACGTTTTTTGCTTTTCTTACAAAGTAGGATTTTTATATTTGATATAATATAAAAATTTCTCGTCGATTATTTTTATTATTCCCTATTTGAATTAAAGGTACTTACCATTATATACAAGGGCAAAGAAGGCCTTTTTAACTAAAAGTTGCGTATCAAAAACGACTAGCTTAGCAGATGTTGGAATGAGGTCGTAGCATTTGTGGAATTTGAAAAATTTAACAAATATCTGAGACTCATCCTCTTCTGAAACAAAGAAAAACAAAACGGAATAGATTATCAAATGAACTTAATTTAAATAAGTAATTATTGTTTTCTTTATATAAATTACTGGTTGGAAACGTAAAAAATGAACGTTTTGAGTAAAAAATAAGTTTAGAAATCATCAAAACTTCTTAATTGATTAATTTTTGTCAACAGAAAATATTTTAAACTTAAATAATTTTAACATACAAACATCGTTCGAACTGCAATTTAATATTTTGTTAAAACTGTAAAAAGATACAGGGTGTTAATATGGCTATGCAGTTAAAAAGAAAGTGCTCAGACAATATACAGGGTTATCCAACCGAGAAACCGCCAAAAAATGGTTCATAAAAGTTTTCGATATTCAGAATGGTCCCAAATAGATTCGACAAAAACGGCAAAAACGTCATTTCGTTTTTTGTAACTCTTCCTTATGACTAGAAATATAAAAATAAAAAAAATTCGTTGTAAATGAACTTCCCTTCGATCAAATGTATGTTACGATGATTTTATTTTTTAAACTCTCAAATTTAAATTCAACGATATGTTACACTGAGTCATGTCGCAACGTTTCGGTCTAAAAAATAACCATCATTCAAATTTAAGATAGTACTCTCGATACCAGAATAGTCAAATGTGCGCTCTGTGTTATTTGACTACTGTAGTATTTATATTTGGCAACGCCGCGAAAAAGGAAAAGAGACAGAAGTATGCTTTCAGTAACAAACAAATGTAGTGTCAAATGCACTAGTATGCGTGTTTGACATTGGGTTATAAATAACTCCGGAAATTAGAAATTGGGGAGACACCATATTTAAAATAAATATTCATATTACAAAGCATTAATGATAAAATATGGAAACATCATTAATAATTATTTTTATTCAAAACTTTAAATACGATAACGAGCAAATTTTAATTTACTAAGACCTTCATATGACAAAAAATACATTTAAGTTAATATGTTACTCTTATCATCAATTTTATACAATTTATCTAAATAAATAAGCGGTTTCTTCAACTGAGGAAAACTATTTAGCTGGTATCATCTTGTTCAGCTCATGGAAATCATGTTTTGGTTATTCACATTAGGGCTCTGGCTGGGACATCAGCCACTTAAAAATGCGACTAGAGATGGGCGAAAAATAACAGTATCATAGATATACGTTAAAATTTCGCGCGCGTCATACCCTCTTTGACAGCGTTGCCAGATGTAATTAACATAGTACATTTTTCCTATTTATTTGCTAATTACACTTATCACAGGCTCTAACGCTCGATTTGTGAGTAACCAAAATGTTATTCTTTCCGTTGATACCACTTGCATCGAAATCTGAACGGTACTTTTTTTAAATCCTGACATTTTTAATCCGATAAATAATCCCGACACTAACCATTAAGGTTGAAAATAATTCTACAACCGTTTTCGACACCGCTATTATCCCAAATATCGCTATTAAAATAATCATCAATTATAACTTAGTCATAAGAATTTGAAATTTTTCTACTAAATCTAACGTTTTAAGTTTTGATTCTACTGAATGTTCTTTGATTTTTGCAGGTTTCTGTAAACTTTGTAATTTAACATATGTATCAATTTGAAACTCTTTGAGTTTTTGAATGAAAACATGAATAGAGGGATGAGTGGCATAAAAAGAAGAATTTAATTTTAAATGGAATGATTCGCAAGCATGGATGATTTGAAAACTGCAGTTTCACGGATATAATTTTCTAGAAGAAGTCTGCGTACATCTCTAACATTGAATCTTGCGGTTTATAGGACATCATATCAAAGACAAAACAATCTTCAACGTCATCAGATTTTAAGTACGTCAACATAAGTGTATGTTTGATACATTTCCCAATCTCTGATTAATTTTTGTATTCAGTGACTAGTCCCAAAAGATTTTTCTTTTCTATACTATACCACAGATTAGAGAACAGATACAGTGGAAATCAGACGAAAATATTCTGAAAATGGATGTAAGAGCTAAGTCAAATTTTCGATTTTATACATAAAGAGAAGCTTGGAAAAAAATTTTCAATAAATTTGAGCTGGAGCTTTGCGAGATATGTGCCAAAAACGGCATTTTTGGTATTTTTCGAGTAGATTGTTTCCCTATTTTTTAAATATCTCCGGCTCTAAGAGTCGTGGAAAAATAAAACAAAATAAAAATGACTATGATGAAGTGGAGTATCGATCCTCCATATAGTAGTTTTTTTTAAATGCATCATAACCTCAAAAAACGAATTCGCGCACATTATTATTTTTTTTACTGAATTGGCAATAAATAACCAAAGAAACCTCGAATTTTCTCAAAAATTGGAGAAAATATGTATTTTTACGTCGGGAAGACATGGTAAAAATTTAAAAAAAAAATGTATTTGTCAAGCCAAAATCGGCATTTTTTGAAAAAAAAAAAAATTGAATTGGCCGCAATTTTTGAAAAAACACTAGTAGAGAAAAAAATTTTATCTTCAAAAGAAGGATTTTGTGTGTACTTTTGTCTAAGAAAATCCAACATTTTATTTCTTTATTTAAATTTAGGGAATAATAAAAAAATAAAAATTCGATTTTCATTTTTTTCCAATTTTTTTATCGCGATATTTATGCTTATTCTCTTAGAAAAACTGTATTTCAGTCCAAAAAATGTTAAAAAAAATAAAAAAATATTTCAGGTTTGAAGTAAGATTTTTGTGAGGGAACGAATCAATATAAATCAATATAAAAAATGAAAATCGAATTTTCTTTTATTATTCCCTAAATTGGGCACTTTAAATAAAGAAATAAAATGTTGGATTTTCTTAGACAAAAGCACACACAAAATCCTTCTTTTGAAGATAAAAAATTTTTCTCTACTATTGTTTTTCCAAAAATGGCGGCAAATTCAATTTTTTTTCGAAAAATGCCGATTTTAGCTGGACAAATACATTTTTTTTTAATTCTTCCCGACATAAAAATTCGAGGATTCTTTGGTTATTTATTGCCAATTCAGTAAAAAAAATAATAATGTGCGCGAATTCGATCGATACTCTACTTTATCACGGTCATTTTTATTTTTCCACGACTCTTAGAGCCGGAGATATTTAAAAAATAGCGAAGCAATCCACTCGAAATATACCAAAAATGCCGTTTTTGGCACATATCTCGCGAAGCTCCAGCCCAAATTTATTGACAAAGTTTTTGCAAGCTTCTCTTTATGTATAAATTCGAAAAAATTAAAAAAAAATGACTTAGCTCTTACATCCATTTTCAGAATATTTTCGTCTAATTTCACTCCAGTAATAGTAGAAACAGGAGATATCAGCTTTAAAACGCGACTCCTTTGATACTACAACATGACCCTTTAAACGACCCTTGTGTTTTCGAAAACAACTTCACTGAAATCTAAAAGTCTGAGTCTACGTGGACCCGACTCAAGTTATTCAAATGAAGCGATGCGATAAGACAATGTGGCATGCGCAGTCTATTGCTAATAGCGAATAGGGTCGCAAAGATAAGTTCACGCACCGTGAAATGCATTTGGTCGCGTAGCAGACCCATTATTCGATTACTACTTAGCGATTGCACATGTTTTTCTTTCTTTAATTTATACTCTTTCCACTATGGCTCCCGAGCTATAAACTAAAGGAGAACACTTCGCTGCGGTCGGATAGAACCTGCACTTATACCCTCAAGGAGTTAAATTTGATTAATTTTTATGTCCTATTAGCCTAATACACACATTTTACTAATAATTGTATTTTGTGAATTTTCATAGAGAATTTCGTGTTTCTTCAAACTTTACTCGAAAGAAAAAACGTATCATTTAAACAATTCTAGAAAATATACCTACCCATAAACACAAACTTTTTCATTTTCTTGCTCAAACGCTTTTACAAACCTTTTTCCAAAATCTCCGCCAACCAATCCTTGTAAGCTTGCGAGATGTGCTCGAATTCTTTGATTTCTTCGATTCTATAGACTTCTTCGTCTTCGTGAGGCAACAAAATCGAAAACTGTCCCGAATAGACGTGAAGACGGATTGTCTTCGACATACCCGTCAAAGAGGCACATTTTAAAATCAGTTTGACGGTTTCGAACTGTCACTCATTTAACGATTTAGAGTACGAGGCTCACACAGTAATTTTAGACACTTTGATATTTATTTTATAGTGGAGTCGATCTGGCGGAAAAAACCCGATAAAAGAAGTCGCTTTTCGAATTTTTTTATTGTTATTTCATAGATTCGAGTTCCCTCTTCCACTAACCCTATCCCTTTCACTTCTACAGGGCAAAACACTTTTACCCCCTCCCTCCCTTTCTGATTATCGGATCGAGTTCTTGTACGGTTCAAATCAAAGAGAAATAAATTCCACATCCGGCAGCGAAAAAAAAATTCGCCCACTTTACTCTTTCGTCGCGAAAATCGAAAAATAAGATTTGCAAAATCTGAAATTCTGTCTCCATTTGTCCGTTTTCGCGAAAATCATCACCTCCTTAATACACCCTGTAGAAGGGTCCTCAAGGAAGAGTGCGTCATTTTGCTGACCCAGATTGGTCGAAAATTAAAAAAGTTATCGCGGATCAAAGATTAATCAGTGTTTACCTTCAAATCGCAATATCTCGAGAACCGCTAGACCGATTGTGACGGGTTAAAATTCAGTTTATCGCTATAAATCTATAAATTCAGCGAGTTATGTGCAAAAACCCGATTTCCCATATCTTTACATATTAATTTCCCCCCTTCCTCATCTCCCTTAGCTTCCATATAGTGATCACGTGAAAGAGGGACCTCGAATCTATGAAATCACAAAAAAAAATTTCCAAAAAGAGCGACTTTGTTTTCAAGACCAGATCGACTACACTATTGGTATGGCATATTGAGGATATGCTTCAACTTACGGCGTTACAATTAAAATTGGTACTTAAAATTCAAAAAATTGCCATAAACTTTTTATAGGATGAAAGTACAAGTCTTTCCGAAGAAAATAAGCTTAAGATAGTTATTGTACGATCACTCCTAGAGCAAGAGTAGCCGATTTTCGCAAGCGCCTTTTTTTCTCAAAAAATCGAAATATCTCGAAAACTAATAAATATTTTTAAAAATTTGGATGAAGAAGTAACAGACAAAATAAGAATGACATGTGGCGTCCTTCAAGGGTCTGTATTGGGCCCAATATTATGGAATTTAATGTATGATGGCTTCCTGATGGTACCACAACCCGGCGGGATCACAGAAATTGGTTATGCAGACGACCTGGGCATTTTAGCGGTAGCCAAGACATCAGAAGAACTAGAGCAAAAAATAAACAGAGCTATTGAGAATATTGTGACATGGCTAGAAAGTAAACAGTTAGACTTAGCACCGGAAAAAACAGAAGGCTTAATGATGGTAGGGAAAAGGAGAACGAGGGCACCCATAATAAGAGTTCAAGGAATCCATGTACAATTTAAACCAAGCATAAAATACTTAGGGATAAAGTTATGACATTCCGGGAGCATATACATAGGACAGCAGAAAAGCGAAGAAAGCTAAGAGTGCAATAGCCAGAGTAATGATAACAGTAGGAGGGCCGAGACCTAGCAAACGCAGAATACTTTGTAGTGTAGTGGAGACCGGTATCGATTAAATCACTAGAAAAGAAAACATATATAGAAAGAATTGGAAGGGTACAGAGGGTAGCAGCGATTAGAAAAGCGCCACAATGTTGCACGTAGGGACGTGCTTCGTCTTTGAAAGATTTTTCACCTCCCACGTTTTAGAAAAAAAAAACTTTTTTTTATTGGAGTTTCTATTCACGAAAAACCGTTTTTTCGAACTTTGCGAATTTTTTTAGGCAATTTCGCCAACTAGGATCGAGTTTTAGCTCAGGTGCCAGAGAAGGATATTGACCAAAAGCTCACACAAAATGTGATCTCGATGAGACTTGGAATTTAAGTACTTAAAAGGGTGTAGAAAACAATAATAAAATCTTTGCTGCTCTAAAGTGTTTGCTAACTTCACAATTTCGAAAATAAAATATTGTATGTATTTTAAAGAGGATTCTAAGCTTTCTCAGGAAGCCATTAGTTTTTATTTATTTTTTTGTTTTCTCATAGAAAATTTGACGCAATTTTTATTTTCAAAATAGTATTTATACGGGGTGTTTCATAGTTAAACCGACATACGTTAACTGTAAATAGAGGGTACTTAAGTGATTCCAAATAACCTTGGTTAATAGGTCTAACGCCTTTAATAACCGAGATACGGGGTGTTTCATCCATTTCGGCCAATATTTTGATAAGCCGTAACTTTAGAACCACCCTGTAGATTTCTCTCATACTTGGTACGGGTATAGTTTGTTAATAGACAATCCTATAGTGCAAGAAGTAAAATCCAGATCCGAATTAAGAAGAATTTGTAAAATTTGAAAATCCCCAAAACAACACCTTGTATATCATATTTTTTAAAATTGGGATGGATATTTGAAAATAACGGAAAAAAATGAGTTAAAGTGAAAATTTTGTTTAAGTGCACATCCCATTCTACTACTGGAGTTTTAACGTCAAATTACATCAAATGCATTGTTTTCATTTTCACAAGCAGTAACTTTCGAAATACCTGGTAGATTTCTTTCATATTTGGTACATGTATCATTTTTTAGTAGCCCAATCGTATAGTGTAAGGACTATACTACAGTTAAAATCCAGATACGGATTAAGAAAAATTTGTAAAATTTGAAAATCCTCAACGCAACCGCAGTACATCTGATATTTTTTAAATTGGATCAGACATTCGAAACGAATGGAAAAAGCTGAGATATTCTGACATATTTTTATAAAATAAATATCTCGTTCTACATATTACTAAACTTTTAAAGTTAAAATTCAATTAATGCATTATTGTCATTTTCATAAGCCATAACTTTGGAAACACCCTGTAGATTTCTTTAATTAGTACAGGCAGATTGTTTAAATAGCCCAATCGTACAATACAAGAACTAAAGTTAAAATCCAGATCCGGATTAAGAAAAATTTGTAAAAGTTGGTAATCTCAAAAATACCATCCTGTATATGAGATTTTTTTAAATGTAATCGGATACCGTTTAAAAAAAAGAAAAAGAAAAGAAAAAAGATGTGTTAGAATGTGTTGAAATATTTTTAAGAGTGCACTTGTGCGTTCTACAAAAAAAAATACAGATTTAATTTTTCGGATTAATTCCGAATACAAAACTCATTAAACTATCAAGTAGGCTTTGGCAATAACACATCTTTTTTAATTTTTTTTTCTTTTTTCCAATAGGTATCCGATTAAATTTTAAAGAATCTTTTACAAATTTTTCTTAATCCGGATCGGATTTTAACTGTAGTTCTTGTATTGTACGATTGGGCTATTTAAACAATCTACCTGTACCAATTATGAAAGAAATCTACAGGGTGTTTCCAAAGTTATGGCTTATGAAAATGACAATAAGCATTGCATTAATTGAATTTTTACTTGAAAGTTTAGTAATATGTAGAAGGAGATGTGCATTTATAAAAATATGTCAAAATATCTGTTTTTTCCATTCGTTTCGAATGTCTGATCCAATTTAAAAAAAATCTGATATATAGCGTGTTGCTTTGGGGATTTTCAAATATTACAAATTTTTCTTAATCCGTAACTGCATTTTAACTGTAGTGTAGTCCTGACATTATACGATTGGGCTACTAAAAAATGATACCTGTATCAAATATGATTGAAATCTACCAGGTATTTCGAAAGTTACTCCTTGTGAAAATGAAAAAAATGCACTTGATGTAATTTGACGTTAAAACTCCAGTAGTAGAATGGGATGTGCACTTAAAAAAAATTTCACTTTAACTCATTTTTTCCGTTCTTTACAAATATCGATCCCAATTTTAAAAAATCTGATATACATGGTGTTGTTTTGGGGATTTTCAAATTTTACAGATTCTTCTTAATCCGTATCTGGATTTTAATTGTAGTTCTTACACTGTAGGATTGGACTATTAACATACTATACCTGTGCCAAGTATCAGACAAATCTACAAGGTGGTTCTAAAGTTACGGCTTATTAAAATATTGGCCGAAATGGATGAAACACCCCGTATCTCGGTTATTAAAGGCGTTAGACCCAGTAACCAAGTAACCAGTTAACGTATGTCGGTTTAACTATGAAACACCCTGTATAAATACTATTTTGAAAATAAAAATTGCGTCGAATGAATGTTGCAAAAAAATGATCATTTTAAAACATAAAATGTAAAAGTATAATGATGATAAATGTTCAAGGATTTTTTTTTGTTATGCCTCTATTAATAGATATCTTCAGTTTTATAAAAATCAGTGAGAATTTTAGGCCAAATTTTCTATGAGAAAACAAAAAAAAATTAAAAACTAATGACTTCCTGAGAAAGCTGAGAGTCTCCTCTTTAAAACGCTTTCTTTTTTTCTTTGCGTATATTTTAGGCAAAGATAAATTAGTTTTTCCGAACGCCCCGCCTGATTATTTGTATTTAACGGCTCGGCGCGCGTAGAGTTTTCTTATTTTTAATAATTTTTTATAGTAATACAAATTCTTCTTCAAAATAATTTTATTATTTTTTAGTAAAATTTTCGCTCTTTCACGTGGTGCTATTAGTCTTTCGAAATTTTTATTTTTTTGAGATATAATGGAAAAACCAAATTTTCTATTTTATTTTCGAAATTATGACACTTTAGAGCAGCAAAGATTTTTTATTGTTTCCTGCACCCTTTCAAGTACTTAAGTGCCAAGTTTCATGGAGATCACATTTTGTGCGAGGCAAACTCTCTGACAACTGGGCTATTTAATGAAACAGAAACTCATATTTTTTTTTCTCTATACGACCCTATTTGTTGTTTTCGGGTTTGAATTTTGTCATCACTTCATACCTATTAATTGGACTAAATAGAAATGTCACCATAGTTCAACTATTATCAAAGTCGGCTCATTTTCATCCAATATATTTGATAATATATCTATGGCATATAAATATTACCGTGAAATACCAGCCTAAGTGTTTAAAGTCGTACACACTGTAAAAATACCTGTCGGCGACTAACAGTCCAAAAAAATACGATACAAAAATAAACTCTGAACACTGCACCGTTCGAAAGTGCATCCGTTATTTCCCTCTGCCAAATTACCAATTTGTATGTCAGCAGTTCTTACACGCTTTCCCGAATTTTCAAACTCTGATAATTGTTTTCACAACTCGCGAATATCCACGCCGGTTGCGACACCAATTGGCGACAACGGGAACTAATTCGATTAAGATTTTTTTTTGTTTTAATGTTTCGTACTATAACCGGTAAAAAAATCGAAATGTTACGTCGAGATGAGCGAAGATCAAACTGAATAGGAGGCAATACTAGTGAAAATAATAAACAAGTGGGTTATTATTGGAGATGCGGAGTCGAGAAGCATTTAGATCTGGCGGCCATAGGCAGCGCAGCGTTAGCTTAGGTTATATCGGAATCCCGGCTTGTCGATGCGTCGAAACTTCGTTCGCTGCCAAGACGATTTATGAGAAAACAGTTGAGAGTGTCGAGACGCGGCAGTGTCGTAACTTGGAGAATTGGCGACCAGGGCAAACACCTTATTTTGCACCGACCCCCCTCCACAAAAACATACATAGTTCCTAATCCTACCATTCAGTTGGGCAAAAAATATGAAATGAAGAGATTAACTACCCCCAACCTTTAATGCACTTTTAACCTGTTTATACAAATTAAGAATAATTATTTCTAGTTTCATTCAGTATTTCGAAGTGATCCATGTGTTAGTTAACTTACAGCCTAAAACTTCACGAGACGAGGATTTTTTTACCATTTTAGATCGGGAAGATAACATCGTGCTTTACAAACCTAAACTTTTGAATATTGTACCAAATTTTATCAACAAATGTTTGCGGTACATGCCTTTAAAAATGGCTATTATGTACCCGTATTGTTTGTCTTATTACCTAGAAAAACAACTGATATCTATGTTCGACTGCTGTCAAAAGTAATTCAAAGATGTGTAGATTTAGGTTTGACCTTTAAACCAAAAATTATTGTTGTAGACTTTGAGCTTGCTATTCACAATGCAATTTCCTTAGTTTTGCCATTTTCTAAAATTAGTCCAGTAACTGAAGGGACAAAGCTGTAGATAAGTCTGTCCAGATTTCCTTTGTGGCTTAATTTCTAGGTCTTGACGGTTGCTTCCAAGGGCGAAAAATTTCACCACGATTCCGACTTGGGAGAGGGCTGAAAATGGTCCCTAAAAATGGTTTCCCGCTAATATCTGTCACAATATGCAAATTAGCCAATTTTTGTTTAGATAAAAAATGAAGATCTTATCATTATCTACAAAAATGGTCCCTATCATTTTTTTCGGGAATTCGATAGTTTTCGAGATAACCGGACCCAAAAGTCCCATCATTTCAGCGGCTGCTCTACCTCTATAGGAATGCTGGTGTCTATGAATTAACTTGTAAACGGGCGGACGAATTGTTTCAGAACTCGGGCGAAAATTGATAGTTTTCGATGATTCAAAGTTTATTGCAATGGGAAAACCCATAGGTATTGATCCATGTACCTTGAAGTCCGTTCTTTCCTGTCGATAACATTGAAAAAAGAGGTCAAAGTTTTTGTTTTCCCAATATTTTGGACCATTTTAGTAATTCATTCATATTTTTTTTCAGTATATTTCTGGCGGTTTAATAAAAAATTGATTTGTTTATTCGCATTTTTCAGACCTTTTCGGAGTTCTAGAAACCTTCGAAACAAAAACTCATATTCCATTATATTGTTATTCAATGCACACCATTTTAAAGCTTACAGTGTCTACTTTTCGAATGTATTTGTTTATTTCGAATAAAGTTCCTCCATTTTCCAGAAATCGGGAAAATTGACCACACCGGGCGGAAATTCAGTGAGAAACTAACATATCTATTCAGTGCAAAAATTTGGGATTTTTCGAAGGTCGTTTTTGCAAAAAATATTCGTGTTGCCAAAAAAACGGTATGGAGCATTTTTGTAGATAATGATACGATCTTCATTTTTTATCTAAACAAAAATTGTCTAATTTGTATATTTTGGCAGATATTAGCGGGAAACCATTTTTCAGACTTTCAGAATTAAGCCACAAAGGAAATCTGGACCGACTTATCTACAGCTTTGCATATTTTCAGGTCTTCAGTTACTGGACTAAATAATCGGCTGCAGATTCCATTTATGCCCAGCATGGTTTCGTAAAGTTCAAAACTTGGGTTTAGCAGCTGAATTTAAAAACAAGGTGTCAAATGTTGGTCAATTTTTGAGATTATTTTTTGACGTATATTAAAATTAAGACAGTTAGATTTTATTGATGATGTAATTATAAGATTTAAAAATAACTCTTTGTCTCGTTTTAATTTTATTAAATGTGTATCAAATAAATATTTACCTACTTCATTGGAATAAATATAATTATTATATAGTTGATTTGTATTATTTTTTTAACTGTTCCGACATTTGCCCAACTGACCGATAGGATTACGTTGACCCTTTTTCAGCAACGGATTATAGAAGAGCGTGTAAAAATTTTCAAAAATGTAAAAAAAAAACAGTCACATGGAAATACTCGAGGGCGCCAGACATTCATAGTGAATACGCGTTTTGTCTTTCTGATAACAGAAAGTTATTCGAGCGTGTCAGATATTCAGAAGGAATGTTAAGTGTCCTATTTAAATGACAGACGATTTGGACGTGACTAAAAGTCATGACTGATTTTTCAAAATGTAAAAAAAATGTGACCTTGAAATGCTCGAGCGCGTCAGATTTTTATACAGAGGGTTCAACTTGATGTCTTAGTCGTCCTAAATGATAATCTGACAATTATATGGAGAGATATTGGTAATCTGGCAATTTGCAAAATAGTTAATCTGTAAATTTTAAAATAATTTTTTTTCGTTTCTTCTGTCTACAAAAACGAACACATTATTGTGATCAGCTGAGATGGCATCATGGCGGCAGGCGCTACCGTGGGAACTGTGCAAGAGAGTGAGAAGAAACGAGAGACGCGGAGTGGGGAATACACAGTTCTCAGCATCTGTACGCGTCACCCTTTATCGATGGTTTTAGCTACATCGCCCCATGAAAACCGTCAGATTATATATTTTTCGAAATCCTGATAGAATCTCCTTCAAAATAAAAAAAAAATAAATCGTGCTCGAGTATTTCGAGGTGACTTTTTTTACAACTTTGTGACTCGCCCATTTCCTTATGTCACGCTCAAATTGTCAGATTATTGAAATATACACTTTTCTGGATGTACTTAACTTACCTTTTGTTAATCTGACGCGCTCGAGTTTTTCTGAGGATCGATTTCTTTTTACTAATCTGACGAGTTGCCCTCAACGCACCCCACTATATTAAGGGTTCATATATGGTAGGGGTATATTACAGGGTGCAAGGTTTCTCCCCATACGATTTTCTGACGCGCTCGAGTAACGCGCAATATCCCCGCTTGGGCTCCCCAATTATGTATGGAAATGTAGAAATTTGAATTGAATTTGAAGCAGTACTGGTGAAAAAAAGTTTTTTAAATAGCGCGTTTATTTTTCTCATGGCGATCTCAAAAATGGCTGCGTTTAGAAAATAAAACTTTAAAGTGATTCTTGTGTGGCAAAAACGTGGCAAGAATTACTGCAATCATATAATCAAGTGCCGCCACTTTAAAGGTTTATTGATGGTTCCCAAAATGACACTAAAACTATCACGCACTCTTTAAGATCACTGCCACTTCTAAGTGGTATTTAAGTGATATGATTTGGTGGCCGTAACTATTATTTTCCACTTTAATGTTTCTGCAACTTTGAGGTAGTCTCGCTTAGTGGTTATAACTAGGCAAAAATAAAATGAAGTTATTCTTACTGTGTAGAGGTAGATTTAGTGATTATTACCTAATAGCCACCCAATCAAAGTTGCGATGTTAGTTTCTGTCACCATAATGCTACTTAGGAATTGTGCCCCCCAGGTCTTGCGCGCCTGGCATGGGCCTCGGTTGCCCTGCCCTAGATACGACACTGAGACGCGGTACATCGAGGATCAAAAATATCGTGTTACTTCGGCTATCAATTGTTTAAAGAGCGGAATTTTAGATGAATTTTTACAATTTCGGTTTTGTGTTTAATTTATAAAAATCGTTTAATTACATTCACAAACTTTATAAAACCCACAACGTCTATACTGATACCGCGTATTTTTATTGTAGGACTAAAAAAAATTGGCAACACCCGTTGTTATCTCGACGAGCATCACACAAAATGAGAGACGGTTTTATACATTAGCTAATATAATTTATGAGGCGAAAGTAAACAAATGTCAGGATAAAAAATAAACCAACTAATATCCTTGATTTGATTACTTAACTAATTATTAGATCAAATATTATGAAATAATAGGTATACGCAATGTACAGTTTTGACAATGTTTATTATTTTTTATTTCAATCTTTACACAAGTCAAAATCCAATAAAATAGTTGCAAATTTTATTACAAAGTGAATAAATTATTAATCCCTTTTCTACTCCAGGAAGTAAAAACTACTTTAAAATCAATGACATCGTTCATTTTTTAAATAAAACACAAATCATCAACTATTAAGGCAGTCAGGCGGTCTGTTTGTATGATGCAATGTTCCATCAACCCCGTCGAGCTAGTCTTTGTCGCAAACGACGAGCGATCCGCATAATACAAAATTTTCCCGTGACCGCCTTGCAGTCTTCAATAAAATGAGTGACCGTGTTCTTTTAGATGGCAGGTATAAAATTGCAGCTTCTTTTTGGTATAGCAGGCGCGTAATTCGGTCAGAAATTGTATTATCCAATAATAATTTTTTTCGTCGACCTCTACAAAAAATGACATTTTACGTACTAAATTCCGAATGAAAAGTCAACTGTTTTTGAAGACAAGTACTTTTCGTCCTCAAATGACTCGCACCGTGCCGTATCCTAGTGACCACAGCGGACGAAAAGTGAATTACAGGCCGATAACCCCAACAATCAACAGGAAGCAAAGTTGCAATTCTGCTAATATAAGCATATTTTTTGCTATAAATAGTAGTCAATTGTAAATTTTTAATTAGTCATAAATATATTGTATTTTTGGGTCAAACTAATAAAGTATTTGTTAGTGCCCTAACTCATAATTGGCGCAGTCAGTAGGCTAGTAGAAGAGTCTCCAGAAGATCCTCGTCGTTTTTCAACGTTTGTCTTCTATCCGAACCACCTCCAGGGATAACCATTGTGCCGTTAACCCCGGAAAAAAAGAAGATTTTTCAAGAATTTAAGAAGAAAACGAGCATGCACCTCAGCATCATCGTTATATTGTAAGAACCAACCAATTTCCAACCTGAAACAGGCCTTATAAATCAACAACTAAATACCTTAAGCCACAAATTTCCAATCCACAACAAATAGTTCCCTCGCCTCTACGCCCAACTATCCTAAATATACCTAACCTTACAATAACTCCTGCAACACCTAACTTGCAAAGTTCCGTACAGCCACAACAACTTCTCCTAAATCCCAACACCCTTACAACAGACAACAACAACGACAATGCCACCAACATTCGACGTCAAAGAAATGTCAATCATCCTAGAATATGATGGAAACCCAAACGAACTCCACAACTTCATAAACATGGTTACCTTAATCCTGAACCACTATTGGGACACTATGCAGCTTTCAAAACCATATGATGACGTATGACAAACTCAGAGGAAAGGCTGAAGAAATAATTTCCATTTACGGCTGTACCGAATGGCCCCAAATTAAGGACGCATTAATCCAGAACTTCTCGTACCAAAGAAACGAGAATTCCCTAACAAGAGATCTCGTCAATCTACGTCAAGGAGCCAATGAGAATCGTTTTACGATAAGGTTATGGGCGTTTTGAATACAATTTCCAACTTCATCGAGCTGCACAATAGTAATGAAGAAATCAAGAAAAGTAAGAAAGATTTTTTCCAACAGCACCTTAACTACATTTCTGGCGGGCCTCCTAGGACCTTTTGGATCCACGATAAGAGCCATGAGACCAACATCTCTTTCAACTGCAATACAGTATATACAAGAGGAAAACAATATAAGGTACCTACAACAGGAATCAGGTCATCCCGAAGCAAATGTCTCCATCGTTTATGCTGTTGCACCAAACTCAATGGCAGCAACAAGCTCCAACATTCAGACCTCAATGGCAGCAAATAGACCCAGAAATCCAATCCAACCGGCTCGATTTCAACGAAATCAACAGCAACAATACAGGCCCTCCCAATATCAACCTAACGTATGGACTCAGAGACAAACTCCTGCTCAACTTCCCAAGCCGACACCACTGAGTACTACCTCGAGAGCAACCTTCCAAAACAAAGGTTCAACACAAAGGAATTATACCCTTCCGCAACATTCTGCTCCACAATTCACTGTAGAGGAACTTTTCAACATCGAACAGTACGATGAAGCTTGCAGATACGACAATAGAGATGAAACCTGGAATCCCGCATGCCAGGAATTCGAAGCAGAACATACTCCAGAACAACTAAAGGGACCAGAGTTTCAATATGACGGGAAGAACAAAATTTTCGGGAGGACCCAGGAACCAACGCCGAAACTTAATTGAACTGCACAACTTCACTGATAAGAAAGAATTACCCTACATTACCATATCCCCTTAAACTACTTATTGATACCGGAGCTACCAAATTCTTTCTTAATCCTTGCTTTTAAGTATTAGAAGCATAACATAAAACACGAACCATTCATAGTATCTTCAATAAGAACCAGGATCCTCAGTTTTGTTAGTCCCTTACAAAACTTCTTCAGCTATACCTACCATACATGAGATGGGGGTTAGTTAAGCCCAGTCATGGTAGTGTCACTCAGGTAAGACAGGAGTGTTAATTTGGTGAACTAAAAAAGTATTTTAGGAAGGCTGCCGTTTTGGTATGTCAAAATACATTATTATACGTACTCGAAAACAAAATGGCAGACGGATCTGCCGGTTAATTTGACAGACAGAAAAATAATTTCTCCCGCGCGAGTATTAGTGCATTCTGTGAGTCGGAAAAATATACAAATATTTTAAGCAGCAACCCTCGTTTTCGAGGATGCTGAACACGATGACGGTGGTTAAAATTTTTTTGGTGTTGATCCAACCCCCCAAACGGCCTAAAACCACTCCGAAAATGGGGGGAATCGCGTGTTCCGCATATTCCATCGGTAAAATATTCACTAACCCCCGTTTTCGAGGATGCTGAACACGATGGCGTTATCCAAAATTATTTTAGACTTGACACCACCCCTCAAACGGCCAAAAACCACCCCCAAAATGGAGGAATCGCCGATTCCGCGTCTTCTACCGGCAGGTAGGTGACTCACTGAGGAAATTTAAGACTTTCCTAAAGTATGTGTCTTCTACTGTATACTGGCCCTTAGTCTATTAGTTTGTAGCTCGGGAGCCAGCGTGGGAGGATATATTAAAAAAATAAAAACATGTGTAATCGAATAATGGGTCGGCTATGCGACCAAATGCATTTTACGGAGTGTGAACTTATGAAATTACAATTTTACCATTTTCATTAGTTATTTCTCTTATAATAATTATTAGTAGCATTACAGTTTCTTTTCGACTATTTTTGAAAAAAAAATAAAATAAATAAATGTACTTACCCAAATCTGATATATTGACTTTCTCCAGGAACGGGTCCACAACAGGTAACTGAAAATAATTCATTCGTCAAAATCTAGTTACACAGTCATAATTACAAGGAAAGATTAGAGGAATAAAAAAAATTAGTTTTTAAAATAAATATTTTAAATAGTTTTTTTTCAGAAAATATTAGTTTTGGGGGTATTTTATTTCAAAAAGAAAGTGATATTTACCCCTCTGGAATCTCTAAACAATATGGCGGCATGGTATGGGTCCAGGAATGCATCGGACGCCCTGTGGATATTTGGAATGGGTCCGATTGATTGTCTGCGTCTTTCTGGATCGAGGGTCCTTTGACGTAAATGAGCCCCTGAAAATAAAAAATATATTTATAAAAATAAACCAAATATAAATCTCAAAATGTTAAGACATAACAACCATTTTCACCATTAATACAAAACTTTTATTTGGATACATTGTCAGAAAATAAGAAAAACTTATTTATGGGGTAATATTGAAATATTTCTGAGCCTTTAATTTAAGATAAAAAAATACCTAAATTGCGGTAAATGTATATGTAACATTTCCAGTATAGATAGTATAATAAATACTTTTTTAAATATATATATTGATGATTTTATATCGTTTTTTGTAATCATTTATATTTTCATAACACAACATTTGAACAACAACTGGTAATAATACTTAAAATAACTATCCGAAAACTTTAAATGAGTTTCTCTCGCATTGTATTATCATCCGCGCCACTGTAAAAAAAAATTAATTACTTATCAATTCCAAAAATTTCCACGGCATTTACTTGTGATTAACGTATAGCGGCGTTTACGATAGGCAGCTACTGTAGTTTACATTGTTTTTAACTTTATAAATGATTAACAAAAGATTATCCGATCTCTCAATGTGGAGTAATGTTTAAAGAAAAATAAAACTTCTCAAAGTCAGTACCACATAATAATATAATATAAATTATAATACAACTTGCACCACATTTGAAGCGAAAACAACTACTCCTGGGGCTATAGTATAACTTCCGACACGCGTCTGGACTGATGTAATTCAATGCCTGTCCATTAGCCCAGGAGTAGTTACTTTCGGTTCAGATGTGGTGCAAGTTGTAATATAATTTATATTATATGTGGTACTGACTTTGAGAAGTTTTATTTTTCTTTATAAATGATTATTAAAAAATTATTTTCAAATGTACAGGGTGGTCCATAACGTCGCATTGTGTCAAAGTTGCATTTTTCATTTCATATACAGTGTCATCCCCGAAGTACCCACCATATGGGAAATTTTTTTTTATTAAGGGATTTTCGACAAAAAGTTATTCTTGATAGAATTATAAAGAGTAAAATAATTTTCATAATAATAATTTTAATAAGTTTTTGGTGCAAATTAACATTTATAAGGACATTTAACTTTGTTAAATTTATGTTACAGTACTGTATAATTTTGAACAATTTTCGGTGTTAACAAAAAATAAAAATAACTTTCTACCAAAAAATTTAAAAATTATTTTACTCTTCAAAAAAACTGACCGTGGTTAACACAATAGTTGTTTAATTTGTAACATTACAGGCTTTTTAAATAAACCGTCGTATACATGATATTGTCTATTTATCGTTTTAACAATTTTTTTCGTCTTCACTATTTTAAAAATATGGGTAAAAAATAAAACTTCACTTAGATGGCCATGACTTCAATTCCAGATGTATTTTTTAATGCTGAACAACTTTTCTAAATAACATTTCCCGAGATTTTTCAAAATCAGGGTACTTTATTTTCACCCTTGTCTCAAAATCAAATTTTTGAAGGCTCCTCGTATATTACGAGTGTTTTACTATATTTTGTTGGTGCATGTTTAGTGTTAGGGGATGCACAAACTTTTATCAAGAATACATTTGTGTCAAAAAACCCTTCATAAATAATTATCCCATATGGTGCGTACTTTGGGGATGACACTGAATAATTTTCGTCTCATTTCGTATTACAAACATTATAAAGTTACATGAGCCTATACAGGGTATTCCAAAACTTGACCAGTTCCAAAGAAGGACGTCTTCAAGAAGTGTTGGTTTCTTCAAAAAATACGGTCATATTACGAGAAATAGACAAGGGCCAACCATTTTTGAAACAAAATTCTTAGCAGCATGTGGATAGTTAGACAATTTAAGGCCAATTATAAGTAAATTAAAGTTAATTAAGAAAAATCAAGATGACTGAGAAAAAGTTCCGGTAGGGGGGTGGGGATAGGTAAATATACGTTTATGGGTTGAATATTGGTTTTTTACGATTTGTGGCTGAAACATGCATCCTATAGAAAAAAGTTTAATGTAAAATTTGTAGCTAATTAAAAAATGCAAAACTTTTGTATTGATCATTTTTCAACATGATCTCAAAAGTATCGAGAAAAACGCTAAAAATCGTTTTTAATTTTTACCTCCCCAAAAATAACCTGTAATTTTTTCAAAACAAAATATTTATTTTTCAATTTTAGACGAATTTAAAGAAAAAGCCGAATTTTTCAATACGAACAATAATTTTTTTATACTATCTTAAAGTCGAGGTTTCAACGAAGAGAATGAGCACATATCCCTAATGCCGCAATTTATTCAGTGATGATAAGATTCGCGTAATCTATCATCAATTGTTTTCACATAAATTAATTTTTTTTCGCTTTCAAACCACAAATTATGAATTTGTCTTATTTAACTATGCAAATATCAATCCATTACAAATTTTCAATTTCAGTACTTTTTTTTATTAAAATGATTGATTTTTTCGGACTTTCTGACTAGGGGACCCCCAAACTAATAGACTAAAATTATTTAAAAAAATATTAAGATCGACTATAAATTCTTTCCAGCCATTCGCAGGTTAGACAGGAGAATTTGTTTGTTTATTTTTTATTATTATTACCGAAGTGAGCGTTGACATAATTGTTTGTTTTACATTCGATACGAGCCATAAAGCAAAAATTATATACCGTAATAAAAAAACTGGATGGAACCGAATTGTTATTTATGATTTAAAAATAGTTTCATTTTAAAAGTGTATATAATTATTGTTGGAGAACCCAACATATTTAATTTACACGCCGACGGTGAATAGCTAATAAATAAAATTCAAATTGTATATTTAATAAACTCCTCTAGGCTAATAAATTAATTATCAGACACGATATTTGTACTCTCTTCCGCATCGAATTCCAATGTATTACGAGATGCAAAATTATCGCGCCTTTAATCACGTCAAAACTTTAAAAACAATGCATTTCTTCATCTCATACACAAACATATAAACATTGAGTTATGAAATTTCGCGTGAGCTTTGCTTAGCGCACTAGTACGCAATAAAGGAGGGAAAGTTCCTGATTGGGCAAAAATGGGGTGAGATGATATTGTAACACAATAAGACGAAGACTATAGCTTGAAAGTGAAAATTTCTAATTCTTCAGTCAGTCACATTTGAACTCAACACAAGCAAATATTCCATCAGTGCATTTTTAATTTACAATTTTTTTTTTACTGAATTATGTTTTGATCTCTCACGGGCATTTGATTGTCTTAATTTTAAGTTCATTGAAAATAAATTATATAACGTCGGTTTTAGAGGCAAGAATTGGGTGTACCTCAGGGTTCGGTTTTAGGACCTCTTTTTGTTTTTACTTTTTATCAACGATTTGCCTCAGCGTATCGATGCTACTATGTTGACCTTGTTTGCTGATGACACATCAATAGGTGTCTCAGCTAGATCGATTGAGGAGTTGATCGAATTATGCGATTCTTTAATCCTACAATTTATTGATTGGTGTCACATTAATGGCTGATGGTTAATGTTAATAAAACAGAATGTATTTATTTTAGTAACCATCCAAGTAATGACTCCTTAAATTTATGCTATAATGGCATGGTTTTAAAATCGACCAATACCGTATAATTTTTAGGTTTATATATAGATAACAATTTAAAATGGGATCATCATAATAACAATTTAAGTAAGAAATTAAATACCTCGTACTATGCTATTAATAAAATAAAAAATTCTTTACCATTACATGCGATTATGAATGTATACTATAGTCTTGTTTACAGCCACTTAACTTACAATGTTATACTCTGGGGTAATGCAACTGACAGCTGAAGAATATTTATTTCTCAGAAAAGAATTGTTGGAATGATCTTTAAGGTTGTTGAGGGCTCTGGAATAAGCCCTATGTTGTGCCAGTTTCCCAGGACGGCCAACAATGTGTTACCGCCTTTTTAAACTGCATCGGATTTCGAATTAATTTGTGGACTGTATTTTTAGATTGAAGAAATGTGCTGTAGTAGGGTTTCCTTCTCAACTTCATCCAATAAAAACAATGGACACTTTTATTTAACCATTTATTAGACTTGTTAAATAAATAAATGAACAAAAAACAACAACGTAACAAAGATTACATTAAGCTAGTAATCGTTAACAAAGTATTATAGTTAATTTAAAGAAATGACCACATCATTCAGAAAATATTAGTTTGCGTGTGTACTGCATGAGTGATAGTTAGACACTGAAGGGTCCTAGCCTGATCATGGCTAGCACCACACTGAATTCGCCGTACTAGGAGGCATTATGAATAACAAGCCCTTATGTGAAGGAACTTGCGATACGTCGCACTTGACGAAGTAGTGAATCGTTTGACGATCAAAGACATACTAAAAAAGGTTCTGAATACATTGTTTTAGACAATGGAGCGGCTAGTCTGGTACGCGACTGAAAACACACTACTTTTTATTCGACGACCTCCGTCGCTTCAAAATCTTTCTTTTCGGATCGCGCAACACCTTCCCGAAAGATCCTTTTAACTTGAGCCGCGTAAACACGTGTAAGATTTTTTCTATTGTCTAGACTCGACGGTTAAATTTACGACCCAATACCATCATTAAAATCGAGCAAAAAATTATCTTTGTCGACACCGCGCTTCCGGGTTTGATACCGCTCGCCAACGTATTTGGTGCGCCGTTGCCGGTTTTACGAGTAAACGAATATGAGTTTACATGTTTAATTATCTGAAATTAAACAAAGGTATTAAATTATATGTATAATATTCTACCAGATAAATTCAAATGTCTGAGTAAATTCCACTTTAAGAAAACGATAAAAAACATATCACTTAGCAAGGTGTACTATAGTGTTGATGAATACCTTCAAGACAATGATTTTAATTATTCTGATGAATAATTTTCTTATTTATTACATTTTTATCTATAGTTTTGTACATTTATCTATTCGCAGATAGGTGTATATATATTGTTTGCTTTAATGACCTGTCCTATACATTTGTATAATGTCTTCAAGGATCAATAAATATTATTTATATTTATTTATTATTTCGGGGCATTCGAGAGCCATACAAGCATGCCGTATTATTTTATTTCATTTTTAAGTTCAGTTGTACTAAACTTGAACAACTAATTACTACTTTCAAACTCAAACTCACACTGCACAAATGCAGAAGTGCCTAATATTTAATGTAACCTGAGCAAATGCTTTATATATTTAAGTTAAAGGTGAATTGATGCTTTAATTTTTAATATACAGTTAATTAAAGTCGCGAATAGGATCGCACCGTGAAATGCATTTACTATTTATACCCTTTCCACTCTGGCTCCCGAACTATAAACTAAAAGAGAACATTTTTTGCGGCCGGATAGACCCTGCACTATTTCGTTTAGCTTCACTATACGTAGTTTCTTTCTATCTATCACAGCGAGTGGGTGTCGAAATAATTTCAAACAAAAACTGCCGATGTGCTTGAAAAACTTTTGAGTCAAAATTTAATGACCTAAAAAAAATTCGAGTGCAACGAACCGCAAAAAATGTCTATTTTATAATCGGATTTATTTAAAAATTTCTGAAATGTAATTGAATATTTGTTATTTCTATTTATAGATTGCGATTTAAAAGCAATTTATTTTTTCTTTCTTTCTCTCTGTTGTACCGTGTTAAGAAAAATAATTCCTGTCGTGGATATACGTATATAACCGAGCTAGATCAAACTATATATTTTTTTAATAAATCTACGTTTCTATAATTTAAAAAATTTAGAAAACTATACCTAAGGCACCTTGCACACGAAAAAAATATACCAAATATTATCGACCACAACTATTAATTTAAAGCTAAAAAAAAAGGTAAGCCAAATTACCTATATTTTACTTTACGGACAGTTCACAGTTTACCGTCCGAAAAAAAAACGAAAAAAGTCCTAGGCCGAAAAGTGCTTCTTCTTGTTATTGTGTACTGTGTCGAATTTGACGTTTTTTGACATATTCGAAAAAAAAATTCAATATACAATTTAACACACTTACCGGTGCGCCAGTCCCTACCATTGTACAACGCACTCATCCCAAAAGTTGCGCTGCATCGGTCAAGAGAAACGCGCGTAAACGAAGGACAAATCCTACCACCATACAACGCCCTGCGCTGTGTCATGGTATACATTGGTCGAGAAAATAAAAGAAAGTGAAAGACAAATCCTACCGCGATGCAGAGCTTCCCTCCGTGCAGTATCTAATTAAGGGGTTAATAATAGGCAAGTTGATGAGTTCTTGACTATTTCGGCCTTTACTTGATGAAACACACGGTCGCCGGCCGGTAAATTGATCGATTTGTTTCATTAAGTACCGTTCACACGTACGCGCTTACCTGCGCAAACTGATTTGCACAAGTATGCGAGCAGGTAAGACAGAACGCGTGGACGGTACTTAATGAAACAAATCGATCAATTTACCGGCCGGCGACCGTCTTACTTGCGCGCATATTTGTGCAAATCAGTTTGCGCAGGTAAGCGCGTGCGTGTGGACGGCAACACGGTAGCGAGTTAAAAGCGCGGCTTGTGCAATCGTTGACTTGCTGAAAATTGGACTGCAGGTTCTCAGTTTGCACGGTTTTACTTGAGCGTGTGGGCGATCATTCGAGCCGCGCCTCAGTCCTGCGAAATTGCTGCAGGTGACACTATATCTGTGATTCCTCTTACAATGAATGAGGTACATTATTCGAAGGAATTTCTAACTGCAGTTCTCAACACAATGAGGTTTGCGCGAGCTTAATTGTACCATGTGGCCAGTGTTCCGTATTCCGCCTTTTGTTCTGCGCAATTTTATCCTTGCAGGCAAGATGGAGCGTATGGACAGTACTCTATACGTGTTGACACACGAACGTGGATTATACAAACCGCGATTTTTGAGCTTGCACCAGCTACCGTGTTGCCGTCCACACGCAATCACTTACCTGCGCAAACTGGTTTGCACAAGTATTCGCGCAGATAAGATGGAGCGTGTGGACGGTTCTTCACTACACCCACCACCACTAACCAGACTGAAATTGGAGAAGCCCCGCCACGTTAAACCAGACTAACCTGAGCGAAGCGAAGATGATTTTCTAAAAGAAAAAGTGAAAATAAATAGGTCAGGACCACAATTTCGTTGGACTAGATGATTTTTTTTAAGAGAAAAAGTGAAAATAAATAGGTCAGGACCACAATTTCGTTGGGCTAGATGATTTTTTTAAGAGAAAAGGTGAAAATAAATAGGTCAGGGCCACAATTTCGGTGAGTTAGACGATGATATTGGAGCCTGCAGGAATTATGAACCAGCGGGAACTTTCAACCAACAGGATATTCGAGACCTCAGGAATTTTGAAACAATGGGGTATTCGAGCCTGCTGTATAGTCCTGTAACTGTAACCGCCGTTTTCAGGACTACCTCGGCGTCTAGGGTTTTCGCCTTCTTCCTTTCTCAGATGTTAGATAGGCTCCGGTTAGATAGGATCCGGTCATTGACTTCCTTAGGATTCTCATCAATAGAGATATGGAATTGGAGAAATTGACGGAGACCATGACCATCCAACAGGCTCGAAAATTAGAAGAAACGTTTCTGGGAGAACGGGGATACTTAGAAGTGCATGGAAACGTGCATAACGTGTAACTTTCGAAAACAATTCGTTTGGTATTTCAAACAACGTATAAAATGGTTAACTGCACTCCTTTCTGCTACTAGTGGATAAATCCATAATCTTCTTGCTAATGCTTTCTTGTTTAATTTTTTAAAATTCACGAAAATATTTGCCAAGTTCCGTCTACGTCGGATGGCAGTACGACACTGGCAATTAATATAGAATAAAAGTAACCGACCGGTCGCTGTCTCGTATGTAAGATAATTCCGATATTTTCACCTGTCGGTGAAATAGCCGGTCACCGGTCGTGTGCAAGGGGCCTAGCGGTGTTAACAGTAGTTTTTTTTTAAATGAACAGTATTTTTGTTTTCGCTTTCTGGGTACTAGTATGTACAGTTTTTCTGTTCTCTGTTGGGTATTTATAATGGGTCTGGCCCTAGTCTAATAGTTAAAAAACGTAATGATTTAAATAAAAAAAATTTACCTGTGAAAGAATAATACCTTATGCGAGTAGTCATGATAATAATAATAGTTGTTGAACAATAACAAGTAACTGGTGTATATGGATATTACAAACGTTAAATTATAATTCACACACTCGACTGATTAAAAGAAACTCGTAAAATGTATTATTGGATAGATCGAATATTTAATTATATACAACGAGATAAACGATATTTAGTACCTATCTATGTAAATTAAGATTGCCTGGCTGTTTTTGTTAACAGATAAATACACAGAGAATGAAGCGACTACCAAAAATACAGGATGATGCTTTTTATATAATATCGATTTGGTTCGAAACAAAATAAACACCGCTGTTATGCAATTTATGTCAAATATTGTACTGTCAAAAACACCAGTAGGCAATGTACAGGGTGGCCAAATAAGAATGCGAGGTACTGTATCTGGGAAACCATCCATCGTAGAGGATTGCGGAAAAAAAAAACTTATAACTAAAACGGCCAAGAGAAAAACCTAGAAAATATTTTGAAGTTTCTGAAATGGCCGCTAGGGGGCGTAACTGCAATCTTGAATCTAAGAAAGTGATGTTTCTGTGAATTCCGCTATATTAACCTAACAAAAAAATACCCGATATTTAAAGTAGAGGATAATCTTAACCTTTTTTGTTTGACAATTTTTACTGTATCTCTAAAAATAAAGTGGTGGGGAGTACTCAAAGGTATCAGTAAAAAACACCCTGTAAATTCGAAACGGCTGAGCCGATTTTAACAAACTTTCTTGTGCTACAAATGTTACAATATTTGAAGTTTTTTTAGTTTCACATGTCGCCGCTAGAGGACATTTTTCGACATTTCGACAGAAATGGTTCATTTTCTCAAAAAAATTAAATACATTGGTATCATGTTCCTAACCTAAAATTTAGGCAAAAGAAAATTTTATACGGAAATCCCTTAAATTTTTATTTTTTAAACTAATTAATTCCTTTTATTATGTAAGTTGTGGCCCTAAAAAGGACCAATTTAAAAAAGAAAGCTTTTTAATGCCCCAGTAAATGCTCTAAATGCTGACCATCACGCTCTATGCATTGCTGAAGCATCTCATCGGTAGACAAAACTGCAGCTTTAATTTCGGCTCTCGGTATGTTACGTAATGCATTACGAATCCAGTTTTTCATATCTTTCTGATCTTAGGTTGAGTCTGAAAATCAAGACAAGTTAAGTCTGGTGATCGCGCAGGCCATGGAAAAAGACTTCCTCTTCCAACCCACCGCTGTTGTAATACTGCAACAATAGGCTCCCGCACAATAATGGAGAATTTTTTTTTTCAAATTATTTGGACCGATGAAGCCAGCTTTAAAATCTGCACAATATTATTGGTCTGCAGAAAATCCACATTGGTTGCGTGAACTTCAACACCAAGGACGTTGGTGTTTAAATATGTGGTGTGGAATACTGGGAGGCCGAATTATTTGACAATATTTTTTCGAGCAATCCCTAAGCGGCATTATCTTTCTTGACTTTTTGGCCAATAAATTACCATTGTTGTTGGAAGATGTGCCACTGGAAACACGTCAAAACTTGTTTTTGCAGTTGGATGGTTGCCCAGCACATTATGCTATTATTGTGCGAGAGCATATTAATGCAGTATTATAACAGCGGTGGATTGGAAGAGGAAGTCTGTTTCCATGGCCTGCGCGATCACCAGACTTAACTTGCCTTGATTTTCAGACTCAACCTACGACCAGAGAGATATAAAAAACTGGATTCGTAATGCATTATGTAACATACCAAGTGCCGAAATTAAAGCTACAGTTGTGTCTACCCATGAGAGGCTTCAGCAATGCATAGAGCGTGATGGTCAGCATTTCGAGCATTTACGGGGGCATTTAAAAACCTTTATTTTTTAAATCGGTCCTTTTTAGGGCCACAACTTACATAGAAGGAATTAATTAGTTTAAAAAATAAAAATTTAAGGGATTTCCGTATAAAATTTTCTTTGGCCTAAATTTTAGGTTAGGAACAAGATATCGAGTTGCGGTTGTGGCGAGCTTGTTTAGGCATCATTTAGCTACTTTTCCATGAAAAAGAAATCATACCAATGTATTTCATTTTTTTGAGAAAATTAACCATTTCTGTCGAAATGTCGAAAACATTTGTAGCCCAAGAATATATCTTTTTACCTAGCCCAAGTTTGTTAAAATCGGCTCAGCCGTTTCGAATATATAGGGTGTTTTTTTACTGAAACCTTTCAATACCCCCCACCACTTTATTTTTAGAGATACAGTAAAAATTGTCAAACAAAAAAGGTTCAGATTATCATCTACTTTAAAGATCAGGTATTTTTTTGTTAGGTTAATGTAGCAGAATTCACAGAAACATCACTTTCTTAGATTCAAGATTGCAGTTACGCCCCCTAGAAGCCATTTTAGAAACTGGGAAAATATTTTCCAGGTTTTTCTCTTGGCCCGTTTAGTAATAACTTTTTTTTCCGCAAGCCTCTACGATAGATAGTTTCCCAGATACAGTACCTCGCATTCTTATTTGGCCACCCTGTATAACGAACGCGTATTGTTATGGTAATAGTACATTACGTATTAAAAGTTGTAAGTAGCATATTACGTAAGAGTGGAAAAATTACGCACGTTACGTACTATACTTTATCTACGCCTCAACAAAAATAACTATTTTTTTTTAAATATAAAATTTGATTTTAATATATTTAATAGTTTTGAATTGGCGAGCAGTCAAACTCGAAATAGTAATTATTAGTGATTAAAATCATTATTTTTACATAAATAAAACTCATTAACTAATAGACAAAACTTTTTTTGTTAACTACATAATACGGCGCATCATCGCAAACAGGTTTTTACAAAATACTTAAACATAGGTACATGAAATCATAAAAGCGTCGTATTAACAATCAATGTATTGACATTGAACTATCAGCTGAAAAGCAGCATTGACAGCGAAAAAAAAAACAAGAACGCGAATCGAACCAAACGAAAACAAAAGTTGTTTTTGTGACTAATCAAGTTTACCGGAACAAGGCTATCCACAAAATCGCATTCATATTCAAACGGATGTGAAAAAATATTCTTAGCCGACACCCGAGAATATCCAATTATTGCTTTGGCGACCTCAAATTCTTAAGATATTGCATATCGCAATCTCGCACGTGTCGATACACCTTATGAAACAGAAAAGTTTTGAATTATCAGTGCCGGTTTTTTGGGTTTTTGGTATTAGATACAGAAGGATGATTTCATTTAATTATAGTATTTCCTTTTATTCATTTCACAAAAATTACTAAAAAAATAAATTCTGAACGGTAATTCTAAATACAACCATATGTAACTTCCTTGGATTCTATCACCAAAGCTCTAAAGCATAAAGGAATCGAGGAATCTTGTCTGTCCTGGATAGACTCTATGCTAAAGAATCGGGTGATAAATGCAACCATACTTGGAGAGACTGCATCGGGACTCTTAAAGAAAATGGGCATACAACTATTGGATATGCAGATGATCTGAGCATCATCGTGCAGGGTAAATTTAACACAACGGTAAGAGATCGTATGACGCAGGCTCTTAACCTAGTGGACGAATGGACAAGTAGGGGGAGGGGTTTGGCATAAGCCCTCAAAAGACTACGGTGGCGTTCACACACAGACGAAAATTAGAGGGATTAGTTCCTTTAAGACTGCAGGGAAACGAAATACAACTAAAGGGGGAGGTGAAGTATCTCGGGGTGATTCTTGACTCGAAACTCACCTGGAACCAACAAATAGAAAAAGTAGCGAATAAAGCTGTGACCTCCCTTATGGTGGCCAGACGACTTTATGGAAAGAAATGGGGGTTAAGACCAGACATGTTGTATTGCTTATACAAATAGTATAATATTACAGGGTTGTATTAACAACATACCCTTTATCTTAATTTAAAACCAATACACACCATTGGAAAAAAAAAGTTGCTACATCACTTTGACATATGTCACATTACAAAAAATTTTAGTTTGCTATTTAGTTTTTCGTTGAAATAAAAAAGTTGCGGGGTCGCGAACACTTATCTGAATCACCCGGTATAGATGTGAAAATGTTTTTTTGAAGACCGTATGTTAATATCTTTATTTGTTTTCAATCGGCCAGTATAGCCCAGTTGTCAGAGACTTTGACGTCTCACAAAATGTGATATCGACGAAACTTGACACTTAGGTACTTGAAAGGGTGTAGAAAACTATGAAAAAAGCTTTGCTGCTGTAAAGCGTATGCTAAATTCACAATTTCGAAAACAAAATCGAAAATGTTTTTTCATTATATCTCAAAAATGCAGTTTCTGTCGCATGTAGACAACTCGTTTCGGAAATAACTTTAAAAATTGTTTTAAAGTGCGAATAATAGCTATTTATATTACAAGTACATAAACAAGGGCTTTATTGAACGAATCGTTTTATGGCCGAGCGAGCTTGCGAGAGAGGTAATATTCAGCCAGAGGGCCTCTGGCCCGAGGGATGAATGTTGCCCGATGGGTGTTAGGATACAAGCTTTTATTTTTCACGAAAAATTTATTTTATTTTAATGAAAAAGCGATTTTTTGATGTTTTGACGTTTGTTGTCAGTGTTGTTATATTTAGTGAACGTCATTGCTGCTTTGTGTTATATAAGTTTTATAAAAGTAATGGAAGTAAATATTGATTCTTCAAAAAATATGCATCCAAAGCACCCAAAAATTTATTGCCGGAGTAATCCAGACCCTCCTCGTAGAATTAGGGGGCGTTATGGCCATAACGCCCGCTCATTATGCCCTAGGACATTATGAGTGTATTTATAGTAACCGTGTAGTAACATAAACAAATAATATACAAGTGAAAAATAAAGCTTTGACCTCTAAGTATATGATGATTAAATAACTATACAATTTTTCGTTGATACTTTTGCTTACAGTGACACACGGATTGAAATATTATCTCTTAATACGTAATTTTTTATTGCCTTGATAAAAATTTTTATGTTAGTCGACTAAACGCTGAATTATTAGTAGAACTATCAACATGTGAAAAAAAATAAGTCGAAATATTGAAAGACACCGATTCAAATTTTTGTAATAGATATAATCGGTAGTTTTCAGATTCAGTTGTTTTCGCACATCTCTGGCTAACGGAAAAATGTGTGCGTGTTTTTAAAAAAATACAATTTTTACAAATAAATCTGAACGGTCAAGGTTAAAATTTATGATCTGGGTCGACCCACTCATTTTCCATGGCATCTAAATTCTAAAGTTACAGTTTATCTGTTTTCAATTGCAGAACAAATGCTAATGCCGATCAAAGCAACTTGTCGGCACATCTGGAAATTTTGTTTTTATATTTATGCAATTTATAATTCAAATAAATGTGTTTCTGAATAATAAAGATTAAAACAAAATGTTACATTTATTTAACTTTTTTGTTTGAGAACCGCTGGTATAGTGTATTGCCAAATAAATAACGCGTCACATTTACAATGCTTTTTATGTACTTTTTTCCTTTACAAAAATTTGATTTTAGTTTATTTTACTCTTCTACTCCAAACTGCACAATTTTTCGTAAGGAAGGTTAAAAAAATAAATAAAATGTGTGTTGTATAGGTAAATTTATCGTGACATTTAGTACCTAGTACCGTCCTGTAAATCTGTTATCATTTTGGTATAACATACTTTTAAAACAAATAGTTAATTAGGCCAAATAATATTGGTAATACGGTAAAATATTTTTGAAGATTTAACATACATTTTGTCAATTTTTAGTGAAGCCGGGCCTGGATTTTCAAAATTAATAATATCTCAATTAATTTGTCAGAATAAATAATATCCAGATCCAGACTAATTCATAGTCGGGAATCTGAGGTGCTGAATTCGACCACCTCTATACAACTCGCGAACATCCACCTAAAAAACATGAAATCAATCCTATATAAAATGACTTGCCGGATTCGAATTTTTTGTTCGCCCTTTGAGCCGGAATTGCGAAATGTGTCAAAACATGACATTTTTGAAAAAACTGAAAATTTTCCTTTAAAATAATATTTATTTCAAACTAGTGCTTAACTTTGTTAATTGGTGTCCGATCGATATGAATTTTGGATATGATATTTTTCAGTATTTCCCTGACATAGTGTCATACCAATAAAAAAATGTAGAACGTTAAATAAAAGCTACGTCATTTTTTTTTCGCTAGATGACACAAAATATCGTCCTTTTGCAGAGTAAAATGGTGAGTCGAGAAAACTTTTTATCTTTAGAGATAGTTACCTAGTATAAGCGAGAGAAATGTTGCCAATAGAGCAAGGGAACTTTTTTACTTTAACCTTTTTTTCATCCGACGTTTAGTTTGGGTTGTGTACTTTTTTAAAACCGAAGGCAATTGAATCGGCGCGTCGCATCTCTTGGTGCCACTGTTGGTTAGGATGCTGTGGAGCGTATAAAGCGATCAGTGTGTCAGACTGAGTAAACACCACAGCCTTCTTCAAACGTGCAACAAAGTTACGCACATTACAATATTATTATGACACTCTAGGGATTAAAACACAATATTATTATTATCTAATTAAAGTATTTATTTTTCAATGCATTTTCACTCACCCTGGCAACTTATATTGCATCTTACATTTGCTTTCAGGCATTTGCACTTGTTACCACAGTTAAATAATTTACATTTGCAAAATGGCACAATTTTTTAAAATGGTACTTATGGGTACTTGTACATTTTGAAGCACCTTATTTTGCTTTAGGTCTTTTTCTGTGGGCTTTTCTGGTATAAGCTCGTCTACATTTAGCGTGATAAACAGGATTTAATGATAAAAACAGTACTCTTTTGTAATCATAGTATCTAACAGCTAGGGAATAACTACCTCCTTTCTCACTACTTGCTTGAAACAGGTAATGTACGGCTTCTTTTGTGACACCTTGTACCGTTTCCTCACTACTTGATTGACACAAAACACACTTGTTGAAATCAATATTTGGACTCATAATAAAAAAAATAATTGATGTCTTTGACAGGAAGTCACAATAACACACATAAGCGGGTGAACTACAAAATTATAATAATCAAACGTACATATACCAATAAGTCGGATCAAGGAGATGAGACGCACTGATTCAATTTTCTTCGGGTTTAAAAAGTAAACAATCCAAACTAAACGTCGGCTGAAAAAAAAGTTTAAGTAAAAAAGCTTCCTTGCTCTATTGGCAATATTTCTCTCGCTTATACTAGTTAACTAAGATAAAAAGTTTTCTCGACTCACCATTTTACTCTTCAAAATGACGATATTTTGTGTATTCCAGCTAAGAAAAAAATACGTAGCTTTTAAGAGACGTCCTATATTTTTTATTGTTATGAAACTAGGTCAGGAAAGTACTGAAAAATATCATATCCAAAATTCATAACGTTCGGACATCATTTAACAAAGTAACGCACTAGTTTGCAATAAATATTATTTTAAGGAAAATTCTGTTATTTCAAAAATGTCATGTTTTGACACATTTCGCAATTCCGGATCAAAGGGCGAACAAAAAATTCGAATCCGACAGGTCATTTTACATAGGATTTCATGTTTTTTACGTGGCTGTTTGCGAGTTGTATAGAGGTGGTCGAATTCAGCACCTCAGATTCCCGACTAGAGAGTATGTGTATCAAATATTATAAAATTTTGGAATGATTCACTCCACTTTGCATAGGTTTGTAGATTAGGTGTTAGGTGCACATTTTTTCATTTATTTGTTTATTTTATTAAAAATAGATGATGAGTTGTTGTTGTATACAGGAATTTGTTTATGTTTGAAAGTTTGAAGAAACTAAATGTAAAAAGTCAACTTTTATCTCAATTTATATCTTTAAATTTTAAAAATAAACATAAATGTTTATGTGGAACAATATATGGATGGTATATGTTTCTAATTGTTCAGGCTCGGACAGGCCCGCGAATAAATTGCGGGAAAGTTAACCGATGTGACACCGACGACAAGAGCCCTGGGCGATGGACCAGAGGGTGAGTTGCCCTAATACGATTAATACAAGTAACCAACTCTAGTCTACTTGTATTCATCGTCTTTCATGTTTATTTACCTATGAAACACACTGTATATAAAATTGTTTTCGAGGTATTGTTTAACATACGGCGATTTTAATCCAAATCGGTCGGATTATTTTAAATATACGGCGCTATTTTAAACAATTGTTTAATTTTTTTTATAAATAACCAAGGTCGATTTTTTGATAAATATTCATGGTCTATGGCTAAAAATTATCGCATTTATTGCGAAGCCCGATAAAAATTTACAAGATTCTCAAGGTGTGGGTGCCTTGTATTAATTTTCGTGAATTTTAATTGTTTATACTTCGCGTAACATATTATGCATGTATGTCTGACCTGGTTCAACTTTATTATAGCGATATGATAAACCAAGAAATTGATCAAAAATTCAAGGTTTGATTCTAGCGACCCTGAGGGTTTGTTTGAAATTTTTTCATAAATAAAAATCATAATAATGAATTACATCAAGTCAATTAGGCGGAGTACACATGTGGCTACTCAAAAGAAACTGAAATTACTAACCGGTTACTAATTGATTAGTGATGCTATATTCGCACACACGGTCTACTGATTAGTGATCGAAATCAGTAGTCTCTGATTACAGCTGTGGTTGAAAACATCTATTATTCACAATTCACTAAAAATGGATACCCATTCGAGTGATGATGAATCCATCTTACTTTATTACTCTTTTATTATTATTCTTTTGCTATTTCACACCAAGATCAGTTTCATCCCTCTCGGAGTAGCCTAGGAGCTTAAAATTATACAATACGGGATATTTTTCAACTTCTTCCACTAATTTTATATTTATTAGTTGTTCATTCATTGTGAAAAAAAAAAAATTTTGAAACAAAATAAGCAATACTTTCAAGGCAAAATTGAGTCAACATTTCGAGTTGCCTACAACTGATTACTAACGCGTTACTAATTGGTTAGTGACAAGTAGCGTCGACTGCGGTGTCCCATTCTATTACAATGGCTGCGACTCATCGCGGACTGGTTAGTGATTTGCCTCAGAATCACGTTTCTTTTGAGTAGCCCCATGTATACCCCTCCTTAGAAGCACTTTTGAGAATTTGCTATCAAAATTTAAAGAAGTGTCATCATTTTCGAAATACACTGCCCCAAACCTCTGACAAAATTTGATATCTCCATTATAATTACAAATTTAGATCATTAGATCGTATAAAATTAATTAAAATGTCATATAATTAATAAAAATCTCACCAATTACATTTTGAGCCACCATAATTCTGTTAAACTGAAACTTTGAACTTTAAGTTTTAGTAGTCAAATTATCTACGGGAAAACAAGAAATACGTCGACGAATTCAGTTTTTTGTGCTCTTTCCAAATGTGTAAAGCAATTTCTAAAAATCCTTTATACAGGGTGTTGTTTTGAATCTGGAAAAATTTGTCAATTTTTTCCTAATCTGGACCTGGATTTTTTCTTACAAATATTCTAATCATCTGGATACCTTAAAGGAAGTTCCTATGTGAAATATGAATAAAAGATGCCACGTGGTTCGTAAATTTCGGGTGGAGAAAGAAGTGATAAAAATGAATAAAACACTCTGTATTTTAGTTAGGAAGGGGGTTACACCCAACAAATATATATTTTTTTGGAATTGTCTAATTGTGTTACGTCTGCGTTTAATGTATGGACACTTCGCAATGAAACACCCTGTATAAGAGCCATTGTTTCTTATATTTTACGATTAAGTCGTGAACTATCAAATACTTGCAATATTGGGCTATGTGCTGCACATTGCTTCGAAATATATCACGCAAAAGAAAATGTTGAATAATAGTAATTTTAATATAGAAATCCCCAGTTTACGCTACTTCATTTTCAACCACTCTATATGTATCTACTAACAAAAAAAATTATGCACCTCAGAAAAAATGTAACTTGTATATTTTGATCCGGACATCGATTTTTCATAAAACAATTATCGTGGATTTCCCGTTAACGTATTTTATTTCTAAATTATTAAAAAATACTTGCGGTCCAATTTATGGCACGTAAATTCTGAATTAGTCATGGATATCAATCGTTTCTAGATTATCTAGAATTAAATAATTGTCGAAAACGGTTTTTAAATAAATACCGAATAATTATATTTGATTATGTATTCCTGAGACGTTAAATAAATGTAAACACATTTAATTTGTTTTTTAAAAATGTACCAAATAATTATATTTGATTTATTTATTTCAAAAAATAAACATTTACGATTTTAACATAAAACTGATTGTAACTTTTGAATTATCCTGTTTAAGTGTTACAACCAAATGTTGGAAGGTTAATAAAATTTAAAAAATATGTTTCTTTTTATTATAAAAAAATAAAGGGTGTTCCATATAATCGATCTAAAAAAAAATGATGTCACCGAGTTGAGAATTACCCTGTATACTGAATAAGACATCAAAAAACTAGTATTTTGAAAAAAATAAGACTACCGAAAAAATATTACCAGCAAAAATTGTTTTGTTTTATTTAGTTTTAAACATACGGAGTATTGAAATACATATATTTTCTAAAAAGTAAGCTAAATTCAAATTTAAAATAAAATAAAAAACTAGTAATTTGTGCTAAAATTCTGTGTGAGCTAGTACAGGTACTGGGTGCGCATTTTGAAAATAGTTTCGATTATACAGGGTGTTCCAAAAACTCGTGACAACACAAACTTACATTTTTTTAAATGAAACACTAAATTTGGTTCAAGAATCGAAAAGATCTCACCGAGAGCGTTAAAAAAAATATAGCATGTTAATATATTATATGGGTGTTTCAAAAAGATATGGCCAATTATTAGCAAAAATCACCACATCTTTAACACTCTGTAAAACAGCAAATGAAAATAAATCAACAGGTCTTTGTATTCAAATGTCATTCTCATATCGTTGGCTGTGCTCACTATTAATTACTTTTTTTATCTGTGGCTTCTTTAATACAGGGTGAAACAGAACTCAAATCAAGCAATATCTCAAAATGTTCAAATGGATCACGCTATAAGTCTTTTTACAATATATTGGTACAATTAATAAGCTTTCAAATGATATAGTATAGTTAGGGTATAAGTTAATGGAAAACTGTAAATATTTTATAATAACATACACAAATTAAATTGTATTAAATTACTACATGAAACGACCTGTACATTTTAGGTTTGCGCATTCTCCTAAGACATAAATCATATTAATCATGTCTTCCTGTGGTAAATTCATTATTTAAACCTAAGAGCAAAAACGAAGAATATAGCTAACATTTCTTTAACATTTATTAGTAGATACTGTTTTGAATTGGTAAACAAAAATATGGCTTGATTATATTTCGCCTTGAAAGTGAAACATGTATAAATATAATTCCAGGTACCTACTTGATTAACAAGCATTTTATTTCATTGAGTCAATATGGATCTTCATGAAGTAACTGCCTCAATATTCAATCGCTTTCAACATAATTCCAAATATCTGGATAAACGTATATAAAATATTTACAGTTTTCCATTACATTATACCCTAACTGTACTATATCGTTTGAAAGCTTATTAATAGTACTAACAAATTCTAAAAAGACTTATATGGTGATCCATTAGAAAATTTTGAGATATTGCTTGATTTGATTTCTGTTTCACCCTGTATTAATAAAGCCACAGATAAAAAAGTAATTAATAGTGAGCACAGCCAACGATATGAAAATGACATTTGAATACAAAGACCTGTCGATTTATTTTGATTTACTGTTTTACAGCGTGTTAAAGATGGGGTCAGTCAGTCAGTCGTCACGAGTGCAGACGGCGGGCTGTCGCGCCCTCGGTGCGTTCTTTTGTTCTTGTTATAGTTTACAATCGAATTATCTCGGGTGTACACAATTTGGCTCGAGTTAATTCGAGCGCACTAGAATTAACTCGAGCTCACACGTCAAGGAGTTAATAAAGAAATTAAAATTACTATTTTTTTCTAAATTGGATTGGCTTTCAGTGATACAAGAAAATACTCCACTTTAGTTGCTAGTACTACGTGTACTAGATAAGGATTTGGTACGTACCAAGCGACTAGCATTCAAATATCCCGGCAATAAATGTTGACTGTAATTGTTCATACAATTTGCTAAAATAACCTATTAGTAGATAGGTACAGTCCATGTTCGAGATATGTTTAATGAGAAACATCAATTTTTAAATCATCAATCAAGTAAAAAACAATGCAAACTTCTGCTTGTCGAAGACAAGCAAGATAATATAATAATAAATAGTCGATTTTTCAAAACTTACCCTCCTTCAGAATACCATCATATATCCTATAAGCGTCATGATCGGTGATCCTCTTCTTAAAATTACAATCCAAAGATTTACTTCTAGCCCTAAACTGATCCTCCTCTTCGGAATTCTCGCTCTCGCTATGCCTTCTGTAACCCCCTTCAGACCTCCAATGTTGAAATTTTTTCCCAAAATGTTTCATCAACTCCTGAATGGTGTGATGATGGTGCGTTTTGGCATTGGGAGTTTTAGGCGAAGCCCCAGCACCGTTTTCACTTTTACCCTTAGGGGATATACTAAATAATTCGCTTCTATCTGATTTCGTGGGCGAGAGAAAGTGCCCAGGGGGAAATTGATCGACGCTGGGCGATTCCGGGCAGGATTCCGTACTTAAATTAGGGGTGGCGTATTCGAAATGATGGTGACGATAGTGACCCAAATATCCCTGTCGTGACGGATGACCATGATGATGATGGGGATGATGTGGAACGTATTGTTGGTTATTGTACGGCATCTCGTAGCCGTTATGGGTAGTAAAGATATTGCTGAAACTCTGCATCGCTCGGTGTAACCACGCACTATTTTACACCATATTTTAGATCACTAATTGTTACTGTTTGTCAAAGTGTTAATGGTTTTTTTATTAGGTATTAAAACGTTTCTCACTGCTTCGTAAAAATTATGTTTTTTGCATGTTTTTATATTAAACTGGTAATTATCTGAAGACATAAAATCAATTTGGTTAACAACTAGCGTAAGTCGTACTACCCCCACCCTATCAACTCGTTTACCGCAAAAATTTGTTTGTTATAAAAATTTAACCCATTTTGAAAGGGTTTTTAATTATCTTTGACACAGTCTCACACGAAATTCTTGTCAACAAACTATGTTATTATGGTATTCATAGAGTAGAGAAAATCGTATAGTACCACTATGGCCTTGTTGAACTTAACAGATATTTAACGATCTCTTAAGCTGGAAGAGCAAAGTCTGCAGAATTACAAATCAATACATGGAAAATTAAACGCTCATTAAAGGCTAACTAAATGCCCTAAATTAAAATTTTGACTCCTCTGCTAGCTTTAACTTAAGTGAGCAGAACATGAGCGAAAAAGTGGTTGAAACAATAAAATTGCACTGTTATTAATGGTACATTAAAGGCTGTAGGAGTACACTAATCGCGAATTTCAGGCTCGATTCTTTCTTTGTGAAAATGAAAAAGTCACTACACTACCGAAACACTGGTTTTCAGTTAAAATCGTCTTTCCGCCATGCTCTGCAGACCTTACCCCTACGTCGTGACTTTTTCCATTTTCGCAAAGAAAGAAATCGAGCCTAAACTTCGCGATTATTGTATTCCTACAGCCTTTAATAACTGTGCAAAGAAAATTGCAATTTTCATTGCTTTAACCACTTTTTGCAAAAATTTGCGGAGCAAAAAATTTCTATTTAGAGCATTTAATTAGCCTTTAATTTTCCATGTATTGATTTTCACCGAACAAATTGTTCGGTATCTGAATTCGATCTCTCTGTGTGTATGTTGGTTCTTTGTGTTTATGAATTTTAAAATTTTGACTTCAGATTTTGGTAGAGCATAAAAAAGTAAGCTTAAGGCTTTGATGTGCCACCTTCAAAATGGGGTCAAAAATATGAAAATATTGAAGTTTAAAATGACATTGAATTTAAAGTAGACACATAGTGAATGACGATTTTGGTAAAAGTGAGTAGACTGTGGCTGTGTTGATTAGAATAATAACTGTCAATCTGAAATTTTATTAATACTGTCATTACAATTTATTCGGTCCATTCTCGACGTGTGGATTACTCGAAGACTAAGGCGTTTGATAAAATAAATCACAAACTATTTTGTTGCAAACTAAATTTATTCGGTTTTAACTGCAAGTCTGTCAAATTTTTCGAGAGCTATCTTAAAGATCGGAGTCAATTTGTTTGGATAAATAATATAGAGTGAATTCCACAGGTTATTAGATCCGGGGTTCCGCAAGGTTCAGTCCTTGGTCCCCTACTCTTTCTATTATATACTGCTGACTTGCATTGTAACGTAATTACTTATGGGGTACAATCGTTTGCTGATGATACGCAAGTCATTCATTATTTTGATATTGATGAGGTCGAAAGGAGGTGGTAAATTTAAATGCCGATCTAGCGAGGGTCTGCCAATTCTGATGCAGTCACAACCTTAGTATAAACCTTACGGAATCCAGTATCCAGTTTTGTTTTGTTCAGATATATACAAAAATCAAATTTGAACATTCGTATTGGAGCTCAAACTTTGGAAATTTCAGCCACGGCCACAATTTTAGGGGTCACGATCGATGACAAACTAAGGTTCAGGTCAAGTAAACAATCTAATAAAGAAGACATTAGAAAGTCTTTTTTTTTTGTTAAAACTTTAGTTTAAGAATTTTTTTTAATTTTAATAACACAACTTTTAGGTGCAAATTACCGTTATCAATCAAACAAAGTAATTTTCGTTTAGTTAAATTTATTAAAATTTTTTAAATGTTTAAAATGAATGTTTGAGTTATCAATATACATAATTCAGATAACAGTTATGTACAGTGACGTGGGGATGAATATTTTCTACCATTCTAATATTTATATACATTTTATGCAAAAGGAAAATAAAAATCCAAAAATGCATTAACAAAATCCCTATGAGGGCTTGTCAATTTTTCCAACAGAGAATTAGCGATTGCTCCACCGGAACCGGCATGGAAAGTGGAACTGTAATTTGTTTTGTAATTATTTTTATTCACAATCATCCTCTCTAGGACCTCTGTTCGTAAGTAGACCTTTTTTTGTTGTTTGAATGACTTGGACCGAAAGTAGCTACTTTCGGCCCAAGAGGAGAAAGTATAGGAACTTAATTTTTATGTTTTTATCTTTTCTGCAGTTTCTTTTAGTTCTGGTGGAGTGCAACTGATCAATTCGATCTCAGAATCAGACATTTTAGTAGTTTTATTTTTTCTTATTAACGGAGATTGCATTAAGACTAAATTTGATGATAGATAAATATTGTAACAAATGTCAAATGCACCGATTACTATATTAAAATATTTCGTGCATTATTAAATTTTAATTAATTTTAAATTATGTAATTCTGATTGTAAAGACTTATTTTCCATCTCGGTTTGTAATATACAGTATTATTTTACTACATATTTATACTGGGTGGTCCTTAAGTAATTGTACATAGAAGTATGGTAGATTCCTCACTTTAAAATATTACGATTTGACCCAACTTGCTCTAATAAAATGTTGCTAATAAGGAATATACAGGGTGCTAAAGGTTAAATTTTAAGATTTATTTTTTGCAATAACTTTAGCGTTTTTGGATATCTCTACATAAAAATTTGGAACCGGGGGTTTTTCGGCACGAGAAATCAGAATCTGGTACCTATTCCGATGTAATTTGTAGAGGGCGCTAGTTATGCCACATATGTGGCATAAATGTGCGATAAACTTTTTTGTAGGTGGGGGAAAACTGAGGTCATATTCGGATTCAAGAGGTCATTTTACATAAGAATCAGCAAGAATGGTGTCAGGGCCAGTGTAATCATGCAGATGATCCCTAAAATGCGATTATCTCGTAAACCGTTAAGTTTTAAGGTTAGTAACAAGTATGCTTTTTTCTACTAAAATAACGTGGATTTAATATTCCTTTTCAAAAATAGCGCTAACTTAAAGAGCAAAAAAGTTTATCGCACATTTATGCCACAAATGATTCTGATTTCTCGTGCCCAAAAACCCCCAGTTCCAAATTTTTATGCATAGATATCCAAAAAGTTATTGCAAAAAATAAATCTTAAAATTTAACCTTTAACACCCTGTATATTCCTTATTAGCAACATTTTATTGGAGCAAGTTGGTTCAAATCGTAATATTTTAAAGTAAGGAATCTACCATACTTCTATGTACAATTACTTAAGGACCACCCTGTATATCAGGTATAGGTTACCTGTTAATTTTTTAATATTAAATGAGGAAAAAACCTCTCAGTATATAAACGATATTCAGAATTATTTTTTATTTTTAGTTTTTTATATCATTTTTATTTCAAAAATGAATATGCATCATCAAAAATATTTATTTAGAACACAAAAAAATATATATAATAACACGCCTACGTAGTTTGCTGAAAAACTGGCAGACCACGCTGGCCGACCGGAAGTCGGCATGCAACTAATGTTAGAGGGATGAACTTTTTTTGTGCACGCAGATTTTTCCTTTGTTCAATCCGGAAATATTTATAAAAAAATGTAAAATTAGCAATTGGTTATATATATTCTATATTTTCGAATGTTTTTAAAAGGAACATAAAAATCATTTTTACTTAAGACGGGGGAGTTTCAAAGGCGGAAAACAATGAAATCTCGACCGAAATTTCACCCTCTGACAATGGCGGACTGTACAGTAGTAGCTTTAGTCTGGCCGTTAAAAATCCCGCAAAAAGTAATTTGGGATAAAAAATGTGGAAAAAGAGGTGAAAAAGATGGAAGAACTCGAAAAACTTTTTGCCTCGTTCCTGATACGCCCACTAAACAAAGTGGGGGCTGTAATTATCGATATAAAAATAAACATCCGTGAGTTATAGTTATCGCGTTTATTTACATTATAAATTATTTTAGATTGATACAAACAACTAATTGGAGTTCAACATTTTCTTTGATATTTTTGACCTGATTACGAAAACGTAAACATTTTTTTTTATTAATAGGTATCATCAGCGGTATTTTAATTCGTCCATCCATCACCCGTTTTTGTTTTTTTTCAACACATTTTTTTCCCTAATGAATAAAGATCTCTTTGTTATCGTTATAAAAACGAGTTTTTAACGGCAATTATTTGAACATAAAAAAATTATGAAAGTTAAAAAAAATCAGGATGTAATTTTTTATGACTATGTAAAATATTTAAATACCACCGAAGTTTTAACGGGGATTGTATGTGTGAGCAATCCGTAGGATTTGTGGAAAAATCACTTTCCTGTTCATTCTCAAGTTTATTTTGGATACCTATCATGATTTTGACATTGTTAATTAATGAGAGACGATTGTATTTGATGTTAATAATGTAAAAAATAAAGAGTGCAGACTGAATTAATCTTCTTTCAAGAGACCAGTTTAAAACTTTTTTTTCAACCTTTTTTATTGCATCCTTATTGACTTCCACCTGTGGAGACCATATTACAGAGGCATATTCAAGATGGGGTCTAACTACTAAAGTATTGTATAAAGTAATAATGTTAGTAATATTTAAAAAAAATGTGTTTTTATTACAAAGCCAAGTACTTTGTAGGCTTTATTAACCATAGATATCTTGACTACAATAAAGAATGGTGTCAATTGATGGGACTTGCTTTTATAGATGCCCTACTATGTGCCCTCTGATGATTGGCTTGAGTAGATGCTTGAGGCGAGGCTTGATGCGATGCTTCACTATGTTTTTACCCTTAGCGCCAATCCCACCAAGACTACCCTAGTTGCTTTTATACGGAAAAGAAACATTAACCTCAAAACCATCGAATTGGACGGGAAAGTTATTGAATGTAATGCAGAGGTCAAATATCTGGGACTAATACTAGATAACAAACTCATCTCGAATAAACACGAAAAAGAGTTAACAACAAAGCCACGAAATCCCTAACGGTGTGCAGAAATTTTGCGGACAAAAACTAGGGATGTAACCCAAAGACCATGCAGTGGATGTACACGTCAATAGTGAGACCGAGTATCACTTACGGAGCATTAGTCTGGGGCAGCAGAACTAAGCTGGCCAGTACAAAGGCAAATTCTATCGAAAATCCAAAGACTAGCCTGTGTATGCATAACAGATGCAATGAGAACGTGCCCAACGGCCGCCATGGAAGTAATCCTAAGCCTTACAACCATCCATATAGTGGTGGAGTGTATAGCGATAAGGACAACATACAGAATAACCAGAGAAGGATCCACCAAACGCAAGTTTCGACTCCTTCCTGGATATCACTAAACCTGGGATATGCTCCAAGATGTAGTGATAAAGTAGTTTATCTTTGTGAAAGAATTCAACACAAAGCTAAGTAACAAAAGCGAATGGGACAAAGAGACCATCCCAAAACTCAAGGGAAGTGCCATTAAATGGTACACAGATGGATCCAGAACAACAGAAGGAACAGGAATAGGAGTACATGGACATGGAACCAAATATTTCGAAAGTCTAGGCAAATCTCCAAGAATTTTCCAAGCTGAAAACTTCGCCATCGGAAAATGTGTCCAATATAGAAAGAAATTTTCGCAGACAAGACATCATCATGGTATCAGACAGCCAAGCAGCCGTTAATGCTCTGAACTTCCACGTAATCAACTCCAACATGGTTTGGGACTGCCTAAAGAAACTAAACGAACTAGGCAAGAACAACACTGTTACCCTTCTATGGGTTCCGGGACGCACTGGAAGGGAGGGTAATGAAATAGCAGACATACTCGCAAAAAAGGGACCGAATGACCATATCTGGGACCTGAACCCTTCTGCGGAATAAGTACCAACACAATACTTGATGAACTTGAAAAAGAAGTAAATAACAATATATCCCAATATTGGATAGGACTACAAGGAATGAGGCAAGCCAAGACACTACTGGGAAACTATAACCAGAAGAGATCAAACGACTGCACCAGCAAAAGTAAAAACAAGCTCAGAATACTAACGCCGGCGCCGGTTGAGAGGGCACCTAAAGAAACTTGGATTAGTAGAGGAAGAAGAATACAGATTTTGCGAGGAAGAGGAAGTACGATACCTCGGAGAATATCAAATAGAAGAGGGAGATCTACCTAATCTGAAGCCTACCGACATCCTGAACTTTTTGAAGGCAATAGGACTGGAGGAACTGCTCTAATCGTTGAGACATCCTTAAGGGCTGGGCAGCAGAAGGGAGCACAAAGAGTTTACAGGTCGCAGTGTATCGTAATTAATGTAATGCTTATTAATTACTCCTAGATCCTTACAGTCGTTTTACCTACGCAGTTCGGAATCATGAGGAGAATACGAAAATTGTAGATAGTTAACTTTACGGGTAAAAGTTATTATGTTTGTGTCAAACTATTTACATACGGAATTTAAGTCTCGTTGAAATTGAAAACAAATATAATCGAGAATTGAAAATAACAATATGAAAGCTGAGAAAAAAAATTATTTATTGATATTTATCATTTAATAAATTTTGTATGTTTTTTTTATTTTTGTCAAAATAACATTCTAAAATGTGTGCGTTAAGTGGTTAAACTTCCGAGTCACGTTTAAATTCACAAAAAACCAAAACTACCGGTATGTTATCTAACAGAAAAGTCTAATAATAAACAACATTAAAAATATATCGTTAACGGTTAATTAATAATTATTAATATGCAAACCGAGAGTCGTCAGAAAAACAGGCTATTTAAATGTTTCGGTTTGTTTGTCCAACTTTGAAATTTAATGAAACGAAATTATGACCTTCGATTTATCAATCTATTGTAGCGACATGGTACTATGCCAAGAGTAAGTTTACCAAGTTAAAAAATTTATATTTAAATGTAAATACGGGAAAACCTGTATTTATGTATGTATACATATTTTTATATCAAATAAGTTAAATCATTTGATTGAAAAGAATATTTGGGCAAGCAGGAAATTGTTTTTGGTCAATAATTGTCCAGCATGAAATATTTTTTGTCAATAATTATCCAGCAGGACATTTGGACCAACCTTCAGCATTTGGAAGAGATGTAGAAATATAATATTTTTTTCTTAACAATGTCCTAGCAGGATATTTGTACCGTCAGGAATTTGGGGCTAATAGGATATTTGAGTCAACAATTATATAATGTAAAATAAAGACCAGCCAACAGGATATTTGGGGCTTCAGGATTTTTATGAGTCAACAACTATCTAATATCAAAATTGAGCTGGCAGAAATTTTGAGCAGATATTTTAGGCTAATAGGATATTTGAGTAAGCTTGATATTAAGGTCAGCCTGAATTTTGAGACAATATGGTATTTGGGGTAACGGGATATCTGGACCAGTTGGAACACCAACAGAAATTTCGATGAGTCAATTATACAACAGAATATTTGAGCTAGCAGGAATTTTGAGCAAACAGATATTTTAGGTTGATAGGATATTTTGAGCCAACAAGGGTAACAGGATATCTGGACCAGTTGGAATATCAGGCCAACAGATATTTCGATGAGTCAATTATACAACAGAGAATTTGAGCTATCAGGAATTTTGAGCAAACAGATACTTTAGGCTAATAGTATATTTGAGTAATCCCGATATTAGGGTCAGCCAGAATTTTGAGCCAACAATAATTTTGAGACAATATGGGTAACAGGATATCTGGACTAGTTGGAATATAAGTCCAACAGAAATTTAGATGAGTCAATTATACAACAGAAAATTTGAGCTAGCTGGAATTTTGAAAAAACAGATATTTTAGGTTAATAGCATATTTGAGTAAGCTCGATATTAGGATCAGCCAGAATTTTGAGATAATAAGGGTAACAGGATATCTGGACCAGTTGGAATTTTAGGCCAACAGGAATTTCGATGAGTCGATTATACAACAGAAAATTTAAGCTACCAGGAATTTTGAGAAAACAGATATTTTAGGCTGGTAGGATATTTGAGTAATTTCAATATTAGGGTCAGTCAGAATTATGAGCCAACAATAATTTTGAGACAATATGGGTAACAAGGTATCTGGAGCAGTTGGAATATTAGGCCAACAGAAATTTCGATGAGTCAATTATACAACAGAAAATTTGAGCTAACAGGAATTTTGAGCAAACAGATACTTTAGGCTGATAGTATATTTGAGTAATCTCGATATTAGGGTCAGCCAGAATTTTGAGCCAACAATAATTTTGAGACAATATGAGTAACAGGATATCTGGACTAGTTGGAATATAAGGCCAACAGAAATTTCGATGAGTCAATTATACAATAGAAAATTTGAGCTAACAGGAATTTTGAGCAAACAGATACTTTAGGCTGACAGGATATTTGAGTAATCTCGATATTAAGCTCAGCCAGAATTTTGAGCCAACAATAATTTTGAGACAATATGGGTAACAGGATATTTGGACCAGTTGGAATATTAGGCCAACAGAAATTTCGATGAGTCAATTACACAACAGAATATTTGAGCTAGCAGGAATTTTGAGCAAACAGATATTTTAGGCTGATAGGATATTTTGAGCCAACAAGGGTAACAGAATATCAGGACCAGTTGGAATATCAGGCCAACAGAAATTTCGATGAGTCAATTATCCAACAGAAAATTTGAGCTAGCAGGATTTTTTTTGGTGCCAATTGTATAACAGGATATTTGAACCAATAGTATTTTTTTTATAAAAGTCCAACAAGAAATTTGGGCCAATAGGAAATTTAAATAATCAATTCTGCTTTGATATTTGCCTTTCAAATGAAATTATTGTATCTCATAACGATGATCAATTTTTTCCATCTCTCGTAATATGATTTATTAGAACATACCTATTAATAACCAATTTATTTATCATAATATAAAACCTCATCGATGTGATTGACCTCTTTTTATATTCAAGGCAGGCAATAAAGCATATGTAACTCGTATAATAAAATGGCTAACTCATCAATTTGAATTTGCAATCAATAAGCTACTTTATCTTTTCAATTTTTAACCATTCAATTTTTCATGGTTTAAAAAATGTATTATTATACTTTGAAATAAATATGAACAAACTTAAAATCAAAATACGCAATTTATATTTACTAATGGGATATTATTATGTATAGCGCAGCTAAACAAAATAGTACAGGGTCTATCCGGCTGCAAAGAAGTGTTCTCCTTTAGTTTATAGCTCGGGAGCCAGAGTGGAAAGGGTATAAATTAAAAAAATAAAAACATGTGCAGTCGCTAAGTTGTAATCAAATAATGGGTCCTAAATATGCCATGGCGAGGTATATACCATACGTTTGTAAAGAACATATACCATATAAACAAACGTTTTTATTTATATTAGTTAATTCCAGCAATTCTTATAAGAAGACAACCAAACATATTCAAAACACGGCGCCATTGTTGCAGGACCCTGTATATTCATAATTTTTTAAATGATCCTTGTATAAAGCGGGATACATTTTGTTCTGAAATTGAAAATGGACAAACTACAGTATACATTCCTGAATCTCACTATTATTTATAGCTACAGGATGAAATTTAATATCCAAATGATATTCCAAGTTAAAAGTGAATGAACTATATTTTAAATTGACATTAATTCATGATGAAAATGGTTCAAAAGTGTTCTGATTTTTTTTAACAAAGTTATGGAGGATATTATGTCCTGTCAAAATTACTGATAGACAAAACGTGTAAAACCCTATTCCATATCTTTTTATCTGAATTTGAATGTCCGTACTTTTTTTTAAAATAAATTAATTTTGAGCCATATCCATAATATACTTTCTAATTTTATTTTTATTAGTTGCAAACTCCATTGACCTATATACACTCGACATCCACGTTTTGTTTACTCGATCTAAATTAGCCAATTAAATGTGATTCCGTCTCTAAATATAGTCCAGGATTTGCTCTAATATGATAATTTACTGCAAACGAAGGAGATGCTTTTGTTTGAAGGATAATCAGAGTCATTTCAATTTTATACAATAACACGGTTTGTACCACGCAGCAAATCGTGTAAACAATGTATCTCCAATTCTGTAAAAATGATTTTTAATTATCAACATTTATATCCAACTGAAACGTTTTTGTTGTTTAATCCCTTAACGTGTATTTTATGATGCTGTAATTTTCACACTCGAATATAATCGAAAGTTAGGAAAAAAATTGTTTTATTGATATTTATCATATACATAGGATTGCAATCTATAACATTTGTTTATTAAAGAATAAAATACATCCTTTTATAGTCCGTTTCAAGATATTTGATGACTTTCTAAGTACCGCAATAGAATTATCGGTTATAAAATACCCACACTTTGTGATTGTAAACAGAAAATAGTAGACAGGTATGTATTTAGTATTTGTTAAACAATGACTTTTATTTCGAAGAAAACTATAAAAAAAGCAGATCTTTTAAAAGTTTTAGCTGCGTTCGATATTAGAAAAGAGTACCTATGTATCTCTAAAAATATGGATCACAAAGTACTACGACGATTATTTAACCCCATCGAACACGTGTGGCCACCAGTTAAAATCCAGAGTCAGATCCGAAAACGTTTCACCCACATTAAAGCCAAGTGTAATAGAGCTAATTATAACTGTGACAAGTAATGTTTCTATTTTTCTGTTCAACATGTTGTTTGAAGATACATATCGAAATGCTAATACCACAGTTGTACCCTTGGTTATCAATTTAAACGAAGACGATAGTGATACTGTCTACTAGAATTAGAATAGGTAGTAAATAATGTTTGCTTAAATAATATTTATTGTTTCTTCAGTTTTATTCTGTATAAGTTACTGTCAGAGTTTTTAACTATGTACACTGAAAAAATATTCGTACGTAAAATCAATAAAATATCGTCGTCAATTTTTTAGACATTAATGCTATGATTCGGTGATTGGGAGAATAATTTCACGTCATAAAACAATTAACTAGTGCATTAAAACAGTAACCGAAAAATCGTTAAGCAATAAAAGCAAAACATCAAAAACTAATTAACTGTATCCTTAATATAATACAAATATTAATTAAATCAATGTTTTGTGACTGTACTTTACCATTAAAACCATAAAAACTTTTTATAAATGCAAGAACTACAAACTTTGAAAATTAATTAACGGTTTTCATTGTTTTGATGAACACTAAACGTTAAATCTATGAATGCCACCATTGACTGCTTAAAAAATAGTGCCACCTAGTAGTAAATCAATCTCTACGAACATTAATATTACGAACAACTAGCGAACATGTTTAAATCTTCGCGGCGCGCCCATTGCCCATGTAAGTGCAACCACATGCAGAGGTTAGGTGTTCCGATACTGTTTGTGTTTTGTGGACTGTAAAATAATAATTATTGTGCCAAATTAGTTAATTCTGGACTGGAGATCGACAAAGAAAGGAAGGTACATTCTGATAGTTACAAAAAACACTGGGGATACCACTTGGTAAATATTTTTTGGTACCCATTATACCTATACTAAAATTCTATGTCTAAGATGTTAAAATAAAAAATTGCTGTTTTTTAACTTAAATATTTATTTTAGGTTGATATGGATTATAATGTCGCGTTCGAAAGTGGGGAATTCTTTAAAAAAGAATGGGAAAAATGTTTTCCGCAAATACTGGCATTTTTGCAGAAAGGATAAAGTTGCTAGAGCCCTATTAGGTAATGCCTTCAAGGAAACGTGCGACGAAAGTAAGTTCAAATTATAATATGCCAAAAAGTAGCATATTAATTTTGTATTTTTTAGATAGAAAATATGCTTCACTTTTATATTTGGTGCCATCGACCAAATTTTGTTCCAAAAATTCATTTGGAAAGACGACCCATATAAAATTTACAATAAAGGACTCCCAGGAATCATTTTTGTTTTGTGCTAAAACCCAACAAGAGCTGGAAATTGAGAAAATCAGCAAAACTGGAAAAGTGTTTTTATAAACATGCTGTTTTCTTTGAAAGCCCTAGGGTACACATGATTTGTGAATCAATAACATTAAAACAATAAAAATAACTACCTAATACATTTTTTTGTATAATCGTCTTCCAGTTGGTTGAATCTTGATTGTTCATATGGGAAATTCGAAAATATAGGTTTTGGGAAAACGCGACACATCAAATCAGTAGACATAGATGAACCAATGATTAGTAGATAGGTATTTAAATTTTTTTTAGAAATATCGTTTGTTTTAATATTTTTGATAAAGTAATTACCAGTATACCTAATTTAGCGAGGTCTGATAAATAAAACTTAATATTAATAACTGGTGATTATGAATCTATGCTCACTATTTATTGTTTTAATGTACTGGTGTTATAGATTAATGTCAATCATCCCTAACGTTAATAACCGACGATCGTAGACCCATGCTTTTTATTTATGGTTTCAATGTACAGAGATCATAGATGTATGTATACTTAGTTTGCATTGTTTTTAAAAACATTAACCATAGATTAATATCCATCGTTCGTAATATTGATAACCGGCTATCATAGGCCTATCATTGCGATCATAAATCTATGCTCATATTTTATTGATTTAACCAAATAATTTTATTTTTCTTAATTTCCCAATAATGGAATACAACTCGATTTTCTGGTTCTATTACTTTAATTACTCGGAATTCTTAAAATAAACGGAATTCCCTCATACTGTGGTGATATAAAAAAGAGGGGTAAAGAAAAAAAATAGGTCAAATGCAGGGTGTGAAATGACACATGTTATGAAATTAAGAACTAAGGGAAATCCGACAGAAGAGAGTGGCAGATCAGGAGAGGATATAGAGAATAAGATGGAGGAAGAAGTAGCAGAAACCTCCGAAGAAGAAGAAAATAAAATGGAACAAATGTTCGCCATGCCCATGTCAGGCATTAAAAAAATAAAGAATTAAAAATTAATATGAAAGAAAATCAAGAAAATTTGATAAGTCTATCATCAACTCCTGATGATGCCAACATAGTTGGCGAAACGCGCGTAGAGTATGTTAAATTTGTGTTTTGGTTGAGTGGTCGACGATAGTGTTTCAACTTAAAAGAAGTGAGAAGAGAAATGCATATAATTAGGGAGGACATGATGGAGAAAATCAGTGGGGAAATATGTACCATGAAAGATGAGATAGACGAGAAAATAGAAAGTAACAGAAGAGAGGGAAGACAGGAATTAGAGAAAGTAAAAGAAGAAGTGAGGATTTACTGAACGTAAATAAAAAAAGGAAACAGGAGAAAGAAAAGAAAAAATTGAAAAAGTCAGTTAAGTCAAAAAAATAAAAAGAGTTACAGAGGAAAAATATGAAGTTAAAGGAGTCGGAGAATTAAAATAATTACATAGAAAAGATATAAAGCCAAGTGGACAATTAAAAGATTTAAATATAAAACAAAATAAATACGAGCAGACGAGAAGGAGTAGAGACCAGCAGGAGATTGAATAAGAACAAGTAGAAAAGGTGGAACAAGTTAGAGCGTAAGAGGTTGAGTAGATACTAGCAGGAGTAAGGACGAGTAGAAGAGTTTAAATAAGGAAAAGTATAAGAGGTGAAGTATATATTAGCAGAAGAAGTTAATACACTGGCAGAAGTTGTTGTTTTTTTATTATATGAATATTGAAAGGTGGGGGTTGAGAAGATATAGGTTAAGTAAGTAAATCTCAACATTCTAATTTAAGTAAATACTGTTTTCTAACATTTTGGTTCATTTTAATTGTTTTATAGAATATATAATTGTTTGTTTAATAAAGTATTTATGTTTAATTATATTTTGGTCATTTCATAGTGTTTGCATTTGCACGGACGCAAGTAAAATACTATGTCGTAATAAAATTAGGGGTAAGGTAAAATAAAATAAAAAAAATATCGAGACAATACATATCGAAAACAGGAGTACGGATCTGTTATTGTTTATTATATAATGAGGAATTTACAACCTTAAGGATAATCCTATTGCGGTACTTAGAAAGTCAACCAAATATCTTGAAACGAACTATAAACAATAAATTTAACATTGGACACTTGCCAGACTATATTCGATTGTTAAAGGGTATTTTAAGGCGAATGAATTTCGGTTATTTAAAGGCCTTCGAGTAAGAATTCGAGTAAACATTCTTGTTTACAGGAAATATCTGAGAATATACTTAATGAATTTAAGAAAAATTATCACAATTTGTTCGTACTTATAATAAGTATATTAATAACGAAAAGAGATAAAACAAAATTAGGTGAGTACCCCTGATAAGCTGATAACAATTTATTGGTACTTATCGGAAACAATGTTAAATTATATCATTTAAAAAGCCATAAAGTGCGTTTTAAATAAATGTTGGTTTTTTCTAAATTTAGATTTTAAAATACAACAATTTCTCACGTACCACAAAAAAAATCGCTGTTTTTTTAAATTAACCTCGCTTTGATTTTAAGTACCTTTAAGGTATTTAATGGTAGTTTTTCAAAACATGAGAGCGGTAGAAAATTTTGCAACGTAATTATATGTTTTTCGGGGTGCTGAAACGAATCTGAAGTTTGCTGCCTCGTAGCAGGACTGGAACAGGCCCAAAAACGCAAAAACCTCGAAATTTTCTGAGTTTTTCCGGTTTTCCGTTCATTTCTTGCAAACGACGCATCGTACGGAAAATGTCGCGGTATTCAAAGTTGAAGAGCATAAAATTCTGCGTCGAATGACGTCCCTAACTTTGTAACTTCCAAATTTATAAGGTCGCCATCGTCATTCGAAAAACGCCAATTTTTTGAAAACTGCAATATACTCACTGTTAGACAACTTTAATTTAAAAACAGCCACTATACATGAAAAAGTGGTAGAATAAAATTTTGAGTTCAGTGAGTACAAAAATTTTAAATTTGGACCAATATATACGCATGTAAGCCTGACTTGAGGATTTATAAGTATTAAGTATGTAGATGTAGAGGCAAAATGGAGAAATGATCACTATATGCGTATATATTGATCCAAATTTAAAATTTTGGTGCTCACTGAATTCAAAATGCTTTAGAACTTTTATTTTACCAGTTTTTCACATAGAGTAGCTGTTTTTAAATCACAGTCGTCTGTGAGTATATTGCAGTTTTCACAAAAGTAAAAATTGGCTTTTTTCGATTGACGATGGCGACCTTATAAATTTTGCGGTTAGGATGTTAGGGACGTCATTTTATACTCTTCAACTTTGAATACCGCGACATTTTCCGTACGATGCGTCGTTTGCAAGAAATAAACGGAAAACCGGAAAAACTCCGAAAATTTCTGTTTTTTGCGTTATTGGGTCTGTTCCGGTCCTGCTACGAGGTAGCAAACTTCAGATTCGTTTCAGCAGCCCGAAGAACATAATTCCTTGAAAAAATTTTCTACCGCTCTCATGTTTCGAAACAGACACTTTTGAACACCATTTGACTAGGCTAAGGTCCAAATTTTTATGTATACATATCCAAAAACCCTAAACTTATTGCAAAAAATAAATCATAAAATTTAACCTTTAACCCCCTGTATATTCCTTATTAGCAACATTTTATTAGAGCAAGTTGGTTCAAATCGTAATATTTTTTAAAAAATCGAAAAAAATATTTTTCGACTTGACTCGTCGTAATGCGAGTAGTGGTACTTTCTCCACATGACCCTTTAAGCGTAAGCGGCATCGTTTGTATCTTCGAAAATAACTGATAAGTTCACCGCACTGTGAAATGAATTTGGTCGCGTAGCCGACCCATTATTCGATTACCACTTAGCAATTGGACATGTGCTTGTTTTATCAATTCAAGAAATATTCTTATTACTTAGGTGTTTTTATTTTTTGAATTTATACTCTTTCCACTATGGCTCCCGAGCTATAAACTAAAGGAGAAGACTTCCCTGCAACCGAATAGACCCTGTACTATTTCGTTTAGCTTAATTTACCTTGTTTTTATTTTATTCAAACTAACTATAGATATAAAATTTTGTTCCAAATCGTGCATTCAAATTTAGTTTTATCTATAAGATCTCTCTGACAAGTTGTTTGAAAAAATAGGCCAAGGCGATTATGTTTACTGAGTTATATACTGAAAATTATTCACCTCTTCAAACGCCGACAGAGATAGAGATATACAGTATTTATTTTAAGAATTATTTCTGGACAACGGCTTTTATCTGAGATAACTAGAAACAAATAAATTAATTTTTTTTTAGAAAAATTGAGGAATGAGTTTATTTTTTATTTATTTGCCAGTTCACTCTTCTCGTCATATAATATATCAGATGTAAAGTAGAACCAGAAATATAATAAGGTCATAAATCAGTATTGTTCGAGATCTGGTAAAGCAATAAAATTGTGTGTCCGTTAAAATATTCTCAGATCAGGATTAAAATATCTAATGAAACAGTTATATTATTATACCTATAGAACAGAACTTAATGGCTAGAGGGGGAAAGTTCAACTTTTCTCAAGAGTGTGGAAGTTTGTGGCACGAGCCTGAAGGACAATATGCTATTGTTACACCACTACAAAAAATTGAACAATTCCCAGCATTTCAGACACATCTCTTCAAGTATTTAACGTTCACAATTACCTACATTTAACATAAATATTCAAAAATAATGTATTGGGTCAGTTTATATAGTTCTATCCTTTATCTAGTTTTAGTATTTGTTAATCAATTTATTATAAAAAATAAAATAAATAATTAAGTTTACACCAAAGTGTCGGTCTTAAAAAATATTGTATGTCACGCGGCCCTAAAATTAGTATTTAACACGTTTCTTCGACGACGATAGACTGTCTGCATTAGCCATGTTATCTATTGAATATGATGTATGTGAGAAATTTTGAAAGATACAGTCCAACAATTTTCAAAGATCAAAGCCGGAAAAGTTCGTTTCTAGTTATTATTGTTAATGCTAATTGTCTATATTTTAATTTAAGTTGAGTGTGTGTTATAATTTTGAGACAATTAAGACACAATTGTTGTGCTGGTTATAATACCAAATAATATGAATAAGTACCTTTTCCGCTTTCTCTTTACTAGCAGTACCTATCAATGTGAAAATATCGAACATTTTCGGCAAATTGGAGAACGGTGGCAAATATTTAGTTGTACTTGGGCCACCAACCCTTTAACGGCGGCCCTGGGACCGGACCAATCCACTACATATTTAATGTCGCAATAAAATTGACCGTTCATTAAAAACGGCATAACCATTTTTACCTTGTTCGGGTAAAGTAATAAAAATATTTTACGTAAAAATCATAATAAGAAACGCTGCATATAATAAGAGGAACAACCTAACCTCACTTTCGCACTATTTACGGACGGTTATAACTCACAATCGACAACATATCACTAAATTATAAACAACACGTGCCCGCAGTGTAAAAGTTGGGTTAAACTCGGACAACACGACGACTGTTATAAAAAAACAACTCGTTTTCAGTCACCTAGTTCGTAATTATTAAACAACAGAGGTGACATCTGCATACAGTAATAAACCACAACTGTCTAGTCTAGGTAGGAAGTTCTTTTAACTCTGAAACGATTGTTTGCGACGTTGCCAGTGAGATACTTAAATAATTCCGATAAAAATATATTCATTTCCGATAATAATAATGTTTATTTAAATGTTTATAAATAATACATAGATAAGCATGAAGCAAAATTAAAATTTATTAATCTGCAAAATATTTTAATATAGTAGTCGGTGCATTTGACATTTGTCAAAAATAAACAATAAAATTCTGACATTAATAACAATGATTATGAATAAACTAATTTTCGCAAAAGTTTTCATTGATAAAATGTTTTTTTTTTGCAATAAATATGCCAATCGATTTTCCGGATAATTTAACATTATAGTTTATATATTTTTGAAAAAATCGATACATAACGCACTAAACGATTCCAATTTTTTTAAATAAGCTATTAAACAAATTAATACTATATAATAATGAGAAATTATATCAATATAGTGCTAAAAAACAGTTTCATAAAATCAAAGTTAATGCCCCAAAAAACGCTGATTTTTTACGGCTATAGGCAACAGCGCAAAGTTAATAAGTACGTTTTCTGAAATACCCGCATCAAATGATTGGACGTCCTCTCATGTCTCACGTACGCACTCTAGTAAAATATAAATATAAATACAAATTAATGGTAACCTCGTTTACCGCTTTATATCTTCTCACCATTAAAAGTGAAGTGATCATTGTTAATTATCTAACTTTGATCGACAACTAATTATATTTAATGACAACAGTTAAGGGCTTAATTTGGAAACGAAAAAAAAAATATATTTATCGATCATTTGTCATCCGAGACAAGGACTTAAATAGTATCAAAGTATCAAATAATAAAAATATTACATACATTTTGAATGATTAACGATGTCGCTGTTAAAAAAAAAACCAGAACGTTTTATAGCATTTTCTATATGTGGTTTCGCCTGAAAAATAAACGATTTAAGGATTTGGCGTAATTTTCCAGATAAAAATATATACATTTTTATGGATATATTTATGGATTTTTCGTATAAAAAAAAGATTTTGCTCTCGATTTTAGAATTCTAGACATTTTCACTATTTTCCAGATTTTTCTACACTTATTCTAGTATCGGTTAATATCCCAGAGAATTTCTTTATTTTTTTCGTTTTCCATACTTTCTTATAGTTTTCATTAAAATGACACTTTTGTATTATGGGATATTAATTCGTTGTAAAAAATTCAAATATCTTCCAATAATCCACAATTTACATTATTGAACCTATACAGGGTGGATCATTGCGAAGTGTCCATAGATTAAACACAGACGTAACACAATTAGACATTTCCAAAAAACCTATATTTGTTGGGTGTAACTCCCTTTCTAACTGAGATAACAGAGTGTTTTATTAATTTTGGTCATTTCTGTCTCGACTCGTGATTTACGAACCACGCGGTATATTTTTTTATATTTCACATAGGAACTTCCTTTAAGGTATCCAAGCGGTTAGAATATTTGTAAGAAAAAATCCAGGTCCGGATTAGGAAAAAACTGACAAATTTTTCCAGGTTCAAAACAACACCCTGTAAAGGATTTTTAAAAATTGCTTTACGCATTTGGAAAGAACACAAAAAACTGAATTCGCCGACGTATTTTTTGTTTTCCCGCAGATAATTTTACTACTAAAAATTTAAAGTTCAAAGTTTCAGTTTATCAACATTATGATGGCTCAAAATGTAATTAGTGAGATTGTTATTAATTGTATGAGGTTTTAATTAATATTATACGATCTAATGATCTAAATTTGTAAATTTTAGAATTTATGATGAAATCATTTTCCTCTAACTCTAACCAATCAAAATATCTAATTAAAGATCTAATTTTAGAACATTTAATATTTCGTAAACACCATGCATAAAAATATGTCAAAATCAACACACTTATAACTAATAAAAGGACAACGCAAAAATAAGGTAATTTTTTATTGTTGTTTATACAAAAGCAAAACCAACAAAAACGAACACACTAAGAACTATGAATAAAATAATTGAATTAATAATTATCTATTAAAAACTATAACAAATGTTCAAAATGTACTGTTTTTAAAATACGTCTAACAGACTTTCTCAAAAATACAAATGAGGTATTTTCCAAGAAATATGCATATATGGATTAACGATGTAGCAAAAATAAACTAATATAAGTATAAATTACCTGTTAAACGTTTTAAAGGAAAAAAAGCAATCAAACTGTCATTTTTATTAAAATCAACTTTTAGTACGTTTGTATGAAATAGCTTGAATGTAATCAAATCTACTTATCCTGTTTTGTTTGTATAAATTTACTAAATTTAATATACAGGGTGTCCCAGAAGTACCTTTGGAAATTTCACGGATGAATAGAAGTGGTAAAAATAACGTTATTGCTTCATATAACTTTTTTCCCTACGGGCCTTCGTTTCCGAGATATGGGCCTCTAAATTTAAAGATTAAAAATCATTTTTTATTTATAACTTTCGTACCATAACCTCAAATTCAACCAAACTTTGGTAGGTTACAAATCGCATTAGTGTGCTTAAATTAGTTATTTAAGTTAGTCACAAAATCTATTAGGAAGTCAGGAACGGACTATGCCCAAAGGTTAACACCTGATAATTTTTAGACAAGTAGTGACACTGAACTGTAAATAACATTAAGATATTTTTATAACATAAAGATAATCTTGCTTCATGTCGATTAAGTTAACGGTTTAGGAGATTTTTTAACTTTAATGCGGTAAAGCAGAGTAAATAGCGCATCCACCATTTTACAAAGTACGTTATTATTTGAAGTTTAATACGATTTGATTTTATAGTGTGCTGTGGATTCATTTGACATCCAACATCTGTCAGTTAATTTGCTATTTTGTACTGGCGAAATATTTTTCTATTGATTTTTCTGTTTAAGTACATTTTCATAATTAAAATGGCACAGTTTACTCGAAAGGGATGCGCTATTTACTCTGCTTTACCGCATTAAAGTTAAAAAATCTCCTAAACCGTTAAGTTAATCGACATGAAGCAAGAGTATCTTTATGTTATAAAAATATCTAAGGAATCCATTAATGTTATTTACAGTCCAGTGTCACTACTTGTCTAAAAATTATGAGGTGTTAACCTTTGGGCATAGTCCGTTCCTGACTTCCTAAAAGATTTTGTGACAAACTTAAATAACTAATTTAAGCACACTAATGCGATTTGTAAACTACCAAAGTTTGGTTGAATTTGAGGTTACAAATAAAAAATGATTTTCAATCTTTAAATTTGGAGGCCCATATCGTGTAGACGAAGGCCCGTAGGGAAAAAAGTTATATGAAGCAATAACGTTATTTTTACCACTTCTATTCATATCTGAATTTTCCTAAGGTACTTCTGGGATACCCTGTATAAGAATAATCTTTTATTATAAATAATGTTTGTTATTTTACACGGTTTTTCTGTGCTATTTAAGTCTAGCACCTCTATGGATCGCCTCTTCAAAATCGTATCTCCTTAGGGTCGAAATTTAATTTTTCTAAAATTAATTTAAAAACATTATACCTAGTGGTGTCTGAATTTTTGTTAGGCAACAACGCGTAAACTAAGGCGATGTAATGTTCATTTTCTACATGTATGGTGAACATCTGTAGAAAAAATTTCAAATTAGCTTAGGCTGAAGCAAATTAGATGAATTAAGAGAACCTATTCTTTTTGATAATCCCGCAAACGGTACGTACTCATTAGGAAAAGGATTATTTTCGGGCAAGGGATAAACTGACCGTGGCGTGCAAAAGTTAAACACCCTAAAATTTGTCTAACGGACTTTCTAGTTACGTCCGGATTATTCCGCACAAGCATCATGAATTCTTTCAAGTAGCTGTTCTCTATTTATTTCAGTCCAGTAAACTTTTGATTTGAGATACCTCCAAACGAAATAATCAAGAGGACCACCTTTACCTATCCATAAATTACCAAATTTATTATTTAAAAATATTCTGATAATTTGCCTATAATGTGGCGGGGCACCATCATGTTGAATATACATAAGTACTAGCGATTTCTAAGAAATCCAAGTAGGCTATTTAGGATTTTTATTTAATTTTTGCATTATTCTTTTATTATTTATGAATGTACCAATTAGTTAATCTTCAAATGATTTTATACAGGATGTTTATAGAATATTAAGTGCACGTTACCAGTTATCCTAAATACGGACCTTTAATTAAATATTTTTGATTAATTAGAAAAAAATAATTTCATCAGAAATTCTAATATGGTGATATAATATTAATTAAAACATCATACAATTAATAAAAAACTCACTAATTTTGATAAAAAGAAACTTTTAACTTTAAATTTTAGTAGTAAAAGTAAAGTAAAAGTTTTTGGTTTAAAGCCCCGACTTGGTCGGGCACCAAACAACATCTGGACTTTCGTAATTCAATACCTGGTGGGGCATATAGCCCAAGGAGTAGTAGTTGTTGAAGTCCAGACGCTGGTGCAGTGTAGGACATTTAATGTCTTTGTTCTTGGGAACATGTGTGATTTTATTTCACATCCTTAGGCAGTTTTGGTACGCCCATGGTCCTTTTTTGGAATTTTTATGGTTCAAAAAATTCAACCTTCGTTGTAGTTTTCTATAGTTTTGCAAGCTTTGATTTTGTTATGAAAGTGAAGATGGCGTTGGGCTCTCCTCGTTCGTGATACACTTGCTCTAACGCAAACACTTTTATCAAGAACGAGGCGAGTTGAATTCATTTTCAGACATCCTTTAGCGATAGGATGTCGAGATAGCCTGCTTCTTACTGATGAGGAACAATAATTCCGAAACCGGTCTAAGAATTGCAAGCTCCTTTAATAACAAAATCGAAGTTTCTGGTCGGGCACCAAACCACGTCTGGACTTTCGTAATTCAATACCTGGTGGGGCATATAGCCCAAGGAGTAGTTGTTGAAGTCCAGGCGCTGGTGCAGTGTAATTAATAAAACACTCTGTATCTCAGCCAGCAAATATAGGTTTTTTGGAATTGTCTAATTGTGTTACGTCTGCGTTTAATGTATGGACACTTCGCAATGAAACACCCTGTATATATTGCAATGAAATAGCCACCCTGTATATTAAAAAGGGTAACCAAGGAACGAGGGAAAATAGTAGAGAGATTGATCAACACGAAATTTTCGAATGTTAAAAAATTTAAAAAATATAAATCTACCCAGAATTTTATAGGTACATGATGAAGAAGTATTGATAGATAATTTAAGCTAATACTAAGTTGTATGGATCTGTAGCCGGAATTTGTACATTGAAGAGTGATGTTAATACACGGACTTTTGGTCAAAGATATTTAAATTGGAAGAGACTAGTTAATTTAAAAGAGGTGAAATCGGAAGGAATTAACTTTGAAGTACCTAAAGCAAGAAGAAATCAAATATTTTGAACCAAAATATTTAACCTTGGGAATAATAAAACTGTACAAATTACGTGAAATAAATCACTATCTTGGATTGACAGACGTATAAAAACAAAATGGCCGACTTCCGGTTTCGCCAGAAATGTCACTAACTTCGATTTTTTAAATGGAACACACTATATATTTGATATTTTTTGGATTCTATGCCTCAAATTACATACGACAGTGTTGCCAAATTTTTTATTTTTCAATAAAAAAATTCAAATTCTCAGATTCTTTTAGCACAGGAGGCCTTGATCAGGTCAAAATCTAGTCTAATTGATATCAGTAATTCATAGTAATCGTTATTTCATCAATAAGATCAATACCAAATCCTACAGCAGGAATTTAAATTTTCCGAATTAATTTTTAACGAATAAATCGTTTTTTTCAAATGGTACCTACCGAGGGCCATCTTGCCATTCGATAAAGAATTTAATTACCAGTTCAACGATATACATTATGTACCATTTTCTTTTTGTTAAAACCTAAACATAATCATTTCTTGAAAAAAAAAATCTGAGAATTTGAATTTTTTTATTGAAAAATAAAAAATTTGGCAACACTGTCGTATGTAATTTGAGCCATAGAATCCAAAAAATATCAAATATATAGGGTGTTCCATTTAAAAAATCGAAGTTGGTGACATTTCTGGCGAAACCGGAAGTCGGCCATTTTGTTTTTTTACGTCTGTCAATCCAAAATGATGTCTCATATCTATGTACCAAATTTTATTCAAATCGGTTGAAAAGTGAAAGAGATATAGGCATTAAAAACTTTCATAGTATTAGTTTATTTTGTCGTTTTTTTATTTGTTACATATTATAAGATAAGGAGAGAATAAGGTTGTATGAATTAATTAAATTTCTTACTTTTGTGTTATCATTCTGAATTTATTAAATTAAATTTGTAATATTTTGACATTTCGATTCAATACTTCAAATCACGATCTGCAAGCGATAGAATTTCGTCCGAAAAAACGATTTTAATATCGGTTTTAGGATTTTACTTAATATAAGGGACTATTCTTTAACACCTTTTTACCCCGAATTTATTTTCCGTACTTTCGATAATGCCAGTCGATTTTGTATTAATTATTATTTTATTAATTACGAGATTAATTACCACTTACTTTGGATTTTTTATTTCGTACGATTTTTAATGTGGAATATTAAATTCACTTATAAAAAAATCACTACTTTGTATTTTTCCACTTATTTTGATTGTTAACGGTCAATTATGTGTTTAATCTCATATCCCCACTCCCTTAGAACTTCCTATACAGATAACAAACATAAAATGATGTATAAGACGAAACAACCCCTATACAACCCCAATACATACGCAATTCCTCAAAACGCCTGGTATATTTTTACAAAAAAATGCACTTTCTTTAAATCACAACACAATTACCGACAATCACACAACATTTTTTTCACATTTAAACAAAACAATACACCATTGTTTAAGAAACTCACATGCTGACCTGTTTCTTTTTTAAAACCGGGTGTCGCGACGGACGTTCGCCGAGCTATATTAAGGGCACAGGGTGTCAAAAGGGCCGTGTATGCACTGGCATGAATGGGAGAAACTGGTTAGACGATAGGGGAAGACAGATGCGCAGGTTAGTGTGACCCTGAAGAACGAAATTGTAGATTTTGATGGTATATTTTACGGTGGAAAAATACCGTGATAGGGGAGAATAAATGCAATGCAGTAAAATTCCAAACGATTTTATTTTTGATTATTAGAGAATACAAGGGCGGAGTAAATACGGGGAAAACAGGGTCCGAATAGATCTTTAGAGCAGGGCCGACCGTTTTTGAAACAAAAAATTTCTTAGCAGTATGTGGATGATCGGAAAATGTAGGGTAAATTATATAGTCCAGTTGCCAGAGCCACATTTAGACCAAAAGCTCTCATAAAATGTGATATCGCTGAAACTAGGCTCTTAGGTAGTATAAAGGTTATCGAAAACGATAAAAAAATATTTGCTGCTCTAAAGTGTACGTTCACAATTTCGAAAAAAAATCGAAAATTTGGTTTTTGCGTCATATCTCGAAAAATAAAAAAAAAAAAAAACTAATAGCACCTCGTGAAAGAACGGAAAATTTTAAAATTATTTTAAAAAAAGTTTTTGTTACTATGAAAAATTATTAAAATTTTTAAATAACTAATAATATAATTTTTAGTAAAATTTTTCGATCTTTCACGTGGTGCTATTAGTTTTTCGATTTTTTTTTATTCTTCGAGATATAATCAAATTTTTGATTTTGTTTTCGAAATTGTGAAGTTAGCATACACTTTAGAGCATCAAAGAATTTTTTATCATTTTCTACACCCTTTAAATTACCTAAGAGCCTAGTCAAAGTCTAACAATTGGGCTAGACAAAGAGTATAGGTACATTTTTTATTGAATTTCGTAATTAATGCGTCCTGAAAATGCAAATAAAAAAAATTTGCCATTTGAAAGAAAAAATGTGGATTGTGATTGTCGATCAAACCGAATCTAAATTTCTCACGACAAATTTTTTAAAGAAATTTTTTTTACCCACTTTTAACACGAGAAAATTGTTTACTACAATTTCTTTTCCGCAATATTTTTCTTTTCCTCTTTAAGCAAATTTTGTGAAAACAATTCTTGTCTGTAGTCAATATTTTTATTCCATTAAAGTTGAAATCATGGTTATTTTTAATAGCATGTTTATGTAGTGCAGTGCAATCGTTTTTTTTTGTTTTACATTTTTATGATGACTAATTCTTTTTGTAATGTATTGACTCTATTGTCCCATGTAGGTGGCTTTGCAGTTTTTATAAACTGAATTTAATTAAAAAAACGCAAATTCAAATAACCACACACATCTATTTCACAACTAGTTTTGCCATATAATTACAGCCATCATCAAGTTCTAAAATCAAAATTAAATGGAAGAGGTGGAATATAATATTAAAATTAAGACGATAATTTAAATTGTCAGCTGTCAAAAAATTTTATGTCCTTCAGGGGCGGATCTAGGATTTTTCTGAGGGGATGGGCGATTCCGAAATAACACAGTTATAATTTTCGAAAAAATATTTTAATATGGAAACTAAATAGTGAAAAATACTCATATATTGTAATGATGAAAATGTTGTAATTTGTCATTTGGGAATTTAGTTATTTTAATAGAAAAGTTAGTTTGTGAAGGTTGAGATGTTAAAAAATGTCAAAGTTGACAAATTGAAAATAAATTATTAAAAAAGTAAAATCTTATAATTTACTGAATTCATCTCAAATTGGCTTACTTGGCGCCCAACGTGGGGCTCGAAAATAAAGAGTAAACCAATTGATCTAAGAAGTGGAAACGTCAAAACATTGTCAGAAGAGAAAGGACAAGGAGACAAGGAAATAGAAACGAATAGCATTGAAGAGAAACCAATAGAAACACAGGAAGAAATAGAAAGTATAGACGAGATAATAACAAAAGATCAAGAAGAAGACACAATGATGCAGATGTTAGCTTTTCTGAAGCACATGAAGAGAGGTCAAGAAGTGAAGATCTGAAAGAAGAAATTAAAAAAGGACAAGAAAAGGTGGAAAAGAAGCTAGACCATGTAAGTGTTGAAATTAAAAGAGAAATAGAGTCAATCGAGAGGTGAACCAGAACACTGAAGAAATAAAGAAGAATAGTGAAAATATTAAGAAAATACAAGAAGAACAAGGACAGATAAAAAACGAATTGAAAAGGAGAAGCATAAACGTAATAGGAAAAGAAGAGTTAGAAAGGAAAATAATTAAAAACAGTAAGGAAATACAATTATTGGAAAAAGATCTAAGAGAAGAAATCAGGTAAAACCTAAGCATAGGAGAAGTAGAAAATCAAAAACTAAGATATTTAATTAAAAATGAAAAGAAAAAAATTGAAAATAACTTAAAAATAACAAAAGAACCTTTACAAAAGGAAATTAGTAATATTGAAAGAATAGGATGCAGTAGTGAAAGGAGTATTACAAATAATGTCCACCACTATCAAGAAAACATGATTACATTTGATGGGGATGTTAGGAAAATACACCCCACCTCCTTCACCCCCCCCCCCAGATCCGCCACTGTCCTTTTTAAATTAGTCCCTTAAAAAAAAATGATATTATCATAAAAGAATCTCAACAACAAAGGATGCTGTGCGATTTGAGATATAAGGAGAGTATCAAATAAATACATTGTCGAATACGAAAAAGTAGGTCAATCAATAAACGAATTACGCGCCGTTAAGGGAATACATAACGCGCATGTAGGGGGCTCGAGTTGTCCTAGGCCTCTAGGTTGCCAAATCTACAAAAATTACGGATGATATAGGGAAATTTTTTTATAAAAAATATACGCTTTTGATTTTGCTCTTTTACTTATTTATAAGTAAACCTCTTTTCGCAATACTGCTGCAATATTTTTTTAAATTTCAATTAAAAAGATATATCAAAAATTATTTTTTAGCGTTCTATAAGAATAACCTTATAAATGCTGAAACGAAAATTATAAAACCACGTAACAGACTCTGAAAAGTTATAATTACAAGCTGTAATTACAATCGACGTAAACCAATACACCTATATCGCGGTAATTTTTTAAGTAAGACGGCAACATTGTACCCAAGGTCATTGATTAATTCAGCGATTCCACTTTTACTTTCTAAAAACTGTGACGCAATACTAGGAACTACGTGACCGACTCGTTACTTTCGTCTCATCCGCTATATTTGCGTCGCGGCGACATATTTATACAATATAATTCGGGGATCAAAACGAAGGAATGTTGATAACAATAGCATCACCCGGGCTATTAGGAAATAAAGAGTGGGGAGAACCTATAGACCAGAGCCAAACCGATTTTAAATACTCGAGTTCATAAAAAATTCTTAGTAGTATGTGGATGGTCGGAAAATTAAGGGTAAATTATAAGTAAATTAAAAATATCAAATGGACAAATTAAAAGTTCCAGAAGGGAAGGGAGGGGAGGGGGAGGGGAGGTAATATACGTAATACGATTTGAGAGTTGTATATTGGTTTTTTACGATTTGTGGCTGAAATATGCATCCTATCGAAAAAATATTTAATGTAAAAGTTGTAGATAATTAAAAAATCTAAAACTTTTGTATTACCTAATCATTTTTCAAGATAACCTCAAAATTATTGAGAAAATCCTTAAAATCCGTATTTTTTGTTTTTAATTTTTATCTCCCGAAAAAATATTTTTTTTTAATGAAACTTGGTGAAAATGTTCTTAAATAAGCTGTAATTTTTTTCAAAGCAAAATATTTATTTTTCGATTTTATACGAAATTAAGCTTAAAAAAAGCCTAATTTTCAATCGAGAAAGTTCCCATAAACATTTTCATTTTTTTAACTTTATCAGTGCACAAAGGATGTGAAATAACATCACACAAGTTCCCAAGAACAAGGACATTAAAAATGTCCTACACTGCACCAGCGCCTGGACTTCAACAACTACTCCTTGGACTATATGCCCCACCAGGTATTGAATTACGAAAGTCCAGACGTGGTTTGGTGCCCGACCAAGTGGTTCAAAAAATTGCACCTTCGTGTAGTATTTATTCTATAGTTTTGCAAACTTTGATTTTGTTATTAAAGTGAGGACGGCGTTGGGCTCTCCTCGTTCGTGATACACTTGCTATAACGCAACCACTTTTATCAAGAACGAGGCGAGTCGAATTCATTTTCAGACATCCTTTAATGATAGGATGTCGAGCTTGTCTGCTTCTTACTGATGAGGCACAATAATGCCGAAACCGGTCCAAGAATGGCAAGCTCCTTTAATGACCAAATCGAAGTTAATACGAAAAAAAAAATTATTTTACAAATGCGCACAGATCTACTCCACTATAGACAATTTGTTAATTTTTTATTGCAAATAAGCATTGAAATTGATGAAAAAGATTAATTTTCATGTAATATCATGTCATTTACATTCAATTAACTGTTAATGGTTTTGAAATTACCGAAAATATTGTTTAAACAATAATCGAATACTTACTTAAAAACTTAATGGGCCGTATGATTTGCTACTTATTAAAACTTAAAGACTGTCGTTAACAGTTTAACGATAGTCTTTAATTTTAACATATGATTTCCCTTTGATTAAGTAGTTAACGAACATCGTTAGTTGCTATTTTTAAACAATATTTTAAACAATAGCATTTGATGTTTAAAACTTTCATTAACTTTCCTAAAAATGGCGTAACTTGATAATATTTTAGAAGAAATAAATTTAATTGATCGTAATATCAAATACTATTAAACGAGCAAGGTTTGTATGTATGTGTGTCCGGAGGATCTCAAAATCCACTCATCAGAATTCAATGATACTTTCAGGGTGGACTAATTCCTATCTAAATCGGCAAAAAATGAAGGTCTCATGTATGTGAAAATTCGATCTTCCGAGATATTTACAATAAAAGTTAAGCTTATTTCCTAGCAACGGCAGACAACACAGAGATAATATAACCTGTTTCTATAGTAATTTTTTTATTATATATTTTGTTATGTCATTTTGAAAACGACTTTCATTCAAGAAAGTCGAAACGTCAATTAAAGCCCCTTTTTCTTTAAAATAAGTTAAATAAATTAGAAGAGATAAATATTAGTTTAATTTGTCAGTTTTTGGCATTGATAAAAGCAGTTAATTGTCAATCATCGATCATCGATGGAAATCATATCATATTTTTGTGCGAGGGGTGTTTCAGAGCAACGTTCAGTAAGGTAGTCGCGGTACATATAATGTTGGTCTAACAGTGGCCGGCGAGAACGTTGATGGAGTGATGATGGAAAATCGTCGTCAGAAAATAACGTATTTTTGTAAATATCAACGTCAAGGTTTGACTTTATTTAATTTCTGGCGTTTCAATCTGAAAGAATTCAATTTTAAATTTTCCGCTCTTTATAATGCAATAGAAGATTCCATAATAACCTACAAATTTTGACAACTACTAACACGCACATCTCTGGGTAAACGTTAAGAATATGGGGCCGGCTGGGATTTTCATGAAATTTTCACAGATGTTATAAAACATGATAAATTCAACATAGCGAAATGAAAAATATGAAAAATTTTTTTCAGAAATAAAAAAAGTTTTAGATGAAGTTGCACCAAAAAAAGAGGTGGTTATTAAAGTTAAGTTTTAGGAGTGGTAGAATGATAAAATAAGGAAAGCAATCAAACAAAGAGATGCCAGTTATAAAGTCTATAAACAAAATAAAACCCGAGCTAACAGAGATGCATATAACAAAAATAGAAATGTAGCAGTAAAAATAATGCGACAGGAAAAAAATATATATTTTGAGCAAAAAATCGATCTTTGCAAAAACGATTCCAAAAAAATGTGGGACACTTTAAAACCTTTATTATCGGATAAAAAAAGTCATGCGCTTAAAAAAATTAAAATTGACGATGAGGAAATGACGGAACTAACAGAAATAAGTGACAAATTAAACAGCTTCTACATTGATAGTATAAATAAGATTATTTCTGAAATAGATATAACCAACCACATTGATATGATTAATGAAATGAATCCATCAGGACCCAAACTTAATAATGTTGAGTTAATTACCTATAATGAACTGAGACAAATTGTTTTTGCTTTACCAAACAAAGGTAGTCCAGACGAAATAACAGCGGAGTTTCTTAAAAAAATATATCACAACAACCACTCTTGAATTTGGTCAATACTTCATTAGAAGTAGGTAAACTCTCTTCAAGATTAAAAATTTCTACTGTAATTCCTATCCCTAAAGTTACGCATGTGAAAGATGCTGGCGACTTAAGACCCATCAATATGTTAGTAACCATAGAAAAAGTAATTGAAAAAATAGTTTATCAGCAATTGACAAAATACACACAAGAAAATAACATATTAATCTTACATCAATCTGGTTTTAGGCAAGGTCATAGTTGTGAAACAGCAGTACAAAATGTGATATTTGATTGGAAAAAACAACACGATAGAGGCATTATCATAGGGGCAGCATTTTTAGACTTAAAACGCGCTTTTGAAACTATTGATAGAAACAAATTAATAAAAAAATTAAAAGGATATGGTATAAAGGTTGCAGCTTTGAGATGGGATTGACTATCTTCAGAACAGAAAACAGGTAATAAAAATAAATGGGAAAACGTCTTCTGAAATAATAAATGAAAACGGGGTGCCACAGGGTAGTACACTGGGACCACTTCTGTTCATACTTTACATTAATGACATCCTAAAAGCAGTAAAACATTGTGAATTACATCTTTTTGCTGATGACGCACTTGTATATTTTTGTTCTGAAGACCTAAGGGACCTTATACATATTATCCATAATGAGTTACACAATATAGTTAAGTGGTGTAACGGTAACTCATTGAAGCTGAATGCGTCAAAAAGTAAATTCATGTTAATAGGTAGTAAACGTAATTATGAAGATTTTAAAGATAACTATAAAATAACAATTGACGGTGCTGAGATCGAAGTAATTGATACAATTAAATATTTGGGTATCATAATTGATAAACATCTGACATTTAAAGATCATGCTATTTATATTATAAATAAAATTACTAAAAATATTAATTTCTTGTCCAGAGTGGCTCCATTTTTATCCAAATGGACAAAATGTACTGTGTTTAATACTTTAATACTTCCCCATTTTACGTTTGCTGCATCTATTTTGTACATGTGTAATAAAAATGAAATTGACAGGATGCAGAAGTTACAGAACAGAGCCATGAAAATTATTTTGCAAGTTCCAAGAGAGACTCATATCAAAACAATGTTATGTCAGTTGAATTGGCTCTCGGTATCACATTATTTGGAATATCAGACCCTAATACTTATTCATAAAATGAAGTTATCCACAATTACAACACATATACACGAACAGACATAAGAGTTACAACTAAAAATAAAAAAGTAACTGAAAAATCAATATTTCACAAATGCATTATTACTTATAGTGAACTGAATGATTCCTTAAAGACCTGCATCACTATTCATTCTTTCAAAAAACAACTAAAGGCTTTTTTATTATCTAAATGTCTTAATTAAGTTATAATTTTAATGTATATGTTTATTTTAAGACACTTTTTAAAATTTTTAACAAAAAATGTTTGTATATTTCTATTTCTATATTTGTATTTGTATCTGTAAAATTAGCTAGTGCTAAATAAAGATTAATATATAGAAATTTTTGCGCGGAAAAATATTTTTCACGTTTTTTTAAAAAGAAACATATATTGGGATACTCACTCCCAAGACAAACAAATTTAATTTTGCCATAATAACCTACAAATTTTGACAACTACTAACACGCACATCTCTGGGTAAACGTTAAGAATATGGGGCCGGCTGGGATTTTCATGAAATTTTCACAGATGCTAAAAAACATGATAAATCAATTTAGCAACAGAAATTTTTGCGCGGAAAAATATTTTTCACATTAAAAAAAAATATGTTGATATTTTTCACATTAAAAAAAAATATATGTTGGGATACTCACTCCCAAGACAAACAAATTCAGTGCGTTGAAACGATTATTTAACATATTTTTCCAATACAAACGCATACATAACTTTTCTACAAACGCCTAAGTAGCAATTTATAACCAGAATAAACCTGAAAAGTATAAAAAAAGGAAAAAATGTTCATTTGACGGACATAAATAATTTGCTTGTCAAATGACAACCATCTCAAATTCAAAGTTGAAAATACAACGTTGCCAATTCAATTTCAGAAAACATGGATTTAGGAAAATATTTAATGGAACGTTGAGTAACACTGTTAAAATGTGCTGAAAATATGTGTAATAGTTTTGGTTTTAATCATCTTTTTCCGAGTTAAATATTCGTATGTCTATGCTAGACTTAATAGTGAAACTCGGTTTGTTAAATTTAATAAATTTTCGGGCATTTATTGTTTTGGCGAAGACCATCATGACTTTTTTTAAATGAAAAATGTAATTGTTTCTTATAGTTATACAAAATGCATGGTAGAATCAAAAAATTTTGTAGGTCCAGATATTGAATATTGTTCCACGAGTATAATAAATTGATATACTTATCGCCTACGAAAAAATCATTTTGAAGAATTTTCAGAAAGCGAGTTTAAAAAAAGGTATCGGTTATCGAAAGCGACAGCACGCCATATATACTTAACATGGGATGATATAAAATAACAATCAAATAGAAGAGTGGATATCAGCGTTTGTCAGTTTATCAAATTAAAGTGACATATTTCAGTGCTTACCCTTAAATCGTTTAATTTTTGCAATGATGGCAAACGTTGCTTGTTTAAAATATTATTTAACTAACGAAAAGCTAAAATAAGGGAAATCATAACTTTTTCATTAAAATATTATCTGAAGACGTCATTTTTAAGCAAATCAATTATTTAGATAAAGACGCCTTAACGAATGTTTTAACGAAAGGAAAATCATACGGCCCAATAAAACTTGGCTCTAATTATACAGGGCGTTTCATAGGTAAATGAACATACGCTAACTGTGGATAACGGACACTTAGACGAATAAGAAAAACCCATATTTGATATATCTAACTCGCTTCATTACTGAGTTACAGGGTGTTTTAGCAATTTTGCCCATTTCTTTTATCCCCCGTATTTTTGGAACTACCCTGTATATTTATTTGATACTTGGCAAGCTTGTTCTACTCCACTAGGACAGTCAAGAGGCATAGTAACCAATATTAAAATCCAGGTCCGGCTTCAAAAAAAATTATCGAAATTATTTTGCTCTTAAATAGCACCCTGTATATTAAAATTTTAAAAATTGGGTTGCATATTAAAAAAGTTTAATAGGAATACAAAATTTTCGAGACTGTACATTTCATTCTACTAGTAAAATTTTAAAAGCAAACTTAAGAATTGCGAATTTTCGTGGAATTCGATTATTGTTTTAACAATGTTTTCGGTAATTTCAATGCTTATTTGCAATAAAAAATTGTGTAGATTAACTGAAAAATCGATTATGAAAAAGTCGTTTCTTGGTTTTCTGCAACGAAGAAAATGAGCACTGATTTGTATGAAAATTAGGCTCGAAAAAGAAATATTTTGCTTTGAAAAAATTACAGCTTATTTAAAACACAAAGAAGAAAGTTTTCACCAAGTTTCATAAAAAAAAAAATATTTTGCGGGATATAAAAATTAAAAACGAAAAATACGGTTTTTAACGATTTTCTCGATAATTTTGAAGTTATGTTGAAAAATGATCAATACAAAAGTTTTACATTTTTTAATTATCTACAATTTATACATTAATCTTTTTTCAATAAGAAGCACATTTCAGCCACGAACCGTAAAAACCCAAAAAATTGTTTATTTAGCTACCCCCACCCCCTTTCGGAACTTTTAATTTGTCCAATTGATTTTTTTTAATTTACTTATAATTTACCCTAAATTTTAAGTGTGCTAACAATTTTTTTGTTTCAAAAATTATTGGCCCTGGTCTACTAGAAGTATTTAGGGGGTTAGAATTACAGAAACAAAATTATGAGAAGATAAATGTTGCCAATTGTTGGAAAACTTCCGGCGTATAGGGAAATTGTATAGCTTAACACCTTAATGAGTCCACTCGAGATAATTCGAGTGGCGTCGTATTTTATGCTGCTGTAATTTTCACATTTTGTTGACGTAATGGATATACATCATTTCACTAAACACCAAATTATATGGGACCTCAAAGTGCCTGTTAAATATTTTTTTATTTTTAATTGTTGTAAAAATCGATATAAAATTGATTTGGTGAAAATGGTTATTTTAATAAACAGAAATTTAAAAAAAAAATTACTTACCAATTTGCTGTTGTTTCTGAAAAATAAAAAAATTTAATTAGTAAAATTAAAAGCATTAATACAGTATTTTTTCTGCGGTCTAAGATGTAAAATATTACACGAAATTTATCTAAATACTATACAGGGTGAGTCACGGTGAAGGAGACGCTCCATTGTGGACAAACGGTTAATATTTTGACAATTGTGTTTATTCATGGATATGTGGGTTGATAAAGGCTACATTTTAAAATTATTTTGAAATATACGGGTTGTCCCAAAAAAGTGTGGCGTATCAAAGTTATATTATTTCTTACGGAAGACCCTATATTTTATTGCATTTATAGATTATACGTTAAAAATAAGATAAACTTTCTTAAGTATTCCCTATACCTAAGCTTTTTAGTTTTCGAGATATTTTGATATTTCTAAAAATGGAAGCACTTACAAGAAAACCAATAACTTCGAAACCTATGGAATCAGCCAAATCCAATTTTAACTGAAAACATTAGACTAATAGTTGAAAGCAATAACGTATTTAGAGTTGTTTAAATTTATACAGGGCGTCCAAAATGGTTGCGATTTTCATGACATATTCAAACGACAATATCGTTCTTATTTTAAATCGGACACCCTGTATTTTATAATCCTATTTGTAGCAAATCCCATTACCTTTTAAAAATTATAAAGGTCCACAATCCCTAAATCTATTAATTTTGGAGTTATTTTTATTTTTATTAAATTTTACATTATTTTTTCACTGTAATGCTTAAATATAACACCCTGTATTTGATCAGTTTAGACTATGATCCGAAAAAATTATCTTTGAATCTATGTGTTTGGTTTTGACATTATTAAAGTTTCGAAATGCATCAAAATCTGTATGGAACAAATTTTCAAAGGCGGATAGATTTTTGTTTATGGACATTGGAGAAGGTTAGTGAAGATGATTATTTTTATAATGTGCTGTTTACAGATGAATCCACTTTTCATAATAATGGATTAGTATGACGGTTAACCATACAGATTTTGATGCATCTCGAAACATTTTTAATAATGGTAAAACCAAACACATAGTTTCAAAGATCATTTTTTCGGATCTTAGACTAAGCTGATCAAATACATGGTGTTACATTTAGGCATTACGGTGGAAAAATAATGTAAAATTTAACAAAATTAAAAATAACTCCAAAATTAATAGATTTAGGCATAGTAGACCTTTACAATTTTTAAAAGGTAATGGAATTTGCTACATAATAGGATTATAAAATACATGGTGTCCTATTTAAAATAAGAACGATATTGTCTTTTATATGTCATTAGAGAATCGCTCCATTTTAGACGCCCTGTATAATTTTAAACAACTCTAAATACATTATTGCTTCCAATGATTTGTCTAATTTTTTTCAGTTAAAATTGAAATTGGCTGTTTTCATAGGATTCGAAGTTATGGGTTTTCTTGTAAGTGCTCCCATTTTTAGAAATATCAAAATATCTCGAAAACTAAACAGCTTAGGTATAGGGAATACTTAAGAAAGTTTATCTTATTTTTAACGTATAATCTATAAATGCAATAAAATATAGGGTCTTCCATAAGAAATAATATAACTTTGATACGCCATACTTTTTTGGGACAACCTGTATATTTCAAAATAATTTTAAAATGTAGCCTTTATCAACCCACATATCCTTGAATAAACACAATTTTAAAAATATTAACCGTTAAGCCACGATGGAGCGCCTCGTTAACCGTGACTCACCCTGTATACGTTTTTGATAGTACTATAGTAGTAGTAAAGTTTGGTAGAGCAGTGATTGATAATCGATCGCCAGAACCCCACCCAAAATTGCTCCAATTTCAATTTCTCCATACAGTACGATTTAGTACTTTTATCAAAGGTAATACCACGACTCCTCAAGTGGAGAGGACCAGTGGTATTTGGAAAGTTTATTTTTTTAATCATTTTGTATTAAAAACAGACAATATAGTCATTTATGCAAAAGACACTTTATAGACAAATATGTTCAATATTTTTTTATCAACTTAAATACAGGGCTCACTTGATGTAATTGATTGTACACCAACGTAATACAAGTTGCCCATCTACTTTAGAGTTTGACATTATTTGTCAATTTTAAACGAATTTATGGAGATTTCCGCGTTTATAGACTGAAATGGAAAAAGTCTTTCTTAATTTAGCTAATTTGAAGTGTTTAGGTATTCAAAAACTGATGTTTAATGAACAAAAGTTGAGTATTGAAGTGAGTTATGTGTGTTAAAATGATTTAAAATAAACGAATAAAAACAGGTTAGTTGCCGAGGACGATTGGGGTCATTTTTTCGACCCTGTTATCTCGATTATCCGAAGAGTTAGCTCAAAAACTCAAAAATATTCTGTATCTGCTCGTCCAAATCTACAAAATGCCCTTTAGTACGATCCGATAGCCTTAATAATAAAGGATGGGTTTTTTCGAAAATTACCGAATATTCTACCATTATTATTTGATTTGGCTGAAATTTTGGACAAAGGAATCTGTGTTGGAAAAAATCAGAAAACATGTGAAAAATATTGGAAAATATGTAAAAATTTAGGATGTGAGCATCAAAATGTTGCTTGCATGATAAGACGACACATTAAAAAAACCATGTTAAATTTTAAAAGCACTATAACCAGCCTTAGTACCTTGTTTGGTAGTAGAATAGGGAAAAATAATGTTTTTAATTATTTTTCCTATGAATACGGATATACCAAATTTATTACGATGAGTCACCCTAAAAAAAATCTAGTAAATAGTAAAGAAAAACGAATTTAACGAAAACATAATTGATCACCTACCTTGAACTAAAGTTGTAGTGATAATAAAAATTAGATATTTCCTAGAATGTAAGTGAATGAACAGTAAAAAATGTATGTTTTTAAATTATGGGCGGTAACATATGTTTTTCCAAGGTATGAGGTTGTAAATTAGGATAGTGAGTCATTCATTCTTAAGGGGTTACATACGTACAGTGCGTCGAAAAATAACGCACAGGAAATGAATTTTTAAACATTTATTAAAAATAATTCAAAGAAAATTTGTTAAAGTTAAAATTTAAAAAAGTTCTTGAATAGTTATACAGTCTATCCCAAAAAGTGTTATACAAATGGAGAAAAAGTTTATCTTACATTTCACAAAAAAATTATTCTTGATAAAAAGCTTGTTGATCCATAATCAGGCACACAATTTTTAAAACATTGTATGGAATATAGGGAAAACAAAAAGTAATGATTTGGAGGGAGAGAAAAATACGTACAAACTGTAGTGGAGAGCAAAATGTTCATTGAAATTGTGAATAAGTAGCAAAAAATTATGTTGCGAAATGTATAGATTTATCAGTGTCTATTATTAAAGGTTTCTGCTGCTTTCCTACTAAGTTATTAAAATAAATCAATACTTTTTGAGTCATTAAAAATCAAAGATTTTTATTTTTCGTGAAAAAAATGCATGTTTTTAAAGCGTTTTTTCATATATAACTCAAAAACTAGTAAGTTTTTACAAAAAAGTTGTCATTACCAAAATTGAAGCTAATAAAAAATCCAATAAATTCCTTACTTGAAAAACCTTTTAATATTAATTCAAAGCGAGTACTCAAATCTAAGTATTCAAGCTTTAATAGCGGAAAAACGATGCATTTTATAAAATATACTTACTGAATACCTATCAAATGAGCTCTAGAAGAAGTTGATATCATCAAAATTAAGCAAGTTATGATGAAATAAGAGGACCCGCCATTTCCACAAAAATTAAAATTTATAGTAATCCCTATAAGACTTTCTTTATTTTAGCATAAGTAATGACCTCAAAAATTTTTACCGGTTTAGAACGTATATTTTTGAAAAAAAATATGATTTAAAAAAATCAGAATTTTTCAAATTTTCGTAAATTTCATTTTCTTTTGATAATAACTCCAAAAATACTCGATATACGTAAAAAATGATAGAGAACGAAATTTGAGTTTTTTTTAACAAAGATTTTATTTTTTTTTTATTTTTGTAGGATAAAAAATAACCGAGATAGAAACGTCTAAAGCCTAAATTTTACTGCGAGAACTATGTAACCCGGGCCCTTTAACCTTTTATCTTTTAACAAATAAGGGATTTAAAAGATTAAATGCAATACGTTATAGCCCTTGAAATTACATTTCAAATGGTTTTTGGATGAACCTGCTATCATAAAAATTAACGGAGTTATTGTAAAAAAACCAATAACATTTTTTTGGAAAAATTTTTGGAGCAGAGATTTTGTATATATATATAGGAAAAAAGATAGATAGTAAGAAGTAGACGTGTCGATAGGTACATGCTCACAAAATATACATGTGGGGGTGTGTGTATGTATATTTTGAAGATAGAAAAACTGAAAGGAATTCTGAACATCACAAATTTTCCATTATTTTTATGACAAAGGGTAGTTTTTAAGGGTAGAAAATTTCGCGATAAATAAATAAAGATTATAATACTCAGTAAATGAGATTTCAATTCAGTAATGTATTATTCAAACGATTAAAGTTTCTTGAAACAAATTTTTTCAATGAATCTGCTTTAAGGGGTGGTTTTTAAGGGCTAAAATTTCACAATCAACCAAAAATTATATCATAAACATTAAACAAACTGTTTGTGTAATGTTAATAGGCGATTTCATATTTCAGAAATATAAAAAATGATTTTTTCATGATTTTCGATTTAAAAGGGGTGGTTGCTAAAAGGGTTGAAAAATTAATTAAAATCATAAATCATGCATATAAATGTTGAAAAATATTTATTTTATTTATTTAAACGAGATTACTTACGCCAGAATGCTTAAATCTGCATTCTTTACCATTTTTATCAAAAGGGGTGGATTTCACCCCTAAAATGCAAAAAAGCGCAAGTCGAGCATATGTCATTTTTGAAGTTGAAGGGTAAAATATACTCAATCCCAAATTTTCATGCAAATCGATGGAGGTTTTTACCTTCATTCACTGTAGTATACATGTTTTATAATTTTCTCCAACTATTTCAATTTTATCTGCAATACTTAGTTTAACTGGCATTTCTCTGATTATTGAAAACACACTTACGTCTATATGACAGTTGTTGACTTTTATTAGATATTCCAAAGCACTGTATCAGTAACACTGCTGATAGACACAACGATTTTGGACGTAAGGTAAAAAGTTGTGACGTCCACAGTCCTTTAGTGGCGTGAAGAAATGCATGGGACTTTTCACACAGCACGGCACGATATTTTGCCGTCGACGGCATTTCTTCAAAAGAATGTGGGCGTACGATTTTTTACCGTACGTCCAAAATCGTGTGTCTGCAGCGTAACAGATATTAAGGTGCTTATTAGGTACCCGATCTTAGGAAGTTTTGTACGGCGCATTAATTTAACAATTACTGACTTGTCTTTTTTTATATGGGAATAACATAATTTACAATTGTGCATAATTTTTTGCTATTTAATCAGAATTTCAATGAACATCTTGCCCTACACTACAGTTTGGAAGTATTTTTCTCTCCATCCAAATCATTACTTTTTGTTTTCCCTATATTCCATACAATGTTTTATTATGGATGAACACGTCATGCAGAGCTTTTGATCAAGAATAATTTTTTTTGTAAAATGTAAGATAAACTTTTTCTCCCTTTGTATAAAACTTTTTGGGACACACTGTATATTTTAACGATTTTTAAACTTTCTTGATTCGACTATTTTAATCAAATTTATATTTCACTAATAGAAAAATCTAACTAGATTTAACAATTCGACGGCTTAAAAAGTGTCCTTGTGAAGGACAAAGAAATTGAAAATAAATTTTAAAAAACACGGTATAAGCACTTATGCCAATGTTTGAGTCAAATATTAACATTTCCAAATCGTGACCCCATCGGTGAATTCTTAATACAAAGTGATTCATTTTTATTGTACTTATTTTTTAAATCTACATACGACCAGGAAAACATTATACTTTCAAATATCACATCAACAATAATAATGTAAAATCAAATACACGTGGACTTGAAACGTTTTAAAATGGAAACGATCGTTTGGTTTCGTTGTAAATAGAACCTGATTCGGGTTCTAATTATTTTTTCTTTTTAGGAAAATTTGGCAACGAAGTCCAAAATATTTAAGGAAATCTATTTATTGGGAAATAATACTAAAAAATTATGTTTAATAAACATCTAGTGGAAAACGGACGAAAAGTGGGGAAAAGAGGTGAACAGTGGGGAAGGGGTGGAAAAGTGGGGGGAATTTGTGAAAAAGTGGGGAAAATGAGTGAGAAATTTAGGGAAATGAGTGAAAAAATGGGAAATGAGTGAAAAAAAATAAGGAAAGTGGTGAAAAAATTGGGGAACAGATGGGGAAAGGAGGTGAACAGTGGGGAAGCGGTAAAAACGTGGGGGGAAAGCGGTAAATAAGTAGGGAAAGTTGTGAAAAAGTGGTGGAAATGAGTAAAAAAAGTAGGGGAAATTAGTGAAGATGGCAAATGTATGAAAACAAATTCTTAGTGGAAAAAGGGGCGAAAAGTGGGAAAAAGAGTGGGGAATTTGTAAAAAAGTAGTGAAAATGAGTGAAAAAATGGGGAAGTGAGTGAAAAAAATGAGGAAAGTGGTGAAAAAGAAGGGGGAAAGCGATGAAGGGGGGAAACGGGTGGAAAAGTGTTGGAAATTAGTGAAAAAGTGGGGGAAAGCGGTGAAAAAGTGGGGAAATGAGTGAAAAAATTGAGAACGTGGTCAAAAAGTTGGGGAACAGTGGGAAAGGGATGAAAACGTGGGGGGACAGCGGTAAATCAGTAGGGAAAGTTGTGAAAAAGTGGTGGAAATGAGTAAAAAAAGTGGGGGAAATGAGTAAAAAAAGTGGGGGAAATGAGTGAAAAAAATCGGAAAATGAATGAAAAAATAGGAACGGGGTGAAAAAGTGGGGGATATGGGTGAAAAGGAGTGAAAAATTGGGGAAAAGTGGTGAACAGAGGGGAAAGGGGTAATAAGTGGGGGAAATAGTGACAAGATTAATGTCTAAATCTATTTTTGTGATATTTTTTACAAGAAAAATGAAAATCCCACAATAAAAATCGTTACAAGGAGATAATTTTGGATGAAAATTGATTGGTCTACTAATAACAAATTACAAGTAGGAAAAGAGGGAAACAATGTGGGAAAATTCGATAAAAAACTAAATTGTTAATTTTCAAATATTTTTTTTCAAAAAAATTAAAAATTCAAACCCACTACAACAAAATAATGTTTGTCGTACCGATTTGGGCTACAAATTCTTTCCTAAATATCTGTGATGAAGTCAAAAAAAAAATTAAATTACTGTAGAAAATATTTCGCACGAAAAACCGATGAAATTACAAAAAAATCGACCCTACACTGAGAAAACTAAAAAAAAATGTCTTACGTTATTATAATTGGCTGCAAAGTTCTTCAATCCTGAAGCTTCCAAGCTTCTCGGATCCAAAGAATTACTTCTCGGTTTCAGAAAACGATACGGCGCATCATCATCTTTATTTTTGCTGTGTATCCACTTAAAATACTGAGACATTTCAAAGAAGAAAAAAAGGCACTTCCACTTCCACCCAGTCACATTTTATCATCGACAACAAACAAACGAAAGCACAAGTCACGAGAAAATATCGCACTTACACCTATAGAATTAAATTTCAAACTGAACAATATAATCGCTTAAAAATTCAACCTTAAGTCTATTTTGTTAGATAATTTATCGTTTTAACACTCTGGCATTGTAAATTTATTTTTGATAAATTTATTATTATTAACATTTACGGCTAAAGATTATATGATAAAGATTTTTCGATTCTTTTTTTCTCTATCGTCGATCGACCGGATAAAAATATGCGGAAAATTTTGTAACGACGATTGCAGTGTTGTTTATGAGTGTGATGTGGTGGCCATTAACAATTATTATATTGTTTGTGATAATTGTGCGAAGCGGTGGCAAAGTCAATAGTACGTTAATATTTTTTTATATGATTTTTTGTTTGTTTGCTGATGAATAGATTTTATTCAAAATAAATGTCGCTCGGTTTTACGATTATACGTCGTATATTTTATTAGGTAGGTAAAAGGAATATTATTTAATACTTGAATTAACCCCTTAACGTGCGCGCTCGAGTTAATTCGAGCGTGCTAAACAGGCCAAATTGTACACCCTGAGGCCTCGGACACACTAGCGTTTTTTCACGTTGAAACAACGTAAAAAAAACGCATTATTGGAGGAGCACGTGGCATGCCAAACACAGCGTGTTTTCTCGTCGATGTGCAGCGTTCTCAAGGTCTCCCGCTGCGGGCTCCAAGCCGAACGCGCTCTGGCCTATTTTTGCAGCTGGTTGGTTTCTCGCTCATTTCTGGCCACACTAGCCAGAACACACGCAAAGTGTAAAAAAGTGATCGTTCCTGATTTCATTGTGTGTAGACTGGAATTCAACAAGCTGAAACGCAGCGTGAAAAAACGCTGGTGTGTTCGAAGTCTCAAGATAATTCAAACGGCATCGTATGTTGTAATTTTCACGCTCCAATACAGGGTGGTCCTTAAGTAATTGTACAAAGAAATAGGGTAGATTCCTCACTTTAAAATATTACGATTTGAAACAACTTGCTCTAATAAAATGTTGCTAATAAGGAATATACAGGGTGTTAAATTTTAAGACTTATTTTTTGCAATAACTTTAGCGTTTTTGGATATGTATACATAAAAATTTGGAACTGGGGGATTTTGGGTACGAGAAATCAGAATCTGGTACCTACTTCGATGTAATTTGTAGAGGGCGCTAGTTAGGCCACATTTGTGACATAAGTGTGCGATAAACTTTTTTGCTCTTTACGTTAGAGCTATTCTTGTAAGAGAATATTAAATCCACGTTATTTTAATAGCTTGTTATTAACCTTAAAAGTTAACGGTTTACAAGATAATCGCATTTTAGGGATCAGCTGCATGGTTACACTGGTTAGCAAAAAAAAATTTTTTCTGGTCCTGACACTATTCCTGCGGATTCTCATGTAAAATGACCTCCTAAATCCGAAAATAACCTCCGTCTTTCGTCATCACCGACCGTTTTTTTTTCATCCCTCCAAATTATGCAAAAGTGATAAAAATAGTGGGGGACCGCCCCCCGAAAACAGTGGGTGATGGGGAAAACTGAGGTCATATTCGGATTCAAGAGGTCATTTTACAAGAGAATCCGCAGGAATAGTGTCAGGGCCACCACTGTAATCATGGAGCTGATCCCTAAAACGCGATTATCTCGTAAACCGATAAGTTTTAAGGTTAATAACAAGTATACTATTTTTCTACAAAAATAACATGGCTTTAATATTCTTTTACAAGAATAACGCTAACTTAAAGAGTGTAAGGCTTTTTCTTGCCACTAAGAAAATTATGCCTTACGAGAGACGCTTTAATACGGAGATTGCTCGAGCGCCAGTTTTTTAATGTGGTATGCTCCACAACCCTTAGAAACGGCCTTTTAGGGGCACAGGTAACTTCAGATGGAGATACGGTATTCTCCAGGGGTCTTGTTGATTTCAGGTCAAGATATTGTTTAAGGGTTCAGCCGAAGCAACCAACAAAGACAAGCTCAGTCCCAAAACGACGAATTTCACGTACCTAAGCTCGCAGAAGCTGATATTGTCTAAGGGTTCAGCCGAAGCAACCAACAAAGACAAGATCAGTCCGGAAGCTGTGAATATTAAAACAACCCGGTCGAAAATATTGTTTAAGGGTTCAGCCGAAGCAACCAACAAAGACAAGATCTGGTCCCAAAACTTCGAAAAACGCGTCGAACTAAGCTTGCAATGGGGAGATATTGTTTAATGGTTCAGCTGAAGCAACCAACAAAGACAAGATCTGATCCCAAAGCATTGAAAATTACTACACGGTGACCTAACCTTGCAGTGGGAAGATATTGTTTAAGGGTTCAGCCGAAGCAACCAACAAAGACAAGATCAGTCCGGAAGCTGTGAATATTAAAACAACCCGGTCGAAAATATTGTTTAAGGGTTCAGCCGAAGCAACCAACAAAGACAAGATCTGGTCCCAAAACTTCGAATAACGCGTCGAACTAAGCTTGCAATGGGGAGATATTGTTTAATGGTTCAGCTGAAGCAACCAACAAAGACAAGATCTGATCCCAAAGCATTGAAAATTACTACACGGTGACCTAACCTTGCAGTGGGAAGATATTGTTTAAGGGTTCAGCCGAAGCAACCAACAAAGGCAAGATCTGATCCCAAAGCGTTAAAAATTACTATAACTCAGTCAGAATGATTAAAACGGTAACCAGTATTAATTTCGGACGTGAAAAGAAATAAAAAGCTATCTTGAAATTAAAAGCAAACTAACTCGAGAAAACCACAAATAAATGAATCACTTTCGGTTAATTATTCGGAAAATAGTAAAAAAATAAAAGTGAAATCTTAATGAAAATTCTATGTTCAAAAGAAATCAAAATTAAATGAATTTACTTTCAGATAAATTTCCGGCAAATAAATAAAAAAATTAAAAGTGAAATCTTAAATTCAAATTCTGTATTGAGAATTTAAATAACTCTCCTTCTAAAATAAAACAGTTACGAATCCCCAAAAATGAATAAACTATTCCGAAATTACTAGGTGATAAACTAAACGTTCGGATAAAAAAAATTCAGAAAAACAAAACGTAAATAAATCGTCTGTTTCGATATCTTAAACACGTTGAAAAATTAAACGCGTTTTCTAAGCACAATACGACGATAAATTAAATACGAAAAGTACGGAAAATTAATGTTAAGAATTCTGTACCTCACTGTCTCAAACGGAATCCGAAAAAAAAAAACGGAGTCAAGAACAGCTAGCTAAATTTATACCCGACTATTTGTTTTCGATCGCAGTAAAAGAATCAATTCCTAGTTCAAAATCATTCTTCATCTCAGCTGTGAAGCCTTCCTACCTCCCTACCAATCGACTCGATTCACGGCGTGCACAATCAATCCTTAAACGATGTTAACTTGTAAAAGATTTAAAAATATGTATCCGGTGAGCCAAATAAAAAGTATGTAAGTAAGCCAAATAAAAATCGGACGTTTTATTTAATTTTAAATAAATTTTCATTTAACCCGGAAATTTTTCAAATTATTTAAGCTGTGAAAAATAGATTCATTACAAGAGCAAAAAGGTTTATCGCACATTTATGCCACAAATGTGGCCTAACTAGCGCCCTCTACAAATTACATCGAAGTAGGTACCAAATTCTGATTTCTCGTGCCCAAAAACCCCCAAATACAAATTTTTATGTACACATATCCAAAAACGCTAAAGTTACTGCAAAAAATGAATCTTAAAATTTAACTTTTAACACCCTGTATATTTCTTATTAGCAACATTTTATTAGAGCAAGTTGGTTCAAATCGTAATATTTTAAAATGAGGAATCTACCATACTTCTATGTACAATTACTTAAGGACCACCCTGTATAAAGGAGAATTGAAAATAACAATATGAAAGTAAAGAAAAAAATAGTTTTATTGATATTTATCATTTACACCGAGATCGCGCCGTCTGCACTCGTGACGAATGACTGCGATTCTTTGTCGTATTTCCGTGAATTTATACAGGGTGTCCCGTAGGTAAACGGAGATATTTTGAAGGTACATAGACGACACAAAAGGGTTTCTAAATAACCCATTTATAATGTGTCTCTTGGCTTCCATAACGAAGTCACAGGGTGTTTTATCAATTATGCATAATTATAGAACTTAGTATATCTTTTCCATTTTTGGCATACAGATTACACTTCTCACGAATAATATACTGAAATATTGAGAGATATGAAAATCCAGGTTCGGCTTTAGGAAAAATTGAAACATTAAAAATATCAAAACATCATAATATTAATATTTCCGTTTTAGATTAGAATAGAGGGGAAAAACTGTTTTGAATCAAGTTGTTGTTGTTATCCCGCCACCGATTCGAATTGGAAAATTTTTAATGAAAAGTGTCATTTTGCGCACGAAATGTACTTTGCGCGCGCCATAGGAAAAAAAGATTATCATTATTTTTTCCACACTAAAAAAGTATTTTTTAATTATTATATAAAATAAAACAATGAATTTGAATAAATAAAATTAATAATTTTGTATACAGTGTCGGCGACAAAGTTTGACTCATCCAGTAACGGGAAGATTCATGAAAAGTTAAATATTTAAATAGAAACTTTCAAACAAGCACACAACTGATTAAGCATTTATAATTTACGATAGTAAAAAAATGCATGTAGTTAAAGGAATGTGATAAAAAAATATACTTGCAATTTATGAATTACTACTTTATTTTCAGTTAACCTTGAATAATTAAAATATATTAAAAGTATTTGTTAAAGTCGTTTAATAAATTTGGAATTAAGGAATAAATCACTATTTTTTTATAAACAATATGACATAGTTTGTTTGTGCATTGGTGTGTGTGCATTCTAATTTTTAAATATTTGCTTGTTTGTCCTATATAAGTACGTTAATAATTTAAACAACTGGTTTTGCAGACGTAATTAATTATACTTATTATTTGTAAAATACAAAGTGTGTAAAAAATACGTAAAAGTCTAAAATCGATGTCAAATAAATTTTTTCGGAGAAATTAGATCGAAAATTTTTAATTTAAAAATACAAATATGCTGGAGCTAAAACGGCACATTTTCTAAAATTTGTCCAATTTTTGAAATGTGCAAATTTAAAATTAAAAAAAAAATCATAAAAAAAGTTGTAAAACAAAAAAAATATTATAAATGAAGTAAAAATAGAACAAAATAATAAAGACGCTTAAAATTATTTATAAATGTGTCAAAAACTAACTTTAACCTGATCCAATTATCTTTTTTAATTAAAAAGGTGCTCTAAAATGTTAAAAACGAAAATGTAAAGTCCAGAAACAACAAGAACACACGTGTAATTTCGAAAAACGTACGTCAAAACGTGAAAACGAAAGTGCAATGTTCAGAAACGTCAAAAATTCACGTGTAATCTCGAAAAACGTGCGCCACCGCGTGAAAAACGATAGTGAAAAATCGAGAGACGTCAGAAATGAACGTGTAATTTCAAAAAATATGCGTCAAAACGTCAAAAACGAAAGTGGAATGTCAAGGAACATGAAGAACGATAGTGAAATGTCGCGAAACGTCAAAAATACACATTAAATCGATAAATTTGTCACAAATCGTCAAAAACGAAAGCAGAATGTAGAGAAACGTCAAAAATACACATGAGATTTCGAAAAATTGCGCTAAATCGTCAAAAACGAATATCAAGCATCGAGGAACGTCAAAAACGAATGTGGGGCATCGAGAAATGTCAAAAACGAATGTGGAGCATCAAGAAACGTCAAAAACGAATGTGGAGCATCAAGAAACGTCAAAAACGAATGTGGAGCATCGAGAAACGTCGAAACGAATGTGGAGCATCGAGAAACGTCAAATTTCATTAAAAACTTGCGTTAAACGTTAAATACGTGCATCAAAATGTCAGAAAAGAAAGTGAAAATGTCAAAAAATTGAAAACGTCAAAAATGCAATGAATGAAATGAAAAACGTGTAATAAACATCGAAAATGTAATCAAAACGTCAAAAATGACACTGGAGTTTCGAAAGTGAAAACTGCATGTGGAATTTCGAAAAACATAAGTCAAAACGTCAAACACGAAAGTGGAATGTCCAGTAACGTTAAAACTACACATGAAATATCGATAAACTTGTGCCAAATCGTCAAAAACGAAGGTGGAATTTCGAAAAACGTCAAAAACAAAAGCTGAATATAAAGAAACGTCAAAAATACATACGAGATTTCGAAAAATTACGCCAAACCATCAAAAACGAAAGTGGAGAGTATCGAGAAACGTCAAATTTTTTTGAAAAACGTGCGTTAAACGTTGAATATGCGCATCAAAATGTCAAAAAGGAAAGTGAAATGTCGAGAAATTGAAAACGTCAAAAATGCAAACATAATTTTGAAAAACGTGTAATAAACATCGAAAATGTAATCAAAACGTCAAAAATGACAGTGGAGTTTCGAGAAAACTGAAAAATGCACGTGTAATTTCGAAAAACGTAAGTCAAAACGTCGAACACGAAGGTGGAATTTCGAAAAACGTCAAAAACAAAGCTGAATATAGAGAAACGTCAAAAATACATACGGATTTCGATAAACTTGTGCCAAATTATCAAAAACGAAAGTGGAGAGTATCGAGAAACGTGAAAAATTTTTAAAAACGTGCGTTAAACGTTGAGTATGTGCATCAAAATGTCAAAAAAGAAAGTTAAATGTCGAGAAATTAAAAACGTCAAAAATGCAAATATAATTTTGAAAAACGTGTAATAAACATCGAAAATCTAATCAAAACGTCAAAAATGACATTGGAGTTTCGAGAAAACTGAAAAATGCACGTGTAATTTCGAAAAACGTAAGTCAAAACGTCTAGCACGAAAGTGGAATGTCCAGTAACGTCAAAAATACAGATGAAATATCGATAAACTTGTGCCAAATCGTCATAAACGAAGGTGGAATTTCGAAAAATGTCAAAAACAAAGCTGAATATAAAGAAACGTCAAAAATACATACGAGATTTCGAAAAATTACGCCAAATCATCAAAAACGAAAGTGGAGAGTATCGAGAAACGTCAAATTTTTTTGAAAAACGTGCGTTAAACGTTGAATATGCGCATAAAAATATCAAAAAGGAAAGTGAAATGTCGAGAAATTGAAAACGTCAAAAATGCAAATATAATTTTGAAAAACATCGAAAATGACAATGGAGTTTCGAGAAAACTGAAAATGCACGTAGAATTTCGAAAAACGTAAGTCAAAACATCAAACACGAAAGTGGAATGTCCAGTAACGTCAAAAGTATACATGAAATATCGATAAACTTGTGCCAAATCGTAAAAAACGAAATTAGAGCATCGAAAAACCTCCAAACTATACATGGAACTTCGAAAAACGTGCGTTAAACCTTAAAAATAAATGCATAAAAAAATGAGAATTATACGAAACCATTACAATTGGCGTGAAAATAACAAACCGCTCATAATAAATTTTATATTTAATACATAATAAAAAACGATGTGAAAAAAACACTTACACTCCACTAAAAATCTGAACTAGTTTCCGTCCCGCCACACACTAACTGACTTACCTGCACAAACATCTATTTTGTGATTAGTTTTTTGTCAAAAACTAATTAATAAATAATTAAGTAGTTAAAAGGTTCCACCGCTAATTATTTTACGATTATATCATTTTAGACGAAAAAGAAGAAAAAAAACCGTATTTTTTCGTCCTCGTTAACGCGGCTAATTGTTGTGGGACTACCGGTGTTTTTATAAAAGTATAATGTATTAAACTAAAAAATGGCGGTGGGGCATAATCAAAGAATTGTTTCTATTATAATGGTATGTTACTACGATTTGCATATTCATTACAATACCGGACCGTAATATTTGCATAAATAACCAGTACAAAAGTAAGAAAAAAAAAACATATTTATTTAAAATCAATTAAAAATTGTTTGGATGATCTTAATATCTTAATTTAGCGAAAATATATTTTTTCAGATTACACTATTTTTTAAAAACATTTTTTGTTATTTTGTAAAAAATCTCTCTTATGTAAATAATACTAGGGTATAGGTCTGTTAAGGTTAAGAATGTAACCGTTTAAAATGACATTGAAGTATGCGAAATGACGTCTGAGTATGCAAAATGGCTTTTGACACATCAAAAATGACGTTTATCGCGCATAAAGCGTTTGACTCACGTAAAACGATATTCAACGCTCATTTTTACGTATAAACTAGTGCCGTTAGCTTTGACTGATCACTTACACTATGGAATTAACGCAACAACTACTGCGAAATGACATTTGACGTATAGTAAATGACGTTTGAGCATGCGAAATGACATTTGACGTACAGGGTGATTCATTCGGAAATGCTCATAGAGTAAGGGTAGATGGAGGACACCGAGGTGCTTCTAAATAACCTATATTTTATGGGTCTATCGTTCTTTATAACCAAGATACAGGGTGATTTATTCATTTTCCCCATTTTTTCAATTAATCATAACTTATCAACCACCCTATACATGTTTATAATATTTGGTTCGTATGTTCTTTGTCCACAGTGGCGTAGATTAACATAATAAAAAAAATCTTATTACAGGTCCGGCCTTAAAACAATTAATAAGTAGGTTTCGAGTCGAAACAACACCCTGTAAATCAATATTTTAAAATTTTATTTAGAAATTTGGAAAGAGCAGAAAAAGTAAGACTAAATGAATTTGGTGTTTCCCCATACCATTTTTTTACTTATTAACATGAGTCAAATCTAAATGTTTCGATAATGAGGTGGTACAAAATTAAAAAAAAAAAAATTCCGTCCCAAATGGTACTTTTCCAGCTTTAATCCATAAAATCATCAACTATTTCTTTTTCTCCTAATTTCTGGATCCCAACCTTATTCAAAAACCAGATGACAGGTCCGTATTTGGGACAAATTATAAATATCAATGACTAACTTTCAAACACCCTCTATGCGTAAAAAAATTATCAAAAAATTATAAAAATGAGGAAAAATGCAAAAATTTCGAAATCTATCCAAAAATACTGAAAAACTTGTCCCAAAAAGGCTGAAAATGTATTCCCACGAATAAAATCGTTCCAGAATCTGGCATCAGTTCTGGGATCCAACCCCCCTGAATGGCCAAGTAAGGGGTGAATAGAAAAATTTTTCTCCTCACTTTCACGCAGACAGTTTTGTAGTATTTATCAAAACGAAGATTTTCACCTAAAAAATTTTTCGAAAAACATCACGTTGGACCACATTTGCGCCGAAAATCAGTTTTTTTCCATAAAAATCAAATTCTTAGTCGAATTTCAGAAAAATAAAGACCGAAATCAAAAATCCCAAATGAGGGATCGATAGGGAAATCCAAGACGAACATTTAAAAAAACACCTCAAACAGTGGAACTGTGAGGAGTACAGTAATTTGAATGCGACAGTGGCGTTTCGTCCCACTGTGCGACGTTCGACATACATTTTTGACATACGACGCATATTTTTTGGCGCGAAATGGCTTAACGAGCGTCAGTAGGTCACTTTCACTGTGGATACGAGACAACTCTGCTTTAGTTTTATAATTACGGAGTAAAAACGCAATTTAATTGATTTGCCGGTCTAAGGGACGAGAAAAGTAGAACAACGCATTCTTATTTTTTTGTTTATCTCTATTGTACCGTTTTTTTTTGTTTTTGGTACTTACCTTCTTTCTGTCTTCTGGCGGCACGCTGACGTGTGACCTATTTCTGAATATGTCCATAACTTTTGTCATTGGACTGCGACTCGATGAAGCTGCGGTTACTGTATGGTAGTACTGCGTATCGGAACCATCGCGGACAGGATGAGCCGAGCCGTCTCTGGGAGCTTTCGGCCTGGATTGCATGAAGCCACCGGAATACTAAAAACCAGGACACGTTTTAGGACGAAAATGCAAATAAATTTTTTTTAAAAAATCTGTTTTAATAATTTTATTTGTTTTTACAGTAATGAACTCTCTTTATTGACGTTCGTGACGTTTTAAGAAAGGTTTTTAAATGTTATGAAAATTTTTGACGTTTGATACACTTTCTTGACGGTTGACAAATATTTTTCAATTTCAAAATGAGTGCTATTCATCAAAAACATCTTAAAGATATATAACAATTAATAGTCAAAACGGTTTCTAATGTCATGCCGTGAGTCAAAAACGTCTCTTAAACTTCAAAAATATTGTTCAAGGTCAAGACGTCTGTCAAAAACTTCCATTAAGTGCCATAAATATCCGTCAAACGACAAAAACTTTGGTCAAATGTCAAAAATCTGCGTCAAACGTCAAAAGCCTGCATCAAACGTCAACAACCTGCGTCAAACGTCAAAAACCTCTGTCAAACGGCAAATACGTTCCTGAAATGTCACGAACTGAGGTAATTCATTAAAACATCCACTTTATTAAATTTTTTTATAACAAATAGTAGTAAAAATGTAACAAAACGTCGTTTGACGTATGTTAAAAACTTTCATTTTTTGCAATTGACGAAAGTTTAGTGTAACATTTGATAGTCAAAACTGACGTTTCAACTACTACCGTTTCGTTAAACATACGTCAAACGACACAAACGTTTGATGCAGGTTTCTAACGTTCTTCGATTGAATGATTAAGTCTGTCTTTCCTTCTCTCTAGCGCATTGAATCATGTCGTTCTCTTTCTAATACACTAAATTTCCTAGGTTGGAGGTTAAATGGGTGTTTATCTACTTATTCGGCCTCTGACCATATATTTTATTTATATAACTATTTCAACTAACTTTATCTTTTTTCTTTTCCTTCTTTTCTCTGTCTTCTTCATGGGGAGGAGTCGGAGATGGGGTATGGGGTTTTCTGAATATGTCCATGACTTTGGTCATGGGACTACGACTGGCTGAAGCAGCTGCCGTTACGGTGTGGTAATATTTGGTGTCGCTTTCATCATCTTGAACAGGATGGGCTGAACCGTCCCTGGGCTTCTTGGCGTGCATTAAGCCAGTATGCTAAAAAATATTAATATGATACGTTATTGATGGTTGTTTGTTGGATTATTGAGTTGTACTTTTGTGCGCCATCTATTATCAACTCTTTTCTCTAGAATCTGAATAAATGATTCTGTGATAATTGCAGATTTTTTTACAGATTCTAGGACATCTTATTTTTTCACCTCTAAAATTCTTAGAAAACAGCCGATTTTATTGACGATCTAACGAAAATGACCGATTTTCCAACATGCCTAAAAATGGTTGATTTTTCTTAAGATTTTTAAGGAAACAGCCGATTTCCCTTAAAATTCTAGGGAAAATGGCCGATTTTATTGAGAATCTATCGAAAATGGGCGATTTTCCAACATGTCCAAAAACGGTTGATTTTTCTTAAGATTTTTAGGAAATGACCGATTGCCCTTAAACTTATAAGAAAAATGGTCGATTTTATTGACGATATAACGAAAATGACCGATTTTCCAACATGTCTAACAATGGTTGATTTTTCTTAAGACTTTTAGGAAACAGCCGATTTCCCTTAAAGTTCTAGGGAAAATGGCCGATTTTATTGAGAATCTATCGAAAATGGCCGATTTTATTGAGAATCTATCGAAAATGGCCGATTTTCCAACATGTCTAAAAACGGTCTTAAGATTTTTAGAAAATGGCCGATTTCCCTTAAAATTCTAGGAAAAATGGCTGATTTCACTTAAAGTTCTAGAAAAAAGTGGCCGATTTTATTGAGAATCCAGCAAACGGCCAATTTTCACGCATATCTAAAATTCTTAGGAAACAGCCGGTTCCCCTTAAAGTTCTAGGGAAAATGGCAGATTTTATTGTGGATCTAGCGAAAATTGATAATTTTCCTACATGTCTAAAAAGCGGCTGATTTTTCTTAAGATTTTTAGAAAATGACCGATTTCCCTTAAAATTCTAGGAAAAATGGCTGATTTCACTTAAAATTCTAGGGAAAATGGCCGATTTTATTGAGAATCTAGCTAAATTTGCGAATTGTCCTACATGTCTAAAAAACGGCTGATTTTCCTTCAGATTTTTAGAAAATGGCCGATTTCCCTTAAAATTCTAGGGAAAATGCCCGATTTTATTGAGTATTTAGCGAAAATTGATAATTTTCCTACATGTCTAAAAACGGCTGATTTTCCTTCAGATTCTTAGAAAACAGTCGATTTCCCTTAAAATTCTACGAAAAAGCCGATTTTCCATAAAATTCTAGAAAAAAATGGCCGATTTTACTGAGGATCTAGCAAAAATGGCAAATTTTCACGCATGTCTAAAATTCTTAGGAAACAGCCGATTTCCCTTAAAATTCTAGGAGCCGATTTTATTGACGATTTTGAGGAAATTGCCTGCCTATTTTACTTTCAGCTCTATCAAGAATGGACGATTTCTCTGTAGAGTCTGAATGGTTGATTTTCTAGGAAAATGACCTAATTTCATATATAGATTTTTGAAAAATGTCTGTTTATTTTATTCTATTATTCTATTTGATTCTCCAGATTCTATGAAAAATGGTGTATTTTTCTCCAAACTAGGGAAAAGTGCCAATTTTCAACCATAATCTACTAAAAAGACCTATTTTCCTCCGTTCTAGCAAAAATAGCCAATTTTCATTCAGATTCTAGGTAAAGTAGCCGATTTCCCTCACACATACATTTTTTGAGATTCCTTGGAAAAATAAACGATTTGCTTCGGAATTCTAGAAAAAAATTGGGGATTTTTCTATTTCCTTTCAAATTTTAGGGAAATAAGAAAATAGTAGATTTGGATTTGGACAAAAGAGCCAAAAAAATCACATTTTTCTTTTTTTTTAATTATTTGATTGTTACTAAATAAAAAGTTTAAGAGCAAATTTCTGCAATATTATCATAGTTTGTACATTTCCTAAGATCTGAAATATTTAATTTACAGTTTATACAATAAAGTGACTAACTATTTTACAACAATTTAACAAAAGCAATGAAGTTGATAATAAATAAAAAATGATAAAAAAATTATTTAATTTTGTTCTTTAGAATCGTAGGTATATTAAAACCCAGTCAGATTTAATTCAAATTTGGATAATCAATCAATGAAATTCTATGAAAATGGCTTCATATTTTGCAAAATCCCAGTATAATTTTATAAATCACTACTTACCACCATAGCACTTTTCATAGAAGCCATAAAAGTGCTGCCCTTTCTTTTCCCAGCATCTGAATTGGACCTAAAAAATGGAACAATCAAATAAAGTAGTTCAAAATAGAATAGTTTTGACATCCGCTTATAAACAAACAATATTTTTAAATAGAATTTTTAAAAAGTATCCAGATCTGGGGAATTTTTACGCCAAACTAAGCGATTCGACCAGTCAGATAACAGTAATTCGTTCACGTGACCTCAAATTTCCCTAAATCTGGGGAAATTTCGTTGAACAATGCTTACCTTTTTCTAAACCCGTGCTTCTTAGGACTCGAATCGACAGACCCACGTCTTTCAGACGAATTAGATCTAGAGGTAGATGCGCTCTTGGGTTCTTTGTCCTTCTTTCGCCTTGATTCTTCCTTGGACCGGTGTTTGTCCGTTTTCGAACCCCAGGTTCCTGATCTGGGTCTAGGCAAGTGGGAATCGTCCTGAGACGTTTGAGGCAAGGATTGCGAACCCAAATCCTAAATGAAAAATAAATATTTAAGAGCAGAGGGTAAGAACTCTAAAGGAAGGCAACGAATTTGTACTCCATTTACTGAATTAAATTTCTGTTTCTCAAAAATTACCGGGGATGGTACAGAATAGGGATGATCACTGCTAGAGTTTATTTTGAATAATTAAAAATATTCTATTTAGAAAACCTATTGCCAACTTTACACCAGAAAATGTTTTACCAAATTTATAAAACATTTTAAATTGAAAATTCCGAATTTTTTTAATCCTACTTGACATGATAAGGTAAATTTAAATGAATAATTAAAAAATATATATTTTTTCACCGATTTCAGTTTAACTAAAAGCTGATGTAACTATTGACCTTACTAGAGTTTGGAATTTCATTTATTTGAGGATTCGAGAGCCCAACGGCGAAGCCAAAAGAGAAAAATCGCTCTTGGGATGTCAAATTGAATAGATTAAATTCCTAACTCGTTTTTTTAATTAAACAGTGTAAAAATGAACTATTTTGCGTATTTAAAAAAAACCCAAAAGAAAAAATTAAAATAAGATCTATTTTAATTATGTATACCTTGCTATTTGCAACAATTCAAAGGTTATTGGTGTGCTAAAGCATATCCGATTTATCTTCACTAGTTAACAGACGTACACAATGTACATTTGACACCTACACATAACACATAACTGATAAAAGCAAACAGGTAAATAGAAAATAAAAATTTACTGTCACCTGACCTATAACTGGAAAAGTATCGCTTACAAAAAACAATTGAATTATACGCCGAACAACAAAAGTATCATTCAATTAAGTTTTATATTACATTTATTACAAAAAAATAAATTCTTAAATGTTTGTCATGTTTTTCTTGTTATACACGAAGGTTGTTAATAAAACTATCGCGAGAATCAAAAACTGATTATTTTCTTTTAGCCCAAATGTTAGAGACTTTGACCTCTCATAAAACGTGATATCGCTGAAACTAGGTTGTTAGGTGATTTTTTCGGTGTAGAAAACGATAAAAAAATCGTATATTTGGTTCTTTTCATTATATGTCCAAAAATAAAAAAAATTACTGAAATTTATATTATAAGTTATTTAAAAAAAAATTGTATTACTGGGTGATTCTTCCAATAGAAGAATAATTATGTCCCTTTGGCTTAATTCGAAGTTACACAAAAAACAAGATATTTTCGACAAATAAAACTCATTTGCATTTGTCATAAATCCAAACATAATTAGTACGTCAAAATCATTGTCGTGGTTGTCCTCAACCTTATTTTTATTTATAAAATTGCAATTTTATAACAGTTACAATTTTGTCAGATACGATTTAGGTACTGTAAGGCATAATACATTAAAGTATGAACTACAATACGTAGCAAACATAAATACAATAAGTCTTAAAGGAACAATTTATAAGATCTAAAAGTTTTGTCCACGAGGTGTTAAATCATTGTCGTGGTCTAGTAGAAAATAGTGAAAAACTCGTCGTCGGTAACATGTAAGAAACCACGAATTCTATCATGCATTGACAAAAGAACACTAGTTCCTGAGCGGGAAGTGGCGATCGCCCATTCCAGTTAGTTATCGATAGAATGTTCTTATGTTATGTATACATGCGTTTAGAATGTTTTAACCTCAAAACACCATTGTCGTGGATGTTGTTGAATGTCATTATCGTGGACTTTCTCATCCTCGACAATGACAAATTGTCCACGACAATGACCACCTTCTGTTTAATTTCATATAATTCTGAGGATGTCGCCTAAAAAAATGACGTGTGAGGAGAGGAAGAAGAGGAAAAGGGAGTGTGAACAGAGGAGAAGAGACAAAATTAAGACAAACCCGATAATATAAGAGATTTATGGCAGTGAAATCGTGTCAATTTCGTCATTGTCGTGGATACAGATTTTTGAAAAACCCAAAATATGCGAAATTAGGCATGTCTTTATACACCAATGTAATCTTAGTCATTCTAGCTCATATACATATTTTTTTCAAATCTGAACAAGCCTTTTTAATTTTTGAAATTTAGCAATCATAAATCTGCTTCTTTTGATAGAATCACCCATATGGAAAACTTTTTTGTTATTTGTTTAGAAAAAAGTTATTCTTGATAAAAAGATGTGCATGGTCTAAAACCTAAAATGCAACCATCAGATATCAATTTTTTTTAGTCGTATACGAGATTTGTCAAAAAATATTAATTTTGCTCAAGAGAAAAGGACCTTTATTTTTAAAGTATGAAAAAAAAGTTATTAAAAAAAATTGTTTATAATGACATTTTACGTCAACATACCAGATTTTAATTTTTAAAAGTTTTTGATACACCCCCGTAACTGACAATTTTGAATTCATTGAAAAATTTAAGAATGTTCACAGGGACCTTAGAAACCTTAAACATACTAGACTTCCGTTTATAAGCAAAAAGTTAGCCCGGATTAAAATTTTTTGATTTTCCTTGTATCCCACTAAATATTTTGCAAATTTAATTTCTGCTTATTGATTGTAATGTGTTTATATAAATCAATTTCTGAATTATTACACATTGTAAAGTGTATTTCTAACTTTATTTAAAAAAAATAATTAATATCAGATTTATATAAACACTATTTTGAAAATAAACATGGCGTCGAATTAATGATGTATAAAAAACTAATGGCTTCCTGAGAAAGCTTAGAGTCTCCTATTTTAAATGCTTTTTTTTTGTTTTTTTTTGCGTACATTTTAGGTAAAGATACTTTAGTTTTGTCCCAAACGCCCCGATGGAATTTTTTATAGTAATACAATTTCTTTCACGTGGTGCTGTAAGTTTTCTATTTTTTTTTATTTTTCGAGATATAACGCAAAAACCAAATTTTCGATTTTGTTTTCGAAATTGTGAATTTATAGCAGCAATGATTTTTTATCGTTTTGGGCTATTTGTTTATTTAAGTTTTATGATTGAATAAAGTTTTTATTTTTAAAAGTGTACAGGGTGACCAAATAAGAATGCGAGGTACTGTATCTGGGAAACTATCCATCGTAGAGGCTTGCGGAAAAAAAGTTATTACTAAAACGGCCAAGAGAAAAACCTGGAAAATATTTTCAAGTTTCTGAAATGGCCGCTAGGGGGCGTAACTGCAATCTTGAATCTAAGAAAGTGATGTTTCTGTGAATTCCGCTATATTAATCTAACAAAAAAATACCTGATCTTTAAAGTAGAGGCTATTCTGAATCTTTTTTGTTTGACAATTTTTGCTGTATCTCTAAAAATAAAGTGGTGGGGGGTATTCAAAAGTTTCAGTAAAAAGTACCCTTTATATTCGAAACGGCTGAGCCGATTTTAACAAACTTGGGCTAGTTGAAAAGAGCTATTCTTGGGCTACAAATGTTATAATATTTGAAGTTTTGTTAGTTTCACATGCCGCCGCTAGAGGGATTTTTTCGACATTTCGACAGACAGAGAGATGTGAAAAAATAGATTCGTAATGCGTTACGTAACATACGGAGAGCCAAAATTGAAGCTTCAGTTTTGTCTACCCATGAGAGGCTTCAGCAATGCATAGAGCATGATGGTCAGCATTTAGAGCATTTACTGGGGCATTAAAAACCTTTCATTTTTAAATCTGTCCTTTTTAGGACTACAACTTACATAATAAAAGGAATTAATTAGTTTAAAAAATAAAAATTTAAGGGATTTCCGTATAAAATTATCTTTGGTCTAAATTTTAGGTTAGGAACAAAATATCGAGATGGAGTTTTCACGAGCTTGTTTAGGCAACATTTAGCTACTTTTTCATGAAAAAGAAATCATACCAATGTATTTAATTCTTTTGAGAAAATTAACCATTTCTGTCGAAATGTCGAAAAAAGCCCTATAGCGGCGACATGTGAAACTAACAAAACTTCAAATATTATAACATTTGTAGTCCAAGAATGGCTCTTTTCAACTAGCCCAAGTTTGTTAAAATCGACTCAGCCGTTTTGAATATACAGGGTATTTTTTACTGAAACCTTTGAATACCCCTCATCACTTTATTTTTAGAGAAAATTGTCAAACAAAAAAAATTCAGATTATCCTCTACTTTAAAGATCAGGTATTTTTTTGTTAGGTTAATATAGCGGAATTCACAGAAACATCACTTTCTTAGATTCAAGATTGCAGTTACGCCCCCTAGTGGAAATTTCAGAAACTTGAAAATATTTTCCAGGTTTTTCTCTTGGCCGTTTTAGTAATAACTTTTTTTTCCGCAAGCCTCTATGATGGATAGTTTCCCAGATACAGTACCTCGCATTCTTATTTGGCCACCCTGTACAATGTGTCTAAAGAAAGTTGCCGATGATTTTCTGACGCAACATCATCTTCACAAAAATTCGTTTAATAATTTAAAACTGACAGTTAAAAAAGTGTGTGAAACGTCAAAATCATGAATAAACGTCAAAAATGTCATTTTGTGTACTTAAAAATGTACGTCAAATGCCATTTTTGGCTATTGACGTTTGATGCAGTCTTTTAACAACTATTTATAAAATTAAACTTAAACAAAAAATAGTCGAAAACAGAATTAATTATCTTAAAACGTCGATCGACTCAAATATTTAACGTTTGACTCATGTTTTTAACCGCTTTTGGTAAAAGTACTGCAACAGAACATTTATCACACAAAACTACAGTAAACAAAATTAAGGTTCATTCTGGCAATTTTTGACGACTTAAGTTACGCGTGCGCAGAGAATCGAGAGCGCAACAGGACGGGGTGGCGGAGGGAGTATATATGGCGACCGGGCATCAGGAGAAAGGGAACAAATATTATAAATATGGTGGCCCAAATGATTTAAGAAGACTAGGGGTCAACAAAACAAATAACTAATGTATCAATAAATGAAAAAATTGTTTACATATGGGAGCATAACGTACACAAGGTGTAATATGTACCGGACTAAGGGAAAAAGGGCTCAATTATTTTTTTTGAAACTTCAAACGACGAACTTTTTTTACCCATTTAGTGACTGCATCTGTTAGTAAATTTCATTTTTTGCTATTCCATATATATTTAAAATTAAGATCGAAGACAAGGTTTTCAGGAAAAAATAATTTTTATTATTTACTGTTTGAAAATGTTTCCCTACCTTTTTGACTTCCGGCCTTTTAACCCAAATATCTTCAGCACTTCCAACATAATCAACAGTAGAAGTGCTTGACGTCTCGCTCTTCATGGCAATCAGTGAAGAATCGAAAAACTTGGCATCATAATGGGGACTCGGTAAAGGCGATCTAAATATATTTCTGACAGAAGTCCTAGCAGCATCTTTAGAAGGTACTCCTAGTACCGTATTAGCCATTCTGTACTCTTTGTTTCTGGCAAAAATTTTGGCGGCTTCGGAGAGTTCCTTCTTGATTTCTATCTTTTCTGTTTTAGCGGTATCGTTTTCCGTTTCTTTTCCCTTTTTTTCGTTTTTGGTCTCTTTCACTGTTTTGGTTTTGGTTATCACAAATTTGTGGGTAGGGCCACTGATTGTATCTATCACAGACGTTTTTGATCCACTTGAAGATTCCGACAGAGATTTATCGCTACCTATATTTCGAATGTAGAAGGTTATGATTGTAATATGTCAAATAAATCCACAAAAAAAAGAAATATTTCAAAATTTCTTCTCTCAAATAGGGTTTGTGTATTCACTTTTATTTTTTTCCCAAAATAATCCTTAAATACATTTATACTAATAAACTGCGCCCTTTTTACAATAGATCAAGTATTGAATAAAATAAATTTCTTAACGAGAACAAAAGCGGCAAGTTTTTATGAAATAATGTGGTCTCTTTCCTTGCTAAACATAAATTTGACAGCCGACACGAGATTCTGACAGTTGACGCGAGATTCTGACAGTTGACGCAAGATTCTGACAGTTGACGCAATATTCTGACAGTTGACGCGAGATTCTGACAGTTGACGCATGTTTTTGATGGAAAACGGCACGTTTTTGAGATGCCGCTCATTTTTGACATTTGACGTATATCTTTAACATTTTAAAAATGTTTATAATTAAAATCATTTATAGTACCTACTTGTGACTATGAAGAATACGGCACATGGATATAAACCATGCATATAATTTTTTTAAATAACTTTAAATGCAACGGGACAATAGTGGTTAGTCTCTAATTTTGTACTTGTTTATATTGATTTGTATACTGGAACTATAAAAATAAATTCTGCATAAAAAACAGAAACAAATGTAAGTGAATACGCCTGTTAGAGTTGAAAAAAATATTTTTTGTGGGGATATTTAACTTGTTTCTATATTACAACTAACCGGAAATCATCTCCATATTCGAGGGTTCCTTTTTCTCCTCCTCCTCATCCTCCTCTCTGCACTGGGATAACCTCCTGGACGCCATGGAAATTTTAGACGGCAAGCTGTTGCTATGGTTACTAAAATATCTCTGCAAAAAGTTATTGGTTTCTTCCTCCGGATTAACGATCTCCTTCATACTCCCAAAGGGTGACAACACGTTGTGGTTGATGGTTTGCACTAGATCAGGTTCGATGTCGCTTTCATCCGATGAAGATGTCACTACAGATTCTTTCTTAAAGTTAGTGTTGTTGGTGGAGTTGGGTTTGGAGTCCGCGATTGGAGGGAGGTTGTTTTGAGGACCTTCCACAATATTATTTGTTTGTAGGGTAACATTTGTGTCCATCTGTGTTCAGAATAGGAATGCCCGGTGGTGTAAATCAAATATACAGAGTGTTCGAAGATACTTTAACTCAAAACTTGACAATTGAACCAAACATATTTAAGTTTAACTGGTTTATGTGACTTGTGACTGTAAAAAAAATATTTAATATTTAAAAGATATTAAAAAAAGTTGTAATAAAAATAATATTTGGACAGTGGTGTAAAAATAAAAAATTTTAACTAATAATATATTTTTCTTTTATTTAAATACTCTGTAATTCTGGTTCAATAGTCGTATTTTAAGTCAGAGTATCTTCAGTTATTCCATGACCCATTATTAATGAGACACCCTGTATACAATAACTCCCACCGAGATTTGATCAACTTTTAGGTTTAATCCACAAACAAATTGTGTTTTTTTAATTGACTGACCAACAACTTCGTTAAAATAATCTACAGCAAAGTATTCATGTATCTTACAATAAAATACTGGAAAACAAACAATTAAAATATTTTACGTAATTAATAGCGATAAATAAATAAATCACAAGTCAGATTATTTAATATGTCAATATTTCTGATACTTAAACATAAAATAATGAATGAAATGCAAAGTATTTTTTATATAATAAACTAATAACTAAAAAAATGCGATTTAATTTGGCACTTTTTCGTTTAACTTTTTATTCTTATAAAGTTTCTTTTTTCTCCAAACTATTTGTCTTTAGTTGAACATTTACATATTTTTAGGTTTAAAATTATATTTTTTGCTCAACGATAATATTTATAATTGTGAAATGAATTGAAAGAATTTTTATAGCTTTTACTTTTACATTTTCATTGTACTTTATTTATTTTTATAGAATCACAACTCTCTACTTTCTTCCACTTTATATTACATCAAAAGTAATTAATTTTTAATTTTAAGTCGATTGTATATTTTCAAGAATTGTTAAGCTTGTAACCTAGAAATTGATCAAATATCTGGGAAAACTTTGTAATATTATTTAAAGTTTATTTTTCTTTTTACTTTTAATATTATCTACTTAAATCTCTCAAATAGGAAAAAAATATTTTGTCACATTTCTGCTATATTTGACCACCCAAATTTTATTTGAGGCTCTAAAAAACGTAACATCTACATAGGAAAATAGGGTGAATACCTCAAAAAAATAATATAAGTACTGCACACTATCTAAACCTAGTATTAATAATAACCATAATCAGACTACTGAATTGTTTTAAATATCTATTAAAAAAATCATTAACATAAAGCAAGTGATATAGAATTATCAACAAGAGATTGATCCATTGATATTCTATGATTGCCATAAATGTATAGATGCTCTCAGTATTTTTAATTTGACAATGTACTTTTGTTCTGATTTACATTTTTAGCAAAAATATGTTGGCAATGGAAAGTAATTTATAAATAGGTTTTGTTCTCTAACTTCATTAGTTTTTAAGTAAAGCTTTTGAAATATTTTAAAATTACTTTAGATTCCTAACCTCAAAACCACACTAAATTAAACAACTTCTGTATCAAGTTTTAAGATTGAATTTAAAATATATTAATAAATAAAGACATTTAAAATACTTAAATAAACTGTAAAAAACTTTGAGCTAAACCACTTTTTTAGCATCATTTATATTAATTTTTTTTTACAATTAAATAACCTAAGATTTTGATCAAATCCTAATATAAAATCATTATAATTAATTGCTAACAGTTTTACAAAATGTTTTTTAATAATGTATTAGTTCATTCTAAAAGAAATAAACTGGATCCATGATCCATGATAAACATATTGACTATTGACATTAATTTTACAACAAAATAATAATATTACAGCAGTCAGCAATTATATTACAGTTAACAAGTTATAACTTTGAATTTACAATTGGTGTATAAATTAGGTACTGGTAAATAAGAATAATTAAAAAGGTTAAATTATCAGAAGCTATGTTAGAGAAGTTGTTCTATTTTGTATAATACCATGGTTACTCTTTTGCTATCTATACAAATACTAATTTTTGGCGATTAAAAAATGGTCTCTAGGATGCTACAGAGTAGTCTGTTAATCTGGACCTGCCTATTTTAAAAAGTGACAATATGCCTGCCTTATCTGCAGTGATAATTTCAAAAATGATAGTCATGTATATAGCAACAAAAATATTTTTCTCTGTACCAATTTAAACAGTAAATTAAACACGTATTTAAACAATTTAACGCATATAATTACTCTTTAATGAATGGTTTAGAATAAATTAAAGCGACATATTTGGAGGTTACCTTTGGTACTAGACATTTATTTCGGCATATAAATATGCGTAATACATCCCAATTGCTACATAAACCACTTTATTTAATATTCACCGCACAATCCTTATCAGGAAAATCTTGATGTGCATATCACTTCACAGGTTTTGGTATTAACTTTACACTTTTTGTTATCTCAAAAAATATATCCACCTTGTGCGGCTATCCACTATTTTTAGACATGTAGTTGAACATGTGGTAAATTAAATGAGTAACTTGCTAGCTCGGTTGCTGACAATTCTTAAATAATTAATAGTAGTTTCCAAGAATTTTCATGTTCTCCATTAAATGGAAATTTTTAATTCACCTGAAAACATACAGGAGGCAACAACGTCGCTTATCAGCTGATTGTTTATTACAACTGGTAGTGGCTATACAACCAATAGCTATAATATGTAACAAATAGATCCTTTAATTAAAAGTAATTAAAAGCTTATCTGACTGTATATTATGAATAGAAATAAACATTTCAGTTAAGGAAATCAAATTTATTAAAATTGTATACCGTTCGGTGATAAAAGGATGTTTTTAAAAGACTTGTCTGGCAAGGAAATGTATACTTACATATTTAATACACCGAAAAACCTTAATCCTTCGTACGCCACCATAAAATAATCGGATTAATGCAATTTATATAAATATATATTTATTATTATTTTCTACATTCAAATTGCACAATATCTACACTATAGACGGCTGATTAAACTTTTCCAGTTTTAAGACAGATGACAGTTTGACGGTAAATTCGAGCTTAACAGTACTACCAACAATTTTTTTATATATAAATTAGTGTTGGTGTTGGAGGATATTAAATTATTTTGAATTAATTTTGACTTACCGCACACTCACTACTTTCATCCTGGCTAAAATCCCACGAAGGAGCTGGCGAGGCACATCTGCTATTATTTGTTGTAGACAATCTAGATTTGTAAGGTTCAGTCTGGGATTCCTCGTCTGAATCTAACGTATGGTCTTCTGGAATACTTGCAAATGGTTGGCCTCGATGACGAGAGACGGGAGACGCTGATTCTAAGCGACATTCTTCCCCGCTGTCGTTAACTACGGTCACATTAAAACGGCGGACGGAAACTGGACCACTACCAACTAAAAGTGAAATATTTGTATAAACAATAAAAACTATTAAAACTGATTAAATAACGTATTTCTATGAAGCTAGTATTTGTGTTTGTGGATTAAATTTAAAATTACGTAGAGGAAATTAAAGCTAAATTTGGGAACACATGTACAAATAGATTTTGGTTGTGTATACTTTTACGTAACACGGGTAAATAGTCCTAGAAGAAAATCAGAAATAATTTATCTATGTTTTGGGAAAAAATTATATTTTATATGAAGCTAAAGAAATTGGTGGAAAAGAAATAACGCTTGCTTACCTTGTCGTGGCTGACGATGCCACGTGATTTTTTGGGAGGACGACGTTTTTGATATTCCTTAAACTTCAGTTAAAAAAATCGAATAGCATATATATCACCTTAATAGATTTAAAAAATAGTGGAAGAACATCGTATTATGCACTATTTATTTTTAGGTTAATTTTTAGAACTAAAATAACCGATTTTGTTAGGTTATGCCCATTTTTCTTTACTGATCGACAATTTTGGTTTGAAAAAACGTTATTTTAAGAAATAGTTAATATATTTTGTATTTATTAATTAAACAATTATTTGCACACGTGGCTAAATAAAGCAATGAAATGTTTAGAAAATTAAATCAGAGAATTAAAACAGATCTTAAAATTGACTCAGAAATCGTTTAGTTTTTGGACGAAAATGCAGAGGAAATTATGAATTTAAAAAAATATAAATGTCCAACAGGCTGGTGGAGGGGGGAAAGGCGTGGGAAAATGCAAAAATGAATCCCTACACTAAATAAAAAAATTGCTATAGGTACTGCCAACGAGGTATTTGTTTACTCAGCTCACTAGCCCAGCTGATGAATTAATGCAATGTGGAATGTGAATAAACAAAATCCCTTTTTACATAATTACAAATTAAGAAATTTTCAATTTTAAAAGGGTATTTAAGCTTACCCTAGTAAATGTTGTTACTTTTTTTCCACATTTGTTGAGTAAATATTAGATATTTAAAAAAAAATGAGTTTAATTATTTGTCAGGGTTTATATAAATTAATTTATACCACAAAACAAACAGACCTACGCGTTATTTAAACAAATATTATAAATGAGAGTTTGTTTTTTTTTTCAATTCACGATACACATCTTTAAAAAAATAATAAATAATTTAGATAATCAAATTAGGCAAATGAAATTAAGATGTAGGAAAATATTAAAAGTTTTCTACAATAGTTTTGAATATAAAAGGAAAATTACAGTAATTTTTGCGTTCAAGCAAAATACCAAAACGTGAAATATTCTCTTATTCTAAATTTAGCTGAAACAAAAATCAAAACAAGCTGAATAATATAAATTTTTGCGTGTGCAAAAACTGTACTGCTGAAAAAAAATTGGAGTTACGTAAAAATAGACGACCTCAGAGGTGTGGGTCAAAGAAATATGGGCACTTGGTTCACTATATTTTTAATCTTTCACTGTTACCGCGCTTCTTCCGGTAAAATTTTCGCGGAATTTTCATGAAAACCGTTTGTTTTCAGATTATTACAGAATGAACTGAAACGTTCAATGGCGCTCCTTATTCTAGGTCACTACAACGTTGCCAAATTTGTTAGGTTGTCTGAAAACTTTTTGCTGAGTGAAAAACTCGGTCGAGTATTACGAGGGAAATGCTGAAAGGTTTTGGATGCAATGAAATTATAAGTAAACTGTCATATTTTAATTTTCCTGAATTTTTCTGACCACAATACCTACATAACTTTTGAACCTCTGGAAAACATTTCTGTGAGATTAGTTCAAAATGTATCCACAGGTAAAGTGCCTAATCGGATTACTGTTGGAAATTCACAAAATTGTAATAAAAATAACGTACAGTGTAACCAGAAATATTGTACCCTCATTATTACTTATTGTTCGAGATGTAGTAAAGCAATAAAATTGTGTGTCCGTTAAAAGATTCCCAGATCCGGATTAAAATATCTTATGAAATAGTTATTTTACCTATAGAACAGAACTTAATGGATAGAGTAGGTACGTCTCTGTGTAGACCTGATAAATCAAGTGGTGGGTGATTTATGACTTACAATATTTCTGGTCAGACCATGCAAAACTTTATTCACAATCAGTCAGTAATATATCACTTTCATAGTACGCTAGAGGTTCGAAAGTAGACCTTTTTTGTTTTTTGAATAGATGAGTATAGCAACTTAATTTTTGTTTTTATCTTATCTGCAATTTCTTTTAGCTCTGGTGGAGTGCAACTCATCAAATTCGATCTCATTTGAGTAGTTTTATCTTTTATTATTAACCGAGATTGAATTTATACTAAATTGGATTAAAATATTTTGTACATTATTTAATCTTTGGCTATTAGGACCACTGTGCAAAGATTCAATAACCAACTTAAATGAAGATCCTAATAGGGGTAAATGGCGTAAAATTTCTATATTGGTTAACTTTGTTTAATATGAATTTACATTTTAATTTCTATATCGCATATTAGATTTGAATAGAGGTTGACCACTCCACCTGGCCCATTTTCTGATCTCTTGTGAGATTCACAAACGTTACTAATTAAAATGTTGTCTCAAATTTTAATTCTAAAATTAAAAACACGGTGAATAAAGTCATAAATATTATATATTAATTAAGCTTACCTAGTCTATCTCAATCCTCACCATCGGATTCACTGTCATCAACATTGATGATAAATTTGGTCGGACTCGTTATATAAGAATTTTCTTCTTTGATGACAGGTTTGATTTTTTTCTGCCAATCATCAGCTGAAATTTTGTTAATTTCTTCTTTTACCAAATTTGCAACCAACCCGTCAAATTTGGGAAACACGTTATGACGCCTTATTCTTTTTTTAACTTGTCCTCAAATTAATTCTACGGGGTTAAATACACAAAAATAGGGCGGAAGGCGCAATACCTCGTGGCCCCTTTTTGATGCCATTTCATCAATAAAGAATTTTATAATATCTATGTAAAGATATGTATAAATGTTTAGTAGTGCTATTGAAAGAACATCTTTTTTAACAAATGTTTCCATTAGCACTCTTTATAGAATTATAAAGAATGGTGCAAAAAATCGTAAAGAGAGGTGTGATAAAGGATGTGTTAAAACTTTAGATCTTTCATTATCAAAATTAATTGGTAGTATTATTTATGAATCTTACCAAAAAAATGAGTTCCCAACAGTGGATAGTATATTTTCTTTACTAAAAAGTAAAAGGCCAGATTTAAGAATTTCTAAAAGCACAACAAGAGGACTGTAATAACGTAAAGCCAGAGGATCATAAAATGGAGGATACGATATTTGGAAAAAGTTAAGGCAATTAGAAATAGTAACAGAAAAATATACTATTTAGATGAAACGTGGTTCGATACCGACGATATGCCAAAGAAAGGATAGTTTGACGGAATAGGAAGATGTTCAGTAAATGTTCCTTGTAACAAAGGAACTCGATTTACAATTCTTCACTGTGGATCGGAATCAGAGTAGGTACAAAATTGCCTCAAACTCTGGAAAAAATTTGGAAGATTGTAATTTAGATTACCACAAAAATATGCCTGGAGAAAGTTTTTAAGATTGGTTTGAAAATCAGCTGTTAAACAATATTGAAGAGAGATTCAGGAATTTTTAAGAAATCATGATCTTTATTTCGAAGAAAATTATACAAAAAAACAATTGCTTGAAGTATTAGGCACACAATCATTTGAAAAAAATTCTTTATTGATGAAATGGCATCAAAAGGGGGCCACGAGGTATTGCGCCTTTCGCCCTATTTTTGTGTATTTAACCCCATACAATTAATTTGGGGACAACTTAAGGTGTCATAACGTGTTTCCCAAATTTGACGGGTTGGTTGTAAATTTGGTAAAAGAAGAAATTAACAAAATTTCAGCTGATGATTGGCAGAAAAAAATCAAACATGTCATCAAAGAAGAAAATTCTTATATAACGAGTTCGACCAAATCTATTATCAATGTTGATGACAGTGAATCCGATGATGAGGATTGAGATAGGGTAGGTAAGCTTAATTAATTTATAATATTTATGACTTTATTCACCGTGTTTTTAATTTTAGAATTAAAATTTGAGGCAGAATTTTAATTAGTAACGTTTGTGAATCTCACAAGAGATCAGAAAATGAAGCTAAGGGCCATGTGGAGTGGTCTTCCTCTATTCAATTCTAATATGCGTTATAGAAATTAAAATGTAAATTCATATTAAAGAAAGTTAACCAATATAGAAATTTTACGGCAATTACCCCTATTAGGATCTCCAGTAAGTTGGTTATTGAATCTTTGCACAGTGGTCCTAATAGCCAAAATATTATTTTATTTTTATGTATATGGAGAGTGTACGGTGTTTTCGAAAAGGTTTTAGCAGGCCGAAAACCGAGAGTATTACAGAACGCATAGGCGTATCGTAAGATTTTAAAAACATTTCTAATACTACTTGCAAAATAATAGTATATTATAGTAGAACCCACTGCTTTATCAAAACAGCAAAGGATACCGCTCTGGGCTATAAGAAGACCAGAAACTTTTATTAGCTCAGGTAAATTGACGAAATTTTAAGTAATATTTAGATGTTTTTGTAAAAATCTTGATTTGAATGATTTACAAATGTGGCGATGGCACTGAGCCTTGAGGTATCCTGTCTCATGTGCCAATTTGTTTGCAAGAAATGAACGTTTTTAGCAGTTTCAAGCACTTTATTGACTACAGCTTTGACTCACCCGATACAAGATTTCCATTTAATTTACCGAATTTTGATTTTTAAGGCTGATCTAGACGTATCCAGTAGCTGGCGACAGTCTCACTGTCACGCCAGTTAGGACACGCCCACCGCTAGATGCCCTCTCTATTCGAGACAGCGCTGAACTGGCAAAAAGTGTTTACATGGGTCCAACTACCATATAAAATTCAAAAAAAGATCTTGCCTGTGTCATCCATTTATATTTGACGAGTTTCCGATTTTAATTGATGATAACAGATTTATTTTCACACACTTTAAACCAGAACCACTTTCGATTCACTCATTTATTACTCTGAGATCATAATTGTTGGAATACTACAATGAAAAATTTGTTTATCAAATTAATTTTCACCCAATATATAAATAGGATTTACTTAAAAAATATCCGCAGTGTTTTAGACATAAAAAATGAATATTTATTTATATCGGTATCGGTAAGTTGAATTCATTAATTTTAATTTTTTTTAATCAGTGGCATACCAATCGAAATGAATGTGGGGCAGCTTTTTTTATTTTAGGCTTTTAATATGCAAGACTGGCCAAGTATAGTTCATTGACAAATAGTGGACAAACCTTACCCTGAGTATCATAATCTGAATTTTATGTTAACTTGAAAAAAAGCAAAAGTATGTAATAAATATGTACTTCCTTGTTATATTTTCGACAGTAATGTAACAAGACCTCGTTTATGAGCGAATAATTTTTTTTTTCGATTTTTCCTTAAATAGTTTTATTTTAGAAAATTCTGAGAATTTCAACTTATTTTTATTTATTAAATGTAAAATAAGCGGTGCATGTATGATGTGTTACCTATATTTTAGGAGCTGTTAAGGAGGACGATGTAGTTTATTCGAAAAGGTAGGAAGGTGAGTTTATCAACGAATAAATTTTGACAGATGCGGGAAATAATCAATTAAAGATTTAAAAAAAATACTTTATTTAAAGAAACAATTTATTTTATTAAAAAAATAACAAAGCCGCATGTACATTGCCCCAATATTGGTATAGGTACCAATATTGGTTTGGTATAGTGTGATTGGTAATATTAGCCCAATTGAAAAATATTGGGCCAAGATTTAACCAACCTTTGGCCCATAATAACTTCTACTAGGGTGGGGCTGCGGCTTTAGAAATGTGTAACCTTCCCTTCAAAGCTGGGTCAGCAGTATAGCCTGGTGCAAAAGATACTTTCCAAATGTTCGCTTCGTGAAAATTAAAGAGGCGCTAAGTTTGTCTCGCACACCCTATTTTAAAGATAGATATTCAATTACGCTTGCGCAATATTCAAAACTTTCTTATCATAAATGAAGGCGAACTTTTGGTGAAAATAGTTTTGTCATGAAGAAGGCGTATAGTGACCCAAGAGGCGATATTTTACTCATGAGAAACCACGGAAATTTCACCAGAAATGCATCCCAAACTAACAGGTGATGAACTGGCTTAAAAAGCCATGTAGAGACGGCAACACTGTCCTGAAATTACTCGGTGCCAGCATGACTACCACTGAAATATACGTGAAATGAAATAAGAATTGATTGCAATTCGCCGGCATCAACGTGATGTCGCTTGTATCAGATCCATCGCGACGGCGCTTTTCCCGACGAAAACTTGGAAAATTTTCTGACAACATTTCTCGGGAATATAAAATTGTAATTTTAGTAACAGATTACGACGGTATTAAAACTAAGGCCGTAAAACTAATTAGGTAAATAGTGTTACAGACATGGACGTCCGTAGATATTTTAAAAAAAGGACAAAAGCAACCAATTCCAATATTAATAAGCAGAGCTTGTGCAGGGGCGGGACGGTTATTATTTACCGTGGCGCTCTGGGATGGCTTACTGATGATTATCAAAATGATGAGTATCAATCAAATACTATTAAACGAGCAAGGTTTGTATGTATGTGTGTGTATGTAAGTATGTGTTTCCGGAGAATCTCAAAATCGTTAGAATTCAATGATAGGTACGTTCAGGGTAAACTAATACCTACCTAAAACGGCAAAAATGCAGGTCTCATGTCTGTGAAAATTCGATCTTCCGAGATATTTACAAGAAAAGTTAAGCTTTTAGTTTATTTCCTAGCAACGGCAGACAACACAGAGATAACCTGTTTCTATAGTAATTTTTTTATTTTATATTTTGAAATAGTATATTGTGCAACAAGTTTTGAAAAGAGCACTTTTCACACGCATGTGACGATTTGTGGCACGAGCCTGAAAGGCGAGTGCCATATGTCACAAAGTGTGAAAACTGCTTTTTCACACGAGTTACACACTATACTTTTCCTACGGCTGCGACTTTATTATCATATATATATTTTTATTGGTACCTATTTATTGTTAGGTAAAGCAAATCTTATTTAAAACGACCAGAACTGATTTATATTTTTATTTATAACCATATAGTTACATATTTACAACAATGAACAACAACAACAACAACAACAACAACAACAACAACAACAACAATGAACAAACAATTTTTATTCGCTTATTAATAGTCTTCACAGCTGTTTTATTTGAAATTGTAATTTACTGTTAGGTTAGAACAGTTTTCAAAATTAATTGCAGGAAGGTCCTGCCCTTTCAACACATTTTCAGTAATTGATATGTTTGTTTTGTTTGAACAAGATGGCTCAAAATATTGAGAACTAAAAGGAAGCATTTCGTGTAGCTGGTTATCTGATTTGTCTATTAAGCTTTCTTCTAAATTCTGTCCAGACCGTCCAGAAGGATTTACTGATCCGACAATTTTTTTGGAAATTTCAATTTTGAACTTTCATACCTCTCTTTGGAAATTAATGGTAAAAGATTTTGCGTGATTTGGGAGGCCCTTTCAAGTATTTCTGGAGGAGTACAGTTAAATTCATCGTGTAACACTGCTTTTTTAAAATTTTGCAATAAATTTGACTTTAAAGCCCCCTTTTTCTTTAAAATAAGTTAAATAAATTAGAAGAGATAAATATTAGTTTAATTTGTCAGTTTTTGGCATTGTTAAAAGCAGTTAATTGTCAATCATCGATCATCGACGGAAATCATATATTTTTGTGCGAGGGGTGTTCCAGAGCAACGTTCAGTAACGTAGTCGCGATACATATAATGTTGGTCTAACAGTGGCCGGCGAGCACGTTGGTGGAGTGATGATGGAAAATCGTCTTAAGAAAATAACCTATTTTTGTAAATATCAACGTCAAGGTTTGACTTTATTTAATTTCTGGCGTTGCAATCTGACAGAATTCAATTTTAAATTTGCCGCTTTTTACAATGCAATAGAAGATTCCCTAATACCCTACAAATTTTGACAACTATTGACACGCACATCTCTGGGTAAACGTTAAGAATATGGGACAGGCTGGGATTTTCATGAAATTTAGCAATAGAAATTTTTGCGCGGAAAAACATTTCTCACATTTTTTTTGAAAAAATATATGTTGAGGTACTCACTCACAAGACAAACAAATTCAGTGCGTTGAAACGATTATTTAACATATTTTTCCAATACAAATGCATACATAACTTTTCTACAAATGCCCAAGTAGCAATTTATAACCAGAATAAACCTGGCGGAATGCGCCTATACTCAAGACAGTACAGTCCGATACACAATTAAAGGTCTATAATTTAGTGGTCGAATTCCATTTTACATACTTTTTTAGGCCTATAGAATTGGTTTTAGTTAGATGTATTTGCTAGAACGGAATTTTGTTCGATAAGCTCGAACGAAAAATTGCTTGAATAGAAATTTATTTTGAAATAGAAATTAAAAGTCGCTCAAAGATGTGACAATTTAGAAATAAAAAAGGTTAAGCAGTTTCGAAAACCATCCATTAACTATATTACCTTAAAGTCGATTCTTGGGTCAATTCTCTTCACCCTTAGACCCCTTAGAAAATGAATTATTATAAATATCTCAAATAAAAAATACAAATTTTTATTTATATTTGTTTAAATTAATCCTTAAACGGATTTATAAAAATATAAAAATACATAATTATTAACAAAGTCTTAGTGCTTATAAAACAAAACAAAATGGTGTTTTTTTACGTAATTTATAAATAATTATCTCACATCTTGACTTTTTCCATATTTATATCTTCAAATGTATTATAAGTGGTATCTTGACGGGTTTGTTCGTCAGATTTGGTTTTATTTTCTTCGAGATTATTCCAGGGTTGTACTTCACCTGAGCCGAAAATATCGTAGAATACACCTGTTGCTATATATACAGCACTGGCTATGCAAAAGACGACTGTCCAAAGCTGTTTTTCATCCTAAAACAAATTGGTTAATATTGTAATGATGTTTAAATTTGCCAGTAAAAAGGACCTTTTCGCATTTAACAAAATTTAAAAAAAATAAATTACCACTTTTTTACAAGTGATCCATTAAAACAAAATCAGTAAAATATGGTAGAACTGCCAGTAACCAGGGTATATGATTTTTAGCAGTATGTGGATGGTTGGAAAATTTAGGGTAAATTATGAGTAAATTAAGAAAGATCAAGTCGACTGACTAAAAGTTCCGGAAGGGCTAAACATATGTTTCGAGGGTTGGATATTGGTTTTTTACGAGTTGTAGCTGAAATATGTATCCTGTCGAAAAATATTTAATATAAAAGTTGTGAATAATTAGAAAATATAAAACTTTTGTATTTTTCATTTTTCAATATAACTTCAAAATTATTGAGAAAATCGCTAAAAACCGTTTTTTTTTTCGTTTTAAATTTTTATCTGCCGCAAAAGTAATTTTTTATGAAACTTGGTGAAAACGTTCTTTTTGTGTTTTAAATAAGCTGTAATTTAAATTAAAGAAACTTAATTTTTCTATATTTTTCCATACCTACGAACAATATATTTTTTCATACCATCTTAAAGTCAAGGTTTCAACGAAGAAAATGAGCACTGTAATTTGTGAACCAACTTATTCAATTGAAATTAGTTTTTCTTTAAATTTAAACTTTGAAAAAATTACACCTTATTTAAAATACAAAAAAAGAACGTTTTCATCAAGTTTTGGCGCGAGATAAAAACTAAAAACGAAAAAAACTGTTTTTAGCGATTTTTTCGATAATTTTGAGGTTATGTGGAAAAATGAATAATATAAAAGTTTTAGATTTTTTGATTATCTCCAACTTTTACTTTAAACTTTTTTTGACAGGATACATATTTCAGCCACAAATCGTAAAAACCAATATCCAACCCTATATTTACCTACCCCTACCCCCTTATACTGTCATCTTGATTTTCTTAATATACTTATAATTTATCCTACTGCTAAGAATTTTCATGAATTCGGGTAATTAAAATCAGTTTAGCCTTTTCTACTGGCGCTATATACACGGCATAGTAGGGTAAGATGAATGAGATTCTCAAATATTAAATATACTGATTTCCTCTCATTTTTTATCCACAATCTGATGGTTTGCTGCAAATCTTCCGTGTATATAAATAAGCAATGAAGACCTAATAAAAAGTGATAAGTAGTAGGAAAAATTAAGAATGGTATATAATCTTTAAAAAACTATTAAAAAACATGAAAACTTAAAAAAAATAAAAATTAAAATGCTGCCTACAAATAATTATTAAAAAGTGGTCGAAAGCACTAAAAAATGGGAAAACCGTTAAAAATACTTAAAAAAACTATTAAAAATAATTGATTGGCTAAAACCCATTAAAAAAAAATAATAAAAATTAAAAAAAAAACGTTTAAAAACGCTAAAAAAGTTCAAATTTGGAGATCAGTTAATGAAAAAGGGTCAGAAACACTGCAGAAAGTAGTAAAATGCTGGAAAAAGTAAAATTACGAGATCTGTCAGAATGACTATTCCTTAAAAACTGTCAAAACGCTTAAAAAACATAATAAAATTAATATAAAATGACAACAAACGCAAAAATTTGCTGTTTCATGTTGGAAATGAGAGCATATTTATTATTTTAAAATATAAAAATAAATAAACGAAAAATTAACGTACTTCTCTGTATCCAGTAACGTTTATTACCAAATCTACTAAAAGCGGCGAGACTAACGAAAATATGTTAGATATAGTGTTCGTCAAAGCCATCAAAGTACCAGCGTGCGTGGGTGATAAGTCGATGTGGTTTACATTATACCCAGAATAAATTGCAGAATTAAATCCTACGGCTGTAGTCAATAAAAATATCGCCACCACTGGTTTATTTGCGTTGACGAATGTCAGACATATGAGCGAAAATGCTGGTATAAACATTCCTAAAAAAATAATAGTAACAGTTAATTTACATGTAAATACGGGATATAATAAATAAATAAAACTAATTGAAAATTAAAATTACGATAACCCGACAAAACAATATCTTGAAACCGTTAAAAATACTTCAAAAAGAAGTTAAAACGAAAAATTATAAGACTTGTCTTGAAGTACCGAAAATTTAGTAAAAAAAATATTGAAAACCTTCAAAAACACTTAAAATATAGTAATATACGACATAAACAATAAAAAAAATCATTGAAAAACGTTAAAAATACATTTGCAAAGCTTTTTGACAGATTCGTTTGCGTACTTTATAAATATATGTCAAAATGGCAATTTCTTGAATATGGTTAAATACATAGAGTAATAAAATACATAGAGCAGCCTTGTATATATCTGTTTTGAATGCAACTTACCTTTGTCTATCCTTTGCATGGATCTTGTTGGTTCCAACCTGGTGAAGTCGATCTGGCGGAAAAAACCCGTTAAACGAAGTCGCTCTTTTCGAAAAAAATTTTTTGTGATATCATAGGTTCGAGGTCCCTCTTTCACGTGTTCACTATATGAAAGCTAAGGAAGGTGTGGAGGGGGGAAAATTAACGTGTAAAGATATGGAAAATCGGTTTTTCGCATGTAACTCGCTGAATCGGTCTAGCGGTTCTTGAGATATTTCGATTTGAAAGTATATGGATTTTCGCCGCGGCGAGAACACACCTGTTCGCGTTTTTCGCATGGAAGAAAGTGACTTCGAGACTTTCCCCCCCGATAGATAGTCATGACCCAAGCATTGTGTCCAAATTTCAACCCGCTAGTTTAATTTGGGGGGGGGCAAACACTGATTAATTTTTGACTCGAGGTAACTTTTTTAATTCTTGACCAATCCGGGTCATCAAAATGGCAAACTCTTTCATGAGGACACTGCTACAGGATGTATTAAGGAGATGATGGTTTTCGCGAAAACGGACAAATGGCGACCGAATTTCGGATTTTGCAAATTTTAATTTTTGATTTTCGCAACGAAAGAGTAAAATGAGAAAAAAATTTTATGCGCCATCGGTTGCGGAATTTTTTTTCTCTTTGATTTGAGCCCTACAAGAACTCGATCCGATAATCAGGAAGGGTGGGAGGAGGGTGAACGCATTTTGCCCTGTAGAAGGGCAAGTGATAGGGTTAGTGACTTCGTGCTAGGCTCATTTTCAAGGGCAATCAGTTCTCTTTTAAGACTTTTTTATCACAAAGCTCTAAGTTTATAGAGTACCGCAGGTGTGCGTAATATATTTATAAAAGCGAGTGCGCCGCCGTAAAATTAGATGCCGGGATAGGAGCTAATCGCTCCGTTTCATCTCTCGTCTCTCTCTCTCATTATCTATCTGCTCTTTCACAAATACTATTCCGGCATCTAATTTCACGGCGGCTGAGCGAGCGCACTCATTTTTATAAATATATCACGCACTCCCGCAGGCCTTAATACAGATAGAGCTTTGGGGTAAAAAAATTTAGAACGAGAACTGATTGCCCTTCTACAGGGCAAAAAGCATTTACCCCCCTCCCTCCCTTCCCGCTTATCGGATTGAGTCCCTGTAGGGCTTAAATCAAATAGAAAAAAATTCCTGATCCGACGGCGAATAAAAAATGTCCCCCACTTTACTCTTTCGTTGCGAAATTCGAAAAATAAAAAATGCACATTCCGAAATTCGGTCGCCATTTGTTCGTTTTCGCGAAAACCATCATCTCCTTAATTCATCCTCATGAAAGAGTTTGCCATTTTGCTGACCCGGATTGGTCAAGAATTAAAAAAGTTACCACGAGTCAAAAATCAGTGTTGGCCCTTTCTCTCCTCCCCAAATTAAACTAGCGGGTTGAAATTTGGACACAATGCTTGGGTCATGACTATCTATCGGAGGAAAAAAAATCAAGTCTCGAAGTCACTTTCTTCCATGCGAAAAACGCGAACACGGCTCTAGGTGTGTTCTTGCCGCGGCGAAAATCCATATACTTTCAAATCGAAATATCTCAAGAACCGCTAGACCGATTTGGACGGCTTAAAATTCAGTTTAAGCGTTTTCGCGAGCGCTTTATTTTATATATAGAAGTCGTTTAGATCCGAATAAAACTCAGCGAGTTACATGCGAAAAACCGATTTTCCATACTTTTACATGTTAATTTGCCCCCCTCCACATATCCTTAGCTTTCATATAGTGATCACGTGAAAGAGGGACCTCGAATCTATGAAATCACAAAAAAATTTTTTTCGAAAAGAGCGACTTCGTTTTTCAAACCAGATCTACTCCACTAACCCCCCTCCCCCCGCCCACAAGCCTGTCAAACAAGGACAGAAAATGGCAGCATTATGTATTTTATTACTGTGAGGTTAAATTCGTAAACCATAAAAATGACGAAAAAGATGAAAATTTATTTATATTTAAAATAATTAAGATAATTAAAATTAGTTTACCAATACTGTTAAATATTTTTCTACTAGTTCCTGTAGTTACATAATTCTTCGTTATTAGAAAATCTGCGATAGGTCCCATAAACAAACTTAGTATCCAGTTTACCAAGTAGGGAAGAGATGATAACGCACTATTCTAAAAAAAAACAGTTTATGAGGTTTTAAACTTACCTTACGCCGACCCTGTTAGAAATTCCACGAAAATATTATGTCGAGCGTATAGCAGACAAGTGCGGATTTCAGTTATCCATGAAACAGTGGACGAGTTCGCATCGTGCTTACATGGTTGAGGCTTATTTTAAAGTCAACGATTCGTACTAGTTGCTCAGCGGCGAGTATTACGATTTATAGCCTGTGCCTCAATATTGGGAGTTCGAATGGTTTTCGGTTGACCTGGATGTTTGACATTTGTAACAACTACTTGTTCTCTAAATTTTTTTACTCACGTGTGAACTCACATCGCCGATGGCGCATTTAAAAAACGCCGCTAAGCAACTGTGTACGAATCGTTGACTTTAAAATAAGCCTCAACCATGTAAGCACGATGCGAACTCGTCCACTGTTCTATGGATAACTGAAATCCGCACGTGTCGCTATACGCTCGACGTAATATTTTCATGGAATTTCGAAGGTAAGTTTAAAACCTAAAATCTACTCTGGGACACCCTATATTTCATGATATACTTACAGATTTTAAGTCAAACAGTAAGATTTCGTTCAGGTAAGACGGAATTTCAGTAAGAAGAGTCCAAAATCCTAGATTTTGACCACAATGGGATATTAGGATAGCCCAAAACGGAGCTGAAGTAAAAATATGCTTCCAAGGAGTCGCGACCTAAAAAAAAACGCAAGTTAACAAATAGAAGATAGAGGGTGTAATAACAAATTTATGAGCCTCCAACGGGATTTTAAAAACTCAAAAATCGGCGCCTAAATCTTTATTTTTAATTTGCTAATTTCAAAACGTTGAACTGATATAAGTAATAGATGGTAAAACGAAATCAACAATAGGTACTTAATTTTTTAGCTTACTATTTGAATTCATACAAAAAGTATATCTATCTTTACAATAAATAACTTTGTTATTTATGAATGTTAAATAAAATTGTGTTTAGTCATTTTTGATTTAATCTTTATTTGAATTTTTCACGTTCCTGAATTGTTATGTCATTGTTATTGAGTTACAGATATTCACACTGTCTAAGTAGGCAAGAAAATATAGCAGAAAAATCTAGAATTTTGGTGCAGTAAGTCGGATTGAGATGGGGTTTTTTGCATTCGCTTCGTTAGTTCGTCTAGAAATTTTGTGCCATATTTTGATCTTGTACTTTTTTGAAATTGCATCGCAGCATCAAAAAGTGCATTCTTCTTTCCAAGCGTTGAAGAAAAAATTCATATCTTGCACAGAAAACATCCGAACCATACGAATTTTATTACCCGGGGGTGTTTTGGGTCGCTTAACCTGAATATGATGGCCAAATGAGCCCCTTGTGTACGTGGAGATCAGGACGGCGTTAGGAACGTCATCACCTGGAATTCCCAGTAAACTCATCAAAAATCGATCGAAACTCTTTATCCGGGGATTTTTCGGGTCGCTCGTCCCGGTTCTGACATCGAAATCATCCTCCAGAGGACCTGGTGCACGCGACCTGGCTAAAAACGTCATCTCCTGGAGATTTACTGAAATTTTGTCGTCAAACTGTCTAACATTGCTTTAATGAATGCTAGTGAATATATTATTAATAAAACAAGTTTTCCATTATAGTGCTATCATAGATACAATTCATGTGCTGCTATCGATTTGGTAAGTAATTTGTGTAAAACTCCAGGAGATGATTTTAGTAGCCAGGTCGCATGCCCCAAGTCTTCCGGAGGTCGATGTCGATGTCAAATTTGGGACGAGCGACCCGAAAACCCTTCGTGTCAGGTGTTTCGATCGATTTAGAAAGAAAAACCCCCCCGATAAAGGGTTTCGATCGATTTTTGATGAGTTTACAGAGAACTCCAGGGGATGACGTTCCTGGCGCGGTCCTGACCTCCAGGTACACAGGGGGCTCATTTGGCCATCATATTCAGGATGTTTTCTGTGCAAGAAATGAATTTTTTCTTCAACTCTTGTAAAGAAGAATGCACTTTTTGATGCAGCGATGCAATTTCAAAAAAAGTACAAGATCAAAATATGGTACAAAATTTCTAGACGATGAAGAGAATGCAAAAAACCCCATCTCAATCCGATTTACTGCACCAAAATTCCAGATTTTGGGCTATTTTTGTGTTAAATTCTCTCGACTAAAGATATCCAAACTTAGCCCAGCTGCTCTAAAGTGTATGCTAAGTTCCCAATTTAGAAAACAAAATCAAAAATTTGGTTTTTTTATATCTCGAAAAAAAAAATTAGAAAAACTAATAGCTCCACATGAGCGGAAAATTTTACTAAAAATTATATTATAAGTTATTTTTAAAAAAAAATTGTACTACTATAAAAAATTAAAAATACCTAAGAAAGTGAATTCGACAACTCTACGCGCCAGGCCGCTGATTACAAATATTCGAGCGAGGCGTTCGGAAAAAACTAAACTATCTTTACCCAAAAAAGTACGCAAAAAAAGCATTTTAAAGAGGAGACTCTAAGGCTCGATGCAGACGGGCGAGTTCTATCGCTGCGAACTCGCCGCGAACTTTTCTCGCGCGAGGTAGCGGACCAAAGAAACAAATGGTGCGATTCACACGTAGGAGAGCTCGCAGCGAACTCGCCGCGATCTCGCGGCGAGAATTCCTCGCCGGCGGTTCATAGGCTCGATGCAGACGGGCGAGTAGATTCGCGACGAGTACGCAGCGTTCTCGCCGCGAGCTCGCCGTCCCACTATGCACACGGGCGAAGCTTTTCTCGAAGATCGCAACTATGAACCGCCGGCGAGGAATTCTCGCCGCGAGATCGCGGCGAGTTCGCTGCGAGCTCTCCTACGTGTGAATCGCACCATTTGTTTCTTTGGTCCGCTACCTCGCGCGAGAAAAGTTCGCGGCGAGCTCGCAGCGATAGAACTCGCCCGTCTGCATCGAGCCATAGTTGCGATCTTCGAGAAAAGCTTCGCCCGTGTGCATAGTGGGACGGCGAGCTCGCGGCGAGAACGCTGCGTACTCGTCGCGAATCTACTCGCCCGTCTGCATCGAGCCTAAGCTTTCTCATGAAGCCATTAGTTTTTTATTTTTTTTTGTTTTATCCTAGAAAATTTGACTGGAAGATCTAATTTCTAAAATTCTCACTGAGTTTTACAAAAATGAAGATATATATTAATAGAGGTTAACAAAAAAAATCCTTGTACATTTATCATCACTATACTTTTAGTTTTGATGTAAAAATAATTAAAATGATGAACATTGTCTCTGTTTAATAAAACTTACATTTTAAAATTATCATTTTTTTACAGCATTGTTCCGACGCCATTTTTGTTTTCAAAATCGAGTTTATATAAATCAGAAATTAATTTATTTTTTAAATAAAGTTAAAAATACACTTTATAATGTGTAATAATTCAGAAATTGATTTATACATATAAATAAATAAACACTATTTGAAAATAGAAAAGTCACACAAGTTTTATTAAACAGAGAGAATTTTCATTATTTTAATTATTTTTACATCAAAAGTAAAAGTATAATGATGATAAATGTACAAGGATTTTTTTGTTATGCCTTTATTAATGTATATCTTCAGTTTTATAAATTATTAGTGAGAATTTTAGAAATTATAACTTCTGGTCAAATTTTCTATGATAAAACAAAAAAAATAAAAAACTAATAGATTCCTGAAAAAGCTTAGAGTCTCCTCTTTAAAATGCTTTCTTTTTTTTCTTTGCGTAGGTACATTTTAGACAAAGACACTTTAGAGAAGCAAAGATTTTTTTAACGATTTCTACCTTTAAGGTACCTAATAGCCTAGTTTCAGCGATATCACATTTTATGAAAGCTAAACGTGGCTCTGGCAACTGGGCTAACTGCTTTTACTGAATTTATCAATTTTCACTGCCAAAAATAAGAGCAAGTTTTTAAATCAAAATTTTCCTACTTACACTCTCTGTATTTTCATCAGCAAATTCTTGTTGCTGTTCGATGTACTGCCTTTCCGCCAACGGTATGGTTTTGTGTTTAGCCGGACTGTCAGAGCCTACTATAAAATAAACAACAGCCCAGGACATGCCTAACACCCCGTACAAATAAAAAACTCCAGGCCAACCAAATTTAGAATTTGATATCAGTCCTGCTAGTGGGAGAGAAATCACGTTTCCTAATGGTCCAGCTAAAAAAACGTTTTGTTGAAGTAATTTCGTATCGAAAAATTATGATATTTATAAGTAAAAAACTTTTAAGAGTAAATTAGATAGATAGATATACACCAAAAAGTGCAAAATTGCTGAAAAGTCTCTAAAATGGTCTAAAATGGTAAAAGAACATTTAAGAATGTTGTTTAAATTATAAAATGTGACAGAGAAAACAGCGAAAAAAATTAAAAAAGCTAAAAATGTAGAAATTCAAAATGTCATTTTATTAAAAGCTCAAAAACACCAAAAAAAATGCGACAAAAACCAGCAGAAAAGTAAAAGCAGTGAAAAAATGTTCAATCAACGAAAAAAATACAAAAAAATAAAATCTGCTAAAAATGAGAATTTAGAAGATACCTGAAGATCTTGAAAATGATCTAAAACAGTTTAAAAACATTTAAATCGCGTAAAAATGTTTAAAAATGTCAAACCCCATAAAATGAAGATACCTGTCAAAACGATGTTTTTCTTGAAAATGATCAAAAACAGTATAAAAACATTCACATCACGTAAAAATGTTTAAAAATGTCAAACGTCCTAAAATGAAGATACTTGTCAAAACGATATTTTCTTGAAAATGATCAAAAACAGTATAAAAACATTCATATCACGTAAAAATGTTTAAAAATGTTAAACGCCATAAAATGAAGATATCTGTCAAAATGACATTATCTTGAAAATGATCAAAAACTATAAAAACATTTAAATCGCTTAAAAAGGTTTAAAAAATGACAAACGTCATAAAATGAAGATACCTGTCAAAACGATATTTTCTTGAAAATGATCAAAAACAGTATAAAAACGTTCACATCACGTAAAAATGTTTAAAAATGTCAAACGTCATAAAATGAAGATATCTGTGTCAAAATAACATTATCTTGAAAATGATCAAAAACAGTATAAAAACATTTCAAAACGCGTTAAAAGGTTTAAAAAATGGCAAACGTCATAAAACAAACATACCTGTCAAAACGATATTTTCTTGAAAATGATCAACATTCACATGCCGTAAAAATGTTTAAAAATATCAAACGTCATAAAAAGAAGAGACATGTCAAAATGACATAATCTTGAAAATGATCAGAAACAGTATAAAAACATTTCAAAACGCGTTAAAAGGTTTGAAAAATGACAAACCTCATAAAATGAAGATACCTGTCAAAACGATATTTTTTTGAAAATGATCGAAAACAGTATAAAAGCATTCACATTACGCAAAAATGTTTAAAAATGTCAAACGTCATAAAATGAAGACACAGGTCAAAATGACATTATCCTGAAAATGATCAAAAACAGTATAAAAACATTTAAATCGCGTAAGAATGTTTAAAAATGTCAAACGTCATAAAATGAAGATGCCTGTCAAAACGATATTTTCTTGAAAATGATCAAAAACAGTATGAAAACATTCACATCACGTAAAAATGTTTAAAAATGTCAAACGTCAAAACTAAAGATACTTGTCAAAATGACATTACCTTGGAAATTATCAAAAACAGTATAAAAACACTTAAATCGCGTAAAAATGTTTTAAAAATGTAGATATTATGTAGAAATGTAGATAGAATAAAAACTTACCAGCATAAACAAAGCTTCCAATCTTAGCTCGGTCCTGCAAAGCTGTCCAGTAACTCAACAGACAATGTACACAAGGAAAAATGAATCCTTGTGTCATTCCAGTAATTATTCGGCATGCAATAACACCGATGTATCCTGTCATACCTCCTATTAAAGGTACCAGTGCACAAAATAGGGAACCAATAAAAACTGCACCACCAAAGAACCATTTTGGACCCCATTTTTTGATCAGCTGTCCTGCGACTACTTGGAAGCAGATGTAACCCCAGAAGAAGGATGAGAGCATAATGTTTTTGTGTGGCGCCCATTCTGGATAAGTCTAAGAAACAAAAAAGAAATATAGTGGTAAACGAACAATTTAGGTTTTTTAAATTTGTATCTAACATACGTTTTAGAATTATTTTAAAACAAGTCAAACTTTAAATATATCAATTTAAATAATAAGAATCCCCCATATTCGATTGTTATTTAAGTTGCCTATCTACTAGCAGGTTAAAATTATAAGTATCTCGTGTTTTGTGGTATTGGAATATTAAAATATCACTTCAGCTCAAAAAATTTTACGTAAATACCTTAAATCTGTTAGTAAAAATCTCTTATGGGCTTTCAATGTTAAATTTTGGTATGTCAAATTTTATAGATTCTTTTACAATTGCCATGCTAGAACTAGTTTAAAACATTGTTTTCAAATTACATTCTGCCCTGTGATTACTCAAAATACAATAAGTACTGATTTTACTCATATTAATAACCATATCTGTTTCTTTGGAATTAGTTAACCGTTACAATATATTGTTTTATCTAATAGATTTAAATCCAAACGCGTTTCTTTATAAGAATGATGTTTAATTGGCACTAAAACTGATTTATTGAATATCGTCATTTATTTTGTTATTGGTTAATTTGTCATATTTGACAGTTTAATCCATTTAAATGTGTAATCACTCTATATAGAATTTAGCTAGATTACTTGGAGTGTTTAAAAAAGAAAGGAATAAATATACTGGACATATCTGGTAATGGAAAAGTTTTATATTTACTTTTATTTTGTGATAATGATAATATAAACTACAACAATACCATAACCTTTTCGTTTTTAATAATGATAACCTTTTCATATACGTAATTTTTTATGCTAAACTTTCTTACGATTGGGAAATTCAGTGGTAAATTTTATTTCTCATTCCATTTTTAAAATTTCCGAAAGTATAAAAGGCAATTTGTTAAATTAAAATGATCAGATTTGTTTTAATACAAGGGCAATAATACTAATTGAATTATATTTTAGAGTTGCATTCATACTGAGTATTAGTGCGCAAACTCGTTTCGCCACTTTTTGAAACGTCTATATGACGTCTGGCGAAGAAACGAATTCCCAACTTGCATTGGGGGTGGCAAAGTTTTTTGACTGGTTAAGATGTCGAATCCAATATATTAAATTCCTAATTGCTTACTTTAAATCTGTTTATTATTACAAAATACGATAAGATTTTTAAAGTGTATTGTTCGAAAAATTTATGTAGACAAAATATCAACTTTGCGCTGATTTCTTAATCATTTTTTTAACTTAGTTTTTTAACGATAAACGGTAAACAGCGCTTGAAAAAAGTTTAGACGAGATTAATTTTGGATGAAAACTTAAGTGATATTATAAAAATTTACAAAAAAAAATGTGGGAGAGAGTAAAAAATATGTAGAATTAATTGAGAAAAGAAAATGTATTCAAAATACAAAATACTGACTGGCAAAATTTTTTGGTCGACGTTTGTTAAGTAATTTTTTATATTAGTAGGTAATCTTTTTCTGTCAAGTGTCAAATTATAAAAATACACAGGTCTTAGGAAAATGTCATGTTATAATTTTTTATATTACTTTGGTGTGAAATTTTCTTACCGAATCTCTCACGATCTTGAACTACTATCTGGAAATATCTCCTCAAGCATGAATTTCGCGATACTTTTAAAAAATTCATGCTTTCGGAAATATTTCCGATAGTAATTCAAGCTCTAGGGAGATTTCAAGTGATAAAATACTTTTCTGTGACATTTTGTTTCGGTAAAGGACTAACTAGGCACCTTTCTTATGGAAAAATGGCTTTCCGTCAAATTTTCTACAACGTTGATATATTGCAGAACTCGATGCTCTGACAAAAAGTGTCCATTGGCCCAAACCGATCCTAAGGCAAGTTTTCGAAGTACAGTGTGTTAAACATCGGAATGCCACTTTTTTGTAACCAGATTTCTCATAACAGACCTGTTTTATTGGCGATTGTTGTAGAAAACATGAATTGTAGATTATTTGGCAATAATATTTTATAAACGATTACTGTACAATTCGGTAATTCACAGGGTGGTTCAAAAATAAGTAATTCCATATTTTTTTATAATAGCTTTAAAAATACGAGTAAATGTAAATAACCAAATTCTACGGTGATCGTTTATAAAATAGGATCGATTTGGGCCAATGGATACTTTTTGTCAGATCATCCAGTTCTACAACATAATTATCAATGTTTCAAAAAATTTGACGGAAATCCATTTTTCCATAAGAAAAGTCGATATTTTTTGGAGTTTTTTTTTTGCTACAAAATTTTTATTGACAATTTCACTCATATGTAAAAAAGTCATATGAAACTTCCAAAATCGTAGTTTGCGGATATTTCGCCTATGAGGAAGGAAGAGAAAATATATCTGGATAAAAAAATCGATAATACCACGTTGCCCGGTTAACGATGTGTGTTTGTTATTTATTTATGTGTCACGTTTTAAATTCATGGAGCTCGAGCTCAGATTTTGGGCAGGATATTTTTTGTAAGTTTGATTTCTGGTATTTACTTTCATATAGGCAATTTAACTCGATCTCGTTATTTTTTCACAGATCTCATTAAATTTCCAATGAAACTAAATATTCTACATCAAACTTATGAAAAATATCCAGCCTAATCTGAGCTCTGGTACCTTTAATAATTTTATTTTTTGACAATAATTTTGATAATTTTTGCTTCATAACTTTTTTGCAGGAGCAGTTATTCCAAATATAGGAGCAGTTATTCCAAAAATTTGATGAACGATTAACTCGTTTAGAACATAGTGCCAAAGGAGCTATTCCAAAGCAGAGGAATGGCTAATTTTAAAATAATGGAATGGAACGCTAATGGTCTCTTTCAACACCAACAAGAATTGCAAGCAATCCTAGATGTAAATAAATTAGATGCGTGTCTCATTTCTGAAACGCATTTTACTAATCAGTCACATATTAAATTTAAAAATTACAAGATTTATCATACTAACCATCCTGCCAATGCAGCGAGAGGTGGAAGTGGCATAATAATTAAGAAGAAATAGAATATAAGACCAGAGAAATCCAGGCTACTGCTCAGATTACTCTAGTTGCTACCTATTGCCCACCAAGATATTCTTTGAAGAACAACCAATATATAGATTTCCTATCTAATCAGGGAAACAAATTTATTATTGGCGATGACTTTAATGCCAAAAATACCCACTGGGGATCTACATTAACGACCACTAAAGGTAAAGAACTTTTATAAGCAATGAAAGAATATAAGTGTGAAGCTTTATCCACTGGAAAGCCTACCTATTGGCCAACCGATACCAACAAGATTCCAGACCTTATTGATTTCTTTATAATCAAAAACATATCGGTTAACTTTTTAAAAATAGAAGAAGGATGGGACATTAATTCTGATCATTCCCCTATCATCTTAACACTTAGTGAAAACATTATTAAAAAAAATAACCCTACATTGACTAACAAATTAACAGATTGGAAAAGCTTCAAAATCATCCTTGAAGAAAAAATTAACCTATATGTTCCTTTAAGAAATAAACAAGAACCATATGATGAAGTGAAATTGCTTAATGATAATATCCAACAAGCAGCTTCGGAAACTACACCTGCTATTAATTGAGACTATCCTAGAGAAATAAGGAAACTAATCTCTGACAAAAGAAACCTTAGAAGAAAATGGCAGCAAACTAGAGGCCCACAAGATAAAACTATACTCAACAATGCTACCCAAACACTCAAAAGAGAAATACAACAAATTAAAGAAGAATCGATTAGTATTTACCTAAGAGAATTGACAGACGACAGTAGTACTGATTATTCACTCTGGAAAGCTACTAAGAGATTGAAAAGACCCATAATGCGAATACCATCTGTCAGATTGGAAGATGGTAAATGGGCTAGAAATAATGAGCAAAAAGCAACAAGATTTGCAAATCATCTAGAAAAAATCTTTCAACCTCATGAAGATCAAGATGAAGAATCCACTCTGGCAGATCATCCACAGATTGATCAAGAAATAGAATTTACCTCTCCCAAAGAAGTAATTACTGAAATAAAAGAAAATATCAATCAATTTGGATTTAGAAATAAGCACTCTACGATCGACCAAGTTCATAAAATAACCAACATTATAGAGAAATCATTAGAAGAGAAAAACATTTGTGCTACTATCTTTCTTGATGTAGCACAAGCGTTTGATAAGGTTTGGCGTGAGGGCTTAATACATAAGCTCAAGCTTTTCCTTCCAAAACAATATACAGATATCCTCCATTCATATATATATATCGGAAAGATACTTTAGAATTAGGCAAGAAGAAGCCTATTCCGATCTTAAAGAAATTAAGGCTGGAGTACCACAAGGAAGTGTCCTAGGACCTGTCCTATACTTACTGTACACATGTGATATTACAGAGTTAGAAAACAATACCATAGCCACCTTCGCCGACGACACTGCCATTCTAGCAATGAGAAAGAGCAATGAAGAAGCAACCCACAAGCTGCAAACAGCTGTCCACCTTATCTACGACTGGACGAATGTTGAGGCTATCCAGCTCCTAGACAATACTGGGTTAGCTGATGAGTATACCTTAGTTTTAAGTTTCAAACTCTATTAGATTAAGTTAGAATTAAATTGCTCATTGGTCACTGTTGACCAGATTGTAATATACTAAATGCCTTTATGGGTGTTTAATAAAAAAAAAACTTTTTTAGACAAATACTTGTTGACAAATTTATGTTTCACGATATTTTCTTTAAATTTCAGAAATTATTGAAATTTTGTTTTTTTATTCTTTATGTTGACAACATCTTTGTTTCAGGAATATTATTTTTACATCCTTTGAACAAAATGTTTAATATTTTTTATTTGAAAACTTTTTGTCGCCAAAATACTTTTTGAAAAAATAAACAAGAAGCCACATCGACTGCAATATCCTTAAGCAAAAGATATTTTTCACAATAAAGGCTGTGCAAAGTTATGAGTGATTTAATTTTAAATATAAAATTTTCTTCTTCTTTCTATCTCTTAAGTATTGAATAATTTCTACTTAAAAATTCCTTATACCATAAACAAATTCTAAAAATGCGGACTTACCAGATCGTAGAATGATATCGTCACATAATTTTTTTATTATTTTTCTAGTTAATAAACGTTAAAAAAATTGTCATACATAAAATAATCAAACGCTTGTTAATTCGATATACCGAATGTTTTTACTTACCGGTATTCCTTCATTAGGAGGATCATCTGATGTCATTGGAAATATCGCAATACTTAATATAGATCTCATTCCATATGCTATATTTACTATTATAAACATCATGACATATTGAATATGTCGGATTCCAAAAAAATTTGCTGAAAACAAAATAACACATTACTTTCGAAAAATGTATAATTTCGATTAAATATTAGCGAAAAAATTGAATTAAAGGACTCCATACCATTTGAATGTAAAAAACGTCCCGGTCAAATTTTCTGAAACGTTGGTATGTTATAAAACTCGATGCACTGACAAAAAGTGTCCATTGGCCCAAACCAATCCTATGGCTAGTTTTCGAAGTACGGGGTGTTAAACATCGGAAATACCACTTTTTTGTAACCAGATTTCTCATAACAGACCTGTTTTACTGGCGTTTATTGTAGAAAACATAAATTAGATTATTTAGCATTAAAATTTTATAAACAATGACCGTAGAATTTGGTTAGTTACAGAATGGTTCGAAAATAAGTAATATGGTTTTTTTGAAGAAATCATTTTTTTTATAACAGCTTTAAAAATACGAGCAAATGTCATTGCATTATGAATATATAGTTTAAGTAATTACTTCTTGGTGATGAATCATATTTTGTATGACTCACAAAATGTGGTTACAGAGGGCACATAGTGTTTTTAGCTTTAACGAGTCACCCCGTATAAATGATGTGTTATAACATTTTTGTATTATATTAAACAAATGCACGATCTGCCACTCTATGTCATACAGAGTGTTAAACTGATTGCAAAAACTGTGTATTGTGCACCACCCTGTATTTTAAAAGTTTCTCCTTCAACTTTATAAATTAATATATTTTAACATTAACAAAAGTTCATTATTTAACTTAGCAAAATTTTGTTGTAATCCTATGACCAGTTTGCCTAAAATGTGTACTCATATTTATTTATATAATTTGAAAGATGTTTTTAATATCTATGTTTAACACCCTGTACTTCGAAAACTAATCATAGGATTGGTTTGGGCCAATGGACATTTTTTGTTAGTGCATCGAGTTTTATAACATCCCAACGTTTCAGAAAATTTTTACATTTAAATGGTACGGGGTCCTTTCTCAAAAATCTATATTCTCCCTAATATTTATTTGTTTTTTTTATGAATTCTATATTTTTTTTGGTTTACCATCACTGACGAACCACACTCTATATTTTTCTTATTATTTGATACTCGTTTTCTGTCGATTGTATGTAGTAATGAATATTGTACGAACAAAAATTGACAAGTTTTACAAAACAACACCCTGTATATCAGATAAAAAAAATTCATATTCGAAAAGAACAGGAAAATTAGAATGAATACTGTTAATTTTTATGCCAACAATTCTACCAAGAAAAAGTTCAAGGTAAATCTAAATATTTTGGTAATTTCAGGTTAAAAAATATCAGAAAAATTATTTTTTCTACAACTGCTATGAAAGGTAGCGTATTTCTCATAGCTTACTTAATTTCAAAACCATGTATTGCCCATTCTGTGAGAAATATTTTTTCTCACGACACTTTACCCGCACCACATACATTTATATGGAGAATCAACAAAACTTAGTTGGCTGCTGTTCAGCTTTAAATAGTTGTCACAACTGTCAGATTTTAGAAGTTTTTTAAATTCTCAAGGTAGTTTTCATTCGTGCTTTGATAAAAATCGCAATTTCCATTAAATATTGTTTTAATAAGACATATACGTATTTATAATAAATAATATGGATACTGACAATAGTGACGATTTTGATAATACTCCGCCAGAGATATTGGAAAAAGCTGCAAAAGTAACGTTAGATTTGTTGCTGATAATTTTCAAGACAAAATATGAATTGTCATACGAATAATTTATGGAATGAAGTTTGTGTTTGACCATACAAAATTGTACGAATTTTACTATTAACTATAATTTTAAAAAAATTATTTAACTGTTAAGAGGTAGGATACTTTCATGTTATTTTAGTTTTGCCAACCATAAAAATAAATATTAAGTTCATTACTTGTATTCTATAAATTTGTGCAGTTTTAGAAAGAGTATAGCGTGCAACATGTGGGAAAAGTACTGCTCACACTCGTGTGTTTGTGGCACTCGCCCTTCAGGCTCATGCCACACTCGTGCAGGCTCGGATTGGGCCGGCGGGTAATTGGGCAAAACCAGATGGGCCGCCGCCCGGATGGGCTGCTAGGCCGGGTCGTACAAACTTTTTATATATATGTCATACAATAATCTATATTATGCTTATAAATATGTCTTAATATTGTCATGCACCTAGGTTTCCTGTGAAATTGTCCAGACGTTGGTGCAGTGTGACATTTTCTAATGTTGTAATTCTTGGGAGCTGTGATTTTAACTTATTTCACATCATTTGTGCAGTTTGATTACTCCCAGTAAAATATTTTGGTATCGAAAATATTTCATTTCTTCATAAAATAATATTGTTTAAATATTTATTTTTAATTGCTTTCTTTTTTGCTTATAATTATTATATGTTACCTATTTTTTTATTACTTATATAGTGTAATGTGTAGTGTGTGTATTTCTCTTTTTTCGTCTGGAATAAAACCACTTATTTTCTTGAAAAAAGTTTTAATTTGACGTTTCGACTTCTAATTCTGAAGTCGTTTTCAAAATGACGTAACAAAATATATAATAAAAATTTACTATGGAAACAGAACACTTGATAATCTTACAAAAAAATGACATCAACATAGGACACTTAGAAAAAGATTTTGAGATTGAAGATGTCAAAATCTGTTTCAATCATATTTTTATGACGTTTCTGGGAACGAATTTTGAAAGGATAGCGCATTTGCATATATAAGAGAATTTATACTTCGTCATAAATGAAGTTTTCTTAGTAATATTAACATGAGAAAAAACCAGATAAAAAATTATGATACTATCATCCCGATATAGTCCTTTTTGCAATTAACTCTTTTTGTGAAATGGGCATCCAAATTTTTGAAATATCGACTGAATAATTAGAAACACATTCGTTATTATTTAAGCATATCAATGCTGCTTCTTTAACTTTGCGGTTATAATTATTCGGTTCGTTCACATATTTTGGATTTTTCGAATTGTTTATTTTTAATGTATGATTGGTGTTCATTAAGTCTAATATGAAAAGGTCTAGATGTTTCTCTTATATAAAATTTATTACATTCGCATGGAATTTGGTAAATACAATTTTTTGTGTTTTGAATAAGGTTTTGTATTTACTATTAAAGATTTTAATGTATTAAAAGTTTGAAAAACTGTTTTTAAATTAAATGTATTGCCAATCCTTCTAATTTTTTCGGATAATTTTGGAATATAAGCGATTTTTACTATATTTGAATGAATTAATACGTTCTAATTACAATTAAAAAATTACTTTGTACCTTTTGTTTACTAGGTTTGTAAATTGTTTTTCAACTTATTTTACAATAAATAGTTTGGAAAAAAAATTTAATGGGTAAATAAGTAAGGTATTTTTAGATAATTAATTATATTTATGAAATAAATAACTTAAAATAAAATGAAATGAAAAATTAAATGATACTTCAGTACAATCAACATGCTACAATAATAAATGCACGTTTTTACATTAACTTATTCTTTAAATGAAATATACATTTCGCAAAATGCAAATTCTTATCAATTTTTCCATAAAAATTTTAATTTTTTATGAAGATTGTGTTTACAAATATTATTTATGTACAAATGTCAAATAATAAATTAAAAAACAAACCGGAATTTGAGCTTCATTATTCAATATTCAATAGTGTGTTTGTAAATTGAATTGATTGGTTAAAAAGTGCAAAAGAGTAAAAGTAAAGGAAGGGTTTCGGTGTCCATGTTTCATTTCAGAAAATTTATTATCTTAGTAGACAAAGTATTATATTCAACTGGTTGTGTGGTTATTTTATTACACTCTCTTTATCATGTTGAAAGTTGTTGCACGTTGCACGCAATTGTTTATTGTTTAATTGTTGTAACCTGGCTAATTAACAAATTAATAACTCTACTCCCGGAATGATTAGAGAACCAGAATTTTTTCCAACAACTCCGGGTTCTTGATTACAACTATTGCCACAAGGTTGTTGCACGTAATTGTTTATTGTTTAATTGTTGTAACCGGACGCCGAAACGGAGTTATTCATTTCTTAATTAGCCAGGTTGCAACAATTGAGCAATAAACAATTATGTGCAACAACTTTGTGGCAATGGGTCTCCTCAAGAACCCGGAGTTGTTGGAAAAAATTCTGGTTTTCTAATCATTTCGGGAGTAGAGTTATTAATTTGTTAATTAGAGAGGTTACAACAATTAAACAATAAACAATTGTGTGCAACAACCTTCAACATGATAAAGAGCGACCTCGAAACCGCCCAAGAGGACATTTTCCAGATATTTTCGTTGAATGGTTTGTGATATTTTCCATATGTTGATCAATACTCTAACAAAACTGGATCATTTGTTAAATAAATAATTAGAAATTTTTTTATCGCGACATTTATGCTTGATTCTCTTAGAAAAACTGTATTTCAGTCTAAAAAATGTTTAAAAAATTGGGCACTTTAAATAAAAAAATAAAATTATTGTATTTTCTTAGACAAAAGTACACACAAAATCCTTCTTTTTAAGATAAAAAATTTTCTCTACTATTGTTTTTCGAAAAATGCTGCCAATTCAATTTTTTTTCGAAAAATGCCGATTTTGGCTGGACAAATACATTTTTTTTTACATTTTTACCATGTCTTCCCGACATACATATTTTCTCCAATTTTTAAGAAAATTCGAGGACTAATATTTATTGCCAATTCAGTAAAATAAAAAAATGTGCTCGAATTCGTTTTTTGAGGTTAGGATGCATTTTTTAAAAAACCCTACTATACGGATCGATACTCTACTTCATCACGGTCATTTTAATTTTTTTTTATTTTTTCACGACTCTTAGTGCCGGAGATATTTAAAAAATAGCGAAGAAATCCATTCGAAAATTACCAAAAATGCCGTTTTTGGCACATATCCCGCGAAGTTCCAGCCCAAATTTATTGAAAATTTTTTTACAAGCTTCTCTTTATGTATAAAATCGAAAAAATTTGACTTAGCTCTTACATCCATATACAATTCTAATTTCACTCCACTATTAGGTATTTGTAATTTTAAATTAATTGTGTACTGTAAGTTTGTATTGTTTTTTTTTGTTCATTTATATAAAATAAATTCGAATAATTTCTTATGTTGTTCTTATATATATTATTGCATATTTTTATATGTAAGTACTACAAATAGTAAACAATATCATCAATTTCTTGGATACCACACCAACATTTTTTAACCAATAAGAAGATTTCGTATCTGCTCGTTACTGTAGCAACCAAAAAACTTGGCGTTAGTATTTTCCTACCCTGGGCTGTACCACAGCGATAGTATTTCTGTCAAGTGTCAAATTATAAAAATACACCGGTCTTACGAAAATGTCATGTTATAATTTTTTATATTACTTTGGTGTGAAATCTTCTTACCGAATCTCCCATGATCTTGAATTACTATCTGGAAATATCTCCTCAAACATGATTTTTTTTTAAAAAGTCATGCTTTCGGAAATATTTCCGATAGTAATTCAAACTCTAGGGAGACTACAAGTGATAATCTCTTAATCGGATCCCCTAATGATTTAGGAACCTAATCTCTAAAACTGTAATCCGTGGCAGAGTTTGGACAACAAATTTTCGTTACCAAAAGTATATGGCAGAATTCGGAAAATCCGGTTAGATGTACGTTTTGTTACAGATGATTCCCAGAACATTTTGCAAAAAAAACGTATGTTAATAGGATTTCTTCCCAAAAAGTTACTAGTTTTAATTTTTTCATGCTAATTTGACCCGACTAAATGCTGCTTTGAGGGTTGCTTGGTTGGCGTATAGTCATTTTTTTATTTTTGTTATTATTTGATATGAAGCTCATAGGAAAAATTTTGTTCCTTGGAAAATAACTATTTTTGTTGTCAACTTGACAAATAATCTTTAGTTACCATTACAATCATAAAAATATCATAGTTTTTTGTAACTGCAGGCCCGTATTTGGGGCAGAATTGTCAATTAATTTACTCTCTTTCAAATGCCACGTATTTTGATTTTAAAAACTTCTGGCAAATCTCGAGGGGTAAACCGCGAGGTCCATTTTGGTGTACAGACCTCGTCCATTAGTAACCATTACTCAGCCATTACTAGCCAATAGTGAGCCATTACTAGCCATTAGTGGCCATTTTTATGACAAAAATCCATTAGTGTACAAAGATTTAACTCGCGGTTTACCCCTCGGCAAATCTTATTTTTTTAACTTTATTTTATTTATTTAAAGTTTATTATAAACCGTTTTAATTAACAGAAGAAAACGATTTTGATTTTTCTGGTGTGACCTAACCGACCCATTTTTTTAATCGAAATAATGAAAAAATCTCTTCAATTTTACCGTTCGGATTCGACGTTAACTGTAGGAACAACGTCAACTGTTTTAGTAGGACAAGGCACATGAAAAAGAAGACACTCTTGATTTCTTTTTTCCGAGTTATAAATAACAAAATCATGTGCATATTTACAATTAACAACCTGGTAGTTGTTGTGGTATTTATAGTATGAAAATATATATCGGCTTTTTTTCCCAGTGTAGGGTGTATATTTACATAACGATTAATATTATTATATACATAAATAACAAGTATTTCCCCAGTTAATCTTTATTTAAGGTAATAATTATATCATTATACGTAAAACATAATTAATTATTAAGTATATTAATGTATCAGTTTTTTGTTTTAGAAAGCGGTTGATTGTCTCCTCGATAGAGACGCTTTTAACCATGGGCGTACTTAACATTTTTCAGAAATGCATAAATGTAATGTTTTTTTTTGTCTGTGTCAACGGCTTCAACTACTATGGTTATATCTTTGACGAAGCTAAAACAATGTTACTTGTTACTTAAGCAAATAAAAAATATTATTATTATTATTATTTCGCCTCGTGTTCTTGTAGGCGTTGTTACTGTTTCCCAGCGCCATTTTAGGAACAGCACTGTTAATTAGAACCCAACAGTGAATGGTTATTTATTGTTATTTTGTATTTATTCGTTTTTAATTTGAATTATTTGTGTGTATGTTAAAAAGGAACCCCAGTACATAAATCTTCAAATATTGAAAAAAAAATGTTCTAATAACAACTGATATTTGACGTATTATTAAATTACTAGATATAATTAGTACCTCGTTGTAGATGATAAATAAGAATGAATTATTCAAGAAAATATGTAGTTATAAATCATTAACACGCGCGAGGTTTTTTTTTAAATATTCATACATTCATTCAAAAAAATTTCTAGTATTTTTTAATGAAAATAAAATGTTTCCCAAAATGTAATAGTAGTAGTATAGATTATTGACCACTTTACATACAAGGTACGTTTGAAGTCATAAGTCATAAATACAATAATATGCAATACATGTAGTCAATTAATAGCTATTTCGTCAAAAATAGAACAAAAATACATTACATGCCTTGAGAATAACATCAAATCAATCATTTGAACAAATATAAAACAATTATAATAAGATAACAGCCCTAAATTTAAGTAAAAATATTGCTAGTGTAAATCAGTAAATTACAAAAAGACGCCATTGCATTGTGACAAAATGATCTAAAACTTGATAAAATTTGTATACAAATGAGAGAACTTCACATAACCAAGTTAATTAAAACCAAAATTAAAATCAAGCATTGATTTTCAGAAATAGTGGCATATACAATTTTTACTTTAATTCTTTTAAGAATTCGTCCGTACTGTAAAAGCAATAGTTTAATAGAAAATCTTTTATTATAAATTTTTTAAATAGATTTTTTGACATGTTTTCAAGTCTAACGTGAGAAAAGTAGCTTTGAAGGGAATTAAAAAGGGAATAATAATAATAATAATATTATTCAAGGATTTAGGACGGATAATATTTTTAGAATGAAACCATTTTTAATACAAAATTCCGAATCAATTAAAATACATACGATACGGCTAAGAATAAATAAAGTCTGACCTCTTCTGTCAAAAAAACAGGTTTATTACAGTAAAACCCATGGAAACATGATTAAATCAAACGAAATCTTTTATTAGGCCGATCAAATGTATTAAAATTTTCATTTTAACTACAAATAAGCATGGAAGGATGAGGTAAAAATAAAATTTCTACCTCTTAAACCTGTACTACTTCTACAAATTAAATTACTTCACTCCTTTCGTCTGTAAACTATAAGTAGGGATTAAAGAGGTTTCTGATCCTTTTTTTACCAACTAAATGCTACTAAAAAGTAATGTCGTCCAGGAACAAGGGGCGGGAATCAGATCCATTCCATGTCATGCAAATATGTTTGAATATTAATGAATTAAAAAAATATATTAAACAAGTCACACTTTACTACAGGCTTTATAAACTATTGGTCGTATCTTTTAAACTACCCAGTATAAGTTTTATGTTTTAAATGCTATTTCTCAATTTTAAATAAAGTTTCTGTAAAAGTCGAAACGTCAATAAAAACATTGTAATTAAAAGTGATTTTATTATCCATAAAGAAGAGTATTTAAAATTTATAGTGTCCCATTAAAGAAATAATAAAAGTTTGTACTGCAAGGCATTGTTGTTAAAGAAAGTTGATTTTAATAATCTGTAGGTTAAAAGTTTTGCAAAAAAATCGTCCAAAAATATAGACAAAACAAATTTAATGAAAAAACGTTTGATTAAAAATATTTATAGCTAAAAATTTTTGTCAAATAATATGTTATAAAAAAGTTGTCGGAAAAATATTGATGTAAAGGAAAGAACAAAATTTAAAATTAATCAAAATACAGTAGATAAATAAGTATTTTAAAATATTTATATTCATGTGAAATAAATTATATATTCAGGTAAACTCATTTAAAAATTGTTTTATTGGAAAAATTATGTTTTAAATCTAGGGAATCTGCCACGGAAACTTATTAGAAGAATTAAGTAATAGTATAAATCTTTAACAAGATGCACATAAATATTTAGAAACTGTTTTCCGAGGATCTATCGAATGACAACCAAGATCACCCATATTAAATTGCTAATAAATTACATTTTTTTGTTGGATATGCTATTTTAAGCGCTTTCAAAGAAGGTACCTACCATTGACATTTAAAGATCGGAAGGTGATGAAGGGGGTAGGAAGTGGAGACCAAAATGCGGATCAAAAATGGTGGTTAAGAAAACCGCCAAGCTCACCTCGCTTATGTAAGTAAAATCATTCAATATTTGGCAAATTACTTCACCTATACATCACACATCACATACAATTTTTGAAATAATTATGGAGACATTTGTAGTAAAAAGTAATCACGGGAAGGATCTATTAGTCGTCGAAAAATTTACGTTTTCTAGAAAAAAAGATTTGAAACGTGGTGAAATTTTTTGGACCTGTGCCAAAAAACGATGCGTTATATCTCGAAAAATAAAGAAAAAAATCAAAAAACTAATAGCACTACGTGAAAGAGCGGAAAATGTCACTAAAATTTAATGTTATTTAAAAAAATTATATTACTATAAATAATTATTAAAAATATGAAAACCAATTCGAAAATTATGCGCGTCAAGCCGCTGAATACAAATATTCAAGCGAGGCGTTCGGGAAAAACTATCTAACTTTGCCTAAAATATACGCAAAGAAAAAAAAGCATTTTATTATTTCTTAAAATAGAGTTATATATTCCAATATAATATGATTAAGATCTGCAACGGCAGTATCATTATGGAGGTGAGCAGGAAAACGGCCATGGTTAAGTTTTAGTCGTGTTAAGATTGACGCTTTTTTTGTTACAATCAAAAGTGGTGATATGTACAATTTTTTCTGGCAGATGAGGATGCAGACGAAAATATTGGTTTCCAGATGCATTGGCCATTTCTTTGTAATGAATTTTCCATCTGCCTCTTACATATCTGTTTTATGTATATTTATTAAATCGGAAAATACTGGGATTATCGTATTTACGTCCATTCTCCAAGCCTCTTTGGCTTCTAAATCGACTAATTCATTTCCTTTCAGTCCTTTGGCCCAAAGAAATTGAAAAGTTGCCCCCGTACCATCATCACATTTTGACCAATCTGTAAGACCTTTTCTGGTGGCAGTTAGTCCACCCTTTTTGGTGAGTTTGTAGTAGAAAATTTAAATTTCGGACAATTACAGCCATGGGAAAATTAAACAAATGATAAAAAGTTATGCGCAATCGGAAGTTGGAACGTAGACACATAAAATTTGATACCAGAAGTAGTCAATGTTTCGGTTTACTGATTGAAACCTTGATGAAGGCCAAAATGAGAAAATAGATCAATACAGTCAATTAAACACTTTTTAAATTAAATAATCACGTAGAAAAAAATAATATAATTGTTATTATTTATTTCTCATTTTATTTTTAAAGTAGCTAATTATGCAATATAAACATTTTTTTGTCAAAATTGAAAGCTAAAGTCAACTATAGCCCAGTTGTCAGAGATTTTGACCTCGCATAAAATATGATATCGTTGAAACTAGAATTTTAGGTACTTTAAAAAAATCTTTGCTGCTCTAAAATGTATGCAAATTTTACACTTTGGAAAACAATATCGAAAATTTGGCTTTTTCATCATATCTCGAAAAAAAAATTCGAAAAACTAATAGCATTACGTGAAAGAGCGGAAAATTTCGTTCGGGAAAAAACTCAAATATCTTTGCCGAAAATGTACGCAAAGAAAATATAGAGACTAAATTTGAGCGGAAGTCTAAAATTCTCACTGATTTTTATAAATCCGAAGATATATATTAATAGAGGCAAAAAAAAAAAATTCATGTACATTTATCATCATTATTTAAAATTATCTTTTTTTTATTTTCAAAATAGTATTGATATAAATCAGAAATTAATTGTTTTAAATAAAATTAAAAATGCACTGAAAAAATATTTGTATATAAAATCAATAAAGTATCGTGGTAAGTTTTTTGGACATGATTCGATGATTGGGAGAATAATTTCACGTCATAAAACAATTAACTAGTGCATTAAAACATTAATAATAATAAAAATCGTTAAGCAATAAACGCAAAACATCAAAAACTAATTAACTGTATCCTTAATATAATACAAATATTAATCAAATCAATGTTTTGCGATTATAAACCTATGTACTTTACCATTAAAACTATAAAAACTTTTTATAAATCCAAGAACTACAAACTTTGAAAATTAATTTACGGTTTTCATTGTTTTGATGAACACTAAACGTTAAATCTATGAATGCCACCATTGACTGCTTAAAAATGCGCCAAAATAGTGCTACCTAATAGTAAATCAATCTCTACGAACATTAATATTACGAACAACTAGCGTAGATGTTTAACTCTTCGCGCCGCGTCCATAGCCCATATAAGTGCAACCACATGCAGAGGTTAGGTGTTCCGATACAGTTTTTGTTTTGTGGACAGTAAAATAATAATTATTGTGCCAAATTAGGTAATTCTGGACTGGAGATCGACAAAGAAAGGAAGGTACATTCTGAGGACACACTGGGGATACCGCTTGGTAAATATTATTTTGGCACACATTATACTTAAATTCTATGTCTAAGATGTTAAAATGAAAAATTGCTGTTTTTTAACTTAATGGATTATAATGTCGCGTCCAAAAGTGAGGAAGTCTTTTTGAAAAATTGGGGAAAATGCTTTCCGCATAAACTGGCATTTTTGCAGAAAGGATAAAGCTGCTAGAGCCCTATTAGATAACGCCTTCAAGGAAACGTGCGACGAAAGTAAGTTCAAATTATAATATGCCAAAAAGTAGCATATTAATTTTGTATTTTTTTAGATGGAAAATATGCTTCACTCTTATATATGGTGCCAATAAAGGACTCCCAGGAATCATTTTTGTTTTGTGCTAAAACTCAAGAAGAGCTGGAAATTGAGAAAATCTGCAATTCAAACCTTTATTTTATGCCTTTGAGAGAAAATCTCTAAAATTTAAAATATTTGCGTCTACTTTGACGAAATTCATTTTAAATTTTTTCATATACTTAAGGCAGTTGATATATGTTTTAAAATTATTTACTTGTTCAATTTAGATAGCAAAATGTTTTGGAGCTTTTTGGAAAAGTGCTTTTGAAAGCACTAGAGTACACATGATTTGTGAATCAATAACATTAGAACAATAAAAAATAACTACCTAATACATTTTTTTGTATAATCCTCTTCCAGTTGGTTGAATCTTGATTGTTCATAAGGGAAATTCGAAAATATACGTTTTGGAAAAACGCGACACATCAAATCAGTAGACATAGATGAGCCAATAATTAGTAGGTAGGTGTTTTAAATTTTTTTAGAAATATTGTTTTGTTTTAACATTTTTGATAAAGTAATTACCAGTATACGTAATTTAGCGTGGTCTCATAAATAAAACTTAATAATATTAATAACTGGTGATTATGAATCCATGCTCACTATTTATTGTTTTAATGTCAATCATCTCCAAACGTTAATAACCGACGATCGCAGACGCATGCTTTTTATTTATGGTTTGCTCTGACGCTTTGAAAAAAAAAATAGAGAATAAAACACCCTTTCAAATGAGCCATCACTCACCACCCCATGCTATTTAAATTTTTCAAAAGGGTTGCTCCCCTCCAGTAAGCGATGAAATTAGGGGTAAACGATTGATACAAAAATGTACATTGTAGAAATCAAAAGTCGACGTGTCTCGGCGATTTTCCTAACAAATGATCAGTTAGATAGGGGGGGGGGGTAACACTGATGATGCTCACTGTATAAGAAAATGCATGTACTTTGCTTATTTTAAAACATTTTAAGTCAGTTAAAGTATAAATTTTAATAAATAGCTCAAAATTGTACGTGATGATTTAAAGAAAAAATTTCGGATTCGAGTTTTTTTTCGTTTCTTTTCATTTTCTGAGAACATTTACCATAGTAATGTATATTTTTTTCCCACCATCAAAAAGTAGAGATTTCAACGAACAAATCCCCACCGAGTTTTTTAAAAAAGGAGATATTTTGACGTGAGAATTTTCGATTGAAAATTAGATTGCTTTTTCGATATTAAGTCAAAATAAGGTAAAAAAAATAAATATTTTAAAACAAAAAAAATACAGTGTGTTTGGGACATAAAAAGGTAAGTTTTCACCAAATTTCGTGAAAAAAAATAAAAATAAAAAACCAAAAACTTGGTTATTTGAATTTTTCACATAAATTTTGAGGTTATGTGAAAAAAGTGTAAATACAAAAGTTGTAGATCTTTTTATTACCTACTTTGCCATTGAATTTTTGTTGTAGTTGTAGTTTTGCCGGAAATCGAGATAAACAGTTTTCTACCCTTAAAAACTCCCACCTTCCACTTCCCAACCTCGGATCGCCCGTAAATTATTTTTCCCATCATTTTTGTCATATTCTCTTCCTTTTCCAATGAGTTTCATCCTACTATTATTTAATTTGGTTTCAAAAATTATCGGCACTTGTCTATAAACCATTTACCACTTTGAAAACCAAAATTATGGTGAAATAGAATAGTCTATTTTATGCAATTTCAAAAAGCTATGATATTATAATATTAAAAAATTAAAAATTAACCCACCTTTATAAGTATGTACTTGGTTTTCTAAAATCTCTAATGCTCTCTTAACCATTGTGTGCACGTGATTAAAAAAAAACACAATACCTAACCGAGCAATAACAACTAATAAATTGTAAATTAATTCCGTAAAGTTTGTCGTATATATTGTTCTAAACAGAGCCGGGTTGGTTCTAAAACTGTAGTGGAAAACTCAGCCAACGACGTTCTCGTTTGGAAAATACGAATTATTAAAAATATTATGTAGCGGTGATTATAGATATAAAAAATCTCGTGTATCAAACATTGATGATTTAATCACTTATTAAAAATATGCAAATTTTACTTATACGGTTAATTTTTGCAGTTTTGGGCTAAGATATCTTATCTATAACATTACTACGTTTACAACTGTTGAATAAATCCATAAGTACTGATATACAGTGTGTCCAAATAAGTGGACACCATATGGAAAACTTTCTTATTATTTAGCAAACGAGTAAGGAATTTAATTTATCAGATTCGACATCCTAAGACCGGTTTCTGCCTTTCGGCTTCGTCAGTTAGGCTTTTCGAATCCAATACATAAAATTCCAAACTCGCATAAGTCAATAGCTATATCCGCTATAAGATAAAATTCTTAGATATGCTACCATCTATGGTTAGCTAATTCTAACTTTGTATTAGTCCCTTAAAGGAATACGAAGAAGAGAGTGAGATCTTGACTAGAATCAGTCAAATAAAAACTTTGCAACACACAATGCAAATTGAGTGTATGCAACATCCATACATCGGGAATCGTTGCTTTGTAAAGTGTCAAAACTCTCTTCTATCCGTAGATGGTAGCACATCTAAGAGTTTCTTATTATTTGTTTTATGAAAAAAACTTATTTTTGATAAAAAAAACCCAAAATGCCATAATAACCCAGTTGTCAAAGACTTTCACCTCTCATGGTCAGGGGTTACCGTGTGATCAAGTGCGAGGATCGGTTCTCCTTGGATTTCCTTAGCAGCAATGTCGCTAAGATCAGTGATACATGGGAGGATGCCAAGATTGGCTTAATCCCAGCTAAAGATATTCCGAGGATACCTAAAGCCCGCATTTGGCTGCCTAGGGTGGATCTTGACGGGTAGAGGATCCTCAAGCTTCTGCAGGCACATAATCCAACTGTGCCTATGGATAATTGGGCCATCCTGAAGGAGGAAGCAGATATGGCAGATCTCCAGAAGAGTAGCGTATCGTTCCTTCTTCTGATAAACGAGGAAAGTCTACAGCCTCTAGAGAAACTGGATTACAAACTTCGCTTCGGGATTCGTCTTGCGAAGCTGAAAATCTTCCGTTCAACGGATCCAGAAGTAGACGAGTTGAACGAAGCTAGCGACCGGCTGGAGGAACTGTCCCAAGAATAGGCCAGGAAAGGCGATGAGGGTGGTACAGATTAATCTGAAGCACTCTAAGGGCGCCTCGGATAATCTGCAGGTCATCCTAGCTGAGGAAGACCTCGACATTGCCCTCATCCAAGATACCTGGGTCAACATCTCTCAGAGGTCTGGGCCAGAGAAACTATAAAATATTCTACAAGAATGTAGAAGCAGACAAAGGTAAGCCCAGAACGTGAATCCTAGTCAAAAAACATATAAATGCATATCTTTGCAATAATTTTAGCTATGAAGATCAAACGGTGGTGAAAGTGGAGCAAAGTGACGGCAAGGAACTATACCTAAGTTCAGTGTATATGGCCTACGATGCACCGGTCCCGCCTCCTAGGTTCCAGCAATTAGTGCAGACCATAGACAGAGGACTGCTTGTTGGCTGTGATGCAAATGCCAGACTTACCCTATGGGGTAGTTCGGAAACCAACGAAAGAGGTGAGTCACTGTTTGATTTTATCCTAAACACTAACATTAATATATCCAATAGAGGTAGTACCCCCACTTTTACCTTCCCAAGCTCGGACAGGTGTCCGGGATGGGAAGATGTCATATATATTACCTGTATTAGTAATGATGACACCCTTAAAGTGGAAAACTGGAGAGTGTCCGAGATTTAAAGTTTTTTTTTATCGTTTTCTATACCCTTTAAAGCACCTAAGAGCCTAGTTTCAGCGATATCACATTTTATGAGAGCTTTTGATCTAAATGTGGCTTTGGCAACTGGGCTATAATCAGATAACAATTTTTTGCATTCGTATACGAGATTTGCCAATAAATATGAATTATGCTCAAGAGTAAAGTACCTTTATATTTGACAATATAGAAAAATTGTTATAAATAAAAGCTGTTTGTAACATTGTAGGAATGAATTTAAATAAATAATAAATTGTTTTTTATTATTTTTATTATATTTATTTTTATTATTTTACAACATTGTTGAATATTTGAACGTTATTTTTTAATCTAAACAAACCTCGTATACGAATGCAAAAAATTGATATCGGATGGTTGCATTTTAGGTTTTAGACAACGCAGAATTTTTTATCAAGAATAACTTTTTCCATAAAATAAATAATAACAAAGTTTTCCATATGGTGCCGACTTAATTGGACAGATTGTATATTATAGTAAGTTGATATGTTGGTGTGTTAATACAGTATATAGGGTAGCTCAAATTTCTGATAAATTTTGGTATATCTGTAATATTAAGAGCATTGTCTAATGTGACAAAAATGTTTTTTTCATGCATATCAAAATATGAATATTATATATCATAAATTTAATGAGAACGAATCTATTATATTACGCGTAAAAATTTCTGAATTTTATACTCCACGTATTTTTTAAAATAACAAACAACTATGAAAGAAATAAACCATAAAATAGAAGGATTTTTTACCATATTAACACTATTTTGAAAAGTACTTAATACTTCAAAATTCCTCTCAAAAAAACCCGCTGTAACACGAAAAGAAAGCATTTTCCGAAAAATTTACAGGATCAATAACATGTTTAGAACACGATTTTCTATACGACCATTTTTTAACAATTTCTATATTTCATATTTTTTAAGATTTTCCAGAAATGCTATATTTCCACATTTTTCTTTGTTCTGACGGAAAATATGCAGTTTACAGAAAAGCCTCACAAAACAATCCTGTACTTTAATACTTATTGGTAAATTTTGGTAACATTCCGACATATCTACTTTTACCTCGCAAAAAGATGGCAGCTGTTCAAAATAAAGAAAACTAGATAGCATCATAGCATCCCGCCTAAAACTGCACGGAATCGATGGATTATGTGACCCTGTACCCGGAAATGCGATTTTCAGATATTTTTCGCGGAGCGCCTGATTTGAACGCATTTTCAAAAATGTCAACCAATCTGACCTAAGTGTTGTATAGCAACCCGTCTGATTTCCTGAATGTAGTTAGATAATAGCCCTGAGATACAGAAAACACAGTAGTTTTCAGACACCGAGATTGTAGAGCGTACCCAGTAGACCATTTTCAAAAAAAATGAGACAAAAAAAACTTACAGCAGCCCGTCTGAAAATCACTTTTGTAGGTAAACTCGGTTCAGTTGATGCGAAAAAACCAATTTTCAGACAAAAAACCTGTCGCCTTACATTTTTATAGCATTTCGAACATGTCAACACATCTGACGTAACTGACCCATAGCAATATGTGTTGAATACATTGCCCATATGTCGGAAAAATGATATCAGACAAATTGAATGTAGCAAGTAACTAATCAGACAAGTTTTCGATAAGCGATGCTTATTTTCAACGTACCTATTTCTAGCGTCAAAATAAAATCTCTAAAAATACGTTTTCTACGTGAAAAAGTCTCAGCTTTTCGAATCCATTTTTTATGGATTTCTCCATGTGCTCATAGTTTTATCATTCTTTTGAATTTTTATTCTGAAATTTGGTATCCAAAATATTTCATTTCTTCATACGATACAGTTTTCTGTTTAATTGCAAACTTTGATTTTGTTATTGCGTTGGGCTCTCCTGCACTTATTCCTTCGACTCAACCAGTTATTTTAAGTATCTGGTGGGTCCAATGCAGTCTTCAGGCATCGTTTAGAGATACGATGTTGAGCTTGACTACTGATGAGGCACAATAATGCCGAAACCGGTCTAAGAATGACAAGCTTCTTTAGTAACAAAATCAAAGTCGTTGGGTTAAGTCCCGAAACGATTCGGGTTCCAACCGCGTCTGGACTTCTGTAATTCAATACCTGTTGGGGCATATAGTCCAAGGAGTAGTTGTTTGAAGTTTAGACGTTGGTGCAGTGTGTGACATTTTCTAATGTCGTAATTCTTGGGAGCTGGGATTTTAACTTATTTAGCATCATTTGTGCAATTTTTTTTACACAGCATAAATGGACCCCTGCGAAGATGCTACATTTCTGGAAATTACTACTCACCAGTCGGCTCTAGGGTCATCTAATCCATCGACTTTACACGGTTTTAGCCGGGCTGCTATGAAACATGGTTTTGGTTGTCATCTCTCTTACTAATATCCCCAATATCCCCTATATTTAGATCCATAATTTTCATTTGACCACTACTTTACATTTTACCATTAAAGAAATATCTACCGTAAATAATGCCTCGGGCTGATAATTTCCATCCTTGACATCTATACGTTTACTTATGTCGGATTTTACGGACCATTTTTATTTACAACTCTAAAACCCACTTTCCTTCTGTATTACGTACTAAATGCGAAATCGCTGTAAAAAATTGACCAGCTAAATCGTTCAATACGAGGTTGAGATAAATTTTTTTAAGTCTGAGGTTCTTCTAGTTGTCTTATATATTCGTGTATTCAGAACTTTTCAACTTCCCCCCCCTCGGATTTAAGTACGGCCCATATTTCACGAATCGTTCTTGGTATCAATAAAACAAGGAAAATTGTTCAAATATGTTAAATTCCAGATTGTAATAAAATTCAACTGAAAACGTTAAATTTACGTACTACAGAGCAGGCAGTTATGTTATCGTGTAATTTTTAAAATATATTTTAAATTAAACGTGACGGTCGCCAATACAGTGAATTCCATAGTGTATAGTCAGTTTTTTCAAAATAACGATTGTTTTTTAATCACCTCTCAGAATTATTTGTGATTCATGTTACGCAATAATCAAAGAGTTCAATTCAGACTATGATCTATGATTGGCAGGAGTTTACATTGTTTTTTACTTGTTGAAAAGCAGCAGACTCTGATTTCTCTATTCTATATCGAAAATCAAAATATATCACTACTATCAAATAAAAATACCCTACTTGAGAATCCCGTAGATGTTGCTAATTCTTTTAATTTGTTTTTTAAAAATGCCCCACTTGATATAATTAAGAAACCGTGTGGTTTTGCTTCGGATGCTGCTAACGATCCCGTAAACTGTGAACTACTACAAAACAAGATGAAAAACAGTTCTTATGGCTTTGACGCCATACCAGCATAGAGTATTCCTATTTAGAGAGTGAATTTTCACTTGAAGCATAATCATATAATAATCGATAACCACCCTGTTGGGATCTTTTGTGATCTCAGCAGAGCGTTTGACTGCGTCAACCATAACATCCTACTAAATGGAACTTGTCCTGGAATGGATAAAATGTTATCTGCACGAACGTCGCCAGTACGTTAATCTTTCAGGGATAACTGAGCAAACAACGACTACCTGTAGTTCGGATTATCTTGACATCAGTGTAGGTGTTCCTCAAGGGTCAGTAATGGGCCCAATATTGTTTCTAATATATGTAAATGACGTTAGAGCTAGCCCATCTATACATTTCACGTTGTCTGCGGACGATACGTCCATACTTATTTCGAAAAAATCTAATTATTCCTTAGAAAAAAGACGTAATGAAATTCTTTCAAGTTTGTATGACTGGTTCTGCATGAATTCACTTCATCTAAATAATGTTTTGGAAAATGTATTATGTGTAAAGTTCCTAGGTCTATACATTGACGAGTGTCTTGACTGGAGAACACACTGAGAAACAGTAATTAACGCTTCTGTCTCTATTTCTATTTATATACAGAATCCCAAATAAGATACACAACTAAGTTCTGATTTTCTAAATGGCGACCCCCCATTTTTGTTACATATTTACATTCTCCATTAAATTGTCGATATAACGCACCTAGGTTTCTTCGACTTATTCGCAATAGTTTTTGACTTATGTCAATTTATGTGTCAAAATAGCGTTGTGCAGAGATCCACAAAAAAATTCAGAACTTCAGAACTATTCAAGATAACTTAATCAACTTTTCTCCAGTCGATTCCTTATGCTTTAGGGCATCTTTTGAGATGTAGATAAACTCGGAGTCGATGTTCTATCGCCTACTACGATTTTTTGAAAATGACAAATTACAAATAGCAATAACTCGACTTTTTCAAATGCATCACCCTATATTTTATTAAATCATTGCATGGCATTTCTTAAGAGCTTTTTGCTGATATAGGGTTTGTGGGGTTTATTTTGTAAAACTTACGAGATTTATGCAAAATAAGAAATGTTTGACGGTTTATTCGAGAAAAAAGGAATCAAGTAGGCCGCTGTCGTAAAATTTGTCAGATTCATACAATTTTGAAAAGAAAATGTTTCAACAAAATGAAATTGTAATAAAAACAGAAATACATTACAAAGTAAACAATTTTAGTAATACAATTTGCAAGAACATGAAAGAATGATTAATAGGAAACATTATAAACATTTTTGATTTATAACAAATGATCGTAGCTCACCGTCACCATCATGCTCCACACAAAAATCATTAATTCATGTATTAAGTGCATTTACCATTAAAAATAAGGTTTTGTTATTTTTACAAATTTTTCTACACATTGAAAAGCATTTAAATATTGAACATTTTTCTATTTTATCTGTTAAAAAGATGTTAAACTTTCCATTTCTTAATATTTGCTAACAATTTCGCAATTTAAATACGTAATAAAAGCATAACAATTATTTATTTTATAATTCAATTATCAATCAATCCACTAATATTCACCCACTCTTTCTAAATATAAACTCCATATCTGGAGTAATTTTCTAGCATTTTTCAGAAATAATCCTCTCCAAGTTATCAACATCTTGAAAGGGCCCTCGCTTATAAACCTGCTATTTAAGTAACCCCATAAAGGGGGGGGTTAAGTCAGGAGATCCGACATGTCAATGCAAATAGATGTAATTGCATATCTGAATGTAACTTTCAATTATGATCAACTTTTCTTAATAACAATTTTCGATATTGTCAAAAATAAAGATACTTTACTCTTGAGCAAAATTTATATTTTTTGACGAACCTCGTATACGAGTGAAATTTTTTTTATATTTGATGATTGTATTTCAGCTTTTAGATCGTCCAGAACTTTTAATGAACAATAACTTTTTTCCTAAATTGAATAATAAAAAAGTTTTCCATATGGTTCCAACTTACTGAGACATATATACATACATTCTAATGAGAGAACATTAGGAACATTTTAAGACCATCCAGAACCGTTTAACATAAACAGAAAAAAAGTTATGGACAAAATAAATTTTTTTTACGCCACTTTTTTAGTGCCATCTAGACTGTGGTATTTGAAAAAAAAACATTTTGCAAAAAGTCGTAACATGTTTCTTCAATTGTCCAGTAATCTTTAGCCCTATGTGATAATTATTTTTTAAGTTTTGGTCTGTTAAAGTTGAGCTTAATTTTTGAGCAAATGTTCTTCCGAATAATTTCCACTTATTTTTTGACTGTAACAAGATATGGCCGTTTGAAATTGCATACAATTGCATTTATAACAATCTATGTCATGTTTTCGGGTCAAATATTGAAAAAACGGTCATTCCAGTGAAAAAGTTTGTCATAACATGACATTTCGGCGATATCCTAAGCTTTAAAATGGTTTATTGTACATCTCGATATTATCAGCCAAAAAAAGTTGCGAGCATTTTTTTTTAGAAATGTAGGTACGATTTTTGTGTTGTAATTTTCTACGCCCTATAACTCGGGAGGGTTTTATTTTTAAGAAAAATTGTATTACACATTAATTGAATAAAAAGGGTAATTTATCGATTGAGCAAGTTATTTTCTTTTTCTCCCCTCACTTTTTGATACCGCCCCCACCAAAAACGCCACTAACGAAATTTTTCTACTTCTGATCTTTCCTGGCAATTTGCAAAAAATGTCAAGTCGATCTGATCAGTTACTAGTTTCTGTCCGATATTAAAAAAAAATTTACTACCTTTCTTGGACTACTTGGTAAGTTTTACCCCTCCCCATAAAAAAATTTAAACCCGCCCTTACATCCAGGAATTTAAAGACATTATATTATCCAAATAGAATATTCGAATATTCGGACCAGGAAATCTTCGCTTCACAGAACTTTGCGTAATCTCAATAATAATCCGTTGGGGCGCCACGTCCTGGCCGGTAAAAAGGGACTTGTAAGGCTTTTGAAATAAAGGATTTTCTCAGCAACGGTATATTTTTTTTGAAAAATTCTTTACGAGCTTATAGGGAAAGGTTGTCTCGATGCTTATAAATATATTTAAATATGTTATAAGGACTATTATAATTATTTATACACACTCGAATATTGTAAATGTTTGACCAACAAATTCATATTTTTCTGGACAATTTCTAAGCTTCTCATATATTTATAAGCATGTGTGGATCCTTTATCTATAAAATAAATAAAAAATCAAGCACTGTATTTCTAAACCTTTAAAGAGCCTTTTGCAATTTTTTTGGCGAGAGGTACTCAGCGTTTCGAAAATTATAGAATTATAAAAAACTGTGAAAGACAAATACTATCCCTTATTATGAATTAAATAAACAGATTGAAATATTGCAGTATGTATCGATTTACTTACGTGGTTCTTTAAATTTAACTTCCGTGGACATCCTTAAAAATTCCTATCGAGCCAGACACTTAACACAATAAACTTTATTTACAAAATAGTGTTACTAAAATTTAAAAATGAAAATATAATTTATCGAGAGCATCCATGTGTTCATTCAAAGTCAATAATAAAGACAAAATCACTGCTCCATCATTAATTTATTAATAATTAAAACAATTATGTAACTTTTAATAGATCGACATTGCTATCAATACATGGTCAAGGGTTATCAATGAGCAAAAAAAAATTAAATTCATAACAGTTTATGATACGCCATGATCTGCTGAAATCTCATTTATTGCCAAAAAGTTTAATGCACTGATAAAATTTCAAATTGTCACATTATATCATAATTTTTATAAAAAATTATAATTTATCTGCACTGCAAATATTATTAAAAAATTAACGCCTCATAGAAGTCGTAATGTTTTACATAAACTAAATTTTACTTTGTTTGGTTATAAAAAATTGCTAAAAGAATGTTTAGTCCATTATCTAAATAGCGTAATTTTAAATTATTAATATTCAGGGACGTTGGTTGGGTTTATTTGTATTAAAAATTATGGTTTTACATTTTTGTTGTACAATCATTTCGAACAGAATATACGAAAATGTACATAACTTTACAGGGGCGGCTTCACAACTAATTTCTATCAATAAAATTACTATTAAATCAATTTTTTTTGTTTGTTTAAATTTCCATTTTGTTATCGTAACATTTAAATTAAAATCTAAAATCTAATGGCACGTCTTTTTATTATCTGTTTTTTTTTCATTTACAATTTTCTATATATTTTCATTAGTAATACCACAAGAGGTTAAATTATTTCCGGAAATTTTTTCGAGCTCATGAATATATTGAAAATGATCCCGAGTCGGTATTCGGTAAGGAAATTCCACACCAAAAAGTATTTAAAATTAAATAAAATAATAGTATATTATTCGATGAGCATACATATAATAGCCATTATATGCGAAAAGAATACTATACTTTGTCCACGACTGCTTATTGTTGCTTATGAAAATATTAAGAACATTTAGAAAACAGTTTGTTAAATTAATTGCTGGTATGGAATTTACATCTAACTTTATATTTTGATGTCTTGTAGATTGATCGTTTTGTATGTTGGTAGAAGAAAGTCGCAATGTCTTTGCCCATTTTAGTAAATTTATTACCAATCCGTTGGCTTTTACATTTAGCCCAGTTGTCAGAGAGTTTGACCTCGCACAAAATGTGATCTCGATGAAACTTTTAATAAAAAAAGTCTCCGGAAAAATTGGCATGCCCCCTCGTTGGAGCAAGGGTGAAAAATGTTGGGAAAATTAAAAACACATTTTACGTGATTTCAAATTTTGCCAGTCGTTCATTCAACCTCTATTACCCTCTATTTTCCAATTATGACCAGCCAGTTTATTTTGATGGCAATGTACATCGTACTTTGTGCACTTTGGGGTTTGAAAAAATCCACCGACGCCTCTGGTGACATCTCACATTTTTTCTGTTTCATTAAAATCAACTAATATACTTATAATCACTAAAAATATAATATAAATTTCCCAATTTAGAATGTTACGATTTTTAATAATAATAATCTGCGTACGTTTATCATGCAAATAATTTAAAATTACGTCTTCCTATTTCTTAATGACGATTATAACACCTAATCTTATATTGCAAATATGATAAGTGTATTTTGACCCCTATTTTTAAACTTGTCTTAGGTATAACTACGCACTTCGTGGAATATTAATATTTTAAGGAGAAGAAGGACTATTAATACTATTATGGATAATTTTAATGTTCTAGATGGTTACATTTACATTTAAATAATAATAAAGCAACGAATCATCAATGCATTGTCGCGGTGTATTATAAACAATATACTTCAAATGTCCCCACAGAAAGAAATCTAGCGAGATTGAGTCTGGGAGGCGAACTGGACATTCGTTGGAAACCTTACGTATATAGTATTTTTACTGCAAAATAGTTGCACAATAATTTAAAACTACTACCCCTACAGAATATTTAACCATAAAACTAATCATGCTAAATTGATTTTAAATGTCACAAATGCACATGAATATTCATTAATTTTAAATATTAAACGTGTATTTCGTGAATATTAATATTCAAAAGGTCTTACTTCACAGTAAATATTTGTTAAGTTAAAGTTAAGTGTTATTAAGTGAGGTTATGTTGAAATCTTATTGCTATTTGATTTAATCCTCCGGCGGGTGCGCTTTTTAGAACTATACGAGAAGGCGCGCCGCGGCAATTCGCCGCATTTGGTTTTTCAGGTTTGTAAATAACGAAGAAAATTTATTTTACTTAGTAAAATAAGACAAATGCCATTCTTAATCATTTTATTATAGTAAAAAAATATACAGTGTGTCCAATTAAGTCGGTACCATATGGAAAACTTTTTTATTATTTGTTTTAAGCGGCCCGCACACGGTCAATATGTTGATCAATATAAGAAGGTCAATATTTTATGCCAATCCACCTTCAATATTTGTTCGACCGCACACCGTGGTTTTATTGATCAATATTTGGTTCAATATTTCACCTCATTTAGGCTCATTTTCATTCTTGCTGTTCACTGAGCCAGTAGTATAAAATGAATAAGAATAAAAAAGCAGTTATAGCGTTACTAATTTTTTTTGCACAAAACGTACTGTTGGGCAAAAACGGTGGATGAAAGACTGGTTGAAAAAAAAAGAAAGATATGGTCATTTACAGTTACTTAAAGAAATTGTTATCCCAGATCAAAGTGATTTTTTCAATTATTTTAGAATGGATACGGTTAAATATGTTAAACTGTTAACAAGGATTCAGCCTTACTTGAAGCGTCAGGATACAAACATGCGAGAAGCTCTTACAGTTGAGGAGAAACTAGCTGTTACTCTGCGATATCTTGCAACATGTAGAAGTTTTGAGGACCTCAAGTTTTCCGCGTTGATGGGACCACGAACAATCAGCTATGCCGTTATGGAAACGTGTGAAGCGGTAATCTACGTTTTAAAAGTTTATATGAAGGTAAGCATTAATGTAGAATAGTAGGTTCTTAAATTTGAAACCCATGTAAACATGAACATTATAGTCAGGTTTTGATTCACGGTAGAAAGACAATAGTAATATTTTGACCAAAACTCGTACGCGTGACCACCCCCTCCCCACCCCAATGGATTTGATTATACCTACTTAATTGATTGAATAAAGATTTCAACTTCAAAAATGTATTTGTGAGATACAAAGATTGGAATATTTATAAAATAACAAATTAAGTTACAAATAAAAACTAGATATAATGACCCTAGTGTATTTATGATAATAAAAAACTAGTACATGTTTGTATAGGCACTAAAATATGTTGACTGATTATGTTAACCTTCCTTCGGAACAGTTTGTAAAGGGATGAGAAATTGGGGTTCAGTCTGCGAATCCTCGGTGTTGCAGTTGGGTGGAGAACGTATTTCGGATGACATTGTACTGTTAGAATTTAAAACAGTCGTATTTGATGAATATGGTGGGCTAAACAGACGTTGCTGCTCAGATAATACTTTAACTGAGTTGCAAGAGTCATTTATTTTAACTGATTCTTTCTGTAGTAGTTGTAAACTTGCTTCAAAGAACACATCGTTTCCTAAGCTTTTTAGCCCATACCTTGCCAATGTCGTCATACTCGTCATTGTTTTGCGATGACGAATTTTCTTCTTTACATTCCTTCATATACTTGCAGGCCAGAGATAATAGCTCGTTCTGTTTGGCCAATGGACCTATAGGTCTTTTTCTTGAGCCTGTTGGCACACCTGGAGATTTAATTGAACTCATTGAGTGTCCAGTAGATGGACCTGAAAGAACTTAGGAAAAATATTCTTGATAGAAGTCGTGCATGGTCTAAAAACTAAAATGCAACTGTCAGATATCAAATTTTTGCAGTAGTATACGAGGTTTGTCAAAAAATATGAATTTTGCTCAAGAGTAAAGTACCGTTATTTTGGATCTTTTGCTGGTAACAACTGAACAGAAATATTATATTGCACCAGATGTGTCGATAGGCGGAGTCAATAACATAAACAAGGAATACCTAAATGCCCAATTTCGAAGGGCTCGTCACATTTTAATTATAACACAAGACAAAAAGTTGCGGTAGATTGCCGGAGGGCTAAAGTATCTAAGAGCCTAGTTTCAGCGATATCACATTTTCCTTATTAACATATTTTAAACAAGAACGTGATAATAACGGACGAATGTTACCTTTAGATGCTGTTAGAGAAGTTAGTTATAACACACATAATAGTTTGCTTAAAAAGCATATACAAAATTTCCTGTTAGTTCTATTTCACTAGCAATAAAACGTAATGAAGTTTTGAAATCTCCTCCAAAAAATCATTTATTCCAAGAGATGATTACTAATACAATAATATTAGATACAAGTACTACGGCCCTTTTGGCAACGTCTTTGCGCATGATCTTTTATTTACGTGTCTAATCTTTACCCCATCTGTATAGTTGAACCCACTGCTTTATGAGAATGAAAAAAGCTATAAAAACAGCAAAGGATACCGGTAATAGAACAAATGCTGATGGATCTGGACATACTTTAATGTCGAAAACACCGTACACTGTCCATATACATAAAAATAAAATAATATTTTGGCTATTAGGACCACTGTGCAAATATTCAATAACCAACCAACTTAACTGGAGTTTGCCGTTTGTCCCATTCAAATTGAACTAATAACAACGAAGTTACGCATGATTTTTCTTTACGTGTCTAATCTTCAACATATTATACATTGACGTTTGTCCTATTCAGATCGCACCCCTAACAACGAAGATACCTCTTACAACCCCTTGATGAGAAACTACCCCTTTGATTTGGAGTCCGCATATCTCTACTACTGACGTGCAACTATTTTTGTGGTGAAAAGATTATCCAATATCATGCGAAAACTTTATCCTCTAAATTTTATGAGAGCAGTTATGAGAATTAACTTTTCAATGACGAAATTATAATGACCATCATCGAAAATTCCAAACCAGGAAATATTTTTTTTAAATTCCACCCCATTTCTTTAAACATTTGTATTTCTACTTTAACCGTAACAAACATATTATTGAATTTTTTAAATTTTTTTTATATACATCACAATCAATATGGATCGAGCATGTGAATAATAAAATTCCAAATAGGCAACCAAAGTCAACTAGTTATTTTATCGAATTCTTAAAGTGTTTTAATAACGTATAAGACCGAAAAAAAAAACAATATTTCTAGTAAAATATCAAAATGTACAGGTTATTGCACTTATCATGTTTCAAAGTTTCTTGGAAACACGTTTTGGAAATTAATAATTTTATTTAGTAGAATTCGGAGGGGTTTTGACTTATAAAAGGATATTACTAATAAAAAAATGTTAAAAAAATTACAAAGTGTTTGAGAAAGTCTAAAAAAATTATAACCAAGCATGCGCAATCCATAAAGGCACAGTAAATAGTTATTTCAAACTTGACAACAAATTTTCACGAAACGAAAACTTTTACCACTTCCTCCTTTCAGCAACAGATGCTTCATATTCATTTAAACACTCTGATGACCAGTGCAGGTGCAATTAATTTTTCATCTTCGTCGTGAGCTAGTAAAATTTCTGATTTGTGGTTATAATAATAATTAAAAAAATACGATAAATTAATTACAAGAAGTCATTTTGAGTGAATCCATATAAAGGCGTCCATCAGTATTTTGGACGACGCCGACGCCGACGGCGCGTAATCCCCAATACGCCACCTCTACATCTCTCGACACGACATCTGGTGACCAGTGCCGACAACAATTGTGAGTCAGATTTAAACCGGTCATGCTGATCACGCATAAGTTTGATTGCAAAACACGTTTATTTATTGTTATTAACTGTCCACAATGTCGGTTATGCTGAGATGTGGGTTCGAGCCGATCAATTTAACAATTTCCTCCTCACTAAAGGCAAAAAACTCGTCGAAAGCCATCATGTTTCCGAAGTGTCGCATTATCATATTTGATACCTCGTTATCTTTTATACCACATATGAATGACTTGATCTCTAGAGCTCTGAAACTTCTCGGATTTGTAAAGAGGTCTACAAGCAATTGATAATGTGTTTGCAATCCGTTTGTTATATTGTAGCCTTGTTAGACCTATTTTAGAGTATGCATCCTCAGTTTGGAGTCCATATTATGCTAGTCATATCAATAGGATTTGACAGGTACAAAGAAAACTCCTAAGATATTTATCGTTTAACGTTTAACGTTTATAACCAACATTGTGGACAGTTAATAACAATAAATAAATGTGTGACTAGCACGATCAGTTTAAATCTGACTCACAATTGTTGCGCGCGGCCGCTAGAGCGGCGCTCGCAAACGATGTCGGGTTGGCCTATACTCTGCTTATATAATAAAATTGGGACAAAACTAAATTTTAACTCTGGAGTCAATTCGAAGGAGGTAATTAAATAACTACAATTTTTATTTATCAAAAACTTTATTCTAATCGCATTCCTCTAGATATTTTTCTTTAATTTTCCTCCTCATAATTTTTCCTGTAGGATTTTTAGGAATACTTTCAACAATTTCTATACCACCCGCTAATTTCTTATAGGAAGCAACTTTATCTGTAACATATTTATCAAGATCTTCTGAAACGAATGTTTGATCTTTTTTGGGAACTACGTAAGCCCGAGGTATTTCCCCGTACAAGGGGTGGGGGATTCCAATAACAGCAGCGTCCGCTACCGAGGGATAGTCGCGAATTATTTCTTCTAACTCGGCTGGAGCTACTTGAAAGCCTTTAACCTAGAAAAAAATGTTATCACAACAGTTGTCAGATTATTTAAACAAGGAATCATCTCGCAAATAACCTAAGTTCAGGTAGAGTAGATGAGAAATCGTTGATGTAGATATATAAAGAGGTTCGGTCGCAGAACCGATCTTTGTGGTACTCCAATATCACAAAATGCTTACTTTTATGAGTTCCTTTAGCCTGTCGCTTATATAAATATGTTTTTCCTTGTTATAATATCCAATATCACCAGTTCGTAACCAGCCATCAATAAAGACGTTTTTGGTTTCTGCAGGTTTGTTATGATAGCCTTTCATAACTTGTGGACCTTTGACAACAATCTCACCTTTTTCGTCTGGACCCAATGGCGTACCTAGGAGGTTTAAATGTTACATTTTAAATTCATGGAAATAGGGAGGAAATAGTTTTTTGGCAAAAAAATAACATCGGTCAAGAAAAAACCTACTAACTCAAAATTCGTAATGATATAATAAATTTGAGCCCGACATCAGCCTAATGATGAAGAATCTTTTTTTTTTCTATTTATATATTATTGTTCCATATATTCCCAATATTTTGAAAACGACAATCTTCCAAATTCAGCTGATTTTTTGTTGATTTGCAAATACCTGCACAATAAAAATCATCGGAAAATTAACAGAAAAGAGTAAGTTGGAAAGACACTCGATGATCTGGTTAACGTTGCTGGTTTAAGGTGGGATCCAACGGAGCGTGGAGTGGCAATCCTGGGTTTAGAGTTAAGTGTCAAGGTTGGCGCAACGGTCTGGCCGTTCCTACGGCATTTACCGACAGACGATGGGACTCAACGCGCCGACCGAAGATCGCCAAGCTTGACCTATCTGACGGCGCGTGAACTGGCAAGTTTGGAGAGAGAGTGCCACTCCACGCGCCGTTGAATCCCACCTTAACACTTTACAAATCGGTTTCTACAAAGGCTAGTAATCACTCGTAGACAAAATCGCGCAACTCGTGTCTATAGACAAAGTTCTGCGATTGTCCATAGACAAATCCGGAGCAAATTGCTACCTGTAGACAAAAATTGCAAGTCTTTGATCTCCCGCCTCGGATGGAAAACTTGAGACATAAGATTTCGTAGTGTGGACGTGTTTGAAACACTACCTGTGTCGCCCATGCAGGTTGTATTTGTTGATTGTCAGATTGTATTTGTAGATTGTTCGTTTTGAAATAGATACACAATGTGGTGCTCGGAAAAGGCATTATTATTAAGGAAAAGGCATTATTATTAATTGAAGATTTTCACACTACATATTGTTCTTGGGATGTCACATCGGAGGATTATAAAAACCGCAATAAGAAGAGGCTAACATTGGAAGACATTGGGAAAAAATATGAAACCTCGGCCTGGAACCTGGAAAAAAGATCCACATTTTAAAATCGATGTTTTATCGGGGGCACAGAAAACAAATGAGATGAAGAAAAGTGTGTCCTCTCCGTTCAAGCTAACCTCAGCGACGTTGGAATGATTGTTCTGAATGTTGTTTTTTGCTTGTATATTTTATTTCCAACCGTGAGTAGATAATTTTCAAAATCTGTGGTGGTTAGCCAGGTGAAATTTCTAAAAACTTGGTGAACTATCATCTAATTTTAATTTTTGCAGAAGAGTCAATCCAAATGTAGGCCTGTCTGCAAAAACGTTTCTTGTCCACCAACGTTTACGCTTAATTTTCCTTTTATTTATTAAAAATGTATGTCATGTTACCGCAGAAACTAGTTTGACTGGTATGGACGCGTTCTAGATCATCTTGGATTTGTTCCGCAACAGTCGCACGATTTTGTCTACGCGTGAGTAATAAATTTTTATTTATTCAATCATCCGCTTACTTTAGCACTACATGTGATAGACGTTTTATTTAAACTTGCTAGTTAACAAACTTATACTTAAAAAACGGTCGGTAATTATGGAGCCGACCTACTGAGAGTTTTAATTTTTTACTGCTCTACTTGATACAAGTGCATTAACTGCGACTCTTTTCAAGGGGTCTCTATGATTTATGATGTTGAGAATTATGGGAGGAAATCATCTTAGAAAACGTGCTTCCATATTGGTTATAAGAGAGATAAGGGTTTTTAGTTGAAACAAAGAATTATTTGCTGTTGGCTAGGTCGCTGGCTCATGCATTTAAGGCTTTATGTACACGGGCGAATGAATTCGCGGCGTATGCGTAGCTTTCTCGCCGCGAACACGCCGTCTCACAATGCACACGGTCGAGCTTTTTTTGGAGCTCCTTCCTGGAAATCACCAAACCTGGGACAAGCCCCAAGAAAAGATGACAAAGAAGTTTAGCTTTGTGAAAGAATTCAACACAAGGCTAAGTAACAAAAGCGAATGGGACAAAGACACCATCCCAAAACTTAAGAGAAGTACCATTATATGGTACACAGATGGATCCAGAATAACAGGAATAGGAGTATATGGGCCTGGAACCAAATATTCCGAAAGTCTAAGCAAATCTCCGAGCATTTTTCAAGCTGAAATCTACGCCATCGGAACATGTGTCCAGTTCAACATAAAAAGAAATTTTCGTAGACAGATTATCATGTCAGGCAGACATCTAAACGAACTAGGCAAGAACAACACTATTACCCTCCTATGGATTCCGGGACATACTGGAGTCGAGGGTAATGAAATAGCAGACGTACTCGCAAAAAAGGTGCTGAAACACCATTTCTGGGACCTGAACCCTTCTGCGGAATAAACACCAGTACAAAAGAAGTAAATAACAAAAGATCCCAATACTGGATAAGACTACAAGGAATGAGGCAGGCCAAAGACACTACTAGGACACTATAATCAGAAGAGCTCAGACGACTGCATCAGCAAAAGTAAAAACAAGCTCAGAATACTTTTTTTTTGGCGGGTGGAAATGCTTTATGCACATCGGGTAAAAGTGAGACTACCCCCGGCTACTCACTAAAACCACCCCACTGAAATCCCGGGCCATTCCGGAAACCGCCTCTTCAGCATAACATCGGAATGACCGGCTTTTTGTTCTGCTATCTCACCGTGTTATCTACCTTGCGAGGTCAGCTCTTCTGCCTCCTTCGTCTTCATGACCCCCGTAATGTACTCATACACTAGGTCGTACATCCGCCTGCTGTTGATCATATGATCCGCTAAGGTGTCCGGGGTAATGCCTTCTCCTAATTCCCGTTCTACTGGTTCTCTTCTTTCTGTCCATCTCCCGCAGTGGAAGATGGTGTGTTCTGGTGTATCCCTGTCTGGGCAGTACTGCATGTGTCCTCCTCCGACTTTCCGATACGCCTTGTATAGGTGGTAAAGCTGCCGTGTCCCGTCCAGAATTGGGAGAAGAAATAGTTGGTCTTGCGGTATGGACAGTCGTACCATCGCCTCACATCCGGGATCAATCTTTTGGTCCACTGCGCCGTGTCCGTATGCGCTGCCCATCTCCTCTGCCATTCCACTATGCAGGCCTCCCTTGCCCCCACTCTACTCCTTCCCTCCATAGTAAGACAACGCTATTATCGCAATACCCAATACTGGATAAGACTACAAGGAATGAGGCAGGCCAAGACACTACTGGGAAACTATAACCAGAAGAGATCAGACGACTACATCAGCAAAAGTAAAAATAAGCTCAGAATACTAACGGGTATCCTAACAGGGCACTACCGGTTGAGAGGGCACCTAAAGAAACTCGGATTAGTAGATGAAGAAGAATACAGATTTTGCGAGGAAGAGGAGGAAACCTCTATCCACATTCTCTCAGAATGCATTACCCTGCAAAATCTAAGGGTACGATACCTTGGAGAATATCAAATAGAAGAGGGAGATCTACCTAACCTGAAGCCTACCGACATCCTGAACTTTTTGAAAGCAATAGGACCGGAGGAACAGCTGTAATCGTTGAGACATCGTTAACGAATGGGCAGCAGAAGGGGCACAATAGACGTTATAGGTCGCAGTGTATCGACATCCCGTCAACAGATAGATAAATAGATTTTCTTGGAGAGATCGCAACTTCGAATCTTTAGTACGTTGTCTACTTCAAGCATGGATGTATCAAGAGGTACTTCAGTGACGTACTCCACAGGTACTAGGTACTGCTTATCGCCCATGTGCATCTAGCCTAATGCGTTGGGAGACTAGCCCTGTTTTGACTGTTAGAACGTACATAAATAAAAATTAATTTTGTATAAACTTGAGATAGGATTTCATTACCTTGAGGATCATCGGGATTTATAATTTTCATTACAGTATTAGGAATGAGTTTTCCTACGGATCCGCTATTTGATTCTGATCGTTTGACGTTTTTGGGACTTTGTGAAATAACTGGAGACGATTCTGTTAAACCGTAGCCTAAAAAATTAAAAAAAAAGAAATAAAGAAAAATTTATTTTTAATGTTTATACCTTGCACTGCCCGTACGTTTGATCGACCGACCTTCTTTAAAAACCTTTCTTCATCCATAAAACCAAGAGGGGCAGCACCTGATGACATGACTTTAAGATTCTGGAAATATTCTGCTTTCACATCAGGGTGAGTCGTTAGAAACAAAACTAAAATAAAAAAATTATACTTAGAAACTTATAAATTGATTTTTTTATTCGCAGTGGCGATTAGAAACTCTAATAATAATAGAACATTAAGCTAACTAACGAAAGAAAGAAATAAAGGAAAGAGACAAAGAAAGAGTAAAGACATAAACAAAGACAAAAAGAAGAAATTTTTTTTAACTAACCCAAAGGTGGCGCTACGAACATCATCGTGGGCAAATATTTTTTTAATACTGACAAGTATAATTCAGGAGTAAATTTGTTCATTGATACACACTTTACACCGTGGTAGGCGAAAAGGAAATTCAGCATTAATCCGTAAATGTGATAATAGGGCAACACTCCCGGAGACACTTCCTGGAAACTTCCTGACGGTGTGTCACCCATTTTGAAATCTTCGCTGTCCATTTGAACGATGTTTGCTACAGCATTTTTATGCATAAGTTCCACTCCTTTAGGCAATCCAGTGGTACCGCTCGAATAAGGCATTAGAGCAATGTCGGTACTTTTGCAAGGTGGGATATCCGGAACATCGACTACTGTATTAATCAATTCAAAAAAATCTATCGTGCCTTGGGGGATGCTTTCATCTTGCTAGAAAGTAAAAAAAATAAGTGCTGCATCATTGAAGTTGATAGTTACATTTTTTAAAACTACACTACTACAATCTCCAATTTTGTCAATAGAACTGATGGTGTTGACTCCATTTTAACATTTGACCCCGTGACGTCACAGACAATATGGCCGCAAGCATCTGACCGCCAGAAGACTTGTAGTACGTTGGATATCTTTTGAAGTGCGGTAAGACTTGTGAAACAAGTGAAAGTGTTTTGTATGGATATCCATGAGATATCTACTGGACATCCCTTGTCCATCAAAGGACATCCAATGGATGTACATATTGTACGTTTTGAATATACATTGGATATCCTTGTGTTTACTGGGTAGCTGATGACATCCATCTTGTATGTGACAACATGGGGTCAAAGGTTTACATGGTCGACACCGATACTATTTTTATACTCTTGTCGAAAAGAATTGTCTTAATATCTCACGAAATCGTATAATTTTTGTAACAAAGTTATGAATTATTTTCTTATGTATGACATCCGATACAAAATATTATAAGTAAATACACGTTTTATTGAAACAAGCCCAAAAATATGCAACCAATTATACCTACAAATGTATTATTTGTTGTATAGAAACAATATTCTTATACAGGGTGAATAACAAAGAACGGTCAATATTTTAACCCTAAATTAAAATATTATCGCCTAAGGGTATTTCAGTTGAAATTGTTTTTTGTCTTAAAAGTTGTTATAAATATGTTTTTTTTATGCAAACGGGTACATTTATGCTGTTAGAAAGAATTATACCTTTTTGGTTTAAATATACAGAGAGAATTCCACGCATAAAAAAGTTTTGAGTGACTGTCTTTTTCCAGATCTTAAAAATAATGCAAAAGAATTATTTTTACCCTCAAAACGTATCATAGGAACTTTTAAATAAATTATTAAATTAATATACAGTGTGTCCCAAAAAGTTTTATACAAATGGAGAAAAGGTTTATCTTACATTTCACAAAAAAATTATTCTCGATAAAAAGCTCTGCATGACTTGTTGATCCATAATCAAGTACAAAATTTTTAAAACATTGTATGGAATATAGGGAAAACAAAAAGTAATAATTTGGACGGAGAGAAAAATACGTACAAACTGTAGTGGATGGAAAAATGTTAATTGAAATTGTGATTAAGTAGCAAAAAATTATGAAAAATTGTAGATTATTGATATTCCCAGACAAAAAAGACTATAAACACTTGTTAGATAATTTATTGATAACCTTCTTTATCAATTTATCAACAATGAATAATACTGATCCGATACATTTACATGGGGAATATGTAAAGTTACTTAAATACATAATTTTTTGCTACTTAATCACAACAATTTCAATGAACACTTTGCCCTCCACTACAGTTTGTAGGTACAGGGTGGCCAAATAAGAATGCGAGTTACTGTATCTGCGAAACTATCCATCGTAGAGGCTTGCGGCAAAAAAAAGTTATTACTAAAACGGCCAAGAGAAAAACCTGGAAAATATTTTCAAGTTTCTGAAGCCCAAAAATAGCTCTTTTCTACTAGCCCAAGTTTGTTAAAATCGGCTCAGCCGTTTCGAATATACAGGGTGTTTTCTACTGAAACCTTTGAATACCCCCCCCCCCCACTTTAATTTTAGAGATACAACAAAATTTGTCAAACAAAAAGGTTCAGACTGTCCTCGACTTTAAAGATCAGGTATTTTTTTGTCAGATTAATGTAGCGGAATTCACAGAATCATCACTTTCTTAGATTCAAGATTGCAGTTACGCCCCCTAGCGGCCCTTTCAGAAACTTGAAAATATTTTCCAGGTTTTTCTCTTGGCCGTTTTAGTAATAACTTTTTTTGCTGCAAGCCTCTACGATGGATAGTTTCCCAGATACAGTACCACGCATTCTTAGTTGGACACCCTGTACGAATTTTTCTCGCCGTCCAAATCATTACTTTTTGTTTTCCCTTTATTCCATACGTTTTAAAAATTTTTACCTGATTATGATTGTGCATCAACAAGTCATGCAGAGCTTTTTTATCAAGAATTTTTTTTGTGAAATCTAAGATACACTTTTTCTCCATTTGTATAAAACTTTTTGGGACACACTGTATATTGTCAAGAAAAAAATTCAACCGATTCACCCTGCATCTCATTAGGAGATAATATTGTTATTTAGAGAAATATTAATATTGTAAACCTCTGACCATATGGTTACTCTTTATGAATCATCATGTTTAAAAACAAAGTAAAAAAATTCGATCTGACATTCCAAGACCAGGTTTCTGTCTTTAGCTTCATCAATTGGGCTTTCGAAGTAAATAAATTAAATATCAAACACAATTAACTGGATCGACTAAATGGAAAATGACGTTAATGTGCCACCATCTATCACGAATCAAAGAAAACTTATTACAAAAAAAATATTTAAAACGTATTTCTTACCCTTTCTTTTATTACAATTATGGGTAGCTCTCTTTTTGACGTATTTAATGCAGATCTAAGCGTATTTAGTAGGACCGCTTGTGTTATTATCACTTTTGGAGATGCGTCAATTATTTGTTTTGTAATTTCATCTGAAAATAATAAATAATGTAAGTGTATTGTTTCTTTATTTTATACCCTCTCTATATGAAGTTAGAGGAGATACAAACAACGCATGATTAAAATCACATCCCAAATTTTTTTTCTAGTCATGCGTTAATCTTTAAGAACCTTAAACGTGGGCTGGACCTATAATTTTGGTAAAATAAACAAAAAACTACTTCATTAGTTCGAATCAATTTTTTACTCAGATGGTATGTCCAAAATAATTGCTCCTTCAGGCGAAAAAGAAATGTAAAGAAATGTAAGGGAATGTAAAAATATCTGGAGAAATGTAAATAAATGCAAAGAAATGTAAAGAAGTGCAAGGAAATGTAAGGAAATGTAAAGAGATGTAAAGAGATGTAAAGAAATGTAAAGAAATGTAAAGACATGCAAAGAAATGTAAGGAAATGTAAAGAAATGTAAAGAAAGGAAATGTAAAGATATGTAAAGAAATCATTAGTGGATCTTAATTATCGATTGTTTTGAAATATTTGGAATTATATCACAACTGTGACTTAAATATAAGGAAATTTGACCAGTCAAATCCAATCGGAATTAATAATTAACTACGTGCAAAGTAATGTAAAGAAAAGTAAAAAAAGTGCAAAGAAATGTAAAGATATGTTAATAAATGTAAAGAAATGTAAAGACATGCAAAGAAATGTAAAGAAATATAAGGAAATGTAAATAAATGTAAATATATGTAAAGAAATCATTAGTGGATCTTAATTCTCTATTGTCTTTGAAATATTTGTATTTATATCACAACTGTGACTTAAATATAAAGAAATTTGACAAGTCAAATCCAATCGGAATTAATAATTAAATACGAACTACTCATTCTCGAAAACACTAAATATTTTTACATTTTTGATTTCTTCTCGATCTTTTATAATATATGGTTTTGCTATGGTATACTGGGTACTTTGAAAGATACCACCCCGTAGCATTTTACTTATTTGACATCAAAAAATGTACGACAAAAGAAGAGTTTGATATAATAATAAAATATACGGTGTTTCATTTAACTTAAGATTAAAAGAAGATGAGGGTTAAAGTGGGCCATAAAAATCTTTTGCGTCTGCGCATCTCGAATCTTGTACAAACTGTTTTTTGCTTTACCTGCTGTATAAATATGATTCATTGTGGTAACTATAAGTCTAGCTTCGAGCGATCCCAAACAGCAAATTAGAAATTCTGGAAGATTTGGTAAGAAAAATGCGATAACATCGCCATCTTTTAATTTAAATTTATGTCTAAGATTTTTTGATAAGTTTCTACTCTTTATTCTAATTTCTTCGAATGTGAAAGATTGTCCTGTAGTTGCTGATTCCTAAAAAGAATTAAATTTGAAGATTTTTTTTACCAAAAATTAACACACAATTGTTAGAAAAATCTAATAAATTTTACCATAAAATCAAATAAAACAATTATTTTCCTTCATATGCAAACAGTGAGTATACACAGTGATTATACGCAAACCGCTGTCAGTATAAAGGTATAGTTAGTGAGCCTTATGGACTTAAAAATAAACATATTTTTATAGTGTTGGTCCAAACGTATAGATGGATTTCGTCGTTTTTGGTTCTATCGCAGGAGGGGAAAAATTGATTAAATAAGTTGGATGTAGAAAAGATTTATCTCTATTTTTAAGTTGATTCAGCAGTATTTTAAAGTTTCTCGATTATAGATGTCGCTAGTTCTCAAGGAAACCAGTTTTATTCCTTTCAAAGTAAGTAATAATTTTCATATGTGGCCGTAAAGATCGATTGATCTTGCTGTAGGTATAAAATACCTCTATTTGTCTAAATTATTTATGTATATCTATTTCTTTTCGTAGTGCAGATGTTTAGTTGGGCACAACCCAACTCGTGTCCACTAATCCTTTAAAAGGTAAAAGCTTAAAGGTCTCTATAATCCGTATGCCCAACTCGTACCCGTTTGAAAAATATACCTGATTATCCAATTAAACCTAGGAACTAATAAATTCATAGATTTAAATGCATGCACATCACTCATTATTTGGTTTTGTTGACGTATTACTAAAAATTCAAGCTGAGACCTATATAAAATGTCGAAGTGTAGACTGTCATAAAATAGTAAAAAATTCGCATTGTAGGAAAAACAAGATTTTCTAAAATCTACCATTGATAATTTTAAAACTGAAAAATACCAACGTTTAATTTTGTTAAAATAATATCATGGTGTAATAGTACTCAATAATATTAAGTTTGAAATTTGTATATTCGTATAGGTAATAAATTTATATATTTTTTAGTAGTTTTATTTTGAATATACCTTCAGTATGTCTAAGTAATAACTTTTTGGATGAAGATAATAGAAAACTTTTCCAATATTTTTTGCAATTATTAAGAATTAATACCGTTGGGCACGAGTTGGTCAGTTGGTTTTCTACCTGGTATTCGGTCGAGCACGAGTTGGTCAGTAATTTTTAGGAGCAGGTAAAGACGAGCACGAGTTGGGTATCGCCGGTTAATTTTTCAACTCTACAGAAATATATCACTGGCTCTAGTGTAAAACGGTATAACTGGAAAACGGTACTTTTCAGGAGACTGCTTACAATAAAATAGTCTAAACCATTCCTAAGCCATAACAATATTAGGTAAAGTAATTGCTGTCATAAAAAGGTTATGGGTTACTATTTCTTAGCACAATATTTATATCTTCAAATACTGCAATTCAATAATTTTTTTTTGCAATTTATTTGAAATATGCCCTTATGAACGAATTATTGCTTTCCACATCATTAGCGCGATTTATGCCTTTGTGGACCTACTCATGTCTGGATAACCAATATTTAGATCGATATACACGACGAGTTATGCCCTTAGTGCTTTTTGAAAATACTATTTAGGAGTAAGATAGAGTTATACCCTTTTGCTAGGGTATAGAGTTGGACCTGCCGGTGCTAAAAAACAAATAAAAACATAAGGGCATAACTAAATTTATTCCTGTTTTCACTAGAGGCAGTGATATATGAAACTGGAATCGCAAATTAGTCGGTAGTTCGCTTTTTTCTGTAAGTCCCTGTAGTTTAATAACTTTAAATGTATTTTTCTAAAAACATTTTTTTAATTGGGGCAAAAACGGTTTGTCCGATAACTCCAAAATTTTTTGTACAACTTTATTTTATCTTGAACTTATACATCCGTGTTCATCAGTATCCCTTTTAAAATGCATTTTATTTTCAGATGAATCCACAAAAAAATGTTTTTTTAAAAAGCGTCCCATTTTGTGAATGTTTAATTTTTTTGTAAGGTTTGGTATGTTTATTACTTCCTAAATAAAATAAAATAAAACATCGGAAATACCACATTTTTGTAACCAGATTTCTCATAACCGATCTGTTTTATTGGCGTTTATTGTAGAAAAGATGAATTATAGATTATTTAGCATTAATATTTTATAAACAATCACCGTAGAATTTGGTTAGTTACAGGGTGATTCGAAAATAAGTAATGGTTTTCTGAAGAAATCATTTTTTTTATAACAGCTTTAAAAGTACGAGCAAATGTTATTGCATTATGAATATATAGTTTAAGTAATTACTTCTTGATGATGAATCATATTTTATACAGGGTGACTCACAAAATGTGGTTACAGAGGGCATATAGTGTTTTTAGCTTTAACGAGTCACCCCGTATGAACGATGTGCATTAATATTTTATAAGCAATCACCGTAGAATTTGGTTAGTTACAGGGTGGTTCGAAAATAAGTAATGTTTTTTGCCTATAATGTGTACCCATATTTTCTAGTTGAAAGATGTTTTTAATATCTATGGGTAGGTACACATTTTAGGCAAACTGATCATAGGACTACAACAAAATTTTCTAAGTTAAATACTAAACTTTTGTTAATGTGAAAATGTATTAATTTATAAAGTTGACGGAGTACCTTTTAAAATACAGGGTAGTGCACAAACACAGCTTTTCAAATTTTTAACGTTTTTGCATCAGTTTAACACCCTGTATGACATAGAGTGGCAGATCGTACATTTATTTAGTATAATACAAACATTTTATAACACATCGTTTATACGTTAAAGCTAAAAACACTATATGCCCTCTGTATGAATGTAAAATAAATAGATTACTTATGTTAGAATTATTAATTAATTAATAAGAACTTTTATTTTTAATGTCTTCAAAAAAGTATTTTGGCCAGACCGTAAAAAAAACTAAATTAGCAATTTTGTAACATTAGTAACAAATCAAATCAAACATCGTTTAAACTATTTATTACAGACAATAAATGAGTTCAAAGTTCATAACATTTCTAAACCACTAGATACCTGCGATGGAATGTAAAATATTTTATCGATTTTATCTGAGCGCGGTTAAGTTTTCAAAATAATTTAATTTAAAAGTAGTGCCATCTACAATTCACCTCCATACATGCATCTTTGTTTTGACTCTCTTGCTCATACTCATGAGGTTGAAATACTATACCTTTATAGAGACAACGGTAAAATTGATACGAGTAAATGACCGATTCTGTTTAGGAGATTTAATTTAATGATTACAATATACTTATCGTACATCCCTCGTAAATAAATTTATTAAAAATGCTTTACTTACAGTCGCTAGATATTGTCTAAACGATCCAATCCTGTTATAAATCAACTCCGGAATTGTAATATCTGGAATTTCAACATCCTTACTATCACTTTTGACTATATTCGGATGATTATATCCATTTCCTGCGGCACTCGAAAAGTTTTTCTGGCATTTCCATTTCGAGAAAACGTTTCTGACAACGGTTTTTCCTCTCATAAGAGACATTTTCTCGAACCTACAACATTAACCGAAATCTAATTATGATATGATTTTATTAAGGATGAATTATTTTTATGTAAATAAATAAATATCTTTGTTCTTGGCTTTCTTATCAGTTTGCGATTAGAGAAATTTTTAAATGAAAATAATGCATGATTTGAACTTGGATATGGGGTTATCGAATTTAGATTTTTTTTTGTTTTATATCGAGCTAATAATAAGTAAGCAATTGATTAAGAAAATATTTACAGTTTTGCAGGATTGGAAACAAAAATATAAATAAATACAAATCTTTGTGGAATGTTTTAGAATTTATTTTTTTAAATTTTATTTATTTTATTTGACTAATTTTTTCTATTGACATACTTCAGTCTTTTCATAATTATTTTTACCAACCTTTTATCTTTAACTTTTTTGTGAAAATGTTATTTCCACAATTTTTTTTTGACAAATTTTTTGACACTTTAAAATACTGTATTAACAGATTTGTTTCATCAAAAAATATTTTTTTTAAGAGAATTTTACTTTCACAATATTTTTTGACAATTTTTTGACTATTTTCTTCTCGATTTTTTTTTATTGAAAAAATATGAACACTTTTTTAGTAGAAATTTTTTTACACACATTTTTTTTTTAATTAAAAACATTTATATTGACAATTTTTTTTTTCGATGTAGTTTTTTTTTATTTTTTATTGAATATAATTTATTTTCTCAATTTTTTTGAACAATTCTTTTACGAGATAATTTTTTTAACCCTTTTTTTAATTAAAAATATAGTTATTAATGAAATAAGTGTGTAAAGTGGCCTTTTTTTGACGAATGTGAATATCACATGAGTAATTTTCTTTACGCACTAGTGTGTAATGTAATAAACATTCGCCAGATGATTTTGAATCTATATCGGTTAAGAGATACAAACAGATAAACTGCAATTTTGAAATTAAAATTATTAAGTATACCTAAAAACATTAATAACAAAAACATTTTTCCTTGTCAAAATAAATTCTAGAATACTAAATAAACTTTAGAATTAATCTATAACCTATGTATTTTACTATGTATTCTGTGATACTAATAAATTTTTAGATTGACTGTTTTTCTAATCCACACAGCCATGGCCTACTCACCTTTACCAAAATCGTCATTCACGGTGTGTCTGCTTTAAATTCAATGACATTTAAAGAAAATTATGATCAAAATAAAAAAACTGTTAATAATTTTTTTGCACACTAAATATAAGCAAAAATAATTTACTGGTCTTAGAAAAAGATATCATAAATGGTAATTTAAAATAAAACGTCTTCTTTGTTACAATTTTTGAGATATTTTACTTTACGCACTAGTGAAAAATAGTACTTTACGCATTCCGTAGCTTGCGTAAAATACGTACTTTACGCACGGTAATAGAACAATGCATTTTGTCAATTTTTATTAACATTTTATATATAGCCTTGCATAAGGCACGCAAACCTCATCAACTTGTGTTGTTTGATAACTATGATTATACAAATCATCATAAATTTAGCCAAGAGCAGTTGCAATTTCTACTTAGTAATATGTATTGATAAGCGAATATACCCTTGACGACTTGGCATAACCGTTTTGTGGTGTTCAGCGAAGTAAGTGTCATGAGTCGGAAGTATAATCGATTATTTTCGATGCTCTTGTGATATTACTACTGAACATCTCTTTTAGCACTAAATAACTTTTGTTTTTAAAGATGTACACGCAAATTTCGTTAATGTACAAAGATGGAAGTGGGAGTATTGCATAATTTTTAAAATAGATAGATAGATTTATTAATTAAATAGGAACCCCTAATATATAGGGTGACCAAATAAGAATGCGAGGTACTGTATCTGGGAAACTATTCATCGTAGAGGCTTGCGGAAAAAAAAGTTATTACTAAAACGGCCAAGAGAAAAACCTGGAATATATTTCCAAGGTTCTAAAGTGGCCGCTAGGGGGCGTAACTGCAATCTTGAATCTAAGAAAGTGATGTTTCTGTGAATTCCGCTATATTAACCTAACAAAAAAATACCTCATCTTTAAAGTAGAGGATAATCTTAACCTTTTTTGTTTCACAACTTTTGCTGCATCTCTAAAAATAAAGTGGTGGGGGTATTCAAAGGTTTCCGTAAAAAACACCCTGTATATTCGAAACGGCTGAGCCGATTTTAACAAACTTGGGCTAGTTGAAAAGAGCTATTCTTGGGCTACAAATGCTACAATATTTGAAGTTTTGATAGTTTCAGATGTCGCCGCTAGAAGGCTTTTTTCGACATTTAGACAGAAAAATTAAATGCATTGGTATGATTTTTTTTTTCATGAAAAAGTAGCTAAATGATCCCTTAAATTTTTATTTTTTAAACTAATTAATTCCTTTTATTATGTAAGTTGTGGCCCTAAAAAGGACCGGTTTAAAAAAGAAAGGTTTTTAGTGCCCCGGAAATGCTCGAAATGCTGACTATCACGCTCTATGCATTGCTGAAGCATTACGAATCCGGTTTTTCATATCTTCTTTGGTCGTACGTTGTCTGAAAATCAAGACAAGTTAAGTCTAGCGATCGCGCAGGCCTTGGAAACAAACTTCCTCTTCCAATGAAAGCTGTTGTAATACTGCATTCATATGCTCTCGCACAATAATTAGAATTTTTATTTCAAATTCTTTGGACCGATGAAGCCACCTTTAAAATCTGCACAATATGCATTATTGGTCTGCAGAAAATCCGCATTGGTTGCGTGAAGTTCAGCACCAAGGATGTTGGAGTTTAAATGTGTGGTGTGGCATACTGGGAGGCAGAATTATTGGGACATATTTTTTCGAGCAATCCCTAAACGGCAATATTTTTCATGACTTTTTGGCCAATAAATTACCGGTGATGTTGGAAGATGTGCCACTGGAAACACGTCAAAACTTGTTTTGGCAGTTGGAGGATTGTCCAGCACATTATACTATTATTGTGCGAGAGCATAATAATGCAGTATTACAACAGCGGTGGGTTGGAAGAGTAAGTTTGTTTCCATGACTTGCGCGATCACCAGACTTAACTTGTCTTGATTTTCAGACTCAACCTACGACCAGAGATATGAAAAACCGGATTCGTAATGCATTAAGTAATATACCGAGAGCCGAAATTGAAGCTGCAGTTTTGTCTACCCATAAGAGACTTCAGCAATACATAGAGCGCGATGGTCAGCATTTAGAGCATTTACGAGGACATTAAAAATCTTTCTTTTTTAAATCGGTCCTTTTTAGGACCACAACTTACATAATAAAAGGAATTAGTTAGTTTAAAAAATAAAAATTTAAGGGATTTCCGTATAAAATTTTCTTTGGCCTAGTAACAAGATATCGAGATGCGGTTTTCGCAAGCTTGTTTAGGCAACATTTAGCTACTTTTTCTTGAAAAAGAAATCATACCAATGCATTTATTTTTTTTGAGAAAATTCTGTCGAAATGTCGAAAAAAGCTCTTCTAGCGGCGACATGTGAAACTAACAAAACTTCAAATATTATAACATTTGTAGCCCAAGAATAGCTCTTTTCAACTACCCCAAGTTTGTTAAAATCGGCTTAGCCGTTTCGAATATACAGGGTGTTTTTTACTGAAACCTTTGAATACCCCCCACCACTTTATTTTTAGAGTTACAGCAAAAATTGTCAAACAAAAAAGATTCAAATTGTCCTCTACTTTAAAGATCAGGTATTTTTTTGTTATGTTAATATAGCGGAATTCACAGAAACATGACTTTCTTAGATTCAAGATTGCATTTACGCCCTCTAGCGGCCATCTCAGAAACTTGAAAATATTTTCCACGTTTTTCTCTTGACCATTTTAGTAATAACTTTTTTTCTGCAAGCCTCTAAGATGGATACTTTCCCAGATACAGTGCCTCGCATTCTTATTTGTTAAAATTATTCTACAACTATTTAGCAGATAAATCTATTATTAAAAAAAGAATTTTACATACAACACAATAAAACTATTGAATTGACAACACTAAAGTTATTACATAATAAAAAATGTAATACAATACAAACAAAACTGATTGTGAATTTTTTATATCTATGGGTAGATTGTTAAAGTCTGAGAAAACTTTAAAAAACAATGAATTCATTGTACTTTTATAACAAGTTCGCGAAATATATTGTTATGATGTTAAAATGGGGCAAAATTTGTAAGTGTATTTTAAAATAAATTATGTGAAAAAGACTTAATAGATAGGAGTGTTGACAGATTTGAGAGTTTGAAGTGGATGTTAATTTGAATTTTATAATATGTCAAATGTGAATTGATTAAAATAAAGTTTATTAAAAGTATTCAGAGAAGAATTTCATTAGCATAACAATATGTTATTAATATTTCTTGTGTTGTGTGAATGAACATCTTTGCTGAGAATAATATATTGATGCAAATATTCCAGAGCCATCTGATTTACAATTTTATAAACCAAAATCATGGAAAAATAAATATCGTTTACTGAAAACCATTTTAGAGAACATAACATATTCCTTATAGGAGTATAACGATTAGTTCTTAGGATTATTCTCATTCCACGGTTTTGACGTTTTTGAAGTATGTTCAGCTTATTGAGTTTTAGTAAGCATAAAATAATCAAAGTGAGGTTGAATAATCGTATTATAAATAGTGATTCTTGTATTAACTGATAAATTTTGAGCTATTCTACTAAAAAAATAAAGTTTTTTTAATATTTTTTTGGTCAAGAAATTATCTAAGTAAAGTCCCAAATACTTCACTGATGTAACAATTTCTATTCTTTCACTGTTAATAGATAAATGTATATTATTTGTATTCAATGAATTATATTTCTATTTAGTTGTAACTATCATAGCGTGTGTTTTTGAAACATTTAGTTTTAATTTATTATTGTCTAAATATTTACTCAGAGTTTTTAAGATATCATTAATTTTTTGAAAGGCCTTTTCTAAATTTAGGTCAGTGCATGCAATAAAAGCATCATATGCAATTAGCTTGATAAAGTCGCATTTTATAAATAGTTCTATATCGTTAATGTATAATATAAGTAGCAGTGGACCAAGTACACTGCCTTGCGGAACTCCTGTATCATTTCCCATTTCAGAAAATGTTTGATCGCCATAACGAACTCGCTGTTTTTGATTTTGTAAGTAATCACTAGTCATGAACTCTACCGTCTATACCATAATGTTTTAGTTTAATTAATAGTATCCCTCTATCAATTGTCTCAAAGGCCCTTCGAAAGTCAAGAAAAACACCAACAGTATATTTGTTTTTATCCAAATTACCTTTAAGAAAACATATTATGCTGTAATGCCGACTCACAAGAAAATCCTTTGCGAAAACCAGATTGGTTATTAATCAAAACAGAATTGTTATTGACATGTTTTAATAATTGATTATGCACTGCAACTTCAAGAAGTTTTACAATTTGAGGGCGAAATTCTTCGGCTTTGGTAGTATTATTAATTTTTTGAATAGGAATAATAGTGTTCTTGTTTTTAAAGCTTGTGGGGTTTTACCAGTACTTAAAGATGTATTAATGAAATTTAATATTACTTGCCCAATAGCCTCAAAAATTATTATGGTTTACAAGACTTACTTTGTGAAATGTTTGCCATGCATCGTATTACTCGCTTTTGTGCAATGAAAACAATTTGAAGTATGCGTAGAGTTACCCCAGAGACATACTCCATATCTAAGTCGAGAGTCTACTTGAGCAAAGTACATACTAATAGGTAGATGAGAGATGATATTTCAGCACCTCTCGCAAATTATTAAAAAGATATTTTAGCGAATTCACTTTTTCAACAAGTTTACTACAATGATACTTCCAATTAAGAAATTCATCAATATGAATCCCAAGAACACGAACACTTTCGTGTATACTATCAAGACTGGAATTACCCATATCAACGCTAAAATCATCCAAAATATTCTGCTTCAAAAACAAATCTCGACTATTAAAATATTTAGAAGTTTTAAAAATATTAAAAATATTTTGAAGTATGCCAGAAAAATACGTAAAAAAAAATTGTGGAAATAAAACACTATTCATTATAAAATGGTCAATAAAATACAATAAAATATTTTGAAGTTTGTCAAAAAAATGTGGAAATAAAATTTCTACAAAAATTTTTTTGGAATTAAAGAAAATTTGGAAAAAAAATATTTTAAATAAAAATTAGTTTTATTAAATGAACTTTTGATATGAATGAAAATGATATGTACCTACACTGTAAAAATTAGGGTGAATTCCATTAAATTTGTCTAAAAAAAAACATTTTTAACGTATTTTTACGTTATAAAATAAAATACGTTGTATTTAACGATATTTTAATAAAATAGTGTATTTTTAATTAAATATCCTACCGTATTACGTATTATTACGGTGAAATAGGTAAAATCACCAACTAAATTAATAATTGTGGAATATTACACGTACATTATCGTAATTTTTCGGTAAATCTATTAATTTTACTATTTCCATATTTCGTTTTCCGAAAGCTCACGATATATCAGCCAATAAGCGGGTACTATCGTGGTCATGGGAATTTAAGTGACATCAGTTCACCTTGTACCACTAGCTTGCGGCGATTTTTTCATTCTTTTCGGCAAACTCAGGTTAAGCTTCTCCATTTTTTAATCAATGTGATTAATTTTTTATAATTATTGTGCTTGTTTAATTTTCAGATAATTAAACATGTAAACTCATATTCGTTTATTTGTACAACCGGCAACGCCGCACCAAAATACGTTGGCGAGCGGCGTCGAACCAGGAAGCGGTTCATCAAAGAATTTTTTGCTCTATTTTAATGATGGTACAAGTCGTAAATCTAACGGTCGCGTCAGTTGTGCATCGAGCCTTCATTATGAACGCATACTCCGGGGTTACAGAAAACCTCGTCAATAAATTCATTTTTCATAATGCCTCTTAGTACGACAAGTTAGTGGGACTTAGCTGCGTATCAAGCAGTCCAATTCAATTTAAACTCAGTTTTGCATCGAGCCCTCATCATGAGCGCATACTCCGGGGTTACAGAAAACCTCGTCAATAAATTCATTTTTCATAATGCTTCGTAGTACAGCAAAATTAATATTTCCTGAATGATGTGGTCATTTCTTTAAATTAACTATAATACTTTGTTCACGATTACTAGTTTAATGTAATCTTTGTTACGTTGTTGTTTTTGTTCATTTATTTATTTAACAAGTCTAATAAATGGTTAAATAAAAGTGTCCATTGTTTTTGTTGGATGAAGTTGAGAAGGAAACCCTACTACAGCACATTTCTTCAATCTAAAAATACAGTCCACGAAATTCGAAATACGATGCAGTTTAAAAAGGCGGTAACACATTGTTGGCCGTCCTGGGAAACTGGCACAACATAGGGCTTATTCCAGAGCCCTCAACATGGTCCAATCGAGCCGGATCAGGACCTCAAAAAACCTTCTTTCTTCAACTCTCCAGGACCTCATCATGGTCCACTTCTTCAACTCTCCAGGAATAGTTCCAGAGATTTTCCTCCAGGTTCCTGAGCGATTCCAGAGATTCTTCCATGATCCTGAGCGATCCAATTCAACTCTTCAACTTCATCAGTAGGCCTATAGTGGCTTAAAAACTTCAAGCAACCTTCAAACCTTCAAGCAACTCTTCACAGCAAGAAATTGTAAGGTATTTTTTGTAAAACTCATTTAAACTCGTTGTAACCACTTAAAAGCGGTCCGATAACAATCGTAGGCTTGTGGTAAATTAATGCACACATTTTTTCGTTATATTTACGTATAAAAAACTTTCATTGTATTTTAAACTTACCAAATTCTACGGCGCATGCGCTAACTAGCCGGCCGTAGATGTTTATTTACTTACTCCACTGTAAACTATCAAACATTTATAAAAAAGAAAACATTTCGTACTTGTGTGTTCTACATATTTTTAGCTATAAAGTCGAGATACATGTATTTTTTCATTTTTTCTTAACATATAAAACATTGTCGCATTTTATACATTTTTTTCTGTAGGAATTTGTATTTATATAATTGTCGCATATTTTTAACCAATAATACATTACATCTACTTGTATTTACATATTTTTATCGTACATATTTTGTGTTCTAACAGAAAGAACAAATTTTCACACAATCAAAATCTACAATTCAAAAATGAACTCAATTTTCATATATACAAACATTTCTCTGTCAAAAATTGAAAAATTGTTCTCGCTACCAAATCTCTTCGCAATCATTCAGAAAATATGTATTGTAAAAATAAGACACCTCCCTTTTATTCTAGAAACTAGCGCCGCATCAGAGGTACAAAAGGGCTGCATACCCTTATATTTTTATTCTCGTTCATAGGGAAAATTATCCCTTAGCAACAGGCTCTCCATAGCCAAACAATTTTCAATCTATCGTTCATTGCACATACTTTTCTATTTTTTCGTTTTGCACTTAAGAAGAAGTTCTTTATTTAAAGACTTCTTGTATTTCGTTCATTTTCGCATTTTCAATCTAAAGGGAAGTCCTTCATTTTATAGCAAGGCTCCTGTACTATTGTTATTCGCATTCGTTCGCATTATTATTCTATAGGGTGATCTATTAAAAGATTATACCCTCTTTGACAAACATATTTTTAAATCCTCGCTAACAATTTATACTTTTTTCTATAGGGTGATCTACTAAACGATTATACCCTCTTCTAGCAAACATATTTCAATTTTCGTTGACAATTTTATACTTTTTTCATACAGGGTGATCTACTAAAAGATTATACCTTATCTTGCAAATATATTTTGATTTTTCTCTAACAACAAACATTTAAATTTCTAGCAATTCTACTTTTCATTTTCGCACAAGATGTTCTATATGGTTAGACATCTCCCTTTGGCACCTTACTAGGTCCAAGGGGTTGTATGGGGGAAACTACCCTCAGGGATATTGGATGCCCAGACTCTATGACAAAAATAAGATGATCTCTATGGTGAGACATCTCCCTTTGGTATCTTTTAGATCTAAGGGGTTGTATGTGGAAACTACCCCCAGGGATATTGGATGCCCAGACTCTGTCAATCAACAATGCTAGGTGATCTCTATGGTGAGACACCTCCCTTTGGTGCCAAACTAGGTCCAAGGGGTTGTAAACGGGATACTAAAATGCCCAGTTATGTATCGTTCTAAAATTCATTTGCGAGGAAAGTTATTTTGGGCCGAGGTAGTCGTTATAGAGAGAGGGCTAAGGGGTTGATCTGGGATACCTCTGCCAGCAGATCTGAGAAAAAGCCAACGCCTGGAGTTGCAATTTTCGCAAATTATGTTAACAAAAAACTCTTGTCAACTGTATAGGGAAACCACCCTCTTTAACAAATAAAAACTTTAAAAATGTCCTTCTAATAAGGCTCTATTTTCAGGATTACTTATCCATTTATCGCACTTTTTCATGTATTCAACTTTCAGGGAAAACTACCCTCAAACAATTATTTTTATCATAAACATTCTTTGACATTTCTACTTTACTTTGTACCAAAAATCCTCTGATGTGGCCAAAAAAGGTGTTCGTACATTCATTTCAATTGTTGTACTGGAAAAAACATTCCACAACAAAAAAAACTATTCGTTAAATCAAACCTTTCTACTTTTATACATACAAGGGATCAATAACCCATCATTTAAAAAAAACCAAACAAAAATCAATCAAATAAACTACATAAATAAATCTTAAAAACAAAATAAAACGCTCAAACGCATTCATTTTAATTTTCACAAGGCATTTCATTTTATAGCAAATACCTTAAACAAGCAGTGATGCAATTTCTATTTTCATTTTTTTTCTCATTTTTATACAGGGTGAGCACATACCCTTAGGATTTATATCCATCATTTAAACATTTTCACACAGGGTGATCTCATCAAAAGATTATACCCTAGGGACATTTCGTGCCCACATTCTCTGACAATTCTTTTTATACAGGGTGATTCCCACAAGCGGAAAATATTCCCAAATATTTTAGACTTTTCATTTTTTCTACTTTCATACAGGGTGATCGTATACCCTTGGGATTTCTTTTGCCCATTTTGTTATTGTAGGCTGAGGTAGTCGTTATAGAGAGAGGGCTAAGGAATTGATCTGGGATATTCCTGCTAGCAGATCTGGGAAAGCCAACGCCTATAGTCGCAATTTTTGTATTTTTCGTTCACATTTTCATGTTGATTCATAACAGTGATCTTCATTAAGTCTCTTGTTACGCATTTACTTGTTCATTCATACAGAGTGATTATACCCTAGGGACATTTCGTGCCCATATTCTATGACAAATTCTCTACTTCTACAGGGTGATTCCATCTAGCGGAAAATATTCCCAAAAAACTTTAAACTTTTTTCATTCATACAGGGTGAGCAAATACCCTTAGGATTTTATATCCATCCCAAATATTTTAAACTTTTTTCATTCATACAGGGTGAGCAAATACCCTTAGGATTTTATATCCATCATTCAAATATTTTAAACACTTTCATACAGGGTGATCTCATCCAAAGATTATACCCTAGGGACATTTCGTGCCCAGATTCGCTGACAATTCTAAACCTATACAGGGTGATTCCCTCAAGCGGAAAATATTCCCAAAACTTTTAAACTTTTTTCATTCATACAGGGTGAGCAAATACCCTTAGAATTTCATATCCATCATTCTAACATTCTAAACCTTTTCATACAGGGTGATTCCATCAAGCGGAAAATATTCCCATATTTAATTATAAACATTTCTTAAAACATTCATACAATTCTACTTTCATACAGGGTGATCGTATACCCTTGGGATCTTTTTGCCCATTTTCGTTCAAACATTCATGTACTGCTATTGTAGGCTGAGGTAGTCGTTATAGAGAGAGGGCTAAGGAATTGAGCTGGGATATTCCTGCTAGCAGATCTGGGAAAGCCAACGCCTATAGTTGCAATTTTTGCAAGTGTTGCTAAGATTTTGGCATGGTTTGTTTTTTAATTCCAAATAAGGAACATGGCTCGGTGATGCCTAATCACAAATCGTTTGTACAAATCATATTTCTTTTAAACTTATGCGCCCACAAGCGGCCAGGATTCAAATATCCAATTTTTATTAAACTATGCGCCCACAAGCGGCCAGGATTCAAATATCCAATTTTTACTAAACTATGCGCCCACAAGCGGCCAGGATCCAAATATCCAAATATTTTAAAACTTTTTACATTTTTTCAAACTTATTTCAATTAAACTCATTCCAAAACTACAGGGTGATGACCCAAATTAATAAAAAATTTTTTTAGAAAACTTTCAAGAACCATACTCCGCCTCTTTTCGCGGGGGGAGAATGTTTAATTTTCAGATAATTAAACATGTAAACTCATATTCGTTTATTTGTACAACCGGCAACGCCGCACCAAAATACGTTGGCGAGCGGCGTCGAACCAGGAAGCGGTTCATCAAAGAATTTTTTGCTCTATTTTAATGATGGTACAAGTCGTAAATCTAACGGTCGCGTCTAGACAATAGAAAAAATCTTACACTTGTTTACGCGGTACACGCTAAAGAATCTTTCTAGAACGGTTGCCAGCCGGGGAAGGGATATATCTGAAACCGATGAACTTCGCCGATTTTAAAATCAGTTGTGCATCGAGCCTTCATTATGAACGCATACTCCGGGGTTACAGAAAACCTCGTCAATAAATTCATTTTTCATAATGCCTCTTAGTACGGCAAGTTAGTGGGACTTAGCTGCGTATCAAGCAGTCCAATTCAATTTAAACTCAGTTTTGCATCGAGCCCTCATCATGAGCGCATACTCCGGGGTTACAGAAAACCTCGTCAATAAATTCATTTTTCATAATGCTTCGTAGTACAGCAAAATTAATATTTCTTTAAATTAACTATAATACTTTGTTCACGATTACTAGTTTAATGTAATCTTTGTTACGTTGTTGTTTTTGTTCATTTATTTATTTAACAAGTCTAATAAATGGTTAAATAAAAGTGTCCATTGTTTTTGTTGGATGAAGTTGAGAAGGAAACCCTACTACAGCACATTTCTTCAATCTAAAAATACAGTCCACGAAATTCGAAATACGATGCAGTTTAAAAAGGCGGTAACACATTGTTGGCCGTCCTGGGAAACTGGCACAACATAGGGCTTATTCCAGAGCCCTCAACAGTGCTTTTAGGGGCGTTTAAAGTAAGCGCCAGTTGTTTAAATAGCAGGAATGGCGTTAGTTGTGATTTCTAATAAAGAAAGACGTACCTACTAAAGGTAAGATTGATTTGAGTACCACATGATTTTTTTCTATAAAGTATGGTAATTAAAGTGATCAAAAATCTTAAATTATGTGTAAATAAATCATATCTAAAAATCCTTAAGCCAATTGTAAACGTTGACATACTTCTAAAAGATTGGTTTAATATGCACATTTGTAGAGAGTCTGACATGTGACAAATACGAATCTTCAGAAAGTAATGCAAGTTTCTGTCAAAAGTGTGTAGGAAATGAATCTGACACAGAATCTCAGTCAGACGATAAAAACGACGGGAACATAGGAAAAGAAGTTCTACGAACAGCAACGAAAAATGTACTTCCAGCTACACCAAGGAAAACAAAAGTTACAGTGATTATACCTCATTTGTTAACAGTGATTCTTCTCCACCTCTCACACCAATGTCTTCTGATATTGTTGACAATACTAATCGCTATATTAATTTAGGTAATTTGAAATAGGGTATAAAATAAAATATATTTATTCAATTTATCATATATTATTTATTTCAGCGTTTGAAACAACAGTGTTGACAATTTTATCAAAATTATTAGCAGTGGTAGAGATCTTAAGTCAGATAAAGCTCCAACTAAACTTGGCAAATGCTGAAAAACTGATTTCCCCTGAAAATGTTCCAGACCTTTTTCCATTTTCAACACTACTACGTTTACCTACAATTGCGTTCTGAGATTAACAACAAAAACGCCAATGAACCTTAAGGGTTTTTAGACAGGATTTATTTACACACAATTTAAGATTTTATACTTTATAGAAAAAAATCATGTGGTACTCAAATCAATCTTACCTTTAGTACGTTTTTTTTTATTATAAATCACAACTAACACCATTCCTGCTGTTGAAACAACTGTCGCTTATTTTAAGCTCCCCTAGAAGTACAAAAATTATAAAAAATCAATTACATTGATTAAAAAATGGAGAAGCGTAACCTGCAACTTGCGTTGCCGAAAAGAATGAAAAAATGGCCGCAAGCTAGTAGTACGGAGTGAACTGACGTCACTTAAATTCCCATGACGCTCATTGGCTGATATATCGTGAGCTTTCGGAAAACGAAATATGGAAATGGTAAAATTAACAGATTTACCGAAAAATTACGATAATTTACGTGTAATATTCCACAATTATTAATTTAGTAGGATATTTAAGTAAAAATACACTATTTTGTTAAAATATCGTTAAATACAACGTTTTTTCTTTTATAACGTAAAAATAGTTTAAAAATTATATATTTTTTAAGATAAGTTTAATGTAATTTTCACCCTATTTTTGACAGTGTAAGAACCTTGATACAGAAATATCTTGATTTCTCTAAAATTTACCAAAGTTGATTTGTTCACTTTTGAAATAAAGCTCCTCAATTATGCATATTATTTACATTATAAAATATTATTTTTAATATTAAAAATAAGGAATGTTTTGTGGATTTTTCCATTTTTTTTAACAAAAAGATATAAAAGTCCCAGTGCCCTAAAGATTTCAATTTTATACATACTTTTTACGTCACCGTTGATATAGATGGTGCTATGCAAAAACTGTTTTTCTTTTCAAAACCATCGAAATAAAATGCACTTGGAATATCTAATCATAATCAATCAATTCAGATATGGGATATTTAATTAAAAAATATAAATAAAAAAATAATTATAAAATAAAATACGAAAAAGACGGTGACACAAGATGTGAATTGCAATTCATAATAATCTGTAAAAAATAATATACACTTACGGCGTATATTTATTGTTTTAAAGTACTAATTATGAGATAAAAACAAAAGCAAACTACATAACTAGGGCTAAATATAACAATTATTTTTTTAATTGCCTTATTAATTACTAGATAGGTCGAACACAGCAGACAATAATAAAAAAATCCGTACAGGAAAATATGTCATTTAAATGAAAATTATTCGTTTAAAGTATCTACAATAAAACACCCACTTCTCTTTGAGGTTTAGGAGCTACTTGAAGATCTATAGGTTGAATCAAATTTTCCATCTCATGTTCGAAGGAAAAAGTAACAAAACAGTTTGACTATGAACAGATAATTTAAATTTAAGACAACAGATTGGGGGGCGAGTGGCTCAGCGGTAGAGCACTGGACTCATAATCCAAGGGTTGTGGGTTCGAATCCCACCGACGGCAGAAATCATTTTCTGATTTTTAATTAATCAAAAATTTAGAAATTGATTTTCATATACCAGGTGTGATTCCTCACTCGACCATTCACTGTTGGGTTCTAATTAACAGTGCTGTTCCTAAAGTGGCGATTGGAAACAGTAACAAAGCCTACGCAGAACACGAGGCTAATGGCCATAGTAGTCGATGCCGTTGACACAGAAGTAAAAAAAAAGACAACAGATTCTCAAATATAGGTGCAACATTGCAATTTGCACAGAAATGTCACTGCACGTCCATAAAATTTCTACCTTTGCTTTTTCTTCAAAAGAAGAATAAAAGAGATATAGTAGAAAGAGGAGATATGTGGTATTTCTATTTTAGCAAGGCAGTGACCTAACTTCTTGTTCTTTCTATTGTTAACGGAATAAACGCGAAAATAAGAAGAGCAAATACGATTTAAACTTATAAACTGCGTTCAGACTTTACAAATTACTTGAATTCAAGTAACTTGAAAGGAGTAACCTGAATTCAAGTGAACGTTCATACTAATTCAATACTTGGTCTCTACTTCTACTTGAAACTTGAAAGCACCTTTCAAGTTACTTGATTTCCAAGTGAAATGATGTTCACACCTTTCAATTTGTTTCAAGTTGCACCAATTATTGCACTTGAATTCAAGTAACTTGTAAAGTCTGAACGAGCCTTTAACGTGCAGGGAAAATTCACTGTTAAAGGTTGGCAACACTTCAAGACGTTGCCGATGGGACATTTTGAAAATTATTGATTTATAAATCTTTGATTTATATATAGGGCCATTTCCACCGTTAAGCTTTTAAAGTAAACTTATATAAGCAATCTTAATTCATTTCGGAAGCTCATTGTGGTTTGTATTTTAATTTCTCTCTCTTTCCACTGGATTAAAACCACTTAGTTGTTAAAAAAGTTTTTTATTGACGTTTCGGCTTTCCAGATCGAAAGCCGTTATCAAAATGACATAAAATAAATAAATTTACTAGAAACAGAACACTTGATAATCTTGCAAAAATATGACATCAACATAGTATACATAGAATAAGATTTTGAGATTGAAGATGTCAAAATCTGTTTCAATCATATTTTTGTGACGTTTCTGGGAACGAATTTTGAAAGGATAGCGCATTTGCATATTATAAGAGAATTTATACTTCGTCATAAATGAAGTTTTCTTATTAATATTATCATAAGAAAAAACCAGATAAAAACTTATGATACTATCCCGATATAGAGGGTATCCTTTTTGCAATTAACTCTTTTTGTAAAATAGGTATCCAAATTTTTGAAATATCAACCGAACAATTAGAAACACATTCGTTATTATTTAAGCATATCAATGCTGCTTCTTTAACTTTGCGGTTATAATTATTCGGTTCTTTTAATAATCTAGTTGAAAAATTCCATTGTATTTTATGACCAGAATCCCATGCGTGTTCACATATTTTGGATTTTTCGAATTGTTTATTTTTAATGTACGATTGGTGTTCATTAAGTCTAATATGAAAAGGTCTAGATGAAATTCAAAACACAAAAAATTGTATTTACAAAATTCCATGCGAATGTAATAAATTTTATATAGGAGAAACATCAAAATCTTATTCTATGTATACTATGTTGATGTCATATTTTTGCAAGATTATCAAGTGTTCTGTTTCTAGTAAATTTATTTATTTTATGTCATTTTGATAACGGCTTTCGATCTGGAAAGCCGAAACGTCAATAAAAAAACTTTTTTAACAACTAAGTGGTTTTAATCCAGTGGAAAGAGAGAGAAAGCAATCTTAAATTTTATGGCCTGCTTAAATATTTGCTGATTTCCACCATACGAAAATTAAGTTTGCTTAACAAAGGAAACTTCAATTATATGAAATATAGACAACATTGTAGATAATCATATTATTTTCGTTCTGCGCATGTGGCATTCGTTGATTTTATTGTTGTTTAAGTTTGGCGGCGTTTCCGTTTGCTTGTGTCCTTTTATTTATTGTGTTGTATTTTGTATTTAAAGACTTTTGTGTAAACCTCTAGACATTTCTAATACAAAATTGATTCTACGTAAACCAAATTTTAATTTTTTTGAATTTTTTTTGTAGATTCTAGATCCCAAAAAACTCATTTTTTCCCTCGAAAAATGGCCCAAACATTTTTTTGGGGTAATTTTGATATTGTCAATCGTTTCTTATACAAAATTCATTCTGCGTAAATCAAATTTTAATTTTTTTGTGTAGATTCTAGGTCCATTTATATCAACAAACACAAAATATTAAACTTTTATATACAGGGTGATCAACTTAAATACAAATTATAGATAGAGTCCAGCTCCACATTTTAAAATTATTTTGAATTATAGAGGTTGTCCCAAAAAGGTGTGGCGTATCAAAGTTATATTATTTCTTATGGAAGACCCTATATTTTGTTGCATTTATAGATGATACGTTAAAAATAAGATAAACTTTCTTAAGTATTCCTTATAACTAAGCATTTTACTTTTCGAGATATTTTAATATTTCTAAAAATGGAAGCACTTACAAGAAAATCAATAACTTCGAAACCTGTGGAAAAAAATTAGACTAATAATTGAAAGCAATAATGTATTTAGAGTTGTTTAAAATTATACAGGGCGTTCAAAATGGGGCGATTCTCTAATGACAAAAATCTATCCATCTTTGAAAATCTGTTCCATATAGATTTTGATGCATCTCGAAACATTTTTAATAATGTCAAAAGCAAACACATAATTTCAAAAATAATTTTTTCGGATCATAGTCTAAGCTGATCAAATACAGGGTATTATATATTATAAATAATGTAAAATTTAACAAAATTAAAAATAACTCCAAAATTAATAGATTTAGGCATAGGAGACCTTTATAATTTTTAAAAGATAATGGAATTTGCTACATAATAGGATTATAAAATACAGGGTATCCTATTTAAAATAAGAACGATATTGTCGTTTGAATATGTCATTAGAGAATCGCCCCATTTTGAACGCCCTGTATAATTTTAAACAACTCTAAATACATTATTGCTTTCAATTATTAGTCTAATTTTTTTCAGTTAAAATTGGATTTGGTTAATGCCATAGGTTTCGAAGTTATTGGTTTTCTTGTAAGTGCTTCCATTTTTTGAAATATCAAAATATCTCGAAAAGTAAAAAGATTAGGTATAGGGAATACTTAAGAAAGTTTATCTTATTTTTAACGTATAATCTATAAATGTAATAAAATATAGGGTCTTCCATAAGAAATAATATAACTTTGATACGCCACACTTTTTTGGGACAACCTGTATAATTCAAAATAATTTTAAAATGTGGAGCTGGACTCTATCTATAATTTGCATTTAAAACTTTTTTCGTATCCCTCAAAACAACAGAGATATCCGGTTGATCACCCTGTATATAAACCTAACAGCTGACGACGTTCCCCCCCCCTCCCCAATCTCTGGGCTGGAGTCGCCCTTGCAGTTATGTCAGGTTAGAGAAAAAGCAAGGAAAATGGAAGAAATAATATGCAGGATAGAGAACAAGCTACAAATCAAAAATAAATGCTCAGTGCACAAAGATTCGTGGTTAGCATCGACTACCACACCACGACGTAGCTGCCACCAAGACAGTGTTCCCCATTTTAGTCACCGTCACGTTATAGAACCGTTTCTGTTACGTAGTAGCAAAGACTTTGGCAATACACTTTAAAGTTTTTAATGTCGTGGCCGCCACGTTCCGTCCACGAAAAATGCTAGTTGGGTTGAAACTGTTTTTGGCTACTTTTATGTATCATGTTGTATAGGCTGCATTCAAAAAGTGTACATATTTTATTTAGACTCTCTGTGTAATGAACATGTTAATGCCCAATTTAAAGATTACATAATTGGGAGCTTCTATGTACAATAACGTAACGATCTCAAAAACTTTCTCGATCTCTCAAACACTTTTGCGATTGCACATGTGCTTGGTTAGTCAACTCGAGAAATATTCTTATTACTTCGGTGTTTTTATTTTTTTTAATTTACACTCTTTCTACTCTGGCTCCCGAGCTAAAGGAGAACACTTCTTTGCGGCCGGATAGACCCTGGACTATTTCGTTTAGATTCACTATTATACCGATGCCATTGTAGAAACCACTTGCTCTTATGCTCTTATAGAGACCAGTGTCGTTGATAGTGTTGATACACAACCGTTTATAGGATACCAAGCGCTTGCCCGTTACCCCACCAAATACACCATGAAAAAACACTCGCGACAGAGACTTGTATAAAAAATAGTGTCGAGTCACTCACCGAGCTAAGATATGATTGTAAAATTTCTACGCCACTGAATGATAATTTTCTCAAATCAACTGTAATTACAAACATAAAAATAATTATATTTACGAACCATTTGAAGTTCCGTCTGCTTGGATTATTATTTACGTTTATTTTTCACACAATCGTGTCGAGAATTTTTATTTTTTAACTCATCGAAAGAGTCATATAATGTATACTAATCGTTTGTTGAAAAAAGTATTAAATAAAAAGTTATTAAATTATGAAAAATACTATAAAAATGTGAGAAGTTTGGCTACCAAAGATGTTCATCCTAATATTTTGTTGAGTGATAGTGGTAATGTTGATATACCAAATGTTACTATTCCTGAGTTTATTTTACCCAAATTGGAAAAATATGAAAAATACACCGCGTCGGTAAGTAAACAAGTTATTTAAAGTTTAAAATGTTTAAACATTTTTTATGGAGTTACTTAATGGGGGGGACTGGGGAAGTCTTTTTTGGAACTTGGGCGATTATAGTCTTTATAGCAACTTAAAAAAAATAGTTGATGGGTAACCCTATTTTAGTATTTTTTTCAGAAACTAAAAAATTTTTAAAAAATTAATATTTTAATTGACGTTTCGACTTTTATTCTAAAGTTGCTTTCAAAAATGTTTAATCTAAAAAAATGGTTTTATTATCCAAAAAGAAGAACATTTATTTATTTAATTTCCGATCGTACAAATGACATTTGAACTACTGATGCTCTAGAATTTAACCGCTAATTTTATGGAATATTGGCCAATGAAAAAAATAGTTTGCTACATTTTTGGTCCATTATTCAACTAAAAAGATAAAAATAGTTGAAATTTTTAAATATTTTCAAACATTTTAGGGAATATTTAACCCCAACCTTAAATTTTTTAAGATCGACCTGAAAATATACACGAGACCGGAAAATAGACGTTAGGGACCGGCAAAAGCTTTTTTATTCGAATCTGTCAAAAAACGATAAATTCGATACAGTACACAATAACAAGAAGATGAACTTTCCTGTCCTAGGCCTTTCTCGTAGTTTTTCGGACGGTGAACTGTCCGGGAAAGTAAAATATAGATATTTTTCTTTTAGCTCTAAAATTAATATAGCAGGGGAGGCCAAGCGGGGATTTTCCGCGTTACTCGAGCGCGTCAGAAATTCATATGGGGAGAAACCTTGCACCCTATAATGTACCCCTATCATATATGAACCCTTAATACAGTGGGTTGCGCTGAGATTAAGAAAAAGTAAGTTAAGTACATCCATAAATGTGGGTTAAAAATTATTTTGAAATATACAGGTTGTCCCAAAAAAGTGCATTTATAGATTATACGTTAAAAATATTTTGATATTTCTAAAAATGGAAGCACTTACAAGAAAACCAATAACTTCGAAACCTATGGAATCAGCCAAATCCTATTTTAACTGAAAAAAATTAGACTAACAATTGAAAGCAATAATTTATTTAGAGTTGTTTAAAATTATACAGTGCGTCCAAAGTGGGGCGATTCTCTAATGACATATTTAAACGACAATATCGTTCTTATTTTAAATAGGACACCCTGTATTTTATGATCCTATTATGTGGCAAATTCCATTACATTTTAAAAATTATAAAAGTCCATTATGCCTAAATCTATCAATTTTGGAGTTATTTTTATTTTTGTTAAATTTTACGTTATTTTTCCACCGTAATGCCTAAATATAACACCCTGTATTTGATCAGCTTAGACTATGATCCGAAAAAATTATCTTTGAAACCATGAATATTTCGAGATGCATTAAAATCTGTATGGTTAACCGTCAGACTAATCCATTATTATGAAAAGTGGATTCATCTGTAAACAGCATATTATAAAAAAATCATCTTCACTAACCTTCTCCATTGCACATAAACAAAAATCTATCCGTCTTTTCCATACAGATTTTGATGCATCGCGAAACATTTTTAATAATGTCAAAACCAAACACATAGTTTCAAAGATAATATTTTGGGATCATAGTCCAAGCTGATCAAATACAGGGTGTTATATTTAGGCGTTACGGTAGAAAAATCATGTAAAATATAACAAAAATAAAAATAACTCCAAAATTAATAGATTTGGGACAACCTGTATATTTCAAAATAATTTTAAAATGTAGCCTTTATCAACCCACATATCCATGAAAAAATAAAATTTTCAAAATATTAACCGTTTAGCCACAATTACTGTTTTTTTTTTTACATTTTTGAAAATTTTTACACGCTCTTCTCCCCACTAAAATGGAAAACTTAACATAATTTTTTTGGTTTTAGAACCTAATATTCACAATCCAATAGGTCCCCATGACGCTTTAGTAACTGCAAATTTAGCATCTCGGCCTCCACTACTAATAGTTGTGTTCAATAATATTTGGTGTATTTTCTTATCTTTCTTTAAAAAAAACAAGTGACATTTGTAGGTTATGTTACAATGTCAAAATAGTTATAAATTATGTTTGAAATTTGACATTTCTTACACTTGTGTTCCGTTGCTTTTTAGCGTAGTCGCAACCCTCACTTTCAAGTTCAATGAAAAAGTTCCGATAACACTATTATCATCAAATAAAAAATATTGTATGATAACGCGGACGAGAAGTTTCTTTTTCGGCAAACTCCATAATCGTCCGAAAGAGTATCACTTCTCGTCCTCGCATCATCAACTGCTATTTCCGGTCCCTGTTTTTTCATTTTTCCAATCACTGTTTGATAATACAGTCTGCCTTGATTTCGTTACTATGGTAACTACGTTGCGATTTATTGTCAAGTGACAGTTCGTTGATTTTTAATTTGTTGTTTATATCAAACTTGTTTTGTGAATTCGCAAAGTTGAAAATATGTAAAATGAAATTCCAAAAGAAATTTTGGTAGCAGCAAAAATAAAAATATAAGTGAAGAAGTCCTTTTGGCATATTTTACTGAAAAATCATAAAAACTGGCTTCTTCAACATTATGGAGTAGTAAGATTGCATTCTGTGGGAAAATTACAAAATCCAACGAATGAACAGGTCACTGCTTTCGTCGAAGCTCAGCAACTCTGCTAGTAGATTGAGGATGGAGGGGGTGATATTATACATTTAAAACTGCACGGAGAATGTTAATCCTCCACCGAAGTGGAAGATTAGTTTAGAAGATTCGATAAAAAAGTTGATATGGGCTAGCCCGACATCGGCCAGGCGAAACAATAATTGTGTGCAAATTTAAACCGATTGCGCTGGTCACGCATTTGTTTGATTGCAAAACACGTTTATTTATTGTTATTAACTGTGCACAATGTCACAGGTCAACAGAAAAGTCTCACTACTAAAGGTAAAAAAACTCGTTGAAAGCCAGCATGTTTCCAACGAATACGTCATAAAAATTGACGGATCTAAGATTAAAGTACACAGGGGCGCATTAAGCGTTTTATAAAAATAACCGATTTCATAAAAAATATATTTTTTGATTTTTTAATACCAGAAGTTTCTGACCAATTTTAACTGCAAATATCTCGGAACTCAGAAACGATAGGGAGGTGCGGTTTTCACTGAACAGTTTCTTTTTATATAAAGTTTTTTTCAGTATAAATGTTTATTTAGTAAAATCTTATATAGGGTATTTTAAAAAAATGTTCTTTTTCAAATGCAAATAACGTCGATTTTTTTAACGACACATCCTACATATTTTTATTCTATCTGAAAGGTGAACTCTTTCCCTTTCCGAAAATGTATAATATGTTGAAGATTAGATGAAAAATAAGTGAGTTATTTGATTTTTAAGGATAGGCAGTTATGTAGACATCTACCATTAGATAATTTATACATATGTTAGTTTTTAGTAAAATTTGGTATACATTTTTTAAGATTGTTTTGTTATTTACTATAATTATTTAGTTATCAGAAACTGAAGTAACCACCTGTACATAATATAATACATATTAAAATGATAATAGAATTAAAAGTAATTATTAAAAAATCAAAAATTAAATTTTTTTATGCAATCGATTACATACTTATTTTAACACCCATAATGCGACCCTGTGTTCTAGAACTGTCACGTTTATTTAACTTGGAAATGTTGCACACAATTTTTGTCGGCCCAATATGCAAGAAACTAATTTCGTTATTTTTTTTTTATAAAATAAATAAAATATAAAAATTTAACAGTAAAACATGTTTCGGGCCTCTAGACGCCCATCTTCAGTTATAAATAACAACAAGAGAGACAAGAAGAATATATGTAAAGAATGTCTCCGAAGAATATCTTTTTGTTGTTATTTGTAACTGAAGTTGGGCGTCTAGACGCCCGAAACATGTTTTACTGTTAAATTTTTGTTAGTACCACTACAAAATGCAGCTTAGAAGTGAGTTTTGGCAACTTGCAATAGGGTTGCAAAGTTTTTTGACCTATTCTGGTTAAGATGTCACTCTCTTCTTCGTATCCCTTTAAGGGAAAAATACAAAGTAAGCAATCGAGTTAGGTTTGCAACCCCCAATGCAAGTTGGGAATTGGTTGCTTTGTCAAAGCTCACTTCTAAATTTCATTTATTAGTTTTACTTATAGATGGCAGCACATATGAGAATTTTTATCTTATAGCGGATATTGCAATTGACTTACGCGTATTTGGAATTTGATTTATTGGATTCGAAAACCTAACTGAAGAAGCCCAAAGGCAGAAACCGGTGTTAGGATGTTGAATCGAATAAACTAACTTCCTAACACGTTTGCTTACTTTAATGGAATCGTTAGTCACAACCAAACGAAGATTATTCTATTTAAAGTACACCTATTGATTCCTTAACTTTGAATAGTGATTTTATCAAGCAATGATAAGGAACCTAAAATATTTGATTACATATAAAATTTAAACTTACAGGATGTATGTACAGGATATCGGTTAGTACTTTGGCCCTTATCAAAACTTTGGAGTGTAGCGTGTAGCGGACAAGTAAAAAATATTCACTACTTTTAAAATAAGTATTCTCTATTTACTTAGGTACGTAAATACGTATTTACGTGTACAAGCAATTCAAAAACCATTATCATACCATTACATGCAACTGATAAAAAATTAATGGATTTAGTTTCTGCAATGATATCTATAAGTTGAAAACTACTCGAGTTAATATATACTTTATAACACAATAACATATGAAAAAAGAAAATTTTTAACCATTACCAGAAGCGTGGGTAGTGGGTAGTGGGTAGTGGGAGAGTTTAACCTCCCTGAATTCGCCACTATCAAAAAAAATATTGACGTAAATGAAAAGATACAGTAAAAGTCAACTTTTGTTCCTTCATAAACTTTCTTTTTGCCACTAAAATGTTATAAATAAAAACCAGTTCTTCCAGGTCTTCTAGCATTGCCATAAACCGAACAGATAGTAATAACATTATTAATAAAATTTTAGATTGACAGTTCTCAGATCTCATTCTAATCAACACAGCCACAGTCTACTCACTTTTACGAAAATAGTCATTCACTATGCGTCTACTTTAAAAATTCAATATCATTTTAAACTTCAAAATTTTCATATTTTGGACCCCATTTTAAAGAAGTTCCCGAAGTAGTACGGAGGGGTACATCAAACCCTAAGCTTACTTTTTGATGTTCTATCAAAATCTGAAGTCAGAATTTTAAAATTCGTAAACACAAAGAATCAACACATACACACACAGATCGAATTCAGATACCGAACAATTTGTTCGGTGAAAATTGATTAAAAAATTAAAACCAAAACTGGAAAAAATGCATTTAACCTTATGTGAATTCAGGGTCAAGTTTCAATATGGATACATGATAAAATAATAGCATGAAATAAACAAATAAAACGTTTTAACGATAACCTACATCTGTACTAGTGACTATACTAAAAATAAGATATTTTTGATTATTTAAATGATAAGAATCATAAAAGACCAGATATACAGTCAAATCAAAATATTTCGAGGTCATCTAGTCGCAACCTTGGTTTAGTTGAATTTTAAATTAGACTTAAAAACTTCCTTTAATTTCCTCGTTCTGCTTATGCATGAATAAATCAATAGAATAGAAGTTTCGCGTCTAGGAAAACTGTGTATTTATTTTGAGTTTTTTCCTTTAACGGATATCATAAAATACTTTTAATCAGAAATTTATCCAAGGGAGTCAAAAAACAACAAAATGCTACTTATGTGTTATTTTCAAACATGGCTGTTAATCAAAAGAGATGCCACCCCATTTTTTTTGACGTATTCCCCAAGAGCGTATAGTTTTTTTAGTATCTCTATGTGAAAAAATGACTTAATTACATTTTGATTGATTGATTGATTAAGACGATGTACCTGACTGAGGTTTATAAATGCCTCAATACTGCAGCCTTAAGACTTATTGTACTATGTCAGTTACATCGTTATGTTCAGGTGAAGAGGTTTGTTACCTTTATCAGGCTGAGTAGCCTTTTCACCAGATTTTCTTTTGGAAAGTCCTCCTGTTGGTTTACCGGCCCCGGTGCATGAATGCCTGGCACTCTAGTATGATATAAGAGGCTGTTTCATCCTCCTCATTGCATAGTGTATATATGGGTTCATCTTGAAAGATGCCCATTTTATGTAGGTGTTCCCTAAGGTGATCATGTCCGGTTATTAGTCCCGTGACATGCCCTATTTGATTTCTGATTAGATTCAGGATATCACCTGTCAGTACTTTTGATGGCGCTTTAACCATTCGTTTACTGTTTTGTTGGCCCGGCACGAGATCCCAGCGTGACCGGTGTTCTTTTAACATCCACCTAGTCAGCGAGAGTCGTATCGAGGATTTAGGAATGCCAAACGCGACCGATTTTGATCTGATTTTGTTACATGATAAGGCCTGTAGGGCAGCTTGACTGTCATAGTGAATGAAGATTGTTTTTCCTCTATACCCCCTGTCAATATTCTCCCTCAACCAAAGCTCTATCTGCTTGAAATACTGATGCGTAATTCCCCAATGGTGCGTTTAGGTTGCATCTGGGTGTTTCACCATATATTCCAGCTCCAATTCCACTTGCGGTTTTTGACCCATCAGTATACCAAACCAATGTTCCTTCCCGAAAGTTGTTTGTTTCTTCACCTTCCCAACTCAGCTGAACGCTGAAGGGTTTTGTTAAGTTATTTTTTGGTGCCATATCATCACTTCTCATCTCCATCAACGAGTTTGTGATGATTTTTGTGATTCTACTGTGTCCTTGTTCATAAGGATCCCAGTAGCCATTGCATTCCAATCTGAATGCCCCCATTCTCGCCTCCATTCTGATATAAATATCAAATCGCGGAAGGTTTACTATGGAGTGCTCCTCATGGCATCTGTAATGAAAATGCAGGCTAAACGCTTGAGTTTAGCAAGCTCCAGTATCGCCTTCCTTTGAATTACTTTAGGCCACCACACTAAAGAGCCATAGGTTAACATAGGTCTTACCACTGCAGTGTACAACCAGTGTACCATACGTAGTTTTAAGCCCCATTTAGTGCTTATGGCCCTTTTGGCTGCCATTAGTGCCATTTTACCCTTATTAATGGTTTTTTCCAAATGCTTGTTCCAGGTTAGTTTAGCGTCAAGGATTATACCTAGATACTTCACCTCCTGGGTTAATTGCAGTTGAGTGTTGAAGAACTTAGGTAGTCCGAGACTGTCCAAATTTAAGGTTTTCCTTTAGATACCACCTCTCCACGATATTCATAAAGTCTGAAACAATATTTTTCAAATTCCCCACTACAAGTATGAGTACATCGTCTGCATACCCCTGGGTATAATATCATGCATTGCTGAGCTGTACCAGGAGCTCGTCAATTACCAAATCCCACAGTAGAGGTGATACTTTATAACTTGCTAATAATGCTTTTTCATTAGTAGTGGTTGACAAAGAAAAAGTATCTTGCTATTTGCGAAGGGCATTCAGCTTTCTTTCAAAAAATTCTACGTGCAAAAAGCCTGCGTATTTTAAAATATACTTAATGAAATTGTAATCTGTAAGACCCTTCAAAAAATATTTTGGGACAGCTCGATTCGAAATAAACCCATCATTATTTTTTTTTAGGAATGTGCAACGACTGGAAGAACCTACACTTTCGGACAAGTCAGAACAAAATGCAAAAATTTGAACAAATCCCTGAGGCATATTTTCAAATTAAAAAAAGGAGACGTAGTTGCCGTATTATTACCAAATTGTCCGGAATTTGCTATTTCAACACTCGGTATATTCGAAGCTGGACTGGTTCTTACCACTTTGAACCCCATTTATACTCCAGGTAAATTAATATATTTATTTATAGGGTAACGCAGTTTTTTACGATTTTTAAAAAATCCTTCATCTCATAAAAGGTAAAATATTTAAAAGAGAATTGATTGCCCTTGAAAATGATACCGGCCCTAAGTCGCTAATACTATCCCTTGCCCCTCTACAGGGCAAAATTCTTTCGCCCCCCTCCCCCTCCGTTTTTACGAAAATTATCACCCCCTTAATACATCATGTAACAGGTTGCTGACCTGGATTGGTCGAAAACTAAAAAAGTTACCTCGGGTCAAAGATTAATCAGTGTTTCTCCCCTCCCCCCACTGTAACTTAAAATGAGTCTGGCTGATTCAAAATCGGAAAAATAGAAAATTTTTGCTCTTATTTTCTCGGGTTTGAAAATTTGTCACATGATAGAAAATACATGTCTGGGTGACATTTACGATCACAAAGGCCTTGTCAGACCCACATGCCAGGTAGTTAGAGCCGAGGAATAGCAGAATTTAGCGCATCTGACGATCATTAGACGAGTCTGGCAAGGTTGCGGGGTGTTTTCTACTTTAGCCGAATTATATTTTAAGATATTGCAATATAAGGCCATCATCTGATAAATTTTCATGACTACGAAAATGAGGGAAATTTCTAATGAACATTTTTCAGGTTTTCACCTGTCAGATACAGATCCATACTCACAAATTAGCCAGACTATTTTTTTTTACTTAAATTCATTATACCTCTTACTACTAGAACCATTTTTATAACTGGAATGCATTTTCCACTTCAACCCATCGGAACCCCCCTCTCCATAAATATACAGGGTGAGTCACGGTGAACGAGACGCTCCATTGTGGCTAAACGGTCAATATTTTAATGTTTATTCACGTCCCAAAAAAGTTATATTATTTCTTGTGGAAGACATATTTTATTTCATTTATGTATTATTAAATTTATACAGGGCGTCCAAAATTGGGCGATTCTCTAATGACATATTCAAACCACAATATGGTTAACCGTCATACTAATCCATTATTATCAAAAGTGGATTCATCTGTAAACAGCCTATTATAAAAAAAATCATCTTCACTAACCTTCTCCAATGCCCATAAACAAAAATCTATCCGTCTTTGAAAATCTGTTCCATACAGATTTTGATGCATCTCGAAACATTTTTAATAATGTCAAAACTAAACACATAGTTTCAATGATAATTTTTTCGGATCATAGTCTAAGCTGATCAAATATTTAGGCATTACGGTTAAAAAATAATGTAAAATTTAACAAAAATAAAAATAACTCCAAAATTAATAGATTTAGGCATAGTAGACCTTTATAATTTTTAAAAGGTAGTGGAATTTGCTACATAATAGAATTATAAAATATAGGGTGTCCTATTTAAAATAAAAACGATATTGTCGTTTGAATATATCATTAGAGAATCGCCCAATTTTGGACGCCCTGTATAAATTTAAACAACTCTAAATACATTATTGCTTTCAACTGTTAGTCTAATTTTTTCAGTTAAAATTTTCGAAGTTTCGAAGTTATTGGTTTTCTTGTAAGTGCTTCCATTTTTAGAAATCGTAAAATATCTCGAAAACTAAAAATCTTAGGTATAGGGAATACTTAAGAAAGTTTATCTTATTTTTAACGTGTAATCTATAAATGCAATAAAATATAGGGACTTCCATAAGAAATAAAATAATTTTGATACGCCACACTTTTTTGGGACAACCTGTATATTTCAAAATAATTTTAAAATGTAGCCTTTATCAACCCACATATCCGTGAATAAACACAATTTTCAAAATATTAGCCGTTTAGTCACAATGAAGCGTCTCGTTCAGCGTGACTCATCCTGTATATGAATTTTGCTTAGAATTACTAACCCTACAATTATATCCATGTTTGCCGGCTGTGAAAATCGTCACTGTTTTCTGGACTATTTTAACATGTTATTTAATATCTTTTGTCGAATGCGTTTGACACATCCAAGAAATTAATTTAATTTAATTAAGCAAAATTAATTTTTTTCTTCTCACTTTTTCAAACAGAAAGCGATAGTTACAAATACAAAAAAATGACAGGAATTTGTAAAAGCGTTAGAATAAAAATTTTCAACAATTTTATTGACGATTTTGAATAACAAGGTATTTTTGATCTTTGTACTTAATTTCAGATCAGGCACGCAATGTCATTTATTTTTAATTACTTCCTTTCGTTATGTTTACCTTTACCTTGATTTAAAATATGTTTTAAAATTGAAGGTTATTTTATGTTATAGACCAAATCAACGTTTTGAAAAGTTTTAATTTTTTATAAACATGTAAATGGGACAAAGTCGTTAGTTTTATCACTTCCATATATATATTTCTAATATTTTTTACCTTCTGACATAATTGTTTAAACATACAAGGTGATTGAACTATGACAAAGTTGAATATCTTGTTTGTCTTGAAAGATTGTTAAAAAATGTAAAAAAAAATCTAAGTAGTATTGTACCATATTAACTCAGAATATTGTTATACAGGGTGTCCCGTTGGTAAACGGAGATCTTTTAAAGGTAGGTAGAGGTGACAAGGGGGATTTTAAATAACCCATATATAATGGCTTCCATAACGAAGTTACAGGGTGTTTTGTCAATTATGCATAATTACTCATTTGGCCAGAACTTTTGAATCACTTAATATATTTTTTCCAAAGAAAGTGCATACAACAAAATGGTGGACATTTTGAGCAATTTCGTTAATGTTAATAAATGTTTGTTAGTTACTATGAGCGTTTGTTGTCTCGGTTTACTTTATACTGGGCGTTTAAAAAATAAATACCTAATTGAATATTTTCCCTAAGTACGGGCCTGTAGGTACACCAGTACAGTGTAAAATTATTTTAAGCCGAATAAACAAGAAATAGGTAAATGACGCGAAGTGAATTTTTGAAATTGTTAAAGAAAAAATGAGTTTCATAATATGTTTTTTCTAAATTAAATGAAAATTTTACTTTCAGTTTCAACATTTTCCCAATTCGAATCGGTGGCGAGATAAAAACAACAACTTGTTTCAATTCAGTTTTTCGCCTATATTCAAATCTAAAATAGAAATATTAAAATTGAGATACACAGGGTGTTGTCGTTTTGATATTTTTAATGTTTCAATTTTTCCTTAAGCCGAACCTGAATTTTCATATCTATTAATTATTCAGTACATTATTCGTGAGAAGTGTAAGCTGTATGCCAAAAATGTAAAAAATATATTAAGCGATTCAAAAGTTCTGGCCAAATGAATAATTATGCATAATTGATAAAACACCCTGTAACTTTGTTATGAAAGCTAAGAAACCCATTATATATGGGTTATTTAAAATCCCCTTTGTGACCTTTACCTACCTTTAAAATATCTCCGTTTACCAACTTGACACCCTGTATATAAATCTAAATAAATTCAAGGTGCTGTTAAAAATATATTGTATTGTTTTGCAGCTTCTAAAATTGGATACATACCTTTTTTTGTCTTTCTTTCATTTGTCTGATCTAAGCTCTCCGATATCGTTGAAGCCTACTGGCTTATTGCGTTTACTGCCCATTCTGTTACTCTACCCAGTCCAGTATTTTTGTACCCTGTTCTAGTTTGTACAGTTCGTTTGCTGGGTATTTATTAAAACTTTCTGGGTCTATTGTTGGTTGCCCAAAAAGTGCCAAAACCTGGCATTCGCACAGTACATGTTTCACTATCTCTTCTTCCTTGTTGCATAGCCTGCCCTTAAGGTCTCCAGTGTACAGACCTATTTTGTTTAGGAACTATTTTACTGGTGGGTGACTGGTCATCAGTCCTGTTATCACATTCAACTTACTTTTGTCCAATGAGAGCAGTTTAGCTGTTCTTCCTATGGCACATTTTGATGTCCATGAAGCTGGCAGAGCATAGCCAGCGGAACAAGACATGATTAGATTAATAATTAAATGCTAATTTAATGCCCTAAGGAAAAATTTAATGCTCCTTTTTAAAAAGAACCCCATGTTCTGCTAGCTTTAGATGAAGTCACCAGAGCAGACTATTTCTATGTTGTTAAAAAATAATGAAACATGAAGTAAATATTTCCAATATCTAATGGTCGAAATTTTTATTTACAATTTTCAGAAATTTGGAGAATTCGTATAATAGTTGATTCCGAATCATGAACTTTAAATGTTTGAAATTACAAATCTTAAATATTTCTAATTTTAAGTTTTGTAGTTCTGAATGTGACTAACATCAAACTTACGCATTTTCAAATTTTGAATTCCTCCTCTCGAAAAATTAAAAAATATATTAGAGGCCGTCCCGAAATTCCAGCAAAATGACCAGCAAAACTCCCGTAATTTCTTTGAACGGTCAACAGCAAATTATTCAATATCAAAGAATTTGATTGCCATTTGATCTTCCATGTGAATTTCTACTAGGTAAGTATCAGAAAACAAATAAGTAAATATAAAAAAATACCAATGATTTTTTAGTAAAGGCATCAGCATTTAAAATCTAGGCTTGATTGCATTCGGTTTTACCATTTCTTTACATTCTTTTGGTGGTCGAATATATTCAAAATCATACTTGAAATTACTCCAAACTTTTAAAAATTTGACTTAATCTTTTTCCTCATTTTTTTAGTACTTTGCAAAATAAAAATAAAAATAAACCAATAAATAACACGGAGGATTACATGTTGTTAATGGGATTAAACTTTTTTTAATCTCTTAGCATTCAAACACTTCAGTACCTAAAATCAAAGATTAAAAAAATAAGAAGTTCAAGAACTATCTTTAAAAGTCACTGTCTTCACTATAACTACTGGTATCATTATCATTGTCTTTTCTGAGGTTTATTATTATAGGGTCTATTAAGTTTTCTATTGCTATATCTACTTTCCAAAATGAATTTTCCAGTTTTCTCAAATGTTCTCCATGTACATCTAAAACTGCCTTCAAACACAAATTTCGCACATCAGGTAATTTAAATGTTGTATTGTTTTCAGTTCAATGGGATGATTTCACTCTGCATGGTAAGGAGGCAATCTGAGAATTTCAATTCCTTTTTTTTCAGGCCATCTCATCTATAATATATTTTTTAATTTGTTTTTTTTGGTATGCTATTACGAGTAATTCTGCCTTCAAGGATTTAGGAGGATTGATAATATTTGTAGAATTAAGTCATTCTGAAATATATATTAATACAAAATTCCGAATGAATTAAAATATATACGATACGGCTATGAATAAAGTCTGACTTATCTGTCAAAAGAACAGGTTTATTAGAGTAAAAACCATGGAAACATGATAAACGAAATCTTTTATTAGGCCGATGTATTAACATTTTCATTTTAACTACAAATAAGCATTGAAGGATGTAATGAAAATAAAATTTCTACCTCTTAAACCTGTACTAATTCTATTAATTAAATTACTGCACTCTTTTCTTCTCTAAACTATAGCAGAACACGAAATATTGAAAAAAAATTGATCTTTAGTAGAGCAACAATTAGCGTGATCTCATTCGGTAACTCTTTTTTTAACATCTTTTTGGTAGTCGGCTCTGCGGAATCTATCTCAGCTATCAGAACATGTTTATTTTCAGAAAAAGCGTAACAATTAAATTCTAATTAGCGCATTAAATTAGCATTTAATTAGTTAACTTATTTACTTCATTAATTTTTAACAACATTCATCTAAAGATAGCAGAACATGCATTTTTTTTAAAAAAGGAGCAATACATTTTTATTAAGGCATTAAATTAGCATTTAATTAGCACTTAATTACACAGGCCCACAAAAAAAAAGTGGAATAAACTTTTTATGTGAGTATACTACCCCTATGGATTTTAAGCCGCTGAATCCGAATCTGGTCTCAGAATTTCCCCTTACTCCCCAGTTTTCCCCTAGCCTAGGGGAAATGCGTATCTGTCAAAGCAATTTCGATCTAGGCAAAACGATAATGTTTTCACCTATCTCGAGTCGCTTAGTTCTAATCTCACTGTAGAATTTCCCTAAAAAACTTCATCCCCTGGTTGGGTCAGTCTGACCGAAGCATCCGGTAACACGTAGGCTTGTCGGCCCATTGTATCTTCCCTCTCTGTTTACAATACCCAGTCCAGTACCTTAGTTCCCTGTACAAGCTTGTACAGGTCCTGTACTGGGTGGGAGTTGTATAGTTCTGGGTCACTTATTGGCTGTCCAAAAATTTGCTGTCTTTTGCGGTACAGTGCCTCGCATCTACATAGTATTTATGTGTCACTGTTTCTGTTTCCTTACCGCACAGTCTGCAGGTAAGGTCACCATTGTACAGTCCCATCTTGTTGAGGTGCCCCTTAACTGGCTCATGGCCAGTAAGGAGTCCCGTAACTATTTTCAGCTGGCTCCTGTTCATCTTTAACAGGTCTGCCGCTCTTTTGTGGCACGGTCCTTTGATGTATTCTTTCCCGTGTTTGTTTCCCGGGACGTTTTTCCAGTATTTTTTGTGTTTGTCCAAGATCCAGTTTATTACAGACACTCTTGATGTACGCGTTGGTACCTCTAGTGCCCGCCTTTGGTTTGGGGGTTTTCCGAGTCTCTTCTTGCGAGTTCGTCTGCTTTCTCGTTACCTACAATTCCCTGATGTCCCGGCACCCATATCAGTTTGACGTCACTTCCTTGCTGCACAAGGCCTTGAGTGCCGCTTGACTGTCTGATAGAATGTTAATACGCGTTAATAAGCTGATATCTCTCCCGTCTTCTGAGTTGCCGTGTTCATTTTTGTCATCAGAATTTTCATCCAGCTCCTCACAATTGCCCTAGCCTACTGAAAATTTCATTATATATATGGGAATTTTCCGTACGAAAAAGACCTGCATAAAACTTCGATTTTTGCACAATTTTCTACGTTTTCCCCTAGGCTAGGGAAATTCTGAAGTACTGTAGAACATTTTGTACGTCAGGTATGAATTCAGGAGCTCAAAATACGAAAATATATAAGCTTTCTTGCGCAAAAATAGAACCTTCCAGAAATCACAAGTTTTGTTTTCACATATACTCAAATTTCTAAGATTTCACGCAATTCCCCTAGGCTAGGGGAAAACTGGGGAGTCCAGAGGAAATTCTGAGACCGGATTCGGATTCAGAGGCTCAAAATCCATAGGGGTAGTGTAACATTAGTATAACATTAGTATAACATAAAAAGTTCATTCCACTTTTTTTTCATGGACATCATATTTTGCCAGTGTTGCAAGTGTTACCTCGGACCGCGCATTTCGGTGCTTCGGGGGGTCTGTTCTATTCCGGGTATTTTTCCTGATCGCCTTTTTGCAAGTTGATCAGCTCTGATGTCCAGGTACCCAGGCCAGATCAACTCTGTTCCGCTCTCCCAGGACTTCCAGTTCTTCGATGCGTCCCTTATTGTATGTCTATGTCTATGCTTATTTCAGATGAGATATCGAGACAGTTATTAGATTCGTCAGCAAAAGTGTTGATAACTCGTGCAGATGCTATTAATACGGCAAAATCAGCCATAAATCTATTAAAGAAAGATATACCAATAATAGCAATAAAAACGAAGGTGAGTCTCTAATTTTTTATACAGTTTGTGGCTTTATTAAAAATCAATTTGTTGGTACTTTTAGAGATATTTTAAAACGCCAACCTTAATTTTTTTGTTTGAAAAATGTTGCCTAAAAAAACTTCAACTAATCAAATATAATTATTTATTTAAAGTTCTAAAACTTCGTTCATATGTACACCGTTTTTTTCATAAAGTTTTTAATATTCCATATACAATACAAAATATTTGGTATCGAAATGTTTCAAAATCAAAACATTGCCTTCAATATTATTGTGCCTTTTGACATGTCGCGATTTTTACAAAATTTGTCTTAAAAAAAGAAATATATCACATTCTTTTAGTTTCTAGTATTTGTTCTTAAATAAACTCATTTTATTCCAAAAGCATTGGAAACTGTTTATTTTTTATTACCGAGAAATCATGTTTATTTCCAGCAAAACGACAGTCTTCCTCCAGGTGTCATAGATTTCGAAGAACTTGTCAATATAAATCTCAACATCTCCGACGTTGATCAAGGAAAATCTAGCGATTTAGTTTTTTTACCTTATTCCAGTGGTACTACTGGGTTGCCGAAAGGTGTCGAGTTAACACATTATAATATTATCAGTAATCTGTGCCAGATAGGACATGAAGATTACTCTCATTTTGACCCACCAACAGGTAAATTTGTTATAAAATATTATTCAATAATGTTTATTTATTTTGAATGAAAACAAATTATTGGAAAAAGGAGCTGCAGTGAAGACGGGCTTCTCACTCCGCGCTCTTATTTCCTATCTAATAATTTTTTGTCCTACTCCTCACCTATACTGACATTTTCTATCTACTTACACAATATATTGTAACGTTAGCTCGAAAAGAGAATAAAAAATTTAATATCTAGCACAAAGAATTAAAAAGAAACAGATAAGTTTATTAATATGAATAAAATCATTACTTATTGTATTTTGAGTAATCATAGGACAGAATGTAATTTAAAAACAATATTTTAAACTAGTTCTAGCATGGTAATTATAAAAGAATGTTAATTATAAAAGAAGGTATTTACGTAAAATTTAACAAAGAACTGAATTTATAAATTCAAAGTAATGTTCTCAGATAAATCTGCGACTATAATAACAATAAGACTGTTATTTATTATATTAATCGTCAGGAGAAAAAGAAAATTGCAATATAACCTCAAAATTCAATATCATGGTATATCAAAGTAATTAGTTAAAATTTAAAGGAAATAATATAAATCAGAGAAATAGCGTTCCGGATTTCTAAAATTAAAGAAATACAGTAAAAAAGGGAATAATAATGAAGTTTCATGGAATTTAAGGAATCGATAATAACGAACATTAAAAGTATGTGTATAAATGTAATACAAGTAGAAATAGTAAGAAAATTATATCAAAATTATTCTTTTTGTCTCTAGAATAATTTGGTGTTAATTAAAAGTAGTAAAAAAATTAATAATTTTGAATTTTATAAAAATTTACATTAAAAAACTGTCAAATTCCAATCAAGTAAGCTGTGATTTGATGGTTTATAAAAAACTATTTCGCACTGTCAAGCGAGGCTTTTCACCAAAATCCTTTGAAGGGTTCACATCGATCCTCGTAATAAAAATAAAAGAAAATCAAATCAAAGCAATACTGATTGAAGATAAAAAAATTCAAAGAAATTTACCTCTCAAAATAAGTGAGGTTATATTTTCGTAAAACAAGAAAACTTAAAGAAAACTCAAGACGAGAAGTCCAATTATTTATCCTATCGTTGTTCCTGTTAAATAATCCAGATCCTGTTGTATCCTGACTATACTATCCAGATCCAGTTGTATCCTGTATTAATTTACCTTATTCCTGTTTTTGGTTTCCTAGAAGATATTGTACCAAATCCCATCTTGAATTGACTAGGAAAATAATCAGAATAAAAAAGTCTAAGTCGTATTAAAGGTACCAATTTACTATAATAAATATCGGTATTTAATAACGTTTAAAAATAAAAAAAGGCCACAAGTTTTACAATTAATTAGGTTAGATTTTTTTTTAAACTATAACTAAATTACTTAGATTAGAATATAACATTGGAGTAAGGTAAGAGAGTAATCATAAGATTTGTGCTAATTATTGATTTTGTAAATAAGAAAAATATTACGTTTACCTTATTCTGGCAAACAACTCTTTCACATAAAATAAAAGGTTAACCGTTATTTATTTTGAATATTAATAAATGTTTACATATTTTTACTGAGTCGTTATTATCAATTATCACGCGGTCAATAGAAACACTTCCTGAGTTTAAGATTCTCAAATTTTCTACTTGATAGTAGATAGATAGTAGTACATTCTGTCTGATTTTACGGCAGAAGGCAATAAGAACAAAAAGATATACTTAGGTAAAATTTAAAATTTGTTATAAATATTAAATTAACAACAAACCAAATTAAAGGTTATGTACTAAAACACAAAACTAAATAAATCAAATAATAAAAATAAATATTCAATAAAATTAAATTTTAGATGTGCTGCCATCTATAATTAGAAGAGAGTATTGACAATTACTAAAAGCAAAAAATTCCCGGTGTATTGGGGTTGCATACACAATTTGCATTGTGTGTTAAAATTAATTTTTCTTTTACACACCGATAGTACGTAACAATATTGTTGGTATTTTTTTAGATAGTTTTTAAGAGTAACCACAATTTTTAAGACTTAACCGTTGCAGTGAATTAGGGCTTAGGGACCTGCTCCTCACTCCATACTCTCATATCGTATCTACCTGCACAGTATACGTTTATTTACTTTTTTTTAGATAGTTCTCAAGATGTAACCGCTGCTGTACTGCCGTTTTACCACATTTACGGTTTCAGTATATGTTTATTAAATATGGCGTATAACGGTGCTAAAACTGTGACCTTGGAAAAATTCTCACCTGAATTGTATATATCAGTTTTGAAAAAACACCCTCTGAGCATTTTGTACGCTGCACCACCTATGGGTAAATTTTTTAAATTCACCTTATGAATAATAATTGCAATCATTCGAATATTTATTTCCAGTATTGTTCCTGATTTCGCATCCTGAAGTAAAAGCGGAATATTTCAAACACTTGAAAGTATTAACGTCAGGTGCTGCCCCTTTGGGATATTTAGACGAAGAAAGGTTTATCAAAAAAATTGGGAAGGAAGCAAACATTGTTCAAGGTAAAATTTATTGGTTGTTTATTAAATTTTCTTCAAACATTAAATATTTATTTAAAACTTAAATTTTTAGGTTACGGAATGACCGAATCCTCGCCAATAATAACTTACTCTCCAAAAAACATGAAAAAATTAAAAGAGAATGGTGGATCCGTTGGCAAACCCGTACCAAATACCATGATAAAGTTCATCGAACCAAATGATCCGACAGGTAATAAATATAAAGCAAAAAAACATTTATTTTCAATATCTTTCAGTAAGCTGATAAATGATGTTCGAAACAGACCGATATATTCAAAAAGCTTGAATTCGTACCGATTTAACCTAGGACAAATCAGTTGTAGTTATACCACTCCTAAGAAAGTAAATTTTAGTACATTTATTATTACCAATCCTTTGGCTTGTACATTTACCGTTCTGGTAGTTTAAAAATAGCAAATCACTTTTTGCATTAATAATAACACCTTTATTATATAAACTCCTGTTTCTTAATTGTACTTCTTAGCATCGAATAACGTCCACAATGTAGAGTAAACTAAAAGAAAACTGATTCCGAGAACGATTTGATGTGTTTTCTTTTCTCCAGTACAAAAACGATTCATATGCAGTTATATATAACTTTTTTGATTTTTCTGGCAATAAATTTAGCTTTTGGTTTTTCTTTCTTCAACTTTTCGCAATTTTTAATACGTTATATAACAACCATCCTTTTAGGCACGCCATTGGCACCTGGAAAGCGAGGAGAATTACTCACGAAAGGGCCTCAAGTAATGAGGGGATATCATAAAAGAGAAGAAGAAACAAATAACGCATTTTTAGATGGATGGTTAAGAACGGGAGATATAGGCTTTTATAATGAAGACAAACTTGTTTTTATTACTGATAGGATGAAGGAACTGATAAAAGTAAGTAAAAGTAACTAATAATAGAGACATTTCTATCTTCACGCGTTGGAAAAATATATTAATTTTGAATAAAGATTGTGGAAACTAAAAACAATATCGTAAGCCACTGTTCAAGCTTGCCTCAATCAGGCCCGTGCGCAGGATTGGCTCGAGGGGGGATTCAGTAAAAAAATCGAAGGAAATCTAGTTTGTCCGTCGTCTTAAAGAATAGTATATTCTGTAACAAGGTTGGAATGAGAATTCGACACGAGTGGGGGATTCCGAACGCGACCGAATGCGAGTGTGAGGAACCACGAGTGTCGGATTTTCATTCCAACAGAGTAACAGACTGTACTTTCTCCACAGCCACAGAAAGTAAAAATTAAATATAGTAAAATGAAACCTCAATTTCTCAACATTGTCTAGGTAGTATTTTGATATTCAAGCTTAGATTTTTGCGGCAGCAAATTTTGAGTTATATTATCGGGATATTTTTTTATTTCTGGAGGAGAATTTTCAAATTCTACATCTGAATCATTTGATTTTCTTCTCCGTTTTAATAAATTAAAAGTTTTTACAAACCAATATTAAGACAACGTCAACTAATACTGACAGTTAATTTGACATTCAAGGCAAACCTTATTTTTGTAAACAATCACGGAATACAGATTCTATCTCTAGTGATAGAATGTAATACATATAAAGTACATAAGAGACAAATGTTTCAGAATTTTCTTTCAATCTCAAGAGCGAGAATGTTTGTTTTCTGTTATTATAAGTGGTTTCAGAATAACTAGATTCAGTAGTGGCCGTGGAGAAAAGTTTTTTTCTAATATTTCAAGTAAAGATACAGAAATTTTCCTCTTGAGTGGGGGTTCCGACCCCCCCCCCCCCCCTATTGATTTGTTCTAGAATAAGTTCGGTACGAATTCAAACTTTTCGAATGTATCGGTCTTTTTCTAATGTATTGCTTTCTTTGTTTCGCGTGGGTAGTGGTTGATGACGCAATAGTTTTTAATCGTTCTATGTTCGAGTTTTTTATGTGAAATATGATTTCCTTGCCAATCGGTTTTATTGAAGTCGGAAGCGAAGTTGATTTATAGCCCGCGGCGAGGCACAAAGAATTACGCCGCAATTAAGCCCGCGGCGAGACACAAAGAATTACGCCGTAGTTAAGTATTCTGTCATGTGATAGATTTGTTCGAGAACGATCTATTTATAGCCGTTGCTAAGCGAAATACAGCGGCGCGCTTTTATATTTTATTTATTTTGCTTGCCCTTTTTTAGCCACAGCGGAGTTATATTGAATTTTCCACAATAGTAGATAAAACTCCAATTTTAATTTTAACGCTAGTACCGATTTTTTTGAGTAATTTTATTTTTTTCCTTTTTTAGGTTAAAGGATATCAAGTAGCACCAGCGGAATTAGAAGAAATTTTACGCAATTACCCATCAATCGAAGACGCCGCCGTTATTGGCATCGCTCACTCCAAATACGGGGAAGTCCCTAGAGCTTATATAGTGCCAAAATTAAATTCGTCAATAGATGTAGAAGATCTGAAAAAGTACGTTGCCAAAAAAGTAGCTCCCTATAAACAACTGCAAGGGGGCGTGCAGGTTTTGGAAAATATCCCCAAAAATGCCTCGGGAAAAATTTTGAGGAGACAATTGAAAGTTGATTTCGAAGAAAAGGGGATTTAATAAATGAATAAAGAATATGCATATGGTACGAGGAATTTTCGTGTCGATATCGTTACATCTACCAGAGATTGGAAATTTTGATGGAACAGTTTTATTTTGGGATATTTTTTTATAGATATGGAGTATAAATTATTTTTAATATGTTAATATAATTTAATATTTTGTTTTATTTCAATACATGTCACCTAGGGTTTATACAAAAACCAAAAGTCAAAAAATAAAAAATAAATTAAGCGATTACACATTACTTATACAAGACAACGAAAACTCAAACAAAAATTTCAAATTACAAATAATGTTCAAATTTCAATGGAATTGAACATCGTAATGCCTCATAGTTTTTCACACTACCACCCCACACAGCAAAATCACATACCATGTATATGAAATGAATATACATAGCTGCATATGTATATACATCAATGGATATTGGATATGCAATGTATGTGTATGTGAATTTAACATTCACAGCATATACAGATGGCCATCCACGTCTTTATACATTAGATATCCACAGTATGTACATTTGAATAAACATTGCATGTATTATGTATATTTTTAAAATATATACTAAAATGAATATTTATGCCGTTACTATATACATAAAATGCAAAGTATATGAGCTAGATATACGTATGATGTCCTCTGCACATACATACACACAGCACATGTACATCCTATGTACGTCCATTGTTTTAGATATTCAAAACATCCATTGGACGTCCCTTATTGTACGTAAAACATCCAATGGACGTACATTGAACGTCCATACGGCACCACTTTGGACGTCCAATGTACGTCCTTTCAGGACGTCCAAAGGTATTTTTTTGACATGTGAAATGTTTTTCCTTTTATAATATTTCAAATGTTATTTTTACTTTAAAAAAATTCGAAACGATTATCTATAATATAAGACATATTCTTTTGTACAAAATGTATTTAATGATTTATTTGTGTTATAAATAGAAAACTCTTTGGGTATTAAGAGATCGCTTTCAAATCAAGGCTAGTTTTAAAAGTTTCGTAAGAAAACAGGCTAAAATCTTATCAAATTCCGACATAATATGTATTTCACTCATTTTAATTTTTCCTACGAAATAGGCTGTCTTATTCTTATTTTGACAATATTGCCTGAAATTGAAAATACTCGTTCAATAGCTACTGAGCTTGGTTTTATAGTTGTCAGGGCATCAAATAACAAATCTAAGTTTTTGGTTCCGTTATTCTTTGCCTCAAATAATGAAAATTCTGCTTTCAGTGTCTTTGGATTTGTGAGTTTTTTTTCAGGGTCTTCATTAAACTTATGAATTGATTTTTCCATGGCTTCTTTTAAAAAAGCATTAATCTGATGAATAGTTTCCGCAGTTTCTTCTATTTGCTCTTCATCAGAATCAGTTTCCACATAAGAATTTGGAAATATTCTAGACAATATATTTCCAGATAACATCAGTGAAAATTTTAGAAATTATAACTTCCGATCAAACTAATGTCTTCCAAAGAATCTCCTCTTTAAAATGCTTTCTTCTTTTTCTTTTTTTTTTTTTTCATTTTAGGCAAAGATACTTTATTTTTTTCCCGAACGCCTCGCTTGAATGTTTGTATTCAGCGGCCTGGTGTACTTGAGTTTTCGAGTTCCCTTTCTTATTTATAATAATTTTTTATACTGATACAATTTTTTTAAATAACTTATAATATAATTTTTATTAAAATTTACCGCTCTTTGACGTAATGCTATTAGATTTTAAAAAAAAAATTTTTTCGAGATATAATGAAAAAACCAAATTTTCGATTGTTTTCGAAATTATGAACTTATCATACACTTTCGGCAGCAAAGATTTTTTTATCCACCCCCTTTTAAAGTACTTATGTGCCTAGTTTCAGCGATCGTTTTTTGAGAGTTCAAAGTGTATGACAACTGGTCTATTTAGACAATTGAGAAATCTGTATTTTTTTCAAAACCTCTAATTCTTTTAAATGCATAAAACCGAAAATTTAATAGTACTCAGAATTAGTCAATAATTCAAGAAAACTCTATGCTGTAGCCACCCATACAATTCTAATGCCCTTAAATTAAAGAAGAAGTGGTTGAAAGGGAAGGAAATCGTTTTAGTAAGAATAAAAAACGCACAAATAACATTTTTTATAAATCATGATGAGTTTTGAGTGTATAATAATCAACAGGAGTATAATCGATAGCTTTTCTGGAATATCTTAAACCTAATTCATCGGCCATTTCATCCAAAACATCCAGAGCGTGATCCAATTGTTCTTTGGTATGAGCAGAAGACAAGCAGATCCTGACTCTCATCTCTGTCAAACTTGTTGCTGGATAACCTACTCCTATTATGGCAATATTTTTTTTAATCAAAGACCTTGTCAGAACTCTAAAAGAAATACATATTTTAATAACCAAATTAGCAAAAAAATTAATCTTATATTTTATAGTTTATACTATACCATGAATTAACTTTTGTCAACTTACGCAATTTTAGAAAAGAAAAACACCAAAATAGGTACTATAGGCGAGTCTTGGTTGCCGTGTACAATTAATCCCATTTGTTCTATCCTCTTTCTGAAATACCTGGTATTCCTCGCTAACCTTCTGAGTCTCTGTTGCCCTTCGTCCGTCCCATCTTTGCCCATGATTATCTTCAAAGAGGCGATTGCCTGAGCTGCTAACGGAGGGGACATCGCCCAAGCGTGGCGAGACGCATAACTGTGTTCGCGTATAAAAGATACAAATCTCTACAAGTAGATAAATAAATAATAAATCATCGTTACTCACTAATAACATAGAAATACTTATATAATCGAAATTATTTCAACTTTTCTTTACTTTATAATTTGATCGACTGATCGCGCGCCAAATCTTCCTGCAAATAAATTCACCTCCCGTTTTCTAAACATTGAAATTTTTATATATAAAAATCACATCTCCAAATTGACACGTGACATCCAATTAACTGTGAAGAAAACTCATTCTCATGATTAGAGAGTAAAGTAAAGTAAATTTAAAGTAATATAGTTTTTGAGGCAACTTACTTTTGTTCCTGCAATGAAACCTCCTGTAGATCCAAAACTTTTGGTGAAAGTGCCCATCCAAATATCGATATCCTTAGGATCACAACCAAAATATTCCGTTACACCTCGACCAGTTTTTCCAAAAGCTCCAATACTATGAGCCTCGTCCAAGTACAAGTAGGCCTTGTATTTTTTTTTGAGCGCAATTATTTGAGGTAAATTGCATATTGTTCCGTCCATGCTGTAGATGCCTTCGATGAATATAAAGATTTTTTTCCATTGCTTAAATTCCCCGTTTTTTTGATTGGGTTGGCCGTAGTAGATGGCTTCGCGTAGTAGTTTTTCCAGGTGTACGACATCTATCAAAATATATTGAATTATGTTAACAGTAAAGAATGTGTCGAATAAAGATATAAGAATACAAGGCAGACGCATAAATATTTTTAAATTTTGAAAAAAGTAGACGAGAATCACGAGTTATTCGTATTAGGGGCGATTTCACCACTTCCCTATAAAGTTATCTGGTAGATAAAGAGCCAAATCGATTTTACCACCTCCCAATAAGGCTTATTGATAGGATAAAGTGATCTATAAGTTAGAAAGGCGAAAAATTCACCCCATGACTTTTATCTGGTCCATAAATATTTAGAGGTTCCTTGGATCACGTGATCAAACATGGATGCCTATCTAAATTATTCAAGAGGTCTGTATCTGTATCTGTAAAGATAGACCGGTGGGTCGCCCCACAGCACGTAGGTCATATTTGGCCCATTGTGCATCCTTCTGACGTTGAGCCTTCCTTCTAGCTCGTCAGCCAGTCTACTTGTTTAAAGTAAGTGATGACGTCGCCTGAAGGTAGCTCCCTCATGTTGGCATGTGTTAGCCTGTGCTCGCCGAAAAGAAAATGTGTGAGAGTGTCGGGCATTCGCAAAGAACGTGTTCGACTGTCTCATCTTCCTGTTCACATGCTCTACACAGTGGAGGGTCAGATAACCCCATCCTGTAGAGGTGTTTTCGTAGATCGCAGTGGCCAGTCAGGATACCTGTGGCTGTGCGCAGGTTCTGTCTGTTCATAGTCATGTATTTTTTGGCTGTTTCGCTGTTCGGATACTGTAGCAGTTCCTTTTGGCTAGCTCGCAGCCTTTTTCGTCGTCCCATCTACCCTTAAACTTTTCAAGGGAGGCTGCTTTCTTAGCTAACGGGTCAGCTACGGTTGCCTTTTGATTTTCCATGGCCTTTGATCCAAGCTAAAGTGACCACGTTGTTGTTGCAAGCTTCGATCAGGGCCTGGCGACATTCTACTACTAGAACTGATGTAATGCGTAGTCTATTCAGAGCTAGTAGTGGCTGTCTGATGTCCGTAAGGATGTAAATATTATTACAAGTAATGTTTCTTTTGCTAGTCTCTTTTGCGGCGCTGGAGATAGCAGTGAGCTCTGTTTGAGCTACACTGACATTAGAACCTATTGCCTATTTTATATTGAGATTCGGGTATCTGGAATAAATTCCACAGCCTGACCCCTCATTTGTTTTAGACAAGCACAAGGCGCCTACTGCCAATGTAGCCTCTTGTACGTTTTTTATTATTACCCTGTAGGGCCTATGAAAAGCATATATTGGTGCAATCGAATCTGTGTTGGCTTGTAGCAGTGGGCACAATAGATCTTATAGGTCGCAGTGTATCGACACCCCCATCACAGATAGATAGATAGCAGTGGGACCTCTCCAAGGACCTCGTGCCACACGTCGACTTACCGGATCCTACGTCAGGTTGTATACCAGTAGAGCGTCTGTGTCATGGTCTCGTTAATAAATATGTCAAGGGGGGTGAGACCAAGGATCACCTCCATCGGTCTAGTTGGTGTGCTTCTTATGCCCCTTGTTATGTTGAGGCATGCAATTATCTGGATTTGATCCAATTTCGGGACGACGGTCTGCTGGCTAGTTTTGACTCTCCAGGCAATCGCACCGTACGTTAGCATGGGTCTTATGATATCAGTGTAGATCCAGGCCGTAACCTTAGATGACATTCCCAGGTGCGGCCAATGGTTCTTCGGCACTGTTCATAAGATATGTATGCCTTTTGGCTGTTTTATAGATGAGAGTTCCATGTTAACTTGCTGTCTAAGGTGACCCCCAAATATTTCATAATACAGCGAAAACAATTGGATTTTTGCACAAACTCCTAAAATTTTAAACTAAAAATTGCAATCCTATAACCTAACTTCGCTTATAATAATGAAACCTTCCGCAAATCAGTGGTGCACTAGTTGACGAGTTGGTGAAACTAAAGTACGATTTATCTACCCGATAGCCGCTATCTACCAGATTGGGTACCTTACAAGGAGTTTGGTGAAAACGGCACTTAGGTTAAAATATAGCTTAAATTATATCTTTATTTACCGAATATTTTCTACAGACTTCGTGAATGCGATAGTGAATATCAAACAGGCTTTGATTCGCCACTTAAGAGGCTGCCACGTCAACTGTTTTTATTTAAAACTCATACATTTTTAAAGCAGTTTATGAACTATGATCAAGATAAAATGTTGCCCCACGAGGTAAACCGCCGCCAGGAACGACTCTGGTTATCATTTACACATAACTACTGTTGTTTAAAGTTTATAGGCTTTCAATACCAATACCAATACTTACCATTATGTTTAAAAATTCTGGTAACAGCCCCTGACAATTTTATACCAAGAATCAAACTTTTATGATTTTTCTCGTCACTAAGAACCAAACATTCTTCGTTCAACACAAGCGGTATATTAAGAGTATTCGTCGCAAACCCCATACCAAAAACAACAGCATCTTCGACTCCCAAAAATTCCGCCATCAAGCTTTCTAGCTCGTCGTGAATTGCGCATGTGCCGTTTTGTTGCCTAGTATTACCAGTACTAATCCCGTAACTGTAGATGGACTTTATGGCCTCTTCCGCGCAAGGACCTGAAGCCTCTGCGAAACCCAAGTAGTTGTAGGAGGCGAGGTTTATGCATTTTGTTGTTGAACCTGTATAACTAAAATAATGTTTTTTTAATTAAACCAAACAAACAATTTACAGTGACCGAAACAACCAATTTTAATTAGACCAACATATTTTCAAGCCAGATTAAATGGATATCTTTCCAACAAACAATTCACAGTGACCGTTATTATATTCGGGATAGATATTCCAAAAAGCTTCAGGTAATTTTAGTAGAGCGCGAAATCTGAACTAGTAATAACCGGTAATTTGATTAGAGCGCGAAGTCTGAACAAAGCGAATGGGACATGCAACGAAAGGTGGCGTTGCCGCCATAGACAGTCGCATACAAACACTCACCACGACCACATGTCATAACCAAATTCTACTATTCGGGTGTGAAATTCTTCATGTCGCTTCTAGCAAAATTTTTAAAACACACTCCCTTGGCCGGGCAGTTACCTCTCCAAATGTCCTACCATTTCAACAACCGCGCGCGCGCACTCTAAGCAACGGGGTTCAGCTCGGAATACGATTGACCATTTAAAATACAGAGTGATGTAGTTTCATTACACGATTCAGAGATATAACTTAATATATGGAGTTTGTTAAGTGTCTCGTTCTATTTCGATTTTCCAAAGTCTACGAACTGACAGGAAGTAGCAAATATAAGGTAACCTAACTATACAGTCCACTTTTTTGTCTTGGCTAGTTATTAGCCGACTATTAAGGCGATTAGGGCTGGAACAGCACAGTTCCCGTCTAATCCTCGACAATATCTATACATTTTCTGCAGGAGTCCATCATTTTTTTATTATATAGGAACCAATTTTTAAATTTTTAGTGATATAATAAATACTTACTGAAAAGGATAACCCACCCCTTTTCTGGTTCTGTTTTTGAGCTCCACCACCCCTCCGGGTACACTGCAAATAGGATACGACCAACAATCAATTACTCTGTTTACGATAAATCGTAAATAATGAGTTAGAAATTTATCGTGAAGAGGTAAATAACCTAAAAAAATAATTCAATTTTAAAATCAAAATTTTGATTTTTAGATGTCGAAAACTACGCCGTTGCTAAGAGAAGGTGCAACTCGGCCTATGACGCGGTGTGATATTCTTATTGTGTTCGGGTTCTAAAATAACATAATAATGTAAAAATACATTATTAAATTTTAATTAATTTTAGATTATGTAATTCTGATTGTGAATAGAATAGTATACAAACCTCGGTGGAAAATGTCATTGACATATTTTCCACATCGGTTTAATATCCTATTTACATTTATCTTATGAGAAAACTAAATATCTCTCGAATCTCGTTAAAGTTAGCCAGCAAAACCGATGTCCATGGGCGTCCCAAATTTTTTTAATATTTTTAAATTCATACTTTCCTAATTTTCCAAACTACGCGTATTTCACATAGTAGAATTTATTTTGTAATAATCTACTACCGTTTTCACCACTAAAATTTACTCGCAACAAGTGCAGAGGGTATATGAATTTTTTCATCCCTTGTCTATTTATTTTTCAGACTGCGCTTTTTTTGTATAATAAAAATAAAAATCATACGAACATGAAAATCTACAGAAAATGGTAATTTTGAATAAAAAAATGCGAAAAAAATTCTTTTATGTAAAAGAAACGTATAATTACCATCTCTGTGTTTTTCCTTGATCCTAATAGAGGGAAATAAAGCCTCATTAACGATTCCAAAAAAATGAAGAATGTAAAAACTAATATGTATTAAAATTTTTGTGAAAAACGTCGAATCTTCATAAGAACCTTTGATATTTCTATAATTTGTTCCTTTGTCTTCGAAGATACGACATCCTGGGGGTCTAGTCCTTCCCTAAAAATAAAAATTTCATTAAAATTTGCTTAATATCAAAACACTTTGTTAATGATTAAAAATTCTCTTCATATGTTGATGAATATAAGACGATGTGTGTTTCATAGCATCTTCTAAATCCGTCTCTGTCAAAATTGACATTTCAAAAGTGGAAAATATTTATTTGTAAAATCATTATTACTTCTGTAATTTCTATCGTACCATAAACAAATTTTTTAAAAGAAAAATTATATTTAATAAAATTACCTTTCTCCAAAAGCCCATGCAGTCACAGGCAGTATTAATTTGATATGACAATATTTTTAACTGTCTGATTGACGGAACGTTTCCAGGACCGTTTCAATCACAGAGTACATCATCTAAGATGATGGTGTACTCTGTGGTTTCAATTGAAAACTAATTTTTAGTTTTTAAACATTTTCACCGAACAAAGGACCCGCAGTTTTTAAAGGACAATTGGAACTCTGTGAGTCGGAAAAATATACAAATATACAAATATTTTAAGCACCATCTCCCCCCCCCCCCGTTTTCGAGGATGCTGAACACGACGGCGGTATTTAAAATTATTTTCGACTTAGGCACACCCCCAAACGGCCAAAAATCACCCTCTACAGGATGAGATTTTTATTTATCAACAAGAAAAACCGCTTCATTGCCGGTTTTGCTGAGCATGGTGATTTTACATCTGTACACCGACTTGGCCACATCCCCCAAACGGCCAACAACAACCATCTACAGGGTTAAAAATTTTTTTTGAGCAAGCATGAAAACCCGCGAAAATTTTTCACCATGTAGAGGATCATTTTTGGATGTTTGGGGGGTGGGACTAAGTCGAAAATAATTTTAAATACCGCCGTCGAGTTCAGCATCCTCGAAAACGGGGGGGGGTCTATTTTGACGGTGGAAGATGCGGAATTCGCGATTCCCCCAGTTTGGGGGTGATTTTTGGCCGTTTGGGGGGTTGGGTTACCTCCAAAAGAATTTTAACCACCGGCATCGTGTTCAGCATCCTCGAAAACTGGGGGAAGAGATGGTGCTTAAAATATTTGTATAATTGTCCTACTCGCAGAATGCGCTAATATAGGCCAAATAAGATTTTCGTCGTTTAAAAAATCTCCACCTTCAGCGGGGCCGGTATCTCAAAATCCTTTCATTATTTTTTATCGCGCCCATGGAGACATTTAATGAGAACGATATGACTGATACTTTTCAACAGGTTTGAGCGAGATTGAGTGAAACCCAATTCCCCTTTAAAAACTGCGGGGTCCTTTGTTCGGTATCTGAATTCGTTCTGTATGTGTATGTTGATTTTTTGTGTTTATGAATTTTAAAATTCTGACTTCAGATTTTGGAAACACCTTCAAAATGGCGTTCAAAATATGAAAATTTTGAAGTTTAAAATGTCATTGAATTTAAAGTAGACACACAGTCGTAAGACCGGTGTATTTTTACAATTTGACACTTGACAGAAATACTATCGCTGTGGTACAGCCCAGGGTAGGAAAATACTATCGCCAAGTTTTTTGGTTGCTACAATAACGAGCTGAAACGAAAGCTTCTTATTGGTTAAAAAATGTTGGTGTGAAATTTTCACTTATAATATCACAAGAGTTTAAATTATTTCCGGAAATTTTTTTGAGGGCACGAATTTTCCTAAAATATTCGTGCCCGAAAGAAAATTTCACACCATAATTTGACATTTTAAATTAATTTCACTGCTCAATTCGTATGTAGGTATATCCACCATATTTCGTTAAATAAAAAAAATTACCAACTTTAGTTACACCAAATGCTAAAACTCAGGTGGGTATTAGTTCAGTCTATCCTCCTTTCATAATTTTAGGTCACTAAAGATGGTAGAATAGTTATTTGTGTAACTAGTGCAAAAAGTGTATATTTGTTGCACGATGCATGAAGTTTGCAGCTCGAGACGAAGTCGAGTGCTACAATCATGCTGAGTGCAACAAATATGCTTTTTGCACGTGTAGCACACAACATTTTTTCTACGGTCGAAAATAAAATTTAACTTTAAACTAACGATAATTTTATTAAACTAGTTATTTACTTTTTTCGAATTAATTTCAGCCTTCACCACTGAATATTCTGACTATAAGGTCGATGGCTTTAGTATCTCCGATTTTTCTTTCAAATACGCTAGGAGGACGTTCTCACTAATGCTCTTAACACCAGTCTGTAAAGTGTTTATAACAAATTTCATAATTTTTTTTGGATTTTTCGGGTAATAAATCTGCTGTGGCTTCATTTGCTGTTTGAATTAAATCTGGAGGAGTACAAATATATTCTTCTTCACTATTCGAATCAGACATTTTTAATAGCTAACAAAATATTAAAGTTTTAAATTGACAACTTGAGATGAATTACGTAAACTGCCACTGTCAGACGCCATCCATAGCTAACTATGAGTATGCTTTCGTTAGTAACAAGATTTGGATTAATCAAAACTACAGTAAAAAATGTTTCTTTTTAATATCAAACAATAATGTTTTTAATAATATTTAATGGTACCTAAGTTCCTACAGTTACCACGTTTATAAGTATACTCAAATTACATGGAAAAAATGTTTTGTTCAGATCGAACTCCTAATTACAGTGTACCAAAGCACTTTGTTGCACTAGTGCAACAAAGTAAAACTTTTAACACGGTTGAGAGTGCACAAAGTAATAACTTTTTGCACGATCGTATAAAAATGTATTTTTTGTTACATTATTTAATGGTTGTAGATCATATGTTTACCTTTTCAACTGTCAAAAAATTTCCACTTAAATATCGTGGCGCCACGAAAAAATTTCCGGAAATTTTTTTAGTTACCACGGTAACTAGTCAAAATTAAGGCATCTTATTGGTTGAAAAGTAGAGGTGTGAAATTTTCAATCTAAAATTTTATTAATAGTGTCCAATAGTAATTTTGAGTGAACTACAGAAACTATTAGTTGAAAATTATACAAAAATTATAAAAACTAAAATTATTAATAGTAAATTATTCAATGAGTTTGGGTTATCGGTAATGGATAATGGATAAAGTTGGTAATTGGATCAAGTTTGTAATCATCCGAGTGTACTAAAATAACCACACAATGAGTTGAATATAAGACTTTATCTACTAATGTTGAGAAATAATAGATAATTTATACCTAAAAAATATTTATTAAATCAAATCAAGAACAAAACATTTTTAAATGCTAAAGAAACTATTATACGAATATAAATACTTATTTATATTAAATTAATTCTTATTTATAATAAATTATTTGCTGTTAAAATTTAAAGTTATATTGCTGCAATTCGAGAAATTAATTGCAACACCAAAATTCATATTGTGATCTGTGTTTGATGTGAAACTACTATAACTAGCATATGTTGTTGGATTATTAGTTTTATTTTTATCGATTTGATGTAAAATTGTATTACTGAAATATCCATTTCAACAAAGATAAAGTTTTTATTGAATGACTTTAATTTGACATTGACATTTAAATTAAAGCTCTGCCGCAGATTAAATGTAAATGTGTACTTGATCTTGATTGGTTAAATTAAGTTGCCTTGATTATTGGTTATTAAAAGAGTTGAATTTTTATTATTCAACGCTTTTTAACCAATCAAATCGATTTTAAAAACACACTATTGAATAATGAAATAATTAAAATATTATACCTACCAAATTTGAAATCTCGTCACGAAACTGTAGTATAAAAGGCATAACTCCCAACACTTTATTAAACACACTGAAAATAAATACAAAACTACCCAGTTTAGAGGATTTTAAAAGTAGTCAAATAATTTCAGACCATGTTAATCCCCTAATGGACTAATAATTAGAAATATATTTATTTTTAATAGTTTTTGATTTTTGCAATTCGCCCAGACATTTAACATCTCCAAAAATTAATTAAATATTAGAAGTCGACTCATGAGCTGAGCTAACAAAAGTTTCCTGTCTTTTAATAACCTTTTTATAACCCAGGACAATAGAAAAAGGTTTGGGCAGACCAAAAGTCGAGAGTATTACAGATTTTATTGACATATCCTAAGATTATTTTCAATTTTTCTACTTGCAAAATAAACTTTTGTGAATAGAACAAATTTCACATAAAAAGAGATTAAATGTTTTTCTTATTTCCTACAAGGGCCCAAGTTGTTTATTGTGGTAAAACACTTTAGTAAAATAGCTGCAGTCCATTGTGAAATTTTGAACCCAACAATGTTTGATTTAGGCTGGTATATTTCACAGTAATATTTATATGTCATAGATATATTATGCATTATTGTCATTTGTAGGTTCTGCGAACGCATTTTGTAATGTTGTGGATTATTCTTCTTCTCTGCCTATTCTCGTGAGATAGATACAGATTTAGTAAACGGACAAAAAAGAAGAAATTTATTAATTGTATCCCGTTTTATCAATTTATTTTACTTTTATTAAGCACCTGTTTTCAAGTTAAAAACACCTATTTTATCAGGATAATTTCAAACAAATTTACTTGTATGTACTTATTTTTCTCTAAAGAAAGAGTCTCGGGGTCCGCAAATTAAATGATCTTATCACTCATCTGTGTATTAAAAATTATAATTCCGGTTTTCCTATATTCTTCCGAAAATGTTGCATTTACTGCAGTAGAAAAGAATGGTATACGTCACATATTCGCATAGGTTATTTTTCGCCCATTTTCCGCCGCCAGCTAACCACAGGTGCGGATCCCGATTGTTAGCAAATCAGGGTCCTCAAATTGCCCCTTCTATTTGCAAATTGCGGACCCCGAGACTCTTCCTTCTCTAAAACGGTGCATCTTATTGCCTTTAAACAAGAGTATCTTTCTTTATAATGGAAAGTTATTATTTAACCACCCAGGTGGTATTATTTTTATTTAAAAATTTATCACGAAAATCAATATTATTTTAATATAATCAATTTCATTATTATTGTATGCGTTAAACCTTTGAACCTTTCGCACGCATTTTGGTTACATTTCTAAGGTGGGGAAATAGAGATGGGAAATAACATTATCTGCAATTTTCTTAATAATAATAAATATAGACCCTAGCTTGGGCGTCCGCAAGGGGAGGCATGTGAGAGCGCTTCTTCTGAATTTTTGTTGTATCTTGCTCCCAGAGGCGGCGATTAGGGGGGCGTGTGGGGCAGCACTTTTAGAGGGATCGGTTTTGCTAAAGCGGCGTTCAGACTTTCCAAGTTACTTGAATTCAAGTAACTTGAAAGGAGTAACCTGAATTCAAGTGAACGTTCATACTATTTCAATATTTGATTCAAGTCATTTCAAGTTGACATTTTTACTTGAATGATTCCTGTTTCAAGTTACAAAAATGGGGTAGAATGATGTGATTTCTGCTGGAATAAAAGTTGTAAATAAGCTAATTGTGGATGGATTACTAAAAATCAGAGAAAAAATTCTACACTTTATTTTACAAAAAAATACAAACCGAAAATAAAAACAACATAACCTCACAATTTGTTTTTTAATTTGATATATTAGGTAGGTGTTAAAAAGGCTCGTTCATGCTTTACAAGTTACTTGAATTCAAGTGCAATAATTGGTGCAACTTGAAACAAATTGAAAGGTGTGAACATCATTTCACTTGAATTCAAGTAACTTGAAAGGTGCTTTTTAGTTTCAAGTAGAAGTAGAGACCAAGTTAACTTTTGCTTTCAAGTCGGGGACTTGAATCACAGTTGAGTAGTGTGAGCTGATATTCAAGGACACTTGAAGTCACTGGAAGTAGTGAAAGTGGCTCTGCACTGCGGCAAATTAGTCAACCACTTCTACGTCTGCGGCCCAGCCGTTTTTCGAGTGCCCACGTTGTTGCTAAACTTATGGCGTAACCTAATGCACGAAACATTATATCAAAAAATAATAAAATGTAACAGATCAATAATTTACAGGGTGAGGTCAGTTAAGATTAGGGTACGCCAGGTCAGCTCAGCTCAGAAAAATCATGTGCAAAGTAATATTTCAAGTAAATATTTTGTATTGACATTTGTCAACACCGTGGGCAGTTGGAATTTAGACGCTGACACTAATGAACCACCCACGGAGGGTTTTAATTGTGAGGTTATTTTGTATAAAAATTTCGCTGATTTTTAGTAATCCATCCACAATTAGCTTATTTACAACTTTTATTCCAGCAGGATTTACATCATTCAACGCCATTTCTGTAACTTGAAACAGGAATCATTCAAGTAAAAATATCAACTTGGAATGACTTGAATCAAATATTGAAATAGTATGAACGTTCACTTGAATTCAGGTTACTCCTTTCAAGTTACTTGAATTCAATAATAATAATAACGTCTTTATTATACATAATACTATATAAACAATGTTGACGAAACATTAATATTGTCACTTGAAGCATCACGTGATAAAACAAACAAACAAACAAACAAACAAACAAACAAACAAACAAACAAACAAACAAACAAACAAACAAACAAACAAACAAACAAACAAACAAACAAACAAACAAACAAACAAACAAACAAACAAACAAACAAACAAACAAACAAACAAACAAACAAACAAACAAACAAACAAACAAACAAACAAACAAACAAACAAACAAACAAACAAACAAACAAACAAACAAACAAACAAACAAACAAACAAACAAACAAACAAACAAACAAACAAACAAACAAACAAACAAACAAACAAACAAACAAACAAACAAACAAACAAACAAACAAACAAACAAACAAACAAACAAACAAACAAACAAACAAACAAACAAACAAACAAACAAACAAACAAACAAACAAACAAACAAACAAACAAACAAACAAACAAACAAACAAACAAACAAACAAACAAACAAACAAACAAACAAACAAACAAACAAACAAACAAACAAACAAACAAACAAACAAACAAACAAACAAACAAACAAACAAACAAACAAACAAACAAACAAACAAACAAACAAACAAACAAACAAACAAACAAACAAACAAACAAACAAACAAACAAACAAACAAACAAACAAACAAACAAACAAACAAACAAACAAACAAACAAACAAACAAACAAACAAACAAACAAACAAACAAACAAACAAACAAACAAACAAACAAACAAGTTTATTTTATAATAGAATACATTAAGAGAATATCATCCTCAAAAGCTTGAAAGCTTGGCTTGAAAATGCAAGCTATCAGTAAGCCTGGCTAATATGAAAGCTTGGCTTGATTATTCAAGAGCTTGGTTTTAATTCAAGCCAAGCTTTTAAAAACCAAGCCAAGCCTGTGAATCTCTGACTACATCGGCTCAAGGTCTTTCAGTGTAATGAAAAGAGTAAAGAAATTTTTAAGAAATTCAATGCTTCAAGAACGGTTATCGCATTTAGCAATGCTGGCCTTTACCGGACACGGTGGCCTAGTTGGTAAGGCGTCTGCCGATTCAGCTTGGTCAGTGTTCGGGGAGTAGGTTCGAATCCTGCCGTATTCAAGTGGAATTAAAGTCAGATAAGACTTTGCGCAAGTGCAAAAAGGTATTTGTGTCATACGCAGTTTCATTCACGCCGGTAAACAGGCCGGATGAGATCGGATATCTCGTGGAACTGATAGGGGTTGGTGACACAATTACACACTTGTGAGTCGGTAGATCACCTGCATGGCAAAGGCATAGTCCTGGGTTTAAGGTGATTGAGGACCGTGGTTCGGAGCCCACGATAAGCTGTAGGTCCCGTCCAGTTTAGGCCATTAGGTCAGAAAAGAGACGTTAAAATTAACAAACAACAAAAAACAACAATGCTGGCACTTGGACCTAAAAAGTTGTTTTAAAATAGAAAGATAAATATTACTTATTACTTATTATATTATTAAAAATCTCATCCGTCCCCACAATAATTGCTACACCATGTATAAAAAAATAAATATTTATGTTTACATTTCACAATATCCTTTGATACATTTCAAAACACAATATTTATTTCCAGCACATGATTGAAGCACTCCAACGTTACCAAAATAACCTATTATATATAGTAACTATATCCCACCTCGCGTTTCAAAATAATTCATCTCGGCCACTGGTTAATAGCCAGTGAGTGCACGTTAAACGGTTAAACTCGAACCCAATCAGTCAGGTAGTCGGTCATTGCTTATATCTATGTCGTTGATAAGGAAAATCGTTCTGAACCAGCGCAACACGCGTCTGTTTGCTCCAGTCGCGGCCGTTAATAATATTCAAAATGGGTACTACTCCAACGACTCTAAAAATGGGATACTCACTTCTGGTTTGCCAGATATTCGAATACCTAAAATTTCTTTGAGTGATCACGTTTTTGAGCATATAGGAAATTGGGAACATTGTGTTGCTATTGTAAGTATCAGAAAATAGCTATTTGTTTAACTAGGGAGGAAAATGTCACTTTTCCTTCCGCATGCAAGGCAGCAAACGCAAAGGGAGGAAAGGACACTTTACTCCAGTGTAAACCATACGATTTTTTCTAACACCTCCATCATAAAACCACCAATTAATAATAAAGAATATTAGTGGAGTGCCGTTAGTCGTAGAAAGTGAAAAACATCGAACGATAGTGGCAGTGAATCGATTTTGATGGGGTTTTTTGCATTGTATTTCAAAAATCTAATACTAAAATGTATATATAGTAGAATTTGCCGATCTTTGTGTATTTAATAGTTTATTGTAAAATTCCGAAAAAATGAGGGAAAAAAAATTGAACAATCGATAAATGATCCTTTTTTAGTAAATTGATAAATACAATTTTTCATAAAAATAAACCCTTCCGAGTTAGAGGGCGTAGAAAATTACGATTTTTTTAATTTCATTAAAAAAAATGTATTTTTTTCCCGTAACTTTTTTTTGGCTGATAATATCGAGATGTAACCATTTTAAAGCTTAGGATATTAGTATAGTCATTGAAGGTTTTCATCTCCGATTTCGTTGAACCTCCATAGATTTTCATGAAAATTGGTGAGTAGTTAGAGGATACCTCAAGAAACAAAAATGACATGGTGCCAACTTGCGCTTTTACCCTGGGGGTGGATGCCACCCCTTCTCGGGGGTGGAAATTATTCTATTAAAAATAACCCCAGGAATCGATAGAGATACCAATTCTAAGCAAAATGTGTTATATAAATTTATTAAAATAAATCAATACTTTTTGAGTTATTAAAGATCAAAGATTTTGATTTTTCGTGAAAAAAATGCATGTTTTAAAGCGGTTTTTCATAAATAACTCAAAAACTATAAGTTTTTACAAAAAAGTTGTCATTACCAAAATTGAAGCTAATAAAAAATCAAATAAATTCCTTACTTGAAAAACCTCTTAATATTAGTTCAAAGTATTCAAGGTTAAATAACGGGAAAACGATGCATTTTATAAAATATACTTACTGAACACTTTTCAAAGCACTCAGAAATACCTATCAAAGGAGCTCTAGAAGAAGTTGATAGCATCAAAATAGGAGGACCCTTTCGAATTCTTCGTCAGGAATAATTTCTAGTCGTCTTGTTTCATCTGTAAGTCTTCTCAAGATTACCCTTTCTGCGATTTTCCTCATGGCTGACAAAAGACTAATCGGTCTGTAGTTTTGAGGAAATTTTATGTCCTTGTTCGGTTTCGGTATCATAAGCACTTCTGCTTTCTTCCATCTCTTAGGAAAATACTTCAGTCTTAAAACTAAAGCCACTATTGTGGTGAGATAGACAATAGCTTTCCGCGGCAAGTTTTTAATATCCCTGTTTGAGATTTGGTCGCAGCCCGGTGACTTCTTCGTTGAGACAAACCTGATTATGTCCCTAACTTCCTCTGGTGAAGTTGGGGTCATAGTCACCTTTTCCTCCTCGATCTCGTTACCTAACCTTTCTATAGCAAATTCGACCTCCTCAACAAAGTCCTCCTTGAAATGATTTTTCATATATTTATACATACTTATACTTTTTATAATGTCACTCTGTAGGTTTCAATTGTATACTGATTTTTTAGAAATTATCATTTTGTCAATTTTAAATTTTAACACTGAGGTTTCTTTTTGTAAATAATTTTATCTGAATTTCATGTTATTTGTCTTGATAAAGAAAATAAACATTTTCGAAAACTCGACATAAAAACGAAGAAATCGTACTAATTTATCTACTCTTAACTGCTTCCCACTAATTCTATCTACATAAATTACTATTGAACAGTCACGAAAATATCCACTTATCTACTTATTATCTAACATATAAAATTTGTCACCATCAAATAACAGATGAGGGTATATATTCCTAATACCAGATCTTAGACTATTAGACATCTCTAGTTAATAAACAATCATAATTAAAAACCAAATAACTCACTTATTTTTCATCTAAACTTCAACAAATTATACATTTTCGGAAAGAGAAAGAGTTCACCTTTCAGACAATAAAAATATATAGGATGACGATATTTGCATTTGCGTTTCTGAGTTCCGAGATATTTGCAGTTAAAATGGGTCAAAAACTTCTGGGACATCCGGTATTTCACAATATACAGGGTCATTAATAATGACAGGAATTGCCATCAAAGTTAACTCTTTATGTAGACTTTTAAGTTCTTTCGAAAAAAAATGTGTTATGCTCAAAAAAATAAAAAGATTTTGTTTTTTAATTTAATTAATTATACTTCAATTACATAATGACTGTTATCTTGAAATAAATTGGGAAAATCAACTACTATACAGCTCATCCCCTCTCGGTGCGTCCTTGTTTACATGATTTTTATGTATAAGATTCACTCGCTCACGACTCGGGACTCAACTTTATCACTGTTTTGTTTCAATGGTTATTTAATTCATTTATTTATTCTATTTTTTTTTGTAATTTGAACTACTTTGGACCGAGGTCAAAATCCTCTTTTATTTGTTTTTGTATTAATTAGTGGCGACAAAGTTCAATCGATTTGAATGTACAATTTTTTCGAATTTCTTTACAGGAATTTTTTGTATTCTAATTAAAGACTTTAATTAATCCGATTGATATACGTAAATATTTCTTAAGCTCTTAAAAAATGCCATGCAATGATAATATAGGGTGATGCCATTTTGACACATAAATTGACATAAGTCAAGAACTATTCAGATTGAAACAATATAAATATGAATAAGCATAAAAATATCCAAAGAAGTATTATATACATACTTGTTTTAATTTATCAGATTCGACATCCTAAGACCCGTTTCTGCCTTTTGGCTTCGTCAGTTAGGCTTTTCGAATCCAATAAATAAAATTTCAAACTAGCACAAGTCAATAGCTATATCCTCTATAACATAGAATTCTTATATGTGCTATCATATATGGTTAGAAGAGTGAATATCGATATAATGGAACAAGAAAATTATAAAATAAAAAGAGAGGTTGCAGAGTTGATGAATGAAGCAAGAGAAAAGGGAATAGAGAAACGAAAAGCATCAGAAAGAGAAATACAACAAGTGAAAGAAAAAGTGAAAATATTAGAACAATAAAAAGTTATTTCTACAATTATCAGAGAACCATTCCTGGGAGAGAATGACTATGGTGATTTAAAATACCATCCAATGAAATATTTGAAACGTACTGAGAGGTCAAGAAGTTTATACAGAGATGGGGTGCGGAATGATTTTTCAGGGAATTTTAAGTGGGATGGAGGTCATGCAAGTCAAAACAACAGACTTGAGAAAGTTGATCTGCTCAGAAATGAAGAGAAACTAAAAAAAATGAAAGGAATAAATTATAAAATGATAAACAAGGGATGGAACAAGGTAATCATAGATTTTAAATTTGAAAAGAATAAACAGGTTAAACGATTGAAGAAAAGTAACTCAATAACAAATGAAACATGAAAAATATATATACGTCTTAGTAAATACATACTTTTCCAGACATAGGATGAACTTGCAGCTACTGATAAAAAATTGAATACACCGTCAGATAAAGAGGTTTTTGTTTAAATGTCACTTGAAGAATCATTAGAGCATAATATTAAATTCAAAGCACTGATGAAGTAGGTACGATAAATAATTATTTATCTCATAAACAGAAAACAAAACAATCGGAGAAGTGAAATTTTAATCATTGAATACATTATTTAATTCACACATTAAATTTTAACTGTTCACTTTTTGTTAAAGTTCAAATACAAATAATAATAATACAAAAGCACATTTTCAATTAATACAAATAATTATATAGATTAACAGAAGAAACACATTATATTCAAGTATTATACAAAATAAAAAGATTCTATCAATAGTTTGAACCAATCTGTTCACTTATTACTTTTAAAACTAATGTATTTCAGAAAGAAATTTCTCCACGGCCACTACTGAACGTAGTTATTCTGAAACCGCTTATAATAACAGAAAAGAAACATTCTCGCCCTTGAGATTGAAAGAAAATCCTGAAACACTTTTCTCTTATGTATTTTATATGTATTACATTCTATCACTAGAGATAGAATCTGTATTCCGTGATTGTTTACAAAAATAAGGTTTGCCATGAATGTCAAATTAACTGTCAGTGTTAGTTGACGTGGTCTTAATATTTGTTTGTAAAAACTTTTAATTTATTAAAAAAGAGAAGAAAATCAAACGATTCAGATGTAGAATTTAAAAATACTCCTCCAGAAATAAAAAAATATGCCGATAATATAACTCATAATTTGCTACCGCAAAAATCCAAGCTTGAATATAAAAATACTACCTACCTCATAGTTCTAATAATGTTCCTCCAATGTTCAATAATTGTACTAACTGTCAAATAACTGTAAATATAACAAACTAAATTTAAAATGTATTCTGCAATGTATTGAGGTTTTCAAAATATAAAATTAATTCCTTATAAATAACATGTTTTCAATCATATGGTAATTTTACAATAGGTACTGCATTTATACGAAGAAACTTTATTTTACCAAATCCTGAAAAGGATGTTACTCATTTATATGTTGTTTACCTTTACAAATTTACGATTCATGATCATTATTAATAAGTAGGTACCTATAACTATACCCAATATGTACTAACCTTGATTATAGTAATCTTCCCTTGTCCCTAAAATATAAAGAACACACAGTAACCGGTATCCCCATTTTTAGTTTCGTTATCCAAACCTTTCTTTGAGATATCGTTTCCATAATTCCAAACGTATTTTCAATATTCACCATTTTTCCGATGGGAGGAAATTTATGGAAAGACAAATCGGGATTTTTTCCTTTTCGGCTAGTACAACCAAATACACAGCAGTTTCGATTATATAGAGCCATAATTCGAAGTATATGACTTTAAATAAACAATATCTGTAAAGAAAATAAAAAATAGAATCACATAACCCCAAAAATCGTTTAAAAAAAATTAAACTGAAAGCTTGGATAAAAAAAAGTTATGAATATCCCTGGATACCGTGTGGACCGGAGAATAGGAAGTCTTATATCTTTTGAATAAGTCATTCATTTTTTTTTTTTGGTTCGGAAATAAACAAAATTTCCAATTCTGTCATGAAAATTTAATATGCCCAACTTTCAGTTTTATCGGAAATGTTCCCAAATTTCGATTTTTAAATGTATATTTTTGAATGTTTAACAAACTTCAACTTTTCTTTTCAAAATGCTGTTTTTTTAAAACATGTATTTAACGGTATTAGTATCGAAAGAACCGTTATCATTCTACATACGCATTTAGGTTATCGATTACTTTTTTTTGTTAATTACGTACCTAATAATTAAAAACGATAATGTTTCAATTTTTTACAAAAAAATTTTGAGAAGTAAAACCGAAAAATATAGTGGGCATTAAATGTTCAAAATGGAATTTAAAATATTTAATTCTAGCTGCGGCAGAACACATTCAGTCAAATCTGGAGTTATTGCGAAAAACACGTTTTTTAATGTAAAATTTTACCTCCAATCAGTATTTTCTACATTAAGTTTAAATTGTTTAACTTTGGTTTTCCCTTTCCAAAAATTATCACACCTTGGCCGTTCGGAAAATGGGTTTTTTTCCAAAATTCATAAACTCCAAGGGCAGCTCCAGTCCAGAGATTGGGGGGGGGGGGGCTGTTAGGGTTATATATATAAAAGTTTAATATTTTGGGTTTGTTGATTTAATGGATCTAGAATTTACAAAAAAAAAATCAAAAAAATTAAAATTTGGTTTACACAGAATGAATTTTGTATAAGAAACGATTGGAAATGTCAAAATTACCGGAAAAAAATATTTGGGCCATTTTTGAGGGAAAAGGTGAGTTTTTTGGGATATAAATAGACCTAGAATCTCAAAAAAAAAATCAAAAAAATTAAAATTTGATTTAGGCAGAATGAATTTTGTCTAAGAAACGATTGTCAATGTCAAAATTACCGAAAAAAAAATGTTTGGGCCATTTTTGAGGAAAAAAAGTAAGTTTTTTAGGATATAAATGGACCTAGAATCTACAAAAAAATTAAAAAAAAATTAAAATTTGGTTTACGCGGAATGAATTTTGTATAAGAAACAATTGGCATTATCAAAATTACCGAAAAAAATGTTTGGGCCATTTTTGGGGAGAAAAGTGAGTTTTTAGGATATAAATGGACCTAGAATCAACAACAAAAATTCAAAAAAATTAAAATTTGGTTTACGCAGATATGAGAAATATCCTCTCATTGCCGGACCTTTAGGGGAGGGGGGCAATTGCCCCTACTGCCTAAGCCTTCGGGCCGCCGTTGATAGACTCTGAAGTGTAAATGATTTTTATTTATTTTTTTTACACAATGTAATGTCTGACATATTTTTTAATGAAAAATATTAAAAAATGACGGCGCTGTATACATTTCCCCGGAGGCCACACGCACAAGGCGGGGGGGGGGGGGGGAGATGTGGCGTCATCGATTGCTCCGTTCATTTGCATCTGAAAACAAAAAAAAAGTGAGCTTAATTTTGAATAGTGTAGTTTTGAAGTGAAGTAGCGATTTTTTTTCGACTATTTGAAAAATTGTGACGAGCCGAAAAAAAAAGTTCATTTTTCATCTAAATTTTACGAAAAAAACGTCAATAAATAAAAAACTAATCAATTAATCGTAAAAATCCTACGTCACATAACTACACTATCCAAAATTAAGCCTATATATATTTTTTTGTTTTCAGATGCAAATGAACGGAGCAATCGACGACGCCACTTCCCCTCCCCCTCGTGGGGAGGGCCTCCGGGGAAATGTATACAGCGTCGCCATATTTAATATTTATACATTGTATAAAAAAAATTAAATAAAAAGCATTTACACTTCAGAGTTTAGGAATTTAGAAAAAAAACCCATTTTCCGAGCGGCCAAGATGACCAGACCCCTAAACGCACACATTTTTTGAATAATAACTGACAAAAAATCAATTTTGTTTGATTTAAGAAAACACATTTTAGGCAAAAATTAAAAAAAAAATACAAAATTAATCAAAATTTTTATTTTAATTTGACAACTTTCTATGACGTTTGACAGATTAATTTTATATTATTAATTTTTAAAGAAATCAAGATCTCAATTTTGATTAATTTGAGCCTATGTCGGTGATAAAATATGTGTTTTTGTAGAACTCATCTGGCTCTTTAATTAAAATCACGTTTGATCGTATTTTAATCACTATAAAATTTGTAGAATTAAAAATCGAATTTTCATTATCGATTTTAAATACGAAACTAATGACTTTTTAATTTTGACTATTAAAATTTAATATTCTACTAATTAATTATTATTGGAAAATAACCAACGAGTTATGAGTTTAATTTGTTCGATTCGACATCCTAAGACCGGTTTTGCTTTTCGACTTCATCAGTTAGGCTTTCGAATCCAATAAATCGCGACCTTTTTCATTTTCGCAAAGAAATAAATCGAGCCTGAAATTCGCGATTAGTGTATTCCTAGAGCCTTTAATGAGCCGTTAATAACTGTGCAAAGAAAATTCCAATTTTTATTATTTCAACCACTTTTTCGGTCATGTTCTACTCACTTAAGTTAAAGCTAGCAGAACAATCGTTTTTGCAAAAATTTGCGGAGCGGTAAATTTTAAATTAGGGCATTTAATTAGCCTTTAATGAGCCTTTAATTGCCCATGTATTGATTTTTAATTCTGCTGACTTAGTTCTGCTTGCTTAAGAGACGTAAATATATTGAGTGATTCCAATGTTCCCGCCAAATGAATAATTAGGCATAATTGGTAAAACACCCTGTAACTCGCTTATGGAAGCCATTATACAGGGTGGCCCACCTACCCTCGCTCGGACCATAGCTGCTAGGCTGATGAAGATCGTGAAAAAAAATCTTATTGTATGTTATTGGATGCTCGATGTGCAACTTTTTAAAATTATTTTCGAGTATACAGAGTGAAACACGAATCCGGGACAAAACATTCGGTGTTTTTTTTAATGGATCACCCTATATATTTTTTCATATTTAGAATATCTGTCATGTGGACTTTGCATACCCCTTTTGTTTTTGAAGATAACTTTCAACGATGTCAAGTTATTTATATTTTAATAAAATTTTTTGAAAAAACATGAACGAAGAAAAATCTTCATAAAAACTATATTTTCAATAATTGATGGAAAAAACTGGGTATGCACGTACCAAAAGTATGTGCAGAAACATACACACCATTTGGATTCATTCAAAAAATACACAAACAAGGATCAAATTTCGCCAACTTCAAACTGCCGAAACTCATTTTGTTCAAATGGATCACCCTGTATATGATTTCATAATTTGAAGATCCATTCAATGACTTTTCCTTCCAATGGTACCATATGGACCATATCCAATGATATTTTTTGATCCACTTGAAAAAAATGAGTTTCGGCAATTTGAAGTTGGCGAAATTTGGTCTATGTTTCGAAACGCCCTGTATTTTTTGAATGAACCCAAATGATGTGTATGTTTCTGCACATACTTTTTTTACTTGCATACCCAGTTTTTTCCATCAATTTTTGAAAATATAGTTCTTATGAAGATTTTTCTTCGTTCATGTTTTTTCATAAAATTTTATTAAAATGTAAATAACTTGACAACGTTGCATATTCTAAAAATGAAAAAATATATAGGGTGATCCATTTAAAAAAAAGACCGAATGTTTTGTCCCTGATCCATGTTTGTCAACGTTGTCAACGTTGACATTCAATGTCCAATTCTTGGGAGATTAGACAATTTTTCTTTTCATTTGTGCAATTTGTTTACTCCCATAAAAATATTTCAGTAGAAATATATATCAGTACTAATACATTCACAGGTCGCTGCTTTTTGCTAACTTTGAGTTTGTTATTATTGTGATAGATGGCGCTGTGCTTTCTCAGTTCTTTATACATTTGCTAACGCAACTGTATTTTATAGGAACTGGGCTAGTCGGATCCACTGTCAGACTTTCATTAGAGATTGAAAGTCGAGCTTGTCTACTCCATACTGAAGAGGCACAAGAATGCCGAAACCGGTCTATGGATGACGGGCTCCTTTAATAACAAAATAAAAGTTGTTGGTTTAATGTCCTGATATCTCAGGTTCCAACCAACGTCGGGACTTCTATAATTCAATACCTGTTGGGGCATATAGTCCAAGGAGTAGTTGTTTGAAGTCCAGACGTTGTGGCAACGTTGACATTCAATGTCCAATTCTTGGGAGATTAGACTATTTTTCTTTTCATTTGTGCAAAAGTAGTAAATATTCATTCTTTTTTTTTATTTTCTGGATAATTTTAATTTACTTATCAAAACATTCACTACATTTACTACCTATAATTAATTAAATAATTTCCAAACTTGATAAAAATTTTAAACGCGATTGTTTTTTTTAATACCATATCGCACTATGTTCTCGAAATAATAAGGTTATAGGGACCGTTAAATTGATTGTGATTATTTAAAACTTCTAAATAAGTGGAATCGATATTTTTTCATAACAATTTATAATTTAACCATATAACAACTTGGAATAGTGTAAATCACATCATTTATCAATCATTTAACTTAAAAATGTATTTTCATTTATTCCAAATTTATTTCTTAAGATGCTTTTGTGCTTATTCTTATTTTAATACTTATACAGGGTGTTTCATAGTTAAACCGACATACGTTAACTGTAAATAGAGGGTACTTAAGTGATTCCAAATAACCTTGGTTACTGGGTCTAACGCCTTTAATAACCGAGATACGGGGTGTTTCATCCATTTCGGCCAATATTTTGATAAGCCGTAACTTTAAAACCACCCTGTAGATTTCTCTCATACTTGGTACAGGTATAGTGTGTTAATAGCCCAATTCTATAGTGTATCTATCTATCTATCTATCTATCTATCTATCTGAGAGATATAGTGTAAGAACTATAATTAAAATCCAGATCCGGATTCCCAAAACAACACCCTGTATATCAGATTTTTTAAAATTGGGGGATATTTGAGTGAAAAAAATTTTAAGTGCACATCTCATTCTACCACTGGATTTTAACGTCAAATTACAACAAATGCATTATTTTCATTTTCACAAGCAGTAACTTTCAAAATACCTGGTAGATCTCTTTCATATTTGGTACGGTGTCATTTTGTAGAAGCCCAATCACATAATATAAGGACTACATTACAGTTAAAATCCAGATACGGATTAAGAAAAATTTGTAAAATTTGAAAATCCTCAACGCAACATGCTGTACATCAGATGTTTTTTAAATTGGATCAGACATTCGAAACGAATGGAAAAAACTGAGATATTCTGACATATTTTTATAAATGCATATCTCGTTCTACATATTACTAAATTTCTAAATTTAAAATTCAATTAATGCAATACTTATTGTCATTTTCATAAGCCATAACTTTGGAAACCCTGCAGATTTATTTCATATTTGGTATAGGTGGTTTGTTTAAATAGCCCAATCGTACAATACAAGAACTAAAGTTAAAATCCAGATCCGGATTAAGAAAAATTTGTAAAAGTTGATAGTCTCTAAAATAGCACCCTGTATATATCAGATTCTTTAAAATGTAATTGGATACCTATTTGAAAAAAGAAAAAAAAGAAAAAAGATGTGTTATTCCAAAGCCTACTTGATAGTTTAATGAGTTTTGTATCTGGAATTAATCCGAAAAATCAAATCTGTATTTTTTTGTTGAACGCTCTTGTGCACTTATAAAAATAACACATCGTTATTCTTTTTTTTAAGAAAACCGATTACATTTAAAAAATCTGATATACAAGATGCTATTTTGGAGATTACCAACTTTTAAAAATTTTTCTCAATCCGGATCTGGATTTTAACTTTAGTTCTTGTATTGTACGATTGGGCTATTTAAACAATCTACCTATACTAAATATGAAAGAAATCTACAGGGTGTTTCCAAAGTTATGGCTTATGAAAATGACAATTACATTAATTGAATTTTAACTTTAAAAGTTTAGTAATATGTAGAACGAGATGTGCATTTATAAAAATATGTCAGAATATCTCAGTTTAACCATTCGTCTGATCCAATTTAAAAAAAATCTGATGTACAGCGTGTTGCGTTGGGATTTTCAAATTTAAAAAATTTTTCTTAATCCGTATCTGGATTTTAACTGTTACATTATACGATTGGGCTACTAAAAAATGATACCTGTACCAAATATGAAAGAAATCTACCAGGTATTTCTAAAGTTACTGCTTGTAAAAATGAAAAAAAATGCATTTGATGTAATTTGACGTTAAAAGTCCAGTAGTAGAATGGGATGTGCACTTAAAAAAAAATTTCACTTTAACTCATTTTTTTCCGTTTTTTTCAAGTATGCATCCGAATTTTAAATAATCTGATATACAGGGTGTTATTTTGTGGATTTTCAAATTTTACAAATTCTTCTTAATCCGGATCTGGATTTAATTTTAATTGTAGTTCTTACACTATAGGATTGGGCTATTAACACACTATACCTGTACCAAGTATGAGAGAAATCTACAGGGTGGTTCTAAAGTTACGGCTTATCAAAATAGTAACAGTAACAGTAACCAAGGTTATTTGGAATCACTCAAGTACCCTCTATTTACAGTTAACGTATGTCAGTTTAACTATGAAACACCCTGTATAACCTACAATTAACTCGCGGATACTTTATGTCTGTCTTGTCTTTAAAATGTCTTTTACCGTCATCCTGGTTGCCCCCCTACGAGCAACCCTCAAAAGCCAAGTCTTGTGTGAGTTAGAAATTTTCAAAATTGCTCACAGAATAATTGATCGTTTATGGTTTTCTAGGAATGCAGTGTAACGGGAAGAAAGTATAACTATGGCCAACTTAGAACGAAATCTAAAAACTTTGGTGGTGCTCTTCGTAAAAAATTTAAATTGGAAAAAAATGACGTTGTTGCTGTGCTGTTGCCAAATGTACCTGAATTTCCCATAGTTGCCTTAGGAGCGCTAAAAGCTGGACTGGTTTGTACGACGGTGAATCCTATTTACACTCCAGGTACTTTACCCATTTTTAAAACAATAACCGTTTATTTATTTATCACTTTTACTTGTTTAAATTATGTTATATATAATTTTATGTTCGTAATTTTCCAACACGGATATTTAGCCTATGAGGAAGGAAGAGAAAATATAACTGGATAAAAAATCGATAATACCACGTTGTCTGGTTAACGATGTGTGTTTGTCGTTTATTTATTTGTCACGTCAGTTTAAATTCATGGAATTGTCTTACCAAATACCAGCTCGAGCTCAGATTTTGGGCAGGATATTTTTTGTAAGTTTGATTTCTCGTATTTAATTTCATATAAGCAATGTAACTCGATCTGTTTAACAAAATAACGAGAACGTAAGTCGAGATCCCGTTAAATTTTCAATGAAAGTAAATACTCTACATCAAACATGAAAAATATTCGGCCAAATCTGACCTCTAGTGGTATTACCCCCGATTATTTTTTTCATCTGTCAAAATAGTCAGATTTTCTGGTTTCAGCCAATAAGAGCTCACGATCCTAACCAATGATTGAGTTTTATACTGATAAAACCGACTCTTCGTTTTTGTTTTTTTGATAAAACTTTATTTCAAAATGTATCTGTAAACTAACATGTTTTTATTCGTTTATTTTAAATCGCTTTATCACACATAACTCACTTCAATACTCAACTTTTGTTTATTAAACATCAGTTTTTGAATATCTAAACACTTCAAATTAGCTAAATTAAGAAAGACTTTTTCCATTTCAGTCTATAAACTCCGAAATCTCCATAAATCCGTTTAAAATTGACAAATAATGTCAAACTGTTAAGCCAAACGCAGGCCTTGGTTTCTAAAATGTACTAAAAGTAGGTAGGTACTAGATTACACAAATTGTTGGATTTACAATTTAGATTAAGTTAAAAAATTCTGAACACATACATAAATTATTATTTCAATTAAATTACATGTTTGAACTTTACATACAATCCTTTAATGTTTATTATTTTGATTGACATAATACATCTAGATAGGCAACTTGTACTACGTTAGTATACAATCAATTAATTCAAGTGGGCGCTGTATTTAAATCTATAACACCTCAATATTTGACGTTTAATTTTAAAAAATGGAGGCGAATATATTTAGTGAATGTGATAAAGAAAATATTGAACATTTATGTCTTTTGCATAAATGACTATATTCTCTGTTTTGAATTCAAAATTATTCAAAAAATATTATTATAGATTAAATTTTGAGGACTCGTGGTATTATCTTTGATTATTTTTTGCTTGCTCTATAATCGTTTTTATTTCATTTTAAATATACTTACATCGTTTTGCTTATTAGGAATTTTTCTTTGTCACGCTACTATTTAATTCAGTCAAATTAATTCTAATAGTTTATTTATATGCAATCCAATTATTTTGAATTATATGCTTGTTGAGTTCACAACTATCAATTTATAAATGCAATTAGCTTTAAGACGGAAATTTCATTTTATTTAATGACAAATTGAGAACCAAATTAGACATGAAATATTTCATTCGATACCAAATTAAAAATTGTAAAATGGTTTTAAAATTAACATTTTCAAAAACTCCTAATGTTTTTAGGCAATATTTTGATTATTTTATTATTTATAAAAATTGTGTCCTCCTATAGGATCTGAAGATGGACAGGTGGAACAAAACTAGTTGCCAATAAAATTTTTAATTCAATTTTTCATGTGGTACTATATATTTCTATCTTTCTCTGTTACACTCTGTATAAGATAATAAAACCGTTATATTATTAAAAACTACTTCAGAATTAACATTAAATAGTTGTTAAACTGCATTATTATAAACTGGTTTCTGGGACATTTTGTTGTATATGCCTATTTTAACCTTGCAAGATTGAGAATAGATATATTTCACAATGTACTGGGAAGTCATAATCTAATAATAAAACGAAAAATAAATCGTTTATCATTGTTTACACAAATCATAATAATAAATAACTATTGAAAAACGATTCTGCCATGTTATAGGTATGTCATCTATTTCCTATTTTAAGATTATACCAAATTGATCATCCTTCATACAGGGTGGCCCATTAGTAAGTAAATGTTTATTGTAAGCTGTAATTTAGAAAAGTGTTTATTGTAGCACTTTTCACACTATACTTTTTCTACGATTGGATTAAATATGTTTTAAAACAGAAAATCACCAACAAAGCATATATTTTTTTTAATATTTGATAACACTTTCAAAAAAATCATTTTTTATTTTTTTTCCAAATCATCGTTTAATTTCGTTATTTCCTCATTTTCTGAAAAATTGAATGAAAACGGTCACAATATATTTTTTTTTGGAAAATCTCTTCAAAATTGGTATTTTTTAAACTTTTTCATTCGTTGTTTGTATAAAGGTATATTCAGTCAACCTTATGGACTTAAAAATAAACATATTTTTGTAGTGTTAGTCCAAACGTATAGATGGATTTGGTCGTGTTTTGGCCCTATCGTAGGAGGGGGGAAAATGATTAACACTCCGTTCCACGACGTCTTAAATAATAACAAAAGTACACGACGGTGGTCTATTAAGACCAAAAATAACGCCATATTTTAATAATCTTTTAATTGGTATTTTTGAAACACAATATTTTTCTTTGTGTTTATAGGGTATTTCCTATCCCCTGATGCAAAAATTTTGTTTGTTTATGCCTACTTAGTATTAAATAAAAATAAATAAGAAAAAAGTGCTATATTTGACAAAAAAATTTGACCGCTTACAACATTTACAAAAAACAAAAGTCATATTTCTGGTTTATAAAAACTAATAAAATAATAATAAAACTATAATAAAAAACATAAAGAATTCAGAAAAATAGTCCTATACAGAAAGTACAGTTAGTGGCGTCTTTAAGTCGGAAAAAACCATGAAAAATGGACCAAGATTGACCCGGATCGAGAGTACCTCCTTCCCTCGTTTTCGAGGATGCTGAACACGATGGTGGTATCAGAATTTCTCTTTTCGCCAGCCGAAGCCCCTAAAACGCTCAAAAACTAGCCCCTAAAGGGGTTCAACGGGCAGCGCATCATTTTCCCCCGTTTTCGAGGATGCTGAGCACGGTGGTGGTGTTGAAGATTACTTCCGACCCTTGCCAACCCCTCCACCAGCCAAAAGTTATCCCCGACAGGGGTGTTTTTAAATTTTTTATATCAGGGGCAAAATGTCAGTCCTCCCGTTTTCGAGGATGCTGAACACGATGGTTATGTTCAATATCACTTCCACCTGCTAATTAAACTTAATTTTAAATAAATTGGAGCAACATTCACCAGACTGGTTCACTAACAATGAATATAAAACGCATAGATTATTTATATTAGAATTATTAATAAGAAATTTGAGTTTTAAGGAAACTAAAACAGTGTCTTCAAAAAAATATTTTGGCCAGACCGATTAAAAGTGGTGCCATCTACAATCCACTAGGAAAGCAGTTAAACAAGGTTTTCAGATTTTGTCGCAAAATCACCCGTGGCATCACTTCCTAATATAAATGCATCTTTGTTCTGACTCTCTTGCTCATACTCGAAGTATTTTTATGTATGAGATAGTATTAAAGCAATAAAACATTACAGATCCATAGGCGTGACACAGATTTTAATGAACTGTTAAAAATAGTTTTCATAGTTGATATAAAATCAAGATATTAAAAGACAGAAATTATATATAAAAAAAGACTTTACCAAATTCAAAAATTTTAGGTAAATATGCAATTGCAGAAACTACTTTCGCAACCAATATTTACGATGAGTGGCTCGATTATTTTTTCAGTAGTATTCCACATTTCTTTCGGTGTGTCCAAACCTTTTTCTATTGTTCAGGGCACCTCAAAATGTAGTAAAAGAAATTAGATTTTACTACACTCTCTTCCTATATGAACTTGTTTTTTGGGTATCAGAACCACCATGATTATCTGTTGAATTTTCAGATTAATAGACTAATAATTTTGTTCTTTTTATTCAAGAGGAAGTTTCAAGACAGCTGCTAGACTCATCTGCAAAACTTATAATTACTTTAAATGAATTATGGCCACTAGCAAATGCGGCAGCAAACTTAGCCAAAAAGAAATTACCTATAATTACAATTAATTCACAGGTAGGCATATTAATCTTTTATTTAAAAAATTACCTATAACTTAAATTCAAATAATGATTTTGATATAAAATTTTGTCCTCATAATTTTTGATTTTTTATTATTATTTTAGCAAGGACAAGCAACTCCAGAGGGCGCCGCTAATTTTGCTGAACTCGTAGATAGCGACATTGACATTCCAAACACTTTAATATCCTCTGAAGAGTTGGCATTTTTACCGTATTCCAGCGGTACCACTGGTTTACCAAAAGGTGTTCAATTATCCCATTTTAATATAGTTGCTAATACGATGCAGTTGGAACATCCAGAACTAACAGTTAGTAGAAGAACAACACGTAAGTATGCAAAAACTGTTACAAATTTCCTTTTGTGCTTATACTGAAAAAAAAACGCGGCCAGTATTGCCCGGAAAACTAAAATAGCTAAACCAATTTAGGAATACTTACATGACAATGTGAAGATTCAATCAAAACTCGGCCTACGTGGCCTCTTCCTCGTAAATAGTTGTTCGAATTCCAATGGAATTAAACATATTTCGTCATGCCTCATACTTTTCCACCCTACCATTGGTAAAAGCGTATTGCAAAATTGAAACAAAACACAGCTGCAGATATCCACCGTCAATGAGCTTTAAAATACCGGCGCTGATAAATTGAGGACTAAGTCGATATAGGCTTAAATATGGAGGTATGGAGGACCGTAAAAGGGATTAAGCATTTGGGCTACATACTTATGTACAGGTATATAGGCCATTCATGATGCGGTCTCCTTAGTATGGCGAAATTCAAAATTTAGGTTTGGCGAAAGAATACAGAGACAAAGATGGAGAGGTATCTATTTGGTCTAACATTTTTTAAACCCGAAGACGTTGGTGACTGTTTTTCTGAGGAATTTCAACCAACAAATGAAGCCATTACCGGGCTGGCTGATTATTTGGTTGATAATTACATTAAAGAAGATGCGCTCTTCCCTCCCCAAATTTACCAATGCACGTGAAATGTATAAATTGGTTTTCTTATTATACACATTGGTCCTCAATTTACCTAGCATATTTCAGGTAGTGGAATCAACTCAAAGTTATAATTGCTTTTGGTCCTCAATTTACCTACGTCCTGAAATACAGCGCAATATCATTCTTAAAACTTTCCAAACGAACAAATGATTCAGATACAAATCAAACTACCTACGCAACTAGCGACAAGATTTAATTATTCATTTCAACGTGCTAAACAAAGAAGATCCCAAAGGAACGTGCAAAGGGAGATAAAGATATATTCGTCTGCCCACACCTCAGTAACCCTTGCGCGCGCCAAAATATAACCAACAGCAACGCGAATTAACCCGTTGCTTCTGGAACTATCGACCGACGTCCAAAAATAGAGTGAGACAGAATCCACAACGCTTGAATGCATTTCATTTTTCTTTATTAGTGGTTAGCTAACTTTTGGGTGTCTTGTACATAAGCGTCGTACTTTTTCATTATTCATTTTACAATAATTGTAAAGTAAAATGAAATTAATTCAACAAAAATGTTTACAATTATTACATTCAACGTAACAAATAATTACTTGAGCGATTGTCTATAATATAAGACATATTCTTTTGTACAAAAAAGTGTTTTTTATGCATTTTTAATAAATGGGGTATTAAGAGATAGCTTTCAAATCAAATACAGTCTACTATGATCCTAGTAAAGATCTCAAGGCTAGTTTTAATAGTTTGGTAAGAAAATAGGCTAAAATCTTATCAAATTCCGACAATAGTTCCGTCCTTGGTTTACGATAACCTTGTTTTTTGCGCAGTTGTCATTTCTATGTTCTCAAAACATTATAAAATTGATCTTAAGAGGGGCCTTGCCACTGCCGACCTCGTTTTCAGTTGGCAATACTGAATATGCGTTATCTACTACTAAGATACAGGGTGTTGAAGATAAAATGTATTTTTCGTTTTTTTGCAATAATTTCTTTATTATTTAATATATTGACTTGAAATTTGGTATGGTTATATTTTTAAGAAATTATTGCAAAAAACGAAAAATACATTTTATCTTCAACACCCTGTATCCAGGCCAGGATTCAGAGCCGTGATTTGGGGGGGGGGGGGACCTTCCGGGGGGTCCAGAAAATTTTTGAAATAATGTATTTATTACCTTTTAGTTATTTATTTGTATATGTGATTTTTTGCGTTTGACGGGGCGGTCGCCCCCATCGCCCCCCTTGTATCCGGGCCTGCCTGTATCTTAGTAGTAGATAACATTTGAGTTATTTAGTAAAATATTAATATTTCGAGGTCCTGAACCAATTATTAAAATATTGACCATTCCTTATGATACACCATGTAGATAGCTAGCTGGCCAAGAATTTTCATTATGGTTTATAAGTCTAAAGATAGATATAATGTACCCATGCATTAAAAATATTAATTCACCTAATTAGAATGCCTTGGTCAATACTGTCAACAAAACGGACACAAGAATTTCCTTGTTGTTATCTAGTTAAATTCTTGGTATGTAAAAACTCTATTTATGCAAATATTCTAATATTTCTTACCTGTCATATTCATCTGAAGAAATTATTCCAGGTTCTGAATTATTATATGATTTTAAATTTATTTCTTCTTGGCTCAGGAAATCCTCTTCTAAATTTTCTTGTGTGAAATCCTCTTCAATATCTTCTGTATTTCCTTCTCGTGGAAAGACATTGAGTTGGATGACCTCTTCTAAAATATCCTCTTGCAGAAAACTCTCCTCTTGATTGTCGGCTTCTTTCTTTCTTTCTGTAATTCTTTCTTGTGGGAATCCCTCTTTTTGGATGTTCTCTTCTGGGACACTTTCTTCATTAAACCTAAGAAAATGTACATAATCAAAAAATTGAAATAAAAAGCTTAATAACTTATAAAAAATATGGCTAAAATATAACTTTAGAAAACTTACGATTCTTCTAATATTTCTGTGGAAATGTCCCTGTTTTCTCTATTTCCCCAATTCAATCGCGAAGCTGCAGTGCGTTTGTTCTTCTTTCTAGTTTTACGCGAACTTCGAGGCATCTTTTGGATATATATAAAAAATAATAAAAAAAAAAATTGTGTCTTTTTTCACAAAAATGAAAATGGTGTCCTTTTTCACCGAGGAGGGTAAACAATCAGAATCTAAAACCTAAAACCTAAAAATACTGTTGTGTCCGTTTCACACCACTTTTGTACCGTAATAATATAGCTCTAATGGAGATAAAAGCAAAAATGCAATATGCGTTACTCAATCAGAGACCAACCAAATCACGACTAATAACTAAATTGTAAAATCACGTCACAAAACGGATGGAAAAACCGCCAAAATCACAAAACATTAGTTGCAAACATTTTCAAAGAATCCCCGCTCGAAGACACAATAAGAACTGCTGCCGCTCTTTGTCTAATCATTAAAATTAGTAGTGTTATCTTATTGTAATGAAAAAACACACCAATGTTGCCGTAATGCCCGCACCTCTAAATTATCAATGACTAAAAAGCTTTTTTAAAATAAATGTACATATTATATTTTCCATTTAAAATATTTTGGAATGTAATATAAAAACGCTTTTCATATAAATTCATATCGTATATTGATAATAAAGAAATATCTAGGTAGGTATTTTCGACACTGTTCTGATGCTGCGGTAAATAAATAAAGTATAAAGTTTAGAATGGATACTAAATACGTGTCACTGGTTTTTTGGGTAAAATTTTAAAGTAGGTTTATTGTTGTATATTATTCTTATATGAAAAATCACACTGAATACAATGGTGACATTAAAAAATTTATAAATAGCCGTCTTCATTGTTAAAAGCGATCGTTTCTGAGCATTTTAATTTTTCAACCCTATTTTTTGGACTTTTTAACGAAAATGGTGACACGGACAAAAAAAATTTCAAGGGATGAAACATGAACAATTTATCATAACCCATGGTTTAAGACTTGCAGCGATTTTTTATCTGTAACCGTTCAATTGTTATATACAAATTAATGCTCCAACATTAACAATTTTTTTTTATAAAAGGACTTGCAGATAATTTATTGTGGTTACAATGTTGCATTTTGTTCATAGAACGCAGTTTTTTGTGTCGATAACTCATGTATTCTGCAATTGTTTAAACAAATAGATATTGATAAAAACATTTTGCGTTTGGGGCCGCCAATTATTTATTAATTCATTTTTTAAAAAAATTCTTGCTTCACCTTAAAGATTATACATTTATATAATTCTCAATTTTCGTATGAATCCATTGATGTTTAAATATTTTTTTTATGTTAGAAATATTATTTTCCGAGCTCCATTCCTATCTGATGTATTTAGAGAGATTAGTCGCGTGGCAGCGCTATTCATATTAAAATAAACGGATTTATTCGAAAATAATTGAAAATTAATTAAATTATAAAATATAAACTCTATTTTGATGCTAGAAAAAAAATAGTAAACAAAAAAAATGACATTTCCTAAAAATAAAAAATAATATTTCTGTCGTGGCTGAAGCCGGTATCGAACTCATGACAAATGGATTATTAGCGCTCTCTGCGATAAAACCAATCGTGAAAATAAAGAAAATTTATTCTCTCAGATTCCTTAGATATCCCAAATAATATATTATATTTTAATACTAGCAGCGCCACCTAGGATACAGGAGATTCACTGAAGTCTTAAGATATCTATCTCTCTTCATTATTGCAGAAAGACAGTGATAAAAGATAAAGATAAAAATGGGGATTTTTGGTGTTTGTAGTTTGGCATACCTGTCGCGACGCCCCTCTTAAGAGGGGCCTTGCCACTGCCGACCTCGTTTTCAGTTGGCAATACTGAATATGCATAAAAATTTGACGATTTTTTGGAGAGTTAATCTCGAGAACGGAATTTTTGTTTGTGGAAATATTTATACCCGTTATAGCTTATACCTTGGAATAGGACATCTCCTTTTTTGAGTCAATTTTAAGGATTAATAAAAAAGATATCAGCCATTTAGTGGAGGTGTGTTTTTGACAGTTTTGACAATTTGTGATCACCAATTTTAACGTGAAAAGGAGATGTCCTAAATGAAGGATACAGAATTAATTTCCGAGAATACCAATTCGCAAAACTTTATAATTTTTGAGATTAACTCTCCAGAAAAAAAAAATTTATGTAAGTTGCCTATATCCCAGTAAGATTTTCTCTTTCCATAGTTCAGGCGTTTTCCGCCTGACACTTTGAGACGGTGGCGCTTTTTGGTTTTATTTTGAACGATGTATGCAACCAGTTTTACGAATACGAAGAAAGTTTAGATGTTTAGAACTGACATTTTAGGTTATGTTGGCTAATTTATTCGTTTTGCAATTTTTTTTAATGAATAAATTAGTATTAACTAAAACCAGTTCTTCAGTTTAAAGTATTTCAATTAATGGAGATGTCCTATTCCAAGGTGTAAGCTATAACGGGTAAAAATATTTCCACGAACAAAAATTCCATTCTCGAGAGGCTGTTCAAAAAATCTTCAATTTTTATGCATATTCAATGTGAAAAATTAGTGATTAGTAATATGGAGAATGTGCAATTCAACAGTTTTTTGTGATTTTTATTCGTGCATTCAAAATAGTGTCTGCATAGTTGGGAATCACAGACATTTGCAGAAATTAATATTTACAGTATGTCTCACATATTAACCCATCCATGGGACTCTTGATATAGGTTTGTTACACATTTTATTTGCTATTATGTCTTTTGTCCATTGCTAAAAAGCAATGCAGTTTTTTCATAGTGTATTGTTTTGTTTTTGTTTTAGTGAATAACTGTAATTAGGTACTTTTAAATAAAGAAATAATTATTAATTATTCAATTTATTTTCTTACAAAAATGATTTTATAATATTTAATGATTTACAATAAAGTTAACATTAAAGAAATGAGTTTACGATTAATACATGCAAGTATATTAGAACTAAAAATCTGAAATAAATTTATGATTAATAAATGCAAGTACTAGCACTTATTTATTTATTTATCGTATCACTGCATATGGTTGGATGGTTGGATTAAATGTCGCGTCAGGCATCATGTGCTTTAGCCGGGAGATCAAAAGATTGTCCGGCTGCCAAGTTTGTTAGCTCTTTAGCGTTACCCAGGGTGCACCACGTGGAGGCGAGCTAACTTTACACACCCCTGAATCTGAAATAAATTTATGATTAATAAATGCAAGTACTAGAAATAAGAATCTGAAATAAATTTATGATTAATAAATGCAAGTAGTCGAACTGAAAATCTGAAATAAATTTATGATTAATAAATGCAAGTAGTCGAACTGAAAATCTGAAATAAATTTATGATTAATAAATGCAAGTACTAGAACTAAGAATCTGAAATAAATTTATGATTAATAAATGCAAGTACTAGAACTAAGAATCTGAAATAAATTTATGATTAATAAATGCAAGTACTTTACACCATGCATCTCTTGGCTAGAGTTAAAATCCTTCGACAACCATGTCAGATTCCATGGCAGGAGCCGATTGATCCCAATTTTTGTAGCAATTGTGGTTTTTAGCAACAATATTGTGCTTAGCAGCTCTAGCGCAGATAGCACAAAATTTATTTCTAATTGCAATAAATAATACGTGGCCAGTATTTTTTCCTATTATTGCAACCATGCCAGATAGTGAATTGAAGTTTGTACCATATGACCGTTTACTCCATGATCCATCAACATAAACCGTTATCCAAGGAGTACCATCCATACAAAACTGCTTCTTTTGAATTGCAATCTCTTTTTCGGTTTCTCCAGCTCTTTTCATTGACCTGAGAAGAGAAGATTCCCATTCCTAAAATATGTATCATTTCATAAATATTTGTTAATTCTGTAAGTTACAACTATTTACCTGTCCTAATTCATTTTCAATCTTATAGAACATGTTCGAACTCATGGTGGGTATATCCATGGATGAAAGCAGTTCACTAGTATGTGAATATGTGCTTCCAGATGCAATAGTTCCCCACACTGCACCAATATTAGCAACGGATTTTATTTTATTTGGATTTTCAGTTTCATATTGATATTCTCTTTCACAGACAGAACATTTGTATACTATTGTACTAGTCAACCCCTTGCCCTTTCGGCGTTCTTCTTTAACACTTAGTTTTCCGAGAGTACATATTTTGGAATGATCGTATTGTAGATTAGTAGCCCAATCCAGTACATACCCAAGTTCTACAATTCTCATACCTGTTATCGGGTTCTCAGGTTTCGGTACTCTCTCATATTCTAGCTCATGTTTGTTTATGCTAGAAAATTAATGAAATATTAAATTATACAGGGTGTATCATAAGGAATGGTCAATATTTTAATCATAGGTTCAGGACCTCGAAATATTAATATTTTACTAAATAACTCTGGGTCAAATGTTATCTACTACTAAGATACAGGGTGTTGAAGATAAAATGTATTTTTCGTTTTTTTGCAATAATTTCTTTATTATTTAATATATTGACTTGAAATTTGGTATGGTTATATTTTTAAGAAATTATTGCAAAAAACGAAAAATACATTTTATCTTCAACACCCTGTATCCAGGCCAGGATTCAGAGCCGTGATTTGGGGGGGGGGGACCTTCCGGGGGGTCCAGAAAATTTTTGAAATAATGTATTTATTACCTTTTAGTTATTTATTTGTATATGTGATTTTTTGCGTTTGACGGGGCGGTCGCCCCCATCGCCCCCCTTGTATCCGGGCCTGCCTGTATCTTAGTAGTAGATAACATTTGAGTTATTTAGTAAAATATTAATATTTCGAGGTCCTGAACCAATTATTAAAATATTGACCATTCCTTATGATACACCATGTAGATAGCTAGCTGGCCAAGAATTTTCATTATGGTTTATAAGTCTAAAGATAGATATAATGTACCCATGCATTAAAAATATTAATTCACCTAATTAGAATGCCTTGGTCAATACTGTCAACAAAACGGACACAAGAATTTCCTTGTTGTTATCTAGTTAAATTCTTGGTATGTAAAAACTCTATTTATGCAAATATTCTAATATTTCTTACCTGTCATATTCATCTGAAGAAATTATTCCAGGTTCTGAATTATTATATGATTTTAAATTTATTTCTTCTTGGCTCAGGAAATCCTCTTCTAAATTTTCTTGTGTGAAATCCTCTTCAATATCTTCTGTATTTCCTTCTCGTGGAAAGACATTGAGTTGGATGACCTCTTCTAAAATATCCTCTTGCAGAAAACTCTCCTCTTGATTGTCGGCTTCTTTCTTTCTTTCTGTAATTCTTTCTTGTGGGAATCCCTCTTTTTGGATGTTCTCTTCTGGGACACTTTCTTCATTAAACCTAAGAAAATGTACATAATCAAAAAATTGAAATAAAAAGCTTAATAACTTATAAAAAATATGGCTAAAATATAACTTTAGAAAACTTACGATTCTTCTAATATTTCTGTGGAAATGTCCCTGTTTTCTCTATTTCCCCAATTCAATCGCGAAGCTGCAGTGCGTTTGTTCTTCTTTCTAGTTTTACGCGAACTTCGAGGCATCTTTTGGATATATATAAAAAATAATAAAAAAAAAAATTGTGTCTTTTTTCACAAAAATGAAAATGGTGTCCTTTTTCACCGAGGAGGGTAAACAATCAGAATCTAAAACCTAAAACCTAAAAATACTGTTGTGTCCGTTTCACACCACTTTTGTACCGTAATAATATAGCTCTAATGGAGATAAAAGCAAAAATGCAATATGCGTTACTCAATCAGAGACCAACCAAATCACGACTAATAACTAAATTGTAAAATCACGTCACAAAACGGATGGAAAAACCGCCAAAATCACAAAACATTAGTTGCAAACATTTTCAAAGAATCCCCGCTCGAAGACACAATAAGAACTGCTGCCGCTCTTTGTCTAATCATTAAAATTAGTAGTGTTATCTTATTGTAATGAAAAAACACACCAATGTTGCCGTAATGCCCGCACCTCTAAATTATCAATGACTAAAAAGCTTTTTTAAAATAAATGTACATATTATATTTTCCATTTAAAATATTTTGGAATGTAATATAAAAACGCTTTTCATATAAATTCATATCGTATATTGATAATAAAGAAATATCTAGGTAGGTATTTTCGACACTGTTCTGATGCTGCGGTAAATAAATAAAGTATAAAGTTTAGAATGGATACTAAATACGTGTCACTGGTTTTTTGGGTAAAATTTTAAAGTAGGTTTATTGTTGTATATTATTCTTATATGAAAAATCACACTGAATACAATGGTGACATTAAAAAATTTATAAATAGCCGTCTTCATTGTTAAAAGCGATCGTTTCTGAGCATTTTAATTTTTCAACCCTATTTTTTGGACTTTTTAACGAAAATGGTGACACGGACAAAAAAAATTTCAAGGGATGAAACATGAACAATTTATCATAACCCATGGTTTAAGACTTGCAGCGATTTTTTATCTGTAACCGTTCAATTGTTATATACAAATTAATGCTCCAACATTAACAATTTTTTTTTATAAAAGGACTTGCAGATAATTTATTGTGGTTACAATGTTGCATTTTGTTCATAGAACGCAGTTTTTTGTGTCGATAACTCATGTATTCTGCAATTGTTTAAACAAATAGATATTGATAAAAACATTTTGCGTTTGGGGCCGCCAATTATTTATTAATTCATTTTTTAAAAAAATTCTTGCTTCACCTTAAAGATTATACATTTATATAATTCTCAATTTTCGTATGAATCCATTGATGTTTAAATATTTTTTTTATGTTAGAAATATTATTTTCCGAGCTCCATTCCTATCTGATGTATTTAGAGAGATTAGTCGCGTGGCAGCGCTATTCATATTAAAATAAACGGATTTATTCGAAAATAATTGAAAATTAATTAAATTATAAAATATAAACTCTATTTTGATGCTAGAAAAAAAATAGTAAACAAAAAAAATGACATTTCCTAAAAATAAAAAATAATATTTCTGTCGTGGCTGAAGCCGGTATCGAACTCATGACAAATGGATTATTAGCGCTCTCTGCGATAAAACCAATCGTGAAAATAAAGAAAATTTATTCTCTCAGATTCCTTAGATATCCCAAATAATATATTATATTTTAATACTAGCAGCGCCACCTAGGATACAGGAGATTCACTGAAGTCTTAAGATATCTATCTCTCTTCATTATTGCAGAAAGACAGTGATAAAAGATAAAGATAAAAATGGGGATTTTTGGTGTTTGTAGTTTGGCATACCTGTCGCGACGCCCCTCTTAATTATTATAGGTAACTCGGATTAAGATTGCAGCGCTCATGCGGTGAAATTGGAACTGTGCTAAGGAGTAGTAGTTTGTTTACTTCGTGCTTTCTTATGGGATATTTCATGTGTATTTAAGTTGTTTATTTGGTATCAGTTTTGTTTTTTTGAATTATTTCTAGGTGTAAATTGTGTATTGTTTTTGTCTAGTGTTTAGTGTGACATTCATTTTATTTTATAAACTATACATAAACATTTATTTTATATCTTTAAAAGTGTGATATTTCCAGTTGTATTTAGGTGAGTAGTAGTCAGGAGTTTTACTCAAATACATTTTAGTCTCAAATTATTGTTTCCATTATTTTTTAGAAATGAAGTTAAGCATTTTAGAGTACATGAACTATTTGGGAGGATCGGCTAATTCTAAATCTGTAGTTGAAGGTGAAAATGTCCTGAATGCAGGACATCTTATTTTAGCGGGAAAGACCATAGAAACTTATGAGTGGATAGAAATATATGGTTTGTGTTTACAAACGAGTGCATTGGAATCTAATCCACATGAAATTACTGGGAAATTATCTATTTCTAACACTGTAAAAGTGGAGAACCTCTTATGTTCTTGTAAAGTTATAGCATGAGGCTTTAATGTTCTCCGTTTTACTCTAACTGTAAATAATAAATCAAAGCAAAGTGGTAAATAATAATTAAATATTTTTACCATACCTTTTTGAATAAAATCACTTTCAGTAAAATGTAGAGAACACACTCTCATGGTATTTGAAACGTTCATGCCAATTTTTAATGTTGTGATCCACAATCTTTTCCTATCCACTAATTCTCTATTGCCAAGTTTGGTTTCAAAAAAAACTTTGGACGTTCCTGCTTTTGGAAACGAATGAAAACTTAGTCAGGGTTTCTTTTTCCCCATGATGAACACTTAGGTACACAACAAGACAAAAACACTATGAAAATTACTTAACAACGCTAAAGAAATAACCCAAAATGTCAAAACTACTCCTTAGCTCAGTTTTCGCAGTTTTCACCAGAGGGCGTATCAGTTAGGACGAGAAGCGAATACTCTAGTTTTTTATTTATATTTATTTTCAGCTGATCATCAGGACGTTGTTACGGCGGTGTTGCCTTTTTTCCACATATACGGGTTAACTGTTCTATGCATGTATCATCTAAGGATAGGAGCCAAAATCGTTACATTACCGAAATTCACTCCTGAATTGTATATTGGTAGTCTAAAAAAATATCGACCACATGTTCTATACTTAGCCCCACCTATAGGTAAGTATAGTAGAAACATGAGATAGTATTCCCAATAGTAGGTTAGCTAGGCAGATTCGAATCCAAGGCATGCGCTCTAGCCTTAGCTAATGACTTTGCAAACGCATCTACAGGGGAGCCTGAAAAGTAACGGCATTGTATTAAAGAGCGGGTTATATAAGTAAACAAAAATCATGCGCAGTAACGTTGCCAGAAGGGCCGTAACATCTAACGTCAAAAACAATGAAAACTTTGTCCCATTCAAATTAGCCCGCTAATAGCAGAACCTTTTGACAACGTTGTCGATTTGAATCCACAAAGTTTTAGACGACGTCTCTCTAACGCGTTTCTTTCTAACACATTGAGGAGTGAGAGTGACAACTGTCTACCTTCAAAGCTGTTTTCTGCGACGCCGCTAATAGCCAAGGCTTTAGGCAACGTTGCCAATTTTTGTTTACGAATACGATGCCGTTTGACCCATTTAAATCGGACCACTAATAGCTGAGATATTGACTAAGGCTCTTCTGACAACCTCGCTACTTATGATTTTTGTCTACGTATATAATCTGCACCCCTGTACGCTATTATGCCGTTTTTCCCATTCAAATCGGTCCAATAATTACAAAGTTAGAAGCTACGTCCCATTATTCGATTACCACTTAAGAGATTGCACATGTACTTGGTTTATACTCTTTCCACTCTGGCTCCCGAGCTATAAACTAAAGGAGAACACTTCTTTATTTTGTTTAGCTTCACTATACAATAAATATTAAATAAACACTGCTGTGTTGGAGTGTAAGGTTTCATGAGTTTTTTATTCTAGCTATATTTTTGTCTAAGTTTCCAAATTTAAGTAGTGAAGATTTTAAAAATGTTAGAGGAATTATTAACGGAGCTGCCTCGTTAGGACATTTAGATGCCGTAAAACTAGCAGAAAGGATAAAAAGAGACGTGCCTATTTTACAAGGTAAATTGTATTAAAAAAATTTTGTTTTTACATGTTAACCCTCACGTAAGCCACTTTGCGCGGGAAAACGTAACCAATAACATTTCAGCATAACGCATTCCTCAGTTCCCGCAAAATACGAAGCGCAGAGCGGTCGCCTGATTCGTCAGAACGAATTAATTTCTTGAACAATCCACCCCCTAACAGTGGACACATATTGTAAAATCCAAAGTGTTAAATAATTTATTCGTTATAATTGAAAGCTTTTTTTTATTCATTTCCACATAAATGGGATTTAAGAAGATTTTTGGTAGGCAAACAATCAAAACCCTACTGAAATCCTCCACTTTTTATAATTTTTCTTTAATTAATTTTAAGTATATTCAGTTTTTTAAAGAATTTTTTAATATTTTTTATGATTTTGACCATTATTTCTGAAAAAAAATTAATTGACCATTTTCCATAAAATCTACTCTTTGACAATTTCCCAAAAACGTCATTTTTGAAAAATTTCGCCATATTTTTGTTCGTTTTTAACATTTTTTACTCTTTTTTTCCATTTTTACGTTTTTTTGTACTATTAAATATTTAGACAACTTTAATCTTGATGTACTTTTCAATTTTTTTAGGTTATGGTTTGACAGAAACATCCCCAACAGTAACAGCGACCCGCGTCTCCCAATACGAAAATCAAGAATCTAAAGGCTCAATCGGTTTTCCTCTCCCGAACACAACAGTAAAACTAATCAATCCCGAAGACCCTTCTGGAACGCCCCTGGGTCCCAACGAACTAGGAGAACTCCTCGTTAAGGGCCCCCAAGTTATGAAGGGCTATCTAAATAGGCCCGAGGAGACTGAAAAAATGTTCCTAGATGGGTGGATGCGAACAGGCGATATGGTATATTATAATGAAAAAGGATTTTTGTTTGTCAAGGATAGATTGAAGGAGTTGATTAAGGTCAAAGGTTTTCAGGTAAAGAAATCATATTCGTTTACCTGGTGGCTACGGCCACACTAGCGTTTTCTCATGCTGCGTTTCAGCGTTAAAAAACGCAACAAAAATAGACACAATGGAGGAGCACGTGGTTGGCCAGATACAGCGTGTTTTATCGCCACATTGGCACAGGCTCCAAACCGAACGCGTCTATATTTGCAGCTGGTTTTCTCACCTCATCTCTATCCACACTAGCCGGAAAACACGCAAACACAGATTTATTGAAGCCAATTTTAAACCGATTCAAAGTGAAACAGGTTAAAAAAAAATATCAAACCGTATCTATACACAAGCAAAGTTAGTGAAAGACTGCAGTTTATCACGCGCAGTGGAGCCGCGTCACAGCGTGACAAAACACTAGTGTGGCCGCGTCGAAGCGTTACAAAACGCTAGTGTGGCCACGTCGCAGCGTGACAAAACTCTAGTGTGGCTGCGTCGCAGCGTGACAAAACGCTGGTGTGGCCGCGTCGCAGCCTGACAAAACGCTAGTGTGGCCGTAGCCTAACGCGAAATTAAAATTAGAGCAATTTTGGGGAGTTATAAGCGTTTTTAGGAACAATAAAACAACTGTCAACGAATAAATAAGCTCTTGGATGGACACATATTTTTTTTTACATATTTCCACTACTTTCCAGATAAAACTAACTAAATTTCCTCCTATAGGTAGCACCAGCTGAACTAGAAGAAATAATCAGGGACTTCCCGGACGTTGTAGATGCCGCTGTGATCGGTATACCTCATGATTCTGAAGGGGAATCCCCGAGAGCTTACATAGTATCTCGACCGGATACCAAAATCGATGTACAACAATTAAATGACTACGTAAGCAGCAAAGTGGCGCCTTACAAACAGTTGAAAGGTGGTATTAGTGTTGTTGACAGTATTCCTAAAAATGCCAGCGGTAAAATATTGAGACGACAGCTGAAATTGATGTTTGAGCAAGAGAATAAGCGATTTTTTTTATAGAAAAGGTTGTTTTTTATTTTTAAGATGTGACTTGTTGGTTTTACTAAAAGTATATTTTTCTAATAAACGTTTTTATTAAATCTATGTTTGGTTTATTTCATCCAAATATTAACATACTGACATCTGACACCAATCTATGAAACTGTTGCCAACTTCCATTAGAGAAAGACACTAACATAAAATGTGATCTGAAAAATCAATAGTTTTGACTTGGTGCAACGTGTAAGCCATGAGCTAGCTAACAATCTACTCTCAATTGAAGAGCACACATCATTTTCACCATGTCCTCCCATAAGAACGAACACATCCAGATAACCTGAACCAATTACGCACGTTTTTTCACGTTTAACGATCGTTTCTTGTTGTGAGTTAAACGTCAAACGGCGAGGTGCTCTAAACGTCAAAAAACTTGCGTCAAACGTCAACGAAAATTGCACGAAACGTCAAAAAACTTGCAATGTTGAATAGTCGCTCTGTCCTTTTGTTGTACAAAATTTGCTTGAGTTGGTCTTACACGTTCAATGGATAAAATAAAGGGACAAGCAATCTGTCGGTCCTTATTATTGCTAAAAGATGAAATATGTCACTTATAAATAAAAATACGATATTTGCTTGTAGGTTTTTATTAAAACGGTTCTAATAAAAATACTTAATTTAAAATACTGTTTTTGCTACTTACAAATTACCCTAATACTAAAAATTAAAGGAAACCTTCAAAATATCTTAGGCCAAGTTTTCCTTTTCTTAATATTATTTATATCAATGACTTAGTGTAACTGTTCTCCCATTTTTTTAAATAAAAACTTTTGAATACAAAAATAATTTTAATTCAAAGTTTCAAAAGTTGAAGGTGAATTAAAGGAAAAGGTAGAAACATCAGCTAACTATATGCTTAGTGTTTTGATATATATAGCACTTAAATAAGTTTTATTTCGATAACTTAACCACTTCTTTCAATTGCTTTGCAGGGCTTCCCATAGCCAGACGGAAGTCTGAATGGTTTATAACTTTGACAGAGAGGGACATTAAGAATTGTGACATTTAAAAGACATCAATAACAACATAACAAAAAATGTTCACAAAGTTTGAAGTAAATCCAAAAAAATAAGAATGACGTTTTTTGGAGTCATAAAAAACAGTTTTTAGTGCAAGTTTTAAGCAAATTAAAAATGAAGAGCTTTCTATATATCATTTTTTGCTTAGTTTGTTTTTGAAGCATTCAAAACTTCTGTAGACTGCCTCTCATATTCGGACGGAAGACTGAATGGTTTATAATTTTGATTTTATGAATGACAACTGACAGAGATTTCCAGTTCACTCTATGCCACTGATAAACTTTAACAAGTATAGGGTGTATAAAAAGATCATAGAAGGGGTAGATGCTGTACCTATATTTAAAAAAAACCGAATAAGTACATTGGTGATTTGGTCACACAGTAAAATACCCAATAAAGACCAATTGTATAATCGTTTCGACAGGTTACCACAAAGTGATTCTAAAATATACCAATAAAGGTTTTATTTAAAAAAAAAAACGAGGATAAAATTTTAAACGCCGTTTTATCGAAACTTATTAAGTATTATCGGGGGAATGTTTTCGAATATTTCAGTTCAAATTTTTTTTTTCGTCCCGAGATAATATTTTTTGTACCTAAAAATCACTAAATCTAAACCAACTTTGGTTTATTTTAGAATCGCTACAAATACAAAAATAAAATTATTGCAAATTAAATAAATATAAATATAAACATAACACTTTTCTAATATGTCAATTCGATCATCTCAAATTAAAATATCGCAATGGCTAATCTGAAGCAACAAGAAAGTATCAGTTAAATTTTAACCTTTATAAAATGTTTCGTTAACTATGTCAGCATCCTCAGAAGATCTTTTGGACAAATAATCTGTAGAATGGAGAAAAATTCTAACTATCTTGTTTTTGTTATTAATTTGAGACAATCTGTATAAATTTTTGGAAAAAAAAAATAATTTCCTACTCTTGGTAATATCTAAATATCACTAGACGGTAAGTACTTTTTAATAATTCATATAGGGCGTGTACCGAAATATTTTGAAAACAAAATAAGTAATAAATATTTATTTTATTTTTAGATATTTTTATTTTTTTTTAGTTTTAGTGATACCAAAAACAAGGGGGGTTGGACTTATATTTTTTAGTTTTCAAAATATTTCGTCTTCCTGTTTGCGTTGTTACACTATGAATTAACAGTTTGTATTGGTAAATTTAAAGCTATTTAACCAATTAGCACATATAGTAACAAAATGTTTATACAGTTAAAAAAGAGAGAGTATTTATTGCAGGTGACGTAAAAAATCACATGCAATAACACTGGACTATATTAAATTTTCTACGATCGTGAAAATTGATGAAAAGTCATTTAAATTCCATCTATCGGTAATTAAAGAAAATGGCTTTCAGTCAAATTTTCTGAAAAGTTGGTGTGATGTAGAACTCGATGTTCTGACTAAAAGTGTCCATTGGCCCAAATCGACCCTATGGCTAGTTTTCGAGGTACAGGGTGTTAAACATCGGAAATGCCACTTTTTGTAACCAGATTTCTCATAACAGACCTGTTTTATTCGCGTTTGTTGTAGAAAACATGAATTATAGATTATTTGGCAAGAATATTTTATAAACAATTACTGTACAATTTGGTAATTTACAGGGTGGTTTGAAAATAAGTAGTATGGTTTTTTTGAAGAATCCATTTTTTTATAACAGCTTTAAAAATACAAGCAAATGTCATTGCATCATGAATATATATTTTTAGATGTGCTACCATCTATGATTAGAAGAGAGTATTGACAATTTTTAAAGCAAATAATTCCCGATGTATTGGGGTTGCATACACAATTTGCATTGTGTGTTGCAAAGCTTTTATTTGACTGATTCTAGTCAAAATGTCACTCTCTTCTTTCGTATCCCTTTCAGAGATTAATACAAAGTTAGCAAACGAGTAAGGAATTTAATTTATCAGATTCTACATCCTAAGACCGGTTTCTGCCTTTCGGGTTCGTCAGTTAGGTTTTTCGAATCCAATAAATAAAATTCCAAACTCGTACAAGTCAATAGCTATATCCGCTATAAAATAAAAATTGCGTCGAATGAATGTTGTAAAAAAAATGATCATTTTAAAACATAATTTTTATTAAACAGAGATAATGTTCATCATTTTAATTATATTTAAATCAAAACTAAAAGTATAGTGATGATAAATGTACAAGTATTTTTTTTGTTATGCTTCTATTAATAGATATCTTCAGTTTTATAAAAATCAGTGAGAATTATAACTTCTGGTCAAATTTTCTATGAGGAAACAAAAAAAAACTAATGACTTCCTGAGAAAGCTTAGAGGCTACTCTTTAAAACGCTTTCTTTTTTTCTTTGCGTATATTTTAGGCAAAGATACATTAGTTTTTCCGAACGCATCGCCTGAATATTTGTTTGTATTCAACGGCTCGGCGCGCGTAGAGTTTTCGAATTTGATTTCTTATTTTTAATAAATTTTTATAGTAATACAAATTCTTTTTTAAAATAACTTATATTATTTTTTAGTAAAATTTTCCGCTTTTTCACGTGGTGCTATTAGTTTTTCGATTTTTTTTTTCGAGATATAATGGAAAAACCAAATTTTCGTTTTTATTTTCGAAATTGTGAAGTTAGCATACACTTTATAGCAACAAAGATTTTTTTATTGTTTTCTACAAGTACTTAAGTGCCAAGTTTCATCGAGATCACATTTTGTGCTAGGTCAAACTCTCTGACAACTGGGCTAAAATCAATCCAATAAAATTCAATAAATGCGTTTTTTTCACAGCGAGTTTTTTTGTAAATGTATTAATGGTCCGTTATTTCCTGAATGAATGCGTTTTTTTGTTTGTTTTGTTCGAAGCGTTTTTATTGCCGCAAGGTATTATTTTATTAAAATGTGTTTAAATGTTTTATTTGGTATTATTTACAACTTTTTTACTGTAATTTTGTCAAATTTTCTGAATGCGTTTTTTTTTAATGTAAATAACATTAAATTTTATTTTTTATTACTGGTTTTAATTTGGTTAAATATGACAGATGCGTTTTTTTTGGCGCTGTTTTTACTAGAATGTGTTTAAAGTCTATATTTAAAAATATTTAGCACTTTCGAAAATTAATTTATTTGGATGCATTTTATTTGCGTCGCGGTTTTATTTATGAAAATGCGGTCCTTGAAATACAATACTAAATAACTTAATTTTAAAGGAATTATGCATTTGCGGAACTACAAACTCACCATCCAGCGGTATGTTTGTATTTTTCTTTTCACTCGTGCTTAATACACTTCTAGCTCAATCATTGGCGTCCGTAAATTGTGACAAGGGGGTGGATTTTTTCCTGATATTAATATTGGTTAGTGGTTATTTGTAATAAATTGTCAAATCATTATGCCCCACTTATAAAATTTTCCGCGGACGCCCTTGTGTGTAATCTTTCCTAAAATTTGCAGGATCGTAGAAAATGATACGATATAAGCATTTATATTATATATGCACTAATTACGGCGGAATGTTTCATTGTTAAAATAATAATTATTACCTACTTATTTTAATTAAATATATTAATTAAGAGTTTAATATATTGTCGAATGTTTCACAATAAAGAATATCACATTGATTTTCTATCAGAATATCTGATTTTTTTTATAATAATTGTACTTATTATATAAAGGATGAAAGAAAAAAGATCGGTATAAATATATGATGTTCGAGCAATATGGAATTATTTTACGAAATAATTTTTTATTTCGTTAAAAATATTTCCGGGGCGTCTAAAAAATAAAATTCACCCTGCCATCAATATAATTTTGCGGTGCATCTCAATTTGTTTATAATAAAAGCACTCGACAGGCAGTTAAAATTTGAAAAATTCTATTTTCTACCCGAGCGGTGCGGGGTATTTTTTTTTAAATATTCAATACATTTTTAGATTATAGGCGTTTGTGGCTTGGTAGGACTTGAAGGTGTGGTTGGTGCTTCTGAAAATTGCATTTGGAGGAATATTTCCATTTCCTCCGGCTTGTTACAGAGAGATCTTGACATACTATGTCTGAACCTGTACAAAAACGTAATATATTCATCAGAAATATTTATACAGGGTAAAGACATTAGTGTGTCCAAAAAAAAAGATATGTTGGAAAACTTCCAACATATAAAGGCTGTCGCAAAACTTCCGACATCAGAGGACTACATCGTTGTGGTAAGAGTGCACATTTTGAAAATACGTTCGATTATACAAGGTGTTCCAAAAACTCATGGCAGCACAAACTTACATTTTTTTAAATGAAACATACTATATTTTGTTCAAGAATCGAAAAGATCTCACCGAGAGCGTTAAAAAAATATAGCATTACAATATATTATACGGGTGTTTTAAAAGATATAGCCAATTATTATCAAAAATGACCCCCTCTTTAACACTCTGTAAAACAGTAAATCAAAATAAATCAACAGGTGTTTGTATTTAAATGTCATTCCCGTATCGTTGGCTGTGCTTAGTATTAATAAGTGTTTTATTTGTGGCATCTTTAATACAGGGTGAAACACAACTCAAATCAAGCAATATCTCAAATTTTTTAAATGAATCACTCGAAATTGAAGCTGCAGTTTTGTCTACCCATGAGAGGCTTCAGCAATGCATAGAGTGTGATGGTCAGCATTTCGAGCAAATCCAAATTTGTTACAATCGGCTCAGCCGTTTCGAATATACAGGGTGTTTTTTACTGAAACATTTGAATACCACTTTATTTTTTGAGATACAGCAAAAATTGTCAAACAAGAAAGGTTCAGATTATCCTCGACTTTAAAGATCAGGTATTTTTTTGTTAGGTTAATATAGCCGAATTCACAGAAACATCACTTTTTTAGATTCCTCTTTATACGCAAAAATGTCATTCCGCCTGGCCCATGGGCAAAAAGCGACCAAGAAAAAGCTAATCTCTTCGCAGAGCACTTGGCAACTGTATTCACACCTCTAAACGACGATCCAGTACAAGACATAGAAGAAGTCCTAAATATGCCACTACAGATGCAAGGAGGACAAAAACTAAAATTATTTACACCAAATGAAGTTAAAGAAGCAATAAACAACCTAAATACAAAAAAGGGTGCCTTTTTTGTATTTAGGAGTAGATCTAATTACGGCGCAAATGCTAAAAGAATTACCAAAAAAAGGCCTCACTAAACTGCTGCACATCTACAACGCAATAATAAGAACTGACTTCTGGCCTCAGTGTCTTAAAATTGGACAAATTATAATGAAACCTAAGCCTGGGAAAAAACCGGAAGAAGTCACATCATATCGTCCAATAAGCCTTCTAGCGATAATTTCAAAGCTACTAGAAAGGCTCATTCTTAACAAGTTAAATAAAGATGTAGAAGCCCAAAACTGGATTCCAAACCACCAGTTTGGATTTAGGGAATTACACTCAACAACACAGCAATGCCATCGTATAGCAAATACAATAAGCGAATCACTGGAGACCAAAAAATATTGCACTTGTGCATTCTTGGACATAAGCCAGGCCTTCGACAAGGTCTGGCATACCCTATAAAATAAAAACAGTCCTCCTAAACAAATATTTTAACCTGCTGAAATCATACCTACAGGAACGCCAATTCGAAGTGAAAGTCAATGAAGAAACTTCCAACCGTTTACCAATCCAGTCAGGAGTGCCGCAGGGGAGCATACTAGGACCGCTACTGTACGTATTATATACAAGCGATCTTCCCACCACAGCATCAACAACAACGGGAACAATTGCAGACGACACCGCCATCTTCGCAAGTCTCGAAAATCACACAATAGCTTCTCACAATCTACAATATCACCTAAACTTGCTAGAAAATTGGTTAAACAAATGGAAAATAAAGGTGAATAAATCCAAATCATCACACATAACATTCACTCTACGGAAAGAAACTTGCCCACCAGTCCACATAAACCAAAACAATATCCCACAAAATGATACAGTCAAATATCTAGGACTAACATTTGACAGCAAACTGAACTGGAAACAATACATAAAAAAAAGAGAACCCAACTGGACATAAAACCAAAAGAAATCTACTGTCAGTACTTTTGATGGCGCTTTAACCATTCGTTTACTGTTTTGTTGGCCCGGCACGAAATCCCAGCTTGACCGGTGTTCTTTTAACATCCACCTAGTCAACGAGAGTCGTACTGAGGATTTGGGAATGCCGAACGCCGGTTGAGGGCCAGTAAATACGGTTGCCTGAGGCTTTCCTTTCCAGGGCGTCTGCTTCCTCGTTGCCTTTTATCCCTTTATGCCCTGGGACCCATCTAAGTGTTACCTTATTTTGGTTGGCCATAACGAGCAGGGTTTGTAGGCAGTTCCAGACCAATTTTGATCTGATTTTGTTACATGATAAGGCCTGTAGAGCAGATTGACTGTCAGAGTAAATGAGGAAGCTTTAAGCTTTATAGCATGAACTTCTGCTTGAAATATTGATGCGTAATTCCTCAATGGTGCGTTTAGGTTGCATCTGGGTGTTTCACCATATATTCCAGCTCCAGTTCCACTTGAGGTTTTTGACCCCCATCAGTATTATGGAAGTCACAGATAAAAAAATAATTAATACTGAGGGCGGCCAACGATACGGGAATGACATTTGAATACAAAGACTTGGTGATTAATTTTTGAACTTACTGTTTTACGTAGTGTTAAAGAGGGGGTCGTTTTTGCTAATAATTGGCCATATCTTTTAAAACACCCATTGAAATATAGTCATTTAAAAAAATGTAAGTTTGTGCTGCGACGAGTTTTTGGAACACCCTGTATAATCGAATGTATTTTCAAAATATGCACTCAGTAACTGTATTAGCTCACACAAAATTTCAAAGTTTTATCTCTTACCACAACGATGTGAGAATTTTGGAGCAATATGGATTTTTTTACGATATAATTTTTTATTTCGTTAAAAATATTTCCAGACGGTCTAAAAAATAAAATTCACCCTGTCATCAATATAATTTTACAGCGCATCTCAATTTGTTTATAATAAAAGCACAACGTCAGGCAGTTAAAATTTGAAAATTTCTATTTTCTACCCGAAGCGGTGCGGCGTTATTTTTTTTTTAAATATTCTATGCGTTTTTAAAATGTAGTTGAAGGCGCTTGTGGCTTGGTAGGACTTGCAGGTGTGGTTGGTGCTTCTGAAAATTGTCTTTGGAGGAATATTTCCATTTCCTCCGGTTTGTTACAGAGAGATCTTGACAAACTGTGTCTGAACCTGTATAAAAACGTAATATATTCGTCAGAAATATTTATACAGGGGAAAGACATTAGTGTGTCCAAAAAAAAAGAGATGTTGGAAAACTTCCAACATATATAACTAATTTAAATAATAAAAGCAAATAATGTTCACTAAATAAAAAAGAAATCAAACAAATTAAAATAAAATAATTAAATTTCTAATAAAGATAAAGGACATTACGCACATTCATGCTCATTTGCGAGTTAACAATTCACAATGACCGTAAGATCTAGGCTCGGGCCGCACAGTGGTCTGAGAAATTCATTTAGGCGGCAAAAATGTGAAGATTCGATTTTTTGTTGATAAAAAATGTTTCAAAGCATTTATTAGATTTGCGTCAAACTTGGTGTAGGGGAGTTTTCGGGGTCGCTGATTACGAATTTGAAATCATGTTTTCAAAAAACAAAATGGCGGACATTTTTTCCAAGAACTTATTAGTTTGAGTCAAACTCGAATTTAAAAAATATATTACTTTCATAACCAGGACTCCTTCATATTTAATCATGAAATTTGGTAATGTTCGAATGGTAAAATCGATTTTTTTTTTCAAAAATCATTCGCCATTCGTCAACAGAAAGAACAAAAATTTCGAACATTTTGGTTACTCACAAATCCAACTTCAAAGCCTGTGATAAGAGTAATTAGCAAATAATTAGGAAACATGTACTATGTTAATTACATCTGACAACGCCGTCAAAGAGGTTATGACGCGCGCGAAATTTTTTCGCCCATCTCTAGCGTTTTTACGTGGCTGAAGTCTCAGCCAGAGCCCTAATGTGAATTACCAAAACATGATTTCCCTGAGCTGAACAAGAAGATACCAGCTAAATAGTTTGCCAAACTGATGGTTCCTTCCCCAGTCGAAGAAACTCCTTATTTATTACGATAAGTTACATAAAATTGATGATTCGAGTAATATATTAACTTAAAAGTATTTTTATCATATGCAGCTCTAGTAAATTAAAATTTGCTCGTTTCGTATTCAAAGTTTTGAATAAAATTAATTATTAATGATGTTTCCACATTTTATCTTGCTTTGTAATCTGAATACTTATTTTAAATGTGGTATCGCCCCAATTTCTAATTTCCGGAGTGCTTCAGTTATTTATAACCTAATGTCAAATTCATACGCATTCTAGTGCATTTGACAGCACTGAAAGAGAGTTACTGAAAGCATATTTCAGTCTCTTTTGCTTTTACGCGGCGTTGCCAAATATAAATACTACAATAATCATATAACACAGAGCACATATTTGACTAATAAAGCGATTAGGGCTAGAACAGCACAATTCCCGTCTAATCCCGACGCCCGACTTCCCAATTTTTTATTACCTCGTAGGATTGGTGGTAGCATAGATTGCAGATCGTTCTGACATTTCAGTATCCTCAGATTAGAATCCGAAGACGGTTTTATATTAAAAAAAAAACCGAAACGCCTTGATTTTTTTGTTTATACTATTAAAATACAAAAGCTACTAAAACAGAACAAAACCATCTAATATATAGATGCTACTTTAAGAAAATTAAATAGTTTCTGGGGCATTGTTAAATTCAAAAAAGAGTTTAAGGATTTTGAATTAACATTAAAAAAGCAAAATTAAACCGTATGAAGAATTTCACAGTAAAATTAGAGTTAGGCTTAATGTCCACGTAGACCGCACGTCACACGCACGCTATCGTCATTTCATTTGAAGATTGCATGCATTTTAGGTATAAACAAGCGAAACTGTGTCCACGGTGTAGCAGCGTCGCGTCTGCCTTTCGTCATGCGTTCGTCTTGGGTTGGGAAACGCGTGGCTAGTAACATGCTACAGCACGAGTTGCATGACGAACGCATGACGAAAGGCAGACGCGACGTTGCTGCACCGTGGACACAGTGTCGCTTGTTTATACCTAAAATGCAAGCAATCGTGAATTGGACAGTAAGCCTTAACTTGAGCCAAAACAACGTTGTTTTAGACGGTCGAACTTAATGTCTTCTTAGTGTTAGCTCGAGTGTAGACCGCTAACAGGCAGAGTTTCATGTAAGTGTTATAAAACGCCACCTTTCGCTATGTACATACCAAGAAAATATGAAGAGAAAAGACATACCCAAATTCAAAATATTGAAAACTAAAAAACAATAAATTTAAGTTCGTTAAAATGTTAAATAAAATTTTCTATTGTTTAAAGCAAAAGTTGTGCAGAAATATTTGACAGATAAAAGCTTTCCTAGTTTTTAAAACATGTACAACAAAAAAAAACCCAAATTGTAAGCAGATAAACAACAACAAAAAACGTTATTCAGTCTGTCAGAATAAAATGAATAAAAATGTGTCTTATGTCACGCCCCGGAAGTGTTAAAGCTGTAAAAAACATTTTCCCAAATATATTAATAGATATTTACCACTTAATCTTCTATAAACTCGTCATGATGTAAAATATGTAAATTATGTCTTGAAAAGAAAAACAAAAAAAATTAAAAATTACTAAATAATGATTTTTTTAAAGATGTGTAATCTTTAATATAACTGATTTTATTAAAAATTTCACCATTAAAAAATTATAGGTAAATAATTAAAAAAAAGTAAAAAAAATAAAAAAAAAAAAAGTAAAAAAAATAAAAAAAAAAGTAAAAAAATTGAGGTTATGTAAGATGAAAATTTACCTGCTTAGACGTTCTTGTTCGCGAAGTTTCTTCAGTCTACTAAAATCGTCGTCATCTTCGTCAGTCGCCGAACCACCTATACTAACTTTATCAGGATCGTCTCTGCCGTCGGTCGATGTACCAGGGACGGACCTCGAAACATGTTGGAAGGGGTCGTAAATATTTGGATCCCTATTAATAAGAAAAATGTTAATGGAAGGAAGTAAAATTATTTAATTTACGACAAAATTTTGATTTTCTTACTTACATATTATAACTGTGAGTTACAGGCACATCTATAGGAGAGGAGGGAGACGGTGGACCAAATAAATCCATCACAGTAGGTCGAGATTCTTTATTAGAGCGTTGAGAAGTTATCGTTTGTTGTTCATCGACCTATAATTAAAAAAATAGAAACGTCGGTACACATTAAACGAATAAAATAGTTTTGTTACCTCTTCTATCACTTCTTGAGTAAGTTTTTTAATACTGCCAGCAGGTTTAGGTGCGGACTGAGATACCACCAGGTTGTGTAATTCGTTCGCTTCCACTTTCGCGTCATTTTTACTGTCATCTTTGCTGAAAAACCTCTTCAGCATATTCGTGACCGAATTGTGGCGAGTCATAGCATCTGCAACAACAACATTATTACCAGTATTCATAAATTGACGTATTTGACGTCTATAAACGTCAAAAATTTAACTTCTTTCATTTATTTCAGTTAAATCGGGTGTGCAGTTTTTGAACAAACTAAAAAAATAGCAGCGGTCCTACGTTTCGGAAGGTACAGGAAAATGGTAGAAACCGTTCAACGGAAAAGCTTATTGTGGGTAACATCAGCATATAGGACATCTTCTACAGGTTATTGATGTCAATTATAACGCCCGTCTCGAACAACCAAGAAAGCCGAGAGTCACTATGAGGGCCAGAACGATACAAAAATGGCAAGAGAGGTGGGACGAAACCAGAGAGGTGGGTCAATGGGCCAAAGAATTAATACCAAATCTGCAGCAATGGATTCAATGCTCACATAAAAAGATAGATTACCATATATCTTAATTCTTGACAGGCCATGGATCATTCGGTACATACTTACACCGAATAGGTAAGGCCCCAAACGGCAGCTGTGTCTCTCATCATAGATATAATGATGAAAAAGTAATCTGTGGAGAAACAACGTCATTCACCCTTTCACTGCCGGCAACGCGGCTACCGCGTGCTCATGATTCATCTTATGGTTGTAATATTCATCTGACAACAATAACAAAGACTGTTTGTGTGAAGGCACATACTAGACAGTCAGTATTGTGTGCCTTCACACAAACAGTCTTTGTTATTGTTTCCAGATGAATATTACAACCATATGGGGATTAGCCTAATATTTTAGCTGGCAGTTAAAGGGTTAAAGCATAGAATACCAGGTACTTTGAGGACTGAATGTAAACAGATGGTAAGTCGGATAAGCGTTTTGTGCTGATGTTATACCAGAAGTAGTTCCAGCACAGGACGTAGGTAAACAGAAGGAGTTTTATTGGGGTAGTCTGGGCCTGCACACCATTGCCGATTTATTTTAGTTAAATCGGGTGTGCAGTTTTCGAACAAACTAAAAAAATAGCAGAAGATAACAAAACTTACATAAATATTTATTTTACCTGGTACAGATTTTCCTAAAAGGGAATTCTGGGACCCCCTAGACCTGAAGGACTGCGGTCTGGGTTTGGCGGAGAAGGTTATAGGACCGCCATCAAGCCCGTTGTATGATTGCATTTCGTCCGATTTGTTTGGAGCGTACAAATTTAGATTGGGGGCCAGTTCCATATCTTGAGGTCTGTTAGCTATATTAGCAGTGGACGGTAAGGGATGGGCGTCTCTTATAGCTCTAGCGGCTTCGGTGTAGGGGAGTTCTTGAGGAAAAACTTCGTCCCAGTACTGATCTTTTACTAGTTCCGGGTGATCGTGGTGTATTTCGTCGACTATTAAATACGAAACCTATAAATAAAAGAATGGATGAAACTACGTTGTCAGACGTCTCTTTTTTTTAATTTACCTGTAAATTTCTATCTACCATCCAGTTTACTTCAAAATCGTCATCGTCGTCGCCGAACGGATTTATCATGGATTCGGCGACTTTTAACCAACCGATGTAGAAGAAAAATTGCAAAGTAGTAAAAATGGGAAAATATAAGTCAAATTTGTACTTGTTATCTCTAGTCCACTGATGGGCCATCACATTTGTTATAAAATAACTGTACACTGCTAAAGTCACTACCTAAAAAAGAAGTAGAGCTAGAGGTACTTTGAAAAATTTATTAAAAAAAATTAAAATATTTGAATTTTCCAAAAATTTGAAATTTCTAAATTTGAATTTTGAAATAATTTAAACAATATCTTTTTTTAATTTTCACAAATTTTAAATTTTAACAAATTACCAAAAAATAAAAATATAATTATTAAAAATTCAGAAATCAAGAATTTTTGAAAATTTAAAAATCAAGAATTTTGAACATTTAACAATTCATGTTTGGAAATTTAAACATCTAAAATTTTTGAAAATAAAAATCTACAATTTTTGAAAATTTAAAAATTTATGTTTGAAAATTTAAAAATCAAAAAATTAGAATTTTTGAAAATTTAAAAATCTAGAATTTTTAAAAATTTAAAAATCAAGAATTTTTGAAAATTTAAAAATTTGTTGGAATATTTAAAAATAAAAAACTAGAATTTTTGAAAATTTAAAATTCTAGAATTTTTGAAAATTTAAAAATCAAGAATTTTGAACATTTAACAATTCATGTTTGGAAATTTAAACATCTAAAATTTTTGAAAATAAAAATCTAGAATTTTTGAAAATTTAAAAATTTATGTTTGAAAATTTAAAAATCAAAAAACTAGAATTTTTGAAAATTTAAAAATCTAGAATTTTTAAAAATTTAAAAATCAAGAATTTTTGAAAATTTAAAAATTTGTTGGAATATTTAAAAATAAAAAACTAGAATTTTTGAAAATTTAAAAATCAAGAATTTTGAACATTTAACAATTCATGTTTGGAAATTTAAACATCTAAAATTTTTGAAAATAAAAATTTAGAATTTTTGAAAATTTAAAAATTTATGTTTGAAAATTTAAAAATCAAAAAACTAGAATTTTTGAAAATTTAAAAATCTAGAATTTTTAAAAATATAAAAATCAAGAATTTTTGAAAATATTAAAAATCTATAATTTTTAAAAATTTAAAAATCAAGAATTTTTGAAAATAAAAATCTAGAATTTTTGAAAATTTAAAAACTTGTTTAAAAATAAAAAATTTTTAAAAATCAAAAAATTTGAATTTTTGAAAATTTAAAATTCTAGAATTTTTGAAATTTTAAAAATCAAAAATTTTTGAAAATCAAAAAATTAGAATTTAGTAAAATTTAAAAATCTAGAATTTTTAAAAGTTTAAAAATCAATAATTTTTGAAAATAAAAATCTAGAATTTTTGAACATTTAAAAATTTGTTTAAAAATAAAAAAATTTAAAAATCAAAAAATTTGAATTTTTGAAAATTTAAAATTCTAGAATTTTTGAAAATTTAAAAATCTAAAATTTTTGAAAATAAAAACCTAGAATTTGTGAAAATATAAAAATTTATGTTTGAAAATTAAAAAATCTAAAATATTTGAAAATTAAAAAAATAGAATTTTTTAAAATTTAAAAATCTAGAATTTTAAAAAATTTTAAAATCCAGAATTTTTGAACATTTAAAATTCTAGAATTTTTGAAAATTTAAAAATCTAGAATTTTTAACAATTTAAAAATCTAGAATTTTTGAAAATTTAAAAATCTAGAATTTTTGAAAACTTTTGAAAAAGCTAGAAAAATTTTGAAAATATGCAGTTTAAAATTATGAATATCTTTTCTTACCTGAGTATACACTAAAGGAATATTAATATGGTCATAAGTTAACAGCAACCCACATTGCCCTCTAAACTTGTTGATTTCATCAATAATAGTTTTGACAGCAAAATCATCTCGTATACGTCCCTCCTTACGGGCTCTAGTAACTATACTAGAGGCCCAAACTAATGGTAACCTAAACAAATGTACAAATCAATCTGTATCATAATTACGAGATATAAGAGGCTTAAAACTGATCCTCGGGGCACACTTAGATTGGAAATTATTAATTCGGAATTTGAACAACAAAAATTTTAAAATATATGCCAAGGTCAATGACCAAAGAATCACAAAACTAAATATGGCGGATTGTCAATAATTATATTAAACATTTCTTAAAATAAATATTTTGTGACATAATTTAGGAAACTAAATCTCAAGTTCAGTAGTTCAATAGTTTGAAACCAGTCATGACATGATATTAAATCAGGCGAACGGTTAGGCCTAGTCGTTTGACCTGCTTTGTTGCTATTTTTAAACCTACTTAAAATTCATTACTAACTGTACCGAATAAAAAGAAGATATATGAATAATTACCAATGTTTTGAATATTTGGGAAATTTGTTATTCAAATCCGACATAATATCCTTTTCGCTAGGTTGCAACAAACCGGCGTCGACAAAATGGTCCAAACTCGGAAAACGTTTCTTAACTCTAGGTGAGATCATAGTAAAAACCATCGTAACACACAGGCAGACATATCGCATGATCGTTCTTCTCATTACTCTCCCACGTTCGTCCTAAAAACATTTATATTTTTTCAAGCGTATCAAAATTTGAATATTATACAGATTCGGAAAAAATGTATTTTAGGTACGGACAGAAATCTACAAGAGTAAAAAGGAAAGCAGTAATAATATATGCCCATATAACCGAGAGAGACTAAATCTATTTCTATTAAAGGTGGCAACGCTGCAACGAACGATTCATTCTGTGCCGGGTTGTGATTGCTATGATATCCCTTCTTCTTGTTATGCGAGGAGAAATTGTAATGCTCTCAACATTTAACAAGCTTTCCTTTAAATAAACCGTAAATCCACAAATATATTTTTTCCGAATCTGTATATCAAAAACATTTATTGAGAAGGAATCTATTACATCACGCGTAAAAATTTCTGAATTTTACACTCCACGTACAATAATGAAAGTCCATTGAATTAACATTGTCAAGGTGTCTCCATCTATTGCATTCCAGTGTAAACACATTGACTTACCCATCGAGTCACCTTATGCTTCATTGTTTGACAGTTTAACCTAACTTAACCTTATTAGCAAGTTTGTTGAATTGAATCGAAAAAGTTCGCTTATTAATGAAGTCCTGATAGTTGGGAATCTGAGGCCTTCTAGGAAGAGTTTTAAAGATGCTCTATACAACTCGCGAACATCCACCTAAAAAACATGAAATCCTATGTAAAATGACCGAATTCGAATTTTTTGTTCGCCCTTTGATCCGGAATTGCGAAATGTGTCAAAACATGACATTTTTGAAAAAACTGAAAATTTTCCTTAAAATAATATTTATTGCAAACTGGTTCTTAACTTTGTTAATTGGTCATGAATTTTGGATATGATATTTTTCAGTACTTTCCCGACATAGTGTCATAACAATAAAAAATGTCATTTTTTTTTTTCGCTAGATGACACAAAATATCGTCATTTTGCAGAGTAAAATGGTGAGTCGAGAAAACTTTTTTATCTTTAGAGATAGTTAACTAGCGAGAAAAATGTTGCCAATAGAGCAACTTTTTTACTTTAACTTTTTTTTCATACGACGTATAGTTTGGGTTGTGTACTTTTTTAAAACCGAAGGAAATTAAATCGGCGTGTCGCATCTCTTGGCATTACCAATGTGAGATGCTGTGGATGCGAATAAAGCGATCAATGTGTCAAAGAGCCTTCTTCATACGCGCAACAAAGATTAAATTATTATTATGACACTATAGGAGGTATAGTGCGATTTACGAGATTTAGAAATGATAGGAATAATAATAATAATTTTTTTACAAGCATGAAACACAATATTATTAAGTAATTTTTAAAAATATCTTGAGAAAAGGAAACAAATCTGAATTCTATAAGGCTGTCTTAAGAGAAATTAAAGATGTACCTGCATGCCAAGAGAAGAAAGCGACACTTTTAACACAGCTTATATAAAAAATATGATGGCACTTATTTAGCGGTATCAAAATTTTAATAGCAGAAAATTTCGAGATTTATTTTTAAAATACGTATATTTACTATTAAAGTTAAAGCCTCAGATCTGTGGTACAATAGTAAAGTAGTTTGCAGAAAGATATACAAGATCGAAAAATTGTCATTTTGAAACATGCGAAATACGAGACGAACTTGATATACCTGATTGGAAGAAATTTATATCAAATCCTTATAATAAAAAGAACTTCTCGGCATATTTAGCACAAAAACTAATGAAAGATAATTATGTTATACCTGATCAAATTGAAATTGTAATGGCAGGAATGTCAGAAGATAATCAAAGAACAATAAAATGCACAAAAATGGAGTCGGAAGTGGTTGATGAGTTACAGTTTACTATGGGCACGAGGGAGCTGATACTAGAATATTTGCAATTATTAATTTTTTTACAGACATGTTTAATGTATTTGTTATTTACTCATTGGACTCAGATGTTTTTATTTTATCAATGTTTTTCTCGGTTACCTTAGATGTCGAAATTTTGGATGGAAAGAGAAAAGAAATTTATCTCATGTTGCTCAATCATTAAAGCACTAGCAAACTTGAAGCATCTGGATGTTAAAATATTAGCAGACAATTTGTTGTCAATATATTGTTTTATCTGGATGTGATTCGGTTAGCTTTCTGTTTAGAAAATGCAAAAAAAGAGCCCTAAAAATAGTGTTGTCTCAAGAACCAGATGAGATGAATATTTTGGAACCAAAATATATCATTGAAGTTTATACTATTATACTGGTAAATAAGGTTTTAATAATGACCTTTTTTTTAGGGAAGATTCTTTTATTTTTCATGTGAGAAGGGTATTTTTACAATGCGCAATTTTCAAAACGGCATATATGTTAAAGCCAGATCTGCCTGAAATTCTAAAGTTTGGTTACGAACGTAAAGACAATAATTGTGGGTATAGTGCCAAAATTAATGCCCAAAGAGGCAAAACCTACATTTTTAAAAATTACTCCATTTTGCAGATGTAAATTATTTAGCTGTGGTAACAAGTGCAAATGCCTGAAAGCAAATGTAAGATGCAATATATATTGCCAGTGTGAGGGAAAATGCATTGTAAAATAAATATTTTAATTAGATAATAATAATATTGTGTTTTATGCTTGTAAAAAAATATTATTATTATTCCTATCATTTCTCAGTCTCATAAATCGCACTATACCTCCTATAGTGTCATAATAATATTGTAATGCGCGTCATCTTTGTTCCGCGTATGAAGAAGGCTGTGGTGTTTACTCTCTTTGACACACTGATCGCTTTATTCGCATCCACAGCATCTCACAGTGGTAATGCCAAGAGATGCGACGCTCCGATTCAATTTCCTTCGGTTTTAAAAAAGTACACAACCCAAAGTAAACGTCGTATGAAAAAAAAGTTAAAATAAAAAAGTTTCCTTGCTCTATTGGCAACATTTTTCTCGCTTATACTAGTTAACTATCTCTAAAGATAAAAAAGTTTTCTCGACTCACCATTTTACTCTGCAAAATGACGATATTTTTAGAGCTTTTATTTGACATTCTACATTTTTTATTGTTATGACGTTATGTCAGGGAAGTACTGAAAAACATCATATCCAAAATTCATAACGATCGGACACCAATTAACAAAGTTAAGAACTAGTTTGCAATAAATATTGTTTTAAGGAAAATTTTCAGTTTTTTCAAAAATGTCATGTTTTAACACATTTCGCAATTCCAGATCAAAGGGCGAACAAAAAATTCGAATCCGGCAGGTCATTTTACATAGGATTTCATGTTTTTTAGGTAAATGTTCGCGAGTTGTATAGAGGTGGTCGAATTCAGCACCTCAGATTCTCGACTATGATTGAAAAATGTCGCAACCAGAAGAAGAGTAACAAATTGTACATTTAATTTCATTAATTCTGTTAATAAAGAAAATTAAAAAAAATAACAAAAAAAACGTTTTATTTTTATGATGGTTCAAGTTAACCTACAATGCTCTTTCTAATGAAATTGTTTACGCTTGAAAAAAAATAGTATATACAACACAGCCGAGAAATCATATTAATTGCTTCGCACACAGTTCGCAGCCGAGGCGAATTGCCGAATGAATAAGAGATTTCTCAGCCTGTTAGATAATATGCGTTTTTGATCGGAGGATTTAAGTAAACAGCAATGGTATATTTTACAACACGCGCGAAATGATACGCATTTCCCACGAGTAAGTACTGAACTCCAATACTTTACGAGTGAGGCCTTCCCCTACCTGGCTGTAATTCAAAAATGAGAGATATGGTTTGTATCGGCGATTCCCAACTCGTGCTCGACCGAATACCAGGTATTTAAATCTATGAATTTATTAGTTCCTATATTTAAATTAGATTGGATATTCAGGTATATTTTTCAAACGGGTACGAGTTGGGCATACCCGTTATAGAGACCTTTACACTTTTACCTTTTCAAGGATTAGTGGGCACGAGTTGGGATGTGCCCGTTTGTATTTACGAGCAAATTAATTTTTGCTGCAGCTAAATAGAGAAAAATATCCAAACCAGATTTTAAATTATTTAAAAATCTGTGACAAAAATTAAATCTGTTGGAAGAAATTTTGTTTCGGAAAATAAGTACAAGACGGTTGTATACTTACGTGGCCGTGTACAGTGGCACTAACGAATACAGCTAGCGGATCGGGCGTGGGGATCGCCCTATATTGACTCCACCATCTGTTCATGATAACAGTCACATAAAAACCTAACACGAACGATAAAGGAATCAAATTCGCGTAGTCATCACAGTAACGCACTATATTCTCGAAAACCCTACAAATAACGTCAATTATATTTGCTGATTAATTAGAAAATAACGCCAATTGGTTTTGAAAAACGTTATAGAATGTATTTCTGTGAAAATAATCGTGTAATTTCGAAGGGTGAGCTCACGAATGTAAATACTAAAGACTCGTTCAGCCGGCGACACCAATGTTGCGACATTGCATGACACTTGCCGTCATGACACTGAATGTCATGAGCTGCTCGCCCGCTCACTTACTACTATGACAGTGGTTTATATTCTGGATTTGGCTTGTCCCATTAACGGGGGAATTGTTGATAAATTTCAAGGAAATCTAAAATGTCGAAAATTATAAAAAAACTAAAAACTTTATAAAAAATAGCTACAAGACAAAACAACGCAATATAGGTTGGCAGTTCCGTGACACTCAGTGCCATAATATAAAAAAGTTTTGATGCATGTCACTATATTTCATAGGAATGAAGTGTCATGGCATCAGCTGTTCAGACTACGACACTACTACCGTGGCGGTGAATGTCGTGATATTGGTGTCGCCGCCTGAACGAGGCTTAACAGCTAGGAGACATTTGATATTTATATGATTTACTAACCCGATACAACAACGATGAAGGCAATTTTTCTTATATATGTAAAAAATACTTACACTTTTCCTACGTCATCTAATATATATCGGTATGTTATATTTAACCCGTAATAAATGGTTAAAAACATGAGCAAATCCAGCCATACTAATTTGTACAAACTTCCTCGCCACCTGAAAAGAAAAATTAATAATTTTTTCTAAATTGAACCTTTTGGCCTGTTTAGCCACAAGCTGAATTTAAGCATAAGTCGACAGATTTACACAAATACAATAAGATTTTCAAGGTGGTCTTGTAAGAGATTTTCTATCTGTAAAAAAATTATCGTTTTTTTTATTCCCACGCGTCAGTTGTTAATTTATTATTATTAAATAAGTGAAAACCACAGAGTACACCATCTAACAAGAGGCGAAAGAAAGCTGTTGTCCTGATAACAAATTTGTATGCGCATGCGCGATTTAACTTGTTTAACTGTCAACGTCTGGCATTTGCCGAAAATGAGAAATGCTGCCAGGAAATATCTGAACTGAGATCCTTGAAAAAAAGTGTATGTTCTGTATAGACCTAAATAATAAACTCTTCATTTTCTCAGAAATTGTAAGCAATGCTATACTAATGAATGCAATCAAGTTCAAGTTTCTCCAGTAATGTCATTTTGTCAACACTGTCTTTTGATTCAAAAAAAGGTAAACACAATAGTCCAGGAAATTTAACACCAAAATATCCCAGATCCGTAACTTTGGTGTAGTTACGCTGCGGACACACAACGATTTTGGACGTACATTTTGAGTAGACTAATATGTTTTTTATACCGATACGATGTGTCGTGCATTCTTGGTCAAAAATTAAAAAAGGTACCTCGAGCCAAAGATTGATCAGTGTTTGCCCTCCCCCTCTCCCCCAAATTAAACTAGGGACTTGAAATTTGGACACAATGCTTGGCCGACTATCTATCGGAAGAAAAAACGAGTCTCGAAGTCGCTTTCTGCCCTGCGAAAAACGCGAACACGGCTCTAGATGTGTTCTTGCCCTATACTTTCAAATCGCAATATCTCGAGAACCGCTAGACCGATTTGGACGGGTTGAAATTCAGTTTATGCGTTTTCGCGTCCTTTATTTTATATCTAGAAGTCTGTTAGATCCGAATAAAACCCAGCGAGTTACATGCGAAAACCCGATTTCCCATATCTTTACATGTTAATTTACCCACTTCCACAACTCCCTTAGCTTTCATATAGTGATCACGTGAAAGAGGGACCTCCAATCTAGGAAATCGCAAAAACAAATTCGAAAAGAGCGACTTTGTTTATCGGGTTTTTTTTCGCCAGATCGACTCTACTAAAGGGGGAGGTATATTCATCAACACTATTATTTTTCTCAGGGTAGTTCGGTTTGTAAGAATTTGAATCAATACGTGTTACATTTCTCAGTGTATCTAAATTGTTTATCTTTGAATGCTGTGACGTATTTCCTCTCAATATTGTGTTTATCTAGCATCAAAGGAACCGATCAAGCATTCGCCTCTTCTTAAGTGGTGTTCTCCTTGGTAAAAACAGGCACGAAATGTACAGGATGAATCCAGAAATGTAACAAAATATTTGAAATATATTGGAAAAATCCAAAGTGTTTTTATTTAGTGAGAGGTAAAAAACTTATTTAAAAATAACGCTTTAAGCCCCTCTCACAGTTCGACAATAAATGTCGAAGCGTACTGCAACCGCGTCTGGACTACTACTACTCCTGGGGCTAATGCCCCCACATACAATAGTATCCAACCCTTTGATTTTTTTATTAAAGGAGCCGTCATTCTTAGACCGGTTTCGGCATTGTTGTGCCTCATCAGTAAGTAGACATCGTATCTTTAAACGTTGCCTGAAGACTGCATTGGACTCACCAGTACTTAAAACATCTGGTTGAGACGAAGTAAGTGGAGGAGAGCCCAACGCCATCTTCACTTTAATAACAAAATCAAAAAAATTTGACTAGGTTGCAATATAAACAAATATATTTCAGAGTCGCTGTATCGCCCTGTAGACACAAAATATTCCATACAATAATAATAAATTTTTAAATAGAAAAATGCAAGTAAATAATTGAAATATAAAAGTCAAAAAGCTTTTAGAAAAATATTCCATATAATAATAATAATATATTTTTAAATAGAAAAATGCAAGTAAATAATTGAAATAAAAAAGTCAAAAAGCTTTTAAGAACTCCTATAATTTTTCCAACTAATATAAACGAAATATTTTTCGTTTGCCAAATGTTCGTTATTTTTATCCTTTATATTTGGAAACAAAAAACCAGACGTATAATTACATAACATTTTTGTAAATTAAAAACGTTCGTTGTTAATTAAATTACTTTTAACTAAAAATAAAAAGATTTGTAATACTTATCTTTATAAAAAAAACTAATTAGTATAAACCCTAGTTTATCTCAAAGTACATCTGACTTTGTATAAAGATCGAGATTCTCTTATCAGGAGAGATTTTTTATTAACGTCAATATAACCTCATTTTTACTTTATACAGGGTGTTTCCAAATCACACTTACAACGTCTGCCTGTAGATACCTCTCGTAAAATTGGACAAAATAATATAAAGAATGAGGAGTCCAACCTGATTACTTTTCGAAATACAGGGAGTTACTGGATAGGGCGAGGTGGACCCAATATATGGCCTGCGAGGTCACCGGATTTGAATCCAATCGATTTTTTTCTGTGTGGTTACATATGAAGTCACTTGTGTACGATACCATAGTAGGCACGGAGGAGGAACTGATAGCAAGAATCCATGCGGCTATAGAAATTATTTCTGACAATCGCAAGTCTTCTCAAGGTATGCGATTTTCAATGAGAAAACGTTGCAGATTATGCATTAATGTAAATGGACGAGATGTTGAACATCTTTTGTAATTTGTTGGCTGTTTAGTATTTAAGTTTGCATCGGATAATATTTAATTTTATAAATTGTATGTTATTTTTATTGTCATTAATTGTTTTGTTAATAAAAACAATGATTTGGAACAAATATTTTTTAACAATCTTTTCTCAATATTTCAGAAGCGTCTAATCATTAAAAGTCTAGTAGTTGGAGACATGGAGACATTTGATTAGGACATCATAAACTGCATTATACTAAATTTTCAGCCAATTCGACTGGGACCCATTTTGCATAAGAAACGTGCGGAGTACTTTGTTTTTGAAGGCAGTTTCAGATGTAAATGGAGAACATTTGAGAAAAGTGGAAAATTCATTTTGAAAAGTGATATAGCAATGGATCCTATAATAATAAACCTCAGAAAAGACAATGATAATGATACCAGTAGTTAGGTACTGAAGTGTTTTAATGCCAAAACATTAAAAAAAGTTTAATCCCATTAACAACATATGATCCTCCGTGTTATTTATTGGTTTATTTTTATTTTGCGAAGTACGCCTCAGGAATGTGACGTTATATCCCCACTTTTACTGCACTCCTCTTTTATTCAGAGTATAATAAAAGATTTCGTTTGATTTAATCATGTTCCCATGGTTTTTACTGTAATAAACCTGTTCTTTTGACAGATAAGTCAGACTTAGGTCAAGAAATAGATTTTGAAATGTAAGAAATCAAAATCTGTTGGCAACATATTTTTTGTCACGTTTCTGGGAACGATTTTAAAAGGATAGCGCATTTGCATATTATAAGAGAATTTATACTTCGTCATAAATGAAGTTTTCATAATAATATTATCATAAGAAACAACCCAGATAAAAACTTATGATACTATCCCGATATAGAGGGTATCATTTTCGTAATTAACCCTTTTTGTAAAATAGGCATCCAAATTTTTGAAATATCGACTGAACAATTAGAAACACATTCATTATTATCTAAGCACATCAGTGCCGATTCTTTAACTTTGCGGTTATAATTATTAATTTCTTTTAATAATCTAGTTGAAGAATTCCATTGTATTTTATGGCCAAAATCCCAAGCATGTTCACATATTTTTGATTTTTTGAAATGTCTATTTTTAAAGTATGGTTGGTTCATTAAGTCTTATATGAAAAGGTCTAGATGTTTCTCGTATATAAAATCTATTACACTATTACTGGAATTTTTTAAAAACAATTATTATTATATTTTTTGTTATGTCAATTTTAGAAAACGACTTTTTAATCTTAAAAAGTGGTATTAATATCCAAAAAGAAGAATATTTAAAATAACAAACCACCATGAACTACAGAAATGACGTAAAAGCATATTAAAAAAATACATTGATGCTGGTTCTAAAGATACGAAACGTTGTATCCCTAATTTGACATTTTTTATTTTTCCTGTATAAATCGATAACTGGGAGAAATTTTTATTCTTCATTTTTATTGACGTTTTAAATATACTATTTTCCCTTTTAACCGCCCTTCTATCGTTTACCCTTTCCAATAAGGCAATATTAAATCACTATCAAAAACACCCGTATATATTGTGAATGTTTTTAAAATGCATAATAAACTAAATGAATTAGACGCCATTTTATAGCCGCAAATTATTGATATTTGTTTGGTTTAACTTAACATAGAATTTGTGATTATTAAAATAAACAATAATCTTTGGTTCGTATACCAAAATTCAAAGCAGCGATGACTTAACTTTCACTTCAATTATTAACAAGATAACATGATAATATGCATAATTACTGATATGACCCATATCTCAAAAAGTACCTGCCGAGGTATTTATAAATAAACAATAAAATCTTTGCCATTCCACCACCAAAAACTTCTAGGTGACGTCAGATTAAATATTGATTTTAAATGTTATCTGAATAATCTGTAGTCGACTGCTTTTTGCTTTAAAATTCGTGTAATAGGATAATAAGAGTATAAATATATGCTAATGTATGTAGATCAATTAAAATCGAATTCACAAGTTTTCAATTATTTTGTTGTTTCATTTTGGAAATGTGCGTACGTTAAGCGGCGGTCACACGACGCGTGCAGGCCCTAATGCAGTTAGAGCTTCGGGATAAAAAAAGGCCTGAAAGATAATTGAAAATGAGCCAGGCCCGAAGTCGTTAACTCTATCGCTTGTCCTTCTACTGGGAAAAATACTTTCGCCCCCCTCCCACCCTTCCTGACTATCGGATCGAGTTTTTGTGGGGCTCGAATCAAAGAGAAAAAAAATCCGCATCAGATGGTAAAAAAAAATTCTCTCCCACTTTACTCTTTCATCGCGAAAATCGAAAAATAAGATTTGCAAAATCCGAAATTCGATCGACATTTGTTTAATACATCCTGTAACGGGGTACTCAAGGAAAAGTTCGCCATTTTGCTGACCCGGATCGGTAAAAAATTGAAAAGTTACCGCGGGTCAAAGATTAATCCTTGCTATATCGATACGATAAGTTTTGCGGCAGCAACTATACGCGTGAACTGGCAAGTTTGGCGCTAGGAGTACCATTCCACGTGCCATTGAATCCCACCTTTAGACAACGCATGACAAAGTGAAAAAAATATGTACTCTAACCTTTTTTCTCAATTTGTAGGAAATTATCTTGAAACATTTTAAAGCTTATGAATTCAACTAGAAAACGACATCTACTTCATAATCGTGTGAGCAATGGTTCTCGAACTACAGTTTACCGCGTGAAGGTATTGGTAGAATCATGGATCATCCACTAGAAGAATGGAATATTACTTTTGAATAAAAGGTCATTTCGCCCTATATTGACCCTGCTGAATCCGAATATGCCAGTAGCCCAAGCGGAGTCCCGACTGACAAACGGGTCGATTTAGTAATATGATTTGCTTCTAAAAATTCGATTTTCAGAAAACTTGACTATACTCTGTTTGAAAATGATTGATAGCAAAATTTTTATGACCCAGAAGATAAACCCCAAAAATGAAATCTTGGGTTTTCTGCCTAGTATAGTTTCTAAGTGTTCACATATGACCGGAGTTGGAGAAGCAACCATTTATAGACTTTTGTAGCAACGAAAGGATGGAAGTATTACAGTAGCACCTAAAGCGTCAACTGATGGGAGAAACCCCACTCAAATAGACGGTACTATGAAACAACTGATCCGAAGAAAAGTGCATTCGTTTTATTTACAAAAAAAGATACCTACTTTGGAAAAACTTTTAGTAGACATTAATGGAGACGAAACTTTGCCAAACGTTAAAAGAGATAAATTGTGGAAAACTTTACATGAATTAGACTTCGTTTGGGAGAAGAACGATACGATTATTTGTTGGGGAGGCAATATTTAAGGGAAATTAGAAAATTAAGAAGAGAAGACTTTTTGTCTATTTTTTATTTAGATGAAACATGGATGAAGGACATTTTGTAAAAAAAGTTTGGCAAGATAAACAGGTTACAAATGCTCGTCAGGCATTTATAGAAGGTTTGTCTACTGGCTTAAAATTTCCAAATGGTAAAGGTCCCCGTTTAATTATCACTCATATTGGAGGAGATAAAGGATTTGTTGATAGAGGCTTGTTAGAATTTGTTTCAAATTCTATGAAAGACTACCATGAAGAAATTACTGACGCTGATGTTTTTGAGGAATATTTCAGTCAAATGATAGATTTATTACCGACCAATTCTGTAATAGTTATGGACAATGCCAGTTACCATTCAAGATTAATAAAGGAACCGTTACCTAACACTATCATATCTGTAAAATGGGCAAAGGGGACAGTGGAACATGCAGATTCTGCAATAATGCAGATGAGACGGCGGAACATATTATCTGCAACTGCAGAGTAATTGTCCGCCAACGCCTTAAATACCTGAAACAGGTCGTCTTCCTAGAGCCTGATCAGGTTACAGAACTAGTTCCAAAAAAGATAATAGGCTTTCTGAAAAGCCTAGATCTTCTTCTTCATAGATGTAGGGTATACACAAAAGATCTTATAGGTCGCAGTGTGGTAAGGCCAATGTGGGCCAATCGACCCCTTTGTAATCTACAATCTACCTAACACTAAATGGAAAAAGCAAGAACTCTCCGATTGGCTAATAACCAAAGAAATAGTGGCAGAAGAGGGACTACTCAAAAAAGAGCTATTACAGTTATGTAAACAACATTCACCAAAATTTAAGAAGTATAGTGTAGATGAAATAGCAAAAGAACATGGAGGTAAAGTGTTGAGGTTACCACCTTATCACTGTGAACTAATCTGGGCTCAAATGAAGGGATATGTCGCGAGAAACAATACAACATTTAAACTTCAAGATGTTCGTCAACATTTTATGATGTATTGTATTCGAGATTTTTTGGGGTGGTCATACTAAAATTTAGTGAAAATTCAGATAAGAAGGTATCACCATTTACTTTTTTTCTGCATTGAACAATCCGGTATAAAGACTTTTGCCATAAAAACTGTGCTATCATGCATTTTCAAACGGAGTATAGTCTAATGTACAAAGGAGAGAAATGTTAAGCGGCGCTAGTGACTGGTAAACCAGGGTCGTGTGACCGCTGCTACAAGCCGAGGAGGTTCTAAATAACGAGTCTTTCAATATTTGAAACCGAGATATCAGGTGTTTAATCCATGTTGCACATTTATTTCATTTATTAGAACTTAGGAATCACACCGTATTTTTTTAATATTCACACATTTTCTGTATCGATTTTAGTAATGGACATTGTATACGAGGGATGACAGTGCAACATATAGGTATTATTAACAAACATGCGACCTATTTCAAGAATCGCCAGACGCATATTAACAAATTAAATAATTTAATTGTGATCACAAAAAAAAGTATTAATAGTTCAAAATGTGTGTCACTTATAAAACGTTTAGGTAAATAGTTTTTGCCTAGAAAAACTTGTAATTATTATGCAAACATCAAGTAAAACAATTTCAGATGCAAACTATGTGCAGAATTGAGGTTATGACGTTTTGTGACAAATGGGTAATTATAGTTTATAAATGGCATAAAAATTAATCGGTATTTAGTTAAAATAAACCGAAACATATCATTATATTCGACATGTGACGGTTGAATGGTTTAACTCAATTGCTTTCAATTGTGTGTAATTAAAAAAAATACTATAAGCCTTTTCTGTGAAAAAAGTTCATTATGCATAAATAATTTAAATACTTTAAATAAGAATGTATATGTTACATTTTTTGCGGTTTGTGAATAGTTATTACTATATTACATAACGAGAAATGTAAGACGCCCATTACATGTGAGCAGAAATGTTGCAAGCATGTAATAAGCTTACAACTCTAGTTGTGTACTATACTTTTTCTACGAACTTTCATTCCTACAAATAAAAAGCATAAATAACAAGTAGCATTTTTGTTAATTTGACAATATTCAGGAACAATTTATAGTGAACTTTTATTTATAGTAATTAATTGTAACAAATTTCTTACTTAAAAGGGCTTTAAAAATAAAAAATCCAAATGTTTCTTAAATATAATGTCATCAGGAGCTTCATAGCAAAAGTACAGTACACAACTAGAGTTGTAAACATGCTTGTAACTTTTCTACTTGCATGTAATGAGCTTCTTACAACTCTCGTTATGTAATAGGTATACTAGCCTAGTCAAATGGTGTTCAAAAGTGCCTGTTTCGAAACATGAGAGCGGTAGAAAATTTTTCAACAGAATTATGTTTTTCGGGCTGCTGATACGAATCTGAAGTTTGCTGCCTCGTTGCAGGACCGGAACAGGCCCAAAAACGCAAAAAAGCCTCGAAATTTGGCGTTTTTCGAATGACGATGGCGACCTTATAAATTTGGAAGTTAGAAAGTTAGGGACGTCATTCGACGATGCGTCGTTTGCAAGAAATGAACTCTGAAAATTTCGAGGTTTTTTGCGTTTTTCGACCTGAGCCGGTCCTGCTACGAGGCAGCAAACTTCAGATTCGTGTTCAGCACCCCAAAAAAACATATAATTCCGTTGAAAAATTTTCTACCGCTCCCATGTTTTCGAAAAAAATACCGTTTAACTAGGCTATTGGTCAAATAAGCGTTTAGGGGCAAAATGGAGAAATGATCAGTATATGCGTATATATTGATCCAAATTTAAAATTTTGGTGCTCACTGAATTCAAAATTTGATGCCTTAGAACTTTTATTTTACCAGATTTTCACATAAACTGGCTGTTTTTAAATCACAGTCGTCTAACTGTGAGTATATGGCAGTTTTCACAAAAGTTGGTAAAAATTGGCTTTTTTCGATTGACGATGGCGACCTTATAAATTTTGAGGTTAGGATGTTAGGGACGTCATTCGACGCAGAATTTTATACTCTTCAACTTTGAATACCGAGACATTTTCCGTACGATGCGTCGTTTGCAAGAAATGAGCGGAAAACCGGTCCTGCTACGAGGCAGCAAACTTCAGATTCGTTTCAGTACCCCGAAAAACATATAATTCCGTTGAAAAATTTTCTACCGCTCTCATGTTTTGGAAAAACTACCATTTGACTAGGCTATACCTATTATAGAACTATAGCGTAATTTTTTAATACGTCCTAGTCATTACATGTCAGTATCTGTTATGATTTATTTACTTAGCATACAAATAGTAGATAATAGTATGGGAGTAGAAAAAGTATATGATCGTTCTAGTTTATATTTACCAAAAGAAAAATATCTAAATCCCCTATATTCGATATTGACATCCTGCTTTCATTTATTAGTTTTCCTTTGATCGCTGATAGATGGCAGCACATTTGTTTACCTTATCTTTTAGCTGATCCAGAGCTACTAACCTTACGTTTGTTTGTAGTTTGATTTATTGGATTCGAAGGCCCAACTGACAAAGCCGAAAGACATAAAACGCCAAATCAAATAGATTGAACCGTATTTAGAGACATTATTTAAAAAAAAATTCAGTATTCCTAAAAATCGGGACACATGTGTGATAGAAGATATAAATTATTAGATACGATGCCATTTTTCTCATATCTCTGAATTGATATACAAAATTGTTATATTAGGAATTTAACCAAATCTGACCAATTGACCATTTAAAATACCTTAAATTCCAAAAAATGGCATCCATTAAAAATTAAAGAAGACGTCTTAAGTTATATTACTGTATTATCTATACTGTGAATTGACTTCCAAACTAGTTTCTTTGTCATAAATTTATTCTTCTAATAAAAATAGTTTAATTTTTATAGTATTTTTTTTAAATAAGACAAAACTCTTCTCGGTATAACTCGATTTGAATTACAACCAAACTGAGGTAGGTGTATTGAACTATAGGTATTTAAAAAAACTTGAAATAATATATGATCTCATCAACAAATTTTATGTTCTTAGCACACAGGTATTGGTAGAACACACCTGTGATAATTATAATAATTAACTCAAAATTCTAGTTAGTAAACATGCATAACATCGAATATATATCAAAATCAATCATTTTTTGATTGGATTGAAAAGAGTGCAATGCTTACGTAATAATAGATAATTTAAAAAGGATTAGGTACTTGTTGACCTTGAAAATCATGAAAGTATAGGTACTTCCTATAACATTTCTGATTGGAGTGTGAAGTCTGAAAAATTAAATATAATGTGAAATAAAGCAATACTTTGAGAAAACAAAATAAAAGTAAACAAACCAATTATTTATAGAAGTTTTTTCAACTCTTATAAACCCATTTCATTCTTAACAATAAAGTACCTATATCAGTGCTCTTTATTTCCTTGTAAATAAAATTTAATCAACAAATAAATAAACTTATCACTTAATAAAGTGATAACTGTAAAAAACTATTGTTTTACGTTGTTTCAAGAAAATACACTCACGTGCCGATTTCTAAACAATTTTTTTGCTTATTAATACTGATGTCGCGTGGAGATTATTTTAATTATAAAAGTAGTATTACCTACCTATAGGTACAATTCATTTTTTTCAATATTGTTAATAAAATTTATTTAAATATTAAGTGAGAGAAGAAATGAAGTATTAAAATCACACTAGATTTATTCAAATTATATCTTACCTTGCTAATAACTTTAAAAAACACCCAAAACCCCGCACAGTCGCGACGTCTGCATTATATGTAACAGTCATTTTTGAGTTAAAAAAGAAAAACTACACACAAAGAACAAATATAAATAACTTTGTCACAGTCTTCTTCGAAAAATAAAGACACTTTCATAAAACATAATAAATGTTATGTTTAATTTGTGTGGCAAATATACACTTGGAAGGTCGGAAGTGAATCATTTGCTGAAATAATTGCCACAACAAATAATTCTAAATTTTCTTAGGTTATGTTATGGTTCGCGACATTCGACCTTTGACAGAACTATCTGACAGGTAACTAAACTGTTTATATAGTAAGAGTCCCCTAGTTACATTATAATCTGATAAAAGACCGAACTGCATACGTAGCGTAGTAAAAGGTAAAGATTTAATAATAATAGTATGAGACCACCATAGAAGAAGATTCTGACAATGATAGTTGACAGCAATATCAATTGCTGTTTGGCTAAAAGTTAGTTTTTATGTAATGGTAATAAATAGTTTTTATACCGGAATCAACAAAAAGTTATTTAGGGTACAGAGTTATATTTAAGCATTAAAACTAGTCTATATTTAGAGAAAAAATGTCAACCAATTCGAGTCCAACACATTTTCCAGAAGACGCGTTTGTCACGGATGCTAATTTTAAAGTTGGAATTAATCAAAAAATGAAGGTACCTGACAGGATAAGTTTTTCGACAGATCTAAATGGCGACAGAACGGGTCCTTGGGCTAGAGACAGTTTGAGTATGAATGTACCAGAAAGGATATTAGTTGCGGGTCAACACCAACATGTAGGTCAGTAACATTTAACTAAATAATATACCGATGACTTGTTGTATAGAAGTTTAGATTGTAATTTAGTGAAAAGACTTTGTTTAAAGCATAGTTTTTTAATATTTAATAATTTTCGGGTGTTTGGTGATACTTTAAATGTGAATGTGTTATATTAATATAACATGTTATTTTTAGGTACTAGAGCACCACCTCGAGAAATAGTTTTCGACAATTCGATCCTCGCCTCAGATCCTTATCCTTACGATTTACCACGTGTAGCTACTCCTCCTCGCACTTTAACCCTTGACAAATATCCCTTTCCAGGAGTTGATGAGTATGAAGATCCTTTAGTGGATGAAGATCGTTTACCAGTTGCCAAAAGGTCACCTCACAAAGTCCATATGAATGACGTTAGTTTTCAACTTGGTAACTCTCAGTTTAATGACAGTGCTACTCAAATTTATGGAGGCGCTGGGGAGGTAACTATTTATTCCTTAATATAGTTATCAAAATATCTGATATTTTCCTTGTTTGATGGTACAATCTCAGATAAGTTGCACATTGGTACACAACTTTTTTAACTCCTGACTATTTTGAATCCAAATGGAATATAAATCTAAAGTTTGGGAAATATTTTGAAAGAGACTGGAACTCAGTATCTACACCCATTTTAAAGTAGCAAGCTGACAAAATGCCAAAATCAATTTTGACCGATTTGACATTGCTCAGTTTGCCTCCCCGCCATTTTACAACAAAGGGGTTTAAAAAGTTGAAATTTGGGAAAATTTTAGAAAAAATATGCAAACTTATTTTAAAATAGACCAGAATTCAATATCTATGCCCATTTTAAGGTAGCAAGCTGACAAAGGGAGAAAATCAATTTTTATCTTTCAAAAAAATATATTATAATCATGTTATTGCAAAGATCAAGAAAACTGAAATCATTTTGTAATTTCCACTTTATTTAATTTGTCGTTATTAATTTTATTTCTCTGACTTCTGCGTTTCTGCATCCACTGTCAACTTATTTTTTTTAACAGAAAATTGTGTTCCAAAAAATAAATTTTACTTGCAAAAATAAAATAGAGACAAACAACCTAATATTAAAACGTAAAAGAACTATAGGCCAGTAGATATAGACAATCAATTAACATTAATTCCAAAAGTTTTGAAACTTCAATGGTATGTTAGTGCATTAATGTAAACAAACTATAAAATTTTGCAGAAGTCTGCGATGAATGGAACATTGTTTAAATTCCAAAAAACATTTTATTTTTTTATTTTTACACTGAAAATTGCAAAAGTTCTACAAACTAGGAATATCGTTAGTAATAATGTTTTACAACATGCATTAAGTTTGCAACCTTTTAAAAGCTACGGTACCTTGTTTTTTTTCTCATTTGTATAAGTTTTCCATTGTAATTTGTTTAAAAAAGTTATGCAAATTGGGTAAGTAAACGAAAAAAAACTGTAACATATACTGGTACATTTGCAACCATTTCTGAAAAATGCATCATTTATTTATCAAACCTTTTTGATTGAAATAATTACAAAAGTTTTTTATCGTGGTTGCAAACAAAGACAATATCGGTCTCAGTGGATATGTAACTTTGCAAACCCATATGAAAAACGAAACCTTAATTTTCTTACTAATATTATTTGTTTGCATTTTTACAACTGCCAAAATAATTGCAAAAGTTCTGCAAATTGCAGTTATAACAACGACTAATATTTTACGTGACACAAGAGATTTTCAACCGTCTTTTTTCAACGTAACATTTTTTTATTCAATTGTTTTTTTTTTTGCAATTTGACTATAAATTGGAAAATATTTGGGGGTGATTATCATTTGAACTTACTCTTCATTCAACTGAAGTTTTAAAACTTTTGTAATTATTGTTAAATTTTATAAAAATCATATCTATATCTACTGGCCTACTAGGAACACACTGTATAAGGGGACTTCGTTTTTTAGGGTTTGACACCTGCAGAAGAAGTCATGCATTTACGCCGACAGATGGCGAAGTTGAATAGGCGAATAATGGCTTTAGAATTAGAAAACTTGAACAGACTGCAAAAAGAGAAAATCGTCGTAGGATTCGGTATTGCTTATTTTCTTTTAAAAGTCATCATTTGGATGAATAGGGACTAATTATTTTTTGGCGAATAGTTTCTTCGGAGTCTGAGTCGTCCTAATATTTGACAGATTTTAAGAAGAGCGATATGTTTCTCAGTGTATGATAGAATTATTACTTTTTTAGATTGATCATTTTTTAAGGTTTTTTTAGTGGACATGTACTATCCCCGTTAAATATAAAGACTTATTAATTAAGTAATTGTTTTTTTACGTAATTTCAGTTTAAATAATATAGTCCAGTAAAATCAGTCTAAATAAGGGAAAAATTCAAAAAAATATATTTTAACAAGCTAGAGGGAAATGTATTTTATTTTAAATTAACGGAAATTATTTTATGGTGGGTGAAAGGAGGAAAAGTTATGTTTTTCCGAGATGTTTTAGGAAACTTCTCAATTTTTCGAGAAAAAAGTTTGCTAAAAAAATTATGGGGTTAAAGGGGTAAAATTGTTTTTCGCGATTTTCTGGAAAACTGTCAATTTTTGAGGTTTACTTTAAAACTGAAAAATTAGGTCCAGTTTGTTTAAAAATTTTTTATAGACAAAATCTACTTTTACTGGGCTGTAGAAGCCTCATATAATTAAATATTTTTAGTACTTCTGAATTTTAATTTTTCGACAAATCCTTACTAAAAAAAGTATTTTATGGTCCTTCAATCTGGTCTAATAATCACGTGTTTTAGTATAGAAATCTTTGACAACGAGTTTTTAGAACACTAGAAGTATTAATGTTGAAAGTAGATCAACAAGATCGGCACGACTACATGGAATAGGGAATTCAACGTGTTAGAGAGAGAGAGAGAATGAATTAAACCGATATACAAGTATAGACCAGGAGATGGTGACATTAAATGGAAGAATGAACCTGTCACCATCTCCCCATCAAGAACACCCCAGTCGAGGGTGATTTTTGACCGGTGGAGGGGTTGGTGAGGGTCGGAAGTAATCTTCAACACCACCACCGTGCTCAGCATCCTCGAAAACGGGGGAAAAGACGTTTTTTAGGGTAGTTTTTGGCCGTTTTAGGGGTTTGGCGAAAAGAGAAATTCTGATAACGCCATCGTCTTCAGCATCCTCAAAACCGACTCCTAGTGTGAGTAATCGAAATATCTATAAAAGAGGGATAAACGTTGAAATATCTTGTACCTGCAATCGTACCGGTCTTGGTAATCTACTGTTGGAGTTGGCTGGAAATAAGGCCGTGTTATTAGGATTACGGCAAGACTCCCAGTAGTTTTATGAATATCTATTACCTATTTTATTATTATTGATTTAATTACTTACTGCGGCTTTAGATTCGTAACAAACATTTTAAAATTTTATATTTTTTTTTTATTATACCGTTACACTAAACAGACTGTAGTGAAAATTATTATTTAGAGAGACTTGTCATTGTACTCTGAGACATCGAATTAATGGTCGAGCTTTAAAATAGAAGAAAATGTTACGAATTTGCTAATTTGTTTTTATAGTTCAAATTATTCTCCATCAAACAGTCACATTTGACACTATTTACGTTTATATATAAATGAAATTATACATTTTTATTATGTTTGTTACATCGACTAAAGGAATAAACATTTTCTAATTTATTTGTTAATTGAAGTAAATTAAAAAATATTAGTATCCTATCCAAATACTGTGTATATCCAAAATATTTTTTTCAATATATTGTTATATCCAAATAATTGAAGTCTTTTATTTATTTTATCCTTATTTACAAACGGGTTGGAGAGAGACAATGAATTAAAACGATATACAAGTAGTACAACTCGAGCACTATGAAATTATCACACCGCATCATAGACCCAGTTGCTCCTCCCCGTAGCAACGGCGTAGAATAATAAATTGCTAACAATTTTTTACATATTGAGGAACTTACAATTTTTTTAAAATTTCGTCAATACGACAAACAATAGAAATTTCGAATTCAACATTACTCGAACACAATACAAAATAAACTTTATTATTATAAATTAAAACTAAAATACTACAGTTGCAGAATCATTAAAAACTTTTACTGTTATTTTTTAAACAAATGTATTATTTCAACGTATTCGTCTATGTATTAGTAAATATATTTGTTATTTTACATTATCATTAAAAGTAAGATGCATAAGGAACCAGTACAATGGTAATATTAGGCTACCACACAACACGCCGCTGGGCTCGAGTAGGCGGAGACCAGGAACGGTGACGTCATACAGCTATGACGCGGTGTGATATTCTCTTTGTGTTTTGTCTCAACGATAGATACCTTGCAATGATAGCAGCATAGAATCGCGGACACCGGCAGCTAGTAACTTTAAATGAAGAAAAATTAGAGAAAACAAAATATGGCAAACTGTTTTACTCTGAAAGAAATCTAACCTAAAAAATCAAGTTAGCCTACACTTCTAAAACAGAGGGTCGAATGACCATTTCTTATAAGATTAAATTGTAAAATGTCTTAAATTATAAGTATTAAAATTAATTTATAATATATTTCGATTTACAAAAACTACGAATTCCAAATAATTAACATATCGATTTTTAATTTAATATTCTAACTAATTCATTAAGAACCATTAAAATGCATCTTGTCGCTTTAGTACAAATGATAAAAATTATCACGCGACAAAAATCAACCAACGGGAATTTCTTCAAATACTGCATTGGCATTGAATAGAATTATCTCGGTCAAGCATGCGCATTTATCTGTCGGTTTTAGCACGATGCTTTTTGAATGATATAACTATTCGAATTGTCGAATCGAAAACTATACTATCTCACTATTGAAATATAGAAACAGTCACAATTGAAAATTCCGCAAATTATTATTTTTACAATAAATATTGTAATTATTATCCAAAAACAATAAAGTTTAGTATTACGTTAACAAATAGTGGTATAATATAGATATAGATGATGATTTTAATAGTGACTATAACATAGTGACGATAACCTAATTCAATACAAAATAAATCGATTCCATCGAAATATAATCGATCATACCGATTAGTAAGGTTGTGTCGGCTGGCAAATTACAGGTTAGAAGTAGGTTTGGGAGTTTTCTTTGGTTTGTGTAGTATTTTTGAGATGTCTTCGGGACTGGAGTCAGGTGCGGGGGACTACGTCCAGACAGAATTAATTTCTGGCGTAGAATTTGTAAATAAACCAAAACTATACAGTGTCAACGCCGAAAATGGTATTAAAGTGAGCTATATTTGTCACAACATTATGTTTTTGGAAGTGTAATTATTTGTTACTGTTTTAGGATAGAAAGAAATACAAGAATGGATTTAGTAAAAACGGTTTTTCTAACGGGCATTTACTGGTAAGTTTCAGTTATCAATTAGCTATTAACTTTAGTCATTTTGTCGCTTCTTAAAGGAATTGGAAAAATTCAGGATTATATTAATTTTAGGGGTGCCTCAAAGATCTGTACTGGGTCTGTAATTTTTTAAACGATCTTTGATTTTTTCTTGTCACAAATTCCGAAATTCAAACATTTGCAGACTGCAACCACTAATATTTAACATTATTTACAGACATCGTCAGATGAAGATACAAGCAAAAAAATAGCGAATGGAATTTCGCTAACGAATGTAAGTTATTTTCATGTTAATTTTTATTTAGTGACGCCTCAGACATTTTTTATCTCTCAATTTGTTTGTTAATCACCTATTGGAATCTTGCAATTTATGCACCACACAATTGATTCATTGTGATCCCTTTGTCTTTTTTTCGATAGTTTTATTGATTGTTTCTTTACCTGGATACGTTTTATTAATTATTAGTTAATAATTATGAAAAAGATGTGGACATTCCAAGGCAAAATAATGTGTCTCTTTTATAGTCAATTTTATTTTCCCATTTGTAGCAGTTCTAGTATGATTTGACAAAAAATAATTCGAACAAAAATGTTATAACTCATTTTTCAAGAGATCATTTAAATTACCTTGTTAAAAACCGTTGCTTATAGAGTAGCCGGAATCCCTGTAAACCTGATTGAAAGTTCGGCTTAATTTAATGGTAATAAAAGTTGATATGGTATCTGAAAAATACGACGTAATACGTGATTACAGAGTTACCGGACTACCAACAAGTTGCGAAACATGCTGTTGATTTTTTTGCTTATTCGTGATTTTTCGTCGTGAACCAGTTTAGAAGCCGTTTTGACCACAATTCAGGTTTTTCGTCTGGGTGGTTGAGACAAAAAAAAAGGCAATGTTCATGATCGGCGGGTGTAAATCGGGCGCCAAACTGACCCATGTACCTGCTCCTCTAAAAGGGTTTGATAATCTTGTATACATTTCTGGCTCCAACGTTAAAGGTATACGGATTAAGTTTAATACCCTAGATAGATAAATAGGTAGATAGTTTATTCGTCTGTCAAGTTTTTTAAAAATTATAATTATAAAAACGTATTTGACTTGTCTGTTACAAATCTAAAATACAGAAGTAAACAACATCCTATTAAAAATAGGGAATTAATAAAAAAAAGTAAACTACCTTTATTTTTGACAATCTCGAAAATTATTATAAAGAAAATGTGTTTAGATTAAAAGATAACTTTCTAATATTTAACAATGTTTATTTAAATTTAAAAACGTTTGTATTTATTAAACATATGAACAACTTTAACCGAAAAAATTATGGAAAAATACTTTCTTCGTTTTCAACCATCTGAAGTAGATTTTGAAAAGGCTATTCACACATTATCTTATGTAGACGATAATGCAGATTTTCCACCACAAATTTGGGCTAAGGCAAGTGCATTAAATATTCACAAAACAAATGCATGTGAACCTTTTCATTCACGATTTAACGCATCATTTTATGTTACTCATCCATCTATTTACATTTTTATTGAAAAACTTAAAGAGTTCCAGATGGATACGTATGTTAAAATTCAGAGTATTAATATACCTAACAAAATTAAAGACAATGCGAAAAAACGGAAATTACAAACTTTAACACATTTATATGAGCAACTGGCTTCGCGTAAAATTACACGATTGCATTTTATATAATAATCTTTATTCAATTCAATAAATACAATAATAAATACAAAGTAATACAATAAATACAAATACAAATGAATAAAGCTGGTAAGCGATAAGTGCTACTTCACTTGTTTCGCGGAAGAAAATATAATAATATAATAGTAAAATAACAATAAAAATGATATGAAGAAAAATATAATATATAAAAAATATAAAGCGTGTGTCGTATTTTTCATCAGTTAAGTTAATTTTTTGTAAATTTAATAAATCGATTTTTAATCTGAAAAAATATCTTTTATTGAGACACTGACCAACTTAAAAATGACTTCCAATATCAGGTAGCCTTAGTAGTGCCCGAAATACACAAGCAATTTAGAACCTATAAATGCTACTTGCGCCCGAAATGGTTATGGGATTGAACGGTCAGGTAGCTTGGCGCCCCCGGTTACACTTTTTACTTGTGCAACTAAAATTATCTTGGAATGATTTTCGAATTGACAGTGTTCCAAAAAGTGAAATTAATTAATGTACATATAAAAATAATTAAGTTTTAATCTTTTCCGGAAACTATTAATAACTAAATTAATGGTTTTTTTGTCAATTTAACTATTTCGATACATCGATTAGGAGATACCGAATTACTTTATATTCATTGTCAATTTATCCTGAATACGCGCATAGTTGAGCCAAGTATTTTTTCTCCATGGGATGATAGCCGAATCTCGGATTTGAGATTTTTTTTTAATCAAAATAATGATTACTGAAAGTGATTCAAAATTAACCCAAACAAGTAAAATTGAATAGAAGCTTGTAATAATAACATTCTTCACAATAAAATATTCATTACAACTGAAAATATGTATATATATATATATTCCTACATTTTCTAAATTTCTTTAAACTCATATTTTCCGCACGCCTCTGGTCTCACTCTCTGAGAACTCAGAGTCATAATATATAGTTCTTCCATTATCAATTGCAGAAATATAAAAACAAAATTCGCAGATGTGTCGGTAAGTTGCTTTGATCGGCTTTGGCGGCTTGTAGATGTGCCGACAAGCCGCCAGTGCCGACAAAGGAACACGTTTTTATATTTCTGCAATTGAAAATGGAAGAACTTATACATAGAGATGCCTTTCTATCCTTGTTGTTGAAGCCAACATCTATTTGTTTATGTTTACATCAGTCCTCTGTGGAACAAAATAGATAATACCGGTTCGTGTTTCATCGAGTTCTGATGTAACCGGGTTTTCGTGTTCCATCGGAATAATATTTGTTCTCATTGTTTGTGCTTGTTGTCGTGGTGGTTATTATTCATTGTATAATTTTTTGAAGTTTCTGGTGATTTGACGGAGATATTGACTCTTTAGTGTAAAAAACAATATTGAAGATGGTTAAAACCTGTATTGTTTGTGAATTTTCGCAATCGTCTGATGTTGATGTAACATTTCACAAGTAAACAACACATAGACCATGGGCGTAACCCAAAATTTTGGATGGAATTAATATTTGATAGTCATACGAGTTTTTGATCGTGAAAATATTGTTTTTAGGTTTCCCTCTGATAAGATTGTATTTCAATGTTATGTATAATACCTTATATTTGCAACAACATTGTCTCTTATATTTTATATTTCATACTGCATATTATATTTTATATATTTATTATCGCTTTACCTAACTTAATATGGAGACTCTGGATCTGAGTAGACAATTCCAATGTTTACAAGGTCCGCCTTTAGGTATTTTGCCTACTTTGACCAGATCTCTGGTTATTTTAGTACAATTATAAACAATGTCGCTTTGTTTTTCTGTATATAGTACCTATATAAAATCTTTTTATATGTAATCTCATATCACATATATATTTATCTAAATTTTAGTTGCACTCCCACTACCAAGGCTTGCCGTGATAATATACCCCAGAAAACCCCCAGACACAATTTCCATGTAAGACCTAATCACTTAATTTGTCCGCGATCTTAAATTATTGAAATTTTACGAAAAAAATCATTCTTCGACCCTGAAAACACCTTGATTTTTTTAATAGAATCTGACCATAAATAACAAAATCCTCGTCTTGCATTGTTATAAAAAAAATTAATAATCTCGTACCTTACAGCCTTAGCCTCACATTTTTAATAGAATTGGAGCTTGAATTACAAGACTCGTTCGCTATTTTAAATTTTGATAAAATTTAATAATCTCCAACAAACAAACAACAAACAAACTAAAAATATTTATTAATATATACTTACATTTTCTAAATTTCTTAAAATTCATATTTTCCGCACGCCTCTGGTGACACAGTCCTCTGGACTGTTTGTAAACAATCCCCGCGGTCCCATTGCCTACATTCTACTAGAGAGAGACAACCAGATCTTGGTTGTCTACAAATCTATTGTTTTTGAATAGGCAGAGCATCTCTATGTATATTATTACTCTAAGTCTGAGAACTGTATGTATATAATCCCCTCAGCCCCCTTGTCCATACTCTATTGTGAGAGAGATGGATATCATGGTTGTCTACAAATCTGTTGTGTTTGAATATGGAGGGCATCTCTATATTTTTTATTACTCTGAGTTTTCATGACGTCTCTCTAACACATCGAAGGCAAACATTTGTCACTCTCACTCTTCAATGTGTTAGAAAGAGACAGAGAAAGAGAGACGTCATCAAAAACTTTGTGGATTAAAATCGGCAACGTCGCCAAAAGTCTGTTTACATTACTTTTCTTTAAGTTGGACGTAGTATACCTACAAATAATGTATTGTCTGGCTATTAAAATTAATCTCATACGATTTGTCAGTGTATTTGCTAAATTGCTGTGCAATTTCTTTCGCATTTATTTAACAACTTTGGTGTCATTATTAACCTGAAACAGTGCGGCGACATAGTTTGTACGCAGAAGATTCTGAGCTCAATTTATTTATTTATTTTAGCTAAAAAATTAATGCAAAAAATATACCATGTTTTATTTATCTCATTCTTCTTCGCTGCAGTTTTTATGTCTAAAAATGTTTAAAAAAAGCACGGCAATTTTAGGTAGGTTTATTGTAATTTTGTTTTTGACGAGCCGCCTATGTTTAAATAAAGTTATAAAATAAATAAATCATGCATGAAAATGTAGAAAAGAAACTGATGTTTGTGCGTGTGTGCGCAAATGTAAATATGAAATCAATTTTTATACAAACATATCAGGTAGGGTTTGTCTATTTAAAATTTTCAAAAATTATATTATAATTATGGTTCATTCATAAAAAATCGGATCAATTAATTAAGCAATCTCACATTCATAATTATTATACGAGGCAAGCAAACAATATCAGAACCATTCGTTATCGTTTAACCAAATCACAAAAAAAAATTAGTTGATTACAATATCTGCAATGTTCTACCTAATCATTTTAAACGTATAAATATAAAAAATTCGAAATCATTTCTATTGACTTATTGCTTCTACTCTGCAAGTGAATACCTGGAACTCTTTCAAGTAAAGTAACATGAACACATATGAACCCTCGCTCTCCTATAAGTATTGTTTATTGCAATTTTAAAAATTCTAATTGTTATTATATTTTCTTTTTTAATATCTATTACACACACTTATAATTGTTTTTTCTCTATTAATGACTTGCTACAAGCATATATTTATAATATAACGTAGCTAAATATATATTAGCGCAGTTGTCAGAGACTTTGACCTCTCATAAAATGTGATATCGCTGAAACTAGGCTCTTAGGTACTTTAAAGGGTGTAGAAAGTTCACAATTTCGAAAAAAACATAAAAAATTTGTTTTTTTTTTTCTTCAATATATCTCGAAAAAAAAATCGAAAAACTAATACCACCATGTAAAAGAGCGGAAAATTTTACTACGCGCGCCAGGCCGCTGAATACATGTGTTCGAGTGAGGCGTTCGGGAAAAAACTAAAGTATGTTTGCCTAAAATGAACGCAAAGAAAAAGAAAGAAAACGTTTTAAAGAGGAGACAAAGCTTTTTCAGGAAGCCATTAGTTTTTATTTTTTTTTTGTTTTCTCATAGAAAATTTGACCGGAAGTTATAATTTCTAAAACTCTCACTGATTTTCTTAACTTGTTTTCATAAAAAAAATACTCTATTATAGGGATTTTTAATTTAGTACGATTTTTATTTTGTTTTGTCCATTTCTTGTGTAAAAATTAGAAACTCAAAAATTTATAAAAATTATATTATAAAATATCCATATTTCATTGTGATATTTTCATTTTTTTTACAAATAATTCCACTTGATTTGAGTACATTTAAAATGAACTATTTTCACTCATCCGCAAAAATTTGAATACGTTATTTTTTAAAGCAAATCTTTCCAATGCTATATATCCATGATATTAATTTTTGTAACTGCCGTAACAAGTTGAGGTTATAGATTAATAGAAACTCATTGTTGACAATTATAGAATAATATATCAGGCGACAAGTTTGATCCCATTCGGTGTCACTTTATATAATTTTTTATCTGCGTCTGCAGTGAAAGTTTCGACTACCGAATATGTTAATATTGTTTAGTATTTTTGTATTTTTTTTTTATAAAATTTAAAATACTATTTGGCCCAAACCTAATTTTAATACAAAACTCATTATGCCAACTTTTACCAGTGGCGTATATAAAAGAAGCTGATATATCTTTTACCCCCCATTTAAAAAGAAAAAGTCGATGGAAACCGGGAAGGATTTGGAACAGATAAAAATATAGTGATTTTGAAACAGTTACTGTAGATTTGATTTTTTTAAAGCCTTTAGGAATAATTAATAAACCTGCTTTTAAACTATTTTTCCTGCCTTTTAATACGGTATAATTTTTGTCATTTGATCACTCAACTGTAAAAATAATATCGCTTATTAAACTACGAAAATTATTTGAAGGTTTTATTTAAAAATTTGCGATCATTTAACTAGAAATTTTATCAAATCAGGTATAATTACATATATTTTGTTACAAACTATAGAAGTTAAATAAAAAAAATTTTAAACGTTATTTTAATGACCTAATATTAGCTGTAATCTAATCCTGTTTGTTTAAAAAAGAAAGTACCCTAGAATAAGTGTTTCTAGTATAGTTTAACTAGTTTCAATTGCATAACAAAATATCCAGCTTTATACAAGGATCATTTAAAATATTATTAATATATACAGGGTGGGGCAAACTCCTGACATCGGAGTATTACATCGTTGTAATGCTTTCAAATTTTCTGTGAGCTATAGTCGCTTCCAAAAATTTTTTGTAAAAAATGTACCTACTTTGTATCTTTTACAATCCGGAAATTGCATTTTTTGAGACGGCTTTTGGAAAAATTAAAAACTTTGTAAATAAGAGGCAGAACTGGCCCAAATCGGGTTCCTGGGGGTTTTCAAGGTCGCTGATCACGATTATGATATTCAAATTGACCCACAGCCGACCTGGAGCTCAGGAACGCCGATGAACGTCATCTCCGTCAGACTCTCCCAAAATTCACGCGCGGAAGGAGAGAAACTCGGTGCCCGGGGGTTTTTTGGGTCGCTGAATTCAAATATGGCATCGGCGAACACCCTCCGGACCCCTGGTGCGTCGGAACCTGGACGTGGACGTCATCTCCGAGAGTTTTCCTGACAAGATTGCCCAAAACAACCCGAAACTCATTGTGGGGGTGTTTTTTGGGGCGCTGAATCCAAATTTCATGTCGAAAATGACTCCATGAACACCTGGTGTACCGGAAGCTGAACGCGGACCTCATCTCCGTGGGTTTTCCTGACACTATCGAAAAAGATGAACCGAAAATCGTTATGGGGGGTTTTTTGGGGCGCTGAATCCGAATTTCACGTCGAAAACGACCCTCCCAAAACCTGGTGCACCGGAGCCTCGGCCTGAACGCCTCCGATAAATAAATAGGTAATTCGTAGACGTCATGCAATATACTTGGGCATCTGAAATATTTTCTCATTAATATAAATAATAAACAACTAAATAAATTCGTTCACTTAAAATTAATCTTATCTTGAGAAACGTTTTAAGAAATGATAGTCATAGATTAGGGAAATGTAGAAAAATCAACTTTTATAAATAGTTCTGGGAAAACAGTAAGTGTGACTCATAACGACACATAAATGGATTTAATCTTATCTTTCAGAAAATGTTTTGCTATTTTTAAATTTATTGATTTTATCCACAATATATTTAATAATTACAAAAATATAACGTTTACTAAAATCGCGCATAACTTATTCATCAAAGAACACGAACTATTTTAAATTTTGAAACGTTTCTTAATCGCTTAACGTGTACGCTCGAGTTAATTCGAGCGCGATAAACAGGTCAAACTAAACACACTCGAGATAATTCGAGCGACGTCGTCTTTTATGCTGCTACAATTTTCATGTTCGAATATAATCGAGAATTGAATATAACAATATGAAAGCTAAAAAAATCGTTTTATTGATATTTATCATTTATATAGGATAAGCTATAACAATTGTTTATTCAAGAATAAAATATACCTATCCTGTTACTAGTGAACAAAAGAACGCACCGAGGGCGCGACAGCGCGCCGTCTGCACTCGTGACGACTGACTGCGATCCGTCGTATTTTCTTGAATTTATATAAAGGCCAATGTTTCTTTTATTTTACGATTTAGTCGTGGAATATCAAATACTTTTAATGTTGGGGTATGTGCTGCACCTTGCTTCGAAATATATCACACATGTTTTCTTAAGACAAGTCATATAGCTAGTTAAATGCGCAGTTACAACTCTCTTCCGCATCGAATTCCAATGTAATAGGGGAAGTAAAAAAGTTGCGCTTAGAGTCGCGCCAAAACTCTAAAACAATGCATTTCATTATTCCATCTAGCTGGGTGCATAATAACGGAGGGAACGTGGTGAGGTGATATTGTAACACAATATGACTAAGATAGATCATTACCTTGAACACTAAAAATTTCTAATTCTCCAGTCAGTCACATATTATAGTGGCCTCTGTTAATCGGAAAAAACCATGAAAAATGGACCAAAATTTACCCAGATCGAGAGTACCTCCCCCCCCCCCCCCCCCCGTTTTCGAGGATGCTGAACACGATGCCGATATCAGAATGTCTCTTTTCGACAGCCAAACCCCCTAAAACGGCCAAAAACTACCCTCTCAAGGAGTTAAACGGGCAGCACATCATTTCCCTGTAAGAAAACGTCTTTCCCCTCATTTTCGAGGATGCCGAGCATGGTGGAAGTGTTTCGGCGGTGAGTTTTGACCTGTGGAGGGATAGGTGAGGGTCGGAAGTAATCTTCAACACCACCACCGTGCTCAGCGTCCTGTCCCTTAGAGGGTAGTTTTTGGCCGTTTTTGTGCCTCATCAGTAAGAAGCAGACAAGCTCGACAATCCTATCTTTTAGAGATGAGTAGTTGTTTGAAGTCCAAACATTGGTGCAGTGTGTAACATTTTCTAATGTCGTAATTCTCGGGAGCTGTGATTTTAACTTATTTCACATCATTTGTGTAATGTATTATTGTCTAAAATTCAACTATATGGATTCGAACTAAACCTAAAAACTGCAATAAATTTGAAATGGATAAACGTATTTTTAAATTCCTAAGCTAGCAAAAACCATTCAAGTAACTGTTTTCTAAACATTTATTTTAAGCTGAGCCATTAAACTGCGATTACAAAATTTCCGCCTTTTATAGCGCACTTCAGTTTTATTGGTAAATATTTATCGACTTCTTAATTTCTATAGTAAATTTATCTTCCGCAAGTTTTTTTCACAGTTTTGCGTATAAACATAAACAAGTACCACACACGAACTTGCGTTAAATAGTACGTTTCTTATCAGTAATATTTTCCTCCGATTTTTATGGATAAGTAAACAAAATAGTTATTTATGTGTCTATTATAGTCGAGTCTGCAAATTGAAGGGCAAGGGATAGGGTTAGTGACTTCGGGTCGGGCTCATTTTGAAGGACAATCAATTCTCTTTCAAGATTTTTTTATCCCGAAGCTCTCACTACATTAGGGCCTGCAGGTGCGCGTGATATATTTATAAAAGCGAATGCGCCAGCTCAGCCGCATTGAAATAAGGATTAATCAGCGTTTGCCCTCCCCTAGAAGATTAGCATATCGCCGAAACTAGTCGGGAAATTATAAATAAATAGATTTTTTATCAAGGTTTAATAACCGTATTATATTTTCCAGGGTTACAAACAGAAGTCGGATAGCTCGAAACATGAACCGAAAATTAGACAAATCAAAGAATCCTTCGAACCGCCAACGTTCTTCACAAAAGCCATAACCCAAATCAGTTTTTACGTACTCATGATATTGGGATACCTCAGTTTTTTTCTCTTTCCCCCGAAAGTGGTAAAAGAAAAAAACCGAAAAGGGTATAGACCGCTCTTGGACGGTTTTGCTCTGTTTTATTCTAGATACGTGTACAGGAGGATCAGAGATTGCTGGAATTATCCCATATGTAGTGTTCCTGGTGAACAGGTTGTACTTAAGGATAGGATCACCAAGGATCATTGCTGGACCTTCGAGTAAGTAAAAAAAATATACTTGCAACAAAGGTAAAGTTCAATTTGGTACGTGCTAAAATAAATAAAATATACACAATAATTTTCGAAACAAAATAGCATGTAAAATTTATAAACACAAAGTTTTGAGTTATACTCTGTTTGAAAATTTTTATGACCCATAAGATAAACCCCAATATAACATCATAAATCAGTGGCGGGTAATGTCTAAAATAAAATGTTTGTTCCAAAATGAAATCTTGGGTTTTTTTCCTAAAATTTTTAAAAATACCAATTTATTTCTATTCTTGGTAAGTATGTAAATCTCTACAGGTAGAAAATATTTACAATTCAAGATCAATTTAGGTAGCCCTCAACTTTCTTAGAAAGGATTAAAATTTCTAATCGGCAGAAAGTGTTGTGCAGATTGTAAATTATTTTAGTTAAAATTTACATTTCTGTTAGTGTAGTCCTGTGATTGTAACACGCAGAATTGTTAGTTCTGTAATAATAGGCGATAAAAAGCAATATTGATCAAGTGAATTTGTGCAACAAAAATGGCACAAACGTCTAATTATACTCCTGTGAAATTAAAGTGCAATTTAACCGTGCATATGAAAACTTTAGTGTTAAATGTACATGACGCTCTTGTACATGAACATTTCAATAGTACTGTTCAAAGTATAGTTTCTAAGTGTTCACATATGACCGGAGTTGGAGAAGCAACCATTTATAGACTTTTGCAGCAACGAAAGGATGGAAGTATTACAGTAGCACCTAAAACGTCAACTGGGAGAAAACCCACTGAAATAGACGGTACTATGAAACAACTGATCCGAAGAAAAGTGCATTTGTTTTATTTACAAAAAAGATACCTACTGTGGATAAACTTTTAGTAGACTTTAATGGAGACGAAATTTTTCCAAACGTTAAAAGAGACAAATTGTGGAAAACTTTACATGAATTAGACTTCGTTTGGGAGAAGAACGATGGAAAATCTGCGCTCATAGAGAAAGATGAAATTATTTGTTGGAGGGGGCAATATTTAAGGGAAATTAGAAAATTAAGAGAGAAGACAAAAATATTTATTATTTAGATGAAACATGGATGAAGGACATTTTGTAAAAAAAAGTTTGGCAAGATAAATGTTCGTCAGGCATTTATAGAAGGTTTGTCTCCTGGCTTAAAATTTCCACTCATATTGGAGGAGATAAAGGATTTGTTGATAGAGGCTTGTTAGAATTTGTTTCAAATTCTACGAAAGACTACTATGAAGAAATGACTGCTGATGTTTTTGAGGAATATTTTAGTCAAATGATAGATTTATTACCGACCAATTCTGTAATAGTTATGGACAATGCCAGTTACCATTCAAGATTAAAAGAACCGTTACCTAACACTAAATGGAAAAATCAAGAACTCTCAGATTGGCTAATAACCAAAGAAATAGCGGCAGAAGAGCTATTGCAGTTATGTAGACAACATTCACCAAAATTTAAGAAGTATTAGTGTAGACGAAATAGCAAAAGAACATGGATTGAGGTGGAGTTCTAGATGTTTGTCAACTATTATGTGACTACATATCAAAAATTTCACCGACAATTAGCAAAACGCTATAAGACATGTCATAGCAGAGGAAGAGAAATTCTGGAAACTTGATATGTTAATAGAGGAAACACTAGAACCAATTATTATTTCTGTGGGAAGTGAGGAAACTGATGATGATGACTCCTTATCGGGAGAAAACGACTTACTTATTTAGATATGTAAATCTATATTTATATTAATTATAATAAGTTTATATGACGCTAGTACCCGAAATACAAACAAACAAATTTATATGGAATCACCCCGTATTTCTAAAAACGAAATATGAGTGTTTTATGAGAAAATATTTTTTTGCAACGATTTTTTTTAGTATCTATATCATATAAATTTGGTTGTGTGTATATTTATTATTAAATTTTAAGAAAATGTCCTTACCTAATATCTAGTAGGTATACTATTTTTATAAAGATAAATGTGTGTACTTAATATTGACAGTTTACTATTTTTTATATTAAAGTAATGTCGTGTTCCCCGTCACTGAGGTATAGAATTATTGGTTAATCCCTTAGGGTTTGCTTATTTACATTTTATGATGTATTGTATTCGAGATTTTTCGGGGTGGTCATACTAAAATCTACTGAAAATTTAGATAAGAAGGTATCAACATTTACTTTTTTTCTGCATTGAACAATCCGGTATAAAGACCTTTGCCATAAAAACTGTGTTATCATGCATTTTCAAACAGAGTATATGATAAACTACACAAGCGTTATTAGAACCTTTTCATTGAATTTGAGGGCTGCGAATAGCTGATTGGTTCTGTAAGTGTAATATAGACTACACTAAATAGTAACAGAACACAAGTGTAAGAAATGTCAAATATCAAACAAAAATTATAACTACTTTGACATTGTAACAGAGCCTACAAAAGTCGATAAGAAAATACACCAAATATTATTGAACACAACTATTAATTTAAAGCTAAAACAAAAAGGTTTGTCAAATACCCATATTTTACTTTTCCGGGCAGTTTACCGTCCGAAAAAGTACGAAAAAAAGTCCTAGGTCAGAAAAGTTCTTCTAGTTATTGTGTACTGTATCGAATTTGACGTTTTTTGACATATTCGAATAAAAACTACTATTTTTGTTGGCGATTTAAAAAAAATCAAACCATTACATAATTTTTTTTTGTATTAAATAATTAAAATGTTTGAATTTTAAGTGTTCAATAAAAATTTTGGCCTAAAATTGATTAAAATTGAATACATTATTTCTGATATTTATTATTGTTTTGTTATTTTGAACACAGCTAGGCACAATTCACTATTTTCAATTTTCAATCAATGCCAAAACATTGGCGTCTTGTTAGAAGAGCATAAAAAACTATAAAAGTGTATTCCTGCTATTTTATTAAATTTCAGTCCAAACATTTTTCTTAAAATATCATAATTTATTTTAACAGTTTTTTATTATCTTTGAAACTTACAATCATTTAGTGGTCAATGCGTGAAATCTTATAGTTTAATATTTTGTCGAAGACCACGTTTTAAAATAATGATTGATTTTAAAATGACCTGGTGACAAAGTTGAAATTTAGATATTTGTCGGTCTGACATCCTCATATTTATACAGTATGTCCCCCGAAGTTGGAATCATATGGAAAACTTTTTTATTATTAATTTTAGGAAAAAAAGTTATTCTTCATAAAAAGTTCTGCATTATCTAAAACCTAGAATACAGTCATCAAATATCAAATTTTTTCAGTGGTATACGAGGTTTGTCAAAAAATATGAGTTTTACTCAAGAGTAAAATACCTTTAAATTTGACAATATCGAAAAAACGCATAATAAGTGCATATTCATTTATTTTGCAAATAATAAAATACATTCAAATACTAAGTTATAAAACTAACACCATATTAATATTATTCTATTGGAAAATTCACGTAATACATTCCTTATCATTTGTGGAGAACTTTCTTGACATGTTTCTAAAATTATCCTCTCCAAGTGGTCAATATCTTGAAACGGCGCTGTCTGGTAAACTTTTTGTTTCAGGTAACCCCATCAAACTGCGTATTCTGATCAGCAACCAGTTGTCGACGTTTTCCATTAAAATTATTTTCAATACTTCCAGTTCTTCTAAATTTATTTACTATTTTCGTTACAATTGATTGGGCTATATTTTTATTGGGATGTCTATTATTGAAAATATTTGCTGATCTATGCGTTTTATAGTAATCTCCCACAATCAAAACAATTTCTATTTTCTCTTCATCAGTTAAAATTACCATTTTTATGTGTCTTATAAATTCTAACGCGGTTTGATATTTACTGTCAACATTTCCTTCTACCAACAAATTATTTGTTTGTCAGTGCATCCTAGATTACATGTAACTACAGTTAAATTTGCATTATTGTAGACACACGTTTTAAAAATAATTTTATTAATTTAAATGAATGTACTTGCATATTTAAACGTAATTTTTAATTCTGATCAACTTTTATTAGTAACATTTTTCGATATTGTCAAATTTAAAGGTATTTTCCTCTTGAGTAAAACTCATATTTTTTGACAAACCTCGTATACTACTGAAAAAATTTGATATTTGATGACCGTATTCTAGGTTATAGATAATGCAGAACTTTTTATGAAGAATAACTTTTTTCCTAAAATTAATAATAAAAAAGCTTTATATCTCTAGTATTTGAAAGAAATGTAAAGAAAATGTTTAGAAATGTTTTGTTGAAGACCACGTTTTAAAATAATGATTTATTTTAAAATGACCTGGTGACAAAGTTGAAATATAGATTTTTTTGTGTCTGACATCCTCATATTTATATATCGACCATTTTAAAATTCACAGCTCTATATCTGTAATATTTAAAATAAATGTAAAGAAAATATGTAGAAATGTTTTGTTGAAGACCATGTTTTAAAATAATGATTACTTTTCAAGTGACCTGGTGACAAAGTTGAAATTTCGATTTTTGTTTTCGAAAGAAAAGCACTTTATTGAATCAAGAGAATTTACATTCTATACCGATTCATCCTCTAGGTATGAGGAACATATTTTGAATTAACATCCATTATCATAAAAAAAAACTAAAAAATAATATAGGAAAGTATGTATTACATATTTGTTACTTTACACAATATTAAATTATCTGAACATCTTTTTAGTTATAACTTTGAATCTCTGTGTCCAATGCTCTGATCTCTAAAGGTATATGTTAGTCTCATACTTTTGTCTATATCCCTCCACAAGTCATATATATTCAATGATAGTTATTTGCAAGAATCCATGGGGGTGGGTCAAGAACAGTATTCCATTATAGATAATATATTTTTACAGCTGTTTAGAAATCAAATTTGATCATAATGTGAGAAAAGAAAAAATTTACAAGGGCTGACACTTGTTTTGTATCCTATTTAAAGGTGCTATTTTTTCCAGATTCACAGGCTCTACAACAAAATGCCTAAATCTAGCCTCCTACAATTATTTAGGCTTCGCAGAGGCTTCGGGTCCTTGCGCAGAAGCGGCTATCAAGACCATTTACTCACACGGTATCAGCACCGGCGGTACTAGGCAGCAATATGGCACCTGTTCGCTTCACGACGAGCTAGAAAAGCTGGTCGCCGAATTTTTGGGCGTAGAAGACGCCATCACCTTCGGAATGGGCTTCGCTACCAATTCTTTAAACATTCCGACCCTGGTAGATAATGAATGCTTGGTAATTAGCGACGAGAAGAATCATGCAAGCGTCATTCTTGGAGTCAAGCTTAATAGTCCAAGAATTAAGGTTTTTAAACACAATAGTGAGTTTTTTAATTTCATTGTTTTTGTTTACTTTTCTCTTACTTACACTGAAAATTTCATGAAAATCCCAGCCGGCCCCTTATTCTTAACGTTTACCCTCTTTCGTTTTTAGATGTCAAACATTTAGAAAAACTGCTTCAAGAAGCAATTTACTACGGCCAACCGAAACAACCTAAAAACACCTACAAACCATGGAAGAAAATATTCATCATCGTCGAAGGTGTTTACAGTATGGAAGGCACGATTTGTCGCCTACCGGAAATCATAGCGCTAAAGAAAAAATACAAAGCGTACTTGTATTTAGACGAAGCGCACAGTATCGGTGCCATGGGAAAACACGGAAGGGGCGTAGTCGATTATTTCGAATGTAATCCCAAAGATATCGATATCTTGATGGGGACGTTTACCAAGAGTTTCGGTGCAGCCGGAGGATATCTTGCTGGTACTAAGGTAACAAAAATTATAATAATGATACATTAACACAAAAACTGGGCATCCAAATTGTTTTATTGAATTTTTATTTATTGTTTCGCGTGCCAGTGGTGGCATTTTATGTTGAATTTTCAACACCCTCGAATGGTTAACATTCGTCCCTTTGTGATTTTATACAAGGTGTTTCATTGGGAAATGCGCATACAGTAAGGGTAAATGGAGGACACCGAGGCGCTACTAAATAACCTATATTTTAAGGGTATATCGTTCTTTATAACCAAGATACAGGATGATTTATTAAGTTTCCCAATTTTTTCAATTAATCATAACTTCTGAACTACCTCATACATTTTTATAATATTTGGTTCGTATGCTCTTTGTCCACAGTGGCATCGATTAACATAATAAAAAAAAGCGCGAATTAGCAAGATATTTTAACGAGTATGTTTTCAAGCCTCCACCGCGAGCCAACTACTCCGTCGCTAAACATTTTCACAAGTGTCCTTCTAATAAGGCATTTGTTTAGGGATATTAGATGCCCAAAAATTCTCTGACAAATTCAAATGCCTTCTAGTACGGCAAATTAGTATGTGCTTAACTTCTAAACAGTTCACATCTCCGTTGCTAAAATGCAATGTATTTTTTTGTACAAATTGTCCTTCAAATAAGGCTGTTCTGGGATATTGTATGCCCATGTTTTCTCTGACAAATTCAAGTGCCTTCTAGTACGGCAAATTAGTATGTGCTTAACTTCTAAACAGTTCACATCTCCGTTGCTAAAATGCAACGTATTTTTTTGTACAAATTGTCCTTCAAATAAGGCTGTTCTGGGATATTGTATGCCCATGTTTTCTCTGACAAATTCAAGTGCCTTCTAGTACGGCAAATTAGTGTGTGCTTAACTTCTAAACAGTTCACATCTCCGTTGCTAAAATGCAACGTATTTTTTTGTACAAATTGTCCTTCAAATAAGGCTTCTGTTCTGGGATATTGTATGCCCATGTTTTCTTTGACAAATTCAAGTGCTCCAATAGTGCAGCAAAAATAAAGTGTGGCTTTGATTGTTCAACTGACGGAGATGTTCCGTTCATAAAGTAATGTAAAAATATTTCTTTTCACAAATGTTATAAAAATACAAATTCATTCTGAGTGTCTAATAGCGTAACATAAATCATTTTAAAGTTATTTATTGTTACCAATTACTGTTGGTTAGTGTTACCAATGTAGTGTTTTTTTGTTAGAAATTAGAAGAATAAGAAATGGTTGATGATTTTATGGATTAAAGCTGGAAAAGTACCATTTGGGAAAGAAAATTTATTTTTTTTTAATTTTGTGCCACCTCATTCAAAAAAGTTGTTTGCGAAAACACTAAATACATTTAGTCAGGGGCGTATCGAGCCTCTTAAGTTTGGGGGGGTGAGTCATGTTGAAAATGCCGACTCGTCAAGGAAAATTTGCCCAGTCATATTTCTCGAGCATGATGACTACTCGGTACAAAAGTTTGGGTGGGGGGGTGTCACACCCCTAACACCCCCGCCTCGGTACGCCCCTGCATTTAGTCTTACTTATTTTTTCTACACTTTCCAAATTTGTAAATAAAATTTTAAAATATTGATATACAGGGTGTTGTTTCGACTCGAAACCTACTTATTAATTTTTTTAAGGCCAGACCTGGAATAAGACTTTTTATTATGTTAATCGACTGTATAGGGTGGTTCATAACTTATGATTAATTGAAAAAATGGGGAAAATTAATAAATCACCCTGTATCTCGGTTATGAAGAACGATAGACCCATAAAATATAGGTTATTTAGTAGCACCTCGGTGTCCTCCATCTACCCTTACTGTATGCGCATTTCCCAATGAAACACCCTGTATGAAAATAAATAAATAAAAAAATGTTCACCAAATGGAAAATTTTCCCATTTCTAGAATCTTCTGTTCATTTGTAAATATGTTCCTTCTTGTTTTCTGGTTTCTTTTAATATATCAATCTTTTAATCTTTCAATTTTTTTGTTTTTATTTATTTATACACAGTGATAGAATAGTATGCGTAATCTTGAGGCTCTCAACAACTTCTGTGAGTTATTTGTAATGTTTATTGTATTTTTTGTATTTATACTTATTTTCTTCAATAAACGTTTTAACATAACACATTTCCAGGAATTCATAACTTTCATGCGGGAGCACAGTCATGCTTCTCGACACGCATGGGCCATGTCGCCACCAGTGGCCTCCCAAATCATATCAGTAATCAAAATAATATTGGGCAAAGACGGTACCAACGAAGGACAAAGGAGGATAGAAAAACTAGCGAGGAATACGCGGTACTTCAGGCTGCGGCTCGAACAAATGGGTTTGATTGTACACGGAAACCAAGATTCGCCAGTAGTTCCTATTTTAGTCTATTTTTATTCGAAAATTGCGTAAGTAAATCTATTTTTTAGTCTTCTTTCAACAGCGACTCTAATCGTTCTAACCAACTTTGAGGTTAACATTTTCGATGTTCCTAATTATTACTTATGACATGACATTCAATTTCAAGAATGAAAAATGATAATGGAAATGAAATTTTTATTTGTTCCGACTTCGCGATCTATTCAAATTATCGGTTTTTACTGGTTCAGACCTCGCGCTCTATTCAAATTACCGCAACCTCTTTGTGTGAACCTTAATCTCACGGTCTCTGTGAATTGTTAACTTGTAAATGACCATGAACGTGCGTAATGTTTTATCTTTATTAGAAATTTGATTATTTTATTTTAATTTGTTCGCCTTGATTTTTATTTAGTGTACAAGATTGGCCTTTATTATTTAGAATTATTAAATATGTTGGACGTTTCCCCCCAATATAAAATTTAATATTTTTATTATCAATTTTCAGGATAACAGTACGATCGCTGATAAAAGAAAAAATAGCTACGGTAGGAGTGGGCTATCCGGCCACTCCTATCACAGAAAGCCGAATACGGATCTGCCTTTCGGCGGGACACACCAAAGAGCAGCTGGATTACGCTTTAGAAGTTATAGAAAAAGTAGCGACCGAAGCTGGTCTTAAATATTCGAGACGACCTAGAGATTTAACGCCCATCGATTATGATAAAATCAAAATTTATATGGACTAATCAAGATATCGATAATTATAAGAAAAAATAGGTCTTATATCACAAAATACGGGAAAAAGAGCTGTAGGAAATTTAAAAAAAATTACGATACAATTTTATTTATGCTATTTTTTGTCATTAATGAATTCTTAAGTGACAAAAACTGACGGCGTTAGGTCGGGTAAACGTGTTGGCTAAACTAAATCCAATTTTTTGCTTTCACTTGCCATAAAATATGTTTTGCAATAGTTCTAACGTGTTCTTTAAGTGCTTTAGATAAGGCATAGAGAAAAATGAGAATTATTTACGTTTGTCGGATTATTCGCACTCTTAATTATTTTTTTCGCAGCTCTTTTTTTCGCACAATCTTTCTATGTACAGCTTAATGACACCAGCTTAGATAATGTTTTTATAAATTTTATAAAAACTCTATACGTTTGAAATATTTTCCGGTCTTTGTTTCCTTTTATGTATTTTGGTTTATTTTTAAAAAATAAAAAAATACCTCATTGGGGTTTTCACCTTCTAATTTATGGGGTGATTGTTCGAGTTCTACCCACCAAAAATATATTTTAGATCTCACTGGTATTAGTACTGAATATAATCACCTTATATACAGGGTAGAAAAAATATTAGACTTTTTTTTTCCTTATCATATCCCTTTATACTCTGATAATAAGAAAAATCAACGTCTAGAATGTTAAAATCTCGATGTTTTGTATTGTATTTATAAGAGAATCTTAAAAAATGTATTATTTAGAATTTCTTGGGATATTTAATATTTTGTGGGTTGATTGTTCCTAAAATATCGAGTTTTATATTTGGTGCTCTTTCAAATTTTCCTCAATCCATGTTTTTTTTTTTTTCATTCATAAAATCCTTTTGTCACTTTACAACTTTTTTGAAAAATTTGTTAAAGTTTATTAGTTAACAATATGGTTTCTAATTTTAAAATCGTTAAATTTGATACATGCGATTTTTTCGCCGTGGGTTTTTTTTTAATAATTTGTTATACTTTATTAGTTAACAATATTTCAGTTTCTCCTTTTAAAATCGTTAAATTTGATACATGCCGTTTTTTTTGCCGCGCGTTTTTTTTTAATTTGTTAAAATTTATTAATATTTAAAGGTTTCTCCTTTTAAAATCGTTAAATTTGATACATATGCGGTTTTTTTTAAGTTAAAATTTATTAATTAACAATATTTCATAGTTTCTCCTTTTAAAATGATACATGTGGTTTTTTCGCCGCGCGTTTTTTAAAATAATTTGTTTAAATTTCATACATGAGGTTTTTTTAATTTGTTAAAATTTATTATTTAATGGTTTCCCCTTTTAAAATCACTAAATTTGATGCATGCTGTTCTTTCGCCGCGCGGTTTTTTTAAATTTATTAACAATATTTCATAGTTTCTCCTTTTAAAATCGTTAAATTTGATACATGCGGTTTTTTCGCTGCGCGTTCATTTTTGAATAATTTGTTAAAATTTATTAGTTAACAATATTTAATAGTTTCTCCTTTTAAAACCATTAAATCTGATACATTCGGTTTTTTCGCCGCCCGTTTTTTTTTTGAAAAATTTGTTAAAATTTATTAGTTAACAATATTTAATTGTTTCTCCGTTTAAAATCGTTAAATTTTAAATATGCGGTTTTTTTTTAATTTGTTAAAATTTATTATTTAATAATATTTCATTATTTCTCATTTTAAAGTCGTTAAATTAGATACAATGTTTTTTCGCCGCGCTGTTTTTTTCAAAAATGTTGAAAAATCCTTAGTTAATATTTCATTGTTTCTACTTTTAAAAATTAAAAAATTTGGTAAAAATCATTATTTACTCATGTTTAATTCTTTCTCCCTTCACAATCACTAAATTTGATGAACGCGTTTTTTTATTCCACAGCCTTCTTTTTCTTGAAATTTTTAAAAAATCTGTATTTAGCAATATTCAATATTTTGTTTCTCTGTGAGTTTTTCAGAAAAATTTTACAACACCTTATTTCTCTGATTTACACCAAAATGTTTTTTGCGAATCTGACAAAGACAATATTTTAAGGTGTTTTATATTAAATTATTTTCTGTTAACACGTTCAATGCCTTGGGGGCCACCGGTGATCTCACTGCCGTGGTCGGCATAAGCGTCAAATCAGAAAGAAGTTTAAGATGCTGTTGGGCAAGAGGTTTTTTTCGGTATAATTACAAAAAAAACTTCCATAAATACTAAAACATTAAAAAAATTATCATTTTTGCCTTAACGTTGAACGTGTTAAATTGCGCAATTTGATACTAGGGAATTTTACATCGAATTTTTTATTGATTTGAACCATTTCTGTCATTTCTTTTATGTAAAATTAATTATAAGGCAAAAAAGGTTTTTATGTAAATAAAACGTGATACAAAAATTGTTACCCTGTATATTTATATACAATTTGACATATCTACATGAAATTTACTTACATGTTAAATTTATTTTATTTATTGTTACATTATAGATCCACATTTTCGGGATCTGTCGATTAGTACAAAATCAAAATATATCTAGGATCGTACAAGTTTAATAAATAAATAAATATCGCTTGCTGGAGACACCAATTTTTATGAATGCGTAGAACGTTTTTTAGCGGTATAGCCACTAATTATAATAATGACATTGTACTTTTTCTTTTGTCCGATTTTAATACCTACTTTGCAAAATAAAATATAAAAAACCTACAATTGAGTTTTATTTATAAATTCCCCATGAAGAAAAATGATTTGCGAAAAATAATTTTTTTAAGGAATTTTGGGAAGAAAAATGGTGTTTTTGTGAAAATAGGCAAAAAATGAGGACAAACTGGGAGCATAAAAATAACATTAAAATATCTTCTTATGAAAATATTAATTAATGTCATATCATTTAATATTTCGAAAATTGACAGTAAATGACGATGGAATATTAATATTAAAAATCGTGTTTTTGCTACAAGCACGCATTTAAATTTCAAAATTATTAAAAAAAATACTTAGGATGTTATTCGACTGGAAGTTGTAATCGATGATAAAAAACAATTGGAGAAATAAAAAATCAAAGAAAAATCATTTTTAAATATATATTGACAAATCAAATTGCAAAAAAGAACGTGGTAGTATAAAATTAATATTAAAATCGTGTTATACATAAATTTATTCATCTCCTATCAATTTAAAAATTGGAAAATTACAATTAGCCCCGTTGCCAGAGCCACATTTAGATCAAAAGAAAAAAAGAAAGCATTTTAAAAAGGAGACTTAAGCTTTCTCGGGAAGCCATTAGTTTTTAATTTTTTTTTATTTTTTCATAGAAAATTTGGCCGAAGTTATAATTTCTAAAATTCTCACCGATTTTTATAAAACTGAAAATATATAAGAGGCATAACAAACAAATCCTAGTACATTTATCATCATTTTACTTTTGATATAAAATTAATTAAAATGATGAACATTGTCTCTGCTTAATAAAATAATAATTTTTTTACATCATTCATTCGACGCCATTTTTATTTTCGAAATAGTGTTTATTTGTTAAATGTTTATCATTTTAACTATTTTTACATCAAAAGTATAATGATAATAAATGTACAAAGATTTTTTTGTTATGCCTCTATTAATATGTACTGGGTGGGGCAAACTTCTGGCATCGGAGGATTACATCGTTGTGGTAAGAGATAAAACTTTCAAATTTTGTGTGAGCTACTACAGCTACTGAGTGCACATTTTGAAAATATTTTCGATTATAGTTTTTGAAATACCCTGTATAATCGAAAATATTTTCAAAATGTGCACTCAGTAACTGTACTAGCTCACACAAAATTTGAAAGTTTTGTCCTTACCACAACGATGTAATCCTCCGATGTCAGAAGTTTGCCACACCCTGTATATCTTCAGTTTTAGAAAAATCAGTGAGAATTTTGGAAATTACAACTTCCGTTCAAATTTTCTATGAGAAACCAAAAAAAAATACTAACTAATGGCTTCCTGCGAAAGCTTAGAGCCTCCTCTTTAAAATGCTTTCTTTTTTTCTTTGCGTACATTTTAGAGAAAGATACTTTAGTTTTTTCCCGAACGCCTCGCTTGAATATTTGTATTCAACGGCTTGGTGCGCGTAGAGTTTTCGAATTCACTTCTTAATAATTTTTTATAGTAGGTAATACAAATTTTTTATAGTAATACAAGCTTTTCCGCTCTTTCACGTGGCGTTATTAGTTTTTCGAAATTTTTTTTTTTTTTTTCGAGGTATAACACAAAAACCAAATTTTTGATTTTGTTTTCGAAATTGTGAAATTAGCATACACTTTAGAGCAGCAAAGATTTTTTTATCGTTTTCTACACCCTTTCAATTACCTAAGTGCCAAGTTTAATCGATAGCACATTTTGTGAGAGGTCAAAGTCTCTGACAACTGGGCTAATGTCCTTAGTTACACTTCGTAGCGAAGTGGAGAATGATAACAAAAAAAGTAGCATAGAAAAAATAAAGTTTGTGTAAGGGATGGATCAGTGCGTCTGGCGTAAAAATTATTAGTAAGCAAATACCCTTTCTACTGATATATAGCCAGTTCCGTCGGTTTTACATGCTCTCCGAGGTACAGCAGGTTGCCGATATTAAGAACTACTTGATTTTCTTGGGGACCAGGCACGCTACCGCTAAGTTGATAAGTAGATAAAAATAAGAAATACATTTATTTTGAATGGTACATTGTTGACAATACGATTTTACCGTAAATTCTTAAATCTCTATATAATATCAATATTTTAAAAATAGGGAGTTACTTACATGAAATTTTTCGTAATTTAACACAAATATCACAAAACATACAAATAACATTTTTATATTTTTAAGTTTTTGAAGGTTCTTGCGTTTCTGCAGGTGTTGTAGTTGTAGTTGTATCCAAATTTTCTGGAGGGGTTGCAGGTTTTAAAGGTGGTTCTTTAAAAGTCGTCGCCACTGGTTCTTTAATAGTCGTCGCCGCTGGTTCTTTAAAAGTCGTCGCCGCTGGTAGATGGGCAGATAAAACGCTAGTTTTGGGCTTTCGTACACTAGCGCCTGGTTCGGCCGGGTTCAGAGTAAATATGGAACCAAAATAGATGTGTTGGACTAGAGGAAACTTGGACAACACCTAATAAATAAAATATATAAACAAATAGATTATCCATTTCTCAAAAGTGGCATAATGTTTAAAAGAAATTAAACTTCTCAAAGTCTCACCTATGAAATATAATACAAATTATAGTAAAATTACACATGCATGGAATTACAACTGTCCAGACGCGTGTCGGAAGCTACACAATAGCGCAATCCAACCCTTTGGTTTTGTTATTCAAGGATCCGTCATTACTAGACTGGTTTCGGTATCGTTATGCCTCAGCAGTAGGAAGTAGACAGCTCGACACGACAACTAGGCCATGTCTGAAGACCACATCGGACTACCAAGCTCATAGTAGAACCATTTGCGTTAAGGCAAGCGATTCAAAGCGAGGAAAGACCAACGCCATCCTCAATTAAATAACAAAATCAAAGTAGCAGAATGTCGGAAACCCGACGTGCAGGTTAGGAAAACAAATGCTCGACTTGCAGATTTTTAAACAAAAAGATTATCCATATCTCCAAGTTAATTTTGGAACAAAAGGAAGCTGTAGTAAGTAAACACCCTGTGATACATTTTTATGGAAAAAAGACGGCGACAAAAGAATTATTGTCCATATTTTTCTTATAATTATTTTTAATTTTACATTTTACATTTTTTAAGTAATTTTATTCTTGGACAATAATAACATAACATCATACTTACTTCAGCTTTATACATTTTAATAAGACCAGAATTGATTTTAGACCAAGTCGAGACACCACTGATGCTCCACAGTTGGTTAGAGTGTTCAGCAAAAGGTCCAGTTTTTACTTCATTAATATACTTAATGCAACTAAGGAACATGTATTCTGATGCGTATTCTCTTACTATGTTGGCCTTGAGGAAACAGGCGGTTTCGAGTTTTCCATTTCCTAGATGAAAACGCTCGTTAAAAAGATTTATTTTAGCTATAAATCGCTAAATAATTAAAATAAAGTGAAACATTTATAAATATTTAGCAACTATAAATCAAAAAATAAACTTACCAACAAACTGAGAGCTTCCCCAAATGAATGGAACAAACTGATAATCATCTAAACTCCACACCCCATGGCTACCTGCTGGCTCCATTCTGTAAGTTTTTTGTAATCTTCTAACCAACTGCAAATACCTAAAAATGAAAATACAAAATTAACTTCATAAACTTCTTTACAAGATTTAACAAACCTTACGAATACTCTACCAGCAGTTGCGGGTTGATCTGTGAATTTTAAAAAACCGATTTTAAATAGGGCACACAAAAACATAATGAATGACAATTCGTGACCCGTGCCATAATCAATTCTTGTTGAATTTCCAAAACCTTCCACCAGGTATACCATCATTTCTGGCACACTTCGGTATAATGCTTCCGGAACAACTTTATGAAGCAGTGCAATTGCTTGCTAACAAAAAAAATCAATTATTGATAAGTAATTTTCAAAATTAAAATTGTCTTACATCATTTAGTCTTTTATACCATTCTCTAAATGCCTGATTTCCAAACCTCTGTGGCTGTTCTATTGGAGGAATTTGATCAATCCAGCCATTTATAGTTTCTAAAAGTTCGCAAACCAATTCGATTTCTTTTGAGGCTCCTTCACTGGCCTGACTATTTGTTTTTCCCCTAATGGAATCATTTATGGTATAGATAAATCCCAAATATTCCTAAAATAAATGTTTTTTAATTAACCGCTCTTAGGATCCTACAAAATAATTTAAATTTTGTCTTACAAAATATGCTTCCGACTTATCCCATTGTAACATATCGTTCATGTTTTTGACCATCTTTATGGGCATAACATAAACATGTTTATCTGAGTCTGAAATAAGGTAAATAATATTTTAAATTAATGATATATTTATTTTTAAATGGTATTGTTTAAAACATCAATAAATCTTTAAAAACATCTTACCTATGATATTATTCATTTTTTGCTTATAAATCCTTTAAATTGAAATTAATAAAATATAACCGCACTTTTACCACTATTTTTTAATGCTTGACAGTGACAATGACATTTCGAAAACAAATGAAGTCGAAAATTTCAAGTAACCAATCGGCGTACAATGCCTTCACTTTCCCATAAGAGCAATGTATATCTGTCAAGTGAAATATTCAGAGCTGATAATTTTTAAAATATTTTCTTGTTAGGAAATCGTTTTAAAATTATTAATTAATCAACCAAGCAGTTTTTAAGTTAAATTATGAAGAATATTGAATGCAGCAAATTGTGGTCAGATAAAGCATTGCAGATTGAGAATATATTCTCAATGTTTTCTTTTTAAATGCAAGTATCAACTGACAAGTAAGTGAATTAATTAATATGACACTTTCTCGGCATTAACCAATCCGGAAGCAAAAACGCATATATTCTAAGATGCTTTCGCCTCATAATTATCAACATGATAAATACAAGAAAACCCTTGAAAAGTGACTTTTATCCAACAGACCAGTTAAAATTAAAACTCTTTATAAGTTAGCGACGGAATAACTGACCGCATTTTCCAAGTATAAAAGTTTGTTGTTCTATCGCAAGTAGTTCCAAAGTAATCAGATATATAAGTATTCTTATGGCAAGAGGGTAATACAAGATAAACGAACGACGCGGTGGTCTGTCAGAGGACATTGTAATTTTTTAAATAATAAAACAATTCTTTTTACAAAATTTAATGTAAAATGAAGATGTTCATTTATGAAAGATACTGAAAATCTGGACTATGTACATTATTTATGTTTAAAAAACTAACGTTTTGTGTCATACACTGATAGACCACCGTCGTGGATCAGAGTGCTTCGTTGCGAAAATCGAAAAATAAAATGTGCAAAATCCGAAATTCGGTCGCCATTTATCCGTTTTCGTGAAAACCATCATCTCCTTAATACATCCTGTAGCAGTGTCCTCAAGAAAGAGTTTGCCATTTTGCTGACCCGGATTGGTCAATAATTAAAAAAGTTACTTCGAGTCAAAAATGTATCCTTGTTTGCCCTCCCTCTCCCGCCCAAATTAAACTAGCGGGTTGAAATTTGGACACAATGCTTGGGTCATGACTATCTATCGGAGGAAAAAAAATCAAGTGTCGAAGTCACTTTCTTCCATATGAAACGCGAACACTTATCTAGGTGTGTTCTAGCACGGCGAAAATCCATATACTTTCAACTCGCCATATCTCGAGAACCGCTAGACGATTTGGACGTGGTAAAATTCAGTTTAAGCATTTTCGCGAGCACTTTATTTTATATATAGAAGTAGTTTCGATCCGAATAAAACTCAGCGAGTTACGTGCGAAAAACCGATTTTCCATATCTTTACATGTTAATTTCCCCTTCCTCCACACCTCCCTTATCTTCGATATAGTGATCACGTGAAATAGGGACCTTGAGTCTATGAAATCACAAATTTTTTTTTCGAAAAGAGCGACTTCGTTTTCAAAACCAGATCTACTCCACTATTTGTTTTAATTGAGTTTAAGTTTATTTTTTTTCATTTGCATTTTTTGTTTTACAAATACATTATTTCATATTTCTACATTATTTGTATTCTAAATTCCACCCCTATAGTCTTCACGTGAGAGGTAATTTTTTTGATAGTTTTTTTTTTCACCATTTTTGGTGAATAACGGGTGATTTTCGAAAAAATCCAAAATTGTGTCCATACTTTTAATTTTAAGAATTTTCCTACACACCATTTTCTAGAGCCGGGCGAGTAAATTAAACTTTTAATAATAAAGTAAATATATTTAAAAAAAATATCAACAATTAACAAGGAATGAAAAGTTTATATATCTTAAGCATCGTAAGTGGAGGCGGAGACGTTTCCTCCATGACCTGTCCAGTTTGTGTGTACAAACTTGCCCTCTTGTCCTAGTAGTTCATATGTGTGGGCACCGAAGTAGTCTCTTTGTGCTTGAAGTAGATTAGCGGGAAGACGTTCTGATCTGTAGCCGTCGTAGAAAGCTAGGGCGGTGCCTAAAGCTGGAGTTGGAATACCTAAAATAATAATAATATGAATTTATATGTATTCTATGTATTACTTTGGTACTAATTTTGATAAGAGTTTAATTTAAAAAAGTTGTTTGATTATCCAGAAAGAAGAACATTTAAAAACCACTATGAACTACAGAAATTAATTAGATTGGAGTAGAATAGTTAAAAAAAATTCTGAAAAGAGTGGTTTCAAGGTGCAAAAAAATGCTTTCAAGTTAAAAAAAAGAGTTGACAGTCAAAATTTTTTTGGCGGGTAAAACATTAAAAATTCTGATACTAACCTAATTTCACTGCTGTAGAAACGACATTTCTCCATCCCGCTTGGGCTTTACTTATAGCATTTACGAAGAACGGATCCAACAACAAAGATTTCAGATTAATATCTTTATCGAAAGCCTCTTTGATTTTACCAAGGAATACGGATCTGATAATGCAACCTCCTCTCCACATCAAAGCGATCGCACCATAGTCAAGTTCCCAATTGTGGACTTTAGCAGCTTCCCTCAACAACATGAATCCCTAAAATTCCAGAACAAACCTTTATCGGATGTTGGTACTTAAGTTTTTAGTGTTAATCATAAAAAGTCACTTTTATTTTGTCATTTTGTTATTTAGTGCTCCGTCCGACCGTTATTCAGTGCTTAGTCTGACCAGTGTTCAGTGCTCCGTCCGACCATTATTTAGAGCTTAGTCTGGTCAGTGTTTAGTGCTCTGTCCGACCGGAGTTTGGAGCACTTGCCAGGAATTTATTTTGAAACGGAAACAATCTATTGCTTGTTTGCCATCCGGTATTGTCTCAACACACACATCGATGCATTAGGAAGTAGAAATACAAAAACAATTTCAAAAATTACTTGCCTGAGCATATGATACTATTTTGGCGGCATATAAAGCTTGTTCGAGATCGTCTAAGAACTTAGTAACATCACCAGTGAATTTTGGTGAGGGGCCTGGAAGTTTGGTGCTGGCAATTTGTCTTTCACTTTTAAGAGCAGACAAGCAACGGCTAAAAACGGCTTCTCCTATTAGAGTTACGGGTACTCCGTAGTTAAGTGCAGAAATTGCTGTCCATTTACCGGTACCTTTTTGGCCAGCTGTATCTCTGATTTTGGGAAGAAGGTATTGTCCTTAAAAAAATAAAAATATAAACAATTATTTTATGGGAAAGAAAAAAAGCATAACGTGTTTTTTACCATCTTTATCTTTATATTGCAAAATATCCCTCGTGATCTCAATCAGAAAACTGTCTAAAGCGCCTTTGTTCCATTTGGTGAACGTATCGGCCATCTGTTGTTGATTTATTCCAAGAGCGGTCATCAAATGGTAAACTTCTCCAATAAGTTGCATATCACCATACTCAATACCGTTATGTACCATCTTGACGAAATGACCTGCTCCATCGTTACCAACCCAATCGCAACAAGGTTGCCCGTCCGCTTTAGCAGAAATGCCTTGGAAAATGTCTTTGATATGTGGCCAGGCTTCTTTGTTTCCGCCTGGCATCAAACTTGGTCCGTAACGAGCTCCTTCTTCTCCACCTTATGAAAAAACGCACGAAATTAAAATGACCAAGTATAAATTCCCCTTTTTAAGTCTGATGAATCCTAATTTTAATTAAATTTTTAAAAGTTCTAATGAGTAATATTTACGTTTAATCATTTATTGATTATAAAATTTTATATGTATATAAAGTGTTTCTTGGAACGTAGTATCAGAGTTGATAATTAAATAGATTTCTATGATAATTTTGTTATTTTTCTATTAACTGGCTATTTTACGCACTATTGTAGATATTCAATTTCTAATACTTTTAATTATTTCAATGCCGGTATTTACGTACATGCCGAAGCGGAGTTAGTGTGTAGCTTATGAAATACTGATTTACACTGGCGTTTTTTACGTTTTTTTTAGTTTGTTTATACCACTTTTCTTGAGTAATTCCGACCTAGGCGAGAATTAATTCAAACGAATTTATAGCACCATTGGTTTAAACACTTGTTTTTTCTAAGTCGTTATAATTATTCTTCTTGTCTTGAGGTATAAAAACAAACATGAATATGAATTAATATTATTTAAATTCAATTCAATTAATAAAATTATTTAGATTTTTCAGATAGATCTTTTAAGTAATTTAAAAAACATACTTTTACTATTACTTTAATCTTGGTTACATATTTTAAAACATGATTAAAAGATAATTATTACTTTTATCTCAGATTATGCAACTTTTCTAAAGAGATTATATACTTATTAATGGTTTTGTTCATAATAATGTCTTAAATTAAACTATAAATTTTAATTTTTCATGCTCTGTATTCCCATTATTCTATGTATTTTCATTAAAAAAAGGATTATTACTGCGTTTTTAAGATATGACGGAATTTTCCACACAAGTTTTATAAAAAAAATATTGACAACGAAAACTTTGTCAAAAAAAATTGTTAAAACAACATTTTGTCAAAAAAAATTTGAAATTTGTAAAAGTGAATAAAAAAAATAGGCACCTTATAGAGAATATAGAGAATTAACTTAGGCGTGTTTGATATTTGATTTATTGGATTCAAAAGCCTAAGGCTTTAGACATACTAGCGTTTTTTCATGCTGCGTTTTAATGTGAAAAAAACAACAAAAACAGGCATCAATGGAAGAACACGTGGCTCGCCAGATACAGAGGATTCTCAAGGTCAACGCTAGTGTGTCCGAAGCCTAACTGACAAAGCCGAAAGGCAGAAACTAGTCTTAGGATGTCGAATCGAATAAATTAAATTCCTAACTCATTTGTTTACTTTGTATTTTCTCTTAAAGGGATACGAAGAAGAGAGTGACATCTGGACCAGAATCGGACAAAAAATTTTGCGAGTGACATCTGGACCAGAATCGGACAAAAAATTTTGCAACCACAAATGCAAGTTGGGGATTCGTTCCTTTGTACTTTTGTCAAAACTCACTTCTAAGCTTCATTTATCAGTTTTACTGATAGATGGTAGCACATTTGCGGAAAATACAGAGTGTCCCATTTTATAAAAATATAACCACGTAATGAGATATTTAAAAAATAATTTTAAAAGAAATAAGATTTTCATTTTTCAGAAAAGAAATTGTTAAAAAAGTGAATCGAAAAAAAAATGTCTACAAACATTTTATAAAAGAAAAATCAAAATTAGTTTGTAATAAACGGATGATAATTATCTGATATTGATACAATTTTATAAATCTTGAGCAGCAGATAAATTACCAAAAGATTTTAAAAATAGGATTTTTCAGAAAGTTTACAATTAGTGGTGATTCGCCTTTACTTTATTTTCTTTTTCTAAAAAATGTCAAAAACTAATAGCAAGATTCTTTTAGCATAAAATGTTTATGATAAAAATCAAGAAATATACTATATATAAGTGTAATTAATTTTGCGCACGCAAATGCATGCGGAAAAGTAATACTTTGCGCACGTTCGTAGGAAAACAAATAATTTATAGCATACTTTAAAATAAAATGTATTTACCTGAAACACCGGATCCAACAAAACGAATCCCTTTAGCCGCTAATTCCTTAGACCTCCTCTCGCTATCTTGGTACTCGGAGTTGCCACCGTCGATAATGATATCGCCTTTTTGAAGATGAGGAACTAATTGATTGATAAAATTATCTACAGCGTCTCCAGCTTTAACAAGTAACATTACCCTTCTTGGAAGTTTCAATTTGGAAGCCAAATCAGCGATGGATTCGGCACCGATGATGCTTTTGCCTTTGGCTTCGTTTGCGAGAAAATTGTGGACTTTTTCTATGGACCGATTGAAGGCTACTACTGTGAAACCGTGATCTGCCATGTTCAGTATGAGATTTTGTCCCATTACAGCCAAGCCGATTAGTCCTATGTCTCCTTTCCTGTTTGATGAATTACAAGAATTATTTGTTGAACATTCGCAAGAAATATCGCTCATTTTTGTATAACATAAATGAAGAAGTATTATAATGGGAAGAAGAAAAACAAGCTTGCTCAAAATCGTGATTTTTTTAAGATAAATATGACTAATATTATATTTAAAAGTAGAAATGTGTTTTAATTTAAAGTTTCGACTTTGACTAGTAAATTATTATTATATATGGGCCAGACCGACATCGGCTGGCTCTACCGGCCGGGTGAAACAATAATTGTGTGTCGATTTAAATCGAGCGTTTAAGTTTAATTGAAAAACTCGCTTATTTATTGTTATTAACCGTCGACAATGTTGGGTTTGCTAAGATGTGGGTTCAAGTCGGTAAATTTAACAATTTTTCGAAAGAAAAGCCTGACTAAAGGCAAGAAACTCGTCGAAAGACATGTTTCCGGCGTCTACGAGTTAAAAACTGACGGATCATCTGAGTTTAAAGGAACTGTTTTACGAGAAGCGCCTGGTGCACTAAGCACTAAAACGAAAACAAACCTTTACAAGCAGACAATCGAGGTATGTAATATGGATATAATTATTGTATAAGTTCTAATAACAGATAATGACAAGTTAAAGAAACGTAAACGTCACTGATCAAGTACACAGGGTCGCATTAAGGGTGTTATAAAAATATGTATGTAATCGATTTCATAAAAAAAATATAATTTTTGATTTGACTGGTAGAAGAAAGAAGAGATTTCATTTGCGTTATTGAAAAATTTATACGATTTACAAAATTTTAATGCCAAACACTACTATTATTTCATCATGCAGAACTTTTTATAAAGAGTAACATTTTTTCGTAAAACTAATAATATAATACATATTAAATTGAGAATAGAATTTAAAGTATTATCAAAAATTATATTTTTTTATGAAATCGATTACATACTTATTTTTATAACACCCATAATGCGACCCTGTGTACTAGAACTGTCACTTTTCTTTATCTTGGAAACACCACACAATTTTTATCGGTCCCGGTCGCCAGATGTCGCTTCGGGAGATGTTGGGTTGGCGTATTGTTTATGTCAAAGTCGAAACGATAAATTAAAAAAGAAGAGCATTAAAAATAACAAACCACTATGAACTACAGAAATGAATAAATATTATATTTGTTTGTTTTATGTTGTGTTATAAAAATTAATGTTTATGACTAAATAAAGCATTTGTATATACAGAGTGTTTTATAAGTATGGCCCACTACTTCAATTTTCAAATTCCATATCTCAGTAAGGAGATTAATATTTTTCACTCCTGAATCTGTAGTTAAAATCTGGCCGATTATTTATGAAACATCCTGTCAGAACTTAGGTGCGGTCAAATGATCAAGCTTTTAGTCTGTGAAAAAGGCATAGGACTTTGTATATTGTTTCCTTTATTTATTTGCATAGTAAAAATTTAAGATACTGTGTAGTACTAAATTTATGTAACGAACTTTTACCAACTAATAAGTATATTTTTATAACAAATATTTTCAGTTATCTCAACTTATTCATATCACTATCTGTGTAATGAATCGTCACTATTTTGTAGCAAAATTATATAATTAATTTTAAAATAAAACAAATTATTAGATACTCTAATGTATTCTTGACCATAAGCCCTATATATATGAATGAAAAACCAGTAAAATCTTTCTAGAAACATGTTTAGTCATATTTTACCTAGTCGTTTTTCACTTGTCAAATGTTCATTTGAAGTTATAAACACTCAATTTAATTGAAGATTAATTTATTTTTCCTTGTCAACTGTGTAAAATACTTGCTATATCTTTCCAGTAAATAAAAACTCATTTGTAAATTATAAAACCTGCAAAATTTCTTATTAATTATTTCATTTCTTTATCCTCTAATTTTACTGTACTAATTGCTAGTATTGAAAAACTCGTTCGCTGCCAATGGATACAAAACATTTACTTAGTACATTTTTTTAAATTTTGATATTCAAATTCAAATTTGATTTTTACTAAATCACAAAACTTTTAAGAGATTGCGGGGATGAAATTTTAAGGTCAGTTTATGTACTTCAAGTCTACCTTAGAAACTAATATGCACTATGCTCTTCCGATTGTCATGATCGACAATGAACAATGACTGTGCAAAATTTTTAACGATTATTTTAAATCGACTACTACTTTAAATTAAATTTTTTAACCCATAAATTACAATTATGTTTGAAAAGGTGCATTGTGCCCAATACGAATTATTTATAAAAATCTTACCCAGCCATGACTACTTGTTGATTTTAATTTTCGTGTTGAAGGTTACAATTGATTTCAAGAGATGGTGTTGCGGCTTTTCGCACGACCGGCGATTAACTAATTTTAAAGTTTGGTTTGGTTTATCATTCCCCCTCATCGTCTCTTTATCGTTTTCCACACTTCTAGAAAGTCACATTGAATTACTCAAGGTCAGATTACTGCAATATCTAATCTAATACATTTACTACGTTTACAACGCGTGGATCGATTTTGACAATTTATTGAACAAGTCGCCCAGTGGAAGATTTCACTAAAGATAATATGCATTTGGCTTACTCTTTCACTGTACGTCTCAATGAATCCCTGAACTAAATCTTTTGCAATCACTCTATAAACATTCACTACGTTTACACAGCTAGTTCCAAATAATTAGTTTATATTTCAAACAACTGCACATTGAAATATTAGAATGTTTAAACAAGCCCCAGATCACAATTCTTTCATTGAGCAACACATTTGGTACACGAATTAAATTCTTAATCCTCTTGTGGTGAGTTATTTACTATTAGGTGAAAAGGGCACATTTTTTTTACAACTAGACTAGAATTTTTAAACGATTTTGGTTTATCGGTTACCAGAAAAATTGAAATTGTATTTCGTATTTAATATATATTTTCTAACGTTCACAAATATCATTTTTACTCTTCGGATTTAAAATTCAGAAATCGATTTTTATTCGATTCTTAGTTGAGTTCCATTACTATTTGGATGTACTTTCACCCAAATATTTGACTAAGAACAGTCTATTTTCCTTAATAACAAAAAGAAGAGGAGGGCTTTTAGTAATGACATGTGACGTTTTACAGAAGACACTGAAGACAGTGGGGGAACAGAGACCAAATCGACTGGGCAAAGGGGGTATTGATAGTGAATGTAATGATTTTTGCTTTCGATTTGAATAAACGATAGCCTGATTAATTATGTTAAAGTGTTTACTTCATTAAGAACCTTGAAACAATAGATAAAGGAAACTCCCGTCTTAACATTGTACTTAAAAATTTAATTCGTTTTCAGTTTACAACTGGCAGTGTATGCAAATACATAAAATTGTGACGAAGTGAGGAATATCTAATCAACAGTTATTAATATTAACCAATTCTAGGTTAAAGTTCATCAATTTACTAGTTTAATTTTTTTTTAGTGTTACGTGAGAAATACCCTCGATACAATGGCCGGTAAGATTTTTATCTTTGTTATTAAAATAGTTATATATTTACGCGTCATTCTAGTGTCAAATAGGTATAATAATGTTTTATAATTTACGTTATAACTACATATCAACATAACAATTTGTGATTAACATACTAAGGAGGCGGATTTATTTTTATAAGCTTTTCAGAACACTTGATTATGCATTTTGAAAATTTTAAAAAATAACATTTTTTTATGTAAATTGTAATAAATGAAAGTAAAATGTTTACTTATTAACCAGTAAAAATGAACCATCCAATTTAAAAAAAAATAAGAATAAACTAAGTGAATAAAGAAATGTAAATAAAAAATCAACAATGCAATAATGAAAGGTATGTGACATCGATGTTAACCTACATGAAAATAAAAGTTTTACTGTGGTTTATTAACCTAATTTTTAGGATGCAGTATTAATGTATAATTTGTGAATTCGAAGAAAAACAGGTTCGAAAATATTTCCAAATTATTACTAATTTCCATATAACTAATATTATAGCTTTTAAGTGAGATTTTAATGAACACCCTGATATGGTACAAATTTATTTATAAATTAACTATGGTGATATATTTCTACATTTGAAATAAGTATTGTCTAGACGCCAAATTCGCTTATTTTCTAATTGTCACGAATACCTAATAAAAAAATCACATTTTTGTAAATAACAAATGTTTGAATCATTATTGAAAAAAATAAATATTTTACAAATTCTTTTATTTGAGTATTAAATGTATAAAAATGCCCACAAATACATGATAATAAAGTTTATCTATATCTAATTATTTCATTGATAAGATTTAAAATCAATTAAGTTGATATCAAAATCGTTCATTGTTACTAAAAATAACTGGGATATTTCCTGGTCTTAATAGGAAAAGTCATTTGCAGGAGTTCAGTTAAAATTATTGTATATACTGTATATATGAAAAATCCAGTGTTTCTTGGGAGCAACTACTCCTTTGACTACTTGCCCCCACAGGCATTGAATTACATTGGTCCGGTGCGTGTTGGAGCCCAAAGTTTGTCGCGACAGTGCATTCCTTCTGTTTTGAAAGAAGCTTGTCATGTTTAGATCGGTTTCGGCATCGTTGTGCCTCATCAGTAGAACGTAGACAGCTCAACATGGAGCCTCTAAACCATTAGAAAATGACTGTGTTCCTTACCAAACTGTATTAACCGTTTATGTTGAAATACGTATTCAGCGCGAGGAATGTACAACTCGTCCAGGGCGAAACGCCTTTTCGACCTTGACGAAGTTACGGACGTCTCTCCCCGAATACTTAGCAGTTATTATATTTTAATACCACCCCTCACTCTAAGAAATAAAACAAGAGAAGTACAAAACAAATAACACTTTTATTGGGTCACCCTTCAAACTTACATAGATTAAATATAAATTAACAATAAACGCTTACCTAAGCATACCGGGACTAGAGGCTTGTCACTATTCCCTTATTGGCTCTTCTCCTTTAAAGGACTAACTTTGGCTTCGGCTCTGATGCCGGACTCTAATGATCTCCCGGAGGAACTTAACTTTTAACCAACCCTTGTCTCTTCAGCCGACAATCAACTCTGCAGCCGACGACTGACTGCCTGATTTTTGGCGTACCGGATGGTTTTTAGAGAAAAATCGCTGACAGTGCAGAGTCCGTAGTTTCGATAGATTGCCCTACATTTACTTCTATTATAATCTCTCAATTAGGCAATCTAACATCGATTTTCGGGTTTCTGCACATCATAGAAATTTTGCAACGACCTGGTTTAATTAAATGTTTATATTTTTTTTGTTTTCTATTGAGTAAATAAATTTAAACTAAAATAATTTTGATAAATAAAACTCCTAAATGTTGTTGACTTTATTTTTTCGGAAATTATTATTTTATATATATTTGGGATTCGTGACAATAGTTACTTATTTAAAAAATCCAGTGTTTCTTGGGAGCATTTTCCCAATTTCGAAATATATCAAAATATATAGAAAAGGTTTGCAATATATTTCAAAAGTGGGAGAAAGCAGAATTCTACTAATTGATCATATAAATTTTTACCTCAAAAAGTATTTACCAACTTTTAAGTAAATTCATAAAATTAATATACAAAATACTGTCAAAAAACAAAACAAATATTACAACATAAACGCCCTGCATCAATTAATATTTGAAGCCTACAGTCCTACAGAGTGTCAATTATAGGCAGAAGTGAATGGACTGACAGAAAACACTACAACCTACAAGGAAGGAGTAGGAGCAGGGATATACTCTAAACATCCATAGCTACGCCTTAGACAGAAATGCGACGGTATTTCAAGCGAAGGTATATGCAAATCTGCAATGCGTCAAAGAAAATAATTGGAGAGTCCTTAAAAACCAACAGATCCTAATCACGTCAGACAGTCAGGCGACACTGAAGGCAATTTCAAGTCAGGAAATGACGTCTAAACTGGTGTGTGAATGTATCGCAGAACTGAAAGTCCTGCGAGACCAGAACAAAGTAGAACTGAAAAACGGGATCAGGAGAAATACCTGAAACAAAACGGACTCCCGGAGCACCGAAATGTGCAGTCCGAGGGGCCATAAAAAACTGGATCAGAGAAAGACACCTGCAACACTGACAAAATGTGTTAGGACAAAAACACGGAAAATCCTTCATAGGAAGACTGTGTGCCAAAAGAACAGCTGAACTGCTCTTATCAGACAAAAGTAAGCTGAGAGTGATAACAGGACTCATGACTGGTCATGAACCAGTAAAAGAGTTTCTAAACAAAATAGGACTGTACAATGGAGACCTTAGGTGCAGGCAAAAGAACTGTACAATCTAGTACAAAAATACTGGACTGGGTTGAGTAACAAAACGGATAGGACGGAATAAGCCAATAGGCGCTTCAGCGATCTTAGATCAAACAAAGCCTATGGTTAAAATATTTGTGATTCTTTATGAATCACCCTATATAAATCAAATTCGAATGTTTATCTTAAGTACCTAAGAACTAGTTTAATTTTATTGCGTGTTGGGGAGGGGAAAATCTTAAAAATTATCGTTTAACTTTTACTTGCTAAATTACTTGTTATTGCAATAAAATACAATCTATTTCTCACAAAATAATCAAATAGGGAGATAATGGACAAAGTTTGCAATTATTTAAACTCATGAAACAAGAAATAATACCATTTTATCGCAAAAAATTGGGCTAAGTGTCTCATTATCAAAAAAATCTATGAAAAATGCATGTATTAAACAATAAAAATTATAAAATATTCCAAAAAAAGTTTACTAAAATTCTATGTACTAATAATAATCCAGATGTTGCAATAATAAAAACCTTTTAGCCAGTATTACTGATACCCCGCAAGGACAAACCATATCTGATCATTATACCAAATTGTGCAAGATACACCATGACAAGTTGATTTATTTTAAAAATTGATCTGAGATTAATGACAAACAAACTATAGTGAATTGATTTTTGAGATTTCTCAAATTTTGCAATTCACGATTCTTCACTGTTTTTTTTTTTTTCAAATAATAAATAATTTCAAAACTCACTTTAGTTTTTAAATAAATGTATCCAAATTAGTAGGATGAAGCTATATAATTTTTAACTGTTTGAAAAACGAAGTGTCTCTTACGACTTTATTCACCATTTTTGACAATTGGATAACTAACAAAGAGATAATGGGCCGTATTCATAAAAACGAAGGATACCCTGGCAAGCATAAGGTAGAAGCAGGCCTAACGAGAGGGGAGGGGTAAAGGGGGGATTCCTCCCGGGCTCGCATTTCTCGATGGGGCCCGGGCCCGTACGAAAAATCCCTGTTCGCACTATGCTTCACTTTTGTAATGTGATGGGCTACTAATTTTAAAAATTCTATAGTGGCCTGTAATTTTTACCCCCGGGTCCGATTTTTCTCTCTACGGGCCTGGGTAGAAGTATAAGGTTATGATTTAAAGTAAAAGGTAGAAGTATTACGCCGTATCCAACGTGCAATTGGTTTTTTTCTTATTTTTTTCTAAATAATATCCATCTGGTAAGCATAAATCCATGATTAATAATTAGATAATACAATAATTGTTATCTACCTCTGTCAAATCACGAAGACAAAATGACTGTGCACTTTTGGGTGTTGCGATAATATATTCTGTAGAGTAGTATACAACTTTTTTAAGTTATGCGATAAGTAGCACACGCCAGTGTGATGGCCAGCCCGCGTGTTATATTGAAAAATACGAACTGGCTCCCGATTACTCCCGAGTGGCGATGCCGCGTGTCGCGTGTTACTTACCTCCACGCGTCCGGGATACCGTAGATTGACTAACACCAACACCAAGTTCTTCAACGATGGCTTTTTGGTAGCAAGAATCAATGAGATAACACAAACATACCTTCAATCTATGAACGGTATAACGCTTTAAAATTATTACGAACAAGTGGTATAGTCTATACGATGTCAGTGTAAACAGCAAAAAAACTAAATCTCGACTCATAGGCGGTATCTCCTCTACGAAGCATAGGCGTGCAATAGACAGTAGAAAGGAAAACACAAATTCATAAATTCTTTTTACTATTCTTTTTTGTAAGGCTTCATGATTTTCACTTTTCAAGCATTTAAAAATATTTAAAATAATTCTTTGTGTTTGGATATGTAAGTCTTTATTACAAAATTCCAAAGGCTCTGTAACTACATTGGTTTCGAGATTATGAGTCTCCGTTTCACCATTAGAAATATCAAAAGGTCTCCAGAATGCCATTTTAATTAGCTTAATATTTCAGAAATAACAAGAAAGGTATGTAATATCAACGTATATCAACTTTCGATGCCACTACACTGACTCCTTTGGTATTTACGCGGCTTAGTCAAAGGGAACAAATTATTCGAGAATCTGAACAATAATAATTCGGAAGTGACCAATTAAATGCGCCTGATTTATCGTGGGCGGTAACATTTGGTGACAGGCATGTATCAAGTCAACGTGGACTGCATATAGGGAACAGTCAAAACAAATTCTATCATTTTATTTCAGTGCGTAACACTGCGTGATGCAGTAAATTGATCGCACCTCGTATTTCTTGTTGTTCACACTGACTTCGTATAGACTTTAAGCGTAGCTTGTATGTTTCTTTACCTAAAATTACGTTATAGCGGCGCTCGTGTGAAGCGAAAAGGAAATGGGCATGCGTATACGCCAACCCAGCAACGCTCAAAACGACATCATGCGGCGCGGAGCGTAAGTTAACAGTTATGTGTGTTTACCTTAACAGTTATATCACCACTACTAACTTCAGCATTATTTAATGATACATACAACCACAAAATAGAATTCTGGTGTGGGTATTTTGCCTAAAACTTAATATGAATAAAGAAATGAATCGTTCGACAAATTTTACTGACTGCGAAAAAGATTTAATAACTCTAAAAATAAATTCTGTTCAAAAATACCTGTAAAAATTAGCAAATTTTATGAGCTACAATTTTGACAATCTGGCTTATTCAGATGACCATTAGTTATTTCTCAATAAACAACATTGGTTATTAGGTTTCCTCAATGTTGAAAAGTTGGCGTATTCAGACGACCACCGTAAATAGTGTCGGAAGTTATCAGATATCTGTTATGTTCTCACCATGAAGTTGTCTACCCAGAGATACCAACAGCTAGAAATCTTGGGGTTTTTTGTCATGAGGTCACACCAAGTTGAGAAAAATGACAAAACATTCAATACATAACCATAATTTTTTAATAAATAAAAATCAAAATACTCAAAATAGCCTCAAGTTGGAATTTTCATTTAAGGGTATTAGAAATATCTGTTCTAAGATTTTTAGGATTAAATTTGGGTATGAAAAATTGTACGTGTATTTCATTTATATTTTCATGGTATGTATTTCATGTCATTGGAATAAAATGATACACTCATTCATGACCGAAAATCTCCAACTTTAATACGTTTTTCTTACAATTTTTTTGCTAAAACTTTGTATATTCCACATAAACATAAAGAAATTTTGAATTTCCTTATGTATATTTCGCAAAGTTTTTTTATAATGAAAGTATTTGGGTGTAGGTATCCATAGTGTTAAGAGTTAAACTAAATTGCTTTTTTAATATACAAATAGAACTTCTCTTAAAAGTGTTTATTTCTTCCAAAAAATATATTAAATTTATTGTTTTTCAATTATTAATGAAAATATTTTTACTCAGCTATATCGACTTGAGAACAAAATTTGACTCAAAATTGATTTAATTTTCTTGTTTTTGTGGGTGTAAATAGAGGAAATAATAATTAAAAAGATGCAGGAATTGAGGTTGCTATTTCTACCTCTCTCAAAGTTGGAAAAATTTTATTAATCAGGTACCGAGCTGTTATAGTTTCTTGCATCTATATATTTTTCTAAAAATCCCATTTGGTAAATCAAGGGGACTAGATACTGACCGTAACTGCCTTTTCTACGGTTATGTACAGCTAAAACAAACTATCATAACATAAAATTATGGTAAAAATTGGAATTACCTGTCACCTCAAAGGAGGAAAATTCAATTGATTCATTACTACAACTCACTAAAAAAATAAATGGTTTTAGCCTAAAACGAACTTTTCCGCTCAAAATACTAATACATTTTCTTATTTTACATCATGTCTGTCTTACATTTTTATTACTTTTGACTCTTTTAATCTTTATAAAAATTAAAAAAAATTCAAAAATTTTTCCAATTTTGTATCCTTTCAGTGGTCTCGATCCGATCGGTTCCATACGTATTTTTTCGTGTTTTTTGAGTCCAAATAACGATGAATGAACGTAAAAAAATTATTTTTTTGACTTTTTTTTTTCACGATTACATTACTTTTCCTCTATGGTATAGTGCAGGGCGGAAAAGTAAAAATTTTTCTCACAAATATCAATATTATTCTTCGGACACAACAAAACAAATGTGTAACACACAAAATTCCAATAACCAATACGCAAAATAGTAACCCAGAGCACTATTTTAAAATCCAATATCCAATTATCTGTTCTTGCTAAAAAATGGTCATCTGAATAGGGCTATTGGTTTTTTGAACTGATCTTCAGAAATAACTAGTGTCTGTTGTGTTTCAACTTTCAGTGTGCACCTGAATAGGAAACTGCCATGATTATTGGTTATTGAAAAATAACCAATATCCAATGGACGTCTGAATAAGCCTGAATATCTCGAAAATTACATGCATTGAAGTTTTTTCTTTCTTTTACTCTGTATATAGTTAGGGCTTAATACCAAATATATCAATATTTCATTAGGAGATACGCATACTTTAAGGGTCGATAGATGACAGCATGGTGGTTCTAAATATACCATATTTAGTGAGTCTTTGAATCTGTATAGCCCAGATACAGAGTGATTTATCAATTTTAACGATTTGTTTAATTCATCAAGCTACGAACCACACTGTATTTTTTTTAATATTCAATAGACGTATTCTGTATCGATTGTACATGAATGAGTATTGTAAAAATAAAATTTGTCCAGGTTCGACTTGGAAAAAATTGACAAATTTCTATAGATCCCCGAGAAACTCTCATGGATATGTTTAAACACTTTTCTCTCTGATATTTAAAGAAACAAATTGATCTCAATTTTTAACCCAATACAAGGTTCTGATTCGGTTTCTTTCCGTCCGTATCTCTTTTTAATTTATTGAGGTTAGTTTTGGAGGTTTAAGAGGGCGTTTTAGACTTCTAAACCTTAAAGTTTAGAAAAGTCTTATGGAACGCTTCTGTCTGTCTGTCCATCTGTCTGTACGCTTTTTTAACTCAGCTTCCAGAACCGATAGAGACTAACGGACAACGGATATGAACTCAGGATACCTTGAATGTGTGCACGCTTAAATTTCATCTTTCTACGACTTCCGGTTTTAAAAACTTTAACCGGAAGTGATATTTCCGGTTTTGCAAAAATGGATTCCTATGTAAAATTGGATGCTGAATCCGTATAGGCAATCAGATTTGAGCTATCTCGTATGCTTTTATGAGTAAAACTCATAAAAACTTTTCATAATATTTTTTTGTTTAGTTTAGAAGTCTATTGTTACTACTTGTTTTATCTTGTGTTTCCTCTATTTTAACGGCGTATTTAATGAATTTAATCTTTGTATGCACCTTAAAAAATCAATAAATCGCGATATATTTTTTCTCAAAATTCAGGCATATCCAGTTTTATTAAATGTATATTTTTTTATTTTAGGAAATAATCCATTTGAAAAATATTTACAAAAACTGTTAGTGGATGGCAAAGAGTACTTTTACTATGATATTTCTCAACTTCATCACAATTATGGTAAATTTTGATTTTAATTTCTATAATTTTTGTGCATATAAATTAAAAACTACAACTAATATGATGCATGTTTAAATTTTTAGATCGTTTGCCATATTCAATTAGAATTTTGTTGGAGTCTGCCGTAAGAAATTGCGATAATTTTTCAATAAAGCAAGAAGATGTACTAAATATTTTAAACTGGGAAGGAAATCAGGCTGTCGAAGGAGGTATTGAAATACCGTTCAAACCTGCCAGGGTTATATTACAAGTAAGTTGTAACTTTTTCAATTCAAAATATAAATTGATCCACTAGAAAAAAAAACCCAAAAAATTGTCATTTTCCGCTATAAATTAACCCCTTAACGTATGCGCTCGAGTTAATTCGAGCGCGCTAAACAGGCCAAAATGTGCACACTCGAGATAATTTGAGCGACGTCGTATTTCAAGAATTGAAAATAACAACATGAAAGCTAAGAAAAAAATCGTTTAATTAATATTTATCACTTACATAAGCTGTAACATTTCTTCTTTATTCAAGAATAACATATTGCCTTTTACCAGAGAACAATACTTGCAATGTTGGGATATGTGCTGCACTTTGCTTCGAAACATATACAAAAGAAAATTTTGAGTAATTTTTTTAACATAAATACTATTATTATTTTTATTATTATTTATGTTGAAAAACTAAACTAAATTAAATAAATATTTTTACTGATTATTTTTTTCATCTGTCAAAACAGTCTGATTTTGTGGTTTCAGCCAATAAGAGCTCACGATCCTAACCAATGATTGACTTTTATACTGATTATTTTTTCATCTGTCAAAACAGTCAGATTTTGTGGTTTCACCAGTAACAGCACAGGATCCTAACCAATCATTGTGTTATATACTGATAAAACCGCTTCTTCGTAATTGTTTTTTGAGTAAAATGTGTTTACCTTTTTTGAAATGTCAAATATAAACATTTAACAACTTTTATTTAGCATTATCAATTATTATTATACTAAAATGTATTGTAAATCTATGTTAATATACAAATTTCAAAATTTATTTGTAAACTAACCTGTTTATTCGTTTATTCACACACACAACATCAGTTTTCGAATACCCAAATACTTAAAAATCCATAAATCTCTTTAAAACTGCCAAATGTCAAACTCTATATCCGAATTAAGCCAAACGCAAACCCGTATGCCTTTGTGGCCCTGTATTTACAACTATAACAGCTCATGATGTTTCAATTTAAATTGATAAAGAAAATTTTCAACATTTGTGTGTAAAGTGTTTTTTGCATAAATGACTATATTCTCTGTTTTTATTACAAAATGATTCAAATAAATACTTTCCAAATACCACACATCCTCTCAAATTTTATAGATTAAATTTGGAGGACTTGTGGTATTACCTTTGATAAAAAAGTTTTTTTTGAAACAGCAACTCGAAAAAGAAAAGTCGATGTACATCCAAAATTGCAATATTTGACTCTTTTCTGCAATGTAGATCAAAATCAAAAATTTAAATTAAAATTTTGATTAATTTTGTATTTTTTTTTAATTTTTGGCAAAAAAAGTTTCTAAAATGTATATTCTTACCTAAAACATTAATTTTTTTTTTGCCGGTTTTTTTCAAAAAATGTGTGCGTTAAGGGGTTAAATAAACTAAAAATAACTTTATAACGAGATTAATTTAGAAAAAAAATTAGATACCGCCATACAGTGTTGCCAGTTTGGACAGTATTTCAGTAGACCGAAGGATTTTTAATTAATTACTTAATTTTAAATCCAATCTTAGGTACATATGTTTATTTATCCATCATCAGACATATTCTTACGAAAAATTTTTAATCAGAGCATTTAATTTGCATTAAATTGTTCAATTATTAAATTCTGCTTACTTAAGATACATGAAAGACCGTTAAAATAATAATAAATGACAAAAAAGAAATGAACGCAGACATTTTGCATATATTTTAAGCATTTATTTTCTGATAGGATTTTACCGGCGTACCGGCTGTAGTTGATTTTGCTGCTATGAGAGATGCCGTTAAAGGATTAGGAGGTAACCCCCAAAAAATAAATCCAATTTGCCCGGCTGATTTGGTCATCGATCACTCTGTCCAGGTCGATTTTGTTCGAGCGTGAGTATATTGTTGAAGTAGACGATAAAATGTACAGTTTTAAAGAAATTGTTGATATGGTTTTAGTGCGGACGCTTTACAGAAAAATCAAGATTTGGAATTTGAACGTAACTATGAAAGATTCAGATTCTTGAAGGTGAGTACAGCAGATAATATTTAAAACTAAAAATAATCAAGATCTATGATAATTTAAGTAAAACAAATAGTAAAAGTTCATCGTTTAAAAGCTTTTTAATTGTACTATCAAATTTTAATGGGTGATCCATTTAAAAATTTTGAGATATTACTTGAATTCAGTTCTGTTTCACCCTGTATTAAAGAAGCCACAGATAAAAAAACTAATTAATACTGAGCACAGCCAACGATATGGGAATGTTAAAGAAGGGGTCATTTTTGCTAATAATTGGCTATATCTTTTAAAACAACCATATAATATATTAACATGCTATATTTTTTTTACGCTCTCGGTGAGATCTTTTTGATTCTTGAACAAAATATAGTATGTTTCATTTAAAAAAACGTAAGTTTGTTCTGCCACGAGTTTTTGGAAGACCCTGTATAATCGAAAGTATTTTCAAAATGTGCACTCAGTAACTGCACTAGCTCACTCAAAATTTGAAAGTTTTACCTCTTACCACAACGATGTAATCCTCCGATGTCAGAAGTTTGCCCAACCCTGTATATTAATAGAGGCATACCAAAAAAATCAAATGTAAAAGTGAACTAAAATTACAAGCCCTCAAGAAAATTTTCGATTTTGAATTCGAAATTGTGAACTTAGCATACACTTTAGAGCAGTAAATGTTTTTTTACCATTTTCTACACACTTTAAAGTACATAAGAGCCTAGTTTCAGTGATATCACATTTTAAGAGAGGTCGTTTCATTCTAACAAAAACTGACAATTTAAACCGAGAGTTTTGACAACTTAACAAATCAAAAATTTGGTCAAAATGATTTTGATCAAACGGAAAGGAGAAAAAGCTTATTGAATTTTTTCTTTTATGATTTTTACCATAATTATGACGTATTTAAAAAAAAAACTGATTTAGCAGATTTTTTTGAGTTTTGAATTTTTTTAATTGTACCATTAAAAATTAAAAAATCAAACATTTTACTTATCCATTTTCAATGATTTTATTATTATTAAATATTTATTTTAGTGGGGAGCAAAAGCTTTTGACAACATGCTTATAGTTCCACCCGGAAGTGGAATTGTCCACCAGGTTAATTTGGAATATTTAGCTAGAGTTCTTTTCGTTGACAAGAACACCTCTCTATTGTATCCAGACACTGTGGTGAGTATTATCAGTAGTAATACTATAAGTACTTCAAAATAATCAGGTTATACATCGATAACTTGTGTTACAGGAGCCCACTCACGAAATATGTCCTTGGTGGGCAATTCAAAGTTGAAGGCAATAATAATTTACTGGAAAGAAGTGAGTGGGCTACTGTAACAAATAAATATATTTATTTCAATCCAACGTTCACCATTAAGACCCTGTTTAAAATTTATTACAGTAGCCCACTCACGAAATATGTCCATGGTGGGCAATTCAAAGTTGAAGGCAATAATATTTTACTGGAAAAATGTGAGTGGGCTACTGTAATAAATAAATATATTCATTTCAATCCAACGTTCACACCTAAGACCCTGTTTAAAATTTATTACAGCAGCCCACTCACAAAATATGTCCTTCAAAGTTGAAGGCAGTAATATCTTACTGGAAAGAAGTGAGTGAGCTACTGTAATAAATTTATTCAGGGTAGGGGTAATAAAATTTTTTCAGATTGTAATAAATTTCCACGTGCATTGCCATCGGACTTATCCAGTTTGGTTGTGGGCTAAAAGTGGTGGGCTAGCTTCAGTCACATTGTATATTCGGTTTTGCCGAAGATGTTGAATGTTGATGCATGGCCGGGTTTTCCTCAACTCGTACGGTACACAATATCCTTGCAAGTTCAGTTAACATCTAATATACAGTATATAAAAGTACTACATCGTCCCGTAAGCAGAAATTGGAGCTATTTGAGTATGGAGTTATGCGTGATTTTAGGTGGAGTGGTGCGAAATATTCGGAGATTTTCCTTATGGATTTTCAACACGTTTACCATTGTTTGTTAGAATTTTACTAAATAACGTTTTGTTATAGGTAGGCACCGATTCCCATACTACGATGATAAATGGTTTGGGTGTTTTGGGATGGGGAGTAGGTGGTATTGAAGCAGAAGCGGTGATGTTGGGTCAGTCGATCAGTATGTTGTTACCACAAGTTGTCGGTTACAAATTGTATGGTGAATTAAACGATTATGTAACATCCACCGATTTAGTACTTACTATTACTAAGGTAAGTATTTTTATAGTTGTTTGTTATAAGGTTTAAAAAAAATTGAGTTACGTATTTTGTACATAAAAACTTTTTTATTTAAATTCAATAATAAAAATATTATAGTCGAAACAATTTTACACTCGATGGTTTCAAATGGCAATTAGCCGACCCCCTAATTTTTAAGGTGGTACTCCCGATTTTAGAATTACTGTTCAGAATTTAATGAAACTTGGCACATTTGTTTGTGACGATCGAATAATTGAAAGTCCTGGGAAACCAGAACACAGTTGAAGCTGACCAACTTGTAAAAAGGGGATCAGGAGACATACCCGGAACAAAACAGACCTCCGGAGCACCGAAATGACAGGACCGAGTGGCCATAAAAAACTGGATTAGGAAAAGCCATTTGCAACACTGTCAAAATGTGTAAGGGAAAAACACAGAAAATCCAAAATAGGAAGACCGTGTTCCAAAAGAACAGCTGAATTGCTCTTATTGGACAGAAGCAGGCTGAGAGTGATAACAGGACTCATGGATGGTCACGACCCAGTAAAAGATCCAAACGACAATGCAGACATGCTGCATATGATAAGCATAAAACCTGAAAGATCAAAGAAAAGAATTCCCTTCTGAACAGTAGGAGAGCACCAGGAATCGACATAATAACATCAAAAATCCTAAAAGAACTATCTAAAAAAGGGATAGTTTTGTTAATATACATATTCAATACTATAATAAGATTACGATATTAGCCAAAATGTCTCAAAAAATAATAATACTCATACCAATACCTGGAAGGATTTAACTGATGTTTCCTCATACAGGCCAAAAAGTTTTCTATTTTTCATCTCAAAATTACGCATGCATCCTATCCTCCACTCCACAACACAACAATGTCACAGAACAAATACTAAATGTAACCAACGAAGCCATTGAAGAGAGACAATACTGCTCGGCAGTTTTTCTGGACATGAGCCAGGCGTTTGATGCGGTCTGACAAAATCAAACAAACACTGCCACACCCCTTCTACTACCTGCTCAAATAATACTTAGCCTATAGATGCTTTAGAACAAAATTTAACGATGAAACTGAGAAGTTTCATCCCATTAAGCCTAGAGTTCCACAGGGAAGCGTCTTAGGACCAATCTTGTATCTTATATATACATCAGACCTTCTTACATTAGATTTCACCATAACAGGCACATTTGCAGATAACACTGGCATCTTAGCTGTCCATGAAGACCCAGTAATTGCTTCCACAAACCTACAAGACCATCTCTTCCACATAGAAGAATGGACCAAAAGATTGAAGATAAAGATTAATGAAGGCAAATCCCAACATATAACATTCACATTAAAAAAAGAAAAATGCCCTCCAGTGCACATTAATAATACACAAATTCCATCCTGTGTCAATTACTTGAGAATCCACTTAGATACCAAACTGGAGAGAACACATAAGCAAAAATCGAAAACAAATATACCTCAAAATGAAAGAAATATACTGGCTACTTGGGAGAATGTCCCTAGAGAACAAACTACTATTGTACAAAGCAGTAATTATTCCGATCTGGACCTACGGTATCGAGTTATGGGGCTGCACTAGCAAGTCAAGCATAAATTTAATACAACGAACACAATAAAAAATTCTAAGAGTAATAGCAGGTGCCCCGTTGTATGTAACAAACGAGATGGTTCATCAGGAACTCCATACTACAGCAGTCCAAGAGACAATACAGAAGAAAAGTCAGAAACATCATGAGAAACTAGAAACACACACCAATAATCTATTACAACCACTAGTGTAGGAAAGAAACAATAGAGGACTGAAAAGAAGATGGCCAACCCAGAAAGAATACCCAGCAAAAGAACTGTACATAATAGTACTGGACTGGGTAGAGTAACAAAACGTGCAGTAAACGCAATGAGCCAGTAGGCTTGAGCGACATCAGAGATCAGACGGACCCATAAAGAGCGAAAAAGTATCTTCAGTTTCACTCCAATCATCTACTTTAACTCAAGTACCTCTGTTCTTATTCAAAAAGAATTTTCTTGCATTTGATACTGCTAATTACAAAATTGTGTTAAATAAAATAATTATAATAGAAAAAAGCCTCAAATGTGTTGTATATATTTTCAGAATTTACGTCAGTTAGGAGTTGTTGGAAAATTTGTGGAATTCTATGGACCAGGAGTGGCTGCTTTGTCTGTAGCAGATAGAGCAACCATTGCTAATATGTGTCCAGAATATGGAGCTACCGTAGGACATTTTCCTGTAGACGAAGTCTCTTTGAATTACCTGAGACAAACAAGTAAGTATTTGTAGTTAACGCCAAAAATCGACTGTTCCTTCAAATTACTTCGCACGAGTATTTTTTTTTGTTGCCTTTTTTACCCGTCAAAATTAGCATTAGATGGGTTATTCGCTTAACCCTAGAGGATTGAAATTTTGGCTAAAGATATAACTTTGATGGTTCTTTAATATACTTCTTTTGACCTAAAAAAACCTCATATCGTTTGTCGATCACTAAAGCACGTCTAACATTTTATTTTGCTCTTTCAGATCGCTCTGAAGAACAAATTAAAATCATAGAAGCATATTTGAGAGCAACGAAACAACTTCGAAACTACACTTCCGAATTACCCGAACCAGTTTTCAGTCAAAATGTTGGATTAGATCTGTCAACTGTTGTATCTTCAGTTAGCGGCCCTAAGAGACCAAACGACAGAGTTTCTGTGACGGATATGAAACAAGACTTTATAAGCTGCTTGACAAATAAAGTAAGTAGTAAAAACTTGTATTAACTTTTAAAAACGAAAATTGTTATTTTTCATGTGGTTCCATCTTGATTAGATTTACTGTGAAATGGTAATTCTATCGGTATTGAGAATTACCCTGTATAATTGGGGTATTCCTTATCCAACCAATATTAAGGGTTGGCATCAAAGTGGACTGTATGAATGTTGCCGTTGAGTTGGAATAAAATTCACCTGTTAGCGCTAACGTGTCTTCTTCGGGTTAGATCTGTCAACTTCAGTTAGCGGCCCTAAGAGACCAAACAAGCTACTTGCCAAATAAATTAGTAAATAAATTGTACATAACTTTCAAAAACAAACCAAAAGTCACTAGCCGGATGAGATGGTGAAAATTGGATTTGTCTGAAAGGACCCCGCAATAATCTTATGGAAATTGGGTTTCGGTCAAATTTTCTGAATTTTTGATATGTTGTATATTTTGTCATCCTGAACAAAAGTCTCCATGGGCACAAAGTTCCACATTCAATATTTTGGCAGCTACGGAGCTCCAAAGCTCCACAGATCCGTTACAAATCTATTCATTTTTAATACTATTTATAGATGTCAAAAGCATATTTTAATTATTTAAATATATAAGTTTATGTTTTTGAGGTCGCTGAATTCAAATCTTATGTCAGATTTGAAAAATTGACAGTTGACAGCTGTCAATTAATCGTTAAAGTAGAATAAAAAAGTAAATAATCTCTTTTGACATTAAAAGTTTATGTTTTTGAGGTCGGTGAATTTAAATATGATGTCAGATTTGAAAAATTGACAGTTGACAGCTGTCAATTAATTGTCAAAGTAGAATAAAAAAGTAAATATTCTCTTTTGACATTGAAAGTTTATGTTTTTGAGGTCGCTGAATTCAAATATGATGTCAGATTTGAAAAATTGACAGCTGTCAAATCTGACATCATATTTGAATTCAGCGACCTCAAAAACATAAACTTTCAATGTCAAAAGAGAATATTTGCTTTTTTATTCTACTTTGACAATTAATTGACAGCTGCCAACTGTTAATTTTTCAAATCTGACATCATATTTGAATTCAGCGACCTCAAAAACATAAACTTTCAATTATTTACTACGAAAAACCCATTTTTGAGCTATTCACGATTTTCATATAAAACTGGTAGTGGAGTCGATCTGGCGAAAAAAACCGATAAACGAAGTCGTTCTTTTCGAAAAAAAAATTTTTGTGATTCCATATATTCGTCCATATATTCGAGGTCTCTCTTTCACGTGATCAAAACTAAGGAAGGCGTGGAGGAGGGTAAATTAACATGTAAAGATATGGCAAATCGGTTTTTCGCACGTAACTCGCTGAGATTTCTTCGGATCGAAACGATTTCTAGATATAAAATAAAGAGCGCGCGAAAACGCATAAACTCGTCTAAATCGGTCTAGCGGTTCTCGAGATATTGCGATTTGAAAGTATACGTATTTTCGCCGCGGCGAGAAGAGCGGTGTTCGCGTTTTTCGCAGGGAAGAAAATGACTTAGAGTTTTTGATTCAGACGGCATTGAGTGGTGCGACATTGCGTGACACTTGCCGTAATGACACAGATTGAAGCTACTGTGTCCTTGAAATCGTAATTTACAATTATCGAAAAGAACGGCAGCGCGATTTGGCTCGGAGTGTACGTAGTATTTTGGCTCCTCCCACGGCATTTCACTTCACGACTGTTGAGCTCGCGCAGTCGCTTTTATAAATGTACCACGCGCACCTGCAGGCCCTAATATAGTTAGAGCTTTGGGGTAGAAAATCCTTGAAAGAGAATTGATTGCCCTTGAAAATGAACTTGGCCCGAAGTCACTATAACCCTATCTCTTGCCTTTCTACAGCGCAAAACTCTTTCACCCCCCTCCCATCCTTCCTGATTATCGGATCGAGTTCTTGTAGGGCTCAAATCAAAGAGAAAAAAATTCCGCCTCCGAAGGCGAATAAAAAATTTCCCCCACTTTACTCTTCTGTTGCGAAAATCGAAAAATAATATTTGCAAAATCCGAAATTCGGTCGCCATTTGTCCGTTTTCACAAATATCATCATCTCCTTAATACATCCTGTAGCAGTGTCCTCAAGAAAGAGTTTCCCATTAAAAAAGTTACGTCGAGTCAGGATTAATCCGTGTTTGCCGTTTGCCCTCCCCCTCCTCTAAAAATTAAACTAGTGACTTTAAATTTGGACACAATGATTGGGTCATGACTATCTGTCGGAGGAAAAAAAATCAAGTCTCGAAGTCACTTTCTTCCATGCAAAAAACGCGAACTTGGCTGTAGGTGTGTTCTCGCCGTGGCGAAAATCCGTTTACTTTCAAAACGCAATATCTCGAGAACCGCTAGACCGATTTGAACGGGCGCGAGACCATTATTTTATATCTAGAAATCGTCTCTATCCGAATAAAACTCAGCGAGTTACGTGGGAAAAACCGATTTCCCATAACTTTACATATTAATTTACCCCCCTCCACACCTCCCTTAGCTTTCATATAGTGATCACGTGAAAGGGGGACTTCGAATCTATGAAATCACTAAAATTTTCAAAACCAGATCTACTTCACTATGGATGTATTTTCTAAAATACCCAGTTTAAGCTGAATAGGAAAAGTGAGCCAAATTTATAAAAATATAACTACGTACTAGCGTAATTATTTTGGGACACCCGGTATGTATATTTTTCTAAATCATCGTTTTAATAGATCATTATTCATAACAGATGAATTTTCATTACTTTTATTAACTCAAAAATATTTTATCGCGTACAGTCGTGATCCCGTTTGTGGATAGAAAAAAATATCACGTCCTTGTGTTATTATCCAAAATATTTTTTTAATAAAATTAAACTTATTTTCAATATTTTCGTAGGAAAAATACGATAGAAAAATGTTTCGTGGTGATTTAAACATTTGAATATTTAAAAATACATTCCTTTACACAGAATGGAAAGTACTTATCGAATAAAATTATTTTTAGCGTTTTATTTTAGAGATTTGTGAGAAATGCTCGGATACGTAATTTTTTAATCTAACAGTTGCTTCTTCTAAACAAAATTTGAAATATACAGGGCGATTTATGTAAGTGCAGTGGAAAGAAGGTGCTTTTTCTTCCGTTATTCGAACGCTGATAACTTACAACTTTGCTGAATTCCAAATTTTTATATCGTTCTAATATATTTCAATAATTTTACTGCAGCCAAAGGACCCCGCACCATTCTTATGGAAACGGGAGCACCGTAAAATTGTCTGAATTTTTGATATGTGATAGTACTTGATGTCCTGATCAATAGTGTCCATGAGCCCAATCCTATCCTATGGCTAGATTTCGATATACAGGGCGATAAAGTTCAAGATCTCGAAATTTTAAAATGTGTACCAAAAAGTCCCTGTAAAATATTTTTAAAAGTTTCTGGCGGATATATGTAATCAAAATACATACGTAATAAATAAAATCAAAATATATTTCCTTACAGGGCGATTCATATTTCCACATGCCTTTTTGTTCAAAGTAAAAATACATACTTTGAACAAAAAGGCCTGTGGAAACATGAATCGCCCTGTAAGGAAATATATTTTTATTTTATTTATTACGTATGTATTTTGACTACATACAGGTCAGGTCATAAGGAATGGTCAATATTTTAATCATAGGTTATCTACTACTAAAATACAGGATATTGAAGATAAAATTTATTTTTCGTTTTTTTGCAATAATTTCTTTATTATTTAATATATTGACTTGAAATTTGGTATGGTTATATTTTTAAGTTAGTAATTCATAAGCGTGTTATCAATTTTAAGATTAGATAAAGAGGGCGCCACCTACACTCTACTGGATGAAGAAAAGTATAAATTTATTTTTATTCCTGGCCTTTTTTGAATTTTTTTCAAGTCTTTATGATTTGAACAAAAAATGTATACTTGTTTTAATAGCATAAATTCAGCTCATTTCGAGATATTTGCATTTAAAATATTCTAGCCACAGTATCTATTTAATTTACTTTAACATATTTCAACATAGTAGGCTTTGAAACTAAATTGAAAATGTACAGCTGTCAAATAATTAATTGTTAGAATTAATTTTGTTCACTAAATTCCATCTAAGTAGGTGATGAAAATGCCACGACCCAACCATTTCTCTAATTCAGAAATGAGAGATATGATTTGTGTTTATGCACAAATAAATTTTTCTGGGCTTGCTGCTGCCATCTAACAATTAATTATTTGGCAGCTGTACATTTTCATTTTCAAATTTACAGAGTGTAACATAAAGCCTTGAAAAAAAATCAAAAAAGGCCAGGAATAAAAAAAATTGATACTTATCTTCATTCAGTAGAGTGTAGGTGGCGCCCTCTTTATCTAATCTCAAAATTGATAACACGCTTATGATTTACTAACTTAAAAATATAACCATACCAAATTTCAAGTCAATATATTAAATAATAAAGAAATTATTGCAAAAAAAACGAAAAATAAATTTTATCTTCAACACCCTGTATCTTAGTAGTAGATAACATTTGGCACAGAGTTATTTAGTAAAATATTAATATTTCGAGGACCTGAAACTATGATTAAAATATTGACCATTCCTTATGATACAACCTGTATATCTTCAGTTTTATAAAAATCAGTGAGAATTTCCGGTCAAATTTTTTATGAGAAAACAAAAAAATATATAAATGGATGGCTTTCTTATTTTCAATAATTTTTTTATAGTAATCCAATTTTAGTCAATTCTCCGCTCTTAGCTAAAAAATTGAAAATTTGTAAATCAACTTTTTCGATTGAAAATTAGACTTTTTGTTAAATTCGTATAAAATCGAAAAATAAATATTTCGCTTTGAAAAAATTAAAACACAAAAAATAACGTTTTCGCTAAGTTTCATAAAAAAAAATATTTTAGCGGGAGATAAAAATTAAAATCGAAAAAAACTGTTTTTAGCAATTTTCGCTATAATTTTGAGGTTATGTTGAAAAATGATTAATACAAAAGTTTTAGTTTTTATAATTATCTACAACTTTTATATTAAACATTTTTTTAATTGGATGCATATTTCGTCCACAAATCGTAAAAAGCAATATCCAACCCTCAATACGAATATTTAGCTACCACATACCCCTTTTTTTTTAATTTACCCTATAGTGGCGTCTGTGAGTCGGAAGGAAAATTTACCGGGATAGAGAGTACCTCGCCTCCCCGTTTTCGAGGATGCTGAACACGATGGCGGTACAGATTTTTTTTTGCCAGCCGAACCCCCTAAAACGGCCAAAAATTACCCCTAAAGGGGTTAGACGGACAGCACATCATTTTCCTGTAAAAAAACGTCTTTCTCTCCGTTTTCGTGGGTGCTGAGTACGGTGGTAATGTTGAAGATTACTTCCGACCCTCACCAACCCCCTACAGACCAAAACTCACCCCGATAGGGGTGTTTTTTTTTTATATCATCGGTAAAATTTTCCGACCACGCACATACTGCTAAGAATTTTTCAAGAATTCGGGTATACAGTGTCATCCCCAAAGTACGCACCATATGGGAATCTTTTTTATTGAGGGTTTTTCGACAAAAAATTATTCTTGATAAAAGTTTGTGCATCCCCTAAAACTAAAGATACACCAACAAAATATAGTAAAACACTCGTAATATACGAGGAGCCTTCAAAAATTTCATTTTGAGAAAAGAGTAAAGTACCCTTATTTTGAAAAATCTCGGGAAATGTTATTTAGAAAAGTTGTTGAGCATTAAAAAATACATCTAGATTTGAAGTTATGGGCATCTAAGTGAAGTTTTATTTTTTACCCATTTAAAAAAAATGCTAAAACCAGAGAATCAATGAGTTTGTGCCGAAATACTAATTTTATTTTAACGTTTTGGAATTAATTTCATTGAATATTAAATTCATGTTACACTACTGTATAATTTTCAGCAATTAAATTTAAAAAATAGAAATAACTGCACCAAAAACTTTGAAAATTATTTTATTCTTCAAAAAATTGACCGTGGTTAACACAATAGTTGTGCAATTTGTAATATTACAGGCTTTTTAAATAAACCGTCATATATAGGGTGTTGTCTATTTATCGTTTTAGAATTTTTTTTTCCGTAGTAAAGAAATAAAACTTCACTTAGATGGCCATGACTTCAAATCTAGATGTATTTTTTAATGCTGAACAACTTTTCTAAATAACATTTCCCGAGATTTTTCAAAATAAGGATATTTTACTCTTGTCTCAAAATCGAATTTTTGAAGGCTCCTCGTATATTACGAGTGTTTTACTATATTTTGTTGGTGCATATTTAGTTTTAGGGGATGCACAAACTTTTATCAAGGATAACTTTTTGTCGAAAAACCCTTAATAAAAAATATTCCCATATAATGCTTACTTTGGGGATGGCACTGTATAAAATCGGTTTGGACCTGGTCTAGTATGCTAAAATCAGTCTACGGTAATGTATCCAAAAGTCTTTATTCTTCCCTTTGACTAGTGATGTTTGTATCCAACGCTAATCGCAAAGATGTCATAAAAACCCAACAAGGGATGATTATCACCCGGTGATGCTTAGATAGGCATCGGCACCCTGGCGACAATCACCAAACGTTAGATTTGCATCAACAAATCTTCAAAAAAAAAAAAGAAAATAAAAACAATTCCATTCCGACGCATATTCTCTTTTTTTCGGACAAACTACTACCCAGTGATGTAACCAACAACACCAAACTGAGTATAGTTTATCCAAAACCAGAAGAATTGAAAATATATCCAAAGATTGCGGGTACCTTAATGGGAAAACATCTACCCAGTGATGCGAAGAAAAAACCATCAAACTGAGTAGTGTTTGCCTATCAAAACACCCCGTATAATCCACTAAAACTTCACACAAGTAGTTCGCACTGTAGACGAATTTCTTACTGGAGCAAAGCAACTAATGGCTGTGATATGATCCGGTATAAGCACATCACACCAATAGTTCCTTAATTCCCAAAGAAATTTGTATTTCTCCAACATATCAAACTGAAGTTTTTATCGTTCCGGAATTTCTTTGTTCTATCTAGCTTTATGAATACACGACACCATCAAAGCTAGATAACCAAAGAACATCCGAAGCGATCGGAAGAAACGACACTGAAGATAGGGCTCTGAAATAATGAATATATATACGTAGGCATTCTGATCCCACCCCACGACAACGACCATTTCGTCCTAATTGCTTTATTATTGGTTGTTGATAAGGTTTCCAGCTATTAACGATTTGTTATTAATTTTTAATAATTTTTTGATTCACGTTAGTAAATTTTTACTTTAGTTAATCATGAGATAATAGTTAATGATAATTGTTCTATGAAATTGTTGTTATGTCGTAGGTAGTTTGCAAGTTGAAAATTTTGAATTATTTTTTGGCGCTGTCTGATCGTTTTTAATTGAACGAAATATTATGGAATATTTTTGCTTTGCGCATTCCAATTGTACACGAGCTAGTTTAAAATTATATTCAATTTTTTATACAGGGTGTTCTAACGTACAGTTTTTGTTATCGTGATTTAACATTGCTGTAGTATTTCCAAATGGCCTAGTCGAAATAGCGCCTTGTATATGTTTTTTTGGTTTATTTTCGACAAGTTTATTAGTAATAGTGGAGTGAAATTAGAATTTTATATGGATGTAAGAGCTAAGTCAAATTTTTTTAATTTTTTCGAATTTATACATAAACAGAAGCTTGTAAAAATTTTTTCAATAAATTTGGGCTGGAGCTTCGCGAGATACAGGGTGACCCAGGGGTGTGTGCATGCTCCATAACTTTTTTCTACCCAAGCTATCGATTTGATGTTTTTTTTAAGCGATAGGATCGACAATGAGGCACATTCTAAAAATATATATATTATATATAGGATGTCCCAAATAAGATACACAACTAAGTTCTGTTTTTTTAAACGGCAACACCCCATTTTTGTTACATATTTAGATTCTCCATTAAATTGTCAATATAACGCACCCAGGTTTCTTCGACTTATTTGCAATAGTTTTTAACTTCTGTCAATTTATGTGTCAAAATAGCGTTGTACAGAGTTTCAGAAAAAATTCAGAACTTCAGAACTGTTCAAGATAAATCAACTTTTTTCCAGTCGATTCCTTAAGCTTTAGCGCATCTTTCGCCTACTACGATTTTTTGAATATGACAAATTACAACTAGCAATAACTCGACTTTTTCAAATGCATCACCCTATATTTTATGAAATCATTGCATGGCATTTTTTAAGATCTTTTTGCTGATATAGGGTTTGTGGGGTTTATTTTGTAAAACTTGCGAGATTTATGTAAAATAAGAAATGTTTGACGGTTTATTCGAGAAAAAAAGGAATCTAGTAGGCTGCTGTCTTAAAATTTGACAGCTTCATACAATTTTGAAAAGAAAATGTTTCAACAAAATGAAATTGTAATAAAAACAGAAATACATTACAAAATAAACAATTTTAGTAATACAATTTGCAAGAACATGAAAGAATGATTAATAGGAAACAATGTAAACATTTTTGATTTATAACAAATGCTCGTACTTAGGTCATCGTCACCATCATGTTCCACACAAAAATCATTATTTCTTGTTCTTGTAAATAGTATTACTAAAATTGTTTACTTTGTTATGTATTTCTGTTTATATTGCAATTTCATTTTGTAAGTAAACAATTTTAGTAATACAAGTACATGAAGTAATGATTTTTGTGTGGAACATCATGGTGACGGTAACCTAAGTATAAATCAAAAATGTTTACATTGTTTCCTATTAATCATTCTTTCATGTTCTTGTAAATTGTATTACTAAAAGTGTTTACTTTGTAATGTATTTCTGTTTCTATTACAATTTCATTTTGTTGAAACATTTTCTTTTCAAAATTGTATGAATCTGTCAAATTTTACGACAGCGGCCTACTCGATTCCTTTTTTTCTGAAATAAACCGTCAAACATTTCTTATTTTGCATAAATCTCGCAAGTTTTACAAAATAAACCCCACAAACCCTATATCAGCAAAAAGCTCTTAAAAAATGCCATGCAATGATTTCATAAGATATAGGGTGATGCATTTGAAAAAGTCGAGTTATTGCTATTTGTAATTTGTCATTTTCAAAAAATCGTAGTAGGTGATAGAACATCGACTCCGAGTTCGTCTACATCTCGAAAGATACGCTAAAGCTTAAGGAATCGACTGGAAAAAAGTTGATTAAGTTATCTTTAACAGTTTTAAAGTTCTGACTTTTTCTGTGGATCTCTGCACAACACTATTTTGACACATAAATTGACATAAGTCAAAAACTATTGCAAATAAGTCGAAGAAACCTAGGTGCGTTATATCGACAATTTAATAGCGAATCTAAATATGTAACAAAAATGGGGGGTTGCCATTTAAAAAAACAGAACTTAGTTGTGTATCTTATTTGGGACATCCTGTATATAAATAGAAATATTTTTAGAATGTGCCTCATTGTCGGTCCTATCGTTTAAAAAAACATCAAATCGATAGCTTGGGTAGAAAAAAGTTATGGAGCCATGCTCGCACCCCTGAGTTACCCTGTATCTGGCGAAGCTCCGGCCCAAATTTATTGAAAATTTTTTACAAAAATTTGACTTAGCTCTTACATCCATTTTCAGAATATTTTCCTCTAATTTCACTCCACTATAAGTCAGTCGTTTACATTAGTAACTACCAATGACACATTAAAATGTTTCGTGAATCAGTCAGGAATTGAAATAGAAAACATATTGGAAGCGGTTGAGTGTCTGGTTTTCATTTTTTTAAAAAAAAATATTAAATACTGTAGGAAATAAAATTAGTTACTTGGACCAAACGATATGAAATACCGAATTCTTCAAAAATTCTTAGCAGTATGTGGATAATAAAAAAATTTAGGGTAAATTATAAGTAAATTAAGAAAAAGTAAAATTTTTCGGAATAGCCCAGTTGTCAGAGACTTTGACATCGCATAAAATGTGATATCGCTGAAACTTGGCACTTAAGTATTTGAAAGGGTGTAGAAAACGATAAAAAAATCTTTGCTGCTCTAAAGTGTTACGTTAACTTTACAATTTCGAAAACAAAATCAAAAATTTTGTTTTTTTTCGTTATATCTCGAAAAATAAAAAAAAAATTGAAAAACTAATAGCACCACCTGAAAGAGCGAAAAATTTTACTAAAATGTATATTATAAGTTATTTAAAAAAAAGTTTTTATTACTATAAAAAATTATTAAAAATAAGAAAGCAAATTCGAAAACTCTACGCGCGCCAGGCCGCTGAATATTTGAGCGAGGCGTTCGGAAAAAAACTGAGGTATCTTTGCCTAAAATGTACGCAAGAAAAAAAAAGCATTTTAAAGAGGAGACTCTAAGCTTGCTCAGGAAGCCATTAGTTTTTAATTTTTTAAAAGTGATGATATATATTAATAGAGGCATAACAACAAAAAATCCTTGTACATAAAAAGAATTAAAATGATGAACATTGTCTCTGTTTAATAAAACTTCTATTTTAAAATAATTATTTTTTAAAGCATTCATTAGACGCTATTTTTATTTTCAAAATAGCGTTTATTTATTTATAATTATTTTAAAATACAAGTTGTATTAAACAGAGACAATGTTCATCATTTCAATAATTTTTCTTAAATCAAAAGTAAAAGTATAATGATGATAAATGTTAAGGATTTTTTTGTTATGCCTATATTAATATACACCTTCAGTTTCATAAAAATCAGTGAGAATTTTCTATGAGAAAACAAAAAATAAAATCTAATGGGTTCTTGAAAAAGCTTAGAGTCTCCTCTTTAAAACGCTTTTTTGTGAACATTTCATATTTTTAATAATTTTTTATAGTAATATTTTTTTTTTAAATAACTTATAATATAAATTTTACCAAAATTTTCCACCCTTTCACGGGGTGCTATTAGTTTTTCGATTTTTTTTTTATTTTTCGAGGTATAACGCAAAAACCAAATTTTCGATTTTTTATCGTTTTCTACACACTTTGAAGTACCTAACAATCTAGTTTCAGCGATATCACATTTTATGAGAGCTTTTGGTCTAAATGTGGCTCTGGCAACTGGGCTAGAAGGGGGCTAAGTATACGTTTTGGGTGTTGGATATTGGTTTTTACGATTTGTGGCTGAAATATGCACCCTATCGAAAGGAGTTTAATGTAAAAGTTGTAGATAATTAAAAAAACTAAAATTTTTGTATTAATCATTTCTCGCTAAAAGTCGTTTTTTTTTTTCGTTTTAAATTTTTATCTCTTTGTGTTTTAAATAAGCTGCAATTTTTGTAGAGTAAAATATTTATTTTTTGATTTTATACGAATTTAAATGAAAAAAGGCTAATTTTTAATCGAAAATTAGGTTTTTTTAATATAAATTCGTATAAAATCGAAAAATAAATATTTTACTTTGAAAAAATAACAGCTTATTTCAAACAAAAAGAAGGTTTTCACCAAGTTTCATAAAAAATTATTTTTGCGGGAGAGAAAATTAAAAATTGAAAAAAAAAACTGTTTTTAGCGATTTTCTGAACAATTCTGAGGTTATGTTAAAAAATGATCAATACAAACGTTTTAGATTTTTTAATTATCTACAACTTTTACATTAAACTTTTTTCGAAAGGATTCATATTTCAGTCACAAATCCGGAACTTTATTTATTTATAATTTTCCGACCATCCACATACTGCTAAGAATTTTTTTTGTTTCAAAAATGATTGGCCCTGGTCTATGTGTTTATATTTCCGGAATTTTTCTTTGAAGTATGTTTTTATGTTTTAGAACAAAATTAAGAGCTTTTTCTTGGATCAACTGAAGTTGAATTTCTTTCTGAAATAAAGAAACTAATTAATGTGGTATAATTCGGTAATAACATATCACACCAATAGTTCCTTAATTCCCAAAGAAATTTTCCACACGTCCCCTAAGCATTTATCGTTCCAGAATTTTTACTGCTGCAACTGTGATTTTTATTTGATTGGTAATGAATACATTATCATAATTTTGTTATTATTTATTTCGTTACGTTTCGGGTTTTTTTAGCAAATATATTTTGAGTCCGAAGATGGTTTAATATTTGTAAAAAAAAAATTAAACGTAAATAAATAAAGAATAACAAAATTATCATCATTTAATCCTGACTGAATGAACAAAGGAAAACACCAAAAATCAGTATTTTCGGAAAATTGGAAAATCGTATAAAATATGATCTATAAAAGGGTTAAAAAAATTGGAAGTAATTATGTTGTATTTGATTTGTGGTATTGACTTTCATAAGTTTTATTTTCTGTATAGAAAATTATCTTCTAAACATTTTTTAATTCCTATAATTTTTTCGAAAAATACTTCATTTTCGTAATAGACGTAATAGCCTTTTTTTTATTGGTAGGTACATATTTTAATGCATTATTCTTGTCGGAAAATTTTCCGGAAAATATTCTAAAAAATATGTAAATTGATTAACTCAATATAACATTTTTTATAATTTTTGTCTTGTAGGCTTTTTTCTTAATACAAATTCCATACTTATAAATAAAAAAATGAACTTATATGTATGGGACAATTTTAAAATTTAAAAAAATCAGGCTTTCTGTAAAATTTTCCGAGTTTCCGGCAAGAAACACGCATTTAAATAGCCAGGAAAAAATACCTAATAAAAAGTACCTAATACATGGAAATTTTTCTTTCCAAGAAAAACCTGCAGTATCACGAAAAGGAAGCATTTCCGAAAAATGTTTAACAATAAAAATGTTTAGAATACAATTTTTTATACGTATATTTTTTTTACAATTTTTATATTTCATATTTTATAATATTTTCCAATTTTCCCAAACTAGTGATTTTTCATGTTTTTCTTCGTTCTTTTGGAAAATAAAAACTTGTATTTTGATAGTATATGTTGATAAAGGACTTTTGCGAACAAAAAGTTATTTGACAAAGAATCCAACTATTTATGGGTTAGAATTTACTTGAAAAAATCCGTATTTGATAGTAGGAATACATTTTTATATTAAAGTATATTTGAAATACAAAATTTGGATGCCCTTTCATCGTATAATATCTTAGGTTTCAAAAATGTTTTATAAAATCAATTTTTATCCTAAGTGCATGATTATTAATATAAATAAAACAAATATATTTAAAAAACAGGTCGATTTAAATGTTTTCAGTTAAAATTATGCAATTTCCGTGTAAAATTATCGAAAAACGAACCAAAATATACGATAACGAATAAAAATTTTGGAAATAAAAATATGCGACAAAAACAAGTTTTATTTTGATGGTATTTATAAAGAGTAATTTTTAAGAAACAAAAACTTCGCTAAACCTGTACAGTAAAGTTAGGAATTAAGAAAAAATCATTATTCTGTCTATTTATTTGTAATATTTTAGCTGGAAAAATATTTAAACTTTTATCAAATATTAAATCCCTGTAAATTTGCATTAAAAAAATAAAAATGCTGATTTTAGGTACAAATTAAAAAAAATGAGATCATAGGAGACAGTTTATGAATTATTTTATTTTAAAATGAACCTCAAAAAGTAAAAAAAATTACTTACAATTAAAAAATGATGAACAAGTCAAAACGTCCTACAACCACAAAGAACTTGGAATATAAAATATCTGTTTGTAGATTATTTACTGAATAGGATCCGTTTTACTTTTTTCGGTAGTTTTATACCTGTCTTTTAAAATTTTATATAGTACGGGCGATTAAACCAAAATAACATATCTGGAATATATTTTGACTATAATAAAAATAGAAAATTTAAAATTGAAATTCTAATATGGCAGCTTATTAAAAAAATTCAAGCACATGTACAAAAAACAAAAATTTAAGTAATTTAATACAGTAAATTTTAAAAATCGTCGATGAGACTTCCTAGAAATTGTTTGATGCGTACAAAGCGAAGTATTTAGGAATGTATATAGTGAAATGTTACGAAATTCCTAAAAAATACAGAGCGGGGTAAGTTTTAAAATTTTAATTGTATATACAGGGTGGTCCGTTGGGAAAGCGCGTTGATGGTAGATAGATGCCGCTGGTCTAAATAGACCATATTTAGTGGGTCTTTGAATTTTTATAACAAATATACCGGGTGTTTTATCAAATTTACCCTTTTGTTTCATTTATCATAATTTACGAACACAGATATATCAAATAAAGGTTTTCTTATTCGTCTAAGTATCCTTTATCCACAGTTAGCGTATGTTCATTTATGAAACACCCTGTATAAAAGTCGTAATTTTAATAACTGGTCCCTATTCGGGAAAATGACATATTTTGGAAACTGCTGACAAATCTTTGTAGCATCAATTATATTCTTGTAATTTCTTTTATTCCGTTCAAGGCCTGAAGATGCCTCTAGGTTCGATACTAGTCATCTGTTAATATGAAATGCGTGAGACTGATTTCAAGTTTTATTTTAATTTTAAAAATTATTTTTTAATTTTGCTGTGAGCTTCTAACAACTTTTGATATAATTTTTCTTCTTAACAGCTTGGTTTTTATGAAGAAAAAAACACTAATGACTAAAAACAGATTTTTAAATATGCGAAAGTATAATACACAGTTCGGGGATTATTAAAAAATTATTTAAAATTTTTCTTCGGCGAATTTTTGAATTTTCAAAATTTCTATATACTGACAATACTAAACTAAAACTAATTAAAAACAATCTAAGATATAAATAGAAGACGAACGGTAAGTTAAAACGAGGTGTCATTCGTTGCTCTTTACAATTCAAGAACACATTTGCTTAGGGGAGAGGGTACAAACAATTTTTTACTCAAAATTATGTAAAACAAAATAAGAATTTACTGGTTTTTATCGTTTTTTACATTTACTGAATTAGTTTAAGCATATTTTACTGTATATTTGTTTCTAAGGTACACACAGTGAAACAATTTTAAATATAAATGTTCTTCATTTGGATAATTTTGCCAAACCTCCACTATAATTTTCAACACCCTGTATATTTTCACTTAACCTTACAAGATTAGACACTAATTTTGAAGATATTCCATTACCTTTTCCTATCTCAAAATTAATATAATTCAAATTACCAAAATAAACGAAATTATACTCACAACTGGATATATGGGTATCGATAATGTGTTTCTTGAATAACATACTGATCTATATATTATAAGTGGACACTTCTTATCGAGTATAACGATAAAACTAGGTAGGTAATATAATAATCAAAATTCAGCACAATTGCAATTGTTTATTTTTACAAAGATATACTTACCTACTTTTTTTGTTTTGTAAATAAATTTGTTTATAAAAATCGTCCTACGTGAAATTTAACATTTCTTAGAGAGAAATTAGGTAATGGCCTAGTTATTGACTGAAAATGGTAATTGGGTCATTAAATCTGCAGTTAAAAATATTCAAAATATAATTAAAAAGTTATAATTTTCGTCTGGTCATACGGGAATAATAATTGTTTTATAATTATCTTGCAAATCCTTTTAATGGGTACCTAGGTACATAAAAATGTTGATAAATACCCAATTTGTATTTATTATTACATTTTAAAAATATATAAACTGATTTCAAATCAGTATACAGGATGAATTTACATTTAACCCCTCAAACGCACACATTTTTTGAAAAAAAAATCGACAAAGAAATTAATTTTGTTTTATTTAAGAAAACACATTTTAGAACCTTGTTTTCATAAAAATTAAAAAAAAAATAATCAAAATTTTTATTTTCATTTTGGATTTTGATCCACATTGCAATCTTACACGTACATCGACTTTTCTTATTTTTATCAGTAAAAATATTTATTTATTATTTTTCAACAGAAATAATTATAATAGTATTTATTTTGTAAAAATTATTCAAAATGTTTTGTGTGACATATTTCGAAGCCCAACATTGCAAGTATTTGATATTTCACGACTAAATCGTAAAATAAAAAAAAATGGCCTTTATACAGTGTCAAATTTTTGAAGGCTCTTCGTATATTACGAGTGTTTTACTATATTTTATTGGTGCATGTTTAGTTTTGGAGGGTGCACAAACTTTTATCAAGAATAACTTTTTGTCGAAAAACCCTTAATAAAAAAGTTTCCCATATGGTACGTACTTTGGGGATGACACTGTATAAATTCATGAAAATATGACGACGGATCGCAGTCAGAATGAATAATTTTATTGCCGAACGAGCTTGCGAGAGATGCTATAACATGAGTCCATAAAGCCTGTTTATGTACGCGTTATATACATGATTTTATGTTCGATTGTAATTAAAAAATAATAATAAATTGAAAAAATAAAAATTTGATACGATTTTGGCTGACAGCATTTGCGATGACAAGTAGATGTTTATTTTTTAAACATGTCAAATTAGTTGTCTTGCAACTTGTCAGTGACTACTTTATTTTACAGTAAAATAAAGTGCTACTTTATTGACGCAAAACTGTTCTATAAAGAGCGTTTTATTGGTCAATGTACATAAAAAAAAATTATTTCAACCTTAACTTGTATATAAGAACAAAAATTAGCATTCAATTTTTATTGATATTTTAACCGGGTAATTAGGCATTAGTACATGGTTGTATCTGTTTTTAATACATTATCATTTTTTGGCAGTTGATATTTGACAGCTTTAATTTTTTTAAATTCGACAGTAATCGTTTTTTGACAAATGATATTTGACAGCTTTAATTTTTTTTACATTTGACAGGCATCATTTTTTGACATTTGACAGTGCAAATAAAGCAAATATAGAAAGTCCATATTTTGACATTTAAATGTAGTATAAACATAAATAATGAATAATAATAAATATATACTATTTCAACTTGGAAAATTAAAGAGATTACTTACAACTTTTACTCAACAGAAAAGATAAATCAAGATACATTAAACTGTAAACAATATTATATAAACTACAGAAGTTGACCAAGAGACATTTGGAGTTATCTTTCTGATTGAACATTTTTATTGCAGATTGGTTTCAAAGGATTCGCAATTCCTCCTGCCAAGATTGACACCACCGCCAAATTTGTGTACAATGGAGCAGAGTACCAATTACGCCATGGCAGCGTTGTCATTGCTGCTATCACTTCTTGTACCAACACCAGCAATCCGAGCGTTATGCTGGGAGCCGGTCTGTTGGCCAAAAACGCAGTTGCTGCTGGATTAACAGTCGCTCCCTACATTAAGACTAGTTTGTCTCCTGGATCCGGAGTCGTTACGTACTATTTGCAAGAATCTGGTGTGATTCCTCCTTTGGAAAAGCTCGGTTTCGATATTGTGGGTTAGTAATAATATATTTTTTAAAAGTACAACGATAGTTGGGTTAATTGAGATGCTTTAATATTCTAAATTTTCCAGGTTATGGTTGTATGACGTGTATCGGAAACAGCGGTGGCATAGACGAGAACATAGTCAACGCGATAGACGAAAACGATCTAGTTTGTTGTGGGGTACTATCCGGTAACCGTAATTTCGAAGGTCGTATCCATCCCAACACCAGAGCCAACTACTTATGCAGCCCTCTCTTGGTTATCGCTTACGCTATCGCTGGAAGAGTAGACATAGATTTCGAAACGGAACCGTTGGGTCAGAGACCGGATGGCAGCAACGTGTTTTTGAGAGACATTTGGCCTACCAGGCAGCAAATTCACGTCGTCGAGCAGAAACACGTTATTCCTGCAATGTTTAAAGAAGTTTATGCTAAAATTGAATTAGGTAGGTCAACATTTTTGAAATTTTGATACTGTTGAATTTTATCTCTGTTTTTCTCAAACCGAAAGTCCTTTTGACAATTTTAATTTTTTAATAATTCTACGTTTGTATTTGAAACGAAATAAATATTAATGTCAAAATTTATTTTAAGGCTCAACAAACTGGAAAGAGTTGGAAGCTCCTAGCGGCGAACTTTATCCATGGTCCAACGCTTCTACGTATATTAAAAAACCACCATTCTTCGACGGTATGACTAAAGATCTGCCCGCCATCAAACAATTAGAGAACGCCAGAGTTCTACTATTTTTAGGTGATTCCGTAACTACCGATCACATCAGTCCTGCTGGCTCCATTGGTAGGACAAGTCCAGCTGCAAGGCAAGTTAAATAGTTACATTTTCAAAGCGACAAATCAAATTTAAAGACAAATTATTTTAATACCACCCATTTGAGACACTCTAGTACGTGACTGTTGTCAATTCAATTCCAATTTTAAATTTATTTTAATATTTATATAAAAAATACAAACTCCTTGAGGTTTCGAATGGAGCAGGAGCTCTGCAGACCATTTCTGATGGTGTCGCTATATTTAAGAGTTCATTGTACATTCTAGTAACTCCAACTCCTTGTAAATTTGATAAGTACAGTAACGGGGGTTGAAGATGCCGCCGTTGTATCTGTCTTTAACGGACGGAAGACTAAATGCTTTATATAAACTTCCTAACAATGACAATCCAAAAACATCACAAATTTTTTTCTTAAAGTCCATAACACGTAAAAATTAGTATGTAAGGACATTAAAATGTATTTTTAATTAACTTAGATATTTGGGACAACGTGGGTTAACTCCTAAGGACTTCAATTCGTACGGATCTAGAAGAGGAAACGACGATGTAATGGCTAGAGGTACTTTTGCTAATATCAGACTTGTCAACAAATTTTTGAACAAAGCCGGTCCTAAAACGGTCTATTTGCCTACCAATGAAGAAGTAAGTAAATAATGTAGATATTTGATTAAATTTTAGCCTGTTCTCTCACCAAACTCTTAAACCTAGCCTAGAGATCTTTGCTAGGATCGTAGTGGACTGTATTTGATTTGAAAGCTATTTCTTAATACCCCATTTATTAGAAATGTATTGGAAGTGTGTGAAATAAATCTTGAATTGCCGTGTTTTTCGCATGGTTGCGTGCTCGAAAGTCGGCAAACCATCGGTGTTATTTCATTACTTTGTCGTACTGTAAAGGGAAGATTTGGTCTTATTTTCTTCATTAATGCACCCGTGCGAAGCCGGAACAGGCAAATAATAATAGCAATAAAGTAAAATGATTTAATTTATTTTTTTAGATGGATATATTCGATGCAGCAGAAAGGTATGCAAAAAATGAAACTCCTCTTATAGTCATTGCAGGTAATGATTATGGTTCAGGTTCCAGTAGAGATTGGGCTGCCAAAGGACCATTTTTATTGGTACGTATCTAAATTTTTAAAAATTAATGACTGTGGCGTTTAATTAATTGCCGTTTCTAATTTCCGTTGGTTTCCAAATTTATTTTTTAAATGCAAAACTCTCGATACCTTACTTTTTTTCTTATTAATTTTGGGAAAAGAAAAAATCACATTGGCTCGCTTCAGGGCTATATGGGTGATTCTATCAAAAGAAGCAGTTTATGATTGCAAAATTTCAATAATTAAAAAGACTTGTTCATATCTGAAAAAAATATGTATATGAGCTAGAATGACTAAGATTACAGTGGCATATTTTGGATTTTTCAAAAATCTGTATCCACGACAATGACGAAATTGACACGATTTCACTGCCATATATATTTTTCTTAATTTTGTCTCTTCTCCTCTGTTCACACTCCCTTTTCCTCTTCTTGCTCTCCTCACATGTCATTTTTTTAGGCGGCACATAGTCAGGATTATATGAAATTAAACAGAAACATTTGAAGGTGGTCATTGTCGTGGACAATTTGTCATTGTCGAGGATGAGAAAGTCCACGACAATGACGTTCAACAACATCCACGACAATGGTGTTTTGAGGTTAAAACATTCTAAACACATGTATACATAATATAAGAACATTCTAACTACATGTACAATAAGTAGGCACATAACACGTCTACACTCCAATATTGTCTTATTTTTCAATACTTACTGTTGCTGCCACGTCAATGAGCCTTTACTAAAATACGCACTACAGTTGGACAACGTTTCATCTGATTTTATCAATAACTAACTGGAATGAGCGATCGCCAGTTCCCGCTCAGGAACTAGTGCTCTTTTGTCAGTGCATGATAGAATTCGTGGTTTCTTACATGTTACCGACGACGAGTTTTTCACTATTTTCTACTAGACCACGACAATGATTTAACACCTCGTGGACAGAACTTTTAGGTCTTATAAATTGTTCCTTATTGTATTTATGTTTGCTACGTATTGTAGTTCATACTTTAATGTATTATGCCTTACAGTAAATCGTATCTGACAAAATTGTAACTGTTATAAAATTGCAATTTTATAAATAAAAATAAGGTCGAGGACAACCGCGACAATGATTTTGACGTACTAATTATGTTTAGATTTATGACAAATAGCAATCTAATGCAAATGAGTTTTATTCGTCGAAAATATCGTATTTTTTTGTGTAACGATAGACCTGTACAAATTGAACACAAATTACAAATACTTCGAATTAAGCCAAAGGGACATAATTATTCTTCTAGTGGAAGAATCACCCATATAGTGCATGGTCACTTTTGAAAGGCTTAAAAGTTTGTTGTTTCAAAGCATTGTTTTGGAGAGAGAAAACTTTTTAAAAGCAGCATTTTCAAGGGCGATCAAGATTTTTTTACCCCGAAGCTCTAACAGTATTAGGGCATGCAGGTGCCCGTGATACTTTTATAAAAGCGAGTGCGCTAGCTTAGCAGCCGTGAAATGAGATGCCAGGGGAGGGGCCTAGCGCTCCCTCTCACAAATACTATTCCGGCATCTCATTTCATGGCTGTTGAGCTGGTGTACTCGCTTTTATAAATGTATCACGCGCACCTGCAGGCCCTTCCCCTTCTACAGGGTAAGTCGCTTTCACCCCTCCCTCCCTTTCTGTTTATCAGATCGAGTTCTTGTAGTAAAGTAAAGTAAGAAATTTGTTTCGGTCAGTAGTTTTAATTAAATTAAACTGTGAGAAAATCTTTTCACATTTTGCGTTCGATAAAGGGAGGCAAAATTAGAATTCTAATTTTTAGCATGATCATGTAACTTGCTTACTTTCACAATCTACCAAAAATCTATTAAAAAAAGTAACCTATTAAAATTTCTGCCGGGAAAGCCAAAATCTACTAAAAAACTAGAAATCTACTAAAGGTGTAAGTTAAAGTCACTTGAAGAGCCGAGTGTGGTCAACAGAGGAGAGTACAGCATTGCGTCTCTCTCGGTTATATGGCCATATATTATTATTGCTCTCCTTTTTACTCTTGTAGATTTCGGTCCATACCTAAGATATATTTTTTCCGAATCTGTAGGATATTCATTTTTCTGGCATAAAAATTAATGTTTCCGTTTTAGGGTATCAAGGCTGTCATCGCTCAATCCTTCGAACGTATCCATCGTTCAAATCTCGTAGGAATGGGCATCGTCCCCCTCCAATTCCTACCTGGTCAAAGCGCCGAATCACTGGGACTTACCGGAAAAGAAAATTACACCATTCACTTACCATCAGACATTAAACCAGGACAACACATCAAGGTGTCGACGAACGCGGGTATAAGTTTCGAAGTTGTATTAAGGTTTGACACCGAAGTCGATTTGCTGTTCTACAAGAACGGCGGTATTTTAAATTACATGATTAGAAAAATGGTGAACTGAGTCGCTTAGACTTTTTTTATTAATAATTTTACAGCAATATGAGGTAACAAAAAGTGCTGAGGGAAAGATACTTACTATTAAGAAAAAAAAATTGCAATAAAACTTTATATTATGTTACTCTATAAAAAATAAATATCCTGGGATGAATTGGTTTTTAAAGGTTGTTTTGTTTATACCTATACTTTGACTTTTTTTTCTTGTGGTGATGATTGTTAAGTTTAGTTCTCACCTGGACTCAATGGTTCACTTAAAAACACTATAATTTTTTTACGCTTGGGGGCCCTTAGAATTTGGGGACCTGGGACAAAATGCCCCAGTTGCCCCCTCCCTGGTGGCAGCCCTGGATGTAGAATAAATGGATAACTATATCATTTTGAACAAATGAATAATAAAACAACAGTGTAATGATGCAGATTAAACATTTTTAAAATTCATCGAATACTTAGACCATATCGAATGATTCGCCAGTTAAAATTTTATAAAAATAACTCATCGGGTTTCTTTTATTGTTTCATTGTTTGATGAGTGGATGAGTGGCGTTTTTTTTCGAAAAAGTTAGTTTTATATGTATTTTTATAAATGTTGAATGTACAAAAATCCAAATAGAATGTAAGTATTTTGCACTTCTAGAAATACTTTTTTCGCCTACCATATATGAAAATGAATCATACCAACCCTAAAAATCAGACCGAAACTAATATTTTCTGCCCTCGGGTTGCAAAAATCATACAGAACACAATTTTGTAGTTTTTCACTATTTACGCACCTTTGACTTTGACGTTTCACTTAAATTTTCATTAAACGTCAGTGTAAATCAAAGTCTGGAATCAAGAGAACTAAACTATAAAATAATACCTAATACCTGAGTCTGAATAATTGTGATTGCGTGAATTAGTAAAAATGAATAAATAGTAGGTATTAGTCTAAGTCTAGACAAGGTGCAACGGTAAGAAAAGTACTATAAATTGTTTAACAACTGGAAATGATATACAATAAATAAATTGATTGGTACATTGTTATTACTTAAGTTTCTCATTAAATTCTGCCTGTATTTATAAAGCTGCTAAAGCTCATTTTCTGCCCTTGTGACACAATATACTATTTTCATCCCTCTAGCGCCCAGAACCACCCCTTGAAAAATCTTAAATGGCAAGGGTGTTAAGTGACACATCATTTTGAAGCTGCTTTCATTATCTAATGCAACCCCGTTCTTTTTTCTATTTTGAATGACTATTTTTTGAGAAAACGGCTTAGCTTACACAGCCCCACAAAAAAAATTGTCTGCGCCAAGAACTTTACTACTAGGGGTTTTTGGGGACGCCGAATGCGAATCCGATGTCCGCTTGACCTCACTAGGTCAAGGTTAAGGTCATTTGAAGGTCAATTTGAGGAAAACTTCTAGAGAATCTGAAAAAGTTCATACAAAGATTTTCAGGCTCGCTGAATCCGAATCCGGGGTCCGCTTGACCTCATCAGTTCAGGGTCAAGGTCATTTGAGGGTCAAATTGAGGAAACCTTCTGGGGAAAATCGGAAAAAATTCATACTAAGGTATTTAAATTAAAAGACCTTGAATTGAACAGTACATTCGTTAAAATTAAATTGTTTAATTAGAACTACTATTGTTTTCTTTCACAATAATCTAAGCAGTTTTTTCACAAAAGAGTCATTCAAAATAAAAAAAACGGGGTTGCATTAGATAATGATAAGCAGCTTCAAAATGATGAAAAATCACTTTCGCACAAGTAATGTACAGTATTTTTTCCACGACCACGCGATAACCAAATATTGTAATAGATAAATAATAATTTTAAAATAAGAATTCATTCTTTTCCTGCGTTCCGAAACAATTAGTCGAACTAAAATTTAACTAGCCGTTTTAATTCCGATTTAAAATACAGTCGAGGTACAGAATTTCTAATATTAATTTTCCGTCATTTTCCGTAAATTTCGAATTTAATTTATCACCGTAAAAGCCGTGTTAATAAAATCGTCGTATTTTGCTCAGAAAAGTCGTTTAATTTTGTAACCTATTAACATACCGAAACGAACTATTTATTTACGTTTTGTTTTTCTGAATTTTTTTTTAAATCCGGTTTATCATTTAGTAATTTGGGAACAGTTTATTCATTTTTGGGGATTCGTAACTATTTTATTTTAGAAGGAGAGTTATTTAAGTTCTCAATTTAGAATTTTCATTACGATTTCATTTCTATTTTTGTTAATTATTTTTCCGAAAAATTAATTGAACGTGATTCATTTAATTTTGATTTCTTTTCGCGGCCGAATTTTAGACGGAGAGTTATTTAAGTTCTCAATTAAGAATTTTCATTATGATTTCACTTTTATTTTTTTTACTGTTTTTCGAATAATTAACCGAAGGTTATTCATTTGTTTGTTAGTTTGCTTTTAATTAAATCTCAATTTAGCTTTTTATTTCTTTTCACGTCCGAAATTAAATCCTGGTTACCTTTCTAATCATTCAGACTGAGTTATAGTAATTGTCAACGCTTTGGGATCAGATCTTGTCTTTGTTGGTTGCTTCGGCCGAACCCTTAAACAATATCTCCCCATTGCAAGGTTAGGTCACCGTCTAGTAGTTTTCCACGCTTTGGGATCAGATCTTGTCTTTGTTGGTTGCTTAGGCTGAACTCTTAAACAATATCGCTCCCCAATCCCCGCGATCTGTTATTTACCCTGTTTATTTCATAAGACAAGAAAGCTAACTAACTCACCTGGTTTGAATTAAATAATTTAATAATATTAATTAAATTTTCCGGTTAATTGGAAGTGTTTTGAAAAGGTGTAATAAAATTTTGCCGATTTTAATTTCAGAATTTACCAATTTTAACAAAATCTACCAGTCAGTTTCATGAATAATAATATTAAGTAACTCTCTTGAGTAATTACTAATATTAATGAAATTTAGTAATATTAATTAACGTTTCCGATTATTTATCAATTTTGCCGATTTTTATTTCAGAATTTAACAATTTTGATAAAATTTACAAATATATTTCATAAATAATAAGATTAAGTAACTCTCCTGATTAATTATCACAATTAATGGAATTAATTAACGCTACCGGTTAATTTCGAGCATTTATAAGGGGGTTAATAAAATTCTTCCTGATTAATTTAGTCATTTAATACATTTAATAACTCTTCCGGTAAATTTTAAAATTTAAATAAATTTCAATAAAGTCTGATTGAGTCACTCCGTCATTACCGTCAGTTCATAGAGCCGAATCGAATGTTTCTTTTAAAGTATTATTTTCTTTGTTCAGGGTTAAAGTGAGTGGGCTTTGAAATATTAAACAAATTTTATTTTGTAAAATAGTTAAACACAATATAAGTGTCACGTTAATTTCCTGGTTTTCAGGGCTATTAAAAGTATATAATAAGTTAAAAATAATTGAGTCTGAAATCAACAAGACCCCTGGAGAATACCGTATCTTCATCTGAAGTTACCTGTGCCCCTAAGACGCCGTTTCTAAAGGTCGTGGAGCATACCACATAAAAAAACTGGCGCTCGAGCAATCTCCGTATTAAAGCGTCATTTGTAAGGCATATTTTTCTTAGTGGCAAGAAAAAGCCTTACAATATTAAAATACTTTTCTTACTACTGAAAATAGACTTATAGTCAACATTTTATTTTACATCCATTCCAATCTTCAATCAAGTTGATAGCACATTAGATGCACTTAGATTCAAGATAGGAAAAAAAAGTAACTGGCACAATTTTATCTTTAAGTAAACGAAAAAAAGTTCTACCTGGCAACGCCGCAGATTTTTGACGTGTGACGTCACTGCCTTGCCAAAATAAATAAGTATGTAAGTAAAGTACTTTCCGTACACGTGTGGAAATTCCGTCGTAGTAGAGAGTGCGATATCTGTTACTTTCCTATGTGGTCGTAGGAAAATTATATTTTTGTGATCTCTCTGTTCATACCCAATTTGACTCATTGCACGAAATATTTGCAAATTTTTTATTGCCGATTTTTTGTTGCCTTTGCAAGAGTTTGTGCAAGTCGGGGGGTGTCAGAAAATGTGATTTTTGTGGTATTCGGGTACCCTAAAAGATGTAAAATGATTTTCTCACATAGCGACGACTGCTTTATAAAATCAATCGGGGTTCCATTGAAAATTGCTGTAGCGCGCTCCAGCAAGGTTGCAGAGAATTACTCCAAAGGAAAAATTTGGAGAGGGGTGCTCGAACTATACTAGAACCAAAAATGAATGAGCGTGCTTATTAATTTTTGAAAGGGTTAAGGATTAACCCAAATAAATAGTTAATTATTTTTACAATAAACTTAAAACTTTTATATATTTTTTTGTACTTATCTTTACACATACCTTTCGTCTAATCTTCCACCTCAGATCCGTCAGATGCACTGTCGCTACCGCTATCGTCAGCAAAGTTGATAATGACTGGTTCAATATTTTGGTCAATCCGTCTATATATTCCACATTTTGGTTCTTCTTTCAGAACGTGCTTGATGCATTTGTTCCAGTTTTCTGAAGTGACGCTTTGAATGGATTCTTTAAGGTAATTTTGTTCATCCGCCATTTTACAGCCGATTCATCTGACGCTGCACGCACATCGACTTTTTTCGTCGCTGGCTCTCTAACTATTAATGATTAATCCAGATGCGATTTTATCAAGTTTGTTTTTGGATTATTAACATACTTTACTAAATATAAAATTTTAAAAAAGTTGTTTTTCTCAAGTCAATTGAAGATTTTTCGTTGGAAATTCGTTTTTTTTTTCGAAAATTTTGACATATTTCGATCTAAATAATAATATAAAATAAAAGAGCTGCAATTAAAATATCATTACAATGCAAAAAATCGTGTTTTAATTTACAAAATTTATATCTATGGAACGTTGTAGATGCTTTTAATGATTTATGCAAAAGGAATTTATAGTTTTATCCATAGATTTCTTGAATATTCTCGAACACAACGTGTATCGTAGTGAGTTGTTCACTTAAGGATGTGGCATGTTCGAGAGATCGTTTTAATTTATAGGTTGTTTTGCCGCAAACATCAGGACAATATCCATGAAGCAATTTTCCTTATTTGTAGGTATGTACAGATATCGATATTTTCTTTAAATTGAACCGTATATCAAATTAAGTTTAACTGTTATTCATAGTTATATTGTAACTAGACGACTTTTATAGAAGCATTCCAAATAAAATAACGAAAGTAGTGGATAATTTGTTGGATTAATACTATATAAAACAGATTTACATTTAAATATATCATAAAACATACATCTGGTCGTTTTAAATGGTCTTACCCTAACGAATTACCCACTATTATAGTATTTTTACGATAAGAAGGCAATGACGTCATTTCTAGTTATTTCTATTGTCAACGGAATAAGCACGAAAACACTAAGAGCAAATTCGGTTTAAACTTAACGTGCAGGGGAAATTAACTGTTAAATGTTGGCAACATTTCACGATGTTGCCGATATGATATAGCGAGAAATTCTTGATTCATCAATCTACATTTGTCTGTAGGTTAGATTGTTTCTACTTATTTACACACCCTTAAATTAAATAGCTTGGACACTTAGAAGTTGTAGCATAAGTGCTATAATTTTATTCCTGAAAATGCTTTTTTTTGACATAAAAATAACAAAAACAACTTTTACAACATTATAATGTTATTCATTTAATAATTTTGGGCCCCGGGGGACAAAATTTTATGGTGCTGTTTGGGCGATTAACAGTTCTAGTACACAGGGTCGTATTATGGGCGTTATAAAAATATGTAATCGATTTCATAAAAAATATATAATTTTTGATTTTTTAATAATACTTTAAATTCTATTCTCATTGTAATATGTATTATATTATGTACAGGTGTTTTTTATTATTAGTTTTAGGAAAAAATGTTACTCGTTATAAAAAGTTCTGCATAGTGTAAAACCCATGTTGAAATAATAGTAGTGTTTGGTAGTTTGAATATAAAATGTTTCTATCGGGATCAAGCTAAATTCACTCAACTATATAATTTTTTTAAATGATACATTTTTAAACTTTTTTTCGTAAAACTAATAGTAAAAAAGTTTTTCATAAGGGGCAACATAAGTAAACACGCTGTACATAATATAATATGTACTACAATGAAAATAGAATTTAAAATATAAAAAAATAAAAATATATAATTTTTATGAAATCGATTACTTATTTTTATAAAACGCTTAATATGCGACCCTGTGTACTTTAATCTTAGATCCGTCAATTTTTATGACGTATTCGTTGGAAACATGCTGGATTTCGACGAGTTATGAGGCTTTTCTGTTGACCTGTGACATTGTGCACAGTTAATAACAATAAATAAACGTGTTTTGCAATGAAACTTTTGCGTGACCAGCGCAATCGGTTTAAATCTGCACACAATTATTGTTTCGCCCGGCCGCCAGAGCGCCGATGTCGGGCTGGCCCATTGGCTTATATCACAGAACTGTATCCCAGAGATAGAAGTGAGATGACGTTTCGCATATGCATTTTATACAAGGGCAAATTTGAGCGTAGTGGCGCACATGCGCATTGAAGTAGCATTATGACCGCCTTCATAAAATATGTCCGTGATCAGGACCGGACTTGAAGTGTATAAGAAAAATAAATCAAATTTTGTAATATGTGTCAACACGGTCCTGCTATAACAGTCAAAGCGCATGCTCACCACTACTTATATTCCGCCATGTTGTGTAAATGTTTTTCAAATCAAATAGAAATCTTTTTTCCCTTCTACCGCCAGGATACAGGTCTGTGAACTGAGCGGAGCAGCAGCGATGCAGAGTTGGTAGAAAAGTCAACTTTGCATCGCAGCGACATCGCAAGTGCCGTGACGCGAGCCTAGTGCGGTATAGGTCATATAGATTCCATTAAAGAATATTTTGAATCGAGGCAATTCCGCCTAGTGTTGTCTTACCTTTATGAATATATTTGTTATGACATTAAATTAATTCATTTCTGAACGTACTCGAAATTGTTCGTTTGTGTCCTGTTCGAAAAAAGATAACTTTCTTGTCAAATGTCACGTAAGCTTTCACATTTAAGTGTAAAATGTAAAAAGTTCATCTCTTATTATCATTCAGACGATGTCTATGCTATCTCAATCTGTCCACATACATACATAGGGGTCGAATAATGACTAATTGTAGGTTATCTTGTCTACATTTTTGGAGATAATGACAAGTCGTTCAACAGTTTTCTATTTATTTTAAATATTTTATAATTTTTCGAAATGTTCACTATTTATAATCAATAGGGAAATGGCACCTATTCTGGATAATCACTATTGTGGTCTTTTAACCAGCGAAGAAAATTTACAGGTCATCAAATTATTGGGAAACCGTTGCCAATCCCTATGCACAACAGTGGTTCAATTATATTTAACAAAACCTCCAAATCATTCGCAATGGTTTAAAAAGAGCTCAGGTAAGTTTCTTATTAGTTCAAAAAATTTTAAAATTTTTTCTACTGTTAGAAGTACTTGAAAAGGAAGATAATATATTGTTTAAAAGAACTAAAATAACACAATAAAAATGTTATGTTTTACTTAATTAACATATACTTGTAGTTATTTTTTGTTTTTAGTTCCGAGTTTTATTCTTAGTACTTAATGGGTTTTTAAATTATTAGACCCAAAATATGTTAAAATTGGTAACCCTACTTCCTGGTAAAATTAATGGTTTGGAAATAACCCAAATGAGTAATAATTTTAATTATTTATTTATTGAATTTTTCCCTAATTTTTTTTAAGACCAAAACTGAGAATTTACTTCATTTACAATCCATGCAAACAAAAATCACCAGTAGGTGTTTACTTAAACTACAGTTACTTTTGAATGTAACATAAACATTTTACATTGTACTTTATGATTCACAAAACATCCATGCTAAAATCAATAAATTCACCAACTTTATTTTTAATTAAATAATGTGTAAAAGCAACAAGTCAAAGAAAGTACCAACTTGGTCATGAATGGAATATTAACCTCTTGGCCAATGAGAAATGTAGCACTACAGAATTATTTCTGAACCACAGGAGTGAGGTTAGTTTTCATTGAAAAACAATTTTTAATCTAATTTCCATTGATTTTCTATGTTCTATTTTTGTATTAGGGTAAATATAAATGTACACTTCATTAACTATAACCAGAATAATTCATTGTACCATATTCTATCAATTGCCTTATCTAGGGATATTGCTGTACTTTATTTACCACCACTGTTTGATGCTACAGTTGTTATAGGGTATGTAACAATTTGAAAGTTATTTTTTAGAAGAAATATAGTAGAACATTAGTTCAATATTTTCTACCGCTCTACTTCTACTTGCTTGTTACTTGTTCAGCATAACTCGTAACTGATCAGTTTATAACTTGAAAAATCTTTATACACCACACTATTTAGTAATTTTAGTTTTGTTATTTTATTGTGTGATTGTAACATTTTGGTATTTGAATATTTCATGTGAAATTAGTCTAAAAAAACTCGAATTCATTTGTTTATTTTTATGCTACATGTTTTTGTGGAATGTGTATATAAAACATTATTAGAATTTTTTAAATTCTCGTAAAATATCAGATGTAAAACGTCATTATCGTAAGTTTGGACATCAGTCAACAACATAATCTTAAAATATTATTGATTTCACACAATAAATGCCCAAATTCGGATGCATGGTTCACTTTTTTATTGTTTTAGGGATACTGTGTTTCGTAAAAGACAATACAAAAAAGAATTTCTTCTTTCGCTTATTTTGCATACAACGGAACATGAAGATTTGGGAGCATGAAATGTACAACAACATGGATTACATGGAAGGTACACCGTTTTTTCATATGTTCGAGGGGGAAAATTGCATGGTGGCGTTCAATTTTGCGAGCGCAGAAGAGGCCCGAGACCTTAGGATAGTCGTAAACCAAAAAATTCACGCGAGAAAAAGGAGGGAAGATAAACGGAGTAGACAAATTAGTCAAAGTCAAACTTTGCCCTCTCCCACAACCCATTTAGATTTTTCGAGTTATAAGAAAACGTTAGACCCCGTAGCGAAACAAACCAAAAGAAAAAAGGGAATGATCACGAAAAAAGACATAGGGATTCCTAGAGATTTCAAACATATTTCTCATGTAGGATGGAATTCAACATCTGGATTTGATATAAACACGGAGGATGAACAGTTGAAAGCGTTTTTTAAGAAGGTATGCAACCCCTCCATATTTCGGATTTCTTAATAATATACTTTTTTTTAATTCTTAAAAATACGAAAATTGCATTTTTAATTTATGATGTATATAAGTGAAACTAAAGCGCGAGTTAGTACCATGTTGGCATTTATTGTATCTTCATTATATAAAATAATTGAATAAAATAAAATAAAAGGAAATGATCATGGTGGCGCCAATATCTTACATAATAATAATAATTCATCTTTATAGATGACAATAATTTTTATCTTCTGGTTTAAGATGAATCATAAAAATATGATTGATACATAATTACTAGAATAAAGAATATATTGGATATTAAAAATTATTTATTCAATAATAAATATATTTTTTTTGCTATCGTCTATTTGAAAATTACAATTTTTATGGTATTCTTGTCAATAATTTTTTTCGTCAAATTTATTTAGCTAAATTTTGTTCATTTTATGGCACCTAATTTTGAAATATTTTCTAAAACAGTTTTTAAAAAATTTTTTTTTTTCGGAAATATTTCTGCCTAGAAAAATTTTTTGTTTGTCTTTAAAATTTGTTTATGATGCTCTGATTTTTTTTTTGACTTCCATTAATTTTTTTGACAAACAAAAATATGGACCCTCCAAATTTTTTATGACAAAATAAATTTTTTCGACTCAATTTTTTTTCCATAATCTTTTTCCGACTTAAATTTGTTTTTGCAACAATTTGTTTCGTTTTTTTGTTTGATTTACTATTAATTCGACAAACTAAAAAACTGTTTTGTTTACTTAATTTTTTTTAACAATTAATTTTTTTAGAAAATTTGTTTTCAGATTTGTCGATACGTTCTTTGTTTCGAGATTTTATTTCTAAATTTTTAATTCTTTCATTCACATACCTGAGTTAGCAATTGAGGTTCTAAAGGGGGCACGTCTTAAATTCCGCCCTAGGGTCCTGCAATAGCGGCGCTGTGTTCCATATTTCTATTTAGGAAATTTAGGAAACAATGTTACCTTATTGATCGAGTTTTTTTAAATGGCAACTAGTATTTTTTATCACTTTTTCGGTTTCTACATGAAAAATAAAATATACTTTATGTACGTTTATTTCGAAAATATTGACGGTTTTCAAGATTTTTATGACAAGTTTTTTTCCAATATTCGTCACTTGAAATTGTGACTTTCTCAAATGATGTATCTGAAATGGACCTGTGATAAACAAGGTATGAAAAACAGCTTGACACACATTGTCAATAAAAATTTGCAGGATCTTCCTTATTTCCCAACTTCCCAAGCGTCAACAAAGGCTCTGTCGTAAATCAGTGAATATTATGATTATGCAGCCATTTGCAAGGTCGGCCAGTGGAGGTAGTTACGGTGTATGCTGTCTGGATTTCGATGTAGAATTTGTGGACTGTATAGATTTAGTTTGTTGTAAAACCTCCCAGTAAAAGTCACACGTTTTAACACCGTTTATTTAAAACTTTAAAACAGGAAATAAACAAACGTAACAAATAGAAGCATTACATTGGTTACACAAATAACTCTTAAATGATTTGTGCAGTCACCCAGAGATCACTTATAATTTTATCTTTTATAAAAAAGACATTTTATGATGGACAATAATTCATCGGAGTACTAATAATTTGAACGATCAATTGTGTACTGTACTTGGACAGTGTTGATGAAAATAATTTGAGTAATATGGCTTGATTCGCGGCCAAAGTATTACTAATTAATTTACGAAATACATTGTGCTGAGACAATGGAGTAGACTGGCCTGATGCGCAGCGAAAATCGTACTGACTGAAATGTGTTCTTAATTGCGTGTCTTAGCCCGACTGTCCCTACTCCAAAAATGTACGTGATTAAGTTCGCGTAGTCCCAGGAAGTTTATATGTGGAATGCGGACGAGTCTATTTTAAGTTGAGCGAGCCATTCGTTTTGCATCTCACTCTTGTATAATATCGTCTCATTCGCACCCCTTAGATTAAATATTTTTAGTGATATATTTGGTTAATTTGCCACCGTGGCTACGTGCAGGTTTTGGAAGTCGTAATGGCGCTTCAACGGAAACGGAAGTTGCTCGCGTAACTGGTACTGAATGGTACGGTGGTTGAGACGGAGAGATCTCGTATCCTTTTTGCTCGCTTGGAGACAGAAGTTTTGAATTTTGTAATATTATAGACATATAGACAACAAATGAATTCTCTGGCAAAAAGTTTTAACGAAGTTACGACATAACAGGCCGTTGTGAGATTCCTGTACTTCACCGCAGGATAGTCATAACGAGAGCCGTACAATTTCTCTTTTTGTACTCTTGCAGGCAGGTGTTTCTGAACAACAACTTCAAGATAAAAAAACACGAGAGTACATCTACGACTTTATAAATCAACGTGGAGGGCGGGAGGCAATCGAAGAAACGAATCCAATCATCGAAAATCATGTCACTCCACCAGCAGTGCCACCAAGGGGACCACCACAGCGGCCGGCTCATTTTCGAAATGCTCCACCTCCTCCGATACCCAATAAGGGTGGTAGTAATAACCTAACGCCGAGAAAACCTCGGATGGACGTACCGCCGCCGAAGAAACCTGCTCCAATGCCTAATTTCGGTAAGAAAAAATTGTGTTTTTTTTAAATGAAATATTTTAAATTTACCTTTTTTTTATTAATAATTTTTATCTTAGATACTTGACATGGTTGCTTAGCGTAAGAAATGTGTGAGAAATATAAAAATAATTTTTTTCTTCGATTTTGAATTGAGGTTAAAGTCAATTTTTTTTTAGGTAGTGCTCCGATTTCAGACGCTGCTGCACCACCCCCTCCAGCACCGCCTCCGCCACCTCCTCCTCCTCCGATGTTTGAAGAGGATGAAAAATTGGGATCAGCGCCAATACCTCCTCCCATGGGGTCAATGTCATCGGCACCACATGGTGGCGTGAACGCTGCTCTACTAGAAAGTATTATAAACGGAACAACGCTTAAGGTACGTTTAAAAACGTTATTCCTTTCCAATAATACGTTTTATAATATACCACCCCGTATTATATCGCACCTATTTTGATTTTTAATGCACAAACATTTTATAATGCATATATTTAATAATTTTTGTTCATTTTTAATGCACAAATTTGAACGTTTCTTTATTTTTAAATGCACGAATTTTATAACTCTTTGTTATTTAACGCACAAATGTTTTACAATGCATAAATTTGATCATTTCTATATTTTTTAATGTACAGATATTTTATATAATAATTTTTGTTCATTTTTAATGCACAAACTTTTTATAATGCACGAATTTTATAACTCATTGTTTTTTAAAGCACAAATGTTTTACAATGCATAAATTTGATCTTTTCTATATTTTTTAATGCACAGATATTTTATATAATAATTTTTGTTCTTTTTTAATGCACAAATGTTTTACATTACACAAATTTGATAATTGCTGTATTTTTTAATGCACAGATATTTTATAATGCATTCATTTAATAATTTTTGTTCATTTTTAATGCACAAATTTGAACGTTTCTTTATTTTTAAATGCACGAATTTTATAACTCTTTGTTATTTAACGCACAAATGTTTTACAATGCATAAATTTGATCATTTCTATATTTTTTAATGTACAGATATTTTATATAATAATTTTTGTTCATTTTTAATGCACAAACTTTTTATAATGCACGAATTTTATAACTCATTGTTTTTTAAAGCACAAATGTTTTACAATGCATAAATTTGATCTTTTCTATATTTTTTAATGCACAGATATTTTATATAATAATTTTTGTTCTTTTTTAATGCACAAATGTTTTACATTACACAAATTTGATAATTGCTGTATTTTTTAATGCACAGATATTTTATAATGCATTCATTTAATAATTTTTGTTCATTTTTAATGCACAATCACTTTATAATACACAAATTTTATAATTCCTTGATTTTTAATGCACAAATGTTTTACGATGCACAAATTTGATCAATTCTATATTTTTTAATGCACAAACATAATCATTTAATAGTTTTGGGATTATTACTATTATTATTCTTATTATCATTATATTGCAAATGATCGCATGTTTCAGCCGGTCGAAGAAAGAAGGCCCGCGCCACAAGAGGACGCCCGAGGCGATTTACTGAGCGAAATTAGAAAAGGATGTAAGCTTCGTCCTGTGGACGAGCGAGACATAAAACCAGTATTGAATGCGCCGACGTCGAAAAGCGACGATCTAGCGAGCGCTCTAGCCCGAGCGCTAGCAAAAAGGAGCGAAGTCATACACTCCGAAGACGACGACGACAAATCGGATTCGACCGATTCTGAATGGGAGGATTGAGTTGATTATTTATATTTTTACATATATACTTGTTTTTAATTTTTGGTATTTTTACCTTTTGCTTTACACATTAATAAAAACTAATCGAAAATGATTATATATGAGTATGTAGACTGTCCAGTTTTTCGGCGGGTTCGTACAGGTAACTTCTGAACTGCAAGCGATGGGACTCAACATTACCAATTGTGATTTTAGTTAGGGCTTACAATTTTTATTGCCTCTCTACTCAGCCGACAACGTTGATATGGTTGGAAAACGTTTACAGTGAGTTTTTGTCACAGCGAATTTTTGGGACTTACAGCGAGCGAGGTTTTATCACTTACAGTGAATTTTTGGTACCTACAGCAAGTTTTTGTCGCTTACAGCGAATTTTTGGGACTTTCAGTCTTTTGGGTCTACCAGAAATTTTTGGCCGTTACACCGAATTTTTTACTCACTCGCAAAAACGTTTGCAGCGAGTTTTTGTCACTTACAGCGAATTTTTGGGACTTACAGCGAGCGAGTTTTTGTCACTTGCAGCGAACTTTTTAGCACACTCGCCAAAACCTTTACAGCGAGTTTTTTTGTCACTTACAGCTTGCGAGTTTTTGTAACTTACAGCTAATTTTTGGGACTTATGAGTTTTTGTCGCTTACAGTGAATTTTTGAGACTTTCAGCGTCTTTTGGGTCTATTTTTGGCCCTCACAGCGAATTATTAACCCACTGCCACCATTATTTTATTTATTTTACCATTCTAATATCATCGGAACGATATAAAACATGATTTAAGCATCAAAAACTCGCCATAAACAGCAAAATTTTGCTTTATATGCAGTACAACATAAAAACGCGCGGTAAGCGTCAAAACGTTTCTTTTTGTAATAATAACAGTTTAAAAATTGTATCTAGTTTGAAAAAACCTTTTTTTTGACGCAAATAACTCTCTATAAGCGCCGGAGAAATGTGGTAAGCACCAAAAACACTCGCTGTTATAAGCAAAACTCGCTGTGAGCGCCAAAAACGCGGTAAGCGACAAGAGCACGCAGGCAGAAAGCGCCGAAAACATAAGGTACGTGTCAAAAACGCGCGATAAACGTCAAGAATTTGCTTTTAAAGAGCCAAAACCACGGGACGCGCTACAAAAATTCGCAGATAACTCTCTATAAGATCCAAAAACTCGCTTTAAGCGCCAGAGAAATGTGGTAAGCACCAAAAAATCGATGTAATCAGAAAACATTCGCTGTTATCACCAAAACTCGCTGTAAGAACTAATGGTATGTGTCAAAAACACGCGATAAACGCCAAGAATTTGATTTTAAGGTGCCAAAAACTTGCAGTACGCATTGAAATCTGACTGACGTAAGAATTCGATTTAGGCGCGTAAAACACGCAGTATGGTGCGTTTTTGACGTAAATAACTCGCTATAAGATCCAAACACTCGCTGTAAGCGGAAAACACTCGCTGTTATTAGCAAAACTCGATGTAAGAACTAACGGTATGTGTCAAAAACGCGATAAACGCCAAGAACTTGATTATAAGGTGCCAAAAACACGGGATGCGCCTCAAAAACTTGTAGTACGCGTTGAAATCTGACTTAGAACGTAAGAACTCGATTTAAGCGCCAAAAACACGCAGTATTGTGCGTTTTTGACGCAAATAAATCGCTATAAGATCCAAAAACTCGCTGTAACCAGAAAACATTCGCTGTTATCACCAAAACTCGGTGTAAGAACTAATGGTATGTGTCAAAAACACGCGATAAACGCCAAGAACTTGATTTTAATGTGCCAAAAACACGGGATGCGTCTCAAAAACATGCAGTACGCGTAGAAATCTGACTTAGAACGTAAGAACTCGATTTAAGCGCCAAAAACAGGCAGTCAGCTGCTTTTTTGACGCAAATAACTCGCTATAAGATCCAAAAACTCGCTGTAATCGGAAAACACTCGCTGTTATTAGCAAAACTCGCTGTTGAAACCCCAAAACCGCGGTAAGCGACAAAAGCATGCATACAGTAAGCGCCATAAACATAAGTTATGTGTCAAAAACGCGCGATAAAAGTCAAGAATTTGCTTTTAAACAGCCAAAAACACGGGATGGGCCTCAAAAATTCGCAGACAGCGCCGAAATCTGACTTAGAATGTAAAAACTCGCTTTAAGTGCCAAAAAACCGCTGTTAGTCACGTTTTTCATGCAAAGATTAAAAAAAAGTCACGTTTAGCGCCAAAAACAGTTTTCCTTTAATTACCACGGTAAAAATTGTAATCTTTATTTAAAAAATGAATCATTGATATTAATATTTTCCACTGTCACCAGGATTTCATTAATTTTACCGCTATAATTGGGGCAGGGTAAAACAATATAAAAAACGTCATATAAGCGCCAAAAAAACGCACTTCAAGCGCCAAAAAATTTCATTATATTTCGCTATAACCACAACGTTGTGGGGGAGTGAGAAAATTATAATTCCTAAAATCACCATTGGGAAGGTACAGAGGAAGATCACACACATTTAAATTTATTACTATATGTCTGAAATCCAGGAAGGAAATTAATTTTTTTTATGATTTTTTTACTATCGATTACAGGAGATTTTCTTTATTTGCTTGTAGTTCAGAAATCCAATAAAAAACCTTGACACGCTCTATAGACTCGGGTGGGTATCGCTGATCATTAAATGGATCGTTAACCGATCAAAATGGAATGGCAATAATGATTTGGTTTTATCGAACTACTTTTACTTTTTATCTATTCAGTATGTTTTAGTCATTTTTTATTTATTTTTATATTTAAGGTTAATAATAGGGGTCGATATATTTTTTTAGTAGATGCCTCGATTTTGTTTTATTTACAAAATATCAAAAAAATACAATAACTGTTTTTTTTTGCAGGCGATTTCTTACATAATTCGAATTTGTCCATTGGGTGGAATTTTTAAATATTTACACCTTTTTTTTATGTAAATTATGTTTACTTTGGATAAAAATCTGGAATTACACAAATATTTTAAAATTAGCGATTCAAACATTTTTCTTCCAACAAACTATCAACTATCTATTTATTTTTTTCTATCATCAACTGGATACTAGTTTGGAATCCAATTTATTCGGTTCATCAGTTGGGCTTCGTCATTTCTTGATTGCTAATAGATGACAGCACATTTGTAGGAAATAATAATCGGCATGATTTAATTTCACCAATTTTCCAACTGTATGGGATACCGACGTTAGTACCCACAGATCCTGTGTTAGTAAAATAGTAATTTTGACCGCGTTTCAAAAAAAAATCCGGCTCGAAGGACCATGTCGGAGATTAGACAAGAACTCAGCCTTAATATTTTGGATAATGACTAGCCAGGACAAAAGTGGACTGTATAATTAGGTTACCTGCATTTGCTGCTTCCTGTTTGTTCTCGAAGAGGTGGAATAAAATGCGACACTTAATATGTCTGAACAGGTTAACAACAATTTATAATGTAAAAAGAGTAAATTATTGTTGAACCATTCAGAGATATAACTAACTATATATAGAGTTTGTTAAGTGTCGCATTTTATTCTGCCTGTTCAAAGTCTATGAGAACGCAGAGGACGCAGAAAATGCAAATTATACCACTTTTGTCTTGGCTAGTCATTAGGGCGATTAGGGCTGGAATAGCAGAATTCTCGTCTAATCCCCGACAGAATTTATTTAAATTTTCTTTAATTTATTCTTTGATTATGAATAATAATTAAGTTTTGTTCTGAGGGTGATCTTATAATGGTCGAAACGTCAACATTTTAATAAAAATATTGTTGTTTTGGTATCAATCCGACAAATTACCCACTATTTATTAATCAGATATGAAATTTATTTATTTTAATACTTGTGTTGAAATTTGGAAACATTGAAAATTTTACTATTTCTAGATTGAAACGTGCGTTTATATTTTTCTGAAGTATTATAAAACTAAGTGCCTTAAAAATGCTTTAGCTTTAGTCGCATTGTTATTAATCAGGCACAGAAGAAATTTTGAGATTTTATAGTTTTATAAAAAAAATCTTTAAATGCATACCGAGCGCCTTGGACTCTTGCTCTTTGCATAATAATATTTATTTATCTATTAATACGAACAAAAAATTTATATTTTTGAAATTTTAAACCTTTTAATAGGTCGGTGATAGCCTATAACACGTCACTTATGAGCGGCGAAGATTATTATTTACTGGGATACGAAGAAGAGAGTGACATCTTGACCAGAATCGGTCAAAAAACTTTGCAACCTCCAATACAAATTGGGTTTGCAACCCCCAATGCATTCATGGGAAACTTCGATTTTAATTTCCGACGAATTACATTTCTGTTATAAAAATTTTAATCCTTGGGTAAGGTAGCCGGCTCGAAGGAACATATCTGGATTAAATCCGGCTCGAAGGACCAAGTCGGGGATTGGACAAAAACCCTAATTTTAAACTACAATGCTGGTCGAGTGACGGCTCATTTGAAAGGGCTTCTCAAAGAAATTTAAATTCGATTCATTAGTTGTTGTTTTTATTAAATTTTAAAATAAAAGTTAGACTTCTAAACTTGCCTTTAGTAAATTTAGAAAAGTCTTATAGTTTCATTATATCTGCCTGTTAAATAGGATTGTTGATATGAATAGTAGAAACTTTAGGTTTTTCTGTTTAAAAATACTTGTTTTTTTTTAAGATTTTGGTCTATTAAATATTTGATTTTTCTTGAAAATAAAAAAATTCGATAGGTGCCAAATCAGGACTAAACGGAAGATATGACTTTAAATATTTTCCCTATTATCCATTATTATTTACTATATTTTTTTAAAAGTGACTTATTTGTTAAAAAAACTGTATTTTAGAACATGTATTCAATTTTTTTACTCATTAATATTGGGTTATGTAAACAAAGTGCTTGTTAAGGTGGATTCTTCTTGACATTTTTCAATCCTCGCTATGAATTTTTTAATTCTCAAAATTTCTCTTACAAAAAAATAATTTTCAGTTTTTTCGTTTCTTTTTTACCAAATTTCGGCTTCCTAAGATATACATTATTCTGGGTTATTTTCTTATCAGCCATTTTTCTCGGGCTCAAATTTTTTAATGATTAAAATTGTTTATTAATTCCCAACAAAAACACTCATTTTATGATCCCATGTTATATAACCCCGTTTCAATTCATGATTGAGGTTAAAAAATATTTTTTTCAACGATTTGATTAATTAAATTATATTAAAAATTATTTGGAAAAATGTTCTACATAGAACTCTTTTTAATTTTGAATAAAGAACCTATGTTTTTGTACTTTATTTTCTATGAATTTGAATTTTATTTTTGAAGATACTTTCGTTAATTTAAAAATAACATTTCTAGAATGGAAGCATTGAGTCATTTTGACCCTTTATCACGTTTAAATATCTCTATTCTTCCAATGGAAACAGGTGGCGCTCCCCACGGTCTAGCTATGCTCTGTCTGCACAAATCATGTGAAATAAAATCACGCATGTTCCCAAGAACAAAGACATTAAAAATGTCCTACACTGCACCAGCGTCTGGACTTCAACAACTACTCCTTGGGCTATATGCCCCACCAGATATTGAATTACGAAAGTCCAGACGTGGTTTGGTGCCCGACCAAGTCGGGGCTTTAAACCAAAAACTTCGATTTTGTTATTAAAGGAGCTTGCCATTCTTAGACTGGTTTCGGCATTATTGTGCCTCATCAGTAAGAAGCAAGGAGTAGTTGTTGAAGTCCAGACGCTGGTGCAGTGTATTGTCTTTGTTCTTGTGGAGCTTGTGTGATTTTATTTCACATCCTTTGTGCAGTTTTGTGGTTCAAAAAAATTCTACCTTCGTATCGGAAAAATAATTTAAGTATTACCGAACGAAGATAATTATTATTAATTTAATATAATAATTATAATTTATATAAAAAAAAAACTTCTCAAAATCAATACCACAAATCAAATATAGTATAAATTATAAAAATTGAACATCTGAACCTAAATCAACTAGTCCTGCCCTACAGGCATTGAACTACATCGGCAGACGCAGGTCGGAAGCTATACAAACATAAAAAAATCAGATGTGGTATAATCTTAATATAATTTATATTATATTTGATTTGTGGTATTGACTTTGAGAAGTTTTATTTTCTTTAAACATTATGCCACTTTTGAGATAATAATTTATGTATATTTCGACACAATTTTATTTTATTTTTTTTATAAATAAGTTTCTTTTAATTATTCATTTTTGGCACATTTTTAAGGCGTGGAGTCACTCATCGCTTTCATTAAAGTGACATTGGACATTGCTTCCATTCAAGGATTAAAAACAAATTCGGTCAGTATTATCGAGATTATATTAGAAACCGTTACTAATATTAGGTTGGTTTTATGCAAATAGAAATAGTAAAATTTCAAAATTACTAATAACATATTTATACTAAAATTTAGGCTTTGTTTAAGTATTTATTAATTTTTTAACACACCATTTTATCACTGTTATATGCGCAAGATATTTTATTTTTTCTTTTTAAATTAAAGTCAATGGAAATGTAACTCCTTGAAAAATTAAATATTAAAAACTCTTGGGTTAAGTAGAGGAAAAAATCGACATTGAATTTTACATTTTAACCTTTGCGGTCGGCTCATTTCGTTGTTACTTTATATGGATTTTTAAACACAGAATTTGTTGAAATTTTTTTAATACTTATAATACATTTTTAATTTTTGGAATTTTGCAAAACACTCACCGATAGCAAGTCCTGGCGTTCCGAGTACCTACTTAAATTTTGAAGACAAATTTTATGATATAGCTTTGCTGACTTTGTATTTTTCACCTTTTTCCTTTAAAAAACTTTGCAACCCTCAATCATTCTATCAGAACTGATAAATGAAGCTTCGAAGCGAGTTTACGACCCCCAATGCAACTTGAGAATTCGATGCTTTGTAAAGTTATCAAAACTCACTTCGAAGCATCATTTATTAGTTTTACTGATTGATGGTAGCACATTTTCTCGAGAGGCCATTCGAAACTGTCTGTCTGGAAATCCTTTTTCTCCGAAGTGGTAGAATCTATACGTCCATCTACACATTTGTATCTGCCACCGCCGTGTTGCTAGCTAGGCGATCAGGAATGACATTATGCCACCAGGTTGGCAGCACTGCCACCTCTCCCCTCACGAATGGCATCGACCGCAAAGCGTTAAGTCAATTTCCAATTTATTGATTTTGTTCACGAAAGATTAAATAAATTGATTAAAGCGTAACTGAACTCTGCACTGAAATATACAAAAACTTACAGTTTGTATTCATTATTTGTTCACCAAAGTATTACTAATGTGACAATCTGGAGAAAGTGGTAAAGTTCAACGAAAAATTTTAGTATATTTATGAATAGTATCCATATAATTCTGAAATAGGAAATAAAATAATTAGTCATACTTACAAATCTTTCACAATTATGAAAGTTGTAAATATAATAAAAAAAAAATGTAATATATGTTGTATATATATTAAAATATTTAAATTAAACATTATTAAAGTTATAGAATGTTTTAATGTACCTGCGAGATTTTGAAAGGATTTAGCTTGTTTGCTTACCAATACCTTAACCTAGCCTTGAGTTGTTTACTAGTATCATGCGGACTGTATTTGCGTAGTTGGAAAGCTATCTCTTTAAATCCCAATATCTGGACCTACAAAATTTTTTGATTCTACCATGCATGTTGTATAACGATAAGAAACATTTACTTTTTTAATTTAAAAAAAAAAGTCACGATGTTCTTCGCCAAAACGATATTTGCCCGAAAATTTATTAAAAATAAACCGAGTTTCAATATTATGTCTAGCATAGATAAACGAATATTTAACTCGGAAAAAGATGATTGAAACCAAAACTATTACACATACTTTTAGCACATTTTGACAAGTGTCCATTTTAACAGTGTTACTCAATGTTCCATTAAATATTTACTTAAATCCATGATTTCTGAAATCCAATTGGCAACGTTGTATTTTCAACTTTGAGATGGCTGTCATTTGACAAGCAAATTATTTATGTCCGTCAAATGAACATTTTTTTCTTTTTTAATACTTTCAGGCTTCTTCTGGTTATAAATTACTTGGGCATTTGTAGAAAAGTTATGTATGCGTTTGTATTGGAAAAATATGTTAAATAATCGTTTAAACGCACTGAATTTGTTTGTCTTGGGAGTATCACAATATATATTTTTTCAAAGAAAATGTGAAAAATATTTTTCCGCGCAAAAATTTCTATTGCTATATTGATTTTATCATGTTTTATAGCATCTGTGAAAATTTCATGAAAATCCCAGCCGGTCCCATATTCTTTACGTTTACCAGAGATGTGAGTATCAGTAGTTGTCAAAATTTGTAGGTTATTATGGAATTATAGACATTTAATTGTGTATCGGACTGTACTGTCTTGAGCTTATAGGCGCATTCCGCCAGGTTTATTCTGGTTATAAATTGCTACTTGGGCATTTGTAGAAAAGTTATTTGTATTGGAAAAATATGTTAAATAATCGTTTCAACGCACTGAATTTGTTTGTCTTGTGAGTGAGTACCTCAACATATATTTTTTCAAAAAAAATGTGAGAAATGTTTTTCCGCGCAAAAATTTCTATTGCTAAATTTCATGAAAATCCCAGCCTGTCCCATATTCTTAACGTTTACCCAGAGATGTGCGTGTCAGTAGTTGTCAAAATTTGTAGGGTATTAGGGAATCTTCTATTGCATTGTAAAAAGCGGCAAACTTAAAATTGAATTCTTTTCAGATTGAAACGCCAGAAATTAAATAAAGTCAAACCTTGACGTTGATATTTACAAAAATAGGTTATTTTCTTATGACGATTTTCCATCATCACTCCACCAACGTTTTCGCCGGCCACTGTTAGACCAACATTATATGTATCGCGACTACGTTACTGAATCCCTCGCACAAAAATATGATATGATTTCCATCGATGATCGATGATTGACAATTAACTACTTTTGACAATGCCAAAAATTGACAAATTAAACTAATATTTATCAGTTTCTCTTCTAATGGAAATAAAACCACTTGTTTTGATTTTATATAATTGACGTTTCGACTTTATTGAATGAAAGTCGTTTTCAAAATGACATAACAAAATATATAATAAAAAATTTACTATAGAAACAGGTTATATTATCTCTGTGATGTCTGCCGTTGCTAGGAAATAAACTAAAAGCTTAACTTTTCTTGTAAATATCTCGGAAAATCGAACTTTCATAGACATGAGACCTGCATTTTTTGCCGTTTTAGATAGGAATTAGTCTACTCTGAAAGTATCATTGAATTCTGACGAGTGGATTTTGAGATCCTCCAGACACACATACATACATACAAACCTTGCTCGTTTAATAGTATTTGATTTACATAGAATTGCATAAAAAAAGCACACTTTCTTTCAATTTTATATTAAACAAATAAATTATTTAACACTTAAAAGTTTAATAATGACTTTTTATTTGAAAAATGTACCTGTGCGTGGCGGCAAAAGGTTTACCACTAAGCTCAAACGGGGCATTAGTGTGAGTGTGTAAATAACGACTCATTTTTTACTTTAAAAATAAACCTGCATTGCGGCAAAGGTACGACCAATATCTTCAAACAGAACATCTTGTAGTGGGAGCATATAATTAATTACTGACTGTCTGTCTCTTTTTGGGGGTATATAATTCTGGAAATTAATTCGTTCTGACGAATCAGGTGAATGCTTCACGCTTTGAAATTCACGTGGGAAGTTTAAGAAATGCGGTGTACTGAACTTCTATTGGTTGCTTTCTCCCGAAGTATGGACTGTATGAGATTTCTAGAAATATTTCCAGTTATTTTATTACAATATTTCTTATTATTATATTAGTGATTTGTTCGACAGATTTATTGCACATGTTAGTGCCCCAATTGATGTTGGCAACTCTGTTGACAAATGACAGAGTCGAGCGCATGTTAGTTCTGCCAATTGTTCTTCTTCAGAGTGATGGAATCGAGTAATTTGTTTTTCCGAATCGATTAAGTTAGATCCCCCCACTATTCCTGCTCGAAATGTTCAACCGCGGTACATGAAAACTGTTTTTCCGGCATATCTCAGCCGGGTTGATCCCACAAAAAAAATATACTTACCAAAATTGAAGGAACCTTGACAAAACTCGTAAGTTCGATATGAAGGATGGGAGGCGGATTAGTTAAATATGTTAGACGCTTTCCGACATCACTGCTCTCGAAGATAAATGAAGTTATGGTATATGAGAAGATTTTGAAATAAAACTCCGAATTAATATCAAGACATTTATGAGATTGAATAAACACTAACATGAATACTAATAATACATTAGATACATCAGTACAAAGGACAAGACCGGTAACTACAAGTAAAACAGTCAGAATGTTCGAACTTTGATTTTAAATAAAAACATCACTTTTTTGTTTGTATTTTTTTTTCTTCTAACTCTTACCGTCCAAGATAAAAAAATACGGGCTGTTAGGAAACTTCCAAACCATATACCCAAAGCATTATAATCTCGGTCGAATTATCACATGAGTTATTGCTTACATCTTTGACAACGAAAAAACGAAAAATAAACATCAAAGAGCTGTTCGATTAAAAAAGCATATTGAAAAAAATTAGACGTGCAATAATTATTTTTCCTACGAGCGTGTGCAAAGGTACACTTTCCGCACTAAATATAGTTATTTTCCTAACAAGTGCGTAAAGTGTTGCTTCTCCGCACTATAATAAACAATTTTGTTTATGTGATCGTTGGACGAAAATAAATTTTTGTACAATTCATGATATTGTTAAAATTTACGACCAAATCCTGTTGCACTAAAATTTTTAAAATTAGTAGTAGAATGTATATTTGTATACAGGGTGTCTATTTTTTACAGAAGATACTCTGTATACTGTCTAAAATAACGGTAAGTTAGTTGTATAGCAAGTACGTGTCTTGTGTAATTAATATCATGTTCGTAAATAGTCAATAAAATTAATACTAGTTTATTTATTTATAGCTAATAACACAGAATATTTTAATTAAAGCAAGTTTTCACAGTCAGTGTAGCAGTAGTGAAAAAAGAAATATGTTTATTTCAGTCATTGTCTTGAACACATATTTTTTAGTGTAGTTATAATTTTCTTTAAAATTTGTCAATTTTCTTACGAAAATGTTAGTGCAATCAGTTCATAAATTAACCAACTTTATTTTTTAAACGTTTCGATATTGGTTTCGTCTCTTGTTGAACTTAATTTCCAAATTGAGATCTAATTGTACAGCCACACGGGAAAAAAGATTTCATTGTCCACTGGCCTAGCCAGGTCGATGAATTTCTTGCGTCGACTATTGTTTCATGTGCTTTTTTTCTTAGTCTATTTGAAAGGGAAACGTGGGGATGGTTGAGGGATGACATCCTGTGCGGACCACATCCCTTCTATATCCTCACCTAGTGTAGGAAATTTTTCGGTGAACCAAATGGCATTGTCAAATTCTGGGCTCGACAAAGCATCAGGAAGAGAAATCTCCGAGCATTTTTCAAGCTGAAATCTACGCCATCGGAAAATATGTTCAATTCAATATAGAAAGAAATTTTCGAGAGCAAGAGATCATCAGCATGTCAGACATTAATGCTCTGAACTCCCACGTAATCAACTCCAAGATGGTTTGGGAGTGCCTAGATACACTAAATGAACTAGGCAAGAACAACACTGTTACCCTCCTATGGGTTCCGGGACACACTGGAGTGGAGGGTAATGAAATAGCAGACGTACTCGCAAAAAAGGGGATGAAACCCTTTTGCGGAATAAGCACCAGCACAGTACTTGATGAACTTGAAAAAGAAGTAAATAACAAAGATCCCAATACTGGATAGGACTACAAAGAAGGAGGCAGACCAAGACACTACTGAGAAACTACTACCAGAACAGATCAGGGCACTGCCGGTTGAGAGGGCACCTAAACAAACTCGGATTAGTATAGGAAGAAGAATGCATATTTTGCGAGGAAGAGGACGAAACCTCCATCCACATTCCCTGCAAAATCCAAGGCTACGATACCTTGAAGAATATTTAATAGAAGAGGGAGATCTAGCTAACCTGAAGCCCACCGACATCCTGAACTTTTTGAAAGCAATAGGACTGGAGGAACTGCTCTAATCGTTGAGACATCCTTAACGACTGGCCAGCAGAAGGGGGCACAATAGATCTTACAGGTTGCAGTGTATCGACACACCCCCCAAACAGAACAGAAAGCAACAGGAACTTCTTTTTCGTATGGAAGGTCGCTTTTTGGCGATTTCCTTGGAAAATCCAAGAAACAGTATTAAATCAAAAAATTATCAAATTTAAGGTATTTTGGTGGTTAGCGATGTCCATAGACCTCAAAAAAAATGTAGAAATGGGGGGCTAGTCCAGTGGACATAATTTTTTCCCCGTGTGGTTGTACTATTATTAAAACAACTTTAGTTGGTCATATATACAAATTCACTGGTTTAGAAAAACGTTTGCTTTTCAGCAACAACTAAAACTTAATAATTTGGATATTAAACTCTATATTGTACATTTCTTAACAGATAATTAAAATTTTGTGACTTTTAACCTTTATTTTTTCACTTATCTGTCCCGCAAGCAAATAACGTTATTTAAATTCCTACTAGAATGCATTTAAAACACGGGAATCCCCACAAGTGAATCAGACTAGAACGTTATTTGCATGCGGGAAAGATCGGATGGTAATGGATTAAAAAAAATAAAGGTCAAACATAAAAGTGTCATTTTAGTTTAACCAATTAATTATTTTGGTGAACTTAAGAATTTTACATTGACACACATCAGTTTAACAGTTGCCAAGTGCATTCTAGTTTAAGTAAATGTACGAGAACTAACAAAGTTTGCATTTAAATTTTCACCGCCAATTATTATAACGATGAATTTGATATGACGATTTCTAACACGAATTTTTTTTTTCAATATGCTCTCTATCAACGAAATAAATATCATTCATAACATACTAACTTTACTATAAATATGCTATATGTTTAAAATACGTACAGAATAACAACAAGCATTGAGAAACATTTTACAAGCAACGCTAGGCGTGAAGAAACATCGCTTACATATAAGAATTTTCAGAAAATTCTTAACAATGCTTTTAACCGGAACATTTATTAAGCGGAGCGCACAGTAGGTCGGGAAAACCGCGCGGTTTTTTATGTGATGATTGTTGTGAAAAATAACGATTCCAGTGTTATTTTTAATTTAAAAATTTGTACAATTTCCCAGTTCTAAATAAAACGCTTCCAAAGAGGCGACCTAATGAACGCCCAGCTGTGCATTAATAAACATCACATTCTAAACACAAAGGAACTTGTCCAATTTTCTAAATCAAGTGTTCAACTGTTCACTTATTTTATATATTTATAATTCTATAATAAATGAAATCCAAATAAAAAATTACTAAGAGAGAGTCCAGTAAATGTTTTACTTTTGCTTGCTTCATGTATCCAGTTTTATTAATATATCGGGTACCAATTAAATCAACCTATCTTTGAAGCTCTCCATTTTTTCATGACAATTGACGTTTGACAAGACAAGACCTTTTGTTATTTCAAAATTCTCTATACCTACTAGAAAATATATAAAATGAGTGAACCGTTAAAGAATTTTTGATTTGACAAATTTACGCCCCTTTTTGGTTTTTAAACATTTTCAACAACAGAATATTCTGCTCAAATATGTATATTTTTGTACTCACTTTTTTTTAAAAGATAACGCATTTTAACTAGAATAAAAATCTTCATACTCACTATTCTCTAATAAACTCAATCAACAAACATCTCTCTCTTAAAAATAATCAATTTGAACAAACTTAACAACAATGTTATCTTCCTAAAAAATACTTCATACCATTTTTTCGAACTAATACTTTATAAAGCGGGTTTTTTAAAAGGAGAAGTATAAACGTGTCAAATATGATGCCCTCAGTATACGGGATTGGTATTTAAGTAAAGCTAAGGTTCATTTTGGTCGTTTTTGTTCGATAAAGTCACGCGTCCTAAAAAGATGTACGAAGAACGCTAAAAAATTTCTTAGACAGCCAAATACTAACCTGTCAATTGTCAACTGTCAAGTGCAAGAAAAAAGAAGTAGAAATCATAAGACATCTAATAAAGGAATTAAGTCGTTTCATTAGTGCTTAGACTGTGGATGGGTGACCACTGGCATGTACATTAAAAAGTCCCGTCGATTCCCACTCGAACAGGCCTTTTGAGGGTGAAGTCGGTAGAATGTCGGTAAAAGATAATTTTAAGAATTACAATAACAATAAAATGCCCCAAGATGAGATGACAAAGCAGTTCAGATTTGTGAAAGAATTCAATACGAAACTAAGTAACAAAAGCGAATGGGACAAAGAAACCATCCCAAAACTCAAGAGAGCTGTCATTCAATGGTATACAGATGGTTCCAGAACAACAGAAGGAACAGGAATAGGAGTATATGTGCTTGGAACCAAATATTCCGAAAGTCTAGTCAAATGTCCGATCATTTTCCAAGCTGAAATCTACGCCATCGGAAAATGTGTCCAGATCAATATAGAAATAAATTTTCGCAGACAAGAGATCATCATGTCAGACAGCCAAGCTTAATGCTCTCAACTCCCACGTAATCAACTCCAAGATGGTTTGGGATTGCCTAGAGAAACTAAATGAATTAGGCAAGAACAACACTGTTACCGTCCAATGGGTTCAGGACACACTGGAGAGGAGGACAATGAAATAGCATAAAAAGGACTGACACACCATTTCTGGGACCTGAACCCTTCTGCGGAATAAGCACCAGCACAATACTTGATGAACTTGAAAAAGAATACTGGGAATGAGGCAAGCCAAGATACTACTGAGAAACTACAACCAGAAGAGATCAGACGAGTGTACCAGTAAAAGTAAAAACAAGCCCAGAATACTAACGGGGCACTGCTTGTTGAGAGGGCACCTAAAGAAACTCGGATTAGTAGAGGAAGAATGCAGATTTTGCGAGGAAGAGGATGAAACCTCTATCCACATTCTCTCAGAATGCATCACCCTCCAAAATCCGAGGGTACGATACCTTGGAGAATATCAAATAAAGATGAAGATCTACCTAACCTGAAACCTACCGACAACCTGAACTTTTTGAAAGCAATAGGACTAGAGGAACTGCTCTAATCGTTGAGACATCCTTAACGCTGGGCCGCAGAAGGCGGCACAATAGATCTTACAGGTAGCAGTATATCGACACTCAAACCAAACAGAACAATAAAATTGTTAAAAATAAGAATACTCGACGCACGACAGTTTCACGTTTGTCGTAACTCGTTACAAGTAATAGGCAAGGAGTGACCTTGAAATAAACAAAAATGTCCAGAAGGAACCTTAACTATTGTACTTGTTTACTTGTGAAAGTGTAAATTTTGTTGCAATAAAGCAATTTCAAAGTAAAAATTAGTTTTTTTTTTAACCCAATCGCATTATTTTTTTCATTGTTAAAGCACCTTTATATTCGTACTTTTTTTATCTTTTCTGGGGACGCTTCTGACACGTTTATACAGCCACCCGTTTTAAATACCTCTGCATGTTCAATAATTTTAGATAGGAACATTTCCTAACAGTGAAACCAGATTAAAATAATAAATTACCGGGACTAGAATTCAAACACTATGATGTGATGTTAAAAAAATAAAAATACTGTGATATGCCTTGAAAATGAATGAGCAACCAGGCTAATTTTTTTTAGTCTACAACAACTAGGGATACCTAGAGGATTCTATCGAATTTCGACGTCGTTGCTTACGGATCGGCGACCAAAAGTATGAGAATTGAAATATTAACGTATTGTATACTAAAGTTAAAAATCATCTAAATTATAACTCTCTTATGAGTGACATTCGGTCAAAGAGACAGCAGATGGAATAACGCAATATAAGAATGAAAAAGAGTGAGAGAACGACCACAGATGATGTAGATGATAAACTTTATGATTTTATTTAAGAAACCAATCAAAAAGTAGAACATGGTCCTTCGAGCCGGTTTGGATCTAAAACTTAAACATGTTTGGTCCTTCGAGCCGGATCGGTAATTTGTCGATTTAAAACTAAAATATTTCGAAAACTTCCTAATATATCCGTTCGTTTATTAAAGAAGAAAAAAAGAATACTTGAAAGACAGCTTTTTGATCAAAACTCCCGATACCGACAAGCATAAACGTCAGATTTCGATCAAACCCCGATAGCTAGTACCTAATTTAGAAAAATCTAATTCGTAGAACACATTCACCATAAGACCTCATTTTCGCATTGGTTCCAGCAAAAAAAATAATTCAGTCGATAAAATGAAACAAACAAAATAAGAAAAAAAAAAAAAACAAATAATAATTAAAATCAAAATAAATACTCAGAATACTTTGAAAAATCTTGATACAAGTTTATCTAAAAAATACTCGATGCCGCAAATGAGTTGTATGTTCAAAAACATTTTTGGCACGAACGAAACGTCAGTTTATAAATACGTACAGGGTGTATTTAGATTACAGAGACCAATTTCGACGGTAGATTATCATTAAAAAAATAATAACGTGTTTAAAAACCAACATCGTTTTGGGGGTGATAAAAATGACACAAAATCAAGAAAAATTTCAATTTTTTAGTATGATTGAGGAGTAAAAAATATTCAAAATCGGCATTAAAACAAAGGTTTCATAAATAAGATAGAAATACTACTCATTCAGCAGAATAATTCCACTATACATTATTGCTGATTTAGTTGAAGAATGCTAATTCCGCTGAAAAGTGACGCAACTCTGCTAGTTCTACTAAAGAACGAGGCAATTTTTGATGATTTAGATGCACAATGTTAAATATTACTGATTACACTCTTAATTGTGTTGCTATACTGCCGAGCCTGTTGTACTGCCGATTACGATAGTTTGTATACTCATTCGGCAGGATAATTACGCTATAATGCCGATTCTGTTGCTATACTGCCGATTCTGTTACTATACTGCCGATTACGATAGTCTGTAAATTTTCTACATAAATTTTAATAAATAAAAATTATATTCTGAAGATTATTTTTCACAATATTTTTCTTCGAAAATCAAAAATGTGACAGTATTGCTGATTTTGATGAAGAATTACATCACACTGCTGATTCCGCTGAAGAATAACGCAACTTTGCTAGTTCAAATAAAGAATGAGGCAACTTTTGAAGATTTAGATGCAGAATAAATACTGCTGTTTCATAAGAACATTAAATACTGCTGATTCAGCAGAATAAAGACGCTATACTGTTAATTACGTTGCTTTACTGCCGATTCTGTTACTATACTGCCGATTACGATAGTCTGTAAATTTTTCACAATATTTTTCTTCGAAGATTAAAAATGTGACAGTATTGATGATTTAGATGAAGAATAACGCCACACTGCTGATTCCGCTGATGAGTGACGCAACTCTGCTAGTTTAGATTAAGAATTTTGATTATTTATATGCAGAATGTTAAAATTCTGCTGTTTCAGCTGAATAATTATGCTATACTGCTAATTCTGTTGCTATACTGCTGATTTTCCTAAAAACGAGGAAACTCTGCCGTTTTCAATAAACGTAGATTCTGAAGACCATTTTTCAAAATATTTTCTACGAAGATCAATGTGGCAGTATTGATGATTTAGCTGTAAAATGACGCCCGCCACATTGCTGATTCCGCGGAAGAGTAACGCAATTCAGATAAAAAACGAGGCAATTTTTGATGATTTAGTTGCAAAATGTTAAAATACTGATCATTCAGCAGAATAATTACACTATACTGCCAATTCTGTTGCTAGGCTGCTAATTCTGTTGCTATACTGTTGATTACGATAGTCTGTAAATTTTCTACATAAGATTTAATAAATAAAAACTAGATTGTGAAGACTATTATTCACAATATTTCTCTTCAAAGAATAATTAAGCTATACTGATGCTATATTGGGTAAATCTGTTGTTATATTGTTAATTAGGTTGCTATATTGTTAATTCTGTTACTATATTGCTGATTTTCCCAAAAACGCGGAAATTCCTCAGTTTTGAATAAAAGTAGATTCAAAAGGATATTTTTCAGAATATTTTTCTTTTAAAATCAATAACTGTATATTCGCTCAAAGAAAGACGCAACTTTGCTGGTTTACATGAAGGAAGTGACAACACTGTTGATTCAGCAGGTCAGGTCAAATAATTCCATTATACTGCTGATTATCTTAAAAATATGGCAACTGTGCTGCTTTTCGTTGATGATATATTGAAAATTATTTTATTTCATTTTTTTTTCTTAGGAAATCTGATAGTTTAGGATTATTATGTTGGATTTTAAACGTTCTTATTTTCTGTAATTTAAAAACACCCTGTACGCGATAATAAATTTGAATTACATAAAATGTTCAATCATTTCCAATAAAAAAAAAACGTAAAATCTTTTACAAGAAATTAACATGGGGAAATTTTGAAAAATTTCAATAGGTACATAATTTAAAAATTACGTGTAATAAAAAAAACAAATTCAACGTATCTATGGCTAACACATAATATTCACAAATATACTTTCATAATATACATTAAAAAATAGCAGCGTTAAAAAAAAACGAACAATGAAACTTTCCAAAATTTCAGAAATAGACTTTTTTTAGCGACCTATCAACAAAATACACAACTATTTAATATAATATATACAAAAGGGTAGAGGGGGACAACCTAAGCTAAAATATACAAGAAAAAACGAGTTGCGACATTCTTAAAAACGTAGATATTTTAAAAATGTGTTCTATTACAACGACTAGACGTAGTACTTGTCACCCGGATACCTAAAATGGTACCTAGATAATCCTCTTAATCTTTACAAGATCATTTGAGGTTATTTGTTCAATCATATATATTTTTTTTGATTTAAGGAATTCAAAAGCGATATTTTTTTTTTCTTTGAGACTTATCTAATATCTGTCATAGTTAGACCTCGGATATTTTTAGGACGTATAAGAGGATTTAAATAATTCTATTCGTCCTTAAGAGGATCAATTATTTTTTCAAATAAATGAAATATATAAGAGATACGAGAAGAAAAATACAATAAGCAAAAAGGGCAATTTGCTTCTTACCCCAAATGCCAGAGCCACATATTGACTAAAGGTTCGCACAAAATGTGATATCGATGAAACTTGGCACTTAAATACTTGGAAGGGTGTAGAAATTTTTTTTCGAAAAACTAATAGCACTACGTGTAAAATTTTTCGTTCTTTCGCGTGGTGCTATCAGTTTTTTGATTTATTTTCGATTTTTGTAGTTCGAAATTGTGAACTTAGCATACACTTTAGAGCAGCAAAGATTTTTTTATCGTTTTCTACACCTTTTCAAGTACCTAAGTGCCAAGTTTCATCGATATCACATTTCGTGAGAGGTCAAAGTTTCTGACAACTGGGCTATCTCTTATTACTAATTTTCACGATGTTTTGTAAATGTTAACCCTCATACAATGGCGGCAAGTGAATGTTTTTCCTTTAAATGAAATTTTTCATTTACGAGGGTAGTGTCAGAAGTACCCGACCTGAGGAACCAATTAGTGGTGCAAATGAACTATTTTTTCGATATAATTATTCTAATATTGCTACATGAGCAAAATTCAATATTTGGCACTTCTAGACAAGTTTTAAAAGACTTTTAAAATCGAATAACTCAAGAGCGTCAATATTTTGAGCCATTTTTTTTTCCTAAAAATATCCGCGATCTACTCCGCCGCTTTTGAACTCCCAGTCACATTCGTGTTAATAAAAGCAAAAAATCACTTCAAGCACTGGTGGAATGCAGACGATGAATAATTTTTTTTTCTTCACCTTTCTTCTAAAAAGTGAAACGTAAGCGACATGTGTACATTTCATATACACCAACACATAATGAGAATTATTAGAAGACAGGGTCTCATATATAAATATTATATATATCTAACATATATAAATCTAATTAATTATTTTTTCGATGGAAATCGTTGTCTAACTAAGTTGATCCGTGGCAAACCCGTACACTTCTAGTACTCGTATTTCAAAATCGCCTCCAGGCACTAGTGGCGGATTGTTAAATGTTGCGCACGTATCCGTTTTACCATACCTGATGTTTTCGTCCATCCAAATCGCCTGACCCTCTCTGTGCAAAAAAATTATTAAATTATTAAAAAAAAAAAAAAAATAGAAACCGTAAAATATCAAACCTACGTTGCCAAACTGTACTAAATAACACATTGTATTTATGAGTATGTCAGCTTTTTATAAGTCAAATATTATTGTATTGTATTTAAAAATTGTTACACCCTATATAGAAAAAGAATAATAAAAAAGTTTTGACATGAGATGATGTGTTGTCAATCACGTTCCAAAAATTCGTAGAATTTTTTTTTGAAAAAAAAAAAAAGGTAATTGTCACTTGCTGTCATAATTTTTTTTTTTAAAAATTCCTTTTGAGTTAAATATAATTTGGGAAGATAGCAAACATGGAGATACTAGAGATATTAAAAAACTTAATTGGAAAATAGAAGTAAAATACAGAAAGGAGTAAAATACAGTACAATACAAAACTTAAATCGAATAAATATAGACCTGAAGAAATCTTTACAAGATATTCAGAAAAAACAGCTAATTTTGGAAAACAGAGTATTACAAAATGAAAAACATATAGAAGAAGATAAGAAGAATAGAGCTAAAGACAATGAATAATACTGAGGATATACAGGATAAAAGAGATGAAATGAAACAAGGTAATCAAGTGACTATCAATATTATGGAACAAGGAAATTATAAAATAAAAAGAGAGGTTGCAGAGATGATGAATGAAGCAAGAGAAAAGGGAATAGAGGAACGAAAAGTAGCAGAAAGAGAAATACAAGTGATTTATACAGTTATCAGAGAACCATTCTTGGGAGAGAATGATATTTTTTATTATGGTAATTTAAAATACCATTCAATGAAATATTTGAAACGTACTGAGAGGTCAAGAAGTTTTTACAGAGCTGGGGGGCGGAATGATTTTTCAGTGCAGTGTGTGACATTTTCTAATGTAATTCTTGGGAGCTGTGATTTTAACTTATTTCACATCTTTTGTGCACTTATCAGTATATACCAACGCAAGACATGATTACTGATATTTTCAGCAGTCCTACTCTAACTAAGCATTTGAAAACTTTAGGCAATATAAGATAATCCACGATGAGAGGGGGTGTTGGACATAATTTAGCAACGTGATATTTCATATTTATACTGTGTATTTGATGATGTATTTATGAGTGTCAAATTTTTGTAAGTTGTCAAATATATATTCTGAAATTCAGTCAGAAGTTAAATAACCAACACTTTCTTAAAAAAATCATCTATAATTCAGTTTATTTGTAAGCTTAATTTATTCACCGAAATTCATGATATTGATAACGTTTTCTGTTATAATTGAATGTTTGCTTACCCTCCTCCAATTGTAATCATTTTGGAGTCGGCGGCCATAAAGAGTTCTGCTCCATGCTGGACTTTGTCACCTTCCATGCCGACCCATGGATATTTCGCTCTTTCTGGGTAAAGAGAAAACAAAAACGTTTCCCCAGTACCGAAATAGGCCTGCCTATTTCCTCTATCGTCTTTTATATTTCTCTCGCCCCACCGTGAGGAACAATAGGCACCGAATACCTGAAAAAAAAACCATATATTAAATAACGGTCAAATATTAAAGCATAAAAATCGTAAAATATCAATTCGGCGTTGCCAAGTCGTAGCAATTAGCACTAATCTTGCTTTATTAGTTGTCTAGGGTGTTTTATAAGTTAGGCAAGACAGATTACATTTCTTTTATGATTTAATTGTTGATGTAGTTCAGTTATATATGCAGAATGACAAGTATAAGGTTGGCAAAAAGAGAATGGAAAATGGGAAAAACAAAATGAAGGTCAAGAATGAATATAAATGAGAAGAAAATCACAAAAAAATAGAGAAATAAAAATTTGCCGATCTTTTGTTATTTTAACTCTTTTGTGATGTAACGTTAGAGCACAACTATTAAATATTGTTGCATTACTGTCGATGAAAAATTGAGTATGTTCCGTTTAGCACGTAAAAACCGAGCCACTATGTGGCGTGTAGTTTATCACGTATATCCTTTTCGAAGTAATTAAAAAAAATCTCCATAGGATAGATAATTTCGCATATTTATAGCAAGCTTTTGTGAATCAATAATTGTCAACTATATACGAGGAGAGGCTAGAAAATTCTGAGGCTGAAGTATTAAAAATTTATAAAAAAAAAAGATTCAAGGAAACCACAACCGACCATAAAAGAAGAATAATTTTAATACAAGTGCCTCAGGGTCGGAACTTTTAAGTTCAACCTCGTACTTGGCAAATTTTAAGTATCGCAATAATGTTAATTAGTAACATAACATACTGTAAAATATCATTTACATATCTTATTACTGTAATTATTGACGCATTGTTTGGATTATAAATCTCGTAAAACAAATATTTAATTTAATCTTTTCAGTTGTAAAGCTTTCGTAAAGGATTACCTACATAAAAATACTTGTTTTAATTGTTATAAAAAAATTGTAAAAAAATATCACTGACAGTATTGTCCATAAATATCCAATACTTTATAGTAGCAATTGGTATTTTAGTTTATCTAAATTGCTAACCGAAAACAAAAAATATAGTGTCGAATTTTAAAAAAATTCGTAAATTAAAAAAAAAAAACGGTTTTTTGTAAATAAAAAGAAAATTCTCGTTGAATCGAAAAATAAAAATGAGGAAGTTGTAGAAAATAAAAAGATCTTTCGATTGACCATCTCGTAAGTATCGATTGTTGAATTACCTTTCGAGATATATCCGAAAAGCCTTCAAAAATTGTCATTTTTGGTTTTACTATAATTTTTTCAATTTTTCGAAAACAGACTGATGAAATCGAGTATTTTTTTTGGCAATTGATGAAGTCAGTTCCCCCCATCATTCCTGCATGAAATGTTCGACCCAGGCGGCGATGGAGGAGGGAGAAATCCTCTATCTAAAGAACTTGAAAACGGTTTTTCCGACAAATCTCAGCCGGGTTTGATTCCACAAAAAAATATTCTTACCAAAATTGAAGAGCTTGACAAAACACATAATCTCGTTCCAACCTGAACCCGATAACTCAATTAGTTAAAAATGAAAAAATTAATTATTTCTCGAGAGGCAGTGGAGACAGGGCCTTAATTTTTGTGAATAAAAGGGTAATAACGAGTAATTTTAAGTGCTGGAGGGTGGGAGTGGTGGGACAAGTAGGGGGAACTATGGGGGGAAAACAAATATTATTGAAACGCTTGTAACTTCTGTACTAATTGAGCTAACGCAACCAGCCGGGGTTCAAATTGTTCACTTTTTCATCCGCTAAAAGATAGCATGAAAGCTTCTTTCACAAAAAACCCAAACACCGGTGGACTTGGAAAAGCCCAAACGGTCTGACAAAAAATGAGATCGACTTTATAATAACCGATAATAAACATATCATCAAAGATGTAAGAGTACTAAATAAATTTACCACTGGCAGTGACCACAGTATGGTAAGAGCAAAAGTCCACTTCAATTTAAAAGACCTTGGCATCCGCCGCTTGATACTTATAAATTCCAACAAAGCATTTACGACCTACTAAAAATCCATATAAACATGAATGAAGAGGAAAGGATAAACACCTTAAACGATAATACAATGAAGGCCCTGACAGCAAGCCAAGATAAACATTCCTCAGCAACCAAAAAGGACGAAAGGATAAGCGAAGAAACAAGAGAACTAATGCAAGAAAGAAGAAACAAAAGAAGTGAAGAAGCAACCACAGATGAAGAGCTAAGGGAAATAAACAGACAAATTTCCAAATCAATAAGAAGAGATACAAAGTAAGAGAAATTGAACGAACCATAAAGAATAACAAAAGCATGAAGGTACTCCAAAGAAAACTTGCGAATGGAAGGAAGGAAATATGCAAAATGAAAGACAAACATGAACAACTTACGACCAACAGGAAGGAAATACTAAATATAGTGGAAGAATTCTATAAACTCCTTTACAAAAGTCAATATGATGATAGTGACCAAGAAAATCCTGAATCCGAAATCCTGACATCGAAAGGAAACATTGTCAAAAAATAATAAAGCGCCAGGGGAAGACAACATAGTTACAGACGCAATAAAAATAGGAGGCCAACATCTGCTGCTAAAAATAAAAGAGCTTTTTAATCTCTGTCTATTCAATAGTAAAGTCCCCAAAAATTGGCATAATTCCATTGTAATCCTGCGTCACAAAAAGGGAGATATAGCAGAACTAGAGAACTACCGACCAATACCGATATACCAAGCTCATCCACATTATCTACAAAAATGCAACAATGACGGTAAAACTGCATGAAAATATCAACCTCATAACTATTGAACGTGGTGTTCGGCAAGGCGACACGATGGAGAGTGCATTCAAACAATTGGACTGGATTCAGAGAGGTATAAACATAGATGGCAAGAACCTAAACAACTTGCGTTTTGCAGATGATATAGTGCTATTCTCAGACAATCTAGAAGAAATGCGATTGATGTTGCAGGACCTGTAGGAGGTGTGTGGAAAGGTCGGTCTTAATATTAACAAAAACAAAATTCCCAGCTGTGGCTTAAGGATGGACGGAGCTGAGATTCAAATGGTGGATAGATATGTGTACCTTGGCCATGAGGTCAGCATCTCAAGGGATAATCAGACATGCGAACTAAAGACAAGGCTCACTCTCTCACAACAACAGCAACAGCTAAGAAACTTAGAGTTACACAGAGGAAGATGGAGAGATCCATGCTTGGTGTGACCTTGAAGGACCACATAAGAAACGAGGATTTGCGCGGAAGAACCGACGTCAGCGATGTCATTGAAACTATTGCGAAGCTTAAGTGGAACTGGGCTGGCCACGTTGCACCGATGCGGGGTGACCGATGGGAAAAGAGGCTTCTTGAGTGGAGACCCAGAACGGACAAGCTAAGTCGCTGGTCTGACGATATCAAGAGGACCCGCAGCAACTGGATACAAACAGCACAGGATCGATTGGAATGGAGAATGATTAGTGAGGGCTATGTTCAACAGTGGGCACAGAGGGCTAATTGATGATGATGATGATGAAAAGATAGCAATACGGAAAAAAATTTTTCTTCACAAACGCGCAAAATAAAAAATGGATAATGGATAAGGGGGTTGATGAAAAAAAAATTTCACCTCTCGACGGCATTTTTTTATCTTTCATTTGAGCCCCGCAGGAACTCGATGCGATGATTAGGAAGGGCGCTACGGGCCGGAAAAGTCTTTGCTATATAGCGAGAGAAAGGAGAAGAGTATGGGGTTCTAACCGAGCTCAAAAAAGACGAGAAAATTTTCTAACATATTAGTATCTTGCCCGCCCGCGCGAGTTACAAATGGAAAAAAGGAACGCTTACGCTCTTCACTTCTCTCTATGTCTCACTCCGGGCACACTCACACACAAGGGCATAAGCGTGCGTTTGTAAATCTCGCGGGCAATTTTTATTGTTTCAACCACTTTTTCGCTCATGTTCTGCTCACTTAAGTTAAAACTAGCAAAACGGGTCATTATTGCGAAAATTCGCCGAACAGAAAATTTTTAATTAGGGCATTTAATTATCCTTTAATGAGCCCTTAATTTTCCAAGTATTGATTTTTAATTCTGCTGACTTTGCTCTTCCAGCTTAAGAGATATGGATCCGCTCTTTAATTGAATCGCTCATCTCTAATCTCTCGCACTCGAAAAATCTTCGATATAACTCGGTTTCTACAGTAACAACTGTTTAGTACTTATTTTAGCGCGGCTTGATGAGATAAACATGTTTATCTCACATTATGTGCATAATTGTTGCATTAAAAAATTTATTAATTTGTGAATTTAATTTAGTTGTGACATTTACTGAAAATATTATTTAAATAATCATAATTGGAATGATTTGCAACATTTGATTTATAATTTAGATAATTAGTTAGTTATAATACTTATTAAAAACAGTATATTTGAAATTGTCTATAAGAATTTTATGTATTTAAAAAAGTATTTTATCAAATACAGGGTGTTTTCTAATTGAATGCCGATATTTCACTGGGATATTCGTGGGACATTTTTAAGATAAAATTGTTATAGGTTCGCCACTTTGACGCCATCTTTTGTAGATTTTTTTTTTTTTAGGTAAATTTGTCGACCCATTTACATAAGAATGGAAGTGCTGCCAGGTCATGTGGTATCAATCGGATAAAATGATAATAAGAAGGAACAATGTATGGTGAATAAGGCGGATGAAGTAGAACTTCTCATTTAAGCGTTTCCAAGTAGTTTTTCACCGGTTTTGCAACATGGAGCGTTGTCATGTTGCAAAATCACTTTGTGGTGTAGCGGTTGTTTTCCTTCAATGCTTGCCTCAAACGAATCAATATTAGCGCAGCTGATTCCACCAAATGGAGAGCAGAAGCATGATGGAACCATGGATACTTGGATTGGCCTACGATGTTGATGCACGATAGAGTTTATTCGGATTCAACTCGTACAGCACCCAATGTCCTTGCTTTTAAATCATTCCTAATGCTTTCAAACGTTTAGAAATTGTGTGATTAACTTCTAATGATTCTGCAAGTTTCTGACATGAATCTTCATGAAGTATTGCCCCCAATTATTCGTCTTCAAATTTTTTAATGTGCGCTAGAGCGTTCTTTATCTTCATCATTATTTTTTTAAAGCGTCTTACCTCTAAACCAATTTCTGCACGTCGTTTGCGACAGAGTATGGTCGCCGTAAGTCTCAACAAGGTTTCTGTGTGCTTAAGCTGAGGTTTTTATTTATAAAGTAGTAAAAGAATATAAAAATGTTTTCTAGGAGGCCAAATTTTAATAATTTATTTGGTCTTCATACAGGAAGGCGTTAAAGTTGAAATTTGCGTTTTAAAATATTTTATATCTCCACTAATTCAAAAAGAATTGAACTGGAGGTAAAAAAATCGAAAATTTAATTATGTCTTCTCCATTTGTCATTATCAAATTACCAAAAAGTTATAAAAGAACGAAATTTATTAAATAAAAAAAAACTAACCTCATTGTTGCACGTTTTGATCATCAACAAAGTAGGCTCGTGTTGTTCCACCCTGACGTAGAACGTCGTCAGCGAACATCCATGTTCTTCGGTGGTGTATAGCAGTATCGGCTGGTACATGGTAATTCTTACGGGCAACCAGGACCAAAGTGTAAGTAACTATTTAGAAAAAAGACAAAGAAAATATGTAAAAAATTCTTACAAAACACAATTTGAAACAATACTTAACTCAAATCGAATGTATACAGAGTGGATACTTTTTCAAATTATAACTTTCAAAAAAGGGTTTTAGTTTTTTTCCCATTATGTAGCATAAACAATTTAAAAAAAAGTATGGAGGTGAATTCTGGTGTTATTAGTGTCCCTAAAAAATTTCAAAAACCTAAAAATCGAAAAATTTTAGTCTCCAGCAGTCTGTTAGATCCCAGCCTGCTTTAATCGATGGTCGATGGTAACTGGAAGTTTCCTCAGACAGCTGAGTGGTCAATAACCGACGAAAGCCTCCCAAAGCAACCAAAAACGCAAATGTCAGCTGGTAAGATTTTGGTCTCTGCATTTTGGGGTGCACAGGATATTTTATTCATCGATTACCTTGAGAAAGGAAGAACCATCAATAGCGAATATTATATGGCGTTATTAGTGCGTTTAAAGAAAGAAATTGCGAAAAAACGACCAAGGTAGATTGTAGATTACAAGGGAGATCGATTGGCCTTACGACACTGCGGCCTTTGAGATATTTTATGCATACCCTACATCTATGTTTTAGTCCAAAAGATCTAGGCTTTTGAAAAAACCTATTATCTCTTGGATCTAAGTCTGTAACCTGATCAGGCTCTAGGAATACCTGTTTTTAGTCCTATTTGCACAAGACAAGCAAGAGAACAGTATCTTTTACTCTACTGCTGAAGTATGTTCTTTGGAAACAGCAGGCAGAACAGTTTTAGTAGGTAAAAGAAGTAGTCATGGACGGCTGTACAAGTTAGCTTTACAATCTAGACCTTCAAACAAGACAGAATCTGAAATAAATGGAATCACAGTTATACCATGAAAGATTAAGCCACCGAAACAAGAAACATGTTGGAATGGTAATTTCAAGAGAATTTGGTATAAATTTAAGTTTAGATAATAAACTCTGTGAAGGTTGTATTTATGGACAGGCACATGTTCTTAAATTTGGCCATAAAGATAGAGCAACAACTCCAGTTAAACTTTTACACACCGATGTATGTGGTCCTTTTGAGAAATCACAGTCAGCTTACAGATATTTTGTTTTATTTAAGGACGATTTTAGCAGGTTTAGATTTGTATATTTTAGGAAGGAGAAGTCTGAAGTAGCTGATTATCTACAGGCTGTCCTATCTGAGATAAGAACAACAGGGTAAGTTGCGAAAGAGCTCTTAACTGATAATGGAGGGGAATTTGTAAATAAACAAGTTAAGCCGTATTGTCCTCAACAAAATGGATGTTCAGAGCGGGACAACAAAGGAAGGTTTACCTCAGAGTCTTTGGACAAAAATGGTCAACGCAGCAGGTTACATCACACATAGAACAGGTGTTTCTGGAGTTATGGGAAGAAGTAAAATAACCAAAAAGCTGCAAAGGGAATACTCCTAGGGTACGATAACAATGACGGTTATCGTATTTGATATAAAGAAACCAAATCATTAATAAGGTGTCGTAAATATGCCCACTATGCTGTCTGATCCAAACAAGCAATGATCAACCAAGTCAAAGCCAGTTTGATACAAGATCAGAAGAGTCTTGTAGAAACTGGTAGAATTCTTAGACATAGGGATAATCTCAAAAGGACTGCCAGATTTGAAGACTTTGTAATGTCCGTTGCAACTGATATACTTCAGTCAAAACAGCCATTAACTTATCAAGAAGTCATGAGAAGAAATAGTAGCAATGCGTGGTTCCTGAGGAAGTCAAGATATGTGATTGGGGTCAATTTGACCACGTATGAGCAATATTAAATTGTAAATATTAATGGTAAATAACCTTCACAAAAAATTCAACAGAAAAGTAAATATGTTAATCACCTCCACAATTTTTTTATCAGATTTTTCAATCAATGTGACGGGAAAAAATAAATTAAAAAAAAAACACTTTTTTAAGGCGTCAAATGGATCATCCCCACCTTATTTCTGATTATTACCAGGTTTATTTAAAAGAAGACGCTTCAGGGTGTTTCCCTATACTTTTCTAGTTTTTAGATTTTATTTACATATAACGGAAAGAATAAAATTTTTATAATGAATAAGGAAAAACGTACCATGTTAATTACATCTGGCAACGCCGTCAAAGAGGTTATGACGCGCGCGAAATTTAAACTTATCGAATGCGGTATGAGGGGGATATCAGTGCGTGAAACAGAGTTACTGTAAGCGTACTTCTGTCTCTTTTGCTCTTACGCGGCGTTGCCAAATATAAATACTACGACCATTGTGGTATCGAGAGTAGTATCTTAAACCAACGTTTCTTTTATATATTTGAATTTTAAAAAGTATCCACACTGTATAAAAAACACTACTTGATGGTAGAAGCTAAGAAAGTAATCCAAACATTCTCTTCCAAGAAAGTATCATGCAGTAGCAGAAAGTATTCCACCATCAATTATTTTAAAGTGCGTGAGTATCCATATCGTTTCAAATTGTAAAATTATATTGAAACCAAAAGCGTGATTAAACAACATTTTTTTTTTCATTTTACAAATTTTATTTCCAAAATGAAAAAATTTTGCGAAAAAACTAATATTAACATACAAGAAAAAAAAAATAAATCGTCCAGGTATAACAACGTTTCGTCCTCTTCTATAAAAAATGGTGAAGCTGGTAAATAAAAAAAGTCATGGGTCATTAAAAAATTAGTGAAATTAAAATTAATACGAGGCGACAGTACTAAATGAAAGTTATGTCTACCACTCTCAGCTGTTAATTCAATTACATAATTGGAAATGATTAAATTACTCGTACGTTTTTTTCCCATCGCCTCCGGTAACAGCGAGAGCACTGTGTTATTTGTACAATTAAGTCGTAAAAGTATACAAATATTATTTTTGGCACAGGTTGTAAAGCCTCGAAAAATCAAAAGATTCGATTTTTACAACAGTTTACTAGTGGTAATAGATATAAGAACGAGATCTAAAGGCTAGTACACACTCGTAGACAAAATCATGTGACTGTCTATAGACTGTTGCGGAACAAATCCAAGATGATCTAAAATTTGTCACCCGTCTAAACCTGCACAGCTCAGTCGAACTAGTTTCCTTCTGGTTGTGCAGCTTTCATTTTTGATCAAAAAAGGAAAATTATGCGTAAACGTTGGTGGACTAACTACCCCTTCACCCAAGTTGCCTGTCAATTAGGCAAAAACATGTCCCCTGGACTGACTACATCAAAAGAAGAGCGCTAAAGCATCTTCTTGAATCCATGTTCCCCATTCTAACCCTCCTCCTTAATGTCCTAGATGACGAACTTTTAAAAAGGCTAACATCGAAAGAAGGACAATAGCCCTTCTAGATGTTCAAAAAGCTTTTGATCAAGTTTGGCATGCCGGAATAGTCAAAAAGCTTATGAACGTAGGTCTACCCCTCAATATCTCAAAGTCAAAGTAGGCAACGCCATGACCGAATCTTTCACTCCCCGCGCTGGAGTGCCCCAGGCCTCCCTCCTGGTTCCTCTTCTGTACTTTATCTACACTTGCGATCTTCCTCCCCTAAACCACCCATCGTCAACATGTCTTCTCTACGCCGATGATACTGCTCTGATTTCGGTAGCCCAAAATTCTAACCAACTTAGCATCCGAACCTAAAACCTACTGAATCAGTTCACAAGATGGAGCAATATATGGCTCAAACACCTACGCCCTAAACACCCTCCTCACTCCCTGGCGACCTCGTCGCCTCCCTCTCTTCAGGAAACCCAAAGTCAAACTCAACCAACCTAACCTCAGGCTTCTGGCCGATGTCTCAAGTTTTCCATCCGCAGCGGGAGACCATAGACTTTTTGTCTACAGGTAGTTGCAGAACAAGCTATTTTTTCCCGGTTTGTCTATAGACAATCGCAAAACTTTATCTATAGACACGAATTGCGCGATTTTGTTTACTAGTGTGTATTAGCCTTAAGGGGTAAAAAGATTCACTTTTATAGTCCATGTGACTGTAATCAGATTCGAAAAAATTGCGATAAAAAAAAGTTTAAAAATATTATATAAATAAAACACTAAGCTCAGGTCAGTTTAAAATATATTTTCACTATCAGGCTCTTCAACTAATAGTTTGTGCCCAGTTTCCTGAATTAATTTTTAAAATTGATACTTTTGTGAAAACACCAAAAATTTATCGGACAAAAGTTGTATCTAACATTTTTTCCAAAAATATAAAATAATTTCCAGAAAAATATACCAATATACTATGCTTTAAATATAAAATATAAATCCCTTCACCCCTTTGATCACTCTATTACTTCTATTGTCGCCATTATACCATAAAAGTTTTAGGATATTTATAAAATTCTTGCCATGATGTACTGAGTGTTTTAAATAAGGTAAACGTCGTCTTTATTTGAGCTTACCCAACGAAAAATTTGATGAGAAATTGACTGAAAATATTCCCACAGTGATTTAATTTTTTTTTAAGAAATTTGTTTTCTGAAATCATGTTTGAATTTTTCATTACAATTTCAGGTTGTAGACTTGATTCCTAGGGGGTGACAACCCCATCTGAATCTGGATGTTTTTAACAAAAACATTCTTTAATGAATTAATTAAAATCCTGTATTTTTGAAAAAGCTTTAAATACGATTTTTCTAAACTACAGTAATTATCCATTAAAAATAATTTTTCTTATATAATTTTCCAAAAAACTAAACCCTATAAATAAAAAAATATATTCACAGATAAAGAGGACGAAACGTATTCACCTTTACAATCGGCATGCATGACTATCCCAATCTACAGATCTACAAAAAAAAAATAAAAAAAATTCCAAGAGACGAAAGACAGGCAAAAAAAACATAGAAGTCGTTAGTTCGATGTTAATTTGCGATGATAAAAAGCAAATGAGATCGTTTGGATGATAAATAAACGTACAGTGAATAAAAGTTTGCATGTTTGAATAGAAAGTGTCTGGAGTGGGGGCGGAAAGGGGTCAAAGGGGATGGAAGTTCAGTGAGTTCGATTACGCTAGTTCACGCTTTTGTTTGATCGAAAGTGGAACTTCGAAAAGTTGAAAGGTTAGTATACTTTCGAAGGTAAGATTAAATAAGGAAGTTTATCAAAAATGCATGTTCGCATGCCGACGATTTGAATTAATGTTAAATAAGGGTTGAGACCAATATAACCAGGGTGACAAATTACACTGACAATTCCACATATAACTGGATAAAAAATCGATAATACTACGTTACACGGGTAGCGATGTGCGTTTGTTATTTATTTATGTGTCAACGTCAGTTTAAATTCATGGAATTGTCTTACCAAATACCATTCGAGCTCAGATTTTGGGCAGGATATTTTTTATAAGTTTAACTTCTCGTATAGGCAATTTAACTCGATCTCGTGATTTCTTCAATAGATCTCGTTAATTGCCAATGAAATCAAACAAAAAATATCCGGTCAAATCTGAGCTTTAGATGTATTACCCCCGAACATATATACAGGGTGGCGCAAACTCCTGACATCGGAGGATTACATCGTTGTGGTAAGAGATAAAACTTTCAAATTTTGTATGAGCTAGTACAGTTACTGAGTGCACATTTTGAAAATACTTTCGATTATACAGGGTGTTCCAAAAACTCGTGGCAGCACAAACTTACATTTTTTTTAAATGAAACATACTATATTTTGTTTATTAAAAAATATATATCATAATAATATATTATATGGGTGTTTCCAAAGATATGGCCAATTATTAGCAAAAATGACCCCTCTTTAAAACTCTGTAAAACCGTAAATCAAAGTGAATCAACAGGTGTTTGTACTCAAATGTCATTCCCATTTGCTGTGCTCAGTATTAATTACGTTTTTATCTGTGGCTTCTTTAATACAGGATGAAACAGAACTCAAATCAAGCAATTTCTAAAAAAAGGGGGTGAAAGGGGGTTTAAAAAAGAAAATTGAATGGTTGTCAGGACATTTTTTTTTGTTGATGTTTGGTGATATGAGATTCCTTTAAATTTTTGAAAGATTAATTTGAAATAAAGTTTATAAAAAAGTATAGAAAAATCACAGAATTTCGATTTTATTTCAATATATTCATTTAAAAATTTCGAGATGTTGCTTGATTTGAGTTCTGTCTCTCCCTGTATTGAAGAAGCCACCGTTAAAAAAACTAATTTGAATACAAAGACCTGTTGATTTATTTTGATTTACTGTTTTGCAGAGTGTTAAGGGGGGGGGGGGGGGTAATCTTTGCTAATAATTGACCATATCTTTTAAAACACCCATATAATACAGGGTGGCCCACCTATCCTCGCATGGATCATAGCTGCTAGGCTGATGAAGATCGAGAAAAAAATCTTATTGTATGTTATTGGAGGCTCGATGTGTTACTTCTTACAATTATTTTCGAGTATACAGGATGAAACATGAATCCGGGACAAAACATTCGGTCTTTATTTTTTAAATGGATCACCCTATATATTTTTCATTTTTAGAATATCTATCATGTGGACTTTACATACCCCTTTTGTTTTTGAGGATCGCATGCAACGTTGTCAAGTTATTTACGTTTTAATAAAATTTTATGAAAAAACATGAAAGAAGAAAAATCTTCATAAAAACTATATTTTCAATAATTGATGGAAAAAACTGGGTACGCACGTACCAAAAGTATGTGCAGAAACATACACATCATTTGGATTCATTCAAAAACAAGGACCAAATTTCGCCAACTTCAAATTGCTGAAACTCATTTTTCTCAAATGGATAAACTTGTGTCATAATTTGAAGGTCCCTTCAATGACCTTTCCAATGGTACCATATGGACCATATCCAATGATACTTTTCGATCCACTTGAAAAAAATGAGTTTCGGCAATTTGAAGTTGGCGAAATTTGGTCCTTGTTTCGAAACGCCCTGTATTTTTTGAATGAGCCCAAATGATGTGTATGTTTCTGCACATACTTTTGTTGCTTGCATACCCAGTTTTTTCCATCAATTTTTGAAAATATAGATTTTTCTTCGTTCATGTTTTTTCATAAAATTTTATTAAAATGTAAATAACTTGACGTTGCATGTGATCCTCAAAAACAAATGAAAAAATACATAGGGTGACCCATTTAAAAAAAGACCGAATATTTTGCCCACGAATTCATGCCTCCAATAACATACAATAAGATTTCGACTCTTGAACAAAATATAGTATGTTTCATTTAAAAAATGTAACTCTGTGCTGTCACGAGTTTTTGGAATACCCTGTATAATAGAAAGTATTTGGAAAATGTGCGCTCACACAAAATTTGAAAGTTTTATCTCTTACCACAACGATCTAATCCTTCGATGTCAGAAGTTTGCGCCACCCTGTATATAAAAAAACTACTTTTCATTAATATATTAAAGACGAAATAAGGGCTGTTAATTTTGTACCAGTATGGTTCGTAATCAGCCGAAATATACTTTCCATGAAAAATTTTACGAATGATAATTTTCTTCCCAAAAACGTTTTTTTTAATTCTTTTTCAATCAAATATACGTCTAGTCTAAATAAAAATGTAACATACAGGGTGTGGTATTAGTGATTCATCTTAGTAAATCCCTCACCCTGTATGTACCACAAAAAGTTCCTGCAAGCTAGATTTTGGGAGCGATTTAATTTTGGTGTTCTAAAAAATGTCAAAAATTAAAGAAAAAATTCGTATTTGTATTTTCGGTAGTAAAGAATTTGGGATTAAAATTCTACTACCTTGAATTTAATTTAATTATAAAAAGTAGTTTTTTTTGCTTCAATAAAATTCTGTTCAACGGTTATAGGTCAGAGCTATTTTTCTTATACGTTTAGAGTTACCATTTTCCTGGATCTAGCGTGAAAATCTTCATCACCAAATATGGGGGTTGGGAAAGGAAACCATTTGGCGAGGTAGAGGTTTGAGGGCGTCTAAAAAATTGTGAAAGATGCTATGATGTGTTTTTGAGTGCTTTAGATTTGAGTTTTTTTTTATTTCAAAATCTAAAGTTCTCGGTGTACATAAACAAGAGTCGTGTATGAACAACAACAGGTGTAAAAATAATAAATTGAAAAAATGAAAAAAATATATATAGTGTTGTAGTGTAATATTGAAGAAACATCTAAAACATTAATAAATGTAAATCACACCATAAAAATATGTTTATTTTTTATTTATTTCGCGCACTTCTGCTTAAAATCAATTAGCAGTATTTCTTCTTAAAATATATCGTACAATTCTATCTTTTTCAAAAATCTTGTTTCCTTATTGCTTTATATTTAAATATAAGAACAAAATATGAAATTTTCTTAGTTACTAGAACTTTTTCTCCAAGGGGATTTTAGCCAGAAATTAAAAGAAGAAGGAAGATCTGATCCATAATTACGCGCAAATGAATTTTTCTGCGAGAAAACATCCAAATAACCAGATTTTAAATTACTCAAGGTTTTGGTCCACACTATAAATTTCAAATAAAGTTTTTTTTATATGAATTTGTTCCAAACTATGTTGGACTGGAAGTGGAAACGAATTCCCATGGGCAGCTCGTGGTCCTGATTTGAATCATTTAGTTTTTTTCTGATATTAATTTTTTGTATCAAAATCATTTATAAATGCCTGTTACTCATGTTTTGACTGGGCGAAAAAAATCAGTACACCCGGTATATATCTGAAGTCAAAATATTCGCGAACCATGGCATTTTTTTCTTACTTCTTATGTTTTAATATTAAAAAAATAGCTTTTTTTGTACTAATAAAATATTTATTCCTGGTGTGATTTACGTTATGTAATGTACAAATTTGAATTAATTTATGAATAAACTTACATCCTGTTGAGCGAGGATACACGAATTTATGTTCTGTATGGGGTAGACCCCCATCGATAGGGTACGGGGACCTGGCGAATGGGCTCCCTTTTTAGATAGCAGCAAAAAAAGTAAAACGAACACACCAAATAACAACACACAGTATATCGGACAGTGACACAAAAACTACCACAGTGGCTTTGCTAAGGTAAAAAATAATATTCAGTATCATCGGTTATAATAATAATGATGATATTTTTTTATCCAAAAAGAAGAACATTTAATAATAACTTTGTTTTTAATGAAGCTACAAAATTTTTAAAAGAGAAACATTTTCTGGTGGTGCATATTTTTTATTAGATTAAATAAAAATTTATACTGAATACTACCGAACGACTGCTATTCCAGCTGAGTCATTGCATTATTTTCATTTCTAACGAAAAGGAAGAAGTGAACAAATAAGGTTTCTAGTACGGGAACAAACTCATTTACTTACATTCCTACTCGAATGCCTTTAAATCACCTGCGTTCTCTGGCGTGTAATATTTTAGAAAATGCACTTCCCCTCGTTTTCTTCCGAGAGCTCTATAGCCCAGTTGTCAGAGAGTTTGAGCTCCCATAAAATGTGATATCGTTGAAACTAGGCTCTTAGGCACTTTAAAGTGTGTAGAACACGATAAAAAAATATTTGCTGCTCTAAGGTGTATGATAAGTTCACAATTTCGAAAACAAAATTGGAAATTTGTATTTTCATTGAGTACATCGAAAAATAAAAAATAATTCGAAACGTATAAAAAAGAAAGCGAACTCGAAAACTCTAAACGCGCCAACACGCTGAATACAAATATTCAAGCAAGGAGTTCGGGAAAAAATTAAAGTATCTTTACCTAAAATGTAGCCATTAGTTTTTATTATCTTTTCTCATAGAAAATTTTCCTTAAAATAATATTTATTGCAAACTAGTGCGTTACTTGTTAAATCATGTCCGATCGTTATGAGTTTTGGATATGATATTTTCCAGTACTTTCCTGACCTAGTTTTATAACAATAAAAAATATAGGACATCTCATAAAAGATGACGCGCATTACAATATTATTACGACACTATAGGTATTAAAACACAATATTATTATTATCTAATTAAAATATTTATTTTTCAATGCATTTTCCTTCACACTGGCAACTTATAGTGCATCTTACATTTGCTTTCAGGCATTTGCACTTGTAGTTTTAAAAATGTAGGTTTTGCCTCTTTGGACAATAATTTTGGCACTATACAATCATTGCCTTTGCGTTCGTAACCAAACCAAACTCACAGTGTGAGGGAAAATGCATTGAAAAATAAATATTTTAATTAGATAATAATAATATTGTATTTTAATCCCCATAGTGTCGTAATAATATTGTAATGCGCGTCATCTTTGTTGCACGTTGGAAGAAGGCTGTGGTGTTTACTGTCTCTGACACACTGATCGCTGTATTCGCTCCTAACAGCGGCAATGCCAAGAGATGCAACGCGCCGATTCAATTTCCTTCAGTTTTAAAAAAGTACACAACTCAAACTAAACGTTGTATGAAAAAAAAGTTAAAGTAAAAAAGTTTCCTTGCTTTAACTATCTCTAAAGATAAAAAAGTTTTCTCGACTCACCATTTTACTTCGCAAAATGACGATATTTTGTGTATTCTAGCCAAAAAAATTACGTAACTTTTATTTTTTATTGTTATGAAACTAGGTCAGGAAAGTACTGAAAAATATCATATCCAAAATTCATAACGATCGGACATCGATTAACAAAGTAACGTACTAGTTTGCAATAAATATTATTTTAAGGAAAATTTTCAGGTTTTTCAAAAATGACACATTTAGCAATTCACGATCAAAGGGCGAACAAAAAATTCGAATCCGGCAGGTCATTTTACATAGGATTTCATGTTTTTTAGGTGGGTGTTCGCGAGTTGTATAGAGGTGGTCGAATTCAGCACCTCAGACTATTTAGTTTTTTCCAGAACTCGAATATTTGTATTCAGGGCGCGTACGGTTTTCGGATTCGCTTTTTTATTTATAATAATTTTTTCTAGTAATACACATTCTTTTACTCTTTCCCTTGGTGCTATTAGCCTTTGGGCTTTTTTATTTTTCAAGATATAATGAAAAAACCAAATTTTCGATTTTGTTTTCGAAATTGTGAACTTAGAACTTTAGAGCAGTAAAGATTTTTTTATCGATTTCTACACACTTTAAAGTACCTAGGAGCCTAGTTTCAGCGATATCACATTTTATGAGAGCTTTTGATAGAAATGTGGCTCTGGCAACTGGGCTATTAGAAGAAATATCAGTTTTTAAAGAAAGCTACAGCGGCGTTGCCAGTCTTAATCGTTAATTCCTGTTATTGAATAATTTTAATAAATTACATGTTTTTTCAGAATTATTAAATAAATATTTTGATACATTAATTGTAAAATAAAGTATTAGGATTAGGCAACTAACAGTCTGGCAACATCAAATTTTAAATGATTGTAGTAGGGCTCTGGGAGGAAACGAAGGGAAGGGCATTTTCGAAAATATAACACGCTGAATGAATTGAGGAAATCTCGGTAATTTAAAGGAAAGATCAGAAGGCATAAGTCTAAACTAAGCACGAGATGATTTTTCAACGATTTTTTCAATTTTTGTTACAAGAAAAATGAAAATTTCACCAAATAAAAATGATGAAAGTTATCGAAATTTATAAAAAAAAGTGTGAGTGAGAAAAGTATGGAAAAACTGGGAAAATAGATGCCATTTTGGACAAAAATATATAGGAAATTATAAATTGAAAAAACAGATACCTACGAACCAAATTAACTTGAACTGGAATAGCAGTTTCCTACCTAATATCTCACCAATTGTAGCGGCTTATTATTTTTTTTTAAATAAATTTGCCAAATAATATTTGAGCGCCTATACGTGTGACGAGATAACACAAACTTTATTGAAATTAATTAAAAGGTTAGAATAACGAAATGTTCGAGTTATTTTTTTATACCTAACTTTTGCACTATAAACCAGTGCTAACCATTTTTGGAACAAAAAAAATTACCCTAAACTTTCCGACATATTGCTAAGAATTTTTCAAGAATTCGGGTATTTAAAATCGGTTTACGAGTTTTGTAGTAGGTAAACATTTTTATTTTCTAAAATTCGTAATAAATGTTAAAATATTCTTTAAAACCTACCGATTAACACATCGATTATATGACAACACTAACTTGTTTATTATTTAAAATAAATTTTTTTTAAAGATATATTGGATTCTGGATTATCCATCGTAGATGCTTGCGTCAAAAAAAGTTATGACTAAAATGGCCAAGAGAAAAACCTGGAAAATATTTTCAAGTTTCTGAAATGGCCGCTAGGGGGCGTAACTGCAATCTTGAATCTAAGAAAGTGATGTTTCTGTGAATTCCGCTATATTAACCTAACAAAAAAATACCTGATCTTTAAAGTCGAGGATAATCTGAACCTCTTTTGTTTGACAATTTTTGCTGTATCTCTAAAAATAAAGTGGTGGGGGTATTCAAAGGTTTTAGTAAAAAACACCCTGTATAAGAGCTATTCTTTGGCTACAAATGTTATAATATTTGAATTTTTGTTAGTTTCACAGGTCGCCGCTAGGGGGATTTTTTTTCGACATTCCGACAGAAATGGTAAATTTTCTCAAAAAAAATTGAATGCATTTGTATGATTTCTTTACAACAGCGGTGGATTGGAAGAGGAAGCCTGTTTCCATGGCCTGCGCGATCACCAGACTTAACTTGTCTTGATTTTCAGACTCAACCTACGACCAGAGAAGATATGAAAACCGGATTCGTAATGCATTACGTAAGATACCGAGAGCCGAAATTGAAGCTGCAGTTTTGTCTACCCATGAGAGGCTTCAGCAATGCTTAGAGCGTGATGGTCAGCATTTCGAACATTTACGGGGGCATTAAAAAACTTTCTTTTTTAAATCGGTATTTTTAGGGCCACAATTTACAAAATAAAAGGAATTAATTAGTTTAAAAAACAAAAATTTAAGGGATTTCCGTACTTAAATTTTCTTTGGCCTTTTTAGGTTAGGAACAAGATATCGAGATGCGGTTTTCGCGAGCTTGTTTAGGCATCATTTAGCTACTATTTCATGAAAAGAAATCATACCGACGAGAAAATTTATCATTTCTGTCGGAACGTCAGAAAAGGCCCTCTAGCGGCGACGTGTGAAACTAACAAAACTTAAAATATTTTAACATTTGTAGCCCAAGAATAGCTCTTTTCAGCTAGTCCAAGTTTGTTAAAATCAGCTCAGTCGTTTCGAATTTACAGGGTGTTTTTTACTGAAACCTTTGAATACCCTCACCACTTTATTTTTAGAGATACAGCAAAAATTGTCAAACAAAAAAGGTTCAGATTATCCTCGATTAAAGATTAGGTATATTTTTGTTAGGTTAATATAGCGGAATTCACAGAAACAGCACTTGCTTAGATTCAGGATTGCAGTTACACCCCCTAGCGGCCATTTCAGAAACTTGAAAATATTTTCCAAGTTTTTCTCTTGGCCATTTTAGTAATAACTTTTTTTGACGCAAGCCTCTACGATGGATAGTTTCCCAGATACAGTACCTCGCATTCTTAGTTGGCCACCCTGTACATAAATATATGAAAATTGTCGATTGAAAAAATATGCGTTGAAATTGAAGGTGCAATACTTTGATATAGATAAAAAATTGCTTATAATGCAAATAAGATCAATAACGATAATGATGCCAATGATTTCAATCGGAATGTAATGGTTTCTAGAGAACAAATAGCTTTAATTTCCAAAGCTACAGGGGGCTGTTAAAAAATCGTCATATTACGTTTCTATATTTCAAAAAAAGAGATTAAATAACTTTGCAAAGGCGAATATTTTAATATTAGTATAATTAACGTAATGACCAACATTTTTAATCCGCAAAATATTTCCTTTCATTATTTATTTAAAAACAGTGAATGATTTAATTCGCAACATTTTTGCAAGTTATTGTATACATTTTTTTAAACACAGAAACTGAGTTAATAATTTAAATTCCGATTTCTATTTAAATTCCTATTTTAAAGTTTTAACTCGAACATTTCCGTAGCAGAGGTGACAATGATATGTATGGAAATGGATTTTTCCGAAACACGTTGAAACTGATTTGTTAGTATGAATGAGAATTTTTTTTAGTAGTGCTCGTGATATTTGGTTAAACATTAACTATGTATGTACACACGGTGATCTTAGCTCAATTTTTTTGTGTGTTCAAATCGCTTCTTATCATCAACCCGCACACCGATTCAGAACACAAAACGCTTCTCAATTGAACACAGTTTTCCAATAGACTGAACACAGTTTCCCAATAGACAAACACCGTTACCCAATAGAGCGAACACCATTCCCCAATATAAACTGAACACAGTTTCCCAATAGACTGAATATAGTTCCCTAATAGATTGAACACCGTTTTTCAATAGACTAAACACCGGTTCTTAATGCAGTGAACACCATTTCCCAATATAGTAAACCCAAAAGACTGAACACCATTTTTTAACAAAAAACACCGTTTAATAAATAAATAAATAAATTTAACACCGTTTCCCAATAGACTTAACAGATTTTTCCAATAGACTAAAGACCATTTTCCAATAGAGTGAACACTGTTTTTCCAATAGACTAAACACCGTTTTTCAATAGACTGAACACAGTTTCCCAATAGATTGAACGGCGTTTTCCAATAGACTAATAATCACCGTTTCCCAATATAAACTGAACATCGCTTCCCAATATAAACTGAACACCTTTTCCCAATAGACTGAACACAGTTTTTCCAATAGACTGAACACCGTTTTTTCAATAGACTGAACACCGTTTTCCAATAGATTGAATACCGTTATCCAATAAGCTTACCACTGTTTCCCAATATGTTGAATACAATTTTACAATAGACACAGTTTCCCAATAGACGTAACAGAGTTTATCAATAGAGTAAACACCGTTTTCCAATAGACTGAATACCGTTTCCCAATAGACTAAACAGTTTTTCCAATAGACTAAGCACCGTTTTCCAATAGACTAAACACCGTTCCCCAATAGATGGAACAGTTTTTCCAAAACACTAAACACCTTTTCCTAGTAGACTGGAAGCAGTTTTTCCAATAGACTAAACACCGTTTACAAATAAAGTAAACACCGTTTTCCAATATCCTGAACACCGTTTCACAATAAACTGAACACCTTTTCCCAATAGACTGAACACAGTTTTTCCAATAGACTGAACACCGTTTTTTCAATAGACTGAACACCGTTTTGTCAATAGACTGAACACCGTTTCCCAATAGACTGAATACCGTTTCCCAATAGAGGGAATGCCATTTCCCAATATAAACTGAACACCTTTTCCCAATAGACTAAATGCAGTTTTTCTAATAGACTGAACACCGTTTTTCAATAGACTGAACAGCGTTTCCCAATAGCTTGAATACAATTTTACAATAGACAACACAGTTTCCCAATAGACTTAACAGAGTTTCCCAATAGATTGAATACCGTTTCCCAATAGACTCAAGACCGTTTTTCAATAGGGTGAATGCGATTTTTCAATAGACTTTTAACACGATTTTCGCTCAAAGATTTGTTTCATTTTTGCAAGCCCGTATACAATAAACACCGTTACAAGTCCACGGCTAATATAGCATAAACTTTAAAATCCGATCAAAGCCCACAAATTTATATTAATACTTTTTACTTAGGATTACCAATCATCGCTTCGTAAAAAATAAATTATTGGTTGTTGATACACCGAAATAATTCGTATATATACTAATCTATGAAAAATGCTCAAGTGTTCCGAGTTTATTTTCGTACCTTCTCCCAAAATAATTCGACAGATATCCGTCAATGGCACCACATAAAATTCTTCGTTAATTCGCGGCCAGTAAATATCGACGGCTTTTGATTAAAAAATATTATTAGCAGCTTCTCGAAGCAGTGACGGGTTTCAAAAATTAATCAAAATTAATGTTCCAGGTTTGAAAATTATTTGCATATAAACATGTGACGAATTTGCGTGGATCTTTGACTTTATCTGTATTTTTTAAATTCAAAATTTACTTTCCGATTTTCGCATCGATTTGAGTTTTTTGTTACATTATTTTCGCATTTTCCAACTTTCTTTACTATTTTTTTTCTTAAATGTTTAAGTGTTCTAAAATTTCAGCAAAGAAAGTCAGTTTAAGGAAAATTGAAATATATTCATTTTTCTCATCTTACAATTACTTCAAAAGTTTCGCACTTCTTTTGACGCAAGAGCTTCTCGATGTAAAAACAGTTTAAGCATGTAGCAATACGACTGTAAGAACAGATCTACCCTATTTAACCGTTCCAAACAGATGTTGGAGTCTTGCTCCGCAATGACCTCCTCGTTGGCATGTGACAGTTGAAAAATGACACGTGACATATGACAGAAGGGGGTGGCTCAAAAGTGGAGGGTGAGGCGGCCATCTTGAAAGAGGGCGTGGCTTAAAAGTGGAGAAGTGGGGGTGGGCAGTTTTAACTTGCGTAGATTTTTTCAATTTTTATAAAAACGACTGTCAAAGAACAACTGAGCGTCTAAAATGGCTGAAATTTTCACAGGCATCTTTGAAAGTATATATCATTGTAATACCAGAATTGTATGGCCGAGTAACGAGACTAAATCATGTTACAGGGCGCTCCTGACTCCGATATCGGGCATTTCTCTTGTTTTCAACGTTATGTTTATCGTCTCTCTGAAAAACTTGCGAATTAAAAGGTATGTTAATTGGATCACTAAATTTAGAATCGGGTTTATTTGATTTCGACGAGGCTTTTTAGCAGGACCCACATTTCTCAATACCAGTACGTTCTGACTTGGAAGACACAGTTCTTAAAACGACAATAAATTTCAAATAGGTACGAAAACATTCCAAAAAGTAGGTTAGGAATATATAAATTAAATTCTAAAAGGTTAATAATAAGAATAGATAAAGAAGAAAGAAAAAAGGAGGAGATGAAGACAAACGATTGAAGCTCCGAAGGGAAATTTAGCGCAGGACAGACTGGTCAATTCATATATTTCTCTAGATGTATTTCATTAGAAATCGAATGAAAATGGTCCTAAAGTGTTTTATTAAAGAAAGTTTTGACTCGAAAAACAACACATCATAGCCAAGAGCTAAAAAGAAGAACAACAAAAAGGTTGCCGATATTTTCGTTAAATAGTTCTACTTCAAAACTCCTATATTTTGATACCTTTAGTTCTCAAAATACTTTTAATCGACTGTTTTAAGACACACTGCATTTAAAAAGGAGGGGGGATTTCTTTTGCATTGGAATAACTAGACGAAGTATCAGTATAATAAACCCAAAAAATTACTGGGTAGTAGATAAATACATTTATTTCGTTCACAATACTTTTACAAAATCAGCGAATACACAAACAAAATTATTGAAGCTAGAAAATTCAATTGGAATTTATTTGGTGTACCTTGTCCTGATGATGGATTGTTAAATCAACTACGAAACATGTTATCAAAAATTATTGCATTACCTATAATTAATTATTTACTTTTTTAGCGTTACAATTTATAACGAACAACACCCAATTTTTAAAAAACATCGTTGCGTATGGTTTTTGTCTAATCTACACACCCAACTCACAATACCGCTGGTCCATTCAAATCACCCCACTACGACTTTTCTGTCTAAGTCTCTGCGCATGATTTTTGGTTACGTATTTAATCTTCGTCCCGTCTATAATACAATGTCGTTTGTCCCATTCAAATCGGACCAATAACAACGAAGTTACACGCTACGGCCCTTCTGTCCACGTCTCTGCCCATGATTTTTGTCTACGTATTTAATTTTCGTCCCGTCTATAATGCAATGACGTTTGTCTCATTCAAATCGGACCAATAACAACGAAGTTACACGCTACGGCCCTTCTGTCCATGATTTTTGTCTACGTATTTAATCTTCGCCCCGTCTATAATACAATGTCGTTTGTCTCATTCAAATCGGACCAATAACAACCAAGTTATGACACTATGGCCCTTCCGGCAACGTCTCTACGCATGATTTTTCTTTACGTACCTAATGCTCAACCCATCTAACAACGAAGATAACTTTAACAACCTCTCTCCGTTTAACAATATAAATTATTAATTTATAAAAATAATTTTCTAATAATGTAAATTCTCGATTTGTAAGTCATTCAGCCAACTAACCTAATCCTGAAAGATATGGAATATGAAGAAAGAAAACGGTGAAAATTACAAAGAACTACTTGTGAAGAAAATGTGGAATACAGTTGCAAAAAAATGCAAGAGATGTATTTTATGAAGTGGAAAATAATTTTTGATCCATTTAAAGATATTATCTTCAAGTCTAGTAGGGAAGCTCGTAATGCGAAATGAAGGAATTTGCAGATGTGCGCCAATAAAAGGAAATCGAGCTCTGCCTTATTTTTTATTATGAGACGAAGACACTCCGGCGGGACTCCAGTGAAAATTTTACCATATAGCTTCAGTAGAACTTGCCTGGAGAGGTGGAGAAGCAGTCAATTACACAGTTCATTATTTTAAAGAGGAAGTGGATAATTCTGGGATTGATTAAAACAGGTAGATAACATAGTTACATATTTTTAGAGTAGAATATAATCCTCCCTTCAATAAAACGGCCAAGGGTGGAGAAAAAAAAATGGCCGATAGTAAATGGCTGGTCCCCAACACGAAGAACCCTACCTTTTGTCCAGTCGGTCTTTTTAAAATTCTAATGGTTAAACGTTATCTAGAATAACAACTGATAAATTATTCTTAACAGTAAACCCATCATGGAACAAACAACAATCAAGTGGATGGTACAAAAACACTCCAGGGGGAACAAAACGAACTTTCGAAATGGATTAAAGAAGCAGCAGAGAAGGCAGGATTAAATACAAAAGAAATAAAAATAACAAACCACTCTATGCGGTGGGCAGCAGTCAGTAACCTGGCTAAAGCAGGGGTCGGTGAACAACCATCAATTAAAATTACTGGCCACAGTTCAGCCAACTCAATTAAGCCTTATCTGCATTATTCCAACATCATAAACACCCTTAGAAGTGACGCCTCAGAACCTCCAGCAAAAAAACAGAAAATCCTGCAGCCCCTCCTCGAGCTTCTCACTCTACTGCTGGACCCATCAACAACATTAATGATTTACCTACACCCAACGTTATCAATGAGTTAACAAAGATTTCAAACAATACTCCTACTGTGTACCAAAATTGCAATTTATATTTTAATTGGACCATAAATAATTAAGTTTGTAGTATTTTGTGATTAAATAAATTACCTGTTTTTCAGTTTTCAAATTAATACCTACATATACAGGGTGTTTCATTGGGAGAGGGTAATATTTTAACAGAGGATAGGAGTGACTGAGGTGATTCCAAATAACCCATATTTTATGGGTCTACGGTCCCTTATAGCTCATTTTGGTCATTTCTTCATTGCCTCCTGTGCTTTTAACTACTCTGTATAATTTTATAATATTTGGTACACATACTCATCAGTGATGAGGTGAAAAATGCCGTGGAGACGTGGATATCGTCATTGGAGGGAAGTTTCTATGAAAAAGGCATAGAAAAGCTGGTTGCCTGCTACGACAAGTCTTTGAACATTGGCGGAAACTATGTACAAAAATAGCTTAAGGTATACTCCTTCATTTTACATCACGCCCACTTTCTCTCTATCTTGTTTTAACATATTCCAAATGTCACGATTTAATGATATCCCTTTTTTGATACAATAGCACGTCTATGTATGGTTGTTTTAAGTAGATTACGTATAATTAGGTATATGATAATATAAGAGAATTCTTTTCAAGGACGCCCATATTATTTTATGAAGTATAATGACTGCATTACGAATTAAGTGACTTTAAGAAAATTTAATAAAGCCTAGCGCATTTAACGGTTTCTCTCTAATTTTCTGAATATATACTAATTGATGAAATTGCATATACGGGATGTTCAGTAAGTAAAGTGGCAAAAATAACGTCAGAAGTTTATATAATTTTGTTTTTCTATTGGAAATATTCGCCCCAAAAAAATCACACTTAAACGGTTGCGAAAACTTTTATTTTTGACCTTAATTTAAGAAAAAATTCATTAATTACACCCTCTGGTTTTTTCCGCAAGCAAATAAAATTATTAGACCGCTTATCACCAAAATCGCGTAGGGTGCGATTTTCGACCGCTTGTTAAAATTCTGAAAATACCTCTCGACCGCAACAGTTCAGTTGCGAAATTATTACATTATACATAATAAATATTTTTCCGTATAATTCAAATTTTCGAGCTAAGATCACAAGCGATATGAAGCAATAAAAATAGCAATGAATATGTTGACACAATACACAAACATTGTCACATTCTCAATTGATAAAATCGGATACAATACCATTTCATTGTACATCTCTTCGGACATTTTCTGAAAACGTAAAGTAATGTCTCTAACCTCTGAGATTCACTTGTATCGTAGTAAAATAAGGATAAAATTAGGTGTTTTTTTTTGAGGTTAGATTTCCTAATTTTATCTTTATTTTGTTTTAGTATAGTGATTTTTAGATAAAAACTAGAAGATCGGTAGGTGGACAAAACTGAAAAATTACGACTAGTGTATTTTATAAAATTAGATTTTGCCCCATCCCCGTTTACTCAGTTATGTGAAAGTATTTCAACATATTAATTTAAAAAATATCATATACTAGTTTTGGAGAATTCTTAAAGATACAAGTCTGTAAATTTGAAACCGGAATTTGATCATAGATGGCTCCAGCTGTCAATTCTTTGGCGTGCCTCTGGTGAAGCCAAAACAAAATATGAGCGCACGGCCCTAATTCTTAAAAGCTAACTGCGAAGTTATGAATATATCGAACGCTATTCGTGGCCGGAACGTGGGGGCCACGAAAAATGCTACTTGGGATTGACCTTCAACAAGCAGGTGGATAGAAAGTTACCCATTGGTCCAGCTACGATCATAAAATTTATTGCGTGTTATGAATTTATGTAACGCTTGGCCTTCAACAAGCAGGTTGATAGAACGTCTACCATAGGCCCAGTTACGATCATACGATTTATTGCATAGGCGACAAACTACCCAGTTGCCGACGAAAGTAAGGGGAAGAAGGGGGTGGATACAGTCTATCACAGTGTTGCTCATTGCGGGTATTTCAGACAATCTTGCGGGTAAAATCAATGATTTTGACTTTGGCTCTTAAGCTCCATAAGTCAACAATAAGAATGACAAAAATAATCTTGACATGTCTTTAACGCGCATTTGCATTGTTCTCCTTAACCGTCGCTTACTCAGTTACTTCAGTTAGGGCGGGTTGCACAGAGCTGATCAACCTTTGGTTCTCTCTCTCTTTCTACATTACGGTAATAAAAAGAGAGATAACTTGCACTTAACAGAATCGTGGGGGTATTTTGATATGACGAATCTGGCAACACTGGTATATCACCATGTTAACAAATCAGTAGTATACAAGCTCTCAATAGAGTGGTTCGTTAGCACTTTTTAGTCGCATTGTTGTCTTCGAAAACAAATTACAAAGTAGCAATCAAGCTCTCTATTTGATGGGATAGGGTATTACATATTATGAGCTGTTAAAATCTGAAGAAACCGTAAATAGTGAAGGCTACCGACAACAAATGATCGATTTGAACCAAGATTTATGTGAAAGATCACCAGAATATCAAGAAGCAACAAAGGATATTCTGCTTCATGATAATACAACATCGCACACAGCAAAACTGGTCAAGGGAACGATTGGGTCGTTTAGTTGGGAAATACTTTCGCATGCGGCCTATTAACCAGACTTGGCTCCATCAGATTGCAACTTATTTGCATCGATGGGACACGCACTTGCTGAGTAGCGCTTCAATTCTTACAAAAATGAACAAAAAATGACTCGATGATTGGTTTGCCTCAAAAAAGCAACAGTTTTTTTGGCGTCGCATCCACAGAGAGCCAGAGAGATGGGAAAAACTTTTAACCAAATCTATGACCAAGTTCGTTATGCAAAACAATTTTTTTTTTGTACGTTTTAATTATTTTTATAGTAAAAAATTCGCATTCTCCGCCACTGATGTTCAGAATAAATATTTAATCCCGCTAGGTCGCCACATTTGCATTTAAATGACGTATTGTACTGAATGTTTTACAGAGTGGTCATTCAAAAACTCTTACAGAAAGTTAAAACGCATTAAATAATTATATATTTTTTAAACATTCCTGTTTCATAATATCTTTGAAATAAAATCATAGTAGTACGGCATACAGTAACCAGAATTTTCAACTTGTAGTTGGGAATCTGAGGCCTTCTAGGAAGCGTTTTAAAGATGCTCTATACAACTCGCGAACATACACCTAAAAAACATGAAATCCTATGTAAAATGACCTGCCGGATTCGAATTTTTTGTTCGAAATGTGTCAAAACATGACATTTTTGAAAAAACTGAAAATTTTCTTTAATATTTATCGTCATTTTGCAGAGTAAAATGATAAGTTCGAGAAAACTTTTTTATCTTTAGAGATAGTTAACTAGTATAAGCGAGAAAAATGTTGCCAATAGAGCAAGGAACCTTTTTTACTTTAACTTTTTTTTCATACGACTTTTAGTTTGGGTTGTGTACTTTTTTAAAACCGAAGGAAATTGAATCGTCGCGTCGCATGTCTTGGCATTGCCACTGTTAGGATGCTGTGGAGAGAATAAAGCGATCAGTGTGTCAGAGACCACAGCCTTCTTCAAACGTGCAACAAAGATGACGCGCATTACAATATTACTGTGACACTATAGGCATTAAAACACAAAATTATTATTATCTAATTAAAATATTTATTTTTCAATGCATTTTTCCTCACACTGGCAACTTATATTGCATCTTACATTTGCTTTCAGGCATTTGCACCACAGTTAAATTAAATAATTTACATTTGCAAAATGGAGTAATTTTTAAAAATGTAGGTTTTGCCTCTTTGGACAACAAAAACGCTAAGAATAAACTGTTTCATGAAATATCTATGCAGGAAATCACTGTACAAAAGTATTTAAACTCGTTGCCCTTTATGTCTATGGTTTCTGATGAATTGGAAAATATGTTTCAATCAAAAAGAAATATTTCTATAAATGAAGTACAAATATATTAGAACTTAAAAGGATTATAAAACAAAAAGTCAATCCATTTGAACCAGACCTAAAGGAGTCAGTTAATATTTATTATGGGTGTATAAGCAAATCAAGCAATGTTTATAAAGCTGAAGAAATTGGAATGGCCGCTATTGTTAAGGCAAATAAAGAAAATGCGGACAAAATCGGGATAGTGAGCTATTTGATGAAAAAGAAAAAGCCAAAACAAAAAAAAACAGTGGTGTTTGATTTGTATGGAAGTGAAGCCAAAATGTTGGGGGGTGGGTAGCTCAGCGGTAGAGCACTGGACTCATAATCCAAGGGTTGTGGGTTCGAATCACACCAAAGGCAGAAATCTTTTTCTGATTTTTAATTAATTAAAAATTTAGAAATTGATTTTCATATACCAGGTGTGATTCCTCACTCGACCATTCACTGTTGGGTTCTAATTAACAGTGCTGTTCCTAAAGTGGCGCTGGGAAACAGTAACAAAGCCTACACAGAACACGAGGCTAATGACCATAGTAGTCGATGCCGTTGACACAGAAGTAAAAGCCAAAATGTTACGACACCTACATTTTACTCGAGAATAAGTTGCCAGTGTGAGGGAAAATGCATTGAAAATTAAATATTTTAATTAGATGATAATAATATTGTATTTTAATCCCTATAGTGTCATAATAATATTGTAATGCGCGTCATAAGAAGGATGTGGTGTTTACTCTCTTTGACACACTGTTGAGGGTTCTGGAATAAACCCTATGTTGTGCCAGTTTCCCAGGACGACCAACACTGTGTTATCGCCTTTTTAAACTGCATCGTTGTATTCGTAAAATGGACTGTATTAGGATTGTCTTCTCAACTTCATTCAACAAAAACAATGAACCCTTTTATTTAACCATTTATTAAACTTGTTAAATAAAATAAAACAACAACGTAACAAAGGATTACCTTAGACTAGTAATCAATGAACAAGTATTATAATTAATATGTGCTTAACAAGCACTAACACATATTAATGAAAAATGAATTAAAATAAATGATCACATCATTCAGAAAATATTGTTTTGCGTGTGTTCTGCGTGAGTGATAATTAGACACTGAGGGGTCCTAGCCTGATCATGGCTAGCCCCACTTCTCTTTTTATTCGACGACCTCCGTCGCTTCAAATCTTTCTTTTCGGATTGCGCAACACCTTCCCGAAAGATCCTTTTAACTTGAGCCGCGTAACACGTGTAAGCTTTTTTTCTATTGTCTAGATTCGACGGTTAAATTTACAACCCAATACCATTATTAACATCGGGCAAAAAATAACTTTGATGAGCCCGCTTCCGGGTTTGATACCGCAATTATGAAATAGAGCAAAAATTTATCTTTGTCGATACCGCATCTTTGTGATACTGCTCGTCAACGTATTTTGGTGCGCCGTTGCCGGTTTTACGGTTTTACGAGTAAACGAATATGAGTTTACATGTTTAATTATCTGAAAATTAAACACACACTGATCGTTTTATTCGCATCCACAGTGGCAGTGTCAAGAGATGCGACGCGCCGATTCAATTTCCTTCGGTTTTAAAAAAGTACACAACCCAAACTAAACGTCGTATGAAAAAAAAGTTAAAGTAAAAAAGTTTCTTTGCTCTATTGGTACATTTTTCTCACTTATATTAGTTAACTATCTTTAAAGATAAAAAAGTTCTCGACTCACCATTTTACTCTGCAAAATGACGATATTTTGTGTATTCTAGCCAAAAAAAAATTACGTAGCTTTTATGAGACGTCCCATATTTTTTATTGTTATGAAACTAGGTCAGGAAAGTACTGAAAAATATCATATCCAAAATTCATAACGATCGAACATCATTTAACAAAGTAACGCACTAGTTATAAATATAAAATATTATTTTAAGGAAAATTTGCAGTTTTTTCAAAAATGTCATGTTTTGACTCATTTCGCAATTCCGGATCAAAGGGCAACAAAAAATTCGATTCAGGCAGGTCATTTTACATAGGTTTTCATGTTTTTTAGGGGATGTTCGGGAGTTGTACAGAGGGGGTCGAATTCAGCACCTCAGATTCCCGACTATTATTACCACACAGAATTTTCAAGTATTTTTCGTCAGTTCTCGGAGAATTGAGAAAAAAGTTCAGAGTGACGGATTTTTTTAGTCGCCCGAAAGGTCGGAATTGATCTTTAAAAATATAAAAAAACTGGTCAATTTTTGTTATCGCCACACGTCAGTTTTTTCGTTTTTTAGTAGAGGGAAGTAAATGGTCACTTTCTACTATAGGAATCGTGCTCTGACGGTTTTCAAACATAACTACTTGATATTGTTTTAATTTCTCGAGTTTTTTAATCGTTAACAGATGGCAGAACATTCACGAAAACTCGATCTGGTCGAGCGTTTTTCTACATTTTTTCACATAACTGAAATAGAAGAGATGGGGTAAGTCAAGTCTTATTTATCCTCTGTATAATAGACTCTTTCCTTCGGCAAGTCCCGATTGAATTTGCATTGGGAATACGTGTTGTTGCAATTCGTGAATTACAAATTGTTTTTAGAGACGAATGTGGCGCTGTCACATAAATTCTAATAATAGTTACAACAATAGAAAATGAACAATTTCGAAACAACTAAATAAACTCGTTGTTTACTGATAAAAACATTCTGAAATGATGTTATCGCAAAAATACTTATCCGCTTACTTATTTTATTTAGGAAGATGCTAGACAGATTTTATTTATAACGTAAGTTTGTTTGCCAGTAGTTAATAATAATTTGCCAAAAATTGAAATTGGTTTTGAACGCATAATTATGCACCTACAACGTCTAGGTATGAATAAGGTGAGCGTCAAATTTATGAAAAAAAATTAATTAATTTTAAAAGTAAAATTTTGATGTTTATTTATACAGGTTGTCTCTAAGTGACGCTTAGAAAGTTTGCCTGGAGATATATCTCGTAAAATTGGACAAAAAGATGTGCCAAATTTTATCGGAAAACTTCCAAGATATTTAAATTTTTTAATTATTACGCATAAAACAAAAATATTTTTCTTAAAAAAATTTTTATCTACCACTAAAGCTCGGAATAGGTAACTAAATCTGAATTGCCCCACTTTACCCCGATTCGAGCTACAGGAATTATTTCTGATTGATGAATTTTTTTTTGAACATTTCATAAAGTTTTTTTTTACGTAAAAATCACTGGGTAATACAAAAAAATAACACAGCATTAAAGATCAGTGGTGTAGAAATAGGGGGGAAAGGTAACGTGTTCCACCAAATTCACGTTACTATATCAAGTGGGGGAAATTTTTTTTTCATCAAAATATAATTTTTGGATGCACAAACATCCTGATAAAATTTTATAATTTAGTCCAAATCTACGTCAAGTATCCTCGTTGTGGATGGTCGAAAAATTTAGGGTAAATTAGTAAATTATAAGGAAATTAATTTTGAGGATTGATATTGGTTTCTTACGATTTGGGCTTAAATATGCACCCTATCGAAAATTGTAAAAGTTGTAGATAATTGAAAAATCTAAAATTTATTGATCATTTTGAAACATAACCTCAAAATATCGAGAAACACTTTTTATTTCCCACAAAAATAGTTTTTTTATGATACTTGGTGAAAACGATCTTTTCTGTGTTTTAAATAAACTGTAATTTTTTCAAAGCAAAATATTTATGTTTCGATTTTATACCAGAGGATGCCCACAAGGAGGAGTGGCCTCCCATCTTATGTGGAGCCTAACAGTGGACCGAGATTGGTATATCGTGTCAAGGCTATGCAGATGACATAGTCATAATCGCAAGAGGTAAATTCGAGAATACCCTCTGCGATACAGTTCAAAGAGGGCTTACTGTACTAAAGAATGGTGTCAATCGACGGGACTTAGTGTCAACCCCATCAAGACTACCTTAGTTGCATTTACACGGAAAAGAAACATTAACCTCAAAACCTCAAATTGGACGGGAAAGTTATTGAATGGAAGCCAGATGTCAAATATCTGGGACTAATACTAGATAACAAACTCATCTGGAATAAGTACGAAAAAGAAGTAACCAGCAAAGCCACGAAAGCTCTAATGGTGTGCACAAATTTTGCAGGAAAAAGATCCTGCAGTGGATGTATACGTCAATAGTGAGACCGGCCATCACTTATGGAGTAGTGGTCTGGGGCAGCAGAACTAATCTGGTCAGTAAAAAGGCAAATCTAGCGAAAATCCAAAGAGCCTTACACCCCTCCATATAGTAGTGGAGAGTATAGCGATAAAAACAACCTACAGAATGACCAGAAGGATCAACCAAACGCAAGTTTCGACTCCTTCCTGGAAATCACCAAACCTGGGACAGGCCCCAAGATGAGATGACAAAGAAGTTTAGCTTTGTGAAAGAATTCACCACAAAGCTAAGTAACAAAAGCGAATGGGGCAAAGATACCATCCCAAAACTCAAGAGAAGTGTACACAGATGGTTCTAGAACAACAGAAGGAACTGGAATAGGAGTATATGGGCCTGGAACCAAATATTCCGAAAGTTTAGGCAAATCTCCGAGCATTTTAAAGCTGAAATATACGCCCTCGGAAAATGTGTCCAGTTCAACATAGAAAGAAATTTTCGCAGACAAGAAATCATCATGATGTCAGACGGCCAAGCAGCCATTAATGCCTTGAACTCCCACGTAATTAACTCCAAGATGGTTTGGGAGTGCCTAGAGAATCTAAACGAACTAGGCAAGAACAACACTGTTACACTTCTATGGGTTCCGGGACACACTGGAGTGAAGGGTAATGAAATAGCAGACATACTCGCAAAAAAGGGGCTGACACACCATTTCTTGAATCTAAACCCTTCTGCGGAATAAGCACCAGTACAATACTTGATGAACTTGGAAAAGAAGTAAATAACAAAAGATCCCAATACTGGATAGGACTACAAGGAATGAGGCAGGCCAAGACACTACTGGAAAACTATAACCAGAAGAGATCAGACGACTGCATCAGTAAAAGTAAAAATAAGCTCAGAATACTAACGGGTATCCTAACAGGGCACTGCCGGCCGAGAGACCACCTAAAGAAACTCGGATTAGTAGACAAAGAAGAATGCAGATTCTGCGAGGAAGAGGAGGAAACCTCTATCCACATTCTCTCAGAATGCATTACCCTGCAAAATCCAAGGGTACGATACCTCGGAGAATATCAAATAGAAGAGGAAGACCTACCTAACCTGAAGCCTACCGACATCCTGAACTTTTTGAAATCAATAGGACTGGAGGAACTGCTCTAATCGTTGAGACATCCTTAACCATTGGGCAGGAGTAGTGGGTACAATAGATCTTATAGGTCGAAGTGTATCGACACCCCCATCACAGATAGATAGATATAGAACGGACGAAAAGGCTGAAGTCGCCTTATCAGCACTTTCTAGAATCATGCATAGCATCGGAGGCCCAAGAGCAAGCAAACGGAAGATACTTTGCAGTGTAGTGGAATCTATATTATTATATGCAGCACCGATTTAGATAAAAGCCGAAATATCTATATACAGATATTGGGAAGAGGCCAAAGAACAGCAGCAATTAGAGCACGTAGTGCATACAGGACAATCTCTCGTATGGCTGAGTTAGTAATAGCAGGAATCATACCAATAGAAGAGCAGATGAAAGGTTCAGACTGGCAAAAAGAGACAATTGAAGGCAATAAAGAAAAGAGAGAATACATTAGAAATATGCTAGATGAAATGGACTGAATCAGCAACGGGTAGGTGGACGAAAAGACTTATACCAAACAACAAAAACTGGAGTAAGAGAAAACATGGAGGGAGAAGTCGGATACAGAAATTTGCAGCTATTCTAACAAAGGTTATCTAAAACACAAAAAAGACCGTTTTCACCCAGTTTCATAAAAAAAAAATTATTTTTGCAGGAGATAAAAATTAAAAACGAAAAAAACTGTTTTTAGTGTTTTTCTCAATAATTTTGAGGTTATGTTGAAAAATGACCAATACAAAAGTTTTAGATTTTTTAATTATCAACAACTTTTATATTAAACTTTTTTTCGATAGGATGCATATTTCAGCCACAAATCGTAAAAAAACAATATCCATCCCCCAAAACGTATATTTACCTACCTCCACCCTCACTTCCGGAACTTTTACTTAGTCCACTTGATTTTTCTTAAATTATCCAAAATTTTCCGACTAACCACATACTGCTAAGAATTTTTCAAGAATTCGGGTATTTAAAATCGGTTTGGCACTGGTCTAATATGACACCAGCATTTTCTAAGATGCAACAGAATGTTACAGGGTGACTCAAAATATATTTTAACCGCGTTTATAGAATGTCGTATTTTTTTTTCAGTTTTTTCCACCATATTACTAATAAAAAGTGATTAAATTATGATTTATTTTTATTAAATCTTACATAAACTGTCAATGTTATTAGTCACAAGACAATGGGTTCTTGTGATGTGAGGATTTTAAATTTGTTATTAGGTTAACACTCTGTACAAAAATTTGAATCTAACAAATAGTGAAAATACAAATATATATACAATAGAACCATTCACCAAAAAGCACAAAATTTATTAAAAAAAGTCTCAAAAAATTATTAAAAATCAAAATGCACATTTCAAAAATTTCGATATCCTGCTTAAGAAAAATATTTGAACACATTTTAAATGAGTTGTATATTTTTGTTAAAAAAAAAAAGAAAAATTAAACAAAACAAAAAAATCACATATTTATCAGATTAAAATTTAGGGTTAAAATGGCATCCACACGGAGAAAAAAAACAACAATTAAGCTCTACCTTATTGACAGTGAGTAAAGAATCACAAATAGTTGTCTTCAGTTGATATCTATATTTTTTACCCTTAAAAAAAATGTTTAATAAATGTTAAAACATAATTTTTTAAAATTAAAAATTAATATTTTGAAAAAAAAAAGAGAGATGCCCTTTTGGGAAACAGAAACAACTCATTTATGTAAAATTCGAATTTTCAATTCTGTTGCTAGTAGGAGAGTGCGGATATTCCATTTTCTACAGGGTTCAACAAATTTAAAAAAAATTGCATGGCGAAAGAAAAAAACAATTGCGTCAAATTAAATGAAATTGAAGAGAAAAAATATGTAAACATATATACCATTAAAAATAATTAAAATTTGAATTTTCATAGATACAATTGGAAATTTTGACTATTATTTCTCTACTCAAAATTTGAAAAAATCAAATGACTAGTACTAAAGTTGGGTAGAGACTTTTAAAAAATTTACAGAAAAACCGCGCGACGAAAAAAACGCATGGATCTCTAAGAAATTAAAAGTACTGCATTGGAATTATTAAATCGTAACTTATCAATAGTTTTTAAAAACTTGAAGGAGAAATAAAGGCATAAATCAAATTTAACGTGTTAAATAGTGACTTTAAAAACATTACCTTAAAAAAAAAACGTGTGGGAAAAAACCGCATGAAATTTAACAAAATAAAATAGTGTTTAAGGAATTCCCAATGTAGTCAAAAATACGCACGGGTCTTTAAAAAAATTAAAAGAAATTGAAATAGTCAAATTTAAAAAAAATGAGCGGCAAAAATTTAACAAAACTAAAGGAAGAAACCATTTAATATTGTTAAAAAGTGACTTAATGGTTATTTAACGAACAAGTGTAATAATAAGGACGATCGAGATAATTTAACGCGCGAGCAGAGCGAGCGCGTTAATGTTCGAGATTGTTAAATCTTACTTTCTATTTTTATTTATTAAACTCTTCGTCAATATCCATCTTTTGATTTTAAACTATACCTACATAGAGTTTTTGGATTTTAAGAAATTAAATAATGACATACAATGACAGATAGTATTAACACACCTTCTTGATTTCAAATGTATATGTATGTTTGGTTGCCTACACCATAGGTAACTGTCAATATAAATGTATAATAAGATGTACGTTGGGTTGCATATAATAAAATCGTTGATTAATAGGGGTCATTAATCAGCGATTTTGAGTGCGCTAAAATACATCATAAATGGTCGGTCGACGGAAAAAAATTATTAAATAGTAAATTGTCAAATTATATAAAAAAAACGCGCGTCAAAAATCCGCACGCAAGACATTTAACAAAATAAACAAAAGAAACCAAAAAAAAAAATTAAAAAACAATGAAATATTGTTAAGTAGTGACTTAACAAATTATTAAATAGTAAATTTTCAAATTATTTCAAAAAACGCGCGTCAAAAAAACCGCACCTAAGACATTTAACAAAATAAACAAAAGAAACCAATAAATAAAATTAAAAAAAAAACAGTGAAATATTGTTAAATAGTGACTTAACAAATTATTAAATAGTAAATTGTCTTTAAAAAATTAAAATATATTGGAATTACTAGGTAGTGAATTATCAAAATTTCGCGAAAAAACACCCATGAAATTTAACGAAAAAAAATTAAAATACAATAAAATATTAAATTCCGAATTTTAACAAATTTCCAGGGCAACACCGCTGTGAAAAAACGCATGGGTTTTTAAAAATTACAAGAAATTCATTGGAATTATTAAATTCTGAATTCAATTTTTTTTATTTTTTTAAACTACGTGAGAAAAAATAGTACGCATAAAATAAAAAAAAACTTTTGTTAACTGGACTATTGTTCTTACTGTTAAAAATAAGATTTACTGGACTATATTTATTTAATTACTACAGAAACTTTATAAGCATTTATTTTATACATAAATCGATACAACCTCATTATGTTGCTTCTATGAAATCGCAAATTGAATTTTTTTTATTAATTATTTTTCTAGTAACTCATTAAAAAAGTGAATAATGGAATAACCCTCCTAAAGCAACAGAATTGAAACCATAAAAATTAATTGCCTAAAAAAATATAAAATAAAAAAAATTGAAAATTTTTGAAAAACTCACCTCCCTAATAGTGAGCGTATGAGATACCATCTGAATATTATTTTGGCTCTGACTGTTCGGGAGATTTTCGCTCGACCTCGATCTCACCAACTGCCTGGAGCCATTCACCACGTTCTTACTCCTTAAAATCATCTCAGTCTTCAAAAACACCCTCGATATGTACGAGGAGCTCAGTCCCCGGATGCCGAAGGCCACCTTCAGTACCTTCTGCGGCGACACGGGGATTTCCTTGCAGAATTTGCTGAGAGCGCTGTCGACGCCGTTCTTTTGGATTTCCGCCAACCATTCCGACGATGATGGTGACGAGAATTTTTGGAATAGAATTAGGATCGCCATTGCGGCCCTGTACAGCACCTGAAAACCAAAAAACGATCTCTATGGTCTTGGGTACCCTGCTTGTCTAAGTGAACCCATAGATATTTGAATACATCTACAACTTCAGTTCCAGCTGCTTTTCATCTACTGTTATAAATAATCAAATATTATTCGTAGCTTCTATGGTCATTACTTTTGATTTTTCGACATTCATTTTTAATTTACTTTAACTTTAACTTTCTTTCTTTCTCAGATTAGTGACCGATTTACTATTGTTTACAATACACTGACACCAAATTTCTCTATTAATAAATACTTTACCTCAAAGGGATACGAAGAAGATAGTGACATCTTGGCCAAAAATTAAAATTTTGTCAAAAAATTAAAATTATTCAAAAAACTTTTTTTTAATTAAAATTTTGTTCAAAAATTAAAACTTCAAAAAACTTTTTGTGTAAAAGTTAAATTTTGTTCAAAATTAAAGTTTTGTCCAAAAATTAAAACTTCAAAAAAAATTTTGTTCAAAAATGAAATATTCTTCAAAAATTAAAGTTTTGTTCAAAAACTAAAACTTCAAAAAGCTTTTTTTTTCAATTAAAATTTTGTGCAAAAATTAAATTTTACGTAAAAATTAAAATTTGCGTAAGAATTAAATTTTATGTAAAAAAGAATATTAAGTAAAAATTAAATATTGTTCAAAAAAAGTTTTGTCCAAAAATTAAAACTTTTTTTTTTCAATTAAATTTTATTCAAAAATTAAGTTTTCTCTACAAATGAAATTTTGTTCAAAATTAAAACTTCAAAAATTTTTTTTTCAATTACATTTTGTTCAATAATTAAATTTTGTGTAAAAATTAAATTTCACGTAAAAATTAAATATTAAGTAAAAATTAAATATTGTTCAAAAAAAGTTGTCCAAAAATTAAAACTTTAAAAAACTTTTTTTCAATTAAATTTTATTCAAAAATTAAATTTTGTGTAAAAATTAAATTTCACGTAAAAATTAAATATTAAGTAAAAATTCAATATTGTTCAAAAAAAGTTTTGTCCAAAAATTAAAACTTCAAAAAGTTTTCTTTCAATTAAAATTTTGTGCAAAAATTAAATTTTATGTAAACATTAAATTTTATGTAAAAATTAAATATTAAATAAAAATTAAATATTGTTCAAAAAAAGTTTTGTCCAAAAATTAAAACTTTAAAAACTTTTTTTTCAATTAAATTTTCTTCAAAAATTAAAAGTTTTGTCCACAAATTAAAACTTCAAACAACTTTTTTTTTCAATTAAAATTTTGTTAAAAAATTAAATTTTATGTAAAAAGTACATTTTGAGTATAAATGAAATTTTACGTAAAAATTAAAGTTTTGTCCGAAAATTAAAACTTCAAAAAACTTTTTTTTCAATTCAAATTTTGTGTAAAAATGAAATTTTGTCCAAAAACTAAAACTGTTTTTTTATGAATTAAAATTTTGCTTAAAAATTAAATTTTCGGTAAAAATGAAAATTTTGCTCAAAAATTAAATTTTATGTAAAAATTCTGTGCAAAAATGAAAATTTTGTTCAAAAATTAAATAAATACTTATAGTAAAAATAACGTTTGTCGAAAAAATGAAATGTGTAAAACAATTTGTCCAAAGATTAAAATCTTGTTCTAAAAAAACGTAGAAGATTTCACCGAGTAGATTATAAAAGAAACTTACTTTAACGCCTTCGTGGAAAAAACAATCCATAACCCGCACCAGATGTTGAAAAGGTAATCCCTGAAAGATCCACCAGATCCAATCCATGTATATCCTTTCCGATCGATTTGTTGTGCAATTCCTTTGAAGGTGAACTGCTGCCGATTTCTAGAACGAAACCTTAACGTTAACATATAAAACCATAAAAAAATATGAAAATTTAAAAAATAAACATAGTTCTTAAAATACGGGGGTGGAAAAAAAATGTTTCTGTTTGAAAAAAAAAAAAAATAACAAAAAGCCATCGCTGGTGTTTCCCACACAAATAGTTGGATAGCAATAAAATACTAATAATCAAATTTCGCTGTCACCATCAAGATGGCTGACCTTGTATAAGTCTACTTTAGGGCCATCTAAACCGTCCTCCCAGAATATCAATAGCCCTGGGAAACACTCCAACAATATTCCAAGCGGAACTTTTAGCAATAGCCTTCTGTGCTCAAGAGTGCCTCAACAAACGGCTCAACTGAGCCATAATATTTATTGCGTCTGATACTCGGGCTGCTTTAAAGGCTCTGAAATCCACAACTTATGAACTGGAACTGCAAAGAATCCTTTAAGCAACTGGCTAGTCACAACAAAGTAACTTTGCTATGGGTGCCAGGGCATAAAGGAATTGTCGGAAATGAGATTTCTGACGGTCTCGCAAAAGAAGGAGCTTTTATCGGTCCCGAACCATTTTGTGGTATTCCAAAAAGCCGTCGTAGCGTGGAAGAAGTCCGAAAATGAGAAGAGGAACTTAGTGCAGCCTACTGAAAAAATATTCTAGGTCAAAGACAGGCAAAAAGGTTATTACGACGTTCTGCTCGCTATGCTAAATTGCTCTTAGAGCTTCAGAAATCTGATCTCAGAGTAATCACAGGAATTGTCACTGGGCACTGCTCACTCAGATACCATCTCTGTAAGATGGACAAATTGGACAGTGGAACATGCAGATTCTGCGATGATGCAGATGAGTCGCCTTAATTACCTGGAACAGTGTTCCTAGAGTCTAATCAGTTTACACCTAGCTCCAAAACGGACAATAGGGTATACACAAAAGATCTTATAGATTGAAGTGTGGCCAACTGGGCCAATCGACCACACTTGCAATCTACAAACGGTCCTCCCTTCTGATCCATCATTTTGTGATGTGTCTAACTGGAGCGCAGTCATGCAAAATCCACAAGAATGCCCCCCTCGAAACATTAAAAGGAGATGTTGTTTTACATAATTCTTCTTCTTCTTCTGTTTGGTGGGGGTGTCGATAAACTACGATCTGTAAGATCTATTGTGCCCCCTTCTGCTGCCCAGCCGTTAAGGATGTCTCAACGATTAGAGCAGTTCCTCTAGTCCTATTGCTTTCAAAAAGTTCAGGATGTCGGTAGGCTTCAGGTAAGGTAGATCTCCCTCTTCTATTTGATATTCTCCGAGGTATCGTACCCTCCGAGTTTGCAGAGTTATGCATTCTAAGAGAATGTGGTTAGAGGCTTCGAGTTTCTTTAGGTGCCCTCTCAACTGCCAGTGTTCTGTTAAGATTCCCCTTAGTATTCTAAGCTCATTTTTACTTTTCCTGATGTAGTCCCTCTTCTGGTTGTAGTTTCCTAGTAGTGTCTTGGCCTGCCGCATTCCCTGTAGTCCTATCCAGTATTGGTATATTTTGTTGTTTATTTCTTTTTCAAGTTCATCAAGTATTGTGCTGATGCTTATTCCGCAGAAGGGTTCAAGGTCCCAGAAATGGTGTTTCAGCCCCTTTTTTTGCTAGTACGTCTGTTATTTCAGTACCTTCCACTCGAGTGTGTCCCGGAACCCATAGGAGGGTAATAGTGTTGTTCTTGCGTAGTTCATTAAGTTTCTCTAGGCACTCCCAAACCAACTTGGAGTTGATTACGTGGGAGTTCAGAGCATTCATGGCTGCTTGGCTGTCTGACATGATGATGATCTCTTGTCTGCGAAAATTTCTTTCTATGTTGAACTGGGCACATTTTTCGATGGCGTAGATTTCAGCTTGGAAAACGTTCGGAGATTTGCCTAGACTTTCGGAATATTTGGTTCCAGGCCCATATACTTCTATTCCTGTTCCTTCTGTTGTTCCATTTAATGACACTTCTCTTGAGTTTTAGGATGGTCTCTTTGTCCCATTCGCTTTCGTTACTTAGCTTTGTGTTGAATTCTTTCACAAATATTAACTTCTTTGTCATCTCATCTTGGGGCATACCCCAGGTTTGGTGATTTCCAGGAAGGAGTCGAAACCTGCGTTTGGTGGATTCTTCTTTGGTCATTTTGTATGTTGTCATCGCTATACTCTCCACCGCCATATGGGGGGGTTTAGGATTACCTCCACGGTGGCCGTTGGGCACGTCTTCATTGCACCTGTTATGCATACGCAGGCTAGTCTTTGGATTTTCAATAGATTTGCCTTTATACTTTTCATTATTTTTTTTGTGGTATATCAAATAAAGTTTTTAAAATTCAAGTGCCAATTTTCCCGAGAGGCCGCGTACTTGTCATAATAAAAGATTAATACAAAAAAAAAATGTTAAGTGACAAAATTAAACGAACATTAATGCAAAAGTGCGAAATATTCGCGGCGCTATTATCAGTTTAAACGCCGTCGACGATGCGATATACTTTCAGACGAGATTATCTCTCAATTAAAGAGGAAGTTGTGGGAGCGACAAGGAGAGAGGATGTCGTTTGTCATTCAATTTGTTGGAGATGCTTATGTTGAATCTAAAATGAGAAACAAACTAACCGTAGTAAGTTATTAAGGCGCGGTTCGAAAATAAAGCACAATAGATGCATGTGGCGCAACTTGAATCGGAACAAAAAGGGTACAAGCCAATCAGATTTAATGTATTACGAAATATTTTGCGTAAAAACCGTATTTGCGTGTCCAAGAAAGACACACTGTTTACTATTTTTCATACAGGAACAGTCAAATGTAAATTCAATCACTTGAAGGTCAAATGACCATTCATTAAATCAATATTTTTCTCCACCCTGTAGACCGTAAATATTTAAAAATATACATGTTTAAACAGAAATAAAAGCTCTTTCAAATGGAGTATAACACGTCATATTAAAAAAATGACAGGTGACGTTATTACTTTGACAGGTGTCATTTCAGAATATGCGCAATATATATTAAGAAAAATCAAAGAATTGAATGGTGGGGTTTTAAAGACAACGATGTAAGATCTTGAAAAATATAAACCACTTTGAAATCTCGCCGCTTGAAAATCAAGCACCCTGCTAAATTCTGGTCTTATACAAAACATTTCTACACCTCCTCGAAATTTGAAACATCCAGATCAAGTATTTTTACCGAACAAATTGTTCGGTATCTGAATTCGATCTGTGTAGTTGGGAATCTGAGGCCTTCTAGGAAGCGTTTTAAAGATGCTCTTATACAACTCGCGAACATCCACCTAAAAAACATGAAATCCTATGTAAAATGACCTGCCGGTTTCCATTTTTTTGACCCTTTGATCCGGAATTGCGAAATGTGTCAAAACATGACATTTTTGAAAAAACTGAAAATTTTCCTTAAAATAATATTTATTGCAAACTAGTGCTTAACTTTGTTAATTGGTGTCCGATCGTTATGAATTTTGGATATGATATTTTTCAGTACTTTCCTGACCTAGTTTCATAACAATAAAATATATAGGACGTCTAATAAAAGCTACGTCATTTTTTTTTTCGCTAGATGACACAAAATATCGTCATTTTGCAGCGTAAAATGGTGAGTCGAGAAAACTTTTTACATTTAGAGATAGTTAACTAGTATTTACTATTTTATTGTCAGTAATTTTTCAATCGTATAGTTTTGGAATTGTTTATTTGTTAGTTATTGTATTTAATTTTTTTTGTTAAAAGTTTTAAAATATTAATTAATAGTTAAATTCACCCACATTTTATGTTTTGAGCTTGGTTTTATGTAGTAATCTTTTTCTAATATTTTAATTAAGGTACTTTATTTATATTATAATTATTTATTATTTATTTATTATGCCAAAAAACATTTTTAAAAATTCATCAATACTATACACTAGCCCGGCAGAATTAAAATTAAAGAAAAAAAAAACAGTTATAACATAAGTACCTATAGTTCTTAAAATATTAATGCCTTTTTAGTATAGTTATTCTATTGTATTTTATGTTATTTAGTTCTATACTAAATACATTACCTACAAACAAGTACTTTTGTACTTCGTAGGGTGATATGTAATGTTTTTGTTAATTGTATTATCTATATGTATTATTACGTGAATAAATTATTATTATTATTATAAGCGAGAAAAATGTTGTCAATAGAGGAACGAAACTTTTTTACTTTAACTTTTTTTTCAAACGACGTTTAGTTTGAGTTGTGTACTTTTTTAAAACCGAAGGAAATTGAATCGGCACGTCGCATCTCTTGGCTTTACCACTGTGGATGCGAATAAAACGATCAGTGTGTCAAAGAGAGTAAACACCACATCCTTCTTCATACGCGCAACAAAGATGATGCGCATTACAATATTATTATGACACTATAGGAGGTATAGTGCGATTTAAGAGATTGAGAAATGATAGGAATAATAATAATAATTTTTTTACAAGCATAAAACACAATATTATTATTATCTAATTAAAATATTTATCTTACAATGCATTTTCCCCCACACTGGCAACTTATATTGCATCTTAGATTTGCTTTCAGGCATTTGCACTTGTTACCACAGTTAAATAATTTACATTTGCAAAATGGAGTAATTTTTAAAAATATTATTTTGAGAAAAGGAAACAAATCTGAATTCTATAAGGCTGTGTTAAGAGAAATTAAAGATGTACCTGTTGAGCTTTCCTGCATACCAATAGAAGAAAGCGACACTTTTAACACAGCTTATATAAAAAATATGATGGCACTTATTCAGCGGTATCAAAATTTTAATAGCAAAAAATTTCGAGAATTATTTTTAAAATACGTGTCTTTACTATTAAAGTTAAAGCCTCAGATCTGTGGTACAATAGTACGCATTGGTGTTCGTCACAATTTTGAATAAAGCTTAAAGCAAACAGAAAGTTATAGAAGATCGAAAAATTGTCATTTTGAAACATGCGAAATACGAGACGAACTTCATATACCTGATTGGAAGAAATTTATATCAAATCCTTATAGCACAAAAACTAATGAAAGAAAATTATGTTATACCTGATCAAATTGAAATTGTATTGGCAGGAATGTCAGAAGATAATCAAAGAACAATAAAATGGATAAAAATGGAGTCGAAAGTGGTTGACGAGTTACAGTTTACTGTGGGCATGAGGAAGCTGATACTAGAATATTTAATTATTATTATTAATTTTTTTACAGACATGTTTAATGTATTTGTTATTTTATCAACGTTTTTTTCGGTTACCTTAGATGTCGAAATTTGGATGGAAAGAGAAAAGAAATTTGTTCCAGGTTTCTCAATCATTAAAGCACTAGCAAACTTGAAGCATCTGGACGTTAAAATATTAGCAGACAATTTGTTGTCAATATATTGTTTATCTGGATATGATGCTGTTAGCTTTCCGTTTAGAAAATACAAAAAAAGAGCCCAAAAAATAGTGTTGTCTCAAGAACCAGATGAGATGAATATTTTGGAACCAAAATATATCATTGGAGTTTATACTATTATACTGGTAGGCAAATAATGACCTTTTTTAGGGATTTGTCGCCGACTGAATATTCTTTTATTTTTCATGTGAGAAGGGCATTTTTACAATGCGCAATTTTCAAAACGGCATATATATTAAAGCCACTGCCTGAAATTCTAAAGATTGGTTGCGAACGCAAAGACAATAATTGTATAGTGCCAAAACTAATGTCCAAAGAGGCAAAACCTACATTTTTAAAAATTACTCCATTTTGCAAATGCTTGAAAGCAAATGCAAGATGCAATATAAGTTGCCAGTGTGAGGGAAAATGCATTGTGAAATAAATATTTTAATTAATAATATTGTGTTTTATGATTGTAAAAAAATTATTATTATTATTCCTATTATTTCTCAATCTCATAAATCGCACTATACCTCCTATAGTGTCATAATAATATTGCAATGCGCGTCATCTTTGTTGCGCGTATGAAGAAGGATGTGGTGTTTACTCTCTTTGACACACTGATCGCTTTATTCGCATCCACAATGGTAAAGCCAAGAAATGCGACGGGCCGATTCAATTTCCTTCGGTTTTAAAAAAGTACACAACCCAAACTAAACGTCGTATGAAAAAAAAGTTAAAGTAAAAAAGTTTCCTTGCTCTATTGGCAACATTTTTCTCGCTTATACTAGTTAACTATCTCTAAAGTTTTCTAGACTCACCATTTTACTCTGCAAAATGACGATATTTTGTGCCATCTAGCGAAAAAAAAAATGACGTAGCTTTTATTTGAAGATCTACATTTTTTATTGTTATGGCACTATGTGAGGGAAGTACTGAAAAATATCATATCCAAAATTCATAACGATATTGGACACCAATTAACAAAGTTTTTTAAAAAATGTCATTTCGCAATTCCGGATCAAAGGGCGAACAAAAAATTCGAATCCGGCAGGTCATTTTACATAGAATTTCATGTTTTTTAGGTGGGTGTTCGCGAGTTGCATAAAGGTGGTCGAATTCAGCACCTCAGATTCCCGACTAGTATGTATGTATTTGTATTCTTTTTTTTTTGTGAATTTTAAAATTCTGACTTCAGATTTTGATAGAGCATCAAAATGTAAGCTTGTGTGCCCCTCCGTACCACTTCGGGAACTCATTTAAAATGGGGTCCAAAATATGAACATTTTGAAGTTTAAAATGACATTGAATTTAAAGTAGACGCATAGCGAATGACTAGTTTGGTAAAAGTGCGTAGACTGTTGCTGTGTTGATTAGAATGAGAACTGAGAACTGTCAATCTAAAATTTTATTAATAATGTCATTACAATTTGCTCGGTTTGTGGCAATGCTAGAAGAGCATTCTCAACTGGTTGATTATCTAATCTTGAAAAGTTTAAACATCCACTTTGACAACTCGTCGCTTGAAAATCAAGCACCCTGTTGAATTCAGATCTTACATAAAACATTTCTATATTCTTTCTTCACACCTCCTCCAAATTTGAAACATCTAGATCAAGTATTTTTGAAATGGAGGGGTTTTAAAGACAACGATGTAAGAACTTGAAAAATCTAAAAATCAACTTTGACACCACGCCGCTTGAAAACCAAGCACCCTGTTAAATTCAGACCTTCCACAAAACTTTCCTACATCCTTTCTTCACACCTCATCGATAATAAAAATGTCCTGTCACATGAAATAATTCATTATTCCATACTTTATCAACGCACTGTATATCAAACAACTAATTAAAGAAACTCGATTACGAAAGGCGGACATGCGCTGACCTCAACTGAGTTTACGACTTATTATGGAAAATCAGGAAAAGCCCAAGTCAACATACTTTATTTCTGAATTTACTTTACATTCGAAGGACGTAATCCTGTACCACCATGTATATTCCGAAAGCTTTTCCAATTGACATGAAATAATTATCGAGAGGTGAATTTAAAATTTGCTCTTTCTCGGAGACGATCTGTCGGCGTTCGCTAGCATCTAGCTTGGAATATTTCCAATAAATTTTCAACTCGATGAGTGGCTTTTACATATACACACACACCGTCTTATACCGACAGCTTTAATATTTATGCCGTCTGGGAAAATATTTGAACAGGTCGTATGCATATTGTTACAAACTCAGCATAGTTTTGAGTAATGAAATTTGAAATATCTGTTTAAGTTATTTGCTATTGTAACGCTTTCGATGTTATTAAATCAGTTAACTTACTTAAACTTATTTCTAAACTAAACCAAAACTTCCAATGGGTTTATTAGATTTTTTATATTTTTTGGGCTAACGTTAAAACAGTTATTATATTTTAAAATATATTTATATTTTACATGATCACATCTTCACCGAACAAATTGTTCGGTATCTGAATTCGATCTGTGTGTGTTGATTCTTTGTCTTTGTGAATTTTAAAATTCTGACTTCAGATTTTGATAGAGCATCAAAAAAAGTAAGCTCAGGGTTTGATGTGCCCCTCCGTACCTCTTCGAGAACACCTTCAAAATGGGGTGCAAAATATGAAAATTTTAAAGTTTAAAATGACATTCAATTTAAAGTAGACACATAGTGAATGACGATTTTGGTAAAAGTGAGTAGACTGTGTTGATTAGAATAAGAACTGTCAATTTAAAATTTTATTAATATTGTCATTACAATTTGTTCGGTCTATTGCAATGTTAGAAGAGCATTCTCAACTTTGAATTGATAAAAGAACTAACAAATGATAAGATTAGATTAGTATGGGGCTTATGTGCTTATAGTAGCCTCTACACTGCGACCTTTGCAGATCTATTGTGTGTGCCCTAATGTCTACACCCCTCCTTATTATCAGACTCCATAGGCCAGACCTTAGGTCTTAGCCGCATTGGGAGGGTTGTGGTTTTTCCTCCCCTGTCGTCGAAAACCTTAGCCTTGCCAGACCTTCGCAGTAGCACAGAATGTGTACTGAGGTTTCCTCATCTTGGCAGAACCTATATATGGTTGTATCTGCCAGTCAGATGTTATTCTTGTGTTTGTTGAGTCTACAGTACTGTCAGGAGACCAACCAAGATTCTGGTTGATCGCCTATTCTGGCTTAGTAGGTACTCCGTAAATTTTGGCGATGGTTTTTTAATGAACTCTTTGGCCTGTCTCATTCCCGGCGCCTTGTACCACCTTTCGCTATATCACAGAAAGGTTCTGGACCAATCGGGGAACATCTTGCCCCTTTTCAGCCTCATCATTGCCCTTGTAACCCGTGTGGCCAGGTACCCAGGCTAAAGGCGGCCTGTTTTTACTGCAAAACTATTGTAAGGTTTTTAGGTAATCCCATACAAGTTTTGAATTAACTTGTATGGAGCTGATTGCTTTTATAGCCGCTTTGCTGTCAGAGTACATTGCAATGGTCTTTTCTTTAAACTCTTGTCTTGCTAACTCTGCACAGTGCACAGTGACGTATTGTTGCAACTTCTGGCTGTAATATCGTCACTTGTTTTCCTAAGCTCAGTGAGACTCTTGTCTTTGGCTTGGCTATGTAAATTCCTGCTCCTACACCTTCTTCGGTTTTTGAGCCGTCTGCGTAACAGGCAATTTCGGCATTTATTGGATGTCCATTACTCCATGTCTCTCTGCCTGTTATGATTGTTTTAAAGTTTTTTCCGAAGCTATACTTAGAAAGCATCTCGTCCGATGGCATTCCCATTATGGGGTCGATTTCCAACTCTTTGTATAGCTCGTTGTACATCTTACCATTCAGTCTACTTATGGACGCTTTCCCTCTGGTCAATCTGCTAGTGACTGACCTTTCTTCGCCTTGTATGTGGACATGTAGTGGTGCCAGGTTCAGCAAGCCTTCTAAGGCGGCTGTTGGGGTTGTCCTCATAGCTCCCGTGACAGCCAAGCAAGCTTGCCTTTGGATGCCACTTAACCTACGGATCGCCCCAGCCTGCTGAGTCTTTGGCCACCATACCACCGAACCATATGGTATTTGCGGAGTCCCAATTTTTCCCGCACATTCTTCTGCACAGGTTGAGGGCTATTGTGCTTTTTTGGATTATTTTCTGTAGGTGTTCATTCCACGTCAACTTGTGTTCACAGATGACTCCCAAGTATTTTGCCTCTTGTCCAATTGGAATTTCTACCCCGTTCATAACTGATGACTTCAGTCCTCTCAGTACTTTCTTTTTTGTGAAAATCACAATTGTGGTTTTGAGAGGTTTACAGTTAGTTCCTCCTCTTGGCACCACTTATTTATTATGTTTAGAGCAGTTTGTGTATGCTCCGAGAACGTCCCTGCGAATTTGCCTTTTGCAATAATCGCAAGATCATCGGCGTACCCTAAGCAATGCATGCCTTTGGATGTTAGCCTTTTTAAAAGTTCGTCAACTAGGATAGCCCACAGAAGAGGTGATAACACCCCACCTTGCGGGCATCCCCTACCTTCTCTAGCGGTGACTGTGGTTTCGACAAATCCTCTAGGGATTTTGTTAATAGCCTGTTGAGATCATTCAGTGCCAAGTATGTTGACTTGCCTGACTGATACGCATATTGGCGCTCATTTAGGGAGTTTGTTGATAAAACCTCATCCCTAATGTATCTATTAGTCTTTCCAGTGTTTTAAGCAGGAAGGACATTAGACTGATTGGACGGTAACTTGGGCGTCGCGTCATTTAGTCTCCCCACCTTGGCTATATAAATGACTCTTCCTCTTTGCCACAGCGTAGGTACGTATCGCATAGCTATGCAAGCCTTGAATATTCTGCATAGGTATTGAATTAGCATTTCCTGCCTCTTTTGGAGTAGGAGGGGGTATATTCCATCCTCTCCTGAAGATTTAAATGGTTATAGCTCAACTTATTTAATTTGGCCTTGTTCCGAGGCAGTTGGCCTTTTTGGCCTGCCTTGGGGACTGTTCACCACTACTTGGTCATTAAGAGTTGTGCCTCGATTAACAAATGATAGTAGTACCGATTATTCCCTGTGGAAGGCCACTAAGCGACTAAAAAGACCTATCATACATAATCCACCTATTAGAAATGTAGAAGGTAGCTGGACAAGTAACAGTATACAAAAGGCAAATAGGTTTGTTAACTATCTAGAAAACACGTTTCAACCTAATGAGGAAAACGAAATACTACCAACAAAAACCTCAAGTCTTGTAGAAGTTTGCATAAATTGATAAACGTATATAAAAAAAATTATTTCGGCATACACCGCACTTTGATTTACGCTCTCTATTTTCGATATTGAGGAATTTTCGTCCCGTTCTTTATATTAAGACGATCCGCAATGATTATTGCAAATTATAAATAACACCGGTATCCGGTTTTCGAAGAATTTTAGGTCGAGGCTGTTGAGCCATGACGGTGTCATCGGTGGACCTTAATTTTGACAAATGGAGGTCTAACCAAAAATTAAGAAAATAATTGCACCGAGTTTAAGAAACATGTGACTCATATTCAAGTTTATTCATTGTATTAATAATGATTTATGCATGTTTCTATATCCATTCTTCACACCTCCTCCAAATTTCAAATATCTAGATCAATTATTTTTGAAATTGTGAGATTATAAGTCAAATGTTGCAAAATCAAAAAATCGAATTTTTAAAATCTTGAAAAGTTTAAAGATCAACTTTGACACTTAGCCGCTTGAAAACCAAGCACCCTATTAAATTTCAGCCTTCATCAAAATATTTCTACATCCTTTCTTCACACCTTCTCCAAATTTGAAACATCTATATTAATTATTTTTGAAATGGTGGAGTTATAAAAGCCATGAAAGTATTTATTTAAAACTGGCCATAAACAACATTAGAAAGAATCAAGTTCATCGTAATAAACCACATAATTTAATATAGTAATATACTCACTACGTGTTTTTTGCAGATTTGCATAACAGTCTTCCAAGTAACTTCGTATAAAAGTTTTGTTTGCGTGATGAATGTTTTTTCCTTAGACGCCACTAAGCTAGCCATACAGTGATATGCTTCTTCCTCTGAAACAAAACGAGAACAATAATTGTATATGATAATAATACTTTTTTTTTTTTTGTATTTTACGATATTATTTAAGGCATTGATTTATTTATAATAGGGCCAAACCGATTTTGAATACCCGAATACTTGAAAAATTCTTAGCAGTATGTGGATCATCGGAAAATTTAGGGTAAATTATAAGTAAGTTAAGAAAATCAAGACAACTGAGTAAAAGTTACGGAAGGGGGGTGCGGTAGCTAAATATACGATTTGAGGGTTGGATATTAGTTTTTTTTACGATTTGTGTTTGAAATATGCATCATATCGAAAAAAGTTTAATGTAAATCTTGTAGATAATTATATAATCTTAAACTTTTGTATCGAGCATTTTTTAACATAATTTCAAAATTATCAAAAAAATCCCTAAAACCATTTTTTTAATTTTTGTCTCTCGCAAAAATAATTTTTTTATGAAACTTGGTGAATGGTAATTTTTTCACAGCAAAATTTTTATTTTCCGAAGTTATAGACATTTAAATAAAAAAAGCGTAATTTTCAATCGAAAAAGATGGTTCACGAATTTTCAATTTTTTCTCAGAATACAATAAGATTTTCCCATGGCAAAAAGTTAAGTTACACGGTGGTCTTGTCAACGATTTTCCGTCTGTAAAAAATATCGTTTATTTTTTATTCCCAAAGGTCAGTTCTTGATTTATTATTATTAAATATGTAAAAACAGGAGAACGGAGAACTAAAGTTTTACACAACACATAATTGCAACAATAGATATTAAAGTTGCAGGAAAAAAGGGTCTAAAAAGTTACAGCCACATGATTGAAACATTTTTTAAATTATTAAGAATATCATAAATATTAATTAACAATATCGAACTGACATTTTCTACCGCTACACGAAATTAAATATACGTCAACCCAGCAACGCTCAAAGCGACATCTTGTGGCGCGGCCCGTAGGTTAATAGTTATGTTTGTTTACCTAAAATTCCGTTAGAGCTCTATCTTCGAAATCAAAGCTCCAAAAGCACGTGTTTATAGGAACTTTTCATTCTATTTTTGCATGTTCTACATGCCCTAAAAATCTACAACACGTATTCATTAACACCGTGTATTTAGCTACCCGCACCACTTGATTTTTCTTAATTTATTCTTCATTTTCCGACCATCCACATACATCTAATCATTTTTTTTTAATTTCAAAAATAATTGGCCCTGGTCTAAATATATCTTACACCAGACATTAGGGTGGTTCGAAAATAGTTATTTATGTGCCAAGGACGAAAAACTGTCTATTATAGTCGAGTCTGCAAATTGATAGCCGAGGCTAGCAAGCAGGCGAGACAATAGAGAGTTTTTCGTCGACCTCTAAAAAACGTACTTATTTCCGAAAGAAAAATCGGCCAATTTTGAAGCATTTATCGTCCGCAAACACTTTTCGTCCGCTTTGGTCACTAGGATATGGCACGGTGCTTGCTGTGGTCACTAGGATACGGCACGGTGCGAGTCATTTGAGGACGAAAAGTACTTGCTTTCAAAAATAGTTGACTTTTCATTCGGAAATTAGTACGTAAAATGTCATTTTTTGTAGAGGTCGACAAAAAAAAACTTTTTTTTTAATTTCAGATCGCTATAGTGCACAAAAGTTGCCATTGGTATAGATGTGAAAGAAGAGCTAATTATTATTTTTTTATTAATTTGTCTTCCGGTCGCGCAATGCCATCGAAGTTAACAAAAAATTGTGAAAAACCTTAATTTTTCATAATTTTTTTAAGCACTCCAGATGGTTTTAATTGCGTTCCTATACCATGAATTAACTACTAAAAGTATGTAAAATCAATATATATGCACTTATTATACATTTGTTTCATATCTTCCGGTCGCACAACATAGTATGAGTATGAGTAAAATTAGTAGTTTTCAAAGTTTGACTGCTTAGTACACTTTAATCATACGACTAAGAGATACATATGGGAAGACCTCTACGATGGAGTATTTGTCTTCTCCATTTCAACGAACTGCCATTCCGCCACCTTTTCCAACACTTGGATCAATTGTACTTGCTTGAGATATCAGAAGTCATCAATCAAGTCAAGACATTGTTCAGAAGACTTTGTAGTACGTGATGTTTCCTTTCTAGTATTTATCTATCGATAAACATCGAAAGTCGCATTTGTGTGAAAAAGTTGGTATCGCTGAGCGTGACAGTAATGTGGTTCTCTGGAACTGTGTCCACAAACTTTACTTGAACTCACTAGCTTAACGAATCTTTCAACTGCATGTGTATGGCATGGGAAAGCATCTATACTCATAACAGGCTTGAAGTTATTGCTCACATACTGTATAATCTCTTCATTAGTCAATGTTCTTAACAGTGGAGGAGGAATCAGTGTACTGGTGTTCAATTTGATAATTTCGGTGTAGTCTTTAGCTTTAAAGTTTAGGTTTAGTGGTTTAAAGAATCTGATAGAGTCACTTTGCCTTCATGATACGCCTAAAGCCCAGCTCTCGGATATGGTTTCTTTCATCAGTTAGAAAAATAAGCATTCCGTTCTATAATGGGATCAACAATTTGAAGCAGCTCTTCTGGTAAATACCTTGTAGATTCAATAGTTTTGTAAACATGTCTAGGCCCATCTGTGAATTTGTGTTTTATTTTTATGGCAAACCTCATTTGAGAATTAATGTGACAATCTCTCTCAGATTTTCAGAAGGGCTTGACCCATTGATGTAGAGGCCCAAAACTCGGTTTGCAGTAGTAAGCCATCTTGAATGTGACGTTGGGCCATGATCATGTACTACAAAGTCTTCTGAACAATGGCATGACTTGATGACTTCTGATATCACAAGCAAGTACAATTGATACTTGCTAGCTAAGAATACGCTTGTCAACTTTTGGAATCTCACAATCAATAGGATTAAAATCAACAACTGGTAGTTTTTTACAATTAGGTAGGATCTTTCCAATCGGTCCGGAATATCCTATTGGGTCTGTTGTATTTACATGGAAAAGGTGGCGGAATGGCAGTTCGTTGTAATGGAGAAGACAAATACAAAATGTACTAAGCAGTCAAACTTTGAAATTTTGTACTATGTTGCGCGACCGGAAGATATGAAACAAATGTATAATAAGTGCATATATATTGATTTTACATACTTTTAGTAGTTAATTCATGGTATAGGAACGCAATTAAAACCATCTGGAGTGCTTAAAAAAATTATAAAAAATTAAGGTTTTTCACAATTTTTTGCTAACTTCGATGGCATTGCGCGACCGAAAGGCAAATTAATAAAAAAATAATAATTAGCGCTTTTTTCACGTCTATACCAGACATCCATTATAAATTTGGGATGACAATGAAACGTGGATTGGAGTATAATAGTTTTATATCAAATTTTATCAAGTAAATGAAGATTTTTAAACTTTTATTAAACCAGAACTCATTCATCTCACCTCATAGATATAATATCACCGTTCATAATCGGTCTAAGTGACTTTTAATTAATAATTGCTTTCGGGTAATTTGTTAATGACCCCAATTAACTATTATCACGCCAAATATAATTGTTATTTATGTAGCCGCATGATCAAAAAGAATTAATATTCCAATGATACCTTGTTTAGGTAAATGTCTGGCAAAATTGCTTCATTTACTATTTTCAGTGACTATAATGAGCGTATATCGAAATTTTGGCGCCATACAATAATCGAAATTAGAGGTTTAAAGTATATAAGCATGAAATAGACATTTGGGTTTGATAAAAACCACTTCGAATACTTTTGAGGCGAAAAATTGGAAGATATACTCGATTTTTTTTCATTTTGTTTCAAAACTCTATCTAAGATTTTTCTTTTTGAATCGTTTATGGTTTGACCAGAAATATAAGATAAATAAATCACCATAAACCACTTGATTTATCAGCAGGCGGTCTACGCAGACACGTACCTACTAAATTGCACTCTAAAAAATGGTTGTGAAAAAACTTGATAAGTATGGTAATTTTCACAAAATATACTATGTGGCCTACAAGTCTCTAAAGTACATTGTAAAATTATTCACAGAATAATATATGTGAAAAATACGGCCAACGTGAAAATACATTGAGAACATTACTGATTTACAGATTTCATTCTGTGAATAAAATTGTACAGGTTTAGTTATGTGAACTGCGCACTATCGGATTATTTTTAGAACTCGGTGTCTCAGAGGAAAGCTGATGTTAGGCAAATTAGTTGAGGGTTACGAGAGATTGGAACGCAGTAATATTGTTTTTCTCCCTAACCTAAGTAACATTTATTTGTATTTATCAACAACCTACAACTATGGAATTCATACAGAGAATGTTCCTTAAGATTCAAGAAACGTGTCAGCCATTAAAAAGAAGGTTTTCAATTTCATTAAGAAGTTAGTGGCTATGTGAATCATGTATTCACATTAGTGTATTGGTATTTTTCATATAATAAATATACTTATTCTGAATAAAATTACATGTTTCTTTATATTATGTGTTTGAATGTCACTGTGAATTCACACCAAATAATTACCAAATAAATTCACAGATTAATGAAGAAATCACAGTAAACATTTCGTAAGATTACACAATAAATCTAGTGAGTTTCTATTGTATTTTTCCAGAATTCATAAGGTAATAGGATTAGTACATAAATATCTGTATTTTCACATGATTTTACATAAACTTTTTTATCAGTGTGGGAATCTTTTAACCTACACACAATTTTATTACTTTATTACATCTCGAACAATAGGTAATAATGAGGGTCGTCGGCTAATACTAATTTATGATCTGTACTAAACACTGCACTGCACTCCATAGGGATGTCGTGTTAGATGATCTCATTGGAGACATAACAAGGAGCATCTTAAGACTTTATTTTGAAATCTTGGGAGAATGGAGATGTTGGAATTACTGGTGCCCCATAACCTTCTTGTTTAAGAATAGTTCGGAGCAATGGTATATGAGCATTTGATTTAGTTTAAGGTTGATTTGCAAGTTATTTGATGCCGATGCAAAGGCAGCAGTGTCTTCCGCATTGTAGTGCTTCTTGTTACTATCAGATAAACCGTATACAAGAGGTAAAATACAGGTCAAAGAGCGCTACCTTGAGGAACGCCTGAATATACGGGATGGGTATTCACTTGTTTCACAAGAAAGATTTGAGTAGTTGATTGTGCAGGATCTTTAGTTCGACTTGCAAGGCGTTGGTGGCATATTATATCAAAAGATTTGACACGACCGTCAGTTTTATAACATTGATGATTCAATTTTTAAGTACTTGCGTATCCTCCTTCGTAAATAAACAATTTTGCAGCGTTTTCAGTTTTCTAAGATTTATATTAGTATTACTAAACTTGTACTGAATTAAAATGAACTTTTAGCTATGACTCACTCTGATAGATGTTTTAATTATTTATCGATTTAATAACTGATTACCTAATATAAATTATTTATTAGTTCCTGAAACTGTTTAATTATTTAAGAGAAATATTAAGTTATTTTTGGTATTAATTTGACTTTAATAAAATTATGGTAAAATCGTGGTATTTTCCGCTATTTAAATTATTGTATTTTTTTAATAGGTGTACAACTTTGCTTCCCCCGTTTCCCTATAGCTGGCTTTAAGAGTCAGTAAATAGATCATAGTCGTCACGAAATAAACTTAGGAATCTGTCAATATGACCATATACAAACATTAGTCGATTTTCATATGCATCATAAAGATATTTTCGATTGAAGAAGTCAAATTCTCATCGTTTGCGGAATGTTTTAATTTTCTGTTTCAATTGGAGGCATTACTTGTGTCTAGAAGAATTGGTACGATCATTGGAAGTGACTCAACAAACAATTTCAAAATGACTCAAAGACATGGAAGTGATTCAGAAGCAAATAAGTTGCAACCGAGAGATGTTGAACGGTGTTTGTTTGCTTGCTTGTGAACAGTTGCTTGATAGGTTAAGACGGAAGGGATTTCTGTATCGCATGATGAACGGGGACGAAACATCGGTTTATTACTATGAGCCCAAGCGCAGAAAAGCATGGAGATATCCCGACTCCGTTTGACTATCACTTAGAGAAGTAAGAAATTGGATAGATTCAAAAGATACTTTGAATCATAAATGTATTACCGGCTTTTTATATTTTTTTTTAGGTTATGAAAATACAGATTCAAAATTAAAACCTGACCTTTATAAACACGATAATGTCCTACAAAAACAATTCCAACTTCTCTATGTACGAGTATTCTATTTTCGGCAAAAGAAAATCCATTAGATATCATTCATCCAGTCGGCTATCTCCATTCCGAAAAATAAAATTTTGTTGTGCAACATCTCGAGAATCCTAATAATAACACTTGTTTATTTTAGATGATTCGAGAGGCAGCACCGGCAAAAATTTGAAATACCACCAATTTAATCATTTATTTCGTGCTTATTTATAGAATGACACTGAGAAAAACGCATTTTCTGCTTCGATTTTTTTTTGTCCGAAAGTTCATGGACCGCTACGATGTTTTCTATTAAAAAATGCACGGTCAAGTCGGCAAAAAAAATAGTCTAGAAATTTCTTTCAAAAAATTATACGACATGAGAAACCTTTTGTTTATCGATTTCTCATGAAATTTCACGTCTACTTCTGTATAAAATTTTCACTACTAACCTTAAAAACAAACTTTTTCAACCGTATGAAATACTGGAAAATATATTAGCCCAGTTGCCAGAGCCACATTTAGATCAAAAGCTCTCTTAAAATCTGATACCGCTGAAACTAGGCGTGTAGAAAACGATAAAAAAATCTTTGCTGCTCTAAAATGTATGCTAAGTTCACAATTTCGAAAATTTGATTTTTTCATTATATCTCAAAAAAAAAATCGAAAAACTAATAGCACCACGTGAAAGAGTGGAAAATTTTAGAAACATTTATATTATAAGTTAATATGTACGCAAAGAAATAAAGAAAGTATTTTAAAGAGGAGACTCTATGCTTTCTCAGGAAGCCATTACTTTTGATTTTTTTTTGTTTTCTCATAGAAAATTTGACCGGAAGTTATAATTTCAAAAATTCTCACTGATTTTTATAAAACTAAAGATATTGTTATGATTTATTAAGTTTTGTGGAATCGAACTTATTTATTTTTATTTGTAATTGTAATTTTACAAAATTAAATTATTTTATTTTTATTCATTTACCTATTGTTGCAAGGAGAATTTCTTTTTTTATTAAATTATGAAAGTAAATTTTATTTTCGAATTCACCTACCTTACCTGGTAAAAAATTTATTATTTATTTGGGCGCCATCTTCCATCAAGAAGAAACATGAGATCTCTTAAAATCAGGAGTCGGTTCATAACACAGCTCAGTTTCAAAAATAAAGAATGCAGATCCTTTTAAAAATTATAACACAAATTTTCTTTATTTAATACATATAACATGTATGAAAGGAAATAAAAACAAACAATAAACTAACATTAATAAAAACTAAACTGTAGAAAAAAGTAAGAAAACTTTCTTAAACTTTGTCCATTATTTATGTTATCAAAAGAAAAAGAAGAATTATTACCATAACGTAACTAGTCTAAAACTCTTTCTGTTTCAAATTGTATTTTTTTTTTATTATTAGGCCTTTAGGCGGAGTACACATGGAGCTACTCAAAACAAATGTGATTCTGACGCAAATCACCAACCAGTCCGCGATGAGTCGCAGCCATTGTAATTGAATGGGATACCGCAGACTACGCTACTGGTTACTAACCAGTTAGTAACGCGTTAGTAATCAGTTTAGGCAACTCGACTCAATTTTGACTTGAATCTCGCAGTTCTAATTTTCATCTGTCAAGTGTGACAAATATTATTTATTTTATTTCAAAATATTTTTTTTCACAATGAATGATCAACTAATAAATATAAAATTATTGGAAGAAGTTGAAAAATCTCCGTATTGTATAGTTTTAAGCTCCTAGGCTACTCCAAGAGAGATGAAACTGATCATGCTTGGTGTGAAATAGCAAAAGAATAATAATAAAAGAGTAATAAAGTCGAATCGGTATCCATTTTTAGTCAGATTGTGCATAATATATGTTTTCAACCACATCTGTAATCAGAGATTACTGATTTAGATCACTATTGTAGCATCACTAATCAGTTAGTAACCGGTTAGTAATTTCAGTTTCAGTTTCTTTTAAGTAGCTCCATGTGTACTCCGCCTTAATCTTTTTAAAATATTTAATATTTGGTACGTTTAATTTTATTTTGGATCGACCATTCTTAGCCCTAGGGATGGATAGTGATAAATACAGGATGCTGTGCTTAATAATTCAATAATCAATTTTCTCCAGGTCCATAGGTTTTTAACATCGGGAATGAAAATTTTTAATTTGTCAGGAACCACAAAATCATGCAAGAACTAAGTTATATCGTGCAGTTCTTGCTAATCCACACTTCTTCTCAGGCAAAGTTTTACATTTCTTTAATTGTCACTTTTATTCAATTGTTTTACAATTTTAGAAGCTATGTGCACTGTATGATGGTCTAAATTGGTAGAGCCTCGAAACTTCTGTGAAATCAGTTTTATTAAAACTGATTCCACAGCACTCTTGTTTTAAAAATTCTCAAATTTCTTGAAATTTTACTTCAAATAATAAAAATTAAACATTTTTTAAACTTAAATCTAACCATTACATTTTGTAGTACAATTAAAAAGATAATTTTTGCTTTAACTTTCAACTCATTCTGATCATTGTTTACTTTATACTAATGATTTAAAATTTTCTACTTTATGCTTTTTTAAATATTAAAATTATTTAGTTCATGTTCTTCTATGTTTGTAATAAATTTTTGATAAATTAAGTCTCCTTATTTCGATTTCTAATAATTCTTTTATACTAAATGGATTTTCTTAAAGGTTTTGAGGGATATTAATTTTGAGGTTATATTGATTTTTAATTTTATTACGTTTATTTCTAATGAATAAATTGAATCCTTTTCCACAAATCATCAAATTAATTTTAATTTTGTTTTTACTGTTAAACGTAATTCTTTATTTTACTATATCAATATAAGTTGAAAACGATCGTCGACCACTCAACCAAAACACAATTTTCACACACTCTACGCGCGTTTCGCCAACTATGTTGGCATCATCAGGAGTTGATGATAGACAGTCTATCATCAAAGGTTCCAATTTCCCAATTTATATCAATATATATTAATAGATGCATAACAAAAAAAATGCTTGTACATTTATCATCATTATACTTTTACTTTTGATGTAAAAATAATTAAAATGATGAACATTGTCTCTGTTTAATAAAACTTATGTTTTAAAATAATCATTTTTTTACAACATTCATTCGACGCCATTTTTATTTTCAAAAATCAGAAAGTAATTATTTTTTTTAAATAAAGTTAAGAAATACACTTTCTAATGAATGCTGTAAAAAATGATTATTTTAAAACATAAGTTTTTATTAAACATCATTTTAATTATTTTTACATCAAAAGTAAAAGTATAATGATGATAAATGTACAAGGATTTTTTTTGTTATGCCTCTAATAATATGTATCTTCAATTATATAAAAATAAAATTATATGGCCAATAGTGGCATCCTCTATATGTCATTAAACGAACTTATTGAGTAACCAAGTATCTTTTTTACGTGCTTATTAGTTATAAGAAGGCAGAGATTGGTCGAAGACCAAAATCTAGTCAAAATCGGTTTTTTTGGCGCAAAAAATGGTGCATCTTAAAAAAGTGACTTTTGAAATGAAGTTTCGCGCCATCTTTAATAATTTTTTTGACGTAATTTTTCCAAGTTTTCATTTAAGCTTAAATTAAGGACAAAAAAAGCTCATTTTTACCCCACACTACATATTTTGCAAGAAACGAAAAATAATAAAAATATTTTTCATTAAATTCTCTGTAGACCGGATCAAAACGCAAATCCGAATGTAAATCAAAATAAACAGATCCCCTTATATCGACATCAAAGTCCAGTGGTGGAGCAACCGCGAGAATTTTATTATTATTTCCTGTAAACTATTCGTATTTTTATTGAAGCCGAGCATATTTGGCAGTTACACAGTGGACCATTTCCAACTTGTAGTAGGACAAAATTATGAAAATGTTAATACCATCAATTTTGTATTAAGGGGGTTGTTTAATTTTCAAAACAAAATTAAACATATAAACTCAAATCAACAACATCGCATCTGTTTAATTTTCAAACCAAAGGAAACACAAACCCTTCCAACCTGACAACAGCGCTGAGATACGAAGCCTCAACGAATAGTTTTTTTTTCACTACGCTACGATCGTCACGTATCCAAATATCTACAGCGCAAATTCTAACGAACTTTTCTAGGCTTACGCTAGACGTGTCACGTCCACCCAAAACTCATAACGACGTAATTAAATTAATCCTTGTCTTCTCAAGCGGGAGAGAAAGAGATAGACATAAAAAAACATATCTAACAAATCGATTCGCCCACGCGATAACAAATCTTTCTAGAAGAATCGGATGGACGGCGGGGATAAACTTGAAGCGACAAACTTCGCGAATTTTTAAACCAGTGCCTTGTCAACACTCACACATACAACACCTCGCTCCTTAGTGCAGCAAATTTCGTTTTCACTGTGGTACTTAGCTGCGAATCAGGCGGTCCACTTTATTGTTCATTGTTATTTTAAATCTAAACTCAGTGCTCCTTAGTGCAGCAAAAATCAGTGCTTATTTATCACTCTTACATACAACATCTAAAAATATTTTCTGAATGATGTGATCATTTTTAATTCTTTACTAATATGTGTTAGTGTTTGTTAAACACATATGTTAACTAATAATTTGTCGTTGATTACTTATTAAAGTAATGTATTGCTCAGTCGTTCGTGACTCATTTACTTAAAAATTTAAATAAACCGTTAAATAAAAAGTGTTCGTTGTTTTTGTCAATGGAGTTGGGAAGATAAATACTACAGCAAATATACAGTCCATTTAGAAGATACGATGCAGTTTAAAAAGGCTATGTGCTTATCTCGGTAGTCCTGGTAAACTGGCACAACATAGGGTTGGTTCCAGAACCCTCAACAGAGGTAGTCCTCTAAATATGGCTGAAAAATAGGTGTTTTTCGGATTTTTTTATACTAAAACAAAAGGAAATGACAACTTTGAGTATATCCATTTATTAATAATACCAATAGCTTTCGGGCACCATTTTTTTAACGCCATCAGGTGAAAGCACCCCTTGTCCTCGAAACGCCCAATTTTCGGTGGCCGACCTGGCGGTCCTCCGATTGGTCCTTTAACAAAATAAATGTTTTTATGTTATCGTCAATTGGTAAATCTAGTCCCCTATGTAGGAGAATTGAAAAAAACCAAAATAAAACAAAATGGTGACGTGTTAAAAAAAATTTGATTTTCACCCTAAAAATCGGTGTAAAAACGTGCATCGAGCACAGACTTTTCAACGCATCGAAAAACGGCTACATAGGGGACTAGATTTACCAATTTACAATAACTTAAAAACATTTAGTTTGTTGAAGGACCAATCGGAGGACTCCCAGGCCGGCCACCGAAAATCGGGCGTTTCGAGGACAAGGGGTGCTTTCACCTGGTGCAGCGGTCACGGGAAGCGGCCGATGGCATAAAAAAATGGTGCCCGAAAGCTATTTGTATTATTAATAAATGGATATACTCAAAGTTGTCATTTCCTTTTGTTTTAGTATTAAAAAAAAAACTAGAGCAATGGAGGTGATTCTTGGTCTCACCCCTTTTGACATATTTATTAAGAAAGTTGTTGTGATGACCATGGCACGGCTACGCTCTACTGGTATACAACCTGACGTAGGATCCGGTAAGTCGATGTGTGACTTGTGGCACGAGGTCCTTGGGGAAATCCCACTGGTACAAGCCAACACTGATTCGATTGCACCAAGATATGCCTTTCACAGGTCCTACAGGGTAATAATAAAAAAACGTACAAGAGGCTACATTGGCAACAGGTGCCTTGTGCATCTACACCGATGGGTCTAAAACAAATGAGGGGTCAGGCTGTGGAATTTATTCCAGATCCCTGAATCTTAATATCTCCATCGCCGCAAAAGAGACTACCACAAGAAACATTACTGGTAATAATAGTTACATCCTTACGCATTACATCAGGTCTAGTACTGACATTCTAGGCCCTAATCGAAGCTTGCAACAACAACGTGGTCACTTTAGCTTGGATCAAAGGCCATGAAAAATCAGAAGGTAACCGTTTAGCTGACTCGTTAGCTAAGAAAGCAGCTTCCCAAAAACTCTTAGGACCTGGCACTTTCATAGGCTTATCGGCATCAGCTGTGGCGGATGTACTAAAGAAGCAGTCTCTTGAAAAGTTTAACGGTAGAAGGGACGACGAAATAGGCTGCAAGCTATCCAAGGAACTTCTACAGTAGTATCCGAACAGCGAAACAGCCAAAAAATACATGACTATGAACAGACAGAATCTGCGCACAGCCACTGGTATCCTGACTGGCCACTGTCATCTACGAAAACACCTCCACAGGATGGGGTTATCTGATACTCCACTGTGTAGACGATGTGAACAGGAAGACGAGACTGTCGAATATATTCTTTGCGAATGTCCTACACTCTCACAAATAAGACATTTTCTTTTCGGCGAGCATGCTTACATGAGGGAGCTACCTTCAGACGACGTCATCACCTACTTTAAACAAATAGGCTGGCTGACGAGCTAGAAGGAAGGCTCAACCTCAGAAGGATGCACAATGGGCCAAATGTGGCCTACGTGCTGTGGGGTGACCCAACCTTCTAGCTTTACAGATACCGATACAGAACCATCAACTTCAAGCACAAAAACCAATACATTTTCTCGGAATATCGAAGAAAACATCGAAAATATTCTCTCCCACACACCAATACAGTGGGATTGTGCGACAATATTTCCCACTCGTGTGAAAAGTGTCACTTTCCGCACTAGTTATGCAATATAGTATAAGAGCATAAACAGAAAAGTCTGAAGTAGACGAGAAATTCGAGAAAAGTTGTAAAATGCTTAAAAAAAAGTCCAAAAATATCGGAAAAAATCCAGAAAAAGTAAGAACAACGGAAAACTAGAAAAGCTCAAAAAATTCGAAATAACTTGAAAGATGGCGAATGTCCAATAAAGTCAAAAACTCTAAAGAGAAAAAAAAAATGAATTTTGTCCACCTAGTTTCAGTTACTCGATCAAGTGTTAGTCGGTCAAGCGAGTATAAATCATTTTTTTACGGCCCGAATTACCACCGATTTATTTTTGTTTCTGGATGGGTTCGCGATTATACGGTCCGCCGACGTTTCGGCGGGATGTTTTCGATTATTTTTCATAAATAAATAAAAGGCATCCCGCTCGTTTCGAACGCTCTCCCGCTTTTATTAGAACATCCTGAGAGCCTTGAGTTGTGTATTAAAACTAAATTTTTGATATGTGCATTAAAAATAACTTTATGGGCGTTGAAAGTTGACCAAACTACGCAAGATGTATATGAAAGTTTTATTAGAATTTTAACACTCAATGAGTTATAAAACGGTCGATTCGATTAAAAAAAATTATTGAAATATACTAAATTAATTTTTTTTAATTCCTAAAATGAATCATCTGTGGGGACGTTGTCAAAGGCAATTTTTCTCTCTAATTCCTATCTTTCAATTTTTCAACTTTAACAAATTTAAAAAAGTTATGGACAAAATAAATTTTTTCAAAATTTTAACGCTTTTAACACTTTATTTAAACTGTTGTGGGAATGTCAGGATGGAACTTTTCAGATTTAACTTTTTATATTTATTCCCTTCTTCTTTTTTGATTGAGATTCTCAATATCAATTCTTTTGGTTTTGGAGTTGTTGGGAATCTTTGCCAAAAGAGCTATTTTTTAATGTTAGTTACTGTAGTCACTACCACCTAATGTCAGCTGTTTCTTGTCATTTGTCATTTACTTAAAATTTATAAAATGTCGCCTCGATATCAAAAATGTTCTTTAAAAATCTTTTAAAGTTTTATCAATTTCATATATAACCATGTGTTACAATAGTTTGGAACTCCTTTGTGAGGTATCTCTAAAAAAAAATTTTTTTTTGACGTAAGTTTTTATAGGCTAGTTAATTGTTATATAGAAACTTGTTAAAACCCCTCTTTTAGGATGCTGCTCTGAAGATGACCGTATGGTTGAAAGCGCTTAGCAAATTTTAAATAAATTTTAATTTCTTCAAAGTTACAAAAGATTTTCTCCGTTGCTAAATTCAAGTGCGTACACAGTCTTTTCTAAAGTAATTTTTAGCCCTATTGGATATTTTTTTTCAATTTTTGGTCAATAGCGTCGAATTTTGCCTACAAGTTGTTATTTTATTAATCATCCTACGAACTTACTGAGTGACAGAATTATTCACAAGCAAATACAAGTTGAAAATGACTTCCCTATAATTCTTGGCAATACCCCAAAGGAGTAAAAAACTCTCAATTTTTTTATAATATGAAAGAAGAAAAAGTCATGAAAATAAATGTACAAAATCCCACCCAACGTATACACCGAGAACACCAAATTTATCTTATCTCTAATTAAATAATATTCTGATAAGACCGTTGTGATCTGTCATTTTCGGCTCGGCACACTGGTGTATACAGGGTGGTCCTAGCGCGGCAACTAATTGTTCTTAATTTTTTATTACGCACCACCCAGTACGTTAACAGTATCTTTTTATTGATTTTCCAATAGCCGTGAACGTGATTACGTGAGAAAAAAATTCTTACGTTAAGTACGACAACAAACGGAAAAGAAAAATTATTTTTTTCTATTATTGTAGTCACGCGAATTACCGACATGCACTGTGCGTTTATTGTGGGTATGGTTTACCTGCATATTTTATTTTTATGGAATAATATATAATGGAAAATTGCATTTTTTTAAACCATTGGCTGCTGTGGTTCAGTATTAAAATTGAAAGAGAGACACATACTTTTAAAAACTACAAAAAAGATAGAAGAAGACGAAGAAGAATAAAAAAAGAGGAAATAAGTAGAGAATAATTAAAAATTATTTTATGGTACATTAAAACAACTACGCCAAAGAAACATTTTGACAAAAAAAGTATGTTAAAAAATATAGTGAAAAATAATAAAAAACAATTGCGAAATTTGGCCCAAAAAAAATTAGTCGAAATAAATTTTAGTCAAACAAAATTTGGTCAAAAAAAATTGGTTGAAATTTTGTCCAAATAATTTTGGACAAAAAAGAAGTTATGTTAAAGAACATGGTCCAAAAATGTTGAACATTTGCTTAAAAGCAATTTTAGTCGAGAACGTTTAGGATAGAAATAAATGTTGTTGAAAAGATTTTCTATAAAAAAAAAATTGTCAAAAAAATTGTTAAAGAATGTGGTCAAAAAATGTTAAAAAAAAGGACAAAAAAAATTTTTTTTTCGAAAAGATTTAGATCAAAAAGATTTTTTTTTAAATATGTTTGTGAAAAAATGTTACTTTGCTGCTCTAAGTGTATGCTAACTTCACAATTTCGAAAATAAAATCGAAAATTTGGTTTTTCCATTATTTTGTCCAAATAATTTTGGACAAAAAAGAAGTTATGTTAAAGAACATGGTCCAAAAATGTTGAACATTTGCTTAAAAGCAATTTTAGTCGAGAACGTTTAGGATAGAAATAAATGTTGTTGAAAAGATTTTCTATAAAAAAAAAATTGTCAAAAAAATTGTTAAAGAATGTGGTCAAAAAATGTTAAAAAAAAGGACAAAAAAAATTTTTTTTTCGAAAAGATTTAGATCAAAAAGATTTTTTTTTAAATATGTTTGTGAAAAAATGTTACTTTGCTGCTCTAAGTGTATGCTAACTTCACAATTTCGAAAATAAAATCGAAAATTTGGTTTTTCCATTATATCTCGAAAAAAAAAAAAATGCCGAAAAACTAATAGCACCACGTGAAAGAGCGGAAAAATTTACTAAAAATTATAAGGGCGCGCCGAGCCGTTGAATGCAAATATTCAGGCGAGGTGTTTTGTGGCATCTGTGAGTCGAAAAAAACCATGAAAAATGGACCAAAATTTACCCGGATTAAGAGTACCCCCCCGTTTTCGAGGATGCTGAACACGATGGCGGTATCAGAATTACTGTTTTCGATTGCTGAACCCCCTAAAACGGCCAAAAACTACATCCTAAAGGGGTTAAACGGGCAGCGCATCATTTCCATGTAAAAAACGTATTTCCTCCCGTTTTCGAGGATGCCGAGCATGGTGGAGGTGTTAATGATTACGTCCGAACCTCACCAACCCCTCCACCGGCCAAAATTCACCGCCGACAGAGGTGTTTTTTCCCTTCTTTTTAACAGCGACAGAACGCCTGTGTTTCCGTTTTCGAGAATGCTGAACACGATGGCGGTATCAGAATATCTCTTTTCGCCAGCCGAACCCCTAAAACGGCCAAAAACTACCCTCTAATGGTGTTAAACAGGCAGGACATCATTCTCTTTAAAATAACGTCTTCCCCCCCGTTTTCGAGGATGCTGGTGTTGCAGATTACTTCCGAAGCTCATCTACCCCTCCACAGGTTAAAACTCACCCCTGAAAGACGTTTTTTTTCATCGAAATGATGCGCTGCCCGTTTAACCCCTTTAGTGGGTAGTTTTTGGCCGTTTTAGGAGGTTCAGCAATCGAAAACAGTAATTCTGTTACCGCCATCGTGTTCAGTATCCTCGAAAGCGGGGGGCGGAGGTACTCTCAATCCGGGTAAATTTTGGTCCTTCCGACTCACAGACGCCATTGGTTCGGAAAAACTAAAGTACCTTTGGCTAAAATGTACGCAAAGAAAAAAAAAGGAAGCATTATAAAGAGGAGACCCCAAGTTTTCTCAGGAAGCCATTAGTTTTGAATTTTTTTTGTTTTCTCATTGAAAATTTGACCGGAAGTTATAATTTTGATTTTGATTTAAATATAATTAAAATGATGAACATTATCTCTGTTTAATAAAACAACGCAATTTTTATTTTCAAAATAGTGTTTATTTATTTATATAAATCAATTTCTAAATTATTTTTAACTTTATTAAAAATAAAAAATTAATTTCTGATTAACATAAACACTATTTTGAAAATAAAAATTGCGTCGAATGAATGTTGTAAAAAAAATGAACATTTTAAAAGTTTTACTAAACAGAGATAATGTTCATCATTTTAATTACATTTAAATGAAAAGTAAAAGTATAATGATGATAAGTTTACAAGGATTTTCTTGTGTTATGCCTCTATTAATAGATATCTTCAGTTTTATAAAAATCAGTGAGAATTTTAGAAATTATTAGTAACTTCCGGTCAAATTTTCAATGAGAAAACAATTATAGTTATACAAATTTCTTTTTAAAATAACTTATAATATAATTTTTTGTCAAATTTTCCGCTCTTTCACGTGGTTCTATTAGTTTTCGAAATTTTTATTTTCTTTTTCGAGATATAATGGAAAAACCAAATTTTCGATTTTATTTTCGAAATTGTGAAGTTATCATACACTTTAGAGCAGCAAAGATTTTTTTATCGTTTTCTACACCTATTCAAGTACTTGCCAAGTTTCATCGATATCACATTTTGAGCGAGGTCAAACTTCCTGACAACTGGGCCTATCACAGTTAAATTCTATTATCATTGTAATATCTCTTACTACTCAGGTGCTCAGGTACTTTTCAAGCAAAAATAATTAATTTAATTTTTAAAATTTAAATTATTTTATTTTACTGCGTATGCTTTTTGTTTATGTCCCTGTATACTACTATACCTTTTTCCCCATTTAAATCGGTCATTTAAAACGCCTGCTAATTCTACGAGGAGGGTCTGGATTACGCCGGCAATAAATTTTTGGTTGCTTTGGGTGCATATTTTCTTTGATATGTTTTGGAAAATCGATATTTAGTTCCATTACTTTTATAAGACGTATAACTAAAAATTAATAGTTATTAAAAAAAATGTTTCCTCCAGTGGCGTAAAACATAAGGGGTAAAATTTTCCACCCATCCTGATAGCGTACCACCGGATACATTTTCCAAATTTTAATTATTTTTAGAGTGTTAATTTGCAAATTGTAGACTAAATTTAAAAAAAATATATTTCCTTTAAGCCCTTTAAGGGTTGATTTTCATATACCGAATTTTATTAATCTGCGAGAGCGTTGTCGATCGAATATCGCAACACCCTGTATATAATTATCCAAGTTCGCTTAAGATTTACGTAATACTTTTAGATATCAGAGTATATCTTTCTAATTAGACGTAAAATAATGGGAAAACTTTCTCCAAAAGAAGTGTTTGTTTGTCATCCATATAACAAACATCGAAATGTTTGAATAGGACCCAACGAAAACACATAAACGTGCCAAAAAATCCCAAAGAATATTTTACAATTCTCCTGGTATTAATAGACTTATCAGAAATGTAAAAATTTTAAAGCTGTTTATTTAAACAATAAACATGTGATGTTTTTCAGATGTAGGTACCAAAAATGGAATTATTTTTATCGTTGTCTTGTGATTGGGCTTATTTGGTATTAATAATACCTGAGATGTGATCACTGTAGGATAAATTTTTTAGGTGTTGATGTTATAATATTTATATGAATTTTAAAATATCGCATACGCGTCTACCACTTACGCAAATATATTTGTATAACTTTGCATTTATTGAAAATTTCCCAGGATACGAGGTGAAAAACGACTAAATGTTTTTAAAAACAAAAAATAGTAAGAAATAAAAAACATTTCACCACTTTTCAAAACTTTTTTTCGAGAACAGTTTTCAACGACTAATAGGTCGTTCCCGTGATTACTTTTCACTACAAATGTCTCCATTTAAAAATTGTATGTAATGTGTAGCCACACTTTAAACAAACAAAGTTGTTCAATAACTAATTTGCCAAATACGTAATGAGTTGTTAACAGGTACAAAGGGTCTGGTGCGCAAATTTCATCTAGAATTACAGGACCATTTCTAGTGGCAGGTAGTCCACCCTTTTTGGTCCGCATTTTGGACCAGCCATTCATTGTGGACCCCCCCCCCAAGCACGAACATACTTTATTATTTAATTAACGAAGTTATTTTTATGGTAGAGGGGGGAGGGGGGTATAACTGAACAAAAAAATTCTTTTTTGATTCAGATGGTAAACTCAACCCCAAAAAAATCAGGTCCAGGCTTAAAAAAAGTAGTTCGTTTGGTTCATATAAAAATTTTCATCCTGTATATGGTTTTTGAAAACTCTAATAATGATTTTACAAAGTACACAAATAGGCAACAAAAATGGCGTATTTATTGAGGCCAAGTTTTGTGGTTGCTACAGTAACGAGCTGAAACGAAAGCTTCTTATTGGTTAAAAAATGTTGGTGTCAAATTTTCAGAACAAATATGTAATTTTTAATTAATAATACCTCCACAGCTCCTGCTATATTTTTAATAATACGACCGTTTTACTTAACTTCCAGAATCGGCTTTCAAAAGGTACTAGCTATTTTGTTTTTTGGCAGTTGATAGTTCATTCCAAATTCCAAATTATTTTACTATCACCTTTACTAAGGTCGATTTTGTTTTTATAATATATATTTCAGTATCATAAATATTCGTTTTTTAGGATGTCACCATTTTTGTTCATTTTGTACTGTTTGAGAAACTCGTTTCTGTGATTTATACTCTTAAACCATTTGTTATCCAGTTTCTTCTTTTAATTTCATTTATTTGTTTACCTAAGAGAATTGACAGACGACAGCAGTACTGATTATTCACTCTGGAAAGCTACTAAGAGATTGAAAAGACCCATAATGCGAATACCACCCTGTCAGATTGGAAGATGGGCTAGAAATAATGAGCAAAAAGCAACAAGATTTGCAAATCATCTAGAAAAAATCTTTCAACCTCATGAAGATCAAGATGAAGAACCCACTCTGGAAGAACATCCACACATTGATCAAGAAATAGAATTTACCTCTCCCAAAGAAGTAATTACCGAAATAAAAGAAAATAACAATCCGAAAAAAGCTCCAGGTTTTGACTTAATTACTGGAGAAATTTTAAAACAATTGCCCAAAAAAGCAATATTTAAACTAACCAACCTAATAAATGCTGCCTTCAAACTGAAGTATGTACCAAGCTTTTGGAAAATTGCGGAAGTCATAATGATAACCAAGCCAGGGAAACCACGACATGAGGCATCGTCATACAGACTGATCTCATTACTGCCTGTTATGTCGAAACTATTTGGAAACTCCTACTCGAAAGACTAAAACCACTTATCGAAGAAGAGAAAAATATTTTTATTGATGTAACACAAGCGTTTGATAATGTTTGGCATGAAGGCTTAATACATAATCTCAAGCTTTTCCTTCCAAAACAATATACAGATATCCTCCATTCATAATATATCGGAAAGATACTTTAGAATTAGACAAGAAGCCTATTCCGATCTTAAAGAAATTAAGGCTGGAGTACCACAAGAAGTGTCCTAGGACCTGCTCTATACTTACTGTACACATGTGACATTCCAGAGTTAGAAAACAATACCATATTAAACTTAATGAAACTAAACCACTCCACATTAACTTTACAAACAAAAGGATAGATCATATTCCAGTCAGAATTTACAATAACCGGATTCCATATTCAAACACAGCAAAATACTTAGATGCCAAACTCCGATGGAAAGCGCATGTTAAAAAGAAAAGAGAAGAACTTGGACTGAAATATAGAAAAATGTACTGGCTAATTGGAAGAAGTCTTAAGAGGATCAAGCCCTTTGAGTTATTTTAGTGTTTTTAGTGTAAAAGCAGAGCTTATGTGTGCACGTTAAAGTTTAGTGCAATCCATTCTACAGAACCTAAGTATAACTTAGTTTTAAGTTTCAAACTCTATTAGATTAAGTTAGAATTAGATTGCTCATTGGTCACTGTTGACCAGATTGTAATATACTAAATGCCTTTATGGGTGTTTATAACAAAAAAAAAATATTAATCAAAATGACCTTTTACTTTTTTGTCCATGGCACGAAAGTACTTTCGTAGCTAGCAACCACCTAGCAACTGATCATCTAGCACTTTTGCCTTTCACTTTCCGTTCTATCAAAATAGAAAGATACACTTTCGTACAGGTGAGAATGAAAATGTGTTTTCTTAAATAAAACAACATTGATTTTTTTTGCCCGTCTTGATTTTTAAGTTTGCTTTGATCAATGACAGATGTAGAAAAATATGTTTTTGTTTGATCACACTTTGGCAACACTGATAACATGACAGTGTTGCTTAGACATTTTTTTTCCAAATAATCGGTGGGAAAGTATAATTGGCCGCGATCCAAATTTTACTATTCGAATTAAATTCCAATTCTAAGATTTTTTCTCGGAAATCCGGTCATCTACAATTAGTGTCATCCCTAACGATGAATTTCGATGATTTATCCAATAAATATCCGCTGTAAAACGACTTCTTGAAATAATATATATAAAAAAAAATTATTCTCCGAAACAAATTTGTCATCGAATTTTGTCGAAAGCGTTTATTATTTATTCATAAGTATGAAAATAAAAGCAAATATACCTTTTGGTGTGCCAAAAATAGAAAGACTACTAGAAATTTTGGCACAATTTTTGCTCAGCTATGTTCACCTGCGCCACTTTTGCACCTCACGTTTCGAACCACGTTTAAACGAAAAATTGTGATTAAAATTATATTGCACCGATTAGTATCGCACGATTTGATATACTTGTATTTTCATTTTAAATTTCTAATTAATAAAAGATGTAAGAAAAATGAATTTTATTTACATACAAGATCATAATAGCCGTTTCTCGTTTACCAAAGAAAATAAAAAAAATGAGTATGGAGATCGGAATTTATTTGAATCGAATTCAACATAAATTAATAAATAAATCAATACAAAAGAAGCTCCTTGCTTTGACTTGATCAGTGGTGACATATTAAAAAAATTACTCTAATTAATGCATCATTTAGGCTCAGATATGTTGCCATCCTATGGAAAACTGGGGAGATATAGTCGAACCCACTGCTTTATAAGAATAAAAAAAGCTATAAAAACAGCAAAGGATACCGGCAATAGTAGAGAAGCTGTTGCATCTGGACATTTTTGAGTACTTTAATGTTGAAAACACCGAACACTGTCCATATATTTATAAAATATGATATAGATACTGAAAAAAAATCTTTGCAAAAAAATATTTTCTCATAAAACACTCGTTTTTAGAAATACGGGGTGATTCCATATAAATTTGTTTGTTTGTATTTCGGGTACATACCTAAATAAGTAAGTCGTTTTCTCCCGCTAAGGAGTCATCATATCAGTTTCCTCACTTCCCACAGAAATAATAAGTGTTTCTATTGTTTCCTCTATTAACATATCAAGTTTCCAGAATTTCTCTTCCTCTGCTATTTTTGATATTGAGTCATATAATAGTTGACAAACATCTTGAAGTTTAAATGTTGTATTGTTTCTCGCGACATATCCCTTAATTTGAGCCCAGATTAGCTCAATGGGGTTAAGTTCAACACTTTAACTCCATGCTCTTTTGCTATTTCATCTACACTATACTTCTTAAATCTTGGTGAACGTTGTTTACCTAACTGCATTAGCTCTTTTTTGAGTAATCCCTCTTCTGCCACTATTTCTTTGGTTATTAGCCAATCGGAGAGTTCTTGCTTTTTCCATTTAGTGTTAGGTAATGATTCCTTTAATCTTGAATGGTAACTGGCATTGTCCATAACTATTACAGAATTGGTAGGTAATAAATCTATCATATGACTGAAATATTCCTCAAAAACATCAGCAGTCATTTCTTCATGGTAGTCTTTCGTAAAATTTGAAACAAATTCTAACAAGCCTCTATCAACAAATGCTTTATCGCTTTCAATATGAGTGATAATTAAACGGGGACCTTTACCATTTGGAAATTTTAATCCAGTAGACAAACCTTCTATAAATGCCTGACGAGCATTTGTAACCTGTTTATCTTGCCAAACTTTTTTTACAAAATGTCCTTCATTTATCCATGCTTCATCTAAATAAAAAATATTTTTGTCTTCTCTTCTTAATTTTATAATTTCCCTTAAATATTACCTCCTCCAACAAATAATTTCATCTTTCTCTATGAGCGCAGATTTTCTATCGTTCTTCTCCCAAACGAAGTCTAATTCATGTAAAGTTTTCCACAATTTGTCTCTTTTAACGTTTGGCAAAGTTTCGTCTCCATTAATGTCTATTAAAAGTTTAAATAAAACGAATGCACTTTTCTTCGGATCAGTTGTTTCATAGTACCGTCTATTTGAGTGGGTTTTTACCCAGTTGACGTTTTAGGTGCTAGTGTAATGCTTCCATCCTTTCGTTGCTTCAAGAGTCTATAAATGGTTGCTTCTCCAACTCCGGTCATATGTGAACACTTAGAAACTATAGTCCGAACAGTACTATTGAAATGTTCATGTACAAGAGCGTCATGTACATTTAACACTAAAGTTTTAATATGCACGGTTAAATTGCACTTTAATTTCACAGGCGTATAATTAGACGTTTGTGCCATTTTTATTGCACAAATTCACTTGATCAATATTGCTTTTTATCATCTATTATTACAGAACTAACAATTATGCGTGTTACAATCACAGGACTACACAAACAGAAATGTAAATTTTAACTAAAATAATTTACAATCTGCACAACACTTTCTGCCGATTAGAAATTTTAATCCTTTCTAAGAAAGTTGAGGGCTACTTAAATTGATCTTGAATTGTAAATATTTTCTTATATATTTGCACAGTGATCCTAACAGCCAAAATATTATTTTACTTTTATGTATATGGACAGTGTACGGTGTTTTCGACATTAAAGTACTCAAAAATGTCCAGATGCATCAGCTTTTCTTCTATTGCCGGTATCCTTTGCTGTTTTTACAGCTTTTTTCATTCTCATAAAGCAGAGGGTTGGACTATAATAATGATACCTAAAGTAGGAAAATCTAGCAATGAAATAACGTCATATAGGCCTTACTACCCGAAATCTCAAAGATATTTGAGAAATTGCAGCTACGAAGGATGAGCCGATATAATTGTACAAAAAAACATCCCATCACACCAATTTGTATTTCGCGATAAACATTCTACTATCCATCAGATCCATCGGATAATAAATGAAATAGAGAAATCATTGGAAGAAGATAAAATTTGCTCAGATATATTTCTGGATATCGCTAAAGCGTTCGACAAAGTATGACACTAAGGCCTGATAATGAAGCTAAAGAAAATGGTTCCTCTGCAACTGGTTGAAATTTTGCAGTCCTATACGAGCGAACATTTAGAGTTAAAATGGAAAATGAGTACTCTGAGCTCAAACCAATAAACGCATGGGTCCCACAAGGCAGTGTTCTTGGGTCGGTACTATACCTTTTGTATAATTTGACATTCTGACTTTTAAACGTTGTCTTTTTGCACTTAAAAGTAAAAAGAAAATATGGAAAAGAACAATCCATTTAAAAAAATTGATGAAGCGGCCAACCGGGCTACTTTGGCCTTATCACCAAGAAAATCCAGGATTCAATATGAAATAAGTTTGTGAAGTGGTGTAAAGAAAAAGGCGTTCCTGGAAAGTACATTGAAGAGTATATTCTGTAACAAGGTTGGAATGAGAATTCGACACGAACACAAACCAATATTAAGACGACGTCAACTAATACTGACAGTTAATTTGACATTCATGGCAAACCTTATTTTTTTAAACAATTGCGGAATGAATATTCTGTCTCGAGAGTAAGAATGAAATACGTATAAAATACATACGAGACAAGTCTTTCAGAATTTTTTTTCAATCTCAAGAGCGAGAATGTAGTGGCCTATTTCGAGGAGAAATCGAAGGTTTGGAAGTCTTCATCTCTATGGTAAAATTATTCTATGCTAAGCCGGGATCTAACAGCACGTTGAATGCCTTCCACGCTCCCAGTTGGATAGCGGAGGATTGGCGATCTCGATCGGCGCGTTGAGTCCCGTCATTTGTCGGTAAATCAACACGTTTCAAAGGAACTCAAAGAGCGCGATCCTAAATGCATTGTGGAAACGGCCCGACCTTGACTGCTTGTGAACGGGCAAGCTTGGAGCGTGGAGTGGCAATCAACGAGCTGTTGGAGCGACGTAGATATCAGCAAGCATTTTAAGCTTATTGCGTTTCTGAAGCGTCAAAGAGGTTACCAACCCCCCCTGTAGGTCTGGATGTTAGTGAGCACGATAACTCGAGCAAATTACGTCCAACTTAAAAAAATCTATATAAAAAAATTATATACAGAATACACAATCAAATTATAAACAAATATCGTTCGTATGCTCTATTACACATGGTCAGCATAACGAATAATCCGCTAACGCCTATCTCTAAGATATAACAAAAAACTATTGCCGGAACCCGACGTTATTTTATTAGATCAGTGTGTCCGTGTGTTTGTAAATCGTATATCCAATTTTTTTTCCAAAGAAACATAAAAAACATACCGTTTAGCTAATATGTCTTTTTATTTTTAAAGAGAGAAATAAAAATATTTATATTTGTTTTTGTTTATCACGTACTCACATTCATATCAGTGTTTGAACTTACGGCCAAGTAGACAAATAATACTGATATCTAGTTTATCATTTTTTTTTGTTGTATCCTCATGTATACATTTAAACTGTACAATGAGATAACGCAATCGAAATTCCCGTAGTCGGAACCCACCTAACTTTCAATAATATTTAGACGATTGAATAATATTCATAATTTTATTTATACAATAAGGGGATACAAAGTATCGAGTTATTTAGACTTCTTTGTAGAAGTTTGGCTTCCATGACAGTTCGCCCGGATTTTTTTTTTATAAATGATAGTTTAACTTCTTACGGCATGTTTCTCAAAGTATTGGTCGCGACCTCCTGGGGGTCTCAACGAGGTACTAGGGGGGCCGCCGGAAATTTCCTGGAAATACTCTTTTTAAGATTGCCCCTTGAAAGCCATGTTAGTGTGATAAAGAAGATTTTCAAATAAAGCACCCATGTCTTCGCAGATTTTTCAAAAAATACGGGTCTGCAAAACTTTTCCTTTAAGGGGGTTTTATACCCTCCGCCATATTGGAAATGCCGATGTTAAAATTGCGGGCTTAATACTCAACAAAAAAAAAATATTTTTTTGTATCCGGGCTTATTATTCATTGTACAATGGCGGATGATCACTTTTTTTTATATACATAAAAGAAATAACATGAAAAAAATATAAAAAAGTCGTATACGTATATAAGTTACCATCCGCCGTTCCTCATTTGCCACTGAACAACTTTTGTATTACCGGACACGGTAGCCTAGTTGGTAAGGTGTCTGCCGATTCAGCTTGGTCAGTGTTCGGGGAGTAGGTTCGAATCCTGCCGTATTCAAGTGGAATTAAAGTCAGATAAGACTTTGGGCAAGTGCAAAAAGGTATTTGTGTCATACGCAGTTTCATTCACGCCGGTAAACAGGCCGGATGAGATCGGATATCTCGTGGAACTGATAGGGGTTGGTGACACAATTACACACTTGTTAGTCGGTAGATCACCTGCATGACAAAGGCATTGTCCTGGGTTTAAGGTGATTGAGGACCTTGGTTCGGAGCCCACGATAAGCTGTTTCTGACCTAATGGCCTAAACGTCAACGAGTTTTATAAAATGTCACTTTATATGTCAAAATTAGAAAAAAGAGGTTTCTATACAAATTAGTCATATTAGTTTCGTTCGCGCTCAAATTCAAATGCTCAAATGTCAAACTGCAGATAAACAAACAAACATTACGCGTTTCCATCCACGACTGAAAATGCTACGTCTAGATGTCGTCCTTATCCGAGAATTGGTAACTATGAGTTGATGGGTATAGAACACTCTTAATGGAATTTACAACTTTAATAACGGTGATGACGCAGCCCATTTCAGGAGGTAAAGCTTTTGACGGAAGAGCTTCTCGATGTAAAAAACAATGTCTTGTAATCTGACAAGATCAGATTGATGGCCTGTCAAAGCTTTAGCGCCATCTGTGCATATAGCACTACATTTTCCCCAGTCAATATCATATTTTCTTGTGCGTTTCACAAAAGTGTCGAATAAACATTTTCCAGTGGTATTGTCTCTAATGGTGAACAAAATAAAATATCTGCTTGAATGCCGTTATTTGTATATCTTACAAACGTAATAAATTGGGCACAGTTAGATATATCTGTGGATTCGTCCATTTGAAGAGAAAAGTACGTGCAGTTATTAAGATTTTCCACAACTTGCGCTTCAATATCTTGCTGTTTGTGAAAGACCTTTCAAAAAAATCTACGGCTTTGTTTTTTTTATCGGATGTTTGCTATTTAAATGTCGAAGTAACTTTGATGGCTTCATGCTTTCTTTTGACAAGATTTCTCCACAAAAAACACATAGTGGTTTATTGGAAATAACGGTAAAACCATATGTAAGATCATCAGTGTAAAGTCTGTTTTTCTTTTTATTACTGCCGCTTTCAAACGTAGATTACTTGTAAATGAGGTACGCTATTTTTGTCGCTGTCGGTTTGGGTGATGAGCAAGGCCAAAATGGCGTGTTGTGAACAATTTTTTTAACAAAAAAAGCAATCGCGCTTTAGAAAATTTTGGGAAACACTGTCTTAAGGCACACATTTTTTGAAAAAAAACAGATATAAATACCTATTTATATTAAAAGTACATAAACAAATTGAACCAATAGTTTTATGGCCGAGCGAGCTTGCGAGAGAGGCTATAAAAAACACATTTTAGAACCTTGTTTTAGCAAAAATTAAAAAAAAAAATATAAAATTATTCAAAATTTTAATTTTAATTTTGGATTTTGATCCATATTGCAGAAGAGAGCCGAATATTGCAATCTTGCACGTACATCGACTTTTCTTATCTTTCTTTTCGAATTGCTGTTATCAGCAAAAATATTTATTTATACTTTTTCAACAATAATGATAATAATAGATTTAAAAAAAATTGTTCAAAATTTTCTTTTGCGTGATACAGGGTGTTTCATTGGGAAAGGGAAATATTTTAACAGAGTATTTTGTTCATTTTGGTAATTTCCTCATTGCCTTCTGTGCTTTTAACCACTTTCTATAATTTTCTAATATTTGGTACACATACTCTCTGTATCTTACACAAATTAAATGAGATATGATTAATATTGAAAATCCAGGCCCGGCTTCACTAAAATTTGACAAATTCGTTTCGCTCATAAACAACACCCTGTACGTTAAATTTTCAAAAATATTTTACCATATCTAATAAGACGACAAAAAATTGCAATTAACGATACACTTGTTATTTTTGCACAGATGATTTTACTACTCATAAATAGTTAAGTTTTCTTACATTTTTGGGACATTAAACCTTTTTTAATTAATTTTTAATTAATTTTAATTCCCCGTCACTGAGTTATAGAATTATTGGTTAATCCCTTAGGGTTTGCTTATTTACATTTTATGATGTATTGTATTCGAGATTTTTCGGGGTGGTCATACTAAAATCTAGTGAAAATTCAGATAAGAAGGTATCAACATTTACTTTTTTTCTGCATTGAACAATCCGGTATAAAGATCTTTGCCATAAAAACTGTGCTATCATGCATTTTCAAACGGAGTATAGACTATGTATTTGCGAAATTGAATAGATACCTATCAATATGAAAACATTATAAAATATTACAAAATCTAGATGCCTGTGGAATTGACAGTTTAGAGTTCTTTGTATCAATCTATCTTTTTAAGTTTTCACAAGGTTTTAATTATTTTTGTAGTTTGTGGTTTGGTTTCGATTATTTTAAAAGTGCCACATCAATTTTCTAATGAAAAATATGGTGATATGATATACGTATATGGTTTTTGTGACGAGAATGCTCTGGCCGCAAGAAGGGAATATCAAATGATGTACCATAATCGAACAGGTTGTTTAAACGAACATCAGGAAAGGCGTCATTTAAATTTAACATAATTTGTGCTAAAAATTAAGATTGAAATGTAACTGAATGAGAAGTGAAACTGATATTACTCATGATAGAAAATAGTTTGATTAAAAACAACATATCGTTGGTTAGCCGTAATTAGTTATTGAACATTAAACTCTACCTACGGTTTATCGTTTTACGGGCACCATTAATTTTTAAGTGGCCATTTCTAACCGTTGTAAAAATCGCCGGGCATTCTTACAAAAACAATCATGTTAACGAGATATTTCGGCCAACGAAAACAAGGGAGGATTGTCAATAACATTTTTTTTTATTACTTAAACTTTTTCAGTACAAATTTTTTCCAAAATTTTTTAACTATTTTTTTTACAATTATTTTTCCAATTTTTTTTTCAATTCTTTTTATACTAAATTTTTTTGACATTTTTCTTTGACAAAATTTTTTTTCAGCTAAAATTTTATACATCCGACATTTTTTTCAGCAATTATTTTTTGACTATTTTTTCTGTTAATAAAATTTTTATTTATTAACATAAATATCTCTTTCGGCCAAAATTTTGTCCAGCTTGGAGTAGCCGACAAGCCAGCTTCAGGTAACATTCACTCCCGTTTCCAAATTAATGACTGCTAACCGAAGCTGGCATTATCGCTGCCTGAGATCCGTATGACTGCTACCTGCTCGAAGCAACATGACAAATTTTTTCTTAACAAATTTTTTTCGACTAAATCAACATCGTGTATTTTTTAGCAGTCGTACTAGATTCGGTATTACTCAAGCGAACTTCGAGCAGCTGTCATACAAGCTTCGAGCCGCGGTCATGCGAGAATCCGGTAGCAATCATGTCAGCTTCGGGTAGCGAGATATCAAATTCGGGTACTTTGAAACTAACACGACACATTTTTTTTTTACCAAAATTTTATCGACTAAATCAACATCATGTATTTTTTAGCGGCCGTGCTAGCTTCGTTAGCAGTCGTTGCGAACTTCGGACGGCTGTCATACAAGCTTCGAGCCGCGGTCATGCGAGATTCGGATAGCAGTCATGCCAGCTTCGGGTAGCGGATGTCAATTTCGGGTACTTCGAAACTAACTCGACAATCATGCGAGCTTCTAGCAGCTGCCAACTTCGGGTAGGTACTTCGAAACTAACACAACACATTTTTTTTACCAAAATGATTTTTTAACAAATTTTTGCCGACTAAATCAGCAACGCGTATTTCATAGCGGCCCTCCTAACTTCGGTAGCAGTCATGCAAGCTTCGAGTAGCTGTCATACAAGCCTTCGAACCGCGCTCATGTGAGATTCGGGTAGCAGTCACGCCAGCTTCGGGTAGCGGATGTCAATTTCGGGTACTTCGAAACTAACACGACAGCCATGCGAGCTTCTAGCAGCTGTCATACAAGAGCGAGACGCGGTCATGCGAGATTCGGGTAGCGGGATGTCAACTTCGGGTAGGTACTTCGAAACTAGGAACTTTTTCCTAGTGCCCCCTACAGGGCAACATGGTTTTCGAGACACCTCCTCCTTTTAGTATGGCAGAGCTAATCACGGCAGTGCAGAATCAAGACAGGGAAGGCACCAGGTCCGGACGGGATATACCCGGAGAGCATTAAAGTAGTGGTGGAGGAATTCCCTAGTGCAGTTATGAACATCATGAACGGGCTGTTGAGCAGACAGATCATTCCTGAGGAATGGAAGGTAGGTAAGCTGGTACTCATTCCGAAAGGAGAGCCGACGGAGAACAAGTACAGACCTATTTGCTGGACGTTGCAGGCAAACTTCTTAAACATCTAATAAAGGCCAGACTTCAGAAGGAAATCGAGGAGGCGTCTCTGACAGGCAATATGGGTTTAGAGAGGGGAAGTTTTAATAGTGGATACTCTGATAGGCTTGGGGGGTTAGTCGATATTTAGTCAATTTCGTGACAGAATACTTCAGGAGTAGGACACTGGCAGTAGGCAAGTCAACGATCGGCATCACCCAAGGGGTACCACAGGGCTCTATCCTTGGCCCCCTGCTGTGGAACAATGTTTACAACGACGTCTTGGACCTAGACTTACCCGCAGGCTGCGAAACAGTGGCTTATGCGGACGACCTGGCCCTGATTGTGAGAGCGGACTCTGAAGAAGACCTGACGCATAAGGCAGAAATGGCCGCACGTAAAATCATGCGCTGGATCTCCAAGGACTAAAGATAGCCCCGCAGAAATCCGAATGTGTTATAGTAAGAGGCCCTAGGAAAATAAATGAGGTTAAATTCAGGATAGGAGAGACAGTTATAACCCCCAGCAAGCACCTTAAGTACCTCGGAGTATGGCTGGATCAACAATGCAGCTTCACGGATCATGTAAGACAGATATGTCAAAAAGCAAAAAGACAGACGACCGCGCTGAGGAAGCTACTACCATACGGCCCGGTGCAGAAAAAGAGAAATCTTTTGGCAGGAGTCGTTGCTTCTACGCTCCAATTTGGGCCCCGGCACTACAAATAAAAAAGTATAGGTCCTTACTATTATCCACCCAGAGGCAAATACTGCTGAGGGTAGCCAGAGCTTTTAGAACAATCTCCACTGAGGCTCTCGCAGTCATCTGCGAAATACTTCCTATTGACTTGCAAGTAGAAGAAAGGAAAAGGATACGCCGACAAGCCTTAAACACGGTGGCAGACAAGCTCAGAGAAAGAGATCTGATGGTGCAAAATTGGCAGCGTAGACGAGAAGAACAAAATGTGGGACAGTTGACGAAAAAGCTAATCCTTGAGATTAGCAGATGGGTGAGATGCGAATTTAGATGCACAAACTACTGGTTCAGATAATTTCTGAGTGGGCATGGCAGCTTCAGGGCATACACTGAGAGGATCGGGAAAGATGAAGAAGATACATGCAGATACTGCGGTCAGTCGGATACGGTTAAACACACATGTTTCGAATGCGTGCGGTGGGTTCAAGAAAGAACAATCCTGGGAAGTCATGGACAGAAGGATACGAGTATATTACAAGAATAATGAGGACCAAGGAGGAAGAGGAGAGAGTGTTCCAAGCGGAAGAAAGAGCAGTTTAAAGAAGACAGCGCCCAACCCTGACGCATGTCGGAACGGACGGTTCCGGGGTTGGGATGGCTTAGGGGGGTTTTAGTGGGAGTAGCGCTCCACACTACCCTGAACATAGTGTCAGGGTGCCATGTGGTTTCCCCCCTCCCAAAAAAAAGGTACTTCGAAACTAACAACATTTTTTTTTTACCAAAATGATTTTTTAACAAAATTTTGCCGACTAAATCAGCAACACGTATTTCATAGCGGCCGTCCTAACTTCGGTAGCAGTCATGCAAGCTTCGAGTAGCTGTCATGCAAGCTTCGAGCCGCGCTCATGCGATATCCGGGTGTAGCAGTCATGCCAACTTCGGGTAGCGGGATGTCAACTTCGGTTACTTCGAAAATGACATGACAAATTGTTTTGACCAAAATTTTATCGACTAAATCAACATCGCGTATTTTTTATCGGCCGTGCTAGCTTCGCTGGAAGTCATGCGAACTTCGAACAGCTGTCTACAAGCTTCGAGCCGCGGTCATGCGAGATTCGGGTAGCGGGATGTCAAAATTTTATAATTAAATTAACATCGTGGTAGCTTCGGTAGCAGTCATGCGAGCTTCTAGCAGCTGTCACACAAGTTTCAAGCCACGGTCATGCGAGATTCGGGTAGCAGTCATGCCAGCTTCAGGTAGCGGGATATCAACTTAGGGTAGCTATCTGATTCTTCTACTACTGATGACTACTGACTGATTGAATGATTATTGACATTGTCAAATTTCTCTTTATATTATTTTTTTGTGATTTTGTTTCATTTTGAAAACTGAAAGGGTTAAGAGTTCAAGAGTAGCTATTTAGCTAATCTTCGCCTTTTCAGAGCAAATGCATGTACATTTGTCAAATAAATTCGATTTATTATTATTATTATTATTGTCGCTACCAAAGTTGGTAAATGGTGGCGATTTCATTGAAAAAATTTAGCAAAAACAATGCCGAAAATTTGGGAGAGAAAAATTTAGGTTGAAAAAAAAAGTTTTGCTAAAAAAATTAAACGTGTTATCGAAAAAAAATTAACGAAAATTAATGGGATATACTCTTGACTGTCGAATACAAGACGGTAATAAAAAAAAATTAGACACCTCTAAAAATTTTCGCCGTGTCATTTCTACTTAATTTCGGGTATCGATTTATCACCACCAATAAATAATATCACACCCAATTATCCCACACTTAATATCACGAGATCCATTTCACATAAAAGTTCAGAATATCCACCTTGTAAACAGTTTCTAGAAATACATGTTTGACTCAGTCGCCATTGGCAAGATTTTAAGCTAAAATAATTTATTTTAAGCATCTAACTAATATAAATGACTTTGCCTAAATAGTGTTAATAAACAACGCTGAAAATGGTAATTATTGACATAACATTGTATTCTCAAATGATTAAATCAATGAACACATACATATGCAAATGTTAAATAACACCTAGACAACATGAATAATTGGCTACGTGCTTAGTTTGAACTAGAATGTTCAAAATCTAAAATTAATGGACGAAAATTTAATGTTTTATAAAATTTTTCTGTAAATACATCACAAATCTTTTAACAAGCGATACAAAAGACAATAAAAACAGTTAACAGATACGTTTTTTAGGATAAAAAATATTTTTTTTATTAATTTTAAGATCTGACAAAAGGGCGCCACATACGATGCATAAAAACATTTTGATGAGTTAGTTTTCAAATTTTTTTAGACCGATTAATACAAGGCTCACAAGAAGTACCTCCCTCAGGAGATGGGGCATCAAAGATGTACTACAAATCCACGATTCCGGGGCCTTCACACGTTTACAGATATCTGTCATATGTCAGCAGTGCTGCCTACTTCGGAGAGGCATTAACATTAGTGATACACATGCGCAGTATCTTTTTTGATTTCTTTAAACATTTAAACATTTGATACCTGTCAACGACGTGCCTGACATCTGTCATTTGTTAACAGGGTTGCTAATTTTAAGGGCACTACCGCAACAATGGTAGATATAAGAAATATTAAATTTAATTAATTAATCAATTTAATTCGATTTTGTTTATTCATTGTGTGTCGAATTTGAACGTTTTGAGATTTGTTCTGCAAGTTTTACAATTTTTGTTAGCATCGAATTGATTCATCAAAAAAATTTGTTTTGTCGATTTTGGCTGCTTAATTCATCAGTTCTTTTTTTTTAGATTTTTCTAAAGGTTTTACAATTATTTTTTGAGATTAAAATAAAAATTGTGATTAATTTTGTATTTTTTTTTAATTTTTGCCAAAACAAAGTTGTGAAATGCGTTTTCTTCAATAAAACAAGATTTACTTGTTTTTCCGGTTTTTTCAAAAAATGTGTGCCTTAAGGGATAAAAATATTTTTTAGCACTTCTAATTTTAAATTGAACATTTACACTTTTAATAACAGTAATGTAATAAGTAAATAAATAAGTGTATAAGAAAATTATTCTTAGAATTTTATACAAAAATAAAAATTAAATTTTTGTACTGGTATTTCAAAATGAGTATCAATTGATTTTTAAAATGTTCAAATTCAATGTTAACATCATTGAAAAAGGTTTCCAATAATGCATATGAAATTTTTTTAATACACTACCAGATTACCTTAAGCCAGGTTTTTTTTAATTTAAACAGGGTGTATTTAAAATTAAAGCTTTTGTTTTTAAATCCACTTGAGTTACGGTTAAACCAAAAATTAATGTACTTATTATTTGGAATTATTTGGAAATGTTCCAAATGCTAGCTTTGGAACTTGGGCACATTTAACCAATGTCACAGACATTAATTTCATTTCCCAGATCTTTAAAACCTTTAAATTCTAATTACTGTGTTAACATTTAATTATAGAATGTTTGTACAATCATTCACTCATTTAAATAGATAAAAAAACTTACCAGTCATGAAGTGAAGAAGCAGAGCACAAATAGGGTAAATAGTAGGGCTATAAACAATATCTGGGCAAGCATACCCCAACACAGACACTACGCGATCAGTAATACTTCTTCCTTTATGGGTCATATAATAAGACTGGCAATGAGAGGGTTCTACGAATGGTGGCAAGCTAATAGATTTATCTGGTAGTTCTGTTGTCCCAAAAACTTGATTGACCATCTCCCAATAGAACCCATCCATAAAATTCGATTTGCCATTCTGGTGCTGAGTACACAAAAGCGGCCATAATTCCCTTCTTATCGGGCTATTCACTGGCCACGAATTATTTCGAAGTAGCTGCTTGACGTCTTGCTTTCTACCTTGCTGGAGTAGAGCCCGAACATCACTAATATTTTTTAAGGGTTTGGATGAAGGGCTCGGTGGGATAACTGTTATACCACTTGAATCCACAAGAGGGGTAAATATGGAGTGGTCCTCCACTTCTTCCAGCACCGAAGGCATTATTAACATTTCCGCGGCCCTCCCGCAGGGAGAGGAACCCTCTATGTCAAATCCTGCAGCATTTTTTTTGTACCTGGAACGGAAGACCTGATTCACTTTTTGTATAATATAACCCGGCCCCGATGTCATGCCACACTCACACAATATAAATCTGACCTCTACTAAACAGTTTAATAATGGTACGAAATGTCAGAATTGATTTTAATAAGATAATCACACTAGATGTGCTCTTGTTGTTGTGCTATGACGAAATCTTATCTTGTTAGATATGACACCCCCATTTCAGAGATAACACAAATTGTTTTTATTGAGGTTTTATATAATTATTGGCAAACAAGTAGGTATAGTTTTATTAAAATTTTATCTCTTTCATACCTAAGTACTTAGCTGTTTTTATACCAAAATACAACCAAAATCTTGAATAATTACAATAACTGTAGGTTGTAAAATTAAGTGTTTTATAATTATTTATGATTTACATATCTGATAAACGTTTTTATTATTGAAGAAAAATATAGTTGATCAACTAAAAATAGTTATACCTACTTATCTAGATGATTTAAATTTAAAATCACTCTTGTCTTTTATTAAAGCACTACTTTAATCAATTTCATAGGGAAGTTTATTATTTAAGTCTATATTCCAGAACACAGAAAATAAGACAATTTGGACTTGACATAGGCTTAAAAATTCAAACTGTGAATGAACAATGACTAATTATAAACACCTTTATATTTTATAACTTAAAACAACGTCTAAAAATCCCTAGTTAGTTTAAATTAGGCCCTTCTTGTTTTCTAACCTCACAATAAAAAAATTTAAATTTTATTAATTGACATGACAATATCACGATTAATACGAATCTTCTCAGATTGTATTAGTGTACGTTCAAGAGCATTATGCTTTTCTTAAATAAAAAGATTTGTTAATACTTACAGTGCTCGAAAAAATTAATAATGGTAACCTAAAAAAGGCACTTTCCACACAAACATTGAATATTTTCAAAGCACAACTAATCGATCGCGAAAGTGTTTAGTTGAACGCCCTTTTCGATTTTTTTGGGCGAAAGCTCACGCACTCGCCAGGTTGTTTTTCGACAACTGTTCGCAAACTTCATGCAAAACGAGCGACTACTAGTACGGGTTAACACAATAAATATAAACCGCAAGTCAATTAAAGTAAGCAATAAAAATAGCTCGATCTGTTTACGAAAAGTCCACTTAACTCACACTTACATGTATTCGAAATATCATCAGTATTTCTTACCGATTGAATTTTTAATACATATAACAGTAGAGTGTGCCATAAAAAATTCCATAATTTTATTTATATGAGGTAAAGCCACTCCCTATGTAAAATGTTCTTTTGATGGTACACACTGTATACTCGATTTTGACAACTTCAAAAGCACGTGACACATGACAGTCACGCGGTTTTTTGGAGCGATCTTCCAAGTTTAATTTCTCAAAAACTACTGAACGTCTACCATGTTATTTAACATAGTAGTTCAATAAGTGAACAATGGGAGCATAAAATTAATTTTATTAGTTACTGACAGTTTCCTGTATTAACACAGGTAAAATAAACACATCCCTACAGCTAGGCAACTCAAATTACACCACTATGTCTTTTGAAGGAACTGCATCGCCCTCTTTGTAAAGTTAAGAGAACTTTAACCTTTGATCACCAAGGGTGGATATCCAAACATGATTCACTTTTCTGTTCTGCGAACCTTGTATGGGTAATTTTGGAGTTTAGAACTTACGGAATTGTACTATAGGTCCCATTAAATCATAAAAAGAATACATACAAGTATGGTGTTCACTACATAGTCAGTAGCGTCTCAATACTTTTCTGAAAATTGTAAGGCAGAAAACGTCAAAAACTTAATTTTTTATTATTCAAACTTTATTAATGTAATTTAAATTAACATAAAAATATATAATTTAAATCGTTCAATTTGTAATCTTCTTTGGGCAACATACACCGGCATATTTATTTTCTACAGGACAGAAAAATTTCTCATAGGTATCAAAATCAATTAAAAGTGAGAAAACCTCAGGGCAGTCCTTGATAAGTGTGCAGGCGCCTTCTTCGCCTTTTGGAGTTTTGGGACATGCGTCACCACCCTGAACTTTTAATGTCATATCTCCTAATTCGTAGACACCTGCAAGATAATAAGTAAATAGGTTAAAGTCAGACAACCGCCTTTCATATTCAGTCAAAGCGTTTGATGTTTGGATTAAATTGTAATAGGACCCCGCTAAAAAACGTCCCTGTCAAATTTTTTGAAACGTTGGTATGTTATAAAACTGGATACACTGACAAAAAGTGTCCATTAGCCCAAACCAATCCTATGGCTAGTTTTCGAAGTACAGGGTGTTTTAAACATCGGAAATACCACTTTTTGTAACCAGATTTCTCATAACAGACCTGTTTTATTGGAGTTTATTGTAGAAAACATGAATTATAGATTATTTAGCATTAATATTTTATAAACAATCACCGTAGAATTTGGTTATTTACAGGGTGGTTTGAAAATAAGTAATATGATTTTTTTGAAGAAATCTTTTTTATACCAGCTTTAAAAATACGAGCAAATGTCATTGCATTATGAATATATAGTTTATTGTATTGTTTATTGTATTATATTAAACAGATATACGATCTGCAACTCTATGTCATAGTCACAGAGTGTTAAACTTTAAAAATTGTGTTTTGTGCACTACCCTGTATTTGAAAAGTTTCTCAGTCAACTTTATAAAAAAATTTGTCCGGGACGTTTTTTACATTTAAATGGTGCGAGATCCTTTTATTGTAATATTTTTAAAACTACATGAAGTTGTTATATTATAATTCTTATTGTTAGGTATTTTTCTGTTTGGACACGTAGGAATGCATTAAAAAACTTACCTTTTGGTAAAGTCAGTGTTCTGTTAGGGTTCAAAGCGGTTGCTAGCCATTTTAAACTATCTTCCAACGGTAATAATGTTGCTGTGTAGACAGGTACTGGCTTGATGGTAGCGTATACGGGATCTACAAAAAAAACATGTCCTTAAATTCGTAGGATGACTAATAAAACGATAACTATTTTCTGTTATATTACGCGTATATACATTTCTGAATTTTATACTTCATGTACAATAATAAAAGTCCAGTGAATTTACATTGTCAAGGTGTCTCCATCTATCGCATTCCGGTGTAAACACATTGACTTCGCTTCGAGTCGCCTTATGCCATTAAAATAAATTAAACCATTTTGGATTAAATGGAAGATTTATTTAAAATTAATTCAAATGTTCGCTTCATAGCTACTTCACCGTATATATTTTTAACGAAGCAGCGACATTTTGAGCTCGTAAGTAGTTGTGTATGAGAAATTTGGAAAGTGAACCACCTCAGAGACATTAGGTATTACAAATTTTTGGAAAAAGAATTCATTCTGCTTCTAAAATCGTGCTCTTATAAAAACTGAGGAGGTATAAACTGATAACGTTGTTTTTCCATATTTTGATTTTAATTTAGAACGCTTTTAATTATTTTTTCGCCTACCACATATGAAAATGAATCATATCAACCCTAAAAATCAGACTGAAAGTAACATTTTCTGGCCTTGGGCCGCAAAAATCATAAAGAACACGATTTTGTAGTTTTTCACTATCTAAGCACCTTTGACTTTGACGTTTCACATAAATTTCCATTAAACGACAGTGTAGAATCAAGAGACTAAACTGTAAAATAATAATACGTTATGATTCTGAATAATTGTGATCGTGTGAATCAGTGAAAATGAAAAGTAATTCAGGCAGTGATGAAGAATTTACGAATACTCCACCAGACTTGCAAGAAGAAGATAGTAATGTTTCTAAATTTGTTACTTAACAAGACTACGAAAAGTCCTATGAGTTGTTTAACAACTGGAAATAATATATAATAAATAAATTGGTACTTATTACTTAAGATGCTCATTAAATTCTGTATGTATTTATAAAATTAAAGATTTTTGTTATATTTTAATTAGCTGCCTTCGCTTCGCATAGCTCGCTCATGCAGCTAATAGCCTAGGGCTGCTAAAGCTCATTTTCTGCCCTTGTGACACAATATACTATTGAATTTGGTAAATAGTTTATTTATTTAAGAAGTTTTTACCGATTAGTAGTTTGAAATTAGTTTATTTATTTTTGGGTTGTTTTCTGGGTTGAAATTTTAGAGCCAAGAAAAAGCCTTACAGGTTCTGTTAATAAATGAAATTGTTTACGCTTGCAAAAAAGTATACAGGGTGTCCCAACTAAAATTTACACCCAAATATTTCGAGTTTTGTTCAAATTTTCAATGACTCGTTTTTAAGAAAACTGCTTAGATTACACAGACCCACAAAAAAATATTTGTCGGCGCCAAAAACTTCACTACTGTAACTAGGGGTTTTTGGGGTCGCTGCATCCGAATCCGAGGTCCGCTTGACCTTATCAAGTCAGGGTCAAGGTCATTTGATGGTCAGATATATTCATTCTAAGGCTTCTCTAACATTTCGATGCCTCTTTACCACAAACATTCTAAATTCGTCATGACGGTTCTTATTCACGTCAAGTTTAGCACGCGTTTCACCGAGAGATGTACTTCTTTTATTCAATTTCAGTTCGGAATTTTCTACTAGATGACACCACATTATCAAAGGTTTTATTTAAAAAAATAAGATGCCGTATACAAAATCATTTTTTATAGAATATGGTGTAAAATTATTCAATTATAGGAAATTATATGAAGACATTCTAACTTACATATGTGATAAGCAGGTGTTGGTCTTCCAGGAAGTCCTAAAAAAAGGAAAATAATTAATATTTAACCTCCAATTCATTTCTGTAGTTTATAGTGGTTTCTGTTGATTCTAATACTTCTTGTATTGGAAATAAAACCACTTATTTGAGTGAAAAAAGGCTTTAATTTGACTTTTCGACTTTACTTCGAAAGTCGTTTTCAAAAAGTGGTAACAAAATATAATTTACTATAAAAACGGAACACTTGATAATCTTACAAAAATATGACAGCAATATACTTTATCGAATTTCGAATTAAAGTAGAAACGTCAAGTTAAAGCCTTTTTTCATTCAAATAAGTGGTTTTATTTCCAACAGAAGAAGTATTTTAATCTCCAATAGTATTTCCTTTTTCCAGATGAATTTATGGGAAATTACTTTATAAAAATTACCTTAATTTAAAATGTTATTTTGTTTACTCGTTTCTTTAAGCAATTCATCTATTTTTTAAAAACTTGTTCATAAATTCCACCAACCGTTAATTCTTCTTATGTTTACCCAACTCCCCATTGTTGTAATAAGCTGTTTTTAAATTGGCGCTGGGAAATAGCATCAAAGCCGATACAGATCACGAGAAAAATTGAATTTGCTCCAAAAATAGAATTTTTATAAAAAGTTTAAAATTTTGTCGTAAAGAAAGACAAAAATTAATAAGTGAAACAAAAATGTCCAAATTGAATTGAGGGTTGCAAACTTTTTGACCGATTTTGATCCAAGTGTCACTTTCTTCGTAAGCTTTATAGCTAGATCAGCTCGAATTTGCTTAGAGCCAGATAATTAATCGGCAATTGATCATTATTAAATGTATCTTTAAGATGTTTCTTTATTATTCAGTGGCGTACAGCTTGGAATACCGTTTTAGGTTTTGCTTTTGAGCCTTGTACTAAATAATTAGTCACAGAACTAAAAATGACTTACTCTCACTACTAGCATCTTCATAATTAAAAGTATCCGTTTCTTCCTCATCAGAATCAATTCTTGCAGAAACGCTGAGAGCTGTAATAAAGTGAAATTAACTGTATTGGGATCTGACATCCAGCGATACGCCATTTGGCGCTTAGTTTTCGAACACAAAGTATGGTGAAGATTCCATAAGAAATAATTGTAGTAAAACACCGTGAAAAATCGAAAAAGGGAGTCTACTGTGCAGTATAGTCTATTAGAACTTTAAGACAACAAGAAACGAGATGCCGCTGAGTTAAAAAAATGGACAAAAAAGGATTACTTCCCCATATAAACCTCGCTACTTTTTGAGTGTGACGCCGCAGCACCGGAAACCTTAAAAAGAAATACAGTCATAAATCCCATGGCTCCTTTCTTCAAAGGAAAGCCGAGCGCTTCGGTCTCAGCGGTACCTTTGCCGGTGTGTTCCTTTCTTTCTGACTTACTACGCGGACAGACTATACCAGGGTGTAATAATAACTCTCATAAATGTCTGGACATTGTATTTTATTATTTTCCGGAGTCCCGAGACGGAAAAATGTTTTTGGAGTGCAAGATTAATAAATTATGCAACGATCAGACGAGTGTCGTAAATCTTAAGCCCAGAAGTGGACAATGAACATTTTTATTATTTAAAAATCTCATTGTCTAAACCTGGGCACGAACCAGATCACGGACAGACCTCTTAATCGTACATACTGAAATGTAAACGCTTTTGCCCCGCTCAGCCACCGTCGCCGATTTCACAAAAGTAAACAGTAATTTGATGGGGATAACCTCGCCAATTCGACGTTGACAAACAAAAAGCCACTACGTCCACACAGCCACTGTCACTTTCATTAATTTTTTCCCACATTTAAAGTGTCCAGCATATTTAATGCATTCAGCTTGTTTAAAATTTAGTTTGTCAGGGTCTGTTCAAGCCCATTCGCAAATTTTGTCAATCTTGAGGCTCATTTTTTATATTTAATACGCGATCAGACTCATGTCACATTCAAATCTTCACCCCAATTGACGCCATCTTGGATAGGCCATGCTCATGTCAGATCCCAATTTTATCTGAGTGTCGACGATATCGACTATTCTATTTATTTTCCTCGTGATCTGTGAAAGGCTTCCATTGCTTCCCAGCGCTACTTTGTTAAACGCATACGTTCAGATCAATTTAATTTTTTCCCCTGTTTTTATTTTTTTAAATAATAATAAATCAATCAATAAATAGTGAATCAATCTTAGATTTTTTTAGTTTTTTGAGAGGGCAAATCTGAGACATCCGATTTGAACTGTTTTTTATTGAGCCGCTAAGTAGCAGAGTTATCGCAGATTTTGATTATCCTACCGGAGCAATATTAGAAGCTTCCAAGCGATTACGTAAAAATTACTTACTCATAGGTGCAAAACCACCACTTCTAGGTAAGAATCGGGCTGTAAATAATATTAATAATATTAATAATAATGACAATGTCAGGAATAAAAAACAGTAAAAGAAATCTAAAGTACCTATACAGAATTAATTATATAAATTCAGATATGGCACTTAGACAATGTTGAAATTATCACTATGATTTTTTTAATAGGTCTCTTATAGCGCTTCTGACACAGCGCATGCGCGAACTTTTAGATGTCGAGCGGTCGCGAAAAGGGACGTTTGTACAAAATAATAGGAGGTCAGGTAAGATAAGGTCAGGTGTGCGTATATTAATGTTAATATTATTAAATTGAAAAGAAATCTTAGCTTGACTATGAATCGATCCACCGTTTCACTAGCGTATTTGCAATGCCTTTAACATTTACACCTTATTCCACATACTCTTCAGGAAAGCCTTCTCAAGCTAGGATTCGATCGAAACGTTTATATTGAGATGAAGAAGGCGTTCATATTGAACATCTTTTGAACCGATTTCTATAGGTTTAGTAATCGAGCCCAATCTCAATCTGGTAAATCTTATCCATTATAATGCTGAGATAGTGCATAAGTCTATATAACAACAATAATATTAGTAATAAATACTGAATGAATTTCTCGACAGATGCTAGTCTTTCTCTGCTAAGGTACGCTAGGCCAAGCAGTACGGACGTCAAGCTACTACAGAAAGTAGAATAAAAATGTAAAATCGCTACACGTAATATATAATTTACGGAATAAAAGGGTGAATCGACAATGTACCACCATAACCTCTTATCGCCTTTCAGATTTAGGAAGATGGTCTGGTTCTAAAAGTAAGTCCCTAGCTTCAGCGATAACGCATTTTATGAGAGATTTTGGTCTAAATGTGGCTCTGGCAACTGAGCTAAAACGCATAACCAGATTTTTACATGAAAGTCTCGAATTTCGGAAACAAAAACGCGGAAGCAAAGTTGAACTCATTCATGATATGCTCCTATACCAACAAAGTTGCACCCCTGGAAACCGATTCAACACCCCTTGATCACTTAACTAAACAACCAGTCGCAGCCTAAAGGTAGTCAAGCAGCCTTAATGCTTTGAAACTAAACGAATTAGGCAAGAACAACACTGTTACTCTCCTATGGGTTCCAGGACACACTGAAGTGGAAGGTAATGAAATAGCAGACGGACCTGAACCCTTCTGCGGAATAAGCACCAGTACAATACTTGACAGGGCACTGCCGGTTGAGAGGGCACCTAAAGAAACTAGGATTAGTAGAAGAAGAATGCAGATTTTGCAAGGAAGAGGAGAAAACCTTTATCCACATTCTCTCAGAATGAATAACCCTGCAAAATCCAAGGGTACGATAGCTCGGAGAATATCAAATAGAAGAGGGAGATCTACCTAACCTGAAGCCTACCGACATCCTGAACTTTTTGAAAGAAATAGGACTGGAGGAACTGCTCTAATCGTTGAGACATCCTTAACGAATGGGCAGCTGAAGAGGGCACAATATATCGCAGTGTATCGACACCCCCATCAACAGATAGATAGATATATAGATAGCCCAAAGAAGAGCTATTGTTAGAAACAGTCTGCTCTGTGACTCTTTATTGCGAGAAATATGAGGAGAAAATATTGTTTGAGTATCAAAATCAACATAATGATCACCGGTAGCGTAAAATGAAGACAATATCCCGATAACGACGTGAACATTCTTAGTGCCAATAGAAATTGTTGAGGTACAGAAATTTCTGTTGTAGTTGACATGACTTTTATATCAAATTATAATAAATTTTACTTACGAGCAGAATATGAGACGGCGCCTCCGCGGGCGATCCCACCTCCATAATATACTGGTGATGGTCGGATAGGCTCTGAAAAGTAAATATCAAATCGTTAGTACATCTAGAGTCCATTTTTCCTGTCAGTAATAAACTATAGGCAGCGAATAAAACATGAAACGCTGATAGAGCGAAAAATATTATTTCAAATATGTATTTGATAGTTATTATAAACAGCATTTGTTTGAGTTTCTTCCTTGACCTGTATTTGTAAGGAGAAGTTTGTTTCTAAAAGGGTAAAAATAAAACTATTTATTAACAAAAGTTAGGCAACTCTCGCGTAAGTTGGTCTTTAGCTGAGAGTCCAGGTGTAACGAATTTTCCTTTGGTAAAACGCATGTTAAGAAAAGAAGAAGTTCCCGTCATTTCTGACTCGATTTGACAATGTAACCTTAATAAAGCCCATTTGGAGAGATCTAGAGGCAATAGTACCGAAGTTTAGCAACTAAATAAGAGTTGTACTCACTAGAAGCATCTTCAGTATTAACAGCACTGGTAGCGTTCGGTTTGACTACGACCAAAGAACTGACGTCTGTGACGAAAGAATATTTCAGTGCCAAATCAAGAGCTTTTTTGGTCAGTTCCGTTTTGTTGTCGGTAGCATCCCTCTTCTCAAGAGTTTCTTTAACCGTCAAATAAGCCCAAAGCCGTTCCAAAGAAGAAACTGGGGTTTCTACTTGTGGAAGTAAAATGATCGGTCCTCTACGTCCAATAGCGTGAACTTTGGCATCGAATTTTGGATCTGAAAAAATAATTATGTTTGAGGGTTTTTCCAATAAAAGTTCAGTTAGATTTTTCGGTAATTTGATGTTCTTGTCTAGGTGTAGATCTTCAATATTTGGAGGGAATGTGTAAAATAAATCAAGAAATATTTCTCTGAAGGACAAGTTCTATAATATCTTGATTAGATTTGATACACTCTAAACCAAAAAGAGACTTACTTTCATAACGTCCAGCAATGATGATCTCGGAACCATCGAATAAAATAGGATATATCCTTTTTGTAACTTCTTTTACTTCTGAATCGTACTTGAAATTAACATCCGTTAGTAAAGGAGAAGAGATTTGTTTGTAGAATTCTTGCAACTGAAGAGAAGCATCGGCTGCGTCATAAATATGTCTGGAGAATCCCAAGTTTTTCAGAGACAATTTTCTTAAAAACGCTTTGTCAGCTCCTTCTCCAAACGACAAGGAAAATATCGGTACGTTAATTGCGTCTTTGTTTAAACGGGTAACCTGAAAATCATCATTGTAGTTTTTAAAATATAGCTTATCAAATATTGAACATTTCAGAATTCTTAAGAACTTTCTTATAAGAAGATCCTTATAGCATATTAGAAGATTATTCCTTTAACAACTCCAACATGCCAATGATTTTTCTAAAGTGGATGGAGGATTAAACAACGAGTAGTTGGTAATTTTTGTTCAGCCTTGAGAATATTCTTATGGTGGTATTTTGGGCGTTTTCCCCATTCAAATCGGACCAATAATGACCGATATATTGACCAAGGCCCTTTGGTAACGTCAATGATTTTTGTTTACATATACACCCAGTAGGGCGTTTATTTATTATTTATTTATGTAACCCTGTTGTCAGATTGTTGGCAACCCTGTTGAGTTAGCAACCCTGTTGACGAGTTCAGAGTTTGATAATAAAAGGATAATCAATCCCATTGGTAATATACTTTAAGATAGAGTTTTTAATCATAATTACTTACTACATCGGTTATTTCGCTGGTGGAATACATTCCAACATTGGGCTCTCCGTCTGTCAAAAATATAATGATTGGTTGTTTTTTATCAGTACTAACAGCTCTCGCAATTTGTGTTTTCACCAAGTACAGACCGACTTCTAATCCTCCAATCATATAAGTTCCCCCACTAGCCACCATGTTATTTACAAGTTTTTTAGCTTTCTCAATAATTTCTTTGGTAGCTGGTACAGGTCCTGGCATATCGCTTTTCTAAAAAATAATCCTTTTACTATTATAATATTATAAATGGTTTTTGAGGGGTATGTAAAAAGATTTATTCATATTTTGTGACTGTAATTGTTTATTTGTAAAAATTGTCACTATTACTAAAGAGGAAGGAGATTTCATTTATTGAAGGAACAAAAAACAAGAAGAAAAAGACGCTTTACAAACCCATTTTGATGTGGTACTTCAAAGTGCAAAATGAGATTATACTTACGCTTAGTTCAGGGAAAGGATCAGTATAATTGCTATAAGTAATCATAGTAGAAGATTCTGCTTGCAAATTCCAAACAAAAGTTTCACTCTCAAATTGTATGATGCTTAATGTATCCTCAGGTTTGATTTCTCCCAAAATACTGATCATGGCATCCTTCAATTGTTTCATTTTTGTGCCGAACATACTACCGCTTGTGTCCAAGATAAAGAAGACGTTTTTGGGAAGGGGTTCAGCATCCTTAGGAGCGAAGAAATGGACGAAATAACCATCTTGAAGTAGAACCTGAATAAAAAATGTATTTTGTATGAATGATTAATTCGTTTACAATAGCAGTACTATGATTATTATTAGGAATTTATAATTACTTCTCCACCGTGAGGATCCCGTTCAACATCATATTGTACTATGAATTGTCCTGTTAAACCGTCTGATTCTTTTCCTCCCAATTGTTTGGCAAGTTCTTTTTGTTTTAGAGCATCTGGATGGAATTTGACAACAGCGCTTGTTTTGTTGATTATGTCAATTGCAGAGGATGGGTCGATTTTGTCGTCGTTCTTGCTTATTTCGTTTCCGGATCTTAAAGAAGGTGTTTTTACGAATAGTAAGGGTCTGCTTTCTTTGATGTTTACCTAAAAATTGGAAATTCGTGATAACAACGTTCGCTTTAAATTTGGATATGCCTAATTGTTCCATTTTTACTTAGAACGTGTTAGATTAACCATAAAGACAGTACTGATATAGAAATTTAAATTGATTCGCTTCAAATCATCAGAAACTTACAGTAGGAATGAAAATTGAAGAGTATAAATATTAAATTGTTGTTATAAGGGACTAATTATGATGTTAATTTAAAAAAATGAAAAACATATTTTTCAATATTTGATTGTAGAATCTGGGTTAATTACAAAAGTTTATTTATAAAAATTCAAGTTTAAATCTACTGATTAAAAGAACACAACAAATGACTGATAAAATTGCAATAACTTACTTCGACATTTAAATCTTTAACAATTTGTCCTGGATGTATATTCAGAACTAGTTCGTACTGGTTACTTTTTCTTTCCAAAAGTTCTTCGTAGGTTAATAAAAATGCTGCTTTTGCTTCTGGTTCTATATTAATAGACACTGTAAATCTGTTAGAGTGTCGGGCACTGACAGCCACGTGAGCTGCACTTTGTCCACTAGAAACAGCCTGAAAAATGGAATCAGGATTTCATTTTTAATAATTTAATTAATGTGAAGAAATAATGTAGAAATATTCTTAAGACAGAATTTTAACACGTTCACTGGTTTTCAGTTGATGAGGTGTCAAAGTTGAAATTTGGATTTTTGAAATAAATTTGGAAAAATAATGTAAAAACAGTTTTTTGAAAATCCCATTTTAACATCTTTCCTGGGTTTTAGTTTTCAAGATGTTAAAGTTGAAATTTTGATTTTTGGGAATTTAATTATGTTGTCTTTATCCCCCTACTGATTCCAAAGTAGGCAAGGTAAAATAAATGGGAGTAAATGTGGAAGTACATGTGGAAAAATAATGTAAAATTAGTTTTCTATATAGTCACGTTTATGACTCTACCCTTTTAAAAATAAATAAAAAAGAATTTTAAAATTGATTCTGATTAATTGAGTAGTTATCACTTGACGACATGTCAAAGTCTAAATCTGAGACATTTGATTTCCAATCAGGCAGACGAATTTATTTTACCCCCTTCCAATATAAACTCTGGTCGTGCCATTGATTATAAGTGAACCTTTCACTTACTTTATCGTAAATATTTTTGGCTTCTTCTTTTTCTTTTACGTATGCCTTATAGCTCTTTCCACCGATTTCCATAACGAATTCAGATATGAACGCCTTCTCAGGTAGTACAACAGAAAAAGTTGCTTCTTGAGATGTGGTTTGAGCATTTTTCACTTTACTCTCTATTAAAGTTTTGGCAAAACGATTTGAGACGTTTGAGTTGATGTTCATTTCGTAAATGATTGGAAATTCATTTTTGACTTTGTCGGTTTCCTAAAATGAGTAAAAAATATTTGTTTTTTATCATCCTTTATTTATACATACGTCGAAAAACCAAAAACAATATACAGTATTTTAGAATTAGGACGTCTATTTATTAGTGGAGATACTTATGCATCTAAGGAGTTGAGTGTTTTTAATTTTCCGTGTGATAGTTCGAAAAGTATATTTTCTAAAGATGGCATAGAAAAATAGGTTTTCATTATTATCTCTAATTATTTACTTACTTTATTTTCTTTAGCAGGTTCGGTGGAGGACACTACAAAACTGACATCAGATGGGGCACATAGTGCCGATTTTAACATCAACGTTGCCAAAACTGGCAATATTGTTAATTTAAAATACCTGAAAAAGAAGTAATTTTAGTTGCCAGAAAATGTATCAGGATTGATAAACAAATAATAATAAATTAAAATAAGTAAAAAATTCATTAAAACAATTTTCCACAAACATATTCCTGAAACAACTAATATTGTCGCTGATGCTGATTCAAGAACTTTGTTCAGCTATGGATTTTCATTTAAATAGCTGGAAAAAACAGGTAGAAGATGAACAATTAATTACATTACACAGATGTAAATATAGTTACAAATAATACTGACACAACTCAAACTATATAAATATACATGTATAAGATTTTAAGATTTTTATTTTTAAAATTAAAATAGTCAGTCCATTCACTGACCGAATAAAAGCATATTCTAAAATATATTGCTTTAATTTTCTTTTAAATTGTTTGAAATTTGATGGCAAAACATTATCACATTAAACATATACAAGTTAAAGTTCAGTGAATTATTTTTTCCTTTTATGTTTCCTTAGATCCAGCTTGTTAGATTTTATAATGGTGGACATCAGACTGTTTAAGTAGATTTGCAGAATTTTTGTGAATTTCCAGAACTGTATTAAAAATAAACAGTGATGGTAATATAATAATAGCAAATTTTTTGAAAAGTGGTTGACAGTGCTCACGATAACCATCATTTTCTATGTTATGGCTTTCTTTTTCATACGAAATAACTTAATCGCTGCTGACGAATTACCCCAAAGAATAGCTCCGTAACCTATCTGAGAATGAAACAATGAAACCGTTTTTAAACATTCAAAATTAGTAACTAATGCCAAGCGCCGAAGCAAAAACAAACAACACCCTAGATAAATCTTTTAGCAAAATCATTTCAATGACAGGTCCATGAAAGATTACTATCAAGTTGACACACAACTTGACACAGTGACATTCCGATGAGGAACTACCAGATTAAGGTTTTGAGTTTTTCATCATTTAATATAAGTTATTAGCACAGAACCATTTTTTTTGATAAATCAATACTGTCCTTAGTAGAACTTGACAGACAAGATTGATCTTATATTACGAACATAGAGACCCAAGAACAGAACCCTGTGGCACTCCATTTTAAACTTATATGAGGTATTATTAAAATTTATAGTCTGCTATCTATTTTTCAGATAAGATGAAATGAGTGACAGTGGTACACCTCTAATTCCATAATAATTTAGTTTTTCCAGCAGTTTGCCATGAGAGACACAGTCCAAGGCATTTGAAAGATCACATAGTGTAATCACAGTGTGTGATTAACCAATAAAAAATAAATAAAATAGTAGTAAATAAATCATTAAAACAATTTTCCATAAATATACAACACATTCCTGGAACAACTAATATTGTTGCTGATGCTTTTTCAAGAACTATGTTCATCGATTAACTTTCATTTTCATTTAAATAGTTGGAAAAAACACGTAGAATATGAAGAATTAAAGCAATTTTTATCAGATGACACATATCTACAAAATATAACGTACAGAATGTTCACTATATATTGTACAAAGTACATTGTTTGATGTTCCACATAGACTATTTGTTCAAAATTCACTACAAAACTGACATCATATTCACGAATTTATAGAATTTTAAATTATTTTATGGGCTTACATAAAAGTAAATAAAAACTTGAGATGAATTATGGATGAAAATTCAGGACTCTGCCAACTTTATTACAACAACATTGAGACATTGTTTCGTGTTGTTTAATGTGGGCATTTTGAAAATTCAATTAAATACATTTTAGATTAGATTTTCAATATGTGCATTTTTTTAATTATTTGATAGTTATACCAAATAAATAAATGAAACAATGACAAAATACATTCGAAGTAAATAAAAACTTGAGATGAATTATGGATGAAAATTCAGGACTCTGCCAACTTTATTACAACAAACATTGAGACATTGTTTCGTGTTGTTTAATGTGGGCATTTTGAAAATTCAATTAAATACATTTTAGATTAGATTTTCAATATGTGCATTTTTTTAATTATTTGATAGTTATACCAAATAAATAAATGAAACAATGACAAAATACATTCGAAGTTATTTGATAGCGACTCAATATTTATATTTCAATGTCAATTCGAAATATGTCTACTTAATCCTCCTGCATCTCATTAAATAATAATATTATACCATGCTATTGGGCAAAATACAATTTTTTTGAATATTTATAGTTTTTTATGAATCATAATCTACTTACATTTTTGATTATTTCCCTAGTCACTGCACTACACTTTCTCACTGCGGGTCACTAAGAATACTAAAAAAATTATTATCCTTTCGCAATTTATATCAAAAACTACTTGGGTTATCCCAGAAAGCATTAATAAATAATCAGTGTTTGTGTAGGAAAAGTCAAATTATTTAAAAATGATGCTGTTCTGTAGAATATCATTTGTGAAATTAATTCCAAATAAATCTCAGAGGTTATCTATACAGTCTGAAAAATATTTAATGGAATTAGATATCAAAAGTGATTTAAAAGTAATAACAAAGTAATTATATATTTGACAGAGATTGCCTACGCTTAATTGTCTGTCTTCCAATTCACTTCGATCTTCGGGGAGATAATTGTTTTTTAAATACTGGATGGTGTCCATTCTCAAATACGGTCGTTCAAAATTAGAATCAAAACCAAATATCCCATAATCTTTAAGGCTCTACTCCGCGGGTACGCGGAAATGGCATTCTAAGGGTTTAGAAATACATGTAAAAACAGCGTGTGGACAGCGTTGTACTTTTTGCTTGTATGTATATTAAGCAGCTTTTTTTATACTTAGGTATACTAATAAATCACTTGTGAACCAACTAATGAATTAATTATTCAAACTTTCAAAATAAAATCAAATAAAAATTAAAATTTGATTTGATTCACAGCACTGATAGTCTGATAGGCTCAAATAAAACTCGTGAATCTCGACCAACAAAGTTCAAGAAAAAAGTTAATTACGCAACAAAAGTGCACACTACAAGCCAGTTGATATAAAAAAAATATGAAAGGTTTTCTAGATACGTAATTATAGTATTTGTTGTTCACCTCGTATATATTTTAATAATATCCTTTATTGTTTATAATTTACATTAATTTAGTTATTTCTATTAAATAATATGTTTTATACTTTTATATAAACAAGCATTTTAATCAGTAAAATATTCTGCAATTTGTCAAAATGTTAAAAGGTTCCAAATAATTTAACGAAATCGATTAACTGGCATTTCATCAATAAGTTTTTGATGTTGGTCGAGTAAAGATTCTAATTTATCTATAAATATTATTAAAAGTCCTACTTAAAATCAACAATTCTTAACCTCCAGTACCCATATTACAAATTTTTTTGCGTTTTCAAATTACGTCTACATCTTCATTTTTAGTAAGTTTTCGAGAACTCGCCTCTTATTTCTACGCTTATTGATACATTCTATTATCAACTAAAGTTGGTAGACCTGTAAGTCAGAATAATTAAGCCGCGACTTAAATTGTACCGTGCAACGAATTTCTATTTAAAGTAATACTTTAATTTAATTTCTTAACAATCATTGATTTTAAGATTTTTTGGTGCAAATAGCGGAAACATTCACAAATATTTTAAGCTAGCCCTGCGTATTCCGTCTCGATCGCGTAATAAAATGTCTGCCTCGCCCCTTACTGCTGCCCTTCAGAAGAAACTCAGATACAGAGCGGAGCCTTAATTCCCTAGCACGTAGTATGCTGACCATACTAAAAAAAATTACCGAGCGAGGTGACTACGAAAAAAATCTGCCTCGCGTTCAGGAGTTCGTGCGTTCGATCCTCATGGCCGCCTGGCTTGCTATAATTTTTTCAGGGGTTTTCTCATATGTACTAGGCAAATGCTAGATCAGTAACATCCTCTCAGATACCTACCAGCATTCTTTTCAGCTCTAAGCCCTCAGGCCAATTCCTTAGATACACTGCGAGTGAAGAAGCGACCCATTTTCCTTCGGGTTGAATGAAATATTTTACATTTGCAGAGAAGTCGAAATTAAATATCAAAACAAAATACCGAATAAGCATAACTAAGTGCCACTAGTTTCCATCTACGACCATCTTCAGGTATTTAAATAATGTATTTGTATTTTAACGTAATCTTTAGCCCTGCAACCAAGAGTTTCAATGTCTAGTTATGAAAAAAATGAAAATTTTAATAATACGGCAGTAAATAAAACTATATTGCAAAAATAGGAAAATTTTATTTTAATATAACACAAAAATTAGCACGCAATGAGCTGTTCATGCTAAAAAAAAATACCGATCGAGGTGGCTCTGTAAAAAACATCTGCCTCGCAAAAACAAAATTCAGAAAGTTCAGAATTCATGTCTACGTCTAATTTTTGGAGTAAGGAGGCGACAAAGAATATCGCATAAACTGAGTGAAATTAGATGGCTGAATATGGAGAACAGAAGGAAGCTACATCTTGCTAATCTGTGTCATAGCGTAATTGTGAATAAAACACCTCCGTATTTGCACTGTAAAATTACTTATCGCACTGATGTGCACAACATAAACATTAGAAATAGGGGGTTACTGAGTGTCCCTCCTTTTAAAACTGAAATTTTCAGACGCTCGTTCAGTTACCAAATATATAGCCTTTACAACTCGATTTCATCGGAACTTAAAAGCTTAAGTGTTAAAAAATTTAAAGAAAATTTCAAGATACATCTTTTGAATTATCAGCATTAACTAGCTTATACTAGAAATAGGATTTATTATTATTATTATACATCATGCTTATTTTTTATGCATTTTTTTTTCTCTTGCCAACTTTTTTTATTTATATTATTTAACAATAAGGAATTTTGTGAGGGATGCATTCGCAATGACTTAGATTTTATACTTTTGTAGATTTCTAAATGAAACACGTCTCTGTTTTTGGGTTAAGTGGAAGAATATTTTTGGTTGAGTCCAGTACCCAACCAAAAATAAACTTCGCCCTTTATTTTCAACAAATCTATGTTTTTTTTTTATATGCTTATGTATATACTTTATTTGAAAATAATAAAGACGTTTATTATTATTATTATTATTATTATTCAGGAGTTCGTCGGTTCGATTCTCATGGCCACCTAACTTGCTATGAGTTTTTTTAGGGATTTTCACCTAAAGAATAGTTTTAAACAAAAAATGGAAAAGGTACAAAATATAAAAATAAATACAGTAATTAATATATCGCTAAATTAAAAAATAATCGTACACTCGATTAGGTATTTCATTAATAAAATCATTTTGGTAACCTCATTTGGATTTACCGTTTTTTTGATATTAATGGCCAATATTATTACTATCTACTTAGTAAACGGATGCAGGTAATTTAAGAAAGAATGACCAGCGATAAATGATTATGAAATTAAAGTGGGGTAAAATTGTTTATTTTTACAGCGTGATTCATTCGGAGTAAGCGTAGATGGAGGACATCGAGGTGCTTCTAAATAACCTATATTTTATATCGTTCTTTATAACCAAGAGTGCATCAAGAAAATTCTAGTTTTTGATTTTCTGTTACGTTTAACTTTTAAAATGTAGATTTGATGCAACGTTATTTTTGTTTAAATGACAACTTCCCAAATCATTGGATAGGAGGACCTCACAACTGGCTTGCATGGGGGCCCGATTTTAATCCAATCGATTACCATGTTTGGGGTTATTTAAAATCAAAAGTTTACTCAACTAAGTAAAACTAAGTAAATACTAGAGAGGACCTTCTACGGAGAATTGAGGACGCATGAGGAACTGACAAATAACCAAGCTATGATTAGATAGTCAATTAAAAATCTTACTTCAAGAGCACGGAAATGTATTGAGCAAAATGGAGGCTACTTTGAACAACTGTTATAAGTTACGTTGGTTATATTTTCTTGTGTCTAATTCTTTTTGTTTAACTTAATACAATTTGTTGCAAAATTATTTTTGTTCAAAATAAAGTTATGCTTTTTTCGGAATGGGCATTTTTCCTCATTTTTATAATTTTTTGATAATTTTTTTACGCATACTGGGTGTTTGAAAGTTAGTCATTGATAATAATAATGTGTTCCAAATACGGACCTGTCCTCACGTTTTTCAATAAGGTTGGGATCCAGAAATTAGGAGAATAAGAAATAGTTGATGATTTTATGGATTAAAGCTGGAAAAGCACCATTTGGGGAAGAATTTTTTTTTTTAAATTTTGACTCAAGTTAATAAGTAAAAAAACTGTATAGGAAAACACCAAATTCATTTAGTCCTACTTATTTTTTTCTGCTCTTTCCAAATTTGTAAATAAAATTTTAAAATAATGATATACAGGGTGTTGTTTCGACTCTAAACCTACTTATTAATTTTTTTAAGGCCGGACCTGGAATAAGACTTTTTTTTATTATGTTAATTGACGCCACTGTGGACAAAGAACATACTTACCAAATATTATAAAAATGTATACGGTGGTTCGTAAGTTATGATTAATTGAAAAAATTGGGAAAATTAAAAAATCACCCTGTATCTTGGTCATACAGAACGATATACCCATAAAATATAGGTTATTTAGAAACACCTCGGTGTCCTCCATTTACCCTTGCTGTATGCGCATTTCCGAATGAAACACCCTGTATAAAGGTTGTCCCAAGAGTGACAAAGTTTAATAACTTTTTATATTTATATTAGTGCTGGAAAATCACACGTTAAAAGGTAAGGCCCTGTCATGGCTTTTGAGGGTTGTTCGTAGGGTGACGGTAAAATACAATTTTCTTTTTTTTATAGACAATTAGGGAGGGGGGAAATGTAAATTTATTTTAATTCGTAATTACTTAATATAATATTTTGGTGTTTGTTCGATACTGTCACGCGGTCCAGTATTGGCCTACGTGTTGCTGCTACGTATCCAGGGCGAAACGCCTTTTCGACCTTCACGAAGTTACGGAGGTCTCTCCCCGAATACTTAGCAGTTATTACGCTTTAATATCACCCCTCACTCTAAGAAATAAAACAAGAGAAGTACAAAACAAATACACTTTTATTGGGTCACCCTTCAAATATAAACTAACAATAAACTCTTACCTAAGCATACCGGGACTAGGGGCTTGTCACTATTCCCTTATTGGCTCTTCTCCTTTAAAGAACTAACTTTGGCTTTGGCTCTGATGCCGGACTCTAATAATTTCCCAAAGGAACTTAACTTTTTAATCAACTCTTGACTCTGCAGCCAACTCTCGACTGCCTAATTTTTCCCGTCGCGAATATTTTTTAGGCAAAAATCGCTGACATGACAAAATCCGTAATTTCGATAGATTGCCCTACATTTTAGGCAATCTAACATCGATTTTCGGGTTTCTGCACATCAGCGAAATTTTGCAACGACCTGTTTTAATTAGATGTTTATATTTTTTGTTCTCTATTGAGTAAATAATAATAATAAATTTAAACTAAAATAATTTTGATAAATAAAATTCCTAAACGTTTTTACTTTGTTTTTTCGGAAATTATTATTTTATATATATTTGGGATTCGTGACAATACCCATGGGTAAGTTATGAGACCCTTTGTTAATATTTTGATAATTTCCACTAAGAAATTGTTCTACGCCTGATGATGGCTGTGTATAGCCGAAATTAGTAGCCCCTTTTTTACATTTCAACGTTAATAAATATATGTGGTACCGACTTTGAGCTGTTTTATTCCATAAACCTTTTTGGCCACATTATTCTACTTAAAACAAAGATATTTTGTAAATCGTTTTATTTTAATCGACAATAAATAAGTTTACTGTTTCTTATTTTCTGTTTCGTTTCCTATTTTCTGTTTCCACTTTCCCGTTTGCAGTTTCCAGTTTCTTGTTTCTACTTTCCTGTTTGCAGTTTCCTGTTTCCAGTGCATATTTTTTTAACTCTTAACTCTTAACTCTTAACTCTTAACTCTTAACTCTTAACTCTTAACTCTTGTTTACTATGTTTATTTTTAGTTCAATAAAATAGAACAAAGATATTTTGTAAATGGCTTTTATTTTATGTATAAAGACAACACACAAAGTTGTATTCTAGAACAGGTACACGTTCTGGTTTGACTATTTGTTTAGAAGAAAATATGTTTTACAATAATTTCATGGTTTAATTATACATTTTTCTGGCAAAACAACCTAACAAACTTTTCACTTTTTTGTATTTCATTAGAAAATTATAATTTTTATTATACCAGGACATTTTGCAGCCCCAACTTTATTAACAGCAACAATAAATAATCTAAATATTTCAATTTGTGGTTTTCTTGGGGCAACATACCCCAGCATATTTATTTTCTATGGCACAGAAAAATTGCTTGTAGGTATCAAAATCAGTCAAAAGGGAGAAAACCTCAGGACAGTCTTTGATAAGTTTGCAGGATCCTTCTCCATCATTTGGAGTTTTTAGACATTTGTCTCCATATTGAAATAGATATATATTGTCTCCCAATTCGTAGACACCTAAAACATAAGAAAATTTAAACTATACAACCGTGCTATCGTATATCATGTGTTTGACCGATTATTGTCCAAGTGTCTCTTGTCTTCGTATCCCTTCAAGAAGAAAAAAACAAAGTAAAGCATTCGAATATCCAACAAGTCAAATTCGAAACACGCGTAAGGTCAACAGCTAATAGATAAAATACGCAACCGTGCTACCATCTATCTGCTGGAGTGATAAATATATAAAGCCCAGAAGAGATTTTTACAAGAGTCAGTTTTAAATCTCTTTAAAAAACTTACCGTATGGTAGAGTCAATGTTCTGTTAGAATTCAAAACAGATGCAAGCCATTTCAATCTATGTTCCAATGGTAATGGTGTAACGGTTGAACATAGTGGTGGTGTTGGTGGTGTTTGGGGGACAGCTATAAAAAAGCTATATTAATATCTACATATACCTCGAAACTATTATTAAATTGGAACAGTTAGTATTAGTTTTTTAATCCTAAACAACATATCCTCAGCGCAGAACACCTATCTATAGCTAAGGTGTTCTGTGTCCTCAGTACCTTAAAATCAAAGTGTGATGCCTGTTTTCACCAAGGTTATAGTACAAAACTCGAGTTGTAAAACAATTATAGTTCCGTTATTTACAACTTTTGTTTGTTTGTTCGTGTAGAGATAATTCAGGTCCTCGAACGTCAATAATATGCACTGTACGTTTGTGTGAATTTTATTTCGAAATCAGCGCTCATATCATACAGTACGCTAAGATTTCTAACTTAACAATTGGTTAAATAATATTTTTATCCCCACCTAAAGGATACTAAATATAGCAATGTCTAAATCTCAAATCACGAACAAGCCTTACGTATCTTCTGAACAAGTTAGTTAAGTTGTATGCCAGTACTAATTCTGGGTACGACAAAGATTTTAGAATTGGGTTTCGAAAAGCAAACATAAAATCGTTTTAAATTTTTTTTAACTTACTTGACGTAACGTAGAAAGTTCCAGGATGTACTTTCCTTCCTAAAAAAGTACCTGATTAAAATTGAATGTTATATTTTTCTGTTTGATGATGTTCCTAAAGTGGCGCTGACAACCAAGGGTTTACAGAACACGAAGCTATTCAGGTGATAGTAAAACAACAATAGTGTAAGAAGTTATTTTGTAAATTTCACCGCTACAATTTCATTAGCTTTCCCTCTCGCTCTTCGCTTTTCGATTCCCATATTCAGATACCACATTTTGTTCATGCCTTCTTACTTATAGAGAACACGAATTATGATACTGCTCCGTATTTCGTAAACAGGAATAAATATTAAAATCGAAGTCAAAATGCGGAGACTGGTTTTGGAACATCAAATAAAATAGATGGACTTTCTTCATTTTGTCTTCCCTAGAAGAGAGTGGTACTTTGGCCACAATCAGTCAATGCATTTTGAGTCAGTTTTCTCTCCTTACTGATAGATGATGGTTACCTAACCTTAACCTACCCATTAATAAAATAACTCAAAGATCTTTTGATAGAGGTTGAAATATTCTTACGGTTTAAGTCTGAAGATAAATCGCTTTCAGGAGTTCCAATGTTTTCAAACACTTCATAAATAATCAGCAGCAATGTCTCTAAAGATTTCTAATCTCTGAAATCGAAGCTGAGTAATCGTGTGCAGCTAGTGACAGTACGTGATTATATGTCTGCTTCATTTTTCTCGCATCCCTCCTACCCTAGTTGCTAGGCTACAGTTAATTCCCTATGGCACATAATTCTTCCTCTTCTTCTTTAGCTTTCAGCCTTTTGCTTTTCGGTGTCGGCATATACGCAGAATCTACCCATTTATTCCATTCTTTGGTGTTAGAGTTCCGGCTCAACTTCTTCACTGTTTTTTCTCTTTTTTTGGATATTTTTTAAATTTTTTCTAGGTACTTGATCGTGGTTACTTCTTTAAGTATGTTATCTCCACAAGTTTCCTGTTTCCTGTTGTGGTATTCTGTTTACTCTACCTACTGTTATCTCTGGAATATTTTTTGAGGCTTTTTATTAATTCCTCTGCCCATTTAAGGTATTTATTCTTACTTATCTTACACTTACTATCTATTATTTTATCAGTACGAAACATAGAGCAAAATATTTGGTTAGGATTAATGTTTTAATATAAATTTGACTTTGTATAAATGGTTAGTCACACAAAAATTAAAAATGACTTACAGTCAGTTGGATCTTCACTAATCCTTAAATCAATTACATCATCATCTACATCGTAGCCTGTAAAAAATTAAATTAATTTACATGATTTGTCTTGTTTCCCAGCGCTACTTTAGGAATTGCATTCGTTTTAGACTATTTTTTTTTAATATCAGGAGAAAGAAACTACCATAAAATACTTACTTTTAGATGGAATGGAATATGCGCGCAGGCTGTCTGTATAAAAAAATAATAATTAGTTATCGATAGCGCGTCCCAATAGTGCGACGAAGTCCAATAAATCCATTGAAGTTATATATATTAATAAATCTTATTTAGAAAAATGGCGAGTGGTTAAGCTCTATATTTTTTCTAATTTTGACATATAAAGTGACATTTTATAAAACTCGTTGACGTTATGAAACGTCTTACTTTTCGTAACCAGTTACGAAAAGTGAAATATTTCCTAACTGGTGATGAAAAGTTAATTTCGCCATTAATTGCGAAAAGTACAGAATAATTGTAAGACTATCTTTATTGTCGTTAAATATGGTGTACTAACATAATATCAAGAAAGTTTTATAACTTTATTCAATTTCAACACGTGAATAAAAAACTACTTATAAATATTAATAACACAATTAGAACAGTTACTAATGTTGACCCCAGCTGACAACGAAGTTCTCTGATTAGCATTAATTTGTGATGTATTGTCTATGTAATTTTCTCCGAATATGTTCGTGGCAATCTTCTGTTTATTAATGATTGAATTCTCCACATAACCCTCGGCAACCGTATTGGATTTCCATCCCCCATTTAATCTAAGCAAATCAGCACCTGAATCCGCAAGAAGAGTAGTCGACGTCCGCCGAAAAGAGTGACCCGTATACAAACAAGGGTTTGGCAATTTGAGATTGAGCCGCTTCTTCAATGTCGCTCGGTACGTCGTTCTCTGAATCGAACATTGCAGTATTTATATATTCTTCTACTTTAAAAAATAGTGAATGAATTATTTACGAGAAGAAAAACGATTTTTAATTGCTACTTCTTTTGACAATCAAAATCACGAAACATGACATTAAACAATACTTGCTTCCATAGTAACAAATAAACATCTCCAATTTTACTAGGCGACTTAAAAGGAATCTACGAGGGACGCTCGTAGGGTAGTTTCAAATACTTTAAATTTGAATTCAAATAATCACATCCTATTCAAAATTAGAAAAAATATTGCGTGAAACACGTTGGGAAACACTATTTTTCGTAACTCGCTCGTTACGAAGAATTGTGCTTTTCCCAACTGGTTGCACAAATAACTATTTTTAACAATGCAAGGTATTCTATATTTGCAGACCAAACCTAACATAATATGTAGTTTTTTTGATCACATTTTTATTTTATTTATTAATATTTCCTCAAGGTTGGCTTCTGTTCTTGGGCTTTTTGCAAAAATATTTTTTCGGGAATGTATATACAGGGTGGTCCTTAAGTAATTGTACATAGAAATATGGTAGATTCCTCACTTTAAAATATTACGATTTGAACCAACTTGGTCTAATAAAATGTTGCTAATAAGGAATATACAGGGTGTTAAAGGTTACATTTTAAGATTGATTTTTTGCAGTAACTTTTGCATTTTTGGATATGTTTACATAAAAATTTGGAACTGGGTGTTTTTGGGCACGAGAAATCAGAATCTGGTACCTACTTCGATGTTATTTGTAGATGGCGCTAATTAGGCCACATTTGTGGCATAGATGTGCGATAAACTTTTTCGCTCTTTAAGTTAGCGCTATTTTTGTAAAAGAATATTAAATCCATGTTATTTTAGTGGAAAAAAAGCATACTTGTTATTAACCTTAAAACGTAACGGTTTACAAGATAATCGCATTTTAGGGAATCAGCAAGAATGGTGTCAGGGCCAGTGTAATCATGCAGTTGATGATTACACTGGCCCTGACACCATTCTTGCTGATTCTTATGTAAAATGACCTCCTGAATCCTAATATGACCTCAGCTTCCCCCAATTACCCACCGTTTTTTTTTCATTCCTCCAAATTATGGAAAAGCGATAAAAATAGGTGGGGGGCCATAGTTCTTGGTTTTTAAAATTGAGTTAATATTTTAATGAAGTTATTGGACTTTATCGCACTATTGCGCAAGGTGATTGGTTCTAGTCATACGGATGTGGTAAAATTTTAACGGAACATATATTCCTGATTCGAGCAACAGACATGTGATACTTGCCATACTGAAAGTCAATCGCAGTACTATTAAGCCGATAATGATTGGAAATAAAATGTTCACCTTCACAGAGAAAGAAAAGATACAAATGGTAAAGTGGTATTTTGGGGGTCACTCGATTCAATATACCATAAATTTATTTATATTTGCATTTGAAAATAGGCCAATTCCGACACAGTCCACCATTTGTCGAATTATTAAAAAGTTCGATATGAGATTATCTCTTTTTTATACAGATTTGGCTATTGTTTGGCACAAAACGGTGGTTTATTTGAACCATTATTACATTAGATTCGTAGTTTTTTTTTTAGTTCATTTATACCGTTATGTTTTTTAAATCGTAGAATGTATTTTATTTTCAAGAAGGAACCACAGCATTTATTTTCAGAAGAGGAATTGTTTATTACATTTATTCTAGAAAATAATTTCTCGCGTCGCAAAATCTCGTCCTGAAAGTCACACATACGACCTCCTTTCCTAACATTTTCATACTGCTGCAGTTCAATGCTAGTAAGCTAACGCAGGCACGCGCTCTGTTGGTGGAGAGTAGGGATATAACATTGGAGTGGTTCAATTGAATAGTTGATATGTCGTCGCGCAGATTTCTTATATATTTTGCTAGTCGACTTCTACATGAGCTCGTGTCCAAAATACATTGAAAATCGTATGTTCGTTAAAATTTTACCACATCTGTATAAGACAGATGTTATCTCGTTTGGGTGATTTTTCGCTATTATTATCGAATTAAATATGGAAATTTACGCAAACGAGTTAGGAATTTAATTTATTCGATTCGACAACCTAAGACCTGTTTCGGTTAGGTTATCAGTTAGGTTTTCGTATCCAATAAATCAAATTTATTGACACGGATTTACAAGGTGTTAATAAATACGTGTTACAGATTTTTAGTGCATGTGGAACATGAAAAAATAGAGTGAAACGTGCTTTTGAAGCTTTAGTTTCGAAGCATTTGAAGGTCAATTTTTTTCAAACATCTTCAGAATGCCGAATTTAAAAAATATGAAACTTAGCAGTGTTAGTAAACTTTACATGACGATTTTTCTGGTGTTAATTAGATTTTTCTAAAACGATCGTAAGAGTCTCATTTGGGGGAGGGCAGCGGATATTTTCAGTCATATTTTTTATATAACTTTTTTATCGGTTTTGGTAATGAATTGAAAAACTTCCGAGTTTTTGCTAAAAAAATGGCATTCTTGTTTAGAAACAATAAGATGCATCGTTTTAGAGAAAAATAGATTTTAATTTTTCCTGTTGCCTTATTTTAGCTGCTGCATTTATTACTAGTAACGTAGAAATTAAAGTAGGCTCTGACATTTTATAAATATTTACCTGTCAAATTGTGTTCAGTTTTCATTATTGACACTTACATTGTAATTAATCCCCCCCCCCCCAAATGAGACTCTTATGGTGTTAGATGGTGTTAGAAAAATCTAATTAACAGCAGGAAAATCGTAAAGTTTACTAAACCTGCCAAGTTTCATATTTTTTAAATGAAGATATTTAAAAATAATTGACCTGAAACCGCCATTTTCAAAGAGCTGTAGCTTCAAAACCAGAGCTCCAAAAGCGCATGTTTATGGGAACTTTACACTTTTTTTTTAGCAAGTTATACATGCCCTAAAAATCTGTAAGACGTAATCATTAACACCTTGTATAATAATTTTTACTTACAAGTGGAAACTGCGGATCCGTAAGGACCTCCGGGTCCATACGATGGTTGGATAGGCTCTGCAAAAATTAAAAATGAAATTATTAGTACTACTAGAACCAATTTTAATTAAGTTGTTTTTATAACAACATTCTAAAATTGATTTTGATTCAAAAAAATTTGCTTTTGGCGTACACAAATGCTTTATGTTTAGCATTATTAAAAATTATTATTGTACTCACTAGAAGCATCTTCAGTATCAACAGCACTAGTAGCGTTTGGTTTGACTACTACCAAAGAACTGACGTCTGTGACGAAAGAATATTTTAATGCCAAATCAAGAGCTTTTTTGGTCAGCTCCGTTTTATTATCGGTAGCATCTCTCTTCTCCAGAGTTTCTTTAACCGTCAAATAAGCCCAAAGGCGTTCCAACGAAGAAACTGGGGTTTCTACTTGTGGAAGTAAAATGACCGGGCCCCTACGTCCAATAGCTTGAACTTTGGCATCGAATTTTGGATCTGGAAAAAATAATTTTTTCAATAAAAGTTCATTTCGGTAATTTAATGTTCTTGTCTTTATCTTGCAACCATTTTAAAACCAATAGTGGTAGATCTTCAATATTTGGAAGAAACGTGTAGAATAAATCAAGAAATATTTCTATGAAGAACAAGAATTGATACTTACTTTCATAACGTCCAGCAATAATGATCTCGGAACCATCGAACAAAATAGGATATATCCTTTTTGTAACTTCTTTTACTTCTGAATCGTACTTGAAATTAACATCAGTGAGTAAAGGAGAAGAGATTTGATTGTAGAATTCTTGTAATTGAAGAGAAGCATCAGCTGCGTCGTAAATATGCCTGGAGAATCCCAAGTTCTTCAAAGACAATTTTCTTAAAAACGCTTTGTCAGCTCCTTCTCCAAACGACAACGAAAATATCGGTACGTTAATTGCGTTTTTGTTTAAACGGGTGACCTGAAAATCATCATTGTAGGTTTAAAATTATAGTTTATCGCTCAAATATTGAATAAAACCGAAAGCAATTTAAATAGTGCAGAAATATTCCGATAATATTCTCACAATGCACCGTTGCAACATATCAGAATTTTGTAGTTGGTAATTTTGTTCAGACTTGTGAATATTCTTATGTTGGTATTTTGGGTTGGTGGATAGAAATCGTAAAATAACAAATTGCAAACAATAATGAATCAAATTGAGTTACATTTTTACCGTAACTCCTTACGTGTTTAAATAAATTTGCAGAAAAGTAACAGGGTCATGTAATATGGGGTTCACCTTGGATAAATCTCTATGCTTGCGACTGTGAATTTCACTTCAAATATTATTCCCCACCGATTATTACCAAAACATCTCAGGTCATGATTTTTGTTTAGGTATACAACACCCCGTATGGCGTTTTCTCCATTCAAATCGGACCAATAATAGCCGAGATATTGACCAAGGCACTTTTGGTAACGTCACTGACTTTTGTTTACGTATACAACATCCCCCAGGGCGTTTATTTATGATTTATTTATGTAACCCTCTTGTCAGATTGTTGGCAACTCTGTTAAAAAGTGACAGAACGAGCGTGGCTTAAAAGTGGAGTGGAGGGGGTCCTCCATAGCGACGGTACCCCTACTTTCAGAGTTTGATAATAAAAGGATAATCAATCCCATTAATAATATACTTTAAGATAGAGTTTTTAATCATAATTACTTACTACATCGGTTATTTCGCTGGTGGAATACATTCCAACATTGGGCTCTCCGTCTGTCAAAAATATAATGATTGGTTGTTTTTTATCAGTGCTAACAGCTCTCGCAATTTGTGTTTTCACCAAGTACAGACCCACTTCTAATCCTCCAATCATATAAGTTCCCCCACTAGCCACCATGTTATTTACAAGTTTTTTAGCTTTTTCAATAATTTCCTTGGTAGCTGGTACTGGTCCTGGCATATCGCTTTTCTAAAAAATAATCCTTTTACTATTATAATTTTAAGTTTCTGAGGGGTATGTAAAAGATTTTATTCATATTTTGTGCCTGTAGTTGTTTATTTGTAAAAATTGTCACTATTACTAAAGAGGAAGGAGATTTCATTTGTTCAAGGAACAAAAAAAGAAGAAGAAAAAGGCGCTTTACAAACGATTTTGATGTGGTACTTCAAAGTGCAAAATGAGATTATACTTACGCTTAGTTCAGGGAAAGGATCATTATAATTGTTATAAATAATCTTAGTAGAAGATTCTGCTTGCAAATTCCAAGCAAAAGTTTCACTCTCAAATTGTATGATGCTTAATGTATCCTCAGGTTTGATTTCTCCCAAAATACTGATCATGGCATCCTTCAATTGTTTCATTTTTGTGCCGTACATACTACCACTTGTGTCCAAAATAAAGAAGACGTTTTTGGGAAGGGGTTCAGTATCCTTAGGAGCGAAGAAATGGACGAAATAACCATCTTGAAGTAGAACCTGAATGAGAAATGTATTTTTTAGCATTTTCATGATTAATTCGTTTACAGTAGTAGTAGTAGTATCATTATTATTATATAATTACTTCTCCACCGTGAGGATCCCGTTCAACATCATATTGTACTATAAATTGTCCTGTTAAACCGTCTGATTCTTTTCCTCCCAATTGTTTAGCCAACTCTTTTTGTTTTAGAGCATCTGGATGGAATTTGACCACAGCGCTTGCTTTGTTGATTATGTCAATTGTAGAGGATGGATCGATTTTGTCGCCGTTCTTGCTTATTTCGTTTCCGGATCTTAAAGAAGGCGTTTTTACGAAAAGTAAGGGCCTGCTTTCTTTGATGTTTACCTAAAAATTGGAAATTGGTGATAACAAGTTTCGCGTTAAATTAGGATAAGCCTAATTGTTCAAGTTTTACTTAGAGTGTGTTAGATTAACCATAAAGGAAGTAACCATAAAGAAATTTAAATTGGTGTACAGTAGGAATGAAAATTGAAGAGTATAAATATTAAATTGTTGTTAAGGGACTAAAATTATTGTGTAAATTTAAAAAAACATATTTTTCAATATTTGATTGTAGAATCTGGGTTAATTACAAAAGTTTGTTTATAAAAATTCAAGTTCAAGTCTACTGATTAAAAGAATACAACAAATAACTGATAAAATTGCAATAACTTACTTCGACATTTAAACCTTTAACAATTTGTCCCGGATTTATATTCAGAACTAGTTCGTACTGGTTACTTTTTCTTTCCAAAAGTTCTTCGTAGGTTAATAAAAATGCAGCTTTTGCTTCTGGTTCTATGTTAATAGACACTGTAAATCTGTTAGAGTGTCTAGCACTGACAGCCACGTGAGCTGCACTTTGTCCACTAGAAACAGCCTGAAAAATGGAATTAGGATTTAATTTTTAATAATTTAATTAATATGTAGAAATATTCTTTTGAAAACTGCACTGCACTGGTTTTCAGTTGATGTGGTGTCAAAGTTTAAATTTTGCGTTTTTGAAAATTTGAAATAAATGTGGAAAAATAATGTACCTATAAACAGTTTTTTGAAAATCCCATTTTAACGTATTTTCTGGTTTTTAGTTGACAAGGTGTTAAATTTAGAATTTTTATTTTTGAGAATTTAATTTGTTGTTGTTTTTATCCCCTTACCGATTCCAAAGTAATTAAGGCAAAATAAATTGGAGTAAATGTGGAAAAATAATGTAAAATTAGTTTTTTATATAGTCACGTTTATGACTCCACGTCCACATGTCAAAGTCTAAATCTGAGACATTTGATTTCGAATTAGGCAGACGAATTTATTTTACCCCCTTTTACTTACTTTATTATAAATATTTTTGGCTTCTTCTTTTTCTTTTACGTATGCCTTGTAGCTCTTTCCACCGATTTCCATAACGAATTCAGATATGAACGCCTTCTCAGGCAGTACAACAGAAAAAGTTGCTTCTTGAGATGTGGTTTGAGGATTTTTCACTTTACTCTCTATTAAAGTTTTGGCAAAACGGTTGGAGACGTTGGAGTTAATGTTCATTTCATAAATGATTGGAAATTCATTTTTGACTTTGTCGGTTTCCTAAAATGAATCAAAATTTTTTATCATCCTTTATTTATTACAATACGTCGAGAAACCAAAAACAATATATAGTATTATAGAATTAGGGCGTCTATTTATTAGTAGAGATAGGAGATAGGAGTTGAGTGTTTTTAATTTTCCTTGTGATAGTTCGAAAAGTATATTTTCTAAAGATGGCATAGAAAAATAGGTTTTCATTATTATCTCTAATTATTTACTTACTTTATTTTCTTTAGCAGCTTCAGCGGATGACACTACAAAACTGACGTCAGATGGGGCACATAGTGCCGATTTTAACATCAACGTTGCCAAAACTGGCAATATTGTTAATTTAAAATGCCTGAAAAAAAAGTAATTTTAGTTGCCAGAAAATGTATCAGGATTGATGAACCAATGATAATAAAAATAAAATACTATTAAAAAATTCCTGGAACAAGTAATGTTGTCGCTGATGCTTTTTCAAAAACGTTGTTCAGCTATTGATTTTCATTTAAATAGCTGGAAAAAACATGTAGAAGATGAAGAATTAAAGGAATTTTTATCAAATAATATTTACAAAATATAACGTAACATCAGATGGGATATATGGTGCCTATTTTAAACATCAACGTTGCCAAAACGGACAATATTGTTAATTTAAAATACATCAAAAAAAGTTATTTTAGTTGCCAGAAAATGTATCAGGATTGATGAATATAATAGAATAGAATTTTATTCACTACGATACATACAACAGTACATTGGTAGCAAGTCATAAATAAATATACAGAATAAACTAAAAAATAAACAAAATATTACATTAAACAGATGTAAATACAGTTACAAATAATACAACTGACACAACCTAAATATATACCTTTGTAAGATTTTTATTTTTAAAATTAAAGTAGTCAGTGTATTTACTCGCTTTAATTTTCTTTTAAACTGTTTGAAATTTGAAGACAAAACATTATACAAGTTAAAGTTCAATGAATTTTTTTGAGATTTAGATAATCGAAATTTATGTTTCCTTAGATTTCCAGCTTGCCTGGTATTATAATGGTGGACATCATACTGTAGATATTATTTTTGTGAATTTCGAGAACTGTATAAAAAAATTCCGTAAAAATTATTTTTCTACAACCACTATGCAAAACACGCTTTTCTACACAAATTTTTATACGCAAAGCAGGCCTTTTCTTAATTCCTGTAATATCCGTTGGAAAAGTAATAATTTAAAATGGTAAAAGTACACGCTATGGCACTTTTCCCTACAGAAATGTCAAAATTTTATAGTTACAAACAGCAAACAACCATAATGAATTGATTTTGTCACAGCTATGAACTGTCAACATTTTTTTGACAATTTAACATTATCATTGTAGTGAATAATTTCTTTCATTAATAAACGGGGTTGTACAAAAAATATTGCGTACAACAAATGCGCAAAGCGCCACTTTTCCCACGACCGCAGAAGTGCGAGTGACGCAAATCCATCGTGATAATGTCATAATAGTAAATTTTTTGAAAAGTGGTTGACAGTTCTCACGATAATCAACATTTGCTATGATTCTTATGGCTTTCTTTTCCGTATGAAATAATTTAATTACTGCTGACGAATTACCCCAAAAGATCGTTTTCAACATTCAAAATTAGTAACTATAACTATAACTGACAGGTCCATGATAGATTACTCTCAAGTTTTATTCCTTTACACAGTCAAATTCCGACATTTAACTTAAGCTTATTAGCATAAAACCATTTTTTTGATTAATCAATACAATCCTTAGTAGAATTTGAAGATTGACCTTTTCCAGTTGAGTTAAAGTTCCTATCGTCAGCAAAAAGAATAGTTTTAGAAGGGCATATTTAGTTAGATAGTTGACGTGTATAATGCATAGTAGAGACCCAAGAACAGAACCTTGTGGCACTCCATGGGTGATCATTTGAAACTTAGATGAGGTATTATTAAAATATTTAGTCTGCGATCTATTTTTTAGAGAAGATGAAAGCCATAATAATTTAGTTTTTCCAGCAGAATGTCATGTGAGGCACAGGCGAAGGCATTAGAAAGATCACATAGCGTAATCGCAGTGTGCGATTAACCAAACCAATGATAAAAAAAATAAAATAGTAGTAAATAATTCATTAAAAAAACTAATATTGTTGCTGATGCTTTTTCAAGAATATTGACTTTAATTTTCATTTAAATAACTGGAAAAAACACTAAAAAGATGAAGAATTAATGCAATTTTCATCAGATGAGATATCTACAAAATTTAACGTACATAATTTTCACTATATATTAAAAAGTACATTGTTTGTTCCACATAGACTATTTGTTCGAAATTCACTACAAAACTGACACATATTCAAGAATTTATAGAATTTTAAATTATATTATGGGCACACATAAAAAGTAAATAAAAACTTGAGATGAATTATAGATGAAAATTCAGGGCTCTGCCAACTTTGTTTCGTGTTGTTTAATGTGGACATTTTGAAAATTCAATTAAATTTTGATTAGATTTTCAACAGGTGCATTTTTTAATTATAATTATTTATAGTTACACCAAATAAATAAATGAAACAATGACAAAATACCTTAGAAGTTATTTGATAGTCAATTCGAAATATGTCCACTTAATCCTCCTGTATCTTATTAAATGTTAATATTATACCATAATATTGTGTGAAATATTAATTTTTTGAATATTTATAGTTTTTTATGAATCATAATTTACTTACATTTTTAATTATTTCTCTAGTCACTGCACTACACTTTCTCACTGCGGGTCACTAAGGATACTAAAACAATTATTATCCTTTCACAATTTATATCAAAAACTACTTGGTCCCGGAAAGCATTAAGAAATAATCAGTGTTTGTGTAGGAAAAGTCAAATTATTTAAAAATGATGCCGTTCTGTAGAATATCATTTGTGAAATTAATTCCAAAAAAATCTCAGAGGTTATTTATACAGTCTGAAAAATATTCAATGGAATTAGATATCGAATGTGATTTAAAAGTAATAACAAAGTAATTATATATGTGACAGGGATTACTTACTCCTAATTGCCTGTCTTCCAATTGACTTCGATCTTCGGGGAGATAATTGTTTTTTAAATACTGGATGGTGTCTAATCTCAAATACGGTCGTTCAGAATTAGAATCAAAACCAAATATTCGATAAACTTTAAGACTCTGCTCACGCGAAAATGGCTTTTTAAGTGTTTTTGGGCAGCGTTGTACTTTTTTGCTTTTTTCTTTTTTATTTTATAGATAAAGAATCCACACATGCATATATAGCCCAGTTGTCAGAGAGTTTGACCTCGCACAAAATGTGATCTCGATGAAACTTGGCACTTAAGTACTTGAAAGGGTGTAGAAAAACAATAAAAAAAATCTTTGCTACTTTAAAGTGTATGCTAACTTCACAATTTCGAAAATTTTACTAAAAAATAATATTATAAGTTATTTTAAAAAAGAATTTGTATAATTATAAAAAATTATTAAAAATAAGAAAACAAATATATACGAATAAATACGAATATTTAGGCGAGGCGTTCGGAAAAACTAATGTATCTTTGCCTAAATATACGCAAAGAAAAAAAAAAGAAAGCGTTTTAAAGAGGAGACTCGAAGCTTTCTCAAGAAGTCATTAGTTTTTAATTTTTTTTTGTTTTCTCATAGAAAATTTATCATCATTATACTTTTTCTTTTGATTTAAATATAATTAAAATGATGAACATTATCTCTGTTTAATAAAAATTATATTTTAAAATGATCATTTATTCGACGCAATTTTTATTTTCAAAATAGTATTTATATAAATCAGAAATTAATGTTTTTTAAATAAAGTTAAAAATAATTTAGAAATTGATTTATATTAATAAATAAACACTATTTTGAAAATAAAAATTGCTTCGAATGAAAAAAAATGATCATTTTAAAACATAAGTTTTATTAAACATAAATAATGTTCATCATTTTAATTATATTTAAATCAAAAGTAAAAGTATAATGATGATAAATGTACAAGGATTATTTTTGATATGCCTCTTTTAATAGATATCTTCAGTTTTATAAAAAAAAGTGAGAATTTTAGAAATTATAACTTCCGCTCAAATCTATGAGAAAACAAAAAAAAATTAAAAACTAATGACTTCCTGAGAAAGCTTAGAGTGTCCTCTTTAAAACGCTTCCTTTTTCTTTTCATTTTAGACAAAGATACTTTAGTTTTTCCGAACGCCTCGCCTGAATATTTGTAGTCAACGGCTCGGCCCTCGTAGAGTTTTCGAATTTGCTTTCTTATTTTTAATAATTTTTTATATTAATACAAATTCTTTTTTAAAATAACTTATAATATTATTTTTTTAAATTTTTTTTTCGAGATATAATGGAAAAATCAAATTTTAGATTTTATTTTCGAAATTGTGAAGTTAGCATACACTTTAGAGCAGCAAAGATGTTTTTATTGTTTTCTACACCCTTTCAAGTACTTAAATGCCAAGTTTCATCGAGATCACATTTTGTGCGAGCTTTTGGTCAATATCCTTCTCTGGCAACTGGGCTAATAAATATATGAGAGATTGAGAAATTGTCCAGAAAAATATGAATTTTTGACAGTATTTGAGTGGGTATAAACAATTATAGTAGGCCTTATGACATATTTAAATATATTTATAAGCATCGAGATAACTTTTCCCTATAAGCTCGTAAAGAAAATTAAAAAAATATATACTGTTGTGGGGAAAACCCTGTATTTCAAAACCTTTACAAGTCCATTTTTACCGGTCGGGACGTGGCGCCCCTACGGATTATTATTGAGATTCAGAGCCGGTCTAAGGCGTGTGCGACATGTGCGATTTGGGAAGAGGCGCCGAAATGAGAAAAAACATGAAACATTGTTTTTATTTTTAATGCAAAAATGAAAAAAAAAAAGCTAAGAAGGCTTGGGACAGACATTTTGTAGTTGAACAAAGGTGTTGGGTGTTACACAAGGAAAATCTTACTATTTGTGACCAGTGAGTCTTCCCTTGTATGGGTTTTCAAGATTTTTCCTCAAATTGTGAGAATTATGGTTCATTTTTTTGGGAGAGTTGAAGATTTGAGAAATGAATTGGTCTCTATGTTTTCGTCGTAACCTATTTCGCACTTGTAAGCAGGGATTTACGACATCCAAACCATTTCTACTGTAGATTGTGATTATTTTTGGTTCCTGTGCCAGCCGCTTGTTCCAGGAAAGTTTTCGGCTGTTCCCTTTAAGATAAAGGGCTTACCCGAGGGGCGACTGAGGCAATATTTCACCGGCAGGGTAGACTACATATTTCACCGGTAGGACAGACCGCCTATATTGCACCCGGAGGGGCTGTTAGATCTACATACCCCAATACCCAATAGGAGATTCGACTAGAATCACTAGAACACCGTTTAAGCTGGACATTTTCGGCATGCTTTGTTGAATTCTACTCAGTGGCGACAGTTCATTTGAGAATTCCCTGGATAGTTAGTTTTGAGTAGATCGGTGACACCATGATCTCAGCTTTTTGACTTTAATTTTGTTGTTTATTAAATCTCGCGTGTGAGAGTTGACACCGGATCAACTGAAAACTTATGTAACTAGAGTAGACAATACTTTTAAACTAAGGTGAAATTTTTTGACCAATAAAAATTCCAAAAAAGGTTGTTGGGAGTAAATAAACTGCACAAAAGAGGTGTGAAAATAAAATAAAATAAATTAAGATCACACAATCTCCCAAATCGACTGGCATCCTCAAATGTCAGTACATGCAAGCGACGTCTGCACCACAACAACTACTCCTTGGGCAATATGCCCCAACAGGTATTGAATTACGTGAATGCAGACGCCGTTTTGGAACCCGAATAATCGAGACATATCCAAAACCTCTGATTTTGTTATTAAAGGAGCCCGTCATTCCTATACCGGTTTCGGCATTATTTTGCCTCGTCAGTAGGAAGTAGACTAGCTCGAATTTCTATCTCTAAAGAAATTCTGAAGATCGCTTTGAACCCACCAACTCTTGGTACAAACGGTTAAGTCGAAAAAGAGGAGGTGATTGCAACGCCATCTTCACTAAAATAACAAAATCAGAATTTGCTAATTGTAGGAGGTGTTTGTTTGTGTTTGAGGATGCCAGTCGATTTGGGAGATTGTGTGATCTTAATTTATTTTATTTTATTTTCACACCTCTTTTGTGCAATACTTTTAAATTTTGTTGAACTTTAGTTGGAATTTGAAACCAAATTTGCTTTAAAATAATTTGGAAGGGTCATAACTTTTGTTCAACTGGTTCTAAACGCTCCGCTTCGTTGTTTTTACAGAGCACAATCAGACTCGTAGAGAGAAAAATTGGGCCCGGGGGTAAAAATTACGGGTCCCTATAGAATTTTTAAAATTAGTTAGCCCTTCACATTACATCTGTATTTCATAAAAAAATATTTTATTTATTAACAACTTCTCATTTTGTATAAACTGTTTATTGACACAAAGTATGACGTAAATATAAAATTAAAATTAGTAATGTTAACGCGCTTAAAGTATTGAATTACAATTACATTGTTTTATAATTTTCCAGTATTTTTTTAGAGCTGGGAATAGCATTCACTAACGATCCAGCGCCAATTTACTGAAACATTTTCTGGGTGTCAAACACCCAGGGTGCACTTTAAGGGTTTTAGTGTAGTGAGAACAGCGGGCCCGGGGGGCATCCCCCCGTTTTACTTCACCCCCCTCTAGTGAGGCTTGATCACTATCAATGTTAGCCTTGTTCGGGTTCGTATCAAAAACAAAATTTTTATAAATTTATTCAAACTGAAACGTAATCTTTCGCATTCGGGAGTTAGTTGGTTCGATCCTCATGGCCGCCTAATTTGCTATAAGTTTTTTCAGGGATTTTCACATATTTAAGGAATACTTTTAAACAAAAAAATGGAAAAGGTACAAAATATAAAAATAAATACAGTAATGAATGTATCGCTAAATTAAAAAAATAATCGTACACGAAATTAGGTACTTCATTAATAAAACCATTTTGGTAACCTCATTTGGATTTACCGTTTTTTCATATTAATGGCCAATATTATTGCTATCTACTTAGTAAACGGATGCAGGTAATTTAAGAAAGAAAATGTAATAGCTTTTTGTTTTTATATTAGTTATCGCCCTATCCCCTGGAAATATGACTTAGTTTGTAACGCCGAGGAGGCCAAGGAAGGCCGAAATAGTTTTTATATCAACATAATAGTTGGGAATCTGAGGCCTTCTAGGAAGCGTTTTAAAGATGCTCAACATAACTCGCGAACATCCACCTAAAAAACATGAAATCATATGCAAAATGACCTGCCGGATTCTAATTTTTTGTTCCGGAATTGCGAAATGTGTCAAAATATGACATTTTTGAAAAAACTGAAAATTTTCCTTAAAATAATATTTATTGCAAACTAGTGCTTAATTTTGTTAATTGGTGTCCGATCTTTATGAATTTTGGATATGATATTTTTCAGTACTTTCCTGACCTAATTTCATGTTTCAAAATAACAATTTTTTGATCTTCTATATCTTTCTCTTTGCTTTACGCTTTCTTCAAAATCATAACGATCACCAATGCGTACTATTGTACCACAGATCTGAGGCTTTAACTTTAATAGTAAAGACACGTATTTTAAAAATAATTCTCGAAATTTTCTGCTATTAAAATTTTGATACCGCTGAATAAGTGCCATCATATTTTTTATATAAGCTGTGTTAAAAGTGTCGCTTTCTTCTATTGGTATGCAGGAAAGCTCAACAGGTACATCTTTAATTTCTCTTAAGACAGCCTTATAGAATTCAGATTTGTTTCCTTTTCTCTTAAAAATTACTCCATTTTGCAAATGTAAATTATATAACTGTGGTAACAAGTGCAAATGCCTGAAAGCAAATTTAAGATGCAATATAAGTTGCCAGTATGAAGGAAAATGCATTGTAAAATAAATATTTTAATTAGATAATAATAATATTGTGTTTTATGCTTGTAAATAAATTATTATTCCTATCATTTCTCAATCTCATAAATCGCACTATACCTCCTATAGTATCATAATAATATTGTAGTATGCGTCATTTTTATTGCGCGTATGAATAAGGCTGTGGTGGACACACTGATCGCTTTATTTGCATCCACAGTGGTAAAGCCAAGAGATGCGACGCGCCGATTCAATTTCCTTCGGTTTTAAAAATGTACACAACCCAAACGAAACGTCGTTTGAAAAAAAAGTTAAAGTAAAAAGTTTCCTTGCTCTATTGGCAACATTTTTCTCGCTTATACTAGTTAACTATCTCTAAAGATAAAAATTTTTTCTGAAGTCACCATTTTACTCTGCAAAATGACAATATTTTGTATCATCTAGCGAAAAAAAAAATGTCAGGAAAGTACTGAAACATATCATATCCAAAATTCATAACGATCGGACACCAATTAACAAAGTTAAGCACTAGTTTGCAATAAATAGTATTTTAAGGAAAATTTTTATTTTTTTCAAAAATGTCATGTTTTGACACATTTCGCAATTCCAGATCAAAGGGCGAACAAAAAATTAGTATCCGGCAGGTCATTTTGCATATGATTTCATGTTTTTTAGGTGGATGTTAGCGTGTTGTATAGAGGTGGCTGAATTCCAGCACCTCCGATTCCCGACTATAATTAAAAATGAGGCATAGGTTATTGTACTTACTTTTTACTTTTCTTTATCTTTATATTCACAAACATTTGCTGAGTGCGGGTGTTTGGGATTCAAGTTTTGAGGGTTGAGGCGAAAAGGACAGTGTCATCAGCATATAACTGAGGGCTGTTGGAAATGGGGCGAATTAATGAAACATTTTTTTCTTGTGGCGTAAAGGTTATTGGATAATTTTTTTGTCGAAATGTTACTTTCTTAAAGAGCAAATTTTTCACCAAATTTAAAAAATATATTTAAAGCCGTTTTTGAGTTGTCAATTTTTTTGTTTTAAAATGTCAACACCCTTTATATTATAAAATAAGCCCTTAAAAGGTTTAGGGTTCTGCATCAAATTTTATCAATTTACAGAAGCTCTCAGGTGTAGAGCGTTCATGTTCGTCAAATATGTTAACATATTGTGTCCTTTCTGTATTTCTTTTAGTCTTTTAGTCACACTTCAATATTAGTTCAGTTTGAGCACTTTTCCGCTACCGCTAACGTTAATGTTAGTATGTCGATTATCAACCTGCGCGTACATAAGTGTAATGTTACGTGTCTCAAATCTAGCGGATCACGTTAGATTGGCGAAAATAGTGGGTGGGGACTTCCTGACATTTGCATTTGACATTGCGGAGTAAAAAAATTAATTTGATTTATGAGATAATAGAACGACTTAATAATTAAAAAGTATTGCCATCAACAAATAAGTACACTATAAAATTCAGAAATAAACAATTGTTGACGTTGACGTTAACAGACCAAGGTAAAACCACGGTAAAAGTTGAAGTTCCCGAACTTTGCACTTGCCGTTACAATCTACGCAACGTTACTTTAACGCTACCGTTAACGTTAGCGGAGATCTAACGTAAATTTGCTAAAAGTCTCTATCATATGTCATCTGATGCAAACCTTGATCAATTAGTCTTTTATCTAAACACAAAAAGTTTCATCTAAATTGTTTTATATTAATCAACTAATTAAATAAGTTAACTCTTTCCTGTTTTCAGTTTGCTATTTTCTGATTCCAGTTTCCTATTTTCTGTTTACAATTTCCTGTTTTCAGTTTCCTATTTTTTGATTCCAGTTTCCTATTTTTTGATTCCAGTTTCCTATTTTCTGTTTCCAGTTTCCTGTTTCCAATTTCTTTTTTTCTGTTTCCAGTTTCAAATTTCCGGTTTCTTGTTTTCAGTTTCCTGTTTCCATTTTCCTATTTCCAGTTTCCTACTTCCTATTTCCTGCTTCCAGTTTCCTATTTTCTGTTTCCAGTTTACTGTTTCAAGTATCCTGTTTCCTATTTCCTATTTTCTGTTTCCAGTTTCAAGTTTCCTGTTTCCTGCTTCAAGATTCCTGTTTCCTATTTTCAGTTTCCTGTTTCCAGTTTCCAGTTTCCAGTTTCCAGTTTCCAGTTTCCAGTTTCCAGTTTCCAGTTTCCAGTTTCCAGTTTCCAGTTTCCAGTTTCCAGTTTCCAGTTTCCAGTTTCCAGTTTCCAGTTTCCAGTTTCCTGTTCCCAGTTTCCAGTCTCCTGTTTCACGTTTCCTGTTTCTTGTTTCCAGTTTCCTGTTTTCATTTTCCTGTTTCCAGTTTCCTACTTCCTATTTCCTGCTTCCAGTTTCCTATTTTCTGTTTCCAGTTTACTGTTTCAAGTATCCTGTTTCCTATTTTCTGTTTCCAGTTTCCTGTTTCCTGCTTCAAGATTCCTGTTTCCTATTTTCAGTTTCCTGTTTCCAGTTTCCTGTTTCCAGTTTCCAGTTTCCAGTTTCCAGTTTCCAGTTTCCTGTTCCCTGTTTCCAGTCTCCTGTTTCACGTTTCCAGTCTCCTGTTTCCAGTTTCCTGTTTACAGTTTCCATTTTCCAGGTTAAAGTTTTGTATTTTTTTAGTTAACAATAAAATAAAACAAAGATATTTTGTAAATTGATTTATTTTAATCGACAATAAATAAGTTTACTGTTTCCTGTTTCCTGTTTCCTGTTTCCAGTTTCCAGTTTCCTGCTTCCAGTTTCCAATTACCTGTTTCCAGTTTCCGGTGCATACTTTTTGAAATGCACTTTGGTTTTAAATATACTCTTGTTTCCGATGTTTATTCATGTTTTTTTAAGTTGTATTTTTATAGTTAACAATAAAATAAAACAAAGATATTTTGTAAATGGCTTTTATTTTATGTATAAAAACAACACACAAAGTTGTAATCTAAAACTGGTTTGACTATTTGACTATAGAAAATATTTTTTACAATAATTTCAGGATGTAATTATACATTTTTTCTGGCAAAATTACCGGAGAAACTCTTCACTTTTTAAATTTCATTAGAAGATTATAATTTTTACAAGTGCCAGGACATTTTGCAGCCCCAACTTTATTGACAGCAACAATAAATAATCTAAATCTCTCAATTTGTAGTTTTCTTGGGGCAACATACTCCAGCATATTTATTTTCTATGGGACAGAAGAATTGCTTGTAGGTATCAAAATCAGTCAAAAGGGAGAAAACCTCAGGACAGTCCTTGATAAGTTTGCAGGCTCCTTCTCCACCATTTGGAGTTTTTGGACATTTGTCTCCATCTTGTAATAGATATATATTGTCTCCCAATCCGTAGACACCTAAAACATAAGTAAATTTAAACTATGTAACCGTGCTACCATCTATCTGCTGGAGTGATAAATAAAGCCCAGAAGCGAGTTTGACAAGAGTCGGTTTTAAATATCTTTAAAAAACTTACCATCTGGTAGAGTCAATGTTCTGTTAGAATTCAATACAGGTGCAAGCCATTTTAATCTATATTCCAATGGTAATGGCGGAACAGTTGTAGATAGTGGTGGTGGTGGTGCTGGGAGAGCTATAAATAAGCTATATTAATATCGACATATATTTATACCCCGAAACTATTACTAAATTAGAACAGTTAGTTTTAATTTTTTAATCCTAAACAACATATCCTCAGTTCCTTAAAATCAAAGTATTCAACCGATATCTGCTGCCTGTTTTCACCAAGGTTATATTACAAAACTCGAGTTGTAAAGCAATTACAGCTCCGTTATTTACAACTGTTCTTTGTTTGTTCGTGTAAGGAAAATCCAGGTCCTCGAACGCCAACAACATGCACAGTACGTCTTGAAATAAAACACCAACTGCGCATGTTTCTGATATCCGAGAACTTCCTAAATAAAATTCAAATTGAATAATTAATAAACCCATCTACGCTACTGAATTAAAATTTAGAGACGATTTGGCCTTGACTTCAAGCCATAGCTTGTTAAATGCGCAGTTACAACTTTCTTCCGCATTGAATTCCAATGTATTACGGGAAGTAAAAAAACAATGCATTTTATCATGCCTCACACATAATAACATTGAGTTAAGGAATTTCACGGGAGATCTTCTTGCCGGGGTTGGCACGTAATAACAGAGGGAACGTTCCTGATTGGGGTGATGTGATATTGAACACAATAAGACAAAGATAGATCAGTCACATATAAGGGCTCACAAACAAGACATCGGTCTTATCGTACCGCCCATTTTAAAAAGTCATATTTGAACTCTCAACACACAAACATGCTTTCGTGCATTTTATTTTATTTTATTTTATTTTATTCTCATATTCAGTTGTACTAAACTTGAACATTTTATTACTGCAAATTTCAACTCACACTGCACAAATGCTAAGTGCCTAATATTTATGTATCCTGAGCAGATGCGTCACATAATTAAGTTAAAAGTTAATTGTTCCTATTGATTCCATTGTTAACTGGTTATTTTCAGTTAATTAAAGTGTGAATTTTACTTCAAAATCAGCGTTCATATCACACAGTACGCTATGATTTCTAATTCAACAATTGGTTAGATAATATTTGTATCCCCCACCTAAAGGATACTAAATATAACAATGTGTATATCTCAAATCACGAACAAACCTTACGTATGTTCTGAACCAGCTAGTTAATTTGTATGCCAGTGCTAATTCTGGGTACGAAGAAGAATTTAGAATTGGGCTTCGAAAAGCAAACATCAAATCGCTTTAAATTTTTTTTAACTTACTTGACGTAACGTAGAAAGGTGCAGGACGTACTTTCATTCCTAAAAAAAGTAGCTGATTAAAGTTCAATCTTATATATTTCTGTTTGATGATGTTCCTAAAGTAGCGCTGGTAACAAAGAGTTTACAGAAGACGAAGCCATTCATTTGAGTACAGCTGATAGTAAAACAACAATAGTATTGTAAGAAGTTGTTTTGTAAATTTCACCGCGACCATTTCATTAGCTTTCTCTCTCGCTTTTTCGATACACAAATTCAGACACCACATTTTGTTCACGCCTTCTTACTCATAGAGAACACGAATTATGATTTCATAATACTGCTCCGTATTTCGTACACTGGAATATATATTAAAATCGAAGCCAAAATGCGGAAACTGGTCTTGGAACATCAAATAAAGGTTATAAACTCTTTGCTCTTCTTCAATTATCAGTTTTCCCTGCTTTCTGATAGATGATGGTTACCTAAGCTGCCCATTAATAAAACAACTCAAAGATCTTTTGATAGAGGTTGAAGATAAATCGCTTTCAGGAGTTCCAATGTTTTCAAACACTTCATAAATAATCAGCAGCATTGTCTCTAAAGATTTCTAATCTCTGCAATAGAAGCTGAGTAATCGTATGCAGCTAGTGGCAGAATGTGATTCTGTGTCTGCTTTATTTTTCTTGCATCCTTCCTACGGTAGTTGCTAGCCACAGTCACATACTTCTTCTTCTTTAGCTTTCAGCCTTTTGCTTTACAGTGTCGGTATATATGCAGTATCCACCCATTTATTCAATTCTTTGGTGGTGGTAGTAGTAGTAGAGATTATTTATTGGGTGGTATATTTGTTATTTCTGCTTATCTTATTCTCTAGGTAGTTGATCGCGGTTACTTCTTTAAGTATGTTATCTCCACAAGTTTCCTGTTTCTTGTTGTGGTATTCTGTTTACTCTACCTACTGTTATCTCTGGTATATTTTTTGAGGCTTTTTATTAATTCCTCTGCTCATTTGAGGTATTTATTCTTACTTATCTTACATTTATTTTATTTTTACGAAACATAGAGCAAAATATTTGGTTAGGATTAATGTTTTAATATAAATTTTACTTTGTATAAATTGTTAGTCACACAATAATTAAAAATGACTTACAATCAATTGGATCTTCACTAATCCTTAAATCAATTAGATCTTCACCTACATCGTAGCCTGTAAAAATTTAAATTAAATTACACGATTTGTCTTGTTTCCCAGCGCTACTTTAGGAATTGCATTCGTTTCAGACTATTTTTTTGTTAGTATCAGGAGAAAGAAACTGACATAAAATACTTACTTTTAGATGAAATGGAATATGCGCGCAGACTGTCTGTATAAAAAAAAATAATAATTAGTTAACGATATGGCGTCCCAATAGTGCGACTAAGTCCAATAAATCGATGGAAGTAATATATATTAATAAATTTTATTTAGAAAAAATGCGAGTACCTTTAAGCTCTATATTTTTTTTACAATACAAGGTGTTCTATATTTACAGACCAAACCATACATATGTAGATTTTTGATATCACATTTTTATTTTTATTTTATTTATTAATATTTTCTCAAGGTAAAGTTTTAAGAATAAAAAATTTACAATCACCAAACAGTGATCCAAAATGGCGCTTCTTATCCATCAAAATAGTTCTTGGTTACTAAAATCGAGTTAATATATTAACGAAGTTATTGGACTTTATCGCACTATTGGGACACCCTGTATATTGTGCAAGGTGATTGGTTCTTGTCATGTAAGACAGATATTATTTCGTTCGGGTGTATTTTCGCTACCTGCGTTATTGAATTAACGAATTAAATTTGGAAATTTACGCAAACGAGTTAGGAATTTAATTTATTCGATTCGATATCCTAAGATCGGTTTTTGCCTTTCGGCTTCGTCAGTTAGGATTTCGAATCCAATAAATCAAATTTATTGAAACGGGTTTACAGCGTGTTAATGAATATGTCGAACATGCACAAATAGAGTGAAAAGTGCCTTTAAACATGTTTATTTTTCACTTGTATATTATTTGCTTATTTTACCTTGGATACGGTTGCTATAAATACTCCCTTAATGCCCTAAGGCATAATGAGCGGGCGTTATGGCCATAACGCCCGCTAATTATACGAGGAGGATCTGGATTACCCCGGCAATATTTTTGGTTGCTGTTGGTGCTTATTTTCTTTGATATTTTTTGGAAATCTATATTTATTACTTTTATAAGACGTATATAACACAAAGCAACAATGACGTTCACTAAATATAATGAAACACTGACAGCAAACGTCAATATATCAAAAAATCGGTTTTTCATTAAAATAAAATCAATTTTTCGAGAAGAATAAAATCTTGTATGCACCGCGAGCGTTACTAATAATAAATAACTATATTAGGAACTTTTCACTTTATTTTTGCATGTTATACATGCCCTAAAAGTCTGCAATAATTTTTACTTACGAGTGGCAAATGGCGATCCGTAAGATCCTCCGTATCCGGATCCATACGATGGTTGGCTAGGCTCTGCAAAAATTAAAAATGGAATTATTAGTACTACTAGAACCAATTTTTCTAGAGAGTATTAATTGTTTTTATAATAATGATGTAAAATTGATTTTGATTCTAAAAAATTGTTTTGACAGTGACAAATATCATACGAGTCCCGTTAAAGTCCCGTTAAAGTTAAAAAGAAGAAGCAATATCACACAGTCGTGTGATATATTTTACTTTCTCGCACAGCGTCTGTCAAAATGCTGTCAATCGTTATGAATAATTAGTAGTGAAAATGAAAAGTGATGAATTTTTGATGGAATTTATTCCACCTGAAATATCGGTGGCGGCTAAAATTACCTGCTTAAACCTACTGCCCCACACCTATTCATATAACTAAGAAGAAGAAATATAAAGTCATTAAAGCTTCTTTTTCTGAAGATATTATTTAAATTAAGTAAGTAAATATGTTAGAATTTTCTTAAAAGCACAATAAAAGATTATTTTTAAAATTTTATTTTGAATCATAAAATTAATATACCCAATGATTAATATTTAAAAAAAAAAATAAAATTAGAATAATAAAAATGTCGTAGGAAAAAAAATGTATATAACTCGTTGCAAAGTGCATTTCTTGCACTCGTGCGTAATTGGTCACTTTCCACACTTGTTACGTAATATACCATTTTACGATAGCAAGGTAGTGACGTCATTTCTAGTTATTTCTATTGTCAACGGAATAAACAAGAAAACACGAAGAGCAAATACGATTTAAACGTGCAGGGGAAAATAACTGTTAAAGGTTGGCAACACGTTGCCGCTATGACATAGCGAAAATAATGGACATTAGAAGAAGAAGAATTATCTCAATCACGCACATTTTGCACTAAGATAATCAAATTGAAAAATTGGCAATCCATGTACTCACTTCCCGGCATAATATCGGCCAGTGTGTGGCATATTGTAATCGGATACCAATAATAGTGGAGTGCCGTTAGTCGTAAAAAGTGAAAAACCTCGAACGAGAGTGGCAGTGAATCGATTTTGATGGGGTTTTTTGCATTGTATTTCATTACTATTAAAAAAAATGTATTTTTTGCCCGTAACTTTTTTTTGCTGAAAAAAGTAACTGGCACAATTTTATCTTTTAAGTGAACGAAAAAAAAATCTACTTGGCAACGCCGCAGATTTTTGACGTGTGACGTCACTGCCTTGCTATCGTAAAAATACTATAGTGAGTTTATTATGGTTGTTATATCTCTCAGTGCTTTAATCTTATCCATTCTACTTTTCTCCCCCCTATTTTCACCGAACAAATTGTTCGGTATCTGAATTCGATCTGTGTGTATGTATGTGTATTGATTCTTTGTCTTTGTGAATTTTAAAATTCTGACTTCAGATTTTTATAGAGCATCAAAAAGTAAGCTTAGGGTTTGATGTGCTCCTCCGTACCACTTCGGTAACTCCTTCAAAATGAGGTCCAAAATATGAACATTTTGAAGTTTAAAATGACATTGAATTTAAAGTAGTCGCATAGCGAATGACTATTTTGGTAAAGGTGAGCAGACTGTGGCTGTTGGCTGTGTTGATTAGAATGAGAACTGAGAACTGAGAGCTGTCAATCTAAAATTTTATTAATAATGTCATTACAATTTGATCGGTTTATGGCAATGCTAGAAGAGCATTCTCAACTGGTTTTCTCTGTATCCTCCTTTTTCTATATTTATATTGCTTCTTTCTCTCGTTGATTTAGTCTCTATGATTCCCCTCCAAATATGTGTATCTGATAAACTTTTACTTTTGTATTTCTTGAGTAACTTTTTTAACATATTTCATAATAATCCAAAATTTTTGTTTTTAGATAATATTTACTCTATTTATAGTTTCTCTTCTCTATTTCTATATATTTCTGTATTTCTATTTAGTTTCTCTCTATTTTTATTAATCAATTACCATAAACTCTTTGCTTTTTTGCACAATTTGGTAACAACATATGAATATATCTACTTATTTAGAAGAGATGCAGATTAAAAACCAGTAATGTCTTCAGCTTTGAAAATAATTAAAAAAAAATATTTCTCTCATAAAACAAATTTGAATTTGTAATTCGCGCATAAATGGCAAATGTAAAGCTAGGCGACGTAATTAATTTTGTTTCTTATTATTGAAAATTGTTATTGTACTCACTAGAAGCATCTTCTGTATTAACAGCACTGGTAGCGTTCGGTTTGACTACGACCAAAGAACTGACATCTGTGACGAAAGAATATTTTAGTGCCAAATCAAGAGCTTTTTTGGTCAGCTCCGTTTTGTTGTCGGTAGCATCTCTCTTCTCCAGAGTTTCTTTAACCGTCAAATAAGCCCAAAGGCGTTCCAAAGAAGATACTGGGGTTTCTACTTGTGGAAGTAAAATAACCGGGCCCCTACGTCCAATAGCTTGAACTTTGGCATCGAATTTTGGATCTGAAAAAATAATTATGTTTGCGGTTTGTTTAAATAAAAGTTAATTTAGATTTTTCGGTAATTTGATGTTATTGTCTTTATCTTGCCACCATTTTAAAACCAATAGCTGTAGAACTTCAATATTTGGAAGAAATGTGTAGAATAAATCAAGAAATATTTCTCTGAAGAACAAGTTCTATAATCTTGATTAGAATTGACACTTACTTTCATAACGTCCAGCAATAATGATCTCGGAACCATCGAACAAAATAGGATATATCCTTTTTGTAACTTCTTTTACTTCTGAATCGTACTTGAAATTAACATCCGTTAGTAAAGGAGAAGAGATTTGTTTGTAGAATTCTTGCAACTGAAGAGAAGCATCGGCTGCGTCATAAATATGCCTGGAGAATCCCAAGTTTTTCAAAGACAATTTTCTTAAAAACGCTTTGTCAGCTCCTTCTCCAAACGACAAGGAAAAGATCGGTACGTTAATTCCGTCTTTGTTCAAACGGGTGACCTGAAAATCATAATTGGAATTACTTTTAATATCCATTAAGAAGAGTATTTGAAGAACCACTGTGTTGAAAAGCAACATAACTTCACCGCTATGGCCAAGGAATATTCAAAATAAATAAAATATTTAATCAAATAATTAAATAAAAATATATAAACCCTTTGTGTCTCGCCGCGGGCTGTAAATCATTCTCGCTTCCGACTTTATACAAAACTACCGCAGGCACCTAAAAAACTTCTAGAAAAATCTTAAAAGTTCTATACAAGCGGTTTTCTAACTAAGACCTCATTGGTTAGATAACATGACGAAATAATACAGGATTGGCCGATCATGACACCATCATAGTTCACGGGGAACAATTCACAGACGACTTCGTAAAAAGCAAAATTAAGTCAGTTGTAATTGTATCACTCCTACGAGCAGAATGGCTTGCTCACAGTATGTCGGGGTATTTCGAAAAAAGAAATATTAACATAACGCCACCCTTGTGCTCAAAAGGGGCAATCAAAATAAATAAAAATATTCAATTAAATAACCAAATAAAAATACGAAGCACACCGATGCACTTCGTCAATTCTAGAAAGAATCTATCACGTGATACAAATACATAACTAACACGCAATACTTGGCAAGACCGCCTACTTTGGCGGCAAATTACACCACCAATGAGTACATCTTTGAGTTTATCCGACAGTCGTAAATCAAGTTTCACATAAAAAATCTCAGCAGGCGATAAAACGACTTCAATAGAGAGTTTTAGCAAATTTACATTAGATCTCCGATAACGTTAACGCTAGCGTTAAAGTAACATTGCGTCAACCTACAAAAAGAACTACTGAGACATACAGTCCACAACAAACTATTTGCCAGCTTAACAGAGACATCTATAGGATCTTTTCTTCAGATATTGGAACAGCAGTATATACACTTATGATCGCCATTGGCTGGCCATTGGTTGGCTAAGGAATATCCTATCTGCACAGGGTATATCCAAACACGCTGATAGAAATTCTTGCTTTGTATTCCCATAATTCTCACATCTTAGAAACATCATCTAATCTTCTCCGATGCGGTCTGAGAATTAAACGATGTGTCGTTGTCGATTTCGATACAATTTATACAATTCCACAAAATAAACAAATAATGAATTTAGACCAAGGAGTTGATTGTAATTCTAAATGAATGCAACAAAAGTAACAGCCATAACAGCGGCTTGGTCACTGGTCTATTGGGCAAGTTAATAGACCATCGAAAGTGCAGCTTAATAATTTCTTTATAATCTACGCCTAAAAAATATATAGGAATCACTCGTAACATTTTGCATGCCAAGAATTTACCTATAAAATAATGACAGTTAAAGTGGAGAATTACTTACTACATCGGTTATTTCGATGGTGGAATACATTCCAACATTGGGTTGCCCGTCTGTCAAAAATATAATGATTGGTTGTTTTTTATCAGTACTAGCAGCTCTCGCAATTTCTGTTTTTGCCAAGTACAGACCCACTTCTAATCCTCCAATCATATAAGTTCCTCCACCATCTTCCATGTTATTTATAAGTTTTTTGGCTTTCTCAATAATTTCTTTGGTAGCTGGTACAGGTCCTGGCATGTCGCTTCTCTGAAAAAATAATCATTTTATAGATATATTACTATTATAATATTAATATTAAATGGTTTTTGAGGGGTGTGTAAAAATATTTTATTCATATTTTTATTTAAATTGAGAATTCCGCAAAATATAAACATTGAAAAGTAAAGTTTTGCTGAAAGAATATGGCCAATTCTGAACAAATGCCCTACGGGTCCAAAAAGCACTTTTTTAATGTGCAGCTTATACAATTTTTTCGCATTTTGTATTAATATTTATCAATAAATATTTATTTAGATTCTCACTAAAGTACTTACAAGACTGAAGTCACTATTACTAAAGAGGAAGGACATTTCATTTGTTCAAGGAGCAAAAAAAAAGAAGAAGAAGAAAGGCGCTTTACAAACCGATTTCGATGTGGTACTTGTGTGCAAAATGAAATTATACTTACGCTTAGTTCAGGGAAAGGATCAGTATAATTGCTATAAATAATCTTAGTAGAAGATTCTCCTTGTAAATTCCAAACAAAAGTGTCACTCTCAAATTGTATGATGCTTAATGTATCCTCAGGTTTGATTTCTCCTAAAATACTGATCATGGCATCCTTCAATTGTTTCATTTTTGTGCCGGCCATACTACCGCTTGTGTCCAAGATAAAGAAGACGTTTTTGGGAAGGGGTTCAGCGTCCTTAGGAGCGAAGAAATGGACGAAATAACCATCTTGAAGTAGAACCTGAATGGAAAATGTATTTTGTAGAATTTTTATGATTAATTCGTTTACAGTAGTAGTACTATGATTATTATCAGGAATGTATAATTACTTCTCCACCGTGAGGATCCCGTTCAACATCATATTGTACTATAAATTGTCCTGTTAAACCGTCTGATTCTTTTCCTCCCAATTGTTTGGCAAATTCTTTTTGTTTTAAAGCATCTGGATGGAATTTGACAACAGCGCTTGTTTTGTTGATTATGTCAATTGCAGAGGATGGGTCGATTTTGTCGTCGTTCTTGCTTATTTCGTTTCCAGATCTTAAAGAAGGTGTTTTTACGAAAAGTAAAGGTCTGCTTTCTTTGATGTTTACCTAAAAATTGGAAATTGGTGATAACAAGACAGTACTCATAAGAAAATTTAAATTGGTGTGCTTCAAATCCTCACAAACTTACAGTAGGAATGAAAATTGAAGGGTATAAATATTAAATTGTTGTCAAAGACTAATTATTATGCAAATTTAAGAAAATGAAAAACATATTTTTCAATATTTGATTGTAGAATCTGGGTTAATTACAAAAGTTTGTTTATAAAAATTCAAGTTCAAGTCTACTGATTAAAAGAACACAACAAATAACTGATAAAATTGCAATAACTTACTTCGACATTTAAATCTTTAACAATTTGTCCTGGATGTATATTCAGAACTAGTTCGTACTGGTTACTTTTTCTTTCCAAAAGTTCTTCGTAGGTTAATAAAAATGCTGCTTTTGCTTCTGGTTCTATATTAATAGACACTGTAAATCTGTTAGAGTGTCGGGCACTGACAGCCACGTGAGCTGCACTTTGTCCACTAGCAACAGCCTAAACAACAATAGACACAAATATAATTTAAATTAAAAAAAATTGTTCAAATCTATTAAAAAACATTAATAACAAGATTACGAAATTGGTCCAAAAGTTATTTTTGGGATTTAGAAAAAATAAAGAAAACGATCCACTTAAGTATGTGTAACCTCACTATTTCCAAAGTAATTGGAATAGAGGTTTAATATTCCGAAAATATATATACAGGGTGTATCATAAGGAATGGTCAATATTTTAATCATAGGTTCAGGACCTCCAAATATTAATATTTTACGAAATAACTCTGGGTCAAATGTTATCTACAACTTAGATACAGGGTGTTGAAGATAAAATTTATTTTTCGTTTTTTTGCAATAATTTCTTTATTAAAACAAGTATACCTTTTTTGTTCAAATTTATAGGATGTATCATAAAAACTTGAAAAAATTCAAAAAAGGCCAGGAATAAAAAAATGTTATACTTATCTTCATCCGGTAGAGCGTAGGTGGCGCCCTCTTTATCTAATCTCAAAATTGATAACACGCTTATGATTTACTAACTTAAAAATATAACCGTACCAAATCTCAACTCAATATATTAAATAATAAAGAAATTATTGCAAAAAAACGAAAAATAAATTTTATCTTCAACACCCTGTATCTTAGTAGTAGATAACATTTGACACAGAGTTATTTAGTAAAATATTAATATTTCGAGGTCCTGAACCTATGATTCAAATATTGACCATTCCTTATGATACACCCTGTATAGGTAATCTAAAAATTATTTTCCTGAAGATCGCATTTTAAAAAACTTGTGATGAAGAGTCAAAGTTTAAATCTGAAACTTTAGTACATTTCTCAAAAGTGGCATAATGTTTAAAGAAAACAAAACTTCTCAAAGTCTCTTCAGGAAGCTTCCGACACGCATCTGGACCGTGGTAATTCAATTCAGGAGTAGTTGTTCTCGATTCAGATGTGGTGCAATCTGAATATAATTTATATTATATTTGATTTGTGGAATTGACTTTCAGAAGTTTTGTTTTCTTGGCCCCTTTTCTTGCCCCCTTCCAATATACGCTTCTAATAATAAAAGATTGAGTATCTGAATGTTTTTTTTTCAATTACATTTGATACTTTTACTTACTTCATTATAAATATTTTTGGCTTCTTCTTTTTCTTTCACGTATGCCTTGTAGCTCTTTCCATCGATTTCCATAACGAATTCAGATATGAACGCCTTCTCAGGTAGTACGACAGAAAAAGTTGCTTCTTGAGATGTGGTTTGAGGATTTTTCACTTTACTCTCTATTAATGTTTTCGCAAAACGATTGGAGACGTTGGAGTTGATGTTCATTTCGTAAATGATTGGAAATTCATTTTTAACTTTGTCGGTTTCCTAAAATGAATTTAAAAAATGATGTGACTTGATTTTTATTAAAATAATCGGCGGGTGTAAACCGGCCACCAAACTGATCCATGTACCTGCTCCTCTAAGAGGGCTAAATAATCTCGTATACATTTAGGGCACCAGCCATTCAGTTTAATACCCTCTACAGACAGACAGATAGATAATTTATTTGCCTGTAAAGTTTTTAAAAAAAATTATAATTCATAAAAACTTATCTGACATGTCAGTTATTAATTTAAACTACAGAAATAACCCACATACTATTAAACAATATATTGTTGTCGAGATCTGTCCTCCTGTGAAAATTACGGCAATAGAAAATTTAAACTTAAACACAAAATACCTGTTGAACATTGTATTACGATTGTGAACTTTGTCATGATTATTTTTGGAACAAATTTTTAGAAATTTCTAAAACTTAGTTCCAGAAATATGTAGGATTGCAAACATATTTATAAATATCTATCAGATATCATCGTATAGTTTTCTATAGTTTTGCAAGCCTTGATTTTGTTATGAAAGTGAAGATGGCGTTGGGCTCTCCTCTAGCGCAAACACTTTTATCAAGAACGAGGTGAGTCGAATTCATTTTCAGACATCCTTTAGCGATAGGATGTCGAGCTAGCCTGCTTCTTGCTGATGAGGAACAATAATTCCGAAACCGGTCTAAGAATGGCAAGCTCCTTTAATAACAAAATCGAAGTTTTTGGTTTAAAGCCCCGACTTTCGTAATTCAATACCTGGTGGGGCATATAGCCCAAGGAGTAGTCCAAGGAGAAGTCCAGACGCTGGTGCAGTGTAGGACATTTTTAATGTCTTTGTTCTTGGGAACATGTGTGATTTTATTTCACATCCTTTGGTAGGTTTGTTACGCCCATGGTCCTTTTTTGGAATTTTTTTTGGAATTTTTATGGTTCAAAAAATTCCACCTTCGTATAGATATCTTGGAAAAAACTTTATATATATTTCTGATATATCTCTGAAATATGTGAATTTCATATATTTCTGATATATCTCTGAAATATCATAAAACTTCTGAGACATTGTGATTAGAATGAGATCTGGTTGAGATATCTTTGAGACATTTTATGCTGTGTGGGTAGGGAATTAATAAAGTAAAGTACCTTTGACAATGTCGAAAATTGTTATAAAGAAAAAGTGTTTATTTAAAACAGTTATTTCTAATTTTTATTGAACACTGATAACCTTTCAATTGATTAATCGTCAGTTTGTAACATTGTAAGGATGCATTAAAATCAATAATAAATTGTTATCGCAGAGAAAAAAAAGAAAAAATCGTTTTTTAATGTAAATAAACATTGTTACATATTAAAAAGCTATTTTTTAATCTACACCTACACTTTTTCTTTATAACAATTTTCGATATTGTCAAAAACAAGGGTACTTTACTCTTGAGCAAAATTCACAACCATTAATCGGATGAGAAGAAATTAAACCGTAAAATAATATCTAATTCATGTAAACGAAAGACAAAAGAAGACGTTTCAGAAAGGCCATCAAAAATTATGGCGTGAATTGAAAAAAAAATTGCCAGAAACGTTCACCACATCGGATGTCAATTGTATAAAAAGAAACATTTATAAAAATGACTTCCACTATAAGGTATCCTTAGTGGTGCCCGAAATAAACAAGCAATTTGGAACCTACAAATAATACTGGTGACCGAAATGGTTATCGGATTAAACGGTCAGGTAGCTTGGTGCTCGGATTACATCCGTCCAAAATAATAATTTATATAAGTGGAATGCATGAGAAGTATCTCTTAGTGGGTATATAGGGCTAGGCCTTGGAGTTCCACACTCCCACCACTAGGTTGGGGTGCGTAATGGCATTTCACCTTACAAAAAAAATATAAGTGGAATAGGTTATCCATTGTCTCGAATGTGGCCAAAAATGTTTTATGGAATAAAACTGTACACAGTCGGTACCACATATAAATTAAACTTTTAAGTTACTTAAATTTTAATACGTTTCATCTTTTCAATGTTTTTCGTTACCCATCGGCCTGAAGATGGTTGGTTAAGCCGAAACCAGTTGCCTTAACCCCCCCCCCCCTTTTTATCGTTAATAAATTATATGTGGTACCGACTTTGTGCAGGTTTATTCCATAAAAAAATAATTTATATATTTTTTCTGGATTTATCAAAAGTTCAAATTATGATCAATTGAAAATAAAAAAAATAATTTATTACGTAAAGAATTTTGACCTTAACTGTAAACCCCAGGATGATAAGATTTATACAAATAAATAAACAAAAATTTAGTGTCCAAAATAAGCACCGTTACCGACAGCCGAGGCACATTTTTTTAAATTTTAATATCTATTATGAAATGTTAATTAATGTTTACAACAAAACTCTCGATAAATTTATTTGTTTTCGTAATTTTTATTTTTAGTTGTTGATTTACATAAAAATTAACATTATGGAAACTTATGATATTTAAAGATAGAAATGTGATCAAAAAACGTCAACAAATTATATCTTTGATATCACTTGATTACAAAAAAATATATCTTAGAGATATAACTTTCTTGTGACAACTCGAAATGCCTATTTCTTATTAATTAAAAACTTACTTTATTTTCTTTGGCAGGTTCGGTGGAGGACACTACAAAACTGACATCAGATGGGGCACATAGTGCTGATTTTAACATCAACGTTGCCAATACTGGCAATATTGTTAATTTAAAATACCTGAAAAAGAAGTAATTTTAGTTGCCAGAAAATATATCAGGATTGAGGAACCAATAATAAAAATAAAATAAAATACTAGTAAATAAATCATTAAAACAATTTTCCACAAATATACAACACATTCCTGGAACAACTAATATTGTTGCTGATGCTTTTTCAAGAACTCTAGAGTTCCAGGGTTTGATGAACCAACAATAAAAAAATAAAATATTAGTAAATAATTCATTAAAACAATTTGTCCCAAATACAAAATACATCCTTGGAAAAACTAAAATTGTTGCTGATGCTTTTTCAAGAATTTTCTTAAGCTATTGATTTTTATTTTGATTTAAATAGATGGAAAAATACAAAGAAGATGAAGAATTAAAATAATTTTTATCAGATGAGACAAAATAAAATACTAGTAAATAATTCATTAAAACAATTTTCCACAAATATACTACACATTCCTGGAACAACTAATATTGTTGCTGATGCTTTTTCAAGAACTCTAGAGTTTCAGAGATTGGTGAACCAACAGTAAAAAAATAAAATATTAGTAAATAATTCCTTAAAACAATTTTCCACAAATATACAACACATTCCTGGAACAACTAATATTGTTGCTGATGCTTTTTCAAGAACTCTAGAGTTCCAGGGATTGGTGAACCAACAATAAAAAAAATAAAATAATAGTAAATAATTCATTAAAACAATTTGTCCCAAATACAAATTACATCCATGGAAAAACTAAAATTGTTGCTGATGCTTTTTCAAGAATTTTCTTAACCTATTGACTTCACTTTTGATTTAAATAGCTGGAGAAATACAAAGAGGATGAAGAATTAAAATAATTTTTATCAGCTGAGACAAAATAAAATACTAGTAAATAATTAATTAAAACAATTTTCCACAAAAATATACAAAACATTCCTGGAACAACTAATATTGTTACTGATGCTTTTTCAAGAACTTTGTTCAGTTATTGACTTTCATTTTTATTTAAATAGCGTGAAAAAACACGAAGAAATTAAGACATACCTACAAAATATAACTTACACTATGTGTGAAAAAGTACATTTTTTGATGTTCGGAATTTAGTTTACTTTTATTATTAGTAGTACCATGAGTAGTACCATAAGTTCGCCTCAGGGTAAGATTGGAAGGTCGTGGTATTTTAATAATGGGAAAAATAAAAAATCATGTAAATATTTAAGTTTTGGAAAGATTTATCTATATGAAGAACTGAAGTGTTTTATAGAATGCAAGTTGCCACAAAACTCCTATTGATATTAATTTGGTAATATTTTGCTTGTCTACAGTAATCAAAAATTTAATCATTCTTTGAGAATACTTTATTTATACTTACATTGTTTTTATTTCTACAGCCACTGTACTACACTTTCTCACTGCGGGTCACCAAGAATACTGAAAAAATAATTGTTCATTCACAATTTATATCGAAAACTACTTGGGTTATCCCACAAACTAATAATAAACAATATTATTTAAAATTGAAGCAGTTATGTAGAATATCATTTAAGAAATTAATTCCAAATAAATCCAAGAGGTTATCTTTGTAGTCTCTGAATAATATTCAAAGTAATTCTAGCTATCGAAAGAAATTTAAAAATAATAACAAAGTAATTATACTTTCTGTTAATCTTCTAGCACTAATGATTCTTTATAAATTGACAATTTTTCGACCTGTGAGAGAATAAAGTTTGATCGATAAATGTGACAGCGTCTATGAGAGAGGCGCATATATCGGCTCGTGGTTTCCGAGATATTTGATATTTTACGGATCTAGGAAAAGAATTTTGATTTTCGGCTATTAGCACAAGATTTTAGAAGAGTAAATATAAAATAATAAATTTTATTTACCAAGAATAGATAACTTCGTGTCCTTCTTATGAACACTGCAACATATCTCATTCTAAAAATGACGAATTTAATATCAAAAAACAGATTGAACATATTGCTGAAACTACGCTCTTAGGTACTTTAAATCGTGTAGAAAACGATAAAAAAATCTCGTGGTCTAAATGTGGCTCTGGCAACTGAGCTATAAGTAGATATATCATATTTTCATTAAAATTCTTGTTTTTTCTCTTCTTTAGATATATGAAAAAATGTATAGTAGTATTTAAAATTAAACAGCTTGAAGAACGAGGTCATCCTGTACAAACAAGAAATTGTGAATATGGGAAAAACGCTCGCTCATGGTGACTTCCTCGTTTATATAATCGTCTTTAGGGATAATAACTATGGATATTAATAAAAATACAATACAATTGGAAGGCGTTATGAATTAATAGACCAAGCGTAATTTTTGTTAAAATGAAATAATTCGATGGCAACTAGTATAACAACAAGATTTAAAACCTGATCCTTTGTTAATCATAAATATGTTATGGCGTGCTACATAACACACGTTTGTAAAGAGATTTATGCGCATTTTGTGCGTCGCGACTCGGGCGGTATAATTATTATTTCGCATTTCGGGCGTAGGGTTCCAGGTAGGTAAAGTACCCTTCGCAACTCGGGCGCTTAGTAACCTTGAAAAGGTTTACGCTCAACATTTAAAGTATACATAAGTGCAAGTCATCATTAAGAAATACATAAGTATGTAACCTACATAACTATATAATTAAGTTAAAAAAAACGAATATTATATTACAGTTGAGATTTTTTATTATTTCTTATAAAGTGGAAATATTCTAGGTACCTATAATAATTAAATAAATTCTAAATAAAGAAACTTACTCTAAATATAAAATATAACATAACATAAAAATCATTCAAATTTCACAATGTGTCTTAACCCTTGAAGAATGCTTCGCAAGTCCTTCTTTCGTCTCTCGCACGATTGAGTTGATTTGCTGGTCTCGATTTATATATTTTTTAGCTCTTTTATGTAAAATTGATTGTTGCTCAACAATTCATAAATATTCGGATGGGATTTCCCTATTCTTCGATTTAGCTTGTTGTGCCAGCCCTCCACTGCATTGGTGGTTTCCTGGTATACTACCCACAATAAATCGTTGTCGAACCACTGATCCACGAAATAGTCATTGAATTTAGTTAAAAGTTGTTCATTTGGTGTACTGTACATTATAATCAGCCATGCGTCTTCTAATGTCTCCTCTGGTAAATAAGCAAGTGCTGCGCACATTCTAATGTCGTTTCTGATCTCTTGGTTTTCTTTATATAAGGTAAAAAGTTCAAGTTCTTGCACCTTTCGTCACAGAGCCTGGTTAAAGTGAAAGTTACAACCTTTGATTTTAGTTTCTGGGAACATTTATCTGATGGCGTTGATGGCTGCCTTTTCGTAGTCAATGTGTATGTTTTTAGACAGAACTGGGACACTCGCTGTCGAATTAATTGAAACAACGTTCGGTAGGTACTTTCCTTTCTGTTTGGCAGCAAGGCAAATGCTGCAGGCACAACTGGAATCTATATATCATTTCTACATTTTGGCAGTCGTTGAATTCCCAGTTTCTTGTGTCTTTGACGATATAATGTGTCTTTTACAGACCCGAATGTCGGAATTTCAGTAACTAAGTCGAAGCCTGCATCCTGTTCGTTCATCAGTCCTTGCCTAATTGGTATCGAGATTATTAGTTTCCGTTTCACCATTAGAAATATCAAAAGGTCTCCAGAATCCCATTTTAATTAGCCTAATATTTCAGAAATAACAAGAAAGATATGTAATATCAACGTATATCAACTTTCGATTCTACTACACTGTCTCCTGTGGTCCTCACTCGGCTAAGTCAAAGCAAACATATTATTCGAGAATCTGACCAATAATAATTCGGCAGTGGCCAATTAAATGCGCCTGATTTATCGTGGGCGATAACATTTGATGACAGGCATGAATCAAGTCCAAGTTGACTGCATACAAGGAACGGTCAAACCAGATTCTATTATTTTATTTCAGTGTTTAACACTGTGTGATGCAGTAAATTGATCGTACACTGACTTCGTATAGACTTTATTTTCCTTTCAAAAGCAATAGAACATATTCAAAATTACTTGTTGAGTTCAAACCTGTCTTACCAAAACCCTCAAAATAAAAACAGTCACAGGTAAAACTTCCACATAAGAAAAAGGAAAAGAAGGAAAAGAAGGAAAAGAAGAAAAAGAAGAAGAAGAAGAAGAAGAAGAAGAAGAAGAAGAAGAAGAAGAAGAAGAAGAAGAAGAAGAAGAAGAAGAAGAAGAAGAAGAAGAAGAAGAAGAAGAAGAAGAAGAAGAAGAAGAAGAAGAAGAAGAAGAAGAAGAAGAAGAAGAAGAAGAAGAAGAAGAAGAAGAAGAAGAAGAAGAAGAAGAAGAAGAAGAAGAAGAAGAAGAAGAAGAAGAAGAAGAAGAAGAAGAAGAAGAAGAAGAAGAAGAAGAAGAAGAAGAAGAAGAAGAAGAAGAAGAAGAAGAAGAAGAAGAAGAAGAAGAAGAAGAAGAAGAAGAAGAAGAAGAAGAAGAAGAAGAAGAAGAAGAAGAAGAAGAAGAAGAAGAAGAAGAAGAAGAAGAAGAAGAAGAAGAAGAAGAAGAAGAAGAAGAAGAAGAAGAAGAAGAAGAAGAAGAAGAAGAAGAAGAAGAAGAAGAAGAAGAAGAAGAAAAGTAAGAAGAAACCAATTGATGTTGTTTTATAAAAATACTATTGATGGAAAATAGGGAATACCCAGCAGCCGTATTTATGATGAACGGAAATGCAATTACTTTTTATTGTTTCTAATTTTTAGGTAAACCCACATTTCTACCTCCAATCTGTAATATAAATATAACACGGTATTTCAGATATTAAAATTCATAGAAATATGGTTTAAGCGAGCACTCTACTAGAAAATGTTTTTACACATACGTTAAAAACATGACTCATTCATATATTACTGTGAGATTTTAACGTTAATCTTGAATAAACAGTAGAAAAATACTATTTGTGCAAAACAACTTTGATTACGTACGGTATCTGATTCCATAAAAATTATTTATTTAAAATTAATATATTTTTTGAATTTTAATGGATTTTTGTTTCGTTGCAGTGTTTAAAATTTGATCAATGATAAATTTAATTTTATAATATTTTTTTTGTATCTGCATATAAATCTAAAAGTGCAACACCTTTTCAATTTTTTAAATTATTTTGAAAATTACATAATTAGTGTTTCAGATAACGGCGCCGTGGCTTAGTTGGTTAAAGCGCCTGTCTAGTAAACAGGAGATCGTGAGTTCGAATCTCGCCGGGGCCTGAATTTTTTTAAATTTCTATTATTTCATCATCGTTCTTTGCGTTCGGGCAGTAGCGCTGTTTTAAAATATTAACTAGTAACTTTGAGAATTATTTATGACTTCAACTAGCCAACTATTCATTTTATAACAACTGTTGAACGGTGGTCGATGCCCAGTTAGGTAAGAACCCATGACAAAATTTCGTCCTGAAAATTCAAATTTCATTAATTTCACAATTTTCACAGGAGGAGTTCAAATTTTTTTTCAACTCAGTTCTGGATGACTTTCTGAAGCCATGATAAAATTTATGCCTGGAAATTCGAATTTTAATAATTTCAAAATATTCACTGAAGGAGTTTAAATTTTTAGTTTTGGACAGCTGTGCAACCACTATAAATTTATGCCTGGAAATTCAAATTTCAATAATTTTAAAATTTTCTTTGAATGAGTTCAAAATTTTTTTCAATGACTTTCTGAAGCCACGAAAATATTTCTAATTCAAATTTAATTAATTTCAAAATTTTCACTGAAGGAAATCAAAATTTTTTCAACTTAAATTTGGGCGATTCTCTGAAGCCACAAACAATTTTCTACCTTGAAATTCAAGTTTCACTTATATTTCAAAATTTTCACTGAAGGAGTTCAATTTTTTTCAACTTAATAATAATATATAATTAAATAAACCTTTTGGAAAAAGAAAAATTTAATATAAGTAATTATTTGAAAAATATTAAACTGTTTTGTTAACATCATTTGGATTTACCATTTTTTAATAGCCAATATTATTATTATTATTTGCTTAGCAAACGGATGCAGGTAATTTAAAAAAAGAATATCCTTTGATAAATGATTATGAAGCTAAAAATATTTAATTTCATACGGTATATCTCAAAAGTAATAACAAACTGTTTTTGTAACCGTTATACAGTGGCATACTAGAAATAACGAAGAAATTACATATTTCCCGTTACAAATTTTTCACCCTTTCAGAAGTGATTTTTGGCCATCTGAGGATCAACTCCAAAAGATCCCAATACTGGAGGAAGACAATTTTTTCTATTAAAAATCAGAGAAACGGACGTGGGTTCATAATAAAAATTGACTAAAAAATCCGTCACCCTTAACTTTTTTTCTCAACTCTCTGAGAACTGAAGAAAAATAATTGAAAATTCTATGTGCAACTAAGTCGAGAATTCTGGTTACGGTATGTCGTACTATTAGGCAAATTTTTTAAAATCCGCCAGTTTTAGATCCATATCTTTGTTTGTTTTGTCGCTACCAGCATTTATCGGAATCGGTGTCATTTTTTAGTTATAGTGGAGTAGATCTGGCTTTCGAAAACAGATCCCTCCATCATTCCTGCATGAAATGTGCAACCCTGCGGCGGTAGGGGAGGGGGAAATCCTCTATCTAAAGTACATGAAAACAAATATTATTGAAACGCTTGTAACACTAATTGAGGTAGCGCAACCAGTTAGGGCTCAAAAGGGACAATTTATTGCTCGCGTTTTTAGGCATGAAGGATGAGGACTGGGGAAAAATACGAATGAAAAAGTAAACAATTTGAACCACGGCTGGTTGCGCTACCTCAATTAGTACGAAAGTTGCAATAATATTTGTTTCCCACCTATATCCCTCCCCCTTAATTGCCCCGCCACCACCACCTTCCGGCCCATCAAAGTACTCGTTGTTACATTTTCATTCACAAAAAATTGGGGCCCCAACTCCACTCCCTCTCGAAAAATAATTAATTAATTTTTTTAATTTTTGCAAATTCAAATCGCGATATTTCGCGAACTAATTGGGCTATCGGTTTCATGTTGAAACGATCTTACGTGTTTTGTCAAGCTCTTCAATTTTGGTAAGTATATTTTTTGTGGGATCAAACCCGGCTGAGACATGTCAGAAAAACCGTTTTCATGTACTTTAGATCTGTCTGTTTTCGAGCCGGCTTTTCCGCCAGATCTACTCCAACTATTACCTTTCTGAATCAAAACCGTTCAAAATTTATTTTCCTAATTTTGAGTATTCCACTCGTTTTTTCAAATCCGATTTCTCTTTGCCTTTGATTACATCTGAATCACACGCTCTGTATATGATATTTATAAAACAAATTATTAATTCCTAGATATTTAATTAAGAAAAACAAATACTTTGTACGTAAATAAATAAACAGTTTCCAATAAATGATTATCATAAAGCTTAAGAGATCGTTTAAAGTTTAAACCGTTACTTAAATCACTTGCATATATGAGCCGGCTTTTTCATAGTATTTTGTTCGTATATTATGTACTGGGGATAACCCAGGGTCATCTTGATTTATTTATTTTCAAGTGGGGGGATACTCGGCTTAGGCGAGTTAACTTCTGATGTGGACAAACATCAAATAATATTGTGTGGTAGAAGTTTTGTTGTATACCGGTTATAAAGTGGCGTTACTCTGTTGCCCTTTCAGGTGAGTCCTTTTTCATAAGACCAGATAACGAATTTGGATGGGGATAAATAGAATATCGAAATCATATTTTGTTAAAAAAATAATATTACAAATTTTTATGTGCAATTTATTTTGCGGCTATTAAAAATTTATTTCTTCACCTAGACAAATTTTGAGAACTAATTATTTGATGTTTATTACTCTAAGTTTATATTTGAGATAAAGAACTCTGTATCTAAACATAATAAATTTGCATTAACAAACCAACAACGTTTTTATCAGGTTTGATATATGTTTTGATCCAATGAAACTTGTAATTAATTTTTATTTGTGAAAAAAGTATATTTATGTTCTTCAGGTTTGGAAAAATTACTTCTTTTGTTAATTACTAACGAAATATTTGTTTAGAAAACATATTTTTTCTACTTAAAAGCGTTTTTCAAATCACAGTTACCACTCCCCCTGTCTATTATCACTCCGATCCACGACGCTGGTATAGTTGGTGTAATCGATATAAGATCCTCTATAAAAACATCAAATGTTCCGGCAATAGTAGAAATACTCATCTATTTTGACATTTGTTAATACCTTCATGTGTAAAACAACGTACACTGTCCATATACATAAAAATAAAATAATATATTGGCTATTAGGACCACTTGCATCTAACCTACCAAAAAAACCTCAAGCTCGGCACCGCTAGCGATAGGGGTAAATTGCGTAAAATGTATATATTAATTAATTAATCATTGTTACAGTATACTTCTTATTTATTTATTCGGTGTCAATTTCAATATGTTTCGTCTTTGGAAAAAAACAGCTTCTTTAAAGGCTCGTTCAGACTTTACAAGTTACTTGAATTCAAGTGCAATAAACTTAAAACAAATTTAAATGTGTGAACATCATTATTTCACTTAAATTCAAGTAACTTGAAAGGTGCTTTCAAGTTTCAAGTAGAAGTAGAGACCAAGTTAACTTTTGCCTACAAGTTGGGGACTTGAAGGTCCAGTTGAATCACAGTTGAAAGGCTCGTTCAGACAAAAATGGCGTCGAATGCTGGAATAAAAGTTGTAAATAAGCTAATTGTGGATGGTTTACTAAAAATCAGAGAAAAAATTTCAAGTTGAAATAGACATATCGTTTTCTACTCCCTTTAAAGTACTTAAGAGCCTAGTTTCAACGATATCACATTTTATGAGAGGTCAACGCAGCATTTCCCCTTCGCCCCATTAAAACTAAACGTCATAAACCTTGGACAACTAAAGGAATAAGAATCTCTTCAAAAAATATGAGGTCACTTATGTATATTAAAAAATTCTCAGATAACCCCCCTAATATTAAATTATATCAACAACTATAGAATACTCTATCGGAAAATTATCAAATATACTAAGAAAAACTATTATAAAAATTGCATCCCAAGAGCTAAAAACTCTTCCAAAGAAACCTGGTCTATTATAAATGCCTTAAGAAATAAAACCCGTTCTTCAAACACTCTTAATCCTATGAACTAAACAATTATTTTGTTAATTTAACTATAATATCAGCTCTAACATAGCTCCGGGTCAGGATGCTCTCTCCTTCCTCTTACCTACTAAAAGGATCACTAATAGTTTCTTCCTAGGACCAGTAGATAAGCACGAACTAGTGCAAACCGTAAACAGCATTCAAAATAAATCTTCCTGTGGAAATGATGGCTTGTCCACTAAAATATTTTCAAATATACCTGATGTAGTAATTAACATGTTAACTTCGCTGATTAATGAATTCTTCGAATCTGGTATCTTTCCGAACTGTCTAAAAACAGCTATAATAATCCCGCTTCATAAGGGTGGCGACCTATTGCTTTATTACCTACCTTCTCGAAGATAATAGAAAGGCTAATGAAAATTCGCCTTCTGCCTTTCTTTCCAAACAAAATATCCTAACACCTCATCAGTATGGTTTCATTCCTAAAAAATGCACTAGGGACGCAATGTTTTCCGTTCTTAATGAAATATATACATCACTTAATGATAAACTTTTCACAACTTCAGTATTTTGTGACTTCGCAAAGGCCTTTGATTATGTTAATCATGAAATCTTAATTAAGAAACTACAAATTTATGGCGTACGGGGTTCTCCTTGGCAATGGTTTAAAACTTACTTAGAAAATTGAAATCAGCAGGTGCGTGCTAATGGTGAGGATTCTTCAAATCTGCCAATTAGCAGTGAAGTACCTCAAGGTTCAGTGTTAAAAATAAGTGGAAGAATTACTTTATTTGCCGTTGACACGAGTGTAACGTGGAGTAGTTCTGATATACAGACATTACAATCTAGCATAAACAAAGATCTAGTAACTATCAAGTCCTGGTCTGACTCGAATGGGCTTTGTTTCAACACCAGTAAAACCGCAGCATGTCTTACAGAGGTACTTTACAGCCTAGTGAACTCAATTAAGTTTTTAGGTCTTTGTAAAGACAAATTCCAGAAATGGTCCACTCATATTGATACCTTGGCAAAAGATTGTCTTCTGCATGTTTTGCCATTAAAACTGTTTCTAAAGAGCTAATCCCCACTACTGCATTAATGACCTACTTTTCCTTATTCGAATCTCACCTTCGCTATGGTTTGCCGTTCTGGGGTTCTTGTAGCTTATACCACTTCGAATCTATTTTCAAATTACAAAAAAGAGCAATTCGTTATGTATTTGGTTTAAGTAGTAGGACACACTGTGAAAATTACTTTAAAAATTTCAAAATTCTAACCCTTCCGGCTCTATTTATCTTTGACTCTGAATGATAAGTTCAGAATATCGACTAGGGCTTTTCTTCAAGAAAGACCATTTTACACCGTGGCAGAATTCTATAACGTGCCTTAGACTTTTGGGTTGCAGCATATAGGAGCAATAATTAAATTAAGTTAATTTGAAAATTTTAATTTGAACTTTAATTTATAGTGACGGATATTGCATATCCAATGCAATTGTTATTCATATTTTGTTTGTGTTTTGTTTTGTTTTGTCTAGTAATTTATTTTTATTATGGTTAGTTTTAAATTCGCTTTATCTATAAAATTTTTGTAATTTTTCTTTCACAATATTCTCTCTCTCTCTCTCTAGCGGTTATTCTATGATTCTTATTGGACCACTCGATATATGAAAAGTCGGGAAAGGTGTCGAAAACTTTATTTTCTAATGAAAATACATCTATAATTGTGATTTTATTGATACCTAATAGTTTTTTAACAAAAAAACGTATGAAATTAAAAACCCAAAAGAAGAAAATGTCTGGAAAATTAATTCAAATCCTAAAATCGATGCCAAAATATAGATGGTGAATTGAAATAATAAAAAATAAAATTAAAATTGGGAACACCTTAATATATGGTATAAACGTGGTCGTAAAAAAAGTAGAGTGTTTTACTAGTCGAAACTCATTCTCTAGCGCTCGAGAATTTTACAAAACTCGGCTTTGCCTGGTAACCCAAAGTCAAATGAGTTACGAGTAAATAAAAATAACATTTTTGTACATTTTTCACAATCAAGAGTAGACTGCGTTTTTCATAACGTAAAATGAAATAAAAAAGACAGTTTATATACAATTTTTGTGAAATATTTATCGGAAAAATTAATTAAAAATCAACATTATACGTAAAGGTATTCTCCAAACTATTAAATAGTGGCCATATACATGGATCCCCCTACTCCTGCCCTGTTAATGTACTGTCATGTCAACTAGTTAGAAATAAAGTTATTCAATAAAGCCTCGTTCAGATGGCGACACCAATGTTGCGACAATCACTGCCACGGCAGTAGTGTCGCAGTCTTAACAGCTGACGCCATGACATCTGGTGTCATGCATCAAAACTTTTTGTGATTGTGGCACAGAGTGTCACGGAACTGCCGTTTTTCTATCTTCATTATTAATAACCCATATTGTGTTGTTTTGTCTTCTAGTTTTTAGTTTTTTTATAATTTTTTAACATTAAATTAAAAATTAAAAATTTACAAAATGGCTGCCAAGTTCGACATTTTAGATTTCCATGAAGTATATCGACAATTCCCCTGTTTATGGGAGAAGGCAAATCCAGAATATAAATCACTGTCATAGAAGTATGTGGGCGTGTGAACAGCTCATGACATCCAGTGTCATGACGGCAAGTGTCATGCAATGTCGCGCCACTCAATGTTGCGACATTGATGCCGCCATCTGAACGAGGCTTAATAAATAAACGCACATACGCGATTTTTTTTATGAAAAAAACAGTTTTGAAATCTTGATTTACGATCACTCAATTATGGCATCGTTAATTTATTACTTTCCAAAACGAAACCATAATAAATTATAATTTTTCAAAAGGTATAAATATAAATGTAGGTAAAGGTTAACATACTCCGAATTTAAGAAAAAAAACCAGCAATAAATTTATTTATAAACAGCTTTATTGTAGAACATAACCGTTACTTTGTATATTTGATTTATAGACAGACAGAAATGCAATAAAAATGTTTTATATCACATATGCCATTAAAAAAAGAATAAGTATTGCTTATGATCTATGGACCAGTGCCAATCATTTTTGAAAATAAAAATTCTTATCAGTGGAAGGTCGGAATATTTAGGGTAAATTAAGAAAAATCAAGACGAGTGAGTAAACCTTCTAGAAGGGGGTTGGGGTAGGTAAATATATAGTTAGAGAGATGGCAACCAAAACCATGGTTCATAGCACCCCGGCTAAAACCGTGTAAAATAGATAGATTAGGTGACCCTATAGCCGACTAGTGAGTAGTAACTTCCAGAAGTGTAGCATCTTCGCGGGGGGCCATTTCTGCTGTGTAAAAAAAAATTGGTCGACTGTCGTATAACAGCCCGTCTGATATTGAAAATGTACATAGATCATCATTTCATTACACAATCCTCCCGATTTGCCTTATAGATTTTAGAATAATTTATAAATTTGAAACTAAGTTCATACATTCACACTCAATCTATAAAAGAAATAAGTGGGAATTGTAATCAGTGGAAAACAGTCCCAAGTTAATCTACTCACTTAACACACCTTGCTTATAGTACACTGCTTAGTAGATATAAACCAGACAAAAAAAAAATGAGTTTAAAAAATTATATTAAAAATGTACTCTTCGTGTTTTTTTCAAAGCCCAATCTCGCCTCCTCCTTTCGCACCCTTGCGGTTTCTCTTGGCACGTAACATTGCGGGCGCGATTTGGAGTCAATTTTTTATCCAACTGAAAAAACCGTGGCGCTTCCAGCCGCCTCCTTTCGTATACCGCCACTGCCTTAGCTAACTAAATATGATTTCTTACCCTACAAATTCCCCTTCATCGCCTTACCCAAAAACAACAAATAATAAGTTGGTTTGTTTGGTTAATTTTAACGTCTCCTTTCTGCAACTAACGCTAATCTGGACGGGACCTACAGCTTATCGTGGACTCCGAACCAGGGTCCTCAATCACCTTAAACCCAGGACTATGCCTTTGTCATGCAGGTGATCTACCGACTAACAAGTGTGTAAATGTGCCACCAACCCCTATCAGTTCCACGAGATATACGATCTCATCCGGCCTATATACCGGCGTGAATGAAACTGCGTATGACACAAATACCTTTTTGCACTTGCCCAAAGTCTTATCTGACCTTTATTCCACTTGAATGCGGCAGGATTCGAACCTATTCTTCGAACAGTGACCAGAGAATAAAGGCTGGTGCCCTAACCAACTGAGCCACGGTGTCCGATCAACAACAGATAATAAGTGCAATGACTTCCGATTAATTAGCCTAATGAGTCACACATTAAAAATACTCTTAAAGATACTCCTCAATAGAATATATGCCAAATGTGAACACAACATTGGCAAAGAACAATTTGGATTTCGTAGCGGACTAGGCACATGCGAAGCCCTTTTCTGCATGAGGACACTATTACAAAAGAGATGCGAGTTTCGAAAAAATATCTATATATGTTTTGTTGACTTCGAAAAAGCGTTTGAAAACACACAAAACTTTTCCAATGTCTAAAATCATATAACGTAGACTAGCATGATATGTGCCTTTCGTTAAACCTGTATCATAGTCAAATAGCAGTACTCAGGCTAGATGACAGCGTTACAGATGAAATACCAATAAAAAGCTGAGTAAGACAGGGATGCGTTTTATCACCCCTGTTGTTCAACCTTTATTCAGAGAACATATTTCGAGAGGCTTTATATGGCAGGACAGAGGGAGTGAAGACAGGTGGCGAAATTATAAACAACGTAAGGTACGTAGATGATACTGCCGTCATTGCAGACTTGCATAGAGTGCTGGTCGAAAATGGGGTAAACATCAGGAAAACGAAATGGATGACTGTAGGTAGAATAAACGTAGAACCAATTCCGATTATAATCGACGGACATAACATTGAACTGGTATCACATTTCAAACATTTGGGTATCTGACTGAACAATGACTTAACGTGCGACGAAGAGGTAAGAGCGAGGATTGAAAGGGCACGTAGGGCATTCAGCAAATGGGAACCAACTCTCACTAATAGAAATCTCACAGTTCAGAAGCGGTTAAGAACACTCCGCTGTTACGTATAGAGTATTCTTTTGTACGGATGTGATGTTAAAGCTGACATCATGAATAAAATAGAAGCGCTTGAGAGGTGGTGCTATCGTAGAATCCTCAAGATCTCTTGGACTACACATACCAGTAATGAAGAGGTACTCAGGCAGCTGAATAAGGATCGAGAACTCCTGAACACCATAAAAACAACAAAGGTCAGTTATTTCGGGCATATAATGCGAAGTAACAAATATCACATCCCTCGCCTGATCATTCAGGGAAAGGTTGAGGGCAGAAGATGGATAGGTCGCAAAAAGCTATCGTGGCTACGAAATGTTAGAAATTGGACCGGACTGGGAGTAGAACAACTATTCCGATTAGCGACAGTTAGAGACCAATTCAACCAAATTATCATGGAGATAGCCCATGCTTAAAGACAGGCACGGCACTGAAAGAAGAAGAATAAGACCCTACAAATTAATTAATAAGTCGATTTAAAATGCTTTAAAAGTAAATATTTTTCGATTATGCAACAAAATTGGTGTGAAAAAATACAGAATATAAACAAAATAATTCTAAGAAAATAATAAACGTTATAACCTTCTTGATTGTCCTCACAATAATTAATTTAAAAATAATCTACAGTAAATAATAATTTATTCCGAAATTGAATATTTTGTTGACTATTAAAAGGCCATGGATTAACCGGTATTATTGATTTTTCTGTTTCAGATTACAACATGGACTGTAAAAAAATCTGCCTTCTGGGCATATTTTTATTTATTTCTACTGTTAATTCATTCCCGCAAGTCAGCCATACAACCAGTTTGATAACGTCTTCTAGCAAACCAGTAGAAGCTGCCAGTGAAGAATCAAAAGAGACAAAAGAGGTAATAATCATTTTTTTTATACTGTACCGGTATTCCTGACCTGATGCTTTTGGTATTTTTTTAAAAATCAATTTATATAACAGGCCGATTAGACCACGGCCAAACTGATTTTAAACCTAATTTGCATTGAGGGTTGCACATTTTTTTGACCGATTCTGGACAAAATGTCACTCTATTCTTCGTATCCCTTAATTTTATAGTTATTTTGAATAAACATTTTGTGGATAATTGCATGTAATACATTTAAAATAATGGGTGTAGCCTCAGTTATACTTTTTTGCGTTCAACGACTGAGTTAATAAAATGTAACTTATACAGGGTACTCTTTGAACTTTGAACAATGGTGAGGATTCTTCAAATCTGCCAATAAGCAGTAGGGTACCCAAGGTTCAGTATTAGGCCCAATTTTATTTTTATTATTCATCAACGATATCACAGTCTTAAAAATAAGTGGTATAATTACTTTAAAGCCTATAACTCTAAGCAATAATCCGATTCTAACGGTTCTCTCTCTCTCTCCCTCTTTCTCTCTCTCTCTCTCTCTCTCTCTCTCTCTCTCTCTCTCTCTCTCTCTCTCTCTCTCTCTCTATTTTCCAATAAAAAATTAACTCTCAGTTTTAAAATATAGAGGGCGTAGAGTTTAGTAAGATTTTCAAATAAGCTAATGTGGTAATATGTTTGAAAGCGCCTTGTATAATGGGAAACGTGAGCGGAATTAAAATTTAAAATAATAAACAGTATTTTATGTAAAAAAGTTTTGATGACCTTATGAAACATCATGTGAATTTTAGAATAATTTTAAAATGCTGAACTTAACTCATAGACCATGGCCAATCATTTTTTAAACAAAAAAAATTAGCAGATTGTGGATGGTCGGAAAATTCAGGATAAATTATAAGTAAAAGTTCCGGAAGGGGGGTGGGGGTAGGTAAATATACGTTTTGAGGGTTGGATTTGGGTTTTTTAAGATTTATGGCTAAAATATGTATACCATGGAAAATAGTATAAAAGAAAAGTTGTAGATAATTTGAAAATCTTAACCTTTTGTATTAATCATTTTTCAACATAACCTCAAAATTATCGAGAAAAACGGGTTTTAGCGATTTTCTTGATAATTTTGAGGTTATGTTGAAAATGATGATGATTAGATTTTATAATTATCCATAACTTTTTCTTTATACTATTTTCCATGGGATACATAAGTATTTCAGCCACAAATCGTAAAAAACCAATATCCAACCCTCAAAACCGGCTGTAGTCTTGATTTTTCGTACTTTACTTATAATTTCCACTAAATTTACCCACCCACATACAGCTAAAAACAGTTTTTCAAGAATTCCGGTATTTAAAATCGGTTTGGCCCTGGTCTATAAAGATAACGCAGTTATGGAACTTTGGAGTATAAGTTGATTACCCTGTATAACAACTGATATTATTTTGTTTTTCTCTTTCGTGTAAAGCGCATTTTTCGTGATTTTATAGTCGTTTACTGAATGCAGTTTTGAGTATTTCCTATTAGTTATTCATTAGTACCTTAGTATAGTTTTAATGCTGATACAGCATATCAAAAACATTTACGCATCCATTATATAAATTTATTTTATTTATTGTTGTTTTATTATTAAAATTTACGACTAAAAGTTTTTCTATTTAAAATTTAACCGATAGGGAATTCCATCGTACGTATTTAGATGCAGATTTCCAAGGTTTTCTCAGAATCTATTTAGATTTTTTAAAATTGATTTTTATAAAATAATTCTGCTTTTTTCTGAGTTTCTCTATAATTTTTTTCAACATTTTTTTACGTTTTTTGTCCACGTAATTTTATAATTTTTTAATACTTTTCTGAATCGTCTGGATCTTTAATTAAGATATTTTATATCCACAAATGTTTAAAAAAATGTATTATTTATTGATTTCAGCATGATGGTCCAGTTCTTCCAAAAATCTACGAGATGCGAGTGGATGCCAACGTTACAAACAGATTCGTTAAATGTCAAGTCACAAGTAAGGTTAAGAATTTAGACAAGAAAGCTCAGGAAGCCACTTTCTCTATTATTATTCCTGAACAAGCCTACATATCGGGATTTATCATGGAAATCGACGGAAAACAGTACGAGGCATATGTGCAGGAAAAGGAACAAGCCAAAGAGACATATAAAAATGTAAATAAGTTACAAAATGCTTTTTTCAGGCCAATAAATATCACCTTTTTCATAACAGTATCATGAGTGATATGATACTGTATATTTAAATACTAATTTAAGAAAAACTTCACTTCAAACTTGAGGATGATATTATTTCTTAATATTTTATCCTTTTTGGATTTTATATAATTTCAACGATAGCTTAACCCTACCAGCTTTTAGAGAATATAACGTTTCAAACCACAGAACTCATAGATTCTATGTGTTCTGTGATTCAAACTAGTAAAAGCGGAGACGCCTTTTCTACAGGAACATGAGAGATGAACAAATTTTTAGCATATCAAAAAATATCTTTTGTTTTAAAGCGGTTTTAGATAAAAAATTTGTCTTTTCACTATTGGTTACGTAAATAACGGAAAATAATTGTGGCTAAACGGTTATTATTTTGAAAATTTTGTTTATTCATGGATATGTAATAAAGGCTACATTTTAAAATTATTTTGAATTATACAGGTTGTCCCAAATAAGTGTGGCGTATCAAAGTTTTATTATTTCTTATGGAAGACCCTATATTTTATTGCATTTATAGATTATACGTTAAAAATAAGATAAACTTTCTTAAGTATTCCCTATACCTAAGCTTTTTAGTTTTCGAGATATTTTGATATTTCAATATAATTTTATAATGTAGCCTTTATCAACCCACATATCCATGAATAAACAAAATTTTCAAAATATTAACCGTTTAGCCACAATGGACCATCGCGCCTACCGTGACTCACCCTGTACATTTCAAGATTGGCGTATATGTTTTTTAGGCCGTACAAACTGGACAAGCTGCAGCTCATGTAGCCGTCAGTGCCAGAGATTCGAACAGATTCACAGTATCTGTTAACGTAGAACCTCAGAAGAAAGCTGTATTTTATTTGAAATATGAAGAACTCCTCGCACGACAAAATGAAAGATACGAATTGGTCATTAATATTCACCCAGGTCAACCTATCAAACAATTAGATGTTCAGGTGAGTAACTTTAAAATGCCAAAACATATATCGAAAGTTACAGTTACCAAGTTTTTGATATATTAATGCCGGATTGGCTTTAAGTCCCGAAAAGAAAATGTATTGTAATGACTTTATACACAATTTCTTTCCAACAAATGTTCCCAAACCGAACCTGACTATATCAGTAGGCAGCAAAAAATGGATCGTATTTCTTGTTTGCACTACGTGATTTTTGTTGCTGGTTGTACGAAGAGAGAGAAAGAAATGACCTTAAGTTTAAATTTCTATTCAACAAATAACGAAGGTTTTAACATTTTTAACAATGACTAACAAACTAGCTTTTATAATATCGGTGCAAATGCTCAGTGAAATCGTTAAATTTCTTTTATAAGTCCGAAATGACTTACTTTATTAACAACAACAAAACCACTTAGTTGTGGGAGAACAATGATGCTACTGTTTGAAATTTGAATGGGCCGAAATGCCCCGACATACAGCGAACCAGCTAGCCCGTTCGCAGGAGTGGTATAATAACTACTGATTTGTTCTAGAATAAGTTCGGTACGAATTCAAGCTTTTTGAATATATCGGTCTGTCTCTGTGCATTTAATTAGTAACGGCTTTTGCTTGCGTGGGTTTGTGATTAAAGGTGCTTATTGCTTGTTAATTAATTAAATGTAATTAAATATTCTATCACGAGATAGATTTGTTCGAGAACGATCTATTTGAAGCCGTCGCTAAGCAAAATATAGCGACGCGCTTTTGTATTTTTATTTTATTTATTTTATTTATTTGATTGAATATTTCATTTATTTTTATTGCCCTTTTGGCCACAGTTGCGGAGTTATGTTGGTTTCTCAACATGTATTTTGTCATGATTTAATATTCAAAGAAAAAATCCAAACTGTTAATTTTTTTTCTACAGGTAAACATTAACGAAACCCGACCATTGAAATTCGTCAAAGCACCTCCTCTTAGATCAGGTAACGAAATCAGTAAAAACGACGCCAAACTCAATCCCAATGCCGAAATCAATCAGATCAACGAAACATCAGCTGTTGTCAAATTTAGCCCAGATGTCGAAAAACAAAAGCAATACGCTTCCGATTTGGGAACCAACGCAGAAAATGGACTCGCTGGACAGTTCGTAGTCCAATACGATGTCGAAAGAGATCCACAAGGTGGAGAGGTAAGTTTTTGGAGTCCTATATTGTTCCTATAACTATTGTTGTATAACCAGGACCGACGCCTTTACATGCCCTCCGAGGCATACTGTATTAGGAACCACTTGATTTGTTTGGAGATTCGAGATGATCAAATCAAAGTGATCACCTCCATTGTCTATAGGAATTAGGCTTCATTATTTTTTCAGGTTTTGGTTGATGGTGGATATTTCGTCCATTTCTTCGCCCCAAGTGACATACCAGCTCTACCAAAACAAGTAGTCTTTATTCTAGATACCAGTGGAAGTATGGATGGCATCAGGATATCTCAATTAAAAGAGGCAATGAAGAGCATCCTTCCAGAATTGAAACCAGAAGATGTATTTAGTATCGTTGAATTTGGATCAGTGGTTAAAGTATGGAATATCGAAAAATCAGCTGTACAATATCAGTCTGGTATTGATACTTGGGGATATCTACCGGAAGATGAAGCAGTAGCCAAGAATTTAACAGTAAGTAACTTTTAGGAAGTTGATATTTTCAGTCAAGTTTATATTGTTATGGTGTAAAAGATGCCCAATAAATGTAACGGAACTGAATATATCAAAAATTAATAATAAATAATGAACTAAATCAAATGAAATCAAAATAGAAATTCTATCAACTACTTAAAAAATTAGCACAATACCTTAAAATGATGAATTTCCATAGTAAAACGCTTTAGTGGTAAAAATAATCAACATAGAATTAGAAAAACGTTGGGACATAAAGATACAAAAATCAATAATAAAATCGATGAAAGTAAACCTAATCTATACATAAAATAAGTGTCAAAATTATGAAAGATCATAACACTTAGAAATAAATTATTGAAAACTAAAAAACAAAAATTAAATTAAATAAAACTGAAAATAAAACATAATAATAAATCGCTAAAATAAGAATAATAACAAATTGGCGCTCAACGTGGGGAATCTAAAAAACTAAAAATAGAGGTGTTTTAAGTAAAATTACATCGAGGAATTTATATAATAAAAGGAAGGGTTAAAATATTTAATGAATACAAAATTCTATTTGCATCTTGTCTGAACCTACAAGATACAAAATTTAAAAATAAAACTAAGAAAAAATTAATTGAAAATTGAAAATTGAAAATTGAAAATTGAAAATTGAAAATTGAAAATTGAAAATTGAAAATTGAAAATTGAAAATTGAAAATTGAAAATTGAAAATTGAAAATTGAAAATTGAAAATTGAAAATTGAAAATTGAAAATTGAAAATTGAAAATTGAAAATTGAAAATTGAAAATCGAAAGAAATAAATATGAAAATAAAACAATAATAATTCACTAAACTATATTTTAGCAACAACCAATACCGGCTCCTTTCCCGGCTACAGAAGACAATATCAAAAAAGCCGAAGAAGTAGTAGATAAACTAAAAGCTTTCGGAGGTACCGATATAGATTCCGCACTCAAAACGGGCCTGCAGATAGTGCAGAAAAACCAAGAGGATAAAAAGCATCAACCGATTATCGTATTTTTGACAGACGGAGAAGCGACTGTCGGTGAAACTAATTCCGACAAAATAATAAGAACTGTATCCGAACTTAACACCGGAAAGACTCCAATTTTCTCACTATCCTTCGGAGATGAAGCAGATAGGGAGTTTTTACAGAGAGTTTCTTTGAAAAATCAAGGATTCGCAAGACATATTTACGAAGCTGCGGATGCGTCTTTACAATTGCAAGAGTTTTATAAGCAGATTTCTTCACCACTCTTGTCCAATGTTACTTTCAAGTACGTTTCTAATGTTACCGAACTTACAAGGACTGAATTTCCTATTTTGTTCCATGGATCGGAATTGGTAGTTTCTGGACAAATCGTTGGTAAGCGAAAAATATCTTCTATATTAATAGTGGAGTAGATCTGGCTTTCGAAAACAGACTGAAATCGAGTAATTTTTTTTCCCAATCGATGAAGTCAGATCCTCCCGTCATTCCTCCATGAAATATTCAACCGCGGCGGCGGTGGGGGATGGGAAAATCCTCTATATAAACACTGGAAAAAATATATTCATTTTAACCACATTAAGATAAAACTTTCCTGGTGAAAAATGCATTTACACGATCCAATTTTTAGGTGCTCCTGTTTTGGGAACTTCTCTCCATTGAAGTAATTCCTTTCTGGGCCCATTTGATCTAAGATCTCTGATATCGCTGAAACCTGCTGGCATTTGTACTCTGTGCTAGTTTGTGGAGTTCTTTTACTGGTTGTTTCTTAAAACTTTCTGGGTCTACTGTTAGTTGCCCAAAAAGTGCCTGCCTCCTGTGAAACAATACCACGCATTGGCACAATACGTGTTCCTTGCTGCATAGGTCTCCAATGTTCAATTCTATTTTGTTTAGAAACTCTTTTACTGTTGAGGGACCAGTCATGAGTCATGTTATCACTCTCAGCTTATGTTTGTCAAATTAGAGCAGTTCAGCTGTTCTTTTGGAACACGGTATTACTGTAGGATTAAAAGTGTCTTTCCCTGATCTAGTTTTTTATGGCCCCTTGGACCGCGCATTTCTGTGCTTCGGGAGTCTGTTCTATTCCGGGTATTTTTCTTGATCCCCTTTATGCAAGTTGGTCAGGTTTCTCATTATCTCCGATACTCTGATTTCCAGACACTCAGGTCTTTCAGTTTTTAAATGCATTCGCATACCTGGAACGAAAGTGCCTTCAGTGCCTCCTGACTGTCTGACATAATGAGGATCTGTTGGTTTTTAAGGCCTCTCCTATCAATTTCTCTAGCACTGAAATACCTTAGCTGTGGTTAACTCTTAGATTTTTGGAGTACATTCCTGCTCCTAATCCCTCCTTGGTTTTAGATTTTGTAGGTTGTAATGGTTTTTGTCAGTCCATTCAGTCTTATTGAACTTAACACACAAGGACATTTTTTTACGATATTCTTTACAGATCCAGGATTCTCTCCTTCATCTGTCGAAGGCTGGGGAATCAATGGAATAGTAAAACTTACACCAGTTATCCAAAACGCTGTCGGAAACTTGGAAAGACTCTGGGCTTATCTGACTTTGAAACAAATCTTGGAGAAGAGAGACGCAGCTGATAATAAGACAGGACTGACACAAGAAGCTTTACGGGTAGCATTGAAGTATTCGTTTGTCAGTGATGTTACGTCTTTGGTGGTCGTTAAACCCAATAAAACTGATGCTGTTGACACTGAGGATGGCTCTAACAGTGATAAACGTAAGTAATAATTTTTTATTTCACTGACTGCGAGGTATTTAAGGTGATGTTATGAATGGAAACAAAAATTTGATTTTATCGAAATATATTTTAAATTTTAGGCTACCCAATTATTGCCGCAGGAATTCCACTTTCTGGTAAGTTGAAAAATGAAATGTTTATATTGATTTTTATTCCATTATTTTTGTCTATTTTATAGTATCATCGAAAGTGAGCAGGCCATATCTCATGTCAGTAGCAGGTGTGTTTAACAGTTCCGTATCTCTATACTCTATTCGCTATCAGGAGATAGTTATAAAACCTTTTTAAAACAGTAAACTATAGGCGCTTTAACTAATAAATAAAAAGTAGTAATAATTTGAAAAATAATAATTATTATATTAAGTATTACATATTTAAATTTTGATATCTAAATGATTTCGTTGTATTCAGGTCATTTTATCTGAGATTATAAAAGGGTCGCCTACTGTTATATAAACCTAATGCACAGGGTGGTACTAATAAATTAAAATAAATATTACTATTACTCTATGGTAAAAGCAATAAAGCTTCCGAATTATACGATTTTTTCTTTGAAGCTCTTGTGCTATCGTTTGCATACATAATTATGTTTTATTACTATTTCCTGTTAGCGAATAGAGTATACTACCTTTTATTAAATCTAATTTTTTGGAAAACTAATTTATATTAGCTACTAATAAAAAGGTGTTGGAAATGTGATATTAATAAACTATAATTTCTAACCCTCTAAAATGGTTAAGGCATAAAACTAAAATATAACTGTTAAATACATTTAATCACTATTCTTAACTAATTAAAATTTTCATACCTAGACCAGGATCAAACCGATTTTAAATACCCGAATCCTTGAAAAATTCTTAACAGTATGTGTGTGGTCGGAAAATTTAGGGTAAATTATAAGTAAATTAAGAAAAATCAAGACGACTGAGTAAAAGATCCGGAAGGGGGGTGGGGTAAATATACAATTTGAGGGTTGGATATTGGTTTTTACGATTTGTGGCTGAAATATGCATCCTAGCCTAGCCAGTTTTATATAAAAATACAGGGTACAATATCTATGGAAAAAGTAAGCTAAATTCAAATTTAAAATAAAATCCAGAGATGAGAATGAGACAGATGTATTGGGATCTGACATGAGGGCGTGGCCTATCCAAGATGGCGTCAATTACGGTCATCCGATCAAATTAAAAGAAAAATTGCAGGAGATGGACAACTGATGAGTGTTGTTTGTTCCTGCAAGGTTTCTATGTCAATAACGGGCTGATCGTCCTTAAATTCTGCTGATTCTGCAGGTACTTCCTCCTTACTTTGCTCACTGGATTCTTCAAGTTTGATTTTCTTTGTTTTAATATTCTGATTTCTTTCTTCTTTTCTTGCTCTTCTTTCAGTCTCTTCTCGAAAATCGAATTTTCCCATTTGACGTAATGTATTTCTTATGGAATCTTCACCCAACTTTGTCTTCGAAAACAAAGGGCCAAATGGCATATCACTGGATGTCAGATCCCAATATTTACCAATAATTTATATTCCATATAATTTATATCAGTAAGTTTTACATATAACGGAGATACCGACCTTTATCAAGTTTGGGACACCCTATAAATAACTTAACGTGCAATTATTTTATTATTACTTAATACTTTCAGCTAGCAGCTTCTATTCCGGACCACCCGCACTATCTGCTCCAAGCCAAGACCTAGTTCCCATCAGTGGAGGTGGTTTCGGAGGAGCTGGAAGCAATTACTACTTGGAATCCGTGGAGGATGATTTAGTGGATCGCATAGCCGGTGGACCACCATCAACACCACTAATTTATGCTTCAACGATCGCTCCTTCTCCTCCAGTTTCTTCAACAAAAGCCACTCCGCCCCCATCTGAATTGGACAGGCTTAAACACAAGCTACCTTGGTTGGCAGCAATCTTGAGTGATGATGGAATTGTTAGCCTTAGTGCAGGTAAAATATATTTTCTAGTATCCAGTATCATCAACGCTTTTGAGAAGCGCCGACTTTTCCAAAGCGTTTGATAGAGTCAACCATAGCTTATTACTTGCAAAGCTTAAATCTTTGGGAATTGAAGGAAATATTTTCGATTTGATCAAGTCTTAGTGGTAGAGTCTAATATGTCAAATATGGAAGTTCAGTGTCACATCCAATTGAAGTTCCTTCAAGGGATCTAATAGGGGACCACTATTGTTCAATATCTTTGTCAATGATCTTCCTAATGTTATCACTAGCAGTTAAACATGCTCAGAACAGTTTAATCCATGTCTGATGCTGAGAGTTTACAGTTTGATATAAATAACCTTTCTAGGTGGTGTAATATTAATTTATTAAGACTGAACTTATGTAATTGTCAAAAAATAACTTTTTCACGAAATAATGAGGCTATTAATTATATTTACCAAATTAATGACATACATTTATCAGAGACCAACAACGTGGTTACATTCGACTCAAAAAAGATTTTCAAAAATCATATAACAGAAACCTCATCTCCAATATATGGTTTGTCCGTTTAAAAACCAAATAAATAAATATATAAATAAATAAATTAAAAAAATATTGTAAAAATAGATAAAGAAGAGTATGAAACATTTTTACCATTTTCGTAATGGGTTAATTTTTAATATATTTCCAGGTAAATTCAAATTGGGTCTAAATGAAACCATATCTGCCAAACCACATTGTCCAAAATCCATATTAGATGCTCCAGGAACGTGTACATTGATCAACAAATGTCCCCAGATTCTAACCCAATTGACTGATCTCCAAATATACGAGAAGTATTTCTGTGATTTGCAAGGGTAAGATTTTATCACTAAAGATCTGTTATATTTAGTATCCTTTAGGTGGGGATACAAATATTATCTAACCAATTGTTGAGATAGAAATCTTAGCGTACTGTATGATATGAGCGCTGATTTTGAAATAAAATTCACACTTTAATTGACTGTATATTAACATCAACAGAAAACAAATAGTTAATCATGGAATCACTGGAACAATTCACTTTTAACTTAACTATGTAACGCATTTGCTCAGGTTACATAAATATTAGGCACTTAGCATTTGTGCAGTGCGAGTTGAAATTTAGTACAACTGAACATGATAATGAAATAAAATAAAACGCACTGAAGGCATGTTTGTGTGTTGAGAGATCAAATATGACTTCTTAAAATGAGCGATGTGTTGTGTTTGAGTCCCAATGGTGACTGACTAAAGAATTAGAAATTTTTACTGTTCAAGCTTTGTCTTATTGTTATACTATTGTTTTTCAGATTTGCTGGTGTTTGCTGTCCAAAATAAACTTAAAATATTGACAAGAATCCATTAAATCCTAGATTAGTATATTAGTTGTACTTATTTTTATATTCAAATGACAAAATATGAAAATAAATAAATAAAAATGTATTTTTTGTATTTTGTTCCAGAATGAATGAATTTATGTTTCTTATTTTAAATATTTCGCGCCTATTTTAGTTTCATCCATTTCGGCCTATATTTTCATAAACCGTAACTTTAGAACCACCCAATAGATTTATCTCATACTTGGTAGAGGTATATTGTGTTAATATAGTCCAATCCTATAGTGGAAGAACTATCTACAATTAAAATCCAGATCCGGATTAAGAATTTGCAAAATTTGAAAATCCCCAAAACAACACCCTGTACATCAGATTTTTTAAAATTGGTATGTATAAATTTTTTTTAAGTGCACATCCCATTCTACTACTGGATTTTTAACGTCAAATTACATCAAATGCATTATTTTCATTTTCACAAGCGGTTTTCACAACTAATGTTATTTGGAATCAACTCAGTATACTCTATTTACTGTTAACGTGTGTCGGTTTACCTATGAAACACCCTGTATAAACCTATTTGTGCAATTAGGGCCCGATCATAACTGCATTTTGTATACACCGCAGCTACTATCAAAATCATTCTAGAGACGGATTATGTAATAACAGGTAAGCGCGTTTGAGACACTTGGATTTTCTTTTGTTTTAAAACCTACCCTTTTGGTAGTATTCCATTCATTCTAATACATGAATGTACGAATGTATCACACTCTAAGTATCTTCAGGGAAGTTCCAGAAGCCTTCTCCCCGCAAGCGGACATCCGACACTTGCACTTTTACCATTAACTTACGTACCGGTTCATAATAATGAACAGCAACAAAGCACGAATATTGTCAGTGTTTTTTTTGTGTGTAATAATTTAAAATATTGTCTTTTCTCTTCTTTCAAAGCAACATTAACTAATCAATGTACTATTTCAATCTATGTTATTAAATATCACTTACTAAGTTTATTTTAGCGTTTTATTTATTTTTCGCTCTCAGCTAGTAACTTGGTGGCATGTATACGAAGTTATACTAAAACTAACTTAGTGCCGCCCAAAATTTTGCATTGGTAATTACTCTTTAAAATCTTTTTAAGAGTGTTCTATACCCTTCAACTGTCAATTTCATACATAACCTCGAAATCCTCGCCCCTTACGACTTTGCTGAACCCCCCTCTAAAGAAATTGTTAGGCAGCATGACATTTGTGTATTTGCGGTTGCAAAGTTACCAATCCTCGGATAAGGACAACATCTAGACGTAGCATTTTCAGTGTGGATGGAAATTTGATTTCTATTGACATGAACACAACTTTATGCGATCTAGCGGTATTAATTTGAACTGCCCGACACGCGTAATGTTTGTTTATCTGCAGTTTGATATTTGTTCATTTGAATTTGAGCGCGAACCAAAAAATATATAACTAACTTGTACAGAAACCTCTTTTCTATAAATTTTACATACTAACTCACAGTTTTTATTCGGGACAACAGCTTAAGGCTTACAAAAGTTTGCAAGCCTATAAGCAGTATGAGGTCAGGGCTGTTCATAGTGTTTTAGCCAAATTGTGAAAATTGTGTTTAATATACAGAAATAATACAAATAAAACAAATTGTAAATCTTAAAATAAAATAAATTTTGAAAAAATTAATTCAATGGTATTTGCGAGGGATACGTATTTATAAATGCACTACACACTACTACAATTTTGTCCACTGCAGTATATATAACCATCTCTTTTTTTAGACAACATACTCATTGGTACTGTTTGATGAAAAATCATATTTGTTTAAAAGACCAATAATTCGTTCTACATGAATTCGTACAGTGGCAATATTATGTGTATTTTCCAAATCAGTGGGATGCAGTTGATTTTTTCTCTTTGTAAAGGCTGGTATATTTAAATTCGCACCTAATATTTGTAGAAAATCTTGAATTAAAAAACCTCTGTCGGCTAAAACAATATCACCTGGTAAATTAAATTTAAAAAACTAGTTTTCTGTCAAAAATTTGTCACTAGTGTTTTAACAGAGCAGGTTTACCGAAAATTTACACAAGTAATAATAAAAAAGTACATATAAAAGATCGCCAAAAATACCTGTTATAAAATGCCTAGCACAAACACGTCTATTATTCACTTGGCTTTCAGAAAATGTACCTCGTTTAAAAACTTTAATCAAGCATTTCTTCATTCACTAGACAACGCATTTAAATCATCCCCTCCGTTTGTCAAAACAGCAGGAAACCGGAAAAATGATACATTATCTCTTTCAGAACGCATTGAGCATGTAATGGGGTTTTCTATTTATTTTTTCTGAATAAAGAACTTTAAAAAAATCTTTCTGATGTTTACACATGAAACTAACGTTGTTGTCATAAAGTTGTGTGCCTCCCAGCAAATATGGCCGACCTGTCACCTACGTCATCCTGGAATGGTCTATATTCAAGTCAATACAACAATCCAATGTAAATAAATGCAATCAGAATAACTGTTCTGTTCAATTAACTTCCTCGTTTGCGTTAACGAAGCCCGAATTCGGGTTTCGCCGTACAATGACCTTTTCTGATTAGCCAGGATTCTGTAAAAATCCGACAGAACACGAGCGCAATTCGAGAGGTCCCGGGAGCTGCTACACACAAGATAAACCTTTCTAAATAAAAAACTTCTGGTAAAAACCGTCGGGGGGCAGCACCTCCCGATACCCTCTGAGATTTTAAAGCAATGTTCAATTTTAGAAAAAACTACTTACTTTTTCAAAAATGGTAAATACAAAAGTTGTTCAGTGGCAAATGAAGAACGGCGGATGATAACTTATTCTATTCTATCTGACTTTTTTAATATTTTTTCATGTTATTTCTTTTATGTATATAAAGAAAAGTGATCATCCGCCATTCTAAAAAAATATTTTTTTTTTAGTATTAAGCCCGCAATTTTAACATTATCATTTCCAATATGGCGGAGGGTGCAGAACCACCTTAATTAAAGATTATGCCAACAACTAGCTAGTAAGGTCCTAATCGAATCCACGGCCCATGCCTTAACATTTGGCGCCCAACGTCAAATTCATAAACGTTACATTATGGGATGCTAGAGGGAGTATATAATTACACAACTGTTTTGGTTAAAATTTCTATATTTTGTACACAAAAATAATATTTTGTAGTTAAATAATTGCAGCACTTCGATAACCTAAAAACGAAAATGACTCAATATTGCTATTATATCATTTTGTCACTATGTAATTTTAATTTTTACTGAATTAATAATAAAGCCTGGATTTTCTCTTCATATCTAGACTTATCTGAATTTTGAAATTCATTTTTAACTGCTTCCGTATTTTCTTTGTTATTTTCCTTAGTTCTGGTTTTGTAACTTCTATACTTGTCAATTTTAATTCTGAAAATAAAATAAACAGGGTCTTGCAATAAAACAAAACAATCGAAAAAACGGTGAATCTGGCCGGCGGGTCCAAAATGCGGACCAAAAAGGATGGACTACCTGCCACTAGAAATGATCCTATCTTAGATGAAATTTACATTTTTTGAGATTTTTGAAGCATTTCGGAATTATTCCTCCAACGTGCATATATGTTTTAATATATTTAAAATAGGAATACTTACAGTCCCTGATATACTTATTAATCTTGGTTATTTGTAATACTCGATACGTTTGAATGATCTGCGTCATCTTCAGGGAGCACCTCTAAAGAATCTGATAATTTTACAATGTTGGTATAATATATTCAGCTCTTTCGATTTCCTTAACTATTATCATTTTTGTGGATTTAGAAGGGTCGCCTATAAATAAAAACATACAAACATATTTTTTTGAGAGTGCCTAGAGAATCTAAACGAACTAGGCAAGAACAACACTGTTACCCTCTTTGGGTTCCGGAACACACTGGAGTGGAGGATAATTAAATAGCAGACGTACTCGCAAAAAAAGGGGCTGAAACACCATTTCTGGGACATGAACCCTTCTGCGGAATAAGCACCAGTACAATACTTGATGAACTTAGAAAACAAGTAAATAACAAAAGATCCCAATAATGGATAGGACTACAAGGAATAAGGCAGGCACTGGGAAACTATAACCAGAAGAGATCAGACGACTGTATCAGGAAAAGTGAAACCAATCTCAGAATACTAACGGGTATCCTAACAGGGCACTGCCGGTTGAGAGGCCACCTAAAGAAACTCGGATTAGTAGGGGAAGATTTTGCGAGGAAGAGGAGGAAACCTCTATCCACATTCTCTCAGAATGCATTACCGTGCAAAATCCAAGGGTACGATACCTCGGAGAATAGAAGAGGGAGATCTATCTAACATTAAGTCTACCGACATCCTGAACTTTTTGAATGCATTAGGACTGGAGGATCTGCTCTAATCGTTGAGACATCCTTAACGACTGGACAGCAGAAAGTTTTTTTTTTTTTTAGTCTATTATTTATTTTCATTTGGTATATATTACATTTTCTAGGACATTTCATTTTCCTAATTCCCTGCTATAGGAGTTTTCCTCCTTTTCAGGGTGAGCAGAAAGAGGCACAATAGATCTTATAGGTCGCAGTGTATCGACATCCCCATCAACAGATAGATAGATATTTTAAAAATAGACTTTTACTTTTTTTAATTCTTACATATATTTCAGACGTACTAGTAATATCAGTACATTTTATCCTGCAAAAACAACAAATATCCTAGTAGGGGTTGCGGCACTTTTGTCTGGGAAAATTTCCTTAGAATTGTAAACCACGCCCCCTTTCCAAGATGGCCTCGCCTTCTTTTGACATCTGTCATCAAGGTTGCCTACATCAATTGGGGCGTCGCACAGACGGCATTATAACGTTGTCAAAGTTCTAAGTAATTATTAATATTATTATTCAATTGTAAAAAAAAGCAGACAGGCTGACGCCGTCGCCCAGGAGGTCTTGCCATATTTTCACCGCTCGTATCCCATAGCGACGTTTTAATAATAAATCTGACCAATAAGAATTATTCCCACTATGACGAGTGACGTAATTCGGTAAAAATTGGTTTTAGCGGTCCATCGCTAGAGTGCAAAATTATATATCATTCGACTCATTTTTGATTTTGAGTCGATCCGCATGATTTTCAGCATCCGCAAAGATCAAATAAGCTCAAAAAAGCTCAGTTTTCAATGAGAAAATATATCTAACCTAACCTAACCTGACACCTGTCAAAATGTAACACCTATTAAAATGTGAAACTTGTCAAACCGTGACACCAGTCCAAATGTGCCAAACTGTCAAAATGTAACCCTTGTCAAAAGTGGCATCTGTTAATACGTGACATTTGTCAAAATGTGGCGCCTCTCAATATATGGCAACTGTCAAAAGTGACACCTGTCAAAATGATTTTGACGGTACCACCAGCTTTGGGCCTATTTTTCCACCCATTTGCTGATTGCTTTTTTAACTGTTGCTTTTGCTTTACCGCAGAAGGGTTCTGATATAAAGATATACCAGTACCTGGATGAAAAAGCAATCTCGAGAATAGGGGAATAGGGTGCCGGGAATGAAACAGGCCAAAGAGTTCATTAAAAAACCATGAACAACATTGGACTGACAGACGCAACCAGATGTAGGTTCTGCCAAGAAGATGAGGAAACCTCTCCACACATTCTGTGCTACTGCGAAGGTCTGACAAGGCCAAGGTAAAACCACAACCCTCCCAATATATGGAGGACCCAAGGTCTGACCTATGGAGTCTAATAACAAGTACGGGTCTAGACAGGGAACTCTAACAAAACATGAGGGCACACACAATAGATCTGCAAAGATTGCAGTGAAGAGGCTTCCATAAGCCCCATACTAATCTACTAATGGGTATGGAACTGTTATAAAGCCGAATAAAATGTTGAGCAAAAAATGTTTTTTTTAAATTAACTAGTGTTTATCAAAACACACTGTATAAATAACTAAAATATACTCACTAGTAATGGCGCACATGGTGGTAACACCTGATTTAACAATGATTTTTTCTACACTAAAAGGACAAATGGAATGTCCTTTAACCACGCCACTATCAAATTTGTCGAATTGTTTGAACGTTTCTTCAGATTTAGAAGAAATATTTGTACCACAAAGAACGTCTAATGATGATGTTTGTGATACAGCAGCACGAGGTATCTGTAAAAAATCTGCGATGGGCTTTTGGGGAAATTTATCGAAAGATGTTGGTAAAGATCGCGTTGGTGTTATTCTTTGAGAAACTGTTATTGTCGGACAGGATGTGGTTCGAGGCCCTTGCGGTTTGGAATACATGAAATTAACGTGTTTGTTTTCAGTAAATTTGCCTGGAAGAAAAACGTTTCGTTTAATAAACTTTATAAATAATTTCCAATACAAAAATTAACACTTTCTCTTGGTCATAATGTTAATTTTAATAAATATGTCAAATTAATTGTTATTTTAAGAGAAGTTTAAAATATGTACCGGAGATGAAGTCAAGTTTCATCTGTTTTTGTCAAAGGTCTTTGAAAAATTATTGTAAATATATTTCATTTCGGAAGCTCATAGTGGTTTATATTTCAATTTCTCTTTCTCTTTTCTTCACTGGATTAAAACCACTTATTTGTTAAAAACGTTTTTAATTGACGTTTCGGCTTTCTCTATCGAAAGCCGTTATCAAAATGACATAACAAAATAAATAAATTTACTCTAGAAACAGAACACTTGATAATCTTGCAAAAATATGATATCAACATAGTACACTTAGAATAAGATTTTGAGATTGAAGATGTCAAAATCTGTTTCAATCATATTTTTGTGACGTTTCTGGGAACGAATTTTGAAAGGATAGCGCATTTGCATATTATAAGAGAATTTATACTTCGTCATAAATGAAGTTCTCTTATTAATATTATCATAAGAAAAAAAACCAGATAAAAACTTATGATACTATGCCGATATAATTTAAATCCCTCAATAATTCATTCAAATATAGTAAAAATCCCTTAATTCCAAAATTATCGGAAAAAATTAGAAGGATTGGCAATAAATTTAATTTTAAAACAGTTTTTCAAACTAATAATACTTTAAAATCTTTAATAGTAAATACAAAACCTTTTAATGAAATTCAAAACACAAAAAATTGTATATACAAAATTCCATGCGAATGTAATAAATTTTATATAGGAGAAACCTCTAGACATTTTCATATTAGACTTAATGAACACCAATCATACATTAAAAATAAACAATTCGAAAAATTCAAAATATGTGAACATGCATGGGATTTTGGTCATAAAATACAATGGAATTCTTCAACTAGATTATTAAAAGAACCGAATAATTATAACCGCAAAGTTAAAGAAGCAGCATTGATATGCTTAAATAATAACGAATGTGTTTCTAATTGTTCGGTGGATATTTCAAAAATTTGGATACCTATTTTACAAAAAGAGTTAATTGCAAAAAGGATACCCTCTATATCGGGATAGTATCATAAGTTTTTATCTGGTTTTTTCTTATGATAATATTAATAAGAAAACTTCATTTATGACGAAGTATAAATTCTCTTATAATATGCAAATGCGCTATCCTTTCAAAATTCGTTCCCAGGAACGTCACAAAAATATGATTGAAACAGATTTTGACATCTTCAATCTTAAAATCTTATTCTAAGTGTACTATGTTAATATCATATTTTTGCAAGATTATCAAGTGTTCTGTTTCTATAGTAAATTTATTTATTTTGTTATGTCATTTTGGCTTTCGATAGAGAAAGTCGAAACGTTAATTAAAAACCTTTTTGAACAAATAAGTGGTTTTAATCCAGTGAAGAAAAAAAGAGAAATTATAAATATATGTTATATGTTTATCTATAATTATTAAAAACTGATTGACTACTCATGTGCTTACCTGCCACTTCTCCAAATGTCGTATAGTTAATATTTTTCACAGAATCTTTCAAATTATCTAAAAATAGGAGAATATTTTTTATGTTAAAAAAAATGTGTTAAAGTGCGTATAGTGGAGTAGATCTGGCTTTCGAAAACAGACTGATGAAATCGAGTAATTTTTTTTCTCAATCGACGAAGTCAGATCTCCCCATCATTGCTGCAGGAAATGTGCAACCGCAGCGGCGATGAGGGAGGGGTAAATCCTATATCTAATGTACATGAAAACGGTTTTTACCAAAATTACTTACCAAAATTGAAGAGCTTGACCAAACACGTAAGCTCGTTCTAACCTGAACCCGATAGCTCAATTAGTTCGCGAAATATCGCTATTTGAAATCGAATGGAGTTGGGGCTTCAACTTTTTGTGAATGAAAAGGTAACAACGAGTACTTTGATGGGCCGGAAGGTGGAGGTGGTGGGACAAGTAGGGGGGAGATATGGCGGGGAAACAAATATTATTGAAACGCTTATAACAACCGTACTAAATGAGCTATCGCAACCAGCAATACCTATTAAAATGTGAAGCTTGTCAAAACGTGACACCAGTACAAATGTGCCAAACTGTCAAAATGTAACCCTTGTCAAAAGTGGCACCTGTTAAAACGTGACATTTGTCAAAATATGGCGCCTGTCAATATATGGCAACTGTCAAAATGTAACACCTGTTGAAATGTGAAACTTGTCAAAACGTGATACCTTTTAAAACGTGACACCTGTCAAAAGCGACTCCTGTCAAAATGTGAGCTAGCGCAACCAGACAGGGCTCAAATTGTTTACTTTTTCATTCGCTAAAAGATCTTACTGCAACCCCCACCCTTCGGCTCATCAAAGTACTCGTTGTTACCTTTTCATAACTCCACTCCCTCTCGAGAAATAATTAATTTTTTTCATTTTTACAGATTGGAACGAGCTTACGTGTTTTGTCAAGCTTTTCAATTTTAGTAGGTATATTTTTTTGTGGGACCATGTCCTATAGATAGAGGATTTCCCTATCCCCTTCCACCGCCGCGGTTAAACATGAACAAAAAAATTACTCGATCTCATCAGACTGTACCTATTCGAGCCAGATCTACTCCACTAGTATACATTTGACATTCGCTCATATATTCGAGGGTAGTCCTAGAATTACCCAACCTGGTCATCGTTATGTTTTGTTTAGAAGGCCTTAGTCCTATCAATATTAAAGTGGAGCTAGATCCTACTCTAGGGGAGTCTGCTCCTTCGCTTACAAGTTTTTAAACGATGTCCTAGGAGATCTCAAGACTACATCGCAGTGGTCAACCAATTGACGTGACCACGCCAGAAATGGTGAAGAGAATCAACTAAATGGTATTGGACGACCGTCGACTGAAAGTTCGCGAGCTAGCAGACATGCAGGTATTTTAAAAAGTACTGTACATCGTAAATTTTGATTGAAAATTTGGACATGGGTCCATCATTTCACACCTGAGACGAAGGAACGGTCAAAACAATGGACTGAAAGGGGAGAAGACAGTTTTCTCTGCCGGCAAGGCCATGGCCTAAGTTTTATGGGATGCAAGTGGAATAATTTTCATTGATTACCTTCTAAAACGATAAACAATCAATGGCGAGTATTATGCAAACTTATTGCAGTGATGAAATCAAGAAAAACCGGTCACATTTAGCGAAAATTAAATTTTGTTTCATCAAGACAATGCACCAGTTTAAAATCAATGAATTAAAGTTTAAATTGCTTCCTATTTGCCAGATTTAGCCCCATTGGATTATTTTCGGTTTTCAAACTTGAAAAAAAATGGCTCAGTTATCAAATATTGCTGAGAAAAGTGTATCGATTTAGAAGGACCTATGTAGAAAAATAAACATTGCTTCCAAATTTTTTGTAATTTCTTTGTTAGGTCGGATACTTCTGGCACTACCCTCGTACGTACATTTTAATTTGTACCTGCCAATTTATCAGTTCTTGTACTGTTGATGTTATCCACAGAGTCTTCAAATAAATCTGAAATAAAAATAAGTAACAGTCACATGCACATGCATGAAATTATAAACAAATTTTTTTCCACAAAATTTCTTTGATAGCACTTTTTTCCAGAACAAATTTTTTAAGATCAAAATTTTCCAGGATATTTTTTTTAACATAATTTTTCTTGATAACAGATTTTAATAAAAGGACCCCGCACCATTTAAATGTAAAAAACGTCACGGTCAAATTTTCTGAAACTTTGGTATGTTATAAAACTCTGACAGTCTAACCCCATTTTGTGAGCCACCCTATATAAAATATGATTCATCACCAAGAAGTAATTACTTAAACTATATATTCATAATGCAATGACATTTGCTCGTATTTTTAAAGCTGTTATATAAAAATGATTTCTTCAAAAAACCATATTACTTATTTTCGAACCACCCTGTAACTAACCAAATTCTACTGTGATTGTTTATAAAATATTAATGCTAAATAATCCATAATTCATGTTTTATACAATAAACGCCAATAAAACAGGTATGTTATGAGAAATCTGGTTACAAAAAAATGGTATTTCAGATGTTTAACACCCTGTACTTCGAAAACTAGCCGTATGATTGCTTTGGGCCAATGGACACTTTTTGTCAGAGCATCAAGTTCTACAACATACCAAAGTTTCAAAGTGCGGGGTCCTTTTTCATAACAAATTTTTTTCGACAAAATATTCCTGTTGATAAAAATGTTTTAACAGATTTTTGTTTTTCATATAAAATTTTTCGGCAAAATTTTTCAATCCTAATTTCTTTCGACAATTTTGTTTAGTCAATTTTTTATAAATGATTTAATATCTACAAAAATTACGAATTTAAATTTTCTCTACTACTAGATTTTACTAATTTACTAATTTTATTACTTATTCATCATTTCAAAGTTCTACGATTTTTTTGAAATAAACTATTGCATTAAATATTACCTGATCCGTGTGAGTCGGAGTCGAAGTTATCTAGTAAAGAGTCGCTGTATGATGATTTACATTCGCTGGTCATTTTTTCTTTTTCCGCTGTAAAAACGAAAAAAAAATAGAGCAAACGAGAAACGAAAATTGGAGTTTCTGTCCCCACGATTTTCCAATATTAATACACAAATATTTTAATGATTTTATAAACGCAAATATCAGAGAAAATTCTTCATTATTTTTTAAAAAATAACTTCAGGTTTCGCATTTTGTTCCAGGTTACTGGTTCTGAAGATGATAGATTACTATGCCAAAACCGCAATTTTTGTCAATTTAATTATTTACACAGCTTGTTTTGAGAGAACACAAAAAACTTACATTTGCTACTTAGAAATATTTTAGGTAACTTAATGACCCATCCGCATTCCTAAACATACCAGAATTTACTTGGTTTTTTGACGATATTTGAAACAAAGCTTGTAACTTATCACCTGATTTATCACCTGTAATCAAGTTTTAATAAAACAAGTTATCGAATAGGGGAAGTAGGGGTAATTTTCTAGATATTTAGCCCATCCAACAGGGCTCACTCTAGGGGGCGGGCAACCAGGACATTTGTCCGGGGCGGCAAATCTAAAGGGCCGCATTTTCGCATTTATTGTGACAAAATATTGTTAAGTTAAATACCTAATCAAACGAAATTTATGATTATGATTTTTTCCTTTAACTAAAATCACCACATTTCGTATTTATTGTTTTTGCCTAAAAGCTAAAAAAATTATAATCCTTACTTCTGAAGAAAACAACCATAAATTGCAAGTTTATATTATGTAGAATATATTTTGAAATAAAAATATTTCATAGTTCAGTGAGTTAATTTCTAAAGGTAAGTTTTACTAATATTTTAAATCTGAAAGTACCGAAGTTTGTTTGTTTGTTTGTTTGTTATTCAATATTCAATTAACCTCTTTACAAAACTTTTTTTTACTGAGTGGTCTGCTTAAGACTGGTTTACGTGATTTCAGGGCTTAGGAAAAACATTTGCTATGTGTTCATTAAAGGACGGTTCTATGTCTCAATAGCACCACTTCTGTAAATTAGTTATTTCATTATTTTGTACGTTTTGAGTTATCAAATCAAATATTTTCTAAATTGTGTGATACTACTTATTGTTTTAGATTTTTGGGAAGGGTAAATCTTCATTTTTAATTTGTATTATTATTATTATTTTGTATTTTATATTGTTTAATTTAAGATGTCTGATGACGGAAAAAGAAACCTGTCTGGTTACCAGTATAAAAGACGAAGGATGGAAAAGGAAAACCAAAGGCAAAAACAAGCTGGATCTTTAAATAATTATTTACAGAGTTCGTCTGGTAGTACCAAAACTAAGGAGGACTCAAATAATCCCAAATCAAATTCGGTTATGAAAGAAAACACGGAAAAAAATAGACGATATTTCTGAATCAACTGGAACTGGCACAATTCCGTCGTCAAATAAAAGCACTATCAAAATTGGCACCTACGGACAGCTCTCTAAAAATTTTAAGCACAGATCCAGCATTATGGTCAGGAATTTTAGGAGACGCAGAAAGAAGTTTTTTGGTAAAGCAAGGTACATCTAACCTTTGTATGATTACAAATTTCCTTCCGATGAATGTAGAACAAGTTGTAAGAGATTGGCTGGTGTACTATATTTCAAAAAACTGCGTATATTGCTTTTGCGGCAAAATTTTTGGCAGTATGTTCAATTCCCTTTCAAAAGAGGGATTTAAAAGTTGGGCACCTCGTTGAAACTTTAAAAGACCATGTTTCTAAAAATCATACATAAATATCATGGTTAAAATTTATGTTACATGTATCTTTTTAAATAAACGTTTTTTTTATATAATTTAAAACCATTTGATTTTTATTCATTTAAAATAAATATATATATTTTAAAAAAGTGTATGTTTTATGGGGCGGCAATTTGCCTTTTTGTCCGGGGTGCCGTGAAAGCTAGAGCGGGCCCTGCATCCAAACATACTTCTTTTTAGTCTATATTTAAGAGGAAGTTTTACTATACTATAGTGTATGCAATGGTTTCGTAGTAAAATTCTAATTCGAAGTTAGAACACAAAAGAACAGCTTTACACGTATGTAGTAATCATTGCCTTACTGGATTCAAATGCACTCATGCATCATCAGGGCCGGTCCTAGACATTTTTCTAGTGGATGCGAACAATTCACTGGCGCCCCTCGTACCAGTGGCGTAGCTTTTGGGGGGCGTAATACCGGGGGTCTGGGAAATTTTTTAAAATTTGAGTTGCGATATTTATATTGAAAAGAAGGAAACATTATACATACAAAATATAAAAGTAAATGTTGCCCTTCACTTCTATGTAACATTCTAGTTTTAATTTTTTAAAATTAAGTACTTCATAACATTGAGAAAAAAATATTTCAAGCTGTGGCGCCCCCGTGGCCGCGGCGCCCGCATCCTTCGCGTACGCCTTAAACCGGCCCTGTGCATCATCTTCAAGCTTATAACGGCTAGTCGACAGTCCAACGTTTAGGAACGTTTTACGCAATGCGAATTCGGCACTGCCGGCGCCGTACAAAATTTAGACTCCCCCTCGTAAGTATTCGATATCTATGAGGTCTAGGAACGGATTTACAAACGAGAAATAATGTTTGCGTAGTATTTAGGCTCCACCCACCAGTAGCGAATTTTATAACTCTGCCTCACCCGTTGCCCCGCAGGTGTTTCTGTTTGTAAAGTATCACTCCCCTTAAAACTAAATTTGTCACTTAAATAGTTATTTACTATTTTGAAAATATTTACATTTCAGCTCGTTGCAGTTTGGCACCAGTTTAATACTTTCGGAACTTTTCCTCCCTGATGGTCCTTTGAGTGATTCTAGAAAAATGATGAATAATAAATAATAACAGGTAAATGGTGAATTTCGAAAGCGTTAATTTTATAATAAAATTTGTTTGCTAAAATTTCAATAGTTTTATATACTTATAGTCCAATGCAGTTTCTGACCGGAATTGCAAAACTAATAAAGTGGCAATCTTGTAATTATATTTGTTACCTTAAAATATATGTAAACAGGCTTTATTGACTCATCATTTTATAGCCTGTCTCGCAAGCTCGCTCGGCCAAGAAAGGATTCGTTCAATAAAGCCCTTGTTTATGTATAGCTATTACCACAAAAAAATTGTATCGAGATTGCCTTGCTTTTTCTATAAAGAAATAAATGCAGCATTTTTGGGACGGATCAAACCTGTATTTTGTTACAAACATCTGACAGGTACTAGATTGCAATAGTATAAGATCTGATTTATGCTTTATGTAGAAATTTGATAAGATTTTTGCCTGGTTTCTTACTAAACTCTTAAACTCTTAACTCTTAAACCTAGCCTTGAGATCTTTACTAGTTTCGTAGTGGACTGTATAGGATTTGAAAGCTATCTCTTCCCATTACCCCCATAAGTCGATGGGGTCTTTTACCCAAAAGTTAACAAATGAAATAATTGCGTTCCCGCGTTGTCTCTGTCTCATTCTATTTTTAGACATTGATCGAAACAACGCGTTCTTATTGGTTGCATTGTTGCGCTTACTCAAGTTACTGAGGCGTGCGCCGATGAATATCTTTATCTCTCTTACGCTACGTTCCACTAAGCACTCACAACGATCTCGCTCACGCTCACGATCGCATTTTTCCCATTCCACTTGCTTGCGAGCGGTACAATCAGAAACTCAAGTGGAATGGATCTTTAACCCACCTAATAGTAGGGGAGGCCAAGCGGGGATTTTCCGCGTTACTCGAGCGCGTCGGAAATACATATGGGGAGAAACCTTGCACCCTGTAATGTACCCCTACCATATATGAACCCTTAATATAGGGGGGTGCGTTGAGGGCAGCCCTTCAGATTAGTAAAAAAAAAATCGATCCTTAAAAAAACTCGAGCGCGACAGATTAAGAAAAGTTAGTTAAGTTAAGTTAAGTTAAGTGCATCCAGAAAAGAGTATATTTCAATAATCTGTCAATTTGAGCGTGGCATAAGGAAATGGGCGAGTCACAAAGTTGTAAAAAAAAACGGTCCATTGTGGCTAAACGGTTAATATTTTGAAAATTTTGTTTATTTATGGATATGTGGGTTGATAAAGGCTACATTTTAAAATTAATTTGAAATATACAGGTTGTCCCAAAAAAGTGTGGCGTATCAAAGTTATATTATTTCTTATGGAATACCCTTTATTTTATGGCATTTATAGATTATACGTTAAAAATAAGATAAACTTTCTTAAGTATTCCCTATACCTAAGCTTTTTAGTTTTCGAGATATTTTGATATTTCTAAAAATGGAAGCAATTACGAGAAAACCAATAACTTGGAAACCTATGGAATCAGCCAAATCCTATTTTAAGTGAAAAAAATTAGACTAACAATTGAAAGCAATAATTTATTTAGAGTTGTTTAAAATTATACAGTGCGTCCAAACCGGGGTGATTCTCTAATTACATATCCAAACGACAATATCGTTCTTATTTTAAATAGGACACCCTGTATTTTATATGTAGCAAATTCCATCGCCTTATAAAAATTACAAAGGTCTACTATGCTAAATCTATTAATTCTGGAGTTATTTTTATTTTTGTTAAATTTTACGTTATTTTTCCACCGTAATGCCTAAATATAACACCCTGTATTTGATCAGCTTAGACTATGATCCGAAAAAATTATCTTTGAAACTATGTGTTTGGTTTTGACATTATTAAAAATATTTTGAGATGCATCAAAATCTGTATGGTTAACCGTCAGACTAATCCATTATTATGAAAAGTGGATTCATCTGTAAACAGCATATTATAAAAAAAAATCATCTTCACTAACCCTCTCCAATGCCCATAAACAAAAATCTATCCGTCTTTTCCATACAGATTTTGATGCATCTCGAAACATTTTTAATAATGTCAAAACCAAACACATAGTTTCAAAGATAATTTTTTCGGATCATAGTCCAAGCTGAACAAATACAGGGTGTTATATTTAGGCGTTACGGTAGAAAAATAGTGTAAAATATAACAAAATTAAAATAACTCCAAAAATAAAAATATCTCAAAAATTAATAGATTTGGGACAACCTGTATATTTCAAAATAATGTAGCCTTTATCAACCCACATATCCATGAAAAAATAAAATTTTCAAAATATTAACTGTTTAGCCACAATGGACCATACATTTCACATTTTTGACAATTTTTACACGCTCTTCGCCCCACTAAAATGAAAAACTTAACATACATTTTTTTCATTTTAGAACCTAATCTTCACAATCCAATAATAATAATAATAATATACGCCCTGCAATTCACTCCCTTACGAGTGAACCCCAGTGGGGAAACCCAGAAAAACCACACAACACCAATAGGTCCCCATGACGTTTTAGTAACTGTAAATTTAGCATCTCGGCCTCCCCTACTATAAGCAGATGGGTCGTTGTGAGCGAAAATAATGACGTTTTCGCCTCGACCACAACGACCGTGATCGTCATGTGGAACGGCTGAAGGAGCATTTTGAGCGTTGTGAACGCTTAGTGGAACGTAGCCTTAGGGATTTTCTGTGAAATTTGATTTTTATTTAAATCTGTTGTTCGTCTGTCTCACTAGTTATCGAATTTCTTTCTCTTATTGGATTAAATTTATTTGGAAAGTTTTAAGAATGATAATACTCTGTGTTTTAAAGCTCAGTGACGGTGAATGTCTGCAGTTGAGTTTTGTTAAATTATTTTGTTTTAATTAGGTGTTTAACTCCAAATCTAACCTGATTTGTTTTACATATCTAATTACTCATACTTAATTACTTTCTACATAATTGCATGTTTTTTTGCTTAAAATAGATAAAACGTAATAAGAAAAGATTTGAGATTTTATGCAATTTTTAATACAGATAAGTTACTGGCACGGGTAATGATTTCCTTTATGGTAAACGATTAAAGAAGAAAAAGAAGAAAACGCAAATACTCAACTTACAAACAAACTATAAATGAAACTAAACAAAGAAAATACTATATACTAACTAAAAAAAATATTAATAAAACAAAAATAAATGCAAGACCAAAAACCCATGTTTCAACAAAAATCAAAGATATGACATTATTGACTGTGTCATTTAACAATTTTAACTCTGATGTAGAGTGCATTCGTTGAACTTTCGATTCGGCTTATATCTAACTTCAGTTACGTGGTCAGTAACGTAATTTTAATAATAGCGCAATATTCAAAAAGCACATAAATATTAACAAATAGTGGTAAAAATTATTTATGCAATTAAAATTAAAAAAAACATATTGTGCTGTTATTTATTCATATAATACTAGTTATTTATAAGGTTTTAAATAGAATCTGAATAGTATATTGTGTCACAAGGGCAGAAAATGAGCTTTAGCAGCCCGAGGCTATTAGCTGCCCTCGCTTCGCTTCGCTCGCTCATACAGCTAATAGCTAAAGCGTTTTCTGCATGTGTGACACACAACTGTTTTTCGCCTACCAAAAAAAAAAACAAAAAATAGGAAAATATAAAAAAAATCTTTAATTTTATAAATACAGACAGAATTTAATGAGCAACTTAAGTAATAAAAATGTACCAATTTATTTATTATATATTATTTCCAGTTGTTAAACAATTCATAGGACTTTTCGTACCATTGCGCGTTGTCTTGTTAAGTAACAAATTTAGAGAAACATTACTACCTTCTTCTTGCAAGTCTGGTGGAGTATATACTATTTATTCATTTTCACTAATTCACATAATCACAATTATTCAAAATCAGAACGTATTTTTATTTTAAAGTTTAATTCTCTTGATTCTACACTGACTATTAATGAAAATGTATGTGAAATGTCAAAGTCAAAGGTGCGTTGATAGTGAAAATCGTGTTCTTTTTGATTTTTGCGGCCCAAGACCCGGAAATATTACTTTTTAGGGTTGATATGATTCATTTTCGGACATGGTAGGCGAAAAATTTAGTTAAACACTTTATTGTGCGATACCATTTTGCCAGTGGTGAAAAAGTGGCATGCCGAAATATGTTCAACTCCATTGGAATTTGAACAATTTATTTAATAAAAAATGAATAATATGATTAAAATTTCTAAAACCAACCTGATGACGTGTTGAATGTTAGATTTTTAGGAGACATAATTTCTTTGGTTTCCGTTTCTGGAACAAACATGTAAATAAATGATACAGAAGTAAAAAGGATAAAAAAATGGGTTAAAAGCAATAAATGATTTATTCAGTTCGATTTTAGTAGATATGAAATGCCGGTACAAATTTAGTAGATAGGAAATGGCGCGGCAGTACAATTTGTAAGTAGGAATTACCGATTCGGGGTGAGCCAAATACCATTCAGCTTTTTTTCCGGACAGGGCCAATTTAGTCTTTCCCCGCGTTTTCGAGGTCGCTGGAACCGAATCTGAGGGTAAAACAAGTTTTCCAACACCGTGCTCAGCATCCTCGAAAATGGGGGGGAAAGTGTTTTTCTACGGGGAAACCTTATAAAGCGCGTTTAACCCCTCTAGGGGGTGGTTTTCGGCCGTTTTGAAGGGGACACCGAGGGTAAAAACTTTTTTCTACGAGTGCACGCCATGTAGCTACTTTCCCGCCCACTAGCATTTTGTGGCATACTTGCAGCACTTTCCCGCTCGCTTATTTTAAAGCAAAATTACCATTTTATAGATGCGTTTTTTCTTATATTTTATAATTTTTGGTTGGTAGAGGTCAGAAAAGATATCCAATACCACCACCGTACTCCGCATCCTCGATAATATGGGGGGAAAGTGTGTTTTTCTAAAGGGAAACCTTGTAAAGCGCGTTTAACCCCTTCAGGGGGTGGTTTTTAGCCGTTTTGAAGGGGACGCAGAGGGTAAAAACTTTTTTAACCTCAGATTCGGTTTCAGCGACCTCGAAAATGGGGGGCTAAATTGGCCCTGTCCGGAAAAAAAGGTGTCACTCCGACTCCTGGCCTCTATTAAATAGCATTTAACAGGAATTAAGTAAAATCTCCACTTTGATTGTGATATAAAATTTTATTACCTGATGATAAGGCCCCTTCGGATACTTCGTCGATGACAGAAATAGGAGCACTTTTCCGTCTTCCAATATTTGATTGAGCGAAAAATTCTACAATTAAAAACGGTTAGAAATTCAGGTAAAAATATTTTTTTTATAGGAGTGCAAATGACGGCGGTGAAGCTAAACTGGTTTATCTGTTTATCTCTAAAATGTCACTTAGACCAGTTTAGCTCTACCGCCGCGCCGTCAAATATTTTGTTTAAATGGAAGTATTTGGAATTTTGAATTTTCGTACTTTTCAATACAAAACAACAAATTTTTGTCATATCTAAATGAAACTCGAATAAATTATTATACCTTTGTTTTTTTCTTCTTTGCTAAATTCCTCGACATCTGTCTGACCTAGAAAATAAATTAAATGTTAAAAAAGTAACTGAACAAACTCAAATTTTCGATAAAATTTGGCGCTGTTATTTCAAAAATTGCACCAATTTCTACCCCTGAAGATTAGGATTCACACATCTCGGAAAGAAGGTGTTGTTTTTACCAGAAAGATCGAAAATACATAAACGGAACGGAATTGGAGCAGTCAATCATTTATTTTATATAGATTTACGAGGTATCTAAAAACCTCAGCACAACAGTACCAATTTCACCAACGACGTTTTTTTTTCAGGGGTAGTTTCTGGCCGTTTTAGGGTGTTCAGCAATCGAAAACAGTAATTCTGATACCGCCATCTTGTTCAGCATACTCGAAAATGGGGGGGGGGGAGGTACTCTCAATCCTGGTAAATTTTGGTCCATTTTTCATGGTTTTTTTCGACTCACAGACGCCACTATTATTATTATTAGTAACTAATAATTATTTTCTTCAATGTTTGAAAAAATTTGCAACTTACTTGATTTTAAGGTGATTGTAGAACCGGTCGACTCCAATCCGTTTTCGTCGCTACTAATTGTTCGTGTTATCTCTTCTACATGAAACAGAACAATTAATACAGGGTGTTTTAGGAATGTAGTCATTAATTAACATAATTTACTGAGTTACGCTATAACACTTTAAATGCAAAAATTGTTTTAACCCCTTAACGCACGCATTTTTTTTTAGAAATAATAGTAATATTTATTTTAAACAATTATTCAAAATCTTCTTTGGTGTGATATATTTCGAAGCAAAGTGCAGTACATATCCCAACATTGCAAGTATTTGATATTTCACGACTAAATTGTAAAATAGAAACAATTAATTGCCTCTATATAAATTTACGAAAATACAACGACGGATCGCAATCAGCCATCAAGTTCCTTTATTCTCTGGTAAAAGGCTATGGTTGGTTGGTTCAAGTGGCGAGCTCCGGACAACTGTCACAGTACCGTTTTGCTACCACGACCGCGTGAACCCGAGCTTTATTTGGTTTTTTTAGATTCATCTCATGGTGTTCAGGAAATGTACTGTTTCCGTAGGCCACTTACTGGATAGCTCGGTGAGTTCATTAAGGAGGTAATTCCCGAGAGAGCAATTCCTGGCACTGGCCAGTGCTGGGCACTTGCAGATGGAGTGCGTAATTGTCTGTTTCTCGCTAGGATCTACACTGCCACGACACGACCGATTAAACGGAATACCAAGCCAGGAAGCGTGTTCAATTGGCCAGTGTCCCGTGTAAACAGCCGTAACTCTAGCTAAGTCCTTCCTCGAAAGCTTCAGAAGGTTATCCGTTTTGCTTTTGACGTACGAGGGCCACGTTTTCCTGGCCGTCTTGCACGTTGTTAAGGCTTTCCACCTAGCTTCGGCTAAGGCTAGGAAGTGTAGATAAATATCTCGTGTAATTGACGGTTCTGACATTGCCGCGTCCATGGCTGAGCCCATCCTTGCTAATTCATCAGCGCATTTCGTTCTCCGGTATGTTCCTATGGCTATGGAACCAACAGACTGATGAAATCGAGTAATTTTTTTTGCCAATCGATGAAGTCAGTTCTCCCCATCATTCCTCCATAAAATGTTCGATCAAGGCGGCGATGGAGGAGGGAGAAATCCTCTATCTAAAAAACTTGAAAACGGTTTTTCCGATAAATTTCAGCCGGGTTTGATTCCATCAAAAAACATATTACCAAAATTAAAGAGCTTGATAAAACACGTAACCTAGTTCTAACCAGAACCCGATAACTCAATTAGTTCGCGAAATATCGCGATTTGAAATTGCAAAAATTTTTTATCAACAAAAGGTTAATAACGAGTGCTTTTAAGTGCCGGAGGGTGGAGCTGGTAGGACAAGTAGGGGGGGAGATATGGGGAAAAACAAATATTATTGAAACGCTTGTAACTTCTGTACTAATTGAGCTAGCGCAACCAACCAAATTGTTCACTTTTACATCGATTTGAAAAAAAAATTTCTCGATTTCATTAGTCTGTTTTCGAGCCGTTTTTTGCCAGACCTATTCTATTAAAGTTCCTCTGAGCATTTGATAGTTAATTTTGATGATGGTAAAAGGCTATATTATTGAATAAAAACATATTATAGCTTACAATCCCATGTAAAGAATAAATATCAATAAAACGATTTTTTTTCTTAACTTTGATTGTTATTTTCAATTTTCGATTATATTCGACTGTGAAAATTACAGCAGCATAAATACGAAGCCCCCCGAAGTATCTCGACTGTATGAGTTTGGCATATTTCTAAGGGGTTATTTGATTAGTGATTTTCGATACTGACTCGAACATTTTTAAAACAGGAAGTAGCGTTAATTATAGATACCTGAGTGTTCCAGTGGCTTTGTTTTATTTTCTTTATTATCTCCTGATCCTGAGAAAATAGATTCGGTTAACGTAATACAGATTCGGTTAATGTAAATACAGAAAACATTTTTTTATTGTAAACATACAATGACTAAGGGCGATTGGTAAATACCTAACTGTCCAGAGTTTAGATTTATCAATCTTGTATCTTCACTACTATATCTCAATACCAAAAAATAATAAGAGTAGTAAAAGTAAATAACAATAAAAATAAAATTTGCAACAGATAATTTAAAAAAAACCTTCAGGACACTGGATAAATTTTCAAAGGAGGAAATTCTCTATCAAATTTAAACAAATATTTAAAACCGTTTTTGATTTATGGAAAAACGTTATTTTTGGTTTTAAAATCACTTTTTGAATTTTTTTGATAAAAACACCCTATTTTTTAGAAACCAAAACGCTGAAGGGGTTATGTCCCCACATCAATCATCATCATCATCATCCACCTGTAAATACATGAACATTTAAAGAGGGCGGCAATTTGTTTTACCCAGAGCAATAAAAACCGGTCCAACGTAACAACGTGAACTAATAAAAAATGACGTCCATCATGTGGAGTATATCCATTTGTCAATCGATGATACTATTTTCAAGTGACCAAATAAGGGGCTCCCTCGAGATACAACCCAACAAATCATTTCTATTACTTGACATCAGCATCGGTAATTTCTGTCACTTGACCTATGTAATTTCTGTGACCTTTGTCATATCTGTCACTTGAAAACTATTGGATCCTCTCAATTTGGATATAGAAGAGGTCTCGGTACGAGAGAGGCATTGGTCGCAACCCAAGTGTTGGTTCAGAAATGTTACGGTCAGAGAAAATCTGTAGTGACGTGTTTCATAGATAGAAGCATTTGATAGAGTGAAACATCATAAACTCGTTCAAATGCTGAGGCGACTTATCATAGATCAAAAAGATATACGCTGTATTGAAAACTTGTACTGGAACCAATCAGCTGCAGTTAGATTTGACAACAAGTTGGAAAGGCACAGATAATCCTTAGAGGTGTAAGACAGGGATGTGTCCTCTACCACTACTGTTTAACATTTACTCTGAAAACATCTTCCAAGAAGCTCTCGGAGGACAACAATTAGGCATCAAAGTAAATGGCACATGGATCAACAATATACGGTATGCAGAAGGCACAGTCCTGCTAGCAGATAATATGAATGACCTCCAAAGGCTCCTGGACATGGTTGGAATCCACGGCCGATTTATGGGAATTAACATCAACATAAAAAAGACAAAATTCCTAGCAATCAGCCGCAAATTGGATGAGTTCCAGAATGCGAAACTGTTATATGATATAGAAGACATAGTAAAGTAAAAAAGTTTAACTATCTGGGGACTTAGTTATGAGAAGACTGGTCTTCAGACGTGGAAATCAAATGCCGGATAGAAAAGCGAGTAGCTCATTCATGATATTTAAAAACGTCTTTACAAACCCTGACTTTGACACACAAATTACGTATGGTCTGTACTGTTGTATGGTATGGAAGGCTGGACATTGAAGGTTAGCACAATGAATAGGCTGGAAGCATTTGAAATGTGGATCTATCGAAGAATCTTGAAAGTCCCATGGACAGCAAGAAAAACGAGGAAATTTTGAGGACGATAGGAAGAGAACGCGAATTGCTGGGCACGATAAAATGCAGGAAAGCAGCGTACCTGGGACATGTGTTACGCAACGAAAGGTACCATTGGCTTTAACTATTACTAGAAGGAAAAATAGGGGAAAGAAGGGGCGTAAGCAGAAAGAGGATCTCGTGGCTCCGAAATATCAAACATTGGACAGGAATACGAGCCACAGAATAATTAATTCACACCACCAGAGATAGGGAAAAATCGTCAGCTGTATGCAATAGTGGCACAACTCAAAAGTTGGTTATTTTCGGAAATCCTGATAAAGGTATCACTGACATTAATTTTTACGTATTTTTTTTTATTACAACTTTAGGTAATTAATAGTACTATTATTGTGCCACAATAAAGAGTTGTGTTTCAAGCACTTTGATGATGTTAAATCAATTTTATCTATTTTTGAGTTATGCCACTATTGCATACAGCCGACGAAATGGCCACAAGTGATCGCAAACATCCATTAATGGATAGCATCGGAAGAAGAAGACTCCTGTAATGTCTGTAGCTTGACCTCAGTCGTGTCTGTCACTTGGAATGTGTCATTTCTGTTACTCGACATCGGTAATTTTCATCACTTTAAATCAGTCATTTCTGTAATTTTTAATTTAAAGGTATGAATTGAAACTACTCACCTTGTTTTTCTTCTCGGCAGTTTTGGTTTGTTCTTCTTACTAAAAATTTAAATTTATATTTAATAATATACACAAAAAAAGTCTAAAGAAATACTTACAAGGACTATGAACAATATCAACTGAAGTTTGACCGCGCAGTTTTTTTATTGACTTTTCATATTTTGCTGAAAATAATAATACGAAGGTCACGCAATTTGGTTGCAGTTTGAGGTTTACTTACATATTTCTAAGTAGGTTTTCTTTTTCCGAAGTTTTTCGTTTTCGATTTTTGCAATTCGTTGTTCTAAAAAAAAACAAAAAATTTTTCGTAAAGTTTAATCGTTTGTTTATTTTTTTTTTACAAAATATAAAAAGTATGAATATCAACACAACCTTTCCGGCACAGAAACAATAGCATATTACAAACCGAGGTGGAAAATATGTCATAACAGTAGAACGCTAAAATGGCTAGCTAAGGTAAGGTGCGCCATGGCACAATCAGAATTACTAGTTGAGTGCCGTTAGTCGTAAAAAGTGAAAAACCTCGAACGAGAGTGGCAGTGAATCGATTTTGATGGGGTTTTTTGCATTGTATTTCTAAAATGTTTATTTTTAGATGTGCTACCATCTATGGTAAGAAGAGAGTATTGAAAAGCATAACTGATGAAGCCGAAAGGCCGAAACCGGTCTTAGGATGTCGAATCTAATAAATTAAAATTCCTTATTCCCTTAGTCCCTCTTGGACCAAAAGTAGCTACTTTCGGCCCAAGAGGAGAAATTCATTCAAACAACAAAAAAGGTCTACTTTCGAACCTCTACCATGCTATTACTGACTGATTGTAAATAAAGAATCTTACCAAACACCTTTATCGAGTGAGCTATTTCTTCTCTGATTTGTCCATCAATCATCTTCACCGCTTTTGTTATAAAACGCACATTTTTATCATATCTTCCGTTTTGAGTTCGACGCTGAATTTCTTGGTAGGTGTAAGGTTTTTTTAAGGTGGCAATTTTTGGAAGACGAGGAGTGTGATTTTGCGTTCGATAACTTGGATCTGTAAGCATTTAAAAGTTGATTGTTGATTGTTGATGTACCAAAAATGAATAATAAACAAACTTATGAATGCAGAAAACGTAGAATTAAAAGAAACTTATTTATAAAAAAAATAAAATAAAGACATTATTACTTTTCCGAAATGAAAATAGTATAAAACAACATATTTTTTTAGCAGATAATAAAACTTTTGAAAACTTTAGAATTAACAAACAATATTATATCAAAATATTAAAAACTAAGTATTTCACTAAAGGTGGCTGTTGGAGAACCCAGCATATTTATAATTTACACGCCGACATTGGCTAATATCTAATAAAATAATATTACTAAATAACATTCAAGTTGCATAATTAATAAACCCATCTACGCTACTGAATTAAAAGTCAGACACGATTTGGCCCTGACTTCAAGCCATAACTATTTAAATGCGCAGTGACAACTCTCTTCCTCATCGAATTCCAATGTATTAAGGGATGTAAAAAGGTTGGGCTTAGAGACATGCGCTAAAACTCAAAAACAATGCATTTCATCATCTCACACATAAAACATAGATAGACGGTGGGGGCGCCATCTATCTCCATTCGAAGAATAGAGATGTTCTTAGTATTTTAGTACGGACACCGTAACTAAAATGGCCTGCTATCACCATAAGCTTTATTCAAGCATAAGTCGATAAATTTACACAAACACAATAAGATTTGCCATGGCAAAAAGTTCTACAGTTATACGGTGTAAACGATTTTCCGTCTGTAAAAAATATAACTTTTTTTTTGTTATTCTCACACGTCAGTTGTTGATTTAATTATTAAATATGTAAAAATAGGCATGAGTTCACGAAAAACTGAAGTTTTACACAAATATTGAAGTTGCAGGAAAAAGGATCTAAAAAAGGTACAGCCACATGATTGAAACCTGAAATTAAATATAGAGTCGCATTTTTGCATTCCATGCAGCAGCATTCTCCAAAACGGAAAATGACGCGGGTTTTCTCGTTTATAATAATTAATAATAATAATAATAATAATAATAATAATAATAATAATAATAATAATAATAATAATAATAATAATAATAATAATAATAATAATAATAATAATAATAATAATAATAATAATAATAATAATAATAATAATAATAATAATGTCACAAATTCTAACTAATAATTTTCCAAATTCCATTTAATAACAATTTTCAATATTCAATATATAATTATTTAAAATTTCATATAAAAATCGTCTCCAATATAATTGCAAGTAGATTTACCTTTATTTCTATCATGAGAATTTTTTAATAAAACATATATTCTAATTAATTATAAACAATTTTCAGTTTTTATTTCATACTTTTATTTCATATACTTCCGCTCATTCTGCATAATATTAAATATGGTTAATTCAGCTGAACTAGCAATTTGCTAAAGGTACAAAAATCATCACGTTGAATCAACCTAAAATATTATGCAGATCTCAGCAAATGAGTTGTAAAGGTAACTGTACGAACAAATTGATTCATTCAGATTCTGAATTCAGGACTCTCCTGATATTCAAGTGCCAAGAGCTCCGCGCCTTTAAAAATAAAATAAAAAGAATTTGTGAAGTGCCCCAGCAGATAAATGTGGTAAGAATTAACTTTAATTATATATTTTCATTTTTTATTTTGGGAACTATAGAGTCCTTACTTTTGTAATAATTCATTTTTGCTTGTATTGGTTTTTGTTTGGTTGGACAAACAGACCAATTTTAAGTTTTCCAATTTCTTATATTTTGGCATAAAAAGTTTTTAGTTTTCTTAAATAAATCATTTTTCATTCATTTGTTTTGTTTCACTTGTAAATGTACTACCTGAACGTCACGACGTGACAATAATAATAATAATAATAATAATAATAATAATAATAATAATAATAATAATAATAATAATAATAATAATAATAATAATAATAATAATAATAATAATAATAATAATAATAATAATAATAATAATAATAATAATAATAATAATAATAATAATAATAATAATAATAATAATAATAATAATAATAATAATAATAATAATAATAATAATAATAATAATAATAATAATAATAATAATAATAATAAATAATTTATTGTCCAACAGAAAATCCATTTACAGAACAATATTATTAGAAAGTAGCAACTATATTACATAATTGAACGGTTAATTATCTACATAATAAAATCTGTAATTCTTATATTTACCCATTAATTAAAAACCTACCCTAACTGTAAATTGAAATAAAAATTCTGTTTAGATTTATCAACAATCTGCATTAATGAATTGAAGTGAAGGTCGCAGTCATTTGCAATTTGATTAAAATTTGAGCATATGCTGTTTTGTGGACGATGAGAAAGATTATTTAAACGTGAGATAATGACGTGAATGGAATCTTGGAATAAGAAAATTGAGCTGATTTAATAAGTTTGGAGAGTCAACAAAATTATGATTCAACTTAAACAGGAAAGCCAGACCACTATTTATTAATCTAAGTTGCAAGTAGTCAATGCCAAAACGATGTAGCAAAATAGATTGTTCGATCCCCCTTTCGGGGTAAGTCCCATCGATCCGGCTAGCTAAAAATTTCAGAAACCTCCTCTGGACGGTCTCAAACAGATTAATGTGATTTATGTAATACGGACTCCACACAACAGAAGCGTATTCAAGTTTTGATCTTACTAGAGCGAAAAATAGCGTTTTCAATGCATTCTCATTAGAAAATGATTTGCAGTTCCTGATTATAAATCCAAGGGATTTAGTGGCTTGAGAACAAATACTATTTATATATATTATAAAATCCAATTTATTATCAAAAGTTATGCCCAGATCTCTAACCTCAGTACATCTAGTTACATTATCGATTTGGTATTTATATAAAACGGGATAAGATTTACGGCTAATGGTACATACTTTACATTTACTTAAATTTAGAAGAAGACGATTTCTTATACACCATTCATTAACTTCACTTAATTCCAATTGGAGCAAATGACAATCAAACTGAGATCTAATTTCTAGAAATATTTTCAAATCATCAGTAAATAATAAATTTTTAGATTGTAATGCGACAGAAAAGTCATTTATAAATAGCAAAAACCATAAGTGACCTGGGTTGGACCCTTGTGGAACACCTGACGTTAGGGACTAGGTTGTAGAGGAAAACCCATTATAAGAAACAAACTGACCTCTATTAAAAAGATAAGATTATAAGCGAATTACTAAAGCCAAATAGTTATAACTTAGTTATAAGTAGTGAGTGGTCTATCTTATCAAAAGCCTTGGAGAAGTCAGTGTATGATTTCTACTTGGCGCTTGCTGTCCATCGCCTCAGCTATATAAGGAAAAACAAATTTGTCGTCCTTTTGGGAGTGTTTTTTGGCCATTTTATGGGTGGGGTCAACTCTAAAAGAATTGTAACCACCGCCATCGTGTTCAGCATCCTGGAAAACGGGGATTACGTTAGTTTGCCGGTGAAAGATGCGATTCACCCTTTTGGTGGTGGTTTTTGGCCGATTGGGGGTAGGGCCAACTCAAAAAGAATTTTGGGGGGTCAAAAATTATTTATGGTTTTCGTGGTTTTTTCCAACTCACAGAATGCACTGAATGCATCAATACACACGACGGAAAACCAGTTTGCTCGCACGCGAGTGTTTTAAATGTCATGTCAGTTCCAATTTTTTCCAACTTTTTCATAATAAGAGCCAATACCTCAAGTAGAGAACTGACATGTGGCGATAACAGAACCAGCTCCAAAAAATAAGTATAATTTAAAGTCAATAAGTCGTAGGTGGGCCAATGAAAATGTCAGTTCATATTTTTTTGTAGTCTAGAACAGGGTTTCCCAAACTTTTCCGTTGGCGTACCACTAAATTTTTACTATATATTATGGCGTACCCCACTTTACCTACCACAAAATAAACTAAAATAAAAACTATTATCTTAGCTTTTTTGTTGATGTATTTTTTTAAAAGCCAAAATTGTATGCATATCATTAGTTTGTTTTTTTTTGCATTTTCTCGATGTTTTCTTATGTATTTCTCAACACTCTCATGTTCTAAAACTCAAAGACAAAATACAACAAAAGATTTAAATATATAAAATTACTATTTTATAATTTTTATTTTTAGTAATCGACGTTAAAGTTTGATCGGTTGTCGGTTGTCCACTGTTTCAAATTAATTCCCTTGCATCAACCGGCGCATCAAACAAACTGTCATAGTCCTGCTCGTGTACCCCCTGACAATGTCTCACGTACCACAGTTTGGGAACCCCTGGTCTAGAATCATATAAAATAACCGATAATCAACAGAACTGACATGTGGCGATGACAAAATTTTCAACCTGTTGGTAATTTTCCAATCTTAAAACCTAGTGTTTGACTCAAAATGTCAGTTCTTCTCAACACATTTACTTCCCTCTATTAAAAAAACAAAAAAACTGATGTGTGACGGTAACAAAAATAGACCACTTTTAAACTTCTAAACCCTAAAGTTTAGAAAAGTCTTATGGAACGCTTCTGACTGTCTGTCATTTATACAGCTTCCAAAACCGATAGAGACTAACGAACAACGGATTTGAACTCAGGATACCTTGAATGTGTGCATGTCTAAATTTCAGCTTTGTACGACTTTAAAAACTTTAACCGGAAGTGATATTTCCGGTTTGAAAAAATGGATTCCTCTGTAAAATTGGACGCTGAATCAGATTTGAGCTATCTCATAAATATACTTATGAGTAAAACTCATAAAAACTTTTCATAGCTGAAAAACCAGTTTAGTTTAGAAGTCCATTACTACTTGTTCTTACATATTTAAGGATCAATTTCGACTTTACGGATGACTAAAAGAATCCTTCTCCCTGAACTGTTTTTCTTAATTCTCAATTCAACTGGTGAAAAATACTTGAAAATTCCGTGTAAGTAGAAAATTCTGGTTACTGGTACTATTAAATGTGATAAGGAGTCAACATTACTTAATGCTTCCATTCTAGGGTAAAGTTGTAAACATTTTAAACCTTTGAATTTTGTCTATTTAAAAAAAAATAATAACTTACGCACTTCGATTGGCAAATGTTCCAGCCGATATGTTGGTAATGGGGAATTTTTGCTTCTTGGACTACCTAAAATAAAACTCATAAAAAAAAGAAGAGAAATACCACGATAAATGGATTATATAAATAAGTAAGATTAACTTAGAATTATTTTTACTATATACATACTTCTATTTCTTGGTGAGTCGTTCCCTGGTCTAAGAGATAGAGTATATTTACTTCTGAAAATGTTCATGTATAAATTGAAGTACAACGAAGATAAATTTATGGTTGGGTATGACCAAGAAACTTTAATATGTAGGTACAAGGTAATTTAAACCATGAACTTTAAAATTTCTCACACTATACAGAGCATCAAATAAGTTGACGGGTACTCTCCTGGACTCATAATAGCTATTTATATTACAAGTACACAAACAAGGGCTTTATTGAACTAATAGTTTTATGGCCGAGCGAGCTTGCGAGAGAGGCTATCAAATGATGAGTCATGCGTGATAATAAAATACAGGGTGTTTCATTTGAAATTATCGACTTATTCAGAATTGAAATTATGGACATTGGGCGCTCCATTATAGAATATCGCATTTGACGCTTCACCATATGCTAGAAGGGTATTCTCATAATCTCTGAATAAAATTAGAAATTAATAGCTCAACAACTAAGCCAGATACGGAAAGTAAGGTAAATGCGTGTTTTTCAAAATTTTTTATAAAAATCTCAAATATCTTAGAAACTGTTAAACTCAGACCTGAGGTATGTTAATAATTTTTTTTTTCAAAATTTGATGCTCAAATATTGAATATAAAAAAGTCTGGAACTATACATTGTTGGACCATACTTACAGGATACTCTGTACAATAAACAAAAGAACGGCCATAACCAACCAAAATCTAAACTGTTTAGATACCTGAAATTATTATGTTTTTTAAACAGGCTCAAATAGTCAATGTCAATAAATGATTCTTTGAAGGGTATTGCCACGTATACAAAACCATGTTGTAATTGAATCGGGTATTCCAAAACATCTCCAAAAATGGTGCAAATGCTAAAAGATCATCAAAAATATTATTATTATTAATTCATTTCTATAACTCATAGTGGCTTTGTACTTCAAATACTCCTCTCAATGGGTATTTTAATAAAATAAGTGAAACCACTTATTTTCCATTAAGAAGAGTATTTTATTATTTTAATTATTAAAATACTTTTGTATTAGGTGAACATTTGTTTCTGCCGCTTCTATCCCAAGTAGAGGGGGGATATGGGGCAGAAATAAATATTATTGAAACGCAACCAGCCAGGACTCAAATTGTTTTTTTTTCATTCGCCAAAAGATAGTATTAGCCAAAAATTCTTATGGCGATAGCTCAATTAGCTCAATTAACAAAATCAGCCCACCAAGACCAATGTAAAGATTCCGAAAATTATGATATAGATGTACTAGCTTTCTTTCAAACATCTCGTACTAAAAAGCCAGTCCAAGTCGATGAAAATTCCTGGAAATACGCCTGCCCATTTCGAATTCGCTTGTCACGAGCGCCGCTATAACGGAATTTTAGGTAAACAAACATAACTATTACGGGCCGGACAAGATGTCGCTTTGAGCATTGCTGGGTTGGCATATATGAAATTACAAAATATTTATCTGAAGGAAGGGCTGATAGTTCAGAAAATGTATTAAAATGGTGGAAGAGGCAAGCGACTGCATTTCCAATACAATTATGTGATATTTCAAACTTTAAAATTTTACAGTTTGATTTGATTTGATTTGATTCGCAGCACTGCTAGGTTTGATTTGAATTTGATTTGATTTCAAATCAAACTCTTAACATCAAATCAAACTCGTGAATCTCTAGTCTGACCTTGACTCACCCTTCAACACCTTCAGGAACGTCAAGAATTTTAGACAAGTACATAAAGATAAGGTCCCAGTTTTTCAGTTCTTCCTCCTTAAAGACAGCTTTCTGTGGAGTTTGATTATTTCTGCCATTGACAGTTATATAAATCACGGTTAATTTTCTTTTTTGGGATTCTGTGAGAAAGGAGGATCTTCGGTAATTAATTTCCCCTTCGTATAATTTCTTCTTCATATTCTGACGAATTAACAGATCTTTTTCAGACGTGACAATATAACTGAAGCAAAAATAATTATTAGGTAATACGAGTTGGTATTGACATCTAGATTGGGATCTGACATGGGGGTGTGGCCTATCCAAGATGGCGTCAATTAGGGTGAAGGTTTAAATGTGACATGAGTGCTGCTCGCGTATTAAATATAAAAAATGAGTCTCACGATTGACAAAATTAATGAGATTAAATGACAGTGGCTGTGTGAACGTAGTGGTTTTCTGTTTATCAACGTTAAATTTGCGAGATCATCTCCATCAAATTAATGGGAAAATTGCCGGAGATGGACAAGTGATGAGTGTTGTTTGTTCCTGCAAGGCTTCTATGTTAATAATGGTTTGAGCGTCCTTAAATTCTGCTGATTCTCCAGGTACTTCTTCCTTGCTTTGCTCACTGGATTCATCAAGTTTGATTTTCTTTCTTTCAATATTCTGATTTCTTTCTTCTCTTCTTGTTCTTCTTCTCAATTTTTTCTCGCACTCCGAAATCGTTTTGCTTAAGTACAAAAGATTTATCCGAGTCCGGAAAATAATGAAATACAACGTCCAGACATTTATTAGAGTTATTATTACATCCTGGTACTGCGTAGTACACTTTATTTTTCGATTTTGCACACTGAAGTATCGTCGTCAATTTTTTGGACATTAATTCAATGATTCGGTGATTGGGAGAATAATTTCACGTCATAAAACAATTAACTAGTGCATTAAAACAATAAACGAAAAATCGTTAAAAGCAATAAACGCATAAAATCAAAAACTAATTAACTGTATCCTTAATATAATACAAATATTAATCAAATCAATGTTTTGTGATTAAAACCCTATGTACTTTACCAATAAAATCATAAAAACTTTTTATAAATCCAAGAACTTTGAAAATTAATTAACGGTTTTCATTGTTTTGATGAACACTAAACGTTAAATCTATAAATGCCACCATTGACTGCTTAAAAACGCGCCAAAATAGTGCTACCTAATCAACATTAATATTACGAACGACTAGCGTAGATGTTTAACTCTTCGCGTCGCGCCTCTAGCCCATATAAGTGCAACCACATGCAGAAGTTAGGTGTTCCGAGACAGTTTGTGTTTCGTGGACAGTAAAATAATAATTATTGTGCCAAATTAGTTAATTTTGAACTGGAGATCGACAAAGAAAGGAAGGTACATTTTGATAGTTACAAAAAACACTGGGGATACCGCGTGGTAAATATTATTTTGGCACACATTATAAGACGTTAAAATAAAAAATTGCTGTTTTTTTTTTAACTAAAATATTTATTTTAGGTTGATATGGATTATAATGTCGCATTCGAAAGTGGGGAATTCTTTTTAAAAACTTGAGAAAAATGTTATCTGCAAATACTGGCCTTTTTGCAGAAAGGATAAAGCTGCTAGAGCCCTATTAGATAACGCCTTCAAGGAAACGTGCGACGAAAGTAAGTTCAAATTATGCCAAAAAGTAGCATATTAATTTTGTATTTTTTTAGATGGAAAATATGCTTCACTTTTATATTTGGTGCCATCGACCAAATTTCGAAAGACGTCCCATATAAAATTTACAATAAAGGACTCCCCAGAATCATTTTTGTTTTGTGTTAAAACCCAACAAGAGCTGGAAATTGAGAAAATCAGCAATTCAAACCTTTATTTTATGCCTTGGAGACGACATCTCTAAAATTTAAAATATTTGCGTCTACTTTGACGAAATTCGTTTTAAATTTTTTCATATACTTAAGTTTTAAAATTATTTACTTATTCAATTCAGATTTTCCACAAGAGAGAAAAATGTTTTGGGACTTTTTGGAAAAGTGTTTTATAAACATGCTGTTCCCTTTGAAAGCCCTAGTGTACACATGATTTGTGAATCAATAACATTAGAATAATAAAAAATAACTGCCTAATACATTTTTTTGTATAATCCTCGTCCAGTTGGTTAAATCTTGATTGTTCATATGGGAAATTCGAAAATATAGGTTTTGGGAAAATCAGTAGACATAGATGAGCCAATGATTAGTAGGTAGGTGTTTTAAATTTTTGTCGAAATATCGATTTGTTTTAACATTTTTGATAAATTAATTACCAGTATACCTAATTTAGCGAGGTCTGATAAATAAAACTTAATTATATTAATAACTGGTGATTACGAATCTATGCTCACTATTTATTGTTTTAATGTACTGATGTTATAGATTAATGTCAATCATCCCTAACGTTAATAACCAATGATCGTAGACCAATGCTTTTTATTTATGGTTTATAGATGTATACTTACTTCTCATTGTTTTTAAAAACATTAACCATAGATTAATATCCATCGTTCGTAACATTGATAACCGGCTATCATAGGCCTATCATTGGGATCATAAATCTATGCTCATATTTTATTGATTTTACGTACAAAAATCGTAACTTAAGGATTAAGAAAATTTAGGTGCGAACGTTTATTGTATTGATTATAGCTGTCATCGGCTGAAAATTAATGTTGACGTCCATTTTACTACAATTTCTGTCATTATTTATTTCAAAAATCGATTTTCCCGTTTGACTTAATGGATTTCTTATGGAATCTTCACCCTACTTTATGTTCGAAAACGAAGCGCCAGATGGCGTATCGCTGGATGTCAGATCCCATTAACAGTGGATTTTCACCGAACAAATTGTTCGGTATCTGAATTCGATCTGCGTGTGTGTATCTTGATTCTTTGTGTTTATGAATTGTAAAATTCTGACTTCAGATTTTGATAGGGCATTAAAAAGAAAACTTAGGGTTTGATGTGCCCCTCCACCTCTTCGAGAACACCTTCAAAATGGGGTTCAAAATATGAACATTTTGAAGTTTAAAATGACATTGAATTTAAAGTAGACACAAAGTGAATGACGATTTTGGTAAAAGTGGCTGTGTTTATTAGAATAAGAATTGTCAATCTAAAATTGTATTAATACTTTCATTATAATTTGTTTACTCTATGGCAATGCTAGAAGAGCGTTCTCAACTGGTTTTTCACTGTAGTCAGCAGAAGAAACATAAACAATTTTTAAAGATACCATAAAAGTATGTAGAACTAATAGTGCATATAAAATTAGTCATTACAAGTTGGAAGTTTTCATTCTTACCCTCCAGCTGGTATTTTAAAGCGACAACTAGCACCAAGAGCGATATATTTCTCATTCGGATCCAAATCTTCAAAACAATCAATAGTTTTCATAGTACTTAACTCGATCAATTTCCTAATCGAACCGAAACCAGGTTTTATCGTAATAGTAAAATGATGTAGAATCGATATCCAACTTCTAAAATTATTGGGATTTACGCAAAACTCGGTGCAATGAGATTCGCCATTTATCCAAATTTTAATCCTTTTGGGCCTGCCGAATCTCGGCTCAGTCAGGAGTTGGTTGGGTGGGTAGTAATATTCCAATTTCATTGTAAAATAAAATTTTACTGATGATTTGATATCGCGAAATTCAAATTTAGATAATTGTCGCAATTTACGAAACTGACATTTCATGTCATAATTTTTGAGTTTATTACAATCAAAGTGGTATAAAAAATGACAGTTTTTAAGGCTCGTCCAGATATGCGACGAAGGCAAACGAAGGCACATGTGAAAACCATATTCGGTGATGTTGGTCTAGGTGTCTACACTGTCTACACCTAGAATTGGCTGAAAATTTAGTATAATGTAGTTATGTAATTTATGATGTCCTGATCAAATGTCCCAACGAGATCTAATGCACAGCTTTTGAAATACAGGGTGTTAAACATGCGTATGCAAGGTTGTTGCTAACCTTTAGAAAATCAATAATGTATCGATTATTTTGTTTCAAAAAGATCAGTACTTTGGGACTCTTGTCTATTTGTTGTATCTTGTACAGATCCCATAATTCGGTTAAGAGATACCCGGTATAGCGAATATTTGGTTGATGGCCTGCGAAACGTATCCCGAAAACCATACAATGAGACAGTGACAAGATGTGCATAGGTACCGATAGTTCGAGCAGTAGATTTACACCTGCATTAATAAATGTGACTGAAGCTGGCCCACCACTTTTAGCCCACCACAAATTGGACCGTGGGAGAATTTATTACAAGTTTATTACAATTTATTTCAATCTGAAAAAAATTTATTACACCTCCCGTTTTCGAAATATGAGGTTGTGGGCCAGGTTTCGGGTGAAGCTAGCCCACATCGTTCAAAACTGGATAAATACGATAGAAATGAACGTGAAAATTTATTACAAATTTATTACAATTTATTACAATCTGAAAAAAATTTATTACACCTCCCGTTTTCGAAATATGAGGTTGTGAGCCAGGTTTCCGGTGAAGCTAGCACACAACGTACAAAACCTGGATAAATACGATAGAAATGAACGTGGAAATTTATTACAAATTTATTACAATTTATTACAATCTGAAAAAAATTTATTTAACCTCCCGTTTTCGAAATATGAGGTTGTGGGCCAGGTTTCGGGTAAAGCTAGCGCACATCGTACAAAACCTGGATAAATACGATAGAAATAAACGTGGAAATTTATTACAAATTTATTAAAATTTATTACAATCTGAAAAAAATTTATTACACCTCCCGTTTTCGAAATATAAGGTTGTTGGCCAGGTTTCGGCTCAAGATAGGGGTGAACGTTGGATTGAAATGAATATATTTATTTATTACAGTAGCCCACTCACTTCTATATAGAAAAATATTATTTCCTTTAACTCTGAAATGCCCACCAAGTACATATTTCTTGAGTGGGCTACTGTAATAAATTATAAACAGTGTATTAGAGGTGAACGTTGGATTGAAATGAATATATTTATTTATTACAGCAGCCCACTCACTTCTATATAGAAAAATATTATTCCCTTTAACTCTGAAATGCCCACCAAGTACATATTTCATGAGTGGGCTACTGTAATAAATTTAAAAACAGAGTATTGGAGGTGAATGTTGGATTGAAATGAATATATTTATTTATTACAGCAGCCCACTCACTTCTATATGGAAAAATATTATTCCCTTTAACTCTGAAATGCCCACCAAGTACATATTTCGTGAGTGGGCTACTGTAATAAATTTAAAAACAGAGTATTAGAGGTGAACCTTGGATTGAAATGAATATATTTATTTATTACAGTAGCCCACTCACGATATATGCCTACTTGGTGGGCATTTCAGAGTTAAAGGGAATAATATTTTTCCATATAGAAGTGAGTGGGCTGCTGTAATAAATAAATATATTCATTTCAATCCAACATTCACCTCCAATACTCTGTTTTTAAATTTATTACAGTAGCCCACTCATGAAATATGTACTTGGTGGGCATTTCAGAGTTAAAGGGAATAATATTTTTCCATATAGAAGTGAGTGGGCTGCTGTAATAAATAAATATATTCATTTCAATCCAACGTTCACCTCTAATACTCTGTTTTTAAATTTATTACAGTAGCTCACTCACGAAATATGTACTTGGTGGGCATTTCAGAGTTAAAGGGAATAATATTTTTCCATATAGAAGTGAGTGGGCTGCTGTAATAAATAAATATATTCATTTCAAACCAACGTTCACCTCTAATACTCTGTTTTTAAATTTATTACAGTAGCCCACTCACGAAATATGTACTTGGTGGGCATTTCAGAGTTAAAGGGAATAATATTTTTCCATATAGAAGTGAGTGGGCTACTGTAATAAATAAATATATTCATTTCAATCCAGCGTTCACCCCTATCTTGAGCCGAAACCTGGCCAACAATCTTATATTTCGAAAACGGGAGGTGTAATAAATTTTTTTCAGATTATAATAAATTGTAATAAATTTGTAATAAATTTTCACGTTCATTTCTATTGTATTTATCCAGTTTTGAACGATGTGGGCTAGCTTCACCCGAAACCTGGCCCACAACCTCATATTTCGAAAACGGGAGGTGTAATAAATTTTTTTCAGATTGTAATAAATTGTAATAAACTTGTAATAAATTCTCCCACGGTCCGATTTGTGGTGGGCTAAAAGTGGTGGGCTAGCTTCAGTCACATTTATTAATGCAGGTGTAAATCTACTGCTCGAACTATCGGTACCTATGCACATCTTGTCACTGTCTCATTGTATGGTTTTCGAAAACGGGAGGTGTAATAAATTTTTTTCAGATTGTAATAAATTGTAATAAATTCTCCCATGGTCCGATTTGTGGTGGGCTAGCTTCAGTCACATCATTAATAATCATCTAGAGCATTTTCTTCTTCTTCATCTTGCATACACTTCATAAAATGAGAAATGTGGCTGTGACAAAGCAACACGGTAATTTCAGGTGCCTTCAAAGCTAACGCCATCGACAGACCGGTGTCGAGGGTCTCAATAAATTAAAAACGTAATAGGGACGTCGATACGTTTTGTAATGAAAAGTTCTAAGGATATTTGCGTAGTGTGGTTCTTTTTTTACCAGCCGAAGTCTTCAACAAATAGAATCCGTACATAATCGTAATTACAATGTCTTAACAGACACATTTATAATGCAGTAGTTTCCCATTTGATTGATGCAGCATCATGCCGTTGAACAGGATTCGTACAAGATGCAACAAATAGACAAGAGTCACAAAATACTGATCATATTATATTTAGTTTTCTACTTTATGTTTAATTTGTATATAATGTTTCTAAAAATACAGCTAAAACTGAAAATTTTGAATAACCCTGTATAATAGTAACCTCAGATCACCCAATATTAAAATCAAAAGTTTGTTCAAAGAATTAAAAAATTAAAAATATTAAGATTGGCTAATATAAAAAGAATATCTCTGTATACAGAGTCTTAGAACTTCTTATTACAACTCGTGTCGACAATATTAAAATTGTAATTATTATGCTTAACTTTTGTAACAAAATAATCGACACATTATTGATTTTCTAAAGGTTAGTAACAACCCTGCATCCGCATGTTTAACACCCTGTATCTCAAAAACTGTGCATTAGATCTCGTTGGGCGCATGGATACATTTGATCAGGAAGTCATAAACTACATAACTACATTATACTAAATTTTCAGCCAATTCGACTGGGACCCATTTTGCATAAGAAACGTGTTTTAAACACGTAAATTATACTTTTTTAATGACTTAATGTTAAATATAATTTTCCATGAAAATAAACCCCTTTCGAACACAGCCGGCCCAAGGCCAGTTTTAGTGAAATAAGGAGTTGGCCTGTGTCGAAAGTCGCAACTTGATTTGGGCAGCGAAAGTGTTAAAAGCAGAGAACTTGCCACAGTATTGGCGAGATAGAGAGATGAGAACTTGTGAGTTCAGGCGAATAAAAATCAAAATTAAAAAAAATATTTATTATTTTGGTAAAACAACATTTAATAACCAATATTGCAAATCTTTAACATTTCGAACAGCACACATAAACTTCCCCTGGGTGTGACGACCGCACTGTGGAATGGTAGGTTGAAAAATTCCAGTATGCATTGGAGTATCGTCATATTTAGCAACATCATGTATATTCGGAAATATTTGTAGTTCCTCACATTTGGCTTTTAAAAAAGTAATTTTCTGCTCACCTTTTACATATATGATGTCACTTGAGTAAAGTAGCTACTTCGTCAAAATGGCATTTAGTTCAATGTAATCAATGTCCCCAGCCTCGAATGGGATTCCATGATGGTGGGTTTGTAAGAATTTGACCGTTCTTCTGTCACGCTCTGCATAAGGTACTGGAGATTTGAATAAAAAAGTTGACAATTGATTGCCAATGAGAATGGCTAACTCTTTTGGATAAAAGTTTGCGTTAACAACGAAACCCTGAATGTTAAATAATGCAATTCTCATCTTGAACTCTGCGAGATCGTTTCAAACACACACTCTTACACAGTTATTAAATCTATATTATATATATATATATATATATATATATATATATATATATATATATATAGCATATTTTCATATCCGAGAGCGGAAGTTTCTTATCGGTTTCCGTTCTAATTAATGTGAAAAATAAAATTGATAAGATTCTGCTAATTTATGTCGAGACCGGAAATGGAATTTTTTTGTTTGTTTTGTTTTTGCTTCATATTTGAAATTTAAACTGCCTTTTTAAGAATGAGTTTCTAAGAGGAGAGTGCATTCAAACGCCGTTGTACAGCCTAGATCCGAGAAATTTTCTTATAGGTTTCCATTCTAAGAATGTGTGAAAAATAACTTCTTGATAAGATTCATTTCACTAATTTTTATCGAGAACGGAAATTTTCTTATCAGTTCCGTTCCCCTACTATTCTTGATAAGATTCATTTCACTAATTTTTGTCGAGAACGGAAATTTTCTTATCAGTTCCGTTTCCCTACTAATTAATTAAAATAAAAGCAGCAAAGTTGTTTATGCTCTAGTCAATATTTGAAATTTAAACTGTGAAGTCTTTAGAATGAGTTCTAGTTCAAACGCCGTTGTACAGTCTGCGAAAAAACAAAAAAAAATACCGTCATTGAAGAAATTGGTGGAAAAATCCGATTCCATAGATGACATTACTCTGGAAAGTTTATTAGGAGAAAAAACTTTGGTAAGTACTTTTTTCATTCTCTGATTTTGTTTCTTTGTAGACGATGACTCTTTTTTTGTTTGCAGCCCATTATAGATTTAAGTGACATGGAAGATTTTTTGGATCAGGTGAATGAACCGCTACCCTTATGTGGAGCCTCAACCCCAACAATCTCAACCCCAACAATCTCAACTCATAGATTTAACTTCTCTGAAGTAAAGGTTGGAGTATGGATTCAATTTCTATTCGAAACATTTACAAAAGGTCACTCAATACATTGCGGATATAACATCTATTACAGGAGAATATGAAAATATTGAACTGGTAAACAAGGAACATGAAACAATTTGACGACTCAAAGAAGAAGATAGAAGATAATATTTTCAAGCAAAAAGAGGGACTCGATAGAAAAAAAAAACATTTTTATGGAAGCTTACAAAATTAATAATTTAGAAAAAAATTTTATGTAATTATAGTTTTTTCTTTATTTACTAAACTAAAATTTCTAGAACAGAAGTAAAAGTCTTATCGGTTTCCTTTTGATTTACGCTGTAATCTTATAATACCGGGCAAAAATTCATGCAATGTTTATTTATCAAACAAAATTCAAGTGAAACTGTTAAATAAAGTGAAAAATGGGTGTGTCGAATGTTATTATTAAACATAAACTGGAGTGTGTGGGGCCAGTTCTGGTAGAGTATGGAACGGAGAGTTGTTAAAATTGATGTCTCAATGTCTCATGAATCATACTGTATGTCGATACTCTACAAAAATCATCAAAACATGCAGCAAAACATACAGGATTTACAAGAACTGAACTTCGAAGAAGAATTGAATGGAGATTTTGAAATATTGGACGGGCTGATGGGTGAAGAAGATATAGATATGAACAATTTTGTGTGGGGCCGTGAAGTTAAGTTTTATTGGGATTTATTTTTATAGTTTATTGATATTTTTTATTTTTAAATAAAGTTTTCATTGTTTTATTTAGTTTTATTTTTTGGGTACTTTTCGTGGTTTTTTCGCTACACTAATATTTTTTGCAAAAACGGCGTTTCAAAAATTCGCAATTTTGAGAATCTGATAATTCGCAAAATTATTGTGGTGAAAACGGAAAATTTGAATATCCTCCCAAAACTTGAATATCCTCCCGTTTTTGTCTGAAGACAAAAGATAAGGCAATAATAACCAACTTTTTTTCACTTTTCGTCAAAACAAAAATTCCCTAGTGTCATATTTTCGGAAATATCGGCGAAAATAGGCGAAAAAAACACATTTTTGAGACCAATGGGCCATTTTCCCGCCCTTCCACAAATTTCAGACAGCTGAGATTTTCGGGGGTGAATGTACCCATGAATACCCGCAAATTAAAAAAAAATGGTGCCGGACTGCCTGACAGACCTGATGCCCGTGTTGGCACCTTCGTTTATTGGACTATTATTTTTAATGCAAATTAGCCATTTGACTATGTTCATAACTTCTGTTCAACTGGTTCTAAACGCTCCGCTTCATTGTTTTTACAGAGCACAATGATTGTGCCAAATTCAATAATTATTAAACTCTGACAAATTCGTTTTATAGCACAAATAACATTTTTTGGGGGGTTTTCTATACCCATTTTCATTGTAAGGGGCGCCAAAACTCATTCTTGCAACTTCTCTTTATTTCTCTGGACTAAAACCACTTATTTTTCTTAAAAAAGTTTTAATTTGATCAACTGTTCTGTTTCTATAGTAAATTTATTTATTTTGTTATGTCATTTTGAAAAAGCCTTTCGATAAAGAAAGCCGAAAAAAAAAATAATAAAATAAACAAAATCTTTGAACTTGGTTAGAATGGACTAAATATGGCTGCTAGACATTCCTACCTGAGAGCCATCTAAGTAAAGTTACTGGAATTTAGTAGTTCGAAGATTTTTCAGAATGTGTCGCTACTTATACAGTGGAGTAAATCAAATTAAAAGCATTTGGTTTATTTTTTTTTAAATAATATAGTTTTAAACAAGCTGCTAATATAAAAGTACGTGTTAATTTAAAAAAAGTGTGCTTTTGTCAGTATAATATATTACTACTGTAAAATTAATACATAGCCGTTTTTTATTTTACATAATACTTGGCCGTTTAATTAATATATCAACATTTCTTAGATACAAGAAAAAATTATAATGAACAAACCAAAGTGTAGATATCAAGTCTATCTTTTTACAAACCAAAATGAATATATCGGATATCTTTTCTTGAGTTAAACATCTTGAAGTCTTCATTGGACACTAATTGCTTAAGGATGATGTGGCAAATATTCGTTGATTTTTGTATTTATTGTAGTATGTGATACCATATCAACAGGAAAATAAAAATAAAGATGCGTCCTTAGTAATCTGATGTATATACGATGTATGTGGTTAACAACGATGGTAAATTGATGATGTTGCAATTCATTTAATTTGTAGTATTTTTATTAAATAAGCTGCTTAAGAATGAGTTATTTGAAGAACAAATCATTTTTCGCAAATGTGCTACCATCTATGAGTAGAACTGATAAATGAAGCTTAGAAGTGAGTTTTGAAAACTTTAAAAGGCAACGAGTTCCCAACTTGCATTGGGGGTTGCAAATCTTTTTGTCCGATTCTGGTTAAGATTTCACTCTTATAGAGCAAGAGCCCGCGACTGCCAGACCTTCCTCACTTTATAAAAGCTGAAATTTTCTCAATGCATGCTTCCAATACATGTAGGAATGATGGGCTAACTATGAACTTTGGGTCATTGTAGCTTTGGCAGGTATACTCAAAGAAATTTACTAGTTTATACAACAGGAATTCGGCGAATTCTACAGGAAAACCCCCCTATCATAAGCGACAGCAGGAATATTTGTTCATTTTTACGTGACGATTCCGGTCTTTTAATTGCTCTAGAAACAACCGGAATATGCTGTACTATTTACAGAATCGTTACTTTGATTTAACTGGAATATTCCAGTTATTTTAACGAATTACCTTACTTTTACCGGAATTTCCTGTTTTATAAACAAACTAGATAGTTCTATTCGAAGCTTCAAACGTCAGTTTTTACAGGAATTTCCAGTAATTAATCGGAACTGTAGTATCGATTTAACAGGAATTTTCCGTTGAATTAAAGATCTTTCATTCATACATTACAGTATCAGTACCAGTATTCACAACCTGAGCTTTTACAGGAATTTCCTGTAGTTATCTAGTATTTAACTGGAATTTCTATTTAATTTCTATGGAATTTTACTGGAAGTTTCCGGTTAGTTCTACCATGGAGCATTATTGTAATTTACGGTACTTCCTGTCAGTATTCGAGTGCTATATAAAAAATATGAAATTCAGAATGTTCAAGTTTAAATTTCTTTATTAAAAAAACACTAATCGCTATAATGTGAACATGATAGAAGATCAATAACTCTTAGAACAAATAAAAAAAACCTTCTGCAAGCTTCAGAGGCTTCTTCAAATTGGCCTTCACGTCGGACGCTGATTCTATGCGAGTCTTGATGGTATTTAACAACCTTTTCCTTGTCAGGGAAAATGTCCTGGTTAGTGCCTCTGTATAGTCTGGGTATATAACATTGAAGTCAGTCAGCAACTAAAAGGAAGACGATAACTTTACAAATAATTACTATCTTCGCTTACGAAGATGATACAGTATTAAACATATTTTAATCAGGACCTATGTATAAAAAATACTGTGGAAAGATTCTTTCAACAATAAAAACAAAGCATTTCTAAAATGTTCGAAATGTTTTATGGTGTAAATCATAGTGTTTTATTGCGACGACATCATCATCGCTGACTACTAATTCCATTTGTATCAGTCGGTTCACCAATTACCGAATATAGTCTCTCTTCCCCATCGACCCTATCTAAGACAATCGGGCCCAAATGGTATAAAAAGTTAGAATTAGTAGAATTAGCACTTGACGCCGACATAATGATTTTAATAAGTATCACAATCACTGCACAGTCCACTTGCATAGAAAAATGGCGTCCGCGTATGCCACATAACCACATACGGATATCCAACAACCAACGAACCAAAACGAATGACAAATGACTGAATAACGAGTTACCGCGTCGACGCGTACTGCTCAGAGTAGCGGATTGAATTGTGGGATTTACAGGATATTCCTGTAAAATGTACGGTGTTTTATTCCGGTTGCACCTACGGTTCCGACAAGTAATTCCAGGTAGGATTTGCAACATATGACCGAGCGTTGTAGTGCTGAAAAATCAATTCTTGGATAGAGGGTATTTTTCCATCAATTCTCGCCTCAAAAGCATCAAGTACCTATAGTCGCTAGCGATCGCCTGTGTCAGTTTGGTTCGGTTTGATCAGGTTATAATAGATTATACTCAACTGATAACACCAAATTTTGCTTAAAAATTGAAATTTATGTCTTAGGCTCGCGCACCGAGGTTTTTTTACATGGCTTTCGTAGTAATTAGTCTGCCACTGCTGAAATCATCCAACAAAAATAAAATGTAGTCTTTTATATAACATTTCATAGTCAGGCCCAATCTACCTCGTTTTTATATAATTTTAAAACAGAATTAGTTCACGGTATCTTTAAAAATAAAATCTACTCGATCAAGACGTCGAGTTAATCGTTCATAAGAAATTCCCAAGTATATTCTTTGAGAGAATATGTCATTTATTTGTGTTGTTTAAAATGCGCATCTAATACCTTACCATAAATGGTTGGTCTGTACAAAAGAGTGTCTCAACTAATTATTATTACTGCGATTATTCCGAGAAAAACATACTCGCGATGGCAACTCATTCTCATTATTGTAAATTAAGTTTCACACATGCGTGTAATCGTTTAATCTACAAAATGGCATAAAATGATACGCTATTATGCGAAATTAGGGCCTGCCAAATCCAATTAAGTGTTGTGTAAGTCATAGAAGTGCGAAGGAGGTGGGCGCAAGAGGCCTAAATCAATTCTACAACATGATTATCTGGTAATTATATATAAAAATGTTTAAAAAGACTGGAAACATCGCATTCTAGAAATAGCATTGAATCTTATAAAAGAGTACGTAAAAAATCGAGCCCAAGGTGTAAAAATTTAAAATAACATCAGCTCTAAGGTCTATTTCATCAATAATATAGAGCCATGGAATGCAGAAGTATTAAAATCACAAATATGTTGTAGTCGGGAACCTTTAATATGGAAAGTGAGCGAGAACCTAATGGTGACATTTTCTTAACAAAGACATAAACCAAGACTGACGGCAATTGAGATAACACAACGATAACACACTGAGTTCTATAAAATACTAGTGCTGATATTTTTTAAAATAGGGGGTATAATATAACGTTCTACAACTTTTTTAGGTCCAGTATAGAGTGTCGAATTTGGAAGTTGCAGAAATTTAGCAATAGCAGCAGGAATTTTTCAAACGTATTTATTTCGACACTTGCCTTTCACATTCTTTAGGAAAAGTCATCGATGTTCCACATTTACTGGACGAAGAGCCATGTATCTCTGATAAAAATTCATATAAAATTCTTCAACGATAGTGAAATTTCGTGGAACCTTGGTTTTGGTACCTAATATCTTAACCAATATTGAACTGTAAGTGCCCATAGTTTCCATGTTGTCGAGAGTTAACTGGCAAAGCTCATCTCTATAGCACCACCAAATATTCCCAAAATAATAGCTACTTTCATTATAAGATACTCGTAATCCGGTGTGCACTTCAAAAACTGTCAAATTGGTCTCGGGTTAAGTTCTTTGATTTTTTGGGTTGGTAACCTTCTCTTTGATGCTTCAGAAACTCAATAAGCTAATCATAGAATAATTTGACCATAGAGATGAAGACTTCCAAACCTTCGATTTGTCCTCAACATACAAACAACAAACAACACTGTATAAAGATGAGGTAAAAAGTAACAACTAGCCTATAGTAGGTGGGGTGCATGACCCTCAGTTCATAGAATTACCGCAGAAGCCTTAGGGTAAAACACAGTAGAGCAGGGCAAGTCGCTGGTAGCCTAGATGGTGGCTTACTCGCATACTCGCTGGTTACCTGACAGGAAGCTGTAAACACACACACTGGAGCTTCAGTCAGTAAAAACATTGTATCTCCAGAATATTCAAAGGATGTATAAATTCAACATACAAAAGTGTGTCATGCTTAAAAAAAAATCAATGTGTGTAATTTATAATGTAGGCAGACGGTTTTAGTCTTCGAGAGAATTAAATTACTCATTCCACTTAATTATCGTAGTATAGTATAGTATTATTTAAAGTCACATACAATGTGTCAATGCGCGTGCGCGAGCCTGGGCGTCCTCGCTATAAGCGATGTAAACAATCGACTTCGCAATTATATCAGCTTATACTAAGCTCACTTTTACTATCTCAGCTAACAGCTATGCCCCACCGTGTAATCGCCCGTAAGGAATCACGCTTTAATTCTACATCGCTGTAAGCGAGTAAGTGACCACTGTGTTGTTACCATTATGCTTCTCCACTGCAGAATACGCTTGCCCTGTTTGGAGTAGATCGAGCCACGCTAGACAAGTCAATACCGCTCTGAACGAAACATGCCGAAAAACAAATGGGTGCATGAAAGCAACACCTTTACCGGCACTCTATAGAGCATCTATGTTTTCCTGCCCTCAACGACGTCGTCAAGCTGCTGAATATACTGAAAAATTTAAGCAGACATTTGATGAAAGACATTCACTATACGGCAAATATGTGACACATGGAAGACTAAAGCCGCGCCGATCTTGGCATGGAAGACATTTTCTGTGAATGCGGGGAAATTCAAGATATGATGCACCTAACAGTCTGCATCAACTGTCCCTGTGTAATTTTAAATCACAAAATTAAATATAATTCGTTTTCATTTCATTTAATAAACAAATAGGCAACGCCGGCAAAATTGCCAGACGCGTTTCGGACAAAGAATAGGCAACGCCGCAATATTAATCTGCTAGATATATGTAAATTATATTACATTATAAAGTCAAAACTTTTCCTTATCGATGCGAGCGAGAAGGACAACATTGAGACACAAGTTTTCTTCGTTCCCGCGCTCTAAACCGCCAATCACGTGTTCCGTTTTATCTGGAAAGATTCAGCTGGCCTAGTCGAAGCTAAGAAACAAAACGGACTTCTGGCTCACGCCATTATATCATCAAAAATCCTCACGTAGACCGCAGTCCATACGAACGCAAATTAGCCAAATATATTGTAAAATAACGGAAGAATATTTCATCCGACTTAAGTGCCAATGGGATGGCATTATCCATGAGTGAGATGCAAGACGAGCATCTCTCGCTTACTTAAACCTTCAGCATTCCTTGATTTTTCACACAGTATTGTCTCTTCTTCAAACTAAATTGCCAGATAATTTGAATATCAACAATATTTCAAAAAGATTTCCCATTTTTAGGACACTAAATTCTAGTACGACCATTTTAATAAAAAAATTATGTTTTGACAAGTTAAGAAAAAAATTTGTTTCCCAAGATTTTATTCCATTCATGAACGTAATCTGTGTACGCCCATGGTGTAAGTGCACAACAGTCGGTTTGTTGCAAAATTTTGCTGTAATTGGAGTGTACAGAAGCTTTACTCGAAAATAATTTACGAATAAGAAGCGTTCTCGGAAATGGACCTGAATCCGTAACACCGAACTTGCCACTTCGCGGAAAATCATTAATGAAAAAACAAAATTACGGTCATAATGGAAAACGATAATGGATTTAAAGTACTTAAAACTTATTTTTTAATTTATGATTGGTCTTCACACCGATAGCGATTAAGTTAATTATTTAAAAAGCTGCATACCAATTTTTTTGGTTTAATTTTCAGAAAATACGAGAGGCAAGAAGTTGGCGGACTGGTAATATCGGAAATTCAAAACAATCATTTATGGATGATTGTTCATCACAAAATAAATTAATTAATCTACTACTACTAACCAAAATTTAGAAAATATAGTTATTTTTACACTTTTTTTTATTTATTAGAAAAATATAATTAATTTAATTTAGATGAGCGCCAATTCTTTTATTTTTGTCCAAGTTATCGAATCGTCAGTACCCTTATTTGACAAGATAATTAAAAATAAAAAACTGCTTTGAATGGCATTAAAGTACCTTCCTAATGACTTATAAAAAAATTTATTACATTTGAAAGCCCTGTAGTAGCTACCCTCACTTTTTTCAAATGTCACCCCTGTATATTTTCATTGAAAATTGCGTGTCATTCTATTTGGAATACAACGATAGGACATACTTGGTTTTTTTTATTAATAACGACAAAAACATTAACATTTCATGAAGTATGAATTTCAACTAAAATACCTGTAGTGTAATTCAAAAAACGAACAAAAAGTTACAGCAAGTGTTCAAAATTATTTCCTGTAGAATTCATGCAAGCTGCAAATACACTTTTCTTGGCGAATGTTTAGATGTGTAATTGACTTTCTGATATGTAATATATACTGCAGCAGGCTGTGACAATTTGACATGATCGTGGTTGAAATTGTTTGTGTAATTTGACACTAGATCTTAGTTTGTGTTTTAATAATTAATAGGAATTACGTTCGGTATTCATCGGGTGTTTTAATTTTTTTGTTAAAAATGCCAAATCATTTTTCAAATGCCGAATACGCTGATATTATTTTTGTTTATGGCTTTTGTAATGGTAACGGTAGGGCTGCCGCAAGAGAGTATGAAAGGCGATTTCCTCAACGCGGAATACCCAGTCATCCAACGTTCGGATCAGTTTTTAATTTCTTGAAAAACAATGGTACCTTCCCTAAAACAAAATCAGAACGAAAAGTAGATTATATTTTAGAAGACAATATACTGGATACTGTGGACTTAAAGCTAAAAATAAGTACGAGAAAAGTACGAGTACAATTAGGTGTTTTCTAATCCAAAGTAAGTGGGGTGTTGCGAAAAAATAACTTACATCCGTACCACATACAATTAGTTCAACGGTTACATCCTGGAGATGAAATACACCGCCTAGCATTTTCAAGGTGGGTTGCGAATCACCGACTTGTATTGTACAGAACTTTATTCACCGATGAAGCACAATTTACCAGAGATGGAATAAATAATTCGCAAAATTCGTACGTATGGGCTGAAGAAAATTCACATGCGATTCGAGAATATCGCTCGTAAGAAAGATTCTTTGTAAATGTCTGGATCGGGGTCATCAACACTCATTTAATAGGACCCCATTTTTTGATGGTACACTAACAGGACATGTTTATTTAAATTTTTTGCAGAATATCTTACCCAATCTACTTGCTAATGTGGGCCTACGAGGGATCTACTTTCAGCATGATGGTGCATCACCTCATTTTTCCGTTGCTGTACGCCAACATTTAGATATCAGATCTAATATCAAATTACACAAACAATTTCAACCACGATCATGTCAAATTGTCACAGCCTGCTGCAGTATGTATTACATATCAGAAATAACCCATTGACAATAAGAAAGTCCATTACACATTTAAACATTCGCCAAGAAAAGTGTATTGAGGCAAATGGATTTCATTTTGAACATCTTTTAAAATCGTAAATTGATTCAAATTCTGGTATTTACTATACTGGAATACAGTGTGTGTCGTTATTGTTTATTTTAATGATTTCTTTATAATTACTAAACATTATTATAAAGTAAGATATTTCATTATCGCCAATTTTCAATTTGGCTTTAATATGAATCTTTAGTTAAAAATGTAAGGTAAGTGTAACAAAAATTTCAGATATACAGGTTAAACTGTCTATTTATTTCCTCTGGAGAAATCATATCACATTTTAGAGAAATCATGTACAGGGTGAATTATTGCAATTATAGCAATTCAACAAATTTTCGCGAAGCCGGTCGTGGAATATTTTAGTTCTGAATATGTCAGTAAGTTGCTAGACACCAATACACACTTTTACCAAAAAATGAGACAAATTGACTTAATCATTGAAAAGATATGACCAAACATTATTTTGGTCCAAATCCATAAATGGCTCTGTACATTTATTAAAGAAAAACAGAAGACATTTTTTAATGGTCATTTGGTCATCCCCTAAGGTGCCTCTGCTTATGGTAGAAGAATGTAAAGTTCCTCGAGACTAACCGTGTATAAATCTAAAATCAAAATATTAAAATAGTGATACACAGAGTGTTGTTTTGATATTTTCAATGTTTCAATTTTTCCTAAAGCCGAACCAGGATTTTTATATCTCTCAATAATTGAGAACGCTATTGGCGAGATGTGTAAGCTGTATACCAAAGATGGAAAAATACACTGATTCAAAAGTTCTGGCCAAATAAATAATTATGCATAATTGATAAAACATCCTGTAACACGGTTATGGAAGCCAATAGACCCATTATATATGAGCTATTTAGAATCCCTCATGTGAACCCCCACCTACCTTTAAAATATCCCCCTTTACCTTGTATCTTGTATATGTATTCTTAATTTCTCTAAATTACATTAAAATAAAATTAATTCTTATTTCCTTCTTTTGTATTTTAATATATTTTTTCTTGTTTAGTAAATTTTATTCCCCATTCAGAAATTTTGACTCGTATCAATTGGAGGTTACCACTTTTGTCATCCTACAAACTTATAGAGTGACCAAATTAAATCATTTCATAACCTACAAAAAACAAAATGAGAAAATTATATTGAAAAAACCTGCTAGATACGATGAAGAGAAAGTTTACATCCTAAAACCCATATCTAAGTTGTAAATAACATTTACCGCTTAATTTTTAAAATATGTCCCATCTGTAAGTTTGAAACTACCTTTTGTGATAATATTGTTACTTAAAATACTCCATTACGCATGAAAGATGATTCAATTGTGTATGAACATAACGTCGTTAACAATGTTTGGAAATGACCAACCATAATATTAATTCAGAATCACGCAAACGTACAATAAACAATCAAATCTAGGCGCAATATCTGTCAAATCGGACCACATTTTATCCAAATAAAAGCACAAACAAAATTAAATCCTGAATGCGACCCAGCGTGAAGTCTTCCTTTGTTTTGGCCCCGCGCCTATTGTATCAACAATATCCTATAAATTTGATTTTTATGCGACTATAAAATTTTTTAAATGTTTATGGTCATATAGAACACGTAAGTAAATGAAAACCATAAAGGTAATATGTGTCAAGCCATATGTTCTTTAATATTAAATATGCGGATGGGGATTTAGGATGTCCTCGGGCACGAAAGATTTGATAATAAAATTTTGTTGAGCAGTTCTAAGTTTGTGGAAAGAAATTTTGAAAAACAGAATGCCAAAAAATATTTAAAGAAATGACAGTTGCAGAATTTGCTAGTACCTTTTTTCAGCTTATCTGCGCGAAAAAAATTCCCCAAGATGAAATATACAAAAACATTTACAGATCCAAATTGAGTGATGAACATTTGAAGTCACTGCTGATAATTTCCACTAGTAAACTTGATCCATAACTGCAAACAATTGTCAATTGAAAGTATCAGCAGATCGTAGTTTGGAGACTCCTACAATAGACGATGGAATAACAACAAAAAATGGGGACTAAAACTACATATATTGCACTAGCTGTACAACAAGGTGTTTATGCCCTTCATTACTTATGCCTCTCTCGTGTGGTGGATAAAGACATAACAAAGAGGAGCCATTACAGGGGCATTGAAGTCAACGTCTAGTCATGGAGACACTACTGGGATTGCCTCCTCTCATAGGGGGAGGCAAGACTTGGTGCCCTCAGACTACAGAATACACAAATCAATCTGAATGTTGGGAATGGACACATGAGTATCATTAGAATAGTGACCGGGGACGTACTAGGACCGAGAACAGTTAGGGTCATCATCATCACGTAGCCTCTCTTGTCCATTGCAGAACATAGGCCTCCCTCAACGATTTCCATCTGGAACGGTTTTGCGCTTCATTTATCCAGTTGTTTGATACTCGCTTAAGATCGTCGGTCCACCGGGTTGGAGGACGTCCTCTGTTTCTATAAGCATCCTGTCTAGGTCGCCATTCAATAATTTTCTTCATCCATCCGTTCAAAAGTTAGGGTGTTAGTGCCAGATAGAACTAAATGGAACGACTAACAGCTCAGAAACATTCTACAGGGGAAATCTGGTACACAGTGTATCCAAGACTGGGAATGGAGCGGGCTCGGTATGTTCTTCAAGAATCTGCAGACTGACATCAGCTACTCACTGGATACTTACACTTCCGTCTTTCAGGCAGAGGTATTCGCTATTCTCCAATGCGCGAATGTGTTTAACAGGATATACTGCAAACGCAGATCAATATCCTGGCAGAAAGTCAAGCGACACTTAAGGCCTTGTGCAGCAAGGAAGTGACGTCCAAACTGGTCTGGGACAGGCATAATTGTCACACGAGGCTTCGATCAGACGGGCCCACCAGTTTTTAGTGAGTACGCCTGAAAAGGAGACTCTCTCAGTACTGTAGACCTTGAGATTTAAGACTAATAATTACAAATATCTATTTTCACCTATAAATTAGGAAAGAAAATGTAAATAACTATCATCCAAATATCATATAACATTATTGTTAAATTTAATCAACTCTAGACTAGGCAGTGCTGAGGGTCTAATAGCACTTTAACCCCTCATGTTAATATTAATTGAAAGTGTCAATCATAATAATGAAACAACAGTCAAGCGTTACGTATATACCTGGCATTCCAGTCAGCCCTAAGTGATTTTTTGACTATGTACCTACACTTCTATATCCCGCAGCCATTTTAACTTAAATGACGTCTTTCATATTCGTTCTTGGCTGGAATACCAGTGGCAGAAAAAGTAAAAGTAATAAGGAATGCTTTTTTTTCGGCAGAACTTGCTATTTTTCACTCTCTACCGGAGAGTAAAAGTTCAACTTTATTCGTTCCTTTTAAGGATAACCGATGAATATGGCTTTTAACTTTTGTGTCTTCTACTATTTTTAATATAAATTAGAGAGCTGGTTTGTAAAATACTACTAATTTTAGTAAAATGTCAAGAAGAGGTACGCAACAAAGCGGTATTTGCGATGTATTTGTTGTTTTTTGAAAATAATGACTGTTGTATAAAGTACCAACTTTAAAAAGCTTATGTTTGAAGTTTCTCGACGCTACGTTTTTAAATATGAAAAAAATTGGTTATCGTTATGTAATTAAACTGACTATTTCACGCACTTTCAAATGAACCAATCGGGAGCTCTAGTCAAGTTCGGATTATCAACAGACTTATCGCAAAAATTCAACCACTTGTGAAAATATTAGTGGCGTCTGTGAGTCGGAAGGACATGGACCAAAATTTACCCGAATCGAGAGTACCTTCTCTCCCCGTTTTCGAGGATGCTGAACACGATGGCGATATCAGAATTTCTCTTTTCGCCAGCCGAACCTCCTCAAACGTCCAAAAAACGTCTTTACCCCCGTTTTTGAGGATGCTCAGCATGGTGGTAATGTTGAAGATTACTTACGACCCTCACCAACCCTTCCACAGGGCAAACCTCACCCCCAACAGGAGTGTTTTTTTTATATCAGCGGCAAAACGTCTGTTTTCGAGGATGCTGAACACGATGGTGGTGTTCAATATCACTTCCGACCCCCACCAACCCCTCAACAGGTCAAAACTCATCCCTCAAAAGGACACCAATTTGCCCTTCATTTAAAAAATTCATTCCTTTCGGGGCTGAATTTTGACCTGTGGAGGGGTTGGTGGGTGGTCGAAAGTGATATTGAACACCACCATCGTGTTCAGCATCCTCGAAAACGGGAGGACAGACGTTTTGCCGCTGATATAAAAAAAACACCCCTGTCCGGGGTGACTTTTGGCTGGTGGAGCGGTTGATGAGGCTCGCAAGTAATCTTCAACACCACCACCGTGCTCCGCAACCTAGAAAACGAGGGGGAAGACGTTTTTTTACAGGGAAATGTGCTGCACGTTTAACCCCTTTAGGGAGTAGTTTTTGGCCGTTTTGAGGGGTTCGGCTGGCGAAAAGAAAAATTCTGATACCGCCATATCGTGTTCAGCATCCACGAAAACGGGGGGAGAAGGTACTCTCGATCCGGGTAAATTTTGGTCCATATTTCATGGTTATTTCCGACTCACAGGCGCCACTATATCCTAGTTAAAATCAATTGCCTTGATGAGATCAACGAAATATATTTATTACCTTGACAACCACTTGACGTCCAGCCAGCATTCAGTTTGTTTGACAATGCCTTTTAAGAAAAATTTTCGGCTGGTATTTGATGTGCTTCATCAAACTGAGTGATTTAGACAGCCTGTATCTGCCGCTTTGTTTCGTTGAATTTAATTTATTGTACTATAAACAAACATTTTGTGTAATTTGTGCCCAAGAGCTGCATTGGGAGTGTACCGCTGCTATTATCCACTATCGACTACTTCAGAGACGGATTAAATATCAGGTAAGCGCGTTTGAGTCACGTTAACCTTTAAATTTTCTTTTAATTGTTGAATCAGCCCTTTTTACGTAATATAACATTCATTCTATTACACAGCCTTTCATACGATATAGACCAAAATATCACGGAGGCATCGAGGGATGGTCCAAATTGTTCGGCAATATTTGCAGCTGCGTCCTCGTCATGTCTCCATGGATGATTTTTTCTTGGATATAGGAACGGCGCGGCGCATGCATAGAACAACCTGTTGGTATAAATACGTTAAAATGTCGCAACGTAGAATGGGGAGTTGTTCATATTCTTCATATTGGTAATGTCACGTTATATCGATGCGATTCAATAGATGCGTTAACAATCCCACACCATCATGCATTGCGACATTTTAACGCAGAAAATGTGCGATGCGACGAGACAACGCATATGTGTGTTTTTTCTCTTTCGCAATGTTAACTAAAAATGTTGCTTTGTTTCTAAAATTACCTGATCCTGATGAATATACGGGTCACTGCTTCCGGCGATCATTAGCTTCATGGCTTGCAGCTTCGGGAGCAGATCTTTTGACTATAAAGCGATATGAAGGCTGGAAAGTAAAACTGATGGATACATAGATTCTTCCATTGAAAATAAAAAGAAAGTTGCCGCGAACATTTTAGGAGAACTTGAGAACCTTTAATAAATCAGTAATAGTTGTAATAATTACTCTTTAAAGGTAACAACAAAACCAGGAATAGCTTCGTCGGGAATAAACGTGTCAAATTTTGAAAATTGTACGATTAATATTTACAACAACAACAATTCTTTTTGTAAGTTTCTTGTTCAAATAAAACATTTATAAATTTTTTGTTTCTGAATTTATCTCCAATAAAAATGCGTTGCGTAATGAGTTTCATAACGCATCGCAAATAGGCCAAAATGAGTTACGTAATAGCTTCAAAATGAAGCAGTCGTAGATAAAATAAAATATATATTTTCCAGTTAAGGAGTGGTGGCCGCAAATTGAATTTTTTGCAAAGAGAAAATAAAGTAGGCAAAATTAAAAAATTATTAAAGTAATATTATGCTTAACCTTTCGACTGGAGAGGCTTGAGTGCTATAAATATAATGCAGCTCGTTTATACAATTTTAATTAATTTTAACGATTTACGCTTTATTAAATGACGTCAACAAAAAAATACTTTTTATATGTGCAATTAATAATATCGTTGATCAAGTTATTTTTCAAAATTAGAATGTTTACATTTAAAAATGTTTAATGCATTCCGCCATTAAGGAGTAAGTAATAAATTTATTTTCTGCCTAAACAGGAAATCATATTGCATGTTAACGATATTACAATCTATACCTCTAAACAGCAGCACAAAGTATATGAAAGAGACAAAGGCGTAATTATAACTTTTCTTTAGGGAAAATGTTTTATTTTTAAATAACCTTTAAACAATCTGAAATGGTGGGAAAATAGAAGAAAATATAGCAAAGAAGATCAAAAAATAGAATAATAGAAATACAGATGCCAAAATAGTCGCAAAATTTGGTTTGAACGTAAAATATTTCTGCTGTAAGTTTTTTTTTGCACCCAGCAACTGAATTGGAAATTTTGAGTACTATTAATGCCTTAAAAGACTCAAAGTGTTGGCACATAAATCACTGAACTTTAACTTGTATAATGTTTTGCCATCAAATTTAAACTTATCACAATTTAAAAGAAAATTAAAGCGATTTCTTTATTGTCCCTTTAAAAATTTAATTTTGAAAAATATTAATAAATATGACGTAAATAACTTAAAAATATTTGGAGGGGTATCCCAAGCAAGCGAAATAGTGATATGGCACAAAATACTGTAAACATTAGAGTGGGTCGAAAAAACCCTTTTATTTATTTTGAAGTTGTAATAGCGCGGAAAACTTGCGAATTATATAGACAAAAAAAGAAAAAAAAAATATTAAAATCGGTTGACATCTTCCGATTGCGCAAAACTTCATTTTTGCGATTATTTTTTTTAATTTTTGAATTAGATGTTTTCGTAATGTAATAGTTTGTAACGTCTTCAAATAAGCCTAAAAACATTGTGTTTTAATTTTGTTTAAATCATATTGATATCTTCCGGTCGCGCATAAGCTACAAAATTTGCCAAAATATTGAAAATTTTACATTTTACTATTTGATAAATAATTAATATTTAAATGTAATATCCGTAGTATTTTTTCAATGCTATAGAAAAACAGTACCTGAAAAAATATAGTTAGGCCTATGACATGATGGGTGATAACAGTAACCGACCGGCATGGTACTTTTCGACTTGCTCTAAATTGAAAAAGCTTAAATATTTAAGTTAGAGTATAGTTTTTAATAATAAACTTATTTTTATAAAAAAGAGTTTTTTGTAGCCGAAGGTACTTTGAAGACTGATTTGCTGGTGAAGCTAGGCATGGAAGATCTGGACAGCAGAGTGGTTCTGTCTCGAAATTCAGCTCCACAAACTTTTCCTGAGACTTCCGTGACAAGTTTTACACAGCGTTCAACAGCCTGCGTGTGAACTGGGAATTGCTTGAAAGTAATGTTCCAGTCAGGGATTGAGTCACTATCGATGTGCGATTTGATCTCGTCGTCACTGATTTCTGGCAACAATGGGGGAGAAGATAATTCACAGTCCATCCAGTTAACCATTTCTGAGTATTTGGTGGCTTGAATACTGTTACTGTTTTCCTTCTTGCATCTATCTGCCTTGCCTTTAGAATTCTTCGAAGTCCGAGCTCTCTTGTGTGTTTCTTGTCATCTTGAATGGCTAACAGCAAGTGTTCTGGATTGGCGAAAAAACCATTCCGTTAGATCACAGGGTTGAACGCTGTGTAAAACTCGTCACGGAAGCCTTAGAAAAAGTTTGTGGAGCTGAATCTCGAGACGGAAATGTGAGAACCACTCTGCTGTCCAGATCATTCATGCCTACTTCACCAGCAAATCAGTCTTCAGCCGTGCTTTCCTAGACGCGTATTACGTTACGCATACGTAACGTAAGTCGCAAGCACTGGCTAATTGGTTTTACATGGTAGTGGTTTCTTAAGCCAGCCACAAAATCAGATTGCGTAATCCGCATGCGACTTACTCACTGCGATTTATCGAGACCGGTCAGAGAGCAGTCAGTGCGATATACGCAAGCGGAGCGGACTCGATTGGTTGGATTAACTTGCAAGTCGTTTTTTATCAGATCCAGCAAATTAAAGAATTGATGGCGAGTTAATCGAAAGTATTCTTTAAATTTGGTCTTATTATCTATCAGATGCTTATTCACAAGTATTTGGAAGGCTCCATCATTTTCTCTTTTTTTGTACATCACCTTATATTCTTCCCGTGTCGATGACGAATAGACAACTATCTATCTCGTCTTTTATGCCCTGCATCTCAACCAACATCATCATTGCCAGCGCTTTCTTTTTCACGTCCATCTTGGACAAAGTCAAAACAGAAACTGTATTGTCCCGCTGCGTCAATTCAGTCTAGGACACCACTATTAAGTAGCGACTTACGCATTGTGACTTTCGTTACGCATGCGTAACGTAATACGCATATAGGAGACCACGGCTTTCAAAATACCTTCGACTACAAAATAGAGAACAGTACTAATGGACAGGTTCATGGTTCAACTAACATGGACTGTTTATTCAGCAATCTGTTTTTCTTTTTTATAAAAGTAAGTTTATTGTTAAAAACTATACTGTAACTTAAATATTTAAGCTTTTTAAATATAGAGCAAGTCGAAAAGTACCATTAACCGTTGTTACTGTTATCACCCAACATGTCATAGCCAAACTATTACATTACGAAAACATCTAATTCAAAAATTAAAAAAAATAATCGCAAAAATGAAGTTTTTTATATATTTTTTTTCTTTTTCTTTGTCTATATAATTCGCGCTATTACAACTTCGAAATTGTGTCACAAGGGCAGAAAATGAGCTTTAGCAGCCCGAGGTTATTAGCTGCATGAGCGAGCGAAGCGAAGCGAGGGAAACTAATAACTAAGGGCTGCTAAAGCGTTTTCTGCATGTGTGATACACAACTGTTTTTCGCCTACCAAAAAAAAAACAAAAAATAGGAAAATATAACAAAAATCTTTAATTTTATAAATACAGACAGAATTTATTGAGCAACTTATGTAATAAAATTGTACTAATTTATTTATTACATATTATTTCCATGGGCGTACCAAAACTACCTAAGGTTGTGAAATAAATCACACTTGTTCCCAAGAACAAAGTCATTAAATGTCCTACACTGCACCAGCGTCTGGACTTCAACAACTACTCCTTGGACTATATGCCCCCCCAGGTATTGAATTACGAAAGTCCAGACGTGGTTTGGCGCCCGTCTTGGTCGTCTGGACTTTCGTAATTCAATACCTGGGGGGGAATATAGCCCAAGGAGTAGTTGTTGAAGTCCAGACGCTGGTGCAGTGTAGGACATTTAATGTCTTTGTTCTTGGGAAAAAGTGTGATTTATTTCACAACCTTAGGTAGTTCCAGTTGTTAAACAATTTATGTTACTTTTCTTACCTTTGCGCGTTGTCTAGACTTTGTAGGTAACAAATTTACAGAAACATTAGTAGCTTCTTCTTGCAAGCCTGTTGGAGAATTCGTAAATTCTTCATCACTGCCTGAATTACTATTCATGTTCACTAATTCACACAATCACAATTATTCAGAATCAGAATGTATTATTATTGTATGTGTGTAGATATAGTGAAAAACTACAAAATCGTGTTCTTTATGATTTTTGCGGCCCTGGGCCAGAAAATATTACTTTCGGTCTAATTTTTAGGGTTGATATGATTCATTTTCATATATGGTAGGCGAAAAATATTTTTTCGGCCCATCCTAGTAAACATAGGGTAGGATAAGAACAAAAACTCCACAAATGCGCCAGCATATAAATAAAAATTCGTTGCACCCTTAGTTACACCATTAAGATTGATGCCTGGGTGCGCCACTGCCATAATTCCTTGAAAAATTTAATGAACCAATTATACATATTATGCTAATTCAATAGGACTGTAAATATTTTATCTTAGTTATGGTAAATTATTTTTATTAAAATTAAATGATTATTTGTGTTTTTTACTCCTAGTATGATGGTCATTAAAGAAAGTCATTCCAAAAATGCCCTCTTAAACGGTGTTTCGCTTGAATTACGGCGCACAATTTGATGAGCATTTCAAGTTGTATTCGTTTTCCGTTGAGATAAGTTTTTGATAAAATTACATTACGTATTTATATTTATAATGTTTTATCTTTCTGTTTTTATCGTACGAGCAAAAAAAATATTATTTCAACGCGCTTTTTAATTAATAATTCCTTGTTTTAACATTAACCGGTAATTGATGGCGAAAGGTCTTTTAGACCATGAAGAATTCTATTTTTTAGCGTGTATCAAACACTTTTTGCTAACTAATGAGTTTTTTGTTCGCTTACATGCGGTATTGTTGTTACAATGATTAGTTAAAACTGAAAACTTTATATTACTTTAATTTTTTTTAAATATTGCTGATATTCAAATTCTTATCGAATTTATATTATCTGGCAATTTAGTCAAATCAAAACTATTTAAGCTACATAATTATTGTATCATTTAAATATATTCTTGGTATTTAAGATATACAGGATGTATCATAAGGAATGGTCAATATTTTAATCGTAGGTTCAGGACCTCGAAATATTAATATTTTACTAAATAACTCTGTGTCTAATGTTATCTACTACTAAGATACAGGGTGTTGAAGATAACATTTATTTTTCGTTTTTTTTTTTGCAATAATTTCTTTATTATTTAATATGTTGACTTGAAATTTGGTATGGTTATATTTTTAAGTTAGTAAATCATAAGCTTGTAATCAACTTTGAGATTAGATAAAGAGGGCGCCACCTACACTCTACTGGATGAAGATAAGTATCAATTTTTTTTTATTCCTGGCCTTTTTGGAATTTTTTTTTAAGTCTTTATGATACACCCTGTAAATTTAAACAAAAAAGGTATACTTGTTTTAGTAGCATAAATTTATTTGTATTTAAAATATTCTAGCCACAGTATCTATTTAATTTACTGGCCAAATGAATAATTGATAATTGATAAAACACCCTGTAACTCGGATATGAAAGCCGAGAGACCCATTATTACATTTAAAACATTTCCCTTTGCCTATGAAACTCCCTGTATAATCCGTACTCGATTAACGCCAAATACAAGAGTGTTGAGTTGATATGTTTTCTCTTCTATTTATGGAAATTATTACTGTGAAAATTTAAATAAAAACAAAGCAAAATAAAAGGTATAACAGTAACAAAATCGTTCGACTTTATTTTATAATACAAAGACGAAAGAAAATCCATAAATCACGTGTTGCCGGGCCAGTAAATCAAAACGTTGGCGTTTTGTTTACCCATGTAGACACGTTTATTGGTCTTACATGAATTATGGCACGTTTGTTCAGAACTTTGTTATATTTTTATTGCAACAAAGTCTTCACTAGTCGGTATCTGTTCATTAATGTTCAACGATTGAACATTATATTTATGAGTAGCATAAATTAAAATTACTAATTGGGACTACGGGTACGGGTATTAAAATAAGGGATTTAAACGGCTCTAAAAAAATTTAAATTAACTTCGGTATTATATAAACGCGGTGTTTTAATTTCTAAAGTAGTTAATTCGATAAATAGACCAGGGCTACACCGATTTTAAATACTTGAATTCTTGAAATATTCTTAGCAAGTATGTGGTTCTTAGTTCTGAGCGTTTTTCTCGATAATTTTGAGGTTTGGTTGAAAAATGATCAATACATAAATTTTAGCTTTTTCAGTATATTATTATTATATTAAACTGTTTTCGATACGATGCATATTTAAGTTACAAATTGTAAAAAACCAGAATTTACTAGACATTGATAAAAAATGGTAAAAAAGAAAACTAGAAGCCAGAAATTAATGCCATTAGACATGTTGTCGGAGAAAATTAAAGAAGAAAATTGGGAATAAAACAAACTATAATAAATGGTCATAAAAATTAACACTAGCAAATGAAGAAACTGAAGAAGAAACAAACAAATGGAAAATAATAGAAACAATAAACAACAATAGAAGAAATGACACAAGCTATCGATAAATTTAATGTCGAAAAAGCACCGGGTCAGGATAAAATCGCAGCATACATTATAAAATATGTATATAGGAGAAGATGGAAGCGAATAATTCCGAAAGATGTATGTATGATTTTGGGTTGTTAAATGCACTATGGCCTAAAATATCTATTGTGCCCCCTTCTGTCGCTATAAAGTGATGAGGATAGTTCTCAACGCCTCTAACAACTCTTCTAATAATATCTTCCTGGATTTGAAATGGTTCCAAGCTGAGCAGATCGCCCTCCTCTATATTTCATGCCGGAGCCCACTGGGGTAGGTTCACACACATTTTCGTTGCTTTCCCCCCATTGGCCGACTGTGTTGTTGAGTTACATTATTGCACAACAGATCTCTTCTGGTGGTAGCTAAAAAATTAACAAAAGTTTAAAAATCTGTTTCAAATGAGATATACTTATATAGGAACAAAAAACATAATTATGTGAATCCATTGAATAGTTACTGCTCTTTTTGAATAATAAATCCATTCATAAATAAAAAATAATCAAATCAAGTTCAACACTTGACTTTTACAGTTTTCTGATATATTTTAAATAAGTTTCATCCTAGTTTGATTAGTATTTTTCTTAAATTTATTAGGTAAACAACAAAATTAGCTCACAAAAGGTAGAGCTGGATTTTCTGACTCAACTTCATATTTACTTGGCTGCTTTTGGGTTAGTCTTTCTTGTGGAGGATTCTTCGGTAAAGGTGGTACTCTTGGTAATTGAACATTATCAGAGGAACTATCTGAACTTAATTTTCTAGACCACTGACTAGATCTATTTCCTCTGCCCTCTTCATCAGATGTGGCACATGAGAGGTTTGATTTAACTTCTAGTTTTTTCAACTCAGATACTGTTTTCTTATAATCATTTAAAAAATATTGTAAATTAAATATTGGTAACTGTATACATTTCCATATAAAAAGTAAAACATGAACTAAACTTACTTGTTTTGTGTTTTACAGATATCAGAATCTCCTAAGGATATGTCCTTTTTATTTATAATGGCCTTAATATATTATTTAGTATAGAGATTCACTTTCTACATGCACAATCGCGAATTTAATTTCACTAACATAACCTTACGTCCTCTTCTTATTATTCCTCAGGATTTCCTTCGTAGGCAGTGTTGCGGATTACGAGAATTTTACAAGAAATGCGGGTAAAATCGGGGAATTTGACTTTGGCTCTTAAGCACCGTAAGTCAAGAACAAGAATGATGAATAAGCTGTAATTCGTAAGACGTATACTTTTGTGATTGTGACGTCATCTGTCAGCCAAGATATTAACAAAACTATCATCTAGTGGTGTGCGGGTGTTTCCACTTGTTCGTAGTGATATTTTGATATGAGTCCAGCAACACTGTTCGTAGGATTGTAAAATAGTGTGGGCAACTGCCGGTTTGCCCGTAGTGGGCCACCGTTAATTTGCGTATGTTGGCCCATCATGAATGTGTAACTTGTGGGCCAGCAATAGTTTTGTACCAAAAGTCAGTGTCCCCTCACACCACAAGGCCCGCAGTTTCCCGGCACTTGATTGTTTGTTGGGTACACTCGTATTCGAACCACCTGCCGTCTATTTGTCCCTTCTTGCCTTTGATGTATCATTGTCTTATGTTTATTAGCATTCTTTTTCGTAATTTTTAATTTCCTTCCCCCCATATCTCTATTTTATATCCAAAATCCTTTTAGGAACACCTTAGGAAAACCTTTTCCGATTAAATCAATGAAAAAATGTATATAAAATGTTGAGCTAACATTCATTTTTTGGATTCTATTTCCTAAGTAGGTAATTAGGCACATCAACGTAACTGTTTTGAGCTTTTTTCATTTGACAAACATGTTCTTCGCCAAGTTTGATATTTAAATGGTAGAAACGTTGTATAGAAGATGCGTTATTTTTTTGTATATATTAAAAATAAATAATTGGTTACTTTGAAACAATCTAACTTCCTTAAGGCACTAATTTACCTTCAAACTTAACTTCAAAGTTATTTCCGACACACCTCGCCCTTTACATTACACATGTAGCAAAACATAATGATTTTAATCTCGTAATTAGACCCTATTAAATATACGATAGGGGAACCCATAAATTAAGGCTACATTATGCTGTCTTCTTATAATTTTGGCAAGAGTATCTGACATCCATATTAAAAATATCCATCAAGTAATTACTGTAAATAATGGGCTGTTCATAAATAAGGCGACATCAGCGTTTCGATTTCGGTAATAGAATTTAAAATTGTTTTATGGAGAAGTTCAATTTGGTCGGCCAATTACATCAATTTATGAAGAAATTAATATGGCCTGAGACATCTTTATTACATTTTTGTGACCAAATAAAAAAGGAAGTGTGATTTCAATAACACCGCGTTTTTTGCTGGTGCGATGAAAACCAACTCGTCCTATTAAAAAAAGCGACCGGTAAGTAAAATTTCAGATAATTGTGTGGTGGTGGGAGAATCAAGTTTAATGAGGATTGGTATTAGCAAATTATGGAGAAGATAATTTGAATTTACTTTTACAGCGAAAAAACAAAACTAATAAGTAAATGTGCTACCATCCAAATCTATCAATCTTAAAACTAAAGTATTAGATTGAGTTTAACCCACTGTTGTTTCTCAGATATGCCATCACTCGGTTTTTCTACACAAGACGCACTATGCTCTGCTTTTAAACCACTACACTAGCTCAAAAGGTTTCACCCTCTTGAATTTTCTCAACGATCTACTTTGGGCTAGCAGCTGGATTGCTTCCTCTGCTACCATCTCCACTCCCAGGTGTCTGTGAAGGTCGCTGTTTTTTACATTCTAAGGTGTGCTTTTCATTGCCTTGTTCTGGAATCTTTGGATATTGCTCGAGCAGGCACACCCCCAGAGTTTTATGACGTATGTCCACATAGGCTTAGGACCTGCTTGTATATCATCAGTTTATTTCGGGTTGATAGTTCAGAATGTCTACCTAATAGCCAATACAATTTTCTATGTTTAAGATTCAGTTCTTCTCTTTTTTTCTTAATGTGTTCTTTCCATATAGTAGCTTCGCATCTAAGTTAATGCCTAGATACTTAGCCGTGTTTGCATATGGAATAATATGATTGTCAATAGTTACCTATTGGTATTTGTCCAGTATGTTTATTCGTGAAATTTACTATCACTGAATTATCTTCATTAAGATTAATGCGCCAGCTTTTCGTCCATGCATTGACTTGATTTAACGCTTCTTGGAGTATTTCGTGAGCTTCTTGTTCTGCCAGTAACCATGTGTCATCTGCAAATGTGGCTACTGTAATTTGTACTGTTACTGGTATATAATAAGATACAGCAATGGACCCAGAACACTGCCTTGTGGTTCACCAGCATGTATTGGTCTTAGTTGTGTATATTGATCTTCTCATCTAATGCGAAACATTCTTTCGCTAATATAAGATTTTAGCAGCAGGCGGTATTGTTCTGGTAGAAGTTGTTTAAGCTTGTGTTCGAGTTCTTGATGCCAGACTTAATCGAACACCTGATCCACGTCCAGAAATGCCGGTGAACATACCTTTTTTGTTTTAGTGCATTTTCTAGTTGATCAGTAAGTCTAAGCACTTAACTATTATTGTGGCATGATTTTCTCTAATGCCAAACGGGTTGGGGGGGGGGAGGGGATTATGCATGGTTCTTCAATAATTCATTTTTTAAAATATTTTTTCAAAAAGTTTTGATATAATTGGCAAACAGTGATATAATGTGGAGATTTCAAAATATTGTGATCGTAGAAAAAGTAATGTATGCAATATGTCCGCAAAAAACTTTTTCTACTTTAGCGCTCGTTTGGAAAAGCAATACTTGTCAAACCATTGCTTCCCTTGAATAGTATTTTTCCCATCAAAACGGAATGTTTTATCAACACACGAAATTAGAATTTTTCGATTGATTTAAAAATTATAAAAGTAGCGTCATTTAATCCACTAAATTCATGAATATTTGTGACAAGTTCGGCGAAAGCGTTTTTGCTTTGTGGAAGAAAACAAGCGAAAAGCAAATTTCAGATAATGGCGTAATAATAGTAGGAGAACCTGTTTAATGAATATTTGCATTAGCAAATTATGAAAATGGACCAATTTTTGTTATTAGCAATGTTCGTTTTTAGAGCTTTAATAACGGTTTAAGTGTTAAAAACAATGAGTCGGTGTATATAGACTACTATCAAATTATATACTTTTTGTGTTGTCTTAATAATCTTGGTGATTTTGTAAGAAAAAACAAAATAGATGTGGTCTTTTTAGGCTGATAACCTGTTCCCGCTTTTGCTGATTGTAAAGCCAACGGTTGATGGTATGGCAGTCATACAGGTACTTTTTAGCCAAGGTTCCCTTTGGATGATATCGTATTTTCAACTGAAAAACGCCGTACGGCATAGCGCTCCTATACAAATTAGTCACACAATTAACTGCTCTGATTTGCTTGCAAAAATTAATTTGCATGTGCCCCGTATTTCCGCTAGAATGGTCAAACCTTCTCGGTTTCCTAGCTAGGACGAATATATTAACTCAGGCTCCCATATCTCAAATGCAGTCATCTTGGAATGAATACGCTAGTAATTTAGATATTTTCAATTGTAGTCTAACGTCTTTTATCTACTTCATACTAGAAAACGTATTAATACGCATTATTTTTAATTTGGTAAATAGCCAATTACATTTAACTGATACGTAATGAACCATTCAACTGAACTGTAATGTATATTGTAACGGTTAACTAATTCAAATAACTTAAAAAGAGAATACAAAATTTAATATCTAACACGAAGAATTAAAAAGAAACATATAATCTTATTAATATGAATAAAATCACTTATCATATTTTGAGTAATTCTACAACAATGTTTTTTAAACAAGTTCTAGCATACTAATTGTAAAAGAAACTATGAAATTTCACATAGCAAAATTTAACATTGATAGCCCATAAGAGATTTTTACTAACAGATATAGGGTATTTACTTAAAATGTAGCAAAAAACTGAATAGATAAATTCAAAGTAATGTAGTCTCAGATAAGTCTGCGAATATAATAACTATGAGAATGTTAATTTTAATATAAAAATAATAAAGTTTTATGGAATTTAAGAACTCGATAATAACGAACATAAAAAGCCTTTGTATAAAGTTAATATCAGTAGGAATAGTGTGAAAATTATATCAAAATTATTCTTTTCGTCTCTAGAATAATTTGTTGTTAATTAAAACTTATATAAAAATTAATATTTTTTTTTGAATTTGTAAAAATTTACGTTAAAAAACTGTCAAATTTCAATCTAGTAAGCTATGACTTGGTGATTTATAAAAAGTATTTCGCGCTGTCAAGCAAGGCTTTTTCTAAAAAACTCTCGAAGTGTTCACATCGCTCCGCATAACAAAAACATTGAGTCAAAGCAACACTGATTAAAAATATAACATTACCTGTCAAAGAAGACACGCTATCATAAAATAAAAAGAAAACTTTTAAAATCAAGAGAAGAAGCCAAATTATCCATCCTGTTCGTATCCTGATAAAGTGATCCAGTTGTATTCTGATTCAATTTTATCCCGTTCCTGCCTTGAAAAGTATTCCAGTTGTAAATCTTTAAAAAGAATATTTATAGATCCATAATAGATAAAGGAAAAAGAATAAAAAAGACTAAGTCATAAAGAAAGGTACCATATTTTTATTAAATATCGATAGTTAACAAGACATCAAAACAAAATAAGGCCATAAAACAATTAATTAAGATTATGATTTATTTAACCTAGAAATAAGTTATGTTAGAAATATCAACTGCTGATGATGCCAACATAGTTGGCGAAACGCGCGTAGAGTTTGTTAAAATTGTGTTTTGGTTGAGTGGTCGACGATAGTGTTTCAACTTAGTTGATAAACCAAAGGTACCAAAGGTTCCAATTTCCCAATTTAATTAATTATTATACTGAAAAATAATTTATTGTAATTTTTTCTAGTGAGTATATGAATTTTTTATTTGGTCCTAGATGAAATATTACCCTCGTATATATATTATGTACCTACTCATGTGTAATAAGCTATTTACATCACTCGTATGTAATATAATATAAATACTACAGTGAATGAAGGTAAAAATCAACTATTACCTCCGATTTCGGTGAACCTCCATCGATTTGCATGAAAATTTGGGATTGAGTATATTTTACACTCAACTTCAAAAATGACATATGCTCGACTTTCGCTTTTTGCATTTTAGGGGTGAAATCCACCTCTTTTGTTAAAAATGGTAAAAATGCAGATTTAAGCATTCTGGCGTAAGTAATCTCATTTAATTAAATAAAATAAATATTTTTAACATTTACATGCATGATTTATGATTTTATTTAATTTTTTAAACCCTTTTAGCAACTACCCCTTAAATCGAAAATCATGAAAAAATAATTTTTTATATTTCTGAAATATGAAATCGCATATTAACATTACACAAACAGTTTGTTTAATGTTTATGATATAATTTTTGGTTGACTGTGAAATTTCAACCCTTAAAAACCACCCCCTTAAAGCAGAATCATTGAAAAAATTGGTTTCAAGAAACTTTAATCATTTGAATAATATATTACTGAATTGAAATCTCCTTTACTGATTATTAAAATCTTTATTTATTTATTGCAAAATTTTCCACCCTTAAAAATTACCCCTTCTCATAAAAATAATGGAAAATTTGTGATGTACAGAATTCCTTTCACTTTTTCTATCTTCAAAATATACAGGGTGACACAGCAACCATGTAACAGGCTACAGTATCTGTGTTTCTCAAGATAAAATTATAAAATTTTAGGGCATTAAATGGAACCTTAGTGGCCTCATTTTAGTCAGTTTGTTTTACTTTTACTACTTCCGGTTTTACCGGAAGTGATACCAACTTTTGAATTTTAAACGGGACACCCTGTAGATTATTACATTTTGGAATCTACATGACAACCTGATTTCATCAATGTATCATACTTGGTATCTCAAGTGAATAGTTAAGGAGCTACACACAAAAATACGAAAAATCAAAATTGGCTTAAATAACATAAGTACCAAAGAAATTTATAAATTTAATACAACATAACTTAATTGTACGATTTTTTATTATTTTTTTTAATTTAACCCATTTTCCCCCCTGTTTTCATACCTTATTTAAATTGCAATCCTTGTTTTTTCTTCCTAAAACAATAAACGCATTCTATTCTAATTAAGTGCATAATTTTAAATTACATTTTTGGTACATTTCTTAGTTAATGTTCTCAAATGAGAAAACTATCATAATTTAAAGCAATACATTAAATAATTTTTTAATATTATCAAGGCGGCGGTGACTATGACATTATTTTGACTTATTTATGTATTGCTTTAAAGTATGATAGTTTTCTCATTTGAGAACATTAACTAAGAAATGTACAAAAAATGTAATTTAAAATTATGCACTTAATTAAAATAGAATACGTTTATTGTTTTAGGAGAAGAAAAAAAACAAGGGTTTTCATTCACTTGAGATACCAAGTATGATACATCGATGAAATCAGGTTGTCATGTAGATTCCAAAAATGTAATAATCTATAGGGTGTCCCGTTTAAAATTCAAAAGTTGGTATCACTTCCGGTAAAACCGGAAGTAGTAAAAGTGAAACAAACCGACTAAAATGAGGCCACTAAGGTCCCATTTAATGCCCTAAAATTTTATAATTTTATCTTGAGAAACACAGGATACTGTAGCCTGTTACATGGTTGTTGTCTCACCCTGTATATACACACACCCACACATGTATATTTTGTGAGCATGTACCTATCGTCTACTTCTTACTATCTATCTTTTTTCCTATATATACATACAAAATCTCTGCTCCAAAAATTTTTCCAAAAAAATGCTATTGGTTTTTTTACAATAACTCCGTTAATTTTTATGATATCAGGTTCACCCAAAAAACATTTGAAAGATAATTTCAAGTGCTATAACATCGTATTAAATTTAATCTTTTAAATCCCTTATTTTTTAAAAGACAAAAGGTTAAAGGGTCCCTTTTACATGGTTCTCGCAGTAAAATTTAGGCTTTAAACGTTTCTATCTCGGTTATTTTTTATCCTACAAAAATAAAAAAAAGTAAAAACTCATATTTCGTTATCTATCATTTTTTACGTATATCGAGTATTTTTGGAGTTATTATCAAAAGAAAATGAAATTTACGAAAATTTGAAAAATTCTGATTTTTTAAATATTTTTTTTCAAAACCGGTCAAAATTTTTGAGGTCATTACTTATGCTAAAATAAAGAAAGTCTTATAGGGATTACTATAAATTTTAATTTTTGTGGAAATGGCGTATGTTATATTTTTCACTTTTTCCTAAAAAATTCTTCTCTCTTATTTTCATCATAACTTGCTTAATTTTGATGCTATTAACTTTTCCTAGAGCTCATTTGATAGCTATTTCTGAGTACTTTGAAAAGTGTAAGTATATTTTATAAAATGCATCATTTTCCCGTTATTTAAGCTTGAATACTTAGATTTGAGTACTCACCGAAAAAAATATACATTCAATTACCTATAACTCATTTTGAATTAATATTTAACTTTTTTGTAAAAACTTATAGTTTTTGAGTTATTTATGAAAAACCGCTTTAAAATAGGCATTTTTTTCACGAAAAATCAAAATCTTTGATCTTTAATAACTCAAAAAGTATTGATTTATTTTAATAACTTTATATAATAAATTTTCCTTAGAATTGGTACCTCTATCGATTCCTGGGGTTATTTTTAATAAAATAATTTCCAACCTCGAGAGAAGGTTGTATCCACCCTCAGGGTAAAATCGCAAGTTGGCACCATGTCACTTTTGTTTCCTGAGGTATCCTCTAACTACTCACCAGTTTTATGAAAATGATGGAGGTTCAACGAAATCGAAGGTGAAAAGCTTCAGTGACTGTACTAAAAGCAAAAATTTGGAACTTGCATACTTATATTATATTAGTATAATTCTATAAACATCTATGTATGTGTTTTAGTTTTAGTGGAGTAAAAGGGGTTCGGTTTATTTTTTTATTTACTCTTATGCTTCATCTTTCAACTTAATTTTATATAATATTGTTTTTCTATCTGTAACAGGTTCCGCACCGTTGGCGTTGATAGGATTTAAATAAATAAATAAATTTGTATATATTCATTTATCACAAGAATAGCGTCGACGGTGGATGTCCATAAGACATCTGACGGATTAAGGCGTAACGTTTCCTTCCTGAAACGCTACTTCATTTGATCTAGTTAATTCATTCGATTTTTCAAATTTAAAAATGTGAGACATTGCAATTTAAAGGTATTTTCTAGCATTTTGCACATTGGAGTTCAATTAGAAAAATATTTTCCACCTATAAGTTGCCATCATAAACATCAAGTGTGGTTTTCATGTTTTCTATGAGATTTTTTCACCTTTTCGGTTTATATTTGGTCTTTTAAACCATTTAGTACGTCTTTCAGGCTGTAAATAATTGGAATCACTGAGGAAAGTGTGGTGTAGCTTCCCAAAGATGTAAATTCCGTCACTTTATTGAACAATACTTCAATTTTTTCAATACCTAGAGTTTGCTTTTTCCAACTTTATCACTGGAGTTTAGCCACTATAAGTTTTCTAGATTCTTTTTTCGAGACGAATGAACCCCTTGTTTCCTTATTTATGCTTCCCCACTTGATTACTTCCCATCGTTTTCAGTCTTCTTTAACTTCCTGTATCCACTGTATTTACTTGGATTTTAGTCTGCCTTATACCTTCTTCTCTACTGATTAAAGCAGTCAAAATAAAATATTTTTATCTATCACACTGACTATCAGCCGTTAATCATCATTAGAAGCATCACTCTCATAATCTCACACCATTATTACCGTACAATAGTTTTAATAAGGAACGTTCTAACAAAAGTCAGTCATTTGTTATAACTATACAATATAAACAAGAGCGCACTAATTTTGTAAATGCGTAACTATAATAGTGAGATTTTTATTACATGATGACTAGTGGATATTTCTACAAGAAATTTCTAAATTACCTAACATGATAATGAAGAATATGATGGTGAAAAGACAAAGTTTTAGTCACCAAATAAAATAGGTGAACTTATATTTGAAAAACTATATTTATTATTATATATAATATTCTTCATTACACATAAATATTACAAAATCTCCAACCTTATAATCAACTTTTTTTCTTGAATATGACAATCTCATCTTTGAAGGCATTTGAAACTTTCCTTGAAGTAAAAACCAGTGGAAATGCCTTCCCAACATTGCATAATAGGTCAAAGATTATTTTAATATGTGTAATCTATTTCTCATTAGCTTTAAATGTTTCAAAAACTTATGTAAATTCAGCTTAATCATAACAACACCATTCTTTTTTGGTATTACTGGAATGGAAAATTCGTAGTTATCCAGTCCTTAGCAAATGGTTAATTTTACAAAGCGATCCATAGACAGGGACGTTATCCTATTAGAAATGGGTCAGTGGTGTGGTGACCAAAGACCTTTAAGGCAGGAATCATAAGACTGTTAACAGGCATACAAAGACAAGCGTGTCTCAGTGTTACAGGAGCCATGAAAACCACCTCACGGCCTTGATGGAGTTCATTCTGAACCTATCATCATTACACAGGTACCTACAGAGAGAGGCGAGAGCTATCACCTACAGACTCATTCAGGGGTCATCATCCATCACCAAAGTCCACCGGACGGAATATCAAAAGTTAGAAGAAGAGCTAAGTGCCGATTCAACTACAGGAATGCCTAGCGACACCATGGTAACCAAACACAATTTGAATATAAAATACGAAGTCACAGTACCAGAGAGAGAGAGAGAATAGTGGGAGCGAGGAACACCCATCAATGCAGGAACAATCTGGTACACAGACGGCTCGAAGACCGAAGAAGGAGTCGGAGCTTGACAAAAGATACCACAGTATTTTAAGCGGAAGTAGCAGCAATACACATCTCTATCGGAGAAATAAACAGACAAGACAGCATAGGTCAGTCCGTTGTCATATCCTCCCACAGGCAGGGGTACCACTAAAAGCACTGAAAGCCACCCAAGTAAACTCCAGGACAGAAAGAACACCAAGCGAATGAAAAAGCCGACGAACTGGCAAGACACGGTTCGTCAATGGCATTCCATGGTCCAGAACCCTTCTGCGGCATAGCAAAAGAAACAGTTATGGGTGAAAAAACAGGTCCAAACCTGGTGGGTACAATCCCCTGGGCAGAGGCAGGGAATTGAAATTATCCCTAGGGAATATCAATATTGGTGGAACAAATCCAGCACCAACATTGTAAGCTGCTGTCATCGTCTAACTTGACTCCAGTTGATCCCAGAAAAAGCCTGTCTTATTTACGTTCCAAATGTTAACGGCTTGTTAGGTACGTTGGATAAAGAGCTTTCTTATTATTTAATTTTATTAAAAACAAGTGTACAATATGGGCCGAAAATACGGATTAGTTATACCATTAATGAAAGTAATTAATTTGACTTGGTAGCCCATCAAGAATGCGAGTTAGGGCTCGGGCTCGAGCACAGGGAAGTCGTAATAGACGGGGAATTGTTTTTCCCGACTCAATCACGGTTCGCCACGCCCACTGATGTAACAACATTAATTAAACTCTTAAATAGGTAACTGTCTATTAAAATACCGAAGCACGCTGTTACTCGATACCTTATCTAGGAGAGCGGCAACTTTTTGTTCGTCTCGATTATAACTGGTAGCCGATCTGAGTTCGATTGCGGAAATTGAGATAATAAAGTTTTCTAATCTTTACAGGTTGAGTTTAAGGCAGGTAATACATGACTTTTACTTACAGCAAATACGGTCATTTCTGTTAAAAAACAGATTAATTTTTCTGTTTTTTTATTTGAACATCCCATCAATAATCATGCGTGAGTAAATTAGGGGAATGTTTAAAATTTTTCTCTACAGAGTTTTATACAACAATTTTTTTTATAGATTTACGCAAACGTTTATTATCGAAACTGATAAATGAAGCCCAGAAGTGAGTTTTGACAACTTTCCAAATCAAAAATTCCCAATGTGTTTTGAACAATATTCAATAAAATGTTTTACAAGAAAGTTCTTCTCGGCAAAATTTTTCCCAGCAAAATTTTTTTCAATAAAATTTTTTTAATCAAATTTTTCTGTCCAAAAGTTTTTTTTTTTAATTTTTCTCGGCCAACTTTTTCTCAATAATCGAGAAAATATTTTTTTTTAACAATTTTTTGTCTCTTCAAAGTTTTATGTCCGGGATTTTTTCACCGGCGATATCGAAATGCCTCCGATTTTTCAGGTAAATATTTTCAAGCATGCATTCCCTTCCGGGTACAATCGAAATGCCTCCGTTTCGTTTACGGTGATATTTTGTCTGCTTAATCTCTGTATAATGACACAATGTTGCCAAATTATAATTTAAATAGGTATGTATCTATTTTTTATTTTTCTAATTTTTATGCACTGGTACATAAAATATGTTGACAAGAATATTTCACAGTACGACATTTTTTCAATTTCATAAAACCACGGATGGAATTGACAAGAGGCGAAAAATGTTTATTATTAATATTACGACAAGAACTTATTTTTTTATAAAAAATTTGTTTCTTTTTAAAATGAGATTAACATTCAAAAATTTTAGATTTAATGTACAAGATGTTAATAAATTAAGAAAACATGAAAATATCTCACACTTTTTTTTTAGAAAGGATAATTAAAAACAAATTTTCAAATTCCAATTCCAATTCCAATTTTTACCTGACTTAATCTAATAATCAGATTTCATTTTACTTTAAATTTGGTGTAATTCTAGTCTAAATACTCCAATTTTCTTAACCTCACACGTTTCTAATATCTTCTTAATGGATTTCTTAAGGATTTGCTGATTTGCACTCGTATAAGGATCAAATAAATCTGTTTACAATGATTCCATGAACAGGTAGTTACCTACTAAATGTTTTGATTGATTGTTAATAATCTATTTTGTATAATGATGATGACTTAAATGTTGTATAAATACTTGTAAGTTTATTAGTTCTTGTATCTTGTATTGTATATTTGTCGATTTCAAGATCAAATTGTGTTTAAATCATAATATCCGAAATTATGGAATCAACGATGTGTTCCAGTCAAAGCGGCAAACCTTTATTATTAATTAATGTTAAATACAATTTTTCATGAATATAAACCCCTTCCGAGTTATAGGGCGTAGAAAGTTACGATTTTCACCTCGAAAATCGTACATTAAAAAAAATGTAATTTTTGCCCGTAACTTTTTTTTGGCTGATAATATCGAGATGTATAGTAAACCATTTTAAAGCTTAGGATATCGCCGAAATGTCATGTTATGACAAACTTTTTGATTGGAATAACCGCTTTTTTTAATATTTGACCCGAAAAAATGACATTATAAATGCAATTGTATGCAATTTCAAACGGCCATATCTCGTTACAGACAAAAGATACAAAAACAAAAAAATGGAAATTATTCGGAATAACATTTGCTCAAAGTCTCTTTAAATTTTTTTCAAAACTCAATACTTTTCACGCTAGTGACCAAAAATTGAAAATGTCTCATAAAAACAAAAACTTAAAAAATAATTATCCCATAGGGACTAAAAATTACTGGACAATTGTAGAAACATATGTTACGACTTTCTGCAAAAGGATTTTTTTTTCAAATACCTCAGTCTAGATGGTGCTAAAAAATGGCGTAAAAAAAATTGAAAAAAAAATTTATTTTGTCCATAACTTTTTTTCTGCTTACGCTAAACGGTTCTGCATAGTCTTGCAATGTTCCCAATATCGTTCTCTCATTAGGATGTTATATACATTTTTTTGTGGAAGTCATATTTTTCCAGATATTTACGCTAGAATGATCCAGTTTTTTTAAACACCCATTTTTGAATTGCCATATCTTCCTTCGTATTTATTGTAGAAAAATAAAAATAATAAATTTAATTGTTAGCTCAAGGACATAAAATTAGTTCATATCAATTTTTACGTAATACTAACAGATTTTCGGTTATATTTAAAAAACTTTTAGAAATGTACGATTTTTATGGTGAAATCGTAATTTTCTACACCCTATAACTCGTGATGGGTTTATTTCCATGTTGTATTTGTATTTAACATTAATTCATTAAAAAATGACAATTTATCGATTCCGCAAGTTTTTTTTCTTTATTTTCCCCTCAATTTAAAATACTTCATAAAATTGTTTAATTGAACAATTACTAAGTCTTATTATTTTTTGTAAAACTACAACTTTTTGTCTAACTACAAAAACAATTACAAAAACTTTTTTCGTCAAACTAAAAAAACAATTACAAAAAAACTTTTTTCGTCCAACTAAAAAACAATTAATTAATAAGTTAACAATGTTAAAATTTTTGCTTTCAAACCACTCATATTTTTGACTTGAATGTACTTTTTCAAAATGTCTTTATTAAGCTTGATTTTTTCATAAAAAATCAGAGCAAGAAAGGCCAAAGTTGATTTTTCATACAATCAATGCTTTTGCATTAGACTCTCTCATTGAAGCTCTGTCATCCCCTCATGCATTGTTCATTTGAGAAAACACTCTTCCCACAGCTGCTGATATACTTACTTTAAAACACGTCCAAGATTCGGAACAGAGATTTTATTTTCTCAGAAAGTAATTAAAAAGCTGCTTCCATTTTTTCTCTGAAGATATTTTTTTTTCTCTTTCTTTTTTCTTCCAGTCTTCAAGCTCTCCATTACAAAACTCTTTTGCCAGCACCACCTCATCAAACAGTTCATCAATATTGATAGTGTTTTTCTCGTTCATGTTGTTGATAATCTCTGCCGTCTTTTCCACATCCTCCCAGGTATAGTGGCGTCTGTGAGTCGGAAGGACATGGAACAAAATTCATCAGGATTGAGAGTATCTCCCCCTCCCCGTTTTAGAGGATGCTGCACACGATGGCGGTATCAAAATTACTGTTTTCGATTGCTGAACCCCCTAAAACGGCCAAAAACTACCGCCTAAAGGAATTAAACTGGTAGCGCATCATTTCCTTGTAAAAAACGTCTTTCCTCCCGTTTTCTAGGATGTTGAGCACGGTGGTAATATTGAAGATTACTTTCGACCCTCACCAACCCCTCCACAGGCCAATACTTAATTTTTATATCAGCGGAAAAACGTCTGTTTTCGAGGATGCTGAACACGATAGTGGTGTTCAATATTACTTTCGATTCCCACCAACCCCTCCACAGGTCAAAACTCTCTCCCGAAAGGGTCGTTTTTTTTAATATCAGCGGCAAAACGGATGTCCCTCTGTCTTCGAGGATGCTGAAGTTGATAGTGGTTTTGAAGATTACTTCCGACCCTCACCCTCACCTACCCCTTCACAGGTCAAAACTCACCTTTGAAAGGGTTGAATTTCTTTCTAATATCGAGTTCAGCATCATCGAAAACAGACGTTTTGATATACAAAATAAAAAACAGGTCGGAAGTAACCTTCAACACCAGCATCGTCTTCAGCATCCTCCTTCAGCAAAAACGACCCTTTCGGGAGAGAGTTTTGGCCTGTGAAGGGGTTGGAAGTAATCTTCAACATTACCACCGTGCTCAGCATCCTCGAAAACGGGGGAAATACTTTTTGTACAGGGAAATAATGCTCTGCCCGTTTAACCCCTTTAGGGGATAGTTTTTGGCCGTTTTAGTGGGTTCAGCAATTGAAAACAGTAATTCTGATACCGCCATCGTGTTCAAATCATTCAAAACGGGGGGGGGGGGGGGGGGATTTTGGTCCATTTTTCATGGTTTTTTCCGACTCACAGACGCCACTAGTAAGTGAGGTTCCATTCACCCAGGTAAACGATCTTGCATCTCCAAAACTGTCTTCCCACAACACAAGGTACTTAATACAACAGTTGTAGAAGTTAAGTTTAAAATACCTTCGGACATACTGTATAAATGTTGATTATACCTTATTCTCGCATCTATAAGCAATATTCCATTATTTAAATTTTTATTTGGTCGATGCATTACCACCAAAAATTCTTTGACATTTATAGTGATACGAAGACGCAGCAGGATCGAACCGGCGATCCTCGCGTCCTCCATTTCGATTCGTTGTTGAACAGCAGGTATCGTGCCAGTTCGATGTTTTACACCTACAGAACAATAAAATCGATTCTAATAAAACAGCCGACGTATAATATAATATTAATATTTCAAAACGGTTGGATGGTAAATTTTCCACAATTGTTGGTTTTTTATATTTAATTTTACTTTATCTACTACATCCTGGATGATTTGTGTCAAAGTTAAAGTTTTGATATGAAGAAATGAACAGACAGCCAATATTAGACTACATTGAAGAAACCAATGCAGAATAGTTTACCGAAAATACTATTAGGTATCGGAATTGTGCACTCAAAGAAATTTACCAAATATACAACAGGAATTCGGCGAATTCTACAGGAAATTCCCCCTAGATAAGCGACAGCAGGAATATTTGTTAATTTTACGTGACGATTCCGGACTTTTAATTCCTCTAGAAACAACCGGAATATCCTGTACTATTTACAGAATATTCCAGTTATTTTAACGAACTACCTTACTTTTACCGGAACTTCTTGTTTAATAAACAAACTAGATAGTTGTATTCGAAGTTTTGAACTTCAGTTTTTACAGGAATTTCCAATAATTAATCGGAACTGTAGTATCGATTTAACAGGAATTTTCTGTTGAATTAAAGATCTTTCATTCATACATTGCAGTACTAGTTAGTTGTATTCGAAGCTCATAACCTCAGCTTTTACCGGAATTTTTACTTATTTATTATTTGATGAACCCGCCACTGACTTTATATTAGAAATATTCTAATCCCAGATCTACTAATTATACGTTTTTGAAAAAGTCTTTACCAGTTTGTAATCCAAAACTGTTTAAATTTTTAATTTAACTTCAGGAATAAAAGTCCAATAATGCATCTATAAACTATAGTCTAATTTGAAGAAAACTTACAATTTTTCCATTTGGAGATGCCATTACCCGCCAGTTTAACATAAAATATTAATAATAATTAAAATCGTATCATTAAAACTTTAAATGTTCCGCCACCACAAATTAATTATAAGTCGTACATACAATTTTTCAAGAGAAGGATCTTCTCTCTGGATATTAACACCACTTATTTCTAAAAAAAAGATTTTAATTTAACGTTTCTACTTTTAATTCTAAAGTCGTCAAAAAAATTGATTTAATAAAAGGCATAAGTAGGAGTTGCGTCGGTTCCGAGGACCCCCTCCACTCCACTTTTAAGCCACGCCCCTTATGTCATCTGTCAACCTTGTTGCCAATTCAACAGGGTTGCCAACAATACAGGTTTACCAACAATAGCGGGTTGCCAACAATATAGGTTTGCCAACTCATCAGGGTTGCCAGCAATGCAGGTTTTCCAACTCAACATGGGGGATGGAGAAATGGGGGGAATCACTGCCACATGAGTGTCGGAATCTGTAATTTGGGATTTTGAAGGGCGTACTCTTTAACGAAAATATTTGCACCCTTTTGCTACTTCCTAATCTAAATAGTTCATCATAGATCTCTCTAACTGATGGTTCATTTTCCGCGCTATATCTTGTTGATTTTTACCAACAAAACAAAACTACAGTTAGGCTTTTTTTAACGCTTTAACACTGAGCGCGGACGCCGAAAACGTGTCGGGGCTGTTAGGTTCTTACCTGGTGCGACCGCCGACATGTCGGCGCACCCCTTCGTTTTTGAAACACCATATAATAAATATGATTACAGAGCAAACCCCTCTAGCCTCCCCATCGGGACGGTCGTAAAAGAAATCTCATAACAAGTCTTTTATGATAATAAGCCGGCTTGTGACCCTGTCCAAAGCTCATTCAATAAATATTATATACCACTTTCAGTCTGTTTACAAATTTGTTTTAATGCGTATTGTAAACCTAATGATATGAGTAAATTTATGGGCCGCTGTCCACTAAAAAGATATACGGGATGGTTTATTAGAAACTGGCGCCAGAAATAAATGTCTTGAAAAGGTATCACTTATAAGTGATAGGATAAATTGGAGTATATGGAGTTAATTAAGTTTCGTGAGCGTGGGTGTCAATCAAAAATGCAAACAATATTTTTATTTTAAAAATTTATTGTTTCTATATATTTTTAAATGATCAGTAAAAATTTGAGGTTACATTTTGTCTATTAATTTAGAAGTAAGTAAGTAAGTAGGCACCAAGACACCTCAAACAACTAAGTAGCTACTTTAACGTTAGGAAAGGAAAAGTTTTTGCATTATATTGTATCAAAAATGGATACATTACGATAACCCTAAACGCAGAGAGTCATGAGGTAAACCCGGCTATGCATTAACATCGTTAGCAAAGCCAAATATCCTTGGACAAAGTGATTTTGAACACACTAAAAGAACCCACCAGAAGTTGGCCAAAAAATAAAACACCAAGACATGCAGTGTATGTGATTTTTTATTAGAAGTACAGCACTTGTTGGCACAGTTCTATCTATAAGGAAGCGAGAGGTTCTAATATTTCCAGTGATTTCTCTGTTATCTGAAATAATACTCACGTCAGACACTAACTGAATTTGGGGAATGATTCGGAGTTGATTATATAATAGTTTCGAAACGTTTGAAAGTACTAGGACTGTTTCAAAAGCAAGAATATTGTATGATATACGAGTAAGGCAAGAGCCGTCGAAAGGCGTCTTTTCATGCATTGACAGCTGCTTTAACGTCAGAAAAGGAAAGGTTTTGCATTGCATCATGACTGGCGATGAAAATGGGTACACCAGGATAACCCTGGCCATGCATCAACATCATTGGCAAAGCCAAATATCGACGATTCCAAGCTTCTGCTTTCGTTTTCTTTTTATGTTCTGGTTCCCACGAAAGGGGATATCCTCTAACGTTCAAAGAACATCGTGAGACCCAAGCGAAAGAAGGTAGGAATTGGTGTTTCTTCTTTCTGGAGGTTGTATGCCTCGGGGAACACCTCCCTAGGCCATGTGATCCAAAGCCTCGCCGTTCGTTGGAAAGAGATGTCTCCAAAGCATGGGCGGATCCAGCCGATTTTCAAGGGGAGGGGGCTGTCTTTCACCGGGGGTGATATGGAATATCCCCTTCTCAGCGGAGGGACCGCTTCAAGTCTATCTTCTCTCATGGTTGTTCTCATCCAGTCAGTCCTTCAATCTTCGAAGGGTTGAAAAGGACCTCTCGGCTTATTGTAATCTTTCTTTAAATTAAAAAACTCGACCCCCCCTGCATCTGCCAATGTTCCAAAGTGACCACAAAGGACAGTAAAGACTGAGCGTGACGGGTTAATCTCGAAGAGACTGCTAGAGAAGGAACGATTGTTGATATTTGATATATTGTTTGGTGGAATTGTCTAGTTGTAGATCTTGAACACACTAAAAAACCCACCAGCAGTTGGCCAAAAATTAAAACCCAAGAAATACAGTGTATGTGATGTTTAATTAGCAGTAGACCACTTCTTGACACAGCTTCTAACATTTCCAGCGATTATTTCTCTGTTATTTGAAATAATTAACCAGTTTCTCGAAATATCAAAAATAACGAATTAATTCTTTTTTTGTCATATCGCCAAATATCCCTTCGGTGTCGAAGCCATATTACCTAAAAAACATAATCCTGCTCTAGCCATCAATAAACTATTATTCGCATCTTATGTTTGTTATAAAATACGCTATTATTTACTATTAATATAATCATCTCTCCACTACAACAGCCTTTAATACGCAAGTACAATGTTCCTCTCTGATATTTTCTGCCGACACAAACATTTTCTTACATAAAGTTAATAATCTAATTATAAACTGGTATCGCAAAGTGGTGGGTTTGTAATCAAAATCTCGACGGTAGCTCAGTGTATCTACAACTTCAAATTAGTGGCAGCATTTTATTAAAGTTTCTGACCACTGTCCGTCTCGGTCTTACGCTAGCTCGATATTAGATGAGGATAAAGATAAAGTTCGATGACGAACAAGAAAAAACCGAAAGTTATTTCATCAGGGTAGGACTGGGTGGGGCGCAGTGACAGAATGATTATAGGGTAGTCGGTTTTTGCCGGAGGATGTTCAGTTTTATCTTGAACGTGACACTATGGGAGGCGTTTAATTAAATTTTGAATATAAGCGTGGATGGAGTGGGTAATTCTTTCCATTCCAAAGTAACTAGATTATTCAATTCAGAAATCAGAAATCATTTATTCATCACAAAAGAATACACACAGTGAGGTGAAAACTACAGAATGTGTAACTTATCGGACTAGTCAGGAAGATATACAAATATATTGTTACATACTATTGTGCTGTGTGTTTATGATGAAGTAATTTTTTACTCATATATTTTATTGTTGTTTAATTTGTTTAATTTTAAATTTTAGTACATAACCTATATCTTTATTATATTGCAAATTTTGTTGTTTTATTGATGGACTAACCACGACTTTAGCTCTTTCCTTTCTTTAATTTAATTTAATTTTGTAATGTGATTTAATTTAATTTATTTTTTTAACTAATTTTAAAAAGATTTTAAAATTCACGTAATTTCTTTTTATTCTTACCTTTCTTCGCAGTCTTAGACAGAATGTGAATTATATTAGTGACATTACATTGGGCGCCATCTACTATAAATTCTTAACCTCAGGTGTGCTTGTATTGGCTTGCTATTTATAGAAATCAATAATAACGACTCATTAAATAGAATTCATAAACATTTATTTATAGCAGGAAATTAAGTAACGATAAACCTTTTAATTAAATGTGTAATAAGTGCTTGATCGAATAACGTAAGTACAATTTTTATTTATATAAGAAAATTAACAGTTATGAAAAAATTTTATTGTCACATCCTTATTCTCAAAATTAATACTCTAACCTAACTTATTTCTAGGTTAAATAAATCTTAACCTTAGTTAATTATTGTTTTATGGCCTTTTTATTGTTTTGATGCTTTGTTAAATCTCGATATTTAATAAAAATATGGTACCTTTCTTTCTTTTTTATTCTTTTTCCTTTAGTTATTATTGATGGATAAATATTCTTTTTAAAGATTTACAACTGGAATACTTTTCAAGACAAGAAAGGAATAAAAATGAAACAGGATTCAACTGGATCACTTTATCAGGATACTGAACAGGATGAACAATTAGGCTTCTTCTCTTGATTTTAAAAGTTTTCTTTTTATTTTAAAATAGCGTCACTTCTTTGACAGGTAATGTTATATTTGTAATCAGTGTTGCTTTGACTCGATTTCATTTGTTTTTGTTATGCGGAGCGATGTGAACACTTCGAGAGTTTTTTAGAAAAAGCTCTGCTTGACAGCGCGAAACACTTTTTATAAATCACCAAGTCATAGCTTACTTGATTGAAATTTGACAGTTTTTTAACGTAAATTTTTACAAATTCAAAAAAATATTAATTTTGTAATGAAGTTATTTTTCACAAACTAAATAATTTGAATAATTTCGGAATCAAATGAAAATTTATTTAAAAATTAAATAAAACGTTCGATTTTTATTTGGCTCACCGGATACATGTAAATATTCAAAGTCTCGAGCTAACGCCGTTTGAAGATAGTACTGCGCGCGCCGTAAATTAAGTCGCTTTGGAAGGGATTTTGCGTGGTAGGAGCTCACGAAGGTGAGATTTTAACATTTTGAAAAATAAGAATTCATTCACTGACAGAAATCCGAAATTTCCAGTCGAACGAAAATTTAACCGTTTAGCCGTTTTAAATTAATTAATTAACTTCCGAAATTAACAGTCGGGTAAAAGTAGAGTCGCCGTTTATTTCCAAATTTTAATAAAAGCTGAGGTACAATAATTTTCCGTAATTTTCCGTAATTTTCCGTAGTTTTCGTATTTAATTATAGCCGTATTTGACGTGATATTAGAATCGTCGTATTTTGTTTTGAAAACGCGTTTAATTTTGGTAACGTTTTAAGACAGCGAAGCGAACTATTTATTTACGTTTGGTTTTTCTGATATTTTTTTTATCCGGTTTATCAATTAGGAATTCGAGAACAGTCTATTCAATTTCGGAGATTCGTTATTGTTTTATTTTAGAAGAGTTATTTAGAATTTTCATTCCGATTTTAGTTTTATTTTATTAATTTGTTTTTCCGAAAATTAATTGAACGCGATTCATTTAATTTTGATTCTTTTCGTGTCCGAATTTTGGGGAAACCATTTAGAATTGTTATTCCGATTTTAGTTTTATTTTATTAATTTGTTTTTCCGAAAATTAATTGAACGCGATTCATTTAATTTTGATTCTTTTCGGGTCCGAATTTTGGGGAAACCATTTAGAATTTTTATTCCGATTTTAGTTTTATTTTATTAATTTGTTTTTCCGGAAAATAAATTGAACGCGATTCATTTAATTTTGATTCTTTTCGTGTCCGAATTTTGGGAAAACCATTTAGAATTTTTATTCCGATTTAGTTTTATTTTATTAATTTGTTTTTCCGAAAAATTAATTAAACGGGATTCATTTAATATGTATTTCTTTTCGTGGCCGAATTTTAGGAGAGTTATTTAAGTTCTCAGTTTAGAATTTTACTTACGATTTAATTTATAATTTTGTTAATAATCTTTTCTGAAAAATTAACCGAAAGTAATTCATTCATTTATGGTTTTCTTGAGTTAGTTTGCTTTTGATTAAATCTCAGTTAGCTTTGGTTACCTTTTCACGTCCGAAATTTAATAGTAGTTACCGCATTAATTGTTCCGACTGTCGCGAAAGTAATTTAAAAGCATTGGGATCAGATCTTATCTTCGTGGTGGCTTCGGCAAAAACCCCCAGACAATATCTCCCCATAGCTAAGTTCGCTCGCCGGGTAATAATTTTCAACGCTTTGGCACGGTTAGGTTGTCGTGAAATAATTTAAAAGCATTGGGATCAGATCTTATCTTCGTGGTGGCTTCGGCAAAAACCCCCAGACAATATCTCCCCAATTGCAGAGTTAGTTCGACGTGTAGTTTCCGAAATCTTGGGACCAGATCTTATCTTCGTGGTGGCTTCGGCAAAAACCCCCAGACAATATCTACCTGAGTTTCGGCCGGTCTGTATTAGTATCACAGCTTCGGGACTGATCTTATCTTCGTGGTGGCTTCGGCAAAAACCCCCAGACAATATCAGATTCTGAATGCTTAGGTCCGTAAATTCAACCTCCGCGATTACCCTGTTATTCCGTAAAATAAGACAGCTAACTAACTCACCCGATTTAAGTTAAATAATTTAATAGTATTAATTTACGTTTCCGGTTAATTAGCATTTTTAGAAAGAGAGTCATAAAATAGTTGCCGATTTTAATTTCCGAATTGGACAAGTAGATTTCATAATTAATAAGGTTAGATAACTCTCCTGTTTTAATTTAAAGTAATAAAAGTAATTAAGAATAAATTTATTAACTTTCTTGTTAATTCTAGAACATAATAAATTTTGACAAACCCTGCCGATCTATTTCATAAATTAATTAGGCTAAATAACTCTTTCATAGTGATTTAGATATTTAATAGAAGTTATTTTGTTTTTCCGTTTGCTTCCGTAATTTGATAAATTTAATTAAAGTCTAATTGAGTCACTCCGTCACTACAGTCACTATAAGGCCGAATCGAACGTTTCTTTTAAACGTAGTATTTTTTTTTGTTCAGGGTTAAATAGGGTTGGGCTTTGAAGTAGAACGAATTTTATTTTGTTACACTAGCTAAAAACAATATATGTGTCACGTTTATTTCCTGGTTTATATTCACCAACCTTACCTCTTTTCAGGGATATTAAAGGTATCTAATAAAGTAAAAATAATTAAGTCTGAAGTCAACTAGACCCCTGGAGAATACCGTATTTCCATCTGAAGTTACCTGTGCCCCTAAGAGGCCGTTTCTAAGGGTTGTGGAGCATACCACATAAAAAAACTGGCGCTCGAGCAATCTCCGTAATAAAGCGTCATCTTGTAAGGCAATATTTTTCTTAGTGGCAAGAAAAAGCCTTACAATTTTTATATAAGTTTTAATTAACAACAAATTATTCTAGAGACGAAAAGAATAATTTTGATACAATTTTCACACTATTTCTACTTATATTAACTTTATGCAAAGATTTTTTATGTTCGTTATTATTGAATTCTTAAATTCTATAAAACTTTATTATTATTGCCTTTTTTCACTGCGTTTCTTTAATTTTAGAAATCCGAATCTCCATTTTTCTGATTTATACTATTTCCGTTGAATTTTAACTAATTACGTTGATATAGCATGATATTGTTTGAGGTTAGCTTGTAATTTTCTTTTTCTCCTAACAATTAATAACATTCTCATAGTTATTATATTCGCAGACTTATCTGAGACTACATTACTTTGAATTTATTTATTGCTATATTTTAAGTACATACCCTAAATCTGTTAGTAAAAATCTCTTATGGGCTTTCAATGTTAAATTTTACTATGTGAAATTTCATAGTTTCTTTTACAATTAATATGCAAAACATTGTTTTAGAATCGCATTCTGTCCTGTGATTAGTCAAAATATGATAAGTAGTGATTTTATTCATATTAATAGGATTATCTGTTTCTTTTTAATTCTTCATGTTAGATATTAAATTTTGTATTCTCTTTTTGAGATATTTGAATTAGTTAATCGTTACAATATATAAAATAGATTGAATAAAAGTGATAAAATTGCTAAAAAATTCATTTAGTGTTGTATATATACATATAAAAAACAAATGGTTTGTATAACTTTACTTTAAAAGTCCAGAAACTCTTCTACGCTATAGAAGCTTTCTCACTCATATGATATTCTGTTCCTAATTACTGACTTGCTACCGCTCATATCTATTAAATTTTTCATCAACGTATTTTGGAAAAGTTTGTCCAATGAGCAGCCTTGAGAAAGGATGATGTATATTCTCCTTATCCCTTGTATCGTATGCATGTATGTGGTCATTCTTCAGAAATGTATATTCATTATCTTTTATAAAGATTATCAAGTTCTAAATGTTAAGGCAAGGTAGAGTTAGTATTTTAGATTTTCTCAATAGTGGCCTACAAGATTCTGAAGTTCTTTTTTTGGAACGAAATATTCCTAAGAGGTGAGTTGAGGATCCCCAAAATATTGTGCCATATTGCATAGCAGATTGTGCCAGTCCGTAATAAATAATTCTCAATATATCAGCTGATATTGTATCTCTCAAATTCCTAACAATATATGTAATTGTATTGAACACAAAATGGTAATATGATCTTCTTCCCATGAAAGTCTCCTGTCAAGCACAACCCCTAAGAACTTCATAATCTCTTTGCTTTCTATCGATTTTCCATTTGTTAGGTACGTAGAGATCATTATCAGGATTCATATTTTTTGGTAAGAATCGAATATGATACGTTTTAGCAGTATTTAGTGCTAGTCCATTTTTTCTTTGATGCCTTATTACCAGTCTCTAATAGTGGTTTATTATTTGTATGAGACATTAAAATATTTTTATCATCTGCATAGAGAATGATTTAATCTGCCGTAACACAGGTTTCTTTAATGTCACTCGTGAAGATTATAGAGAAGAGAGGCCCTAAGATGCAGGGTTGAGGTACACCTTTATGAAAACTTTCTCTTGTCTTTGGCAATTCAAATTGTAGAAAAATTGTAGAAAGTGAAAAGATATTTTAAAAATTTGTTTGATACTCTTTCAAGCCTATTATTATGTGTGGTAGAAGAAGGTGACCAAATTGTGGAACAATATTCAACAGTACTGCGCACCAAACTGTTAAATATACACAACATTGCCCATGTATCTTGTATGTGTTTGGAATTTCTCTTGAAGAAGGCCAGTAACCTAAAAGCTTTCAGAATGACATTATCCAAGTGCAAATTATAGGATAAATTCTTGTCGGTTAGGACTCCAAGGTCATTAATTGATAAGACCACTTCCAGAGAGTCATTATTTATGTAATAAAGAATATTACTAGAGTTGGTACTTCTATAGAATCTCATCACGTTACACTTTGACACGTTAAGTTGCAGAAGATTTACTTCACACCAGGAGACAAAACTGTTCAGATCTAAATAAGATACGTAGGTATTTGAAACACGAAGAAATATCATTAATAAATAATATAAATAAAACAGGTCCAAGATGCGAACCCTGTGGAATACCAGAAGTAACAAACACTTCGCGTGACACTGAACCACAAATTAAAACACGTGGCCGTCGGTTTGTAAGGTAGGAAGTTTGTAAGTCAAGAGAGAATGACAAACTCCATCCAAAGGTTTGGATAAATCCGCGTAAATAACGTCTATTTAATTTCCCTCTTCAATAGAGTTAGTTAGAAATTCCGTATAATTAATACTCAGCGAGAAGAAATTCTATAATTAATATTTCCCATGACTTCTTTGTCATTACCATTTAATATATATTTTATGATTAATACATATTAATAAAAGCAGACAAAACTGTTTTCAGTATTTTTAAACTTTGTGGTGGGTATTTCAATTAATCAAGAAAAATTATGTGAACCTACCTATTAATTCTAGACAAAATATCTTCTACATCTAATCCCATAACTCATCTGTCAAGCCACAATTAATAACAGATAAAAAGCAGGCAGTCAATTTAGAAAGTAATTAACCTTTAAAAGGTATAGAATTATATGAGAAGAAAAATAAAATTCGACTCTTATACGTGAATATACGAGGGACGTGCGGATAATGGCCTATCTAGCAGCCCGTGACTTTTCTACATATTTTTTATAAACAAAAACATCTTTATTTTATTTGTACTGGAGACTAAATGCTGGTTAGTGGCTATATCTCAGCACACTATTCATCCCAAGGCTTCGAAAAATATATTTAACTTTCTACTTTCGCCGCTAGAGGTGTTCATTAAGTCTTATTTGAAAAGGTCTTGCTGTTTGTCCAATGTAGAATTTTTTTATTTAATTCTACAAATTTACAATCAACACAACTAAACTATATAGAGTTATAACTAAATGTGTGGATCGAATAAGGCAGGTGAGAAGAAATCGTCCACCGACGATCCTCCTGTATTTACTGTGGTTCAGTGGTTCGATGGATTCATTCATTGTGGTTTGGATCCTCCATTAGGTCTGTAAGCCACTGTCTTTTAAGTCTTCTTCTGATATTATTAACATTCTTTCTATTTCATCGGCGACGTATGCAATTTATAAGTCGTTGTGCAAAGTTGGATACATACCATGGGGAGTTTGTTAATATGCGTAATACTTTTGATTGTAACCTTTGAATGATTTTTACGTTTGTTGCTTTGGTACAGCCCCATAGCTATATCCCATAAGTCTGGGTCTTAGGTTTAGTTGCTGTCGATTGATTTTGACGGGTTTTTTCCAGGTAAGTTTTTGATCTAGGTGCAATCCTAAGTACTTTACTTCTGTTTGAATTGGTATCGGTGAGTTTTGAATTGATATTGGTGGACATAAGGTATGCCTAGTTGTGAACGTTATTTGTGCTGATTTGTTCTGGTTAATTTTAATTCTCGATGTATCGAACCAGTTTTGAAGGGCGTTGAGGTGTTGTTGAAGTGGGTTGGATGCTTCCGACCATCACCTACCCCTCCACAGGTCAAAACTCACCCCCGAAACACCTCCACCATGCTCGAAAACGGGGGGAAATACTTTTTTTTACAGGGAAATGATGCGCTGCCCGTTTAACCCCTTTAGAGGGTAGTTTTTGGCCGTTTTAGGAGGTTCAGCAGTAGAAAATAGAAATTCTGATACATCCATCGTGTTCAGCATCCTCGAAAACGGGGGGCAGGTACTCTCAATCCAGGTAAATTTTGGTCCATTTTCATGTTTTTTTCCGACTCACAGACGCCACTATTGTCTAGGTTTGAATTTGAAAAAATTATACTGTTTGTTTACCTAAAATTCCGTTAGATCGGCGCTCGTGTCAAGTTCAAAACGCTCAAAAAAGCGACATCTTGTGCAGCGTCCCGTAAGTTAATAGTTGTGTTTGTTTACCTAAAATTCAGTTAGAGTGGCGCTCGTGTCAAGCGAAACCGAAATGGGCAGGCGTATATATATTAATGAAATTTAACTATTTGTTTAAAAATAATTTATGAGGAAATATTTAAGAAATCTTTATAATACATGAACAACCCCCGTATATATGTAGATATATATCAAAGCTTAATTGGGTTAAAGATGTAAATGATCGCCGTTGCAAATTACACGGTGGCTGCCCAGATGCATTTTCCGAAATTGCAACTTGTTTAAGTATATATCAAATCTGACGCCTCAAATTATAAGATGAAATGAAATTATGGAAATTAGAACACAGTCAGTCGTTGAGAAACGTTTATTGGATTATAACTATCAAGAACATAACTTTTGAGTTGAAAGTAGAATTTTTATAAGACTGTCATTAAGATTGACGTTTTAAATTTAAAGCTAAGTGGATAAAAAAAAATATTCTTTCTCCGTAAGAGGATTTCAATTGTATCCCATAGAATTTGAGAAGTTAAAAAAAAGTTTAACCATAAAATGAATAATATTTAAATATATTAGTCACGTATCAAAAAAGTCCATTTTTTGATATTCCATCATTATTATACGCCAGTCACCACGCAGGGAATGGATCTATAAAATAGCTATCAAGATCTCCCGATTTAACTTAGGGGGTTACCAAAATAAAAGTGACGCAACTAGAGTCAATTTATCAGTGAATGAATGCATTCTTCACATTCAAACATAATAAGAAATTCAAATTTTTGTGTATCTCTTATAAATTCATTTGTTTTATTTGTTAATTTTATTAGGTTATGATAACAGAAAACCAAAATTTACATTCTCTCACTTCTTGGGAATTTTAGAAATATTCCCATCTTCCTAAATGATTCGTGCCTATTTTATGAATATATTTAATAGATACAGGAGTGTTCAGGTTTAAAAACCACTTGAGTAAACATTTTATGGAATAAAATTCTGAGTGGATCAAATTCGGCGATCTTAGTAGTCACTTTCTGCGTTACCTTCACGGAGAAATCTGCTCTGATTTACAGGTCCAGTTATTTTCAGGACTACGTCGTCATGGCACTTGGTGCCGAGATGGTCGTCGAGGATTTGCAGGCGTCATTTGGCGACATTCAGGGACGGGACGGGACCTGGAACCTATCTTCTCTACCAACGGCGAAAGGCTGATCACAGCGAAAGGAATTCGATTACGACGACGTTTACGCACCAGTCGCCATACTTTACGGATTCTCTTGGCCATTATCAACAAAGAAGATCTTCATACCAGACAGGTGGATGTCAAAAATGCGTTCCTGCACGGCAAACTTCAGAAGGAGGTCTACATAAAGTTACCCGAAAGTTTTGATAATGTAACAGGTCAGGTTTGCAGACTCAAAAAAACGCTGTACGGACTGAAGCAAGCGCAGAGTTCGATCAATTGTACGGTCGCAAAGATTTGTTCAATCCGAGCTAGACAAATGTCTGTAGAAGTTGGACAGGACAAAGTTTTTCTACTCGTTTATGTTGACGACATACTTATGGCGAGCAACCTACAGACAGTACTTTAGTCTAGGAGATCTGAAGATGTTTCTGGGTATTAAAGTTCAGAGAACAGAGCACGACATGATGCTGTACCAACCAACTAACGTACATTCAAAGCCTATTAGAACGCTTCGAGATGGTGCACATATTCCTATGGAAGCGAAACCAATAGAAGACATGGACGGGGACATCATCATTGAAGACAAGCCGTATCGACAGCTGATCGGCTACTTGATGTATGTGATGCTGAAAAAGGTATAGCGCTATCTCCAGCAAACAAAGGACTTGAGTTGTTTTTCCCGAAGAATATTTCGACTTTCATCATCAAGGGGTTACATAAAAGAATTTTCAAGAGCTCACATTCAGACTGGAGATTCAGCAGATCTGAATCTTTAAACGTCAAAGTTGTATAGTTGAAGTTGTTTTTCTGTGTCAACGGCATCGACTACTATGGCCATTAGCCTCGTGTTCTGTGTAGGCTTTGTTACTGTTTCCCAGCGCCACTTTAGGAACAGCACTGTTAATTAGAACCCAACAGTGAATGGTCGAGTGAGGAATCACACCTGGTATATGAAAATCAATTTCTAAATTTTTAATTAATTAAAAATCAGAAAAAGATTTCTGCCTTTGGTGTGATTCGAACCCACAACCCTTGGATTATGAGTCCAGTGCTCTACCGCTGAGCCACCCACCCCCCTAGTTGAACTTGTTATTTATGTTTTTAATTTTGCTTATTTATGTTCAAATACAACATTGTAGCACCGTTTAATTTCTGTCACTTATTATTATAACTGTCAATACTGTTTTCTATGTCAATATATAGAGTTGAACTTTTATAATTTGTGTCCACTTTATTTAACTAGTCTAACTAATCATTTCAACAAATAATTAAAATAAATATCAATTGGACGGTCCGGGAAACACTCGTTTAAACAATTCTTTCAACTTCGCGGAAATTACACCTCTTCGAAAAATAAGATCTGCCTACATTTTCCTACTAAATCGTTATGGTTACCATTTTAAAATTGCATGTATTAAAATTTACGAACTTCACTTTAGTTTTAATGGCAAAAACTGTGAATAGCGAATTTCGATATCATCCTGTATATTTCAGGATGACCCGGGCTCGCCTTTGAGCAATTATCTAATTAAAATTATTAAAATTAATGTCCGTTTAAAACCCAAGCTCATCAGAAGAAGCCTGCGGTCCATATTAATCACGAAGCAATCAAGGCGGCCTCTGATGGATTTTTGTAATATAATAAATAATGAGGAATATATCCAGATCTAGTTAGCAGGTGCGAGGTCGTACCCGAAAGAAGGGATAAGGGTTCTGTTAAAAAAATTATATTTTATAAGAGGTGTGATATTACAAAATAGGCGAATGTCCTACCCTCTATTAGTAAAACTGATAAATAAAGCTGAGAAGTGAATTTTAATAACTTTACACATTTCATCTTGATAAAATCAAAACAAAATATTGTTTTTTATTTACTTTATTGCAGTGCACTACAGTATAAAAGTATAAAAAAGTATAAAAAGACAAATTGAATTAAAAGTATAAAATATTATTTTGGGCGAAAGTATAAAAGTTAATGGAAAATAATGTCAAACTTTTGTTAATAAAAATTGGTGGGATTCAAATATGGAATTTTCCCACATTTCTCGAAAAATTGTATCAGTTTCTGAAAAAGTTTTCTCCACGGCCACTACTGAATGTAGTTATTCAGAAACCACTTATAATAACTGAAAAGAAACATTCTCGCTCTTGAGATTGAAAGAAAATTCTGAAACATGTCTCTTATGTATTTTATACCTATTTCATTCAAATATAAAGTCAAGCGCTCCTGTCCCATTTGCGATTTTAAATATGTCTTCACGAGTTAGCAAAGGGATACGAAGAAGAGAGTGACATCTTTACTAGAATCAGTCAAATAAAAACTTTGCAACACACAATGCAAATACATCGGGAATCGTTGCTTTGTAAAGTGTCAAAACTCTCTTCTAACCATAGATGGTAGCACATCTAAGAATGTCTTCACGAGTTTCAGCTTGCTAAACGATCTCTTACAAGAAACAAACTTAATAGGCAGCGTCAAGGCCAAACGAAGACATATTTTTATGTTTGGATAATTGGATGATAATCCATATTCCTGCATAAAGTTTAACAGAGCCAGAAAGTCAGTGGTTTCGATGTTTTTTATGAAAAAACAAGCCTGGTACTTAAAACTTTCAATCTCTGGACATAATTCCACCATATCCAGATCGTCTTTATAATTCATAGCCAAGTCGGCTGCTGAACGAAAAAACCGCACGAGGTATATTCATGTTGTTGCAAATTGCGTACTTGTACTCCACGATATTTCCCAGCCATATTGTCACCATTATCTTAAGATTGTCCCCAGGCAATGTGATATTTGTAAGCCGTGTTCCAGGCAATGTGATATTTGTAAGCCGTCTTCATTGATTTTTGTTATGATTTCTTCTGCCAGACTTTCCGTTTTCTTCAATAGTACAGTTTCCATTTTTAATCTGTACGTAACGAATTATTTGAACCACCTGTTCTGTGTGAATGACGTCTGGTGTACAGTCAAACAATATACAGTAGTACTTTGCTTTTTTAAGAGCAAACGGAACTTCTTGAAAAATTTTAAAATCATTCTAAACCTTTAGTTTTAGTCTGATTTTTGTAAAATTTTCAGGAAATGCTAATAATTACAAAACTTAGGGTGGAGACCCCTTTATTTTTTTGTAAACCTGTAAAGTATTTATTTTGTTAATTTTAAATGAAAAATCACAAAAAGAAGGGTCCGCGTCATTCTGTATTAAATCTATGAAAATTTGCTCCCATTTGTTTTAATAAATATCAAGTAGTTTTTACATAATATGCTTTCCCACCCTTTTCTTAAATTTCTTTGCATAATGCTGCCTCATCGTTTCAGAAATTTAAAGCTGTCGAGAAACATTCCATCTCCAAGTGTTCCCAGTGGCGTGCATGTAAATACAATTTTATATTAGAAAAAATTCATAAAATAGAAGTTAAATTTGCTTTTCATTTCTAAACGCAGAACCAAGTAAGTTAATAAATTCGTTCTGAATACTCGAAAATAAGTATGATGTCGATCCTTTGGTGATAGATGAAGTATGTGCAGTAACTTGCGGACTATATTTACTCAAAATTTCTAGCACACTCAAAAAAATTCCTGGTTTTCGGGTATCAATCTGTTCAACTTTACCTCTAAGAGCTAAGTTGTTCTTTGCACAGAAAAATATAATACAGCAAGCCCGCTGTTATGATTTTGTACATTTCTAAACAGACATTCGATATCCGAACTTTGTAGGTAGAGCTTGCCGACAGTCGTCATAGTTCGAATGCTGAATCCTAAAATAAGTCGATTGAATAACTTTTCTTTTTGTTTATAGGTGTTTACTACATTCTTGGCATCAAATTGCGCCCCTCGCGTGGGTCCCGATTGCCCTTCCCTAGATACACTGCAAAGACCAAAATCGGTCAAAAAACTTTTCAACCCCCTATGCAAAGTAGGTTGGCAACCCCCAAAAACAAGTTGGGATTTCGTTATCAAAACTGTTTGAGTTTATTTTTTTTATATAATATTTTATCTATAAAGGTACATTTGAATATAAAAATAAATCGTTTTTTACAAAACTCGTTTAGATTTAATTAAAATTATTTAATACCCGTATATTAGTCTTGATAATATAATTATGTAATTTCGAAATCACCTTCCTATTGCCTCGAGCTAAGCTAAACTCGATTAATCATAGAACAAACTTAAAACCCGTTAAGAAATATTGAAAAACGAAAAAAGTTAGAATCCAACCAATATCACTACGGGTTTACCTCTTGGCCCAACCAGCCTTTTTTATACACCTGCTAAAAGGCCGTGCACGTTAATTTTTCTGTGGTGTTTTATACAGGGTTTGTATTGAAATACATGCATATTTTGAAAGCGCTTAAACTCTACAATTTTCTCAAATATGAGTTTCATCAAATTTGAATGGTTTAATGACCCACTATACTTCTACAATTAGCTGCACCTGTTTTATAGCATTACCGTAACTGCACGTACAGATTAAACTTGTCTTAGGATCTACTCAGTAAGTTGGCATTTACAAGACCGTCGAACGTTTCTACACTCAAAGAAATCTATAATCTAAGGGTAAATCGTTATTTTATCATCTTCTTGGAGATTACTAATGGCATGGAAAACCAAAATGATAACAAGGGGGTGTGATTATAAGATGGTTACCTACCTAGGATTTGGTCTGAAGATAAGATAGGCAGTTGCAGTTAGTATCTTGATCAGTTCCCAATATTACCTACCCTGTTTGATTAGCCTTCTATATTATCTATTATGGTAAGACGTTGTGGTAATTTTTGGTTAATAGTGATAGTAGTATTGAAAAATGCAGTGTGGTTCAAGTTCAAAGTTTACACCTGTGAAACGTATAAAAAAGTGTGCGTTGTCAGTTAACGAGAAAATTGTCTAAGAATGGAAAATCCTTCGTTTTCTGTTGACGATACTGTTGAAAAGACAAGTAATATGATGGGTGTAAGTAAATCAACGATATATAAAGTTATAAGTGAATTAAAAAGTGGAGTTGTTAAACTCCCAAAAATGCAGGTGGTAAGAAAAAAGTGGAATTTACTGAACACATTAAAAGCGGAATAAGAAGAAAAGTTCACGAATTTTATTTAAAAAAAAGATACCAACACTTGCCAAGGTTTTGGACGCAATCAATTGTGATCGGTATTTTCCTAAAATGGGAAAAACAAAACTACGGGAAACTCTAATAGATTTGAAGTTCAAATGGGATAAACAGGACAGGAAAGCAGCACTTTGATTCTGAAGAAATTGTTGGTTGGAGTCGGAGATACCTCAAAACCATTTTTAAATTACGTGCAGAAGGCAAAAAAATATTTTATTTGGACGAAACCTGGGTGATTGAAGGTCACACAGTTACAGCAAAATGTGGCAGGACACAAGAATTCAATCTTCACCACAGACTTTTTTGGAAGGATTATCTGCAGGATTGAAGGTTCCTTCCCGTAAAGGACGACGTCTAATTATAACTCATACTGAAAGTGATGACGGGATTTCAAAACGTGGTTCTTTAATATTTGAATCTAAAAAAACCGGAGACTACCATGAAGATATGAACGCTGATGTTTTTGAAAAATATTTTCAGCATATGATAGAACATTTACCAAAGGGTTCAGTTATAGTAATGAATAACGCTAGTTACCATTCCCGTCTAATTGAACGTGTGCCAAATACTTCATGGAAGAAAGATGATATGATTAAGTGGCTAACAGACAGAAACATTAACTTTCCAGAAAAATCAATAAAAATAGAACTACTAGAAATTGTGAAATTAAATAAGTCTCCAGTACGTTATGTAGTGGATGAAATTGAAAAAACACATGGTACTGATGTTGTGCGTCTTCCCCCCTTTCACTGCAAACTAAATCCTATCGAACTGATATGGGCACAAGTTAAAGGATATGTAGGTCGACATAATACGACATTTAAGTTAAAAGATGTAGAAGCATTGTTAGAAACCTCCATATCAGTTGTTACGAAGGAACATTGGCAAAAGGCAATCGAGCATGTGTTAAAAGAAGAAAAAAACATGTGGAATCTGGAAATGGTCATATTAACGCCATCCAATTCTAGCCTCAACGAGCCTGAATAGTATCTCTCTTAGCTTTACTGCAAACAAAATAGCTGTCGTTTTTAGCGGGATAACAGTCAAATTATGATCTGTAGAATATTGTGCAAGAATTAGATCAAAAATATGTACTATTTGTGTGTCATAAGCACAAAGTTGTAATAAGCTATTATTTAGTATTTTAGGTCTGATGTGTGTATAAGAAATAGTAGTGGGCCTAAAATAGACCCTTGAGGTACGCCTGATACAATAGTCTTACACCTCGAAAAATTATTGCCTACAGATACTCGTTGAGATCGCTTCCATAGAGGTATGACTGAGAAGAAAGATAATACTGTATTGTCGCAACCATAATATTTGAGTTTTGCACACAACAACTCATGATCAATTACATCAAAAGCTTTTGAGTAATCTAAGCTAATTAAAATGACACCCATCTTTTTATCCATGGCTCGTATAATATTATCAATCAAGTTTAGCATAGCTGAACTAGTGCTGTGTCTCTTAAGAAACCCGGATTGTTCACTAGGTAAAATATTATTTGCTGAAACATATAGATACAGTATACCACTCTTTCAAGAATTTTAGAGATAACTGGTAATAAGCTTATTGGACGAAGATCGCGGACATTGATGTCAGTCAGCAACTAAAAGGAAGACGATAACATTTACAAATCATTACTATCTTAAAAAGTTATCTTCGTTACAAAGATGATACAGTATTAAGCATATTTCAATCTAGATAAAAAATATTATGGATAGATAGTTTTTCAACAATAAAAACTGCAAGCATTTTTAAAATGTTCGAAATGTTTTATGGTGTATATCATAGTGTTTTACTGTGTCCACATATTATTTATTAGAATAACCATTAAGTAGTCTCTGATGACTGCAGGTAGGTACATATAACGTGTTTGGATAATGTAAAAATTTGTATATAAAAGTAAAATATGCATCTATTAATTGTTTATCGTACATACACTTTTTGGTAGTTTTATAAAAATAATTAAAAACGTACCTCCAAATAGTTGACACAACTATAGAATATTGTTTTAGATTTCTGCCTCATTATGAATTAAGGGTACGTTTAGTTAATCATAGGTTCAAAATTATAGCTGAAGATGTTTCAATCTTAAGTGTATAAAACTACCAAAAAGTGTATGTACGAGAGACAATTAATAGATGCACAATTTACTTTTATAGACATAATTTACAATAGAATTTTTTAAATTGCTATCTGAATGACCCCGTAGAACTAATCGTACAGCTTCATATTTCTCCATGAGTACTTTAGATAGTCCTAACAGTATAAATTACATGTTCATATTTTTTGACATCCATGATACTTGGTAGGTAGGAACTGATTTAATACGAACAACCATCTCTTATGTAGGCGTTACCGCTTCCTTGAAATAATGTTCCCAATTAATATGTTGTTATCAAATGAAAATCAGCTTCGGCCATGTAACGAACTGGGTACCCAGCTATAATTACAACCATTTATGCTTTTAATTATTCTTATCTCGTATAAATATAATAACACGGTGGTAATAGGAAAATGTTATACACGACGAAATATAACGCCTATGGAAAAATTCTTAATTAAAATTTATTTACATTGGTAATTTACTGGTTTTTCAGATGCTATAACTTCGTTCGATAACTATCCATAAATGAGGTATCGGTAGATAAAAAATTAATGCGGGTGGCGGTAGTACCAGGTGGACAAGAAAGTGTTACTGCAATGAAGCCTCGTTAAGATGGCGACAGCTGATGCCATGACACTTCAATCCCATGACATCTAGTGTCGTGCATCAAAGTTTTTAGACAAACTAAGTTTTCGCGGAAAAGACAGTCAGTGAGAAACTCACCTGTGGCTTTAAGAAGCTACCAGGGGTTCTCAAACCGAGTTTTAAAATTAGTAGGGAAAGTGGTCACTCAAAAGAGTGATATCTTAAAGTCGGGCTTAAGGACGCGTTTTTCGGCGATCATTTATTTTTCGTTTTTTTTCTAGTGTTTTCCTTATTTTGGGTCAAAGTATTTTTTTTTTCGTTTTGTGTGGTTCGTGGCGTGTTTTGTATGACATAAGTGTTGCAGCCGCCTTACCAAGGGATATACAAGAGAGTTCAACCCTCCATTTCGTGGAGTTGTGGAATAGCCGATAAGCGAGTAAGATTTTTTAATTTTATTTTTTTGCTAACCATTTTTTGCGTATGGTGTCGATTTGTAGATGAAAGATTTTGTATTCACAATTTTTAATTTCTGCTTTTGAACGATCCAGAAATATACACAAACAGGGCTTGCTCTCATTAAGTGATTCACTTACTTGTGAGGTTAAGGCAATTATGGCGTCTTGTGTGTATGTTTTCTCTCTAAAACCAAACTGTTGTTTTTAGAGTATTTCATATTTGTTTAGGTAGGAAACTAATCTATTTTTAATTAATTTTTCAAACACTTTTGAGAACTGGGTGAATAACGATATAGGTCGGTAATTGCTGAAATTGGTTACATTTTCCTTTTTATGTAATGGAGTAACAATTGATTATTTAAAAGCTGTTGTGTATATAGAGTGTTCTATACATTTAAATAGAATATGTGTAAATGGTTTTAAAATATAGTTACAGATTAATTTAATTGTTTCGGCCTTTATGTTATCCATCCCAGCAACTTCCCCATTTTTGAAATCAAACAAGATATTTTTTACCTCATCCTGTTCTATTGCTACAAACACAAATGAAATAGGAACAGATTTTCTAGTGTCTTTAAAATTTTCATTGCTTTTTATTTGGTTTGCCAATATTTCGCCAATTTCGCTAAAGCTTTTATTAAATTCATCAGCAATGTTAATTTTTTCCACTAGACTATTTGCAAAAACAGTAGACTTTATTTTAATTTAAAAAGTTTAAAAGTATAAAATTTACTGACATCCTAATCGGAGTGTATTTTATATTCGAGCACTGTACTACTTACCATATAAAATTTATAAATACGAAATTTCTAGACCACCCGTTAATAATTACAGACTAAACCTAATCTAATTTAATATCAGAATTAAATAACATTTTATCAAAATATTTATTATGTATTCCACAAAGGTTAATTAGAGTTTTTCGTTGAATTCGTGCATATAATCACATACCTGTGGTTTTTTTCATAATTAGTTAGGTAACCATCCAATGTACGTACTACTGATTATAAAGCAATTAACCATTGTAGATATATTTATTTGATTAAAATCTGAATGTTTTTTTTTAATTTAATATCATTTTATGTTTGTTGTTTACTAATTAGTCTATTACGAAATAACAATTTGCGGGAGGCAATTAAAATAATTACCGTGGAAAAGATATAAATAAAATAAAATATTTTGGAAAAATCCAAAGTGTTCTGTGAGAGTTTTTAATAAAATTGATTTAAAAGAAACAATTTATGCATCCTCTCAAAGTTCGACATGAATATCGATATGCTCTGCATCGCGTCTGGGCTTCAAACAACTACTCCTGTGGCTAAATGTCCCAACAGGCATTGGATTACATTAGTCCAGATAACGTGTGGAACCCTTTCGGGATTTAAACCCAGCAACTTTGATTTTGTTATTAAAGGAGCCGTCATTTCTAGACCGGTTTCGCCATTGTTGTGTGAAGAGGGCGTTGAGCTTTCCTCGTTCTTAATAAACTTGCCTCTCAACGCAATCAGTTCTATTAAGAACCAGGTTAATCTAAAGCATTCTTCAGACGTTGCTTATCGATGCGATGTCGAGCTGTCTACTTCCTACTGATGAGGCACAACAATACAGAAACCGATATCTAAATTTCTTGTAGGATATCTACGAGTTGGTCTTTTCAATAAATTTTGAACGTGCTTGCGAACTAGACAGACGGATTCAAAGATAAATAGAGCAAGAAGCAAGGGTTAGAATTTTAAAGTTTTTGAAGTAAATTTCATAATGTGTCCTACTACTTAAACCAAATACATAACGAATTGATCTTTTCTGTAATTTGAAAATAGATTGGAAGTGGTATAAGCTACAAGAACCCCAAAACGGCAAACCGAAGCAATAGCGAAGGTGAGATTCGAATAAGGAAAAGAATGTTATTAATATTGTAAAGGGGTCAGATTTAATTGCAGTAGCGAATAATTTTTTGCCAAGGTATCTATATGAGTAGACCATTTTAGGAATTTGTCTATATAAAGAGAGACCTAAAAACAATTGAAAATTGAATTCGCAGTTAGGATCAAATTATTGTTTGGAGTTATAGGTATACGCTAGTCAACTAAGAAAATAAAAGGGCAGTTAGCGGAAAGTTTAGGTACAGTCCTAATTCTTTTTATTCTTTATGTTTTCGTGGTCGCTGAATACGAATTTGAGGTTTGCTGACAGATATTTTGGATATTTTGAACATTGTTTTTTTTGCAAAAAACGTGCACATTTTGTTATTTTTTTCAGTTTTTGACGTAAATCTCGGTAAGTATGCATTTTTTAGAAAAGACTATTTTATACAAAATTGAACGTGACAAAATTTCCAACAAGTTTCATAATCAACAATTTTTTCTAAGACCAATAGTTACGCCGCTAGAGTGCGTTGAAAAATGTGCAGAATTTCCAACAATTGGAAATACGCCAAATCTTGCCTTTTTATATCCGATTTTCATGGAAACGAGCCATGCTCCAATAATTTTTACTATTTATAAGCAGTTTTATATATTGTAAGGATTAAACCGAAAACCGAGGGGTAAACCGCGAGGTCCATTTTGGTGTACACACCTCGTCCATTAGTAGCCATTACTCAGCCATTTTTAGCCATTACTAGCCATTAATAGCCATTAGTAGCCATTAGTGAGACATTACCGGCCATTACTAGCCATTAGTTTACAAAAATTTAACTCGCGGTTTATCCCTCGCCGAGAACAAAATATCGTAGTTGAATAAAACAAAATCCGATTGATTTTGTCTGTTCAATATAATGTTTTATTTGGACAACTTGTACCTCACAAGAACAACTTCTTCAAGTTATATTAAACAATGAATTGCGACAACTCCCTTCTTAAATCCAACGATTATCATTAGAACAACTTCTCGCAACGATTTCTCAAAAGCTCAACAGCTCGTTTTTCACGCGCATGAGCGAGATGTTGTGTATCAAGTTCGTGACAAAACTCAAAGTTTGAGAACATCTGTTACGAAGGATGCCCAAGATCTTAATGATGAATATGGACGGGCTATACTTCGCCGGATTGAGCATACTCCTGACTTAGTTGCATGTAATGCACAATATCACCACAGGTGTCATGCAGAACTGTCTGCAAAAGCAAAAAAACCGCCAGCAGCATCAATCAAGCGTGGTCCATTTGCAATCCAAATTGATGATGCGATGCAATATGTATATACACATACATACCTCGAAAGCAGCAATGCCAGTTCTCATTAAACGAACTGATTGAACAGATAAAAGGAGGCTATGTTCAGTATCAACAAGAGAAAGAAGACCGTTGGAAATTCTGCACATTTTTCAACACCCTCTAGCGGCGTAACTATTGGTCGTAGAAAAAATTGTTGTTTATGAAATAACCTTTAATTTTGTATAGAATAGTCTTTTCGAAAAAATGCATACTTACCGAGGTTTAGGCCAAAACTAAAAAAATGACAAAATTTGCACTTTTTTTGTAAAAAAAGAACAATGATCTGGCCAAAATATCTGCCAGCAAATCTCAAATTCGTGTTTAGCGACCACGAAAACATAAAGAATAAAAGGAATTAGGACTGTACCTAAACTTTCCCTTAACTTTATTAAGTTGACTAGCCTAGTAGTAAAGTATCTCTGTAAGACATTGATACAGTTTTACTGGTGTGGAGACAAAGCCCATTCGAATCAGACCAGGACTTGATAGTTACTAGATCTTTGCTAATGATAGATTGTAATGTCTGCATCTCAGAACTACTGCAGGTTACACTCGTGTAATCGGCAAATAAACTAATTCTACCACTTATTTTTAAGTCTGTGATATCGTTGACTAATAATAAAAATAAAATTGGACCTAATACTGAACCTTGAGGTAGTCCACTGCTTATTGATAGATTTGTAGAATCCTCACCATTCGCACGCACCAGTTTATTTCTATTTTCTAGGTAAAGTTTTAAATCATTTTAAATGAGAACCACGTACGCCATAAATTTGTCTTTTTTTTAGAATATTGGATATTTTTTTAAATCCCAATTTCTTGTGTACTTTTTCCGAAAAAACAATTTTGTTACTGTGGTCGAAAAATAGAGAAATTTAAAGATTTCCAAAATGCAAATTTTGTCACTAACATAAGAAAAATATGATATTTACTCCAATGATTATATCCCAATTTTCGCACTAGTTTTTTTTTTATAAGATTTTTTGTAGAAAGAATATTTGTTTGTACAATCTGATCTAAAAAAGTTGGAAATCTAACACGACGTTCAGTCTATTTGTTGAGAATTTGTGTTTTCCCCCAAGAAACTCCCCTTTTGTACTCTGTAGGTACTTTACCTGAAGTTCTGAAGAAGCTGAATCAATGAATGAATAAACTTTTTTTTTTTTTTTTTTTTTTTTTTTTTTTTTTTTTTTTTTAGTTTATTATTTATTTTCATTAGGTATATATTACATTTTCTAGGACATTTCATTTTCCTAATTCCCTGCTATAGGAGTTTTCCTCCTTTTCAGGGTAATGAATAAACGAACTGTAGTTCTATTTATATATTTATTCATATCTTGTATTCCTATCAGGAACAAACAGTTACAAAACGATAATAGTTTTATTTATTACATATTTTACTTTCAAAATTTTAATTCATATTTTAGTAAACAGTTTCTCATTAAAATTTAAATTTAACTTTAATATAACATTTTTTATGATCTGTTCGCTAACGTATTTGCTTGAGATAAAAGCAAAGATATAACGGGAGCGTCTATCATCTGCTGGCTTTGATAACTGAAATTGAATAGTTTTATGGACGTTCTCCCAGCCGCAAAAGGGGTAGAATGGATCATTTTTAGTGATTAAATGTGAGCGATCAGGTGCTTTGTAACTAACAGTTGATTTGATCAATTTTAGCGCCGAAAACGATTAAATACCTGACGGTAGAACAGACTCATATCTTAAGGATTTATAAATATTTAAAAGTAGAAAAAGGTAGCTTGATTTAGTATTTATAATAATTCCGGAGAGAAGACAAAAAACATCGATGGTTTGCCGACTCTCGAGCACGCAACGTACAACTACTTATGCGAAAAACATGGCAATTCAAGATTTATTCCACACAATTTCAATGATTGACCTTGTGATTATTCGCATACTGTTGGCCTCCGAACGATGCCTACGCACGGCTTGCTTTACGCGTATGCCAACCGATATTTTGAAGTTTCAGTGGTGATGGAATTTTCTTAACAATGAAGTCTGAAGAATAGATAACACAACGATATCACACTGAGTTCTATAAACTACTACTGCTGGTATTTTTAAAAATAGCAGGTATAATATAACGTTCTACAACTTTTTTAACAAAGAAACCAAAACAATAAATTAATTTTTTTTGGATGTAATAAATAAAACAATGTAAGAAACTGAAAAACTAAACGTCAATCTGTCAATATTTTTGAAGATCTCCCTACTGTCTTGTGTCTCACTCACTTTTTTATATGGAGATTTTTTAACCCACGGTTTTCATTTTTCTGTACAATTTTTCAAACATTTTCTTTGATACAAACCTTTTTGTTTTGATAAGGAATTTTTTAACAATTTTGGTAAGAGGTAACCAAAATAAAAATCAAAATTCTTAAAAAATATTTATTCACAATATTAATACAATTCACATTTGGACGGATTCGTTACATTAAAATTACTGTCATTATTGAATATCTCCAATAGAGATTCAACGCCGATTAAAAATCAAAAAAAAATATCTAACTAATATCCTTTTATAAATAAAATTAATTTTTTGTAATATATACAAAAATCGTAAAGTAAATAATAAATCCTCATATTTCAAATACGTTATATACAGTCTGTAAAGCGATGAAATCATGAAAGTATTCAAGTTAAAAAAACAGAATCAGTTTATTTTGGATAGGGTGCTTGTACTAGGTACATTTTTAATAAAATAATTATTTTCCTAACAAGTTGGAACAAAATTTTTCCTACGAGCTTCATATCAGATAACAACAAAAATAAAAAAATTACAATTTAATCAATAATATCTTTTCGACAGGAAAGTAACAGATATCGCACTCTCTACTCTGAAGGAAAATGGTACTTTCCACACGTGTGCGAAAAGTATGTTCCGCACACATGTAAGTTACTTTCCTATCTGTTGTACAAGTTATTGTTTTGTTTTCAAATACACTCGTGGGATTGTCGCACTCAGCTTACGTCTCGTGCGACAATATTTCCACTCGTTATGTAATATACTATATCCGCACGGCGCAGCGTGAGGATCCCCAGATTTTGGTGTAAGCTTTCGGCGATATTTGGATGAGATATTTCACTGAATCAGTAATAGTGAGTGTCAAATGTATTAAGAGTAAATTATTACCTAGGGTTAAAAAAAGAGGAGATGTTGAGTCACAACTATTGAGACATAGGCTAAGGGCAGGTTATTTGGACTAAAATATGGCGATATAGATAAGATACAGAGCGTTAAAGTTGTAATTTTTTTTTTCGTTTTTTCTGATCATGTCGCTGTATATTTATCAATTATTATCAAAATCGGCACAGAGGCATAGCTTTGGAAAAGGAACATTATTTTATGTATTATTTCACATTTTGTTTCAGGTGGCGCCACGTGAATTATTCCTGATGATGAAATTAAGTGTAGTAGCTTTTTTTGACGAAACTTTTTAGTGATTTTGATGAGAAAATATGCGTAATATTGGTACTTTTGTTCAAACACGATAATTTCACCCGTTTTCGAGAAACACGCAATTGAACAGTTCAGAGCCTCAGAAGGGGATCTCAAATATTATTTCATTTATGAAAAGTGTGCTTTGGACTGACATAATTGTTTCTGGTAAATTTTCTTGTTGCTGAATTATTGTTGCTCCTCGTCACAATCATATTTGGTGCTACATTATAGGCGACCAACTACTAGAGCCATATGTTCTTCCTCCAAATTTAAATGGAGATTCTCGTTTATTTTTTTGCAAAATACTTTCAGTGATATTTTAGATGATATGTCACTAGATGTAAGAAGGAAAAGGTGGTTTATGCAGGATGGAGCTCTACCTCATTTCCCATTAGTTAGAAATCATCTAAGTGGCATATTTCCTCAACGATAGATTGGTAGAGGAAGTGATTTTGAATGGCCACCAAGAAGTCCTGACTATAACCCTCTTGATTTTTATGTTTGGGGACATATGAAGTCCTTAGTTTTCACGAGACGAACTCTGGAGGAAAATACAAAATGCGGCTAATTTTATAAGGGGCCAGAATAATGTTTTCTTTGACATCCGAAAGTTACTAGAATTAGAAAAGGCATAGAAGTAGGAGGAGGCCACATAGAACATTTAATTTAAGTTTGTTCTTTTTATGTTAAATAGTTTTTAATTCTGCTTTACCGTTACAAGATTTTTTATTCTCTTTTCATAATCATTCACATGGCGCCCATGTGATAAAATGTGAAATAATTATGAGTGTACTATGTTGATGTCATATTTTTGCAAGATTATCAAGTGTTCTGTTTCTATAGTAAATTTATTTATTTTGTTATGTCATTTTGATAACGGCTTTCGATATAGAAAGCCGAAACGTCAATTAAAAACTTTTTTAACAACTAAGTGGTTTTAATCCAGTGAAGAGAGAGAGAGAGAGAGAGAAATTAAAATACAAACCACTATGAGCTTCCGAAATGAAATACATAATATTCCTTGTCCAAAGCTATGACAATTGAGACAAACAAAAAATTCAACTTTAACCTTGTATCTTCCACAGCAATATTTTATTAAGGTATTTTGGTCCAAATAACCTGGCCTTAGCATATGTCCCAATAGTTATGAGTCACCCTGTATAGCTTAAAAGAGCAGAAAGTTACCAAGACATTTAAACGAATTAGAAAAATAATTAGAGAATCAAAACTAAATCATCGAACAGGAGTATTATATAAAAAAAACTCCAATATTTGGGTTCCACAGTTGATGAAGTAGAACTGAATACCATTGGAAGAAAATGCGAGGGTATTAGAGTTTGAAATGAATAAAGAAAAATCCAAATGACATGCACAAGTTCTGGAAAAGAAGTTCTTTAAAGAAGAAGAGAGACGTGTATTTTTGGTAACAGTATTAAAAGAAATCTGGGTATAAGTAAGGAGATCAAGGTAAAACTTTGGAAGACGAACAAACGCCTCTATAAAAACAGAATATTTTCGAGAAGTGTAAACTTTAAAACAATAAAACGTCTGGTAGTTACATATACATCTCATGTAACGACATGATTGAGATCTGGGAACGTTGGATAGTTAGAAAATCTATCGAGAATGAGGGTACAGTAAAAAAGAACAAAAAGTACCGAAGATGATTAGAAATAAGAATTAAAGGGGAAAAAAGAAACGTTCGATTCAAGGAAAGTTAGTTGTAACAAGTAGAAACAGGTATTCTAGGCCATGGAGTTGCTTCTCACTGGCCACAGTCCAATGAGAGGACACTTGCTCAAGATGGGGCTGTACAACAGAGAACTTTCCTGCAGACAATATGGTACAGGGACAAGAGTTACGGCTTGGGTGCTGTGAAACTAACCCCCAGAAGGCACAAAAATCTCAAGAGGCTGAGGAGTAGCTGGCGATAGGGCAGCATACGAGAAAAAAAAGAGCAAGACCAATACAATTGGAAAAACTATCAATCTCGCAACAACACAGGAGTAGGCATGTCCTTAAACCCCGCATTACAAATTTTGTAAATTTCTAATAAACCACTTTTGAGAAAACTGTTTGCTCTTTTTACGTTTAAAAAGCTATTGCATTACATTTTAAATGAATATAGTATTGCCAGTTCGGCTTTTTTACAATTATACCTATCGATATTCGTTTCGATGTTTTTAAGGAATGAAACTTTTACGTTTTGATTCGTAATTGTTTTGTACTAAATTTTAGATAATAATAAATAAAAATGTCCTAAATTTAGCACCCTAAGGATATAAAAAGGAACAAAGTAACATGTAGGTACAAATCGATTCTTATAAAAAACAAATTCAACTAATAAGATCGCCATTCTGCCGCAGCATCTCCAATCGCAATTCATGTTCTCTAGCCTTAAGCCTCAACGAGGCTATACTAGAACTCCGTCGATCCACGTCAGGTGGGGTAACCCCAGACCCCGAGGACCCAGGACTCAGCGGCGGCGACGCAGTAAATTCCTGCTTGGGTCTTTGGGCAGCAGAAATATTCGCCAGCAGTGTCTGGAACGAACTAGCTGAGGGATATAATCCTACTGAGGGGGGTAAAAGTGGACTTCCTCGATGGTACGACGGCGGCGATGGAAGATACCCGGGAAGGACGTGTGGGGGATAACGGAACGTTAAGGATTCGAATGGTTTCCTTAAACCGAAGGGAAGGTTGAAAGGATTTGGCAGCGAGGGGGCAACAACCGGCGGCGCCGGACCTGGTGCGGAGGGATTTAGATAAGGATTGTAAGGGTGACCGGAGGGACCGACTTTTTCTTGTTTCCTCCATTTCGCTCGGCGGTTTTGGAACCACACCTGAAACAAACAGAAATATTTATAGATTTAAAATGTATTAATACATCAGATGCAAAAGAGAGAGACAGAGAAAATCCAGCTCGAAGGACCTTGATATAAATGTTATTTGTAATGTAAGTGATCATTGCTGGTTTTTAACGAAAGAGAGATTTGCTTTTTGAACCGGAAATTTTATTTCATTCTTGTCATTTGTCATTCTGATCATTTGTCATTCTTGTCATTTGTCATTTGTCATTCCTGTCATTTGTCATTCTTGTCATTTGTCATTCTTGTCATTTGTCATTCTTGTCATTTGTCATTTGTCATTCTTGTCATTTGTCATTCTTGTCATTTGGCATTCTTGTCATTTGTCATTCTTGTCATTTGTCATTCTTGTCATTTGTCATTCTTGTCATTTGTCATTCTTGTCATTTGTCATTCTTGTCATTTGTCATTTGTCATTCTTGTCATTTGTCATTCTTGTCATTTGTCATTCTTGTCATTTGTCATTCTTGTCATTTGTCATTCTTGTCATTTGTCATTCTTGTCATTTGTCATTCTTGTCATTTGTCATTCTTGTCATTTGTCATTCTTGTCATTTGTCATTCTTGTCATTTGTCATTCTTGTCATTTGTCATTCTTGTCATTTGTCATTCTTGTCGTCTGTCATTCTTGTCATCTGTCATTTCTGCCACCTGTCATCGGTCATTTCTGCAATCTGTTGTTCTAATAGGCAACAATTTTTGTCTTTGATTCAAGAAGCCCGTTTTGAGATTAATCTCGAGTCAGAACATCTTCAAATATGGTTTGAAAATAAAACGGCAAATAAAATTGAGCGAGATGGAACTTTGATTTGTTAACTGACAACAGCGTTTCTATGTAATTATATTTTAACAGATGTTTTAATATTAAAGGTAATTTTTAATCATATTATTTGTGGAAAATTAGTAGTTTCCACAAGGTAACGAAGCGAATCAAACTTGGGTACGTGATTTAATTATTCTAATTAATAAAAAAACATACATAATACTTTTAATAAGGAAATTAATTACCTCAAAAAATAACAGTTATTAAATTTAAATTGAATCGATTATTTATTCATAATAAATAACATTTTAAGTAACTAATAAAGAAAATAACATATGGGCTTTGTAAATTAATATGGTTATTTATTATTACAAAAAAAATGTTGGGTATTTATTTACCCCAATAAGTAATTATACAGGGTGAGTATATTAAGTATATTAGCAAAAATTAGATAGATTTTTAAATCCAATCGTAATCGTTAATTAAAACTGGAACAATACAGAGAATGTGCACTCTTATTTTTGCTTTCTTGTCGTAAGAAAACTTTTTTTAATACCTTATTGATTCTTTTTATACCAACTGGCCTATATTATATCCTTTTGCTGGTATTAGTAGCTTTAATACATTTTTAACTTTGTCGAGATTTGATGCTTTGGTAACTGACTATTTTGAGCGTATTTAACGGCTTTTCGTTGTGTCATCGGATTTTTTTATGACGTTTTCGTAGCCGACATAGTATCAAGCGGTGATCTGCCTAAAAGTTGTTATTTTATTAATCCTCCTTTTTGAGTAACCGAGTGTATTGTTACTGATGAGACAAATTCACAACCATTTAGAAATAATCAGTTTTGTATCAGGTCAGTCTAACAAATAATAGTTAAACTGACATTTAATGAAACTTTACGTGAAACGTCAAAGTTAAAGGTGTCTAGATAGTAAAAAACTACAAAAAAAAAATTTGGTATGATTTATTAAATCGCAAGTACCACTTTACACAAATAGTACCGAAAGTAGCTATTTTCGGGACGATCTTTTCACTTTCGAAACGATTTCCTTACTTTCTTATTACTTTCTGGGCGATTTTGGGTATCCATATAGGCGGCTTTGACAATAACAAGAACTTTTTATTTTATTATAGCGCTTGTCATGTAACATTGGTTGTTTGTGTTTTTTCGCTTTTTAAATCCAAAAAGTGGAAATCAGTAGTGAAAGTGAAGCTGAAATGATGAGTTTAGTGAATCTGCTAAAGCGACTACTTATGAATTGTTGCCGGTAAAGTCAAGAGAAATGTGAAGTGGTCTACAATTTATTTCAAAAATTGAGCAATCATAAAAATGAGCATACTATAAATGATCAAGTGATCCTTGCATATTTAATGAAAAAATTTAAATCTTAAAGCGTCTGGAACAATTACTCGATGCTTAAATCCACAATTAATATTAAAAATAATATAGATAAATGCCGCTATCCCAAAGTTATTGCTTTCCTTAAAAGAGAATTCATTGGCTATAAATCAAAAAAATCAAAAGTATTGACTAAAGAAGAAATAGATCACTTCTTATCAGAAGCTGGAGATAATATCTACCTAATGACAAAGGCAATATAATTAAATCTAACTCCTTTTCTTCTTTGTGATTATTATTTTTTATTTAGTTGCATTAATAATTTTATTGGTTTGGCACTGTTTACGCAGGAGCCACTTTACTCTGTGACAGTGGTGGTAGTATAACCAACTTGAAGAGACACGGAGGATGGAAATCAACCAATGTAGCAGAGGGATACGTAGAAAATTCTTAAGGACCAAAATTCACATAGATTCACAGATTGAAGGGCCGTAACGAAATTAATATCTCCAAAACTAATACAATTACTGATGCGTCTAATTCTAATTTCAACACTGCCACTTAATATCCCTAATAATATTAATATAAGTAATTGTAATAATTGTGTAATTAATATTCACAAGTAATGTATTCATAAGAGTGATTGTTATTTATTTATTTATTTACTTTACTTTATTGCAGTACACCACAGAATAACCTAATTGGTACATAGCAACGTCATTAAAATATAATTCAGAAGAAATAAAAAAAAAATAAAATATAGGAAGTACATTTGCAAACACATAAGAAATAGATTAAAAAACAAAAAATTTAAGTCACACAATATCTACAGTCTTATGTTTTCTTTAATAATGGAGTGAAAAATATCAATATTAGGAAAGCTATCGTTGTATCGTTGTAGTTACCCAATAGCCTGTCGATAAATGAATTTCTACCGTAATTAGTCCTATGAGTCCTTACATGAAAAAGTGATAAATGACGTGTGGGTCTTTGAGGAATAGAGAAACGGACTAATTCTAGCAAATCTTCACAATCTATTTGGCCATTGAGTAAGTTAGGAAGAACAGTCTTGCCTCCTGTCGCCTTCGTTCCAAACTTTGAACCCCACATAGGAATGGTCTTGTTTCGTATGCAATTCCTTGAGCTGGAAAATGAAATTTAAAGAGGAGATGTTTTAAAAATTTATTTTGTACTCTTTCAAGCCTATTATTATGTGTGGTATAAGATGGAGACAATATTATGGAACAATATTCAACAGTACTGCGCACAAAACTGTTAAATAGACACAATATTTCCCGAGTAATATTCTGTGTGTGATTGGAATTTCTCTTTACGAAGCCCAGTAACCTAAAAGCCTTTAGAATGACACTGTCTAAGTGTAAATTAAAGGATAACTCATTGTCGAATAGGACTCCAATGTCGTTAATTGATGAGACTACTTCTAGAGAGCCATTATTTATATAATAAAGGGTTCGTAGGTACATCTATAGAATCTCATCAGTTTACATTTTGACACATTTAGCTGAAGAAGATTTACTTCACACCAGGAGACAAATCTGTTTATATCTAATTGCAGATAATTAGTGAAATTAGAAATATTTTTATATCGTCTGCATAAATAAGATACCGTGCATACTTAAAACATGAAGAAATGTCATTAATAAAGAATATAAATAAAACAGGGCCAAGATGCGAACCCTGTGGAACACCAGAAGTTATAAACACTTCGCGTGACACTGAACCACAAATTGAAACACGTTTGTAAGGTAGGACTTGATCCAGCTGAGAAAACTCCCAGACACTCCAATATCGGCAAGTTTCTTAATCAAGAGAGAATGACACACTCTATCAAAAGCTTTGGATAGATCCGCGTAAATAACGTCTATTTGATTTCCCTGTTAGTTAGAAATTCCTGAAAGATGGCAAGATTGGTAGCTGTGGATCGGCCTCTATAGAATCCATGTTGATTAGGAATAATGTGGTATTTATAACAGCTAAAGATTTCATCTGACAGTATCGCTTCAAAAACTTTTGGAATAGCGGAGAGTAACGAAATTCCACGGTAATTCTCTACGTTGGTTTTATCGCCTGTTTTAAATATTGGGATTAGGTGAGCATATTGCCATTGATGTGGGAAATGTCCTCTATCAAATGAACTTTTTGGAAAATAGACTGCAGAGGGATTGCCAAAGAAGGACAATTTTTTAATAATACCGGAGGAATCCCATCTGTTCCGACGCCTTTTGAGGAATCAAGTTCCAGAAGCTTGTTCCTTACCTCTTCCTCGGTGAAAGTATGAGAGGACAGATTAGAGATAAAGTGCAGCAGTGTTCTGTACTCAGTGCGAACAGAGTCATATTTCTGATAGCAGTAATTGTCTATATAAAGTTCATACGTTATTATCCATCGATATCCTTTTTAACTTACAAACGGCTACAGAAAAAAAAATATTGTACGTAACACGATCGAAAAGTGATTTTACGGGACTCGCAGGATTCCAGTAACTATCAAGTCCTGGTCTGATTCGAATGGGCTTTGTCTCCACACCAGAAATCTGAATATCACTTTCAGAACTTGTTACGTAAATTACTATTTTCAACCATAAAAATCCGACCGAATGTAATGTCTATCATCACTTAGGGCTGCTAAAGTTATTACAACACCTTTGACTTTAACGTTTCACATAAATAAATTAAACGTCAGTATAATCAACACTGTAAAAGAATACGTTCTGATTCTGAATAATTGTGATTGTGTGAATTAGTGAAAATGAATAGTAATTCAGGTAGTGATGAAGAATTTACGAATACTCCACCAGACTTGCAAGAAGAAGGTAGTAAGTAATGTTTCTCTAAATTTGTTACTTAACAAGACAACATGCAATGGTACGAAAAGTCCTATGAATTGTTTAACAACTGGAAATAATACATAATAAATAAATTGGTACATTTTTAGTACTTAAGTTGCTGATTAAATTCTGTCTGTATTTATAAAATTAAAGATTTTTGTTATATTTTCCTAGTTTTTGTTTTTAGTTGGCGAAAAACAGTTGTGTGTCACACATGCAGAAACCGCTTTAGCACAATATACTATAGTAGCCCTTAGCAATTAGCTGCAGCTAATTGCCGACAAAGACGATACCCTCCAAAATTGTGTTTTCGTTTTTCATTTATTATAAGACGAGTTCACTTATTTTGACGAAATTACAGAAAATAAATCTTACAATCATACACCAAAAAACCTGCAATACCACTTCAACAAAAAAAACGTCTCTAAAAAGAAGATATCCAAGAGAGAGTCAGAAGGATACAACTGAAATCTCTGTCTGTATATAATGACCTGTAATTGTAGACCAAACGGAAAAATAAATGGATATCAATTACGTGGTTATTTAGGTACGCAATTGTGTTCTTTTATAATTTGTTTATAATACGAATTACGAACCTTAGTCGAACATTATCTTTAATGGTTCTCACTGGGATTCAAATTTACTCAAATTGTATCTTCTTCTTCTTTTCTAATTTTATGCCAATTAATTTTCGGTTCGTGTTTCGTGACTGTGAGAAATTCATATTGTGCTTATAATATGTCGTTTTGTGGATCATATAATAAATATAATATTTATACAGAGTGTCCCTAAGTTGGATTATTACTACAAATTACAATAAAATAAAATAAATAAGAAAAAACATTACGCACGCTCATGCTCATTTGAAAGTTAACAATTCACAGTAACCGTGAGATGAAGGCTCGAGCCGGTACGGTATTATTCGGAATAGGTAAGCTCAAACAGTTTCCTGTAATTTGAACGTCTAAACCAACAAAAACCGATAATTTGAATAGAGCGCGAAGACAACAAATAAAAAAATTAGATTCCAGCACACGTGATTTTTGTCCGCTCCAAAAGCGAGCAAAACATATAGCGAAGCGTGGCTTCCGACGCCACCTTTGATTGATTCTTACTCCTCAATTCTCTAATTTTCAGTTATTCTTGGTCCACTTTAGGTCAATTTTAATTTGGGGACCCATTAAGCAGATTTGTACAATTTTTTTTTTATTATATGAACATACATATTTCCTTTCCATCTGTTTTAAATTCCGCAATGCAATTTTTGAAGGATGCTATAAATAAAATTCCAATTGAACATACAGGATCTAGATGTGCCACTAAAACTAATATAGATATCAAAGAAATATTTCAAAACAAAGATCTTCATCTTCCGTAATGATTCAAAGAAGAAATGTGGTTGTAAATCAACTAACAACGATATCAGACGCTTGGAAATATTTGAACCAAAGGATCTGACCTCTTCACAAGATTTATTTAAAGATTAGCCTTTGGTTTTGTTACTTAAATTATTATAACAAAATAAACCTAGTTATATAGTATACTAGAATTTCTTTATTTAACTTTTAATTTAATTGTGTTAACATAAAGCATAAAATTATATATTGCCCTTATACATTAAAGAATTTTTTACCCCAATAATGTACAATCGTACGAAAGCAAAATAAAAATTTCCTCCACTATTTTAAATGGGACACCCTGTACATTGTTCGTATATTTAATAAAGTGTTACTAATGGCTGGGCATTAGCATAACTTCAAGGTTTATTATCGGATTACAATTTACAACAATGTAATTTACAATTGAAAATTTTCACGATATTCAGTATTATGAATATAATTTTCAATTTCTTAACTAGAGAGAGAGAGAAACACTGTTGAAATATCTAGTAGAAGTCTAGTACAAATTTAGGGCTGGAGACAAAGACAACGGACCGAAAAAAAAATTTTTTTTTGGGAGAAATGTTCTAGCACACCACCACGTATATTCACGAATGGCGAGTTGGACTCCGGGCTCATAGTTGCAAGTCCCATATTACCAACTAAAAGTCACCTTTCCGTTCAGTTATTCTGGAACTAACTATTAGTCATATGATCCGAGTGACTGAAAGGCTGCAAACCTCCACCTTCCATTATTCCTGCGGAAAGGCTCTTTCTTCTTCTTCCTTTTTCTTCATTATCTGTTTAATGAGGACGTGTATTTTCTCCTACTTTCTATCGTATTGTTCACCACATTGTCAGCTCCTATGTCTTGCCCAAATTCAGTTCTCAATGCATGCATCTATTGCATGCGAATACTGAATGAGCAGGACTCTTAATCTTTCTAGATACACTTCGTCAGTATACCTATTCCGAAGGTATATATTATAAAGAACCATGGCCAGTGACAAATTGTGTAAGGTAATACTCCAACCTTTTGTATTTGCAATATCTATCTTTTTTTATATCTGGAATGATTTATTTTGTCCACTATGCTACATTTCTATTGTCATCTCATCTCTGAAGCCAAGTTGTGATCGATCTTGTCCTTGGTCTAGATTTGGCTGTCTCCAGGTGTTCTCCTTCATCGTTGAGTATGTCTATTCTTTCAAGGGGGTAGTCCTATAAGCTGACGTCACCCTTATCCAGTATTCGTCTTCGTCGTGTAACCCGGATTACTTATCCCCATACTGGTGCTCCGTATAAGATAATTCCTGCCAGTACCTTTCTATTTTCTGAGGATGGTCCACCGATATTCGCTCCGTATATATACAGGAGTTTTATTGAAACAAATTCTTAGTGAAAACAAATGATCAGAGTGCGCCAAACAACGAAATATACATAAATATACATACACCGATGAAATGGGATACTCCAATTCCTTGAGCGAGTCTTCTACAACATAGTTGTATAGAAATAATCAATGGTAACAAATTAATCGAACTCAGAAAGTTTACAAAAACGTTTGTCAATCTTGGAAATGACAACTCACTGGGTAGATCCTAAAACAAGTGTAATCTGTACCTGCAGTTATGGGGAAGACCATAAAAGAAGTGCAGCTAGTTGTAAAAGTATAGTGGGCCCCTGATATAATAATTACTTGGTTAATAGTAAGAGTTTTTGATTTGAATAATGGTCTGGCACTTTATTTATGAAGGACTGGTCGTAAAATGGTTTGTTTGCATTGAAAGCATTTGAAACGTGTTGATATATAATTATTTAACACATTTCCCGGACAACTGGATAAAAGAATATTCCGCCGCCGTTAATTTGTATTTTTGGGGGTGGAGATAATAATTTTCGATTCCCGAGACGCCTAAACTGCGGTTAAGAAATTCTATTTTCTAAATCGGTATAGGGTAACTCAAAAACAATAAAAAAAGATTGAGATTGCTCTCTGCAGAGACGAGGTAAAAACTAATAACCGGCCAGACACCTGTTTTATGATGAAAATGACACGGCGCAAAGGAAGACACTCATTTCAGGTAAATTTTTTTCGGACACAGAGTAGTAGAGTCACGGACTTGTGCCATTAGGCTTAATTAAATAAATTATATGTCTCCATTTCGAAAGAATTGCGGTTTTGTGAAGGAGCTTATTTTTAGAGATACGGAAGAACAAATCACCGAACCAACCACACGATCGCACGAACATTTCAAAACATTATTTCATCATTACAGAGTAAATATCGAATGATTTTATGATTGATTGCTCTATCGGTGCTTCGTGTATCATAATGTTAAAAAGCTTTTTAATTTTAATGTTGATGAAATTATTAAATATTCAAATTGAAATAATATCTAGTCAGAATCGTTTTATAATAAATAAATTGGATACCTTTTATTTCTATATTATGGTAATTTCATAACGATATCAAAGATTCAATTTATTTTTAACATTAGTGTGATATTTATATGCCGAAAAGAGAAGCAAATTTAAATAAACAACGTTAAATTTTTTAATTGATTCTTATTTGGGGCCCCCATTATTTATTTTAGTATTACCAGCACAAAAGAAATATAAATAAAACTTTATTTCAAAACAAAATAAATGAACAGATCAATTAAAATATTTTCTCCTATCCTTCAGGCAATTTTCGAATTCCATCTCCAAAAAATGACTCACATTAATGAGTTTATGTTTCTTATTTTAAATATTTCGCACCTATTTTAGTCTCAAATCGCATATATTGGACTCATGCGCTTCTAGTACCAAAAACTAGGAAGCGACCTTGAATTAAACAAGTACAATTTCGTCTACCTGTAGGTGCAATAACACGTAAGCGTGTTTGAGGCTCGTTAACTTGGATTTTCTTTTGATTGTTTAAAACCAGCTGATTTCTATTTTCTAGGTAAGTTTTAACCCATCGCAAAGGAGAACCACGTACGCCATAAATTTGTAGATTTTTAATTAACATTTCATGATTATCACAATCAAAGACCTTTGGAAGTCACAAATAATGAAGAACGGAAAACATTGCGCCACTAGTGCATTTTTTAGGTAGGAAGCAATACTGATGAGGTGTTAGCATGTTTTGTTTGGAAAGAAATGGCAATAGGCGGTTTTTCATTAGCCTTGCTACTATTTTCGATAAGATAGGTAACAAAGCAATAGGTCTATAGTTACAGGTTTCGATTTTGTCGCCACCCTTATGAAGTGAGATTATTAAAGCTGTTTTTAGACAGTTTAAGACACCAAATTCGAAGGATTCATTAATCAGCGAAATTAACATGTTGACAAGCCATCAATTCAACAGGAAGATTCATTTTGAATGTTCTTTATGGTTTGCACTAGTTAATAATTGATAATAATAATAATAATAATAATAATAATAATAATAATAATAATAATAATAATAATAATAATAATAATAATAATAATAATAATAACTAAAAAGCATCTCCCACAGTCATGACGTTCATCAGCAAAACCATAGCCAACTGGAAAATCGACCTACACCTAACAACTGGCGCAAATACCATGATGATCGAAGACATCCAGATCAAGAACGGGATTTATCAAGGAGATTCGCTATGGCCCTTACTATTTTGCATAGCACTATTCCCATTAAGCTCTATACTCGACAGAACGACAACAGGCTATAGATGCAGAAATAAAACACCGAAAATAAATCACCTTCTATATGTAGGACTTAAAACTCATAGCTCAAAATGACGAAGAACTTAAGGCCCAATTAAAACTAATAAAGCAGTTTAGCGACGATATCAAGATGGAATTTGCTCTAGATAAATGTGCTAAAACCACCTTTATAAACTTGATGTATATAAGTACCTTGGTATAGACGAACATGAAGATGAAAACAAAACCGACCAAAGAATATCACCGAAGAACTGGAGAAAGAGGAATACTAAACCTTGAAAATAGCTATGTAATCACCCTTGAGGGAATCAACAACTTAAACTAAAACAAACAGATAAATTTCTTGGTATAGTTTATAGACAACAAGAAGAACATATTGAAAAGAAAAGCAATGAAACAAAGCAGAAAGAAAGAATAGAAGACAGCAACCCGCGTGATACTGAAACAAAAAGAGTAAAGTTTATGAAGGAAAAAACTAAAGAGAGAAAAAAACATGAACAATTGAACAAATGGAGGGAAAAAACGATGCATGGCCAAATAGTAAAGCAAGTAGAGAAAAAAACTATAAACAAAAATCAATCATGCAAATGGCTTACCACTGAAAATCTTAAATCCGAAACAGAAGTACTAATAACAGTTTGTCAGGAAATGACCCAAAATGTAGACTTTGTTGGATTCAAAATGAGACCATACATCGGGATGCCCAATCTTAGCAAAGAAGGACCGCCACAATAAAGTAGTTTCTCTACTGCACTGGAATATATGCAAGGAATATAATATAGATGTAGATGATAAATGGTACCTACACAGTCCAGATACTGTAATTGACACTCCAGACGTCACAATAACATGGGACACCCAAGTACAAACCGACCGACGAATAATAGCAAATAAGCCAGACATCATCGTAAATAATAAGAAAAACAGCTCATGCCTCCTTATAGACGTAGCTGTTCCGTCAGATTATAACATAACACAGAAGGAGCGGGAAAGGAACTTAAATATAAAGACCTACAAATAGAAATACAAAGAATGTGGAATATGAAAACCAAAGTCATACCGATCATCATTGGAGCCACAGGACTAACATCTAATGCCACGTGTGAAGCAATAAAAGAAATCCCTGACAGCCACAACCTCCTGATGATGCAGAAGGCAGTAGTGTTAAGTACCTCTGACATAGTACGCAAAGTGCTATGAAATATAGTAAAAAGGGATACACCTTAGGTGCATGGTTTGTACTTGGTATTTTCTCATAAATGTTTGCTGGGACAATTTGCGAGTTTGGACGACCAGAGAGTTCAGCATCATCGATGTCTGTACACCCACGTTTAGAATCAGAAAATTACTTCTTTATGCAAAGTCAAGCCAACGGTATTTTTCCCATTCAAAAAACACGAAACTTAGATTTTTCCATTGTTTTGAAAATTACAAACGGAGCGACACTAAAACTACTGTAACTTGTAATCTAAATGACAGATTATCATGAAATTTTCACACGTATCATTTGAAGATTAGGACTTCCTAAAATCGTATAGACTTATCAATAGTGGCGCCATCTATATGTCATCCAACGAACTTATTGAGTGACCAAGTATATCGCTTAAGAAGATTTATTCCAAAATTTTTAGTCACGCTGTTTCATGTTATTGTCATTTCTTAAAAAGAACTTTTGTCCGCTCTTATTTTCCCCTAATTCAAATATCAAGATTCCAAACCGTCAATAATAGAAATTGATTAAATCTCCTAATGCATTTTAAATAATCTTGGCCTTGTCTCCGGTAAAATGATTAAGATAAATGTTCCATTCAATGATTTCCTACGAACAAGTGTCACCAAATCTAATTTTAATTATTATCCATTATTTAGGAAATAACTACACCTTTTCAAGGTCTACCTGATTTCGTTATCCGTTATGTTATATAATTGTGGCGGTTTTTTTTTATAACTTTGACGACATCTCAATTTTATGGGTTTAAATAAACATTGAATAGGTAAGTGAAAAATTGTTATGGTTTAATTTGCACTTGGCGTTCGAAATGATCATAATTATTTTGTAAAATATGTTCAGTTGATGGTAAATATTTTGATAAGTGCATCTAATTACGTAAAAAAAATTGTTTGTCAGTTACGATACATACTTGCAAAATATTTTCTAAGTAGTACAAATCTTAAATTCTACGTCAATAACCACATCTAGTAATTTATTTTTATTTTTATTATGATTAATTTCGCTTTGTCTATAAAATTTTTGTAATTTTTCTATGAGAATAAAGCATATTCTCTCTCTCTCTCTCCACATGCTTAATAGTTAGAGAACCGGCGACGAAAAAAGCCAACGTGAGTGAAACGTCAGATGAAGCGGCTGTAGCTAGTTCGAGCTCTCCTCTACAACTTTTTCCTTTGGAGTAATGCTCTGCCGCCTTGCTTGAGCGCGCTACAGACCTTTTCAATGGAACTCCAATTGCCTTTATTAAGTAGTCGTCAATAAATCATTTTACAGCTTTTATAGATAGCAGATTTAGTAGCCAAAAAACAAAAATTATACCACCCGAAATCTTCTAAAAAAAAACGACGCCATGGGGGTTGGTACAATTAACGGGAGAGGTGGTTAAAGAGGTTGAAAAATGGATTTGTGTGATTTTTCACGATTTCCGGCAAAACTTGACGTCGTACCAATCAACTATCAACAGGCAAGTTGTAGCTTATAAACAAACCTACAACTTTTGTAAAAGACACTTGTGACCATAACCTCAAAATCATCGAGAAAAATTAGAAAATTCGAAGTAAATTTTTTTTTGTTTTCCATTTTTCATTTCCGCAAAAATCATTCGATTTCGATGAACCTTTGTAAAAGTATTTGTTTTTAGGTTATAAATAACCAAAAAAAATTTGAGTTAAAAAAAATAAAAATTTTCTGAGATATTCATTTTTTTCGGTCAAAAACACTTTTTTTTTCAGACGAAAAGTTGGATGGTGAAATTTTCTAGTACAGAGTTCTCCGGGTGTGTATTTTTTTCGTTTTCACGTGAACTTTTTGATACAATGATAAACCACTATCGTTCCCATTTAAAAACATCCTCACAAATGGAAAAAACTAAAAAAATCACTGTTTTAAAAATAAATTTTTAACAATTGTTGATAATTTGTTTAAACTTTTGAGAAAATTAAAAAACTGAAGTTGAAAATATGTTCGATAAGAATGTTGTTGGTGGTAATTTTTTCAATTTGAAAGTGGATGTTGTTGTGAAAATTTTGTACTGATGAAATCTCAAATCATCCAAAGACAATTTAGTGTTTTTGCACTTGTAAATGACTACAATCAATTGACAGCCATTTCTAGCAATCACTTTTGGATCAGAATTCGTTTCATAAAACGACCTGACTAACTCAGTCAACTACGGAGTTTTTATCAGCGAGTTTATTGTTGTTTTTTACCTTTACCTACCTGCAAAAGCAGAGGTTGTATCACTAAAACAATGTAAAAAAGCAACAATAGATCGATATTTTTTAACAATATTTTTTGAAAAATTTCCATTTAAAAATGGAAAAAAAAAATATGATTTTTCGAATTTTCTCGGAAATTTTGGAGGTTATGGTCAAAGTGACTTCTACAAAAGTTGAAGGTGTTTCATAACCTACAACTTTTGTATAAAAAAGTTTTTCGATTCTGTTACAAAAAAAATTAGAAAACTATTAGTTTTGATTTTTATACGAGTGTTCCAACATGTTCGTTTAATGCTTAGAACAATACTGTATACGTATGAAATTTTACATAAATAAAGAAAACATATTTTATTTAGCAGTTTTTTCTGTATAATTCAATGGTGTAATCAGTTTTTTAATTTTCTCAAAAGTTTAAACAAATTATCAACAATTGTTAAAAATTTATTTTTAAAACGGTGATTTTTTAGTTTTTTCCATTTTTGAGGATGTTTTTAAATGGGAATGATAGTGGTTTATCACTGTATCAAAAAGTTCACGTGAAAACGAAAAAAATGCACACCCGGAGAACTCTGTACTAGAAAATTTCACCATGCAACTTTTCATCTGAAAAAAAAGTGTTTTTGACCGAAAAAAATGAATATCTCAGAAAATTTTTATTTTTTTTAACTCAATTTTTTTTTGGTTATTTATAACATAAAAACAAATACTTTCACAAAGTTTCATCGAAATCGAATGATTTTTGCGGAAATGAAAAATGGAAAACAAAAAAAAAATTTACTTCGAATTTTCTCATTTTTCTCGATGATTTTCAGGTTATGGTCACAAGTATCTTTCACAAAAGTTGTAGGTTTTTTTATAAACTACAACTTGCCTGTAGATAGTTTTATGATACGACGTCAAGTTTCGCTGGAAATCGTGAAAAATCACACAAATCCATTTTTCAACCCCTTTAATCACCCCTCCCGTTAATTGTACCAACCCCCATGGCGTCGTTTTTTTTAGAAGTTCATTGTAATCCCCTTAACCATTTCCCATTGGTAGATTTCAGGTGGTATTATTCTTGTTGAAAAAATTTAATTTGCCAGCACTATTTAAGGGGCAAGAATACTACAAAAATTACATTTTACTTGCACAAACTCTTAAGAAGGCAACAAAAAATCGGCAACAGAAAATTTGTAAACAGTGCGTGCAAGAGTCACATTATTCGAAAACTAGTCTGATATGTCAAGTTAAGTTTGATTTCGAAAATTATTTTTTTTGATAAGAATTTGATGTTATTCATGGACATCAAAAAAATTCTATAAGTATCTTTTTATGAAAGGGCTGGGCGCCAAATCAGGTGTTTGCGTCAATGTTCCAATTGTTCTTCTAGGTAATAAACGAGGAAAGCTTTTAGTACTGTTAAATATTCTTCTTTCTGGATAATTAACACATTGTTGTCACCCTTGTTACACCAATTATTATCCGCAATAAACTACGCTATAAATTGCTTACGAAATTATTAACTTTGGTATTTCAATGATGATGATTTATTTTATTACTTCTAATGATAGGAGTTTTTTTTATTATTATTAAAATGTAAGTTATGCTTTTTAATTTATTTACTTTCGTAGTAGTTGATAATTGGGTTACGAGTAGATAAAAAATTACAAACGTTTAATTTGTTTATGCAATATCTAAATTGAGATTTTAATTATTTTGTTGTAAGTACAGGCGATATTTACGGTTAGTTCAATTAGCTTTAATCAATATTTTATCTACGACGACTGTCGGTGGTTCTAAACAGTTCTAATAATCCTAAATTTAAGCAGTTCAAAAAAAGTTATGACATTAGGGCTTCACAGACTTATGAGAATCTCGCGTCGGTCTCGTTAGTTTTGAAAAAAATTAGTCTCGTTTCAGTCTCGGTCCCGTCTCGTCAACAGTTTCTCGTTTTGTCTCGTCGAATATCGTTATGTTAAAAACTTGTTGTTGTTGTTAGGATTGAACATACAGGGTGGGCCAAACCTCTGTCGTCGGAGGACTACGTCGTTGTGGTAAGAGATATTACGTCGTTGTGGTAAGAGATATCTCTTACCACAACGACGTAATCCTCCGACAACAGAGGTTTGGCCCACCATGTATACGAGTAAAGCAATTTAGTATTCTAAGCTTATTTTTATGATCTTATAATTGTTTGACTTTGTCTAGAAATCTTTAAAATTGTGAAATAATAGTACAAATTTGTCTCTTCAGTCTTCGGACATGATGTCGGTCATCCAGCAGCTGAAGAGCTTCTGGATTCACGTGTAGATGGAGCCTGGCTTCATGCTTGCCAGCGAACCTTTTACTCTCTTCCTTGACGGTTAGTATTCGAAGATCTCTGTGAATATTAGAGTTACGAACATACCAGGGGGCATTCACTATGTTTCGTAACATTTTGTTCTGGAATGTTTGGATGTAGGTACTTGATATTAGAATCGCTGGCATAGTCCCAAAGCTGGATACCATAAAGCCACATCGGTTTCAAAATTTAATAATAAATCAATAACTTGTTATAGATTGAAAGCTTGGAGTTTCTTCCAATCAGCTAGTAGTGATGTAGTTTAACATGTTCTTTCCACCTGAGTTTGGCGTTAGTACATCGGTATTTGGCATTCATCGAATAGTAAAGTTTAATTGAATATATTTATGCTCATTAAGCTTTTTCTTCCATTGTTTGGTCCAGACTACTACTGTATTGGTTGCTATCTGCCATTTTTCAAACATAGTTTTCTTGGTTTTGATCTACTGCAAGTAGAGAAGTAAAGTCAGCGAATGCAGCAACAGCTATATCTTCTAATAATGGTAGATCGCTGGTATACAGCAAATACAATATGGGTCCAAGGACGCTGCTCTGTAGCACGCCCGCTTTTATGTCTTTCACGTCAGAGTATTCCTCTTCACGCTTGATTTTAAACATTCTATCGGATATATATGATGTTAGGATATCAACGTATTGTTCTGGTAGCATTTTATTTCGCTTATATATCAACCTACATCACCCGCCAGACGTTGCTCCCTCTAACTGTCACTTGTTTCGATCAATGGCACGTGACCTGGCTGACCAGAACTTCCAGTTTTGTGAAGAAGTAAGAATATATCAATTAAAATTGTCTAAGAATCGTCTATATTTATCTAAAATCGTCTAGTTTTCCAGTTTTCATCTATGAACAACGGAATTCAGTTTTTAAAATTATTTTAATGATCTAAAAAGTATATGCCATTGGCTAAAAATATCTAAAATTATCTAGAAAACGTCTAAAATTTTCTAAAAATCATCAAAAGATGTCTAATACTGTCTTTTATTATTGTCATTTAACAATTTTAGGTAATTTTGTTTTTTTTAAGTTTGTTTTTATTGTCTTAAAATTATCTGAAAATTGTCAAAAAATTTAAATATACAAGAACGAAAAAAATCTAAACGTGCGTATCCGCGGGAAAGTCTAGTAACTAATGAAATCCAAATAAAAGTGTTAATCCCATCTCACACCTCTCTAACCAATCAAAAACTATATTTAAATCACTTTAGAACTAGAAAATAATTACGTACATGTAAAAATCGTTGGCTCTCAACCATTGCATAATATTTGTTTGAAAAAGTCATGCGATACTAAGTGAGCAAATCAATTTCCTTAAAGTGTAAAAACTATTTGACCTTCAACAAGGGCAACAATGTTGCGGTCTTGAACTTTATTTTTATTCAATTAACATTGATTTTATTCTCACGCGAATTATAGCAAGTTAATTGAAAGAAGAATAAAATAAGGAAACGTTGTCGATACACCTTAATTGATATTTATCATGGTTTTGTTATTTAAATAGACGAAATTCTGGTATTATTAATTAATTTTAAATTCCAGAGTTAAAAAAACCATAAAACTGAAAATGATTATATTCATTGTATCAAATTTCAATTCTGGCCCACAGTGTATAATGTATTTTGTTGGAGTTGCCGCTTGTTATTGAAGTTATTACGGCATTGCCGGTACTTGTAAGGCAACCATGCACTAGGCTGTAAATGTACTACTCAACTTGGTCAGTATCAATTTGATATTCAAAACTTATATTATTTGAGGAAGATCAACAATATTTTTATATTAAATTGTACAAATTGCTACAGGACCACAAGGAGGTAAAACGCCTTTCCCACCCAACTAAAAGTTTAATCTATAAGTCGACGCATCTCAAAGTATTTGCGTTTGGCACAACAATTTATCTTTCGGCAGTCACTTCTTTATTGGAGCCAAATCTTTTTCCCTCGAGCTTTGGGCGACTTTCCCCCGTTACCCGTTACTGCCCACTTAACTCACTGCCGATTGAACTCTGAAGTGTACTAATGGATCCATGTTTCATCTATGTAAAAAATCTTTTTAATGCGTCTAAACAACTTCAAACAGCGCTCTCAATCGTCCGCGCGTTGTTGGTTTTGATCGAGCAAACTCAGTACCCACTTGGAATTGAGCTTTCTGATGGACAAATCTTCATGCAAAATAGTAAATACACTGCCTGCTAATATCTTTAAGGTGTCAGGTATCTCACGCGACTTCAGCTCAATATTGAGCTGTCTACTTTCTATTGATGATGCACAACTATACCGAAACCAGTCTACAAATGACAAAATCATTTACAGAATCAAAGGGTTGGACTGTCCTGACAAAGTTTCAGTTCCAACACGTAGCAGGACCGATGTAATTCAATACCTGCGGGGGTAGAGATTCACGAGTTCAATTTGATTTGAGTTTGATTTGAAATTCTGTGAATCAAATCGAATCAAATTGTAAACTAGTTTGATTTGATGTATCTCTATGTGGGGGGTATTAGTCCAATGAGTAGTTGTTTTAGGTTCAAATGCGGTGCAAATATTTTCGATATATTTCGAAATTGAGAGAAGAAAAAATCTGCAATTGTCATATTATCATACAATTACCACAAACCGTGGTTAAATTAACTATTTCCCTTGTCTTAATTTCCACCAATCACAAACGCGCAATTTTGAATTACAAATGGTTTCTAGATGAAAAAACTGTATGACAGATCCTGTCAGCAGTTTTTTCGAGTTTACCCGCGGCCAAACTTGACAGCTGTTGTCAATTTTGAATTACAAATGGTTTTTAGATGAAAAAACTGTATGACAGATCCTGTCAGCAGTTTTTTCGAGTTTACCCGCGGCCAAACTTGACAGCTGTTGTCACCAAAAATTACAATACTTTTGATAATAAGTAATTATGGTCTCCTAGGACACCAGAAAACGACGATAACCAATTTATCTGATTTTATTGTCAATAAATTTTGTAATCAACTCCCAAAGATTTAATCTTTGCAAGTAATAAGCTGTGGTTGACTCTATTAAACACTTTAGAAAAGTCGGTGTATATGGCTTCCACCTGCAGTTTATTCTCAAAAGAGTTGATGATATACTTTTGGTAATCAACAAATTTATTTCTTCTTCTTTTCCTCTAATGAACCATTCCTATGCGTACAGAATTCAAAATTAATTCAAATGAATCTTTACCCTGACATATTAAAATTTATGATATTTAATGGGCGTCTAAAATTGTTTAACCTTTACTAACACAAATAAATAAAAGTTACTCTAACAACATTGCCTAATACAATAAAAAGCCCTATCTATATAAAAGCGACAAAAAAATAAATAATTTGACTCTACCTCAAACTTAACGAAATCAGTCGTTTTTCCTCGTTAATAATCGATATTTAATTTGCTACCACATCTCTCATCAAATTTTTAATCACACCGATCGAATCGGATCCAACTACCGGTTAAATTTCTTCGTAATGATCTGCACAATTGCGGCCCAGATTAAATAACATTGTCCTGATTTAATTATTTATTAAAGCCATATTACACGTAGTAACAAAAACAAAACTGTAGAGCAAGGAATGCCTGAATCACGCTCTAAATGAGATGATATTCATTTGATAAAGGACCAGCCAATCAGGGGCTGCTTATTCCAATGCATATTTAGATAGCTATCGATAAAATCGCGGTATCGTTGACTGGATTCGATTAAGATGAGTTATATAGTTAAAAGAAATGTGCCCACTCATGCTTCTTCTGGTGTTCACCGGTAGTACGACCTATAATTGCTTTTCAGTAGTTGCGGAATATACAGGGTATCTCAATACCGAAGCGAGACCGTTAAAAAATTTCTCCAATATTAATTTTAGTAATAGAACATAAACATTCTAACTCTTATGCGATTTGCATGTACCTATTTTCATTCTATAACAGGTTTTTTTTATTGCGCTTTACAATCTACTTAGTAATCCAAAGTAATTAGTAAAAATGATGTAAGAATTATGACATGAGGCAGGTACCACCCAGAGGTGGTTCACTGGAATTTACTCAACTAGGTCTTGTGGCCAAGATCTTCTCAATCTTCGTTCGGTGTGTTGGTTGAAGAGTCCTCTAACCAATTGGTTGTTGTATTCAGTGCTTCGATTTTTGGGTTAGTTTGCATTTTCTTTGATTACTTCGATAATGTAGGGAATGTCTAGGTCTGTGTGTAGCGTATGGTTTGAGTCATACCATGGAGCGCCGGTTATCGCTCTGAGCGTTTTTGACTGGAACGTTTGCAGGATTTTTGTGTTGGATGGCTTACTGCATCCCCATAATTCCGTATGTCCACACTGGTTTTAGTATAGACTTGTATATAGTTTAAAGTACCTTGTATTTTACCGGTTTGTAGCGCTTAAAACAGCTGTTTATGGTTAGAGCGAAAAAAAGTAAAAAAACTTTAAAAAAAGGGCCATAACGTTAACTTTATTTCACACTTTCCATAAGCTAATACAGTTTGATTGGTGCAATATTAAGTCACCTTTGACTTTGACAACACATGAACTGTAACTGATTTCACGTTAACAGATAGTGAAGATTCCGAGTTTGAAATATGTGTATTTTGTTATGTCATTTTGAAAACTACTTCAGGCTTAGAAGTGGAAACGTCAAAAATTAAAACCTTTTCAACAAAATAAGTGGTTTTATTCCATGAAAAGAGAAATTGAACTAACAAGGAAACCACCATGAGCTTCAGAAACGAATTGAAATATGTACTCCAGAATAAATCATAGAAAAGGCATATGTTGCTACATTACATTTGCTGCCGGAGAAATCCAAAGAAAATTATCTAAAAGAATATGACACTTTTATGAAATGGCGGAACCAGAATAATATTCATAGCTATACAGAGTGAGTGCTATTAGCTTTTATTGAAGAAAAGTCTAGAAAATTCGAGTCTTTTACATTATTCACAATTTAAATGAAGCTTTATCCGTGAATCAAACAGAAACAAACGTTAGCGACTTTGCGAAATGAACCTAAAATATATAATTTTGTTGTTGATTTTTTTTAATATTATTCTGTACAATTTCCAATTCAGTCATTAGTTGTAATTTACTGAAGGAGTTTAATAAAATATTCCAAATTCCATTATTTGTATAGGGCTGTAGAAAAAATATTGTATGCAACATATGCATAAAGTGTTTTTTTTCATTCATGGAATTGCCAACTTTTCCATTCGTGAAAAAAGTACCACTTTATGCACTTGTTGCATAAATTACTATTATAGTATAGTTTGTCGAGTATTTTGAATAAACATTTTTTTAGATAAATCGCACTCAATTATTTCAAATAAGGGATGTTGCCTTGCTTCTACTTTTGCTTCTTTTTGAACCGTGTCAATAAAAAATTAATTATTTGACAGTAAAAATATCCGTCATTTACTGCCAGTTTTAAATTTTTTAATCAAATAAAATAACTTATTTTGGAAGATTTATGATTTACGAAGACGATTGTAAAATTACTTATTAAAAAAGAAAACGAACTGAAAATAAAAAAAAACAACTTTAAGCAAAAACCCATTAAAACCTTCAGTCTATTTGAAAACAAGACTAATGATCACCCTGACAGATCTAATTAGGCCTTTTTAGGATTCATTCCCCATCTAAACGTTTTCGACTCAGTGTAAACATGACGAATGTGCGACCAGTCCGACCTCACATTATAACTACAGAGGCGGTTCTAACGAAAAACCCCCCGCCGGGCCCGAAATTAGTTGAATGGTGGCCTGCTGTTTGGGCCCCGGAGAGCCTATTACTACAAACTAACATATTGTTTCAAATTTACGCGGCTAGCTTTGTTGCCGAATTTATAAGGGCCCTGTAGAGATTTTTTAATTTAATTAAGTGTCGATCATTTCAATAACGTATACGTTTGAAACGCGACGACCTTCGGAGGGTCGATATTTAAATAAATTGATGAAAATATGTTTGATAGACGTATTCTGTTATCGTAAGTAATATCATAAGAGCATCTAATTTTTCCGAAAAAATCGAAAAAACACGTTGCTAAGTAATATTTTAACAAGAAGCATGAGTGCTGGTGACAACAAAAACTCGAGACGAAGACGAGGATTTTTGCACCTGCACGAACGCATTTTGCTAAAAAAATGTTACTTTACATTGTTTTTTCAATTTTTTTCACAGGAAAATTAGTTACCTAAAAGGTAATTGACAATACTATTTCATGAGTAACAGATTATTCTGCATATACATAGCTTACAAAACCTACTACCTATTATATATACTATAACGGTATGTGATTTATCTTTTTATTTATATTATTAATTTTTTGATTAATTTACCTTCTTTCGTAAATTTAGACAGAACGTGTTTTATAAATATTGTTGTTGTATTTGGGCGCCATCTGTCTTTATCTCAGGTTCTAGGGTTCTCTAAGAGGGTAGATTTTTATGAAAGTCAATGACAACGAACGCAGTGAAAAATTATAAACATTTATTAAAGAAAAAAAATTAACGATAAACTTTATCTGTACAGGAAAAATTGTTTGGTGGAATACGGTAAGTGTAGTTTTTATTAAAATAATATTTGCAAGTGTGATAAGAAATTTTCTTAAACTTCTTACCTTATTCACTTTCTAACCTAACATAATTAAACTTTTATAAGGTTAGATTGTTTTCAATCTAACTTTATTATTATGGCCTTTTATAGTCTAAACTTTTTAAATATCGATATTTAGTAATTAAAATGGTACCTTTTATTCAATTTAAGCTTTTCGTTCTCATTTTAGTTTTTCAAAATAAATGGGATTCTATAAAATCGTTTTTCCATATAACACCAAATTCAGGAAACAGGATGGATATTTTTATGCCGAATATAGTTGGATCTGGATATTTTTATACAGGAATACAGCTGGGACTGGAGATGTCCAAACAGGAACACAGGATAGGATGGATAATTTTGGATAAAGCCACCTTTTAAGATTGTTGTTCTTCTTGAATTATTTTTATCTTTCATTAACCTCACTTTTTCTGACAGGTCACAATTTTTTCTTTTAAATTGTGTTGCTTTGAGTTTTTCTTTTGTTTTTATGATACGGAGCGACGTGAACTCTTCAAAAGATATTGGTCAAAAGCCTGCCTTTGACACACGAAATGCTTTTTATAAAGTACAATGTCACAGCTTCCTAGATGAAAATTTGACATTTTTTAACCTAATTAAAAAAATTATTTATTTTATTGCAAATTTTGACTAATAACATCTTATTCTATAGATTAAAAGAAAATTTTTGACATACTTTTTATATAATTTCGAATTATATTAATCTTGTACAAAGACACTTTTTTTTTCTAAATATCATTAAACTTCATTATTGTTGTACTTTTTTGCTATATTTCTTTAATTTTATAAATCCTAAACTCTTTTTCGTTTAATTTACCATCGTTTCGTTTAACTTAAACTAATTATGTTGAATTATTATTAGATTGAATTTTAAGGTTAACTTTTATAAGTAATATTTTCTTCCTGTCTAAGTTATACGTTAAAAAAAGGCTTTATATTCAATACCATTACAATACATACATAATAAATATGTAGGTATTAATTTGAAAACTAAAAAACAGGTAATTTATTTAATCACAAAATACTACAAACTTAATTATTTATGGTACAATTAAAATATAAATTGAAATTTTGGTATTGTTTGAAATGTTTGTTAACAATGACTGTTTTGACAGATGAAAAAAATAATAGATAAAATTTGGAGGACTCGTGGTATTACCTTTGATTATTTTTTTCATCTGTCAAAACAGTCAGATTTTGTTGTTTCAGCCAATAACAGTTCAGGATCCTAACCAATCATTGCGTTTTATACTGATAAAACCGCTTCTTCGTTTTTGTTTTTTGATTAAACTGTGTTTACCTTTTTTGAAATGTCAAATGTAAACATTTAACAATTTTTATTTAGCATCAATTATTATTATACTAAAATGTACTGCAAATCTATGTTAATACCCAAATTTCAAAATGTGTTTGTAAACTAACCTGTTTATTTGTTTATTTCAAATCGCTTTAACGCCTTTAACACACACATAATCAACACAACATCAGTCCTAAACACTTAAATTTACAACATGTTCTTCAAACCGGAGTTTGCAATCAAATATCAAGATAACAGGATTAGGATTAAATAGCATTGCGATACATTTTGCGGGATTGAGTTTAAGATTGTGTGCAGTAGAAAAAGTCTGAATGGAAAGAAGATCAATATCAATATAATCTGAAGAAGAGATGGGTGTCGTCGACAAAAGACTGAATATTTACATATTTTATAGATTTTTGAACGTCTGACACATATATTAGGTAAATCAATGGACCTAGAACTCAGCCCTGAGGAACGCCTGACGATACTTCAGAAAATTCAGAGGTGGCCTCGTCGACCACAACTTTCTGCTTACGATTTTTAAAATAATTGAAGAAAAAATTATATGAAATATCATCAAAAGCTGGATCTCCAAAATTGTAATGATAAAACTGTTCGTTAGGGGACTGCAGAAACTAATAAAGTTGTACGATAAATCCACAGCAATAATTGGAAGCGATAGTTTTGTCGTTTAACATAAACACAACAATTTATCTGTAGATAAATCCGTTAAAAATATTTGCGATAGTTTGCAAAATTGAAAACCACGCTGAGACATGTCTGAGCTGATCATTTTTAAAATTATCAGGATCATCTTCTTGCAATGGTTTAAGAAGTGGCATATGATTCCTCCTTTTTCAGTAACCATGTTTTGACCCATTTTGTATGATTCCTTGTTCTTTTTTTTTCACTTCTGTGTCAACGGCATCACACCTGATAAGCAAAGGAACTGTGTACTAAAACAGTCACGTTCTCAGCACGTGCAGACTGTTTACATTACTTTTGTTTAAGTTGGACAGACTATAGACGATTTCCTAAAGTCGCTTAGAAAAAAAAACAATTAAAATATTAGACATTCATATCCGTGCTAATAATTTAGAATTAGAAACTTTTATGCCATTCTCCGTTAATCGTATATTACGATCCATTGAAATGCTGCAGTATCACATTCTGAATCAGCAATTCGCTACATGTCATAAATTATGCAATAATTTTTAATAAGTTCACATACAGCAATATCGAAAGCAATGATTTGATTGTCCGTTTAAATCAAATCTTTTAGAAATCAATTATAATTATATTGTAGGTAAACTAACGCTAATTTCCTGTTTTAATAAATCATTCTCATGCATTTGAGTTAATTTGTAATCAAAAAACTATATATGCATCAGCACTAATTGATTCAATTATGTTTCGATTGAATTTTTATTAAACCATTATTAACGTTATAAACCCGTTCACCTACAATGTTAATAGCTCGATAGAATAGAAAATTAGAAACTCTTCCATAACATTTTAATCCGCTGGTTATGTTACTTTAAATAAGTCATATTTACAATGTGGTTTTGAACTTTTATACAAGAATTAATGTATCTACAAGGTTTTACCCTCGGTTTCGTATGGTTAGAATTTTATTTTGTTAGCACACCGAGTGTTATTATTATTACTTCTTATATGCATTCCCTTCGTCAGCTTGTCTAGAAATGTTGTGCCATACTTTGATATTGTACTTTTTTGAAATTGCATCGCTGCATCAAAAATTGCATTCCTCTTTCTAAGCGTTGAAGAAAAAATTGATATCTTGCACACACCACATGAGGCATCGTCATACAGGCCGATCTCATTACCTACTGCCTGTTATGTCCAAACTATTTGAGAAACTCCTACTCAAAAGACTAAAACCACTTATCGAAGAAAGAGAAAATATCCCTGATCACTAATTTGGATTTAGAAATAAGCACTCTACGATCGGCCAAGTTCATAGAATAACCAACATTATAAAGAAATTATTAGAAAAGAAAAACATTTGTGCTACTATCTTTCTTGATGTAGCACAAGCGTTTGATAAGGTTTGGCATGAGGGCTTAATACATAAGCTCAAGCTTTTCCTTCCAAAACAATATACAGATATCCTCCATTTATATATATCGGAAAGATACTTTAGAATTAGGCAAGAAGAGTCCTATTCCGATCTTAAAGAAATTAAGGCTGGATTACCACAAGGAAGTGTCCTAGGACCTGTCCTATACTTACTATAGACATGTGATATTCCGGGTGCAGGAAAAACGGACTCATCTGAAACATCGCGTTCAAAAATTATGCTGGCACAAACTGCAGCAACGTCAAGAAATACACCACAGAAGAGATAATTGCAGCCGAGAATGACACTCTCGAGAATACCGACTTATCAGGTTGATGAGGCGGAAGATATTTATAATAAGTTTAGAATTAAGATGAGATTTTTGGATAAGTCAATATATTTGTACTTATACCTTAATTTTCCTCTCTCAATTGATTGATTGAATCTGGATACCACGAAGGACCAGCATATTCGAGGATAGGTCGAACAAAACGCTCGTAAAGTCTGCAGTATGCTTCGAGAGAAGCTTTGGAGAATTTTTTTTAATTAGATACAATTTAGAGTTCGCGCGTTTACACACATGGAAAACATGATCACTCCATGTTAGGTTAGAGTTCACTACTAGACCAAAAATAGTATGCGATAAGACTGTTTTTAGTGTCTGTCCATATATACAATATGGCAATTGGGGATTGTTTTTCCTGACATTGAGCTGTTGTGCTGAACGTTCAGCACAACACACTTATCAATGTTCAGCGGCAGCGAACTGTTCTAGCACCACTTTTGTAAGTGATCGAGATCATTCTGCATATTTAGATGATGCTGTTTGGATGCTGTTTGGATTTCCGTAAATTTTTGTGTCATCAGCGTAAGAAGATACTGAGTTATAGAGACAGTAGAGGTCCTAGAACGGAACCTTGTGGAATACCACTTGTTACAGGTCTTGCCTCGAGGAATTCTTGACCAACTTTGACTTTGAAGAACCGGCTTGTAAGAAAAGTTGAGATTACCTCTTATACCAAGAAGTTCTAGCTTTAGTAGAAGTATACGCTTTGGAGCATTACCAAAGGCTTTAGAGTAATCGAGGTAGAGGTGTAATAGTTTTGTGTTGTAATAAATACATTTTTGAACACAAAAAAACGTGCCAAACTAATTTGTACTTTCAATATAAAATCTGTTTAATTATTTATTAGTACATGATAACGTTCGGTGCGATTTTTGTTATAGCCACGTTTAAAAAATGAGAACATTTTTTTTTCGTCGAAGAAAAGGAAATGAGTAATTCAATTATTAATTCTCGAATGCGTTGTATGTATGCATTATTATAATTAATGTTATCACTCCTGAGAAACAGTGATTATCTTCACATAACTAGTTTAACGTGCATGTTTCTTACTGTAATTAGAATTAAAACTTAATGAAAAAATTACACATGAGACTGACAGAAAAAATGAATTTGTAGTTGAGGTGTAGCAGAAATGAAATAAAAATGTAATAATTATAAAAAGTTGTTCAGTAGTTAACGCAGAATATTTTGAAAATATTTTAATAGCTACGAGCTGCGAGTTTCCGATTTTTTTTTACTTTTATTTTATATTATATATCGCATATATATCGCGCATCGCTGCTTCGATGAAGTCTAACATTAATCTTCAGAAGCCTAGAGCGCCCTCTAACGGCCTAGCTCGAATATGATGGAAGGTTCCACAAATACAAAACACATTTCACTACTCCGTAGAGATGCATCAAATCAAACTGTCAAACTTTACGACAGCGGCCTACTCGATTCCTTTTTTTCTCGAATAAACATTTCTTATTTTGCAATAAATCTCGCAAACTTTACAACGTAGACCCCACAAACCCCATATCAGCAAAGAGCCCTTAAAAGATGCCATGTAATGATGTAATAAAATACAGGGTGATATATTTGAAAAAGTCCAGTTATTGCTATTTGTAATTTGTCATTTTCAAAAAATCGTAGTAGGCGATAGAACATCGACTCCGAGTTCGCCTACTTCTCAAAAGATGCGCTAAAGCTTAAGGAATCAACTGGAAAAAACTTGATTAAGTTATCTTGAATAGTTCTGAAGTTCTGAATTTTTTTATGGATCTCTGCATAAGTTGAAAAAAGTGTTATATGTGAAATTTCGTGTGTTCTTTTATAAACAAATTGAAATAATCGGTTAACTATGTGAAAAATTATTTTGTCATATTTATCATCCATTAATTTGCTCACATACTTCAAAATTTAATTTTTTTCGGTATTTAAATAAAGCCGAATTTTTCTGAAGCAATTTTCTCAATAAACAAAATTTATTGGCATTTCAATAAACCATAAAACGTAAGCAGAGGCAGTAAAAAAGAAAATTTTATGGCATTTACACTCTACGTATTAACGACTTTGTATTTTAATTGGCGGGTTTGCGATTTTTTTCAAAAAATCGTTTATCTCCTCGTAAAATTAAGGAGCTTCTAATTAAAATGGACCGGCATCGATAGCGAAATATTTTCTAAAGTAAATACTTCATGGGCGGAAATCGAAATTCCCAATTTGCATTCAGGGTTGCACAATTTTGGGACTTTACCCGTGATTTATTGGATTCGAAACCCCAACTGATGAAGCTGAAAGGCATAAAGCGATCTTGGGACGTCGAATCGAAAAGATTAAATTTTTGCCTACTTTGTTTTTCACTTTACCAAAGTAAGAAAACCAGTTAGGAAGAGGAGAGTGACATTTTCACCAGAATCGGTAAAAACTTTTGCAACCTCCAATGCAAATTGGGAATTTTCGCTTTATTAAGTTGTCAGAACTGTTTTCTCGGCTTCATTTACCTGTGTGGGTGACAGATGGTAGCAAGGTTGCATATAGTTTATCTTTTGAGTGATCTAGTTGTTTGGAATTTGATTTTAAACATTTTCTAATTATCTACTGCAATTTATTTTTACTTTCTGTATCGTTAACCTTGTTCTTGTGGATTCTTGTTCATTATGAACCATTTGCAAACTTTTCCAATACAACTCAACTTTATCAACAGATATATTTGCAAAAAAAAGATAAATAAACTTTTCCTTTTCAGCTGTTGAAGTAGGAAAAGTTTAGGAAAATTGAAAACACATTTTCCTTGATTTCAAATTTTATCACCCTTTATCCTTTAACCAACGAGGGGTCTACCAATTTTTCCAGAGTGTTTTTTTGATAAAAACTTTTATTTTTAGAAAGTTGTTTTACGAAAATTATGGAAAGCTTATTTTTAAAATGAACATAAACTTTTACAAAAATTATATTATAAATGTCAACATTAAAATAATTGTCCATATTATAAAATTTTCAATTTTAATACCAACATAAATTAAAGAAATTTTGAATATAACTAAAATTTGGTAACTTGATTTTTTTAAATAAGAAAGACATTTTTAAAGAAGTATAAAATCTTTCTCCAGTTTAAAATTAGAAATTCCAGAATCTTCCCAGAATTTATATTTGATTTTTAATGAAATGTACCTACCAAAGAAATGGTATAAGTATAATGGTTGCATAGGATCAGTTTCCCATTAAACAAACATTTATACTAAGAATAGACAAATTTACTGAAGAAGAAGTGAAATTAGGATTTGAACTTTGAAATACTATAATTAAAAACTGTCATAGTGTTTAATGTTAACTCATCATTATTTTTAATTTTGTTCTATTTTTTAATTTAATATTTGCTTGGAATTTCAGAAAAGAAGAGAGTGATGTCACTGGGTGAACTCTTAGCTTTAAGTTCTTAAGTTGTCTTAAGTATATCGTAAAGAAAAATTGCTGGTTGGCTATTTTAGTTAGGTGCAATGCAAATTTATAAAAAAAAAATATGCATGGGGCTGTTTGAATAATATTATCTGTTAGTAATATTTTATAAAATTGAAGTTTAAAATATATATTTTTCGAATCTAAAATTAAATTAATGATCAGAGATTGACAATATTATTTTGACAATAGGATGACTTTTAGTTTTAATTAGGAGTGAGTGAAATTGTGAATGAAATTTTATTTTTGACAATTCAAAAATCGTAGTTTGCTATCGGATATTTAGCCTATGAGGAAGGAAGAGAAAATATAACGATTACTATGAATTACTGATATCAATTAGACTAGATTTTGACCTGATCAAGGCCTCCTGTGCTAAAAAAAATCTGATAATTTGAATTTTTTTATTGAAAAATAAAAAATTTGGCAACACTGTCGTATGTAATTTGAGCCATAGAATCCAAAAAATATTAAATATATATTGTGTTTCATTTAAAAAATCGACGTTGGTGACATTTCTGGCGAAACCGGAAGTCGACCGTTTTGTTTTTTATACGTCTGTCAATCCAAAATAATATCTAATAATAATAATATCTACGTACCAAATATTCTTCAAATCGGTTGAAAAGTGAAGGAGATATAGGCATGGCCCTAGTCTCATTGTCACCCGGTATATTTGTACTTGTAAATAAACATAAACAAATTTGAAAAAAAAATGTAACAAAACATTTGGGCCATATATTTAATATTGACAAATTATTTTTCACTTCGGTAAAAAATTGTATTCAACTAAATACATACCTACAAGTAAATTTGTTTGAAATTATCCTGATTATTTTTTTCATCTGTCAATACAGTCAGATTTTGTGGTTTCAGCCAATAACAGCTCAGGATCCTAACCAATCATTGTGTTTTATACTGATTATTTTTTTCATCTGTCAAAACAGTCAGATTTTGTGGTTTCAGCCAATAACAGCTCAGGATCCTAACCAATCATTGTGTTTTATACTGATTATTTTTTTCATCTGTCAAAACAGTCAGATTTTGTGGTTTCAGCCAATAACAACTCAGGATCCTAACCAATCATTGTGTTTTATACTGATAAAACCGCTTCGTCGTTTTTGTTTATTGATTAAACTGTGTTTACCTATTTGAGATGTCAAATGTAAACATTTATCAACTATTATTATACTAAAATGTATTGCAAATCTATGTTAATAACCAAATTTCAAAATGTATTTGTAAACTAACCTGTTTTTATTAGTTTATTTCAAAACATTTAACATTTTTAGATACCTCACTTTAACACTAAACTTAAAATTAATTAAATTAAGAAAGACTTCATTTCATTCTTCTTCTTCGCTTTTATTTAATGCGCCGTTTCGCGGGGTAGCCAGTCAAAAAATCGTCTTGGTGACCCTGTATGTAAAACTATAACAGCTTAGGTTTCAATTTAAATTGGTAAAGAAAATTTTCAATATTTGTGTGTAAAGTGTCTTTTGCATAAATGACTATGTTCTCTGTTTTTAATACAAAATGATTCAAAAAATAATCCTTTCAAATACGACTCGTCCTCTGAAATTTTATAGATTAAATTTTTGATCTTCATACTCAAACGCCTTTATTTTAGGCAAAACCACTCAAACAAACTGATTTAAGATAAAATCACTCGTCCTGCGGACTCGTGATTTTATCAATCAGTTTGTTTTCGTGGTTTTTCCAAATAAAGCCGTTTTCGTGAAAACCAAAAATTTAATCGATAAAATTTGGAGGACTCGTGGTATTACCTTTGATAAAACCGCTTCTTCGTATTTGTTTCTTGATTAAACTGTGTTTACCTTTTTTGAAATGTCAAATGTAAACATTTAACAATTTTTATTATACTAAAATGTATTGCAAATCTATGTTAATAACCAAATTTCAAAATGTATTTGTAAACTAACCTGTTTTTATTAGTTGATTTTTACATAACATAACACTAAACTTAAAATTAATTAAATTAAGAAAGACTTCATTTCATTCTTCTTCGCTTTTATTAACGGCGCCGTTTCGCGGGGTAGCCAGTCAAAAAATCGCCTTGGTGGCCCTGTATGTAAAACTATAACAGCTCAGGTTTCAATTTAAATTGGTAAAGAAAATTTTCAATATTTGTGTGTAAAGTGTCTTTTGCATAAATGACTATGTTCTCTGTTTTTAATACAAAATGATTCAAAAAATAATCCTTTCAAATACGACTCGTTCTTTGAAATTTTATAGATTAAATTTTTGATCTTCATACTCAAACGCCTTTATTTTAGGCAAAACCACTCAAACAAACTGATTTAAGATAAAATCACTCGTCCTGCGGACTCGTGATTTTATCAATCAGTTTGTTTTCGTGGTTTTTCCAAATAAAGCCGTTTTCGTGAAAACCAAAAATTTAATCGATAAAATTTGGAGGACTCGTGGTATTACCTTTGATAAAACCGCTTCTTCGTATTTGTTTCTTGATTAAACTGTGTTTACCTTTTTGAAATGTCAAATGTAAACATTTAACAATTTTTATTATACTAAAATGTATTGCAAATCTATGTTAATAACCAAATTTCAAAATGTATTTGTAAACTAACCTGTTTTTATTAACGCCAAAACGCCTTTAACATTTTTACATACCTCACTTCAACACTAAACTTAAAATTAATTAAATTAAGAAAGACTTCATTTCATTCTTCTTCTTCGCTTTTATTTACGGCGTTTCGCGGGGTAGCCAGTCAAAAAATCGCCTTGGTGGCCCTGTATGTAAAACTATAACAGCCTAACAGCTCAGGTTTCAATTTAAATTGGTAAAGAAAATTTTCAATATTGGCGTGTAAAGTGTCTTTTGCATAAATGACTATGTTCTCTGTTTTTAATACAAAATGATTCAAAAAATAATCCTTTCAAATACGACTCGTCCTCTGAAATTTTATAGATTAAATTTTTGATCTTCATACTCAAACGCCTTTATTTTAGGCAAAACCACTCAAACAAACTGATTTAAGATAAAATCACTCGTCCTGCGGACTCGTGATTTTATCAATCAGTTTGTTTTCGTGGTTTTTCCAAATAAAGCCGTTTTCGTGAAAACCAAAAATTTAATCGATAAAATTTGGAGGACTCGTGGTATTACCTTTGATTATTTTTTTCATCTGTCAAAACAGTCAGATTTTGTGGTTTCAGCCAATAACAACTCAGGATCCTAACCAATCATTGTGTTTTATACTGATAAAACCGCTTCGTCGTTTTTGTTTTTTGATTAAACTGTGTTTACCTATTTGAGATGTCAAATGTAAACATTTATCAATTATTATTATACTAAAATGTATTGCAAATCTATGTTAATACCCAAATTTCAAAATATATTTGTAAACTAACCTGTTTTTATTCGTTTATTTCAAAACTCCTTTAATATTTTTAGATACCTCAGTTTAACACTAAACTTAAAATTAATTAAATTGAGAAAGACTTCATTTCATTCTTCTTCTTCGCTTTTATTTAAGGCGCCGTTTCGCGGGGTAGCCAGTCAAAAAATCGCCTTGGTGGCCCTGTATGTAAAACTATAACAGCTCAGGTTTCAATTTAAATTGGTAAAGAAAATTTTCAATATTTGTGTGTAAAGTGTCTTTTGCATAAATGACTATGTTCTCTGTTTTTAATACAAAATGATTCAAAAAATAATCCTTTCAAATACGACTCGTCCTCTGAAATTTTATAGATTAAATTTTTGATCTTCATACTCAAACGCCTTTATTTTAGGCAAAACCACTCAAACAAACTGATTTAAGATAAAATCACTCGTCCTGCGGACTCGTGATTTTATCAATCAGTTTGTTTTCGTGGTTTTTCCAAATAAAGCCGTTTTCGTGAAAACCAAAAATTTAATCGATAAAATTTGAAGGACTCGTGGTATTACCTTTGATAAAATATGGGCCTTTAACTTCAAAACAGGTAATAAAAGTAAAATAAATTGATAAAACGGGGCACAATTCATAAATTTCTTCTTTTTATGTCGGTTTACTAAATCTGTATCTAACTCACGAGAATAGGTAGAGAAGAAGTAGAATCCACAACTGTACAAAATGCGTTCGCAGAGCATAAAAATGACAATAATGCGTCATATAGTAGTATAGTAGTAGGGGGAAAATTAGCTGTATATGAGATACCACCCCAACGTGATATTCGCCGCCCCCAACTACCCTCGGTCCCAAAATTTAAATGACACCCTGTATTTTTTATATATAATACAAGAGCGTAGTTTTTTTAGTATCTCTATGTGAAAAAATGACTTAATTACATAATGAACTTTGTAAGATATTTAGAGATGTTAAGAAAAAGAACTGTAGACAAATGTCGAAATAATAAAACAAGGACTCTTTCCATTATTTTAATTAAATTAGATGTTCAAAGACTTTTATTAAATTTCTATACATCCCTCTTTGATTCTATTACGCAAATCATCAACGGATAGTGGTGGTGTTTTGTAAACAACATACTTCAAATGTCACCATAAAAAGAAATCCAGTTTGGTCAAGTCTGGGGAGCAAGCTGGCCATTCAATAGCTCCCCTACGACCTATCCAATGTCCTGGAATAACAGTATCCAAATATTTCCTCCTAGCTCCGTCTTACTGAAAGTATAACTGACCCTCCTGCATTCGATCTAAGTTTTCTTGCAAGTTCTGAATGATAAGAGGTATTAATTCTTTCAAAAAATCTAGATATTTAGGTCCATTTAAATTTTCCTGGTAGAAATTAAACCAATTATTTGGTTATTAAGATTTCCAGCCATTAATTTTAATTTATTTAATTTTAATTTAAACCAAGTCAAAAATTTTCTAAAACTTTTGTACTAACTAGTAAACAGAAGTGTCATAAGCAATATTATTTGACAGTTCATACAACGAAGCTGTTTTCATAGCTTGCTATTATTTTTTGCTTTCGATATTGAATATCTGGTATCTGAACCTTCAGCTGTACATATCTTACAAAGTTCATTATGTATGAAGTCATTTTTTCACATAGAGATACTACTTGCAGAATATGTCAAAAAAAATACAGGGTCTCATTTAAATTTTTGGACTTAAGGACATTCCAAAATTTCAAGTCGATATCTTTTAAAACACCAGATATAATTTCATTTAAAGTTTTCGATTACCGTGTAATGGCTGCATCTCAGTATAATTTAAACCCCTTAAATTTTGACTAGATGCGGACAGTATCCGAAGAAATATTTTTCGACACGGTATCAAATCCCTTATCAGGCCACCCAGTCGCGCCTATGAAATACCGTTCGGTTAATTGATTGAACGAAATTTTCGAATTACGCTATTAATACTTTGATGGCGGATGGGGAATCTGTCCTTGGAAAAGAATACGTTCTCGATTACTGTGATTATTTTCTCTTAATTAAAATAGCAATAAAAACTGGCAGGTATTTTATACAGTGTGTCTTTCTTGGAAAAGCTCCGCGCAATTGAAGGAAAAATAACTTTATCAAGTCGACTCGGAATGCTACATCCCTATTTGGTTGAAATTAAAATTAATATGTTCGCCGGAGTACTGACAATGATTCGCCTAATGTTCCGAGTAAACGTTTTTTTTTTAACTTTGATATTTGTAATATTTCTGCAATGTTGCTCACAGCGAAGTTAAACGTATTTTCATTTCTGTTTTATTTACATAAGAAATGCTGCATATTTTTAATTACGTAATGGGCGATGTGGTGGGCGCTTGAGTAAGGAAAGATCTAAAATTTTGAAAACAAAAATGCCTTTACCAGTGGTGAAATTTTTACTTGTACATCCAAACAAAGTATTAATTCACTAAATAAGTTCGTAGGATGACATATAGATGGCGCCACTGGTGACAAACGTGTCAAAATTTCATGACAATCTGACGTGAGGGGAAAAAAGGAAAAAACGCAATCGAAAAATTATCCTTTTTTAATGAATTAATGTTAAATACAATATTTCATAAAAATAAACACCTCCCAAGTTATAGGGCGTAGAAAATTACAATTTTCACCACAAAAATCGTACATTTCTAATAAAAGTTTTTTAAATATAACCGAAAATCTGTTAGTATTACGTAAAAATTGATATTGAACTAATTTTATGGCCTTGAGCAAATAATTTTTTTTTATTTTTCTACGATTAATACGACGGAAGATATGGCTATTCAAAATGGGTGTTCTAGCATAAATATCTGGAAAAATATGACTTCCACAAAAAAATGTCTATAACATCCTAATGAGAGAACAACATTGGGAACATTTTAAGACCATCCAGAACCGTTTAAGATAAGCAGAAAAAAAGTTATAGACAAAATAAATTTTTTTTCAATTTTTTTTAACAGGTACGGAGGGGCACATCAAACCCTAAGCTTACTTTTTGATGCTCTATCAAAATCTGAAGTCAGAATTTTAAAATTCATAAACACAAAAAAGCTACAGACACACACACACACAAATCGAATTCAGATACCAAACAATTTGTTCGGTGAAAATCTGAATATATGTCCTGGAAGATCGATTAGACGCCGAAATTGCCGAAATTAACTAAAAAAAATTTTGGTTTATTAACTTCTCATGCTATATTCGTCGTATTGTTTCTCTAACAGAATTAATTTTCAATTTGAAATGAACCGTTGAAGCGTGGATTATTCGCAAGAGTCAGCGCATCAAATCCAACAAATGAAATCGTAATGAGATGAGGAACAGCTTATTTTCGATCCATTGCTTGGATTTCACGGCTGTATTCTTCGTTTATAAAACTGACAAAGATACCGGGCGCGCCGATAAATTGGAAAAAAAAGCCAACAATGACTACCTGCTTTAATGATATCGTCTTCAGATGATTAGGTATTTTTTTATGGAGAATCCCTTCGATTTCTAATGCGGTTATTTAGAGTGTTCGTTTTTGGTTTGTTAGACAATAAAAAAGTGGAAAAAATAAGGAATTTAATTTAATAATAAATAATAATTAGAGAAGTAATTTATTTTGTATTGAAACTTATTACAGATTTACAGGCTTTTGAAAACGGCGAAATTATTTGTCATTTTAGATTTTTTAAGATATTGTCTCTTGGTCCTCAGGTATAACTTGTCTTTGTCTTTGTTTTAAGACTATAATTACCGAACGTCAGAGTTTTAATATATCAAAGATTTAGCGGTACTTTTTTCCATTAACCTAGCTTTACAGAGTATCAGGGATAACACTTAAAGAGATCTGAAACAGGTTCATTGGATGGACGACTTGCATATTTGTAGAAGTATTAACATGGTATCAATAAATGCAGAATATTTTTACTTTTTGCTTACTTGGAGCCGACGTTAAAAAAATAGACGATGTCGATACAACTCTCATTTATAATTATAAATAACTGGTTTTCTATTATAGGCCGAAATGCATCTTTTAACCTAAAAAAATATCACTGAAAATTATTTCCTAAGGGCATTAATGGTATGGGTTTCGATGGTTTGAATATAGGATGTCCGTATTCCAAGATAGGTCGACAAATAGATTTATATATGATGGGAGCTGTTCTGATATTTATTCCTCTTTTTTGCGGTTATTTACCACTTGAATTTGTCCATTTTTTCATCAAATTTGCATGTTGTTTAAAATTTAGTATCAATGTACACCCCAAGATCGATTTAACAGAGTAAGGGAAGCTGCGCACTTGGAGTTTTGTTTAGGGATTCACCAAGCCAAGTAATTTGGCTTGAAATATAAAAGTTTGACTTGGGCTTGAAAAATCAAGCATTTTAAAGAGGAATGCTTGACTTGGCTTGTCTTTGTTTTCAAGCTTTTCCAAGCATTATCGAGCTTTCAGCTATGATGACCGCCGTCTATCTACTGAGATTACTATAACTATGAGCCAGACAAAAGTCACCGATTCCGACGAAGTCAACTTACTGTTTCAAAAATTTTAACATGAACTAAATCTAAGATATCTTTTACAATTCACGGTTGGTCATCGAATACAAGGGTTTTATACCATTACAGCTCATTTTATTGATGAAAATTGGAAAATGCATGCCATTTTATTAGAAAAAGGATCGCACACAGGTAAATCTATTGCTTAAATATTTCAGAGCACATTAAAGTTTTATGACCTATGCAACAATCAGTATTTAAGGTGTAACAACAGAGAAAACCAACAGTAGTTTTACTTTTTCCACAGAGTTATCCAGATATAAGAGAAGCGGCCAAAATTACAACACTTCTGCTGCCTAAAAAATCGCGTTAAAAATATGAAATGATTTAAATATTTACAACTATCTTATTTATTAAGCAGCTTTTCTTATACTTAGATATATTAATAAAATACTTGTGAACCAACTAAATAACGACTTAATTATTCAAACTTTCAAAGTAATTTGATCAAAATATTTGATATTTCAAACTTAAAAATTTTATAGTTAGATTTGATTCACTACACTGCTAGGCTTGATTTGAGTTCGATTTAATTTCAATTCAAACTCAAATCAAATTCTTAAAATCAAATCAAACTCCTGAATCTCTGGTTGTAATATTATTTAGTTATTTAAATGGTACAATAAATGAAAATTTCTCGCTAAACTTTTTGATATATTAATTCTAACGGTATAAATAAATAATTACGTAATTAATCTTAATTTAATTAATTTTCCTTGACAGTTGCTGCACAAGTACAACCTATAATGGATAATATTTGAATTATTTGCAACTACGACTACCGATTAATTGCTGATTGTTTCTAATAAGAAGGAAACAAATTATTAGAGAGTCCAGGTGAACCACTAAAGTGTTTATGCGGGCTCCTCAACATGTTATTATTTATTATTAAATTATACCCTTCTAGAGTTGCCCGTTCGTTCAGACGCGACCAAAAGAACGTTGTTTATGATCTCTATTAAAACACCACACCCGTTTCGTACTTTACGTTTAATACATTATATCAATAATTATGCCGTAATTTTGTCCCACCCTGTAATTCGAGATTATACACCTCACGGTACGAAATTGGGATTATTTGCAGTATGTTGGCGTAACAGGATTTTTCTCGACTCCCTACTTTGCAACTGACCGGAACGTGTAGGAATTACCTGAAAATATCAGCGTTCGTAAATTGGGGTCCTTAATTTGTTTTCATAAAATTATATTTCTCAATTTTTAAACGAATTTTTATTGGGTATGGGTTCTCGATATTTTAACGCTATTTCGCATGCTTTGAATTTGTTTTTGTTAGGCTACCACGTGTTCTGTAATTAATTTCTGTAATTCATAGTGGTTTGATCTTTTAAATGTTCTTCTTTTTGGATATTAAAAACCACTTTTTTAGGTTAAAATAGTAATTTACGTAACAAGTTCCGTAAGTGATATTTTACGGGATGAGTAGGAACTTCATAGTAGCCAAACCAAACTTTTCTTACAGAAAACTTGAATTTTGAAGCTGTTTCAAGGCAAGCTTTTAAGAATGATATTATCTTAATGTGAACATTTTCCTACAACGCCTCTGCGAATCATAATTTTTTAGAAGAAGCCTCGCCTAATGTTTATGTATTCTACTATAATAGTATATTATAGATAGATAGATCTTTATTAATTAGGAATCCTAATGTACTGAGATGAAATAGATAAATCTAAGATTTTTACTTTTTAAATTCCTTTGTTTTTCAATTCATCTGACATTACTAAATTCTTATCTGACATTTTTTAAACTAATAACAATCTAATCTCCATAAACAAACATCCCATAACAACCCTGTCAATTTTAAAGCCCCTTTTACATAATTCCCCCCACCATTTCAAAATTTTAACATCATAACATCATAAATCTAAAAGTAGCATAAATAAATAAAATCCCTTAAAATACATATACACATTTCAAATATAAAATACAAGTACAAAATAATATAGAAAAAATAATATACATTAAAATCATCAAATAATGGAATTAGTAAAATCTTAATTAAATTGAATATTTTTAATAAATAAAGATTAATTTTAAAACAGTTTATTGTGATTGACTCGCGTATAGATAAAGGGAGATCATTGAATTTTTTGAAACCTTTAAAGAATAAAGAATTCATAGTGTTTTGATATGTAGTTATTGCAATTTAGATGTTATTTGTGCATCTTGTATTAAAATTATGGATATTATTGTTGAACGTAATATATTGTTGGAAGTATTCTGGTGCCGTATGATTTACTATTTTAAATACTAAAATCATTGTAAAATAGTACATTCTTTTCTCTACTGGAAACCAATTTTGAGTATTTAACATTGACGTAATTGGAGTAAGACGATTTGTTTTCAGTATTAGGTACTCTCATTCCACGATTTTGAAGTTTCTGTAGCATGTTTAATTTATTTAAGTTGAATAAGTATAATATAGATGCGCAATAATCAAAATGTGGCTGAATTATGGTATTATATACAGTAATTTTGGTTTCAGTTGGTAAGAGAAACTCTCACCGAGATAATGACTATCGATAGTGTGAATAGACTTGTACGACAAACTTTCCACTCGGTTGTAGAATTCTTTTACCACCCAACAGTTAATTTTATCGTCACGTAAGCTTGACTACCCCAACAATGAACCCTTAAAATATAAAAAAACTATCGTGTCAACTTACAAAAAAAAAACCTGTGAGCCACGTGATGATTTTCAAAAGAAAATTATATGTGTTTGAAAACTAATCTGTCAAAATATAACTTCACAAATGACGTGAAATGAAATCACACAAGCTCCCAAGAACAAGGACATTAAAAATGTCCTACAATGCACCAGCGTCTGGACTTCAACAACTACTCCTTGGGCTATATGCCCCACCAGGTATTGAATTACGAAAGTCCAGACGTGGTTTGGTGCCGAGTCGGGGCTTTAACCCAAAAACTTCGATTTTGTCATTAAAGGAGCTTGCTATAACGCAACCACCTTTATCAAGAACGAGGCGAGTCGAATTCATTGTCATACATCCTTTAAAGATAGGATGTCGAGCTTGTCTGCTTCTTACTGATGAGGCACAATAATGCCGAAACCAGTCTAAGAATGGCAAGCTCCTTTAATGACTAAAGCGAAGTTTTTGGGTCAAAGCCCCGACTTGGTCGGGCACCAAACCACGTCTGGACTTTCGTAATTCAATACCTGGTGAGGCATATCGCCCAAGGGGTAGTTGTTGAAGTCCAGACGCTGGTGCAGTGTAGGACATTTTTAATGTCCTTGTTCTTGGGAGCTTGTGTGATTTAATTTCATATCCTTTGTGCAGAATGAATTATTTTAAATATTTCGCGCCTATTTTAGTCTCAAATCGCTTATTTTGAACTCATGCGCTTCTAGTACCAAAAACAATTACAATTTCGTCTGACTGTAGATGTAGACGCGTCGTGCCGCTTTGCTCTTAATCCGCTTATTCTAATTTACTGTGTTATATTTGTGCAATCGGGCCCGCTCATAACTGCATTTTGTATAAACCATTGCTACTATCAACCTCATCCCAGAGACGGATTATGCAATAACAGGTAATCGTGTTTGAGACTCGTTAACTTGAATTTTCATTTAATTGTTTAAACCAGCTCTATTGGTAGTATTCATTCAATATACTACAAAAATATTACCATGGCTTCGCAAATGTGCAGTAAAACTGATAAATGAAGGTTAGAAGTGAGTTTTAATAACGATTCTGGTCAAGATGTCACTATCTTCTTCGTATTCCTTTATTTATCAGTTTTTATCTTTTAGCTATTGACTTACGCGTCTTTGGAATTTGATTTACTGGATTTGAAAGCCCAACTGACGAAGCCGAAAGGCAAAAACAGGTCTATTAGGATGTCGAATCGGACAAATTAAATTCCCAACTCGTTTATTACTAGATAATACAAATTAAAACAATACCGTACAGTAAATTTTAATGCAATGCAGTATTAGAACGTTAATTATTTTAATTTCTTGGTGTAGGTATAACATACAACATAGTAAAATAAAAGTATGTACATAAAGCGCTTAAAAAACTGAGCTTATGTTCGACCTTGTCGCATGTCGAGGTTCCGTATTTCATTTAATTCCTTGCAACGATACGAACGTTTTTTTTTTCTCCTCGATATAACTACAAAAATCCATTAATTATTTTGTTTATATCTCGATTATGTACTGTTATTTAATTAAATATGAGTAATCAAATTAACTTCAAACCGCATTTTATGGCTTCGCAGCCTTAACATGCACACGCATTTCTCAATTATTGCAAATTAGCCGATGCTGCAACTCCATATTAATTAATCGGTAATTACGGGTTGGCTATAAACTTGGGCATTTGATAAATCTATGATGTACATCACAGGAAACGTTTATTGATTTTCTTTTTTGTGTGTTTAAATCTGGTCGAGGAAGAATACTCGCGGAAAATTAACGGCAAAAGTTACGTCACGAACTAAATTCACATATATCTCGATCAAGCGAAACTCATCCATATTTATATGTTCCAAAAGTCACGTTTCACTCTATGTTCTTATATGTCTTTTAGTTTCCGGAATAATTAAATAAACTCTGGATCGCGAACATCTGCAAGAATGAGAAATAAGTTTTTATAACGCCAAAGCAGTCCGTTAAAATATTTACCAGTTCCAAGAATCTCCAACGCCTGGTACATACTTGCCGCGAAAAATACTCAACACCACAATCGTGAACCAATAGGCGAGATCCATGCTAATAAAATTTCAGAGAAGGGACTTCGTTCCAAGAGACGGTTATAGCTGAAAATTTTTATATATACACATATTTAAATTAACAATCAAAATCCAGAGTATTCTATAAGATAATTGGTTGGCTTAAGATCCACTGCGTGAATCTAGGAGCATGGTGAGATGCCCTCCAGCGAGATCGCTTATTCCTTTTTAAAGGTCAGCTTGCCATAGTCTTATTATGTCTTGATCCTCTAGGGGTTACATTAGTGGGTTTGGGTGGTCCTCTAACTTTTCATGGTGGGCGACTCTTTTTTTATGTATGACTTCTTTTATAGTTGGTACCTTTAAGTCGCTGCGAATTATTTCATTTGTGATGTACCACGAGGCATTAACAATTGCTCGCAGTATTTTGGATTGATACCTATGAATGATTGCAATATTTGATTTGCTTAAGCAGCCCCAGAGCTCGAGTCCATAGGTCCATATGGGTTTAATTACTGATTTATAGTTCAGTATTTTATTTTCAATTGTCAGGGATAACTTCCTTCCGATTAGCCAGGATAGATCTTTCTGTTTTAGTTCTAGCTGTTTTCTTTTTTTTTGATTATGTGCTTCTTCCAGTTTAATTTATGGTCCAAGTGGAGTCCCAAGTATTTTACGGATGTAGTCTTTTCATAGCGTAAATGTGACATGGTTAGATTTGGTTTCGTTTATTTATGTTCCACTTTTTGAGCCACAGTTAAAGAGAGTATAGATATTCTTGTAAGAGTGAGTGTGCTCGTTGAATTTCAATATGGATGGCAAGTGTGACTGTGTCATGGGCGAATGTTTCCATTAGGATGTTTTTGGCGAGGGTGGAAGATCTGAGGTATATAACAGGTATAGAAAAGCACCCAAAACACTGCCCTGGGGTACTCCAGAGTTAATTGGTCTGATGTTTCACCTTCTACTGAGGTTCTAAATTATAATTATACGTTCTAGCTTACGATAAATGCTATCCCTCAATATGTTGAAAATAAGGCACGGAAGCTAAAGTATCATCAGTCTGCAATTATTCGATCCAAGTGACGGTTAGACTTAACTCCGTTTTTGCTTGCGTAAAATGCTATACCTTTACTATATAAGTGTTGAAAATAAGTTACAGATAGTACCAGAAGTTAGTAATTCATCAATTGAAACACAAATATATAAATTAGCAAGCACAATTCGAATTATTGGGGGTCAGAAAATCAAAATCTTGTAAGAAAATGTGTAATTTGGGTAGTTTGATTGGAATATGCGTCTTACCTGTATTCGTGCCTCAGTGAGACCAATCTTCATAGCCAGTTCTTCCCTGAAAAAAATAAAAAAATTATAGTTTATATGGCGATTGTTTTGTTTTCAAGAAAAATCACTTCTAACAAATTTATTGCTAGTGGGCTCACTTCTTAACTTTGCACACAAATTTTGTAAAAGATAAATAAGTAAGTAACAGAGTCAGATTTTCATTTTAGTCTCTTATTGGGTATTACCATTCTGTCTAAAATACCATCAGGAAATTGTGAATTTAAAAAATGCAGATGTTTAATAGACTTAATACAAGACAAACAAAATATTTTTTTGGCAATTTTTCCATTTGCAAGAATAAACGCCAAGCGTTTGATCTACTTACATTCCTCATCACCCAAACCTCTTATATATTAAAACATATTAAATGCATTTTAAATAAAAAAATTGCGTTTCGCCAGCATAATTTATAATGGACGTCCACGTTGTGATACAACTTAAGAATTGATTGACATCTCGAAACCCGTAAAGCTGCAGGCATTTCTAAAACACCAGAATGTTGGTTTCAATCCTAAAAAGTCAAGTGTTTTTTCGAGGCAGAACATTGAAGATTTTTTAAGCAAAGCTCCCGAAGAATTTTGGCCTAATAAAATGTAAGCTTTTAAATTGTCACCTCAAAAATCATTAGCCTAATAAGAAAAAGTCCATTTTTTCTGATAGTGGATCAAAATTGGGTAAAATTCGTCAAAAAATATGTGAATTTGCGAAAAGAAGTTCGAAATTAACGTTTTCTCTTACAATGGAGACATGGAAAATTGCTTAATCACGCTTTGGGATACCACTCCATTTCAGGCTTTTCTAAGAAAATCGCTACTATCTTAAAGCTTCCCGGAGTTCAGACTTTTACTGGTCACGCATTCAGACGCACAGCTGCTACGAACTTGGCTGACAATGGAGCTCCGTTGCAGAGGGTTATGTAGAATCATCGATGAAAAACCAAACTAAAACGTCCCAGATGCTTTCTTCACCAGAAACATTATCTTGTAATTCAATTAACTCTAGCAACCAATTAATAAAAACCAGTGTCAATGAAGTATCTTTACAAGATACGACAATATTAAATCAAACACAACAAGAGGGTTGTGTTAAAAGTATAAATGTCTATAATAATTCTAATGTAGGAATTTTAACAAATTTTTTTTTTAAATATGTTCAGAAAAAAAAAGGGATATACAGGGTGATCCAGGGGTATGTACATTACCATAACTTTTTTCGAGCATTTGTCAAAAATGTTTACATTGTTTCCTATTAATCATTATTTCATTTCTTGTAAATAGTATTACTAAAATTGTTTACTTTTTAATGTATTTCTGTGTCTATTACAATTTCATTTTGTTGAAACATTTTCTTTTCAAAATTGTATGAATCTGTCAAATTTTTACGATAGCGGCCTACTCGATTCTTTTTAAAATTAAAATTTTGAATAATTTTGTATTTGTTTTTATTCTTGCTAAAACAAGGTTCTAAAATGTGTTTTCTTAAATAAAACAAATTTTTTTTGACGCTGTTATAACCGGAAGAATTATATTAGGGACTTTCATTAAAAACAAAGTACTGCAGGTGTCCATCAACTACATTTCCCGCTAAACTACGTCCAATTAACCCCCAAACCAACCGCATGATCACCAATCACCAAAATAAAAAAAAAGATTAAAACATCACAATAAACATTCTTCAAAAAAACCAAATTAGTTCCTAATACTTACAAACCGACTCACCAAATTAATTACTTTATTCAGGTGTCACTCGAAATCGAGTCCGAGCGAACAGTAGGTAGCCCAAATTACGACTGTCGTCAGCGCTATCTAGATTTTCCGACGGTGGGCCTAATTGCCCAATAGGGAGGCCCTTACACTGTCATCAGCGCCGATGGTACAAATTGCAGACATCTCGGAATGTGTGTCGCGGCCGACTAGATCACTTTATCGGCTTTATCTGAGGTTGCGGTACCCGAGACACGGTATCCACATTTTGGTGTCGAAGATAAGAGGATTCTTTTTTTTTGTGTGTGGTTTTGGGAATTTCTAACGTTACTTAAGCTATTAGGTGGAATTCTTTAGAAGTGAGTGTTACGTCCGGGTTTGATGGTAGTCGAAGTTTGTTTCTTTATGGACTGAACAGTAGACAAGTTTTTAAATAGTCTAGTCTGTGTGGATGGGTTAAATTAATTTTGTTTTACTGGTAATTATGATCGATAACTCCTGAAAATCTTCTCAAGATAAGAGTGAATGTGTATTTGAAGTATTAACAATAGAAATAATGTTTTCCGCTACAAAACAAAACAAAAAAAGATGCAGGTATCAAATGATTGATGTAATAGAGTTTTCGAGAATTTTGCGAGAAAAATGGATCCTATTTAAAAATTCAGAAAAAGGGATAACATTTTATGAAAAATTGTTGAGTAAAATTAAAATTTACAAGAACAGTTGGAAAAGTGATGAAAAAGTGTGGAAAAATCGTATTTTTCGAAGAATTAAAATTATTTACAAAAGAAATCCACACAATGAGGTATTTTTGGATGAAAAAAAAATACTGGATAGAAAAGGGCGATAATTTTACCAAATATTGTGAAATGTGACAGGCTCTATGTCTGTTTGTATTTAGTTTATATGATAAATAATGCTGTTTTATTTACAATCCTTTTCTGCTTGTGTGACACACAACTGTTTTTGCCTACCAAAAAAAAAACAAAAAATCGGAAACTAGTACAGAAATCTTTAAATAGGAAACTTAAGAATAAAAATGTACCAATTTATTTATTATATATTATTTCCAGTTATAAAAAAATTCATAGCACTTTTCGTACCGTTGCGGATCGTCTCGACTTTATAGGTAACAAATTTAAAGAAACATTGCTATAGTTTGTCCAACTAAGAGACAAGCAATGTAAAAAGACGTCCACGTGCTGAGATCGTGACACTTCTAGTACACAGGTTCGCTTTAGGAGTTTTAACTACCTAACTAACCAGTTCATATAATCGAAAATCCTATTTAAAAGTGAATCCTTAATACACATCATATGTTCATATGTTCTTATGGTAGCCTCTCCAGTGCGACCTTTGCAGATCTATTGTGTGCCCTCATGTTATGTTAGAGGTTCCCTGTCTAAACCCGTCATTGTTATTAGACTCCATAGGCCAGACCTTAAGTCCTCCATATATTGGGAGGGTTGTGGCACAGAATGTGTGCTGAGGTTTCCTCATATTCTTGGCAGAACCTACATATGCCCTGTCAATCATGACCCTGGTTGATCGCCTATTCTGGCTTAGTAGGTACTCCGTGAATTTTGGCGATGGTTCTTTAGTGAACTCTTTGGCCTGTCTCATTCCCGGCACCTTGTTCCACCATTCTCGAGATTGCTTTTTCATTCAGATACTGTTATACGTTTTTTTGCAGTGGTTTCGCTGTACCACGGAAAGGTTCTGAACCAATTGGGGCACGTCTTGACCCTTCTCGAGCTAGTGAGTCAGCTTCTTTATTGCCCTTGTAACTTGTGTGGCCTGGTAACCAGGCTAATGATAGTCTGTTTTGATTGCCCAACTCTTGTAGGGATTTAAGCAATTCTATAAAAGTTTGGAGTTAACTTGCATGAAGCTTTTATAGCCGCTTAGCTGTCAGAGTATATTTGCCTTACTAACTCTTCTGCATAGTGATGTATTGCTTCAACTTCTGCCTGGAATATCGTCACGTATTTTTCTAAGCCCAGTGGGACACGAGTCTTTGGCTTGGCTATATAAATTCGTGCTCCTACACTTTCCTCGGTTTTTGAGAAGGCCATTTCTGCATTTAATGGAGGTCCATTACTACATGCCACTCTGCCTGTTATAAATTTTTTCCGAAGTTATACGATGGCATTCTCATTATGGGGTCGGTCTCCTTTGTATAGCTCGTCGTACATCTTACCATGCAGTCTACTTATGGGCGCTGGATGTAATATAGCTTCTTCTTGCAAGTCAGAATCAGAACGTATTATTATTATTATTATTTTACAGTTATGCTCTCGTGATTCCTGACTTTGATTTACACTAACGTTTAATGAAAATGTATGTGAAATGTCAAGGTCAAAGGATAAAAACTACAAAATCGTCTTGTAATGACTTTAGCATTACTTTCGCTCTGATTTTTAAGGTCGATATGATAGACATACCTCATAAGCATAATTCACTATTATAGTGTAAAATTATCGAGTCGAAATATTTAAAGGAGAAATTTTGATCATAACTCTCCTTAAAAAATATCATACGAGATTTGAACCATTCCCATTAAAATTATCATGGAATTTACGTCTCCCTCATCACAATGATAAAAAAGAAGAACAAAAATCTGCGAAAATCTCAGTGAACAATGATTCCAAGTTTCTCTAGCCATTGACCAGAAAACTAGAAATTTTAAAGTATATAAAGTATAAACTATGAATTGCAAAAATGCTATTAATGAATTTATCTAGTAATTTTCTCACCAACAATATTTTGCAATAATAAATTTTGTCGCAGAAGATTGTAAATTGTCTACGCCACTGGTAATTGCGCGAAGTAGCGATAATTAAACAGAAGCTGCAGTAAGTTAAAAATGTTATATATACGTTATATACGATAATATTACTATCATTTGGAGAGGATATACCTAGTTAACTTATTTCTCCTTCAAAATAATGTGTCAGTCGTCAATTACCTCAAAGATATATCATTAAAAATGAATAATTCAACGTTCATAATTGATGGGTATGAATTGAAATTCTTACCTTCGTGAGACTGCTCACTTTTAGTCTTAATGTCTTTTAAACAGCATCCAGAGTAAGAAAAAAGGGGCAACTTTCTTAAAATTCCGAATTCCGTAATAGCCAGAGGCGGACATATTGAACGTTTACATCTAGGACCCGTTTTTCGCTTTGTTTTTGGGCTAATTCATTCATTTGTTTTATGGGTACACCACAAAGTCAATATGGCATTGTTGGAAAACATCTTAGTAACATACAATTTTTTAAAAGAGAAGCAAAAACCGAACGATGTGGTAAATATTAGTCAAAAACGTTGACCCCAAATAGCCGTGGGAAAAGACTGAAAGAAAGAAGAAGAAGAAGTCACCATTTATCGTTACCTGGTGAAGACGTCTGGATAATGTGTCCTGGAAAATGCTTTTTCTAACTCCTCCAATTGGTAACTGGTGAACGTCGTCCTATACCTTCTTTGTTTTCTTTTTGGGGCGAATTCGTCGGGTTCGGGATCACTACCATCACTATGCTCCGGACCCGGTGGTCTGGGTTCCACACCAGCGTTTGGTGTTAGTTCCTCGGACACTCCCATTATGTCAGGGTTGCTTTCGATAGAAGCTGATTCTGAAAAAAAAATAGAAAAAAATTTAGAAATAACATTTCTCACAAGACCAGGATGATGATTATGGACGGAGATAGAGATGGAGACGATACTTTGACGAACTGCTAAATGAAGAATGGAACGGAAGAATCTTATGAAGTTGAAGAAGTTTATCAACAGATATCCCATGAAGATAAGGTACCAACCATAGGGGATATTAGGAAGATTGTGTCGAGTTTGAAATCTGCATCAACTGATTAAGAAAATTTGGATAGAGGAAAGAATGCCACAAAGTTGGAGATAAACGAGGAGAAGGCGAAATAAATGACGTGGACAGACAGAGTTTTCAGCAAAGGGCAGAGGCTAAAAGTAACAACAAAAACTGGAAAAGAATTAAGCTTTGAGGAAGTAGACAGGTTTGTGTATTTGGGGACAGAATTTAAAAGGAAACCGGATATAAAGGAATAGATAAAAGCAAGACTAATGAAAGGAAACAAATGTCTGTACAGCCTAAATGGGCTTTTAAAAAGTAAAGTTATTTCGAGGGAGTTGAAAAATTATATATATAAAACATTGATCCGACCGGTGGTTACGTATGCATGTGAAGCATGGGTCCTTGATATCAAAATGATTGAGATTTGGGAACGAAAAGTACTTAGGAATGACAGAATTACACCAGATAGGATGCCTAACTTGGTATTAGTCAGAAGAAATGGAGGGAAAAAAGAAAGGGCCGACCCAGGGAAAGATGGTTGCCACAAGTGGAAAGGGACATCGAAGCATTACCAGTGAGGAACTAGAGGGAGAGGGCGAAGGATAGAAGAAGATGGATGGAGATAACACGTCAAGCTATGGACCTACTAGGCCTGCAGTGCTAAAATATATATATTGTTACGTACTGTATACTTTGTTGTGATAGAATGTTGTTTAATTTATTTTATTTTTATTGACTTTTAATTTTAAATTTTGTAGTTTTATTTTTTTTTTAAGCAAATTTAAAATTTATGGGAAATATTTTTATTCTTACCTCCTTCGTAAGCTCAGACAGAATGTATTGGGCGCCATCTACTATACAGAGTAGAGATTCTTAACCTCAGGTATGTTTCTAATTGGCTTGTAATTTTAAAAATCAATAATAACGACTACTGAGGTAAATCCATAAACAGCTATTAATAACAAAAAAAATCAGTAACGAAAAACCTTTTAATTGAATGTGCGATAACTGTTTGGTCAAATAAGGTAAGTGTATTTTTATTTACTACAAAGAAAAATTGACAATTACAAGTGAAATTTATTATTATTTTCTCATCTCATTCTCCAATACTCTAACCTAAGTTATTTATAGGTTAAATAATTTTTAACCTTAGAAAAATTAGTTATGGCCTTTTATTGTTTTTAAATGAATAAATTTAGTCAGGATACAATTCGATCAGGATACTCTGGATCTCTTAATCGGGATACAGAACAGGATGGATAATTGTGGCTTCTTCTCTTGATTTAAAAGTTTTTCTTTTTTTTTAATAGTAATGATTTTTATTCTTTTATCAGTGTTGCTTTGACTTGACTTCGTTTGTTTTAGTCATGCAGAGCGATGTAAACTGTTCAAGAGTTTTAAGCAAAAAGCCTCGCTTGACAGCGAGAAATTGTTTTTATAAAAGCCCAAGTCATAACTCACTAGATTGGAATTTGTCAGTTTTTTAACTTAAATTTTTACAAAATTCAAAAATTATTCATTTTTATACAATTTTTAATTAGCACCAAATTATTCTAGAGACAAAAAGAATAATTTTGATGTAATTTTTGTACAATTCCTACTTATATTAACTTTAAACAAAGACATTATTGATTTCTTAAATCTCATAAAACTTTATTATTATTAGAAAGAGGGTTTGTTGGAGCCATTTTCATTTTCAGAATAGTAGCTTATTGATCCTTTTTCATTATTATCATTTCAATTAAGGCTAACGTTTGGGTGACAATAAATGTTACTCTTAAATTATTCAAGTTTTACAGACCTGTACCATTTACATACTTATTTTATGTATTAATTATTATTACAAAAACTAAATTCGGTACGATAAGTTTTGACATAAACTTATCAGTCGCATAAATTACATAATTCAGCACAAAAAAAGTAATCCCAACAAGTGGGTATATAATATTTTTTTTTTAAATAAGGTTATCAATGCGTCATTAAGTGTTCGTTAACCGTAACGCAGATAAACATAATTATATTAATTAGTGCTTATAAGTTAATGCCTGCCCGCATTAAAATTGACACTGAATACAACGTATAAAAGTCATTTTATTTCTAACGGATTCGTATAAAGTATTACGGAACAATGTACGCGGAATTCATTGACGCCGAAAGGGTCTTTTTACCGGTTTCCGGAGTTGTCCCCCTACATTTAATTAACAGTTTTTTATAACTATTATACATGTAGGGGGATCAAGTTGATCTCCCTATTAATGGTGTAGATCTGGTTTTGAAAACGAAGTCGCTCTTTTCGAATTTTTTTTTTGTGATTTCATAGATTCGAAGTCCCTCTTTCACGTGATCACTATATGAAAGCTAAGGAAGGTGTGGAGGGGGGGGGGGGGGGGTAAATTAACATGTAAAGATATGGAAAATCGATTTTTCGCACGTAGCTCTCTGAGGTTTCTTCGGATCGAAATGACTTCTATATATAAAATAAAGTGCTCGCGAAAACGCTTAAACTGACTTTTAACCCATCCAAATCGGTCCAGCGGTTCTTGAGAAATTGCGATTTGAAAGTATATGGATTTTAGCCGCGGCGAGAACACACCTTGAGCCGTGTTCGTGTTTTTCGCATGGAAGAAAGTGACTTCAAGACTTGATTTTTTTTCCTCCGATAGATAGTCATGACCCAAGCATTGCGTCCAATTTTAAACCCGCTACTTTAATTTGGGGGGGAGAGGGAGGGCAAACACTGATTTTTGACTCGAGGTAACTTTTTTATTTTTTGACCAATCCGGTTCATCAAAACTCTTTCATGAGGACACTGCTACAGGATGTATTAAGGAGATGATGATTTTCGCGAAAATGGACAAATGGCGACCGAATTTCGGATTTTGCATATTTTAAATTTGTGTGTCGCAACGAAAGATTAAAGTGGGAAAAATTTTTTATGCACCATCGATTGGGAATTGGGAATACAGGGACTCGATCCTATAAACGCTTCTTGCCCTGTAGAAGGGCAACGGATAGGGTTAGTGACTTCGTGCTAGGCTCATTTTCAAGGGCAATCAGTTCTCTTTCTAAATTTTTTTACCCCAAAGCTCTATCTACATTAAGGACTGCGGGAGTGCGTGATATATTTATAAAAACGAGTGCGCTCGCTCAGCCGCCGTGAAATTAGATGCCGGAATAGTATTTGTGAGAGAACAGGTAGATAATGTGAGAGAGACGAGAGTTAAAAGGAAGCGCTTAGCTCCTATCCCGGCATCTAATTTTACAGCGGCTCAGCGAGCGCACTGGCTTTTATAAATATATCACGCACACCTGCGGTCCTCTATAAACTTAGAGCTGTGTGGTAAAAAAATCTTGAAAGAGAACTGATTGCCCTTGAAAATGACCCTAGCACGAAGTCACTAACCCTATCACTTGCACTTATATAGGGCACCCCCCTCCATCCCTGCCTGATTATCAGATCGAGTTATTGTAGGACACAAATCAAAGAGAAAAAAATTTCGCAACAGATGGCGCATAAAAGACTTTCCTCATTTTACTCTTTCGTTGCGTCAATCAAAAATTAAAATATGCAAAATCCGAAATTCGGTCGCCATTTGTCCGTTTTCGCGAAAACCATCTTCTCCTTAATACGTCCTGTAGCAGTGTCCTCATGAAAGAGTTTGCCATTTTGATGAACCGGATTGGTCAAGAAATAAAAAAGTTACCTCGAGTCAAAAATTAATCAGTGTTTGCCCTCCCTCTCCCCCCCAAATTAAACTAGCGGGTTGAAATTTGGACACAACGCTTGGGTCATGACTATCTATCGGAGGAAAAAAAATCAAGTCTCGAAGTCACTTTCTTCTAGGTGTGTTCTGGCTGCGGCGAAAATCCATATACTTTCAAATCGCAATATCTCAAGAGCCGCTAGACCGATTTAGACAGGTTAAAATTTAGTTTAAGCGTTTTCGCGAGTACTTTATTTTATATATAGAAGTCGTTTCGATCCGAAGAAACCTCAGAGAACTACGTGCGAAAAGTCGATTTTCCATATCTTTACATGTTAATTTACCCCCCTCCACACCCCCCTTAGCTTTCATATAGTGATCACGTGAAAGAGGGACCTCGAATTTATGAAATCACAAAAAAATAATTCGAAAAGAGCGACTTCGTTTAACGGGATTTTTTCCGCCAGATCGACTCCATTATATCTATGAAGTAGAAGATTACAATAAAATTGTCATCAACTGAGGACTCAAAATCTGAAACATGCGAACCATCGTCTTGATATATTGGCCACTTAAAGTTTTCAAACTGAAGCTGAAAATAATTTTAATCATTGTCGTTCTTTGTTGATAATTTAGTTCGAATTTTCTGTAGATTTAGAACTCCAGCGTAAACTTTGATAAATTAATGAAAGAAAGGATCTATGTCAGGGATGAGCAACCCGCAGCGCTACTATCTTCTTCTAAAAGATTTTTAAATAGATATTTATATGCGTTAAAAAGTGCTATTAAATCAAAAAATAAATAAATATATTTTAAGGCAGTTCCCACTTTATAAAAATAAAGAAAACTGGCCAAAAGATCTAATTGATTGTCAGCCAAATCATAATCCAACTATACCAACCACAATTACCAACCACCTGTAATCTTGAAACTGTATAAAAAATATTACTAAATAGACTAAAACCTATTATAGAAGAAAAGAAACTAATTCCATCACACCAGTTTGGATATAGAGAAAACCATTCAACTATAGACCAAGTCCATAGAATAACTATTATTGAAAAAACCTTTGAAAAAAACTACTGACTTCCTTGATGTAGTGCAAGTTTTCGACAGAGTTTGGCATGAAGCACTCAAATACAAAATGAATCGATATTGCCAAGACAGTTTTCAGAATTATTAGCATCATATATATCAGAAAGATACTTTAGGATTAAACAGGAATAAACATACTCTAAAATTAAAGAAATTAAGGCAGGAGTACCACAAGGAAGTGTATTAGGACCATTTCTATACCTATTATACACTAGTGATATTTCTGAATTAGAGGAAAATACAATTGCCACCTTTGCAGATGACACCGCTATCATGGCAGTAGGGAAAACCCACGAAGAGGCTGCAAGACAACTACAAACATTAGGTAGAATTAATAATTGGACCAATCATTGGAGAATCAAATTAAATGAAAATAAATCGGTACAAGTTAATTATACCAACAAAAACAATGAGTATTATACCAGTCAGAGTAAATAATACCCAGATCCATTATGCTAATTCAGCAAGTATCTAGGTTCGAGACTACGCTGGAAAGTCCATGTCAAAAAGAAACGTGAAGAACTCAACATAATATTTTTATACAAACAAATTCTAAAACCGATATGGACATATGGTATACACCTTTAGAGCTGTGCCAGTCAGAGTAATTTACTCATAATACAGAGTTTCCAGAACAAAGCATTAAACTGTTAAACAGACAATTAACAAATTTGCAAGAAGTCACCAACAACGACTCCACCAACACGTGAATGTCGAGGCCATCCAGCCCCTGGCAACAGTGATCTAGTAAGAAGACTCAAGAGGAAGAAGCCCTTTTAGTTAGTGTAAGTGTCAGAAAAAAGCAGAGCATAGTGCGCAGTAGTGAATACACTTTAAGTAAGGTGTAAAAAAGCATCATAACCTAAGTTCACTAGTGAGAAGACTTTAGTTATTCAATATTCAAACGTATTAATTTAATTTGGACAAAAATTAATCATTGATCGTTATGTGACCAGATTGTAATTACATACAATTAGTGAGAAGAAGGCTTGAAAGAAGATCTAACCGATTGGAGATCCATTACTGGATGGTGGTGAAAGAAAGTCAGCATAAAATACAGATCAAATGCTAAATACTCTGTATTTATACTTGAAATAAATATCAGAGAAGATTTCAGTGTTTACGTCACTCCAAAAGTGAAATGCTTTGTCTCTCTTGTTTGGTAAATAACCCGCGTTACCGATGCATCCCACACGTGGGTACTACAGTGTTCAACAACTGTTTATGATATGGAAATAATTCAGTACTAATTATGATAATGAACCACCTCATTGTATGCTATCCGAAAGAATACATCAGATTAATTAAAAAGATTTAAATCAGTTTGAATTGAGGATGAAAAAAAATAACAAACACAAATGTAATTCTTTCAAATAATTAAAAGTTAATTTCACGGTCGAGACACCACCGTGACAACTGAAGACTAAATACAGGCCTGTATACGATTAAATCATTAAGTAAATGTGAATTTTCATGGTTTCTTGGACAAACAGAAATGTCGGGACTAATTTGCCTAATTCGCTATTGTTTTATTGACATTTTGGATTACAAAAATCGAGCAACGTTAATGGAACCACTTTTGTAGCGTAAATTTTAAATACGGCGTTTTTACACGGTATTTATATTTCCTGCATCGTAATGTTGTGGGTTAAAATCAAGGTTGAGGTTTTTACTAAAAGTTTTAAGGCGAAGAATAAATTTTTAGTTCATTTTACCGTTTCTTTTCTAAACGGTTTCTCCGTAAATGTTCAATTTTTCCTTCTTCAATATTTTCATCTTTCGCTGTCAAGGTCTTTATCTATAATTTTATTATCTCCATTTATATGGAAGTGACTCACTTTTGACGTTGATATTTACAAAATAGGTTATTTTCTTATGAAGATTTTCCATCATCACTCCACCAACGTTTTCGCCGGTTACTGTTAGACCAACATTATATGTACCGCAACTACGTTACTAAACGTTGCTCTGGAACACCCCTCGCACAAAAATATGATATGATTTCCATCGATGATCGATGATTGACAATTAACTGCTTTTGACAATGCCAAATCTGACAAATTAAACTAATATTTATCAGTTTCTCTTTTAATGGAAATAAAACCACTTATTTTAAAGAAAAAGCAGGCTTTAATTGACGTTTCAACTTTCTTGAATGAAAGTCGCTTTCAAAATGACATAACAAAATATATAATAAAAAAGTTACTATAGAAACAGGTTATATTATCTCTGTGTTGTCTGCCGTTGCTAGGAAATACAGAAATAAACTAAAAGCTTAACTTTTCTTGCAAATATCTCGGAAGATCGAATTTTCAAAGACATGAACCTTCATTTTTTGCCTTTTAGATAGGAATTAGTATACCCTCAAAGTATCATTGAATTCTGATGAGTGGATTTTGAGATCCTCCGGACGCACATACACACATACAGACAAACTTGCTCGTTTAATAGTATTTGATTCTAGAAACTTATTCAGTACCGACTATAAATAAAAATTAGCATAATATTTTTTATCAATTTCTTAGTAATTATTGGGACAACCAGCGTATACTTTAATAACAAATACTTATCAGGCGAGATTTCTAATCCTCTATAAATTATGGAAAAATAAACTTCCTGAAATAGTTCCACTTCTCGAAGATTATTTTGTAGTAAATATATGGAAATGATGATGAATCGACTATAATCTATCAACAGGTCGACGTCGACGATCAAAACAAGTTCATAACGGTACTCATTAATTGCTTTTTTGATGTAAATCTCTTTCTAACGCGATTAGTGTCCACAACACCATAATTACATTAACGTATTATGGACGCTAATAATGGCAGATGGGAATAATGGTCAGAACTCTCAGTGGGATATTTTTTAGTTTTTAGCTATTTACTGACTAATATACCTACTACTGTGTGTAATATGTCAAATTATAAGGCTGCTGGCGTTTATGCGGGAATTAGAATATATGAAACATAATTTTATAGCTAAAATTCAATATCTTAAAAATTGAAATTGATTTTAACCGGCTGCTCCCCTAGCAACCCTCATTAAAAGACAACGTTTTAATAAATAACCTTTTTAACATGCGATTATGGCGAACGGACAACCCTATCTGCACGCCAGTGCGGTCGCTCCATTCATTAATGGCTCAAATTTTGAACTTATTACGAAATCACAAAAACTAGAAAAATATAGCAACATTTTTGTATAATCTATTTATGTTTCAATCCAATTGTAATTTTATTAGCCTGTAAAAACATTTTATCTACGACTGCTTCATTTTAAAACTATTACGCCACTCATTTTGGTCCATTTGCGTTGCGTAATGAAACTCATTACCCAACTCAAATTTCATTACTCAACGCATTTTTATTGTACATGAATTCAGATACTTACAAAAAGAATTAGAAACATTTGAAACTGTGAATAAGCTATTTGTTGTAAATATTAATCGAAAGCTGCTGGTGAAAAAGAATGTACTAATGAAATATTTGTTTGACGTATTTGTTTGACGTATGCTTTAAAACTCCCTATTGTCATTGATTTAATATTGGAGGAGATTTTATTTGGTCATGAATTTTTAACCATTTTAGCATGGGATATTTGTCTGAAACATGGTCATATCGTCTGAGACCGTAGATGAACCGCACACAGTTATTTTGTGTTATTTGCAGTCTTGTTTTGTGTTGCTGATCCAAGCAACGATAGTATAAAATATTACAATAATTCAGAACCGATACGCAGTTTGAAATTTAGAATCAGAAGATTTCGATCGCACTAATCAGAGTTCTAGTTTCAGGCACCAATGCCTACGGAGGTTCTTGAAATCAAATTAGTTTGATTCTTGGTGCTCGGTTATGGCGATGCTTGGTGCCTCACTATAAAAGGGTCCATTTACCAGTGTGTATTTGTTCTAAAGTGAAGTCGGTGCTTGGTGCGATGCTTGATACGGTGCTTGGTGCGGTGCCTCACTATGTTTTTACCCTTATTGAAAGTTCAAGTTCTCCCAAAATGTTCGCGGAAAATTTCTTTTTATTTTCAATATCCCTCAGCAACAGTTTACTTTTTCAGCCTCCATATCGCTTAATGGTCAAAAGATCTGCTCCTGAATCTGCAAGCCATGAAGCTGATGATCGCCGGAAGCAGTGACCCGTATATTGAGCAGGATCAGGTAATTTTAGAAACAAAGCAACTTTTTTGGTACCATTGCGAAAGTATTTATGCCAACAGGCTGGCTTATGCATACGCCTTTCCTATATCCAACGAAAAATCGTCCAGCTGCAAATATTTCCAAACAATTTGGACCATATTTAGTCCCTCGATGCCTCCAGAAGTTACAAAAAATTCCCGAGATATTTTGGTTTTTGTAGCAGGAATCATTATACGGAAAACTTGCTCTTCATCTTTAAAATTTTCTAAAAGCAAATTGCAAAGTTCGGTTTTCCTACCTGCTGTTTCAAAAACTTATTTTGTTCAGCACATGTCACGACTTCGTTCTTGGTAAATATTTTTAGATTTCTTTCACTTGTACCCTAAAGACTATCTTTTCAAATATGCAATCAACTGTGTATATTTGCCGATGTCCACATTTTACCTTACAACTATCAATTCTTTGATAACTGCTGAAACTAAGCCATAAAAACTTTCTCATTCTTGGCATTTTTCACTACTTTTTCATCACACCATTTGGCAAAACGATCTTAGGTTTGTTCTTATTTCAATTTAGATTTTTCAGGCAAAAGGGAATAAACGGCTCTGCTCGCAGCTTCTTCTATATCGGATGGAAGGCGGAAGGCTGTCTGAATCACTAATTTTGATCAAGCACATCAAATACCAGCCGAAAATTGTACTTAAAAGGTGTTGTTTACAAACAAACTGGCTGGACGTCAAGTTGTTGTCAAGGTAATAAACATATTTCGTTGATCTCAAGGCAATTGATTTTAACTAGGATATTTTCATTAGTAATACCACATGTGATTGAATTTACTCGATAAGTCTGTCGATTCATCTCATAACGAGTTATGAAATACGAGACATACTTATGAGATAAATTCAATCACGAGTGGAATTTTATTAGACTATTTCACAAACAAAGTAAAAGGTAAAAAATCTGAAATTCGGCAGAATTGGAGGAAATTAGCAAAAAAGGTAAGAAGTTGATCAGAGAAATTAATAAAGTTTAATAAACAGAAAACATTGACATCGAACGAAATCCCAAATCTGCTCATTTTTAAATGCATGCATATCGTGATTATTTATATTTGGCGTTTAACTGTCACATACACAAAGCTGAAAACACTGAACTTGACAGGCCAATCAGAGTCAAGAGTCAAGTTTGATGTTATCGATAATCCGAACTTGACTGGAGCTCCTGATTGGTTCATTGGAAAAATGCGTAAAATAGTCGACAGTAATATCCCAAGACCTTGACAAATAGCCGACTATTTTTATTGCATCTAAATTTCGAGTTTATTTTAGGATCAATTCGTCGAGACTTAATTTTGGTATTAATAATCTCTCGGGAGTTATTCTTTGATTATTAATGCCAAAATTGTCGAGACAAATTGTAAAATAATATATATATATATATATACGAGAAATTTAGTAGCAATAAAAATAGTAGCTAATTTGTCAAGGTCGCGTTATACTTAATAAGATTATTTCCTGATTCAAAAAAAATCTGTACGTACGTATAAATGCCGTCATTCAGGTGAATATTGAGGAAGATGATCAAATAGCCGACTATTTACCACCAAGGTGAATAGTCGCCTTTATTTTGTTTTGATTGGCTGCGTCAAATCAGTTTCCAAGCGCGTGATTGGTTAAAAATTGATATTTGACAGGCAAGGGAAATAATCAGTTTAATTTCACAAAAAATCAAAACATTGCTGTACATTTTTTTTTCGTCAAAGACAGTGATGTGCTTACATAACTCGTGCTACGCACTCGTTTGCAACCCGCACTTAAATGTTAATGATGCATTTATTCCACTTGCATATTAAATAACTATTATCAGCTTCAATGCGTTTTTAAATATCATAGAACTCAGACAGCTTCTTTACAAGACGATATCTCGTAGCCTAAAAAGCCGGTAGAATTTAAATTTTGGCTGCTTCACTAGCAACTCTCAACACCGACCTTTAATGTTGTTAGCCCCCATAAAATCCTTATGGGGCGCAGGTATTTTTATTATAAGTCAACTAGCTCAGAGAAATGATTATTTAAAGAAAATGTCCCGTAGAGTAGGGGGGGTTCAAAATATGTTCGGAAGAGAAGAACTTATTATGCTAACCTTAGTAAATTTAATCAGATTTAATAGCAATACTTTATATTAAAATCTCTGAGTGGTACCATTCAGCTCACATAATAAATATAGTTATATTAAACAAAATAGAGTTGAACAATACGGTGGTATCTTGAAGGTTCTTAGTGCTGGTGTATGTTATATTGTCGTCACAGTGATGGATAGGTAAAAATAAATAATGGAAATCTCTTACTTGAGTTCATCCAGGCAGGCAGATATGAGCAAAGCCCAAGGGTATAATGGCCAACCCGAAGGAGCAACTACCTCAAATGTGCGCTTAAGCGATAGCACACGCAAGCGTTAAGTGTGCAGGAAGGTGTGGAAGAGCTATTAGGGTGCCAATGCCAGAGGCGCAAGATTGAAATAATGCCGAAAAGCAGGTTAGAGAAAAATAGCAGAAGAAATTAGAATGCAGGAATCAGGAAAAGATGGATGCTTTTTGGCCTAAAAAGAAATTAGTAAACTTATTTATTTTTATCTAGAATTTGGGGTTAAACCCTTGGCAATCTATGGACTTACCGAAGATGCAGTTTGGCCAAGAAGTGAAAAAAACTGGATCCAGATCCACAATGAAGTGTATTCTTATGTAAAAAGAAGTTAAGGATCCCAATGTCTTATAATACCTTTTTCATTTTTGGCTTAAAATCCGAAATAAAATTCGATATTCGAAGAACCCATGTGCTTCCGAACAATGCCAAGAACAAAAAAAGGTCAAAAGTCTAAAGTACAAAAGTTAAGCCTGGTAATGTAGTGATTTTTATTAAAATCCAGTGGTTAAATTGGCAAAACTGATTAAATTGAAGAATAGAAGAAGAGGTTTCCCGTAACCTAGTGAACTTTGACATACCTTTCTAATCTAAATATTTTGTTGTGTTAAATTATTTTATTTTTTTCAAAGTTCTGTTTCCAATTTTAAAGAAAATGATAAGAAATATTTCATTAAATTATTAATTAGATTGATACAAAAGATTTAAATGGATTAATCTAAATCGATTCAACACAATAATAACTAAACTTATTTTTAATAACGAACCGTAACAATGTTTAACAATTTACTTTAATGCCCAAAGATTTCTACGTAAAAAAACCCAAAACTTTTACAAAAGCTTAGAATATGATGCACCTAATTATCAAATAAAGTTTAATCACAAATTTCCAAAGCATCACGTGACCTTTGACGCTAATATTAACCCGACACCTGTCAAATTATCGACAAATGGCGCTGTCACGAAATTCTTGTAACTTTTTAAAAATATTAAGGCTTGTATGATTAAAAATCGCCTAATTTGATAGGTTTATGTAATTTCATGACATACATAATTTTCTCTGTAGTTTTTTTAAACCTGGGTAGAACCGTTTACTCAGCAGACACCCTATAGATTTGCTGTTTTTCGCCCATTTGCAAGAATTATTATCCCAAACGCTATAATTACATTAAAGTCGTAAGATTTTATTTTAGTCTCGTTATTAATTTTTATAGCAGTCGAAATTGACAGAAAAACAAGAAACCCGCGGTGGCGGTCGGACGATCTACCGGCTGTACATAAGTTTATGCGTGATCAGCGCAGGCAGGTGTCAAGTCAAACGAGTTCGCCCGAACCGAAAGTATTTCTTTTTCTTCTACCTTCATGGCCTTTTACTATGTAGCTAACCTATTTAAACGTATTCCTGGAATTTTATAAACTTTATTAAAAATGACGTTCCGAGAATTATGGCATGCCGACTAAATAATTGCTAATTGCACATATTTTTCGGTCGGGTTTACTGAGTAATTATTTTTTGAAAACCAATGAGTTATTAAACACGTCCACTGCCGCTAGATAATGTGAATCATTCTTCTTCTAATTTCCATATAAAAATTAAGAATTTTCTTTTAATAAACATGAAGAACCAATTGAGAATTCTCTCCTAGCATTGCCATAAACCGGACATTAAAATTTTTATGTTAAAAAACTGCTAATAATTTGTTGCACACTAAATATAAGCTTAGAGACGTTTGTATACAACATTTTGATGATCTATGTGAATATAAAATTTTAAAATTCAAAATTTTCATATTTTGGACGCCATTTTAAAGGTGTTGCTGAAGAGGAACGACGGGGCTCATCAAACCCTAAGCTTACTTTTTATCATCTGATCGCATGGGCACTACATGTGATAGAACCTTATTTTAAACTGTTTTACTTTACAAATTGTGGGTTATTTAGCCGCCAACACACGAAGAATATAAGTTTGACTGTACCACCTTCAAATCAATAAACTGCTGATCTCAACGAAGCTTCTCACCTTGGCTTGGCTTGGCTTGGCTGCAACGGGAGCTGTGAGGATAACCCCAAAAGCCGCCTTACAAGTCTTGCTGATCCTATCACCACTTCATGTCTACATACAAGGCGAAGACAGGTCAGTCACTAGCAGATTAACCAGATGGCAAGCGCCCATAAGTAAACTGCATGGTAAGATGTACAACGAGCTATACAAAGAGTTGGAAACCAAGCTCATAATGGGAATGCCATCGGACGAGATATTTCTTAAGTATATCTTCGGAAAAAACTTAAAAACAGTCATAACAGGCATAGAGGCATAGATTCATGGACCTCCAATAAATGCAGAAATAACCTGCTCAAAAACCGAGGAGGGTGTAGGAGCAGGAATTTATATAGCCAATCCAAAGATAAGAGTCACACTGAGCTTAGGAAAACACAGTTGACGATATTCAAGGCCGAAGTTGCACCAATACATCACTGTGCAGAAGAGTTAGTAAGGCAAGTGTTCAAGAAGAAGACCATTGTCAGCCAAGCGGCGCTATAAAAGCAATCAGCTTCATGCAAGTTAACTCCAAACTTGTATGGGATTGCTTAAAACCCTACAAGAGTTGGGAAGTCAAAACAGACTGTCTTTAGTCTAGGTACCAGGCCAAATAGGTTACAAGGGCGATGAAGATGACTAGCCCGGTAAGATGTGACCCAATTGGCCCAGGACCCTTCTCTGGTATAGCGAAAGCACTGAGAAAAACATATAACAGTAACTGGATGAAAAAGCAACCTCGAGAATGGTGGAACAAGTCGCCAAGAAGAGACAGACCAAAGAGTTCATTAAAGAACCATCGCCAAAATTCACGGAGTACCTACTAAGAAAGAATAGGCAATCAACCAGGATCATGGTTGGGCTCCTGACAGAGCATTGTAGACTCAACAAACACATAAACAACATCAGACTGGCAGACACAATCATATGTAGATGAGAGAAGATCAGAAAACCTCAGCACACATTCTGTGGGGGCCCATACAATAGATCTGCAAGGGTCGCAGTGGAGAGGCTACCTAAGCTCCTTACTAATCTAATCTAATCTAGTATTTGTAAATAGTTTGATAAACTAATATTTTTAAAAATTATAAACAATTACGTTTAATTTTTAGTTTGTAGGCTTCTTCGATGTGACCCTGTTTCTGATATGAGTTAAAAAAAGAGCACGCCTATGCTTTCTTCAGTTTACGTTGAAGTGGAGCATGAACCAGAAGCATCGAAAAAAAAACGGAGTACGGAGCGATTTGTGGAATGAAAATTACAATTTCATTCCTTGTATTCGAGCCGGACAAAAAGCGGAATTCCACGGAAATGCGCATACGTCTATTATCTTTTTCAATTTAATTAAAACATAAAATAACCATAAGCCTACGTTGATGAAATGATTCGCACACGTCACATTCTTCTTTCTGACCGAGAACGTCGTCGTTAAAACCAAACATAAGCGGTTATTTATCGTAGTTACAAATAAGGTCATCAAGCGGTTTTCCAGACCTTCCAAATCTACCTGTTGAAGGTAGGTTGATGTAATGACTATAATACCTTCTACTAAGTATTTTTTTTATTAATATTTTTTGTACTTTTTTTCGTCCCTATCCATCAACTTTTTTTTCCGAATTTTTTTCTGTTCTTCTTTTGTTTTCTTTTTTTTTCCTGAATTTTTTTTGTGTGTCCTTGCCCCCACTGTCCCCCCTTGGAGCCGTCGTTGGTTTCTTGTACAAAATTCATTCTGCGCAAACCAAATTTTAATGTTTTTTGTAGATTCTAGGTCAATTTATACCCTCAAAAATGGCCCTAACATTTTTTTTCGGTAATTTTCACATTGCCAATCGTTTCTTATACAAAATTCATTCTGCGTAAACCAAATTTTAATTTTTTTTACATTTTTTTGGAGAGTCCAGGTCCATTTATACCCTAAAAAACTCATTTTTTTCTCTCTAAAAATGGCCCAAACATTTTTTTTAGTAATTTTCACATTGCCAATCGTTTCTTACAAGGGCAGCCCTTTTTCTCACATTAGTTTGTCTGTGATTTCCTGATATTTTCGTGCATTATGGATGTTTTACTGTATTGCTTTTCTTCTTTATTTGGTTATTATATTATTGCCGGTACAAAAAAAGTTTCAAATAAAAGTTGTAGAAATGATCTCGAAATTTTTGAAAACGTATTAAAAAAACCAGTGGCGTGCGTACTTTTTGTTTCAGAAAAAAACTAAAAACGGAGAATGACGCCGATGTACCATTTCTTGGGACATATTTAAAGATGCCAAAAATATTAATATTAAATTTTCCGCCAGCTAAATATCGATAATTTATAGATGTACAAACAGTAATTGAGTTTTAATATGAGGTTAAATATTTCAGCTCAAAGCGTCTATCGATGGTTTTCTTTTTTATTTGTCGTTTACCTAAACGAGCTCGATGATGTTGTCCTCCTAGTACAACATCGCGTACGCTGATGATTTCCTTGTCGTAGCAAAGTTTTCGAAACAATGGCAAATTTTTTTAATGCATCAATCAAAAAGCGAAATATTGCATACTCATCCACGAGAAACTACCGAAAATAAAAAGTAAATGGAAGGTAAATAAGAAAATTGAATAAAACGGTTTTGAATATTCTTGAAACTCAACAAGTTTGATAGTAAGATTTGCATGTTTAATTGTTTATTTGTAACTTTATACCTATCAGGTGATATTTCATGCGGTTTTTCATTATTAATTACTATTATTAACATTATTCAATGAGAACAAGAATGCATTATATTTAAATTTAATTAGCGGTTATGAAATGATTTTAAATTGAAACAATATTTTATTAACTCAAGTTTTTGTAGGTAAGTATATGTTACGATTGTATTGTTTTTTGCTCTAAAAGTGCTGCACCAGGGCTAAAGTGCTGCACTAGTCTGTTTCTTTGTCCAATCAGTGCAGCATTAACGTGCTTCTTTGAATATTTGGTGCTACACCGATGCTACATCGGTGCTCTTTTTCACCATCCACTTCAGACTCTGTACTTCCTACACCAGATATGCACTCATTTTTTTTTTTCACAAAATTTTTAGACGAAACCTGTTTTTTAACAAATTTTTATCAAAGGTAATACCACGAGTCCTCCAAATTTTATCGATTAAATTTTTGGTTTTCACGAAAACGGCTTTATTTGGAAAAACCACGAAAACAAACTGATTGATAAAATCACGAGACCGCAGGACGAGTGATTTTATCTCAAGTCAGTTTATTTGAGTGATTTTGCCTAAAATAAAGGCGTTTGAGTATGGTGATCAAAAATTTAATCTATAAAATTTGAGAGGACGTGTGGTATTTGGAAGCATTATTTTTTGGAATTATTTTGTATTAAAAACAGAGATTATAGTCATTTATGCAAAAGACACTTTACACAGAAATGTTCAACATTTTCTTGATCAATTTAAATTGAAACATCATGAGCTATTATAGTTTTAAATACAGGTCCATCAAGGCATACGTGATTGCGTTTGACTTAATTCGGATATAGAGTTTGACATTTGTCAGTTTTAAAGAGATTTATGGATTTTTAAGTATTTGGGTATTCAAAAACTGATGTTGTGTGTGTGAATAAAGGAATAAACAGGTTAGTTTACAAATAAATTTTGAAATTTGGGTATTAACATAGATTTGCAATACATTTTAGTATAATAATAATTGATAATGCTAAATAAAAGTTGTTAAATATTTATATTTGAGATTTCAAAAAAGGTAAACACAGTTTAATCAAAAAACGATTACGAAGAAGCGGTTTTATCAAAGGTAATACCACGAGTCCTCCAAATTTTATCGATTAAATTTTTGGTTTTCACGAAAACGGCTTTATTTGGAAAAACCACGAAAACAAACTGATTGATAAAATCACGAGTCCGCAGGACGAGTGATTTTATCTTAAATCAGTTTGTTTGAGTGGTTTTGCCAAAAATAAAGGCGTTTGAGTATGAAGATCAAAAATTTAATCTATAAAATTTCAGAGGACGAGTCGTATTTGAAAGGATTATTTTTTGAATCATTTTGTATTAAAAACAGAGAACATAGTCATTTATGCAAAAGACACTTTACACGCCAATATTGAAAATTTTCTTTACCAATTTAAATTGAAACCTGAGCTGTTAGGCTGTTATAGTTTTACATACAGGGCCACCAATACGATTTTTTGACTGGCTACCCCGCGAAACGCCGTAAATAAAAGCGAAGAAGAAGAATGAAATGAAGTCTTTCTTAATTTAATTAATTTTAAGTTTAGTGTTGAAATGAGGTATGTAAAAATGTTAAAGGCGTTTTGGCGTTAATAAAAACAGGTTAGTTTACAAATACATTTTGAAATTTGGTTATTAACATAGATTTGCAATACATTTTAGTACAATAAAAATTGTTAAATGTTTACATTTGACATTTCAAAAAGGTAAACACAGTTTAATCAAGAAACAAATACGAAGAAGCGGTTTTATCAGTATAAAACACAATGATTGGTTAGGATCCTGAGCTGTTATTGGCTGAAACCACAAAATCTGACTGTATTGACAGATGAAAAAAATAATCAATATAAAACACAATGATTGGTTAGGATCCTGAGCTCTTATTGTCTGAAACCACAAAATCTGACTGTTTTGACAGATGAAAAAAAATAATCCACAAAATTTCTCTAGATAATATTTTCCATAAATTCTATTTAAAAAAAATAAAATATGTAACAAAAATGTTAGATTGTTGAAAGTATACAAATACTTGAGTTGGTTTAATAAAAATGGTAAATGTTTTTTCAAAATTTCGAAAATTTAACTTTTTTAGTCCATTTTTTGTTAAATATTCAACTTCTGAAATACATACATATGTAAATCTTTCACATATTCGTATAAACCAACTCGAGTCCAGTAAAAATTATTTATATTTTTAATTTTGCTACTAATTAGTGTATACGTAATTAGAGATAAATATTTAAAGATATGGCAAATTATATTTTTAACGATATTAATGCAATTTGTATTTGTTGGACCAATTAACATTTCAATTAAGTGGCATATACTTATACCAATTAGGAAAATAAAAAAATAACAATTAAAACTAGCAAGTTCAAAGTTTTAACAAAAAAATTTAAATACAGCACGCAATTAATGTGTAAAATTCAGTGGCGTACGTAGGAATTTCTCATCCACAACAAATTATATTAAAATTAAATACTGGCTCCTTTCTATAACTCATAGTGGCTTTGTACTTCAAATGCTCTTCTTATAATGATATAAAAACAAATTGAATTTTTACATGAAACAATGTGTACATTTTAGGTTTGCTAAGGCATTAGAATATTCTAGAAGTTGTAATCGTGTCTATTATTTTTTACTGTTACCACTACTAGAAGGCCGCATACCTTTATAGAGATATTTGCAATTATTAGTCCATTTTGTAATCCGGAAAAAACCTCGAAAAAAACAAATAAATTTTGACGCCCCCAAATTAAGCCCCACCACCGTTTAAGGATGCTAAATACGATGGCGGGGGTTAAAATTCTTTTCGAGTTGACCCCACCCCCAAACGGCCAAAAACCACCCCCAAAATGGTGAATGGCGTCTTTCACTGGCAGAACTAACGTAACTCCCCGTTTTCGAGGATGCTGGACACGTTGGCAGTGGTTGCAATTTTTTTAGAGGTGACCCCCATCTCTCAAACGTCCAAAAATCACTTCCGAAAGGGTCCTCACAAAAATATTTTTCCATTGAATGTTTAGTTTTGTATTTATTTCAAGGTCGCCGAATATGTTTAACCCTGTTAATGAAACGCCCATGTCGGACATAGTCTAGCTCTATTCATGGTAACAAAAAAGTGATTGAAAAATGATATAAAATAAAAAATGTAATGTCAATAAAAATAAATTCTTAAAAAAAAGTTTAGAAATCAAAATAAAATGTTCTAAAAGACGCTGTATGTGTGCGTGTGTGTATATGGGTGTGTATGACATTTATCCATCATATAAACCATAAACGTAAAGCGGTGGGTGAACACCTAACTTGCCCATCAGGTTAAACTCGCGCTAGCTCGAAATCTGTACATAAGATTGACTTGGGCCCGTGGACACTTTTGATCGGGATGGGATGACGAATAAATTTCTGAAGTTTGGGAGAAATCGACCGAAAGCCATTTCCGTGTCAAAAGCTGCGGATATTTTGAGGATTAATGCCATACAATAAACGCTATTAATGGTTCTTCCTTTCTCAAGGTCATCCATGAAAAAATACCGTGCGTATCCCAGATTACAGAGGCGAAAATCTTTTGGTCGCTTTCGACCATTTTCGCTTGAAAGGTATTTTTTCCAATTAAAAAACGAATTTCAGATTTTTCAATTGTTTTGAAAATTACAAAAGTAGCAGCACTAAAATCACTGTAACTCGTGAAATAAATGTCAGATTATCACAATATCGTTTGAAGGTTAGTACTTCATAAAAATCATACGGATTTGTCAATAGTGGCATCTATATGTCATTCTATGAGTTTATTGTCAACAAAATATAAATTTCACAAACCGTGACGACAAATTACCTAAAACAATTAGACGAAACCTGGTATTTAAAACATCAAAGAGTGTACACTTACCCATATTCTGGTAATCATCAATTACCCAGGCGGAAGTTTGAATTTCCGACCTGCCTTACTTTCAACGACTTCCGGTTTTCGATTTATCAAACTACATATCGTATCACACTGAAGTAATTAATGTTCCCTTATCGATATAATCGAGTAATTACTACAAACAAATACGAACATTTTATCTTTCTTGGGCTACGATAGGTATTTTGTAGCTTTTTTACTTAATTTTAATCCTATAAATGTGAGCAAGCGAGTATAGCTTTTCAAGTCAGGTATGACTAGAGCGTTTCTCTAAATAAATTAAAGTTTAAAAAGTTACCTTATACTCTTGTGAATCTGTTGAAACAAGCGATTCCTCTATATTCGTCCGAACTTTGAACAAGAGACAATCTCGAAAATGTTTGAAAGATATCCCCTTTTCTGCTGCGAGTATTAAGACAATATATATCACCGGTTATTATATAATGTTTATATCTTTTCTTTACATATATTATCAAGCAAAAAATATATAAGGATGGTACTGTTAAGATGGATAGATCAACAAATAATCTCCTACAGCTAGTTTCTGGTGAAACTCTAGCCAAGCATCTTATAACTTTCTTTTGTGCGCAGTAAACTCTCAATATATGAGGAACATCTCCGGAAAATTATACCGTAAGATAAAATAGACTCAGCTAAGCCAAAGTTTGAGTATGCTAATCTAAGAATACAGTTTATATGGCTTTCCCAAGTCAATTTATTATCTATTTTTTAGCCAAAAAATGTAAATTTAATAATTTATTTTAATAAGATACCTGAAAAAAAGCCAATTTGTATGATTTGTTTACATTTATTGATAATCCATGTATCATCCACATCAGCATAAATCACTTTCAGGTCAGGAGATGTACAGACCGATGATATAATATTATTTAAAAACACTAAGAATAAAGTCGGCCCCAATATGGAACCCTGAGGTACCTCAATAATTACATTTTTAATATCTGATTCTATATTATTAATTGTTACTATTTGTTGCCTTGTCTCAAATACGTTGCAAGCAATTCATAATCCAATCCTCTTATTTTGATACGACAAAGTTTATCTAATAACAATTTATGATCAATAGTATCAAAGGCACGACTTAAATCGAAAAAAGCTCAACTATGTTTTTTATTATTAAAAATATATAAATGTAGTTAACTCAGCCTTAACAGTACTTGCTGACCTTTCCCTTCTAAAAATGTGTGTTTATTATTAATAAATGATCAATTTTTTTGAAAAAGTCCGATATGTTAGATCATATTATTATAGAAAATATCAAAAAGTAGGTAAAGAAAATGCACCCTGAATTTTATTTCATATTTGAATTCCGCTGACTATTCCCATTTAAGCAATGTAGGGTTTTATTGGTTTATACAGAGTATTTTAAAAGTTATAATCAAGTTTGTCAGATAACCAAATAACCCCAACTTTGATCTCGCACTGAGTTACGAAACACGCTGTAAAAATATAATTAATTTTATGGGATAAATCGGATTTTCCGTAGAAGTTAATCACCCTGTATAAACAGCAAAGGTCTAATAATTCGACATAAAAACAATCACGACATCCAAACTTACATTTCGTTTTTTGCGTGCAATTCTTTGGTTAATTGTAATGTTACAAAAGTAATTATCGATTAAAACATAAAAATTTAATTAAAATATATATAATAAGAGTTAATTGCGACATGTCTGAATTTCTTGTTATTACGCAAATAAATGCATTCAAACAATTAATAAAATAAATAATGAATCACGGAAGTTTTTATTAATTAAATTAATTAATTTCTATGTTTTAGAAGCAATTATAGATAATAAAACATTTATTACCTCAGGAAGGTCGACAATCATAAAACCGAGAATTCTATGAGGAGATATTATAAAAAAAATGCAATTTTATTATTTGGTAATGATTTACTACACTAAGCAAACGAGTTAGAAATTTAATTTATTCGATTCGACATCCTAACACCGGTTTCTGCCATTCGGTTTCGTCTTTTGAATCCAATGAATCAAATTCCAAACACGCGTAAGTCAATAGCTATATTCGCTATAAGATAAAATTCGCAAATGTGCTACCATCTATCTTTGACAACTTTATAAAGCAAAACATATTCCCATCCAATCCACGGACTTTATGTCTGCGAAACAAGATTTCGAACTCACGTTAGACGTTATCAAAGAACGTGAGTTAACATCAAACGAAATCGCTTAAATTGCAAGAGGTGCTTATTATACTGATGGGTCAAAAACAAACGAAGGAGTAGGAATAGGGGTTACAGGTCTACTCTACGATATCAATAGCCCTGGGAAACACTCCAACAATAATTTAAGCGAAACTATTAGCAATAGATTTCTGTGCTCAAGAGTGCCTCAAAAAACACCTCAACTCAGCCAGGATATTTGTTGCGTCTGATAGTCAGGGTGCTTTAACGCTCTGAAGTCCACAACAACAGTCTAAAACAGTCTGGAACTGCAAACAATCCCTTAAGCAACCGGCTAGTAACTTTGTTATGGGTGTAAACAAATTATCGGAAAGGAGATTGCTGATGGTCTTGCAAAGGAAGGAGCTCGTACTTTTTTATTGGACTCGAACCATTTTGTGGTATTCCAAAAAGCCGCGTCGTGGAAGCTGTCCGAAAATAGGAAAAGGAACTTACTGCAGCCTACTGAAAAAATAATCTCCTGTGCTACGCTAAATTGCTCTTGGAGCTACAGAAATCTGATCTCGGAGTAATCACAGGAATTCTCACTGGACACTGTTCACTCTCTGTAAGATGGGAAAGTGGCTAGTGCGACTCTGCGATGATACAGATGAGACAACGGAAAACATTATCTGCAGACCTAGCTACAAAACGGATAATATGCTTTCTCAGAATCCTAGATCTTCTGGACTTATACTTAGATGTAGGATATACACAAAAGGTCTCATAGGTCGCAGTGTGATAAGGCCAACCGGACCAATCGATCCCACTTGGAATCTACAATCTACAACAAATTCCCAATATGCATTGGGGGGGTTGCAAATTTTTTTTGACCGATTCTGGTCAAGATGTCCGTCTCTACTTCGTAAAGGAGTCTTCATATTTCGTTCCTAAATAGCCCAGTAAAATTAGATTTTGACTAGAAATAAATAATTATTAACAAGTTAGTTTTTTGTGCGTACTTTTATTTTCAAAAATTATTTTGGGATGTTTGATAAAAATGGAGGATATGGAAGAATTATTAGCGGTGACCCAAATTAATTCAAACTAAAAAAAATGCAATATTTTTTTTAAACATACGATCTTTCTCTCTGTTCTTAACAACTCACAACTCTTTTCCATAGGCGTGCTTCATATTCAGATGGGGCCCAATCAACATCTGTTTCAAATTAATTTTTAATAATCCTGGTCGATACCACTGCAAAAAAATTTTTATACGGGGTGAAAGGAGATAAAACTTGGATTATATGGGATGCTATTAATTTTTGGGAAAAAAATTATAGCTCTTTATATATAGTTCTCTAAACCCCATTACTTTTTTAACCGAAATTATTTATATTTATTAATAAAAATGATCGAAAAACAACAATTTTTCTAGACGATGTGTGATATTTAAATATAAAAAATATATTTTCCAAAAAAAGTAATTTTCTAAACAAAAAATAATAATTTGTCTAAAGAAACTGTAAAAAATAGAAAAATTTCACAAATAATTTCTGTCAATGGGGATTTTAATATGATTAAAATAAAAAATTCTTAATAAATATTTTTTGATATCATAAAACATCATAAAACATAAAAATGTATTAAAGTCAAAAAAAGTGATTTTTTTTTAAACGTATCAAATTATAAATATTATATATCATATACATTTATTTAGAAGAAGTCTAATAGGTACACTATTAATATACAGGGTGGTCCTTAAGTAATTGTACATAGAAGTATGGTAGATTTCTCATATTAAAATATTATGATTTGAACCAACTTGCTATAATGAAGTGTTGCTAATAAGGAATATACAGGGTGTTAAAGGTTAAATTTTAAGATTTATTTTTTGCAATAACGTTAGCGTTTTTGGATATGTATACATAAAAATTTGGAACTGGGGGTTTTTGGGCACGAGAAATCAGAATCTGGTATCTCCTTCGATGTAATTTGTAGAGGGCGCTAGTTTGGCCACATTTTTGGCATAAATGTGCGATAAACTTTTTTGCTCTTTAAGTTAGCGCTATTTTTGTAAAAGACTATTAAATTCACGTTATTTTAGTAGAAAAAAAGCATATTTGTTATTGACCTTAAAACTTAACGGTTTACGAGATAATCGCATAAAAAATTTAAAATGTTGGAAACAGTCTTCGAATCAAAAATTGTTTCAAAATTTTTAAAAATAAAATTCGTGGAACAAAAATAACAAAAATATTCATAAAGAATTAAGTCACTCGAATAAAAAATGTGTACAAAAAAATTTTGGCCAGGAAATTTTGACTAAAAAATTAACGAAAAAATTCTTAAATTAAAAAAAAAATTTCGTCCAAATGAAAATTGCCGAAAAAAAAGTAAAAAAATATTAAGTATGCTCATAATTTTTTTTAATAGACATTATTCGAACTTCGAGCATTTGTAATGCAAGTCAAATGTGAAACCCGTTTTCACTAAAGTTATTTTTGGCAGAATGGCAGCTCGCAAAATTCCACTAAAGTAAAAAATTTAAGAACATAATCTTCCGCAGCTTTTATAATATATAAAAACAAAATTTGTCGTTTCTGGATTATTTTCTGTATTCAAGAGAGCCCTGAAAGACAAACAGACACTTGTTTTGCCTTAGTTAAAACGTTATTAGTTAAATCAAAGTAATTTTTTGTCCACTCACGAGATGCACGAATCAAGCACGCCCTTCGGATACCGCCAGCGCAAATTTATCTTCAAAAACAAGTTGTTAATGTGTAAGGCTTGTTCCAGTCATTCCGATTAATTACCGGACCGGATACCCGTTACCCCCTCCCTGAGTCGTATCTTTGATTCGAACTGACCATGACTTGATATGACCACTTACTCGTCAAATTAAGTACTCTTAGGTAGATAACGATTTTTTTACGAACACGTACGTATTATTTATTCGATATCGCGCATTGGCATCGATGTACAGCGTGTACCAAATAATCCTAAGTAATAATACTCAAAAACCGTTTTACTTGAAAAATTATATTAAAAAGCATCAAAACGTAAAGGAAAAAAAAAGGAAAAACTTGCGCAATTGATAAATTATCCCTTTTTACTTTTTCATTGGAATGACCGTTTTTTCAATATTTGACCCGAAAAAATTACGTTGCAATTGTATGCAATTTCAAACGGCCATATCTCGTTACAGACAAAAGATAAAAAAATGGAAATTATTCGGAAGAAGATTTACTCAAATTCTCTTTGAATTTTTTTAAAAATCAATACTTTTCACGCTATTGAAAATTTAGCTAAACTTTAACAGACAAAAATAATTATCCCATAGGGATAAAAATTACTAGACACCTGTAGAAACATATGTTACTTTCTGCAAAATGATTTTTTTTTCAAATACCACAGTCTAGGTGGCGCTTAAAAAGTGGCGTAAAAATTTTTTTGAAAAAATTTATTTTCTGCGTATGTTAAACGGTTCTGGATAGTCTTAAAATGTAACCAATGTTGTTCTCTCATTAGGATGTTATATACATTTTTTTTGGACGTAATATTTTTCCAGATATTTAAAATACTTAGATTTACATATTGATCAACATCTTATGGTTATCGCACATAGAATATACAGCTAAACGACTAACAAAATTGACTAATAAATTCTATACTTTACGAAATATCTTAAATACTAAAATATTATTAATTATATATAACAGTCTTGTTCAAGCTGTAATTAGATACAGTATTTGCGTACAGAATTACAATTTAAAAAAAGTCAACCATTCTTATGAAACACGACAAAATAAATCGCAACTTTATGCATACAAATTCAATAAAACTGTCTGCCAGAAAACTATATTATACAGGGTGTCCCGTTGGTAAACGGAAATATTTTAAAGGTAGGTAGAGGTCACAAAGGCGATTCTAAATAACCCATATATAATGGGTCTCTTGGCTTCCATAACCGAGTTACAGGGTGTTTTATTAATTATGCATATTTATTCATTACGCCAGAACTTTTGATTCACTTAGTATATCTTTTCCATTTTTGGCATACAGCTTACACTTCTCACGAATAATGTACTAAAATATTGAGTGACATGAAAATCCAGGTTTGGCTTTAGGAAAAATTGAAACATATTAAAAATATCAAAACAACACCCTGTATGTCACAATTTTGATATTTCCATTTTACATTTGAATAGAGGGGAAAAAACTGAATTGAAACAAGTTGTTGTTTTTATCCCGTCACCAATTCGAATTGGAAAATTTTAAATCTGAAAGTAAAATTTCCATTTAATTTAGAAAAAACATATGAAACTCATTTTTTCTTTAACAATTTTAAAAATTCACTTTGCGTCATTTACCTATTTCTTGTGTATTCGGCTTAATTTTACACTGTACTGGTGTACTTGCAGGCCCGTACTTAGGGGAAAATATTCAATTAGGTATTTATTTTTTAAACGCCCAGTATAAAGTAAAGCGGGACAATAAACGCTCAGTTATAACTGTCAGATTATAGAAGTTTTTTAAATTTTTAGGTAGTTTTCATTCGTGCTTTGATAAAAATCGCAATTTCCATTATATATTATTTTAATAAATAATATGGGTACTGACGATTTTGATAATACTCCGCCAGAGATATTGGAAAGAACCGCAAAAGTAACGTTAGATTTATTGCCGGTAATTTGAAAAAGAAAAAAGAAAAAAGTTTGAACTGGCATACGAAAAATTTCTGGAATGGAGACGAAATACAAAAATAAAATTAAAAAATTATTTAACTGTTAAGTGGTAGGATACTTTCATGTTATTTTAGTTTTGCTAACCATAAAAATAAATATTAAGTTACATTACTTGTATTCTTTAAATTTGTGTAGTTGTAGAAAAAGTATTACACTCGTGAGAAAAGTTGAACTTTCCCCATTTGTTGCACAATATACTATTAATTGTTAGCTCAAGGCCATAAACTTTGTTCAATTTTTACGTAATACTAACAGATTTTCGGTTATATTTAAAAAACTTTTAGAAATTCACAATTTTTCTGGTGAAAATAATCTGGCTGATTTATTAAACTGGCAAATGAGATTGGCGGCATCTTCAAAATCGGAAAATAGAAAATTTTTGCTCCTATTTTTCCGAGTTTGAAAGTTTGTCACATGATAGATTAATAAATAAATAATAAAATTTAATATAGAAGTTGTAAATAAAAAATCTAAAACTTTTGTTATAATCATTTTTTAACATAACCTTAAAATTATCTAGAAAAACCATTTTCCCCCTACCCCTATAGAAAGTACACACTTTCCTCCCTCACAACTTGTGAATCTATTATATTCAAATTGTTTACGTGATTTCTAGAACATCTTGTTTATCCTGTATTCTGGAAAAACTAAACATGAATGTTACATGAACTTTAAATAAATATTTCAACATAAGGATTCTTAGATATGTTTTTTGGATTAAGAATAAGAAAATCATAGTATGCTGTGGCTCACTGACAGTAAACATAGCGATTTTAAATTCAGGATTCTTAGATACGTTTTTTGACTCAAGAATAAAATTATCTTAGTATGCTGTGGCTCACTGACAGTAGGTAAACACTACGATTGACTGTAGTGCGTTACGTTTATTGAGTATAATTGAATTTTTGAAAAACGGAGAGCGATTCAAGTGACTTTGAATTTTCAAATACACCACCTAATATTTTAAGGAACAAGCCAACATAGCGTCATTAACACTACCACAAAAATCTAAAGACAGGTATGAAAAACAATATACCCAATATAAACAATGGGCTGAAGACAATAAGATAAATAATTATTCAGAAAATGTTTTACTGGCATATTTTTCACTCCAAGAAAAATCATTAAAAGCTTCAACACTTTGGTCCAAATATTCAATGCTACGCACAATGATTCAAATATAGGACAATATCGATATTAAATATCCAAAGTTGATAGCATATTTGAAACGTCAAAATGCCGGATACAAACCAAATAAAGCCCAAACTTTTACAAGAGAAGAAATAAATACATTCTTAATGGAAGCCTTCGATGATGTTTTATAAATTTGTTTAATTTAGTTATTTGTGCTGTAAATTTTCAAAAATAAGGTTTAATAAGTGGATAGGAGGAAAAATAATATGTATTACAAGGGAGTAAAGTGCCTTTTCCTGCTGTAGGAACAGTTGCACTTTCCTCCCTAGTAATACAAATAGCCATTATTGTCGTTTTTAATTTTTATCTCTCGTAAGGATTCGGGTATTCAAAATCGATTTGGCTTTGGTCTAATAAGAAAGTTAAACTTTGTCGTCTTTGTCACTCCAACACTTCAAAAAGTGCTGAAATTTTAAAAATTAATCTCCGATAAAACATTTCTATATCTTCCAAATATTAAAACTATGCATTTATCAATTTTAAAATTTTGGAGAAACTAACAAAAATTTAATTTTAAATTTTTTGAACATAAACACATTTTAAAATATTAAAATGCTTGTGATATACCGATGGTTTTTTATACTAATTTGTGAGGTATGTATTTAAAAGTATTCCAGATTCAATTTAACAACAAAAATTATATATTAATTAGTTTTAATAACCCGAACATAAAAGAAGAATACTTTTTCAAGCACAAATACCGCTTATTCGACTGAAACAATACACACATCTCGCAACGAGTGGAAGAAAAAGAAGAAGAAACCAGGAACTATGCCTGGTATCCGGCAGAAAAACCTGCCGCCTCTCTCTTTGTATCTTTATTTACTCTGGCATTCGACAATTAGTTTATTTACTCGAGTCAAAATGCGCTGTTGTCAAAAACGCGACAAAAACTTTATGGGCCTTTAATCAGTTAAATGTTGAACAAAAGTATTTTTATTTGATCTTTTACCGTTCGCTCAAAAAAATTATTACAGCGGTAATTATGGATAAATTCGCGGGAGATGTAATTTCGCAAGAAGCTGTGAAGTCACTTTTAATGATCACTTGTATATTTTGAAAAAAAATTATAAAATTAAGTGAAAATTTGGTCATTTTTGTATTGTAAAATTTTGGAGGGATCGGACAAACCGTTTTACCCTCAATTAAAAAAATGGTTCCAGAAAAATGCAATTAAAGTTTAAAACTACAAAAAATTAAAGATAAAAGCGAATTACCCACTAATTTGCGATTCCAGTGCTATATATATTTCTGTAGAGATGAAAAATAAACAAAACATCTACTATACGAAAACAAATAAATATACCTGCATAAATAATTTAGACAAAGAGGGGTACTTTATACCTGCAGCAAAGTCAATCGATCTGTACGGCCAAATATGAACATTTTTACTGAGTTTGAAAGGAATAAAAATTTGAGAATTTGCGACATCTATGATCGAGAAACTTTAAAACACTGCTCAATCAACTTAAAAATAGAGATATCTTTTCTACATCCAACTTATTTAATTATTTTCCCTCTCCTACGATAGGACCAAAAACGACGAACTCCCTCTATACGTTTGGACCACCACTACAAAAATCCATAAGGTTTACTGACTATAACTTTATACAGAACGATTCAAGCAACACAGATTCTAGTACAGTCACTGAAGGTTTTCACCTCCTATTTCGTTGAACCTCCTTCGATTTTCATGAAAATTGGTAAGTAGTTAGAGGACACCTCAAGAAACAAAAGTGGGCGTGGATGCTACCCCTTCTCGGGGGTGGAAATTATTTTATTAAAAATAACCCCAGGAATCTATAGAGCAAAAATTGTTATATAAAGTTATTAAAATAAATCAATACTTTTTGAGTTATTAAAGATCAAAAATTTTGATTTTTCGTGAAAAAAATGCATGTTTTAAAGCGCTGTTTCATAAATAACTCAAAAACTATAAGTTTTTACAAAAAGGTTATCATTACCAAAATTGAAGCTAATAAAAAATCGAATAAATTCCTTACTTGCAAAACCTTCAAGTAAGTATTCAAGCTTAAATAAAACAATGCATTTTATAAAATATACTCACGGAACAGTTTTCAAAGTACTCTAAAATACCTATCAAATGAGCTCTAGAAGAAGTTGATAGCATCAAAATTAAGCAAGTTATGATGAAAATAAGAGGAACCTTTCGAATTTTTTAGGAAAAGTGAAAAATAAAACATACGCCATTTCCACAAAAATTAAAATTTATATTAATCCCTATAAGACTTTCTTTATTGTAGCATACATAATGACCTCAAAAATTTTGACCGGTTTAGAATGCACATTTTTGAAAAAAATATGATTTAAAAAAATCAGAATTTTCCAAATTTTCGTAAATTTCATTTTCTTTTGATAATAACTCCAAAAATGCTCGATATGCGTAAAAAATGATACAGAACGAAATTTGAGTTTTTTTAACAAAGATTTTACTTTTTTTTTATTTTTGTAGGATAAAAAATAACCGAGATAGAAAAGTTTAAAGCCTAAATTTTACTGCGAGAACCATGTAACCGGGGCCCTTTAACCTTTTATCTTTTAAAAAATAAGGGATTTAAAGATTAAATTTAATATGACGTTATAGCCCTTTCAAATGGTTTTTGGATGAACCTGATGTCATAAAAATTAACGGAGTTATTGTAAAAAAACCAATAACATTTTTTTGGAAAAATTTTTGGAGCAGAGATTTTGTGTGTATATATAGGAAAAAGAATAGATAGTAAGAAGTTGATAGGTACATGCTCACAAAATATACATGTGTGGGTGTGTGTATGTATATTTTGAAGATAGAAAAAGTGAAAGGAATTCTGTACATCTGCTCTTTCATACTTATCATCAACAAAAATAAAAATTAATAAGTAAATAAAGGTTACATTTTTATCGGTAAAATTCAGATACAATTAATTTATTAAATTTATATAATTTTGTATAATTAACTAAATAACAAATTCATATCCTAGGATTCAATTTGAAACTTTGAAATTTCTTGAAACCAATTTTTTCAACTGTTTGTGTAATGTTAAAAAGCGATTTCATATTTCAGAAATATAAAAAATGAATTTTCATGATTTTCGATTTAAGGGTTGCTAAAAGGGTTGAAAAATTAATTAAAATCATAAATCATGCATCGAAATGTTGAAAAATATTTATCTTATTTAATTAAACGAGATTACTTACGCCAGAATGCTTATATCTGCATTTTTTACCATTTTTAACCACCCCTAAAATGCAAAAAACGCAAGTCGAGCATATGTCATTTTTGAAGTTGAGGGCAAAATATACTCAATCTCAAATTTTCATGCAAATCGATGGTTCACCGGAATCGGATGTAATAGTTGATTTTTACCTTCATTCACTGTACTATTCCGGCGGGAAATAAATCTATTGGTCAGGAGTCAACTTATTTGACTTTTTAGGACAACAAATGAGTATTGGAACCTTTGATTTTATAAAATTTAAGAGTTTTTAGGGCATCTCATTGAGATTATATTGGCTATTAATACTCTGTAGATGCAGCAACCGATACAACAGCGACTTCTTCTTTTCTATGACTTCTAGTATGGATTTCTAAACCTGGGTTTTATTAGGTGTGGTGGTTAATCGTACCCATAACCCCTTGACAGCATCTTCAATCGACTAGATCGAGAAAATATCAGTTCACGAAGTAACTCGAAAATAAATTGAATCTGGCACGCCAATGCGTCCGAGCTTTTTCACTAAGATGCGCCAGTGAGACGTGAGGTAGACGTACCGTGTCCAAACACATTTCTTACATCAAATAAAAAGCATTTCAATTTATTTCAGAGCCTTCATTGTTATATACGAAAACGAAACGTTCGTTCTCTTTATCGCCCGAGGGCCGTTTACGTCCCTCATGCTTGTCTGCCCAACTCCTCATTTACATTATTACGTCAAATTAATTTAAGTCTAACATTAGAGATGCAAATTAACTGTAAGTCAATTTGAGCGCGAGATAAACATGTCGACGATTAGTACTGGAATTAATTATGGCTGAGAGTTCGTCCATAATATATTGCGAGTGATGACACTTCTAATAACAGTTATCGGGAAATTATATCTGGAAATTGTACGAAAAAACTAGTTACAGTCTACAGTTTTTATATTATAGACGGTAAATCAGTCCAGGAGAATTTCTAAAATGAAATATCAGCCAAATAAATGATACCTAACAGGGTCTAGGATCAAACCCTGCGGAACCCCACAGGACACTGTCCTTTCACTACTTTCACAATTTAGATAATTAATAGCTACTCTCTGTATCCTGTCAGATAAATAACTCTCGAGAATATTCCTCGGCCGTTTAGATTATCCAGCAAAAGCTGCTGACTGACAGTATCAAAGTCATATGTTAGAATTCAGAGGTTCTCAAAGTCAAGTGATTCACGGACCCCCACCTAAAAACCTACAGTCTTCGAGGACCCCCACCCTCCAAAAAAACGCATTATGCTAATTATTCTTAGTTTTGCCCATATCGTTATGTGTAAATATATAGTTTTGTGTTTAATTTAATTTTGAATTTGATGAAGCACCAGAGATAAAAAATATTAAGTTTATATTCATCTTGAAAATATATAAATTAGATTTAATTAGAATAATAATTAGATAATACAGTATATCAAAGTAGTTAATTTATCAATTTGCATACCCTCACATTCATAATAAAAATTATTACCCCTTGAAGGTTTAAAAATGTTTTTTTACCAACAATTTTTTAACCAAATATTAATACAGGATTCGTTTTGATTTGTTTTTGTATCAGGACTTGAAATTAAAATAATCGTTACATGTACTCAAATATGTTTATTAACATAGTAAGACAAACATAAAACATCTTGACAAACATATAAAAATTCATCACTATCAATGGGAGGAATGCACTTATTTCTTAAACTTTATAATGTCCGAAGTTTTGGGAACAATTGTTGAAATTTTCTAGCTCCGCGGACCCCCTGGTATGGGCTCGCGGACCCCTGGGGGTACGCGGACCACACTTTGAGAAACTCTGTGTTAGATCAACTAAAATATCCAGGAAACGTTGTTTTACACCTTTATAGATAGTATGCGTCAGTTTTGCGATGGCAAAGTGAGTGCTTATATTATTTTTCTAACTCTTTTCAAGAAAACTTTCTTTTTCGCCAAATGCTGCAGTTTTTTCTTCATTTCTTCACTCAAACGCATAATACTCGCTGTTGATTGTTTTTAATTTCTGATGCCATGACCTTGCCTGCAGATCGAACTGTGTTTGTCTTCTTGGAGCTAATTCTACCCTTTAAGTACATTGTTTTGATTGTTCCTTCATCGCAGATATGAAATAAAGGACCCATGTTTAATCCATGATTATTAGTAGACGCAAAAACTGGTTTATTGCTGTTAAACTTCACTGAACACTCGATAGAAACATCCTCACGATGCTGTGTTTGTTCCAATAACCCGTATTTATAAAAAGAAACCTCACCTTTTACTTACGGAAAATAAAGCAATTCAATTGAAGTAAAAGCGTAAAAAGAAGTGGAGGAAAAGGTTTCGCTTCGAGGAGGTTGCTTTAAAGTAAAAGGTTTTACGTTTTTCGTATTCATAAACAGAAGCATTTGCTCAATAACTAAAGGATTTGCCTCTAAAAAAGGAATCTAGGTCCACAGCAACTTTTCTCACACTTTTCAATAGTTGCTCAGCCATCACACAGCTTGTAACGTAAAATTTGTGCATTTTTAGGAGGGTTTTCGTATGGAACGGATTGTATAAGTGATCTTTGGTTGCGTGGTCCCAGTGTCTAGTGAATCAAGTGTACGCCACGTGAATTAGATTTCAAAACGTTATTTAGATTTGAGGAGGAGAATGTGGTGTGGTTGTTGAACCACTTTCTTGGTAAGGATCTCGAAAACAGCACTTTCACCTGTGATGAAAATGGAGGTATTTCTGAAGAGAGGAATTGCTGAAGAATGGGTCAAAGAGAAGTGGTTGACCAGATTCCATTTCCTAACAGCTATTGGGGTTGTTGACTGCACGCACATTCGTATTGCAAAGGCAGCCCAATTTGGAGACGAATATGTAATTCGAAAAATTTTTAGCAGTATTAATGTGCAGGTCACATATTTGCATTTTTCAGACGTTTTCGGAGTTCTAGAAATCTTCGAAACAAGCACGAATTAAAAACTCATATTCCATTATATTGTTATTCAATGCACACCATTTTAAAGGTTACAGTGTCTACTTTTCGAATGTATTTTTTTATTTCGAATAAAGTTCATCCATTTTCCTGAAATCGGGAAAATTGATCACATCGGTTAAAACCGGACTTTTTTTTAAAATACTTCTTGTTCCCCGCTGTTCATTTTTTGAGGATTAATACCCAGACCGAAGTGAAGCTTATATTCTGACCTTTCCGTTTATATCAATTGATCCCTATATTCGAGAGCGATTATTAAATGTTCGTTAGAATTATGTCCCCCATTTTTACGCTCTCCGCTTGAGATCCATGATATTCCACATATCCTAACCACATTAGTCGTCTGCTTTTGTTGGTATACAATCTCTGTTGTTTTTGGAGTCGTTGGCTTGCCCGTATTATTGAAATATTGATAATATTTTATCAAAGGTAATACCACGATAAAACTAGAATGCTTACCCCCTACCCAAGAAACCTAGGCAGCACTTTTATAGGGCATATTTACAAGTGCAGAAATGGCTGTGAAACGAACTGTCACCAGAGGAATGGGGATGGAAGCGTGCAGAAGATGTACTGCTACCGGTCCAGACCACAAGGGATCCAGCCCCCCGGAACTCTTGAAGATGATTTTTTGTCAGTGCAAGACAGGCTGCGAGAAGAATTGTTCATGTTTGAAAATAGGTCTGAAATGCTCGTCTATCTGTGGTTCATGTCAGTCGACACAGTGTTTTAATTATAAAAAAAATGAAGGTATATTCCCGGAAGAATTAGAGATGGAACGAGAAGCAGAAGGGCTTGAAGGGGAGGAGGATGAAATAGCTGTCCAGACAGCAATAGAGGGGTTGGGGGGGGGGACCAGAAATACAGCTGGAAGAACAGTGGGAAGGGACGCGTGGAGGAGGGAAAGGAATAGAGCAAGAGCAAGACGATGAAGAATATGGATCTGATGAGATGGAATGGTTTAACGTACGATAAATTATAAACATTGTATTTTGTATTTTCAACATATTTTTCATAATTAATGGAATTTTTCAAAAACTTTTTTCTGAAATCCTGGACCTATATTGTTCCGATAGAAGTTGGCGAAAATTTTGCAAAAAACGCAGAAAATATAAAGGACCTTCTCGGGTGAATATTCAACACACTCTAAAACTAGTAAACCACTATTAGGTAAAGCACCGGGATTTGAGACTGCCGAATGAAAAAATAAATTTTTGCAATTTTCTGATAAATTTGCAACTCAAATTATACAGAACATTCGCTAATACAATTGAGAGACCCCAAGCGCTACTTTACAGAAAAAAATCACGTGAAATCCGCCAATAATTGTCGAAAAATCGATTGGTGCCCAGATTTTCATACATAGGCCCCATAATTTAGCGAGCAGAGGTATGCCGCTGGCGCCATCTACAATTGGTCTCCAAAGTCCAAAAAATGAAAATCAATGTATTCCCAACTCCCTCGAGTGGAAATTCAGTAAGAAACTAACATATCTATTCAGTGAGAAAATTTGGGATTTTTCGAAGGCCGTTTTTGCAAAAAATGGTAGGAACCATCATATATTCCTTGCTTCATTTTTATAAGTATAGACTATTGTGAGTAATCGCGGCACCCACTTGGCTTTCCCATGTCCAAATATGCTATGTATAGCACTTACCATGTCAGTTATCTCGCCCGCTTTCAAGTTTGGTCTATTGGCTAAGAAAATCCAGCTCATCGAGTCGTTGAGAGGTGCTTAAACATAAACTAATCTTAAAACTCGATGTATTTTTAGGAAACAATTCTGGAAAAATTCTTCTACATCTTCTTTTTACATCTAATTTTTTACAAATTAATATTTAAACTTTCATGAAACAAAAAATCAGGTTAAATCCACAAAAATATTCGAAAAAGAATTTGAAGAACGCACATCAAGAGTGGACATAATTAAAGAATACAAGACAAAATCCGTGTTAAACAAGAAAGACAAAGACAGTATCAGGGAGTCAGGCCGAGGCAGACTCAGTCCGATAAAGACTCCATTAGTCAGGGCCAACTAAGATAGCGTAAGTGCACATATCAAACAAACTCGAATCGACAATATAGCAACGCGACACAGCCGTCTGGATCGCTTTTAGTTTTAGTGTCCAACAATCGCCAGATGGATTTAAAAATGCCCCCGATCTTTTGTCTTCAGGTATTCCGTTATCGGACGTTTCGAGGAACGTTTCGAAAACCTTTTACGTTTTATTTCTCGCTATCGACCACGTATTTTACTTACATTTTTTACAAAACAAAATAGATCGTAAAATCATGTTAATTTTTATGAATGCCTTTTTGATTTATCGCTTCTTTTGTTTGTAAAAATACAAGACTATCGGATTTTATTTGCGACTATTTTGAGATTCAAAGATTTTTTCACTCCTATATTTAAAAAAGGACCAATAAATCAAATGGGTAGTTTTAGATCCATATAGTTAATTAATACAATATTCCATTACGGTTTAGATAAATACTAACAAATTATTAACTGCTAGAACCTGCGTGGGCTAATCACTGTCTCCAACTAATACCGAGCCCGTATTTTGCCAACTAAAAAGCTTTCTAACAAATATATTCAGAATGCTTTGATACCTTAAACGTGTGACGTCTCATTATAACGGTTTAGTTCTCATATTAATTTATGTTTCAAAATATATGAAAATACTAATGAAGAAAATGAGACCAAATCTTCCCTTTGCAATAAGTTCATTAATTTATTGCAATGCTTTATAATGTACAATATTTTTTGTCTTTCCTTCCGGAGAGAAAACAAATAACACCGGTAGTTTGCCGATTCTCTAGCACGCAAGTTACAACTGCCCATGCGAAAAACACGGCAATTCAAGATTTATTCCACACACTTCCAATGATTGACCTTATGATTATTCGCATAGGTAATGTTTGCCTCCAAATGCTGCCTACGCTCTTCTTCAGTCTCATTGACTCGACGATGAAATAAACCAGTATTGAAGGAAATTGAATGATAGTTAACACAACGATAACATAATGAGTTCTATAAACTACTATTGCTGTTATTTTTAAAAATAACAGGTATAATATAAAGCTCCACAACTTTTTTACTACTTTTTTTTACAAAAAACCAAACAATAAATTAATTTTTCAAAATAAAAGATAATTTATGCATGTTTATATTTCGAAAATATTGACGATTTTCAAGTTTTTTTTTCCAATATTCGTCACTCAGAATATTTGAAATTATGAAGTTATGTCAAGTCCCATTAAAATTTATTTTTGATCAAATATTCTACATTGGTGACTCTCTCAAACTATGTATCTGAAATCGAACTGTGATATACAGGGTATGAAAAACAGCTTGCCACACATTATCAATAAAAATTTGCAGAATCTTCCTTATTTCAAATGGAACACCTTATATATTATCGATCATAAATAACGCCAACAAAGGCTCTACAAATTTCATCAAGTATTCCCTATGGCTAAGTTCACTAGTTTTTCTTAAAACAGGTATTTTTTAGAAAAAATGGCAAAAAGTTTTATTTCGGAAAATGGAAATTCTTCGTATTTCATCATCATCATGTGTTATGTATGTAACACATTTCTCTAAATGGAACACTTTCTAATTTTTTCGTAGTTTTTGTACAAATTTAAAATATTGCCCCATGCCACTTTGTTATTATTTTTATTCACATTAAAATGTATGTTCTGGAATATTTACAATAATTTCATATGATTTCGAAATTTGTGCCACAATTTTACGGTCTAAAACAAAATTTTAAGCAAAAGCAAATAAAATATTTTTTTGGAAATCAAGTGGTCTGGCAAATGACAGATCAAAATATTTGCCTGCAATAATAAGTATTAAAATCTTAAGTGAATATAAAATATTTTTTGGCAAATGACAGATCAAAATATTTGCCTGCAATAATAAGTATTGAAATCTTTAGTGAATCGTGAAGTTGAATTTTAGATTTAATTTCATCAGAATGTTGATTTCAAAATTGTTTATTAGCAATTTTAATTAAACTTTAAATAAATAAATACCTGGAACTTAAGCTCAGACTTTAATTTATGAATATACACCAATACATGAAAAAAAAATACTTGTTTGGACACCTTATAATGTACATAATTGAAACAAGATATCTTTGTATATTCTTATGAGTCGTTTGTATATTCTTATCAGTCGTCAAAAAAGTCGTTCATTGAGATTATGGCGTAAAAATATGAATATTTGCCATTTTTCTAAAAAAAGAGCTCTTTTAAGAAAAACTAGTGAACTTAGCCATAGGGAATACTTGATGAAATTTGTAGAACCTTTGTTGACGCATCTTATGGATCGATAATAAACAGGGTGTTTCATTTGAAATAAGGAAGATTCTGCAAATTTTTATTGACAATGTGTGGCAAGCTGTTTTCATAGGTCACAGGTCGATTTCAGATACATAGTTTGAGAGAGTCACCAATGTAGAATATTTGATCAAAAATAAATTTTAAACCTCTTTCACCATTTTAATAAATTTTTTAAACTATCAGCCCTTGCTTCAGATAAATATTTTATAATTTCGTATTTCCAGGAATTTTAATTAGTTTTTATTACGAGATGTTTGAAAGAAGGATAGTAAGTACATCTGTATAAACATTTTCGGAATGTTTAAATTGGCTTTGGAGGGCTGATTTTTTTAATAATTCGTTTTGATTGTCCCTGACCTTTTCGCTAAAATTATCGTAAAATTGAGTTTTGTAAATATTTTCAAACTTTAACAAAGCTTCTTCTTGCAAATCTTTGCCACATGAACTTGAAGAAAAAGTTTCTAGTTTATGACTTGGATCTAATATTAACACAACACAATACATTCAATTGATGCGCTTTGCATTTCATTGCAAAACCTTGACAAATTAAAAGAGCATATTTCAAACTATTTCAAACAGTTTGATTTCAAATCAAACTCTCAAACTGTATATCGAATCAAGTTATTATAAAACAAATTGATTTTTCAAATCAAATCAAACTTGACTTGACAAAACATACTAGTTTGATTAGATGCATCTCTAGGAATAAGTTAACAAATAAATATTTGTATTGAAAAAATAAAAAACCTTCTTTCCTTGGCCTAATGATAATGATTTAAATTGTTTTAACATTATTGTTACTGTCATCGGTAGAGCGCGTTAAGGAATTTAAATAATTAAAAAAGAAAATTACCTACGTGGATCTTTACATATATGTCAGTGTTCTAAACAGAAGTTCTACCTTGGGTATTTTTTAAATTTATTTCTAAAATAATATTATTTCATATTTTTCAGATTTTTAATTTAGATATTTACAGTTTTACTTATTTTATTTTACATCTTAAGGGTATCAAAAGAAAGAGAGTGACATAATGACCAGAATCGGTCAAAAAAATTTGCAACCCTTAATGCAAATTACTAATCTAAAATACAGAATTAAATCACATACTATTAAACAATAGGGAATTAATAAAAATAATCATACAAACACATACATATATTAACCATTAATCACACATTAATCACAAATACAAGTTTATTTATATAATAAACTTCTCTGAGGTACTCTTGGAGAAAATAGAAAGTGTTATTTAATAAATAATTATATAATATTCCTTTAAATGCATTAAGTTTAGGATTTCCCATTTTCCCAACGAAATGGTTGAAGCACAATTATTCCCTGATAAATATGACAGTCCAAATTTCGGTCTAATCTCATATTATATTATTTCTCACATACATAGATTCATGCTTTTTTAAGTTCATTATTACTCGATATATACATGCATGGAAGAGTAAGGAGTTCACATTGCTTAAATAATGGTAGCACATTTAGTATCTAGTTAGAGATAATCTTAAATTTTCTATACAGAGTAGTATTAATACCGTGAAATTTGAATTTATCGCTGTATAATTTCAAATTAATTTTTGTACTTATATAATTTAAATACGTTAACAATGATTTGAATAATATTTAAAAAAGTAAATACAATTATATTAGGACCAAAAGCAAACTTTTTTCCAGGTAAAAAACCTTTTCTAATAAATATTACTTTCGCTAGAAGAACTGCAGTCTAGATTTATATTTACCTTCAGTTTTTTACTTGAGCGAAAATATTCGTTTATTTTATATAGTTCTGAATTCGAGTTGCTGTGAATATAAACCTTTGCTTTATAGCCATATACTTATATTATCAGCTTTTTTACAATTAGGAATTGATAATTTTGATGAAGAAGCATTTATTTATAATAATCGCCTTTATTGTTTTTAAATAAACCTCAACGACTACTTGATAAGCCCCCAATTTGTATATGCTTTTGAATCTGACGCCCGTTTCACACCATACAACCTCAAATTTTACTGGAGGATTCTTTCCTTTAATTTGTCTTTCCTCAGTAATTGACTAATGTTTCCTCTGCCTTTTTTCTTCGTCCATTTGAAAGAGAGACGTGGGAAGGGTCGAGAGATGTATATCCCGCCCGGAATACACTCCCTCAGGGGATGAAATCACTCTTGAATGGCACCCCTTTTGTCAGATCACGATGGAGAAAGAATTTGTGTATAGTCTATGTATACGTATAAACATCTAAATATACATGTATTCCGCGCGGGATATCATCCTTCGACACCTCTACGTTTCTCTTTCAAACGGACAAATAAAAATAGGGGAGAAAACAATAATTAAATGTCGAGGAACGCCAGAAATTAACGTAAAATATCATCGAGTGACAATTTGAGGTATTTTGGTGGTTTACGGTGTCCATAGACCCGTTGGAATGAAACGAGCGTCGGATTCGGATTCAGATATCTCAAAAAGCATTATTTAAAAAAGGATTTTATTATTAAAAAAAAAATAAAACTAAAAAAAATGCTTTCCAAGGTGACTTTGGATTCGAATATAAATACAAGAAGTACAAAATCTAAGACATTAAAGCGAAATATTTTAGAGGCACCATACAAAAGGTAACGATAATGTTGCAGCAGACGTTATATCAAACCAAGGAATTAAGAAGCGTATTTTACAAGTAGAAGAAGTTTGGTAAAATAATTCAATAGAGTTGTTTTTATAAATTTCATATGACAATTAGCAAAACGCTATAAAACCGTGCCATAAATAAAAAGGGACCACATAAAAAAAATCACTTACCCAGGGCCGTAATTGAGAACAACAAAACCAACAAAAAAAACTATAAACCAACAACACCGCAAAACTAACGTCTTAACACACTACCTGCAAGCAACTGGTCTATCTTTATTGCTCACCGGACTACTGCGGTTCTTCGATCGACTGCGACCAACCGGATTCAATGGGCATGACTCACCTGCGCGCTCGAGCCAATAGTTTGAGTTGGGCGGAGCCACCTGCTCGGATTAAAATAATGGAAACTCTTGATTATTAATGCTATCATGGCAGCTAATTATTTGTAAACAGAGTCAGTCTAATTGCTGCTAAATTATTGAGCAGCGAAAAGTTTATGGTTAACAGTGGGTTAACAGCTGCTTTGCTTGATTAGTGTTTTACTAGCTTTTAGGAAAATTATATGTATATATAGTGTACAGTCTGGGAGGGGACAGAGGGACATAATGCTTGCAGAATATGTTGTACATATGAGCAAAATTGCAGAGGCGTATCCAGGGGCGAAAATGAAACAACATTTATTTTAAAACTAATTTAAATCAATATTAATGATAATAATCTTTTTTAAATCTAAATACGAGGCATATTCGGAAAGTAAGTACCGTTTAAAAAAACTAGTGAAACATTATTTTTGCTTGAGTGGAAACCAATCAGTAATTGCACTGACTGCCTGTTGCCATAAATCACCGTAGATTATTTTTATGGATATTTGTCGTCTGGAGTTATTTAGCACATGCAGAACAGAAGACCCTGTAAAGTAGGGCAAACATAAGAATAGACAGGTAATCGTCATCTCCTACTTGTGCGCATGTGTACGTTACCTAGCAACGAGGCAGTAGCGTGTGATGACAGGAGCGTCACAAGAGCGGATAAAACAGTGTTTAACAAGTACGCTGACATGATCACTTGTAAAAATCTTTCTACATGCGCTACTGAGTAATTAGCTCCGCCTTTGCGCATTGGAAGCCATATCAGCGGTATATTCTTAAGTTTGTCCGACTTTATAATATTTGTTACACTACCTGTTGAAAATACACAAAGTTACATTTCAAGTAAAAGAAAATAGGTATATCAGCCTATGGTCAGCGTTTCAATTTGGTAAATCCATTAATGTTTTTATCGGTTTTTTCAGCTTATTCAATTGAGTTTGGAAGAAATATACATGGGACTAGAGTTACGGATTGGGTGCTATGAAACTAACCCGGAAGACACAAAAAACCAAGCTAGCCATAGGACCAAAAAAATGCCAAACAGGTATAAATGAATCTGACAAAGTCCACAACAGATTAAAAAGAGTGAAAGTTAGTTATCTTCTGGTGATTCTGACAATAACATTGTTAAAAGGTAAGGCCCCGCCATGTCTAATTCGCACAAGCCTTTGGCTTTTGAGACATTTTAAAGACATTTAAAGGCATCCTGTACTGCATCTTTGTTTTAAGTAATTAACTCAATTTCATTCTTTTCGGTTTATTAGTATTTTAGTGTATTTCAATAAATGATTGCATATCTACTTTATTTTAAACATTCATTTTAATATCGACAAGATTATTTGTGAGTAATAAACTATTGTGTCGACGTAGGCGATAATTTTTTATAAAATTGTAATAACGATAATAATTACTATTACAATTATTTTAAATGATGCTTTAAAGTCTAAAATTATTTTGTTTATGAAAACAGATGTTTCTTTAATTACGGAGTTGATAACAACTGCCAGCTGAAATTATTTTTACCGTTGAAATATTAATAATAAAAAAATAAAAATCTTACAACAAAAATATATTGTCGATATACTATTAAAACCTGCTGATGGACAAAGAATATAAATATAGGTATTTATAAATTCAGTTTTTCACTATATGGGTGACTTAGGGAGAGATGACCTCACTTTTTTTATTTTTAAACTTTAAAGTAAAGAACTATAGCAAGTTAAATTTTACATATTTTTTGAGCTATAGATGGGTTTAGCAGTGATAACCCACTTGTCACAGACTTTGACCTCTCATAAAATGTGATATCGCTGAAAATAGGCTCTTAGGTACTTTTTTTGGTGTACAAAACGATAAAAAAATCTGTTCTGCTCTAAAGTGCATGCTAAGTTCATTTTGCGTTGTATCTCGAAAAATAAAAAAAATACGAAAAACTAATAGCGAAATATTTTACTAAAATTTATATTATAAGTTATTTAAAAATAAATTATATTACTATAAAAAAGTATTTTCTCTACCGCGCCAAGCCGTTGAATACAAATATTCAAGCAAGGCGTTCGGGAAAAAGTATCTTTGCCTAAAATGTCCGCAAAGAAAAAACAAAAAAAAGCAGTTTAAAAAGACTCTCTAAGCTTTCTCAGGAAGTCATTAGTTTTTAAGTATTTTTTTGTCATAGAAAATATGTTGTAAAATAAGCAAAGAAGAAGCAAGAAGTGTTTATATAAATCAGAAATTAATTATTTTTTAAATAAAGTTCAAAATACACTTTATAATGTGTAATAATTCAGAAATTGATTTATAAATAAATAAACATTATTTTGAAAATACAAATGGCGTCGAATGAATTCTATAAAAAATGATTATATATAAAGTTTTATTAGAGACATCAAAAGTAAAAGTATAATGATGATAAATGTACAAGGATTTTTTTGTTATGCCTCTATTAATAGAATTTTAGAAATTATAACTTCTTGTCAAATTTTCTATAGGAAAATAAAAAAAAATAAAAACTAATGGCTTTCTAAGATCCTCTTTAAAATGGTTTCCTTTTTTTCCGAATTCGCTTTTATATTTTTAGTAATTTTTTATAGTAATTTAAAGTACCTAAGAGCCTAGTTTCAGCGATATCACATGAGAGCTTTTGGTTTAAATGTGGCTCTGGCAACTTGAGTATAAGTAGTGGTAGAAACAAATAGATCATAGACTTCCTGCTATAAACTTGGACATATGTCAACAAAACCCCATAAAAACATTAGTCGATTTGTATCTCCATCGTAAAAATTAAAAATGTCAGTTTACGAGACAAATTCTCGTTATTTACAGGAAATTTTAATTTTCTGCTTCAATATGAAGAAATCTGCGGCTGAGGGTCATCGAATGCTTTCAAATACTTATGCTGAGGCCGCTGTATTAGTAAAAAATCATGTCGTGAGTGGTTTCAACGCTCCAAGACAGTGGAGAAGAGAGGTTTTTCCAAGATGCATAATTGGAGGTATTACTTAATGAAGACTCATGTCAAAATCAAGAAGAATTGGCACGATCATTGTAAGTACTCAACAAGCAATTTCAAAACGCCTGAAAGACATTCATTCTTTTCAACGCGGGATTCGTATGATGCCAGAAAGATAGGAAAAAGTTGTGGACAACGAATATATTATATAATAAATAAATTTATATATTGTAATTGTGTTCTTTTGTTAGATTTCACCTTCATAAACAACAAGCTCCACTTCCATCTCATCAGTATAATACTCGCCAGAAACATCACTTTCCTCAGCCATTCACGAACAAATCTTACACACAGCGTTTTTATCAGTATATAGCACCAAAATTATACAACACTATACCAGAAACTATTAAAACTATTACCAGTATTTGTGGCTTCAAAAGACAGTTAAAACACTTGATTTACACTAATAGGCCTATACTAATAGTCATTTTGAAAACTAAATCCATTTTGAAAACTGGTGTAACCTCGTTTTCGTCTTCTTTCTTTTTTTCTTATTTTCTTTTCCCTCTTCTTTTTTTCTAAACATTCAATTTTATGCAGATGTAAATTATAATATTTATGTATTTTTTTTAACCGAAACAAGTTTCTAGGCACTTATTGGTATTTTAGGCTTTAATTTAATACTTATCTTTAAATAGTTTACAATTGTTTCTTTTTAATAAAGCATTATTATTATTTTTTTTTTTACTTCAGTGTCAACGGCATCGACTACTCTGGTCATTAGCCTCGTGTTCTGTGTAGGCTTTGTTACTGTTTCCCAGCGCCACTTTAGGAACAGCACTGTTAATTAGAACCCAACAGTGAATGGTCGAGTGGGGAATCACACCTGGTATATGAAAATCAATTTCTAAATTTTTAATTAATTAAAAATCAGAAAATGATTTCTGCCGTCGGAGGGATTCGAACCCACAACCCTTGGGTTATGAGTCCAGTGCGCTACCATTGAGCCACCCACTCCCCTATTATTATTATTATTATTATTATTATTGTTATTATTATTATTATTGTTATTATTATTAATTATTTTTTTTTTTTTACTTCTGTGTCAACGGCATCGACTACTATGGCCATTAGCCTCGTGTTCTGTGTAGGCTTTGTTACTGTTTCCCAGCGCCACTTTAGGAACAGCACTGTTAATTAGAACCTAACAGTGAATGGTCGAGTGAGGAATCACAACTGGTATATGAAAATCAATTTCTAAATTTTTAATTAATTAAAAATCAGAAAAAGATTTCTGCCTTTGGTGTGATTCGAACCCACAACCCTTGGATTATGAGTCCAGTGCTCTACCGCTGAGCCACCCACCCCCTATATTATTAATTATTATTATTATTATTATTATTATTATTATTATTATTATTATTATTATTATTATTATTATTATTAATTATTATTATTATTATTATTATTATTATTATTATTACATTTGTGCTGTACGCTTCATTAGGACAACCTTACAAATTTCGAAACAAATTAATTTTTTTTTTGTTTTATGTTCAATTAAGTAAAAATTGACAAAATTATTTTTTCACTGATTAAAAATTCCAATTATACCGACATTTAGAGTCAATAAAAAAGATGAAAGTAATATCGATGATTTATTAACTGAGTATGTCAACGTCCAAAACGTCTACTATTGTTCAAAAATTAAATTAACTTTTATTCGAAATATTTATTGACGTTACAACAATAGACTGAATGACTTCGTATAGCTTGATGTAGTAAATATTTGTATTATAGAAATTTGATTGATTTTTGGTTGACTTTGATATTTATATTTCCTCTTTATTAATTTGGGGTGAGTAAGGGGAAGAAGACCGTAAGGGAGAGATTGTCAACGAAATAATTTCATGCCAATAGATTTTAGTTGGAGGTTGAAGAAACCCCTTATTTATTAAGTTATTAAGTTATATAAAATTGATGATTCGAATAATATATTAACTTAAAAGTATTTTTTGTTATATGAAGCTCTAGTAAATTAAAATGTATGGGACTTAAAGTTTTGAATAAAAATAATTAAATTAAAATTAAATTAAATTAATAATAATCCTACAGAATTTGCGAACCAACTTTCAAATATGTTCCCATCCATATTCTTATAATCATCGACAAATCACGTGGCACTCTTTTAACTTCTTCCGAGTCAACAATAGAGCGAATGAAACTCAACCATCTTCAGATTCACAATGAAATATTACCAACCTAGTACCTTTGCTTGGATTTAAAATTGGTGCTTCTTTGTACCATCAGCCTAACCCTTTTTTGTCATTAAGTTTGGCTTTTGCTTCCGGTTTTTCTAGATAATCATTATGCCAGTCAATTATTATTGGGCTTTCCATAATATGACATCGTCTTTTTTTTAAGAGAATCTGGCTTAATACAGATCCTTGTGGAAGGTCTAGGTGTTTAATGTATAATTATGTTTTGTAAAGTAAACAGATATATTTTTAGTCAAACAAATTTCGCATATTTATACTACGATTACATATTTATAAAAAGATTAAAATTGTGACAAGTTTACAGAATCCTAAACCACTTTCAGCTTCAAAAACAAACATGCAACATATTTGTTTTGGAAAAAATATAAGTAAGTATCCCTTATTAACTTTGAGATGGCGTATAACCTACCCAAACCAGACCAAATCCATACTAACTAGTAGTTTTTCTCACATCGATATTGAATATTTTTGGTGCGACTTTTTGTATGTACCTACAGTAATTTTACATGTCTTTTTCTGCGTGTACTACTTAATAATTTTTTTAAACACTTGATATAGTTAGTAATTTAGTTAATTGCCAATCTTTTTATGTTATACCTTCCAGTATACAAAGAACTCTAGATTAATTCGTCCGATACTCTTGAAGGCTCTCTTTGAACAACCATAATTACTTTCTAAAACAGTTTAAATTTAATTTCACGGATAATAAGATTGGAAAATGAATAACCTATCAGTCATTATCTTCAGTAAACAGGCAGCAATGGAGAATAGAAGAAGAAGACGACGACGACGAAATAAACGGTAGCCGTTCTATGGCACGGATCGCCCGCTGACATTTCTTCGTCTTATTGCTTTTTCGGATCCCGCTGACGTTTCGAATCATCCGAGATTAAAATGCTTTATTATCAAAGTGGGCGCCACACAAACAATGGAAGCTCTATTCTCGTAGGTACTATGATAATCGAAGTTGGCTCGTTTCAACATGTCTACCGTGAAATTGCGTTATTATTTTGTTTTAATCCGTAAACTACGATTCATTTAAACTAATGATGTTTCTGTCCTTAGCTTAGGTAGGTATATATAGAGGATGATAAAGTGTTTATTGGTGAAAGAGCATCTCGGGATGATTTGAAGTATATCAAGCACGTTAGAAAGTTTAAAAAGATTTAAACATACAAAAATTTACTGTTAAAAACGTAATTTAAAAATTCAAATAACCCAAACATTTAATTGTTCGAGAGAAACGAGAAATTCTCGTCGAGAGATATCACTCTCTCGTCTCGCCTCCAGAGAAAATGTCCCCCTCGTTTCGTCGAGAATTTCCGAGACGAGAATCTCTCGTCGAGAATAGACGAGACGAGGGTCTCTCGTCTAGAGTAGACGAGACCAGAATCTGTAGTCCGGAGTAGCCAAGACGAGAATTTCTCGTGAAAAGTAGGCCATACGAAAATCTCTCGTCGAGAGTAGATTTTACCAGAATCTCTCGTCCGGAGTAGACAAGACGAGAATCTCTCGTGAAGAATAGACGAGATGAGAATTTCTCGTGAAGAGTAGATGAGACGAGAATATTTCGCGAAGAGTAGCCCATACGAAAATCTCTCTTTGAGAGTAGACGAGATCAGAATCTCTCGTCCGGAGTGGAAAAGATGAGGATCTGTCGTCGAGAGTACACGAGACGAGAATCTCTCGTCTCGCATCTTCTCTATAAAAAGAGATAATTTCCCTTATGACCAACGCAGTTTGCGTGGGTCGATCCCTTACTTCCTTTAAATCCAGTTTGATTGATCCAGGGGCGTACCGTGACATTTGGCCGTACAAATTTGAATATTGTGACTCTACTTAAAATTGTATTATCTTAAATTTAAAACACATGTGACATTTTTGGACTTTTCAATCGATCTTTAAGAGATGGTAATATTTGATCCAAAATAGTACAAAATTATGTACTAAACAAGAAGAATTTATGTTTAGTACGTTTTTTTGTAAACCATTAGGGATTCCGACCGGACACCGTGGCCTAGTTGGTTAAGGCCTCGGCCTTTATACTAGGCCAGTGTTCGGTTCGTAGGTTCGATCCCTGCGAAAACTCAAGTGGAATTAAAAGTCAGATAAGACTTTGTCAAGTGCAAAAAGGTATTAGTGTCATACGCAGTTTCATTCACGCCGGTAAACAGGCCGGATGGAACTGATAGGGGGTTGGTGGCACATTTACACACTTGTTAGTCGGTAGATCACTTGCATGACAAAGGCATAGTCCTGAGTTTAAGGTGATTGAGGACCGTGGTTCAGAGCCCAAGATAAGCTGTAGGACCCGTCCAGAATATTCTTAGTTGCAGAAAGGAGACGTTAAAATTAAGCAAGCAAGAAGATTAGGGATTCCGCGCATATTTGCGCAATTATTATATCCTTGTCCGTGTATATCGTAAATACTCAAAATATTTTATAATTAATCATTCAAATATTTACTCAAACCTTTCTCGGTCGAATGAATGACAAAATTGTATTAAATATTCCTGCTACTCAACTTTTCCGCCAAAATTTTTATAGCAGAAATTTGTCGATGATAAATAAACTTTCATTTAGTTTTTTCGCCATTTGGGATCTAATAATAACAATAATTTTTGGTAACCTTATGTGATTGGTTAGATAACTCTGACGTATTACTTAAGAAGGTTTTTATTCTACAGAAAATGGCGTGAATTCGTGTTTTTATAGTTTTTGGCCATTCTCAGAATATCCTAAATTGTTTCAGTTTCGACCAATTCTGACCTTCCCCCAATCTCGTCAACAGAACAAGTCTCAGATTCTTTTCAACTGCTATTTTTAAACTTTCAGACGGTCTAGGACTATTTTTACAACTTTTCTTAAAGATAATCCTTTAAAGAATCTGTGTATGTGTTGTGTTTTGGCATCGGGAAAATTAGGCCAAGATCAGTACCCTGTGATACGTAACAAGTTTTCTTATACAAAGTGACCCAGGGGTACGTGCATGCTCCATAACTTTTTTTCTATTCAAGCTATCGGTTTGATTTTTTTTAAACGATAAGACCGACAATGGGGCACTTTCTAAAAATATTTCTATTTATATATAGGATGTCCCAAATAAGATACACAACTAAGTTCTGATTTTTTAAATGGCAACCCCCCATTTTTGTTACATTTTTAGATTCGCCATTAAATTGTCGATATAACGCACCCGGGTTTCTTAGAGTTATCTGCAATAGTTTTTGACTTATGTCAATTTATGTGTCAAAATAGCGTCGTGCAGAGATCCACAAAAAAGTTCAGAACTTCAGAACTATTCAAGATAACTTAATCAACTTCTCTCCAGTCGATTCATTAAGCTTTAGCGCATCTTTCGCGATGTAGACGAACTCGGAGTCGATATTCTATCGCCTACTACGATTTTTTGAAAATGACAAAGTACAAATAGCAATAACTCGACTTTTTCGAATGCATCACCCTATATTTTATTAATTCGTTGCATGGCATTTTTTAAGAGCCTTTTGCTGATATAGGGTTTGTTGGGTCTATTTTGTAAAATTTGCGAGATTTATTGCAAAATAAGAAATGTTGACGGTTTATTCGAGAAAAAAAAGGAATCGAGTAGGCCGCTGTCTTAAAATTTGACACATCCATATACTTTCAATAATTGTATGCGTCTAATTAAAAAAAAAAGGAATTGAGTAGGCCGCTATCTTAAAATTTGACACATCCATATACTTTCAATAATTGTACGCATCTAATTATTAATCATGAGTTTTACTCGCGAGGAATTGGTGAATATGGTCTACTGTATTGGCGAAGCTGACAGAAATCCTTTATTAGCAAGCAGAATCTACCTGCAAAAATATCCAGAAGCAAGAACTCCACGGGTGTCTTCATTCCTAAAGTTGAGAGATCGGTTTGAACTCACTGGTATTGTATCTTATACCAAAAAGGAAATTGTTTTTTGACAATGTGCTGCATGGTGAAAGGTATTTACAGTTTCTTCGCGAACATCTTCCCAATATTTAAGAAGAAGTGGATTTGAATACCAGAGGGACAATGTGGTTTCAACACGATGGTGCTTCAGTGCATAACCATAGGATGGTGCTAGAATTTTTAGATATTTCCTACCCTAATCGTTGGATAGGGAGAGGTACTATTCCTTGGCCCGCGCGATCTCCGGACCTTACTCCTATAGATTTTTTTCTTTGGGGGTACGTGAAGGAAACTGTTTTCAGAGATCGTCCAACAACTGCAGATGATATGAAAAACAGGATTACGGAAGCCTTTCGTTCAGTTGATGGAGCAATGCTTGCTAGAGTTCGGGACTCATTTACTAGAAGACTAGCAGTTTGCGTGGAACATGATGGTGACCTATTCGAGCATTTGTTATAAATCAAAAATATTTATATTGTATACTATTAATCATTCTTTCATGTTCTTGTAAATATTATAAAAATTGTTTACTTTGTAATGTATTTCTGTTTCTATTACAATTTCCTTTCGTTGAAACATATTCTTTTCAAAATTATATGAATTTTTTCTTTTAATTAGACGCGTACAATTATTGAAAGTATATGGATGTTTCAAATTTTAAGACAGCGGCCTACACGATTCCTTTTTTTTCCTTTAATTAGACGCGTACAATTATTGAAAGTATATGGATGTGTCAAATTTTAGGACAGCGGCCTACTCGATTCCTTTTTTTTTCTCGAATAAACCGTCAACATCTCTTATTTTGCAATAAATCTCGCAAATTTTACAAAATAGACCCAACAAACCCTATATCAGCAAAAAGCTCTTAAAAAATGCCATGCAATGATCTAATAATATAGGGTGATGCATTTGAAAAAGTCGAGTTATTGCTATTTGTAATTTGTAATTTTCAAAAAATCTTAGTAGGCGGTAGAACGTCGACTCCGAATTCGCCTATAACTCAGAAGATGCGCTGAAGCTTAAGGAATCGACTGGAAAAAAGTTGATTAAGTTATCTTGAACAGTTCTGAAGTTCTGAAGTTTTTTGTGGATCTCTGCACGACGCTATTTTGACACATAAATTGACATAAGTCAAAAACTATTGCAGGTAAGTCTAAGAAACCCGGGTGCGTTATATCGACAATTTAATGGCGAATCTAAAAATGTAACAAAAATGCGGGGTTGCCATTTAAAAAACCAGAACTTAGTTGTGTAACTTATTTGGGACATCCTGTATATAAATAGAAATATTTTTAGAATGTGCCCCATTGTCGGTCTTATCGTTTAAAAAAAATCAAACCGATAGCTTGGATAGAAAAAAGTTATGGAGCATGCACGTACCCCTGGGTCACCCTGTACCTAACTATTCCTCCAACATCTGAATTTTTACATTTGTCCTTCAAATATTTTTCAAAAAGTTTTGATACATTCGAGCTTTTGTGGCAATGACTCACTGTATAAATATATTTTTTTCAAATCCACAAAAACTCCCAGAGAATACTTTCTGTGGGTAAATATCCAAAAAAAGCGAGTCCTATCCTGTTATTACGTTACGTTTTAATTTATCCATATATGTGTACGGATTGTATCCAATTCTAGGGTAATTTGAATCCTTAATAGCCATTTTATCTCGTTTTAAAATAACAAAGAAACTGTGGTCAGTAAATCTGTATTCGAAAAAAAAAATCAATTTAAAACATCATTCATCTCACAAAAGATAAATTTATACGTTACACGGTTATAGTAAATAATAATCAGTTATACTTAAATTGTATGTTAACAAAACATTAGGTATGGAAATTACTTGGATTTTTTAGTATGTTCACATACAAATTTATGTGTACGAGAATACAATGAGAATACATCAAGCCAACTATTTATAGTTATACATTTTATAATCAACTGTGAGCAACTATTGCATTCAACGAGGTTGTTAATTATAAATTCTTGAGTATTTTGATGATAATAAAACTAGTAAATTATGTATTTTTAATGGAAATACATCGATATAAGTGAAATTGGATATTGTGAGTGTTTAATGTCAAATGATATTTGGAACTCATCAATATTCATTCTTTAACCCCTTCAGTGGTGCTCTCGAGTTAGTTCCAACGTGCAAAACGGGCCAAACTGTGCACACTCGAGATAATTCGAGTGGCGTCGTATTTTATGCTGCTGTAATTTTCACACTCGAATATAATCGAGAATTAAAAATAACAATATGAAAGCAGAGAAAAAATCGTTTTATTTTGTTTCATTTTCATTGAACTTGCCTTTGAAACAATCGACCGTAATATCCTACATTAAAAATTAAAAAAATTTGGATTTAGGGAGCTGTCTATGATTGGTTACATAATTATTTATTTAATAGATATCACTGCACAAATGATGTGAAATGAAATCACACAAGCTCCCAAGAACAAGTGGTTGCGTTATAGCAAGTGTATCACGAACGAGGAGAACCCAACGCCATTTTCACTTTAATAATAAAATCAAAGAACGGCGAGCCGAATTCATTTTCAGACATCCTTTAAAGATAGGATGTCGAACTTGTCTGCTTCTTACTGATGAGGTACAATAATGCCGAAACCGGTCTAAGAATGACAAGCTCCTTTAATGACAAAATCGAAGTTTTTGGGTTAAAGCCCCGACCAAGTCGGGGCTTTAACCCACTAACAAACTAATTAATTCTGCATAAAGGCTATGAAATGAAATCACACAAGCTCTCAAGAACAAGGACATTAAAAATGTCCTACACTGCACCAGCGTCTGGACTTCAACAACTACCTCTTGGGCTATATGCCTCACCAGGTATTGAATTACGAAAGTCCAGACGTGGCTTGGTGCCCGACCAAGTCGGGGCTTTCGATTTTGTCATTAAAGGAGCTTGCCATTCTTAGACCGGTTTCGGCATTATTGTGCCTCATCAGTAAGAAGCAGACAAGCTCGACATCCTATCTTTAAAGGATGTATGACAATGAATTCGACTCGCCTCGTTCTTGATAAAGGTGGTTGCGTTATAGCAAGCTCCTTTAATGACAAAATCGAAAGCCCCGACTTGGTCGGGCACCAAACCACGTCTGGACTTTCGTAATCCAATACCTGGTGGGACATATAGCCCAAGGAGTAGTTGTTGAAGCCCAGACGCTGGTGCAGTGTAGGACATTTTTAATGTCCTTGTTCTTGGGAGCCTGTGTGATTTCATTTCATATCATTTGTGCAGTTTTGTCACTCCCAAGGTACTATTTTGGAATTTTTATGGTTCAAAAAATTCCACCTTCCTGTAATAGATATCAAATGACTAAAATTAAATACTTTTGGGGTGCCGCAAGGGAGTGTGCTGGGACCCTTACTATTCATAATTTATATAATTGACTTAGGAAAGGTTCTTAGGAAATGTAAAATCAAACATTTTGCAGATGACATGTTTATTTTTATTATTTTGGTGAACATTTTATTCAAGTTGTTGAGACTGTTAACTACGAATTGGGGTTGCTAATATCTAAATTGAAACAAAATAAATTAAAAGTTAATGAGAGAGAACTAAAATTTAATAAACATATTGGAAAGGTTGAAAAAATTGGAACTGACATTTAAACCACCCCCGCGCGAGAAAACTAGTTTTCCGTCGTGTGTATTGATGATTTTAGTGTATTCTGTGAGTTGAAAAAAACCACGAAAGACACAAATAATTTTTGACTCCCCCAAAGTACGTTTTCGAGGATGCTGCACACGAAGGCGGGGGTTGCATTTCTTTTAGAGTTGACCCCATCCCTAAAACGGCCAAAAATCACCCCCAAAAAGGTGAAAAATTTGTTTTTCGCTATAAACGAGAAAACCCGCGTTATCTTCCATTTTTGAGGATGCTGAACGCGATGGTGACGTTGGATCTTCTTTCCGAGTCGACTCTACCCCCCAAACGGCCAAAAACCACCCCATTAGTATTAGTTTTACCGGTGAAAGACGCGATTCGCCCTTTTGCCATTGGGGAGGAGCCAACTCGAAAACAATTTTAACCCACGCCATCGTGTTCAGCATCCTCGAAAACGGGAGGGAACGTACTTTGGGGGCAAATTTTTTTTTGTATGTTCCTCCGAGTCACAGAATGCAGCTGAATGGACTGCAGAGATGCGACTCTTTATGTAATTTCGTGTAGCTGCATGCGGTAGAAAATGTCAGTTCGATATTTTTAATTAATATTTATGATATTCTTAATAATTTAAAAATTCAATCAATCAATCATGTGGCTGTATCTTTTTTAGACCCTTTTTTTCCTGCAAGTTTAATATCTATTATTACAATTATGGGTGGTGTAATACTTCATTTATCCGTGAATTCATGCATGTTTTTAAATATTTAATAATAATAAATCAACAACTGACGAGGGGGAATAACAAAAAAACGATAATTTTTTTACAGGCGGGTAATCGTTTACAAGACTACTGTAGAACTTTTTGCCCTGGGAAAATCTTATTGTATTTGTGTAAATCTATCGACTTATGCTTGAATAAAGCTTGTGATCATAACAGGTCATTTTGGTTACGGTATGCCGTACTATTGAAAATATATCTCTAAAACAATAATGTACAAATTTAAGGAATTGTGATCTTTTAAGGGGGGTAAGGTTAATTCGTACAAAAAAAGGCATGTTTTTGTTAATTTTTTGTGACGACACAGTTAAAATCTCTTTATAAAAACATTCGAAGAATATTGTGTAAAATTTTCACCAAGAAATATTAAAAAATACGGCAATGGCAGCTATTATTCGTACGTGTCTCGGAAAAAAATAGAATTGCGGTGCCCCTCATAACTTGATGCTGGATCATCAGAAATCAAAAAATCAAAGTTCATTCGTTAGATAATAGTTTTCCCCAGGTAACGCGAGGAGGGTTTTTTGAAATTTCAATTTTTTACTTTTTTGGAACACTTTGAAGGGAAAACGCGATTTTTTGCGAAAAAAATCGGCTAATTTGTTATTGTAAAATAAAAATTATTAACAAACTTGAAAAAAGCTCTCCCGCGTTACCTCGTAAATTATGTACAGAAATAGTGTTCAAAATTTCAAAAGGATCGGTGCAGTAGTTTTGAAGTTATGAGGGGCACCGACTTTGAAAACGTGAGTTCTGGGGAAATCGCTTTAAAGTTTTGAACATCAAATAAATCTGGTATATATACGAATTTTATCGGCTTACCTCACACTGAGTCATCAATCGTGAATTTCGTTCCAATTGACTTGAAATTTTGACACTATATTCTTGAGATATTATGCATTTAGTTAAAAAAATAAAAAAAAAATGCAAAAAAAAATTTTTAATACCTTACCCCGCCCTTAACTCAACATCAATACAACTTGGAAATTAAAGAGATTTGCTTCCAGTACTACAAAAAAATATAGTCCACTTTAGTTGCTAGTACCACGGGTACTAGATAAGGATTTTGGTACCTACTAAGCGAGTGGTATCATATATCCCGACAGTTACGTATTATAATTATGAAAGTTAATTAAATTTTTGTACTTTCATTGTGAATAGATTATGAAGTGTTATATTTATATTTATTAGTCTTAAATTTACATGTTATTATATGTGTCTATTTGTATATCATAATCTTTTGATAAATAAAGTTACTTACTTACTTACTGATTCCTTAAAACTTTATTTAGATTATTAAACAAGTATTTTCGCAAAACAAACATTTTAATATTTAATTTGTTACCTCTTTTTACTATTTTTCCGATTTTTTCACCCCCATTCCCATAAAACTTTGTTTTTCGTAAATTATATCGAATCACTAATTTTATTAGTATATTTTTTTTCTACGTCACTGAGATTAATTTACCAAAGCTGACCAGAAAGTTATGAAATAATCCAATAATAAAATCATTACGCGTATTGTTAGAAATGAAATTATATTACCGATGTTACCATCAGCAAATAAAACTAATCCGAATCGTTCATGAACAAAGGCAGGTAATGATACATAACATGAGGAAATTGGTAGGCATTAGATATAAATTGAATTTAGTATCTCGTTACAGATCGAATTTTTATTCATTAAACGGTATTTACATTGTTCAGTCATGCAATATCTATCTATTCAACGAAAGAAAAAATCGAACTGAAATATTATAAATGGGAAAACCGACAGCGACAATGTTGGCGGTACAAAATAAGGAATTGAAACTGAAAAAATAAGTTAAGTTGTTGCAGATTTTGAACTGATATAAACAGACTTGTCGCTTATTGTAAATAACACTTCCTTTTCCTGAACTTAAATATTACTTTCTCTTGAAAACCACTTAATAGAAAATAAAAAGGTATCGTAGATAAAAGATCTTGGGATTTATTTTGATTCAAAACCTAATTTTAACCAACATATCAATTATATCTCAAAAAAGCTAACCGGGCGTTAGGTTTTATTATCAGGAGTTTAAAACTTCACGCTCATTAGGGACTTTATTCATGGCCTATGTAAACAATGTTTTATTGGGATCAATTATTTGGAATCCTCAGTATCTTGTCATTCATAAATTACTGCAATAGAAATTGTTTCCTCAAATGAATGTTGCATCAGTCAGGCGGAACATAAATTTAATTTCCCTGAAAGATAGACGTCAAATAAATGATGTTTAGTTAATAACTTTTTTTACGTTCATTCTAAAAACAAAACTTTATTGAACTATTTTTAGTGGAAAAATTTTTATTGCACTCATCTGTCATTTTACTAGAGCGTATTTTGACATGACAAACATAAACGTTCAAATCGACGCCATAGTCCATTTTCTGTGAGATTGCATTACCTTTAAACATTAAACAATTGCATATTTCATATTATTTCTGTATTACTTTCAGCAACTATAATTAAACAAACATTGTCTTCTTGAGATAATTCAGTCATAATCAAGACGATCCGCTTTATTCTGTGGACGTACCCTCATACGCGCTTGCAATTTCAGGGGATATAATAACAATATTAAGTTATATCAAGTCAAATACAGGCTGTTTATATTTAGGCTTACGGTGGAAAAATAATGTAAAATTTAACAAAAATAAAAATATCTCCAAAGTTAATAGATTTAGGTATAGTAGACCTTTATTATTTTTAAAAGATAATGGAATTTGCTACATAACAAGATTATAAAATACAGGGTGTCCTATTTAAAATAAATATTATTCGTGGTAGCTGATAAAAACTGGGAAAGAAAAACTCTTGCTGATTATATAGAAAAAATTGCAAGAGAAAGATGGGAGAGCTGGATTACAGATTTTTCAAAACGAAATAGCAGCAAAAATATACTAAATATACTTTCAGTTAAGAAAGCAGGGGCAGAAGCTATAAGCTAAAAGCTTCAACAAAACAAATATAGAAATATTTTTGTGACAATATTGGTAAGGCACATAAATATTTTGGTTTGATTCCTCCTAAAAATATCCCAAGATTGCAGCTTCAAGAAATCCGAACAAATAGGTGGAGTACCGTGAGCAGAACGATAGTTAGCGACAATGATGATGATCATATTGAACGTATTAAGTATTTGGTAGCAGATGAACCTTCTGGCACTGTCCCACTTCTGCGGGCTGGAGGACACAATAATTATTTTTCTGATACGTGTAATATTATATAGAAAAGGATGATTGTTTTTATTTTAAAGCGAGGGTGGGGATGCCAAAATTGGGTGATTTTAAGATAATTACAACATTTCATCATATACAAATATGTTAAATAGGAACCAAACCACCTCTCCCCTCATTTTCGAGGATGCTGAATACGATGTCGGTGGTAAAATTCTTTTTCAGTCGACCCAGCCCCCCAAACGGCCAAAAACCATCCCCATAATGGGGGGAATCGCGTATTCCGTTTATTCCATAGGTAGAATATTCCCAATCCCCTTTTTTGAGGATGCTGAACACAATGGCGTTATCCAAAATTATTTTCGACTTGAACCCACCAAAGACGCGGAATTGGCGATTCCCCCATTTTGGGGGTGGTTTTTGGGCGTTTGACGGGTGGAGTTAAGTCGAAACTAATTTTGGATACCGCCATCGCGTTCAGTATCCTCTAAAACGAGGGGAAAGATAAATTTTGCCGGTGGAAGACGCGGAATCCACGATTTCCCCATTGTGGGCTGGTTTTTGTCCGTTTGAGGGGTGGGGTCAAGTCAAAAATAATTTTGGATAACGCCATCGTGTTTAGCATCCTCGAAAACGTGATAACCCCCATTTTTGGGGTGGTTTTTAGCCGTTTGAGGGGTTGAGTCAACTCGAAAAGAATTTTAACCGCTGCTTTTTAGTGAAATTTGAAAAATGACGAATTAACATATTAACATATTAACGAATTAACATACAAACTTGTTTGAATAGTCAATTGTAGGAAATTTAACGCTCTACAAAAAAGTATAGAGTTACTTTTGCCGTAGGAAAAAAGCTCTACGCTCTATTGCGAAAAATCCGAAGAAATGTCAAAACTTTCCCCCCTCCTCTTTTCGCACAGGGTCCTCGAGGTCCAAAACTTGAGAAAATGTTAACTGACCAACTAACCATCCCAGCACAACATCCCAAAGTTTCATTAATTTCCGACCCTTCCCACCTAACCTCACTTTTCAGTAAATGTAAGAGTCTGGACGACAAATTCCGATTAACAGATGTAATTTGTGTTTTGTTTAATTTAAAAAATCATATACGTAAATTGTTTTATAGTTTATATTCGTAATATCGTACTTACTGTAAATACAACAAAAGCAATTTTATTTTTGCACCGGGCTGCAAAATACCCAATAACGTACAAAAATATTGCTACAAATCCCCAATTGTATATTGTGTCACAAGGGCAGAAAATGAGCTTTAGCAGCCCGAGGCTATTAGCTGCATGAGCGAGGGAAGCGAAGCGAGGGCAGCTAATAGTTAAAGGTTGCTAAAGCGTTTTCTGCATGTGTGTAAATAAAGACGGAATTTAATGAGCAACTTAAGTAATAAAAATGTTCCAATTTATTTATTATATATTATTTCCAGTTGTTAAACAATTTATAGGACTTTTCGTACCATTGCGCGTTGTCTTGTTAAGTAACAAATTTAGAGAAACATTACTACCTTCTTCTTGCAAGTCTGTTGGAATATTCGTAAATTCTTCATCACTGCCTGAATTACTATTCATTTTCACTAATTCACACAATCACAATTATTCAGAATCAGAACGTATTATTATTTTACAGTTTAGTTCTCTTGATTCTACACTGACGTGTAATGAAAATGTATGTGAAACGTCAAAGTCAAAGGTAGTTAGATAGTGAAAAACTACAAAATCGTGTTCTTTATGATTTTTGCGGCCCAATGCCCGGAAATATCACTTTCGGTATGATTTATAGGGTTAATATGATTCATTTAACGGATATGGTAGGCGAAAAATATTTTTAGGTAACTGTGACGGCTTTTGTAGGCCTAAAAATTTTGTTTCCTTACAAACTACACATTACAAACTGTTTTAAATACGAATTCGAGTGATTAATTAAAGAAGAAAAAATGTTGATTGAAGAGAACGAATAAGTATTAATGATAATAAATGTCAGTGTTGTCATTTTCGTTTTGTCCGTCTCCGAATGCACGGTAGTGAGTAAGCAGGAAGAGGGTCCAAATGAGCCTTTTTCGTGCTGTTTATCTTCGATAAGATCGCTCGCTTACGGTCACACTCATTGTGGTACTGTCCAGTGACTTTTATGGGGGTCTCACAATTATAATCTAATAAAAGTTGCAGGTGTAATCTTGCCATTAAGTCCACATTATGGTTTTTTTATAATCCTTAAAGTAACTGATTTAAATACCTACATATTGAGAATAAGAAATGCACAATATTCAAAGAGGCTACAATATTACCAAAGTGACAGAATTTTTGACATATGTCATTCTTTAGGAGCAACCCTACCAAATTTTAGATATACTTATTTATTTTTTAGTGTGTTAGCAGCCTTTGAAAGCAAACAACGCCTGAGAGTTGTGTAAATATGCAGAAGACTAATTTCTTATGTCAAAAATCCCTCTTCTTAGATATCGTCCAAACTTTTGACAAAGTATGACACAACGGGTTAATAAATAAACTAAATAAAATACTTCTAAATCAATATATAGAGATATTAACTTCATATATCTCAGACAGACTATTTAGTCAAACAAAAAGACGAATACTTCTAGTTACAAGAGATCAAAGCAGAAGTGCCTCAAGGGAGTGTTCTGGGGCCTCTACTTTACCTCTTATATACTAGAGACATACCAGAACTATAACAAGTCACCCTGAATACCTTTACAGACGATACCTAGCAACAGGACAGGACCAGACAACATCCACTAGAAAAGTACAAACAGAATATGTATTAAAGCTCTTTGGTTTCGACTAAGTGATTTGACATTTCCTGTTGAATGGTAATATAGATTGTGTGTGTCCGTCTAATTATGAAAACCCCCAGGCAAGCAAAAATATTATTTTTAATCCCTTAAGAGCAAAAGTATTTACTCCCTCTCTTTGGATTTGTAAAGTGTGCTTCTACATAGAAATCTTAAAAAAAAATTATAAATTTTGTCGCCTGCAAAACCGCAATCCAATTTACGATTATGACGAATACATACCTTAGGATTTTTCGATTAAAATAGCAAAAAAATTGTGAACAGCAAAAAACTTAATGATCATACCACGAAGTCAAGCTGAAAAAGATGTTTCCGCTTCGACTAAATTAAAACAAAGCTTCTAAATTATTTTACAGGATTTGATCAAAAGCAAGTAATTGGTGGTTTATACACTAAGGTGGCATTGAAAGCAAAAAATTGTTGATAATAACGTTTAAAACTGTAATGAAGTAAGACGTTTTCTTTCACTCGGAAAAATTTATTACGGTCATAGGCGTAGTCAGGAATTTTTTTTAAGGGTTTTCAAGCTCTAGCGTTTGCAATACTGATATTAGATAGCAGAGTTTAATCGAGCTGTGGTCGGCCAAATGAGGTAATCCACAAAATCGTATTGGATGACCGTCGAGTGAAAGTGCGCGAGCTAGTAGACATAGTAGGCAATTAAAAAATTGCTGCATATAAACTCAAAATTTGGATATGAGAAAGAATTGAATAAAAATTGTGTCGAGAGAAAGTTTTTGCATCTATTCAAAACCATGGATGAAACATGGGTCCATCACTTCACACCTGAGACGAAGGAACAGTCAAAACAATTGACTAAAAGATAATCGGCTACAAAAAAGCAAAGATAGTTTAATCTGCAAGGGAAGGTCATGGGGTCAGTATTTCGGAATGCGACTGGGATAATTTCAATATTTTTGATAAAACTCCGTTTACCTTTTTTGGATGGCCAAATATAAACATCTAAAAACTTTTATTTAGTATTATCAATAGTTTCCCTCCAATGACTTTCCCTTTCTTCAGGCATCCCCTTGTCCAACTGCTTACTTATTTCATAACCCCCCTATACTAAGAATCCTGTAACACCTCAATATCTGACGCTTAAATTTAAAAAATGGAGGCGAATAGATTTGTGTGAAAATATTGAACATTTGTGTGTAAAGTGTTTTTTGCATAAATGACTATATTCTCTATTTTTAATACAAAATGATTCAAAAAATAACCTTTCCAAATACCACTCGCCCTCTTACATTTTATGGATAAATTTTTTGGACTCCATACTCAAACGCCTTTATTTCATGCAAAATCATTCAAAGAAACCGATTTGAGATAAAATCACGATCCGCAGGGTTTTCCAAGTAAAGCCGTTTTCATGAAAACCAAAAATTTCATCGATAAAATTTGGAGGACTCGTGGTATTACCTTTGATTATCTTCAGGAAGTAAAAACAATCAACGGCGAGTATTATGACAACTTATTGCACAGCATTTGAGTGATAAAATTAAGAAAAAATAGCCCCATTTAGCGAGAAAGAATGTTTTGTTTCATCAAGACAATACACCACTACATAAGTCCGTTATCACGATGTCCAAAATCAATGAGCCTTCTTTTTATTTAAACAGCAATTAGAAATTACAATCTATAATCTATTTTGTTGGCTTAGAATCTATTTGTATGGTTTCCTCTCTGTCCTGATGATGTTTCTCCATCGAGAATACCTTTTCCATCTCATTTAAGGTCTAATGGTCACTTCATTTTCAGTCTTCTGTTGGGGTTTTCCATCACAAATGGTCGGGGGAGGTGGTTGTCAAGGTCTTCTAATTTGGCGTAGTGTTGAATTATTTCTTGAACAGTTGGTACATGAAGATCTTGGTGTAATCCTTTGATTTTTTATGTACGTAAGGCTTTTGATTGTGCACGTTATATGATTGTAATGTCTGACTTACTAGCTAATCCCCAGAGTTCTAAATCAATCAGATTTAGCCCCCTTGGATTATTTTGAGTTCAAATTTGAAAAAATGCCAATAAAAAAAAGTGTTACTTTGACTGGCATAAAAGGTACAAAAACGTGCCATTTATATATCAAATTTAAGAAAATGGACATTATAAATGAAGCAATCAACCTATAAATTGACCAAGCAATAATAAAATACAAACGTTTAACTATTTTGACTCGATTTACTTTGCTCAAAAATTATGATCCTGACCGCTAAGAATTTCTACTTGATCTACAACTATGTCAAGTATATATTAATAGATCCCATTTGCATGTTCATTCATCCCATAATCCATGACTAATTCAAACATAATTCTGTTTATAAAAGCGATTTTTAATGTGAAACGAAGCCTGTCGTACGTGCCATTAACATCCGCCTCGTAGAGCAAGAAATCTATTTAATTCAACGCGAAGTAACAAAAAGACGGAAGATTAACCGTTTTGAAACAATAAAAAGTAAATTGAGTGCATTTCCAAAACCAATACATCTTGTTCCGAGAAAAAAAAAGCGATTTAGGAGCAGCCGTATTTAAGAGAATAATCGTTATATTGTTTAATATGATTCCGGCTAACCACATCCTTTAAGTATTCAGCAAAAAGTTTGCACTAATTTTTATATCAATCAACAATCTTTGTTTCGTTCAAGTTTTATTATATACCAGGTCACTCAATCAGGTCGTAGCATTATATATAGATGGGGCCACTTTTGACAAATCCATATAATGTTTAGTAAGTACTAACCTTCAAATTATCGTGTTAAAATTTCATTATAATCTGACGTTAAGTTCAGAAGTTGCAGTGGTTTTAGTGAGGATACTTTGTAATTCTCAAAACAATGGAAAATTCTGAATTTTGTGTGTTGATAAAGATTCGCTTTTAATGAGAAAAATACCGTTCAAGCGAAGCAATAGCAAGAAATTACAATTATTCTAAAACCTAAAATATATTAGGCAAGTCACTTGTGTAACGTCTTTTCAACCTTCTGCGATGGGGTATCTCCATTAGATTTCTTGCCAGATGATTAAGATGGAGACTAAGCCTTTGGGCATATTTCTGGGATAGGTTGGATATTTCCTCTTTAACTCTCCTCATTTGGAGGTCTTTACAATACTACTAAGAACTTTGGGCTGAAACCTTTCTAGAATTTCGATGTTAGATTTGGATGCTGAGCTCCAGAGTTGTATTCCATAACTCCATATCAGTTTCACAATAGCATGGTAGACCAACAATTTGTGGTTGATTGTGATCTGTGCCCTATTATCTAGTATTCTCAATCCCAGTTGTTTATGCTTCGTGAGAATATATGTTTTCCAGTCCAGGGTACCCCCAAATATTTGATGTGTTCTTAATCCTGCAGAAGGTGACCGTTGAACGCAATAGTTTGACAGGCGCCTTTTCTCTGAGCAAGCGTGAGATAGTTGATAACTTAAACGTATCAGAAGGCAATGTATTCACCATTTTACATTAATATTTGTCCATGGGGAGCTCATTTCGAAGTGGGTACCGCGTTATCGAAAACAAGAACGCGTCGACGATTCATTTATGTCGGAAGACGACTAGCTGGAGAATTTTGTACACAGATACTTGGACTGACGAATACTGGGCCCGACAGTTACCGCCCCACAATAGCGAGATCTCCTGTCTCTGGTCTCTTGTTTATCATTTGATTTGGATTTGGATGTTTGTTTTTACAACATTATTATTTGTTTTAATTTATTTTTAATATTTTGTTTATAAAAAAAATATTTATTTAAGAAATGGAATCAAACTTGAATTCGAACATTCGAATAAAAATATAATAGACAAAATTTGGGATGAAATTTGCTCATCTTGTTTTAATTCCACAATAAATGAAATAATGCCTCTCCTCGTATTAATTGGATGAATCCATAAATCTCTACGGTTTTTTCTTCTAATAAAAACAAGTGAAAACAGTAAATTCTGATCAATGCATTCCATATTGCATGGTGTACTAGATAGGTATGTCTTGCGACAATTGTCGGGCGATGTTTTGTCTCGCGACAAACTTGTCTTCCGACATCTTCTGACAAACATTTCTTTCTGCCGACCTTTTGCTTCGAGACATTTTCTCTCTGACAGTTTCGACGGATGCAGTGTGGGGCCGACCCAAGTGCAATAAAAATAAATTCGGTATATTACAATGGATGAAACATATATCCAACACCACACTCCAGAGTCAAATGGGCAGTCAGCTGTGAACACCACCCAGCAAACTCCTCCCAAAGCAAACAATCGTCTTCAGGTGAGAACTGACGAAGTCCGAGGATGCGTGGGTATTTATAGGTCAGCTGAATATGTTGTGGCGGGATCTGCTGAAGCGAAACTTTCCGGTTTAGTCAGCCGTAATTGGTTGACTGAATACGTCATTATTGAACCAGTGCTACTCCTTATGGATGACCTTAGCTTGTGTGCAGACGTGATCTGCTATTCCTGAATTGCTAGTTTCCCCTTGTTTGGTGTTCTTCTTGTGTTCACCAATCCTGATTTCCAGCGGTCACTTGGTTACTCCGATGTCCGTTGTCGACATTCGCAGGATACCTATCCGATAAACTCAGTTCTTGGAGTCACTGTTAGTGTTTAGTAGTTTGGTTTTTGTAAGGTGGCTGCGGATTGTGTTTCCGGACTTGAAGCAGGTTTTGATTTTGTATTGGAAATCAATTTTCTTTATCTTCTCTGACAGTCCTTTCACGTAAGGGAGGCACAATATTGGTTGTGGTGGTTCTTCTTCTCTGTGGTTAAATACCCACTCATCCTCGGACTTCGTCAGTTCTCACCTGAAGACGATTGTAGATACACACAATCGAAACGTGGTGACAAAAGATTCAAATCTTCATACCTTTAGACAATGTCCGAAACTCCACTTTGCAACTCCAGACATTGTTAGCCACTTTCAAACAAAAGTTACATGGCGTTATTAGTACGTTTGAAGGAAGAAATTCCGAAAAAAGATTCCAAATGAGGAAGAAAACAGTCCTTTTTACCAAGACACTTGCTTCCCGATCCACCAAATTCTCCGGATCTGGCTCCCAGCGACTACAGGGAATGTAGAAATGATTGCTTGTACTGAAGCCAATTTTAAGGCCAAAGAGAGAAGCGTTGAAATAAATGTATCACTATTGATGCAAAAAATTGAATTTTGCCTAAAAGTTGTTGTTTTATTAGTGACCGAATATCTATTCTTGAAACTTTGTATTTTAAGAAAAAAAATTGTATTTCGATATATAATAAATCAACAGAGAAAAAGTCTTTTTTTTACATTAAACAAATGAAAATTAAATAATCTCATTTATAGATAAATTACCGCCCATTGACCTAAATAATTTACATAATAAAAAAATGTTTGTAAAATGATTTTAATCCACATGTTTACAAAATTAATTAGATTCTTATTCAATTTGCATTATTTTCTAACTTGCCTTCATATAAAATAACATGTGAACCAATAAAAATATGAAATATCGAAGTATCGGCGCCAGGTTTATACAGCTAGTCCCAGAAATTATGCTAATTAATTCCGAGGCCTGCATAAAGCTCGATTTGATTCTGAAGCGCAGGGCCGGCGCCTGAGACTAAAAGTAATTTCCATAAGAAAAATCACACCAGGGTTATAAATAAATAAATTGATTCAGAATATTAAATTTTACAAAAAAAATTGAAGGTTATTTGTTCTAACGTCAAAATGCGATATAAAATTGTATATTTCTCTTAAACCGTTAATTTTACCAGTTTCTTCTAAGTTTGAACAATTCAGGCATAATATTTAAACGTGGAAAAAATACTCAGCGAAAAAATTTTGCTCCATTAAACATTAATCATATTTCATACATGACTTCACAAGAATAATGCAGAATTATTACATATTAAAACACGTATTTCTATTGTTGGAGTTTTAAATAAGTAGGTACTTTAATAATTATAACATATTTGGTAAACATGCCATTCGATTGCGGTACATTTCCTTCCAAACTACAGGTAAAGTATTTAAAGAAAATAATTTGATGATGAAAATTACAGGCCTATGACGGTCCCCTGTGAATTATCTAAAATCTAAGATATTCTAATATGTATTTATTTCTAGATCGCATTTTATCATTTTTAAAACGATATCACAAAAAATCAACATGTGTTTTGCGCAGAAAAGTCAACAGCAACAGCCGTTATGTCATTTTATAATCTAATTATTGAACATATTGAAGCAGCCGAGTGACCTGTGGCGAAATTTTGTGATTTAAGTAGGGCATTTGACTGCGTCAATTATTATTGTCTTTACTGGGGACATATGAAATTAGAGACAATTCTTTAAAATGGATTTCAACCTTTCTTAGACACTGACAACAATAAAAAAAATATTGTGCAGAATTATCCTCTATCTCAGATATTAGTCTTTAAATCTAATATTTTTTAAATTCCAAATTTATTGTTCTTCATCTTCTGACTTTTGAGCTTCTTTTATATATTTTTTAATGGCTTTGGCAAAAACCAATTATTACTGTTAATATTGAAGTCATTATTTTTTTGGTGCAGGCGTAAGTTTTTGTTTTTTTTTGTTTTTTGTTTTAACTTGTTTTGTTGCTTATTGTTCTTATTATTTCTTTTTGTTTTTGATTTCTTTTTGTTTTTTTTTCGTTGTGCTCTTAAACTTTGAATTTCATAACGCATTTCCTTAACCCAATATTCTTTTACTAAGTAATTAAAATTTGGCTTTTCGTTTTTTGTTTTTATTTTTATAATAATTGTTATTATTGTTGTTAAACTTTTATTTACATTTTGGACGAATTTGGTTAAAGCATCATGCCCCAAGCCGGTCCTGATAACTGTAAATACATTTTTTTGTCCTTTTGTCAGTTTCTTTAATTCATTGTGCCCTTAGTAAATTTTGTATAAAGGATAATTGGTTTTAAACCTTTTAGTGGTAATAAAAAAATCAAAATTTTTAAAATATTAGTGACTCATAACATTATAGAATAGTAAAAGTCGAAATAAATATATCTGAAAAGGTTGATTAAAACAAGATTTATTCATTTCGATCTTAATTTTTTATATAAAAGAAGATTAGTTTTTGTAGATTTAACATTTCACGTTTCAGGTCACTTTTTATTGTTCTAAACATTTCATTGATGAAAACAAATAAACGACCTGTTTAAAACAATTACGGAATAGAATATTGTGCAACAAGTGGGGAAAGTTTAACTTTTCTCACGAGTGTGAAAGTTTGTGGCACGGGCCTGAAGGGCGAGTGCCACAAACACACGAGTGAGAAAAGTATGTTCCCCACGTAGTTTCGAGAAAACTGTTTTGCTTAAAACTATCGATCAAATAATTTACTTTAATATTTTTGATAATGTAGAATTTCTTAATGATTATTATTCATTTTATAAATCAGAGAGGTCCCATAGCACCGTAAATTAAAAAAGAAAATGCAGTTGGCGGGTTTTGAAAATAAACTTGAAAATAGCGGATTTTGCAACCATAATTTTAATTTTAAAAAGGTTGAGACATACCTCTTTAAAAAAATTTATTAAAAAAAATTATAAACAAAAGTAACTTATCACAAGTTGTTTAATTTTCAGATAATTAAACATGTAAACTCATATTCGTTCAACCGGCAACGCCGCACCAAAATACATTTGCGAACGGCGTTCAAACCAGGAAGCGGTTTCATCAAAAGATAATTTTTTTTACTCTATTTCACAATAAAATATCATGCCATAGTCTGCGGCGCGATTCTAACCGTTTCGTCTAGACAATATAAAAAACCCACGCTAACGAACTTTCTAGAACAATTGCGCAATCCGGAAGGAATAAATCTGAAACCGAAAAAACTTCGTCGAGCTTAACTCAGTGCTTCGAGAATCTAAAATCAGTGCGTCTCTAACTGCGAAACAGGTTACCTCCGTTGACACCAGCTCAACGTAAAAATATTTCGTTTTACACAGTGATACTTAGCTGCGTATCAGGCGGTCCACTTTATTGTTCATTTTATATTCAAATTTAAACTCAGTGTATCGCTAGCTGCGAATCAGGCTAGGACCCTCCAGTGTCTAATTATCACTCACGCAGAACACACGCAAAAATAATATTTTCTGAATGATGTGATCATTTCTTTTAATTCATTTTTTATTAATATGTGTTAGTGCTTGTTAAGCACATATTAATTATAATACTTTGTTCATGATTACTAGTTTAAGGTAATCCTTGTTACGTTGTTGTTTTATTCATTTATTTATTTAACAAGTTTAATAAATGGTTAAATAAAAGTGTTCATTGTTTTTGTTGAATGAAGTTGAGAAGACAAACCTACTATAGTACACATATACTCAATCTAAAAAATACAGTCCATTTTACGAATACAACGATGCAGTTTAAAAAGGCGGTAACACATTGTTGGCCGTCCTGGGAAACTGGCACAACATAGGGTTTATTCCAGAACCCTCAACACAAGTTATTTAAACAAATCTTGTGGCATCTTCGGGGTTTTCATCGCAGATGAACTCTTCGATAATTGTGGAAGAGCTTGGTAAATCTTGATCATTAATCTCCATTGCATCCTTATAAAATTTTAAATTTTGCAAAGATTTCCAATCAGTTCCAAAATGCTTGAATAATAAATTTTCGATGGATTTCTTTTTTTCGTTATTAACTGGACGGCCAGATAATAGCCCTTTTGGCTTAATGTACAATATTATTTTGCTCTTTTCGCAAACGCTTTTAGGCATTCCCAAATTTGTGCGATAGTTTGATTCTCCTTGAATTTACACTTGATTGTTGTTTCTCATCAAGAATATTCGTTTCGATGGATTAAATTGAAAGTGTCAACTTCCCGGTAGCTTGATAGTAGCCTTACTAGCCGCTTTCCAATCACAGACAGGCCGTGATAGTCACGCGATAAAAAAAATTGCTTTTCTATTGGTTATTAACAATTGGCGGTTTTTGCAAATAAATAAGTCTCCACTTGGCGATATTTTGAAACTAAACTGATTTTTGCTATTTCATTTTTTTTTATTTTTGCACTTGGCGGGGTTTGCATTTATACTCTGTTTCAAAATGATTGATAGCAAAATTTTTATGATCCACAAGATAAACCCCAATATAACTTAACATAAATCAGTGGCGGATAATTTCTAAAATAAAATGTTTAGCATTATTTGTTCCAAAATGATCTCTTGAGTTTTCTTCCTAAAATTTTTAAAAATACCATTTTATTTCAATTCTTGGTAAGTATGTAGAAAATATTTACAATTCAAGATCAATTTAAGTAGCCCTCAACTTTCTTAGAAAGGATTAAAATTTCTAATCAGCAGAAAGTGTTGTGCAGATTGTAAATTATTTTAGTTAAAATTTACATTTCTGTTTGTGTAGTCCTGTGATTGTAACACGCAGAATTGTTAGTTCTGTAATAATAGGCGATAAAAAGCAATATTGATCAAGTGAATTTGAGCAATAAAAAGGGCACAAACGTCTAATTATACTCCTGTGAAATTAAAGTGCAATTTAACCGTGCATATGAAAACTTTAGTGTTAAATGTACATGACGCTCTTGTACATGAATATTTCAATAGTACTGTTCGGAGTATAGTTTCTAAGTATTCACATATATGACCAGAGTTGGAGAAGCAACCATTTATAGACTTTTGAAGCAACGAAAGGATGGAAGTATTACAGTAGCACCTAAAACGTTAACTGGGAGAAAACCCACTCAAACAGACGGTACAACGAAACAACTGATCCGAAGAAAAGTTTATTTACTTTGGATAAACTTTTAGTAGGCATTAATGGAGACGAAACTTTGCCAATCGTTAAAAGAGACAAATTGTGGAAAACTTTACATGAATAAGACTTCGTTTGGGAGAAGGACGGTAAAAATTATTTGTTGGAGGAGGCAATATTTAAGGGAAATTAGAAAATTAAGAAGAGAAGACGAAAATATTTTTTATTTACGTGAAACATGCATAAATGAAGGACATTTTGTAAAAAAAGTTTGGCAAGATAAACAGGTTACAAATGCTCGTCAGGAATTTATAGGTATGTCTACTGGCTCAAAATTTCCAAATGGTTAAGGTCCCCGTTTAATTATCACTCATATTGGAGGAGATAAAGGATTTGTTGATAGAGGTTTGTTAGAATTTGTTTCAAATTCTACGAAAGACTACCATGAAGAAATGGCTTCTGATGTTCTTGAGGAATATATCAGTCAAATTATAGATATTTATTTCCGACCAATTCTGTAATAGTTATGGACGATGCCAGTTACCATTCAAGATTAAAGGAACCGTTACCCAACACTAAAAGGAAAAAGCAAGAACTCTCCGATTGGCTAATAACCAAAGAAATATTGGCAGAAGAGGGATTACTCAAAAAAGAGCTATTGCAGTTATGTAAACAACATTCACCAAAATTTAAGAAGTATAGTGTATATGAAATAGCAAAAGAACATCGAGTTAAAGTATTGAGGTTACCTTATCACTGTGAACTTAACCCCATTGAACTAATCTGGGCTCAAATGAAGGGATATGTCACGAGAAACAATACAACATTTAAATTTCAAGATGTTCGTCAACTATTATGTGACTCCATATCAAAAATTTCACCGGACAATTGGCAAAACGCTATAAGACATGTCATAGCAGAGGAAGAGAAATTCTGGAAACTTGATATGTTAATAGAGAAAACACTAGAACCAATTATTATTTCTGTGGGAAGTGAGGAAACTGATGATGATGACTCCTTATCGGGAGAAAACAACTTAATTATTTAGGTATGTAACTCTATATTTATATTAATTATAATAAGTTTATATGACGCTAGTACCCAAAATACAAACAAACAAATTTATATGGAATCACCCCGTATTTCTAAAAACGAAATATGAGTGTTTTATGAGAAAATATTTTTTTGCAAAGATTTTTTTAGTATCTATATCATATAGGTTGTGTGTATATTTATTATTAAATTTTAAGGAAATGTCCTCCTAACATCTGTTAGGTATACTATTTTTATAAAAATAAATGTGGGTACTTAATATTGACAGTTTACTATTTTTTATATTAAAGTAATTTCGTGTTCCCCGTCACTGAGGTATGGAATTATTGGTTAATCCCTTAGGGTTTGCTCATTTACATTTTATGATGTATTGTATTCGAGATTTTTCGGGGTGGTCATACTAAAATCTAGTGAAAATTCAACAAGGTATCAACATTTACTTTTTTTCTGCATTGAACAATCTGGTATATAGACTTTTGCCATAAAAACTGTGCTATCATGCATTTTCAAACGGAATACAGACGGCTCAAATATTTGTGGTCATTGACTTTTATTAATAAATCCGTAATGTTCTCATACAAATCGACCAAAATATTAGTTCTTCTACTCCTTCCTTGGGAAAATTCTTTTGTTATATAATTTTTTTAAATTTTCTCAAGTGCGTCTTTAATATCCTAAAAGTTCTAATTATACAAAATTACTAAGTTTCAACTTAAAATCCCGGTTTGGTAAAAATACAACAATTATTATTCAGTTACATTATGTAAAAAAGTCGTGAGATACATTAACAACAAAAATTGAGCATTTAAAATCTACTTAATATGACAAAAGAACTGTTTTTTTTTAAATCTTACTACGAGTAAACCAAGTGGCACATTGTCCCCAATTGGCTAAAATTAAATTCTCTGGTGTTATATCTTATAATAATATAAAAATAATGTACTTAACCGTGAGCAATTTAACACAAACAAAAGACGATGAATGTTCGTAAAATGTTATTAAAACGAAATTAAAAATTAGTTGCAAAATATCTTGGCGGTCTTATGCTTCAAACAATCCATTTAATGAATTTCTTTATTAATGTGGTAATAGGATTTACCATGTAAGAACAATGATTTTTTTTAAGTGACGAGCTGCTAGAGTTGTAGTTTGTATATTTTTGTTGTTTTTTATATCTCTAGCTTTTTAATATACGACAGAAATATGAAGAAAATAAGTAGAATTGTTTGACTGAAACCCGCATTCAAAAATACTGAGCAGTTTATAAGATACGAGGTATCAAATTTGAATTTTGGATTTTCGTTGATTAGACATTCTTGCATTTGTCTCTCCACCATTTCAAAAGTAATATCTGTAGATCTCTAAGATTTAGAAGATACGTAAAGAAAAGGTGCAGAATTGTTTATTTGAAGACCGCATTTGAAAATATTGAATAGTTTTGAAGTAAAGGGGTGCCAAAGTTGAAGTTTGGATTTTTGGTGTTTTGACATTCTCGTATTTGCCTCTTCACTATTTCAAAACTAATAGCCGTAGATCTTTAAGACTTGGAAGATACGTAAAGAAAAAATGCGGAATTGTTTATTTGAAGACCGAATTTTAAAATATCAAGTAGTTTTTTTGTGACGGTGTACCAAAGTTGAAGTATGGGTTTTTGTTGATTAGACATTTTTGTGTTTGTCTCTCTACCATTTCAAAACTAATAGCTGCAGATCTTTAAGATTTGGAAGATACATAAAGAAGAGATGCAGAATTGTTTAATTGAAAACCACATTTTAAAATATTTGTTAATTTTGAAGTGACGCCCACTTTAAAGCCACATTTCAAAACAAAAAAAATCCGTATTATTTTGGAGCGTCGTTTTATTTGAAAACTGATTTAATCAGTGTATGTTTAGTTGAATTAGTAACTTATTTCTGTCGAAATTATAATAGAATAAAATAAAATGAAGTAGCCATTACACAATCAGAACGCATTGTATTGGAAAAAGGCGTAGCCGATAAAAAAAAGCTTCTGGTTTCTCATGGGTGGTACTCTGCTTCAAAGAACTTGGTTCATCGACACCAGAGAGCCATTTAAGATAGTTTAATATAATTACTTATTAACGAAAAAGTCATTACCGACCAAACTCCTTGTAATCTGCTTATTGCGGCAATTTTTCAGCTGTCAAATGTTGTGGAATTAACAAATACAACAATCAATCATTATTTATCAATCATACCACAATAGTATCTACTCAAATGGCCACTGATCATCTACTGACTGCCTTATTTGGATAAACCAATTAATCATGTTTATTCAGTGGTGGTACAAATATGGTTAAAAATTTCATTAATATTTTAGACTTTAGAATTTAATAGTTTTAATTTATTTATTATTTATGCTAATAACGAGGGGGAAAGTGAAATTTATTAAAAATTAATATATTCAATTTTCAAATAGATCATAAAAAAATTCATACTGTGAGTTGACCTCCTATATTCTGGATTTAATGTAATTTGATGAAAAATGGAGTTAAAACAGTCATAATGTAATTAATTACCTGGGTCACTTAATAAGTTCATAGAATGACATACAGGTGGTGCCACTATCCATCCATATGATTATTAAGAAGTAATAACCGAAATGGATGAAATACCCCTTATCTCGGATATTAAAGGCATTAGGCCCAGTAATCAAGTTTATTTGGAATCGCCTAAGCACCCTCTATTTACGGTTGGTTTAACTATGAAACACCCTATATAAAGAACAGAGTGATCTTTTTCGTAAGGCTATAGCTACCCAAAATCCATGAATACCAGTGCTGTAACAGACATAGTTCATCAGAAAATCATGAACCAAGATACTGCTCATTAAGCTTGGGAAGCGTTAAAAGTTCAGTTTGAAGAAACATCAAAAGACCAACTTTTTAATATCTGTTCGGATTTTTTCAAGTTTGGTTGGGCATCAGCAGATGACCTGTCAACCCATATTGCCAAATTAAAAAGTATGTGGCATGAAATAAACAATGGCTTAGAAAGTTAAGAAAATCCTTTACCTGACTTGATGATGGTTTGTAAGATTTTACGTATCTTACCTAGTAGTTTTAATTCGTTGGATGATGTTGTCAGATAGCACTAGTTACTGACTGTATGCTTACGAAAGAAACTTTCTCAAGGATTGGTAGCATCAACTCAGTAGTTCAAGAGGCATTACAGATAAAGCATACTTCTATTGTAAATTAAAAGGTCATTGGGTATATCAGTGTCCAAAGTGGGCTGGATGGAAAACCAAAGAGGACAGAACCAGCAGCGGTTCCTGGCACTTCCATCCTTTTAGTAGAGGCAGAGGCTTTTTCATCTGTGGGAGATTCATCCACCTGGTAAGTCGATAATGGGGCAGCGAAACATATCTGTAATAGTACCTATAGAGTATTTCACAGATTTTTACAAATTTGAGAGCTCTTGTGATGTCAGGCAAGGAAATTCTGCCGGCAGTAAGAGCGGGGAAAGTTTTAGCAAAGTCAGATATTGATGGTCAGAACATAGTACTCTCAGATGTTTGGTAGGTTCTTGTGCTATCTAAAAATTTATTCTCAATGTGCTCACTGTTGGTTTTTGAATAACAGTAAAGTGATACTTCAAGGAAAGCGCTCTTCTAGTGATTAGTAGTACTAACAGTTGTATGGCAGAATAATTAGAAGTTGAGGGCAATGTCATCGATGAATTAGACCCCGTAATGGAAGAAATTATCTTACTGGCCACGTTTATTCTATTTTGCAATGAATTATCTACGCATCCTTCTGTTATCTCAGAAGATTTCCAGCCGCCATGCTTTTTTAATGTTAAAATATCTGCACTTGCGTGGCAAATTCAAACTAAATAAAAAACGCGTCGCGTCGAACTGTCAAACATGAAATTTATGGCTATCTAGGATGCGGACGTGATATTTACAGCTAGGTGTTACATTGAACATTCTGACACTAGAGTAAGAATGAAATACTTATGAAATACATAAGAGACAAGGGTTTCAGAATTTTCTTTCAACCTCAAGAGCCAGAATGTTTCTTTTCTGTTAGTATAAGTGGTTTCAGAATAACTACATTCAGTAGTGGTCAATAAAAATTGAACAAATCTAAAATTATATATAAAAATCCGACAAAAAAATTATTCGAAATTAAAATTCTACACCTGTTCGAAAAAGTTTATTTATTAATGAGTGCTCATTATCTTCGTTGAAACCTCAAGTTCAAGATGCTATGAAAAAATATATGGAAACATTAGACCTTTTTTTAATTGAAAAATAAATATTTTGCTGTGAAAAAATGACAGCTTATTTAAAACACAAAAAAGTTTTCACCAAGTTTCATAAGAAAAAAGAATGTTTTTGCGGGAGATAAAAATTAAAATCGAAAAAAAAAGTTTTTAGCGTTTTTCTCGATAATTTTGAGGTTAATTTTTTAATTATTTACAACTTTTATATTAAACTTTTTTTTCGATAAGGTACATATCTCAGCCACAAATTGTAAAAAACCAATATCCAACCCTTAAAAGTATATTTAGGTACCCCCACCCCCATTCGGGAGCTTTTACTCAGTCGTCTTGATTTTTCTTAATTTATTTATAATTTACATTAAATTTTCCGACTATCCTGAAACTGCTAAGAATTTATTTTGTTTCAAAAATGATTGACCCTGGTCTAAACGTAACTCTCCCCGAAATTAAGTTCCGATTTCGTCCCATTTTTAAGTAAAACAGCGGAAACAGAAAAATTACAGTTTTTTTTTATATTATTAAAACTCAATTAGTTTTCTCCTATCTCCTTTATTCAATGTTAAAACAGAAGTTTTTAATAACATATACCGCAAAAACTACTGCGAATTTCTCACGCTTTCATAGACAAAAAAAAACTACTCTTAATCATAGGCCTGATTACGGTAGAAAATTCGTAATGGACATATCACACACTCTCGACTATACGATACCGGATGTCCCAATAAAGTGTCATTAGTTGAATCAAAGTCGGCCGGCAATCGTTTGAGCGGCGCCCCAGAACTGATTGCAGACCACCCTTGAGAGACGTAGAAATGTTGGTGAAAGGTCGCCTAATTGGTCCCTGTTGATTCTTGCTCATTTTTATTACACCAGGGACGGTTCTAGACATCAGCGAATAAAATGTGCAATCAAGGGTATATAGTATCCACAAAACGTACGGAAATATCAGATTTCTTATGAAATTTTACGGCTAGAAAAATTCTTGTGAATATTAAAATATAGTTATAAAAATGCAGACCTGACTAGAGAAGAAAATGCCCCAGGACGGCGTGTTCAAAATGCGGACCAAAAAGGGTGGACTACCTGCCACCAGAAAAGGTGCTATAATCCTAAATGTAATTTAAACACCTTTTTCTGCAGCCGGATGATTATTTTCACTTTCGAAACGATTTCTTTACTTTCGGGACGATTTTTGTTTCTTTCGGGACGATTTTGGGTATCTAAGTAGGCGCCTTTGACAATAACATGAACTTTGGTGTGTGTTTTTTCACTTTACGAATCCAAAAAATGGAAATCAGTAATGAAAGTGAGGCTAAAATGATTCCACATTAGATTAGTGAACCTGCTAAAACGACTACTTATGAATTATTGCCGGTAAAGTCAAGAGAGAAGTATGAATAATTGGTCTACTTGCTATCCCAAAGTTATTGCTTTCTTTAAAAGAAAATCCATTGGCTATAAGTCAAAAAAATCAAAAATATTGAATGAAGAAGAAATAGATCACTTCTTATCAGAAGCTAGAGATAATATCTACCTACTTTTTTTTCGTAGCAAAACACTCTGTGGGAATGTTTTCTATAATTACAATCTGATCATGAAGATTAATAAGCAATTTTGTTCTAACGTAACTTAACTAGAATTCTTAAATACTAAGGTCCTACTCACTAATGTACCTTAGGGTCTGATAATTTTAGTAACACTACCGGTAACGTGTAACACAAAATCCGCACTATACTCTGTTTGTAACTAACAGTCACTGAACTAGTTCAAAAGGTTTGGTCCTCTTGAGTCTTCTTATTAAACTGGTATTATCGAGTAGCTGGATGACCTCATCGTTCTTCCCATGTTGGAGCAGCCGTTGTTCATGGCTGCTGGCAGATTTAGATATAGTCTTGTCAACAGTTTCTACATCCAGGTCCCTATGAAGTTCACTGTTGCGACAGTACCAGGGTGCATCGACGATGTTCCTTAATACTTTATTTTGAAAACGTTGGATAACTTGAATGTTACTTTTACTGGCGCAGCCCCAAAGCTAGCTACCATACGTCCAAACGGGTTTCAATATCTGCTTGTAGAGGAGCAGTTTGTTATGTGTGGATAACTTGGAGTTTCTTCCTAATAACCAATACATCTTTTTATGTTTTATAACAAGCTCTTCACGTTTCTTTTTAATGTGGACTTTCCAGCAAAGTATAGCGTCGAGTGTCATTCCAAGATATTTTGGTGTATTAGCTTAGGGAATCTGAGCGTTATTTATTCTTATGGGAATGTGTTGGTCTACCTACTGACAAAGGTAATATAAATAAATCTAATTCCTCTTCTTTCTTTTGATTAATTTTTTTTATTTTAGGTTGCATTAATAATTAGTTTGGCAGGCGCTTGTCGTCGTGAAAACTTTGTAAAATGAATTTGGATGATATAGAAGATAAAACAAACAAGTTACTGATTAAAATTCCTAATTCTAAAACAAATATGGAAAGAACCTTTGTCTTCATTGGAAAAAATAATATTTCTTTATACAGAAAATATTTGTTTACGTCAAGCAAACACACCACCTCGTAGATTATTTGTTTACGATAAAAACGGAAAATGTACTGTACAACCAATTGGTATTCATACTTTTGGAAAAATCGCCTGTACAATTGCTGAATTTTTTCAATTACCGAATCCCAAAGAATCCCGGGCACTTTACTTGCTAGTATAACCAATCTGAAAACACGCAGAGGGAAAATTCTTTAAGAAACAAACAGATTGGGAAAACATAAACCTCCCCGTGATTACTTTTCAAAAAATTGCATTTGACGTGAAGCTTGAGGTTTTAATAAAAATGGTCAGGTCCGCAAATTTCATCTAAGATTATAGGACCATTTCTAGTAGCAGGTATCCTTTTTTGTCCGCATTTTGGACCCAACCGCTAAAATCACAAAAAGAACCTTTTTGACATATCAGGAAAATAATCCTAATTGACTGATAAGAGGTTTGTAACACTAGATAAGGAGCTTTTTTTTATTAGGAATGTTCACTGTGCGCCAACGGTGGTTATTATTTTTACCTACAATAATCAATTTTCCGGGTAGTGCCGTGAAATGTAAATCACAGAAAGTTGTGTATACCGAAATTAAACCCACAGGAAACAGAAAACAGTGGAAAATCAGGCGTGTGCTTTATAATAAAGAATTCATAGACTATACGGAAAAATGGAAATTTGTTTCAACTAGGAAATAATTAAAATTTTCTGATGTCATATTTGTACTCAGCGACCCCAAAAACCCGCAAGTACAAATTTTTAAGAGAAATTAGCCAGTAGAAAAATGAATGCCTCAAAAGTTTAGTGTGAGATATATTTCAGAACTTAAAACGGTCATAACCTTCCAAGAAAAAATCGTAGGCGATAACTTATTTTTAAGGGTTTGAGTAGTATGTTGGTACATAACCTCAAAGGTAGCCAAAAAATTCGTTTTTGAGTACATAACCTCAAATATCTCAAAACCCTGACGTGATGGCCCAATTTTGAGCTCCGATTCGTATTATTAGGCAGAAAATTATTTCGGCTTCAGCTGCCCCAGGGCCGCCCCGAGGTTAATAGGCGCCCGGGGCGAGATTTTGACCTGCGCCCTCCTCTCAATAAGGGTATTTCTTTTAGAAACGCAGCACATATAATTTTTTTTACTTTGTGTTTATATTTAAAAAATAATTACATATTATGTAGGAAATATAACAAACAAAAATTCTGTTAACAAAACTTTTGATTTCACGTACAATTTAAAAATAATCAGTCGATTCGTCAATACTTTAAACCCCAAAAGAAATTTTCTTTACTTTAGCTTTTAACATTTTTTTTCAGTTAATATGAATCAATCGATATAGAGGTACTAATCTACGACTTATTATTATTTTGAGTTTGAAATTATAATTTATGTAAGTTATAGAACTCGATGAAACTTGGCACTTAAGTACTTGAAAGGGTGTAGTAAACGATAAAAAAATCTTTGCTGCTCTAAAGTGTAACAAAATCCAAAATTTGGTGTTTTCATTATACCTCGAAAAAAAATCGAAAAACTAATAGCGCCACGATAAAGAACGGAAAATTTTAGTAAACATTATATTATAAGTTATTTAAAAAAAAATTGTATTACTATAAAAAATTATTAAAAATAAGACAGCGAATTCGAAAACTCTACGCGGGCCGAGCCGTGAAATACAAATATTAAGGCGAGGCGTTCGGAAAAACTAAAGTATCTTTTCCTACGCAAAGAAAAAAGAAAGCATTTTAAAGAGCCAATAGTTTTTATTTTGTTTTGTTTTCTCTTAGAAAATTTGACCGGAATTTATAATTTCTAAAATTCTCACTGAATTTTATAAAACTGAAGATTAATAGAGGCGTAACAAAAAAAAATCCTTGTATATTTATCATTATTATACTTTTAAAAATAATTTAGAAATTGATTTATATAAATAAATAAACACTATTTTGAAAATAAAAATTGCGTCGAATGAATGCTGTAAAAAATGATAATTTTAAAACATAAGTTTTATTAACCAGAGACAATGTTCATCATTTTAATTATTTTTACATCAAAAGTAAAAATATGTACAAGGATTTTTTTTGTTGTGCCTCTATTAATATATATCTTCATTTTTATAAAAATCAGTGAGAATTTTAGAAATTATAACTAAGTCAAATTTTCTATGAGAAAACAAAAAAAAATTCAAAACTAATGGCTTCTTGAGACATTTTGGAGTCTGCTATTTTTTAATTTTTGCGTACATTTTAGGCAAAGATACTTTAGTTTTTTGCGAACGCCTGGCCTGAATATTTGTATTCAGCGGCTAGGCGCGCGTAGAGTTTTCGAATTCCCTTTCTTATTTTTAATAATTTTTTATAGCAGGTACTACAATTTTTTTAAAATTAACTTATAACATAATTTTTAGTAAAATTTTCCGCTCTTTCACGTGGTGCTATTAGTTTTTTTTTTGAGGTATAATCAAAATACCAAATTTTCGATTTTGTTTTCGAAATTGTGAACTTAGCATACACTTTAGAGGAGCCAAGATTTTTTTACAGATTTCTACATCCTTTCAAGTACTTAAGTGCCAAGTTTCATCAATATCACATTTTGTGCGAGCTTTTGGTTAATATCTTTCTCTGGCAACTGGGCTAAAACTTATTTTTAGAATAGTCATTGTCATAATGTAATTGATTACATGTTTACGATTTTTTTCCGTGAAAAAATATTCGTGCTCCCATAACGCGGGGGAAATATTTTTTTTTTCCTCACAAGGCCACGGCGCCCGGAGCGATCGCCCCAGTCGCCCAGCTCTCGAGGCGGCCCTGAGCTGCCCAATAACAGATTAATAACGTACATATTTTTTGAAAAACCATGGCAAAAAAAATAATTTTGTTTAAAGAAACTTGTTTTGGCAAAAATTAAAAAAAAATACAAGACTAATCAAAATTTTAATTTTGGATTTTGATCCACATTCTTCTTCTTTATTCTTGAATAAACAAATATAGCTTACAATCCTATGTAAATGATAAATATCAATAAAACGATTTTTTTTCTTAACTTTTATTCTCGATTATATTTGACGCCGCTCGAATTATCTCGAGTGTGCAGTTTGGCTTGTTTAACGGGCTCGAATTAACTCGAGCATACACGTATCTAAGGTATAATTATTGCTATTATAAATTGATTTTTAATTCACATAATAAACAAAATGAATTTGGCTTACACATGGCACTCTTTGGACCAATAATACGATACCAATAGACGATTTAAAAAAAAAATAAAACCAATTATAATTCATTTTTAAACTAATAATTCACATTTTTTTGTGAAAAAAATATTAATTGTTAACTGTTACATTGGAAACGACTACACCAAGGATCCATTCAAAACCACCAAATTAGTTCCATGATATTTAACAGGTATAGGTCTAGCTCGTCCATTTTTTTTAGTTTGGGTATGCCACACCAATATCTTTGTACAACAAAAAGCCAGTAACTCTATTTCGCTAGCGTGAAACGGACGAAAACTTCGTAAAAAGAAATCCTCCTCATATCCTACAGTATAAGGAACGATCGCGTTGGGTCGCTCCAACAAAAATTCTACAGAAAAAGCAAAACCAGCAAAATCCACCGGGAACTTTCTATTCCCAATCCAACCATCGTAGAATCCAACAAAAGTACAATCTTTTACAATCGGAGTGCTCAGATGCGTCTCGGATACAAGACCTACAGGAAACATTGATATTTTCTTGGTTTTTCTAATCTCACTGAATAATTCCAAGTCGTAGGTGTTGTCATCGTCTGCAAAATAAACTATTCCGGTTTTCACGTTTTTCCTGATCCATGCAATACCTTTGTTTCTGTTTGATACTCCCCTTGGTATGGAATACTGAGCTATCTTATTATATTCGACTGGTTTAGGGGCTAAGTCATACAAAAAATTAATACCAGACTTCAACAACAGATTTTCTACAACTTTATTTTTTTTGTATCCATCTTCTATGACCAACCATTTGACGTTTTTGACTAATTTTAGGGTATGCGACATACGCGTCAGCTCAGCGATTTGTTCAGGTCTTCTGTAGGTTGGCGTAATTACGTAGATTTCTTTCATTCCGAAGGGTTGGATATTTGTATAATTCATACTATATATGAGTAAAAATATAACCGTTACGATTAGAAACGATTTGGCGAACCTCGTTTTATTCAGCATTTTTATTTTAAATGTTTCAAGTTTGACGTATGTCACTGGTTAGTTAAAAAGTTGTGTCAGATTCGCGTAAATTTAATGTCTCAGTAGGCGTTGCTTGGGTTCTACGAAAAATATCTGTTATAGTACAGGAGACAGTGAATTTTTTTCGTACTTATTTTCCCAGTCCCTTTATATGAAAATAATATGCTTATCTCAGATAGAGGAAAGTGAGTCTAGCTGAAAATTCTCACTTGTAATCTCCCAAAGTAATTAATTTTAATTTGACAATAATATTATTTAACGACATGAAGAAGCAAAGGCTAGTTGGCCATGAGTGTTTGTTGGTATGTCAAAAATTATACCACGTCCAAATTTTAAAGTATCTAAGTCCATTTAATTCATTTTGTCAAGGTATTTCCATCTATCGCATTCCAGTGTAAACACATTGACTTACTCTTCGAGTAGCCTGATGTCTTCATTGTTTGACAGTTTAACCTAACTTAACCTTATTAGCAAGTTTGTTGAATTGAATTGAATTGAAAAAGTTCGCTTATTAGAGAAGTCCTGATTGAAAAATGTCGCAACCAGAAGAAGAGTAACAAATCGTACATTTAATTTCATTAATTTTCTTTCTAATAAAATTGTTTACGTTTGAAAAAAAAAATAGTATATACGACACGGTCGAGAGATCATATTAATTGTTTCGCCCAGAGTTCTGTAGCTTCGGCAATTCCCCTCGGCTGAGAACCCTGAGCTCAGCTATAATAAGAGAAACATAAAATAATCCGAGACGGCTGAATCTGTCGGATAGGGTGTCTTGGATAGCAATTAGAACTTTATTTAATTGATAATTAACGATTGGGTTTTTATTAGCAGTGCTGTTCCTAAACTGGCGCTGGGAAACAGTAACAAAGCCTACATAGAACGGGCAGCTAATGACCATTCTATACCGTTGACACAGGTATTTTTTTTTAAATTCCCAATTTATTTGCATTCTGTAAAATGGTATACAATAAGCAAATTGTTTAACAATATTTATAACATGCAGGAAACTACTTCCCTTTGGTAGTTCCTTAAAATCTATAATTAGTCACTAGTTGATGACCATCGAGTGTTACTGGAGGGCAGTTGTCTCTCCTGTTTGTAAATGTTACCTGGACTGCTTTTCGTAATTTGTATGGGTGTCCAGGATGCCAAACTTTATCAAATGCCTGTGTGATGTCCAAAAATGCTGCAGCACAGTGCTTTTTGTCTTCCAGGTCTTGTTTAATTTTTCCAACTACTCGACTTGCTCGACTGTGGCGTGATCTTGCTTGAATCCAAATTGATGGTTTTGTTCAACTATAGGTTGCAGTCTACCAATTAGTAGCTTCTCTAAGAGTTTTGACATTATCTGGAGCAAACTTATAGGCCTATATAAATGTACTTCTTCAAGAAGTTTTTCAGGTTTTGGTAACAGAATAATTTTTGCAACTTTTCATTGTGCCGGGAAATAGTTTAATTTTTGCAACTTTTCATTGTGCCGGGAAATAGTTTAATTTTAGGCAAGCATTTATTATAAATGTTATTAGTTTTACTGCGTTACGTCGTAGCTCTTGGAGAATTTTTGCTGTAATAATGTTTTTTTTTGATTTAGTTTATTAGTAATAAAATTTTTAATTTGTTGGACTGTAAATTTTTTTATTGGAAGTTCCGGTTATAAGGTGTGTCTAGAAATGTATGAATTTCTGCTTCCGTGTCATTCATGGGAATGGGTTGAAATGGTTGAAATACTTCTTCTGGATGACGGCCAAACAAGGATGCTTTTTCTTTGCTGCTTTTGGTCCAGTGTCCATTCTCTTTACGAATGGGCGGGTTAAAAACTTGGGGACGATTTATCTTTTTTGTAGCTCTCCAAAGGGAATATTCGGTGGCTTTTGTCGGTGTTAAGTTTCTTAAGTATTGTTCTATACCATTGTTTTTATAACCATTTAGGAGTTTTTTCAGCTCTTGCGTTGCTCTATTAAGTGTTGTTTTGTCTCCAGGGGCTCGTGTTGTCTGCCATCGTTTACGTAACTTCCTTTTGTTCATTACTTTTTCTCTGATTTTGCCAGGCAACTCATCCATTACATTACATCTAAAAATTTTGGGCTGCTTCGTCTATCTCTAGTTCAGTTTGTTGGGTTATATTTAGCTCCAATTTTTGATCAATTAGTTCACGAAAATGGTTCCAGTTCGTATGCTTGTTAGTTAGAAACAGTGATTTATTTACCAGAATATTAGTACTTATAAAGTAATTAGCACAGGTGAGTGGTCCGACGATAGGTCATAGCAGGATTTTGCACTTATTTGGTCTTGATGTATGCCTTTAATTAGCAGTGTTGTTCCTAAAGTGGCGCTGGGAAACAGTAACAAAGCCTACATAGAACGGGCAGCTAATGACCATAACAGTTGATACCGTTGACACAGGTATAAAAAATAAATAAAGTCGTTTGTTGTTATATAGTTAAATTTAGTATCCTAAGATATATGACCCTTACTTAAACATAGTTTTAATAATTAATAAAAAAAAGACTCTGCTATTAGTCCACTATTGCACATGTAATTTCGAAAAGATTGACACAAAGTGATCACTAATCCAGCTAAATAAAATACACCCCGTCGCGAGCGGTGGTTCGAGTAAACAAGGCTTTAGCTGCCAGAAGATGTCGTTAAATACGGTTGGGATCCCATAAGAAAGGTGAAATAAGATCAATAAAACAGCAAGTGACTGAACATGAATCCAAATTGAAACGTCACACATAAACTTTGAAGAATATTAAGAGAAAATTTACGGAATTTGTTTTCTTAACACCGTGTATAAACTTTATAAGTTTATTATTAGCATGGCTAAAAATGCTTTTATTACTGGCTTTAACAAAACGTATTTTGCGTATATTCACATTCCGCAGTCTAGTAGATATCTGTAAATGGGGTTTAATATCTGTTATACAGAGTTCGGAAAAAGTTGGAAAACTATTTGTTCCTAACGGTTTTCATTATTACATGGCAGTATTTGGATACCCAAATCCGCTCTTTATATGATTGAAAGTACACTTTAAAGTTTTTTTTAATTCCCAAGTTATTCGTTGATCAAAAATATTCAGTGAGAGATAAATAAATCAAAATCAGTCGAGGACTAGAAGTCATGTGTATCCTTTCGGGAACTTGATGGGAATATTTACGAGAAATCTTGAAAATACTTTATAACGCCATTATCTTGAGTAAGGAAGCCAAATAATTACAACATGCCCCAAATAAATCATAATGAAATTAATTAAAATGCAGGATGCGGGCTGAAGATCAATTAGTTACAATATTTGTGCAAAAGTTTACATTACAATACTTACCTGACATTAGTGCATTCTATGAGTCGGACGAACATACAAATAATTTTTGACGCCCCCAAAGGACGTCTTCGACGATGCTGAACACGGTGGCGGAGCTTAAAATTACCTTTTTGGGATATGACGCGGATTTTCTCGTTTATAGCGAAAAACAAATTATTAATCCTTTCGGGGGTGGTTCTTGCAATGCAACATATTTATTTTTCAATTTTATACGAATTTAAATTTAAAAAAAGCCTAATTTTTAATCGGAAAAGTTGGTTTACAAATTTTTTAACTTTATCAGTGCTCTTCATTGACTTTATGATGGTATGAAAAAAACATATTGTTCTTATGGAAAAATATGGAAAAATTAGGATTTTTTTTTTATTTAAATTCGTATAAAATCGAAAAATAAATATTTTGCTTTGATAAATTAACTCCAATGTTAAAACGTCATATACTTGGAATTGCTTTTGTCACTTTGACATCGATAAAAAAGATGCATCCTTTTTTATCGCGATAAAAACTTCTCTTCCTCAATATGTAGTAAGCGGACGTCACTTTATTTGTCAACTTTAGTTATAATTTCATAGCAATTAAGTGTAAGAGTTGGCAAAACTGCAAAAAAATATCAATGAATAGTCCGTCAAATTTTTGAATTTTAATACATTGTTAGTGATTATTATCACGAAAATCTTGTTAGCAATTTAAGAGAAAATGAAAATACGACATACATAGAGACCCGAGAAGAAAATATTAAAATAAGTACACCAATCCAACCAACCTTTAATAATTGTATTTTTAATAACTGTTCCTTTAATTAATTGTTCTGCTAAATTATTAATTGTTCAACAAAAATAAAGTTTCTGTTTTTTATTCTTATATTCTGTCGTTAATTTATCTTATCAATAAACACGCGAACTTTTCTTTTATGGATAAATTTCTTTTTATCTCAACATTTTTCTCGTAAAATTACTGATTGGCAAAATGTTTCGATACAAAGAGAAATTTATCCGATAAAAAAAAAGCTCTTGTGTTTTTACTGTTGAAAAAATTACAGCTTATTTAAAAGACAAAAAAAAACTTTTCATCAAGTTTTATAAAAAAAATGGTTATTTTTGTGTCTAGTGCGCAAAATGCAACTTTGTACCTATAGTTAAATAGTTGAGATCACCAAAGTATTTCGCGCACGAGTTACAAACAATTTTTTTTCTACAAAACGTCTTAAAATTGTTCTAAAATAATTAAGTGTGGAACTAGCTTAAAATGTTTTTTCAAATGGCAGTTTTGACAATTATTTTAAAGTGACAGTTGTTGATAATTATTTTAGAGTGACTTTTTGCTGGTGTCAATTTTCTAGTGCCTGATATTTTTAACTGAAAAATAATGGAAATTTCGAGCGACGATGAACTAAGCATTACACCACCTAATTTGATAGATGCAGCCAATTCGGTAATTTCAAATCTTTTATCGGAGAAATCGAGGCGCCACGCCAGTATCAAAATACATATCAGAAAATCAAGCAAGAAAAATATCCTAAAATGTGCTGTTGGCGTATTTTGCAGAGAACTCTAAGAAGTTGAAGTCTGAAAGGTTATGGGCAACAAATTCTGTGTTGAAAGCAACACTTAATGTTAAAGAAAACGTGGATTTAAAGAAATTTACCAAGTTGGTTCTATATTTGAAAAAATTGTCAGTTGGAAACTATCCTAAGAAATCTAAGGTATTAACTCGAGAGGAAGTTAATCAATTTATAAGATGTTTAAGGTAGAAAACAAATTTACATCGAATTTTTACAGTTTCAAATTTAGATTATATTGATATTTCCCGAAAATATGCGGTTCTTCGTCCAAGTTATGCTACCAGTCGCCGATTGTTTTTGAAATACAAAAATAAGAGATGTTTTAACTAAGTTGTTGGAATACATTGTATTGGAAAGATGCCTAGGGTTCCCGGAGAGGTACGGAGGGGTACGTCAAACCCTAAGCTTACTTTTTGATGCTCTATCAAAATCTAAAGTCAGAATTTTAAAATTCATAAATACAAAAAAGCTACACACACACAGACCGAATTCAGATACCGAACAATTTGTTCGGTGAATATTTTTGCGGGAGATAAAAATTAAAAACGAAAAAAACAGTTTTTAGCGTTTTTTTTGATAATTTATGTTGAAAAATTATCTACCTATCTACAACTTTTCTACAATATTTTTAGATCGGATGCATATTTCCAACCCTAAAACAGTAGTTTATGATGAAAAGACGAGAAGTGTTACTTTTTTGAACGATTATGGAAAACCGTAAGCGTCCGAAAATGAAACTTCTCGTCCGCGTTATCATACAATATTTTTATTCGTATATAAAAAATATTGTATAAGTACTAAAATAAATAAAATATACACAATACTTTTTGAAGCAATATAGCATGTAGAATTTATAAACACAAAGTTTTGAGTTAATATGATAAACTAAACCAGTGTTTTAGAACTTTTTCATTGAATTTGAGGGTTGCGAATAGCAGATTGGTTCTGTCAGTGTAATATAGATACAGTAAAAAGCAACGGAACACAAGTAACATAACCTACAAATGTCACTTGGTTTTTTTAAAAAAACACATATCACAGCAAGTCAATATGTTATTCCGATAAGAAAATACCCCAAATATTATTGTTTGTTTGGTTAATTTTAACGTCTCCTTTCTGCAACTAAGGCTAATCTGGACGGGACCTACAGCTTATCGTGGGCTCCGAACCACGGTCCTCAATCATCACCTCAAACCCAGGACTATGCCTTTGTCATGCAGGTGATCTACCCACTAACAAGTGTGTAAATGTGCCACCAACCCCTATCAGTTCCACGAGATATCCGATCTCGTCCGGCCTGTATACCGGCGTGAATGAAACTGCGTATGACACAAATACCTTTTTGCACTTGCCCAAAGTCTTATCTGACTTTTGTTCCACTTAAATGCGGCAGGATTCGAACCTACTCTTCGAACAGTGACCCAGAGAATAAAGGCTGGTGCCCTAACCAACTGAGCCACGGTGTCCGATCAAATATTATTGAACACAACTATTAATTTAAAGCTAAAAGAAACGTGTAAGCCAAATACCGATATTTTACTTTTCCGAAAAAGTACGAAAAAGGACTAGGACAGAAAAGTTCTTCCTCTTGTTATGTGTACTATATCCAATTTGACGTTTTTTGACATATTCGAATAAAAACGTATATTTACCTATCCCCACTCTCCTTCCGGAACTTTTACTAAGTCGTCTTCATTTTTTTTTAATTTTCCCTACATTTCCCATCCCTGTTTAAAAAATGATTAGCCCTGGTCTAAGACTAATTTCTCTAGTTACTGTCTTTTGCGTGTTTCAAAACCAAATCATTGATATTATTACAAAATTGCATAAACCAATTATTGGTTAACGGAAAAAAATCACTAATCCATTTCACGTACTACCCATCAATATCAGAAATCTAACGTATAAACAGGTTGTGCATACAATTTTGCTGAATAATAGTGGACCAGTGGAACTTTAGAACAACCAATCGCTCGTAACAGGTTCGAATACTTATATGATCCGATATAAAAATGACACCAGACCTATAGTTAGTGGTTTTTTCGAGCAAACCACATTGCACACGCGTTACTGAGAATATTTTCTTGTTCTTGTTCCTCATCTTCATTTTTTTTCTCATTATCGGTAGATTGATTGAACACGAGGAAATTATAGTTGGTTTCATGGACGTCGAAATCTTTTTTCGATAGTGGGGTAAGCACGAAAGAACATAAATAATATTATAATAATAATAATTTTATTAGATTATAATATGTATATATCAGCGAACAGCAATTTAGAAAAAGTGAGGCAGTATTAACGAATTATATACAGACAAGGGCGCCGTTATAAAAATGTCAGGGGGGCACATTTCTTCAAATCAAAATATTGCATACTACGAATGTGGATTAAAAAACATTGCGAAAATGAAATAAAGTAGGACATTTGATTGATGATTGATTGATGACAACATCGGCTACATCCTACATAAAAACAAAAATATCACAAAATTACATGGATAAATAAAAAAGGCAAATTCTTTGGCAGTTCCGAGTCACATGGTCTCGACGGCCGACGAGCGACCGCGAAATCTACCGAACGGTCTAAGCTAATAAATCTAAAATCCAGGGGGATCCACTCCCGTTCAAACACGACGAAAAAAACCACAAGTCTTTGGCAAATCATTGAGAGAGCTCGGGCTGAATGAACGAAAAACGAACGTAAACAATATTAAAATTACCGAGTATATAAAATAGTCCGAAACAGGAAGCAGTCTGAAGGTCAAAATAGTTACAGCGTTGCCAAACATTCTATTTGAATTTCTCAATTTTATAGATTTCAGTTATATGTTATATGATTTAATGTTATATGAAAATATTACAGAATAATGTGTAATACAAATTATGCAAAACATATCTTAGTGGTTATATTTAAAGGCAGAAAGACTCGTCGAAAACCATCATGTTTCCGATGTATAACATGAAAATTGATGGATCGTCTAAGATCAAAGTGACTGGTACACATATGGAAAACTTTTTTAATATATAGTTTTACGAAAAAAAAATTACTCTTTATAAAAAGTTCTACATCGTGTAAAACCCATGAAATAATCAGACATCATGATTTCTAAGTGTGTCGACAATAATTATAATAAAGTCTGGTTTTACTAGTATATAGGTATTATCTATTTTTAAGGAAGCAGTAGTCTTTCAAATAAAACATTAATTTCATTTTTTAATGAAAAAAATAGGTTCTGTGCACCATTTTTAATATAATTAACGTGCACGTAGCCAATGCATGTTTTTGTGCTTTTTATATTCTTCTCATTAAAATAAACATGCATGTTTTGCTAAGCAACATAGCAATAAATAAACGTGTTTTGCAATCAAACTTATGCGTAACAGCGCGATCGGTTTAAATCTGACTGGCAATTGTTAACACTGACCTCCAGATGTCGCGTCGAGAGATGTCGGGTTGACGTATAGACCAAAATAATAAAAAAAATTAAAATGCGAATTTTTGTCATAAAAATATGGTGTTAAAATAATATTCTGACCAATATTTTCTAATAATTTTTTACTTTCCCGGCCCCTCGTCAAGTGAAAGTATTGTGAACGCGCTAAAAAAAAATTGAGATAACGACGGATATATCCATTTTGAGGTCTCCTGAGACGATTAAAACGACTTCCAGATGGAAGGCTGTCCGTCTCTCTGTGTGTCTGTCAGTGTGTCTGTATTCTTCCACGATAGCGTCCGCACGCTTAATCCGTTTGAGCTGAAATTTGGTATATGGGTTTGGGGTGATAGGGGATTGAACCCATTAGTTTTTGTTTGAAATTGCCCCACCAGGAGGCGCAGGAGCCCTATGTACATCGCGAAAAAAATATTTGATATTTAGGTGCCTCACTGGCTTTTAAATACATCCTGAAATTTTCATTCCTTAATTTTGAACCTAACCTAAAAAAAAATTTACTAAAAAATCGCAACCGTAGCGTCCAAACGCTTGATCCGATTGAGCTGAAATTTGGTATGTGGGGTATGTGGGCAAAAATTCAAATCTGTATTATTTCAAATAACGAAAATATGTGACACACTGTATATTCTACTACAGCATACATGGATTTATTTATCATCGACAAATGTTATAATACCTGTATAATCTTCTCTCCGTCTATGCTAGTTTGGTTTTTGTAGCGCCATACAATATACCGTGCTTATGGTGAACGTTCTTCAGAAAAAATTATGTGCCATATTTATGGTTCGGAATCATTCTATTTACGCATTGTGCTACGAGTGTTATGTTTATTGTTATTGCCACCGCAATTTTACCTCCTACTTGGCTTATATTACTCAGGAATTTTTCAGATGAATTGTTGACTTATCGGTGGGAAAAATGTATGTGAATAGTGTGAATTTCATCCACTTTTTATTATGGCTTTTATATAGAAAACGTCCTTGCTGACCTCCCACGAGTAAAACGTAAACGCTTAAAATCCATTCCTAATTATCTAGTTTGCTTTGGAATGGCATGGCGTTTCAATTATAGAAAAAGGTAAAAACTTGAACAATTATATGAAAGCGTTTATAGTATATATAGTCTATATAAATGGCCTAATTCTCCGATTAACACCAATTTTATCTTAAACTAGCTGCTCGTCCAGGCTTCGCATGGGTATAGTATATTTATATTAGACCTAGAATAGCCGAATAGAAAAAAAATTATAAAGTTTTGATATGTTGAGATTAGACGCATCAAAGGGAGACTTTTTAAAATAAAAAGAGTTCTCAAGTTTAAAACCACTCCCAATGCGCACTGCAATGGTTTTTCTCGTTTTTCTCAGAAACCGTTGGTCGCACAAAAAATTTTATACTTACTAAAAATATTCCCTATAAAATTTTCTACAAAAAAGGTTCTATTAAATATTTTTATTGATCCAATGCATTTCGATCAATAACCGTTTGAAAAATGGGATACAAACGAACACAGGTCGCCTTCCAAATTATAGTCCCCCAAGGTGGTTTAACGTTCTAAACATACACGCAACAGATATAATACTGTAATTTATAAACAAAAACATGTTTTTTTGTGTAATATTTTGCTTCTGTATTTATGATATTTAACCTATTTTAATGTTGCTGCTCGTTTCCACACCACCCATGTGGTAGAGCTATCGACGCGTTTCCCCTGTATAGGCCTATTCCACTAAGCTAACTTTCATCTACATGTCGTCTATAGTTTCTACAATATGCTCGCTATTCGTACAACTTTGCCCACGACAGGTTCCGCACATTTCATGCCGACTTTAATGCAACTGCATCTTTTTACACAACCTTGTTTGCAGTTGCAAGTTATTAATGATACAATAGAAGCCGGGGCGGGAGATTCTGTTGTATATATAGGTGACAGGGTGTTGTTGATATTCTTCCAGCCCCATTGGTCGGGTTTTATAGGTTTTTCATGCCATATTTGTAATTGAAGGTACGTACTCCGGGAATGTTACCTAGCTGCAGCGGAGGTAGGAATTTGGAAAAAGAAAACAACAACACGTACAAACATTTAATAGAGAAAAAGACCTTGATAGTATCGTTGATGTTTTTAACAACCCAAAGTCAAACCCTGAAGAAATTGAAAAAGTCGGAGAAACGTTTGTACGGAACTGTATAAACTTCAATCACCTGAAGGGAGCCTTAGTAATCAAAGATACGCTTGTTTTAATAAGTTAGTTGGTCAAGCAAACAGCACTGTACTTTTATCAAAATTGCCTCCTACCTCCGCTGCAGCTAGGCAACATTCCCGAAACTTTAGACGATGACATGTAGATAAAAGTTAGCTTAGTGGAATAGGCCTATACAGGGGAAACGCGCCGATAGCTCTACTCCATGGGTTGCGTGGAAACGAGCAGCAACATTAAAATAGGTTAAATATCATAAATACAGAAGCAAGATATTACACAAAAAAACCTGTTTTTGTTTATAAATTACAGTATTATATCTGTTGTGTGTATATTTAGAACGTTAAACCACCTTGAGGGAATATAATTTGGAAGGCGACCTGTGTTCGTTTGTATCCCATTTTTCAAACGGTTACTGCTCGAAATGCATTGGATCAATAAAAATATTAAATAGAACCTTTTTTGTAGAAAAATTTATAAGGAATATTTTTAGTAACTATAAAATTTTTTGTAGGCAGTAGGAAAGAGCAATGAAGACGCAACCTACAAGCTGCAAACAGCTGTCCACCTCATCTATGACTGGACGAAGAGATGGAAAATTAAACTTAATGAAACTAAATCACTCCACATTAACTTTACAAATAAAAGGATAGATCATATTCCAGTCAGAATAAACAATAACCTGATTCCATATTCAAATACAGCAAAATACTTAGGTATTACCTTAATGCCAAACTCCGATGGAAAGTGCATGTTAAAAAGAAAAGAGAAGAACTTGGACTGGCTAATTGGAAGAAACTCCACTCTGTCTCTACATAATCAGCTTATGCTTTATAAGCAGATACTTATGGACCTATGGTATCCAACTATGGGGATGCACCAAAGCAAGGAAAATTAGCAATCATCCAAAGATTTCAAAACAAAGCACTGAGGAACATCGTAGATGCCCCTTGGTACATTCGCAATAATGATCTCCATAGGGATCTGAAAATGGACACTGTTGATCAGACCATCAAGAAATTAACCAAGAATCATGAAGAAAGACTTCATCATCATGTCAATGTCGAGGCTATCCAGCTCCTTGACAATACTGGGTTAGAAAGAAGACTTAAGAGGATCAAGCACTTAGTTAGTTTAGTGTTTTTAGTGCAAAAGCAGAGCTTACGTGTGCGCGTTAAAGTTTAGTGCAATCCCTTCTACAGAACCTAAGGTACGCTGATGAGTATACCTTAGTTTTAATTTTCAAACTCTATTTGATTGAGTTAGAATTAAATTGCTCATTGGTAACTGTTGATCAGATTGTAATATACTAAATGCCTATATGGCTGTTTAATAATAATAAAAAAAATTGCGGCTTGACTTTTGCAAAAATTCTGAGAAAAGTCGATTTTTAAATTCTCTGTCCAACAACTGTATATTGTATTTATTTTATTTGCTATGCTAGTGCATTGTATTCAGAAATACATGGAGAAAATTCATAAAGGAAGAAAAAAAATTCGATTTTTGGTATTTTATTAAATGACTAGAACAATAAAATAAATAAAATCCAATCGATATACTCATACAAATTCCATCAGTATCAACGTTTTGATTATCGTTCCAAGACCTTCTTGAAACATACGTAATAAAATTATTAAAAAGAAAATTGCGTGGAGGAGAATAAAACGAAATTACTGTTGGCAAATAGTACTCAACTCCAATCATCAAATTATATATCTTGCGCTTCAACACTTCAATGAAACGGTGATACATATGATTATTTAAAAGACAGAGTTGTATTTAGTACACAACGTTCCTCATCTATATATTTCTACTGAGTAAGGATTTTTTTCTCAATCCTCAAATTATAACGCATGAGATACTTGAAAACTAGTAACACCCCTACTAGCCCAGTTGTCAGAGACTTTGACCTCGCACAAAATGTGATATCGTTGAAACTTGTGCGAGCTTTTGGTCAACATCCTTCTCTGGCAACTGGACTATAGACCAAAACTAAAATATATCACCCTTGACGTTCCTTCGACAAGATCAACTTCATCAGAAGCAGGTGATACAGAATTACTATCAGCTTCTGAGAATACTGATCTTGTACCTCAATCGTGCCATATTTTAGGTTTTTTCTCTATTAGTTTTAACAATGTTTACGTACATAGAACTTGTTCTATCCAATTGCAAATTCACTACAAAAATTCCGCTTTATTCATCAACACCATCTTCTTCAAGAATGATACATTTATGCTTCTCTAACATTTTTATGCCTTTTTTGTAGGCTTCAGTTTCAGCAAAAGCGATGGATTGGAACGACCGTGAATGGGCACCTTAAGAAGAGAAGCTTTCACGACACATTTATTTTGAATTGGGTTATCCAGACTGAGAGAATAGTGATATCTGCGAGAGATTGGTGAGAACCTTTGCGAAAAAAAATAAAAACAAAAAAAACCTTTTTTGAACCCCATAAATGAGTTAAGAGGTGTTTAGTGGAATGGAGCATGATAACCTTTTTTTTCAAGCCAATACAATATCGCCAATACCTGTGCCCAATAAGTCTGCTTCCAACTTTGTCTAAGATATTGGAGAGAGCAGTAGAGTCACAACTAAAAAAGTACGTTGAAACTCACTCACTACTGCCAGTAACACAATTTGGATTTCGTAAGGGTTACAAGCTGTACAACTGCTCTCCTAAACATAACAGATGATATTTTTGACTCTATTTATAAAGGAATGTGTACAATTTTAGTGTTGTAACTTAATGTTGGCAATTTTGCATTATATTGGTTTCTTCAGGACTTACCTAACTGGTCGTTAGCAAAAAGTTGTTATTGATGATTTGTCTTCTCAATACTAGCCACTTTATTGTTGAGTTCCACAAGGTTCTATTCTGGGTCCTTTGTTGTTCGCTGTTTATACTTGTACACTTGAAAAGAATCTCCAATACTGTAATATACATATACAATACAGACGATACCCAAGTCCACTACAGTTTTAATCCAAATATGGTAGATAACGGTTGTGTCAACATAAACACAGATTTTCAGGTTTTTATTAAAATTGCATCTATCGACTGGCCAGTTGGTTGTGAAAACCAGTCCCAAATAAACATATACACACACATTAAAAGATTAAAAGTGCAACTGATCATTGCTTGAACTTTAACTTTAGTAAGTACTAAAAATAAGCGCCAGGCAATTTCACATAGGGTCAATAAAATGATTAATAATGAACCTCTTCAGATTTTAGATGAAGCTAAAAGTCTTGGTGTTATATTGGACTCTGATCTAAGGTTTCAAAACCATATCAATCATTTACTTAAACGAGCATATATGACTCTTAAAATACTTTATATGAGTAGGCATCTTATGACATGTAAATTAAAACAAACATTATGTGAAACCCTGGTTTTATCAGACTTTAACTAGGCTGACTCAGTATGCAACCAAGATCCAGCATGTACAAAACTGCTGCCCCCGTTTAATCTTTTGAATTCCTAGGAGAGAATGTATTTCTTATAAACTTAAAGATGCTGGCTGGTTGAATATGTATAATAGAAGAATTTGCACATGCACGGTCACATATTGTGAAAAAAAAATCTTGTATGCAAGAGAATAATAAAGTCGTTTATTATTATTATTCGGGATCCATTTCTCGGCTTTCAACGAGGAAAGGCTGCTATGTCGGGCAGATACATACCAGAACATAGCATGCCTGTGTATGCGTCGTGTATGTTTCGTGTATGACTCGTGTATGAGTATGTTGAGTACTGTGGCTTTTTGTAGTGTGATGTATGTGTGTTTGTCTATGTCTATTGAGTGTAGACTCTGGTGTTATGTGTGTGGTATGAGACCCGTGCAAGATAGAACAATTGGCACTATAACCACTTTATCCGTAGGTGTTTAATTTCATGTTTTAGGTCTGTATATTTGTTGATTTTTTCCTGTGTTTTTTTAATGTTGTGTATGGCCATGTCTATGATTATTATTATTATTATATATCTTGAAGTAAATTCTAAAATCACGAAAAAGGGGCATTTAAAAAAGTATGAATAAATTTTCATAACCATTACGGTTCTGTTCATATTTACCGAGACTCTAATAATACGAAATGCTTCAGAATGAGAAAGAGAAAGACAGACGACGAAAGAAATAAAATTAACAATACGTGAGCGGTAAGATCGAGTTTTGATTGGATAACAGACAGTAATGACTGGTTCTATGTCAGCCACACTATACATTAGACTAATATACCATAACTATAGAGTTTATCTAAATCTCCGAAATTAAAAAATGGTTTGGCTTCGACAAATTGCTCGAGAGTATTTTCGGTAATGGATTATTATAAGAGAGATGTTTCCGACTGATGGGAAATTATCTCGAGATCAATTTTCTCTCTAATAGACGTGTAGAAGACGTACACAAATTTTAACATCTCTATAATAATTGAATAAATGCCTTTGTGTTATTTATTAAAAATTGTTCCTTAGTTTGTAATAAAACTTTGATTTTTTTATAGACAGTTAAGTGGCAATTATATAACACACAGTTAAATTTTATTTACTTTCTATTGTCATCATAGGCGGACGTGTTAGGGTACTAATAGTGCAATATTTGAAGTCAACAAAAACCCACAATTATTCATAAACCCAGAAAAGTTCATAAAAACATAAAAATTCCAAAAAAAGCACAAAAATCCGTAAAAACTCCTATAAATTCAAACAACCAAAAAAAATACACTTTCAGAAATATTAAAAAAAAAAATAAAAACCCACCAAAATTCATAAAGACTCAACAAGACGAAATATATGAAATAATAAAACAAAAAATATAAAAACCCACAATTATTCATAGAAACCAATAAAAATTCGTAAAAACCTCCAAAGTTCATAAGATCCCACCAAAATCCATAGACTCCTATAAATTGAAAAAACAGAAACCCACAAATATTCATAAAAAAACATTTAAAATTCATAAAACTCGTATACAATTCATAAAAATTCACAACATTTTATAATAATTCATAAAAACCCACAAAAATTCGCAAAATGTTATAACCCAAAAAATTCATAACTATGAAATTAAAAAACCAAAAAAAAAAATATGGAAATCTACAATTGTTCGTAGCAATTCATAACAATTCATAAAAACATATTAAATAAAAAAAAACAAAGAAAAATACAAAACCCACAATTTTCATAAACCCATAAAAATTGGTAAAAACCCACAAAAATCCATAAAATTACACCAAAATTCATAAAAACTACGAATTAAAAAACATAAAAATCCACAAATATTCATAAAAAAAATCACTTAAAATTCATAAAAAAACCACAAAAACTCCTATGAATTCAAAAAATCCACAAAAAAACCAAAAAAAAAATAAAAAATTACAATTATTCACAGAACATTCATGAAAACCCACAAAAATTCATAAAATCTTACAAAAATTGATAAAGGTATGAATTTTCGATAAACTTTGAAATATTTTTTTTATTGATCATTTTTTTTTATTTTTTTAGACAGAATTTCTTTCATATATATTTTATATAAACTTTTTTTCTACAAACTTTTTGTACCTAGAATTTATTATAATAGATTTTTTTTATTTTTTTAAATAAAAAATAAAAAACATTAAAATAAAAAAAAGTTTTGTTAAAATCATATTTGAATAAAAAAAAATTTACTTTTAAGTAATGTTTTTTCAACAAAAAATATTTTTTTCCACAATTTTTTTTGACAAATTATTTTTCTTTCGGAAAGTTTTTATTTCGACAATTTTGTTTTTGATATGACTTTTCAACTAAACTTGGACATTTATTTAAACAAACAATTTTTTTTACAAAATTTGTGAACATTAAAAAAATTGCTAAAATCACGTTGAATAATCAAAAATAGGTAAAAATAAGAAATACATCCATAATTTCTTTTATTTATTATACTCGAAACATTGAAAAAATCTATTAAAATACTGCTTTTAATAATATAAAAAACAATATATTGGGTGCCGAGCGCTTAGTCTTTAATTCCCACGCAAATATAAACATATTTCCTTGTAAATCCATGAAAACGAATAAATCGAACGAATAATTACCATATCTTTTGTTGTTTACTTTAATGTCTTGGATCTGCGTTTCCGAATATGCGCTAAAAAATGTGTTGATATAGTCCATTGGTTGGTCGCATCGACAATCCATTGTTTCAGTCTGTGGAGTAAATTCGATTTGCTTTGAGTGTAACAAGACAAACCATTGGCGTCACATTAAAACGGTAAGTTCTAAATTATCCACAAATACAGAGGCTTCAAATTTTTATTATTGCATGTTTCTATATCCAATTGTTTTGTCTCTTTGTGTTTCTAAATAGACTTCGGATCGTACTTTAAATAGTCCTCGCTTATGATGAATAAATTCTTTTTGATTTTGATTTATCAACTTCCTTTTCAGACTCTTCCTTGTACATATTCCTGAGAATGCTAAAAAACGTTTCTTGCCTCTCTCTCTGTTTTCTATTTGGGGGGTGGAATCGTCTAGAAATTAATTCGTTTTGCTAAATTGAGGAATGTGTTATGCTAAAATGTTATTGGTTATATTTTCCACGCAGAGTCCTTTACGTGAGGTTTAACATGTATTTAGACTATGTGATATAGAAATAGCTTGACATCTTTTATGTTACTTTGTTACCAGATCTCTCACACTGACACGGTAAATGTGAATTAATTGAATATGTTGGATGAGTTTTGAAATATTGTGTAGGAATAAAAATAGTGATGATTTTAAAATATTTAAACAACATCTTGACAAGTTTCTCTCTCAATATGGCACAACGATACCGCTTTTGGTCACGTGATAACTTCTCATTGATATTAATATTATTGCCAGAAACTGTTGGATGGGTTGGGGAAAATATAAAATAAACATTTTGGAAGATGTATATAATTTCGTTTTGGTTTAAGAATTAACACAATGATTTTTTCGTGGATTGTTGAATATACTTTGTGTTTTTCGATAAAGCCCCCTTTTCCCTGCCTTTGTTTGGACAGCACTTAAAGCAAATACTAACTCGGTGAAAAAAAAAAGCTTTTTCATGCTACGGGCCTTTTCGATTCGATAATGAACTTGTGGAGATGCCAGGCGTAACGCCGTCTACAAAAACTCTTTAATTAGAGAATGTTTTATCGAAAGGTAACGCTAGAATGCTTTCGTGTATTGAATTTGAATTTAAATTTAATTGTTTCAGGTGTCGAAGGAGATTATTTTACATTTTTTTAAGGAATATGGAGCCGTTAGCGACGCGTAGAAATGCTAAATTGCTTTTTATTCTAAAAATGCCAAATTCTTTTACAATGATTTAATTGGATCAATGAGCAATCAAAGATTTTACAAAAATTTAACAAGACTGGAACTTGGGCTACATAACAGTCGGTGCCATCTTTTGAAAACGAACGGAACTAATTTGTATACCCAATATTTTGGCTAAATAAGAAAGATATAAAATAAAAGTCGATTATTTGAATGGTTACTTACTAGCCATTATTTCATGATTTATTGACAAAAAGTTTTATACAAATGGAGAAAAAGTTTATGTTACATTCCACAAAAAAAAATATTCTTCATAATCAGGTACAAAATTTTTAAAACATTGTATGGAATATAGGGAAAACAAAAAGTAATGATTTGGACGGAGAGAAAATACATAGAAACTGTACATTTAAATGGAGAACACTTTTCAAAAAGAAATTTTCTGAAAAAAAATTTTTTCTCGAAACAAAGATTAAAAAAAAAAATTATGGCGAAAAAGTTGTCATTTTTAGAGTAAAAAAAAATTCTGGAAACAAGAACGAATATAAAGCTGCGTCATTTTTTTAAGACAATATTAATTGGAATATCACCATTTTTTACCATTAATGTTCATATTTAAATCATCTCAATAAATCTTTCAATAGTAGTATAACATCTCCCACGGTTGCTACGGAAAACCAGTACTACACTGAGAAAAAGTAATACTCACATACTAAAATACTAAACATTATTATATAGTCCAGTAAATTGACCCCAGATAAACCCCAAACCTGGGCATCAAGTTGGTTCGGCAATTTTTTTTTTTACATTTACCTCCTAGAATCTCAACTTCGTGGAATTTGTGGAAGGGTGGGAAAATGGCCCTCGAGTTCTTGAAAATCCATTTTTCGACGATATCTGCCGAAATATGACCCTTAGAGCATTTTTGTTTTGACAAAAAATGAAGAGCAGTTCACTACCTACGAAAGTTGTCCCTCTGGCTTTTTTCGCTATACTAATATTTTTTGCAAAAACGGCGTTTCAAAAATTCGCAATTTTGAGAATCTGAAAATTCGCAAAATTATTGTGGTGAAAAAGAACATTTGAATATCCTCCCAAAACTTGAACATCCTCCCGTTTTTATCTGAAGACAAAAGATGAGGCAATAATAACCAACTTTTATTCACTTTTTGCACTTGATTTATTGTAAAAAATCCAATTTGAAAATACTTGATATATATATTGATGAAAAGGTCAGAATGTGATTTTTATTTAGTACAATTCCTAACCCCCAAAAATTTTAGCACGAAAAGAAAATAATCCTCAAAAAAAAATGTCTATTTTTCATAGGGGTGAGAATTTTCTCAATTTTCTGGAAAACCCAAATATATGAAAAAAAAATGCCATCGACAACCTAAGCTTTCTAATGATGTGCGTTGAAAACCGATATGGTTCTTGATTATCTATTAATTCCCGATAGACCCGAGTATTTTCGAAAACTCCGGAAACCAAAAAAAACGCCCTAAAAAAACAGGTTGTTTATGAAAATACACAAAAATAATTTATTGAATCTTTCTGAATATATTTAACACATTGCAAGGCCCCATTATCCAAAAGGATTCGGTGAAATTAGTCTTGATAAAAAAAATATGAATACATTTATAGGAGGGTCAAAATATCGAGCAGAAACAAACTTTGGCCCGGTTTTTCAATAATTCAGAGAAATAGATAAAAGGAAAAAGTAACATGATATTATAGCTACAGGTTCGTTCTTTCATCTGAACTTTGAATCATGAAAAAATATTAATTCTTACGTGATTTATTGAAAAATTTGTAATCCGCTTGAGATTGTCATTCCTTTATAGCGTGCTTTCTAAATGCAGGGCAGGAGCTAAAAATAGGGGCGCGTTTTGGAGACGGTTATGTCAAAAAGTACCAAATTTTTGACAAAAATAATAAGGGTCATTTTTGTAGGTAATGAACTGATCTTCATTGTCGTCTTTTCATATTTTCGGAAATATCGGCGAAAATAGGCGAGAAAAACACATTTTTGAGACCAATGGGCCATTTTCGCGCCCACAAAATTCAGACAGTTGAGATTTTCGGGGGTGAATGTACCCAGGAATATCTGCAAATTAAAAAAAAATGGCTAAGGACCAACAAGATTCCCGGGTTGATACCTTCGTTTATTAGACTATATATTAGAATCACGACGATGGAAAATAAAAAAGTAGACAAAGCGTTAAAAATTAATAGAAGACTGGAGGTTACATAAAAATAAAATCCAATGCTTGACTACCATAGAGACGTCAACTCTCTGATTCTACTATTAGCGTTATTGTCATTCAGCAGAAAGTATACAGCTCGTTTGCTAACTTTAAACCGTAGATATAGTATAAATAAATAGAGTTTGTTTACATTTCGGCGTAGGTGCCCTGAAAAGGAGAAAAACTCCTATAGCAGGGAATTAGGAAAATGAAATGTCCTAGAAAAATGTAACACTCTACCAAAAGATAATAAATAATAACTTAAAAAAAAAAAATTCGGCGCTCGCCAACAACAAGCAACATTCTAAGCGCAGTGTTATTAAATTTATATTTCTAGTTATTGTTATTCGTTAATATAAAATCAAAAACAAAGTGATTTTTATTTCTGCAACATCAAAATCAGCAAAAAACATACAATCCACTGCGATTGGTTAGTTAAAGAATTTCGCCAATGCAGGGTGTAGTTCTCAACACATTGTTTTGTTGCATTTGAAAAAATAGTCTATTTTGCTTCTAACCAGAGTTTTATAGAGAATAAGGAGTATCAGAACGATTCTAATTTCTAAAAAATAGAGGAAAAAGGTGCTCTTATTACGAAAAACTTGAGAGATTGTCCATAATCGGTTTCTTTTTGGCGAAAATACATACAAAATTTAAAAGTTTGAAGGGGAAACGGGACAAAATGAGGTGAAAAAGTCGCGAAAATAATCAAAAGTAGTTATGAAAATAATGAACAACATTCAATGAACTTTTTTAAATCTAAACCGTAATGGCGAAATCAAACCTAAAAATTACAGATTTGTTTTTTCAGTGTATAGAGCACACTCTGATCCAATTTTACTAAATCACTGTTAGTGATTGAAGAAGATGATTTTCAATCTTATCAAATAAAAAACGAAAAAAACCCACATTTCTCGATACAATAAATTAAAATTCGTTTTGGTAATATTAAAACTATGTTTTTCGTATGTAATTTCACGGTGCCAGCGTTTTTTAGGGGACAGCAGGTAAAAATGCTCGTTAATAATAAAACAGAAACAAATACTTAACGATCTACCAGTAACAAATGATACGCTATCAAAAGTCATTACCTAATTTCACGGGTTGAGCCGAGGGGGCGGTTTCGAGAACCCCTACCTAATTATTAATTTTATTTATTTCTTCGGAAAACGTTTTTATAGATTTAGGGATGACTAACTGTAATTAATACGTTTTATTTTGTTGAGAGTAACAAAATATACAGGCAGTGGGTTAAACTTCGTAAATACTAGACTTTAAAGGTCCAAGTTTTTCTCTTTTTTTGGCATAGACATAAATCATTCTGCCAACCATGATTCGTCTATAAGGGAAGAACTAAAGGTCCAAGAGAATAAGGTTTTTATTTTTTAACGGCATTTCTTATCCAAAGCAAATATTGGCGTTCTGCAAAATAGAGCAATACTTATAAAAGAAACCTACTATTTTTTTTCGAATTAAGCTTGAAGGGCAGGTTAGGTCAGATCAAGTCAGGCTTTGTCAGTAAGCTCTATTCAATGAAAATATTTTGTTATTTCAAATGACAAGTACCATTTTTCTTTTTATTTTTAGATTCAGCATCAAGTTTTGAACAAAAAATTATATACATACCACAAGTCTAAATTTAACAGTTTCCGAGATATTTGAGATATTTATAAAAAAATTTGAAAAATTCGCATTTACTTTAATTTCGTATCTGGCTTAGCTGTTAAGCTATTAATTTCAAATTTTATACAGAATTTGTGAGAATATTCTTCTAGGATACGGTGAAACGTCAAATGCGATATTTTATACAGGGTGTCTAGAATGGACCATCCAATGTCCATATTTTCAATTTTCAATTAGTCGATAATTTCAAATGAAACACCTGTATCTCATTATCACGCCTGAATCAGTTTTTTGTTCTCTTTCGGTCTGAATTAGCATTCCCTATACCTAAAGTTACGTATTTCTGAGTTATTGCTAGATTTATTATAATACATAAAATACAGGGTGTTGTATTTAAAACAACCTAACTTTGATTAATTACAATTTTATGGATCACCCTGTATAATTGCAAATAATTTAAACAAATAGATCTTATCAATTTACATATGTCACCAAAAAATTAAGCTGATATCTTGTACCATTTAGGCACAAGAAAACGAGGGAATAGTCGTGGGTCATCCTGTATAAAGTAGCTACTTTCAGCCCAAGAGGAGAAAGTCATTCAAACAACAAAAAAAGGACTACTTTCGAACCTCTAGCATGCTATGAAAATGACATATTACTGACTATAACGACTATAATAAATTCGTACGCACCGGTAATAGTATATTACGTAACATGTGTTGTAAGAAGCATTTTATGCTTTACAACACGTGTTACGTACTATACTTTACCTACGACCTACATGTACTTGTATTAATAATCTTATTATTAATATATTTTTTCACGTTGGAGTAAAAAATATTCTGAAACCACAAAAGAACGTTGTCGCTCAGTTTTTGAATCAGGAATAATAATAACTAGATTTTTTCCTGTATCTGTATCTAACAACCTAAAAGAAGATTAAAATTTACATATAATAATACTTTTTTACCTTCATAAACAAATATTTATCATCTGGTTCATTTTCTAGGAAATTGTTAATGTTCTCGTTTGTTAAAATTTGGGATTTTTTTGAGTTTAAATCCGTCAGATTTTCTTTTAAATAGGGCTTGTAATTTGGAATGGAATTATTTGACAAATCTTGGTAATATGTAATCATAACATTATCAGAAAATGAGTTTACGCCGTTTTTTAACCTCCATTTCATGCATTTTTGGTACATTTGTTTGTACCGACTCTCAGATTTCGCTGGTAATAAGTTGCTTTTGGCAACTTCAGCGATTTCGGTAATATTAGGTGGAGTTAAATCCATTTCACTTTCGCCCGACATTTTTTCTTAAAACTTTACAACACATACACAAACCAGTTAATAAAATGCGAAGTTTTTTTACAGTTCTTGATATTCGTTCGCTTAATTTTGATTGTTTGACGACTTATAAACAGTTACGAAGTGGTTGCTAGGGCAGCTGTGCGATTTAGTTTACAGCTGTGCGTTTTCTTTTACCGTGCGTAATAGGCATCTTACATTTATTGCCGACTGTGTGTTTTTGACTACATACGGGGGTGGTCGTAGGTAAATCTCCTTTTTTTTCTAAAAAAGGCCACAGATGGTTAGTTTTATGCCTAATAAACTCCCTGCCTTTCAATAATATTTCCAATTATTTAATAAATGTTTTTGAAAAAAAAACAAATATTGAAAAAGCACCCAATTAATTGTAACCCACCTTGTATTTCGATGAAATAATCCTTTAATTTGTACAAGAGATAATAATCCATCGTAATAAATATCTAATAAAAACATTAAAGACAGGAAATTGCATAAATTCGTGTCTGCTTTTCGTTAGGGGATCAATAAATATATTTGTTTCCCTTACGTGAAGGCGAATTTAAATTTAAACAAATAGAGAACCGGGTGGGTCGCGTGATGCACGGCACTAAACCGCCAAATAAACCGAGTATTGCTAATTTTATTAGATTTTCCTCGTACACGATTGAGACACTTAAATTCCGAACTTCTCCAAATCAGTTTGTAGGTACGTACCCGAAGCGAATTAGATTTATTTAGGCTCATTAGCCGCAGCACGCAATATCGGCATTGTGATTTTCCTGGGAAACAATTATTGCCTTTACCTTTGGGGGATCTTTTTACACAATCTACGTTCTACAATGCAGTTAGTTAAAAGGTAAGCCGGTTATCTTTTACCTATGGAAAATAAGAGGTACATCATCATCATCATCATCATCATGGCCGTTCAATCTCTAGGGATTATGGCTAACTCCAGAAAGAGCTGTATTGAATCCTATTGACTCCTCATATGCCAGCGCGTTTATAATCTTTTATCTGTCCTGGCCCTTTTTCTTCTGTCTCTGCGTTTTGTTTGTTTCAATGCTTTTATATCTTCCTCTACTTGATCCCACCATCTACTTCGTGTTCTTTCTCTCAGGCCCGTGCTGGCCAACCTGGATTTTAATATTTTTGCGATTGCTTCTTTATTACTTCCTCGCGGCCGTCACCGTCATCAGCGCCATCCTCCGCCACGTCTATAAATGGAGCCGCTTCCGTATGATGTGTGACAAACTAAAGCAGCTAACCACTACAGTCAACGACAGGATAATTGAATCATAACCAGCTGCGTTCGCGATAACAAGACCTCAGCTACGTCCGCCCCTTTTCGCATCTTCAAACTAAGGATTTAGGCATGGCTCAAGCTTGGAGACTAGTTAGCTCTACATTGCGGAGATTGACATCTTTGCGAGGAAGATTTTAGGAAACAGTGTCTGCAGCAGAAACGATTTATGTCAACCCAAGTTGAAAATCTAGATAAAAAGGTATCTCTAGAAGCTTTGGAAATTGAAGAAGACTTCAAGGAAAGAGGAAAGATGAATGTGCAGACGAAAAATGTCAACATGAACACCCAATGCAAACTCGACAAGATGAGGTCAGGGTTGAAGCATTTTACCGAGTTTTGGGCACAGCTATTGAAGTAATGGAAAAGAGATTTGTCCATTCCTGGACAGACTAAAAGAAGAACTAGATTCCTTTGTCAAAGTTTGGGCCAAGCTAAAAGAAAATGTTTCAACAGGACTCTACTGAGAATGAGAAAGATGATCGAACTTGTGGCTGGGATGAAGAATTCGAACAGGAAAACTACGATGAACTAGAAACTGAGACTGAAACATGTGTAGAAGATTCGGTGGAAGGCAAAGACTTTGTAAAGGTTTCTGTTGGTGCTCTTTTCATAATGTGTCCCATCCGTTCCAGTCTCTTTGCTTTTATATATCGGACTGTATTTCCTCCACCTAGTTCCTTTTCTTTTTAATCTTCTTTTTCCGTCGTTTGTCATATTTGGTCCAAATATTGTCTCAGTATTTTTCCTTACTTCTTATTTTTTGTTTATAGTTGTTGTTTCTAGGGCGTAAATAATGACTGGTCTGATCAAAGTATTTGTATCTTTGTTTTTTTTACTGATCGATCTAGATTTTGTGTCCAGGGTCGCATCCAGAATTAGGTGCGGCCCTGGGCAGCATCTTACTGGCCCATCTCTTTTTTATTATTATTATTATTATTATTATTATTATTATTATTATTATTATTATTATTATTATTATTATTATTATTATTATTATTATTATTATTATTATTATTATTATTATTATTATTATTATTATTATTATTATTAAACACCCATAAAGGCATTTAGTATATTACAATCTGGTCAACAGTGACCAATGAGCAATTTAATTCTTAACTTAATCTAGTAGAGTTTGAAACTTAAAACTAAGGTATACTCATCAGCGTTCCTTAGGTTCTGCAGAATGGATTGCACTAAAGTTTAACGTGCACACACAAGCTCTGCTTTTGCACTAAAAAAAATTTACTAACTCAAAGGCTTGATCCTCTTAAGTCTTCTTTCTAATCCAGTATTGTCAAGGAGCTGGATAGCCTCGACATTGACATGATGTTGAAGTCTTTCTTCATGACTCTTGGCTAATTTCTTGATGGTCTGGTCAACGCTTCAACAGTGTCCATTTCCAGATCCCTATTCTATTTCTTCATTATTTAAGATATTATCCTTCATTATTATGGCACTTCCACCCCTCGCTGCATTGTCAGGATGGTTAGTATGATAAATTTTGTAATTTTTAAATTTAATATGTGACTGATTAGTAAAATGCGTTTTAGAGATGAGACACACATCTAATTTATTTACATCTAGGATTGCTTGCAAGAGACCATTAGCGTTCCATTCCATTATTTTGAAATTAGCCATTCCTCTGCTTTGGAATAGCTCATTTAGCACTATGTTCTAAACGAGTTAATCGTTCATCAAATTGTTGGAATAACTGCTCCTGTTTCTTAAATTGTTCTAAGATCAATTGTAAAGTCGGGTCAGTAGTTGCTTTAATTTGTGTTCTGACATTATTGTTTTTACTGGCATTTGATGGTTCTGCAACAGCTTGGTTGTAGAAAGATATCGTACTGGATGGTTACCGCCGCAATGAATGCATTATGGCTGTACATTTTCTGGCTTTGTACAATCTTTGGTATAATGTTTTCCGGTACATTTGACACATCTTGGTTCTTTAGCACAGAAACCTTGTGTGTGCCCATAGCCCTTGAATCGCTTACATTGGGGAACTAATTTTGTTTTTTTTTTTCTCTGAATTGAAATTATGTTTTAAAACCACCGCATTTAACACTCATTAAAATTAATTACAGAATGATTTCTCTCATTCAACATATGTATAAACTCACATTTTATGACATATTGTTACCTTAATTTGAGAAATATTTCCGTGTTTCACAGATGGTTTTTTCTAATTGCCACGAATAAAAAGTTTATTATGCTCTGATCGGCTAATGGGGGTTTTAAATATTATTAGAAGCCTATGCCGTGTTTTCGGTAATTTGAGTTCATTATCTATCTACCCTTCGATCTTTAATCATTGCTAAACTTTATCTCTGTTTTATACAGGGTGGAATACGTTCGATGGTTTTGAAATGGTACGAATTTTGAGTAGGTAAATGTACAATTAAGAAAATAAATACTATCCTACTGAGAGAAAATAATCTGGAGGAGAACCGGCTCACTGCAAACCTGTCAGTTTTCTCCTCCGCTATTTCAACACGTTCCAACAGTTCGTATACAGGGTTATTCACTACAAATAGTCCTGTAGGTTCATCTTTTGAAGATTTTTAAAGGACATTGTCAATGATAATATTATTCAAGTCATTAAAAGCAGGATTCTATTTGAAATATATAAATAAATAAATAAAAACGTTTATTAACCTGTTGACATGTACATTACATATATAGGAATCGTCGAGTTTACAAAGAAATCTAAGTAACAAAAAAAAATAGATAAAGATACAAATGAATAAAATATTTATCTAACAGAACAAAGTTAGGTAAATTAAAAAGAGATAATGAGAAACAAAGGGTATTACACTACATATAATTATAATATATAAATAAGACGTCTCTTTAGTTACCAAAAAATTCATCTAAACTATATATAGATTGTCCCAGCAGAAAACGTTTTAATTTAGATTTGAAATTTACTAAATTTGGACGATCAATCACATCTTGAGGTAAGTGATTATAAATTTTAAGTGCTAAATAATTTGGTGCTTTTAGCGAGATGATATTTGTTACATTGCCTTGTGTTATATTGATGTAGTTCTGAATTAAGGTGAAATTTATTTTTGTTTAAATACATATAAACACCCAGTTCAAATATATATAATGAAATTAAGGTTAGAATGTTAGTTTTTATAAAAACATTTCTGCACCAATTTCTTTTGGGAATATTTTCTATTATTCTTAATATTCTTTTTTGTACGATAAAAACATCAGGTGATAGAGTAGACAAACCCCAGAACGCAATGCCATACCTAAGCCTCGACTCAACCTGAGCATAATATAAGCTAACTAACTGGCTCTTTGTTAATATTTGGCTTAGATTTCTAAATAAATAACAGAGGGAATTTAATTTTGAAATTAATGAGTAGCAGTGCTAATAAACAATATATCATTTCCGGTACAATTATACATTTAAGAAAACGTTTATTTGTCGAAATATGCTATTCTGATTATGATATATACAATCATTTAACATTAAAAATTGTCCACGATGATCTGAAAGGCAAGGTTCAAAAACAGCACTCAAAAACTGGTCAGTGAGTGGCAGTTTTTTATCAAAATTGTATGGCACAAGCTCTGATAATCATTATCATTCTTTATGCCTAACTGGCACCTTCTTGCACCATCTTCTTCTACTTATCCAACTATTTTAAGTCCAAATAGAGATACAGAAGGTATGTTAATAAGGAATACGTTGTTTATACATTAAAGCCTTTGAATATAATCAATTAATATGTTTCTAACCATCAACGGTGCTTCAAATTACTCACTATACTAGGTAAATACGATACTTCGATAAAGCTTTTTAAAATGCCATTGCCATTTAAAATTACTATGGAGTGAGACACGCGACAAAATGCATCAACATAATAATGTTAGCCTTTACGAGGTGCCATTGAAATCTAGTTAGCCTTTTGGTGTATAATATTTTGTCGTACGCATTTTAGCTCCACGAAATACATATTTGGAAAATATTTTGGAATATACAGAATCGTTGATAATAACAGCGTGAACCAAACTTACTTTATTTTATATGGATCACCCTGTATATCTTAGCATTTTTTAATTCTTCTCGATCTTGCCGTTTTTGTTATATAGGGTTATGCTATACACAACACACTTTACAAGATATAGGTATGCACTTTTGTATTAACTTCGTACCAACTTTAACACCCTGTATCGTTCAAACGAATTTTAATATACTTTTGTCTGAAATTATTGATGTATCCATCGGTAATTTCCTCGTTCATATCTTGTATTATATACGTAATGTTTTCTATAACCCCATAAAAAAGTATACTGTTGTTAATCCCGGAGATCGAGGAGGCCATCTAATTGGTACTCCCCTTCCAGTCATTTTCCCTCCTAAATTATGATTTATATGTTCATTTATTCAAATATTATGGTCTACTGCAACACAGGCAAAATATACATTTCATTGTACCTCATTAAAAAAATTCATGAAATTATTTTTTAAAAGATATAAATAGATTTCTCCGTTTAGATGACTTTGGAACATAATGCCCAAAATTGCTCACCAAATATTCAGCAACCATCATGTTCGATTGTTGGTGCCGGAGGTTGAATAGTGGTGGTGCCAAGAGTTGGATCAGCTCAGGAAGATGGCAAGGACATCTTTTAATAAGGCAAAAAATACCAAACTTGAAGAGGATTCGGACATATACAGGTCTCACCTCAGAGAGTACAAAAAAGTCGTCAGACAAAAACAAAGAGAAGCTTGGAAGAACTACTGTGAGGAAATCGAAGATTTTCCCCAAGCAGCTAGAATCCAAAAGGCTCTCTCTAAAGACCCTTATCGCCATATCGGTACACTAACCAAAGAGGACGGCACTAGAACTGCCAACCTTAAGGAAAGTCTTAAACTGCTAATGTCAACACACTTCCCTGACTCCAGAACCAATAATCTGGCAATCTGGGAGGAAGAGAAGCAACACAACCTCATAGAAGATGACTGGAGAACAGCAGACCAGATCGTCGATGAGGACAAATTAAGGTGGGGCATCTCGAGCTTCTCCCCTTTTAAATCACCAGGAATTGACGTCATTTATCCAGCCCTACTTCAGTGGGGCCTGGATGCATTAATGCCGAACCTGGTAGGAATCCTCAGAGCCTCCCTGGCACTGAGGTATATTCCAAAAAGCTGGAGAGAAGTCAAGGTTGTCTTTATACCAAAACCAGGAAAATTGGATTATTCCATTCCAAAAGCATATCGACCGATTAGCCTCACATCGTTTTCAATGAAAACTTTAGAGAGGCTATGTGAAAGATATATAAGAGATGTAGCGATAATACAGAACACACTACATCCGAATCAACATGCATACACCCCAGGAAAGTCTACTGATTCAGCCCACTACCTTGTGGCCGGCCACATCGAAAGATGGCTGGACTCTAAAGAGCCCACCTTGGGTGTATTCATAGACATTAAAGGTGCGTTTGACAAAACCGCTTTTCCCAAAATAGCAAATGCCTTAGCTAATAAAAATATCCCCAACACAGTAAATGGATGGATATATAACATGCTCTCAAAGAGAGCAATAAAAATCAGTGTAGATGATGTCACCATAAGAGGCCTGGTTGTAAAAGGTTGTCCACAGGGAGGGATGCTCTCACCGCTACTGTGGAGCATGCTCCTAGACACCTTAGTCAATCGCCTCAACGATGACAATTTCTACACTATAGCTTATGCAGACGACCTAGTGATTCTGCAAACAGGAAGATTTGAAGGAATACTCTGTGCTAGAATGCAAGAGGCCCCTAATATCATAGAACAGTGGTGCAAAGACTGTCAATAAACCCAAAAAAGACAGAGATGGTTCTTTTCACGAATAAAAGGAAGCTTGCAAACATCGAGGCCCCAAAGCTCCTAAATACTAAATTGAACTTTTCTGCAGAGGTGAAATATTTGGGGGTCACCTTTGATAACAAGTTAACATGGAACTCTCATCTAGGTAACAGAGTCAAAAGAGCAGACTGTGAACGTTTACCGTTTTGAAATTTACCAGTTGTCGTACTTTGAAAAGTAATATTGTCACAAATCACCTACCAAATATTTTTATAATTAGGTTAAGTTGAATGCCTGGGGCAGACTTTGACAGGCGGGGGCATGTCACAAATCCCATATATAATTAAAATATTAATTTCGGAAAAACTAGGTAACAAAGTCAAAAACATTTAAGAATTTTATTTACCGAAATTATTTTATTTAAACTTATTTACACAATAGAAAACTCAGGTCTCATTGCAATACTATGAACTCTGCAATCTTCAGCGAAATTTTCATAGAAACCCTTTGGGACTAAAAAGAATTGACAGTCAGTCGTTGGCTGTAGAGTCAGTAGTTGGTGGGGTGGCCGAAAAGGTCTCCGAAAGCGATCGGAAAAAGTAAAAAGTAGCGTTAAAAGTTAAGTTTCAAAGAGTATAATCAAGAATAAAGAAGTACCTGAAGATTAGCCACTCCTGTGTAGAAATTATTTAGTGCGGATATTTGAAAAACATAGTTTTAGATCCTTTTATTCTATCTTTAAAAAAATGTATTTTGTAGTATAAATATAATGGCGAACTTATCGATAACCCCCCGTAGTGTATACTCTATACCTATGTCACCATCTTCGGCGTCCTTCATCGTACATTCTTCGTCTGACCACACAAATGTTTTTATCTAGAGAGATGTACCGTATTTTTTGGTTAATTTCTATTAATAATCCTGTAAATATGAATTCCAGAGATAACAGCCGAAAACCACTAATGGACAGCTTGGAACACACTTCTAAGTATGGTTATAAATTAGAAATCACCTTTTCGATGGAAGCGAATCACGTTTCTTGGAAGTTTGTTTATATTTAGGAATAAATAATGATTTTATCGTATGTATATAGATCAAGTCTCAAGAAAAAAAACAAACATTAAAGCTTTTTTTTTATTTTAAAGAAGAATCAAAATAAAAGCTTAATAATTTTATTTGCACTTAAAAATAATGGAAAACGTTCTGTTTAAACTTTCCATTAGTTTACTTAACCATCTATCGGCAAAAATAATAAATGAAGCTCATTTGGCAAAGTTATTAAACGATTTGTTTTTTACGGGCTTTACCTATTAAAAATAGATAAAAGATTTCCAAAGTAGTAGCACAAAATATAGGAAAAAAACAATAAAACAAAATAAATATAGATACAATAAAATAGTATAGAACAGGTACTTTCTTCACTCTCAAAGTTACTCAATTGAAATATTTTACAACTGCTTCATGGATTTTTCTGAGGGGGGGGGGGCGATTCCGAAATAACAATAATAATTTTCGAAAAAATATTTTAATATAGAAACTAAATAGTGAAACATAGGTACTCATATATATTGCAAGAAATGCAAAATAACATAATTACTAGTATTCTGAATACTACTAAATAATAAAACCCGTTTTGGCAGGGGGGGGCGAAATCTCCTTCGCCCCTTCCTAGATCCGCCACTGGTCTAGGGATCTAACTTTAAAAGATAAATATCTTTTTCTATGTACCTGTTCAATCCTTTGGATCAGAAAGTGAGGAAAAAAAAGAAAAAAACTTACGCCATCGTTAAATTATCCTTTTTTTAATAAATTAATGTTAAATACAATTTTTCATAAAAATAAACCCCTCCCGAGTTATAGAGCGTAGAAAATTACGATTATTTAATTTCGTTAAAAATAGTTATTTATGTGCCAAGGACGAAAAACTGTCTATTATAGTCGAGTCTGCAAATTGATAGATCCGAGGCTAGCAAGCAGGCAAGCAGGCAAGAATTTTTCGTCCGCAAACACTTTTCGCCCGCTGCGGTCACTAGGATACGGCACGGTGCGAGTCATTTGAGGACGAAAAGTACTTGCCTTCAAAAATAGTTGACTTTTCATTCGGAAATTAGAACGTAAAATGTCATTTTTTGTAGAGGTCGACGAAAAAATGGTTTATTTACATCTCGATATTATCATCCAAAACAAAATTACGGACAAAAAATACATTTTTTTAAAAATGTGCGTTTTCTGTGGGGAAAATCGTAATTTTCTACGCCCTATAACTCATGAAAAATTGTATTTAACATTAATTCATTAAAAAAGGATAATTTATCGATTGCGAAGGTTTTTTTTCTTTTTTTCCCCTCACTTTTTGCCGCCCCAACCCAACAGGCCACTAACGAAAGTTATCTACTTCTGATCTGGACACCTTTTCTAGCAATTTTCAAAAAATTTCAAGTCGATTTGATCAGTTATTAGTTCCTGCTCGATATTACAAAAAATTACTTCGTTTCTTGGACTAATAAATTAATAATCGACAAACAGCAATTTTTAATTTTACAACAGTTTGAATAATTTTAGAGATATGAACGTTCTATTTTTAACGTATTCGTCTTTATTAATAATTAATTCTTTAAAAATATATACAAGAATAATCGCTAATATTTATTAAATACCGAGATAATATTTATAACGAAGTAGGCTTCTCGCGCGTATAAATTGCGATAAATAGTTGAATAACGCTTCGAGCAGAACTTTGATCAATAACTTTAAATTATAAAACGTGCAAACGAATATGGTGTTCGTTCATAATTTCATTCGATCATGCACCAATCGTGAACGGGATATTATCATTAGAAAATTCTAATGCAGCTGTAATCTTTTCTAATGAGACGCTGCCTCTCTTTTTGATGCGTTATTAATTGAGATAGTGGGAAGAAATTTTTTGCTTCTCTTGGGAATAAAAAAAATCTCCGAGGAACTTAGAGGTAAATGATTCATTCCATCAGGTGTTTCGGATAAAAGTTTTAAGTCAAAACGGAAATTCGAAATTAGAGATAACGGTAATTGTTATTTCAGTGTATAAAAGTAATTATTTTGAAGTAAATGTTTAGTTAAATAAGTATTTTTTCTGACGTCTTAATAAAATGATAGTGAATTCAGGATTTTAGCAAAAATATTTCAGTATCAAAGTTTTATTACCGATTCGAAACTAACTATCAATGAGTCGATCATCGATTACAACCAGGCAACATTTTTTTCTGTATATACCCTACATCTATGTTTTATTCCAAAAGATCTAGGTCTGTAACCTGCTCAGGATCTAGAAAAACATGTTCCAGGTATATTTAAGGCATTGGCGGACAATTACCCTGCAGTTGCAGATAATATGTTCCGCCGTCTCATCTGCATCATCGCAGAATCTGCAATCTGCATGTCCCACTGTCCACTTTGCCCATCTTACAGAGATGGTATCTGAGTGAGCAGGATCCAATGAGAATTCCTGTGATTTCTGAGGCTCCAAGAGCAATTTAGCATGGCGAGCAGAAGGTCTTAATAACCTTTTTGCTTGTCTTTGGCATAGAATATTTTTCCAGTAAGCTGCACTAAGTTCCTTTTCCCATTTTCGGACTCCTCCACAATGCGGCTTTTTCTAATACCACAAAATGGTTCGGGTCCGATAAAAAGAGAACAAACTCCATCTTTTGCGAGACCGTCAACAATCTCATTTCCGACAATTCCTTTATTCTCTGGCACTCTTAACAAAGTAACTTAAGGGATTGTTCCAGACTGTTTTAGACTTAGAAGTTGCGGACTCCAAAGCCTTCAAAGCAGCCTGACTGTCAGACGCAATAAATATTCTGACTTAGTTTAGGCGTTTTTTTGAGCACAGAAATCTATTGCCAATAGTTCCGCGTGAAATATTGTTGTGTGTTTCCCAGGGCCGTTGATATCCTACTATTAGGACCTGTAACTCCTATTCCTACTTATTTGTTTGTTTTTCACCCATCAATATAATAACTGAGAGCACCTCTTGCAATTAGAGCGATTTCGTTTTGTGTTAACTCACGTTCGTTAATAACGTCTAACGTGAGTTCAAAATCCTGTTTCCGTGGGCATCTTCATGGATTGGGTTGCTCTGATGTTGGTAACATTTATTTATCATCCTGTTGATATTTATTGCGTATCATTTGTTTTGTTAATTTTTAAGAAGTTAAGTTTTGTTTGTTTATAAATTTTCTTTGTTCAATTGATAATATGAGTTTGAAAAACTAAAATCCACCTACGAAAAAGTAGAAAATAATCAAAGCTTTCATTACAATATTTATGGCATAGCAAACTATTTTTTTCTTTACAGCCTAGAGCCTAATTAGTCTCTAACAACTTTTTGATAGTTGCGTTTTAGTTCTTTAAACTAGAAAAACAATTACTTTCTATAAGTTGGTACCAATGTACCTAATTGTCACGTAAATTTTTGGCGCCATCTGTCAATCAGTTTGTTTATAGCTATTGGTTTTGTTAGTTAACCTCAAGTACTCTGATTTTACATCACGATAATGAGCTTCACACACATCGATCGTTGTAGGCGAATTGTTGACCAAAATCTCCACAAATATCTTCGACCAAACACCGTATTTGCCGGATGTGGCCTCGTGTGACTTTGTCTTATTTCGTGGAAGACGTAAACGGAAAGCCAAAAATTTACATAAACCCAAATCAAAAAAAAAACACAGAATTTCTCAATCATCACAATACTTCCTTGTAGGTAGTTTTTGTAAAACGAAACTTAATGCTCACTTCAATAATTTCATTAAAACTTAAAGAAAATAAAATAAAACTTTACAGGTTTTGAGATGACTAGATAAAAATTTCTTTCAATCCGAAACCAGATACCACAGTGACATTTCATTATTAAGTTATATTTTTTCCGCCATTACCAGAGACGGATTGGGTAATAAAGTGTTTATCAAATAAATAATTTTTTTTCTGCTATTAAATTAATTATTTTTATAGATATCCGTATTTGAAACATTGCGAAAAGTCTAAGACTGCGAATTCATAAAATCTTTGAATAAAACTCCTTTCAAAAGAAGCTTAAATTTTCCAAATCGTTTGATAGAGACAGCTTACTTGCAAGGCTTAAATCTTTGGGAATTTAATGAAACATTTTAGATTGGACTGGTAATTATTCATAAAATTATCAATGGCAGTATTGATTATCCTGAAATTGTTGAACATACTTCACTTTCTGTAAATATCAGAAGAAATAGAAACAAATTATGACCCTCAGTAGAAAAATGAAATCATCAGCAAACACTCATAACAGCATACTTGAACTGTTCGATTCTTTCTTTACCATCCTTTAGAAGGACATTAAAAAAACTGTTTTAGTTTTCTGTACACATGTATATTTATTTTGTTTTTCGTTTTTTTCTGTAATTGTATAATTACTTTGTTTTTTGCTGTTATTTATAAAATGATTGTTAAGGGCGCCAAAAATCCTTAGTCCTCCGCTGAGCAAGTCCATCCATGCATGATAAAAATCATTTTTCGTTGTTTTTTCAACACCTGCCTTTAATTTGATAAAACATATTGTTTTCTTTGAAAATGAAATGTATTGTTCGGGTGTTTAGGATGAATGATTTTTCACAGTTAATGCGATTACATGGGCTAGTAAGGTGGGCTCGTGCATTTTTTCAATTTTCACCATTTTATGGGTAAATTGGATTTCGATTTTTAAGTTAGTTACTTCCGTTTTCCAAAAATTTTATAAAATATAATGCATTATGGAAATTAGGGCTAATTTTATACGGGAAATTATAAACATGGTTCACTGAAGTATTAAGTATTAAAATTCAGCGTAAAATTGACAATTGTATGAAGTAAATTCAGTAATATAAACATTAGTTTTTTATAGCCAATTTACTGAAATAATGAGAAAACTCGTTAACAATATTATAACTGCACTCAATAGCTCAGTTGTCAGAGACTCTCACAAAATGTGATATCGCTGAAACTTGGCACTTAGGTACTTGATTAAAGGGTGTAGAAAACGATAAAAATAATCTTTGCTGCCCTAAAGTGTATGCTAAGTTCACAATTTCGAAAACAAAATCAAAAATTTGGTTTTTTCATTATACCTCGAAAAAATTTAGAAAAACTAATAGCACCACGTGAAAGATCGGACAATTTTACTAAAGATTATATTATAAGTTATTTAAAAAAAAATTATATTACTATAAAAAATTATTAAAAATAAGAAAGCGAATTCGAAAACTCTACGCGCGCCCAGCTGTTCAATACAAACATTCAAGCGAGGCGTTTGGGAAGAAACTAAAGTATCTTTGCCTAAAATGTACGCAAGGAAAAAAAAGAAAGCATTTTAAAGAGGAAACTCTAATTAAAATAGCGTAAAAAGACGTTTTCAAGTACTGTATATTTAATAAAATTTCTGGGGAAGGTCCCTTGTTCCCTCCGCTAAGCATAGGATATTCCATAACCTCCCTACCCTCACCCTCCGGGTGGAAGACAGCCCCCCCCCCTTGAAAATTGGCTGGATCCGCCCATGGAAGAGAAAAAGTTCCTTCCTTGATTTGGAGGTTCCTTTGGATGATATTTTCTTCTCTAAATATAAATTCATTATGAATTATGCGAATATAATTTTTTATTGATGTATTATTAACCGAAAGTCCTTCGTGTCTCGTAAATTACTGTTGCTTTCGTTTGTTTTTGTTTAACGCACCAAAATTAATTAAAATTATATATCTATATATCCAAGATGGCGAAAACCTTTCTTTTATTTCACTAATGCCGACCAATTGTAAACTAATTGGGTCTTCGCCTCGGGATAGGAAATTTCTTGTTCGCTTGATTAGGATTTACGACCGGAGTTTGATATTTAAAACCAACTATACACAAAATTAACTTTATTATGGTTTTAATGCGAACTAAGGGTCGATTAAAACCAGGGACGGAGCTAGGGAATATGGTGGCTGAAACTAATGTTATACTATAATTTATAACGGGATGGTCGTTTGTGAGGTTTAGGACGATAAATCAAACACCTGAATTAAAAATTGCCGACGTTTCGGCCTTTTATTAGGCCTTTCTCAGGGCTATAACGATACGAAAGAATTGTTAGACAACTAAAAATACGTTAATTGTAATTAACGTAAAAAGTCATGTACGCTAAAACAACACAAAAATAAAGAAGACTGAGAAACTAGTAATTAATATAAGCATACCTTTTTTTAAAACTAGAAAAAAACTAGAAGATCCTAACCAATCCTTTTTTATCGAGATAAAAATATCTAGTAAGCGGACGTCACTTTATTTGTCAACTTTAGTTATAATTTCATAGCAATTAAGTGTAAGAGTTGGCAAAACTGCAAAAAATATCAATGAATAGTCTGTCAAATTTTTGAATTTTAATACATTGTTAGTGATTATTACAGTTTGTTTACATAAAAGCACCACGTGAAAGAGCGGAAAATTTAACTAAAAATTATATTATAAGTTATTTTAAAAACAAATTTGCATTACTATAAAAAATTATTAAAAATAAGAAAGCAAATTCGAAAACTCTATCTGCGGACTCGTGATTTTATCAGTCAGTTTGTTTTCGTGGTTTTTCCAAATAAAGCCATTTTCGTGAAAACCAAAAATTTAATCGAAAAAATTTGGAAGACTCGTGGTATTATCTTTGATAAAACAGCCTCTTCGTTTTTGTTTTTTCGATAAAACTTTGATTACCTTTTCTGAATTATCAAATATAAACATTTAACAACTTTTATTTAGTATTATCAATTATTATTATACTAAAATGTATTGCAAATATATATTAATACCCAAATTTCAAAATGTATTTGTAAACTAACCTGTTTATTCGTTTATTTCAAATCGCTTTAACACACACATAACCCACTTCAACACTCAACATCAGTTTTTGAATAGGTACATCCTAAACACTTCAAATTACATTAAAAACTAAACTAAAAACTACAAATGCCAGTCTAAACGAATTAAACCAAACGCAATCGCGCGTGCCTTGGTGGCCCTGTATTTAAATATATAACAGCTCAATATTTGAAATTTATAAAGAAAATATTGAACATTTCTGTGTAAAGTGTCTTTTGTATAAATGACTATATTCTCCTTTTTTAATACAAAATGATTCAAAAAATCTTTCCAAATACAACTCGTCCTCTTAAATTTTATAGATTAAATTTTAGGTTTCCACACTGAAACGCCTTTATTTCAGGCAAAACCATTCAAACAAACTGATTGGAGATAAAATCACGAGTCCGCAGGATTTACGTATAATCGCAAAAAAATGAACCTACTCATCAAATATTTTTTCCTAAATTCGCACGTGATCATAATCCTTCCTAAATCCATTCCTGTTTAAAATGTACCGCTAAATATATTAATTATTTTAATTACACGAATTTTTTGGTGTAATTATTGGTAGATTTCTTATATACATTTAATTGTTATATTGTAATCGTTAATGGATTTTAACGATATTTTTAATTATCCAGTCAATTAATTTTTTACGAATTTCCTTGCTCAGCTGGGTACCCGTATTATTTGTTAAGAGTAAATAATTTTATTAGGATTATTAATTATTATTAGACACACATTTAAATTATGCCACTTATACGCGAAGTAGGCGGACAATTTAATGAGTTAGAACATCGAGAATTCATAATAATTCTTGTCGAGTGAAATTTTATTAAAAGGTGAGTTTCGACTAAATATACAAGGTTTTTAAATATGAAAAAAGAATTGTTTTATAGAAAACAAGAACCGATAGTCGAACTTTTTAGTAAATTATGATCATTTACTAAGTTAATATTGTTGAGTTTGGTTTAAAATCGCTCTGTTTTTCATATCTGACACTAAAATTACATAAAAATGGCTAAAACTTATATTTTAGGGCGTTTGATTTATCATGGATAAAAAATGGCGGCTAGGTATTACACTCCGGTGTTGGTCGTCAATCAGATACACGTTTATTGTTTATTCAAAGTATTCTCAATCTGTAACTTCACATTTTTATGTAATATTATAATGTATAATCCAAAAATACCACCAAATTTGCTGTATGTGCTTTAGTTTTCCATATGGGTTATATTTTTCTGAATAGTTGAATACCTGGTGGCAGTGTCGGTCCTAGACATTTTTCTAGTGGATGCGAACAATGAAGAATATCACCAACTTTTGATATTTATCCTACAATAAACTCTATTAAAAATACAAAAATACTGTAAAAAATTTTTTTTGATATGTCTGATAGTTTCCGAGATATTTAATTTTTTAGCTATTTAGCTAGGCGTGCGACGACGCGGAGTCATCGGCTGCTGTGACGTCACTTTACAACGGTCGGTCAATGTGTGCTCTATTCCCGACCTGTGTGTTTGAAGTTTGAAATGTCGAATTCAGACGCTAGAAAATCATATGGTGTGCCAAAGTGTTTAAATTCAACTACTAATGCACCCGAAAAGTTGTTTTTATTGTTCCTTTCGAACCTAAAACTCGAAATAAATGAATTAGTAGCATGTGTGAGTCGGAAAAAACCATGAAAAATTGACCAAAATTTACCCGGATCGACCCCCCCATTTTTTTTGAGGATACTGAACACGATGGCGGTATCAGAATTTCTCTTTTCGAAGCCGAGCCCCTAAACCCGCTAAAAACTACCTCCTAATGAGGTTAAACGGGCAGCACATCATTTCACTGTAAAAAAATTTCTTTCCCCCCGTTTTCGAGGATGCTGTGCACGGTGGTGGTGTTAATAGTATATTGTGTCACAAGGGCAGAAAATGAGCTTTAGCAGCCCGAGGCTATTAGCTGCATGAGCGAGCCAAGCGAAGCGAAGCGAGGGCAGCTAATAGCTAAGTGCTGCTAAAGCGTTTTCTGCATGTGTGACACACGACTGTTTTTCGCCTACCAAAAAAAAACAAAAAATAGGAAAATATAACAAAAATCTTTAATTTTATAAATACAGACATAATTTAATGAGCAACTTAAGTAATAAAAATGTACCAATTTATTTATTATATATTATTTCCAGTTGTTAAACAATTCATAGGACTTTTCGTACCATTGCGCGTTGTCTTGTTAAGTAACAAATTTAGAGAAACATTACTACCTACCTTCTTCTTGCAAGTCTGGTGGAGTATTCGTAAATTCTTCATCACTGCCTGAATTAGGTACTATTCATTTTCACTAATTCACATAATCACAATTATTCAGAATCAGAACGTATTTTTATTTTAAAGTTTAATTCTCTTGATTCTACACTGACGTATAATGAAAATGTATGTGAAATGTCAAAGTCAAAGGTACGTTGATAGTGAAAATCGTGTTCTTTTTGATTTTTGCGGCCCAAGGGCATCCTTCGCGTACGCCTTAAACCGGCCCTGCCTGGTAGACCTATAAGAACGGATATCGGCCATATCTCAGGAACATCTTAGAGTATCGCTTTTGGGAAAACATTTCAATCACTAAACTGATCACGACAAAAACTTTGGAGGATCAAAGTAAAATGCTTATTTTGTACAAAATTGACAAAGTTAAAATTTTCTAATGATATGAGAATTGGAGTTTCAAGAAAATTCGGCATATTTTTGCCTAAAAATTCAGTTGATTTTTTTATGATCAAACATATTGTTTTTTATTTTAATTTTTAACGATACGCCACTGAGGTGTGCGTGCGTGGGCTTCGGCTCTACAACAAAGGTAACTTAACAATTTCCCTAAAGGCATACACAATTAAAAATTGTTAAACAATTGCCTTTATAAGCAATTAATTTATGACAGTTCGTAATGAAAATTCTGAAGTGGATTTATTTAATATTCCTAATGAATTAGAAAAATTTTTTGTCGACGAGCAAATAAATGGAATTATTTAACACCCACACTAATGATTAGCATACGAGGTGCTTGTTAATGAATGAGTCAAAGATGTGTTCTGACATTTTTGGCGGATAACTATGACAACCGTTAATCTGTAATTTTTTCGTCAAAATTATAGGTTATGATCAGTGTCGTAGCCAGAGGGGATTACCAGAGTTTGATGGAAAACTTTTTATTTAAATCCATTTTTTTGTTTAAACCAGTATTAATAAATATGCAAAAAAATATGTTGAATGGAAACCCTGTAGTAAGAGAAGAAGAGGAAGGCAAAAAGGATCAAAAGATACCATAGTAAAATATCATAATCCACGATGATCTATGCTATAACAAATAATGTTTGAGAGTAAATTAGAATTTACAAGACTATAAAACAAGCAAAATAGCGTTGTCATTCTTATTTTACCAAATTTTAACATAATCAATATGTAAACGGTAAAGTTGAAGGTTGTGGGTAATTATGGATAATACACAATAAAAGTAGGATTAAACAATAGTATTTAGGAAAAAAAATATTAATGAGGAATACTTATAAATCATTTCCTCCCCATTCCAAATAACTTATTTTATTTATTGCTTATTCTTTTATACAACTCATGGCAACGCTGTACAGATCTATGTGTCTGTCTTTTTCACTGATAAGTACATTTTAACGAGCGAGTAAGTAGGAATTACTTTCTTACCTGCTTCTACCAGGAGCGTATCATATAGGGCTGATTTAGAATAACGATTATTTAATGGCAAATAAATGCATTCAGGGAATTAGCTTAGACAGATAATAAGTGACAAATAGAAAGTGTCTGGTCAAGAGGCAGTCTTGATTGCGTACTGATACAATATAGTCGCTTTCAAAGATTATTATTTATTGTGTGCTTATTGTGATTTGTGTGTATTTTTAACGTTTTAACGTTTAATTATAAACAATTTATTTATTGTACTCATAAAATGGGAGACATCGCAAGGCCCTCCACGTTCAAAAAGGTAAAACGATCGAAGTCTCGGTCAGTACATGAAAAACAAATTGTACTTGAGTATTTCACTGTCTTGAAAGGGATCATCCTCGTCCAAAAGATAAGTTAGTTGACATCTGCTGTGACTACACGGGTGTACCCAAATCATCTATTTACAAAATACTAAGTGAAAGCAGAATCCATGGGGAAGTACCAAAGTGCCAAAAATCAGCAGCGGACGAACAAAAATAACCGTTGATGAAAATGTCAAAACCGCCATACGCAGAAGTATTCACAGTTTTTTTTTTCAGAAATGAGCTGCCCACTTTGCAAAAAGTTATGGAGTAAAGAAAGTTTGAGGAAAATATTACATGAAATGAAATTTAAATATGGAAAAGTAGTTAGGAAAATCATTCTCATTGAGCGTACAGAAATAATAGTATGGAGAAGAAATTATCTCAGAAAAATTGACGAACTTCGGAAACTTAACAAAAAAATTTACTACATGGATGAGACGTGGGTTAACCAGGGACATACGTTTAAACAAGTATGGCAGGATGGAAAAATAACCACTGCACGACAAGCTTTTATTGAAGGGTTTCTACCAAACGGTGAACTGTTATTTTCTTCTAAAAAAAATGGCGATTACCATGAGGAGATGCAGAGAGTTTTAAAAATGGTTTGAAGGTATCATTCAACACTTGGAACCTGGGTCTGTCATCGTCATGGATAATGCCCCCTATCATAGTCGGCATTTGCCGAAACAATCATCGAAAAAAGCTGAAATTCAACAATGGTTAATAGATAAAAACATCAATTATAGCAATGATAGACTAAAGGCGGAATTACTACAGATTACAAAACTACATGTTTATAAATATAAAAAATTCGCAGTTGATGAAATGGCGTTAAGTCGTGGAATGACAGTTTTAAGTAAGTAAAAGGACAAGTAGCACGAGAACAGAACATTTAAAATGGCGGATGTACAAAATCACCTTAAAGAAGCCATTCAAAGCGTCACTGCAGAAAACTGGAAGAAATGCGTCAAGCACGTTCTGAAAGAAGAACAAAAAATGTGGGACATAGACCAACGGATTGACCAAAATATTGAACCAGTAATTATCAACATTGCTACGATAGCGGTAGCGACAGTGCATCTGACGAATCTGAGGTGGAAGATTAGACGAAAGGTATGTATAAAGATACAAAAAAAATATAAAATAAAAAAAAACGTTTTTAGTTTATTGTAAAAATAATTAACTATTATTTTGTTTAATTCTTAACCCTTTCAAAAATTAATAAGTACGCCACTGCCTTCAATATGCCAAGGGCCAATAAAACTCTCAAGCATTTTTGGTTCTAGTATAGAAAGCTTTTCGAAGTGGCGCTTCTTTTCTGGAAGTGTCAAGCCACTGTATAAATGTCGCGCAAAAATTTTTGTCAGAATGTTTGATATTTGGCTAATTTGTTTAAACTTGCTAGCTAGCTTCGCATGGGTGTACTAATAGTCCAGTCAAATTAGCTCAATATGTAGGTCGATCTGGTTGTTGGCTTAAAACACTTGGGGACCAAGTGATTTCAATGTAAAAAAATACGCTGATTTCGAAAAACCTAGTCCCCAAACGCGATTCCTCCCGCTTCATATTGTTATTAACAAAAAACTGAAAAATTACCGAAAAAAGTTGTATTTTTTCGCATTCATCGTCGAATATCTCTCTGAGGCGGAAAATGTATAGGAATAAATTTGTTTAAAATTGTATTTTCTATACGCTACGCTTGCTCTCGAATGTTAATTTTCAAAATTTATTGTTTTTTATGCAAAATACGAAAAAAAAATTTGCAAAATTGAGTACTCAAGACAAGAATTTTTAAAATTCATCCAATATTTTTAATAACCTGTAATTAGTTACCTCTTTTGGTTGCAAAACAGTGAGTTGATCCTAATTCCCGCGGGTTAAATGGTTATTGCATAATTAAGCAACAACAAAAAAGCCTTCTGCCTTCTGTAGCCTTTGCTATAACACCCACACTGGTCTCGATTTTTTTACACATGTTAGGCACCCAAACAACAATTTTCAATAGTTTTTTTTTGCAATTTAACGGCCTACAGAATTTTTTTAAGAAAAAATTATTTTTTTTCTAAATAACAAATGGAATAACTTTCAACCTATACTATGAAGTGTTACTTTATAATATATGGTTAGAAAGCTGTTTCGAGATCCGATAAATTTAAATAGTCCTATAATATTCCTATTTTTATTATTTGTCCATTTTAACACCCTTTTAAGTGATATAGCAGATCCGTACTTTAAACAAAATATTAAATTGATTACTTTTCGATCGCCTCGTATTATTTTCTTTTAGCACTTTATTAGTCTCATGTAAAAAATAATAGAAAATAAAGTACAAAACTTGATAACTTAACGTTGTGTAGCTTCCTCTTATGCAACTATGGCCAAATCAGTAACGGACATCATTAAACGTGCAAGAAAGTGCATATACAACAAAATGGTGGAAATTTTGAGCAATTTCGTTAATATTAATAAATGTTTGTTAGTTACTACGAGCGTTTATTGTCACGCTTTACTTTATACTGGGCGTTTAAAAAATAAATACCTACCTAATTGAATATTTTTCCCTAAGTACGGACCTGTTGTTACACCAGTACTGTGTAAAATTATTTTAATTCGAATAAACAAGAACTAGGTAAATGACGCGAAGTGAATTTTTGAAATTGTTAAAGAAAAAAAGAGTTTTATAATGTTTTTTCTAAATTAAATGAAAATTTTACTTTCAGTTTCAAAATTTTCCAATTCGAATCGTTGCGCGGTGGCGGGATAACTACAACAACTTGTTTCAATTGAGATTTTTCTCCTCTATTCATATCTAAAATGTAAATATTAAAATTATGATATACAGGGTGTTGTTTTGATATTTTGTTTCAATTTTTCCTAAAGCCGAACCTGGATTTTCATATCTCTCAATAATTCCGTACATTATTCATGAGAAGTGTAAGCTGTACCAAAAATGAAAAAGATATACTAAGTGATTCAAAAGTTCTGGCCAAATGAATAATTATGCATAATTGATAAAACACCCTGTAACTTCGTTATGGAAACCAAGAGACCCAAGGGACCCTGCCTTTAAAATATCTCCGTTTACCAACGGGACACCCTGTATAAGGTTCTACAACTTTTCAACATTTCATTACATGGTCGGAAAGGGAAGATTTGGCCTCATTTTCTTCAATAGTACTCCCGTGCGAAGCCAAAACGGGCAGCTAGTTTTACATAAAAACATGACTTGTAACTAGTTTTTAATGTTAAAAAAACTAGCTCGATAAAAAGTGCTCGACTTATCGTACCAAAATAATTATTTTTACTTTAAATTAATTTTATTACAGTAATTAAAACTATTACTATAAATTACACTTTGTAAAGTAATTATACCAAAAAAAATGTGCACCGAAAAAATACAGTACAGTATATTTATTTTAATTAGCAAAAGAAAAAGTCGTTAATTAATGATAAACAATTAAAAAAACAGTTTGTCGATAATCTTTATGCAAGTAAATAATTTATATTTATATGTATAAAACCGCTTAATTTAAATGTTTCTTGAGTATAAAAAATTTATTAAATACCTTTAACTTCAACTCGGCGTTCCCTCCCAGCTGATAAGCGCTGAGACCCGACACGTGACTTGAAAGGAGACAAAATTTTACAGAATGAACCTTAGCTTTTTTGACGATTTTACGTGAAATTCTGCATAAGGCGCCTTCACCGCAAAATCCTTTCGCAAGAAGCCTTCTGCAGTTTCAATTTCATTTATTTATACAGGTATTTCGAAAAATGTAAGTATTCGAGTAAATACTTAGTCCTGGAATTTTTCAATTTTTTTTTGAAAGATAAATAAAAATCCTACAATCACAATCGTGGAAATTCACTGTATTATTAAATTTATTCCGGCGGGTCCAAAATGCCGACCAAAAAGGGTGGACTGCCTGCCACTAGAAATGGTCCTGTAATCCTAGAATTTGCGCACCTGTTAACAACTCATTAGGAAAACCCCCAAACTCACCTCACTTATGTACCTAGGTATAATTTTACAAATCTAAATTAGAATGACCACAGAAGGATCCACCATACGCAGATTTCGACTCCTTCCTGGAAATCACCAAACCTGGGATATGCCCCAAGATGAGATGACAAAGAAGTTTAGCTTTGTGCAAAGCTAAGTAACAAAAGCGAAGTGCCATTAAATGGTACACAGATGGATCCAAAACAACAGAAGGAACAGGGATAGGAGTATATGGGCCTGGATCCAAATATTTCGTAAGTTTAGGCAAATCTCCGAGCATTTTCCAAGAAAGAAATTTTCGCAGACAACAGATCATCATCATGTCAGACAGCCAAGCAGCCTTAATGGCTTTGAACTCGAGGATAATGAAATATCAGACGTACTCGCAAAAAAGGGGCTAAACCTTTCTGCGGAATAAGCGCCAGCACAATACTTGATGAACTTGAACAAGAACTAAATAACAAAAGATCCAAATACTGGATAAGACAAGGAATGAGGCAGGCCAAGACACTACTGAGAAACTACAACCAGAAGAGATCAGGCGACTGCACCAGCAAAAGTAAAAACAAGCTCAGAATACTAACGGAAGTCCTAACAGGAACAGGGCACTGCCGATTGAGAGGGCACCTAGAGAAACTCGGATTAGTAGATGAAGAAGAATGCAGATTTTACAAGGAAGAGAACGAAACCTCTATCCATATTCTCTCAGAATGCATAACCCTGCAAAATCCGAGGGTACAATTCCTCGAAGAACAGGGAGATCTACCTAATCTGAAGCCTACCGACATCCTGAACTTTTTGAAAGCACTAGGGCTGGAAGGAACTGCTCTAATCATTGAGACATCGCATTTGTACCCCCACCAAACAGAATAGAAATTGGTTATTGAACAACTTTGTTTGTGTAAAGTTTACTTATACATCACATACAATTTTTTAAATAATTATCAAAAAGTAATCATGGGAAAGACCTGTGCCAAAAAACCATTTAGAGGGAAAGTTTTTACATTCCTGACACTATTCCAAACATCCATCCATTTATATATACATTGAAAAACTTCACAGGAAAAATTAAGGACGTGAAAACGAAAAGGAAACTCCAGACAATAACGAACTTATACGAACGGCTAAACTCTGGTAAAATCACGACACTACATTTTTTAATACGAAGTGGCAGAATTTCTTATCAAATCCCCTACTCCACATTTCTTTTTGTAGCCTGACATCTAGTGGATTATAGTTACTTTGATATGCGCTATCTTTTAATATCCCACAAATAAATTCAAGAACACGCTACTGATAATTTTCTATTTAAAATAGAACGTATTTATGGGATATGGGATGCTAGCTACAAAAAGAAAGCTGGAGTACGGGATTTGATCTGGTCCTTCGAGCCGCATTATAACTGCTTTTGAAATTGGTGCAGTGCCGGCGTTCTACGGGTTTAATTTTATTAAATTATTATTTGTATTTTTTTCAATACTCCTTTATTATTCCAGTGGTAGGGTAAAAGATGAATGAATGAAATGAATTTGTAATTGGAAATTGAACATTTATCATTTTATTCCTCATTATAATGTTAATTACCTTGTACATATTTTTTAATATCATCATCGTAAAGGTGCTTAAACTACATATAGGATTATAGGACCTTTTCTGGTGACACGCAGTCCACCCTTTTTGGTTCGCATTTTTGGGCATTTTCTTGTCTGGAACGCATTATTCATATTGAAGTTTGGTAATAGAACGAACTTTTTTAAAATTATTGGAAATGATAAATATTTTATGAAAAATTAAAAATTAAAATGCAAACTTACCACCATTTCCTAAAATGCCTTCTCTATCATCGAACCTCTCCCCTACGTCCCCCAAATCGACAAGACTTCTTATCGAAAAAACCGATTTGGCAACTCTCAACGGCACTGCATCTCTTTGTTTTGTCGTCAAGTCCATTTCCAAGCACTCGCTATCCATTGGTGTTAACACTTAATGGAAAAAACTTGAGTGGGATGGTCTTTGTGATTTTAAACGAAAAAACTGATTTTTTACGAACGCCACGGTGCACGAACTTATATACCTAAAAAAAAGTATTGCTAATAGAAAAATAACATAAAAATAAAAGGATTTCATTTTAATTTTAAAGGAACTATACAAAGGACCCCGCAATAATCTTATGGAAATTGGGTTTCGGTCAAATTTTCTGAATTTTTGATATGTTGTATATTTTGTCATCCTGGACAAAAGTCTCCATGAGCACAGAGCTCCAAATTCAATATTTTGGCAGATACGGAGCTCCAAAGCTCCACAGGTCCGTTACAAAACTATTCATTTTTAATACTATTTATAGATGTTAAAAGCATATTTTAATTATTTAAATATATAAGTTTATGTTTTTGAGGTGGCTGAATTCAAATCTGATGTCAGATTTGAAAAATTGACAGTTAAGAGCTCTCAATTAACTGTCAAAGTGGGATAAATAGTAAAGAAATTATTTTTGACCTTAGAACGATATGTTTTGAGCTCGCTAAATTCAAAGCTGATGTAAAGTCGGAGAAAATAATAGTTTACAGCTGTAAATTAACTGCCAAGGTGCCATAATAAAGTGTAAATCTTATATTTACAATATGAGTTGATATTTTTTAGGTAACTCATGATTTTGAGAGTTAGTATAGCTGTCAACAAGCTATAATTAATTAATTAATTTGAATTCAGCGACCTCAAAAACATAAACTTTGAATGTCAAAAGAGAATATTTACTTTTTTATTCTAGTTTGACAATTAATTGACAGCTGTTAACTGTCAATTTTTCAAATCTGACATCATATTTCAATTCAGCTACCTCAAAAACATAAACTTTCAATGTCAAAAGAGATTATTTACTTTTTTATTCTACTTTGACAATTAATTGACAGCTGTCAACTGTCAATTTTTCAAATTCCTATTTTTTGTATTTTTATGTTTTATGTTCCACATCTTATAAACTGTCTTTTGACTTCTCCCATTTCATGTATAACTGACATATGGACAATAAAGTTATTATTATTATTATTATCAATTAACATTAATTCCAAAAGTTTTGATACTTCGATGGTATGTTGGTGCATTAATGAAAACAAACTATAAAATTTTGCAGAAGTCTGCAATGAACGGAACATTGTTGCAAAAAACGGTTTTATTTTTTTATTTTTACACTGAAAATTGCAAAAGTTCTGCAAACTAGGAATACCGCCAGTAATAATGTTTTACAACATGCATTAAGCTTTCCATTGTAATTTGTTTAAAAAAATTTTAAAAAAAAAGTTATGCAAATTGGGTAAGTAAACGAAAAAAAACTGTAACATATACTGGTACATTTGCAGCCATTTCTGAAAAACGCATCATTTATTTATCAAACATTTTTTCTCGACGCTGCCATTTTCAATTCACACAAGCATTGAAATAATTACAAAAGTTTTTTATCGTGGTTGCAAATAAAGAGAATATAGGTCTCAGTGGATATGTCTTTGCAACCCCATACGAAAAACGGAACCTTCATTTTTTTAATTATATTAGTTCTGCCTCAGTTACAGTCCAGTCAATGAATGGGTTGTAGAGTGCCTGAGCGAATATACAAAACCGAACTTCAGGGCTGTATTTGGAGTAGTTAGGAGGTTCGAAATAAGATGAACAAATTATTTTGATCGTTTTAACTTATAATTTTTATTTCTAAAGAAATGCTATTCATATATATTTTTTTATACATTACTTTTCTACAGATAAGATAACGACTCTTAAAAACACTTTCTTTTTCAAGGAATAGGCCAGTAAGTTAAAACGATCAAAACAATTTGTCCAACTTATTTCGAAGGAACTATAAATATACTAAAAGTCACCGAGCGTAGGAGGTGCGCGGGCTGCAGGGGGCACCGAGAAAGTCACTTTTTCAGCTTTTCGCTTATTTCTCGAGAAATGTGCATCGTAGCAAAAGAGTTATCTAATACAAATTAAATACCATAAAATTTACTAAAAGATTGTTTTATACTCATTTTTCCTATCTCTTCTGGTTCTAGAGATATTTGCTAGCCAAAAAAGCAAATTTTTGAAAAAAATGTTTTTATCTTTTAAGTTTTTTTTTTAATTATTTAGCATACCAGCGGCTAAACTTTTAGTTTTACAGCAAAGTCTTTTTAAAAGAAGTTGTAGAGGATTTAACGACCTTTTAATTGATATATTTATTTATTATCAAATACTATTAAACGAGCAAGGTTTGTATGTGTGTGTGTATGTGTGTCCAGAGGATCTCGAAATCCAGTCGTCAGAATTCAATGAAACTTTTAGGGTAGACTAATTCCTATCTAAATCGACAGAAAATATAGGTCTCATGTCTGTGAAAATTCGATCTTCCGAGATATTTACAAGAAAAGTTAAGCTTTTAGTTTTATTTCCTAGCAACGGCAACTTGTTTCTATAGTAATATACTATAAAGGAGAGAGGATATAACGTCACATTCCATAGGCGTACTTTGCAAAATAAGTTTCTATAATATAAATAAGGTCACAGCATATAAAATATATATACCCACTTCGTAGATTAAATTTTGAAGTTATATTATTTACAAAAAATAAAAATAAACCTTATGCATCTGACACTTTAACATTGAACGAATTAAATTTAACCAATAAATAACAAGACGGATTATATGTTGGGAATAAACTGTTTTTAATCTCTTGGCATTAAAAGTAACGCTTCAGTACTTACCTAAACTCAAAGATTAAAAAAAAAGTTAGTTCAAGAACTATCTGAAAAAGTTACTGTAATAATTGTCTTTTCTGAGGTTTATTATTATAGGTTCTATTAAATTATCCATTGATAGTGGATATACTTTCCTAAATGAATTTTCCACCTTTTTAACATGATCAATGCATTTTCCCCTATGTTCTCTATTTACATCTGAAAATGCCTTCAAAAACAAATTTCGCACATCAGGAAATTTAAATGTTTTAGTGGTTTGAGAAACATAACCTTTTAATAATTGTGACCAGATCAGTTCAATGGGATTTAACTCTGCGTGGTACGGAGGCAATCTGAGAATTTTAATTAGTTTTTCTCTGGCCATCTCATCTATAATATATTTTTTGAATTTTGAATTTGAATTACTAATAATTCTTCCTTCAAGGATTTAGGAGGACTGATAATATTTTTAGAATGAAGCCATTTTGAAATATATATTATTACAAAATTCCGAATCAATTAAAATACATACTTAATAGTATTTGAATACGATACGGCTATGAATAAATAAAGTCTGACTTATCTGTCAAAATAACAGGTTAATTACAGTAAAAACCATGGAAACAAGATTAAATCTAGACAAAAACTATATTAGGCCGATCAGATGTATTAAAATTTAAATTTTAACTAAAAATAAGCATTGAAGGATGAGGTAAAAATAAAATTTCTACCTCTTGAACCTGTACTACGTTCTGCAAATTAAATACTGCACTTCTTTCTTCTGTATAGTATAGTAGTAAAAAGGTTTGACTTTATTTAATTTCTGGCGTTTAAAACTGAAAGAATTCAATTTTAAATTTGCCGCTTTTTATCCATAATGACCTACAAATTTTGACAACTACTGACACGCACATCTCTGGTTAATTGTTAAGAAAATGGGACCGGCTGGGATTTTCATGAAATGTTCGCAGATGCTATAAAACATGATAAAATCAATATACTTAGCAATAGAAATTTTTGCGCACATTTTTTTATTCTACAAATGCCCAAGTAGCAATTTATAACCAGAATAAACCTGAAAAGTATAAAAAAGAAAAGGTTCATTTGACGGACATAAATAATTTGCTTGTCAAATGACAGCCATCTCATAAATTCTAAGTTGAAAATACAACGTTGCCAATTCAATTTCAGAAATCATGGGTTTAGGTAAATATTTATAGGAACGTTAAGTAACACTGTTAAAATGGACACTTGTCAAAATGTGACACCTGTCAAAACGTGACAACTGTTAAAATGTGATACGTGTCAGAATGTTACAACTGTCAAAATGAACAAATGTCAAAATATGACACCTGTCAGAATGTAACAAATGTCAAAATGTCACACGTATCGTACTTTTCTTTATTAATTACACAGATCTAACCTAACCTAAAGCTAATCTTTTTTTTTGGCGGGTGGTAATGCTTTATGCACATCGGGTAAAGGTTCTTCCCTTCCCCGATAGTGTGAGACTACCCCTTACGGTTACTCACTAAAACCACCCCACTGAAACCACTATGCCCTACACGCTGCTGTTGCCCGTCCCGGAAACAGGGCCTGTCCGCCGTGACTATTCGCGAAGACCAAGCGTCAGTAGATGTTGCCCTAAAAGGGTGAAATCTCCAGAAACTAGGCAACTTTTAATGCATTTAACTAACCTCTGTGACAAGCAGTTGATAAACGTCAACAACACCTGCAGCAAATTGAAAATTAACACTGACAGCTTTTTTTAATTTTCCCGCCTACTTTCAAGCCAATCGCCAATCAACTTTCTATTTATCTACCTTTCTGTAGTTCAAGTAGATGTCGCCCACTCCGTGATTTTCACGAATTAATTAATAATTTGTCAGGTTATAAATATACTTAAATTATATACTCATTGGACTGCTTAAAAATGTAGATTTGAATATTAAGAGCGAAGCTCGGTGACCAGATATTTTTAACCTAAACTAATCAAAAGTTACAGCAAATTTCTACATTCGCAAAGAAAACTGTACATTCTACTATTTTGTTATTTATTTAAGAGCTACAACCTTCTATACCTAAAAAAATATTACTCAAGAAATTAATGTTGAGTTGTTTTGAATCTCTTGGGGTGACAGGTAAAAAACTTTTTTTAAAAATTTGTACTTTTTGATAGCAAATATCTCTAGATACAAAAGAGAAAAACTGAATTTAAACAATCTTGTAGTAAATTTTGTGATATTTAATTTTGTATTGGGTGACCTTTTTGCTACGATGCAAAGCGACCTTCTCCGTGCCCCCCTGCAGCCCGCGCACCAGTCCCCGAGTGTAGACTTTTAGTATATTTAGCTCCAAACTACTTCAAATACATCCCTGAAATCCGTTTTTGCACGTTCCCTCACGCACTCTACACCCCTCTTTTAAGCCGTCATTGACTGGACTATTATAACAACGACTAATATTTGAAAGAGATTTGAAACAGTCTTTTTTCAACGGAACATTTTTTTATTCAATTGTTTAATTGTTTTTTTTTTCGCAATTTAACCATAAATTGGAAACCATTTGCAAATAGTTTTAAGATTACTCATTAATTTGGGTTTCTAGCTGACTAAATTAGCGCCACACTACAACGAGCGACAGTGGTCCAGTTAAATACTTGATTATCCATAGAGCATATTTCGTATACGCTGTACTGGTTGATTGCATTTTCACACACGTCTGTCTTACTCGCTGCCATGTTGCCAAGTTGCCAAATTCTACCTCCATTTCAGTATTGCGGGCGAGGTTGCAAATTAATGAAAACATTTTACGTTAGGGCATCTTTATTTGCAACCATTATTCAAAACTTCAAAAATTCCGATATTTTTTTTAATAGAAAAAAACAATTTCATGAAAAAATATATTTTGCGTTTGTCGCAAGAGGTGGCAAATTACAACACTTCTCAAGAACATTATTTTAGTTATTTTTTCAAATTTGCAGAACTTTTGGAATTTTCTTCGAAAAATTGGAATGAACAACAATTTGATTTCGATAAAACAAATCTTTCCGTTTTGTTTGAATGGTTGCAAATTTACCAGAGGATGCAAAATGCTATTTTTCAAAACTTCGAAAGTTTGCAGAACTTTTGAAATTTTTTTCGCGCTATTAATGCGAAAATTCATTAAATCCTGATTTTCAATATCTTCCGATCAGAAAAAAAGATTGCAAAATCAGACTCAATATCATTTGAACTTACTCTTCATTCAACTGAAGTTTTAAAACTTTTGTTAGTATTGTTAAATTGTGTAAAAATTATGTCTATATCTAGTGACACAATTCACTTTCGACTTCTTCATCCTTGTTCACATAAAAAAAACGAAGGAACTATATACAGAGAACTATCAAGAGTAGACGTACACAAAGTAAAAGTATGATGTATCATATTCAAAATTATAGGATATCAGTTTTATACATTTTTGAAATAATTGTTTTGAGACGAAAAAAGGAGCCCTGACGGACTTATTATCGAACTTTGTGAAAGATCCTCTGGAGGGGGAGTTCCAACCCCCAAAACCCCATCCAGCGCCTAATAGAGAGTAACAATAAAATAATTTTTGGACGATTTCTTTTACAATATATGTATTGTTCTTAAAAATAAATAAAAGATTTGAATTTGTACTAACTAGTGCTGGCAAACTATGATCTAGTGACACAATTCACTTTCGTTTTCTTTATTCTTGCTCAATTGTTCAGGGGAAAGTCGTCTGGTATCGGACGGCGGGCGGTATCGGACAGTGTCTAATTACGGCGAATCTTACATATGACAGCACCTGTCAAGCGTTAGGCGTCTTCATTTAGACGTTTAAAGTTGAATCTTTGCCAAAAATTCATGTCCAACATTGTTTTCAGGTAAAAATGCCAAAGATTCGCGGATAACATGAAAAATACCATGGAAAAAGTAATTTCAAAAGAATTAAGTAAACAGGGAAGCCATGTGAGTAAAAAACTTAAGGACGCACATAGAAAGAGTTAATTACTATCCTTCTTTTGTATAATAAAAATTCATTTATTTTGTTATTTGTGTTTGATTTTTATATTGAAAATTATTTTTTTCAGTATTTGTGCATATCTAAAAGCAAATAATTCAATACACTCTTTATATTGCACGTATATAACATATTGAATAATTGTTTTATAATAATAATAATAATAAATTGCCTTTATTTATATTGTAATTTTTTACAATACATGTTTGTAATGTGAGGCGAAGTCTAGCTAAGCTACTCCACTTAAGGGCGCGGTCTTCCTGTGTATAAAATCCTATGCTGCAGACCAAAAGTTAAATCGACTGATTTCCGAATGTAATGGGATTTAAAATATAATTTTCAGACAAATTAAAGATAAAGGTCTAACTTAGGTAGTCTTACTATTCTAAATCGATAAATTTATTATTTTCTATGGAAACGACAGCTTCAAAATCATCCAATTTTTTTAACCTTAAAAGTGGCATTTAACAATCTATATATCCTCGATTCTGAAAAAATAAGAAAAATAAACATTAACTTGACCTAAGTTAAACCTTTATCTACAATGTGGTTTAATCAGAATACATCAAAATACTTTAATTTATGAAATCAGTCGATTTGAAATTTTGAAGTCATTTCAAATTAATTTGAAAGTTTGGTCAAACAATGGCGTCTAAAAATTCTTTACCCATAGGTATTCAGTATATATATATATATAATTATATATAGATCATATAGGTTTTAACACTGTAAGAAAGATGGTGCCCGAAGCAAATCAAATTTGCAATGGATGCCAACCCATCAGCTGAGATATTTAGCGGGGTGATACCATAATTAGCCCAGTTGTGAGAGACTTTGACCTCTCATAAAATGTGATATCGCTTTAAAAGGTGTAGAAAACGATAAAAAAATCTTTGCGGCTCTAAAGTGTATGCTAAATTCGAAAAACTAATATGTGCTATTAGTTTGTGGTGGTTGTGCACCACGTGAAACAGCAAAAAATTTTACTATTATTTATATTTCAGATAACATTTGTTCACTTTAAATTTTATTTTAATGTAATATACTTAAATGTTTCTTTTCAAATTATATTGCTAATTTTATATTTTGTTTGTTAACTGTTTCATTTTATTCATTGAATTGTTTTCATTATTCTACAATAAATTATTGATATTTTGTAAACTAATAAACGTCACTTATAGCAAATTTTATCTCAAACTATAAAAATGCCATTTTTGGTTTTACTGTACAACTCAAGAAAATCAATAAACTCTGTAGATTTTTTTTATCTCTAATTTTTTCCAAAAATTCAATTTTTTTCCCATTTCATCGTATTCCTATCTGTTATGGTTTAGAATATAGCAATGTTGGCACATAATAAAAGAAACATGCACTCAAAACACAAAAAGAACGCTGCAATTGTATTTATTGTCTTTGTAATTAAAGTAAAGTAAAGTTTTTGCTCTCCAAACATTTAAAAAACTTTAATCAGAAAGGAACATTCTAAGTACGCCGAATATAATAATATATCATGAATTTAAATTTTCGCGGGAACTCACAGCTGTTGGTTGAAACTGTTCATTTGGCAACGTGGGTTAGCTAACGTTTCGTCTGAAAGTTGACGAGATTTTAGAGCATTTATATTTGCATGTATATTTTTTATTACTCTGAACACGAGATGCTTGTTGCGCATGTCGTTTAACTGTCATAACGCGGGAATTTTTAAAAATAATTCAACATTATTTGTGTCGATATGTTATCTATCCATTAGAATAAAAATATATAAAGTATTTTAGAAAAGAATTAGAGGTAATATTATAAAGTAAACGATAAGAATATATATTGAGATGAATTCCGTAAATTATACGATTTTACTTTTTTTTTTAAATTTATTTTCCATTTGTCCACTTTGACATCTTTGAAACATCTCCTCTTCCCAAACCAAAAAAAAAAATCAACATCCCATAGCAACCCTGTCAAATTTTAAATACCCCTACACATAATTTTAAAATAACTAAATTCCTAAATAACAATTGACAACATTTACATCATTACAATATATTCAAAATAAATGATATTTTGTATGACTTTCATAATAAATTAATTTTTACTTTTTAATAGTTAGTATGTGTAGGAATCATGATTTTTCTTAATCAGTTATAATCATTACTAAATTGTCAATGTTTCAAATTATTACTTTCCATGGAACACTTATTTATCAAATTAAAAAAATGTAATAATTTTGTGTATAGACCAATATAATGAAAAAATTAAATATGCGAATTTTGTCATGAAAATCGGTATATGGGGTTAAAATAATATTCTGAACAACTTTTTCTAATGTTTTTCGATATCTCTAACGCGAAGCAAAATATCGAGAGTTTGAAGTTCTGATTTTATCTGATTATCTTATGACCCGTCACTTTGTCCAATTGTGCAAAAATTTAAAAGAAAACCTAATTTTCAATCGAAAAAGTTGGTTTACAAATTTTCAATTGTTTAACTTTATCAGAGTGCTCGATTTCTTCGTAAAACCTCGGCTTTAAGATGATATGAAAAAAATATTGTTCGTATAGAATTTCAATTCGTATAATATCTAAAAATAAATATTTTGCTTTGAAAAAATTACAGCTGCTTATTTAAAACACAAAAAAGAACGTTTTCACAAAAAAAATATTTTTCGGTCTTCCGTGCAGAAACAATAATATTGTAGACCAAAAGTTAAATCGACTGATTTCCGAATGTAATAGGATTTAAAATTTAATTTCCAGACAATTTTTTTTAATCTTTAATAGTACTTTTATCAACGCTGCTTTGTACACTCTATGGAATATTTTTTTTAAGAAATACAGCAGTAAGATTTTTTTAGGCTTCAAAGAACACTAAACGACAAAAGAATTTAACAGTGTAAACTGTAAACACACTGAAATCAAAACAAATCCCAAGTTCACACACGCATGCGCAGGCATCAGGACTCTTGTGCAATTCCGGACCTTTGCCATTTATCACTTCGTGAATATTTTGGATTAGTACAAAGGTAAAAAGTTAATATCTATAATACGGTAAGCGTATTGTATTATTTGCCTCAGTAACCCGAGTTAAATAACGCCGGCGCCGTCCGATTGCTCACGAAATCTTTTCCGACCTTACACCGGCTTGGCGGATAATTTGAAATTTGAGATTGTATAGGTACTGTGATTCTTCCATGATTGAGATGTTCACAAAACCATAGCATAACGAGTGTTGTCTGTATATACCTTTATAGAGACAACGGCATAACCTATTACAGTGGGATGCGAGATTTTGCATTTTTTAATTCTATTTAGGTCTTAGTTAAGGATTAACAAATTAAACATTGAGCTATAGTCAATATTCATTTTCAAAGGTGTAGAAAATAATAAGCATAGTTCAACAACAAAAATATAAATAGATGATAAAGCTTACTTTTTATCAGATAAAATCAAGGATCTCGGGTTTAAATAGTCTTCAAGAAAAATTCGGGAGAAAATTTGAACCAATAAAACCGAGGAAACAATATTGCTAAAGCGGCTTACTCCTTTGATACAATTATCTAGGAGTCTAGGGCCACCGTGAGCTGAACCAAAGTTCAAAGGAAGCCTGCCGCCTTGACTTAAAGAGTGGCTCTTTGATCTACAAAGAAGCGCCGATGCAACTTGACACGTGTCGATAGTTATCATAGCTATATACTAACTTTGAAATGAGCAATAACATCACTCTGTATCTATACATTTGAAAAGGGCATTTTATTTCGAATTGTTTCCGACTTGTAAATATCTTTGACATGTTCACCTAAATCGTAATTATTCATCGTTCGCGTGGTTAATTTTTCTTTCGTTTCTCACATAAGTAGGTACTTCATAACGAGGAACAAATAACTGAAAAGAAAATGTTATTTTGATATTATCAATGCCGCAGTAACAAATTATTTTAATTTTAAGAATTAAAAGAAAGATCTTATGGAAGTATCGTTTTCATTGAAAGGCTCTGTATAAATAAAATATACCTACAAAGAAAATAAATGAAAAATAAAAAGTTAAGATTATACATTTTGATGATACTAAATATTGTTCTCCCCTTGTATTACACATAATAAACAGTGAATTTCTAGAATGATTTCTGTAACGAGAAAATTTCAAAGGAACGTTTCTGTAACTATTTTGTTTAATTTAAGCATTTATCACGAGATACCAGCACCTCCCGGGCAGCATCTTATTTGACATAATTTGGCTGATATTTGACGTACAAGACCGCCCCCTTAACCTCACTACTGTAATATTAACAAAAACTTTTTTTACAATTAAAATAACTCAAGTATTTTATAAGTGCTTATAACATTTATATTTATAGACATTAAAATAACTTAGGAAAGTTTAATTAACCAATAATCCATTTCAGGAAAACCCAATTTTGTTTTTGAACAAAAACCTAAGTAAGGTGTCCTATACAAGATGAGTCTCCCCTATAGAGAGTCACAATAAAGTGATCATTTGCCGATTTCTTTTGCAATATAATGTATTTTCCTCAAAACTAAATAAAATATGTTCTAGTGACACAGTTATTAACTATTATTCGAGATTCAAGTAAAATCGGCGCCATGGTTAATTAGTCCTGCAATAACGTAGTTCATCTTGATATATATACAAGTTGACATAATCCAATTAGAGCAATTTCCTTCGCATAGAAATTCTTATACAAAATATCTGAATTATAAATTGATGTCGTGATTTAATGTAATTTTCTCATTAATTTCAGTCACACAGGTATTGATTGATGTAAGTTATTATATTTATGGTAATTTCGCAATTACCTCGCAGATTAGTTCGTAGTACTAAGGAGTATCCGCAATTGTTCGGGTTTAATATCTTTCATGCACTCACTCTATTTGAACTAATCAACTTAATTGGTGTGTATTTAAGTTGTTAAGATTTTAGTTAAAATCGCCAAGATTTTTATTGAAACGTAATATGGATAGAATTTTAATTTTAATGTTGCGAACATACAAACTGCGACAACTCTCTACACCTGAGAGATCTTGTAAATTGAGAAAATTTTATATTGGAATATAAACCATATGAGTCATAAAATAGCTCAAAAGAGTTATAGATACCAGGGGCCATATTTTCAAATTCATTACGTACACCAGCGGTTCTCAAAGTGTGGGGCGCGACCCCCAAGGGGGGCGCAATGAAGACTCAGGGGGGTCACAAAGCTTGGTTGAAAAATTAATTAAATTTACTTACAAAATAATAAAGCAAACTTTTTATTTTTAAAATTACAAGTGTATAATTTTTAGGCAACGTCGTAAGAGTGCCGAACATATTATTTTTTTATCGGCTGTAAAATAATGTGCGTGTACACCGGCATGTTTTCAGTAAAGGGTGTCCCAAATTGGTGTGTTTTGCAGAGTATCTCGAAAACTAGAAGAGATAGAAGAAAAGCAGTTAAGATGTTATGACTTCTTTTTTTGTTAAAGTAACGATAGCCTAATTAAATCTTTAGTAACTCCCTGCAGTTGGAAGATACAGGGCGATTATTGAAAACTGTCGAAAACTACAAGGTACTATAACTTCTTAATTAAGAAAAATATAAAAAAACGTTATAAAAACTTTTGATAGATATAATATTAAAGAGTTCAGTGGCGCACAGTGTTTTTTTTAGGGGGCTCACTAAGGCTAGCACCTAGCATGCCTGGTTGTTGTGGTTTTACAATGCCGCGAAGAAAAGGTGAAAATTTCGTATTTTGCCATACAAGTTGATGAACCTACCGATCTTCATAGAGATGCACATTTAATATGTTATATAAGATTCCTCGATGGTGAGCAGGCCCGTAGAGAGAAAAATCGGGCCTTGAGGTAAAAATTACGGGCCCCTATAGAATTTTTAAAATTAGTAGCCCATCACATTACAAAAGTGAAACATAGTGCGAACAGGGATTTTTCGTACGAGCCCGGGCCCGGGCCCCATCGAGAACTGCGGGGCCGGTGGGAATCCCCCTGTTACCACTCTCCTCTCCTCAGGCCTGATGGTGAGGCAATGCGGGAAGAGTTTTTTTTGTGATAAGATTTCAGCCGATAACACTGTTGAAAGCATTTTCCGAATGATTGATACATTTTTGAAGGATAATAACATGTCTTGGAGCAAATGTGCAGGAATTTGGGCTTGGGCTATGTCAGGAAAGGACATTGGACTTCGAGGGTTGATCAAAAAGGTAGCTCCCGAAGCTAGTTGGACAGACTGCATAATTCATAGAGAGGCTTTAGTAGCAAAAGGTATGATCCCGGAACTTGATGAAGTTTTACATGTGGTGTCATTAAAGGGCGGCCTTTAAAGTATCGACTTTTTAAAATTCTCTGTGAAGATATGGGCTCAGATCACACAGCTTTACTGTTTCATACTGAAGCTCGCTGGCTATCGAGAGGAAAGACTTTGACCAGAATATTTGAGCTTAGACATGAAGTTATCGCAATTTTGCTTGACGAACACCACCAAATCTCAACGTTTTTCACTGACTCAGATTTTTTTCTGCGATTATCGTACATGGCAGATATCTTCGAGAAAATAAATGAACTGAACAAGTCTTTACAGAAAAAAGTTGCAAACCTTCTGCAATGGACTGAAAAGGTGAAAAGCTTTGTAAAGAAGCTAAGTTTGTACGAGGGCGGTCTGAAAAGTCACAATTTGGAGCTATTTCCTAATCTTAAAATTATTATTGAAGAAATGGATCTCAAAACTATTTCAACTAATGCAAAGAAATGCTTTCTTAAACACTTAGAAATCCTCAAATCTCGTTTTGAAAAATATTTTGATGGTTTGGCATGGATTCAAAACCCGTTCAAACACTCAGTCGATGAGTGATCCCTCAACATGATGGAAATAGAAAATCTCTTTGACCTCCAAGGTGACACTGGGCTTGAAATAAAGTTTAAAGAATCTTCTCTCAAATCCTTCTGGATTGGTGTACAAAAGGAACACACAATGTTGAGTGAAAGGGCACTGACAATACTCCATTCGCCACCACTTATTCTTGTGAAACTGGGTTTTCTGCTCTAGCTGCCATGAAGAGTAAATATCGCTCAAGACTGGATGTGACCAAGGAACTCGAGTAGCGTTATCAGAACTGACACCGCGTTTGAAGAAATTATGCGCAAAAAAAATACAAGCACATCCTTCACACTGAAGCTCTTTTTATTGCTTTGAGTTACAAATAACAATTATGTACTATATTAGCTAAAATACCTAAATAAATTGTAATTGTTTGTATAGAATTTGTTGTTTGATTACGATTAAACCTATTGCCCCATTAGAGTATGCATAGAATGTGCAAAACAAATAAAAATTGACTGTAAAATATCAAATGCGGCTAATATATAGTACGCTTATATGTAGGGAGCCCGGCTTACAGCTGGATTACACAGGGGGCTCGAAGTAATAAGTTTGAGAATCTTTGATTTTACGAATAAAATGTAATCGTCTATATTTTCAAAAAAACGAAAGAAGAAGAAGAAAAGTAATCTAAAGAGACTTTTGGCACGGTTTGCCAATTTTAACTATACAGGGTGGCGCAAATTTAATTGAACACTATTGGGATTTCGTAAACCGTTACAGATACAAAGTCAAGACGAATTTTTTGGTTTTTTTCAAAATTAAAATATCAGGTGCGGTTTCCCAGGTATTTGATGGGAAAAACCTAAATTGACGATTTTATTTAATTAAAACCTTATTTTTTAAGATAGAAAAAAGTTTATAGGTAAAGGACGAATATCGCTAAACATAGCATATTCTATTTTATAAAACAACGTTTCCTCAACTATTTTTTACTTTTTATTTTATTTCATTTATTGAACATATTTTGGATGTAAATTTTCAAGAAAAGTGCACGTAGGAAAGACCTCAATTTAATCATAAAAAAGCATATCACAATGGCTATGAAACAAAAATGATCCTTAATTTTGACGTTTCTTAATTTTGTTGATTTTATGACGCAGTGCAATTTATTAATAATAAATGAAAATATTAAGCGTTCTACGTGGTTGGATAGAGAAAAAAATGGGGATTTCAAAAATGAAATAAAACGCACCGGTCCGTATTTTAAAAAAAAAGTTGAGGGTGGCACTTCAAAGACGAAACTTTGTTTTAAAAAATTGTATACGCTATGTTAAGTTGTATTTGCCATTCTTTAAAGGAGGAGAAGGAGGAGGAATAATTTTTTTTCTAGTTTTCAAAATTAAGGTGTTAATTAAATAAAAGGAAAATCGTCAATTTCGGTTTTCCCCAAATATCTCTGAAACCGGACCTGATATTTTAATTTTGAAAAACCAATCAATTTGTCTTGAAAATACGCATCTTTTTTTCCTATTTGACCAACTGTGTATCTATAATGGTTTCCGAAATTCCAATAGTGTTCAATTAAATTTGCGCCACCCTGTATATAAAGAAAACTATCTAAAACGGACGTACACAAAGTAAAGTATGATGTATGTCATATTCAAATTGATAGAATATCAGTTTTATACATTTTTTTAATTTTTTTTCGAATATTTCAAGTAAAAATACAGAAGTTTTCCTCTTGAGGAGTTCCAACCCCCAAACCCCCCTCTTGCGCACGGGTCTGTGTGTATGCAAAAGTGTTCAAAAATATGTATTGTATACTAACGAGGCCAAATTTACTAGAGAAAGAGAAAAAAGGTTGAAGAAATGGGCAAAGTGAACAGTGGAACATGCAGATTCCACGATGATGGAAATAAACGGCGGAACACATTATCTGCAACTGCGGGGTAATTGTTCGCCAACGCCTTAAATACCTAGAACAGATGTACATAGAGCCTGACTAGGTTACAGACCTAGTTCCAAAATGGATAATAGGCTCTCTATCTTTTTGGACTAAAACATAGATGTAGGGTATACACAAAAGATCTTACAGGACGCAGTGTGGCAAGACAACCGGACCAATCGACCTCCTTGAAATCTACAATCTAGGTTGAAGAGAATTTACTCTAAATTTTCAGTGAACGTATGCCATACCCACATATGGTTGAAAATTGTTAGAAATTGTACCACTAAATATTAGAAGCACGATAAGGCATCTGCAAATTTTAAAAGGTTGGTCGAAGCTGCCCCAAGTGTAGCCTCTAAGATCACCCGATCTAAACTCTATCGTTTTTTTTATCTGGAGGTCCATGAAGTTCTTAGTGTAACATATCGGCGTGAAAACTGAATAAGATTTAATGGAAAGAATTCGAGCTGCAGCAGTTTTTAACTAAAAAGGAACAGATATTTTAAAACTTTTACCAGAGGCGTAAAAAATAGGTGATAAAAGTTACTTCAACCTCGATGGCGCACCACTGGGCAAATTTTCCAATAATTAACTTTTTTTGTTTTCTATAAAACAATTGCGGTTTCGTATTTAAAGACATTGTATATTTTTTGTACTTCAGGGTCAACGTCTTCAACTACTATGGTTATTTCGCCTCGTGTTCTGTATAGGCTTTGTTACTGTTTCCCAACGCCACTTTAGGAACATCACTGTTAATTAGAACCCAACAGTAAATGGTCAAGTGGGGAATCACACCTGGTATATTAAAATCAATTTTTAATTAAATAAAAATCAGAAAATGATTTCTGCCGTCCGCGTCGGTGGGATTCGAACCCACAATCCTTGGATTATGGATCCCTTGCTCTACCGCTCTACCTAAAGACATTGTATTATTATCGTTATTATTATTATTATTATTATTAGCAAAAAACAACAAAATCTCCTTGCACCTGACACCGGACATGCCATACACTATAAACAAGGACACGTAATGTATGTATTACAAATTTTTCTAACTTACAAAATAAACATTTATAGCACAACACTTCGAACCAAATAGAACTCTGTATATGCAAAACATTATTGTAAATTACGCATAATTGAAAATATATAGACAATATTAATTAATTATATTGAGTTTGTTAGCAACTTTATTTTAATTACATTTGAAAAAATAATTAATCAATTTAAATAGTTATTCCTAATTGGCGTTCACGTAAATACCAATTATTTATAGGTATTTAACAAATTTGTCAAATACCAGGAAAATTCAAAAGCGCGGTGCAAGGCCACAACAATATTTTGGGGAGAGGGAATTCAAATAACTCAATAAGTTCTTAGGATGACATGTAGATGGTGCCTCTATTGACTAATCCATATGATTTTTAGGAAGAAGAACCTTTAAATGAGACTTGTCAAAATTTTATGATAATCTGACGTTTAGATCACGAGATACAGTACCTAGTTTTAGTGACTCTACTAATAAAAAGATCTAAATTTCATCACAATATTCACAATCCAATTTATTAATAAAAAAACTCACTTTTTCCCTCCAAAATGTATGAAATTTTTTTTTCTAGATTTTGACATTACCACTCATTTTTTCTACCTTTATATTGATGTATTTTGAGCTAGAAAACATGATTTTGATATTAATTTTATAACCTCATGTGATATTTCGTCTCGAATCCAATTTATTAATAAAAAAACTCATTTTTCCCACCAAAATTTATGAAAATTTTTTTTATCGATTTTGACATTACCAATAATTTTCTCTACCTTACATTCAGGCCCGGATTGAGCCGGCGGGTAATCGGGCAAACCCCGATGGGCTGCTATAGGCCGGGTCATTCAAACGTTTTAAATACAGAAATGTTTGACTGTTATACAAGAATCAAAACGATAATATCGACCAAACATTTCATAAGTCCATCAGTTTATCCAATATTTTCCCCGATATTTTCCCTTTTAAAGTTAAATTTAGAAGTTTGGAGTTATTATGTAACAAATGTTTTTATTGGTGTAGTCTCTAGACTAATGATTATCGATCCATTTTAGGCTGACAGTTGTTTAACAGCTTTGTATTTAAATAAAACTGTAAGTGTCAAAACTGTCAGTCAAAAGTGGTCAACTATTCGATTTTAATTTGCAGACTTTCACCTCCTATATTATAATATTTTTAATTGATGTAACTATAGCAAAAAATAGTTGTAGGTTATGCTAAGAAGGGCCGGTTTATAGTAACACCCGGGCCGAAAATTTCTCCCAATCCGGATCTGCTTACATTTCCTTTATGCCAAATTACAATTTTCAAATTTTTTTTTTATAAAATTTAGAATTTCAACTAACAAAGATTTTTATTTCGAGTCCAAATTTTTATTTCGAACTTGACTCCGATTGGTAAATGTAAACTTTCTAAATATCTACCAATATCAGAGGGATTTAGTGGCGTAAGTTCCACCCGAGCAACAGGGACCATATCCGGGGACCCCAAGCAATTTAGGGCGCCCAAAAATGATAAAAAATATTAAAACCTAAAAAAATCTAATTGTAAAAAACGCGATGCATCACTAGATGAATATAATAAAATTTTTTATTGTATGTGTAACATATAATAATTATTGGCCTAAAAAATACAGTAGACATTTTTAAAATTATTCAACCACAAATGTTGATAAGAAAACTTGTATGTAAATATTCTACAAATGTTAATGATAACTTGTCGTCTCAACTACTGTTTTTGCGGATTTGTTTGAAAAGCAAAATTGCAAAATTGAAATCTGTTAAGGATTTAGCAAATTTCTTGATAATTGAACATTGTTCACTAGAAATCAGTCTGCCAGATGTGTATGTACGGTACTGTCATTATTATTATTTTGATTGCTTAGATTTGGGATATGTGGAAACGAAACTTCATTCTTTGGGTTTTCGAGGAAATATGTTGAGTTGGTTAATGTATATTTAAGACACAGAAAAATTATTGTAAAAGTGAATGAAGCTCATTCAAATAGAGGTAATGTAGACATAGGAGTACCGCAAGGATCCGTATTAGAACCGTTGATATTTCTCATATTTATAAATGATTTACCAACGTACATGAACGTAGACTGCATTGTTCTATATGCAGTTGATGTGTCAGTGGCTTCCTATGCTAATTCTTTTGAGGAACTTTCAATTAAATTAAATTTTCTATATAACAAATTCAATGAATGGTGTCACCGTAATCACTTAATATTAAATTCTAAAAAAACTGTATTCATGAAATTTAACATTACAAATAACTCTGAGAACATAAGAACAGTGACAACAGATATTCTAAATGTGAGATTGTCTGACTCTACAAAATTTCTGGGAACATTTCTTGATAGCACGTTATCATTCCAATCTTATATTGATTACATTAGTAAAAAAGTTAACAGTGGATATTACCCTATATTTCAACTAATTTTTGGTCTAAATATTTTAGTTTAAGTATATTATCAATCGATCGAGAAAAAACAAATTGGTTGAAAAATAATATTTCTCTTGAAGAAATGAAATATTTTGGAGACCAAAATATTTTACTGGGTGTAATCAAACTACACAAATGATGTGAAATAAGTTAAAATCACAGCTCCCAAGAATTACGACATTAGAAAATGTCACAAACTGCACCAATGTCGTAATTCTTGGGTTCTTGGGAGCTGCGATTTTAACTTATTTTACATCATTTGTGCAGTTTGATTACTCCCAGTAAAATATTTTGGTATCCAAAATATTTCATTTCTTCATACGATACAGTTTTCTATTTAATTGCAAACTTTGATTTTGACTTCTGTAATTCAATACCTGTTGGGGCATATAGTCCAAGGAGTAGTTGTTTGAAGTCGAGACGTTGGTGCAGTATGTGACATTTTCTGTTGCCGTAATTCTTGGGAGCTGTGATTTTAATTTATTTCACATCATTTGTGCAATATTTCTCTTGTTATAGATAAATTTGTGAATGCAAAACAGCGACAAAAATTGTAAATTAAATTAAATCAAAGATTATATAAGATAAATGTTTTAGTAACTAAAATATGTTGCAAATTAATTATCGAAAAAATTTCGAGTTTTGGGGCCACGTTTTCTGCTGGTCTTAGAGCCCCTGTGTCGAACTTACGCCACTGGAGGGATTAACTACTTCCTCCTTTTTTTGTTAGATATTAAGTTAGAACAAAAACTAGGACTATTTGCCTATTTCTAGTTAGTTATAATATCGCACAAAATTAACACAGAAGACAAATTAGAAATTATAATTAACTCGTAATCTAAATTGACGGGAGATTATGCGCATACGAAATTTCGCGGGCAGTAGATTACACAAATTAAATGAAAATGAGTTTACCATGATATACTAAGTAACCAAATGATGGTAATTAAGTATAATAACGTTCCGATAGTTAAACAAACTTGTTATCAGGGTGTGCTTACTTTGCGAAATTTATTTAAATATATCCTTATGTGATAGAAGCGATAATTTTGGTTGTACCTTTATGTATATTGTCATAACATTGTTGCTATAGCAAAAATAAAAAGTTAATTGTATTAATACAACGTTGACCTACAACTTTGAGATAACACATGCAAGGACGTAACCAACGCGAGGGTTAGAACAGGCGCGGATCCAGGAGGGTAACGGAGGTCATGACCCCCCCCCCCCCAAGCACGAACGTAAATTGTTGGGAGAGCTGTGTCAGTTAAGGCCTAGCTTACACTGAAAAAATATTTGTACGTAAAAATGAAGTATCGTCGTCTATTTTTTGGACATTAGTGCTATGATTCGGTGATTGGGAGAATAATTTCACGTCATAAAACAATTAACTAGTGCATTAAAACAATAACCGAAAAATCGTTAAGCAATAAACGCAAAACATCAAAAACTAATTAACTGTATCCATAATATAATACAAATATTAATCAAATCAATATTTTGCGATTATAAACCTATGTACTTCACCATTAAAACCATAAAAACTTTTTATAAATCCAAGAGCTATTTCCATTGTTTTGATGAACACTAAAGGTTAAATCTATTATAGCCACCATTGACTGCTTAAAAACGCACCAAAATAGTGCTACCGAATAGTAAATCAATCTCTACGAACATTAATATTACGAACAACTGGCGTAGATGTTTAACTCTTCGCGCCGCGCCCATAGCCCATATAACTGCAACCACATGCAGAGGTTAGGTGTTCCAATACAGTTTGTGTGTTGTGGACAGTAAAATAATAATTATTGTGCCAAATTAGTTAATTCTGGACTGGAGATCGACAAAGAAAGGAAGAAGGTAGATTCTGATAGTTACAACAAACACTGGGGATACCGCTTGGTAAATATTATTTTGGCACACATTATACCTATACTAAAATTATATGTCTAAGATGATAAAATAAAAAATTGCTGTTTTTTTAACTTAAATATTTATTTTAGGTTGGTATGGATTATATAATGTCGCGTTCGAAAGTGGGAATTCTTTTTAAAAAATTGGGAAAAATGATTTCCGCAAATACTGTCATTTTTGCAGAAAGGATTAAGCTGCTAGAGCCCTATTAGATAACGCCTTCAAGGAAACGTGCGACGAAAGTAAGTTCAAATTATAATATGCCAAAAAGTAGCATATTAATTTTGTATTTTTTAGATGGAAAATATGCTTCACTTTTATATTTGGTGCCATCGGCCAAATTTTGTTCCAAAAATTCATTTCGAAAATAAAGGACTCCCAGGAATCATTTTTGTTTTGAGCTAAAACCCAACAAGCGCTGGAAATTGAGAAAATCAACAATTCAACCTTTATTTTATACCTTGGAGACGACATCTCTAAAATTTCAAATATTTGCGTCTACTTTGACGAAATTCGTTTTAAATTTTTTCATATACTTAAGGCAGTTGATATATGTTTTAAAATTATTTACTTGTTCAATTTAGATTTTACACAAGAGAGCAAAATGTTTTGGGACTTTTTGGAAAAGTGTTTTATAAACATGCTGTTCCCTTTAAAAGCCCTAGGGTAGGTACACATGATTTGTGAATCAATAACATTAGAACAATAAAAAATAACTATCTAATACATTTTTTTGTAAAATCCTCTTCCAGTTGGTTGAATCTTGATTGTTCATATGGGAAATTCGAAAATATAGGTTTTGGGAAAACGCGACACATCAAATCAGTAGACATAGATAAGTCAATGATTAGTAGGTAGGTGTTTTAATTTTTTTTAGAAATATCGTTTTGTTTTAATATTTTTGATAAAGTAACTACTCTTAGATATACCTAATTTAGCGAGGTCTGATAAATAAAACTTAATAATATTAATAACTGGTGATTATGAATCTATGCTCACAATTTATTGTTTTAATTTACTGGTGTTATAGATTAATGTCAATCATCCCTAACGTTAATAACCGACGATCGTAGACCCATGCTTTTTATTTATGGTTTTAATGTACAGAGATTATAGATATATACTTACCTTTCATTGTTTTTAAAAACATTAACCATAGATTAATATCCATCGTTCGTAACATTGATAACCGACTATCATAGGCCTATCATTGCGATCAAAAATCTATGCTCATATTTTATTGATTTTACGTACAAAAATCGTAACTTAAGGATTAAGAAAATTTACGTACGAACGTTTATTGTATTGATTATAGCCAGCGACGGGGGGCAAAGGGGGGCAGTATGCCCCCCCGCCCTTTACAAAATGTCGTTTTTGGCGCCCCTTCGATTTTATAACTAGTGATGTATTTGCTGAATACCAGTCTTTTAGTTTATTATTTAGAGAACTTAAAGATAATGAAATTAGTGTAACAACTGAAGAAATATTACCATATATCATTTAAAATGATCTTGAAAATGCATTTCCGAATCTAGCCAAATTGTACCGAATATTTATCACCATAGTTGCGTGAAATTAGACGAAAATATTCTGAAAATGGCTGTAAGAGCTAAGTCAAATTCGCGCACATTTTTTTTACTGAATTGGCAATAAATAACCAAAGAATCCTCGAGTTTTCTTAAAAATTGGAGAAAATATGTATTTTTATGTCGGGAAGACATGGTAAAAATTTATTTGTCCAGCCAAAATCGCCATTTTTCAAAAAAAAATTGAATTGGCCGCCATTTTTGGAAAAACAATAGTAGAGAAAAGAATTTTATCTTAAAAAGAAGGATTTTGTGTGTACTTTTGTCTAAGAAAATCCAACATTTTATTTATTTATTTAAAGTGGCCAATTTATGGAATATCTAATAAAAAAATTAAAATTCGATTTTCATTTTTTTCCAATTTTTTTATCACGATATTTATGCTTGATTCTCTTAAAAAAAACTGTATTTCAGCCCAAAAAATGTTTAAAAAAATAAAACAAATATTTCAGGTTCTAAAGTAAGATTTTTGTGAGGGATCGAATCAATATAAATCAATATAAAAAAATGAAAATCGAATTTTTTTTTATTATTCCCTAAGTTGTGCATTTTAAATAAAGAAATAAAATGTTGGATTTTCTTAGACAAAAGTACACACAAAATCCTTCTTTTTAAGATAAAAATTTTTTCTCTACTATTGTTTTTTCAAAAATTGCGGTCAATTCAATTTTTTTTTCGAAAAATGCCGATTTTGGCTGGACAAATACATTTTTTTTTAATTTTTACCATGTCTTCCCGACATAAAAATACATATTTTTTCCAATTTTTAAGAAAATTCGAGGATTCTTTGGTTATTTATTGCCAATTCAGTAAAAAAAAATAATGTGCGCGAATTCGTTTTTTGAGGTTTGACTGAAGCCATCTACTCGAAAAATACCAAAAATGCCGTTTTTGGCACATATCTCGCGAAGCTCCAGCCCAAATTTATTAAAAAAAAATTTACAAGCTTCTCTTTATGTATAAAATCGAAAAAATTAAAAAAAATTGACTCAGCTCTTACATCCATATAAAATTCTAATTTCACTTCACTAATAGGCACTAATAGTGCAACTGCTGAATGCACTTTTAGTAGATTAAAATATATAAAAACCTATCTTAGATCCACAATAGGTGAACAAATGTTGAACGATTTGGCAATGTTAAGCATAGAATCAGATCATTAAAAAAACTTGTATGTGTCCCCCCCGCCCTTAATTTCTAGAACCGCCACTGATTATAGCTGTCATCGGCTGAAAATTAATGTTGACGTCCATTGATTTGATGTACTTTTTTATTAATTAGACGTACTTTTTTCGATCAGTGATACCACGTGACTAACGACATTTGCAATTCAAAATCAACTTCGAAAATGGATTATATATTTGATACATTTGAAAAAATAACTTTGTCACCCCCCCAAATTGACAGTCTGGATCCGCCTCTGGGTTAGAACGGTCAAAATGTGCCCCGTCGTTTTAGAAATGGACGTAAAATTTTTGGTTCTATTTGTCTAGGTTTTATAAGAAAATTATATTATATAAATTCCAAACTTTTGTTGACAATCCTACATAGGTATATTGACTCTAGTTCTAGTTTTCATTAGATTTGCGAATTTAGTGTACAAGTTGTTCATTATCCTCTGTTCCCGGGCTTCAGATCAATGACCTTGACAAATAAGTGAGGTTAGGTATTTATTTTAATATTTTAGAGATAGTAGAAAGTAGGAGAATAAAATTATTATACCTATAAGTCATATTTACAACCAATTTATTCATCATTATAATTTTTCCTTACAGTTTCGTATAAAACGAACCTCAAAACTCAAAGTAAACAATTATTCAATTATAGGGATATTTAATTTTGTTGGAATTTGGACACATACAATATGAGTAAGCGTAATTGTGTTTGCAATCTTCTTACTATTTTTTTCAATGTCACTTTCGAAAATTACTGAAAATTACTGAAAATTCCTAAAAAGATACCTTCAATCCTTTAATTTTATTGCAAACTTTTGTATAGACGTTACATTTTGCAGTTAGAAACTATTTCATAATTTTTGTATTGGTAATCGGGCATGTCCCCAGCTTTCCGTAATAGTGCAAAATTTTATAGGTATATTATTTTCGAAATCAAAAAATTAATAATATTGTTCATAATTTCTAAAGACTGACCTAAAACCCTATTGGCAAATAACTAAATTATAGCCATAACACTCACCAGATTTAATCCCGCTATAAAATGATCAGATAAAAATGTCCTTGACCGACACACCCCCGCAATTTTCACGTGTCCCGGCGTTCACACGAGCGATATTCTGCGTGCGAAAAAATAGCACAGAACCTTAACAATTATCACAGTTACTGACAGGTGAAGAGAAAAGCCAGGTAACATCAGTCGATAGAGGGCCTCGCAGGAGGACTGCGGCAGGTCGTACAGCCTCACGGGGCGGCCCCGACGGAGAACCGCCCATGGGCGGAGCTCCCATTAATTATCGTCCTTGTTAGTGTCTACTTCTTGATTGTAAAATATAGAGCGTTACTTGTGAAGTTGATATTTTATTAGCCGGTCGAGATATGCGTGACTGGTGGGTTTAAAGAGAGGCAAAGATTTGGAATTTGCGGGAATATGAGGCATTAGAGTCGGTTTAAAACTATCGTTTATGAGAATTGATAATAATTGCACACCACATTAAGTTTTATTCTATTACTTTGACACTTTTGTTACCCCTCATTCGCATAGGGCGTTTGGGGAGGTAGAAGAACGTAGGCGCTATTAAGATAACTAGGAACTTATTGAAACAAAAGGGAAAATTAAATAATATTTTTCATCCTGTGTCTCTCCTGAAAAAATGCGGAGAAGAGAGTGACACTTATGCTATTCCATTGTCCATTAATATCTACTCTTTACATACATCCTTCATTTGATAGCATAATTTGTGGCAGAACCGGCAATACGGCATAGAAAAGGATATCAAATTTTAAAAATATCTAAAAAAATAGCCAATATTCTGCTGCTGCTGCCAACGTTGTATTTTCAACTTTGAATTTATGAGATGGCTGTCATTTGACAAGCAAATTATTTATGATGAACATTTTTTCCTTTTTAAATACTTTTCAGGCTTATTCTGGTTATAAATTGCTACTTGGGCATTTGTAGAAATGTTATGTATGCGTTTGTATTGGAAAAATATGTTAAATAATCGCTTCAAGGCACTGAATTTGTTTGTCTTGGGAGTGAGTATCCCAATGTATATTTTTTCAAAAATAAAAATGTGAAAAATATTTTTCCGCGCAAAAATTTTTATTGATATATTGATTTTATCATGTTTTATATCTGTGAAAATTTCATGAAAATCCCAGCCAGCCCTATATTCTTAACGTTTACCCAGAGATGTCAAAATTTGTAGGTTATTATGGAATCTTCTATTGCATTGTAAAAAGCGACAAATTTAAAATTGAATTCTTTCAGATTGAAACGCCAGAAATTAAATAAAGTCAAACCTTGACGTTGATATTTACAAAAATAGGTTATTTTCTTATGACGATTTTCCATCATCACTCCACCAACGTTTTCGCCGGCCACTGTTAGACCAACATTATATGTATAGCGACTACGTTACTGAACGTTGCTCTGAAAAACCGCTCGCACAAAAATATGATATGATTTCCATCGATGATCGATGATTGACAATTAACTACTTTTGACAATGCCAAAAACTGACAAATTAAGCTAATATTTATCAGTTTCTCTTCTAATGGAAATAAAACCACTTATTTTAAAGAAAAATGGGGCTTTAATTGACGTTTCGACTTTCTTGAATGAAAGTAGTTTTCAAAATGACATAACAAAATATATAATAAAAAATTTACTATAGAAACAGGTTATATTATCTCTGTGTTGTCTGCCGTTGCTAGGAAATAAACTAATAGCTTAACTTTTCTTGTAAATATCTTGGAAGTTCAAATTTTCACAGACATGAGACCTACATTTTTTGCCGTTTTAGATAGGAATTTAGACCAGTGCAGATAATTTTTGAAACCAAATAATGAAACCAAATAAAATAATAGTTGGATGAATCTCATTTCATATAACCTCAAAATTTATGTGAAAAATTCAAATAACCAAGTTTTTGGTTTTTTATTTTTATCTTTTACAAAAAAAATTTTTTTTTCACGAAATTTGATGTAAACTTACCTTTTTATGTCCCAAACACTCTGTAATTTTTTTGTTTTAAAATATTTATTTTTTTAACGTTATTTTGACTTAATATCGAAAAAGCAGTCTAATTTTCAATCGAAAATTCTCACGTCAAAATATCTGCTTTTTTAAAAAACTCGGTCGGCTTTTTGTTCGTTGAAATGTCTACTTTTTGATGGTTTAAAAAAAAATACATTACTATAATAAACGTTCTCAAAAAATGCAAATAAGGAACGAAGAAAACTCCGAATTTCTTTTTTTTAAATTATCATGTACAATTCTGAGCTATTTATTTAAATTTATACTTAATTACTCAAAAAACGTAAGATTCCGTGTTACATTGATAAACAAAAGAGTAATTAAAGTATAAATTTAAATAAATAGCTCAAAATTGTACATGATGATTTAAAAAAAAAGAAATTCGGAGTTTTCTTCGTTTCTTATTTACATTTTTTGAGAATTAGAAAATCTTCTACACATCATATGTCTCAGTTTCTAGTTCTTCGTAGTTTTCCTGTTCGAATTCTTCATCCCAGCCACAAGTTCGATCACTTTTCTCATTCTCCTTTTCTTTTAGTCTGTCTTCCTCACAAAGTTTATCTAAAGATTGGTATTGTTTTCTTTTCATTGAACGTTCTTGGATAAAACCAGGAAAGATGGCGGATGGAGGATGGAGGTACTGATTTTTATGATGAACAAATCTCCTTTCCATTACTTCAATAGCTGGGACCAAAACTCGGTATAAAATACTTCAACCCTGACCTCATCTTGTCGAGTTTGCATTGGGTGTTCATGTTGGCATTTTTAGTCTGCTGACCTCTTCATATTCTTCATTCCTTTTTCCTTAAAGTCTTCTTCAATTTCCAAAGATTCGAGAGATCTTTTTATCTGGGTTTTTAACTTGGTTTGACATAAATCGGACCAAACTATCCTAACTCCTCTTATGGATATGTCTACTGCTCTTTTAGCCCAGTTGTCATACACTTTAGAGCAGCAAAGATTTTTTTATCGTTTCAGCGATATATCATTTTATAAGAGATTTTGGTCTAGGCTCTCGCAACTGGGCTATCTGCAATTTCTTTATCATCGACATTATAAATATCTTTCGGTTCAAATTTTTATATCTATAGTTAATGTAATAGTCAGCTATAAAAGAGTTATAAAAGAGTTTTATATTCGCAACATTGAAACTGATCGCGACTTGTGGTTTGAACGTAGCGGAGGGATAGTTCTAGGTTCCATGGCATTTTATATTTCCATCTGTCAGGAATATTTAACATATATACTTTGTAGCCAAGTCCAATGGAAGATTAGATTTAACTCTGAGGGAATAGGGGTGGAAGGGACCTGAGGAGATTTTACTGTACGTACGAGAGAATCCCTGAAAAATTCATAGCGGCCCAGTCAGCTGTGGGGATCGAACCCAAGAACCCCCGAAAGAGAGACAGACGCGTTTCCGCGGACCCACCCCGTTCGGTTTTTTAAAGGGTATAAAAACCAGCTATAAATAGTCGATAAACGGTATTCAAGCTAGCTTGTTAAAATACCAGGTATAAACGGTATTTTATTTTTACCTCATTAAGAATTCATCAAATAAATCTTTGCGGATGGGAAAATTAACTATACAACTTAATTAATTATTCTGCTTAATTACTTCAACAGATGTACACATGGTCGGCGCTATTATCACAAATTACTTAATCTTAATTCATTCCTATAAATATAAAGTTGAATAAAGTTGCCGTTGGAAGGTTTCAAATACGCCAATCCGACTAGAATTTTTCCCACTATGCAAAGGCACGCCTTTTTATTGCCGCCCAGTTTTTTATATCTATTTTAGCAAATGTTGATAGAATATATAGTCTGCACAGACATCGGTCAGAAAATGTATATACATCAAAATATTAGAGCATATTTGCGTAAAATGGCAACATAGTAAAATTGCTTCGGTAGATTTATTCATGATATTCTCGGAGTAAAAGGGAAAATCATGACTCACTGAGTTTACGAATTCTGACGGATGTTTGTGCCGACTCTACCCAGGGCCGGTTTAAGGCATACGCGAAGGATGCGCCCGCAGACGGGCGCTGCGGCCAGGGGGGGCGCCACAGTTTGAAACATTTTTTTTTTAATGTAATATAATAAAAAGTAGTCCAAAACAGCGTTTTAGGCTACTCAAATTATAAAAAATTTCCCAGACCCCCCCGTATTACGCCCCCCAAAGCTACGCCACTGGTATGAGGGGCACCAGTGAATTGTTGGCATCCACTAGTAAAATGTCTAGGACCGGCACTGACTATACCTAGTAATTTATTTACTTAAATATAGATGAATGGTATATTACGTAACAAGGGTTGTAAAAAACATATTACGCACGAATGAAAAATTGCGCACGAAGCCACGTAACGGCGAGTGCGTAATTCCATGACTGTGTAATTGCTTTACAACATGTATTACGTACTGTACTTTACCTACGGCCATTATAGAAAACAGGCAAAAATACACGACACACAACCTCAGTATATAGCTCATTGCGCATGGTAAACAAATCGGACGGTTTTGATAAACAAAACGCACAGTTTATACGTAATAGTATATTACGTAACAAGTGTTGTAAAAAGCATATTACGCACGAATGGAAAAATTGCGCACGAAGCAGCGTGTGCGTTTTTCCATGAAATTACTTCCCATCTCCTTTTATACTAACATAAAAGTATTATATGCAAAAATATGGGGAATTTTTATTTTTATATACGTCCTCCCGAACTCCCGGGCCAGTGTTGCGGAAACGTAATGCCAATCGTTGGCACATCTCTGTAGGTATAGTGAACAGTTGCAGCAGTTAAAAAATGATCCGAAACTTCACCTCTGACATTTTTTAATCTATATTCTAATCAACATAAACAAACATCTCCTAACAACCATTATCTTTTTTTTAAAGTTATTTTTACATAATTTTTTTTAATTCGTTTAAAATACACTTTCATAATTTTGTCCCATTTTTTACACCATAACAAAATCACCAAAAATTTGTTTCCTTAATTTATCTTAAAAAAAAAATAATAAAATCAAATTTTAATTTCTATTTTTCCTACTAAAATCTTGTATTTTTCTTTGATTTCTTTTCGTGTACTTAAATTCTCTTCCTCTGCTATTTCCAAATTCATTTTTATTTCTTCTTTTAAATTTTCTTCCAATATCCAAAAATTTATTTTTAATTTCATCTCCCATCTATGATAATTTCTTTTCAAATTATCTATTTCCTTCTGTATTTACTTAATTCGCTCTTCTGCTTTATTCTGATCTTGAAATTCTGTTAAAGTTTCATACCATTTTCCTTCTAGATTTTCCATCCTTTCTTGGGTGTCTTGTATCCCCAATTTAATTGCCTTCATTTCTACTTTAATGTCTTGCTTGACTTCTTTTACTCCTTTTTCAATTTTTTCTTTAAAAATCTCTTCTTTTTCTTGTATTTCTGTTATTCTATTTATTTGTAAATTTTCTATTTCCATGATTCTTCCAATCACTTCTTCCCTCATCTCCTGTTTAGTGACTTCTATTTTATTTTCCATGTATAATTTTGATTCTTCCAATCTCTTTTCCACATTTCCTAGTTTTTCTTCCATTTTCTCTATCAATGTTTCATTATTTTGTTTCAATTCTTGTTTCATTTCCTCCAGTTTATTATTTAAATTGTTATTATCTTGTTTAACTTCATCTTTGATTTGTTTTATTTCTTGTTTTGTTTCATTATTTAAATTTTTATTGTTTTGTTTCATCTCTTCTTTAGATTGTTCAATTATTTCTCTTATCATTTCGAACATACTCATCATATCAATTTCCACTTTCTTTTCAGGAGTCTCTTTCTCCTGTATATTTTCTTCATTTTCTTATTCATACTGATCAAAAATTTTACTTGCCCCACGTTGCTGCGCCAATTGAAATGGCAATCAAACTTTTAAAGATTTTTAAATTTCTTAATATTCTTTATTTTTTAACTTCACCTCTGACATTTTTTAATCTATTCTGATCCACATAAACAAACATCTCCTAACAACCATTATCTTTTTTTTTTCCTTTTTGCATATTTTTTTTTAATTCGTTTAAAATACACTTTCCATAATTTTGTCCCATTTTTTACACCATAACAGTATATTCTGTAACAAGGTTGGAATGAGAATTCGATACGAGTGGAGGATTCCGAACGCGAGCGTAAGGAACCACGAGTGTCGAATTTTTATTCCAACAGACTAACAGACTGTACTTTCTCCACGGCCACCGAAAGTAGGAATTGAATATAGTAAAATGAAACCTCAAAAAATGCAACTTATCTTTGTTCAAGCACATTCAAACTAAATAAATCGTCGCGTAGAACTGTCAAACATGAAATTCATGGCTATCTAGGATGCGGGCGTGATATTTACAGCTAGGTGTTACAGAATGAATATTCTGACACTAGAGTAAGAATGACATACGTATAAAAAGTAGTGGCTAGAGATGGAAAATACGTTCAGTGACATATTTTGTACTATTTTTTTTAAATAAGACATTAATTTTTACGAAGAAAAAACAAACAGAACTTATTCAATATCCCCATAATTTTTTTTATCTATTCCAGATACACACTCATAAAACAGTAAATGAAATAATAATTGTCACTCACCTTAGTAGGAAATGCAAACTATAACTATTTTAAAATTCTAATTAAATGTAAAACATAGAACAAATATTGGTGGTTAATTATCTATTGATAATCCCACTACTAACTAGTGTTTTTTTTTGTTACATTCCGTTTAATAATTTTCCGACTAGAATATATTGTAATTATAATTATTATCTTCTTACTCATTAATACATATATTGTTATTAGCATATGAAACAATTATTGCAATTGTAATGAAGGGTATCTAATAATATTTAATGAGGCAACGAATTTTTGTTATACTTTTATAGTAATTATGTTTCGTAGAATTTGCGTATTAAGTCTAACGTTTTGTTATAAATATTTCTTGGTTATTATTCATCTTTACATTATTTATTTGCTGTATTATATTATTTAGGTACTTTTTGATCGATATAAGTATTTTTAATAACTATTTTTATCAACAAACAAGTTTCTAACTGAAATATATAAATTTTACAGCCGCGCATTCGAGGTTGGCAGTACAATTTTTGATGAATTAATTATACATGCGTGATATTTTGCCATAAATCTAGGAAATGAGTTAGGAATTTAATTTATTCGATTCGATATCCTAAGACCGGTTTCTGCCTTTCGGCTTCGTCAGTTGGGCTTTCGAATCCAATAAATCAAATTCCAAACATGCGTAAGTCAATAGTTATATCCACTATAAGATAAAATTCGCAAATGTGCTGCCATCTATCGGTAAAACTGATAAATGAAGCTTAGAAATGAAAACTTTATAAAGAAATTCCCAATTTGTCAGTTGGGGATTCCAAACCCTATTTGTATTGGTGGTTGCAATTAGTTTTTTGACCGATTCTGGTCAAGATTTCTGATTATGGGAAACAGTGCAATAAAATTTGCAATTTGCACTGATCTGTCATTTTACTATAACGTATTTTGACATGAAAAACATAAACGTTCAATTCGACGTCATAGTCCATTTTCTATGATATTGCATTACCTTTTAAACATTAAACAATTGCATATTTCATATTATTTCTGTATTACTTTTAACAGCTATAATTAAACAAACAATGCCTTCTTGGGATAATGCAGTCATAATCAAGACTGATCCGCTTTATTCTGTGGACGTACCCTCATATGCGCTCGCGGCTACTATGATTTGAGTAATGCAAATGCAGTTCTAGAAACGTCAATCAAAAATTATTTTGACAATTACATAATTTGAAGTTTTAAAATGAGTAATATTATCAGTAGTAATATCACAAGAGCTTCGAAAATAATCGATTATACGTCTCGTGATTCGGAAGTATAAAATATTATTTTCGTATGCTCGCGTGGTATTCGATTAGATTATATAACGAATTATATAGTTATTTTTATTGACGTTTGCATATTATAAACGTCAAACGTATTGTTCAATGACAAAATTTTCAAGATGGAAGGATGCAAAATACAAAAACGGTTATACCACGTCGTCAAGGGTATAATCGCTTACCAATACATGGTAAAAATTGCAACTGCTATTGGCTAAATTTATGATGAGTTGTATAATCATTTATAATACCACTAGAGCTTCAATTATTTCTGGAAATTTTTTCGAGAAAACGAATATTTCGAAAATTCTCCCGAATCGAAAAAAAAACGATTTCGCCATCAATTTCATCAAGATTTTATAAAATTTTTCAAACTTGTTCCCAATCACAAATTATCACTTCTTAATTTTGCCGGAGGCACTTCTCGATTTGGCAGTGAATTCACCAAATTTTAAAAAAAATAAGTCAGATCCTTTTTCAAATTTTGGTGTAAGCGCCGACTTTAATATTTATATATTTTTTAAATAATTATTTTACATACAAGTAGAACAAATCCTCGTCTACAAGTAAACGTATTTAGAATTACAATATTATACATATAACATGGTGTCCCGTTGGTAAACGGAGATATTTTAAAGGTATGTAGAGACTACAAAGGGGATTCTAAATAACCCATATTTAATGGGTCTCTTCCATAACAGGATGTTTTATCAGTTATGCATAATTTATTATTTGGCCAGAATTGACAAGTTGAAATTTATTTTCATTTTTATTAATTAGATCGCTTTTCCGGACTTTACTTATATCGAAAACTTTTTTTTAGTGTGGGTGGAAAAAGTGGGTCATTTTAAAAGTGCGGATGGAAATTTTGCACTTTTGAATTTTATCACTTGTAATCTCCCTAGAGCTTGAATTACCATCGGAAATATTTCCGAAAGCATGAATTTTTTAAAAGTTTTTTAAAAAAATTCATGCTTGAGGGGATATTTCCAAATAGTAATTCAAGATCGTGAGGGGGAGATTCGGTAAGAAAATTTCACACCAAAGTAATATAAAAAATTATAACATGACATTTTCGTAAGACCAGTGTATTTTTATAATTTGACACTTGACAGAAATACTATCGCTGTGGTACAGCCCAGGTAGGAAAATACTGTCGCCAAGTTTTTTGGTTGCTACAGTAACGAGCTGAAACGAAAGCTTCTTATTGGTTAAAAAATGTTGATGTAAAATTTTCATATAAATATTACCGTGTAATGGCTGCAGATTATTTCATATTTATATGCGATAGATCTAGAAAGTTTAAGGAGGATATAATCAGTCGAGAACTATATTTTTAATAAACGTTTAGTAGGATATTAAGTGTTTGTTTAACTTCTGAAGATTCGTTTATTATTTTCTTACACCGAGTTGTGTAATAGTTATTACTATTAAAACACAATTTATTAAACAAAAAATTTAATAATAATAATAATAAATGTTTTTATTGGAATATATAAGTAAGGTCTATAATTTGCGACTAGGTCATCCAACCAAATCGTCATCGATGCGATTCTATCATTCCATATAGCATCTCTTCCCCACTATTAGATCTCTCCTTAATACTAATCTTTCTATCCCCAGAATAATCCCAAAATAACGTAGCTGCGTGATAATGATCGCTGGAAACTATAGACTGTATTAACGCCTTTAGTTGCTTTTTATTAACTGGTCCGAAATAGCGGCATTTGAAAAAACTCGCAGGACGAAATTTTCACCCCGCTAAAATTGAGGTTAGTGAGATATTTACAGTTGTTTAACAACCCATACAAAGTTTTACATAATAAAACCTCTGTAGGTAGCGAACCGCATGATTTTTCAATTATTAGAGACTTGATGTTTTTGCAAAATTTGCAAACTGAATATTGCTTCCAACCCCCCACCGACTAGCACTCTCCCCCGAAAGGGGTGAATTTTTATTTAAATATCACCCTTTTCGGGGGAGGGTATTGGCCGGTAGAGGCGTTGGTGGTGGTCGGAAGCTATATCCAACACCACCACCGTGCTCAGCATCCTCGAAAATGGGGGGAAAGTGTGTTTTTCCACAGGGAAACCTTGTAAAGCGCGTTTAACCCCTCTAGGGGGTGGTTTTTGGCCGGTTTGAAGGGCGGTTTGAAGAGCGTAAAAACTTTTTTTACCCTCAAATTCGGTTTTAGCGACGTCGAAAACGGGGGGGGGAGACTAAATTGGCCCTGTCCGGGAAAAAAGGGAAAAACACCTCAAATTCCGACTCCTGACCTACCATATGAATAATAACTAAACTATTAAATTTTTTCTTCAACTTTGAAAGATTTTGACATTTATCGATAAGCTGGCAGAATCAATAATGAACGAATAATGAATGAAATTAAATAATATAATCAAATGAATAATAATCAAATAATGCATGAATAATGAATGGTGTAAACAATTTTCCGTCTGCAAAAAAAATATCGTTTTTTTATTATCGCCACACGAATGTTTAGTCCAAAAAATGAAGTTAAATCATTCAGCAGAAACTAGTAACTGATCAAATCTACTTGAAATTTTTTGCAAATTATTAGGAAATGTATCTACTTCAGAAGTAGAAAACTTTCGTTGGTGGCGTTTTGGGTAGCATCAAAAAGTGAGGGAAAAAAAAGAAAAAAACTTGCGCAATCGATAAATTATCCTTTTTTAATGATTTAATGTTAAATACAATTTTCGTTGGTGGCGTTTTGGGTAGCATCAAAAAGTGAGGGAAAAAAAAGAAAAAAACTTGCGCAATCGATAAATTATCCTTTTTTAATGATTTAATGTTAAATACAATTTTTCATGAAAATAAACCCCTCCCGAGTTATAGGGTGTAGAAAATTACGATTTTCGCCACAAAAGTCATACATTTCTAAAAGTTTTTTAAATATAACCGAAAATCTGTTAGTATTACGTAAAAATTGATATTGAATTGATTGAAATGATTTTTTTATTTTTCTACGATTAATACCAAGGAAAATATGGCAATTCAAAAATGGGTCTTTAAAGAAACTGGATCGTTCTAGCATGAATATCTGGAAAAATATGACTTCCACAAACAAACAAAAATATATATAACATTCTAATGAGAGAACAACATTGATAACATTTTAAGACCATCCAGAACCGTTTAATATAAGCAGAAAAAAGTTATGGACAAAATAAATATTTTTAAAATTTTTTTACGCCATTATTTTAGCACCATCTAGACTGTGGTATTCGAAAAAAAATCCTTTTGCAGAAAGTCGTAATATATATTTCTACAATTGTCCAGTAATGTTTAGCCCTATGGGATAATTATTTTCTTTAGTTTTGGTCTGTTAAAGATGAGCTAAATTTTTGTTTTTTATAAGACATTTTCAATTTTTGGTCAATAGCGTGAAAAGTATTGATTTTTGAAAAAAATTTAAAGAGATAAGACTCTGAGCAAATGTTCTTCCGAATAATTTCTTTTTTTTTATCTTTTGTCTGTTTCGAGATATGGCCGTTTGAAATTGCATTTATAACCGTTAATGTCATTTTTTTCAGGTCAAATATTGAAAAAATGATCATTCCAATGAAAAAGTTTGTCATAACATGACATTTCTTCGGTATCCTAATCTTTAAAATGGTTTATTGTATATCTCGATATTATCAGCCAAAAAAAGTTACGGGCAAAATAGCAATTTATGTATCAAGCAATTGCTGTACCTCGGGACGAAAACCTTGCCTTCGAGAATTAAGGCCCTTATAATTTCCTTGATAGGTACATACATTACAATTTTTTTTATGAAATTAAATTTTAAGTGAATCTTTTGATTAACCAATTTTAAAAAGTGTATTTTAATATTTTTTATATTACCGAGTGTTTTGAAGGTCACTGAATGCAATGCTGATGCCAAATAACAAAATTTTGACTATTGACAGTTGACAACTAGCTGTCATACCAACTAAAAGCTAAGAATATCGCATATTTTCATATACATTTATGATTTTCGAGCAAACAAAAATATGTGATTTTCTTGGCTCTTTTTTTGCTTTGACAGCTATCTGAAGTCAAAATTTTGCAATTTATTTCGACCCACCCAAAGGAGGGACGAAATCTTGAAATCCTGGGAAAAAAATAAAAATTAAAGTTGCTCAAAATGACTTTTCTCGACGTTTTAAATGTCCTAGAGTCCATCCGAGACAAAAAAAATTGTGTCTGTCTGTCCGGATCTCTGTAGGTCTGGATGTTAGTGAAAACTCGAGCAAATTACGTGCGATTTAAAAAGTTCTTTCGCCAGTCGGTAGCTATGGCCCGAGGGAAGAACTGATTAGATTTTGGGTTCTGTAAGGGTACCCGTCATACGTCTCGTGACTCGGAAGTATAATCGATTATTTTCGAAGCTCTTGTGATATTACTACTGAAAATCCATTAAATATTTCCGTAGTTTTGTGGCTTGCTGGACAAATGTGATGGCACAGCTGTTTTGCACAACTTGGGTGCTATTCCTGCAAAAATTTCAGTTATACTCAAGAAATAATCTCAGAAATGCTAATCTTCAGAATTAAAATCATAGGCTAAGCGTATCTGCTAGTCCAATATTTTGAATATCCATAAAATCAACAAATGTTGGGACAACCTGTAATCAAGACAACTGTGTCACAAATAAGTGTGCTGGCAAACATACTAGTATGCAAGCCGAAAACGAATAAAGAAGAAGAAGTAGAAGTCACCATGTTTAAAATGTGAGGTTACGTACTTATTAAAATGTCACAAATTTTTGATGGTGAAGATTTAAGTTCTTCAGATGAAAACACTAATTTTAAAACGAATAATGAATATGCAAAAAAGTACGATGTTTGGAGAAAGAAAGAAGAACTAAATAAATGTAATTTAATAATTTAAATACTCTAAATAAGTTTTAACTTTACATACTTTTAGTGAAAACAAAATATGGAGAAGACGTGTTGGACGAAGAAGAGTCTTCTAGTTCATCAGACGATGAAGAGGGTGTTGAATTAACTGAAGCAGTTGAAAAGGATTTCTTTAGGACATTATCTTGTTTAAAAAACAAAGATCCTAAAATATACAATAATGATGTGAATTTTTTTAAAGAGAATTCAGCTGCTAAAATTAAAAAGAAATCAAAAGAAAAACCAGTTTTTTTAAAAGATTATGAGCGAAATTTAATTGTAGAAAAGGGGGGTGTATTAAGTGACGAAGAAGAAGAAGTGGAAAGATCAAGGTATATTTCAATTCTAATAGATCTAAAATTACATGCATAAAATTTTTTTAGAAATAAAGCAAAATATTTTCTAGTGTTTTTACTTGACCCACAGATGACCTAATCTATATTGTGTACGTTTTTGTTACTTTTTAATAATTATACTTATGTGAGTCTACAGAAATAAATAATCTAATCCATTGAAGTTACTTACCTACAAATTGTTTACCCAGAATTGCCCTTTTGTATGGGTTTTTAAGTTCGTATGACTATTATTTCATTAAAAATTCGCAATTACGTGTGTATTATTGCCAAAAAAAATTACATGCCTTTTAAAATTTGAATTTATTTTTCACACCTCCCCACTAAAAAAGTTTTTTTCATAATACGATTTTCACAATATTTGTTATTTCTGTACATTACATTGCAGATCGCCAACATACAATCAGGAACAAGTACAAATTAAAGAAAGTTTTAAGAACGCCCTGGACAATAGTGATGAAGAAAATGAGGATAATTGGGGTGGAATTTTTCAACAGAGAAAAAAGACAGAAGAAGAAATCGACAAAGAAGAAAGTAACTATAAAAAATGGTTAGCTGGTGAAGAAAACAAACTAGAAGACGAGGGAGTCAAGAAAGATTTAAAGCCCCTCAAAGATTATTGGAATAATCCCAATTTAGATGATGGCGAAAAATTTTTGAAAGATTATATTTTAAATAAAAAGTAAAAATGCGTTTAGTCAATATAAAACGATTTTTTTTAATAAAATATTTTTAGATATTTAGGTACAGAAGATGATGATTATATTCCCACATATGATGAAATTGTGCATGATTCAGACGAAGACTTATCTAATGACGAAGAAAATTTAGAGAGACAAGAAGAATTTGAACATAAGTACAACTTTCGATATGAAGAACCGGATCAGGAATTTGTAAGAAGAACCATTACTACAATAAAGTAACAACTAAGGCATTATTTTTTTGTAGATTAAAAGATATCCAAGGACAATGGAAAACTCATTGAGAAAAACAGATGACAGGCGAAAAATAAAACGACAAGAGGTAAAAGAGAGAAAGAAGATAGAAAAAGAAGAGAAGATGCAGGAACTTAAGAAAATGCAAGAATTTAAAAGGAAGGAAATTGAGGAAAAATTGGAAAAACTTAAGGAAATAACTGGAAATGAAAGCCTAGGATTTGATGTAAGTGTTTTTTTTTTAATCTTAAAAGAATATGTTCACACGATATAAAATAAATTTGACTTAAAAAATATAAAAAAATCGAAAACTAATAGTACCACGTGAAAGAGCAGAAAATTTTACTAATAATTATATTATAAGTTATATTTAAAAAAAAATTTGTATTACTATAAAAAATTATTAAAAATAAGAAAGCGAATTCGAAAACTCCTATGCGCGCCAAGCCGGTGAATACAAATATTCAAGCGAGGCGTTTGGGAAAAAACTAAAGTATCTTTGCATAAAATGTACGCATTAATTATTAATAGAGGCATAACAAAAAAAAATCCTTGTACATTTATCATCATTATACTTTTTACTTATGATGTAAAAATAATTATCATTTTTTTACGGCATTCATTCGACGCCATTTTTATTTTCAAAATAGTTTATTTATTTATATAAATCAATTTCTGAATTATTACACATTATAAGTGTATTCATATAAACACTATTTCGAATATTCTTCTCTTTTGGATATTAAAACCACTTATATCAATAAAAAAAAATTAATTTTATCGTTTCGACTTTTGCTTCGAAAGTCGTTGTCAAAAGTCAAAAGGTTAAAATTAAAAACTTTATTGATATAAGTGGTTTTAATATCCAAAAGTAAAGAATATTTGAAGTACCAAGCAACTATGAACTATTTCAAAAATAAAAATAGCGTCGAAGGAATGCTGTAAAAAACTGATTATTTTAAAACTAATGGCTTCCAAAGATACTTTAATTTTTTTTCGAACGCCTCGCTCAAATATTTGCTGCCTGGCGCTCGTAGTTTTCGAATTCGAATGACGTCTATATTTTATTTCCTCTCTCGCCTTAAAGTTATTTGAGACATTTACGACTTCTTAAATTACTTGGATATTTTTCTATATAAATGTAACTCAGAAAAAACTTCCCTCCCTTTCCCTGCAGATTTAAAATTACAAGGTATTATTATTATTATATCTACAGGATAAAGACGTTGATGGTGATTTTGATCCTGAAGAACATGACAGGAAAATGCAAGCTTTATTTAACGACGAATTCTATGCGGAACCAGAAGATGAGCAAAAACCCGAATTTCCAGATTTAGATGAAGAACTTGAAATTGGTAATCATTTCTTCTTCAATAAAAAAAACTGCTTTTAACTGGTATTATTTACAATTTTAGAAAACTGGGAACGTTATAAAGGGGAACCCGAAGAATACGAACCTCATTGTGAAGATGATGATTTTAATGTAAATACAACAAACATTTTAATTTACAATATGGTTAAATGGAATAATTAATCATATTCGTTTTTAGATGGATTGTGATTATGATCCGCAAACAAGTAAAAATAACGAAAACGATGATAGAATAAAAGGTAGAGGAAAACGTAGAAAAAAATCTAAATTTGCAGTTGCCGTCAGTAAACCAAAACCGAAATTTGATCCGAGCAATGAAAAATTTGAAAAATACTTCGATGAATATTATAAATTGGATTGCGAGGATATAATCGGAGATATTCCGTGCCGATTCAAATACAGAAAAGTTGTACCCAATGATTTTGGGTTAACGACAGAGGAGGTAAGGAGTTTTATTTTTTTCAGGCGGCCTCGATGCTCTTTTAAACTCCGTTTTATTTCCCGCCAGTAGCTTCATTTCATTTGGTATCGTCTCTTCAACAATTCTACAATTCATACCGTCCAGGTTTTTTTTGAGCTTTCCTTTAAGTGTAAGTCTCGGTCTTTTCATTTTCAATCTATTTTCACAACTATTTCTTCATTTATTTTGATCCATGTTTTCTTTGGTTTTCCCATCTTCTCGGCAGTCTTTCCGGATCCATCCTTTTTTTTTTTTACTTCTGTGTCAACAGCATCAACTACTATGGCCATTAGCCTCGTGTTCTGTGTAGACTTTGTTACTGTTTCCCAGCGTCACTTTAGGAACAACGGAACAGTACTGTTAATTAGAACCCAACAGTGAATGGTCGAGTGAGGAATCACACCTGGTATATGAAAATCAATTTCTAAATTTTTAATTAATTAAAAATCAGAAAATGATTTCTGCCTTTGGTGTGATTCGAACCCACAACCCTTTATGAGTCCAGTGCTCTACCGCTCCATAGGCCAGACCTTAGGTCCTCCATATATTGGGAGGGCTGTGAATTTTCCTCCCCTATCGTCGAAAACTGTTCTGGGTTTGGACAGACACTCTGTATATTGGCAACCCAGACTTTGAAGAAGACACCCTGTAGATGTCCCTGTTCTCGTTTAAGTGACATTGGACTTAAAACGAGCAATTTGTTCAGTGGACTGTTGTATATCTCTTTGTAGAAGACACCCTATAGATACCCTTGGTATTGACGAAGGAGGTTTAAAAAATACTCAACACTTTCTTGAACTGTGTATTAAATTTTAACACGAAATAGTACAAACTTAACAATTTAGATTTATTACAATTATGATAAATGGTTCAAATTATTCTTATGAACCCAATCAAAAACTACTTTGACAATGTAAATTCAATGGAATTTTATTATTGTACATTGTGCCGGAAACTCTTTGTGTTGAACCAATAATACCGAACCTGACCGATCTTGATCCCACAGTCACTGTGAATTGTTTGTTTGATTTGCAAATGACCATGGGCGTGCGGAATTCAAATATTTTATTTTAATTTGTTCTTTGGCTGCATTGATCAAAACAGTATTTGAGTAAACCTTTATTTCTAGATTATAATAGCTAACGAAAGAGAGCTTAACAAGTGGTGTTCCTTAAAGAAGGCCGTTCAGTTTCGTTCGGATGACGTTGAAAAGTATGAACAGATAGCTTATAAAAAGAAAGGACAAAATATAAACTTAAAGAAGAAAATTTTGCCTAGTCTATTTACTGAAACTCCCGAAGAAGAGAGTGCAAGAAACGCAGAAAATAGTGCTGATGATACCGATGAAAAACAAATAAAAAATAAAATAGTTGAAGAAACAGGGGGTCAACCTGAAGAAAATATTGTGCAAAACGCAGATAATAGTACGAATAAGCGAGAGGGAAAACAGCGAAAAAATAAGAAAATAACTGAAACAAATAAAAAAATTAAAGTAGTCGAAGAATCAAACGATCTACCTAAAGATGGCAGTAATTTAACAGAAGAAATAAAAAAACACCAAGATGGAGTTGGGGAAGTTAATAAAACGAAAAAAAATAAGAAAAATAACAAAAAGAAACAAAAACCTGTTGTTTCCGAGAAGTCTACCGATAAAATTAATTCAACTGGTAGTACAGAAAATTCCCCAAACATAAACAACAAAAAACGAAAAAGAAATGAAACAGATTCGTCGACTGGAAGTAAAAGTAAAAAGAAGAAATTTAATAAAAAAGGGAAAGATAAAAAATTGCCAATATCCGATGCAAGACTGGCGGCTTATGGAATTAATCCCAAGAAGTATAAAAATAAACTCAAATATAAGAAAGCAGAATCAAATGGATAAGTTATTATGAATAAAAATAAAATATTTTTATTGTACATAATTATTATTAAAGATACTTCTGATAAATATCTTTTTATAATTTAATTCTTAAATGTATCTGAATTATACCATAAGTCTCCTTACTACCTTCTGTTCTTTCTTTGTTTTGTCTGTTGTCCGAAAATTTCTTATATCTTCGCTTGTGACCCGATTCATCCTCTTTATTTCCCGACGACTTCCTTGAAAATCTCATTTCTACTGCGTTTAGTTTGGTTTTGCAGCAGTGCGGATGATTCGCGTCCATAAATATTGTCGGGGATTAGGCGGAAATTGTGCTATTTCAGCCCTAATCGCCTTAAGAGTTGTCTAGTGACTTGCCAAAACAAAAGTGGAATGTATAATTCGTTTACCTGCATTTGCTACTTCCTGTTCATTCTCGTAGAACAAAATGCGACACTTAACAAAACTTCATATATCTTGCTTGAAATTCATAGAAACAAGGAACAATTCAAATTGAACTCACAATTTCACGAACATAACGCAAGATTTTGTAATTCTTACATACTGATTCAAATATGCTATTTGTGAAAAAAATACTTTTAGATGTTAAACTATATAACCGCACCTACCTGAAAACTTTAAACAACTGAACGAAAATAAATTCAAAAGGGTTCTGAAAAACCACTTCATACAACACTGCTTCTACCATGAATCGGAATATTTCAATAATGTAGACTTTAAAGTGGATCTAAAATGAGAATGTTCTACCACTTGCCTCTCTGCACCACCAAAAATTGTATTTATCAATAAAAAGTGATAAATCGTTTTTCAATACTACTTTCTATGTTTATTAATGTTTGTGTTTCACACTTTCAATACTTTTATAATGTTTATTAATGTTCGTGTTTCATACTTTCAGTACTTTTATAGTGTTTATTAATGTTTGTCTTTCATACTTTCAATACTTTTATAATGTTGATTAATGTGTGTGTTTCATTTCAGTTGGCAGTTGTTTTTGTGCAGGTATTATCTAATTTCAGTTGGAAGCTTTTTTATGTAGCTATTCTTCGAGTGCAGTTATTGTTTAAGTAAAATTGGTAGTGGGTTTTGTAGCAGCTGTTCCCTAAATACAGTTGGCAGTACACTTTTGTAGAGGATATTAAATAAAATAAGAACATACATACACAGTACATATAATAAGGACAAATTAAATCTTAAAGTAAAAACATTTACCAATTACATTGGATAAATTAAACAGAAGTTTCATCATCTGCGGAAGGTAATATAGATAAAGACGTTGGTCTAGAATCGATGCGTTCTGACACACTCAGTATTTCTTCCTCTGGAGGGTAATGAGAGTGAATATTTCTATTTCTTTCTACCATATGTCTCCTTTGAGGAGTACGATTTGGTGATGACTTCCTACTCGTATTATAGGATTTTAGAAGTTTCGCTCTGAAAAAATATTTACGTTATCACCGAAAACGGTTTTCTTTAAATAAACTTACGCATCGATTAATTTTAATAAAAGTCTGTTATACTGCTGATAGTCTTCATCGCCGAAATGATTGGGATCATGCCTTGCATGTTCATACATATCACAAAATTCATGTATCAACCTTTGCCCGCTACCATTTAATGGAGCAGCTAAAGTTGTTAGAAGGTATGCTCTTAAGTTTTCACTGGGATGTCGAAACAAACAATTGTCTTGTTTTGTGATCTCTTGCTCTAAAAATATAAAAATCTTATCAAAATTGCGCTTGCGACCAAAAAAACTAAATAAATAAAAACAAATGTATTTAACCTAAAATTTTTACGTCGTCTACTGCCTTTAGTCTGTAATAATGTGCAGAAATTTGCTGTCCAGGACAAACAATATACCGTGGATCAGATTTGCTGATTAAACGAGGCTCGCATTCTATTTTCTTTATTAAATCTATTCTTCTTTCTATCTCCCTTTTTAAAACCTAAAAATTACATATAGGTTTACTTTCTAATTATTAATGGGATGCGGTCAATTAATAATTTAATACTGATTATTTTATTTTTAATCCAAATCCAAAGATTATTTTATAATTTAAAGAAAATTAAACAACCAAATAAATGATTGACTGCAGCCCATTAAATAAAAAGTAAATTTATAAATAACGATTATTAAACAAAACAATTTAAAATTTATCCTTCTATTAAAATAAAGTTTTATACAGTACCTTTGAACCATCATGCCCTATCAGTATATGTGGTCCTCTTCTAGATCTCAGTGCAAAACGCATAATTTGCCGTTTAGCAAATATAAACAGTAATAGAAATGTAAGGACACCGAGTCCAATTATTATTACTACAGTAACACCAGACAGTTCCTCTGACATGTTTTTGGATTTTGTCAATCTTTCTGCGACAGCTTCCATTGGACTTTGATTTTAACTTTAATTACAGAAATACATATTGTAAACAACAAACTTTTCCAGAAAGGTCGTTTTTATTTAGAAAAGTATCGAATTACCATTCTCGTTTGTTATTAACTAACACTTAACCTTAGTCTTCTTCTCTATCATTTGATCCAGACGATTTAAAAATTCAACCACTTTTATTACCCATCGCCCTATTTGCAATTTTTTTTATAAATTTAAAATTAATAATTAATCGAAACTTAAAATAGCTTCTGGAAAAGCTCAATTTAATTCAAATATATTCATTTACATATAATTTTTAACTTAATTACCTAGACCATGAGTCAGGCAACTACTCTAGAAATTAGTGTATCTAAAAGAAAAGAAGAATAAGCAGATCTTGTCTTTTGTCAAAGAACGTCATCCGGTATTTATGCGTGTTTTTGATATGGCGTACATACATTCTAGACTAAAAATTTAAATGTTAACAAGTTATTTTGTTAGTGCTAGTAAAAATATAAACATATTTAAGTGAGCGCTTTGTGTAGTTTAATACGATGGCGGTAGGAACAAGCAAAATCATCCAAGTGACGAACATTGCTCCCCAAGCAACCAAGGATCAAATGCAAATACTTTTTGGTTATTTGGGTAAAATAGAAGATATTCGTCTGTATCCAACTATTAGGGATGTTTCATGCCCAGTTCAATCGCGTATTTGCTATATTAAATTTATAGATAGTTCTACTGTGGGAATAGCCCAGCATATGACAAACACTGTCTTTATTGATAGAGCTCTAATAGTAATTCCTATTTCAAGTGGAGACATTCCTGATGAGTACTACGCTTTAGAAATGACGAAGAATGGCTCTATAGTACCTGGACTGACTCCAACAGATCCAAAATTACCTCCGCATATTGTAAACACCATTCATAAATCAGGCGAGGAACAAGTGATAATTACTGCAGATCCAAATTTACAAGCAAATGGCGTGCCACCTTATCCACCTCTATCAACTAGCTTTGATACATCTAAAATTGAAGAGACCAGGAGAACTATAATCATGTTAAATTATGACTCTTCTACAAGCACTGATGATATAATTGACTTCTTTAGCTCTGCAGGAGAAGTGAAGTACCTAAGACCTTGTAAACAGGATTCAACTGGTATCACACACATGCTTGTAGAATTTACTGATCAAACAAGCATTGTAAATGCTTTGAAGCTAAATGGTATAGAATTAAATGGTCAAGCTGTTGAGATCCAGCATGCTACACAACCAATAGTTAAACCGCAAGCTAAAAGCAATGAAGCAGCTCAAAAAGAAATTGAGGAGGCTATGTCTAGGTTTAAGGAAGCTCAAAATATGATCAATGCCTCAATTGAACCAGTAATTGGCATGCTTACAAAGGATAAAAGAAGTTCACGAAGATCTAGATCTAGATCAAGAAGTAGGAGAAAAAGATCTAGGTCGAGGTCTAGAAGAAGATCAAGATCCAGAAGACGAAGATCAACATCTAGAAGGAGATCAAGGTAAATAGTGTTTTCTGTGAATGAGTTTTGAAAAAATATGTATTGCATTAAGTACTTGTTTTAATATATTTTTTTTTAATACAGATCCAGGGATCACAGAAGAAGGTCCAGATCAAGAGGGAGAAGACGTTCCAGATCCAGGTCTAGACGTTCTCGTTCCAGAAGCACAAAATCGAGAAGATCTCGCTCTAAATCGAGAAAAAGAGTTCGTAGAACCAGATCCAGAGAACGTTCTCCCCAAAAAGTACGCGAGAGAAAATCGAGGGACATATCTAGAGAACGCAAACGCAGTAAAGATAGAACAGATAAGGAAAGAGAAAAGGAGAGGGATAAAAAATCCAAAGAACGCGATTCAGCAGAAAATGAGAAAATCTTGAGGGAACCCAGAGAGAAGAAGATTGAGAAGGAGAGCAATGTGGATGAAAAACGAAAGTCACGGTCTCGTAGCAAGAGCAAACGAAGGTCTAGGTCAAGAGAACGTAGAACTAGAGAACGTAAAAGGTCTAGATCTAGAGGAGGTGGAAGAAGAAGGTCGCCATCGCCAAGAGCTGTCAAAAGGCGAAGCAGAACAAGGAGTAGAGACAAAGATAAAGAAAGGAAAAGAGAGAAGAAGGTCGATAGACGAGAAAAAGACAGAGAAAGAAGAGAACGTGAAAGGAGAACCAGATCGAGAGAAAGGGATAGAGATAAAAAATCTAGATCTAGGTCTCGTTCTAGCCGTTCTACAAGATCCCATTCGAAAGTACCTAGAAATTATGATGAAGAAGAGAAAGGATTCGATACGGATAAGGAAAAACCCAAGGAAAAAGAAATCGAGCAACCAATAGAAAAAGGTTCTCCAGAGAAGTCTGATAATATGGATATTTCTAATTCTCCCTAAATTAATTTTATTCTCGCAGTGTTTCCCTTTCGTTTAATAAATGTAATTAATAAAATTTGTTTTATTTGGTGATTTGTTTACAATGACTGTTAATATTGAGGTTTTCAGGCAAAATTTAGGGGAAAAAAAAGAAAAAACGATAAATTATCCCTTTTTTAATGAATTTAAAAAATATTTTTTGGCCGATAATATCGAGATGTACAATAAACCATTTTATGTAGGGCTGAAAATTACTGGACAATTTCTGCTTATCTTAAACGGTTCCGGATGGTCCTAAAATGTCATCTCATTAGGATGTTATATACATTTTTTTGTGGAAGTCATGTTTCCAGATATTTATGCTAGAACGATCCAGTTTCTATAAACACCCATTTTTGAATTGCCATATCTAATTGACCTAACTCGTTTCCTTACTAGTATTGATGATAAAAACTAAACATTAAAGAGCCATACTTGAATTTGATGCATTTATTTATTTATAATCTTAAATATAAATATCTTTTTATAAATAAAACGTTTTAAAACAGTACACATTCATTACTGTACATATGGAATGATTTTATTTCATTTAATTCAATAGGGAAACGCTTTGTGTATTTCTTCGGGCAACTTCGATATCAATTTATCGTGATCTACGCCCTGGACTGTCGCAAAAATTCCCTGGGCATCCGGAAACGGTGCATCTTTAGAGTAGTCATAATGTTTTCCATGAATATCCGTCAATTTTCCACCTGCCGCCTCTAGGACACCTTCCGGAGCACAAGTATCCCATTTCTTACAGCCACGACTCGCATACACGTACGCGTGAGCTCTCCCTTCCAAAAGTACCACTACCTGTAAAAATTAATTATACTCCTTAACTTTGTACTTGCGTAAACCTTTTATAGACGGTCTTTAAAAAAAAATTTCTATTTATACACGATATTTTTACCTTGTGTCCAGCTCCTCCTACACTAATAATTTCATCCGGATTTAAAGCATTTAAAGCTCTATTCACCATTTCATCCCGATGTGATCTATGGAAACAAAAATAAGTAGTAATAGAGCAGGCAAATTAGATTTAGAGTCAATAATAATTTTCTGATGGATTTTGCTCTTAAACAACACCCTATATATAAAAATTTTAAAAATTGGGTTGCATATTCAAAAAGAACGGAAAAAGTTTAACGGGAATACAAAGATTCACCATCCACACAATACTAAGAATTTTTTATGAATTCCGGTATTTAAAATCGGTTTGGCTCTGGTCTAAGATCATTAAATTAACTTCCTTTTTTTTAGTTATAAGAAATACACACCTTGATGTAGTGATAATGAATTTATCCGAAGGTGCTTTTGCTTGAATAAATCCTCCTACTCCAAGCCCGACCAACCCCCAAAAGGTTCTACCAGGACCATTTTTGTTTGTGCGATATTCATGATAAGGTTGATGTATTACACCTCCTACAGATTTTCCTTTAACCGCTATTCCTATTAGAACGGTCACGTGGTCTAAGAGACCCTATAAACAGTTAATTAGTATTAATTCAATGAAAGTTATTTTCGTAATTTTCTTCTCAAATTTATGAAAAATTTTTAAAAAACAACGAACTTACGTTACAAAATATTATTTTTTTATGAAAAATATCACTCTTTGATCGCAAATTCAGTATTTTGAAAATCCTTTTACATATTTGGAAATAGTACAGAAAATTGGATTGAAATAGAAATTTTTGAGGCGTAAAAATAAACAATAAAGATATTTATAAATTACTATTGAAATCCACGTCTGGCTTTAAAAAATAAAATAAATTATTGAAAAAAAAAGGTTTTTTTTTAATTTGTAAAAAACATAACTGTTTAAACTAATCTTTTTACCTCTGTATATTCTGATGTGCCATCTAGTGGATCAACCCATACAACGATATCCTCAGGTTTCACATCGACAAAATTTTCTGGACAGGGAGATTTTAAAACACATTCATCATATTCTCCAACAATCCAATCACAAGGAATCTAAAATATTTAATAAATTATTAAAATAATCTGCAATTCTTTTAAACTTACCTCAGTGTCATCTAGCGAGCCCTCTTCACCTATAATAGTAATTTTAGGAAACAGTCTGGAAAGTGAAGTTATAATACATCGTTGGGCAGATCTGTCAGCTTCAGTTTGTACATCATTTTTACTTTGGCCCTAAAAATGAAACGGAATAAAGTGGTTTTTTTAAACATAACTTAATAATTACTATTAATTTAAAGAAGAAGTTGGTCAGGGTTGGGACTGCAATTTTTCTCTGAAAATATAAGGAAATAAAACAATAGTCATGAATGGTCTATTATTTTATTAATTTTCTTTAACTCCTCTGTAAGAATTAATAATAATTACAAGTTGTATAGTTGTTAATTTTACCTTATGAATAATTCCTAACTCTCCCTTTTCCATAACATCTTTTACGATTTTTCCAGCTCTTTCTGCTGTCTTTATGGATGATCCTAATACCCTCAGAATAAGTGGAGCAGTTTGTGACATCGTTAAACAACACAAGAATTTGATTTATATTATAAAAATGGATTACAAAGTTAAAATTATAAAATAAATTTGATATGCTCCATGAAACTACAAGGTTAAGTATTCCTCGTTTTTTATTTCATTAATATTTACGTCTAACAATATTGGCAATTTTTTTAATAAAAATCAATTATTATAAAATCATTGAAGTGGAAAGTAAAAGCATAAAAATTTAAGTAAGTTTAAATTTCAAAATTATTTTAGGTCGTCTAGTCAAGTGACGTATTGATAAAGTGTCAGTGGTGTCACTGTTGTCAGTGTATCACAAATTATCATCAGCTAAAGTGCGGTTATTTTAAAATTAGTACAAAAAGAAGAACGGGCGAGCGTCTCGCAACATTATGAAGATGGCTGTGGCATCGGCAATAATTCGCATGCGCAAGCAGACCCAAGTTCTGCTTTAATAATTATATAGCTCGGAGCCAGAGGGTGGAAAGTATAAATTAAAATAATAAAACTGTAACGACGGTGGAATTTTTTGAACCATAAAAATACCAAAAAAGGACCATGAGCGTAACAAAACTACCTAAGGTTGTGAAATAAATCACACTTGTTCCCAAGAACAAAGACATTAAATGTCCTACACTGCACCAGCGTCTGCACTTCAACAACTACTCCTTGGACTATATGCCCCCCAGGTATTGAATTACGAAAGTCCAGACGTGGTTTGGCGCCCGACCAAGTCGGGGCTTTAAACCAAAAACTTTGATTTTATTATTAAAGGAGCTTGACATTCTTAGACCGGTTTCGGAATTATTGTTCCTCTTCAGTAAGAAGCAGGCTAGCTCGATATCCTATCCCTAAAGGATGTTAGAAAATGGATTCGACTCGCTCTTGATAAAAGTGTTCACGTATATATTTTATGGTTCAAAAAATTCCACCGTCGTTACAGTTTTATTATTTTAATTTATACTTTCCACCCTCTGGCTCCCGGGCTATATAATTATTAAAGCAGAACTTCTTACTGAAGAGGAACAATAATTCCGAAACCGGTCTAAGAATGGCAAGCTCCTTTAATAATAAAATCAAAGTTTTTGGTTTAAAGCCCCGACTTGGTCGGGCGCCAAACCATGTCTGGACTTTCGTAATTCAATACCTGGGAGGGCATATAGCCCAAGGAGTAGTTGTTGAAGTCCAGACGCTGGTGCAGTGTAGGACATTTAATGTCTTTGTTCTTGGGAACAAGTGTGATTTATTTCACAACCTTAGGTAGTTTTTTTAAAATAATAAAAACATGTACACCGGTTATCTGGCCTCTCATTGGTCGATGCCCATGCCGCGTTCGACTTATCCTCTTGTGTCCTTGACTTTAATAACTTAGTAACCAATGTAACCATGGATAATAAAGATTTATTTATTTTAAAATATGAAAGGTTTTCAGTAAATAGACTAAATTTATTTGAGTACGTTTTAACAATGTCAACAAATAATCCAGGCCCCTCAAACATATCAACAGCATTTTCCCTGTTAACTTCGCATTTTTCGAGTACAAAAATAAAAACTAAGGACTTTCTACAAGCATCAACAGAGGCTGTTTCATTGATTGAGAAATTTGGTAAAGTTTTTTCACCTGTTAAATATGATATGATAAATAATATAGAGAAACTAAATCAAAAATATGAGGAAGACGCTGAAGCTAACAAATATTTGGAGAAAATGATTCTTAGGGAACATAGTCAAGGAGGAGGGATAGCAACTGATGCTCTCTTATGGTTGCAAAGGTAAAAAATTGTCGCTTAATTTTTCTGTATTTGATTTGTAGTAGGTGTGGTGATATATAAACCATCATACTAGTTTTTTTTGTAGAGCCTTACATTTTCTTTCGATCTTTTACAAATTTGTAATAGAAGATACTACAAATAAACTCCGCTCAAATGATTTAGCTCCATTTTTGAAGAAAGCATACTCGGTTACTTTAGAGCAGCATTATGGTTGGCTCGGGACCCAATTATTTAATGTTTTATCCCGTTTTACTATAACCAGACGTCAACTACTGTCTACTCTAGCCCTAGACAAGGAATATCAAGAAGGGAACATTATTAAAGATATGCAAAAATATACTCAGGAATTAAGGAGTTGTGTGGAGAGAATAATAAATTTTTATGAGTTAAATATAGAAAACTGAGTAATTTGTTGGTTTATTTTTTTTTACATAAATTTTATGTAGTTTATTAGTAGTATATTCTGTAACAAGGTTGGAATGAGAATTCAATACGAGTGGAGGATTCCGAACGCGAGCGTGAGGAACCCTAAGTGTCGAATTTTCATTTCAACAGAGTAACAGACTGTACTGTCTCCACGGCCACAGAAAGTAGGAATTGAATATAGTAACATGAAACCTCAAAAAACGCAGCTTATCTTATGTTCAGGCAAATTCAAACTAAATAACACGTCGCGTATAGCTGTCAAACATTAAATTCATGGCTATCTAGGATGCGGACGTGATATTTACAGAATGAATATTCGGCTATATCCAACACCACCACCGTGCTCAGCATCCTCGAAAATGGGAGGGAAAGTGTGTTTTTCTATATACAGGGAAACCTTATTGTAAAGCGCGTTTAACCCCTCTAGGGCGTGGTTTTTGGCCGTGTTGAAGGGGATGCCCATTTTTTTTATCCTCAGATTCGGTTTCAGCGACCTCGAAAAAAGGGGGGGGGGGAGACTAAATGGGTCTTGTCCGGAAAAAATTACCTAAAATCGAGATTATAATTTTATTTTTATATTTTGCATCTATAATATTTCACATTATGATACGCATTTGAGAACTCTAATGTTTCATTAGAGTACGCAACTTTTTGTATTATATACGGTTGGTAATATGTGTTGAGGGTTCTGGAATAAACCCTATGTTGTGCCAGTTTCCCAGGACGACCGATGTGTTATCACCGCCTTTTTAAACTGCATCGTGGTATTCTTAAAATGGACTGTATATCTTTATCTTCCCAACTCCATGGACAAAAACAACTAACACTTTTATTTAACGGTTTATTTAAGTTAAATAAATAAATAACAACAACGTAACAAAGGATTACATTAACTGGTAATCAATGAACAAATTATTATAAGTACCATATGTGCTTAACAAACACTAGCACATAGGTAGAGAATTAAAAAGATCGCATCAATAGGGAGGTTTTAAGCCACCTATTTCAACACCAATATACTTTAAACGTTATACATCGCATGCGCAATAGCGCTAAAATAAGGGAAACTTTATTAACTGATATTGTTTTACGTTATTAGAGGTGAAATAAGGTTCCCTTAATAACGGATATTGTTTTCGCAATGGTGCCGCATGTAGAACATTTATATTTAAGTTTTGTCGTGAACTCCAAAGTTTATGATAAATACATGTGAAATTTAGAAGATTTGAGTAAGTCTATAGTTTTCACCATTCTTACCACTTTTTTCTTAAATATGAAATGAAAACATTTTATAAAATTAAGTGTTATGGCAACATAGGATATGGACATTGAAGAGATGTCACAAAAAGTCTTTTACCTAACCTATCTTTTGTAGTATTTGTTTCATTCTGGCTTCATTTAAAAACGATTTAAGGCAGTTAAAATAAAAAAAAAATCGTAAATGATTATTTAAACTATCACAAAGTGAGGGTTATCATTTATAAGGTTATAAATGTTTCTGGCATCTGTCAAGTAAATAACGGAAGAGTGGGATGGCTTAAAAACTCATTTTCGAAATACGTTATTAACGTTCTGTGTTTACTTTAATAGCGGATAAAGGGATATAACGTATGACCCTCAAGTTGTGGCTTAAAACCTCCCTAGTCAGAAAATATTTTGCGTGCGATATGAGTGAGTGATAGATGGACACTGCTTTTAAATTGAATCGGACTGCTTGATACGCAGCTAAGTCCCACTAACTTGCCGTACTAAGAGGCATTATGAAAAATGAATTTATTTACGAGGTTTTCTGTAACCCCGGAGTATGCGCTCATAATGAGGGCTCGAAGCACACTGAGTTTAAAAGTTTTCGAAGTTTGTCGTTTCAAGTCTACCCCCTCCGGCTCGCGCGATTGTTTCTAGAAAGATTTGTTAGCGTGGGATGCGTTAATGTACATGTAGTTTTTTTTTTATATTGTCTAGACGAAACCGTTAGAATCTGCGTCGTAGATATGGCGTGATATTGGCGTCTGTTGTTATTGTGAAATAGAATAAAAAACTATTTTGTCGAGAGTCTGTCTGCGCGCAGTTTCCAATGTATTTGGTGCGGCGTTGCCGGTTGGATGGGTTTATATGTTTAATTTGTTTGAAAATTAAACAATATGAATCAACAAATGACATGAATTGACATTTGTCTATTGATATTAAATCTCAAATCTGTCAAATTTTAAAAATTCTACAACAATGCTATACCAACTCATTTTTTTAAAGCAAACTTCTTTCTATAATATGCAAAGTATAAATTTATTAAAAAATTAATAAAATGGCAAAATATAAAAAGTATTATAAGCAACTTATTTCATATGGCTGTTGTTACACTCGTCCTTTAAAAAACTCATCGCTGCGCGATTCGTTTTTTAAACTTGGACTCGTGTCATAACAGAATGCCATATGAAATGCGTTGCTTACTACTATTAAGTCATATTCTTTGATGTAGTTAATGTTTCATCAATATATTTTTTTAATAAATTTGATATATTTGAAAACAATGTGGGTGCCATGTCTCAGCGGTAGCGTATCCGCCTCGCAACGAGATTCTAGGTCAATTCAATTGGTTCATAATATCGGCAACCCACCGTGCATCGGAGAGAAAAAATCTAAAACATTTGAATTCATTTGTAATATTTTTCTATATAAACTCAAAATTATCGAGAAAATCGGCAAAAACAGTTTTTAAAGGGCTAGTTTTAAATGATTTAATTAACTTGAAGATAGCTATCATTACCAACATTTCAAAAAATCACTAAAATAGTGGCTTAATTTTAAACCAGGTTATTTACATTACGGTGCAAGCGAAAACCATTTAATCTAGGTTTAATAAATAAACCTGGTTTAACTAACAAGAGTTAAGTCAAGAACGGTGCAAGTGGCCCTAAACCGTCGGTTCTGGCTATATAACTGTATTCATTAAAGGGCCCTACTCACGATCCGATTTGGTCTGGCGGTTTGGTCAACTTGGTCAGGTCGGGTCACAGTACATACAGTAATTCCACTTCGGCCAATTTCTGGTTGTAAGTTTTCAATGCGCATTAGCCAGGAGTTGCGAGTGTTGCGACTCCTGGCTAATGCGCAAACGACGAGTTTAAGAACGACCGACACTCCTTCCATAGTTGCCGGATTTAAAAAATTTCATTCAATCTACTGTGTAATATATTAGAAGTGTTATAAACATTTCATAAAGTAGTCTCTTATTTCATCAAATTCTGGTTTTAGGAATTTTTATCAATGAGGCGTTAATACCTATGTATGTTCCACTTATTTCATTGAAAACTGATCATTTTTGTGACAATTCTACAATAGCATCTCGAATTATGATAATTTAAAAATTCATATATTAATAAATATCTATCTATCTATGTTTTTATGAGGTGTCATGCATTCTTGGTTCTTGTTTTCTTAAAAAAAATTGTATTGACTATGTACATTGTATGCAATAAATTTCTTTCTTATATATTAGGAATGTGAAATGTCAACTGAACTTTTTTAAACAGAATTAAACTATATAAGCACACAACTCGACCACAATTTTGTATTTGCCATATTGAATTTTGGCAGAAACTCCATTCCCAAAAACTCCTTTAAACCACGTTTGAATAGCATCGACCCATAATCATAAAACTAATTTTTTGTTCATATAAAAATATATGCCAAATCTCAACTCGACTAGAAATGGTTCAAATTTGTACTAATAAACGTATAGATGAAGTTAATATAAGTGTGGCAATAAAGATAATCGTGAGATTAGAAACAAGTTTTCATACTTTTCGGGCCTATATCTCAAAAAGCATTCGAGACCTCCGCTTTTTGACTTCAAATTCGTGTTCAGGAGACAAAAATACGTAAGAATCACCAAACATTTTTTTTATCTCGGTTGCATCCGATTAAATGAATTTTACCTCATTGAAAACTGCATAATTAATTTTTACTACTTTTCCATGTTTCCAACCTTATTTGCATAGACTGAATTTTAGCGAGCAGTTTATATCAATAATTGATATATCGAGCAGTGTATATATGAGCATTGTTAGGGATCGTGGCGGGGAGAAATGTCATTACTGTCAATAGTGTCAATACCAGTGCGAATATAAAAAATGAAACTGCTGGACACCAATATCAAAGGTGCCGACGCTAAGTGGAACTACTGTATGTACTGTGGTCGGGTGAGAAATCAGGTCGTGTGTAGGGAATGCATTAGCCCGATTTGGTCAGGTCCCTAAGTCGGGTGGTCACTCCCACCTGACAGCCCTAGGTCGGGTGCAAAATCAGCTGATTTTGACATTAGTGAAATATTTTCATTATGTTTTGAATTGACAGATCAGGATCTGACTTGGTCGGGTCGTGTGGTGCCAAACGCTTGACTTGACCAGATCAGGCCAGACTTGGTCAGGTCGACACGGTCTGAGTAGGGCCCTTTAGCCATGCAGAAAGCGGTAGTCGCGGCCTGAAAATTTCTGCACCAGGCGGACTGATAAACCACCCTTCACACGAACTGTTCGAAATCGAACATCTACGCCCATGATAAAAAGAGGAATAAAAATAATATTCAAATAAAAGAAACAACAAGCACTCTTATGTGTTTGTTATCCATATCTCTCATAGAAAAAGTATGACGTAAAAAAAGCCGTTACAACACTTGCTAATTAGGCACGCAGCTACCTTTGAGCGACAAACTTCAATCCCACTAACTTTGCCGAAAACAACAGAGACAACTTATGAGACGGGCAACTCAATGTATTATTCTTGTTCGGTAAAAGTTGTTTGGGCGATTGTAAACGGAAGGCAATAGGAGAGGGCGCTCTAGTCAATATTCTTTTCTCAAGGCCTACTGCTGTGAGTATCCATTCATCAGTGGCGGGAAAATTTAAAATTATACTCGACTCAAAAATGTATATATTAGAAATAAATCATGTTTCTATACAAAATTTACAGGACAATAAAAACTGTCACTTACTACAAACTTGAAAAATGTTAAAATTACAGTTCAAAATGTGAAAATAACGTTTTTATTACTCCTGTAAATTTTGCCAAAGAAACACAAATTACACTAGATTATTAATATTTAGACTTAGAAAAATGATAGACCAAACTCTTTTTACTTTCTATAAATTGTGTATTGTTTAAGATACAGAATAACAAACTACACTAACAATAATACAAAATAATGGGGGATGGTGGCTCAGCGGTAGAGCACTGGACTTTAATTCCGCCCTCTTCCACTACATTTACAGTGTTGAGATCTGCCTCTTTGAATTTAAGTGGTACAGCGCTTAGTTTTAACTTCCAACCAATTTCATTAGTATAATTATTTCTACTAAAATGATTTCTGTAGATTGTGTAGTTCCTCATATTAATGTTTGGATAGGTTACACCCAGACTTTGGCACCACATGTTGCACCTAATATGAATTAAAATCATTACTAATAAAACTGTATTTTTTGCATGTGTATTGCTTAATTAAATGTCACTATTTCTTGGAAAACAACGCAGTTTCTGAACTTCGACGTCACTGCAACCACAAATTAAGCAAGAATTCACCATTATTTTTAAAAGTCTCACAATCACCACCATACAAACAAAAATTACTTAACAATATCACACACAGAGAAATAAACGAAATCAAGAAATCATAAAAACAAAATGGATTCTTCAAATACATAACATCCAACGTCTGACACTGTCGAAAACCTCAAACTAGAGATGAACGTTTTTACAATATCGATGTTGGCATCGGATGTCACTATGCGATACCCGCATCGGATATCGATATTGAAATTAACGGATGCGATGCGAGAACATCGATTCGAATTTCGAATTCGTCGATGTTATGTCGATCTTGTTAGATGCCCGAGAATCGAGATTTATTGACATCGCATGAAGTTGTCATTTATTAAATTTTTAAATCTTCGATCTGATAACGATGCCGAATAACGATGCCAAAACCGATGCGAAATTTTAAATATCGATGAGCATCGGTACTAAAAAATCGGAAAACGCCCATCTCTACCTCAAACGTCAATCACAAAATATGCAACACCAGCGACCTCAACGGCTGCCTCCCTCCTGAACAACGGAGATAGATGTATGTCCAGATTATTGTAAGAGAGAAAGAAAGTTATATATAGAATTTATATGGGCTGCCGAACACTTTTTCCTATTAAGTTACTCGTCTCATGGTTGTCTCTGAAAACAATCACAAAATACGTCCACAGACAGAACGTCGAAGTACGAGCCGGCCAAGCCGGTAAAAAAATACACATCAATAAGACCGCGAGCGACTCGTTGCGATTGGCTAGAAAAACCGTTAGAAATTAAATAAAAAAGATAGAAACACATAAACAGAGATCGACTTATCCAAAGCTTGATATCGGAAGCTTCCAGTTCAAAACTTCAGTAGAACCACAGTACGTAGAACCTTTTCTCTCCTAGAGAGTGGGTCGGTGGCCCTCTCCTAGTACTTCGCGGGACTTTCGTGTCCACCATAAAGCAATTGCATAATTCATAAATGCATACATTTTAATAACAAAAATTTCTTTGAGAAATTGCGCCATATTTACAACCTGTTGTTAGTTTTTTACCATTGTTACAAAGTGTTAATAGAAATTTACAAATCAAAGAGTGCATTCTTTCATTATACTTCATCGTACGTTTTAAAACCAAAAGAAATTACAGTCCACATCATCATCATTACCAACTTAAGTTACGCTAAGTTGGAACAGAGACATCTATAGGGTTCATTTCGGAAGCTCATAGTGGTTTGTATTTTAATTTCTCTCTCTTTCCACTGGTTTAAAACCACTTAGTTGTTAAAAAAGTTTTTTAACAACTAAGTGGTTTTAATCCAGTGGAAAGAGAGAGAAATCTATAGGGTGTCGCCTAAAAAGTTTGGGTCTCCAAATATACAGGGGATTTGGAATTGCCCAAAACACGAACTTTACTTTACTTTACATTTGAAAACAACTTTCGACTATGCAACCAACCATATCCTTTGCTATCTGCCCTCTCATTGGTAGATGCTGCGTTCGATTTAGCTTCTTGTGCACTCTACTAAAATGGTGACACGGACAAAAAAATGTCAAGGGATGAAACATGAACAATTTATCATAACCCATGGTTTAAGACTTGCAGCGATTTTTTATCTGTAACCGTTCAATTGTTATATACAAATTAATGCTCCAACATTAACAATTTTTTTTTATAAAAGGACTTGCAGATAATTTATTGTGGTTACAATAATGTTGCATTTTATTCATAGAACGCAGTTTTTTGTGTCGATAACTCATGTATTCTGCAATTGTTTAAACAAATAGATATTGATAAAACATTTTGCGTTTGAGGCCGCCAATTATTTATTAATTCATTTTTTAAAAAAATTCTTGCTTCACCTTAAAGATTATACATTTATATAATTCTCAATTTTCGTATGAATCCATTGATGTTTAAATATTTTTTTTATGTTAGAAATATTATTTTCCGAGCTCCATTCCTATCTGATGTATTTAATGAGATTAGTCGCGTGGCAGCGCTATTCATATTAAAATAAACGGATTTATACGAAAATAATTGAAAATTAATTAAATTAATAAAATATAAACTCTATTTTGATGCTAGAAAAAAAATGGTAAACAATAAAAATGAAATTTCCTAAAAATAAAAAATAAAATTTCTGTCGTGGCTGAAGAAGGAATCGAACTCATGACAAATGGATTATTAGCGCTCTCTGCGACAAGACTAATCGTGAAAATAAAGAAAATTTATTCTCTGAGATTCCTTAGATATCCCAAATAATATATTATATTTTAATACCAGCAGCGCCACCTAGCATACAGGAGATTCACTGAAGTCTGAAGATATCTATCTCTCTTCATTATTGCAGAAAAACAGTGATAAAAGATAAAGATAAAGATGGGGATTTTTGGTGTTTGTAGTTTGGCATACCTGTCGCGATGCCCCTCTTAATAACTTAGTAACCAATGTAACCATGGATAAATAATTTTTTTTTAAATATGAAAGGTTTTTCGTAAATAGATTCCTGAGTACACGTTTTAACAATGTCAAAAAATAATACAGCTCCCTCAAACAAATCAACAGCATTTTCCTGGTTAAATTGGCATTTTACAAGTAAAAAAATAAAAACCAAGGACTTTCCACAAGCCTCAACAGAGGCTATTTCACTGATTGAAAAATTTGGTAAAGTTTTTTTACTTGTTACATATGATATCACAAATAATATAAAGAAACTAAATCAAAAATATGAGGAAGACGTTGTAGCTAACAAATATTTGGAGGAAATGATTCATACGGAACAGAGACAAGAAGGGGTTGTAACTGATGCCCTCTTATGGTTGCGAAGGTAACAATTGTCTCTTAATTTTGCTGTATTTGATTTGTAGTAGATGTGGTGATATAAACCATCATAACATATTAGTTTTTTTTGTAGAGCCTTACATTTTCTATCGATCTTTTACGAATCTGTAATAGAAGATACTTCAAATGATTTTTAGAGCTCATTAATTATGATTATATCATCATTAGAACGCAGGAATTAAGGAGTTGTGTATAGAGTATAATAACTTTTTATGAGTTATACAATATATAGAAAAAATGAGTAATTTGTTGGTTTATTTTTTTGCATACATTTTATGTAGGTAATTTTTATTAAAAAGTTATTTAGGTCTTTTTTTCCCAACTTTAGTTCCTTTAAAAAATATATTTTGCAGGGTGGTGACTTGAGTGGTTCTTAGCTCCTTAACTAATTTTCAAATTTTGACTCGTTTTTTGTTCCTACACTGACCTATGGCCTATGGTTAATAGGCGCCCGGGCGAGTTTTGCGATCAAAGAGTGATATTTTTCATAAAAAATTAATTAACACTTTTTACACTTGTTTGTATACCAACTGGCTTATATTATGCACTTTTATTGGTAAAACTTAAATATTCTACACTCAACTGGTCTCTGTTTTTAGTTTTCTAATAACAATTTTTTTTCTTGGATATTCATTGTCCTTGTTTTTTTAAATTCGTTATTTTCATAACAGAATACGTTAATAAAAGTTAAACTAAAATTTCAAACAAAAAATCAAGTTACCATCCTGCAAAATATAAAACTAAAGTTTGGGAAAAAAGAAAGACACCTAAGTAACTTTAATAAACTCCATAAAATTTATTAAAAAAAATAAACCAACAAATTAGGAAAAACTGAATTTAAACAGTCTTGTAGTAAATTTTATATTTCATTTTGTATTGGGTGACTTTTTTGCTACGAAGCATATTTTTCGAGATCTAAGCGAAATGCCGAAAAAAGTTACCTTCCCCGTGTCCCCGGCAGCCCGCGCACCACTTACGCTCGAGGACTTTTACTTTTAGTATATTTAGCTTCTAACTTCTCTAAATACATCCCTGAAGTCCGTTTTTACACGTTCGCTCACGCACTTTTAAGCGTTCATTGTATGGACTATTATATCAACTAATATTTTACGTGGCGCAACAGATTTGAAACCGTCTTTTTTCAACGGAACATTTTTTGTTTTGTTATTTTTTATATAAAAAGTTATTGTTCTCTCCACACAACTCCTTAATTCCTGGTATTCCTGATTATATTTTTGCATATTTTTAATAACGTTTTCTTCTTGATTTTTCTTTTCTAGGGCTAGAGTAGACAGTATAGTTGACGTCTGGTTGGAGTAAAACGAGAAAAAACATTAAATAATTGGGTCCCGAGCCAACCATGATGCTGCTCTAAAGTAGCCGAGTATGCTGTCTTGAAAAATGGAACTAAATCTTCTATTACAGATTGGTAAAAGATCGATAGAAAATGCAAGGCTCTACAAAAAAACCTAGTGTTATGATGTTTTACTACAAATCAAATACAGCAAAATTAAGGGACAATTTTTACCTTCGCAACCATAAGAGAGCATCAGTTGCAACCCCTTCTCCTTGTCTCTGTTCCCTAAGAATCATTTTCTCCAAATATTTTTGTTAGCTTCAGTGCCTTCCTCATATTTTTGATTTAGTTTCTTTATATTATTTGTCACATCATATATAGCAGGTGAAAAAACTTTGCCAAATTTTTCAATCAGTGAACAGCTTCTGTTGATGCTTGTAGAAAGTCCTTAGTTTTTACATTTTGACTCGAAAAAAGCGAAGTTAACAGGGAAAATGCTGTTGATTTGTTTGAGGGACCTGGATTATTTTTGACATTGTTTAAAACGTATACTCAAATAAATTTAGTCTATTTACGGAAAACTTTCTTTCATATTTTAAAATAATTAAATATTTTTTTAGACATAGAGTTATCGGAAACTTCAGTATACTGCAATGCAGTAATGAAAGACGAAGTTATTTAAATACTGTATGATCTTATTTACTTTGTGTATTCATCATTAAAAAAATTAGTTTAGAAGAAACATTTTATTTCATTCTTAAAATATTATACGTCTAGAATAATTGCAAATAATATGGGCAATACTTTTAAGTAGATACAAAATTAATGACTTTATACCTAACTTAATATAGGTAAATGAAATTGAGAAAATGTTGTTACTGAACAAAACTCAAATAAAAACAGGATGATGTAGGTACATATATTTAAAATGTTTCAATTTATATTTGATGATGAACACTAGAAAATTAAGAAAATAAAAACGCGCAACTTAAATACTTATGCATTTATTCTGTCTGATAGACTTGGTTATTTATAAAACGTTTATACCTAGTTATGTTTATTTGAATTTTTTTTACTAATTCTAACTCCTGTGCAAGGGTCGACTCAATTAATACAGTTTTTTGTTGCTATTTCTCTTCTTTAGTGTTCAATTTTTTCTGAGCGCCCTTATATAGTGTTGGCATAATCGGTTTAATGTTTACATCAACGCTTAAAACGCTCGATAATAATCCATTCCACTTGAGTTTGTGCAAGTGGAATGGGAAAAAAAGCAGTCGTAGCGTGATTGTTGTGTGCTTAGTGGAACGTACTCAATATACTCTAAGTTATCTTCTCTTAGAAAACGAGTAAGGAATTTAATTTATCAGATTCGACATCCTAAGACCGGTTTCTGCATTTCGGCTTCGTCAGTTAGGCTTTTCGAATCCAATAAATAAAATTCCAAACTCGTACAAGTCAATAGCTATATCCGCTATAAGATAAAATTTTTAGATGTGCTGCCATCTATGATTAGAAGAGAGTATTGACAATTACTAAAAGCAAAAAATTCCCGGTGTATTGGGGTTGCATACACAATTTGCATTGTGTGTTGCAAAACTTTTATTTGACTGATTCTAGTCAAAATGTCACTCTCTTTGTATTAATCTCTGAAAGGGATACGAAAGAAGAGAGTGACATTTTGACTAGAATCAGTCAAATAAAAGCTTTGCAACACACAATGCAAATTGTGTATGCAACCCCAATACACCGGGAATTTTTTGCTTTTAGTAACTGTCAATACTCTCTTCTAATCATAGATGGCAGCTTATCTTCTCTTTTTGTGATCTAATTGTTTTTTATTATGTTTGTTCTGTGCTGTCATTAGAAAACAAACTTTGATTATTCCTCTCCAAGTTTTGTTGAGAGATTATAATTTTATTTAAGTGATATTCTTTTTATTTTTTTAATAAATTACTCAATTTCATAGGTACAGACATTAGATCATATATGCTACGCTAGGTTATTTGTTTGGTTGGTCCGGGGGGAGCCTATATAGTACTAATCCATTGATTGGTCGATTTCAAATTTCGACGATACCGCTCATATTGTAGAGTTTGACAGATGTTAGATGAAAAATAAGTGAGTTATTTTTCATCTAAACTTCCAACATGTTATACATTTTCGGAAAGGGAAAGAGTTCACATTTCAGATAGAATAAAAATGTATAGGGAGTGTCGTTAAAAAAATCGACGTTATTTGCATTTGAAAAAGATCGTTTTTTTAAAAAACCCTATATAAGATTTTACTAAATAAACATTTATACTGAAAAAAACTTTATATAAAAAGAAACTGTTCAGTGAAAACCGCACCTCCCTATCGTTTCTGAGTTTCGAGATATTTGCAGTTAAAATGGGTCAGAAACTTCTGGGACTGTACCAAAATATTCCAAATGGTACGCCACTGTATCATAGTACGCTATTTCCCCTTCCCTCCCTCATCATTTCCCATCTAATACCAAACTACAGCATGCCGTATTTCGACTACTATGCAACCAACCGTACACTTGGCTATTTGCCCTCCCATTGGTAGATGCCGCGTTCGGTTTAGCCTCTTGTGCCCTTGACTTTAATAACTTAACTTAGTAACTAACAACCAATGTAATCATAGACATGGACATGTCTAACAAAATATTTATTTATTTGAAAGGTTTTTCCTAAATAGACTAAGTTTTAGCTTAGCAATGTCAAAAAATAATCCAGCTCCCTCAACAGCATTTTCCCTGTTAACTTCGCATTTTTCGAGTCAAGATATAAAAACTAAGGACTTTCTACAAGCATCAACAGAAGCTGTTTCATTGATTGAAAAATTTGGTAAAGTTTTTTCACCTGTTATATATGATATGACAAATAATATAAAGAAACTAAATCAAAAATATGAGGAAGACACTGAAGCTAACAAATATTTGGAGAAAATGATTCTTAGGGAACAGAGACAAGGAGAAGGGGTAGCAACTGATGCTCTCTTATGGTTGCGAAGGTAAAAAGAAATGGTCCCTTAATTTTGATGTATTTGATTTGTAGTAGATGTGATCATAACACTAGTTTTTTTTGTAGAGCCTTACATTTTCTATCGATCTTTTACGAATCTATAATAGAAGATACTACAAATGAACACCGCTCAAATGATTTAACTCAATTTATGAAGAAAGCATACTCGGCTACTTTAGAGCAGCATCATGGTTGGCTCGGGACCCAATTATTTAATGTTTTATCTCGTTTTACTCCAACCAGACGGCAATTACTGTTTACTCTAGCCCTAGAAAAGTATCAAGAAGAGAACGTTATTAAAGATATGCAAAAATATAATCAGGAATTGAGGAGTTGTGTGGAGAGTATAATAACTTTTTATGATTAGTTTTATTAAATTTATTTAAGTGTTTTTCTTTTTTTCCCAAACTTAAGTTCATTTAAAAAATATATTTTGCAGGATGGTGACTTGAATGGTATTTAATAAACAAATTGGCAACCGCGCCAACAGTCGGAAAAAACCATGAAAAATAGACCAACATTTACCCGGATCGAGAGTACCTTCTCCACCCGTAATCGAGGATGCTGAACACGATGGCGGTATCAGAATTTCTCTTTTCGCCAGCCGAACCCCCTAAAACGGCCAAAAACTAACCCCTAAAGGGGTTAAACGTGCAGTGCATCATTTCCCTTTTCAGGATGCTGAGCACGGTAGTGGTGGTGAAGATTACTTCCGAGCCTCACCAACCCCTCCACAGGCAAAACAGGTATCCCTTTCAGGGGTGAGTTTTGGCCTGTGGAGGGGTTGGTGAGGATCATAAGTAATCTTCATTACCACCGTGCTCAGCATCCTCGAAAACGGGGCGAAATACGTTTTTTTACAGGGAAATGATGTGCTGCCTGTTTAACCCCTTTAGGGGGTAGTGTTTTAGGGCTTCGACTGGCGAAAAGAGAAATTCTGATACCGCCATCGTGTTCAGCATCCTCGAAAACGGGGTAGAGAGGTATTTTCGATCCGGGTAAATGTTGGTCCATGTCCTTAATTCCGACTCACAGACGATAAAATAAAGTCGAAATTCTTTTCGACAAAATCAGTAGAGTTAATACGTCTTCCGGGTTTGGACCGTGACATTTCGAGAATAGGTCTCGACGTTTCGCCTGCCATCATAGAAGGCTTCTTCAGGAGAATGAGTGATAACACGGTAACTCAGTATGTTAACCATACCAGAGGCGAAACTCTAACTGGGATTAGGTTGAGGATCGGTATTAGAATCAATCGAAATAAAGAAAAATCCCAAAAACTTGAATCGGGACAAAGGATATTTTCTTTCTCCTATATAGACAACTGCGATTCAGCATACTCATCCAACCGTACCATCCTCCGCTAGTAGCATGACGCATCCAGACGTACCATCCTGCGCTAGTACTTCCTCCCTCGACGGTAAGTACCGATCCTCAACCAAATCCCAGCAGTTAAAGTTTCGCCTCTGGTATGGTTAACATACTGAGTTACCGTGTTCTCACTCATTCTTCTGAAGAAGCCTTCTACGATGGCAGGCGAAACGTCGAGACCCATTCTCGAAATAACACGGTTCAAACCCGGAAGACGTATTAACTACTGATTCTGGCTGTGGAAGCCTACGAAACGATTTGAGACAAAATCGCCAACTATTGAGACGGAAGAATTTTTTTTAGCACAGCACACTTCCGGTTCCGTATAACGTAGGCATACATATTCTCATGTAGACATTTTTGGGTAGGGATTAGCGAGACGCTTGGAAGTGCGAATTAGAACATTATTCTACTCAGTATAACTTGATTGCTCAATTGACTTGTTGCTCCGTCAACAGTGGCGGATCTAGGGAATTTTTCAGGGGGGGGGGGGGCGCATCAGTTAAAGGAAATTTGAAAAAATAAAGTGATTAAGTGATACAAATTTGGGATGTTTGAATCTTTGAGAAAATATTCAATACAACGAATAATTTTGGTTTGTATAACGTGTGTTTCCTTCTTGTTAAAAACCAATCAAAAGGTTTACTTGCATATCCAGACTCTATAGTCCAGTAAATTAACGCCAGAAAAATCCCAAACCTGGGTATCAAGTCTGTCCGTCAAAATTTTTTTTAATTTGCAGGAATTGATAGGCACATTTTCTTCCGAAAATCTCAGCTACGTGGAATTTATGGAAGGGTGGGAAAATGGCTCTAGAGTTCCCGAAAATCCGTTTTTCGACATTATCTGCCGAAATATGACCCTTAGATCATTTTTGTTTAGACAAAAAATGAAGAGCAGTTCATTACCTACAAAAGTTGTCCCTATGATTAAAATATTGACCATTCCCTATGAAACACCCTGTATAAATAACGAATTTAAAAAAAACAAGGAAAATGAATATCTAAGGAAAATGAATATCTAAGGAAAAAAATGTCATTAGAACACTAAAGTTGACCAGTTGAGTGTAGAATATTTAAGTTTTACCAATAAAAGTGCATAATCTAAGCCAGTTGGTACACAGAGAAGTGTATAAAGTGTTAATAGGTAATCTTGGTTATATTAAACAAAAAAGAACGTTGGTCTAATTGGGAATATATTGCATAATTGATAAAATACATTTCTCAATTAGATATTTATGTAACAATTTGAATAACTTAGATAAAAAATATTAAAATACAATAGTTAGATATCCGAAGTTGTTGTTGCTACATGAAATCGTCATAATCATAGTCGTTAACATAAGCAGAAAGTTGTGAAAGTTGCTGAAAACAAAATTAACATTACACAAATTTAATAAAAGTAAATACATTGGTCTTACATTTTCTCCTTCGACATGAAGTTTCGCTTTTGATTTTCCTTTCTTTTTCACTTTGTCTCCCTTTTCAATTTTTTGTTTTTCCAAAAATAGATTGTCTAAGGAGTTTTTAACTTTCTTTATATCCAAGGATGACACTGAAATAAATGAAATCTGTAAGTTTAAAATTATATCTTCAAATTCAAATGCAAGACATATAATTGGAAAAGATTTATGGGGATTTTACATTGTTGCCTTTATTTCTCCGCTAATATAGAACAAATGTATGCAGAATTTTGAAATTTGGAAGAGATATGTAGAAAAGATGTGGAAATGTTTTCTTCAAGATGAAAGTTAATAATACCCCAATCAATCTATCATAATTCAATGCAAAAGTTACATAAATTGCTACCCGAAAACAAAAAAATACAGATTAGTACAGTCACTGAAGGTTTTTCATGAAAATTGGTGAGTAGTTAGAGGATAACTCAAGAAACAAAAGTGATGGTGCCAACTTGCGCTTTTACCCTGGGGGTGCCACCCCTTATCGGGGGTTGAAATTATTTATTAAAAATAAAAGGAATCGATAGAGGTACCAATTCTAAGCAAAATTTATTATATAAAGTTATTAAAATAAATCAATACTTTTTGAGTTATCAAATTTTGATTTTTCGTGAAAAAAATGCATGTTTTAAAGCGGTTTTTCATAAATAATTAAAAAACTAAGTTTTTACAAAAAAGTTGTCATTACCAAAATTGAAGCTAATAAAAAATCGAATAAATTCCTTACTTGAAAAATCTTTTAGTATTAATTCAAAGTGAGTTATAGGTAATTGAATGTATATTTTTTTTCGGCGAGTACTCAAATCTATGTATTCAAGCTTAAATAACGGGAAAACGATGCATTTTATAAAATATACTTACTGAACACTTTTCAAGTACTCAGAAATGCCTATCAAATGATATCAAGAAGAAGTTGATAGCATCAAAATTAACCAAGTTATGATGAAAATAAGAGGACCCTTTCGAATTTTTTAGAAAAAAGTGAAAAATAAAACATACGCCATTTCCACAAAAATTAAAATTTATAGTAATCCCTATAAGACTCTTTATTTTAGCATAGGTAATGACCTCAAAAATTTTGACCGGTTTAGAATGCATATTTTTGAATTTGCCTATTAAGAGAAGACTGAATCATCAGCTTTAATTTACTTACTTGTGGCACATAGGCTTCTAGACAGGTTTTCAACAAAATTTGGGTATTCTATACTCTTCGAAAGCACAATAAGTTTCTTGGATAGGTCTTCCGTGAACGTGTCAAATTCTTCTTTAGTGTTAGGTAAAGAAAGGTCATTCAATACTTCACCGCTTTCATTGTTAGGTTTGTGGCCACCACCAAAAGTTGTTGCGAGAGCTACTTGTAAGTCAGATTCTTTTTGCAGACGTAATCTTTCTTCAGGTGATATTTCGTCTTCAGCCTCTTCTCTAAGTCTTCGTTCCATTTCTTCTCTTCTTAATCTCTAACATTTTCAAATGAAAAAGGGATCAATATGGAAGATAAGTCATTTTATTAATATTTTTATAGAAAAAAAATTCCAACCTCGACATTAGATTAAAATAAGTATTTGGTATAGAAGTTACAATAATAAGTCTGTTCAAAATTTTACATGATCAGAGTTTAAGCCAAAATCACTGAGTTTACCAAAGTTGTGTGAAATGACTTTTTTACAAAAAAATTAAGATAAAAACAATGTGTTTTCTCACCAGTAGGCACAAATTCTTCCATTTTTCTGGCTTCGATTTTGTGTCAGCTGATATTTTACCTTTAATGTGTTGTGAAAAATAATACAAATAATTATTATGGATCCATGATCGATGAGTTGCTATTTTAGACGAGATTTATCATAATTATATTTAGTCCAATCATATTTTGATTCAAATAATCTGTGGTTACTTTATGTCTAATTAGATATGGTCCACCCTGTATATAATATTCTTTATTTTTTTATTGTTTTTGAAAATTACTTGATATATTTTATCCAAAAACTTTCCATGAAAACACAATATTAAAATAATAGGGCTAACCCTTACCTCCTTTTCTGCTGCCCTTTCTGCCAAGTTCTTCTTTTTAGGTTTTTTTACTTCTACCTCCGTCTTGGCTTCCTCTTTCTTTTCTTCATCTTCATCCTCCCAACTTTCCTATGAAATTAATATGTATTTTACAAATTTATTACTTTCTAGAACCAATTTTTTTTTAAATAAATAATTTCTAAAATGTAAATAGCTTGTATTTTTATAAATTCATAAAAATATTAAAATCTACCTTCACATCATCATCTTCATCTTCCCCTTCCCATTTATTAGCAACCGTACCAGGAACAGGTGCGGGGGGCGCAGGCTCAAAATTTTCGTCATCTTTCAGAACAAAGTTATTAACAAAATTTTGAACGGTAATAATAAAATTTACTTACCCCAAGATTCCATATTGCAGATTCTATTTAGAACTGAACCTCAAATTACGATCTCACGTGTGGCAACAATTAACTTTTCTGTTAGCGATGATGAGTCACCTCAAAACTACGTAAATCGATTACGAAAATGAAAAAAATATGTTGCTATCAAACGCGATGTCTGAAATTTTTATATTTTTGATAGGAAAGCATAAAAACACAAAAATTCTTCAAATTATCACTACTCAAATTTGAGGTCGACCTTCGAACATCCATTTCAGGTTTGACTTTGACATTTAAAATAATTTTATAATTTGACGTAGGTTGCGACTAACTTTCTACGATCGTAACCAACTTATCGATTTAAATGCTCACTATTTACTAAATCTGTTGAGTCGTCAAAAATGTCAAAAGTACCCAAGAAGACTGGACCAATTGCATTGGTCATTTCTTTAAATGCACCAATCGCATGAGAAGTATTTCAAGCTAGTTTTCCTCGGAAAATACAAACGAACACACTTTTGAATAAATGAAATATCGATACAAATAATTTAATCACTGAATTACTAAAAATATATAGAGCTGTAAAGAAAAGAAGATGAATTTGAAATATTTGAATAATTTAAAGTGAGGTTAGAATCATGAACGATGTATAAGTCCTGATTAAATTCAAATATTAAAATAATGTTTCTTAGAAATTCCAAATATTCCAAACCTTCACTAAAAAATTTTATCGAAATAAAAAATTCTGTTTCGAAAGCTATCCGGTTTTATAGCGATGTTGTTGACGTTCATGAAGTAAACGTACCTTTTTCTAGCGGGTAAGTAATTTTTACAATTTTTTAAATAAAATTATTTGGATTAATAAAATTACTTATTTGAAAAATCTTTTACATTTTCTTACGTTTCGACTTTAGGTTTTATTAATCCAAATAATTGAATTTCTAAACAAACCACTATGAGCTGGAGAAAAGTATTACAAAATTGCTATTAATTTTCAGTCGAAACTTGACTTTATCAACTGGTCAATATGCACGGTTGGCAGATGGGTGTGCAGTTGCAAGTCTTGGGGATACGTCTGTTATGGTTACAGTCGTCTCAAAGCCTAAACCTACATCAGCGGGATTCCTGCCGCTCGTAGTGGATTACAGACAAAAATCCGCTGCAGCAGGTAGAATCCCCACAAACTTTTTTAGGCGCGAGTTAGGTCCATCTGAGAGAGAAATATTAACATCACGTTTAATAGATAGAAGTTTGAGGCCTATATTTCCTGAAAATTATAATCATGATACACAAGTAGTCTGTAATATGTTAGCAATAGATGGAGTAAATAGTCCTGATATTTTAGCCATAAATGCAGCTTCCGCAGCATTAAGTTTGAGTGATATTCCTTGGAATGGCCCCATAGGAGCTGTAAGAGTTGGTTTTATTGATAATGAAGTGATCATAAACCCTACTAGAAGAGAAATGCAGGCTTCCTCCTTAAATTTAATTGTGTCTGCAATGAAAAGAAATTTAGTGGTTATGATAGAAGCTAATGCTAATATGATTCTGATTCAAGATTTACAGAAAGCAATTAAAGTAGGTACAAAAGAAACACAGCATATTGTTAATAGTATAGAAAAACTTCAAAAAACTTTTGGTAAACCTAAAAGAGAGGTACCAGCTTCTAAAGAATTATCAGAAGAAATACTAGAAGCATTAAGATCGCTTACGGAAATGAGAGTTACTGAAATATTTAAAAATTACTCTTTTGACAAACTTAGTAGAGATAATGCGCTCTCAGAAGTACGTACTGATGTAGTGGAAAAAATTAGAGCAAGTTTTATAGACATCGATCATAATTTAGTCAATGAGTGTTATAACAAAATAGTTAAACAAATTTTCCGCGATTCAATTTTCGAACAAGGAAAACGGTGTGACGGAAGGCAATATCATGAGTTGAGGGATATATCTTGTAAAGTTAATATGTACAAACCATTGCACGGATCGGCGGTCTTCCAGAGAGGGCAAACTCAGGTTTTTTGTACAGTTACTTTAGATTCACATGATAGTGCACTTAAATTGGATCCCTTGAGTGTATTAACTAGGTAATCATTATGTCTACTTTGATCTTAAATTAAATGAATAACTCAACTAAGCTACTCAGTATGAAAATAATAATTTTGTTTACACAAAAAATGATATATTTCACAAAATATTTAGTTACCATCCCAAAATTAAACTTTTAGAGTAATAGTAGATTTAAGATGCCCTAAGACATTGGTATATATTGCCAAAAAACTATTTATAAGACAGCTTTTGTTTCTTTTAAATTTGGCAAAAATCAAATATTTTTGATACTACAAGTTTTATTTAATTCTAACCTAATTTATTTCAAGTGGAGTAAAGGAAAAAAACTTTTTCCTTCATTATGAGTTTCCCCCATTTGCAACCAAAGAGACTGGCAAAATAGGACCCATTGGAAGAAGAGAAATGGGACATGGAGCATTAGCTGAGAAAGCACTAACTCCTGTAGTACCCAATGATTTTCCATTTACAATAAGATTGACTTCAGAGGTTTTGGAATCAAATGGTAAAAATTTTATTTTATACCCATATTTGTTGGCATTTTTTAATTTAACTAATGTTAAAAAATAAATGTTTCTTATTCAGCTATTATCAAACAAATAGTAATTGAATTGAATCTGTTATTCAGCCAAAAACTTTGCAACCCCCAATGCAAATTGGGAATTTTTCAAAACTTACTTCTAGGCTTCATTTATCAGTTTTGTTGATAGATGGTAGAACATTTGCCAATTTCAGATATTTTCAATATGGATATAAACTTTTCAATATGGATATAAACTTGTCCTCACTCTTACAGAACCAGCTTTTGGCTGCAGATTCACATGCTTTAATATTTTTTTATATTTTGACCTTATTTAGTTTACCCCATGTGAATAAAATCATTAAAAATATCTTCTTATGGGTTCCTATGTTACAATTGGATGTGCTATTACCAAAATTCCAGGTTCCTAGCTCCAGTAATTTAGAACGATTCATTAAAAACAATGAAATTGAATTTAAATAATTTATTTAAAGATAAATTGCAATTTGATCTATAACAACACTGTGTTGAAATTAACACACTAAAATATCACGCCTATACAATTAGATACTATCGTTTTATCACACACTAAATGATTCGCCACATCCACATGTCCCTTTTATATTAGGATTGTTAAAAACAAATTCCGAACTAAGCTTCGATTCTACGAAATCCATTTCGGTACCTAACAACGTCAGCTGTGCCTTTTTATCTACAAATACCCGTACACCATCCTGAATCACCTCTTCATCTAGTTTTTCTTTCTTTTCTGCATAATCTAATGTATAAGATAAACCATTGCAACCTCTTTGACGTACACCAATTTTTAGACCTATGTATTGTTTGTCCTTAAGTATTTCTTTAATTTTACTAATTGCTGAAGGTGTCAGATATAAAGCTGCTCGAGTAGGTAATAACTTACGTTTTACTGCTTTAACTGTGGCAGTAGCCACGTGCCTCGTAGCCATTGTGAGTAATTATTTTAAAGAAATACGCATAACTAAAATTTACTACGAGCAATTGAAAAATCTAATTATGAAATAACTTTTGAGGTTAGGGGAACTGTCAATATTTTTTTATTCTTTTTTAAGTTGAACGAGTGTCTTGTACCTCTAAGCAAGGTAGTCCATCTTTGTGGTTAATGGAAATTTGCTGTTTTGTGGTAAATTTTTGCAATTTGAATATTTTTTTAGGTTCAAGCTCAATGGCATCTGTATGTGGAGGAAGTTTGGCACTGATGGATGCAGGAGTTACTATTTCATCTGCTGCTGCTGGAGTTGCTATGGGATTAGTAACCAGATATGATGAATCAAAAACGAATATTGAAGATTATCGAATTCTAACAGACTTATTAGTAGGTCATTTGTTATCCCTACTTCTACTATTGAGGTTTTTTTTTGAAAAATCACTCTATCAACGGACATTTTTCAGTTATTTTTTGACGTTGAAATTGTTACAGAATGGGTAAAATTGGGTTATTCTGAACTACCGGATAATAACATCCGTTAAATATTTACCGTGAGACGTATAGAATAATTTTTATATTTTACCGCACGTTATTTTTTAACGTCCTTTAAAATTTAACATATTCGTTAGAGAATTACCACTTTGAACGAACATTTTTAACACCTTTCAATTAATTTTTGGACGTTGAAAATGTTACAGAATGGGTAAAATTGGGTTATTTAAACTACTGGATAATAACATCTGTTAAATATTTACCATGAGACGTACAGAATAACTTTTATATTTTACCACATGTTATTTTTTTAACGTCCTTTAAAATTTAACATATTCGTTAGAGAATTACCACTTTGAACGAACATTTTTAACACCTTTCAATTAATTTTTGGACGTTGAAAATGTTACAGAATGGGTAAAATTGGGTTATTTAAACTACTGGATAATAACATCTGTTAAATATTTACCATGAGACGTACAGAATAACTTTTATATTTTACCACATGTTATTTTTTTAACGTCCTTTAAAATTTAACATATTCGTTAGAGAATTACCACTTTGAACGAACATTTTTAACACCTTTCAATTAATTTTTGGACGTTGAAAATGTTACAGAATGGGTAAAATTGGGTTATTTGAACTACCGGATAATAACATCCGTTAAATATTTACCGTGAGACGTACAGAATAACTTTTATACTTTTTTAACGCCCTTTAAAATTTAACATATTCGTTAGAGAATCACTTATGAACCATATTTTTTTAGGGTATTGAAGACTACATGGGCGATATGGATTTCAAAATCGCCGGTAGCAAAAAAGGAGTAACGGCTCTACAAGCCGATATAAAAATCCCTGGTTTACCTCTTAAAATCGTAATGGAAGCATTACAAAATGCCGCTGACGCCAAATCACAAATAATTGGCATCATGAACGAGGCCATTGATAAACCTCGGTATGCACTGAATTTGGCACTTAGAAATTTGCATAAATTATAAGTTTGATTACGTTTTATAGGATGGAAAAGAAAGAAAATTGGCCCGTTTGCAAAAAATTAGAAGTTGAAGCGCACAGAAGGGCAAGACTTTTGGGCATCGGAGGGATCAATTTAAAGAAGTTGTTCGCCGAAACAGGTGTTTCTGTAGGTACAAACACAATAAAAATACTTGTTTTTGATATTTATCATTTTTCTAGTTACTTTCTGAGTTTTCACTGAAAAAAAATAGTTTTATCATCGATATTTATAATTTATTAGATAATTCAATGTTAAAACGCATGAATTCACATTTTTTGTTTAAAATTAATATAAATCGATCTTCAAAATTATTTTTTACGCGATATCATAACAATTATCGATGTCATGCATGAAGTAATTATTCTCCAAATTTATTAACCACAACTTAGCGTTATTTTCATCCTGCTGTTTTTAACTTTACATTTTCTATTCTTATGTGGTACATTTTAATAGTTTTCTTTATCCTTTTAATTATGTCCTTGGATTCTTCTGGAGTTCACTCGTAATGGTGTAAATTGAAGGGCATACATTATTATTATTATTATTATTATTATTATTATTATTATTATTATTATTGTTATTGTTGTTTTTGAGTGCTACTTAATGATAATTTCTAGGTCTCCCAAGCGGACGACACCACATTTGAAGTATTTGCACCGAGTCAACACGCCATGGATGAGGCAGACGAAATAATTCAAAAGCTTTTAACGACCGATAGGACTCCCGATTTGGAATTCGGAGGAATATACAAAGCAACTATCGTTGAGTTGAGAGATATCGGAGTTATGGTCACTTTGTATCCTGGAATGCCTCCTGCTTTATTGCATAATTCTCAATTGGATCAAAGAAAGGTAAAGTTTTAATTGTTGTCTGGATTAAATACGGTACTGAATGAACATGTCTGGATTAAATCCGGCTCGATTGGATCATGTCGGGGATTAGACGGGAATTGTGTTGTTCCAGCCCTAATCGCCTTAATAGTTGGCTACAGGACACTTGAGCGTGGGAAAATTTTGTTTACAGCTCTTATGGCAAGTCCCGCCCCTTTTTCAAGATGCCCACGCGTCATTGCTCGGAGATAACGTCGGGTCGCCATTTTTTATCCTCTTTTTGACAGATGACAAGTGACAACTGTCAATAGGGTAGCTAACCTCAGAACACGGGGGAAGACCTCAGCTTCGAACCATTTAATGTTGTGTCGGCGGGTCCAGACGTGATTGCTATTCCTGACTTGCTAGTTTCCCCTCGTTGGGTGCCTAGTTTCCAGCGGTCTCTTGGTTTCTCCTATGTATGATTGTCCACATTCGCAAGGTATCCGATAAACACAGTTCTTGGAGTCACTGTTAGTATTTAGTGGTTTGGTTTTTGTAACCACAAAACCTAAATCACGATTCTGTACATAGTGGTTCTTATGGGTGCATAGTTAAGTGGGTTGATCTTGGCGGTCGAGGGGGAGGCGGAGGACTTGAGCATCACCCAGAAGTCTTAGGTTTGGTTGTGGGAGTTTCTGTTTGGGTTTCTCGAAGCGGGGGGAGCGACGAGGTCGCCAAGGAGTGTGGAGAGTGCTTTAAGCCTTTCAGAGTGCCAGAGAGTTATTGTTTCTTGAGGAGTTGGAAGCGAGCGAGAATTGGAGCGCTGGAGACGTTGTTATAAACTTCTCCACGTGGAAGTCGAAAAGTTAAATATTGACGTCGGAGGATACGTCTCTCGAGTGCAGATATTTTTTGGGCTAGATGTGGGGGGGGGGGATTATGCCGTATAGAATTGCTCTGTATTCGGCAACGGGGCGGATGTAAGAGTTGTAAGTGTGAAAAAAAAATATTGCTGGTATTCGTCTGTCTGTAAATACTTTCAGTCGGCGTTTATAATACCATAATAACTAACTTTATCTCGCACTAGGCGGTTCTTAGGTCAGTTTGCTACAAAAAGCAGTAAACGAATTTATTTGCTAAAAATATTTTCTTATAAGTGAAATTACATACAGTAACTTTTAGGTTGGTCATCCGTCAGCTTTGGGTCTTGAAATAGGACAAGAATTGCAGGTGAAATATTTCGGTAGAGATCCAGTTTCAGGTTTAATGAGATTGTCGAGAAAAGTGTTGCAGGCTAACGTCCGATGATGAGGATTTATCGAAAAAAGAAAATGCGAATCTACTGAAATCTGTTACGAAATAAATATTAGTTGCAGATAAGATATTCTTAATGAAACTTGAGGCCATTTAATATGCAGTGTTCAGAAATGTATTACTATTTGTACATATATTTGGAAATTGACAATTTTATTAATAAAATCATTTTTTACAAATTATGTGGTGCACATTTTTTACCCTTATTCTAACACTAACAGACTTTCTAGATCAGTACGTCGATAACAAAAATTAAATTTAGTAAGTGGAAGATTGGTCTGTAGTGCAGGCGAGATAGGTAATTTAAAAAACGTAAAATAATTTTCAGCAGGGTTTTTATGATATGTAAAGGGGCTTAAAATGAACGTAAAAAAAATTCGTCCAACAAGAAGGGTACTAAAGAGTTAATTTGAGAGGGGTGAAAAGGGGAGCAAAATGGTATTTTACGATTTTCCACGAAATTTGACGTCTTATCAAAAAATATCCAATAGCAAAGTTGTATATCTGGAAAAAATGTACAACTTCTATGTAATGTAATGTCGTTTTTTACATAACCTCGAAACTTTTCGCGGAAAATGCAAGAAATTAAAAAAAAATTTTTTTAGTTTTTTATTTTTAATTTCCGCAAAAATAATTTAATTTTGATGAAATTTTGTGGAGCTATATCTTTTTAGATCTCAAATAACCACAAATTTTTTTGAGATTAAAAAATCTAACACTTTGAAGATATTAAAATTTTTAGGTTAAAAACATTTTTTTTTTCAAAAAAAAAGTTAGCTGGCAAAAAATCATCGAACTTTTTGATACAATAAAAAAAATAATAGTCCCCATTTAAAAACATGCTCAAAATTTGAAAAAACTCAAAAAATATTCAATTGTAATAATGAAAATGCAGATAAATATAAAAATAATTATTTTTTAAATTGTTCTGTTGTATAATAAAAAATATCCAGTATGAAAGTTGCAGATTATGAAAAAATCTTCAACTATTAAAAGGTCACCTTTTAACATAACCTCAAAACTGTCGAGAAGCAAAAATCGTATTTTTTTTCTTTTTATTTCCGAGAAAATAATGTACTTTTAATGAAAATGAACGAAAGTATGTCTTTCTTCTTTTTCTAGTTTCTGGTAAATCTGTAAATATTCCTTGGAAAATATAGAATGATTTTGAAAACAAAATTCTGAATTTAAAATGACAGTTGTCACAAAAGGAAAAATTAGGCCGTCAGCCGTCACTGATGATTTTTCACTGTATAATTTTGATACAGAAAGACTTTCGTTAATTTTCATGAAAAGTACATTATTTTCTCGGAAATAAAAAGAAAAAAATACGATTTTTCGCATTTTTCTCGACAGTTTTGAGGTTATGTTCAAAGGTGACCCTTCAAAAGTTGAAGATTTTTTTCATAATCTACATAATCTATTTTTTTATTATACAACAAATCAATTTAAAAAATAATTATTTTTTATATTTATTTGCATTCTCATTATTACAATTGAATATTTATAACAATACGGAACAAAAATCAAATTTCAAATAAAACAATGAAACACAGTTTCTTTTGTATTTTTTTCTGTAGAATTAAATGGAGTAATCAGTTTTTTAAGTTTATTAAAAATTTAAACAAATTATCATTAATTACTGAAAAATTCGGTATAGCAAAAATCATTTTTTGAGTTTTTTCAATTTTTGAGCATGTTTTTAAATGGGGACTATTATTATTTTTTATTGTTTCGAAAAGGTTTATGTAAAAACAAAAAAAATGAGCACCTATAAAGAACCCTCTACGATGATTTTTTGCCAACCAACTTTATTTTTGAAAAAAAAATGTTTTTAACATAAAATCTTTAATATCTTGAAAACTGTTACATTTTTTAATCTGATAAAATTTGTGGTTATTTGAGACCTAAAAAGATACCTATACTTCCACAAAATTTCATCAAAATTAAATTATTTTTGCGGAAATTAAAAATAAAAAACTAAAAAAAAAAATTTAATAATTTTTTGCATTTTCCGCTAAAAGTTATGTTAAAAAACGACTCACATAGAAGTTGTAGGTACATTTTTTCAAGATTTACAACTGTGTCATTGGATATTTTTTGATAAAACGTCAAGTTTCGCGGAAAATCGCAAAATACCATTTTGCACCCCTTTTCACCCCCCTCAAAATAACCCTTTAGCACCCATCTTGTTGGACGATTTTTTTTATGTTCATTGCAAGCTTCCAATCATAAAAACTCTGCTGAAAATCATTGTTGACTCTAAATTTAATTTGCCTGCTCTATATGGCAAATCTTAAAAAAAAATAAGCGTACAAAAACTAAATGTCTTTTTTGTACCTTGAATTTTATGATGATCTTGCAGTGAAATATTGAACACTTTAAATAGAAAATTGGGACATACCTAAAAAGAAATTACATAATTTTAAGCGTATAGTAAAAAAATGTCGATTCAGCAATCTAATAGTGTTGACATTCTATTTTACTCAGCAATTTTATCGAATCGGCACACTTTTTTAAATGTTGAGAAGTTAGAAGTAGAGTTTAAAAATTGTTATAGAATTTTATATAGGTAATTGCAATTGCAGTACAGTAGATCGTTAACACGTAGACTGCCATGTTTCTAAAGTATAAATGTTTATATTTAATAAACAGGGCCGACCAGAGGAGGGGGCAGGGGGGGCAAAATCCCCGGGGCCCGGGCCCTATTTTTACGGTTATTGTACAAACAAAAAATTTCCCTTTTATAAAAGAGCTTCAATGAATGAAATTAATGTAGTTTTAGGCGCACCCACTTTCAGCATATTTTTCATTCTCAGTTAACCTTTGACTTTTATAAGTTTAGACAATAAATCCATTAAATAAGTAGATTTTCTTCAACTAAATTTCCTATTAATAAAAATATTCGAGAATTTAAACTATTGCAACATAAGCATCTATCATGTGTTCAATGCCATTTTTCCATTTCCGGGAAAAAATCTAATTATGTTGACGGACAAAGATCAATATTGTCTGAAGAAATAAAATGGAATAGACACACGGAAAACAATAAAACAAAAAACGAATAATAGAACCGGCGGGAAGTTTAAATTTGACGTTGACATATGTAACACCTAGCATAGCACAAGCGCTTTAGTCTAATAAACGAAGGTGCCATCCCAGGAATCAGGTCTGTCCGGAACCATTTTTTTTAATTTGCAGATATTCATGGGTACAGTCACCCCCGAAAATCTCATCTGTCTGAAATTTGTGGAAGGAAGGGAAAATGGCCCATAGGTCTCAAAAATGTGTTTCTTTTCGTCTTTTTTTGCCGATATTTCCGAAAATATGACACTTAGAGAATTTTTGATCCTTTTAGACATTTCCGGCTCCAAACCGCACCCCCATTTTTAGCTCCTGCCCTGCATTTAGAGAGCACGCTCAATAAATCACGTAAAAATTAATATTTTTTCATGATTCAAAGTTCAGATGAAAGAAGGAAACTGTACCTATAATATCATGTTATTTTTCCTTTTATCTATTTCTCTGGATTATTGAAAATACGGGCCAAAGTTTGTTTTGGCTCGATATTTTGCCCCTTCTATAAATTTGTTCATATTTTTTTATCAATACTAATTTCATCGAATCCTTTTGGATAATGGGACTTTGTAAGGTGTTAAATATATGCAGAAAGATTCAATAAATTAGTTTTGTGTATTTTCATAAAAAACATGTTTTTTTAGAGCGTTTTTTTTGGATTTCCAGAGTTTTCGAAAATGCTCGGGTCTATCGGGAATTAATAGATATTCAAGGACCATATCGGTTTTCAACGCATATCATTAGAAAGCTTAGCTTGTCCCCTTGTCGATGGCATTATAAAATTTTCCTAATTTTCTGTTGAATTGGTGTGGGGAGGGGCCCGATCAGACTTTTTATCCCCGGGGCCCTGCTCAGCTCTGGGCGGCCCTGTTAATAAATGAAAATTGCTACAAAAAATAATAAATTCTAAAAATTTCTAATACATTCGAAGATTTTGTATCACAAACTCACATGATTTTTTAAAAACATCCTGAAAATTCTGGAGAACCCACCGCTTTATGAGAAAGAAAAAACGCTATAAAAACAGCAAAGGATACCGCCAATAGAAGAAATACTGATTGATCTGGACATTTTTGAGTATTTTAATGTCGAAAACACCGTACACTGTCCATATACATAAAAATAAAATGATATTTTGTCTATCAGGACCACTGTGCAAAGATTCAATAACCAAGTTACTGGAGATCGTTAGGGGTAATTTGCGTAAAATTTCTATATTGATTAACTTTCTTTAATATGAGTTTACATTTTAATTTCTATAACGCATATTAGATTTGAATAGAGTTGACCACTCCACCTGGCCTATAGCTTCATTTTCTGATCTCTTGTGAGATTCAGAAACGTTGCTAATTAAAATTTTGTCTCAAATTTTAATTCTAAAATTAAAAACACGGTGAATAAAGTCATAAATATTATAAATTAATTAAGCTTACCTACCCTATCTCAACCCTCACCACCGGAATCACTGTCATCAACATTGATAATAAATTTGTTCGGACTCGTTATATAAGAATTTTCTTCTTTGATGATATGTTTGATTTTTTTCTGCCAATCATCAGCTGAAATTTTGTTAATTTCTTCTTTTACCAAATTTGCTATCAACCCATCAAATTTGGGAAACACGTTATGACGCCTTATTCTTTTTTTAAGTTGTCCCCAAATTAATTCTTTGGGGTTAAATACACAAAAATAGGGCGGAAGGCGCAATACCTCGTGGCCCCTTTTTGATGCCAGGAATTTTTGGGACTACAACCTGATATCACATAATCCATTGGAATATCATTTAGTGATTGTTCCGATTCTTTAGATCCACTTAAAAAAACTGTATTTTCCCAAGGACGAAACATATTGAAATTGACACCGAATAAATAAATAAGAAGTACACTGTAACAATGTTTCAAAATAAAAAAAAGTATGTATATACACGGAAGCTAAGAATAATATTAATTGAAATAAACTAACGCCACGAATCACCTACCACCTACTATTCAAAAATCAAGTGCGAACACAAGCACAGTGTATCACTGTATGAATATTTTCCTAGCCCTCACTACTGAAGACAATATTTGTCTAACTTCCTACTTCCTACTTTAATTGCAGAACAAAATGATCCCGCTTTATACAAGTCGCTAATACCGACAAAGCCACTTGTCGGCACATCTACATGCCGCTAATACCGACAAAGCCACTTGTCGGCACATCTACATGCCGCTAATACCGACAAAGACACTTGTCGGCACATCTACATGCCGCTAATACCGACAAAACCACTTGTCGGCACATCTACAAGCCGCCAAAGTAACCTGTCTGCACATCTGAGAATTTTGTTTCTGCAATTGAAAATGTAAAAACTATAACCACACTTCCATTGTCGCCTCTTATGAGTGTAACCTCACACCCCACAGTTTAGTTAAATTAATTTAAGACAAAATTTTAATTAGTAATTCAAATCTAATATGCGTTATAGAAATTAAAATGTAAATTCATAATTAATAATTATACGCCATTCTCCCCTATAACGATATCCAGCTAAGTTGGTTATTGAATCTTTGCACAGTGGTCCTAATAGCCAAAATATTATTTTATTTTTATGTATATGGACTTTAAAGTGCTCAAAAATGTCCAGATTCATGAGCATTTGTTCTATTGGCGGTAATCCTTTGCTGTTTTTTCATTCTCATAAAGGATTGAGTTCGACTATACCTACTCGTAAAATCGATGTCAAAAGCATCTTTTTTAAGGTAGTAGGTAGATACTCTCGGTTTTAGAATGACTGTTCACAATTTAATGAAACTTGGCATCAAAAAGTGAGGGGGGGAAAAAAGAAAAAACTTGCGCAATTGATAAATTATACTTTTTTAATGAATTAATACAATTTTTCATGAAAATAAACCTCTCCCTAGTTATAGAGCGTAGAAAATTAGGATTTTCAAAACAAAAATTGTAGATACCTACATTTCTAAAAAAATGTATTTTTTGCCCGTAACTTTTTTTGGCTGAAAATTTCACACCAACATTTTTTAACCAATAAGAAGCTTTCGTTTCAGCTCGTTACTGTAGTAACCACAAAACTTGGCGATAGTATTTTCCTCTTGGGTACTCGGTACCACAGCGATAGTATTTCTGTCAAGTGTCAAATTATAAAAAAACACCCTTCCGCTCACTGTAAAATAATACAGATTGGTTGAGAGCCAATAGATAGATTATTTTAGACCAACAAATGTTTATTTCATACTACTAAAATCCTAGGAACATATTCTTTTGGAATATAGGTATATAGATTTTTTTGTAGAAGTCATATTTTTCCAGATATTTACGCTAGAACGATCTAGTTTCTTGAAACACCCATTTTTGAATTGTCATATCTTCCTTTGTATTAATCGTAAAAAATAAAAAAAAATCATATCAATTTTTACGTACCTAATAGGTACTACCAGATTTTTGGTTATATTTAAAAAACTTTTAGAAATGTACGTTTTTTTGGTTAAAATCGTTATTTTCTACGCCCTGTAGCTCGGGAGCGGTTTATTTTTATGAAAAATTGTATCTAACAATAATTCATTAAAAAAGGATAATTTATCGATCCCGCAAGCTTTTTTTCTTTTTTTCCCTCACAAGTAGGTACTTGAGTTATTTATAACCCAATGTCAAACCCATACGCGATACGCGTAGGTACTAGTGCATTTGACGATTTGACAGCGCATTTATTTGTTACTGAAAGCATTTGTTTCTTTTGCTTCTACGCGGTGTTGCCAAATATAAAAACTAGAGTGTCAAATAACACAGAACACACACTTGACTATTGTGGTATCGAGAGTACCTAGGTAGGTACTACCTTAAATGTTTAAATAGCGAATTTTTCAACATACATACTACGCTCGAGCCAGAGTGACAGTAGCAGATTTTATACAGTGTGTTATTGAAATACAAGCACACATTAAAATATTCAATAGTTTAAAATGTAAAAAAAAAATGAATGGCGCAGCTTTATTTTTTAAATTCCCAAAAATTCATCTTTGGGAAAAATATTTTTCCGACCATTTTTACACGTCCAAATGAATCATCATGTTAACCCCTGCAATGAAAGACTGCACCAAGCGCGATGTTGCCGGATGAAATATATTTTTTAATGTTTCTAAATCAATAATGCCAATGGCAATAATACATTGATTTATACCTACGTAATAAACCCTTTGCGTCACCCTCCAAGAATCAGTTTATTTCATTATGGATCTCACTTCCGGGTCCACTCAACTTACATAACCCCAACATCCCTTCCAGCTATTACGAATGCACTTGCAAACTCTCTCTACTCATCTTCCTGCATCTTTCTAGCTAGAGTTTCCACCGCTTTGCCACAAATCGTTAGAAAAACGCAGAGTGCTGAAAAAGCCCATGGCCTGCTCCGTTATCCTGATGACATCCTCCGGTTCGAGGCGGAGCCTACCACGCCCTCTGTAGCGCCATGAAATCACACCAGCGCAGTTTCATTGGTCTGAAATGAGCGGTGGATAGCAACAAATCTCCCCCGTTTCCAGGTATCAGGATGCCGCGGTTCGCGATTTGACTAATCCTAACTCGATTACTTTTAGTCGCATAGCAGATATTGAGGTGAGAGGTTATACGGGTACCTATTTATAGTTTTCAAAGCGGATCGTACAACGAACTTTCACAATAGGGAATTTAATTTGTTTACCTAAAAGACCAAGAGGATTTGGAATGCGATGAAACACAAAACTCTGTTGTCACATATTTTATTATAATTATTATTACATAATTAGTAGTGAACTTAATTAGAACTAAGAATTTACGATTATCTATAAATAATTGAGAAATAATTTCTCACTTTCGTACACAACCAGGGACGGTCTTGGCGGAGATGGACCCCGTGGTCATGCACTTTTTGTAAGTGAAAGGGATGCAGAAGTGCATACGGAGATAAATAACTGATTTTGAGACATTATGCTGTGTTGACATTTGACGGCTCTTTATTAATTGCATATGATATATCTCATATATCTACATAATACATATTTTGTTCTACTGCTGGGGTATGTAGAGTTCGTATTGGACCTTTACTACCTCTTTTTGTGGTAGAAAAGTTCCTAAATGAATCGAGAGTACCTGTCCCCTCCATTTTCGAGGACGCTGAACACGATGGCGGTATCAGAATTTCTCTTTTCGCCAGCCGAATCCCCTAAAACGGCCAAAAACTACCCCCTAAAGTGGTTAAACCGACAGCACATTATTTCCCTGTAAAAAACGTCTTTCTCCCCGTTTTCAAGGATGCTGAGCACGGTGGTAATGTTGAAGATTACTTCCGACCCTCACCAACACCTCCACAGGTCAAAACTCGCCCTCGACAGGGTTGTTTTTTTATTTTTTTGTATCAGAGACAAAACGTCTGTTTTCGTGGATGCTCAACTCAATATCACTTCGGACCCCCACCAACCCCTCCACAGGTCAAAACTCACCCCTGAAAGGGACACCCGTTTTGACGATGATATAAAAAAAATCATCCCTTTCGGGGCTGAATTTTGACCTGTGTTCGGCATCCTCGCAAACGGGGTGACAGAAGTTTTGCCGCTGATATAAAAAATAAAAAAACACCCCTGTCGGAGGTGGCTTTTGGCTAGTGGAGCGGTTGATGAGGGTCGGAAGTAATCTTCAACACCACCACCGTGCTCAGCATCTTCGAAAACGAGGGAAAGACGTTTTTTTACAGAGAAATGATGTACTCCACGTTTAACCCCTGTAGGGGGTAGTTTTTGGCCGTTTCAGGGGTTCGGCTGGCGAAAAGAGAAATTCTGCATCCTCGAAAACGGGGGGAGAAGGTACTCTCGATCCGGGTAAATTTTGGTCCATTTTTCATGGTTCTTTCCGACTCACTATAATTACTTCTTGCTGATGAATCATATTTTATACTGGGTGACTCACAAAATGTGGTTACAGAGGGCATATAGTGTTTTTAGCTTTAACGATGTGTGATAAAATTTTTGTATTATTAAACAAATGTACGATCTGCCACTCTATGTCATACAGGGTGTTAAACTGATTGCAAAAACTGCACCCAACAGCAGCCACCCAATCGAAGTTTCGATATCAGTTTCTGTCACTATAATGCTACTTGGGCTATACCGGGACACTTTGTATATCAAGTGTGTTCAATTAATTTTATTAATGTTATAGTCGTGGAAAAAAGGCTAAAAACTAAGTGAAACCTGAAGCTCGTTTTGCAAGATATTATAGGTTGCTGAATACTCTTCCAGATTCAAAATTTCTAATTTGAAAATACATTTTTAATAGAAATTATTTTCGGCTAAGTTCGTAACTTGGAACATTGACGCCCAGGGCAAACACCTGATTTTACTCCCTTCCACAAAACGGAAATGACATCAAATTGCTCCCCTATATATAGCGTGGGGTCTCTTCCCTGAAAAGGAGGAAAACTCCTATAGCAGGGAATTAGGAAAATGAAATGTCCTAGAAAATGTAATATATACCAAATGAAAATAAATAATAAACTAAAAAAAAAAAAAAAAAATTCCCTAGTCCTTACAGTTCTACGAATACCAGTTGTAGCAAATAACGATTCATTTGATGACAATAATAGAAAATAATAAAATAAATATAAAGTAAAAAACAAAGGGTATTAACGACATTTCTAAATATTTTTCATAGTTTACATTATTCTATTTTCATAAAATGGATATACATCATCAAAAATATTTATTATATTAACTTACAAAAAAATAAAACGCATGTCTAGATGGATGAAGTTTTTTTACACGTTGGGAATTTTACTTACCTCGAACGAGAGTGGCAGTGAATCGTTTTTTGCAGTGTATTTTTAAATCTAATACTAAAATGTTTGTATATTAGAATTTGCCGATCTTTGTTTATTTAATAGTTTATTGCAAAATTCCGAAAATGATTTTAAATTAATGATTAATCAAAAGTAACTGCAATAATTTTAATTATATTGATGAAAAAATATCATTATTTATGTTTTTGGGGTTGGTAAATATTGATTAGAGAGGAGCCAAAATAGTGGCAAGAATCTTTCTAATCAGGTATAATTCATACAAAAAACGTTATATCATTTACAAAAACTTTTGTTAGAGGCGTTTTGGGTGGGCCCGTAGAGGGGGGCATCAAAAAGCGAGGAAAAAAAAAGAAAAATCCATTTAAAAAATGCATTTTTTGCCCGTAACTTTTTTGGCTAATAATACCGAGATGTACAATAAACCATTTTAAAGCTTAGGATATCGCCGAAATGTCATGTTATTGGTCATTGGAATGACCGTTTTTTCAATATTTGTCCCGAAAAAAAGACTGACGGTTATAAATGCAATTGTATGCAATTTCAAATGGCCATATCTCGTTACAGACAAAAGATAAAACAAAAATGGAAATTATTCGAAAGAACATTTGCCTGTCTGTCTGTTTGTCTTGTCTCTTTAAATTTTTTTCAAAAATCAATACTTTTCACGCTATAGGCGAATCAAAATAACTAATACGCCCTCTCGTGGTGGCAAATGCAACCCTTTTCACAGACATTCATTTTATTATTTTGTACTTGTTGAATAGGTCATTTTAGGTCATGTCGCGTGAAAATAGAATCTGAGTTAGGACGCCCCACATGGATGTGTAGGCGTTAAGCTTGGATTTTAAGACTTAAAATTGGAAAAGTTGTGACTAAGAATATGGTCTTTATTCAAAACATTTTATTGATGACGATTTTTTCCGAAGAGGTAAATAAAATAATTATATGCCATAGGAAGAAGAAGTTTAAAGCTGACAGCTGTTTCCAGTCAGAATTTGTCGATTTCATTAGTTCAAACTACAGAACCAGAACGAGAAGCCGCTGAAAGAAGTGAAAGGTTAAACAGGAGAAATACTGTTAAAATTATAGATTTCACAGACTGCCAGTGCAATGAAGAACGAGGGCCTGAACGTACTAACGATGATTTGGAAGGTGCACAAAGCCTGCTAATGATCTTAAATGAGCAAGAACAATATGAAGGACCCACTAAGTTTCGTGACTTTGAGGTGCAAGTAAATACTTAAAAAATATCAACATTGAGTGATCTGTTAAAAACAGATAGTGCTCTTAATAGTTTTACTGGAATTTTCAGTTTTCAGCTTTTGGATACAATTGTGGAAGCAGTTCAAATGAATTATACTGACAATTTGCCTTGTTTTATACAACTATCGTATAACCTGTCAATATTTTTTTAGAAAATGTTATATTAAAAGCAATACTTGCAATGCTATTAAAATAAAATTGTAGAAAATGGGAATGTTTTATTGAATGTGTTGGGAAAATGAAATTATTTATAAGTAATATATTTATTTGTTACATACATAAATTATGAATCATTTTTATTAAAAAGTTATATTTTACTGTCCATAACTTATTTTTCGTAAACCCCTAATCAATCAATTTCCAGTATTTTGAATTGCTGTAACGTTTTACACCTTGTACAAGTAATTAGAAGTGCAGAAATGTTTGCACTTCCCACCATTTCCTGCCTTATATGAGCTCCTCATATTATTAAGCTGGCCTCTTATTTTATGTGGATCAGATTTCAAATCACTTGTTTGCAAACACAAACCGCATATAAAGATGTTTTTACTTTGGCTTTGCCTATTAGAATTCAATTGACCACACAATTAAATGACTAGCATTTAAAACTTCCTCCTCTTCATATACACATCTAGATGTATTTGTACCTCCATAAATCCTTAAATACAAGAAAACACTGATTAGATTCTGAATTAGAAAGGCAACTTTAACATCAAAATAAATGCTTATTTTTACATGAAATGAAAAAGATTACTTACCTATATAATAATGATAATGATAATATATGATAACTAATAATAAATTTTTCACACAAATTAATCTTTAATAAATGGTAAAAAATGCTAAAATAAAAATATCAGACATACACAAACAAATCACAACAATGAGCCAATGTCTGTGAAAAGGGTTCCAATATTGCCACCGTGGCGCTGCCATCTTATTTTCAGATGCCTATTGACCAAAAATTGAAAATGTCTTATATAAAAAAAAATTTGCTCAACTTTAACAGACCAAAACTTAAAAAATAATTATCCCATAGGGCTAAAAATTACTGGACAATTGGTACAGGTATTGAATTACGAAAGCCCAGACGTGGTTTGGCGCCCGACCAAGTCGGGGCTTTAAACCAAAAACTTTGATTTTATTATTAAAGGAGCTTGCCATCCTTATACAGGTTTCGGCATTATTGTGCCTCGTCAGTAAGGAGTAGACTAGCTCGAATTTCTATCTCTAAAGAAATTCTGAAGATCGCTTTGAACCCACCAACTGTTAGTACAATCGGTTAAGTCGAGAAAGAGGAGGTGAGTGCAACGCCATCTTCACTTTTATAATAAAATCAAAGCTTGCGAAAACTATAAAAAACTGTAACGGCAAGCTCCTTTAATAATAAAATCAAAGTTTTTGGTTTAAAGCCCCGACTTGGTCGGGCGCCAAACCACGTCTGGACTTTCGTAATTCAATACCTGGGGGGGCATATAGCCCAAGGAGTAGTTGTTGAAGTCCAGATGCTGGTGCAGTGTAGGACATTTAATGTCTTTGTTCTTGGGACCAAGTGTGATTTATTTCACAACCTTAGGTAGTTTTGTTACGCCCATGGTCCTTTTTTAGTATTTTTATGGTTCAAAAAATTCCACCGTCGTTGTAGAAACATATGTTACGACTTTCTGCAAAAGCATTTTTTTTTCAAATACCAAAATTTTTTGGACATTAATGCTGTGATTCGGTGATTGGGAGAATAATTTCACGTCAATTAACTAGTGCATTAAAACAATAACCAAAAAATCGTTAAGCAATAAACGCAAAACATCAAAAACTAATTAATTGTATCCTTAATATAATACAAATATTAATCAAATCAACGTTTTACGATTATAAACCTATGTACTTTACCATTAAAACCATAAAAACTTTTCATTTTCATTGTTTTGATGTACACTAAACGTTAAATCTATGAATGCCACCATTGACTGCTTAAAAACGCGCCAAAATAGTGCTACTTAATAGTAAATCAATCTCTACGAATATTAATATTACGAACAACTAGCGTAGATGTTTAACTCTTCGAGCCGCGCCCATAGTCCATATAAGTGCAACCACATGCAGAGGTTAGGTGTTCCGATACAGTTTGTGTTTTGTGGATAGTAAAATAGTAATTATTGTGCCAAATTAGTTAATTCTGGACTGGAGATCGACAAAGAAAGGAAGGTACATTCTGATAGTTACAAAAAACACTGTGGATACCGCTTGGTAAATATTATTTTAGCACACATTATACCTATACTAAAATTCTATGTCTAAGATGTTAAAATAAAAAATTGCTGTTTTTTTAACCTATGTATTTATTTTAGGTTGATATGGATTATAATGTCGCGTTCGAAAGTGGGCGAATTCTTTTTAAAAAATTGGGAAAAATATTTTCCGCAAATACTGGCATTTTTGCAGAAAGGATAAAGCTGCTAGAGCCCTATTAGATAACGCCTTCAAGGAAACGTGCGACGATAGCAAGTTCAAATTATAATATGCCAAAAAGTAGCATATTAATTTTGTATTTTTTAGATGGAAAATATGCTTCACTTTTATATTTGGTGCCATCGACCAAATTTTGTAAAATTTACAATAAAGGACTCCCAGGAATCATTTTTGTTTTGTGCTAAAACCCAACAAGAGCTGGAAATTGAGAAAATCATCAGTTCAAACCTTTATTTTATGCCTTGGAGACGACATCTCTAAAATTTCAAATATTTGCGTCTACTTTGATGAAATTCGTTTTATGATGATAATGATAATTCGATCACTGTCAACTTCGTTCGAGGTATAAGTTTAACGACACTCCACTATAAGGACGATTATTTTTTTCATCTGTCAAAACAGTCAGATTTTGTGGTTTCAGCCAATAACAACTCAGGATCCTAACCAATCATTGTGTTTTATACTGATAAAACCGCTTCGTCGTTTTTGTTTTTTGATTAAACTGTGTTTACCTATTTGAGATGTCAAATGTAAACCATTTATCAATTATTATTATACTAAAATGTATTGCAAATCTATGTTAATAACCAAATTTCAAAATGTATTTGTAAACTAACCTGTTTTTATTAGTTTATTTCAAAACTGCTTTAATATTTTTAGATACCTCACTTTAACACTAAACTTAAAATTAATTAAATTAAGAAAGACTTCATTTCATTCTTCTTCTTCGCTTTTATTTAAGGCGCCGTTTCGCGGGGTAGCCAGTCAAAAAATCGCCTTGGTGGCCCTGTATGTAAAACTATAACAGCTCAGGTTTCAATTTAAATTGGTAAAGAAAATTTTCAATATTTGTGTGTAAAGTGTCTTTTGCATAAATGACTATGTTCTCTGTTTTTAATACAAAATGATTCAGAAAATAATCCTTTCAAATACGACTCGTCCTCTGAAATTTTATAGATTAAATTTTTGATCTTCATACTCAAACGCCTTTATTTTAGGCAAAACCACTCAAACAAACTGATTTAAGATAAAATCACTCGTCCTGCGGACTCGTGATTTTATCAATCAGTTTGTTTTCGTGGTTTTTCCAAATAAAGCCGTTTTCGTGAAAACCAAAAATTTAATCGATAAAATTTGGAGGACTCGTGGTATTACCTTTGATAAAATTTGGAGGACTCGTGGTATTACCTTTGATTAAAAATATATAGAGCTCACTCTATACGAGAAGCCGAGAGAAACAAAAACCTGCCAAAATAGAATCTATACAAATAGGCGGTGTCTAATCCTGCACCGGGCAAAACGCCATCCGCCGCGACGCTTAAAGCTCCCCCTACTCCTCCCACGTGTCCGTCGGTCGACCGAATTTGCATCCAGAGCACTTTGGATACTGTTCGTCATCGTCCGTCGATCATATCGCACGCAGTGTGACACAAGGCACAATTCCGAGCCGAACGGCGCGAGATTATTTTAACGGACATATTTTGTAAATATTCGGAGGATTGTTTGAAAATAGTGGCGGGTTGGAAAATAAACAAGATTTGAGTTAATGTGAAATGAGTGCGCGATTTTAGTGTTTATTATTTTTTCGGGTTTTGATTTTTTTTGGATTTTTTACTTTTTTTTTTTAATGATCATGGAAGACATTCCGGAAGCGCTGAATTTTACGGGGCGAGGAGGGGGTAGTTTGACTTCGGAACATGGGCTTAGTGCGGTAAGTTTTTTTTAAAATTAATTACTCAAAAATGTTTTACCCTTTATTTCAAAAAATATATTTAGGGCGAAGTAAATGTGGGCCAAACACCCAATTTTTAAAAATTACTTTTAAAATTTGGAAAATTTGTCGAAAAAGGTGCGGGAAAAGTAAAAATGTTTGAAATATAAAATAATAAATATTAAAAATATTTCAAGATCTTTTGAATGATGACCGCGGTTACTTTTGGGATTTTTTGAAAGTCAATTTATTTTGACATCTTCAGGGTAATGTAAGATGAAAGGTGTCTTACAATTTATAAATAAATGGAAGAAAATACATATAAAAACATTTTCATTTTTTTTTTGGATCTTATTATCAATTTTTGTCAGAAACAAATACTGAACATGATTGAGGCGACTGACACTGAATAGAAAGAAAAATAGTATTTCCACTTACATAAGAAGTATTTGTTTCTGAAAAAAATTAATAAAAAAAGCGATGAAATTGTTATGTATTTTTCCTTATTCTTTTTATTTATAAATTGTAACATCCCTTTCATCTTACCCAAGTAACATTATAGTGATAGAAACCGATATCGCAACTTCGATTGGGTGGCTATTACGTAATAATCACTAAATCTACCCCTACACAGTAAGAATAACGTCATTTTATTTTTGCCTAGTTGTAGCCACGTAAAGTTCACTGATGGGAATAGTTTTTTAATAGTTTGGTGCCACTGAAGGTGTTTGAAACGTTATAACCACTAAGCGAGACTATCTCAAAGTTGCAGAAACATTAAAGTGGAAAATAATAGTTACGGCCACCAAACCGTATCACTTAAATGCCACTTAGAAGTGGCAGTGATCTTAAAGTGGGCGTAATAGTTTTAGTGTCGTTTTGGGAACCATTAATGCCAAATATTTAAAGTGGTGGCACTTGATTATACGATTTCAGTAATTCAACGCCACGTTTTTGCCACACAAAAATCACTTTAAAGTTTTATTTTCTAAACGCAGACATTTGCGCTATTTAAAAAACTTTTTCGTCAGTACGAATTCAAATTTACTACATTTCCATACATAATTAATGATTTTGATAACAAAGATTGATAAAAAACACAGTTTGAAGCATCTGAATATTTAATTTTCATGATGAAAAATTTACCGATTTTAACTTTTTTCTTAAATTATGAACACTGAACGAAAAAAGTACGTGTAATTAATAAAAAAGTACATCAAATCGATGGACGTCAACATTAATTTTCAGCCGATGACAGCTATAATTAATACAATAAACGTTCGTACGTAAATTTTCTTAATCCTTAAGTTACGATTTTTGTACGTAAAATCAATAAAACATGAGCATAGATTTATGATCGCAATGATAGGCCTATGATAGCCTGTTATCAATGTTACGGATGGTGGATATTAATATATGGTTAATGTTTTTAAAAACAATGAAAAGTAAGAATAAATCTATGATCTCTGTACATTAAAACCATAAATAAAAAGTATGGGTCTTCTATCGTCGGTTATTAACGTTAAGGATGATTGACATTAATATATATAAGTACATTAAAACAATAAATAGTGAACAGAGATTCATAATCACCAGTTATTAATATTATTAAGTTTTATTTATCAGACCTCGCTAAATTAGGTATACTTTATCAAAAATATTAAAACAAAACGATATTTCTAAAATAATTTAAAACACCTACCTACTAATCATTGGCTCATCTATGTCTACTGATTTGATGTGTCGCGTTTTTCCAAAACCTATATTTTCGAATTTCCCATATGAACAATCAAGATTCAACCAACTGGAAGAGGATTATACAAAAAAATGTATTAGGTAGTTATTTTTTATTGTTCTAATGTTATTGACTCACAAATCATGTGCCCCTTGGGGCTTTCAATGGGAACAGCAGGTTTATAAAAACACTTTTCCAAAAAGTTCCAAAACATTTTGCTCTCTTGTGGAAAATCTAAATTGAACAAGTAAATAATTTTAAAACATATATCAACTGCCTAAGTATATGAAAAATTTAAAACGAATTTCATCAAAGTAGACGCAAATATTTAAAATTTTAGAGATGTCGTCTCAAAGGCATAAACTAAAGGTTTGAATTGCTGATTTTCTCAATTTCCAGCTCTTGTTGGGGTTTTAGTACAAAACAAAAATGATTCCTGGGAGTCCTTTACTGTAAATTTTATATGGATCGCCAAATGAATTTTTGGAACAAAATTTGGTCGATGGCACCAAATATAAAAGTGAAGCATATTTTCCATCTAAAAAAATGCAAAATTAATATGCTACTTTTTGGTATATTATAATTTGAATTTACTTTCGTCGCACATTTCCTTGAGGGCGTTATCTAATAGGGCTCTAGCAGCTTTATCCTTTCTGCAAAAATGCCAGTATTTGCGGAAAACATTTTTCCCAATTTTTTAAAAAGAATTCCCCACTTTCGAACGCGACATTATAATCCATATCAACCTAAAATAAATATTTCAGTTAAAAAAACAACAATTTTTTATTTTAACACCTTAGACATAGAATTTTAGTATAGGTATAATGTGTGCCAAAATAATATTTACCAAGCGGTATACCCAGGGCCGGTTTAAGGCGTATGCGAAGGACGCGGTCGCAGGCGGGCGCCATAGCTTGAAAATTTTGTTTTTTCTGAATGTAATGTAATAAAAAGTAGTCCAAATCAGCGTTTTAGGCTACTCAAATTTTAAAAATTTTCCCAGACCGCCAGGACCGGCACTGGGTATACCCAGTGTTTTTTGTAACTAGCAGAATGTACCTTCCTTTCTTTGTCGATCTCTAGTCCAGAATTAACTAATTTGGCACAATAATTATTACTGAAGGTATGGAAGAAAATAAAGTCCTTTTTATCTTCCATACCTTCAGTAATTACTACTCACATATGGCTAACCCTACTTTAAATAAAAAAACAATAATTATTATTTGACTGTTAACAAAACACAAACTGTATCGGAACACCTAACCTCTGCCTGTGGTTGCACTTATAAGTATGGGCTATGGGCGCGGCGCGAAGTATTAAACATCTACGCTAGTTGTTCGTAATATTAATGTTCGTAGAGATTTATTTACTATTAAGTAGCACTATTTTGGCGCGTTTTTAAGCAGTCAATGGTGGCATTCATAGATTTAACGTTTAGTGTTCATCAAAATAATGAAAACCGTTAAGTGGCAACCGGAGTTCTTGTGAGAAGCAAATTTCACTTCTATTTTATAAGGATTTTCTAATATAAAATTGCATTTATATGCGCGCCACTGGGAACACTTGGCGATGGAATATTTCTCGACAGCTTCAAATATATGTAACGATGTGGCAGCACTATTTAAGAAAAAAATGGGAAACCGTATTATTTAAAAAGATATTTACTAGAACAAATAGGAGCAAATTTTCATAGATTTAATGCAGAATGGCGCGGATATTTCTTTTTGTGATTTTCCATTTAAAATTAACAAAATAAATACTTTTCGAAGGTTTACAAAAAAATCAAAGAATCTCCACCCTAAGTTTTGTAATTATTAGTATTTCCTGAAAATTTCACAAGAATCGGTCTAACACTAAACGCTTAAAAGGTTATTAAAATTTTTCAAGGGGTTCGGTTTGCTCTTAATTAATTTTCAAAGTTTGTAGTTCTTGGATTTATAAATTTCTTTTATGGTTTTAATGGTAAAGTAGGTACATAGGTTTATAATCGCAAAACATTGATTTGATTAATATTTGTATTATATTAAGGATACAGTTAATTAGTTTTTGATGTTTTGCGTTTATTGCTTAACGATTTTTCGGTTATTGTTTTAATGCACTAGTTAATTGTTTTTTGACGTGAAATTATTCTCCCAATCCCAATGACTTTGGCAATACTTACGCACTTTAAAGTTTCTAATGTCGTGGCCGCCAAGTTCCGTCCACGAAAACTGCTACTTGGGTACAGTGCCCTGAAGATGTCTAAAATAAATTGACGAAAAGTTGGCTTTCAAGAAATATTGTTTTTTAATCCAAGACCTAAATCCCAAAAACAACACCGGATTTATCAAAAACATTTTTAATAAAATATGTTAAACCAGCACATAAAATTTGAGCAAAATCTGTCATTTAGTTTTCAAGAAAATGTAAATCGATATTTTTAAATTAAAATTTTAAAAAATAAAAATTTGCATCTACTTAATTTTGGTTAGGATCCCAGACATTTTAGAAGTCGATTTTGTTTATTAAATTTATTATTATAAATATTAGTAGTGTGAATTTTTTTATTAAAAAAACTTGTAACAAAGTTTCAAATAAAATGCTAATAAAAAAATCATTATTTTATATTTCAGCGTGGAATTTAGTCTAAAAATATTTCGTTTTATATTTCTTGAAAATCACTACGCATTTTTTTGATATCAAAAACTTTTAATGTAAGATTTTCAGTACCGTAGATTTTTAGATTTTTCTCGTAAAACTCGTTATAACGGCTCTGATGTATCATTTAATGAGCAAGTGATTAGCGATAATGAAAAATCTACTCGTGTAGACGTAAATTTGCATACCTCAACATTTTTAACATACTTTAATTTTTTACTGTTGAAGAGGTAATTTTTTGTAGCAACGTTTAAGAAATTTGAGAATGTCTGGAAATGAATTTTCATATTATTCAGCAAGTAAAGAAAAACAATATCACAAAATTCCAATTTTGCAGGAAAATCATCCACTAAGATTTGAAATTTTACGGCGCGATCTCACCATTTTTAAAATATTTTTTTATGCGTGAGAATTAAATGCACATCTTGAGACTCACATGCCCGAGTGATCTGACAAAATAAAATAAAAATTGAAAATATAATTGATGGGAAATAATATAATTTTCAAAAGTTCCATGTATTCGGATAATTGAGGACAGTTATTGCAAAAGTGAAGAAATCCACTTTGGCAAATTTTAGAGAAATCAAGATATTTCAGTATCATGTTCCTATAATTTAATAAAATTTGTTGTTGATATCGAAAATATTACTGAAAAGTGAATAAAATGAGACATGTTATTTAAATAATTTTAAGTTTTAAGTCTAGTAATTAACCTACAAAATCGTATTCGTTTATGGATTTGTTCATTTTTGTTGAAATATTATGGATGTTTACTTTTGATCAAAAGTCAGTTGGATTATTTGTTATGTTTTGTATAAATTAATTTGTTTTTATAATTAATAAATTAAAATAAATAATAATAATACTTACAGAATTGTTAGTTCAAATCTAAAATTTGAACACCTAGAAATTATTCACTACAATAATAATGTTAAATTGTCAAAAAAATGTTGACAGGTCATAGCTGTGTTGATTTACCTAACAAAATCAATTCATTATGGTTGTTTGCTGTTTGTAACTATTAAATTTTGACATTTCTGTGGTGAAAAGTGCCTAGCGTGTACTTTTACCATTTTAAATTATTACTTTTCCAACGTTTATCACAGGAATTAAGAAAAGGACTGCTTTGCATATAAAAATTTGTGTAGAAAAGCGTGTTTTGCATAGTGGTTGTAGAAAAATTAACATTTTTTAATGAATTAATCTTAAATAGAATTTGTAATGATTATTTTTTGACGTTTCTTAAAACCAATGAAATGCTCCTTTAGTTGTCACAAGGGTAAGTTTCAACCAAGTATGTCATTATTATAGTGGGAATAAATCTCTTGTGATTATTACCCCCCCCCCCCTCATTTTCGTCCAAACAAAAATTCTTAGTGCCTTATTTTCGGAAATATCGGCAAAAATAGGCGAAAAGAAACACATTTTTGAGACAAATGGGCCATTTTCCCGCCCTTCCACACGTCAAATTTAAACTTCCCGCCGGTTCTGTTATTCGTTTTTTGTTCTATTGTTTTCCGTGTGTCTATTCGATTTTATTTCTTCAGATAATAAAGTATTGATATTGATTTTGATATTTGTCCGTCAACCTAATTAAATTTTTTCCCGGAAATGGAAATTTTCATTTAAAATAGAAAACAAATCTCCGGGAACTATACTAAAATTGGTCATTGAACACATGAGAGATGAATAAGACGCTTGCTTATCTTGCAATCGTTTAGATTCTCGAATATTTTTTATTAATAGGAAATTTAGTTGAAGAAAATCTACTTATTTAATGGATTTTTTGTGTAAACTTACAAAAGCCAATGGCTAACTGAGAAGAAATCCCAGAATATATTATTCAATCGAATTGATTAACTGAAAAATATACTGAAAGTGGGTGCGCCTAAAACTACATTAATTTCATTCATTGATGCTCTTTTATAAAGGGGAAATTTTTTGTTTGCATAATATCTGTAAAAATAGGGCCCGGGCCCCAAGGATTTTGCCCCCCCGGCATCCCCCCCCCCCTCCCTCTGATCGGTTCTGAGGCTTGGCAAACTCATGGTTTTTGGTATAAAATCGTTCCTGTGGGAATAAATTCCATTTCAAAAAAGTAAGTCTAGACACAGTTACTAAAAAATAACTAACCATTCTGCCAGATCAAGTGCAGTAAGTAACCTTTCAAAAGCTGGTGTAGGAGAACGAGAACTAATAAAAGTATGACATGTCATTTTCCCCAAATTTTTGTAATTTAAATCTATGTTGAGCAATACCAAAAGACTGGAACGAAAATTCAAGTAGGTGTATATGTGGGAACAACTTACCTGAAAGTGTATTTTTGGAAAATCAAAGGTAAAGAAAAAACCTGCTTAATTAACACATGGGGACTCCTTTGAGTCCTCGAAATTCTGAAGTAAATGCTATGGAAAAAAGGGAATACTTAATTGGCAAGAAGATCGGTCAAATTTCATACAGATGTCTGGTCTTTGGGTATAATTCTATTTATAATGTTGATTGATGATGATGTTTTATGATACCTTTCATGCGAAACAAGTGCAGCAGCACTTCTCGCTTATCATTCATTGTAATTTATTGAATACATAAATAAATAAAAAAAATAAAAAAAATCAAGGTCACTGGTCATAAATCTGCAAGTTCGATTAAACCATACTTACAATTGAACCAAGAACATCATTCAAATATAATAAATAATCTTAGAGAAAATACGCAAGATGAAACAGTTAATATAACAAGCAATTCCAAATCCTCAATAAATAGTGAGTCTCGAAATATTTTTAATAATTGCGTTTTTCATTGTACTAATTTAAATTGTTAATGTACTCACAATGTTCCAATGATATTTTCGTATATTGTAATAATTAATTAAATTAAATTTTTTAAATTTGTTAATCAAAAATAATCTAGTCAAATATAACTCGAGTTCAATAAATTAGAAAATAATTTGACAGATTTTGTTCAAACTTGTTGCCATTTGGAAATAGCCACTGACTATTTATTATAATATTTTTCAGTGCAATGTCAAATAATTGTTATTGTGGTTTATATTGTATGTTGATTAAAGAAAACATTAAACTCATATTTACTTTTTTACATCTCATTGAATGCTTCTAAGCAATTCATTCGTTATTACTCATAATTATTTCATTATTTCATCTTGATAGAATAAAAATAAAACACATTATTGACAAAGTCGTAAGAGTTGATTTTAGCTCAGAATAACATCGTACTATAATATAATCGAAATACCACTCGTTCTAAAAATAATTATAACAAGTTATATACCATTTTAGAGTGGACAAAATGCTCATTTTCTTGTGATAAATTTCTACCTCCACATGGTTATAGTTTCTTCAGACAATAATGTCAAAGTTGTTAACTAAAAATGGATAAAAATCAAATCTGGCATTTTACCACATTTCTCGAAAAATTGTATCAATTTCTAAAAAACTGTTTTGTACGTCTGAAAGCATCACTAATCAGTAATCTTCAGCAGCAAAGATATTTGAATTAGTCTTAATTTGTAGACATGGCACTGAAAAATCCAAGGTGAAATTTTTACTGAGGTGAAATTCTGATATGATCTGGTCTATCACCCAGTTCCAATATTGTACAAGGTTTACCGGACGCCCTGTGTAACTATGGCAAAAAGTTCGTATCTTTTTATACGCATTATATAAATTCGATAACCCAAATGTCTTCCTCATAACGAACAGTATATCTTACTGTCCAAGAACTAGGCGATAACCGATAACAAAAAATCAGCACATAAAATCCTTATCGAATCAAAAACTTTGTTTTCGACGTATTTCTATTAAAAGAAAAATGGTACGCAGTCAGTCGCCTATTACTAAATAACATCTAAAATATGTATCGCTTGCGATAGCGTAGTCAGAATAATTCAAAATCGGGATGGTATTTTGATATCTTCGGTAATATTTTTATGGTCCGCTATAAGGAGAAGTGAAACAGCTATTTATAGCATCTTATATAGATTGCAATGAAACACTTTGTATAAAAAACGAAATTTTAGCGTTATTTTTAATAAGAAAACTGATTAAAAAGTATCCTCCAGACTCACATTGATAACAAGCATTACAGAGATAGAAATATCAAAAGAGCCTCCAAATATCCGATGCCAGAGAGTGCTAAACTTAAAATTTCTAACAAAAATAGTTCGTTTGTTAGCTACTACATACAGGGTGTCCGGTAAACCTTGTACAATATTGGAACTGGTGATAGGCCAGTTCATGACTGTTCAGAATATCAGAATTTTACCTCAGTAAAAGTCCTTGAGATAATGGGCATTTTTGAATTTCTGAAAAATCGCTACCTCAACTTGGATTTTTGAGTGCCGTCTACAAATTAAGACTAATTTAAATATCTTTGCTGCTGAAGATTACTGATGAGTGATGCTTTCAGACGTAACTACAGAACAGTTTTTCAGAAATTCACACAATTTTTCGAGAAATTTAGTTAACAACTTTGACATTATCGTCCAAATTCTAAAATGACATATCCATGGGCGCCGTCACAGAAAATGTCAGGGGGCCATTTTTTCAAATCAAAGTATTGCATTAAGTTGACATGAAGATCCTGTTTGTTGCGAGTCACATGGTCTCTATGGCCGACGAATGACCGCGAAATCTACCGAACTGTTATTTGATACTCCAGCAATTTTAAGTTTATCGCGCCTCACACAATGAACAAAAAAAGTAGGCAGTAGGCCCGGTACGCTTCCCTGTGGCACCCCATATAAACTTGCAATATTGCTAGACTTAAGATTATTTATTTTGGTCATATGATATCTGTCACAGATAGTCTTTTATTAAATTTTGGCGTCCCATACATATTTAATTTACTTATTTATGCTTACCCCAAATAGTTTTGACCACAAGATCACTAGAACACGAAAGAGACCGTTTTTAATACTCAGTTTTCCTGATTTGATGCTCATATGCATAGACAGAACTCCGTTAGATTGGTTATGTAGTACCTATAAAGTTCTATCAAATACAATGCGTAAGTCAGAAAGAAGAGGAGGTGAACAATAAATAAACAATATCCACAAGACATGAATTTCTACTGATATTAAAGAAAGAAAGAAACAAAATTCAATACAGTTAACGTAGAAATAATCTAATTTGTTTTGTATACCCTCTTTCTCCTCCATCCCTACGGGGTCTAATAATGACAAGACGTTGAAAATAAAAACCTTTGACTAGAGTACGCCACTGATCAGGGGCTCATGCTCTAAGGTCAATGCAATCGGTACAAAAAAATAAGTCTTATCTCCTACACGGATAAATGGACACATGTATATACAGTTTTAATAACTTATTTAATATAATTATATAAATATTTTGCTGTATACAACAACAAGAGTTGTCACTTCAAAAACAATTGACTGTTTAAAGGAAACTAAGCGGAAAAGTTTGTAAACATATGGACTTTTTTATTTCATGTCATAATGTAAATAAATAAACAATGTGATTGAGAAGTATTTTTGCAATAAACGCTATTCCTATCGGTATTAATTGAAATTCTTTTAGTTTTTTGGCATTCGAGGAAGAGTTTTTCTTCGATAAACGTAGAAAAACACCATATATGGTTTCGAAGTTAAAAATTACAAAAAATGCTCCTTTAATCTGATTTGCGATCGTCTACAGGTTTTTCCTATGTGTAAAATATTTTACGTGAACATATAACTTGTTTGTACATCTTTTTTTTATTTTTGAGGCTGTATGACTCCGAATCTATTCTATCTAATATATCAGTTTTAAAGAAAAACAGTTAGACTTGACAACCGTGTAAAATTCTGGAAAAACATGATATCTAAATTAAATTATTAAAAAATAGTAACAGGCTGAGAAATCTCTTATTATAGCTGAATTCAGAATTCTGGGAGAAGCAATTAATCTGATTTCTCGGTCGTGTTGTATACATATACTATTTTTTTAAGTGTAAATAATTTCATTAGAAAGAGAATTTTAGGTTAACTTGAACTGTCAAAAAATAAAATAGTTTTTATGTTATTTTCTTAATTTGAAATATACAATTTGTTACTCTTCTTCTGGATGCAACATTTTTCAATCGAAACTTCTTTATTAAGCGAACTTTTTCAATTCAATTCAATTCAACAAATTTGCTAATAAGGTTAAGTTTGGATAAACTGTGAAACAATGAAGACATAAGGCGACTCGATAGACAAGTCAATGTGTTTACACTGGAATGCGATAGATGGAGTCACCTTTTAGAAATTTGTACGCGTGCTATAATAGATTCCTTCTCAATAAATTTATTTGATATATAATATTCATATTTTGATAAGCTTGAAAAAAAATAATTTATTACCATACTCTCAAATGATAAGCAATTCATGTCGTAAATTTCAAATACCATTTCCGCTGAATTTAAAGAAATCAAAAACCATAATTACTCCTTGTTCTTCAAAACATTAGGCATTTGAAAGCACCATTTATATGTTAGAATTTATTATTACCATTTGTGCAGGTCTGGAGTGAGCCGAATCGATTTCTATAAAATTATGGAACTGTTTCCCTACAAAAATTTTTAAAATAAACTTTTAAAAGGTTTTAAAGATTAGAGCCATCTCTTATTTAGGTAAATGGTTCAAAGACAAAAGGGCGTTGTTTACTATCAGTATCGGCTACAATTGATTCGTTTGAGCCGTGAATTGCGCGAAAAATGACTGGAATACGCCAACCCGACATCTCTCGATGCGACATATAGCGGCCAGTGCCAACAACAATTGTCCGGGTCAGTGACGTTTAATTTTCTTTAACTTGTCAGTATCTGTTATTGTAACTTTAAATAATTATATACATACCTCAATTGTCGGCTTGTAAAGGTTTGATTTCGTTTTGTAGTGCTTAGTGCAAGAGGGGTTTCGCGCAAAACAGTCCCTTTGATCTCAGACGATCCGTCAATTTTCAACTCATACACGTCGGAAATATGATTGCTTTCGATGAGTTTTTTGCCTTTAGTGAGGCTTTTCTGTCGGAAAATTGTTAAATTGACCGGCTTGAACCCACATCTCAGCGGAATCTTTCCTTACAGTGCAGGAAAATTGTGTATCTACATTATGTTTTTAAAATAATATCAATTGCTATTGAGCTAAATAAACGTATATTCTATTCTATAACCGACATTGTAGACAATCGATAACAATAATATTTACAAATTAACACAAATAATTATAACTTTATATAGCTAAAGTATGAGTTTTGACGATTTTCTATTAAGGTTCTAATTCTTTCTTCTTTTCCTTTCAATCATACATTCAATTCCATTTTCAACTTGTTGCTGATGCTCCTTCTGGAATTCTTCGATCATGTGATGAGGTCTTTCCACAAGGTTTTCCTATCTTCTGTGTCAAGCTTCAACATTATTTTGAGTGCGTGGTACTCCCGTTGCCATGCAGTCATAAACTGACCATAGTTTCGGAGAAAATATTGGGTCACCATTAGCACATAGGAAAATGTGGCTTGTGCGAGTTAGAAATGACGGGCCTTACTTTTTAACTTGTGATTTCCCAGCACGGCCGAAAGGACACCCCCATCCGCACATCAGCGGTCACCCATCCATAGTCTAACCGCGGCAAGACGTGATTAGCTATTAGATCGATACTCACCAACCTTCATCATCATCATCATCATCATCATCATCATCATCAATCAGCCCTCTGTGTCCACTGTTGAACATAGGCCTCCTTAATCATTCTCCATTCCAATCGATCCTGTGCTGTTTGTATCCAGTTGCTGCGGGTCCTCTTAATATCGTCCGACCAGCGCGTAGGCGGTCTTCCTCTACTTCGCTTGTCCGTTCTGGGTCTCCACTCAAGAAGCCTCTTTTCCGCATCCGTGCAACGTGGCCAGCCCAGTTCCACTTAAGCTTCGCAATAGTTTAAACGACATCGCTGACGCCGGTTCTTCTGCACAAATCCTCGTTTCTTATGTGGTCCTTCAAGGTCACACCAAGCATGGATCTCTCCATCTTCCTCTGTGTAATTCTAAGTTTCTTAGCTGTTGGTGTTGTTAGTGTTATGGTTTCTGAGCCATATGTCATCACTGGCAGCACGCACTGGTCGAAAACCCTTCTTTTTAGATTGACGAGAATGTCACTCTTGAAAACGTCTTTAAGTCTTCCAAAAGCTGCCCATGAGAGAGTGAGCCTTCTCTTTAGTTTGCATGTCTGATTATCCCTTGAGATGCGCAAGATGGCCAAGGTACACATATCTATCCACCATTTGAATCTCAGCTCCGTCAATCCTTAAGCCACCGCTGGGAACATTTCCACACACCTCCTGCAGGTCCTGCAACATCAGTCGCATTTCTTCTAGATTATCTGAGAATAGCACTATATCAACTGCAAAACGCAAGTTGTTTAGGTTCTTGTCATCTATGTTTATACCTCTCTGACTCCAGTCCAATTGTTTGAATGCACTCTCCATGAATGTAATAAACAGTTTTGGTGACATCGTGTCTCCTTGCCGAACACCACGTTCAATAGTTATTTTCATGCAGTTTTACCGTCATTGTTGTTTTTTTGTAGATATTGTGGATTGGCTTGGTATATCGGTAGTCGACTACATTCCTGAAGTGCATTCCATACTGCATTTAGCTCTATTGTATCAAAGGCTTTGTGGAAGTCCACGAATTACTAGGTCTGTTCTATTCTATTCTATTCTGACGCTTTGAGGTGGTCATTCGTTCCAAATCCACGAAGAAAGCCTGCCTGTTCCACAGGTTGATAGAAATCCAATTTATTTTCCAGTCTGGTGGTTATAATTCGAGTAAACAGTTTGTAAAGAGGCTTATTGGCCGGTAATTCTTCAAACTTGGATTGCCTTCGACGAGTCATTTTTTCGAGATGGAAAATACTTTAATTGATGTTTTCATTCATTTTGTTTTGAAATAAAGACATTTTTGAACACCAAAAGACGGACCTAACAAATTTGTACTCCCAATATTATTATTTTTATATTCAGTACACTGGAGCGGCTCGGGGATTATGGCGAGACTTAAATAATTTATGACCAATTTTCAGATTTTTTTATCTACGACATAAATTAATCGAGTGTCGAATTTCTCGCGTTCCGATCCTGCACCATTCGAAATGGCTGGTCTCATACTTATTTCAGGATTTATTTTACAAATTCAGCAGCTCCGCTCGCTTATTATTTTCGGTTTGATAGATTTATTTCGCTTCTCAGCGGCGATAACTTGATATTTATGTTCTTTAAGATATTGCCAGAGCACGTACAAGCAATGCGCTGACCAACTCAAAAAAACTGCTCTTTAATGTCTTTTCAGATTGTGTTACTTGCTTTGCTAGTGTCGATGTCGAAACGGAGTTGGAGACGTATGTGTATATATAGTGGACCCAAAAGTGTGTCGGCTCTTGCAAAAGAATCAGATATATTAAAGTTTTATTATAAATATGGATCAATATGTTATCAAAAAGCCCACTGGTTAATTTGTTTTATTACAATAAATATCTGGTCACCGAGCTTCGCTCTTAATATTCAAATCTACATTTTTAAGCAGCCCAATGAGTATATAATTTAAGTATATTTATAACATGACAAATTATTAATTAATTCGCGAAAATCACGGAGTGGGCGACATCTACTTGAACTACTGATAGGGAGATAAATAAAAAGTTGATTGGCGATTGGCTTGAAAATTAAAAAAGCTGTCAGTGTTAATTTTCAATTGGCTGCAGCTGTTGTTGACGTTTATCAACTGCTTGTCACAGAGGTTCGTTAAATGCATTAAAAGTTGCCTAGTTTCTGGGGATTTCACCCTTTTAGGGCAACATCTACTGACGCTTGATCTTCGCGAATTGTCACGGTGGACAGGCCCCGTTTCCGGGACGGGCAACAGCAGCGTGTAGGGTACACGTCCCGTCAACAGAAGATCGCTCAGCTCACTCTATTTATCACTATATAAGAAAAACTCTATGTTCAATTGATTTTATTATTTATTGATCTGCAGTGAAGGAAAATTATAGGTCTGATATTCATACTTGGGTAAAAACCTCCACAAAAACCTGTGACCAGTCTCTCGACATGTGGCAGATATTGATATCATATTTTTTCAAAAATTTTCAGTTTCAGTGTCCGCATAATAAAATAGTAGCCGTAAGGGGTAGTCTTACACTATCGGGGAAGGAAAGAACCTTTACCCGATGTGCATAAAGCATTTCCACCCGCCAAAAAAAAAGGATTAGCTTTAGGTTAGGTTAGATCTTTGTAATAAATAAAGAAAAGTACGATACGTGTGACATTTCGACATTTGTTACATTCTGACAGGTGTCATATTTTGACATTTGTTCATTTTGAGATTTGTTCATTTTGACAGTTGTTACATTCTGACACGTATCACATTTTAACAGTTGTCACGTTTTTACAGGTGTCACATTTTGACAAGTGTTCCTATAAATATTTACCTAAACCCATGATTTCTGAAATTGAATTGGCAACGTTGTATTTTCAACTTTGAATTTATGAGATGGCTGTCATTTGACAAGCAAATTATTTATGTCCGTCAAATGAATCTTTTCTTTTTTATATAAAGCGGCAAATTTAAAATTGAATTCTTTCAGATTAAAACGCCAGAAATTAAATAAAGTCAAACCTTTTTACTACTATACTATACAGAAGAAAGGAGTGCAGTATTTAATTTGCAGAACGTAGTACAGGTTCAAGAGGTAGAAATTTTATTTTTACCTCGTCCTTCAATGCTTATTTGTAGTTAAAATTTAAATTTTAATACATCTGATCGGCCTAATATAGTTTTTGTCCAGATTTAATCTTGTTTCCATGGTTTTTACTGTAATAAACCTGTTCTTTTGACAGATAAGTCAGACTTTATTTATTCATAGCCGTATCGTATGTATTTTAATTGATTCAGAATTTTGTATTAATATATATTTCAAAATGGCTTCATTCTAAAAATATTATCAGTCCTCCTAAATCCTTGAAGGCAGAATTATTAGTAATAGCAAGGCAACATAAAAACAAATTCAAAAAATATATTATAGATGAGATGGCCAGAGAAAAAGGAATTAAAATTCTCAGATGGCCTCCGAACCACTCAGAGTTAAATTCCATTGAACTGATCTGGTCACAATTATTATCTCAAAACAATAAAACATTTAAATTTCCTGATGTGCGAAATTTGTTTTTGAAGGCAGTTTCAGATGTAAATAGAGATCATTGGGGAAAATGCATTGGTCATGTTAAAAATGTAGAAAATTCATTTAGGAAAGTATAATTTAATAGAACCTATAATAATAAACCTCAGAAAAGACAATTATAGTGATACCAGTAGTTTTAGTGAAGACAGTGACTTTTAAAGATAGTTCTTGAACTAACTTTTTTTTTAATCTTTGAGTTTAGGTAAGTACTGAAGCGTTACTTTTAATGCCAAGAGATTAAAAAAAGTTTAATCCCAACATATAATCCTCCTTGTTATTTATTGGTTAAATTTAATTCGTTCAATGTTAAAGGGTCAGATGCATAAAGTTTATTTTTATTTTTTGTAAATAATATAACTTCCAAATTTAATCTACGAAGTGCGTATATATATTTTATATGCTGTGACCTTATTTATATTATAGAAACTTATTTTGCAAAGTACGCCTATGGAATGTGACGTTATATCCCCACTTATACTGTACTCATCTATCCTTTATAGTATATATTACTATAGAAACAAGTTATTATTATGTGCCGTTGCTAGGAAATAAAACTAAAAGCTTAACTTTTCTTGTAAATACCTCGGAAGATCGAATTTTCACAGACATGAGACCTATATTTTTTGCCGATTTAGATAGGAATTAGTCTACCCTGAAAGTTTCATTGAATTCTGACGAGTGGATTTCGAGATCCTCTGGACACACAAACACACACACATACATACAAACCTTGCTCGTTTAATAGTATTTGATAGCCCAGTTGTCAGAGACGTTGATATGTCATAAAATGTTATGTAGCTGAAACTAGGCTCTTAGGTAAAAAGTTCTACAGTTACACGGTGGTCCTGTAAACAATTTTCCGTTTGTAACAAAAGTGGTCTATTTTTGTTATCGCCACACGTCCGTTCTTGATTTATTATTATTAAATACGTAAAAATATGCATGATTTCACGAAGAACGGTGCAGAAAAAAAGTTACAGCCACAAGATTTTCTACCGCTAGCAGCTGTGACTTGGACGACCATACAAATCATTTTTGATGCCGCCAAAGTACGTCCCCACCGTTTTCGAGGATGCTCAACGCGATGGTGTGGGTTAAAATTCTTTTAGAGTTGACCCCACCCCCCAAATGGCCAAAAACCACCCGTAAAAGGGTGAATCGCGTCTTTCGCCGGCAAAACTAACGGGGGTGAGAAGATCCAACATCACCATCGCGTTCAGCATCCTCAAAAATGAGAGATGTCGCGGGTTTTCTCGTTTATAGCGAAAAACAAATTTTTCACCTTTTCTGGGGTGATTTTTGGCCACTTGAGGGAAGGGGTTAACTCTAAGAAATGTAACCACCGCCAACGTGTTCAGAATCTTCGAAAATGAAGGGTTACATTAATTTTGCCGGTGAAAAACGCGATTTACCCTTTTGGGGATCGTTTTTGGCTGTTTGGGGGGTAGGGCAAACTCAAACAGAATTTTAACCCCGCGCTATCGTGTTCAGCATACTCGAAAACGTACTTTGTATGTGTTAAAAATTATTTGTGTTTCTCGTGGTTTTTTCCAACTCACAGAATGCACTAAAATCATATATACGCCACATTGGATTTTAGCAACATCATTGATATAAATCAAGAAAATTAGTGGCCTCAACACACTTCCCTGTGGTACACCGTGATCATTCAATATTTTATCTGAAGTGACATTATTAATTTTCACCTTTTGGCTTCTATTCGACAAATAGTTTTTAAACCACTTCATTACTATCCCACCAAATCCAAACATTTCTAATTTACGTAGTAGAGAAGAACTGTTAATTATATTTAATAAAGGATCAAACTATCATAGGAGTTTTTATAAAAATCATGCTAATATCATCCGGACTATTTTTATTTGACATGGAAAGAATTATTTCTTTAAGAGCAGCTGTATCAATTAATGTAAAGTTATTCAAAGTATTCTTCTTATGGGTAAGATGTATAGGAAAATCTGTCAGAGTTTTTCGTACACTTAACTTTCACATACTTTAGGAAAAGCCTCCGATGTTCCACATTTGTTGGACGATGTATCTCCGGCAAAAAATCATATGAGAACCTTGGTTTGGTATCTAATAATAATCTTAACCATAGTGCCTATAATTGCCAAGGTGTCGAGAATCAACTGGCAAAGCTAATCTCTACGGCATTCACCAAATATTCCCAAAATAATAGCTACTTTCATTATAAGATACTTCAAAAAGTGTTCAATTTGGTCTCTGGTCAAGATATTTGATTTTTTGGGATGGTAACCTTCTCCTTGACGCTTCAGAAACCTAATAAGCTTAAAATGCTTGCTGTCGCTATTTATTCGTAACATAGCTTTAATCATAGAATAATTTGACCATAGAGATGAAGACTTCCAAACCTTCGATTTCTCCTCAAAGTAGTCTAAGAATACATGTACTAAACGTTAACCGTTCAGAGTAAAGAATCGAGCATCGCCGTTTCCGAGGAATCAAATCAATTTGATTTTCAAGACTCTTCTCAGGACTGATGCCCGAAATGTGATGTATGATTGGTGCGCTCAAGGTCGTATGAACCCTAGCCACTACCCGTATTTTGTCAGTATCGTAGTTGTTAAAGTGAAAACTGCTTTTATAGATGCCCTCTGACGCCTGGCTTGAGTCGAAGCTTGAGGCGAGGCTTGATGCGATGCTTCATTATGTTTTTACCCTAAAGTAGCTCAGGTAGCCGCTTCAATTTCTTTAAATAGATTGTTCTTTTTACGTCCCTTAAGCTGGAAGAGTAAAGTCAGCAGAATTATAAATCAATTCATGGAAAATTAAAGGTTCATTAAATGCCCTAAATTAAAATTTTCGGCTCCGCAGATGTTTGCAAGAATGACTGTTCCGCTAGCTTTAACTTAAGTGAGCAGAACATGAGCGAAAAAGTGGTTGAAGCAATAAAAATTGCAATTTACTTTGCACAGTTATTAACGGCTCATTAAAGGCTGTAGGTATACACTAATCGCGAATTTCAGGCTCGATTTATTTCTTTCTGAAAATGGAAAAGTCACGACGTGGGGGTACCGTCTGCGGAGCATGGCGGAATAGTATATTCTGTAACAAGGTTGGAATGAGAATTCGACACGAGTGGAGGAACCACGAGTGTCGGATTTTCATTCCAACAGAGTAAATATAGTAAAATGAAACCTCAATCTCTCAACAATGAGTAGGTAGTATTTTCTATATTCAAGCTTGGATTTTTGCGGTAGCAAATTTTGAGTTATATTATCGGCATATTTTTTTATTTCTGGAGGAGTATTTTCAAATTCTACATCTGAATCGTTTGATTTTCTTCTCCTTTTTAATAAATTAAAAGTTTTTACAAACCAATATTAAGACCACGTTAACTAATACTGACAGTTAATTTGACATTCACGGCAAACCTTACTTTTGTAAACAATCACGGAATACAGATTCTATCTCTAGTGATAGAATGTAATACATATAAAATACATAAGAGCCAAATGTTTCAGAATTTTCTTTCAATCTCAAGAGGGAGAATGTTTCTTTTCTGTTATTATAAGTGGTTTCAGAATAACTACATTCAGTAGTGGCCGTGGAGAAAAATGATTTTAACACTGAAATCCAGTGCTTCGGTAGTGTAGTCGTTGAGAACTTATTAATGGCTGACGAAATGAGCTAATGAACTCTATCACCATACATTTTTTCGAAAACGTAGGTGTTAAAATTGCCAAAAAAAAATAATGACTAAAAATCCGTTTTTTAGTTTAGATGATATATATCCAACGATACCTACATTTCGGAGCTGAATTATCATTAAAGAAATATGTAGAAACGATACAGAAAAATATTCTGTAAGATACGACGATCACAAGATTCGTTCCCAGCCTTGAGAAGTTTCCTGATATACGATGCTGCATTGTTAACTATTAAAATTAACACCGTTTTGTATATAAACGTTATCTATACCTATACAAAACTAATATTAAAATTATTAGAATAAGTATATGTATTTTATTGTTCTCGATATCGGTTTGTAATAAATAAATTCAAGCTAACAGGTAGTAAATCTGAGAACAATGAACCATATAATTTAACGAGATGGTTAATTGTTTCAGAAAACCGGCACAGAATGGAGCCATTGTTTGATCTATTAAACGCTCGATTAGCTAAACCAATAAATCTAGCTTTAATAGGGCACTTACAAATTTCATAAAAAATATATTCTAACGAATGGACGAGTGGAGCTTTTTCGAAATTGTTTATTTTTTCGTTACTTATAGAAGTACGCGAATACTATTTTATTAACTATTGAATTTGTACACATTATTAGTGCCACTAACCATCAAAAAGAATGTATTTCCATCAGTGGCGGATCCAGGGACAAGCTCTGCCCCCCCCCCCCCTCTGGATCCGCCACTGATTTCCATCTGAATTGCTGGAAAGTTCATCATTGTGAATCATTTCTCCTCCAATTTTTCAGCCGAACTCATTAATAATTAACATTTTAAATGGATTTAAAAAGACACGCCAAACTCAGATAGATATACTCACGATGATAAATATTTTTAAAATAGTTTTATTCTGCTGAAAGTTAATCGGTTTTATTTCTAGGTATGTAGTAATGCTTGTAAAACAAAAGACGGTGATATGTCTCATTATGTCAACGATCTATAACCACAATAGGGATTGAATTACTTGTGATAAAAACGTCTTTAAGTCAGCAACTAGATAATCCAGATATCTCTAAGGTTATGAGTATATTTTATGTTTAATGAACTGGGTAATACTCCTGATTATAATTTACAGCTGTTTTTTTAGCAAAATATTGGATGTACAAACGTCCCTTAAGCTGAAACAGCATAATTAAAAATCAATTTCATTAAATTTTTGTAAAAATTATTGTTCTGCTAGCTTTAACTTAAGTGAGCAGAATATGAGCGAAAAAGTGGTTAAAGCAATGAAAATTGCAAATTTTATTAGCGCAGTTATTAACGGCTCATTAAAGCTGTAGGATACACTCATTGCGAATTTCAGGCTCGATTTCTTTTTTTGCGAAAATGGAAAAAGTCGCGACGGGGGGGGTAAGGTCTGCGGAGCATGGCGGGAAACCATTTTCTACAGCGAAAATCAGTGTTTCGGTAGTGTAGTCGTTGATAAAATATTGTGCAAAATTTTGAGTCATTTTGTTCAGCGGTTCACGCGTGAAGGCCGTGGAGAGGGAACCCACACAAAATCGATTTTAATTTTATACATCTGATGATATTTACAAATAATAAAAAAAATTTCATTAGCTCATTTTGTCAACCATTAAAAAGTTCGCAACAACTACACTACCGAAACACTGGTTTTCATTGTTAAAATCGTTTTTCCGCCATGCTCCGCAGACTTTACCATCACGTCGGCGTCGTGCCTTTTTTCCATTTTAAAGCCTTTAACCCTTAACCAGAAGTATGTCCGTGTTGTCTATCATTAGAAGTACGTGCCTCTGAGACACCTCATTGTCAAAAGCGTTATTTACTCAAATATTACAAGTATTTTGATGTAAAGATAAAGATAATAATATAAACAATGTGTGTAGAAACTATCTATCAAAAAGAACGTTTTCACCAAAATTCATAAACGGTTTTTTTACGTTTTTCTCGATAATTTTGAGGTTATGTTGAAAAATGTTCAATACAGAAGTTTTAGATTTTTAATTATCTACAACTTTTACAGTAAACTTTTTTCGATAGGATGCATATTTCAGCTAAAAATCGTAAAAATCCAATATGCAACCCTCAAAACTCCCCCACCCCCTGCCGGAACTTTTACTCGGTCGTCTTGATTTTTATTAATCAAATACTATTAAACGAGCAAGGTTTGTATGTATGTGTGTATGTACGTACGTATGTGTGACCGGAGGATCTCAAAATCAACTCGTCAGAATTCAATGAAACTTTCAGGGTAGACTAATTCCTAAGTCTCATGTCTGTGAAAATTCGATCTTCCGAGATATTTACAAGAAAAGTTAAGCTTTTAGTTTATTTCCTAGCAACGGCAGACAACACAGAGATAATATAACCTGTTTCTATAGTAAATTTTTTATTATATATTTTGTTATGTCATTTTAAAAACGACTTTCATTCAAGAAAGTCAAAACGTCAATTAAAGCCCCCTTTTTCTTTAAAATAAGTGGTTTCATTTCCATTAGAAGAGAAACTGATAAATATTAGTTGAATATGTCAGTTTTTGACATTGTCAAAAGTAGTTAATCGTCAATCATCGATCATCGATGGAAATCATATCAGTTTTTTGTGCGAGGGGTATTCTAAAGCAACGTTCAGTAACGTAGTCCCGATACATAATGTTGGTCTAGCAGTGGCCGGCGAAAACGTTGGTGGAGTGGTGATGGAAAATCGTCATAAGAAAATAACCTATTTTCGTAAATATCAACGTCAAGGTTTGACTTCATTTAATTTCGCCATAATAACCTACAAATTTTGACAACTACTGACACGCACATCTCTGGGTAAACGTTAAGAATATGGCTGGGATTTCCATGAAATTTTCACAGATGCTATAAAAAATATTTTTCCTACGACCACCTATGAAAATGACAATTTCCGAATTGTTTTGACATCTCGAAAGTGACAAATATCATACGAGTCCAGTTAAGTTAAAAAGAAGAAATATATCACACAGTCGTGTGATATATTTTACTTTCGCGCACGACATCTGTCAAAGTGTTGTCAATCGTTATGAATAATTAGTAGTGAAAATGGAAAGTGATGAATTTTTTATGGAATTTACTCGACCAGAAATATCTGCGGCAGTTAAAATTACTAGCTTAAAGCCGCTGCCCCAAAAATCAAAAGAAAGGTAGGTACTCCTATTCATACAACTAGTTCATGGGCTGAAGAAATATAAAAGGCATTAAAGCTTCTTTTTCTGAAGATATTATTTATATTAAGTTAATAAATATATTATAATTTTCTTAAAAGCACAATAAAAGATTATTTTTAAAATTTTATTTTAAATCCTAAAATTAATATATCTACCCAATGATTAATATTTAAAAAAAAACAAAATTAGAATATTAAAAATGTTTGGGTCGTAGGAAAAGTAGTGTACATAACTCGTTGGAAAGTGCATTTCTTGCACTCGTTACGTTTCCGCACTCGCCGCTAAGCGGCTCGTGCTAAAGGCTACTCGTGCGTAATTGGTCACTTTCCACACTTGTTACGTAATGTACTATTTCACATTTTTAAAAAAAATATATATATTGGGATACTCACTCCCAAGACAAACAAATTCAGTGCGTTGAAATGATTATTTAACATATTTTTCCAATACAAACGCACTTTTCTGCAAGTGCCCAAGTAGCAATTTATAACCAGAATAAGCCTGCAAAGGAAAAAATGTTCATTTGACGGACATAAATAAATAAATTCAAAGTTGAAAATACAACGTTGCCAAATCAATTTCAGAAATCATGGATTTAGGTAAATATTTAATGGAAAGTTGAGCAACACTGTTAAAACGGACACTTGTCAAAATGTGCTAAAAATATGTATAATAGTTTTGGTTTTAATCATCTTTTTCCGAGTTAAATATTCGTATGTCTATGCTATACTTTAATATTGAAACTCGGTTTGTTAAATTTAATAAATCTTCGGGCAAATATCGTTTTGGCGAAGAACATCGTGACTTTTTTTTAAATGAAAAATGTAAATGTTTGTTTTCGTTATACAAAATGCATGGTAGAATCAAAAAATTTTGTAGGTCCAGATATTTTACTTATAATTTACCTTAAATTTTCCGACCATCCACCGCTCAGAATTTTTATTAAAGTATTTTTTCCGTTTAAAGAGTTTTTTTAGAAGATTTATATTATTATCGTACAATTCATACCGACGTATTTAATTTCACCTTTTGTTTTCGACGTATAATTTTTTCAATAATAACATTTTTTATTTCGGGTTGACGTGTAAACGTGAGTAAAGTCTTAAGTCTTACGAGGTCAACCATGACATATTAGAGGCAAGCACAAATAGAAATATTGCAAATTTAGCAGAACGTGAGGTTGCTAACGGTTCGCAATGTAGAACGCAATCGTCGCAACGCGTCATTTTGAAATTTCACTCTGGTTATTACTCACTTTCTGCTTTACTGGGTGATAATCTTGAAACAATTGATGGACTGGGAAAAGTTGATTACTTATATAGATTTCATTATCTTTTTTTTGTTCTTCATATGATTTTTTTAAGTTATAGACGATTTATGCTGAAATTTTTCAAGCAAGTTCACTTTTTCTCCGTTTTTTTATATCCGGATTAAATAAAAGTTTATGGTCCGACCGTAGGGGTAGGGAGGGCCATAATTTTGCCTGAGGGATTAAAATTACTACTTCAGTCACAAGGTATATTTTTCGTACCCCACATGATTTTCTTAATTATTTCAATCATTTTCATTCTTTCTCAAACTCATTTAATAAACTGTCAATGTGTTACCATAATAACATTGTGTTTTAACAAAAATAATTTGGAAACAGTGTCATTGCTAATTGCTAGTGTCATGAGCTCTATCACGAGTGAAGAAGGTGTGTCTGATATTGATAAAAGAGCAGCCGAAGTAGGTGTAGAATGGTTACTTCCGAAATTGAAAAAACTATATGAGCAGTACAATGCGTTTAAGAAGTGGTACCGAATAAAAAATGTGAAACAAACAAACAAACACCAGTTCAATATGAAAATAATGGCCTATCTGCTATGTGCTGTATTAACCCAGAAAAGACTGGTTAATATGACGAATTGTAACATTAATTTAAATTAGAAAAGAGTAAGGAATTTAATTTATCAGATTCGACATCCTAAGACCGGTTTCTGCCTTTCGGCTTCGTTATTTGATCCCAGAGGGACAAAAAGCTGCACTTCAATCCCGAAAGTACGAAAAATAGTGTTTCGCTGAAAATCTCTTTCGTTAATTTTTAAATTTATCGCTATTTAGGAGCGACACTAAAAAAATAATTTTAATTGTAATCCAAATAAAAAATCTTGACCACTCTACATTTTGTTCGACCTAGCGCTAAATTAAGTAATAATTTGATCGAACTTCACTAATAAAAATGTGCTTACACCTTTTTTAAGTTCAGTGAACTTCCAGTTAAAATAAATTGCAGTTTGGATCTGATGAAGTCAGGTGTTGAAGTTAAAAACATCATATTGCAAAAGCCTTACACGATTAAAGAATGTACAGCATTCCGGGAAAGACAACTCGAAGATGGAATACTGCAGAATCTTAAAATCGGCATTGAAGGTGCTTGGACGATGACCTTGTTCTGAGGAAAATTTAAAATAGAAAAGAATTTCTAATTTTTTCTATTTTTAATGTTATTTAAAAATGTCGCTAATTTCATATACAGTGTGCGACGAAATCCAAGTTATATAGTAAAAATGTAATTAAGATCAAAATTTTAAAAATATTTTTGAATATACAGGAACACCCATAATAACAGAGTGAACTTACTTTTTAATTTTGAATTCTTATCGATCTTAATTGAGTAAAAACACAATTTAGGAGTGGGCTATGACTTTGACATTAACTAAAATATTTATTTTTCGATTTTACGAATTTAAATAAAAAAAGGACATAATTTTTTTTATATTTTTCCATGCGAACAATATAGTTTTTCATATCACCTACCTATCATCGACCTGTATGACCTGTATGAAAAAATATTACTAAAAAGACTAAATCCTATTATAGCAGAAAAGAAACTAATTCTATCACACCAGTTTGGATTTAGAAAAAAGCATTTAACTATAGACCAACTCCATGAATAACTAATATTATCGAGAAAATCTTAAAAGAAAAAAGTTAGCTCTACTGTCTTCCTTGATGTAGCACATGCTTTCGATAGAGTTTGGCATGAAGAATTGTTAGCATCAATATATCAGAAAGATACTTTAGGATCAAACAGGAAGAAGCACACTCTAAAATTAAAGAAATTAAGGCAGGAGTACCCATTGGCGGATCCAGGGGTGGCTGCGGGAGCTTCATCCCCCCTTTAGGTCAAGTTTTTTAATTTAAAGAAATATTAAAAGAAGCCGAAAGAAGCCGAAAGGTCTTTTCCACCCCTTCCAACCCTTCGATGAAAGACAGCCCCCCCCCCCCTTGAAAATCGGCTGGATCTGCCCATGGGAGTACCACAAGGAAGCATGGCCGGATCAAGCCGATTTTCAAGGGGGGGGGGGGCTGTCTTTCACCCGGGTAAGGTTGAGGATCGGGAGGCTATGGAATATATTAAAAAAAGGGTGGGAGGGCTACAGCCAATGCAAGGAAGTGTATTAGGATCAGTCCTATACCTATTATACACTAATGATATTCCTGAATTAGAGCAAAATACAATTGCCACCTTTGCAGATGACACCGTTACCACGGCATTAGGGAAAACCCCAAGTATCTAGGTATTACTTTAGATACGAGACTACCCTCGAAAATCCATATCAAATAGAAAGGTGAAGAAACATTCAAATTCAAATTCAAAAAAAATGTATTGGTTGCTTGGAAGAAATTCCACCCTGTCATTATATGTATAACAAAATATTATTATATACAAACAAATTCTGAAACCGGTATTGACATGTGGTCTTCAGCTTTGGGGCTGTGGAAGAGTGATTTACTCATAATACAGAGATTCCATACAAAAAACATTAAGGAGCATATTCAACGCTTCCTGATGGTACTGCAGAAACAGTGACCTCCACCGGGACTTGGAGATGGACTCTGTTAACTTTAGTTATCCCAATCTTTAAACGCATTAATTTAAGTTGGATAAAAATTACTCATTGATCGTTATATTATCAGATAGTAATAGTAACAGTAACAAATAATGTCTGTAAAGGGTATTTGTATAAATAAAAAAAAATATCATCTTTATCTTCCGTTAGTCGCGCTTAAAAACTTTCAGCATTTGACGCGCATGTATCTGTCAGATATTAACACAAATAAAACAAGAAAGAATTCTGAATTAAAGAAAAGGAGTATTTTTACAATTTTGTTTCATAATAATAACGAAACAATAATATCCAAAGTTAAGTTCCATTTTATCACCTAAAAAAATATTATGCTACTGCAAGAGACTCATGTAATGCCAGACCCATTTATTTTTTTCAAAAGTAGGTACTTGATGTAATGGAACGACAAAATTTTAGTTAATTACTAATAATTTTACTATTAAAATCAACAAAAAAATCATATAAATCCATTTTTTCAGAAAATTACCTCAAGAGTCGTGTGTATCTGTGGGATACAAAATGGCGATATTTAGTATTAGAAAGTGTCCCTTAAATTAGGAAGGTACTGACTCTGCCAGCTGCATCTGCACGTAAATAAACTGATGCGACAAAATTTGATTGCACAAGTAATTGTTTTTATAAAATTAGGTGAAAACGTTCTTTTTTGAGTTTTAAATAAGCTGTAATTTTTTCAAAACAAAAGCCTAATTTTCAATCGAAAGAGTTGGTTTACAAATGTTTAATTTTTTAAATTTATTACTCCTAATTTTTCTCTTTGAAACCTCGACTTTAAGATGATATCAAAAAAATATATTGTTCGTATGGAAAAATATAGAAAAATTAAGCATTTCGAAATCGAAAAATAAATATTTTGCTTAAAAAAAATTACAGCTTAAAATACAAAAAAAAACGTTTCACAAAGTTTCATAAAAAAAAATTTGCGGCATATAAAAGTTATAAACAAAAATAAATAATAAATAAATTTATCGTTTTCCTCGTTAATTATGAGGTAACATTGAAAAATGATTAATACAAAAGTTTTAGCTTTTTTACTTATCCACAACTTTTACATTAATTTTTTTTCGATAGGATGCATATTTCAGCCACAAATCGTAAAAATATCCAACCCTCAAAACGTATATTTACCTACCCCCACCCTCCTTCCGGAACTTTTACTCAGTACTCAGTCGACTTGATTTTTCTTAATTTGCTTATAATTTACCCTAAATTTCTCGACCACCCACATACTGCTAAGAATTTTTCAAGAATTGGTCTATAGGTAATTTTCATCGGATCTCATAAAACAATAAATTCATTTACATTTACAAAACAAAAACCGCAGAAATATAATTTATTGCAACATAAATTTATTTAATAATCCATATCTATTTTCACAGATCTGTTTACAAAACATTCAGATGCATGCATATATTTTTTGTAAATCTCTTTTTTTTTTAATATATAAATAACGATTGTTCCTTCGCTATAATATCCACACAAAGATGAAATACTTGTTTGTATAAACAAAAAATATAAAACAAATAAACTATTAAAATAGATCTTTCAGCGAGTTGGAATTCATAAGGAGACAGAGTAAATGTTGGTGCGCTCGTATGTGTCATAACAATAATAACTGGAATATAAATTTCGAGATCTTATTAGAGGTTCTAACAAATTAGGTTATGACAGGTAATGGGCACCGTATTAATCAAGACTGCGTTCAATTTCCGCTTTTCAAACTAAATTAACTGCTCGGCTAGATTCATAGAGAAGATTTAAATGATTATTATAATTTCAAGAAAACTAGGATATTAACGTGAAATACCTGGTCACTTAATAAGTTCGTAGAATGATAAATAGATGGTGCCACTATTGACAAATCCATATGAGTTTAAGGAAGTAGTGTCTTTCTTCCCATTTAACCAACCAACCCGGAAATTTCGCAGGGGGGGCAAGTCAACTCCATTTCGCCCCATTTTTTTATGACACTATGAAATTATAAAAAAGGATCATTTCTCAATCCCATTTTGCCGCCCCCGGGGCAATTGCCCCCTTTTGCCCCCCCCCCCCCTTAATCTGGCACTGCTTTTGATGTAAAAATAATTAAAATGATGAAAGATGTCTCTGTCGCCATTTTTATTTTCAAAATAGTATTTATTTGTTTATATAAATCAGAAATTATTTTTTTTATATATACTTTATAATGTGTAGTAATTCAGAAAATGACACAACTTGACATTTGTTAGTAATTTGTAATACAAGAAATTTATAAGAAAATGCATGTTCTTTGCTTATTTTAATTCCTGCTACTTAAAGTTAAGCTTAAAAAAATATTACACATATAAAATGAAACATTAAATCCTAAGCTTTAAGAATATATTATTTTTTACTAATTTTTAATACAAGAAATATATAAGAAATGCATGTTCTTTGCTTATTTTAATTCCTGCAAATTAAAGTTAAGCTTAAAAAAATATTAAAGATATGAAATATAACATTATATCCTTAACTTTAAGAATATATTATTCATTTTTTGATTACGCAATCATGTTATAAGCAAACATTCATTGAAAACACGTTAAAAATAAAGATCGTGCTTTAGAATATGATAGTGGCGTGTGTAAGTCGGACGAACACATAAATAATTTTTCCAGACCAGAAGAGTACCTCCCCGCAAATCCAAAGAGAAATTCTGACACCGGCATCGTGTTCAGCATGTTCGAAAACGGGGAAAATTATTTACGTTATGATTTTTTTATCATTTTCTATACCCAAAAAAGTACCTAAGAGCCTAGTTTCAACGATATTTCTATAAGAGATTTTGGTCCAAATTTGGCCCTGGCAACTAGGCTATTATAACTATAGCAGAAAAATGTGTTGGTCACAAGTTGGGAAGAATAATAACCTGACTTAAATTATATTTAATCTATTTATTTAAAAAATGTCTGACCATTTTAGCATTTATTTTAATTTGTTGTTAATATTTTAATATAGTGTTTAATTGTTACGAAGAACAATTGGCAATTGAAATAATTGAAAGAAGAGTAATAGTAATAATCAAAATCTTGAATTCATCGTTGATAATGGAACTTATCGAATACCTAAATCGTGATGTAGATTTCCTAGAAAAAATAATGGACAGCCATATATTTCGTATCTAATGTTAATGTCGTTTCAAATATTCTAAACAATTGTTATATTACCCTTGCGCATCGAGCTGCATATTATTTAGAAATATTTCGAAGTAAATCAGTGCGTCAAAAGAATCTATTTTTCGTTGTTTATAAATAACTGTTTTTGGTTAATGGCGTTTTATTTTTCGTACACAAATTTTCCTAGAATAGGTACTTTAAAAGAAAATAATAAAAAATGTTCAAAAATGTATTTATTTCAAAACAAAATGAACAAACAGATCAATCAAAGTATTTTGTCGTAAACCATCCCATTTGTGCGTTTCCAAATATTTTTTTATGACTTGGTCGAGCGTTGTCATGGTTCAAACGAATCAATTGCAGCCGGGCTCATAGTAAACATCATCCATTTGGTCCCATCAAATACAGAGCATGATCTTCGAACAACTGTGTATCACCCTGTATCCTGAATCCGAATATGTGGAACGGCGCGCGCGACTTTTCAACGAAAGGTGGGAAGGAACAATGGTGGATACACTAATTTTTAAAGTTTTTTCAATCAGTTTAACACCCTGTATGACATAGAGTGGCACATCGTACATGCGTTTAATATAATACAAAAATTTTATAACACATCATTTATACGGGGTGACTCGTTAAGACTAATAACACTATATGCCCTCTGTAACCACATTTTGTGAGTCACCCTGTATAAAATATGATTCATCACAAAGAAGTAATTACTTAAACTATATATTGATAATGCAATGACATTTGCTCGTATTTTTAAAGCTGTTATAAAAAATGATTTCTTCAAAAAAACCATATTACTTATTTTCGAACCACCCTGTAAATAACCAAATTCTACGGTGATTGTTTATAAAATATTAATGCTAAATAATCTATAATTCATGTTTTCTACAATAAACGCCAATAAAACAGGTCTGTTATGAGAAATCTGGTTACAAAAAAGTGGTATTTCCGAAGTTTAACACCATGTACTTCGAGAACTAGCCATAGGATCGCTTTGGGCCAATGGACACTTTTTGTCAGTGCATCGAATGCACCGAGAAATTTGACCGGGACCTTTTTTACATTTAAATGGTGCGGGGTCCTTTACACAACGCAATTTTATTCCTAAGTTAGAGAAAGTTTGAGAAATTAACTTTTTAACTTTAAAATGATTGTTAGATTAATTTATTTTTTTTATTTTCAGGATTTATTGGCGTCAGATTTACACAAAGTAAAATCGGAACCAGACGTTGGACCTTACAATAATATTTTACCATCCCTTACCTCCATCTCTATGCACGGCCATGGTATGTTTTCATTGTCGCATTTCATAAGTTATAAGTTTATTTTAAGAAATGTTTTATTCGAGAATTTCGAGTATTTATAAAAAAACGGAAATTTCTTTCTAAAAATTAGTTTTCAAATTTATTAGAATTTATTGTTTCCAAGCCCGTCGGCAAGAAGAAGGAGTTTTTAAAAGAACTGATTTACAGGACTGGCGTTAGCATTCTTGCGATTTCAAGTAATAGGCCAATTTTCTTATATTCCATAAATTTGGGAATTGAATTGTTACTATTCAAATTATTCTATGGATTGGAATAAGGGGCTGCCAGATATTTATCTTTATAGTACTGAGTAAAATAAAATAAAAACAAAAAGTGAGAGAAGAAAAGAAATAGATAAATTGTCCTTTTTTAATGAATTAATGTTAAATACAATTTTTCATGAAAATAAACCCCTCCCGAGTTATAGGGCGTAGACAATTACGATTTTCACTACAAAAATAAATGTGTTTTTGTCCGTACCTTTTTTTTGCCGATAATATCGTACAATAAACCATTTTATTCCTGACCTGATCATATTTACGATATCAATAAACAGGGTCATAACTCCCTTGGGATATTAGAGGTGCCTTAATTTCCCGTTGTCAGGCTTAATTCCCGTTGTTAGGATATTTTGACGTTTGTTGAATATTGCTGTCAGTGTTTCATTATATTTAGTGAATGTCAGTGTTGCTTATTTTATTAAAATCGATCAGAAATAAAATCTTCGGGAATTGAGGCCCTTATAATTCCCTTGATACATAAATTACTATTAAAGCTTAGGATATCGCTGAAATGTCATGTTATGACAAACTTTTTCATTGGAATGACCGTTTTTTCAATATTTGACCCGAAAAAATGACATTGACGGTTATAAATGCAATTATACAGGGTGAGTCATAACTATTGGGACCGAGGCTAAGGGCAGGTTATTTGGACCAAAATACGGCGATAGGACCAAATATACCTTAATAAAATATTGCTGTGGAATAAGATACAGGGCGTTAAGGTTGAAATTTTATTTTCGTTTTTTTCTGATAATGTCTCTGTATAAAAATCGGCACAGAGCCATAACTTTGGACAAGGAATATTATTTTATGAATTATTTCACATTTTGTTATAGGGGGTGCCACGTGAATGATTTCTGATGATGAAATTAAGTGGTATCTTTTTTTGACAAAACTTTTTAGTGATTTTGATTAGAAAATATGACGTGAACATCATTTCTACATAATATTAGTACTCTTGTTTATATACGATAATTTAACCCGTTTTCGAGAAAAACGCAATTGAACAGGTAATTATATAATGTTTTCTTTGATATCCATTATTACAAGAATTAGAAAAGGCATAGAGGTCGGAGGAGGCCACATAGAAAATTTAATTTAAGTTGGCTCATTTTATGTTAAATTATTTTTAATTCTGATTTATAAACCGTAGAAATAGAAGCCTTATGTCACAAGTTTTTTATTGTCTGTTGTTTGATATCTCCTTCTCAGAACTGTTCAATCGCGTTTTTCTCGAAAACGGGTGAAACTATCGTGTTTAAACAAGAGTCTCAATATTACGTAGAAATGACGTCTACGTCATATTTTCTAATCAAAATCACTAAAAAGTTTCGTCAAAAAAGATGCCACTTAATTTCATCATCAGGAATCATTCATGTGGCGCCCCCTATAACAAAATGTGAAATAATACATAAAATAATATTCCTTGTCCAAAGTTATGCCTCTGTGCCGATTTTGATAACAATTGATAAATATACAGGGACATCATCAGAAAAAAATTAAAAAAAAATTCAACTTTAACGCCCTGTATCTTATTTCACAGCAATATTTTATTAAGGTATATTTGGTCCTATCGCCATATTTTGGTCCAAATAACCTGCCCTTAGCCTCTGTCCCAATAGTTATGACTCACTCTGTATGCAAATTCAAACGGCCATATCTCATTACAGACAAAAGATTTAAAAAAAAGGGAAATTAATCGGAAGAATGTTTGCTCAAAGTCCTATCTCTTTAAATTTTTTTTCAAAAATCACTACTTTTCACGCTATTGACCACAAATTGAAAATATCATAAAACCAAATTTTATAGCTCAACTTTAATAGACCAAAAACAAAAAATTACTGGACAATTGTAGAAACATGTCTAGATGGCGCTAAAAAATGGCGTAAAAAAAATTGAAAAAAATTTATTTTGTCCATAACTTTTTTCTGCTTATGTTAAACGGTTCTGGATAGTCTTAAAATGTTCCCAATGTTCTCTCATTAGGATGATATAAACTTTTTTTTTGTGGAAGTCATATTTTTCCAGATATTTACGCTTTAAACACAAATGGGTGATTTTGGCGGAGAAGACAAGAAGCGTTCAGAAGTTTCCAGGTTCTTCATTTCCTGACTTGGGTTTAGCACCGAAAAATACCTCAAAATGTCACTTTTGGTGTACTCTATTATGCTTTTCATTGAAACACCTTGTTTATTACGTCTGTATCCTCCCTATCTAAAATCGCTCAAGTTTTTCGCCAATAAAAAAAATGACACAGTCTATCTTCGGCGTGAAAAAATACATCGAATCGATTGAATTGTGGGATTTACAGGAATTCTGTTAAAATCAACGTTCTACGATCGTAGAGATGACAGGAATATATTCCTGTTAAATTAAAAGTACCTTCTTATTACTGATATACTTACCATTTTTCCTGTTCATACCACTGGACTCATTTTAACTGGAATCGGCCTGTTAGATTACAAGTAGAGATTGTTCTCAGGTTCTCAGAACGGTTTTTTCTTGTTATAATAACAATAGTTGCGTTTAAACAACAGGAATTCATTTAACCGGAACAGGATAGGACAGGATTCGTTTTTTCAGTGTAGCACGGCCTTTTCTAAATGAATTTCCACACATTCTGGTGACAATATTCCGTCCTTTGACCCCGAACAAACGTAACCTAGAAATCTGTGGGTACTCCCCGGTACTAATCCGCTAAAGGCACGTTTGGCAGTTTCTGGCTCGCGACAAATAGAAAAACGAAAGGCCGTCGACACGGGGCGACATTCGATATTGATAAAAGTCCGTTTGTGTATATGTGTGACTGTGCGTGATAAAACGACGAGGCGCGATATTCATTTACGTGCGTTGAAAGAGTTCGGTGGTATTCCTTAGCGAAACGTGCTTAGTGAGACACCTACAACTCGAGCACCTGCCCTGTCGTGTCAACGTCGACCGACCGAGGTTCAGTCCCAGTGCCGGAGACAAGTGTTTTTAACATAGGGCCTAAACTATCGACTGGGGCCAAACCGATTTTAAATACCCGAATTCTTCGGAAAATTCTTCGCAATGTGGGGGTGGTCGGAAAATTTACGGTAAACTATACGTAAATTAAGAAAACTCAAGACGACTAAGTAAAAGTTCCGGAAAAGGGGTGGGGGTAGGAACATATACGTTTTGTTTTTTACGATTTGTGGCAAAAATATGCATCCTAACGAAAAAAGTTTAATATAAAAGTTGTAGATAATTAAAAAATCTAAAACTTTTGTATTAATCATTTTTTAGCATAACCTCAAAATTATCGAGAAAAACGTTAAAAACTTTTTTTCGTTTTTAATTTTCACTTTTCTTCTTTCTTTAAGAAACTTGATGAAAGCGTTGTTTTTGTGTTTTAAATAAGCTGTAATTTTTTAAAAATATTACTTTAAGGCACAAGTACCTTAAAATGATCACTTTAAAGCACTAGTGCCTTAAAGTAAACGTCAAACGTCAAAATACTCATGTTAGAATTCACGCAATTTGAAAAATTAAATGCTTCCACAATTCTACTACTATCAACTGAAACGACCGCATTCCTAGTTGACGTTTGAGCAGAATCCGCTTATACTGATGGCACTGAAAGTAGTTTTCGGGCAATCGAATTTTTACTCTCCAACGAATCTGCGATGTATCCCTCGACGACTGTTGAATGTTTCCATCCCCCATGCCGCACAGTGACCTGGATGCCGACAAAAAACGGAACAATGTTCTTGAACTCACTGATTTCAAATTTGGAATTTAATTTTCGAAAAAATAAAATGGAGGACCGGAAGTATTCCTTTGCACTACTCACAAGCAACTTCTATCATCAAAATTTGATATTTGTGTGATGCGAAAATTTTAACCCCAAATTTTGAATAAAACAAAAACAAAATTGGTTGAAGGGAAAATTGGTGATAATCCTGGAAAAAAACACACATAATGCATTAAATACGAATTTAATTACTGTATAAAATGTAAAAACAAACAATGTACCTATGTACAATATTTTTACAAAGCAAATCTCCATCCCCGTGGTCATCTTCAGAAGTTGTGAAATCGGATTCGTCAGCAGAGCTTCCCATCGATTCATTTAAACTTAGCACGAGAATTATCAGAAGAAAACAACAGTTGCAAGGTTTCTGGTGACAAACTTTTTCCTTTTTTCGAATACTTCTTGCTCATAGTCGATATGTATGGATCTGAAGTTAAAAGGAGTCGATTGAAAATGTCTCTTGAGGTTTTTCGAGCAAAACATTCGCGATATTTTTTAATGTCTTTGTTATGGGCTTCTTGTGCGTCTTCTGACATTTGTCCAAAAATGTTTTGGGTGTAACACGACATGCAACTTTTAGTTCCCAAAACCAGGTTCGCAGCTTTGCGCAGGAAGTTTTTATTGATTTTGAATCTTAATAACATTTGGAACACTCTACACTGTACAAAATTCTGGGATCTCCTGGGATTATAACTATTTTCATACTTTATTTTAGGTTATGACATTCACACGCATCTTTGGAATGTACACACTAAACATACAATATAGAACATGCGAACAATTTCTTTATATGAAAGTGATTTACAGATTATCATCCATTAAACAGTTTTGAAATCGGCAGCGTGGAACAGACAATTTATCACTGGACGCGAGTCGAATATTTTGGAGCACGAAATCACTTCGAACCTCCCTCAAGAAAGGTCAGGTTCAGACTGTCGTCATCTGAATACCTGAATACAAACGGATTTTAGTGTGGAATGGGGTGCAGGGACATATATTGTATGCAATACAATTCATAAAAGTCGAGAATGAAAAAGTTAATTTTTTTGGGTTTTGCCTTTTTTTGTGTGCATCCAGTCCACTGTGTGCCGCTTAATTGTTAAATTTGCTTCAATATCCGCTAGTAAGCTTGCCGACGAACGCTGAAAACAATGTCCAGTATAGAGGTTCGAATTTGGAAGTTGCAGAAATTTATCAATAGCAGCTCCTGCCACTGGCCGAAGCCGTTCCTTCCAGATTCGCACCATTACATTTAACAATCACAAGTAAATAAATCATCTCGAACATATTAGCCAAACAAGAGAATTTAAAGTTCATACGAAACCAAGCAAATTGGATCTGGCACTTAAGCAAACACTTCTACGGTCCATTACAAATGTCACAAGTGTGAACATGCCTATAGCATATACTCCTTAATTGGTTTTAATACTAGAAATGCGTCTAAAATAAGAAACAAGTTGGGACTGTACCTAATAAAATAATATTATAAGACTTTAAATTTTGTTGAGAGAACTAAATAAAAAATCCTAAAAAAAGTTGAGAAAACAAATAATAATTTTGGAATAAGTCTTAGAGTATGGTGTACCGCAAGGAACAGTTCTAGTGCCACCCTTATTTAAAATTTACATAAATGGATATATTTTTTTTAAATGAAATTTGCTGCCATTCTTCGAACTCGGACTATGCAATTTTTACCGCTTTAAAAATACCGAAAATTGTAGAAAATTAAAATCTTTTAAATGTTCTTCTTTTTGGATATTAAAATCACTTTTTTAGATTAAAAATGTTTTTTTAATTTGACGTTTCGACTTTGACTCAGAGATGTATCAAGTCAAACAATTTGTTGATTTGAGCAACTACTTCACTTGACTCGAAAATCAAACTTTTCCCAACTGTTTTACTTGACTTGATGTTTGATCGTTAACTACTTGATTTGATTTCACAGTTTGACAATATCAAACTGTTTGAAACCTGCATATTTGGTTGCATACCTCTTGGCGCAACTATGAAAGCTTGGCTTGTTTTTTCAATGGCTTGAAAGGATAGCGCATTTGCATATTATTAGAGAATTTATACTTCGTCATAAATGAAGTTTTCATAATAATAGTATCATAAGAAAAACCCAGATAAAAACTTATGATAGGTACTATCCCGATATAGAGGGTATCCTTTTTGCAATTAACTCTTTTTTAAAACCGAACAATTAGAAACACATTCATTATTATCTAAGCATATCAATGCCGCTTTTTTAACTTTGCGGTTATAATTATTAGTTTCTTTTAATAATCTAGTTGAGTAATTCCATTGTATTTTATGGCCAAAATCCCAAGCATGTTCACATATTTTTGATTTTTCGATTTGTGTATTTTTAATGTATGATTTGTGTTCATTAAGTCTTATATGAAAAGGTCTTGATGTTTCTCTTATATAAAATTTATGGAATTTTGTAAACACACAATTTTTTGTATTTTGGATTTCATTAAAGGTTTTGTATTCACTATTAAAGATTTTAATGTATTATTTGTTTGAAAAACTGTTCTTAAATTAAATTTATTGCCAATCCTTCTAATTTTTTCCAATACTTTTAGAACATAAGGGATTTTCACTATGTTTGAATGAAGTATTGGGCGATTTAAATTTTCTTCTTTATTTTTAATATCTCGGCAAAGTTAACGACGCATTCTCTCCATATTTTTTTTAATCTAAAAAAGTGATTTTAATATCAAAAGGAAGAACATTTAAAATAACAAACCACTATGAACTACAAAAATGAATTAAAATCTTTTAATAAAGATACACGTCTGCAAATCGTTAAATTTATAGATTTCTGTTTCATCTCTGAATTATAGAAGTGCTACAAAAATCCAGATGTTTACCATCACACGGTTGTTAAAAATGTGTTAAATGGTCGTAACAGTGTGTTATGCGTTTAGGATTTGATGTTTTTTATATAAAATATGCCACTTACAAGCACAATAAATTTTTCTAAAAAATCTAATAAAGATATCTCGTAAAAAGTATTAGTATACTAATAAATTTCGTGTTAATTTTGTACGAGAATGTATAAAAGTCTTTATGTAGGAATTTATGATGTTAGTATTCGAGATCTGAGTCCAAGAAAGTGACTAAAAAATGTCTGTCTGTCACAAAATCTTGTTTCTATACGCTTGCTAAAACTTGTTTTTCTATTACAAAAAAAAAAATTGGATGTGGCCATGCACATGACTTTACCATACTTTAACGGCCCTACGGGCTCATAATCCAATTACTCGTACATATTTAAGCAAGAGCGTACAATTGTCTCCATGTCTACTGCGCTTGCACTATTATGCTACTATGTTATTCCATATTTTATTTTTAACTCGCTTATAATACAAAATTTGAAAAAAGTTATTAAACAAAATTTATAGTAAATTTAAGTTAAAATAAATTTTTTCTCTTAATATTTTTACATAAACTTAATAGAAACGATAATAATTGCGAAAATCTGAAAATTCTCAAGAGTAAACCCCCACTTCCGGTTGTCCGATTTTGCCCAAAATCTAATCAGCTCATTAGCATGTTGTAAAAATGCTAAATATAAAATTTGGTTAGGAAATTCCGATCACAGTTGGAGTTAGAGCGCACACAAATTTTTCCGGACTACATACTCCATACCTCCATACTCCATACATACATTTTCTGGAAATGGTCTTAAATGACTTAGGGGGTCTCAAAACATGTAAATCCACTGAAAGCCGAACTTTTTTTTTGCGATTACAATACTTTACCAGTTCGTATGGTAAAATAATAGTATATAAAGATTATATAGGGTGTTTCGTACTTAAACTGACCTTCGTTAACTGTGGATAGAGGACACTTAGAGAGTTCAGAAACACCCATATAGTTTGGGTCTATCTCGCTTTATTACAGAGGGGGTGTTTTATCAATTTTGGTCATTTCTTTTAGTCGCTGTATATTCGGAACCACACTGTATATTTCTATGAAATTTGGCATGAATATTCACCTTTACAAGGACAATCAGTACCGTAGTAAGAAAATTAAAAATCCAGGTCCGTCTTTAAAAAAGTTATCAAAATCATTTTGCTTTAGAACAACACCCTGTATATGGAATTTTAAAATATATTCAAAAAGAGGGGGAAAAATTAATTAGGATTAAATATTTTATTTAAATGCACATCCCATTTTGCTACCAAAATTTTAATATCAAACTTAAAATTTATAGGATTTATTATACATTTCTGAAAATACCAATTTCATCATTTATTATTATTAATTTTGTACGAGAATGTATAAAAGTCCTTATGTAGGAATTTATGATGTTAGTATTCGAGATCTGAGTCCAAGAAAGTGACTAAAAAATGTCTGTCTGTCACAAAATCTTGTTTCTATACGCTTGCTAAAACTTGTTTTTCTATTACAAAAAAAATAGTATATAAGATTATATAGGGTGTTTCGTACTTAAACTGACCTACGTTAACTGTGGATAGAGGACACTTAGAGGGTTCAGAAACACCCATATAGTTTGGGTCTATCTCGCTTTATTACAGAGTTACGGGGTGTTTTATCAATTTTGGTCATTTCTTTTAGTCGCTGTATATTCGGAACCACACTGTATATTTCTATGAAATTTGGCATGAATATTCTCCTTTACAAGGACAATCAATACCGTAGTAAGAAAATTAAAAATCCAGGTCCGTCTTTAAAAAAAGTTATCAAAATCATTTTGCTTTAGAACAACACCCTGTATATGGAATTTTAAAAAATGGATAACATATTCAAAAAGAGGGGAAAAATTAATTAGGATTAAATATTTTGTTTAAACGCACATCCCATTTTGCTACCAAAATTTTAACATCAAACTTAAAATTTATAGGATTTATCATACATTTCTGAAAATACCAATTTCATCATTTATTATTACTTTTTGATAATAATGCGAATATTTATTAACGTAATAGAAATAGAAATAGAATTACAATGCATTTTTAAAATGTGAAAAATAATGAAAATTATTTTATTTTCATTCCTGCTTTATAATTTGACTAAAAAAATAATAAAGAAGGTTGGTTTGTCATTAAATTTTTTTTAAAAATTAAAATTTACTGACGAAGTTGTTTCAAATGTGAACCATTTTCCTGCAGACAAAGTCTAGCTCTTTTTTCAATATTTAAAATTGGCTTTCTAATCATTGCTGGATTGTTTCTCACATCTTCGGCAGTATTTAGTATACGTTGGAGTAGTTCCTCCCTAGAATTAATTTCTGTTGCATAAACTTTAAATTTTAAGTATCCCCATACGAAATGGTCAACAGGATTGAAGTCTGGAGATCTTGCAGGCCACTCAATTGGGCCACCTCTACCTATCCAATTGTTAGGAAAATTGTTATTTAAAAATTCCCTAACAATTAATCTAAAATGAGGTGAAGCACCGTCATTTTGAAATTGTGTCTCTTATCTCGCAGAGACGAGAGAATCACGTTCTTGTCAAGAGAAACATTTTTTACCATCCCCAGCGAGATAGCCATGTTTTTTTTGAAACACCTTGTATATTTTTTATATATTTCTCATATTTCTATCCATTTTCGCATATTCAACATTTTTTTAACAAAAAATGAACTACTTTAATAAATTTTATGACCTACAAATATTTCTTAACTTTCTCGATGATAAATAGCAGCCAGTACCAGTATGATAAATTTTAAATATAGAACACGTTGAATTAAATTGGCATTGGGAAGACAAAAGCAACCGATTATTTCGCAATTAATATTTAAAAAAATAACAAGTTTAATGCTGAGCTTGTTTACTATAAAATCGGTTATTATGTAAATAATATTTTTGCTCCTTCGGTTTTTATTCGCTGATTTGTAAACATGTTTCGACACATAATCGAAATCGACCTAATTTGTTATTAAATTTTGCACTTAGGTACTGAATCTTCCGATTATTTTATTTTAATTGGAAATGAAATCAATAAGTATCAACTAAAATGGGTCTTTTACAGCTTCGTGCGAAAATAAAATAGGCGCTTCTTTTATAAATAATATTTTACAACGAGACAACGATATCGAACAAAATCGAAACGAGACGAGAGCGTGTCATCTCACGACGAGAATTTCTCATTTCTGTCGAGCACATCAATTTTGGTCTATTTAACATTTTCAGTTACTTAAAAAGTTACTAAATGATAACAAATAATGCATGGATAATTCTATAATTAGTGACATAAGAAAAAATATTTTGAATATTATTCATTTAAAATGTTTAGTCCTAATATTTTTTACTATTTTAAATTTCATCTGTTTTCATCACGAGAGAAACCATGCACTGAACGAAAAAAGCACGTGTAATTAATAAAAAAGTACATCAAATCAATGGACGTCAACATTAATTTTCGTACGTAAATTTTCTTAATCCTTAATTTACGATTTTTGTACGTAAAATCAATAAAATATGAGCATAGATTTGTGATCGCAATGATAGGCCTATGATAGCCGGTTATCAATGTTACGAACGATTGATATTAATCTATGGTTAATGTTTTTAAGAACAATGAAAAGTAAGTATACGTCTATGATCTCTGTACATTAAATCCATAAATAAAAAGCATGGGTCTACGATCGTCGGTTATTAATGTTAGGGATGATTGACATTAATCTATAACATCAGTACATTAAAACAATAAATAGTGAGCATAGATTCATAATCACCAGTTATTAATATTATTAAGTTTTAGTTATCAGACCTCGCTAAATTAGGTATACTGGTAATTACTTTATCAAAAATATTAAAACAAAACGATATTTCTAAAAAAATTTAAAACACCTACCTACTAATCATTGGCTCATCTATGTCTACTGATTTGATGTGTCACGTTTTCCCACAACCTATATTTTCAAATTTCCCATATGAACAATCAAGATTCAACCAACTGGAAGAGGATTATACAAAAAAATGTATTAGGTAGTTATTTTTTATTGTTCTAATGTTATTGATTCACAAATCACTAGCGCTTTCAAATAGGAACAGCATGTTTATAAAAACACTTTTCCAAAAAGTTCCAAAACATTTTGCTCTCTTGTGGAAAGTCTAAATTGAACAAGTAAATAATTTTAAAACATATATCAACTGCCTTAAGTATATGAAAAAATTTAAAATTAATTTATATTTGAAATTTTAGAGATGTCGTCTCTAAGGCATAAAATAAAGGTTTAAATTGCTGATTTTCTCAATTTCCAGCTCTTGTTGGGTTTTAGCACAAAACAAAAATGATTCCTGGGAGTCCTTTATTGCAAATTTTATATGGGTCGTCTTTCCAAATGAATTTTTATCTAATAGGGCTCTAAAAGATTTATCCGTTCTGCAAAAATGGCAGTATTTGCGGAAAACATTTTTCCCAATTTTTTAAAAAGAATTCCCCACTTTCGAACGCGACATTATAATCCATATCAACCTAAAATAAATATTTAATTTAAAAAAACAGCAATTTTTTATTTTAACATCTTAGACATAGAATTTTAGTATAGATATAATGTGTGCCAAAATAATATTTAACAAGCGGTATCCCCAGTGTTTTTTGTAACTATCAGAATGTACCTTCCTTTCTTTGTCGATCTTCAGTCCAGAATTAACTAATTTGGCACAATAATTATTATTTTACTGTCCACAAAACACAAACTGTATCGAAACACCTAACCTCTGCATGTGGTTGCACTTATATGGGCTATGGGCGCGGCGCGAAGAGTTAAACATCTACGCTAGTTGTTCGTAATATTAATGTTCGTAGAGGTTGATTTACTATTAGGTAGCACTATTTTGGCGCGTTTTTAAGCAGTCAATGGTGGCATTCATAGATACGTTTAGTGTTCATCAAAACAATGAAAACCGTTAATTAATTTTCAAAGTTTGTAGTTCTTGGATTTATAAAAAGATTTTATGGTTTTAATGGTAAAGTACATAGGTTTATAATCGCAAAACATTGATTTGATTAATATTTGTATTAAATTAAGGATTTTTCGGTTATTGTTTTAATGCACTAGTTAATTGTTTTATGACGTGAAATTATTCTCCCAATCACTGAATCATAGCATTAATGTCCAAAAAATTGACGGCGATACTTTAATGATTTTACGTACAAATATTTTTTCAGTGTACGAGATGAGAAACCGGCACTTTAGAGTGAGGGAAACGCGTTCTCGTGAAAACGTGACAAACATTTTCTCTCGCCATACGAGATGAAACAGGAGAAACCTCTCTCATGGAGTCGAGAGTAACATTTTCGCTCGCCATACGAGACGAGACGAGAAAGACACTCTCTCGAGAGAGAACCGCATTCTCATGGAGACCAGATAATATTTTCTCTCGCTCTGCGAAATGAGACGACAGAAAAATACTCTCAAGTGTGAGAAGCTCGCTCTCGTGGAGACGAGAGAAACATTTTCTCTCGCTATACGAGACGAAGTGAAAGAAAGGCACACTCGATCTTGAGAAGCGCGTTTTCGTCGAGACGAGAGAAATACACTCTCGAGTGAGAGAAGGGCGTTCTCGTGGAGATTAGAGAAACATTTCCTCTCGGGCTACGAGCCGAGATGATAGAAAAATACTCTCGAGTGAGAAAAGCGCGTTTTCGTCGGGACGAGAGAAATATTTTATCTCGCCTTACGAGAGAGGCGTATTTTTTTCGTCTCGTGGCATCACTAATTTCAATAATATTTATGCAAGAATCACCCATATTAACAGAAATTTTAAATAAATTATATATTTAATTAAACAAAACATTACATTTAAATTTATATATAAAAGACGCAATGACAAATCCTAAAGTGAAAAAAAAAACGTGAGGTTAATTTCTGCATAAAATCACATTGTAAGTAAAATGTAAGTGAAAACTTGGCAGTATTCTAGACATTAAAGCGTTTCCATCGAAAATGAAAATACCTGTGATAATCTTGGCAATCTTAGTTAAAAATAAAAGAAGCGACCACACACTCAAAGACATATAAATCCTGCCGCTTGAAAAGTGGTGTTAAAAAGCAATCAAGGGTATAAACATCATCTGTAAACTTAACACTTAAGAGGAATTATTTAGGCGACATAAAGTGAGCGGTATTTGTTTTATTTTCTCATGTTTGTCTTTTTATAGAACAGATTAAATCTAAACAACGTCAAAGTCTCTTTCTGTATGAATATAAAATCGAAAAATTGAGTTTATATACGAGGGTCTAAAAATCCGAAAAAAATCTATTCCAGCGCTTTTTTAATGAGCTTATATGAGGGTGGGGTATCTGAACAAATGGGGAAATAAAGGTACCAATATCCTCTACAACTAAGACATTTTTCAGATTTTTTAATTATGAGGTTTGAGAGAAAAAAAATAATATCCCTAGGAGGGGGTGGGAAGTCACACTTATTTGAAAATATGTGAGCAGGGGCATTTAACCCATATTAATCCGGGTTACCCTTAAATACATTGTGGCAGAGTGAGAAATCCCATTTTAACATTTTATAAAAAAAAATATCTTGAAAAATGCAGATTTTAGATGAAAATAAAAAAATAAAAAACTGTTTTTGCATAATCTTCAGATCTTAATTTTTAATACTAATAAAATAAATGAGAAATGTATGAATTTAGACTTAAAAAAAACAAAAAAAATTACAATCCATATCAGCGCAGATCCTCTTAAAGCGAAATAATAAATAATTAGGTGGTAACTCTTCAGAAAATTCTTAGACGTCGTCTCTCATTAGTAAATCATTTGATTTCTTGTCATTTTTATTTCTTGCATGTTTTGTGAAAGGCTTTTATAAATATCTACGTGGCGACATCAAAAGAAGCTATTTGCAAAATATGCGTGTTTCAATTTCAAAACGTTGAAATAAAAGGTGTATGAAGCTCCGGCTGATTTGTAAGCCATTCGAAAAATATGTTTGTTAGATATGAAGATGATGTCTAAATTATGAATTTTATTTATGTGGTTTATTTCGGATTTGATGTAAACGAATTGTAGTTTCTGTCACATGTATCTATCTTTTCATTCTAACCGAGTAACAGACTATACTTTCTCCACGACCAAAAAGAATTAATTAAAAATAAATTAAGTTTAAACAGCTAAAGTTATTTTTATTAAAAGACACAGGTACATTACATTGTATCAATATTAATATTTATAGTGTTGCGTTGGTACAATCATTGTATGAGGATATTATAGTAGTATCGCCCTACGGACTTTTATCAGTATAATTTGAAATCTTCTTTTTCATTTCTGCTTGTCTATTGTTATTTAGTTATTTAGTTACAAAGAAAGAGAAAACCCGTTTAAATTTTAAAATTAAAATTTGGAATAAAAAACCCTAAAACTAGAGAGTCAATGTTAAATCCAAATATTTTTTTCTTAAAGTCTATTTTTTGCAATAGTTTGGTTTCTTGTTTATAATATGAGTGTTTTAGTTCAGTTTAAAAGTATAAAATAATTTACTTTCTATTTATTAGTATTTTATTTTCTGGTAGAATTAATAAATTATTATGTTGTTGTTTGATACTAAACAACTTTAATCTTTTTTATCTGTTTTTTTTTTGTAATGCTGATGCTGGTTAGACAGATACCTACAGTTTTCGTATATATTTTTTTATATCCAGTTAATTTACGATTTTAAAAAACTGTCTTGCTAATGATATCTTAAAGTTGTGAGTAATCCACTCGTTTGGTAATCCACAAAAGTTTTGAAAGTAAATAGGTAAAGGCTAGTTGGCAACCCTGTCGTCGAGAACCCTAGACGCACCAAGGCAAGCTGAGGTTCAGTGGAATTTTCCTGTTTATAGGGTTAATAAATAGTTAATTAGATTTGCGTTGTTAATTTTGTATTAACTTTTATATATATTTTATTTATTAGATTTTAAATTCAATTTAGAAAACTGTTCTAGTACTTATTTTGCTGTGGATATTTGATTAGAAAATATTTAAAAAAATGTAATTGTAATAATTGTGAAATAATGGGGGAAAAGGACCTGAAAATTTCTGATTTATATAAATAAATAGATTTTCATTATCAAACATAAAAAGAGCTAAAACGTGTAAAGGGTACAAAAAAAATCATACAATAAGCCTTCTCGCATATTGTATAAAGATATTTTGTTCTTGTTGATTTTTTTGTGCTTTTAATCACCTGACAGTGGTCGCTTCAGAGTTCAGAGATATGCATGATTTTTAGTGTCTATTGAAGGTCACCAGAATCTGATGCCCCGCCCAATAATAAAAACTAATCAATAATCAAGTTTTCGTTGGATTTGAATGATTTTAAATACCTGATTTCATAAAAAAATTCTTAGCAGTATGTGGATGGTCGGAATAGTTAGAGAAAATTACAAGTAAATTAAAAAAAAATAAATTGGACAAATTAAAAGTTCCGGAAGGGGGGTGGGGGTAGCTAAATATACAACTTGAGGGTTGGATATTGTTTTTTTACGATTTGTGGCTGAAATATGCATCCTATCAAAAAAATTTTAATGTAAAATTTGTAGATAATTAAAAAATGTAAAACTTTTGTATTAACCATTTTTCTACATAACCTCAAAATTATTGAGAAAATCATGAAAAACCGTATTTTTCGTTTTTAATTTTTATCTCTCGCAAAAATATTTTTTTATGAAACTTGGTGAAAACATTCTTCTTTGTGTTTTAAATAAGCTGTAATTTTTTCAATGCAAAATATTTATTTTTCGATTTTATACGAATTTAAATTTAAAAAGAAACCTAATTTTCAATCGAAAAAGTTACCATGCAAAGTTTCAATTTTTTAACTTAATCAGTGCTCATTTTTTTGGAGTTTTTGAGACAGCACATTATTTCATTATACTAGTAAAATTTTAAAAGCAAACTTAAGAATTGCGAAGTGAGAATTGGTGCTATTAGTTTCTCGAATTTTTTTATTTTTCGAAATATCGGTAACGCAAAAACCAAATTTCCGATTTGTTTTCGAAATTGTAAATTTAAGCATGCACTTTAAGAGCAGCAAAGATTTTTTATCGTTTTCTACTACCTTTAAAGTACCTATAATCTCAAGACCCTCGCCCCTCTGGCGGAAGACAGTCCCCCCACCCCCTTGAAAATCGGCTGGATCCGCCCATGCACATTATAACGTGTATTTTTAACTTTATTTAAAAATGATAATTTCTGATTTATATAAATAAATAAATACTATTTTTAAAATAAAAATTTATATTCTTCCATATTTAAATTCTGCTCAAAATTTTAAACATGTAGCATAAATGTTATCCTTATTAGTAATTAAAGATGACTAATCACACAGTTTTGAGAAAATCCTGTTTGAATTTTGAAAATGTAAAATCTGTTCAACAGATGTTTATTATTAAATACGTAAGTGCAATATTACAGACAACTATAATAGGTGAATGAACTACTTGGTAAAGGCCATGTGAAAGAAGATGTAGAGGGCGTATCTGTACAGCATTAGAAATTGAGAACTTCATAAAATCGTCAATAGATGCCGCGTGAGATTGCATCAAACGCTTTTAACTACTATAGTATCTTTATACAATGGTACAATTATTAAAATTTAATACTGGAGCATTAGCTTTGCGCAGAGACGATACAGTGAAAAACCAGTTGGCTATGACTGACAATGACAAAAGCGTCATTGAAAATGACAGGTGTCAGACAGTCAAGTACTGGTTTAATGTCATTTAATGTCAAGTACCGTCAACAATAAAAGAATTAATTGGTAATATATCCTATACATCGGATTCATTATCGACTGCAAAAAAATTCCGGATTATATTCTCGCCCCTAGACATTCGCATCCAATAAACTAATTATAGAAACAAACCAATTAACAGGAATGAAATTTAAAAAAACGTTGCAATTTAACTCCCGACCTCTCCGTATGAAGTTACCCCCTAATTGGGGTAGAACAGCAGGTGAAATCGAGCTTATAGCCTCGAGATAAGAGGGGTGATTCTGTTTCGTTGTTGCTAATTAGCATTTAAACATTTGGAGCGCTAACGTATTTGCATAAATCCGATATTCGATATACCTACCGAAATTGCCATTGTTTTGTTTAAGTAATTCGGGATGATTGTCTACAGGGCGAATATTAAAGGAGTTTTTTATAAAAAAAAAAGTGAATGTTTAAATATTCACTTAACGCTCTGTATAGATACTGTTGAATTGGTACTAAACAATTTTGTAATCATATTTGACGATTCTTATAACCTCAAATTGGAATTATTTAAATTGCGACGTTCAGTTTTTCTGGTTATTTTTTGTTTCATCTGGTAAAGAGTGACAATATGACCAGCAGTATGTGGATGGTAGGAACATTTAGTGTAAATTAACGCTAAATTAAGAAAAATCAAGACGACTGCGTAAAAGTTCCGGAAAAGGGGTGGGGGTAGGTAAATATACGTTTTGAGGGTTGGATATTGGTTTTTTAAGATTTGTGGCTGAAATATGCATCCTATCGAAAAAAGTTTTAGATACTTAATTAAAAAATCTACAAGTTTTATATGATTATTTTTTTCATCTGTCAAAACAGTCAGATTTTGTGGTTTCAGCCAATAAGAGCTCACGATCCTATAACCAATCATTGAGTTTCATACTGATAAAACCGCCTCTTCGTTTTTGTTTTTTTATAAAACTTTGTTTACCTTTTTTGAAATGTCAAATATAAACATTTAACAACTTTTATTTAGCATTATCAATTTCAAAATGTATTTGTAAACTAACCTGTTTATTCGTTTATTTTAAATAGCTTTAACACACACATAACTTACTTCAACACACATCACTTTTTGAATACCTAAATACTTCAAATTACATAGAAATCCATAAATCTCTTTAAAACTGACAAATGTCAAACTCTATATCCGGATTAAGCCAAACGCAATCACGTATGCCTTGGTGGCCCTGTATTTAAAACTATAGCAGCTCAATATTTTTTGATGTTTCAATTTAAATTGGTAAAGAAAATATTGAACATTTGTGTGTAAAGTGTCTTTTGTATAAATGACTATATTATCTGTTTTTAATACAAAATGATTCAAAAAATAACTTTCCAAATACCACTCGCCCTCTCAAATTTTATGGATTAAATTTTTGGTCTCCATTCTCAAACGCCTTTATTTTAGGCAAACCACTCAAACAAACTGAATTGAGTCGTGGTTTTTCCAAATAAAGCCGTTTTCGTGAAAACCAAAAATTTAATCGATAAAATTTGGAGGACTTACGTTTGATTATTTTTCAATATAACCTCAAAATTATTGAGAAAAACGCTAAAAACAGTTTTTTTTGTTTATAATTTTTTTCTCTGAATTTTTTTATGAAACTTGGTGAAAACGTTCTTTTTTTGAGTTTTTCGATTATGGTCATTGTTTTGTAAATTAGGGATACCCGAAATCTAACATAATCGAGTCTAGGTTAAGTTTAATTTAAGAACCTTTTTCAAACAAAAACACATTGAAGTCTTCAATAGTACCTAAATTTAAATCCTTAATGACATAATACGAAAAATTGAGTTTATAAAATTCCCACGCCTCTAACAAAAGAGTTAATTGACAAAATAATACCCGGTATATCGTGAACGTTTTTTCCGGACTTTTCTTACATCAAGTTCAAATATTCATGATAAGCAAATGCACTATCGATTTAACAGAAAGGTCATAAAAACTTTGTTTGACGTCTTAAATTTCAAAATATTGTTTTGTCTTGTGAGGTTATCCGTATTTTTTCATGCCATTTTCAATTTTTTAAAACCACTTTAGAAGGCAAGTCGAAACGTTAAATGATAAAATAGTAGTTTATGATACTAGGGCGAATACCGTAAGAGTCCCAGAAAGGAACTTCTCGTCCGCGCTTCATAAAATATTTTTTATTCGAATATAAAAAATATTAATAAAATAAAGAAAAATACTAGTTCTACTTATAGTTTTATAGTTTGCCATTGTCAATGGATCTTGTACTAGAAAGTGTAGTACGGAGCTACACAATTTAAAAAAAACGCATTTGTATAGTGTAAGAAGTAAAATAGCATGTAGAATTTAGAAACATAAAGTTTTGAGATATGATAAACTAAACCATTGTTATTAGAACTTTTTCATTGAATTTGAGGGTTGCGAATAACTGATCGGTTCTATCAGTGCAATATACACTACACTAAGAAATGTAACATAACATAACCTACAAATGTCACTTGGTTTTGTTTAAAAACAAAAACCAAAGCAAGTTAATATGTTATATCAATAAGAAAAGCATAAAAGGCAAAGTTTTATTTTCTAAAATACACCAAATATTATTAATTTACAGCTAAAAAAAGGTAAGCCAAATATATTGTTCTGGTGTTAAAATTATGAAATGGGAAAGGGACTTAAAAATTGAAAGATGGTTGTTATGGGATGTTTATGACGATTAGATTGTTGAGTTGATATGAAAGAGGTCAGATTTGAATTTTGGAAAATAAAGATTACTAAAAGTTAAAAAACAATTTAGTATTTCTTAACAATTTGATTGAATTCTATCTATCTATCTAATGTCTATTTTAATTTTTAATTGTTCAATACATTGTTTGATTTCGACCCTGTTCTTCTCCATTTTGTTCATTATAATCTGTAAAATGTCATTAATTCCCTTTTTCTGTTTTTGTGTCTCTTTATTTTTTTCCTCTTCTTTATCATGTTCATCCTCTGATCCTTCTTCTGCACTAACTGTGGCTTCAGCTTTTTCTTCCATGATTATTTCTTGTTCTTCCCTTTGATGTCTTCCTAATCCAATTCTCTTTCCATCTCTGAGGTCCATTTTGGGTTCACTCAATTTCCAGCCCCACGTTGGGCGCCAAATTGTTAAGAAATACTATAATCTTTTTTAACTTTTCAAATCTCACATCTTTCATATCAACTCAACAATTTAATCATCAACATAAAACAAAACCTGTCATAACTATCTAAATAAATATCTAAGTAAATAACTATCTTTCAATTTTAAAGTCCCTTTTAAATAATTCCCCCCAACAATTCAAAATTTTAATACCTAATATAACAATATTTTACTTTTCCGGACAGTAGGTATATCGTCCGAAAAGTACTTTTTAGGACGTGGACGGAAAAGTTATTTTTCTTGTTATTGTATACTGTCCGTGATTTGAACTATTTCTTCATCCCTTAAAAATCTAAGTTTTCGATTTTTTAATATTTATTTCAATTTTTAAGAGTTTGCCATGCATTTTTGCTTATTTTTACTAAATATTTGAATTTTGCGAGAAATTTTATATCAAAATTGATATCTATGAATACATACATGGTGGCACAGCAACCATGTAACAGGCTACAGTATCTGTGTTTCTCAAGATAAAATTATAAAATTTTAGGGCATTAAATGGGACCTTAGTGGCCTCATTTTAGTCAGTTTGTTTTACTACTTCCGGTTTTACCGGAAGTGATACCAACTTTTGACTCTTAAACGGGACACCCTGTAGAGTATTACATTTTTGGAATCTACATGACAACCTGATTTCATCGATGTATCATACTTGGTATCTCAAGTGAATAGTTAAGGAGCTACACACAAAAATACGAAAAATCAAAATTGGCTCAAATAACATACCAAAGAAATAAACAATAAATAATATTTATTCTTCATTTGACAATTTTAATAAAAAAACACTAATCCTTAAACACACAAAAAAATATTTAACACAAACTAAATCAAATTTTCAAAATGTTGTCCATTATTTTCGTCACACAGTCTTGCTCTACTAACAGTTGTCTCATAGGCTCGATTTATTTGATCTGCTGTTATGCTGTTAATAGCATCTCGAACAGAAATTTCCAATTGTTCTCTTGTAGTGTATGTTCTTTTATAAACAACATTTTTTAAATGTCCCCAAATAAAAAAGTCCATTAGCGTAAGATCAGGTGATCTTGCTGGCCATCTGATAGGACCGTTATTTCCGATCCATCTATTTCCAAATCGAAAATGTAAATAATTTTGAACCAGACCAAAATCATGAGGGCCAGCACCATCTTCTTGAAAGGTAACTCTTTCATTTACTTCATCAGGAAAATCGTCGAAAATATTCTCAATTTCATTTTGTAAAAATTCTAAATATCTAATGTCTATTTGTTCATTACGAGTATACATTTTTATCAAAAACGATTTCAGATCATTTACTTTATTTTGCAGTTTAAATCAGCAGCTCTATGATAACTAACTGTCAAATTCACCGTCACCTAAATAAGTCAAAATAATGTCATAGTCACCGCCGCCTTGATAATATTAAAAAATTATTTAATGTAATGCTTTAAAGTATGATAGTTTTCTCATTTGAGAACATTAACTAAGAAATGTACAAAAAATGTAATTTAAAATTATGCAGTTAATTAGAATAGAATGCGTTTATTGTTTTAGGAAAAAAAAACAAGGGTTGCAATTTAAATAAGGTATGAAAACAGGTGGGAAAATGGTTAAATTAAAAAAAAATAAAAAATCGTACAATTCAGTTATGTTGTATTAAATTTTATATATTTTTTGAATTACATTAAATAATTTAATGTAATATTTAAGATAGTGCCGTTTTTTCCCGTTGTTTATTTCTTTGGTATGTTATTTGAGCCAATTTTGATTTTTCGTATTTTTGTGTGTAGCTCCTTAACTATTCACTTGACATACGATACATCGATAAAATCAGGTTGTGATGTAGATTCCAAAAATGTAATAATCTACAGGGTTCCCGTTTAAAATTCAAAAGTTGTAAAAAAGTAGTAAAAGTGAAACAAACTGACTAAAATGAGGCCACTAAGGTCCCATTTAATGCCCTAAAATTTTATAATTTTATCTTGAGAAACACAGATACTGTAGCCTGTTACATGGTTGCTGTGTCACCCGGTATATCAATTTTACAAAATACATAGGAATTTGTGAATTTAAAAAATTGTGAATTGTGTGAATTTATCGAGATTTTTTGTAAGTTATTAATTTGAAAAACACAAATACCAAATAATTATTTACGTATCGGTATTTCCTGTGATACATTCGTCAAATACTTAAAGAAAAAAATTTCACAATCGACTTATATGATAAATACTTTTGCTTCGCCCTGTATATTTATTTTGCACCAATTCCGCTTGAAGCTTTAGTCACTAGGCCAACCCTACTATATATACGGTAAATTCAAATCATCTGTCAAACTTGTGCTTTTGTCATAAATGTGTAAAAATTACGCAATGTGATTTTTTTTTTCAACTAATAAAGTTTGTTTTTGAATATTTCGCCTTGTAAATTTTATAACTGAAACATACATTTTTTTTTCCTTGGCTGCAAATCGTACTTAAAAATGATAAACTCGGGGTTATCACTATAAATAGAGAACATGCGCTTCATTAATGAAGATACATTTTTAATTAGGCCTAAATAGAATTAGGTATTCGTTGTAAACAGCTTTTTTCTCGATGTTAATAAATTTAATAATAATCTCGTGTTGTTTATCCGATTTAAAAGGAAGGACGGTTGTACTCGAATTTTATAAGTTACGCAAATGTATAGTCTCGAGAAGAGTTATTTTAAAAGGCCGAAACTAGTTTAAGATAAATATTTGTTGAAGTCAAAAATGTATAAAAATAACATATACGATCGGTACCAGTTTACATTGTTTTTTATATTCTTCTAATTGGATAATTAAACCAAGTGGCGGCGATTAGGGGTGCGTAGGGGGGCCGCTGCCCCCCCCCCACTTTTAGAAGGATATATCATAAATAAATGTAATGTTTGTTCCGTTTTAAACATTTCAGGCTAGGAGTTATGTAAAAATTATTTGTACAAAGTTTTTGCCCCCCTACTTCTAATGTCCAATCGCCGCCACTGTTTAAACCGCTCATTTAAAAATACGTTTTTTATTGGAATATGTTAAAAAACGTCAAATTAATATGTGCCCTTATTGTCGTTGTCGATGATGGTGTTGCGAGGTTTTTCTGGATTTTTCCCACAACTGTAAAGCAAATACGGCATCAATCATCAGTAAGTCGCCCCAGAGCGCAACGGAAAATAATAATAATAGCCGTCCCTCCCCCGCACAAGCTGCAGAATCTTCTAGGGTTAACTCGTAAGGGGGTGAATTGAAGGGCGTATATTATTATTATTATTATTATTGATGCTTGACAATAGTATAGTCATTTATACAAGGTACTTACATTAGTTTTATACGCACGGCGCCGGCGTGCGGAAAAGTGTAACTTTGCGCACGCAAATATATGCGGAAAAGTACCACTTCGCGCACGCTCGTAGCAACTTTTTAGATCATTACAAGCCATTATTTGTTGAAGATAAAATTCTTTCTGTCTATTGCCTATTCATTTTGGAAACTGCTTGTCTTATTCAGAAAAAAAATCCCTATTGTGCCGAATGTTTCAAACACACGTCAAGGATTTAATCTGCCATTACCGGTACCAAAATCTATTCTGACTAAAAACCAGTGCCGGATTGAGGTGGGGAGGACAAAGGGAGCAAAATGGGATGGAAAAAATGATCTTTTTTTATAATGTCATAGTGCCATAAAAAACGGGGCGGCATGGAGCTGACTTGCCCCTCTTAGAAATTTCCTAGATCCGGCACTGTTAAAAACTCTTTAATATATGAAGGCAAATAGATATATAATCATTTGCCTTCAAATTTTAAAAGTCAGAGTTTGAAACTCTTCAGGCGAAATTTAAAATGTAGACTAGAACAAAGAGCTTACTACAGTATTCAGTAATACCTACTCACATCCCCAACAAGTCATTCATAAGTTTCAAATATTCCGTGCCCAAGGATGAAGTGAGATAGATATATAAAAGGCTAGAACATGGCGACGAATTTATGCACCGATGCATGGGCGTACCGTTACAGAGGGAAATTGGATGTGACACAATATATTTATTTTTTTTAACGACTTTAATTTCACCACGTCGGTTACATATGAAATTTAAAATACTAATGTAAATATATTTATTTAATCAAATGAGTAATCGTAAAAAAATTGACGATCAGTTATTTCGCTAGTCCGCTCAGAACACCTATTGTTCGTCAATGCAGGATCAAGGGAAAATTGATCATTTCCTTGCAAATGTGCCTATGTTTTTATCAGGCTGTTCTGTGACAAGTACATTCGGGATTGAGGTAGGAATAGGGAACTAACTACAAATTAAACACTGACGAATTCTTAGTAGTATCATCCTGAAATAAAAAAAAATATGTTGGTGTAGTAGGAATCTTCTACGTTTAGATAAATCCTGAAAAATGTATAAACCGTTTTAATCTTATGGAACAACCTACAACAGAAAAAATTGTTAGTAAATATCAACTAACGAAAACGTTGGCAGCAGTAACAAATTTCTACATCTACTATTTTATTGTGAGGCAAGCCTCGTTTTATTTTATTTTTACTCCACCAGACTTGCAAGAAGAAGGTAGGTAGTAATGTTTCTCTAAATTTGTTACTTAACAAGACAACGCGCAATTGTACGAAAAGTCCTATGAATTGTTTAACAACTGGAAATAATATATAATAAATAAATTGGTACATTTTTATTACTTAAGTTGCTCATTAAATTCTGTCTGTATTTATAAAATTAAAGATTTTTGTTATATTTTCCTATTTTTTTTTTTGTGGTAGGCGAAAAACAGTTGTGTGTCACACATGCAGAAAACGCTTTAGCAACCCTTAGCTATTAGCTGAATGAGCTCATTTTCTGCCCTTGTGACACAATATACTATTGCTGCATTCAACACACGGATAAACCATAGTTGTCTAATAAATCAACTTAAACCAATATGAAAAAGAAAAAACACAATAATAAACAAACAAATTTGGTAGAAAATGGCACCACTATTTTACTACGAAACATTCTAATTGCAGGTTTCATTGACAAAGATATAGCGCTTAGTTGCCGCTTCTAACATTATTTCCGTAGAAATGGTTTAAACTTAAATCGTGGTAAAGTATCTTTGTCAATATTTATCTATCAATATGATTTGTTGTGTTATTAGTTACGAAAATTAGTGATCGTAGATGTACAATTATTTTAGCGAATCAAAATATCTCATTTTTCAAGATCATTTTTACATAGATTTAGGATTTTGGTAATGACAGAAAAAATTATGATAACTTTGACAACATTGAAACTTATATTATCAATTCAATAACACAGCGCTTAGACAGTTACTTGTTCTTGGCTATGGCCGAAATTTAAACAAACTCGATCTTATTCTTCTATATCTATGGTAATACTACTCCGATAATTTGCAATAAATGATTCGGTGGAAATCAAGGTGTTTTCTTTTTCTACCTATTTTAATCTGTATTTCGTTTTATGTATTTTAGACTTTTAAATGTTTCTAATTTTTATACTTTTTTTATATGCGTTGTCAACGAGTTTTATACTTTCAACAATAATATAAACAATTTTTTTCCTATAACAACGGGGAAAATTATTTCATCTAAAATTTTCTGTAGAACATTTTTACTCAGAAACCTGATGAATAAATAAGGGACCTACCGGAAATAAACAGAAAACATATACAGGGCACTCTTTAGACTAGGCCGTTTGCAAATACTACACACATGGCTCGAAAATAACACGCACGTTGTTTATTTTTAATATTATATAAAATTTTAAACAAATTAAAACCAAACTGCAAATATTATGATTTTCTAGCTATCAACAAACAAGAATTAATATATTAAACTGAATATCTTTGTTTTTAAACAATACGTTTTCAGTCATTAATTAAATATTAATTATAACCGTAAATAAATAATTGAACAGCACAGTTCTGATTTCTTTTTTTCATACTTTTTTTTTTTAATTTTATTATATCAATATATGATATATTTAATGGAATGACGATCATTTTACGTCACATGCATATCTGAGTTGTTTGTCCCGCTGAACTTTTGACTCCTCATTTCTGATAAGCCTTCTTCAGGGTCGTTTCGAATCAGTATCGCATCATTTCCAATACAATAAATTTATCGATTTGGATATTATTTTATTTTTGAAAAGAGTTTTTTGCGAATATACTTTTATTGAAATGCAATCTTGCTATTTATCATAATTAACGAAATTAGTGTATAAGATTGTATGTCATTACATTATCAATAAAATTTTTCGCTTAAAGATTTATTGTCAAAAATTTATCGAAAAAAAAGTTATTGTCAAAAATGTAGTGCTTAAAAATTTATCGCTTAAATATCATTTGTCAAAAATTTATTGTCTAAAGTCTTTCGTTTAATAATTTATTTTCAAAAATTTATAGCTCAAAAATTTATCGCCCAAAAATTTTTTGTCAAAAATGTATTGTTTAAAATTTTTCGCTGATAAAATATATTGTCAAAAACTTATCGCTCAAAAATTTATTGTCAAATATGTATTGCTTAAAAATTTATCGCAGATAAAATATATTTTCTAAAATTTACCGCCAAAAATTTATTGTCAAAAATGTATTGCTTAAAAATTTATCGCTGATAAAATATATTGTCAAAAACTTAGCGCTTAAATATTATTTGTCAAAAATTTATCGCCAAAACTATATCACTCAAAAATTTATCGCTAAAAAATATATTGTCAAATACTTAAGTATACATTGCTTAAAAATTTATCGGAGATTATTTTTTTCATCTGTCAAAATAGTCAGGTTTTGTGGTTTCAGCCAATAAGAGCTCACGATTTTAACCAATCATTGAGTTTTATACTGATAAAACAGGCTCTTCGTTTTTGTTGTTTTGATAAAACTCATTCATCAATCATTATTATACTAATTGTATTGTAAATCTATGTTAATACCCAAATTTCAAAATGTATTTGTAAACTAACCTGTTTGTTCGTTTATTTCAAATCGCTTTAATACATACATAACTCACTTCAACACTCAACATCGGTTTTTGAATACCTAAACACTTCAGATTACACGGAAATCTCCCAACTCCATAAATCCCTTTAAAACTGACAAATGTCAAAGTCCGAATTAAGTCAGACGCAATCAAGCATGCCTTGGTGGCCTTGTATTTCAATCTAAAACAGCTCAATATTTGATGTTTCAATTTAAATTGATATAGAAAATATTGAACATTTGTGTGTAAAGTGTCTTTTGCATAAATTACTATATTCTCTGTTTTTAATACAAAATGATTCAAAAAATAAGCTTTCCAAATACCACTCGTCCTCTCAAAATTTATGGATTACATTTTTGGTCTCCATACTCAAACGCCTTTATTTCAGGCAAAACCACTCAACCGTGGTTTTTCCAAATAAAGCCGTTTTCGTGAAAACCAAAAATTTATTCGTTAAAATTTGGAGGAATCGTGGTATTACCTTTGATTAAATATATTATCGAAAATTTATCGCCTTAATATTATTTGTCAAAAATTTATCGCCAAATTTATTGTCAAAAATGTATCGCCAAAAAATTTATTGTCAAAAATGTATCGCCAAAAAAATTATTGTCAAAAATGTATCGCCAAGAAAGCTATTATCAAAAAGGTTATCCCCAATAAATTTATTGCTTTAAAATGTATCGCCAAAAAATTATCGCTTAAAAATATATAGCTCAAAATTTATCGTGAACGCATTTTACTCGGGTATCAAATTAGTGACGTCAGGTTACCAGTGCCTCTTTAAATTTTAAATGTCACCTCCATCCGTGTTTATTTGTGTTTGGGTGTGGTTTGAGTCTTGTCTTATTATATTCTCTCGTTTCCTAATTGTTAAAACTATCTACCACTGGTAAATTATCACTTTGTGCTCGTACAAAAGTCATAGTATTGAAGAAACAAAAAACACAACATTATTGTCTCTAGTCTTCTTGACAAACTCACAACAATATAATAAATAAAAATATGCCGAAACTAGTCGCCGCCTAATTTTAATTTTTGAATAAAGCTGTACCTATTGACTTTGAGAAGTTTTATTTCATAAAAGTAAGGTTAGCTTTTATAAAATGTCTCTGTCACAACACAGTCAGAAGTGAACAAACGTAAATGACAACAGGTATAAGAACGTCACAGCCGATTCGGAAATATTCGGGTAGTGTTCGGATTATTCAAATTTGATTGATTTTTAAATGCTAGATAAAACGTAAATAATGATTTTTTAAATATTCCTGGTAAATTATGGACCATTTATTAGCGTAATTTATATTATAAGATGGTAATTAGAAGATTATCTCACAGACGCCTCTAGCGTATTGATCACACAAATATTCATCCAATTTGTAGTAAGCCTTTTCAAGTAATAGTTTTTTAACTTTTTTTTTTAAATATTTTTAAAGAATCCACCTTTATTATACCAATTGGCAGGTGATTGAATATTTTCTTCACTGTATAGACAATAGAGTTATGTACCAAACTGGAAGAGGGTATGGGTATAAGGGAAGATAAAAACTTCGTCGAGTACTGATGTGGGTAATAATGTTACTTTTATATTTTTTAAAGACTAGCAGTAGCAGTAGGATGTAAAAGTTATACACAGTAAGATAAATTGGTAAAACTATTTAATTCGTTACAAAACAAAAAAAAATCAGTCATAATACTTTATTTATTTATTTATTTATTTATTTATTCAATAAATACAATGATAAGCGATAAGTGCTACTGCACTTGATTCGCATAAAAGACATCATAAAACATCATCATCAACATTATAAATAGAATTATACCCAAAGACCAGACATCTGTATGAACCTTGATCGATTTTCTTTCCTATTAAGTATTCCCATGTTTCCAGAGCATTTACTTCAGAATTTCGAGGACTCAAAAGGGTCGCCATGTGTTAATTAAGCAGGTTTTTTACCTTTGATTTTCCAAAAATCTCCATTCAGGCAAGTCGTTCCCGCGTATACACCTACTTGAATTTTCATTCCAGTCTTTTAGTATTGCTCAACATAGATTTAAATTACAAAAATTTGGGGAAAATGACATGTCACACTTTTATTAGTTTGACGAAACACTATGATACTTCTACCCTAAGCACTTACTTTACTCTTTGTTTCAGCGTTGTCTCCAGTGTCAACCTTTACCGCCATATCCAACAGCGCCCTCGCAGGAACAACAACTCCAGGTCCGCATACTCCAGTCGACTCCAACGAGGAACCTCGCGCCCCTAGCACCTCATCTTGTAACTCCCCGCAACCCCAGCCGTCCTCCTCTACCGCATCTAGTACTTCGAATTCCTCGTCGGGCAACCAGACCAAACCGCCATATTCGTATGTAGCGCTGATAGCGATGGCGATCCAGAGTAGTCACAATAAGAGGGCGACGTTGTCCGAAATCTACCAGTACATCACCTCCAAGTTTCCGTACTTCGAGAGGAACAAAAAGGGCTGGCAGAATTCCATTAGGCATAATTTGAGTTTGAACGAGTGTTTTATTAAAGTAAGTTTGTTTTTTTCGAATCTGTTAAATTTTTTAAATACTTGGGTTTGAACGAGGGCGACAATAAAGTATGTTCCTAATACTACAAAGTTTTCCTCTCTACAATATCGCGGACTGTTTTGGAATTGAAAAATCTTTCTCGGTATACAATACATAATTTGGGAAATCACACTTTTGGATATACCACCTTGAGAATTCCATTTTTACCAAAAAATTTCTGGGTTCTCATGCTTATACGTGAATCTAAGGTTGCGACATTTATTTTAAACCTTTCCTGATGTAGAATTCGACGATTGGGAAATATTTTTTCGTACAAACGACCGGCCGTTCTATCATTTGTTCGAGCTTTCCCGTAGATCAATCAACATATCGGTCATATAAGAGACAAGTCAACTTTTAACTAATTTGACACCCGACGAAGTCATTCATGTTAACAATTTTTGGTAACGATTCAGTGAGACAAACTCATTGAAGCGTTGGAGTTGGAATGAATTTTATAGTAATAATAGTTGAAATAAACCTCTAAAGTAGTTAAAAAAGCAAACTCTGGCTCATTACCTAAATAAAATATGAAACAAGGCAATAGGATATCGGGTTTTTGACATTTGGCTCACCGTCGTCTGTATAAAGGTATACAGGGTGTGTCACGCAGTGGCGGTTCTAGAAATTAAGGGCGGGGGGGCACATACAAGTTTTTTTAATGATCTGATTACATGCTTAATATTGCCAAATCGTTCAACATTTGTTCAACTGTTGTGGATCTAAGATAGGTTTTTATATGTTTTAATCTACTAAAAGTGCGTTCAGCAGTTGCACTATTAGTGGAGTCTAGTATAGAATTTTATATGGATGTAAGAGCTAAGTCAATTTTTTTTCATCTTTTCGATTTTATACATAAACAGAAGCTTGTAAAAACATTTTCAATAAATTTGGGCTGGAGCTTCGCGAGATATGTGCCAAAAACGGCATTTTTAGTATTTTTCTAGTGGATTGCTTCATTATTTTTTAAATATCTCCGTCTCTAAGAGTCGTGGAAAAATAAAAAAAAAATTAAAATGACCATAATGAAGTAGAGTATCGACCCGTACAGTAGGTTTTTTAAAAATGCATCCTAACCTCAAAAAACGAATTCGCGCACATTATTTTTGACTGAATTGGCAATAAATAACCAAAGAATCCTCGAATATTCTTAACAATTGGAGAAAATATGTATTTTTATGTCGGGAAGACATGGTAAAATTTTAAAAAATAAATGTATTTGTCCAGCTAAAATTGGCATTTTTCGAAAAAAAATGAATTGGCCGCCATTTTTGAAAAAACAATAGTAGAGAAAAATTTTTTAACTTAAAAAGAAGGAGTTTGTGTGTATTTTTGTGTAAGAAAATTAAAAGTGCCCAATTTAGGGAATAATAAAAAAAATTCGATTTTCATTTTTATATTGATTTATATAGATTCGTTCCCTCACAAAAATCTTACTTTAGAACCTGAAATATTTTTTTATTTTTTTAACATTTTTTGGACTGAAATACAGTTTTTCTAAGAGAATTAAGCATAAATATCGCGATAAAAAATTGGAAAAAAATGAAAATTGAATTTTTATTTTTTTATTATTCCCTAAATTGGCCACTTTAAATAAAGAAATAAAATGTTGGATTTTCTTAGACAAAAGTTCGCTACCATTGTTTTTCCGAAAATGGCGGCCAATTCAATTTTTTTTCGAAAAATGCCGATTTTGGGTGGACAAATAATTTTTTTTAAATTTTTACCATGTCTTGCCGACATAACAATAGATACATATTTTGTCAAATTCCTTCTTTACTTCTTGAAAATTATTTTTCATTTACTATCTAAAAAGACAATTTCTATTTTATAATTTTAAATTAAATTTTTTATATTTTTCAGGTAATTTTGGTAATAATGGCCTCAAACACAAAACAAAGTATAGATAATAAAAATTGCATATTTTGCAAAAATTTTATTTTACCTGGTCAAAAATTACAAACAGTAAAAAAAAGTGGACTTAGGCAAAAGTACACGCAAAATCCTTCTTTTTAAGATAAAAAATTTTTCTATACTATTGTTTTTCCAAAAATGGCAGCCAATTTAATTTTTTTACATCCATTTTCAGAATATTTTCGTCTAATTTCACTCCACTATATGGTGATAAATATTCGGTACAATTTGGCTAGATTCGGAAATGCATTTTCAAAATGATATATGGTAATATTTCTTCAGTTGTTACATTAATTTCATTATCTTTAAGTTCTCTAAATAATAAACTAAAAGCCTGGTATTCAGCAATTACATCATAAAATCGAAGGGGGCGCCAAAAACGACATTTTGTAAAGGGCGGGGGGGGGCATACTGCCCCCCTTTGCCCCCCTGTGGCGCCGCCACTGGTGTCACGTAGACGTAGATGACCCATTAGCCATATATAGAGAAGTATAGATATTTGAAATTTGAAAATTGAGTTACGGGGCTTCGTCAGTACGATCTATTCATTGAAAATATTTTCAACTTCCGGTTGTACCGGAAGTAGACATCAACTTTGCTATTTTAAATGATATGTGCCATTTTTCTTTTTATTTTTGGATTCAACATCAAATTTTGAACAAAAAATTATTAACATACCACAGGTCTAAGTTTAACAGTTTCCGAGATATTTGAGATAGAGACAACGGCAACATTGACGACAATGCCCATTCAAAGTTTTTGTTTTATTTCAGGTACCGCGTGAAGGTGGTGGTGAACGTAAAGGTAACTATTGGACTCTCGACCCGCAATACGAGGATATGTTCGAAAACGGTAACTACAGAAGGCGACGAAGGATGAAAAGGCCCTATCGCTCCGCCCAGCCCTACCCGAAGGCCTTTTTTGGTGACGCCCTCAGTCAGCACGGCCTGCCTTTAGCTAGGAACATTTTCACGCCCCCTGCTTACCCTCCGGCATATTCCAGGTAAATAAAAATTAAACATAAAATAAGTAACAATCTGAAAATAACGTGGCACATTTTTTTTATCTTTTAAAACTAGTAAAAATGACGAAATAACTTTTTTAAAACATTTAAAAACATTTGGTTAACTGGAATGAACGATATGTATACCAATAAAACTGTTCGCTTTGTATAAAGTTAATTAAATTTTGAACAAACATTGGTATTTCTATTGAACTGTAAAAAACTCGAAATATTTGCTTTAGATCATCGGAGAATTGGGATAAAATACGAGGGCTGCTATTTATATATTGAGAACTGGCAACACTGGCAACAGTGAAATTTGTCATTGCCGTCTTAAAGTTTGACATTTTTGACAGTATACCTATAGACCATTCCAGGATGACGTAGTTGAGAGGTCGGCCATATTTCCTGTGACTCTGTGAGGCACACAACTTTATGGCACAACGTCAGTTTCATATGTAAACATCAGAAAGATTTTTTTAAAGTTATTTATTCGGAAGAAATAATTTTAACGCCTCTTTTCTGACCTAATGGCCCAAACTGGACAGGACCTACTAGACCAGTGCAGATGCCTTTGACAAAATTTTAATTAGTAACGTTTGTGAATCTCACAAAGAGATCAGAAAAGGAAGCTATGGGCCAGGTGGAGTGATCAACCTCTATTCAAATCTAATATGCGTTATAGAAATTAAAATTTAAAATTCATATTAAAGAAATTAACCCATATAGAAATTTTAGGCCATTCACCCCTATTAGGATCTCCAGAAGTTGGTTATTGAATCTTTGCACAGTGGTCCTAATAGCCAAAATAATTTTTTTTATTTTTATGTATATGGACAGTGTACGGTGTTTTCGAGATTAAAGTACTCAAAAATGTCCAAATGCATGAGCATTTGTTCTATTGGCGGTAATCCTTTGTTGTTTTTTCATTCTCATAAAGGATTGGGTTCGACAATACATCATTTTTCTGAGCTGAGCTGACCTGACGTACCCTTATCTTACCTCACCTCACCCTGTAAATTATTGATCTGTTACATTTTATTAATTTTTGATAATATATTTCGTGCATTAGGTTATGCGATAAGTTTGGCAACACCCGAGTGACGATTGAGACGTAGACTTAAATGTAATCATGCTCATCAACAACATTGCCAGTTCATGTACTTGTACGAAAATCTAATACAATGGCAATTTGATGTACATCTTGTGTCATACAGTGCGGATCATAAGTGTTACCCCCCTATCTAACTCGTTACTGGACTCTTGTTAGGAAAATCGCCGAGACAGGTCGACTTTTGATTTCTACAATGTACATTTTTTCACCCTTTCGAAAAATTTAAATAGCATGGGGTGGTGAGTGATATCTCATTTGAAAGGAGGTTTTATTCTCCATTCAACCGTGCAAAAAATTTTAAATTTGCTTTATTACGTGATGAGTTATTAATGTTTAAAAATAACAAAACACCACAAACAGGAAGGCAACTAAACTACAATTACAGTTACAATAAATGTTCAAAATGTTCCCCGTTGACCAAAAATAAAGTCTATTTTTAGTTTCAGCTTTGACGTTTTGCAAAAAAAACATAATAATAAATAAAAATAAAATAAAAATAATAGTAAAAAATCAAAAAAAAACACGGTTGAATAGAGAATAAAACTCCCTTTCAAATGAGCTATCACTCACCACCCCATGCTATTAAATTTTTTCGAAAGGGTTGCTCCCCTCCAGTAAGGGATGAAATTAGGGGTAAACTATTCATACAAAAATGTACATTGTAGAAATCAAAAGTCGACTTGTCTCGGCGATTTTCCTAACAAGAGTCCAATAACGAGTTAAATAGGGGGGGTAACTCTTACGATCCTCACCCCATTACTCAACACGTAATGAAGCAAATTTAAAATTTTTTGCACGGTTGAATGGAGAATAAACCCCCATTTCAAATGAGCTATCACTCACCACCCCATGCTATTTAAATTTTTCGAAGGGGTTGCTCCCCTTCAGTAAGGGATGAAATTAGGGGTAAACTATTCATACAAAAATCTACATTGTAGAAATCAAAAGTCGACCTGTCTCGGCGATTTTCCTAACAAGTGTCCAGTAACGAGTTAGATAGGGGGTAACACTTATGATCCGCACTGTATGTATTCAGAAGAGCATATACAAGATGAGCATATAACAACTGCTGAGATTGTAATAAAGAATTAGGATTTCCCACAACTCATTTGGCAACGCTGTTGGTTAACATTAACACCTGTGTGATTTAGACTGACGACATTTTTCTTCAAAACCGGTATTACGTCTGTTGTTGTTGAATTGTGTTCTTTCTTCAGTATTTTTGTAGTCGAAATTTCCAAGTTTTGAGCCAAAGACTGGAATTTTCAGTTCAAACTCAAAATTTCGAGTTTGTAGACGGAATTTCCAAGTTCTAACTTTAAGTCGAAAAATTAAATTTATCGTTTAAACTAGGAATTTGGAATTTTCGACTGCAAACTCGAACTTGATGATTAGACAATTTAGAGTTTGAAGTCGAAAAAATAGAATTACGAATTTTGAGTAGAAAATCTCCAGTTTCAATTCTGAAAAATTTTGGTTAGGCTAATGGAACCATCAGGATCCGCAGTCAATATCGCAAACCCACACACACAATTCTGAAAAATAAAATTCCTAGTTTTAAGTTCAGAATTTCTCGAGAATTTCCAACTTCAAACTCGAAATTTCCTTCTCAATTCCAATTTTAATGTTGAAAAATTTAAAAATGAGTTGGCAAAATTCACCAACTGCCCCCCAAAAATGTTCTTTTGGTTCGACCCTGACTGAAAATCCTCATTATTTGTTGTATTCTACTATTCCATCATTAGGAAGTACTCACGGTAAAAGTCAGTTAAAAAAGCCATGAATTTCACTCAAAACGCCCCTGTCATGGCGCATGCTCATCTGTGTTCCATGCGGTACAGTAGGGCTGGTTCCAGCAAAACGGTATTGGCCTTCTAGTTCTATGAGTTCTGTGGTTGTTTACAGTATAAGTTGAACATTTCATCTCGGCCAAGAAATGGAATTAACTCGCGAAAATTTTCGAGCTATGATTTATTATGACTTTCGACCTGGTATAGCTCAAGAACGGTGATACATCAATCGTCCACTGAAATTTTTTGTTCAATTTTTTTTTCAGGTACGAAACGTCATGGCTCGGCCAATCGCAACTAGCCTCATACACGAGTTGCAATACCGGAGCCTACTCTCAACAAGGCTACCCGTCACCGGCAGCCTTTAGCACTTGTAGCGTCCGACAAGACGCCGCAACTAGATACCCCACTTACTGGCACCCTGACGGAGACTACTCCCCCGGCCCGCACGGCTCCCCTCCAACAGACCCACAACTACTGTTGCAGTGGTGACTGTGACTGAAGGAGGAAATGTGATTTAAGTCTGGCGAGTGAGCCGGCCATGTCTCGGTCGTAACGAGTGGGTGAATAGGGACTTTGTACTATAATTTTTCTTCTTTTTTTTATGTGATGTCCGTGGTAAGGTGATCAAATTTGTATTGAGGTATTTTTTTCCTTAGTGCCAAGCTAAAAAAGATTATGAAAAAAAGTTGAATAACCACACTTCCACGAAACATAAACATGGTAACACCTGTCAACTGTCGATGATCGTTTAGTCTTCCGTCCGACTTTGTGTAAGAATATTTACGATAAATAATGTGCGTGTTGAGATTATTCTCTTATGAGGTGAAAATATTTTAAAAATATTTTTCTTTTTTACATTTTGATCACCTTACTCTTGTAATTTTGTACAAATTTGGGAACTGTAAATAAGGCTTGGTTGTTACTATGACATAGGTAACTTGTACCTATACTCGAATTTATGAATTAAAAAAAGATTAGATATTTTCTCTCTCTTCTACTCATTCATGTTTTTTTTATGTTTATATGCGAACTACGAAAGTTAGTTGTTCAATGTAAAAAATGAAATTTTAACAAAACTAATAGGTAATTAATAAAAACTTTTAATTTTGAGCGAAAATTGAAAGTTTGTTCAATTGCCATAAATGAAAAATGATCAAAAATTCAAATTTTGAACAAAAAATTCAAATTTTGAACAAAAAATTCAAATTTTGCCCAAATAATTCAAATATTTTGTCCAAAAAATTGATGTTTTGTCCATGATTGCAATTGTCATAAATTGAAAATGACCAAGAATTAAAATTTTTTTCAAAAAAATTCAAACTTTGTCCAAAAAATTGAAGTTTTATCAAAAAAATTGAAATTTTATTCCAGATTGCAATTGCCATAAATTAAAAATGATCAAAAATATTGTCAAAAAAATTGAAATCTTGTCCAAAGAATTGAAATTTTGTCACAAAAGTTAAAATTGTGTCCAAAAAATTGATGTTTGGTCCAAAAAATTGATGTTTTGTCCAATAATAAATTGAAAATGACCAAGAATTAAAATTTTGTCAAAAAAATTCAAACGTTGTCCAAAAAGTTGAAGTTTTGTCGAAAAAAATAAAATTTTATTCCTGATTGCAATTGCCATAAACTAAAAATGATCAAAAAATTTAAATATTGTCCAAATAATTCAAATTTTGTCCAAGAAATTCAAATTTTGTTCAAAAAATTCACATTTTGTTTTTGTTTTGTCCGTGATTGCAATTACCGTAAATTGCAAATGAGCCAGAATTAAAATATTGTCAAAACTTTGTTCAAAAAATTGAAATTTTGTCCAAAAAATTGAACTTTTCTGCAAATTTTATTTTATCCCTGATTGCAATTGCCATAAATTAAAAATGTTAAGAAAATCAAATTTTGCCCTAAAATTTCAAATGTTGTCCAAAACATTCAAATTTTGTCAAAAAAAATCAAATTTTATCCAAAAATTGAAGTTTTGTCCAAAAAATTGAAATTTTATCCCTGATTACAATTGCCAAAAAATAAAAATTATCAAAAATTAAAATTCTGTCCAAAAAATTCAAATTTGGTCGAAAAAATTCTATTTTTCCAATCATTGAAGTTTTATATAAGAATTTTGTATAATAAACTGAATTTCATCCAAAAATCGCAACCTTGGCCAAAAATTAAAATTTTGGCAAACATGTAAATTTATCGATATATGTTTTGTGTAAAAAGTCTGAATTGTATTAAAAATTGTAATTTTGTCCAAAAGATGTAAATTTGTTCCAAATTAAAATTATCCAAAAATTAAAAAATTAAAATTCAGAAAATTGCATTTTTCCAAATAATGAAATTTTGTCCAATTTCAAAATTTCAAATTAATATATTTCTAAATAAAGCTATAAGTACTTACATTTTTTTTTCTTACAATATGAATTTATACAAATACTAACTTTCGTATACTTACGCATATTTTCCATATTTATATATCTTTTGATTTTGCCAAAAATTTTGAACAAAAATCTATAAGCGCCATTATATTGCGGTTAATATTTTTTTATAAAATAAGTTTTTTTAATACAGTGTGTTCCAAAGAAAACTAAATATGCCATAGATTCGGTCAAAATACAAAAAAAATAACTGCGTATACAGGGCGTTCCATTGAAAATAGTAACGATATTTAAATTTTATTTTGACCCCAATTTTTTTTATTTATATTCAGAGGAATAATTGGAGAAATTGCCTGAATGAAAACTACGTCATTAATTAATTACTTTTCAATGGGATACCCTGTATGTTTCTCTTAAAAAACCTACCAAAGGAAAAATAAGTGGCTGCAAAAACCCAAAATGTTGATATAAAAATTAATAATATCATAAAGGACGTCCCAAAACTCTGCTCATGATTTAAAAAAAAATTATTGTCACTATTTTTTTGATTTATTGATTTTTTGTCAAACTTTTTCCAGGCTTTTAAGATTTTCCAGAGTGCTGACAGCACGGTAATTTTTTTATTTTGTAATAATGTTTAGACGCCAAAAAAAATAAATAAATAGTGCATTAATATTTTCGTTTTCAAATAAAAATATGTAAGTGGTTAAAACCAATTAGTTACCCAGTGGCATAGCTAGAAGGGGCTTAAAAAAATAGAAATGTAAAATAAAATATTGTTCGGACTTTTCCAGACTTTTAAAATTTTCCAGATTGATTACAACACGGTTTTTTTTCATTTTCTAATGTTTAGACGCCAAAAGAACAAATAAATAAATAGTGCGTTAATATCTTCTTTTTCAAATAAAAATATGTAAATATTCGATAAACCAAAATCAGAAGATTTGGGCCACTCTGTAAGAGGTTAAAACAAATTAGTTACCCGGTGGCGTAACTAGAAGGGGCTTAAAGAAAAATAGAAATGTAAAATAAAATATTGCTCTGACTTTTCCAGGCTTTTAAAATTTTCCAGATCGCTGACAATACGGTAATTTTTTTTTTATTTTGCAATGTTTAGACGCCAAAAGAAAAAATAAATAAATAAATAGTGCATTAATATTTTCGTTTTCAAAAAAATTAGAAGATTAGACGTTTGGGCCACTCTGTAAGTGGTAAAAACAAATTAGTTACCCAGTGGCGTAACTAGAAGTGGCTTAAAGAACCCCCTCGTAATAATTTGTAGGGATCTTGCCTGCGTAATATTTTTCTTTTGGATTTTTGGCCGTAATAGATTTGACCCGAAGCTGTTTTTAAATATGCATGTTTTTTTAGTTATTTTCAATAACGAAGTTGGAAATAGTTGGAAATTAATTTTAAATCCGTCCGTTTTAAAGCATTATTTGGACAATGTTCCGCCTTTATATAATTCTGTATTTATGTAATTTAAAATTGTATAGTAAATTTACTGTTTATGTGAAATACTGACTTTTATTTTCCTTTCTTTTTATTTTCTCAAACTCAAATTAATAATGTTTGTGTTGTTTATTACCGGTCGTATTGTACGATTTGATAAAGAAATATAAATATAATGAAAATAATTTGGCAATGAAAAACATTTTGCAATATTTAGAGAAAATTATAGAAAAACCTTTAGAATTACATAATGAATTAAATAAACAATGTTTGTTTTTGTTTTTATTGCGAAATTGTGTAATTTACAAGTTTTTTTTTATTGCAGAATAAATCTGTATAACAAATAAGGAACTTAGACCACGGCCAATCATTTTTTTAACAAAAAAATTCTTATCTGTATGTGGTCGGAAAATTTAGGGTAAAGTTCCGGAAGGGGGGTGGGGGTAACTAAACATACGTTTTGAGGGTTGGATATCGGTTTTTTTTAAGATTTGTAGCTGAAATGTGCATCCTAACGAAAAAAATTACAGAAAATTAAAAAATCTTAAACTTTTGTATTGATCATTTTACAACATAACCTCAAAATTATCGAGAAAAATGCTAAAAACCGGTTTTTACCGTTTTTAATTTTTATCTCCCGCAAAAATGTAACTTGCTGAAAACGTCCTTTTTAGTGTTTTAAATAAGCTGTAATTTTTCTAAGGCAAAATATTTATTTTTCGATTTTATACGAATTTAAATTTAAAAAAGCTTAATTTTTCCACATTTTTCTATAGGAAAAATATTTTTTTCCATGTCATCTTAAAGTCGAGGTTTCAACGAAGAAAATGAGCACTGATAAATTTAAAGTATTTTGCTTTGAAAAAATTACAGCTTATTTGAAACACAAACAAACGTTTTCACCCCCAAACAAGATTTTTGCGAGAGATACAAAATTAAGAACGAAAAAAACGGTTTTTAACGGTTTTTTCGATACTTTTGACGTTATGTTGAAAATGATCAATACGAAAGTTTTAGATTTTTTAATTATCTACAACTTTTACATTAAACTTTTTTTGATAGGGTACATTTTTCAGCCACCCTGTTCCGGAATTGTTACTCATGTAAATAATTATTAAGAGTATGTACATAACCTTCAAATATTCCCAGTGATTGTGGGCGTGGCTTTTCGATCTCCCCGAATATCGGATATACAGTTCGGAATCAGCCAATAATTTGGTTACGATATTATTTCAATCAAAAAATGAATTTGCCGAATGTTTGTAAGCAAATCACTTCAGAACGGCTGGCTGGGCCTATTTTGGTAATTTTTTTTTCTACAACTGCTATGAAAAGTAGCGAATTTCTCATAGCTTACTTTCATGTTATTTTAATTTTGCTAACCATAAAAATAAATATTGTTACATTACTTGTATTCTTTAAATTTGAGCAGTTGTAGAAAAAGTATAGTGTGCAACACGTACTTTTTTCACTCGTGTGTTTGCGGCACTCGCCCTTCAGGCTCGTGCCACAAACTTTCACACTCGTGAGAAAAGTTTAACTTTCCCCACTTGTTGCACAATATACTATTTTGTTCTGTTTGAAATTCTCAGGAGATATACTACCTATTAAAATTGTTGTATGATTGCCTGACCGGTTTGAAGGCGTTGAAAATAATAATTATAAACATAAAAATATTATGATAAAATAAATATCTACCAATTCGAATTTAATATTCCAATTTTCATATTTTTTTTTTATTAAAATGACTTTTTTATTTAAGGTAACTAGATACCTAAATATATTACTAAGTTAAAAATAAAAAAAAAGAGATGTTTAATAATAATATATAATAATGACACGCTCAATGCACTCCAAGCAATGACGCGTAAAAATGAGGGTTTTGATTGTAGAACTCTTGCAGCACCCTTACTTGAGAGCAACACTAAGTTGTGAATTAATCAGATAAAATACCAAAAAAATTCCAAAATATATCGTTTTCTACCACTTATATTATTTATTGTAAAACGAATTAAAAAAAAATCATCAAATTTAAAGTTTGTAAAATTAAAATCCGTTCCTGTAATTGCTATTGTATGTGAGGCGGGGATTCAGTATTGCATTCTGGCACAGCGGCAGCACATTTTCTGCTTTAAATTGTAAGAAATCCGTTCCAACAGAGGTACTGATGTGCACTGTATTTTTTCTATAAAACTTAATGAAATTTTCCGCAACTTTGGTAAATGCTAGAAAATTGATCAAACTAGGGCGATTCAAGAATGATTTTTCCTAATTACATTTTATTTCATGGTATATAATTTTTTTAAATCAATAAAAAAAACGCAAAGTAGATAAATACTTTTCACAAAAATCAAAATTTTAATCTTGAGTCGCCCTAGATTTAACTCTTCTCGGCAAGTGTTTGTTAGTTTCAAGTCAATATCATAAGTCGTTTTCAAAAACGACGTGTATAGCACAACCCTTACAGACCAACTATTTTCATAGCGAGAGCGGACTCTTAAATCAATCATGAGAAACTAAGAACCAACCGATAAATTTAAAAACAAGATGAATGCAATATGCCGAAATTTTTATGTAAATGTGATTAAGAAAGGCGACAGAAATTAGTGGGCGGCATTTTTATCTTTATGTATCATAGAGAGCCATAAAAAAAGTAAAAAACTTATTAGATTGAACACCTAACTAATGTATCAATTTTAAAGAAAAACAGTTCAACGTGGCAACCTTGTAAGATGCGTTTAACCCTTAGGCCTACTGTCCACGTAAACCGCACGTAAACCACACGTAGGTACCCTATCGTCATTTGACGCTTGCTTGAATTTTGGGTAGAAACAACCGAAACTCTGTCCACGTGGCAGCAACGTCGCGTTTGTCTTTCGTCATGCGTTCGTCATGAAGCTCGTGCAGCATCATGTCACTACTCAAACGGATTGCGCAAACACGTAAATAAAATGATTGAAATTTAGAATCATCTTCTGATGGGGGAGTCCATCGTTGTCGGTGATGGTGTTGTGAGTGTTACGGCACTGCTATTGGGGTTCACTTCTGATAACTCTCTGGCAGACAAACAATCTACAATTTATATTTCTTTGGATGTATGCATGAAACTAATACAATTTACATCTGCTTCGTCGTCTTCTAATAAAGTTGTATGCTATAATCACATCTTCATCATCATGATTTGATGCCTTGACGGGTTGAACCTTTCCCTAGTAGCGCCTCTGCTGGAGTGCTAGGCACCGGTGCGGTGGTCCATGTTTCATAGACGTCAGCGCTATCTCGATATAATTAAAAACTCGTAAATCTTTTCCTTAACGATTTCATAAATAGGTCACTTCATTTAATGATAAAAAAAACCTATCAAATATTGAAAACAAAATATATCAAATTAAGTAACGTTATAAACTAGGCGATTCCGAAGATCACATAAAACTAAATTTATTGTGGTCGCAAACGTCTCGAGATATTTAGGTTAGGAAACGGAGGAAGCACTTCACGCTCAAATTTTCAAAAATAAACCCGTTGACCGGACTTGTGTGGCTCGAAAAGCTAATAAAATTTAACGGTTAAAATAAACATGTCACAAAAAATGGCGTTAATGTTATATGTGATTAGTTTGAATGATTTATTGAGCTCACACTTATTGGGATTACGTAGACGTTTTTAAGACGAGTTATATATTTTGTGGGTGGGTTTTTTTAATTACTTATTCTGGAATTGCTACGATAAAAGTCCGGCAAATACTGTAGATATATTTTTTCTTTTAAAATCTATAAGCTCCAGTATATATCACCTAAACCATCTCTTGGGAAAACTCCCACACCATCCTCATTTCCAAACTTAATAGTCCAGGAGACAGTAACGATTTTCGGTACTTATTTTCCCAATCAGCAAACATGGATGTAGGGTTAGTAATTCTAACGGTGCCCAAGACATTAGAAACTTTAAAGTATATTGCCAACATCTTTGCCACGTTATACACTGTAAAAAAGAATTAGTGATTTTACGTTAAAATACGGTTGTAACATATTTAAACCGTAATTTAATGTAATTTTACTAAATCAATTGTATTTCTACATAAACTTGCCGAAAAATTGCATTAAAATTCTAGATTTTTACACTAAATAAACCGGAATATTACATTAGTTTATTATGTAAAATCACCACTAAATCTCGGAAAAGTAGGTTTATCAATATTGATTTTTACTTTATTATAGTAAATTTACAAAATATTTCAGGTAAGTAATAGAAAAATTATGTATTTTTACTACATTTTTATCATATTTAAATGCAATTTTAATGTAAAATGTGAGCACTATCAGAGAGATTTTTTCAAAATCTTGGACTTCTTCTAGTGTTGAAAATCGAAAACGGTCTGGAACATTTTCAGGGGGAATCAGTTTTTCAGCATTTGCCAAGTTTAGTTGGACCTTTATCTGACTTAAGATCAACGAGTTCTGCTCTACCACTACTAATAATTTTGATAAAATTGTCAACACTGTTGTTTCAAAAGCTGAAATAAATAATATATAACCAATTGAATAAATATATTTTATTTTTCAAATTACCTGAATTAATATGGCGATTAGTACCTATTGTCAATAATATCAGAGCACATTGGTGTGAGAGGTGGAGAAGAATCGCAAATGAGGTATAATCACTGCAACTTTTGTTTTCCTTGGTGTAGCTGGAAGTACACTTTTTGTTGCTGTTTGTAGAACGTCTTTTCCTATGTTCGCGTCATTTTCATCGTCTGATTGAGATTCTGTGTAAGATTCATTTGCTACACACTTTTGACAGAAACTTGCATTACTTTCTGAAGATTCGTATTTGTCACATCTCAGATTTTCCAATTTGACCTCAACATAATTATAACTCTCTAAAAATATGCATATTAAACCAATCTTTTAGACGTATGTCAACGTTTACCTACAATTGCGTTCTGAGATCAACAACAAAAACACCAATGAACCTTAAGGGTTTTTAGACAGGATTTATTTACACAATTTAAGATTTTTCCTGCTGTTTAAACAACTGTCGCTTACTTTAAGCGCCCCTAGGAACACATAAATTATAAAAAATCAATTACATTAATTAAAAAATGGAGAAGCGTAACCTGAGTTTGCATGCACTTGCGTTGCCGAAAAGAATGAAAAAATTGCCACAAGCTAGTGGTACATGGTGAACTGACGTCACTTAAATTCCCATGACCAGCAGAGTACTCGCTCATTGGCTGATATATCGTGAGCATTCGGAAAACGAAATAAGGAAATGGTAAAATTAAATAATTTACGTGTAACGTAAAAATACGTTAAAAAAGATGTTTTTTTTAGACAAGTTTAATGTAATTTTCACCCTATTTTTCACAGTGTAGAAACGGTTCTATTACGTGGCGGTGACTAATTATAGGTCCATCTCCTAAGTATTTTTTCTAGTTTCTTCTCAAAGAGCGAATCTGGGACGATCGCAATTCCAGCAACATAATCCCACAGTTCTAACATTTGAATATACCTCATCACTCCATTCAAATCGCTCTCCTATCCATAAAAAACACCCACATGAATTACTACTGACATAAATTATAACCAAATCAAATCCTCCTCGCTCCAATTTGTCCAAAAAGCTTCTGATCAAATCTGGTATACTAGACTTGTTCAAAAGCTCCAAAATATAAACATACTAAAGAATGTCTGTGAGTTCTTTCTCAGATCCCTCTGCCTCACTGATTATCTGATTATGGCCTCCAAGGTTTCATCCTCCTATATCTAATTTACTCACCAGATGTACCTACCAGAGCATATTCATCGCCATTTAAATGCTAGTCTAGTACACTCGCTGGTGTAACAGATGGACATTTCATTTTCCTAATCCCCTGCTATAGGAGTTTTCCTCCTTTTCAGGGTGAGGCCCTGATTACAATATTAGTAACCTAGCTAGCTAAATTTTTCCTAAGGTTTCTGTGCGCGGGTGTGTTATGTTTTGTGTGTGTTGGTTGGGGCCTGTGTGGGCAGGAGCTGTTTCCCAGTTAACAAGCCATCATCTTCAAACACCCCAATTTCTCGATGAAATCCTCCTGTACTAGCACAATGCCTAATAGATTGATACAAGACCTTATCGCCACAGAAGGCCATGCACACACCATACCATAATCCTACCAATAAGATTCGGCGATGTAAATCGTCCCAAAGAACCATGCAACGATGGAACCAACCGGCACAGTCACCCAGGAGATACTTAGGATGTCATGGAGACCAGGACGAAGTCCCCTCACCAAGAAACCAAAGCGGTAGATGTCAAAACGACCTACAAGACTTTCTAGGTAACTACAGTTTCGCCATCACATGATCTAAGAAGCCGAAGATCCACAATTTCCACAGCTCCTGGAACCTTAACCCCAATACGTTCTCAGAAACAGATTCTGTGATTTCTGTGGTTTCTTCGGGTGTTGCACGGATCACAACCTACTCCCAACTCACCCCCCCTTAAATATTCTTATATATAATAAAATGTAAAAGTTGAAAAAAAATGCAAGATTTTAAATTTCATTTTATTTATAATCCATGAGAATTTAGCGCACCTGACGATCATTAGACGAGTCTGGCAAGGTTTTCGTGGTGTTCCACATTAGCCAGATTGTATTCTAAGGTGTTATCATAATATACGTCATCATCTGATAAATTTTCATGACTGCGAAAATAAGGGAAATTTTTTTGGTGAAAATTTTTCAGTTTTTTACCTGCCAGATATATTATCCATACTCACAGATTGGCCAGACTATACCTCTTACTACTAAAACTATTTTTATCACTGGAAAAAAAGGGCCGTGTTTTCGTATGTTCAGACGCATTTTCCGCCTCAATCCATCGGAATCCCCCCCCCCCCCCCAAATATATGAACTATTATTGGTATGGTCGATTCAAGAAGGAGCCAATTTTTCCAATATTTACGTTTTATCTTAAGAATTTAAGTAGTAATTTCAAATTCTTAACTTTGCTTACAGTAATTGAGTTCTTATACACAAATTGGAAAAAACCTCAGAAATAGCCAACTACATTTCGTAACCCATACGCATATTGCCCATTAACATTAACATTCGAATTTTCCATTAGTTTTAACATTTTAAACTAAAATCCGAGATTTCCAAAACAGTTCTGCCTACTAGAAAAAAAAAATAACAGTTCTAAAAATAATCTCCGCACCTGTTGAAAACGTCGCACCCCACTTGAATACGTTTAAGTGATAAGTAATAATGATATTTACTAGAAAATGATATGTTTGTGATACAACGATGATTGTTTGTTGAAAATGTTCACTTTCGTTTACTAAACATAAAGATTTCGAATGACACTTTTCAAAATAAGCACGCGTACTACCTACACGGCGTGTGCTGTTTGTTTTAGAGTTAAAACAAAAACTATACTTATTTACCTCCAAATATTCATTCGAGTAACGCCTTAAGCGCCATTTTGTAGGGAAAAGCGGAGCATGATGGGAATGGAGATTTATTTTCCCAATTCAATGTACAAATGTCAAGGTATAGTTAGTTTCAACAAATTGATAGAGCTTTGGAATGCGAAAATAATAAAAGTTCATAAGAAAAGAAACTACTAATGTCACGCGAAATACCGCTTCATTTCATCTGATTAAATATTTTTTATTATCATATTATCGCCCATTATACAGGGTGAGTCATGGTAGACGCTTGTTTATTCATGGATATGTGGGTTGATAAAGGCTACATTTTAAAATTTTGAATTATACAGGTTGTCCCAAAAAAGTGTGGCGTATCAAAGTTATATTAGTTCTTATGGAAGACCCTATATTTTGTTGCATTTATAGATTATACGTTAAAAATAAGATAAACTTTCTTAAGTATTCCCTATACCTAAGATTTTTAGTTATCGAGATATATTGTCGAACCCACTGCTTTATGAGAGTGAAAAAAGCTATAAAAACAGCAAAGGATACCGGCAATAGAACAAATACTGATGTATCTGGACATAGTCAACTTAGTTAAGTTGGTTATTAGTCCAGTAAATTAACGACACAAAAACCCCAAACCTGGGCATCAAGTCTATCAATCAAAATGTTTTTTTAATTTGCAGGTATTCATAGGTACATTTACCTTCGAAAATCTCAGCTACGTAGAATTTGTGGAAGGATGGGAAAATGGCTCTAGAGTTCCAGAAAATCCGTTTTTCGACCTTGCAAAGCCCAATTATCCAAAAGGATTCAGGTAAATTAGTCTTGATAAAAAAGTATGAATAAATTTATAGGAGGTTCAAAATATCGAGCAAAAACAATAATTCAGAGAAATAGATAAAAGGAAAAGTAACATGATATTATAACTTCAGGTTCCTTCTTTCATCTGAACTTTGAATAATGAAAAAATATTAATTTTTACGTGATTTATTGAAAAATTTGTAATCCGCTTGGGAGTGTCATTCCTTTAGAGCGTGCTCTCTAAATGCAGGACAGGAGCTAAAAATGGGAGTGCGTTTTGGAGCCGGTTATGTCGAAAAGTATCATATTTTTGACAAAAATGATGAGGATCATTTTTGTAGGTAATGAACTTATCTTCATTTTCGTCCAAACAAAAATTCTCTAAATGTCATATTTTCGGAAATATCGGCGAAAGTAGGCGAAAAAAAAACACTTATTTGAGACCAATGGGCCATTTTCCCACCCTTCAACAAATTTCAAACAGCTGAGATTTTATTTGTTTAAATTTTATTTTGTATTCTTTCATCTGGGAAATAAAGACGTTTATTATTATTATTATTAATGTACCCATGAATACCAGCAAGTTAAAAAAAATGGTGCCGGACATACCTGATGCCCGGGTTGTCACCTTCGTTTATTGGACTATATTGAATATTTGCAGTTATTCCAATAGCCAAAATATTATTTTATTTTTATGTATATGGACTATGGACAGTGTACGGTGTTTTCGAAATTAAAGTACTCAAATATGTCCAGATGCATTTGTTCTATTGCCGGTATCCTTTGCTGTTTTTATAGCTTTTTTTACCGGACACGGTGGCCTAGTTGGTAAGGCGTCTGCCGATTCAGCTTGGTCAGTGTTCGGGGAGTAGGTTCGAATCCTGTCGTAATATAAGACTTTGGGCAAGTGCAAAAAGGTATTTGTGTCATACGCAGTTTCATTCACGCCGGTATACAGGCCGGATGAGATCGGATATCTCGTGGAACTGATAGGGGGTGGTGACACAATTACACACTTGTTAGTCGGTAGATCACCTGCATGACAAAGGCATATGTCCTGGGTTTAAGGTGATTCAGGACCGTGGTTCGGAGCCCACGATAAGCTGTAGGTCCCGTCCAGTTTAGACCATTAGGTCAGAAAAGAGACGTTAAAATTAACAAACAACAACAACAATAGCTTTTTTTCATTCTCATAAAGCAGTGGGTTCGACTATACTAAAAAAATGTTTTTCAACGTTTTTACAAAGATTTAAGATTGTTTCAAAAATATTATCGTGGCCAAAAAATTCATAACAATTTGTTTCAAAGACGAACTTTTTTGCTTCACTTATATGAATGAATAACGAAAGTAATATTAAAATTTAATTCAATATTATATTTTTCAAAAAAATATTGTAAAAGAAAATTTAGCAAATTCTTTACCACTGTAGATAAAATACCACGTGTAGAATAATTTTTTTGAAATAAATCAATACAAAAACGAAATTTACCCCGAAAATCGCTTTGATCTGAGAGCGGGCAGGAATCACGTGTTGTAGCTGACAAGTCCCTAAAAATAAGACATAAAGGGAACAGCTGAGCGTTGTAGAGTAGGTAGTAGTTATCTAGTTGGCCGGATATACCTTTAAATGTATTACTTCCATCCCTTTTACCACTTGTCTCTGAAACTCAAACCAGGGGCGCCGAAAGTTTCGACATTTTTTATACCAAATGGAAAGCAAATCCATAAGGCTCATAAATAATGTTTATAAAATACTAAATGAATATGAAATAAATTTGAAGTCTACTGGATTTTTATACTCAGAGACAATTAAGTTTTTAAATTCATAAAAGCGGAGACACGACTTGTCGCTATGGAACTTTTAGGCATCAAAAACGGACATTGTTCGGTGAAAATTATGTCATGACATTCAATTGGAGTTGGATGTTTAAAAGAACGCTTAGAGTTTGTCATTGGGAGCAGTTGAAAGCAGTTGCCATATGATCTCTCACCACAGTCGAGAAAATATAGCAGTCAAATCCGCAACTTTGGTGCAATAAGTCGGTTTGAGATGGGGTTTTTTGCATTCGCTTCGTTAGCTCGTCTAGAAATTTTGTGCCATATTTTAATCTTGTACTTTTTTGAAATTGCAGCAAAAAGTACATTCTTCTTTCCAAGTATTGAAGAAAAAATTCATATCTTGCACAGGAAACATCCGAACCTTACGAATTTCAGTACCCGGGGGTGTTTTGGGTCGCTTAACCTGAATAGCATGGCCAAATGAGCCCCCTGTATACCTGTAGGTCAGAATGGCGCCAGGAACGTCATCAACAATCGATCGAAACTCTTTACTCGGAGGTTTTTCGGGTCGCTCGTCCCAGATTTGACATTGACATGCGCAAACCTGGCTAAAAACGTCACCTCCGGAGTATTAATTTAATAATTAATTAGATTTTTTAAGTAATACTAAATATTTACGAGACCTTTTATCTTTATTAGATGTATATAATGTGCACAATACTATTTACGAACCCACAAGATTAACAAGTACCAGTAGAGCCTGTATAGACAACATTGTTACAAATTTTGAGGGTGATCTTGAAGTAATTGTCTTACATTCTTTAATCTCCGACCATACTGCGCAGAAATTTCAATTTTTTTTAGACAACCATGATGATACAAAAAATACTTCGAAAATATTATCAAAGGTAATACCACGAGTCCTCCAAATTTTATCGATTAAATTTTTGGTTTTCACGAAAACGGCTTTATTTGGAAAAACCACGAAAACAAACTGATTGATAAAATCACGAGTCCGCAGGACGAGTGATTTTATCTTAAATCAGTTTGTTTGAGTGGTTTTGCCTAAAATAAAGGCGTTTGAGTATGAAGATCAAAAATTTAATCTATAAAATTTCAGAGGACGAGTCGTATTTGAAAGGATTATTTTTTGAATCATTTTGTATTAAAAACAGAGAACATAGTCATTTATGCAAAAGACACTTTACACACAAATATTGAAAATTTTCTTTACCAATTTAAATTGAAACCTGAGCTGTTATAGTTTTACATACAGGGCCACCAAGGCGATTTTTTGACTGGCTACCCCGCGAAACGGCGCCTTAAATAAAAGCGAAGAAGAAGAATGAAATGATGTCTTTCTTAATTTAATTAATTTTAAGTTTAGTGTTAAAGTGAGGTATGTAAAAATGTTAAAGGCGTTTTTGAAATAAACTAATAAAAACAGGTTAGTTTACAAATACATTTTGAAATTTGGTTATTAACATAGATTTGCAATACATTTTAGTATAATAATAATTGATAAATGTTTACATTTGACATTTAAAAAAAGGTAAACACAGTTTAATCAAAAAACAAAAACGACGAAGGGGTTTATCAGTATAAAACACAATGATTGGTTAGGATCCTGAGTTGTTATTGGCTGAAACCACAAAATCTGACTGTTTTGACAGATGAAAAAAATAATCATCTATATTTGGTTGCTGCCTTTCAGGATGGTCATTTAGTGCTGCTGTAGGAAATTTTCCATTTTCACGAAGATAACGAAAAACTATTGAAAATGTTTGTCGTGCAATTCTTCAGGAAATCGTCTTACATATTCTCTTTCCATTACAAAAACCGTAGACAAAAACTATTCATATTCCTCATGTTTAAATTTGTTATAAAGACATAATTGTTAAACGAGAACTAAGGACAAGAACGACAACAACAATAAAAACGAAAGAAATACAATAATAAACAAGATTTTAACGTAATAATATTTTTCGACTAAAAATGAAAAATGAAGGTATTATTATTTAACATTAGCCTATTTACATACAGGGTGAGTTACGGCAGACGCGACGGAGCATTGTGGCTAGACGGTTAATATTTTGAAAATTTTGTTTATTCATGGATATGTGGGTTCATAAAGGCTATATTTTAAAATTATTTTGAAATATACAGGTTGTCCCAAAAAAGTGTCGCGTATCAAAGTTATATTTTTTCTTATGGAACACCCTATATTTTATTGCATTTATAGATTATACGTCAAAGATAAGGTAAACTTTCTTAAGTATTCCCTATACCTAAGCTTTTTAGTTTTCCAGATATTTTGATATTTCTGAAAATGGAACCAATAACTTCGAAACCTATGGAATCAGCCAAATTCAATTTTAACTGAACAAATTGAGACTGATAATTGAAAGCAATAATGTATTTAAAGTTGTTTAAATTTATACAGGACGTCCAAAATGGGGCCATTCTCTAATGACATATTCAAAAGACAATATCATTCTTATTTTAAATAGGACACCCTGTATTTTATAATCCTATTATGTAGCAAATTCCATTACCTTTTAAAAATTATAAAGGTCTTCTATACCTAAATCTATTAATTTTGGAGTTATTTTTATTTTTGTTAAATTTTACATTATTTTTCCACCGTAATGCCTAAATATAACACCCTGTATTTGATCTTGGAAAGAAGAATGCACTTTTTGATCCAGCGATGCAATTTCAAAACAATACAAGATCAAAATGTGGCACAAAATTTTTGTGTTAAATTTCCTCGACTTCCAATGGAATAATAATTTACGTGGATATTTATCTAAGCAGCGTCCATATAGTTATTTCGCGATATAAAAAATGGTTATTTATTTACTTTTAATTTCTATTCAAAACAGAGTTGAAACTCTAAACAAAATTTGAAAACTAAAATGATTTGTGTTTATATAAAGTTTGATGAAAATATAAACAAATTAGTCAAACGAATTATTTTATAAAACATAATACGTACGACGCTGTTGTGACTTCTGCGTTATTCCCCCAACCGACAGATCACACTCCTCATTTAGTGCTAAATACTCGAATAGTATTTACTAAACAAGATATTTTACTCAAGAGCTGCCGACTTTTAAAAATGTCAAAACATAAATCATTAGATGGGTAGTTAAAAAAGACCGCCCTGGAGCTAAAGTGGTGTTAAAATTTTATTATCGATTAAGAAAACTTTTCACATGAATGATAAAATTGTTGAAAGTATATATCATATATCAAAGTATAATAATACGTTATTACCATGGTGGAATTTGTAACCTACCTGGTGACTCAATAAAGTCGTAGGATGACATATGGATGGTGCCACTATTGATAAATTCATATGATTTTTAGGAAGTCCTGACCTTCAAATGATACGTGTCATGATAATCTGACGTATAGTTTACAAGTTACAGTGATCTTAAGTAACCCTTCTTTTGCAATTCCCAAAACAATGGAAAATAGTATATTACGCAACAAGTGTGGAAAGTAATCAATTACGCACGAGCAGAAACGTAACGAGTGCAAGAAATGCACTTTCCAACGAGTTATGTACCTACACTATTTTTCTTACGACCCCAACATTTTTAATATTCTAATTTTATTTTTTTTTATAAAATATTAATCATTGGGTATATTAATTTAAGGATTTAAAATAAAATTTTAAAAATTATACGCCAACCCGACATCTCTCGACGTGAAAAAATTGTGTGCAGTATTTCCAAGTTAAAGAAAAGTGACAGTTCTAGTACACAGGGTCGTATTATGGGTGTTATAATAGTAATTTATGCAACAAGTGCATAAAGTGGTACTTTTCTTCATGAGTAGCACATCTAAGAATTTTATCTTATACCGGATATTGGACTTGTGCGAGTCTGGAATTTTATTTATTGGATTCGAAAAGCCTAACTGACGAAGCCGAAAGACAGAAACCGGTCTTAGGATATCGAATCTGATAAATTAAATTCCTTACTCGTTTGCTATCAGTGTATTATCGTTGTTATCTATCAATCAATTGCCTTCAGTCTTAGTTTATTTAATTGTTAAGAAAATGCCACCAGTTAGGCGTCAAAATATCGGTCGGCGTACGCGTAACGCGTAACGCAATTGTCGAGTCAATGAGACTGAAGAAGAGCGAAGGCAGCGTTTAGAGGCAAACAGTATGCGAATAATCACGAACACTTTTGTGCTGTCGCATGTCGTTTGCATAAAAAATTAGGTTTACTTTGAGAACTAATAGTGGTTTTTTAACAAAAATATATTTTTTTGTATGTTACTGGCCATCAGAATTGTTAACAATAGCAGTTGCATTAGCATCATTTTCACTTGGCATTAAAAGCGTTATAAACGAAAAATATCCAAATGAAATTCAAAACCAAGTTTGACAGTTCTTTTGTTAAAACTCTGCACCTCCAATAAATTTATTGGAACAACAACTGCCAGACAATACCACAATAATGGGTGTTATTTTCAGAAAAAACAGTAAACATTTAAGAGGTTTTGGATTTAAAAAGTCAAATTGTATTACAGTTGGAGAGATTTAGTGGTGACTGTGTTTATTAATAGGGAATTTCGAGATTGAGAAATCTGGATTAAAGTATTTGAAGAACGATCTTTTCTGACTATTGTGTATATTTAAAAATACATTGTGGTTAGGAAAACATCACCTAAATAAATTTGTTTTTTTTTATAAAAATACTTAAATGACTCTAAATTTGCAATTTAATAGAAATTTTCAGTTTGTTTTTGTGTCTCACGACGTTAATGTTTGTGTCAATGCTGTATAATCAAAAAGGGGGAATCGTTTATTACATTACAAATTTTTTACACCATTTTTTTAGCGCCATCTAGACTAATTTTGCAGAAAGTCGTAACATATGTTTCTACAATTGTCCAGTAATTTTTAGCCCTATGGGATAATTATTTTTTAAGTTTTGGTCTGTTAAAGACATTTTCAATTTTTGGTCAATAGAATGAAAAGTATTGATTTTTGAAAAAAGTTTAAAGAGACAAAACTTGAGCAAATGTTCTTCCGAATAATTTCCATTTTTTTTATCATTTGTCTGTACCGAGATATTGCCATTTGAAATTGCATACAACTGCATTTATAACCGCCAATGTCATTTTTTCGGGTCAAATATTGAAAAAACGCTCATCAAAAAGTTACGAGCAACAAATACGTTTTCTTTTAGAAATGTATCTACGATTGTTGCGGTGAAAATCGTAATTTTCTACGCACTATAACTCGGGAGGGGTTTATTTTCATGAAAAATTGTATTTAACATTAATTCATTAAAAAATTATAATTTATTTATTAATATATTTATTTTTCGATTTTATACGAATTTAAATTTAAAAAAAGGCTAATTTTCAATCGAAAAAGTTCCCATACAAATTTTCAATTTTTTAATTTTACAAGTGCTCTATTTCTTCGTTGAAACCTCGACTGTAAGATGATATAAAAAAATATTTTGTTCGAATTGAAAAATATCGTTCAAAATGCAGAAAAACGACGCAGCAACAAGTCCAGAAAAATGTATTTGTGCATAAACATAAAAATGATATCTCTCATTTCTGAATGGGACAAATGGTTGTGTCGACGCATTTTCATTACCTACTTAGATAGAATTTAGTGAACAAAATTACATCTAACAAGTAATTATTTGACAGCTGTACATTTTCATTTCAGTTTCAAAGCCTACTATGTTGAAATATGTTAAGTAAATTAAATAGATACTGTGGCTAGAATATTTTAAATGCAAATATCTCGAAATGAGCTGAATTTATGCTATTACAACAAGTATACTTTTTTGTTCAAATGTACAGGGTGTATTATAAAGACTTGAAAAAAATTTTAAAAAGGCCAGGAATAAAAAGAAATTGATACTTTTGTTCATCCAGTGGAGTGTAGGTGGCGCCCTCTGTATCTAATCTCAAAATTGATAACACGCTTATGATTTACTATCTTAAAAATATAAGCATACCAAATTTCAAGTCAATATACTAAATAATAAAGAAATTATTGCAAAAAAACTAAATATAAATGTTATCTTCAACACCCTGTATCTTAGTAGTAGATAACATTTGGCCCACAGTTATTTAGCAAAATATTAATATTTCGAGGTCCTGAACCTATGATTAAAATATTGACCATTCCTTATGATACACCCTGTATATTTTCATACCATCTTAAAGTCGAGGTTTCAACGAAGAAAATGAGCACTGATAAAGTTAATATAATTGAAAATTTGTATGGGAACTTTTTGGAATGAAAAGTAGGCTTTTTTATTAATTTAAATTCGTTTAAAATCGAAATAAGTGCAGAAAGTGACTTATTTCACACGAGTGAACGTTTAGCACGAGCCACGTAGCGGAGAGTGCGAACACGAAACGAGTGTGAAAATCACTTTCTAACGCGTTACGTACAATATTTTTCCTACGAAAAATAATTAAAAGAAATTCCAAAAATTTTCTCACGTATTTATTTATGCGATATAGGCTACTTTCGCATTTAGTCGTAGGAAAAATAAATAATAAAGTAATAAAATACAAAAAAAAACGTTTTCACCAAGTTTTATAAAAAAAATCATTTTTGCGGGAGATAAAAGTTAAAAACGAAAAAAACCTATTCTCGCGATAAGACAAAGGATGTGGTATTTACTCGACGGTGCCCCTCCTCATTTTGATTTACGTGTGCGGTCGTTTCTAACAACATTTCACTCAGAGGTGTATTGGGAGGAATGGACCTACAAGTTGGCCTCCCAGGTCTCCAGACTTAAATCCCTGTGATTTTATTTATGGGGCCATATGAAACAGTTAGTTTATGGCCCACACAGCACAGGATATTCCCAAAATACTCACAAGATACCAATGTTCTTTTTGCAGAATATTCCTAAGCAAATATTCTGAGAACGATCATAGAATGTATTGGATATATTAAAATATTTATATATTATATTCCTAGTACATTAATATAGAATATTCTAAATACATTCTATGTACATACTAATTATCTTTTATTAAAAATAAAATTGATGGTTTTTTTTATGTTGGTGATTTTCATATTTTCAACAATAAATAAGTGTAAAAAAATAAGCGCGTTAATTTGAAACCTTAGAAAAAATCTATGAAAAATTTTGTAGTTGTAAAATCTTAATGTAAATCAAATGCGCAAGCTCAATACAGCATGACCACCTTGTAATAGAAAGCTAACATGAACAAATTAATTCATATTTTTATTTATATACTTCTATACTAAAAAAATTTAATTAGGTTTGTACATTAATTTTCACTGACAAGAGTTGCAATAAACATTTAATTAAAAGTTAGAACCAAAAATCAACTTATCATAATACTATACGTCAACGTCGCTGTCACGTCACCCGTCACTCCCGGCAGTTTTGTGGTTAGGTTTACCTATTAGTTTATTGCAGGGCTCTTAGTATAAGATATATACTAAGAACCCTAGTTTATTGAAGAAAAAAAGCCATGGAAGGTAATGAAGGTAAGTCATGACATATTTTTTAGTTGTAAAATTGGAGCCCTACCCCTATATTGACAATCACTTTTTACATAAACATGCTTTTTTGACAAATTATTATATTGGCGAGATTCTTTATAAAAATATATTTTTGACAGATTATATTGTGTATAGATTGTATAGATAATATTAAATAATAAGTAACAACTTTAAAGAGTAAATAGAGTAGATTTTTTATGTTAAAATGCCAAAAGAAGGTTGAAGAAGACTCTAGCAACTGAAGATGCTCATATAGTGCTGTTAGATAGTGTTGATGGCAGTAATGTGGACGAGAATGTGGATCAGTGACTACCCTTCTACTATATATATATTTCTTTGTAACTTAATAGAGAATTCTTATAAAAAGCCATTTTGTCTAATTTTAGCGTTAATTTCCTATAACTAAAATGGTTCAATTTTATTACATATTGTCACTTTAATAAAAAAAATATTAATACTCTGGGAGTCTTATATACTGTCACAATCTGATGATTATGTCATACTTTTTATTTTTAGATAGTGTAAGACAACAATTTGGGACGCATTTTCGGAATTCGCCGACACATTAGCCTCTCGGAACGACTCGGGTAATGCGAATCTCAGACTCGTAAAGTCCCGACGTATTGGACTAATGCGTCGGGGATTTACGTAAAATACATGTGCGGCATGCATTGCCAAGTAAGTACGTATATCTTTTTGTTATAGTTTTTAGAGCAGTGACAAGCTATAAGTACTATTCAAGTAAATATAAAAATAAATATTAAAACTAATCTAATAAAATGAATCCAGCGACATTACCAAATGTGCCTTACAAAGATACGTCATCCAATACGATTAGGTTACAAATAAGTGATCAAAAAGATTTTGAGGTATGTAAATTTTAGTATTTTTAGTAAACGAAGGTGGAATTTTTTGAACCATAAAAATTCCAAAAAAGGACCATGGGCGTAACAAAACTGCACAAAGGATGTGAAATAAAATCACACATGTTCCCAAGAACAAGGACATTAAAAATGCACTGCACCAGCGTCTGAACTTCAACAACTACTCCTTGGGCTATATGCGCCACCAGGTATTGAATTACGAAAGTCGAGACGTGGTTTGGTGCCCGACCAAGTCGGGGCTTTAAACCAAAAACTTCGATTTTGTTATTAAAGGAGCTTGCCATTCTTAGACCGGTTTCGGTATTATTGTACCTCACTAAAGGATGTCTGAAAATGAATTCGACTCGCCTCGTTCTTGATAAAAGTGGTTGCGTTAGAGCACGTATATCACGAACGAGGAGATCCCAACGCCATCTTCACTTTCATAACAAAATCAAAGCTTGCAAAACTGTAGAAAACTACACGAAGGTGGAATTTTTTTTAACTCAAAAAAAATCATGTAATATTTGGATAGAAGTCCATCATTCTATCCTGCGATTAAAGAATATTTAAAGAATTATGATAAACATGCTAACTCAGAGTAGACTTTATTATCTGTTTTGCATACAGCTTTTAAATACAAAGGCGTAGTCTGTAAGAAGAAACGACAGCAAGCTACACGAAAAAGAGGTAAAGACATAACTGTACAGCCTACATCAATTGTATGAAGAAAGACGAAAATGACAGGAAAGAAAGCAATGTGTAGTGGAAGAAAGTCTCAACAATTTAAAAAAACAGTTAAAAAAGCACCCCATTCCTTGGCGATATGTGTTGAAAATAATATGGGTTTAGGGGGGATTAAATCAAAAAAATGAAAATATTATCTTTTATTTTTCAGATTTATTTTATTAATAAACGTCGCAACAATTTTTTTACTTATTTTTATTAATATGTACATATTATAGTGAGTTTTTTAGAATGGTAATTGTAAATAATATGCGCCCTGTGTAATTTACAAAAAAAAGCTCAGACGCGTCAAATTTCAATTTAAAATGGCATCTTGTTATAATTTTTTCGATGACGTCGATAGGACGTTGCTGTGACGTCATCACTACATATTTTTTTTAATGGAAAATTATGATATCAAAAGATGGCCATTCAAATTTAAAATTTGACGTGTCCCAGGTTTTTTAATAAAATTAGATAGGGAAATATTATTTACATTTTCCAATCTAATAAACCTCACTGTACATATACATAAATACCTATGCCTAAATAATACTGACAAACTACCATTTAACGGTTTGTAAATCCCCGACGTATTAGTCCAATACGTCGGGACTTTACGAGTCTGAGATTTGCATTACCCGAGTCGTTCCGAGCGGCTAATGTGTCGGCGAATTCCGAAAATGCATTTGGGACATCCACAGAGTCAGACATGGAAGCTGCCATCAAACTATATACCTAGTGAAGAGCAACATGCATCAAAAATTTGAAGTTCTAAAACGTTTTTTATAACTTAAGTTTTAAGAATAAAACATAAGAAACAATTTATAATTTTTTTTGGTCTATCCTCCTTTTATTTTACAAAATGTTATAAAAGTACCTAAAAGTATGGCATAGAATATTATAAAAACATTCTAATGGATATCTCAGAACATTCTCAGCACATTCTAATGGATGTTCTCAGAACATCCTCAGCACTTGACAATACCCTGGCCTTTGCCACATTCTAGGGATATGCATATCAGAAATTAGTATATTCATAGAATATTCAAATATACTTTTTCAATATTCTACGCACATTCTAGGAAGGTCATTGTGCTGTGTGGGGGTACCCATTAATTCCATAGAACAGTTAAGAGAGAATAAATATGACAGTTGCAGAAATTCGAGAGAATCCCGAGATAATTCGTAAGACTCAAATTTCTCTTCAGCGTAGAGCAGAGATTTGCGTCACTAATAATAAACGGCATTTTGATCAACTAAGTATTATAATTTACTGGTAAGTCTTTAAAACAAGTAATAAGTAATACATATATATTTATTTCAATAAATACAATGATAAGCGATAAGTACTACTGCACTTGTTTCGCTATTATAACGATTGTGTTATGATGCAGTATTTCGCATGTATATTTGACCTCATAGCGGAGAATTGTGGTCGAAAAATAGGTTTTTTATTTATTAAAAAAAAATTAAATATATCGGTTATGGGTATCATTTCAATTGCACCCTGTATATAAAAAATATTTGATAGAGTAAATACACAATCGTAAGGTTTTATCTATTTACAAGAAAATTAATGCTAGAAAGATTTGGTGAAAGTGTTTTTAATTTTTTACTTGCTCGGAAAATCTGAAACTTTAAACACTGATTTATCATCAGTCAAATAAAAAAATTATGAACGAATTTTGTTTTTATCGGGGCAACATTAAAATACGAAAATACCAATCTATCATCGCAACTAATGCCTGCCTGTAAAATTTTCGGATAAATAAATTAATCGAGATGTCACTCCCACTCTGTGCGAACGCGTTCCCAGTTGTTCCCGATAAATTACCCACTACTAGGATTTTATTTTTATCGCGTATCGTGTCTAACAAAATGCCATTGGGATTTCGTCGCCTTTAAATTCTGCGCCAATTAATTGGATGAATACCGGCCTTGTTAACGTTGACAGGCCGGGTTTGGAGGTTGACGTTTTATAATTGTCATTACTAATTCTACTATCAAATTGTTATTTATACATTATACATACATAGAGAGGTTGGTAAAACCGTGATATAATTTATAAGTACGACAAATGATAAAATATAGATTATGGAGTTTATGAACCATAATAATAATAATAATAATAATAATTATAATTATTATTGTTATTATTATTATTTGGAAAATCACATATACATATGGCGATTACATATACATTTAGAGCGAAATATCATCATACATAAAAGAAATATTTACAAACTTTTACAAATTTGTAAAATTTGAAAAATTAGAGTCCGAAAAAGAAACTTCTCGTCCGCATTATCATACAATATTTTTTATTCGAATATAAAAAATATTAATAAAATAAAGGAAAATACTAGTTCTACTTATAGTTTTGTAGTTTGCCAATGTCACTGGAGCTTGTGTTAGAATTAAAAAAAAAACGCGTTTCATTGCATTTGTATATAGTGTAAGAAGTACTAAAATAAATAAAATATACACGATACTTTTCGAAGCAAAATAGCATGTAGAATTTATAAACACAAAGTTTTGAGTTTTGATAAACTAAACGAGTGTTATTAGAACTTTTTCATTGAATTTGAAGGTTGCGAATAGCTGATTGGTTGCAAGTGTAATATAGACTACACTAAAAAGCAACGGAACACAAGTGTAAGAAATGTCAAATTTCAAACAAAAATTATAACTATTTTGACATTGTAACATAACATACAAATATCACTTGGTTTTTTTAAATACACATATCACGGCAAGACTGTTTACCGTCCGAAAAAGTACGAAAAAAGTACTAGGACATTTGAAATAAATAGTACATTAAGCAACGCATTTCATGTCATAACAGCCATATGAAATAAGTTGCTTATAATATTTTTTATATTTTGCAATTTTAATAATTTTATAATAAATTTATACTTTGCATATTATAGAGAAGTTTGCTTTAAAAAAATGAGTTGGTAGCACTGTTGTAGAATTTTTAAAATTTGACAGATTTGAAATAAAAATTATATCAATTCATGTCATTTGTTGATTTGTGGACTCATCATTTTATAGCCTATCTCGCAAGCTCGCTCGGCCATAAAATTATTCGTTCAATAAAGCCCTTGTTTATGTACTTGTAATATAAATAGCTATTACTCGGGGGTTTTCGGGGTCGCTGATAATAAATTTTAAGTTAGGTTTAAAAAACAAAGTGGCGGCTACAAAATGGCGGACATTTTTTCAAAGCATTTATTAGACTTGCGTCAAACAAACTTGGTGTAGGGTAGTTTTGCAAATCTGAAATCATGTTTCCAAAAAACGGCGGCTATAAAATGCCGGGTATTTTTTCAAAGCACTTACTAGAATTGCGTCAAACTTGGTGTAATTAAATCCATCTTCTTTTGCTCAAATTTCACAAGAAATTGATAATCAGTAAGCTCAAACACCACTTTTACTGAATTCTAAGCCAATATCGTCGTGTTTTTCAAAAAAATCATCCGCCATTTTCTTTTGGAATATCATTTCCTCGTTTATTCTCAAATTTAACATGAAATTCATAAAAAGCAAGCTCAAAAATCCCCCATACTGAATTTTACCCAAAATCGTAAAGTTTTTTAAAAATCATTCACCATTTTGTTTTGTAAAAACTTAACATTTGTTATCACCGTTCTTGAAAACCCCCTGTTTCAGGAATTATTGTAGAATTTGTAGGTTACGAAACGCTCTCTTTACAAATAATCCAAAAAATACATAGATATTCACATAATTTTTTCGTTGACCTCTTCAAAAAATGACATTTTACGTACTAATTTCTGAATGCAAAGTCAACTATTTTTGAAGACAAGTACTTTTCCTCCTCAAATGACTCGCACCGTGCCGTATCCTAGTGACCACAGCGGACGAAAAATGCTTGCCTTCAAAAATGGTCGATTTTTCTTTCGGAAATTAGTACGTTTTTGTAGAGGTCAATGAAAAAAAGTAATATGCGCCTCGGCGAAAAACTGTCTATTGTCTCGCCTGCTTGCTAGCTTCGGCTATCAATTTGCAAACTCGACTATAATAGACAGTTTTTTGTCCTTGGTACATGAATAACTATTTCATCGACCTCTACAAAAAATGACATTTTACGTACTAATTTCCGAATGAAAAGTCAACTATTTTTGAAGGCAAGTACTTTTCGTCCTCAAATGACTCGCACCGTGCCGTATCCTAGTGACCACAGCGGACGAAAAGTGTTTGCGGACAAAAAATGCTTGGAAATGGAAATAAGTGACAAATTTTCAGCCTAAAATTCCCCAAGGAAAATTTTTAGGCTCCATTTTAAGTTTAATTAAAATGGCAACGAGAACAAAAAATAAAATACGGTAGGTACATAAAAAAATGCAACAAAGACAGTTCTGTTTTCAGTGATTCCCCTCGGAAAAGCCGGAAAATGCGGAAATTTTTTTTGATTTTCAAATTTCTCAAATAGTCTAAGATCCGCTATTAGGAATATATACCCTCATCTGTTATTTGATGGTGACAAAGTTTATATGTTAGATAATATATAAATAGATTGATAAATTGCACATCGGCCCCAAAATAAGGGGATTCGTGCATTCCGCGTCTTCCTCCGGCAAAATATATCTTCCCCTCCCCATTTTCGAGCAAGCTGAACACGATGGCGTTATCCAAAATTATTTTCGACTTCACCCCACCCCTCAAACGGCCAAAAACCACCCCCAAAATGGGGGAAACGCGGATTCCGCGTCTTCCCCCGGCAAAATATATCTTTCCCCGGGGTTTTCGAGGATGCTGAATACGATGGCGGTATTCAAATTTATTTTCGAGTCCCCCCCCCCCCAACGGCCAAAAACCACCCCCCAAATGGTGATTCGCAATGCGGATTTTTTTTGGATCTTCAAATTTCTCATATACATATACCCCGATTTAGCTGAAATTCACAGTACATATTCTTAGAATCATGCTTTTCCAAATATCATTTTACTGAGTTATATACGATTTATATATTTAGTGCACTCTGTGAGTCGGAAAATACCTCGAAAAATACAAATAAATTTTTGACGCCCTCAAAGTAAGTCCCCCCCCCCATTTTAGAGGATGCTGAACAGAATTGTGCGTTAATATTGTCACTTGACAATAAATCGCAACGTTGTTACCATAGTAACGAATTCAAGACAGACTCTATTATCAAACAGCGATTGAAAAAACAGGACGAAAAATTGTTCAGAAAGTGTATATTTTCTGGTCGGTCTTGAAAAAAATGTATCATTATGTAAGCTACAAATTCATCCAAAAATATTTTTCCCACTACTTGATTGTAATTTTTTAGAGAGCTAAAAACTATTTCACTCTGGTGCTGTTTTCAGAATACCTAAAGTAAATTAAGTACAAAATTACAAAAATGTCTTGGAGTTCGACCACTTACGGCGACATATCACCAGAAGGAGCTGACTCCCATCCGTCAACGGGACACATCTTTCTACTCTTTCAGTTTCCACTCAGCTGTTGGCACTACGTCTTGTCAACTAAAAACTAGGAACTCGCTGCTGCTGATGGGAGCCGCAGACTCGATGGAAGTGCTATTTTAAAAAGAATATTCATCTCGTAAACATTCCTATTTAATCCCTAAGGACTCTCGATTTCAGTGGTGGCGATATTAAAATTATAGGAGGCTTGATTAGTAAATAATCTTATGGATACTCTAATAATAAATTTAATTTTTAACTTAAGGGACATTAACATTAAAAAAAATTTAGAGGAATTTGAAACGTGATTCTTAATAAGTTAAACAATGTATGTCCGAGTATCTTTGCCATTTCCCTTATTCTTCTTTGAATAAATAGAATTATTTGACAGTTTTAACTTGGCAGCCTCTTTTGTTCACTAACCATTTTCAAGTTTCAACTTGCGAATAATGCTCTGATAATAATCTGGCAAAATTTTAACGGAACATAGGATTTTCAATGTATTTTGGACAAGAGTCACGTAGAAGTTATTTGCACTTTTAAAAATATTTTGCAGGGACTTTTTGGTACACATTTTAAAATTTCGGGATCTTGAACTTTAACGCACTGTATATCGAAATCTAGCCATAGGATAGGATTGGGCCCACGGACACTATTGATCAGGACATCAAGTACTACCACATATCAAAAATTCAGACAATTTGACGGTGCTCCCGTTTCCACATAAGAATGGTGCGAGGTCCTTTATTATATCTCGAATCGAGTGGCCCCCAAAATACCACTTTAAATTTTGTATCTTTTCCTCCTTTGTGAACGTGAACATCTTATTTTCAATCGTTACCGGCTTAATACTAATACTACTGCGATTGACTTTCAGTAGACTGAGTGGCAAGTATCACGTGCCAGTAGCTCGAGGCAGGAAGGGGAACAGTGGTTCAATTGAATAGTTGATACGCCTTCGCGAATATTTCTTAGATTTTGTGCTGGTCGACTTCTACGTGAGCCCTTATACAAAATACATTGAAAATCCTATGTTCCGTTAAAATTTTGCCAGATCTGTATGACAACTAACTGTAGAAGTCTACAGCGCGACCTAACGAACTATTTCAAATACAAAGTTCTAGAAACACATTTCACTACTCGGCGACAGATGTCACCAGTTATTTAAGCCGAGTGCGACAATCCCACTCGTGTGAAAAGTGTCACTTTCTGCACTCGTTATGTAATATACTTTTTCTTTCACTAGTACGTAAAGTAAAATAGATTATAGATTAATTTGTGAAGTTTATTTAGTATTATAAAACCGAATTTATTTTGACAAGATAAAAAGTTTTTGTTATTAATGTTTGTAGGTATAGCCAAACTTCTGGCCTCGGAGGATTACGTCGTTGTGGTAAGAGACAAAATTTTCAAATTTTGTGTGAGCTAGTACAGTTACTGGATGCACATTTTGAAAATAGTTTCGATTATACAGGGTGTTCCAAAAACTCGTGGCAGCACAAACTTACATTTTTTTAAATGGAATATACTATATTTTATTCAAGAATCGAAAAGATATCATCGAGAGCGTTAAAAAAGTATAGCATGTTAATATATTATACGGGTGTTTCAAAAAGATATGGCCAATTATTATAAAAAATGACACCATCCTTAACACTCTGTAAAACAGTAAATCAAAATAAATCAACAGGTCTTTGTATTCAAATGTCATTCTCATATCGTTGGCTGTGCTCGCTATTAATTACTTTGTTTATCTGTGGCTTCTTTAATACAGGGTGAAACAGAACTCAAATCAAGCAATATCTCAAAATTTTCAAATGGATCACCCTATAAGTCTTTTAACAATTTGTTAGTACTATTAATAAGCTTTCAAACGATATAATATAGTTAGGTATAAGTTAATAGAAAACTGTAAATATTTTATGATAACGGAAAAAATTACTACATGAAACGTCCTGTAAATTTTAGGTTTGCGCATTCTCCTAAGACGTAAATCATATTAATCATGTCTTCCTGTGGTAAATTCATAATTCATTATAGTTATTTATTATTTAAACCTACGAGCACAATCGAAGAATATAGCTAAAACATTTATTAGTAGATACTATTTTGACACTAGCCTACTTGGTAATCGAAATATAATCAAGCCATATGTTCGTTTACCAAGTAGGCTAGATTTCGTTTACCAAGTAGGCCAGTGTCAAAATAGTATCTACTAGTAAATGTTAAAGAAAGTTTAGCTATATTCTTCGTTTTTGCTCTTAGGTTTAAATAATAAATAACTATAATGAATTTACCACAGGAAGACATGATTAATATGATTTACGTCTTAGGAGAATGCTCAAAAAATTGTTTACTCGCTTCAAGAGTATATCGTGAAAGATATCCCAATCGAAGACATCCAAATAAAAAAGCATTCTTAAAACTTGAGGAAAGATTCCTATCAACCTCATACTCTTCCCAAACGTATTTTCAATGAGGACAACGAATTTTTAGTAATGACACATTTGGTTGAGAATCCTAATACAAGTACTGGAAAACTTAGTACTGAATTGGACATTAGTAGAGGAACAATAAGAAGAATAATAAAAAAGAATAAATTTCACCCGTACAAGATACAGATGCACCAAGAGTTTTTAGAGAGAGATTTTCCAATAAGAATAAATATTTGCGAGTGGTTCAGTGGATTAATTAATGGATATCCAGATTTTGTGACGAGGCGACTTTTCACAAAAATGGTTTCGTCAACCGCCATAATTTTCATTTTTATTCGGATACTAATCCACATTTGTTTCGTTCAACGTCCCAAACTAAATGGTCCATAAACATATGGGGAGGAATCGTAGGAGATAAAGTTATAGGACCATACTTTTTTGAAGGAAGTCTCACTGTAAGAAGGTATTATAATTTTCTTTGGGATTTGGGTGAATTATAGGAGGAAGTTGATTTAAACACAAGAGTTAATTTGTGGTTCCAACAAGATGGAGCATCTGTTCATTACGTTCGGTGTGTACGTCGGTGGTTAAACAGACATTTTACCGATAGGTGAATAGGACGTGGTGGACCAATTTTGTGGCCTCCTCGATCTCCAGATCTGACACCGATGGATTTCTTTTTATGGAAATACATCAAGGAAGTTGTCTATCAAACTGAACCTACTACCAAAGAAGCCATGTAAGAAAAAATTCGAAACGCATTTTCATATTTTTTCATATTTCACATTTAGTATAAACTATTTTTTATTAAATGTCATTGTTTATTTATGTAAATGTAAATTTCACGTTTTCAAGTTTTTTAATAATTTTGGTTCCATAATTGTTAGTTTTTTTTTTAAATAGAAAAATTTGAAAATAATATACAAGCTTTCATTTTATTAAATAACTAAAATAATAAATATTTAATACCATTTAATTTGTGTACGTAAAATACATGATTTTTCCGTTATCATAAAATATTTACAGTTTTCCATTATCTTATACCCTAACTATACTATATCGTTTGAAAGCTTATTAATAGTACTAACAAATTGTAAAAAGACTTATAGGGTGATCCACTTGAAAATTTTGAGATATTGCTTGATTTGAGTTCTGTTTCACCCTGTATTAAAGAAGCCACAGATAAACAAAGTAATTAATAGTGAGCACAGCCAACGATATGTGAATGACATTTGAATACAAAGAGATGTTGATTTATTTTGATTTACTGTTTTACAGAGTGTTAAGGATAGGGTCATTTTTTATAATATTTGGCCATATCTTTTTGAAACACCCGTATAATATATTAACATGCTATATTTTTTTAACGCTCTCGATGAGATATTTTCGATTCTTGAATAAAATGTAGTATGTTCCATTTATAAAAATGTAAGTTTGTGCTGCCACGAGTTTTTGGAACACCCTGTATAATCGAAACTATTTTCAAAATGTGCACCCACAAAATTTGAAAATTTTATCTCTTACCACAACGACGTAATCCTCCGAGGCCAGAAGCTTGGCCCACCCTGTATATTAATAATTTTAATTTCAAATTTTATTGCAGTTTATCTGTTTGCATCTCATAACCGATATGTATTCAAATTAAAGTTACTTGTGTATTTCAGGGCCCCCAAAAATGATAAATTTATTTTAAAATATAATATTGACTATTTTATAACGTTCAATTGGGTAGAGTACCACATATGATTGAAGTGAGACTGCGATAGTACGGCCGCGCTAAATGAATGAAATATGAATTTTGGAGCATCGTTTTTCTGTTGTCCTAGGCCCCTGCTCTATCGAACTTACGCCACTGATCTTAGTGGACAATATATATATATATATATATATATATATATATATATATATATATATATATATATATGGTAGTAGAAAAAATATTGTATGCAATTCGTGTGTAAATGATTTTTTTGTAAAGTAAAGTAATTAATGTTAAATACGCTACAAATACTTTAATTGCTCTGTTCATTAATTTTGTTTTGAATTAATTAAATACATTTTAGAACACAAAAAAACGGACCGAAATAATTTGTCTCAATACATTCTTTTAAATTGTGCGTTAACATCAAACAGTTTTCCTGAAAATATACTGAACGCTGAGTAACAATTTTAAATAACCAGCGCAACGCTAAATAATTTAAAGAGTGCGTTACGTTCCCGTAATAAATGAAAAGATCTTTTGAGATTCTCGGCATTGCATGGCGCGTGCTATTAAAAGAAAGATTTATGTGAAAAAAAGCGTCTTTCCTAAATGTCTACAAATTGTCGTGGCGGCAAATGAGAGCCATTTATCAACGGACTAATACCGAGATTCTCGCACCAGAGTTAATTTCGTGCTAGTGCAATCTATCCCTTTTAATTCGTATTTGTTGGCATTTTTATTTGTTTGGTTGTTTGACATTTTTGGTGCTTATGTGTTTTCGCGAGAATGTCGATTTTTATTTTTACCTATTTTTTTTTTCTTTTGTAATTCTTAATTATTATTTTTTAATCTAAAAATATCAAAACGAAAAGCAGACGCGTCCCTGCCGTAACGGTTTACACGAACTAAGTTTGACCCTCCTGAAGGGTGATGCGAAAATCGACCGAGAACGATCTACACTTATGAATTTATAAAATTTAAGAGTGTTCTATACCCATGGACTCTGTCAATTTCATACATAACCTCGAAATCCTCGCCCCTTACGTCTTCGCTGAACCCCCCTCTAAAGAAATTGTTAGGCAGCATGAAATACATCTGTGTATTTGCGGTTGCATAGTTACCAATTCTCGGATAAGGACGACATATAGACGTAGCATTTTCAGTCGTGGATGGAAATTAGATTTCTATTGACATGAACACAACTTTATGCGATCTAGCGGTATTAATTTGAACTGCCCGAAACGCGTCATGTTTGTTTATCTGCAGTTTGACATTTTAGCATTTGAATTTGAGCGCGAACGAAACTAATATGAGTAACTTGTATAGAAACCTCTTTTCTATAAATTTTGCTTACTAACTCACAGTTTTTATTCGGGACAACAGCTTAAGGCTTACAAAAGTTTGCAAGCCTAAAAGCAGTATGAGGCCAGGGCTGTTCATAGTGTTTTAGCCAAATTGTGTTTAATATACAGAAATAATACAAATAAAACAAATTGTAAATCTTAGATGTTTATATATTCATAAAATAAAATAAATTATGAAAAAAAAATTAATTCAATGGTATTTGCGAGGGACACATATTTATAAATACACTACACACTACTACAATTTTGTCCAATGCAGTATATAACCATCTCTTTTTTTAGACAACATACTCACTGGTATTGTTTCATGTGTATAGTGTTTTAACAGAGCCGCTTTACCGAAAATTTACACAAGTAATAATAAAAAAATACATATAAAAGATCGCCTGTTATAAAATGCCTAGAACAAACACGTCTATTATTCACTTGTCTTTCAGAAAATGTACCTCGTTTCAAAGCTTTAATCCAAGCATTTCTTCGTTCACTAGACAACGCATTTAAATGATCCCCTCCGTTTGTCAAAACAGCAGGAAACCGGAAAAATGATCCATGAGGTTTACATATGAAACTAACGTTGTGTCATAAATCCGTGTGCAAATATGGCCGACCTGTCACCTACATCATCCTGGAATGGTCTATATTCAAATCAACATAACAATCCAATGTAAATAAATGCAATCAGAATAACTGTTGTCTTCAATTAACTTCCTCGTTTGCATTAACGAAACTCTAATTCTGGTTTCGCCATACAATTACCTTTTCTGATTGGTCAGGATTCTGTAAAACGCCGACAGAGCACGAGCGCAATGCGAGAGGTCCCGGGAGCCGCTACACACAAGACAAACACTTCGAAATATAAATCTTCTGTTGAGAACCAAATGTCGGTTCTCATGGCGATTAACGTGTTAATTGCTTTAAAAGAGGACCAACGGGGAGCAGCACCTCCCGGTGCCCTATGAGATTTTGAAGCAATGTTCAATTTTAGAACAAACTACTTACTTTTTCCAAAAATGGTAAATACAAAAGTTGTTCAGTGGCAAATGAAGAATGGCGGATGATAACTTATACACGTATAAGACTTTTTTTAAATTTTTTTCATGTTATTTCTTTTAAGTATATAAAAAAAAGTGATCATCCGCCATGTCAAAAATCTGCGGCGTCGCCAGGTAGAATTTTTTTTCGTTTACTTAAAGATTAAATTGTGACAGTGTTCTTTTTTTTCATAGCTTGAATATAAGTGCTTCTAATGTGCTATCAACTTTAAAGTGCTATGAATTAAGTTATAGTTTGATTGCAGATTGGAATGGATGTAAAAAAGATCTACTAGTCTATAGAACAATAAATGCTTGACTATAAAGCATTTTCAATCGTAAGAAAAATGTTTTAAGATTCAAATAAAAATGAATAGTTATGTAGTTTAGTAATGAAAATTATTAATTCTTGTAAATTTTAAAGAAAACTGAATACACAAAAATCAAACGAACAATCTAATCTACAAACGACTGTTAATTGATAAATCAGGAATTTTCGCTATGTCATATTGGCAACGTCGGTAAGTGTTGCCAACCTTTTAAAAGTTAATTTCCCTTACACGGTAAGTTTAAATAGTATTTGCTCTTAGTGTTTTCGTGTTTATTCCGTTGACAATAGAAATGACTAGAATCAAGTTACCAAATAAAATATAAAGATTTGCCATAAACCAAAAACGACAAGTGTAACACCCCACTTGACGACAACCCAAAATGCACATGTGTGTATTCAGAGTTGCCTACCCTCTTAGATCCGATTTAACTTTTTTCGTATACAAATATCTTATAAAAACTTACGTATTTGTTGATTATATTGACCTTTTAACTTCAAACCTTTTCGCTGCGGGAACCGGATATATACGTAAAAAAAAATTGTGTTCGTATAACGGGAACCGGATAAATACGCGAGACATTTTTTGCGCATTTACTGCGAGATCCGATAGAGTTCTCTGTTCGATACGTATAATGTGTTGCCTAAACGTGAATTACATATCTAACCGAGATATTATAACGTGTTTTAAAGTTTCTGCGCTACAGTGCGGGAGCCGTATATATCCGCATTTATTTAACAGGGACGGACTTTATTTTTTTATTCCATTTCCTACTGCATCTTACGTTCGAATTTGGTATACAGTAAATTAATGATAGTTAGCTGGTGGTAAGATAATGTCTTATTAGATGCGAATTTTTTTTTGTTGTTTAGGCACTTCTAAACTGTTACTGATTGTGGGTCGTCTAAACTCTCGGGGATTCCCAGTGGTATAATAGGTGATTCCCGCATAGATCTATGTTCGGTTTGCTGAAATTATTATTTGTATGTATGTAGTTATATTTTGTTTCGTGTTTTTAGTTATTTTGCTATTTTTATTATTATTTTTTTCAAATAAAAACATTTTTGTATAATCTTTATTGTTCTTAGTGATTCTTTTTAAATAGCGGCAAATCAAGTTTAGAAGCGCCCTCCGATAATAATTGTAAATACAGTTCTGAATACACGCTGCGGGAACCGTATAACTACGCGACAGTACTTCGCCACTTCACTGCGGGAACCGTGTTAATCAGCAACGGGCTAAAACAGCCGTACTGGAGACAAGATTGTTGAAAACACTAGCCGCAGCGAAAAGGTTAATCAACTCTTTCGCATTTCTATACCCTCCGCCATATTGGAAATGCTAATGTTAAAATTTCGGGCTTAATACTCAACAAAAAAATATATATTTTTGTATCCGAGCTTATTATTCATCGTAGAATGGCGGATGATCACTTTTTTTATATATATAAAAGAAATAACATGAAAAATGTAAAAAAAGTCAGATACGTATATAAGTTATCATCCGCCGTTCTTCATTTGCCACTGAACAACTTTTGTATTTACCATTTTTGAAAAATGTAAGTAGTTTTTTCTAAAATTGAACATTTCTTCAAAAACTCAGAGGGTACCGGGAGGTGCTGCGCCCGACGGTCCTCTTTTAAAGCAATTAAAAATTAAAATTTTACCAGACGATTTATATTTCGAAAGGTTTGTCTTGTGTTTAGCGGCTCCCGGGACCTCTCGAATTGCGCTCGTGTTCTGTTGGATTTTTTAGAATCCTGGCCAATTAGAAAAGGTCCCAGACCTAATAACCTTAATAGTTGGCTAATGACTAGCCAAGATACAAATGGACCGTATTAGGTTACCTAAGTTACCTTGTATGTTGCTCAGTTGCTGCCCATTTTTACGTTATTCCAAATTTTAGCCGTTTTACCCGTTACCACTGCCTCTGTAGAACGAAGTTTCTCAACGATGAAAAGACTGAAATCATATTTTCGGAATAAAACATCTACCAATTGATTAACAGGCCTAGCTTTGATGTCAGACAAACTCGCAGAATTGCCTTTGAATAATGCTCAGGTCAGGTCAGGTGACCCAGAGTTAAACGTTAAACGTTCAGGATCGGGTTTTCAGGAAAAAATAAGATTTTAATTTTTTTCTCAAAAACTAAGCGAGATACGAATAAAATTGAAGATGCAAAAAATTTATGTGTTCAACTGTTTCATCCAAGAAAAGTAACGAACATGCAAAAAAACAGTGGCGTACAATGATTTGTCCCAATATCAATTAAATTACCTTGTGGAACGTCACTGGAATTAATAATTTAATTCTAATAATATTTAAATTATTGCCGCAAATAAGCGTGCCAAGTTTTATCAAAATCAACCAAATTGTTTTTTGAGCAATACATAAAAAACTCTTTTGTTCAAAAATCAAAACAAGTTAGGACCCAGGATTATGGGAATAAAAAATCTTATTTTTTCCTGAAAAACCGATCCTGAAAGTTTGACGGTCACCCTGTATATTTACCCCATCCCTGCTGAAAAAAGTATTTATAGTAAGTATTATCTACGAGAAATAGTCGGCCCCGTCCAAAAAAAATTTCTGGCTACGCCTCTGATGTTGCTGCTTCCTGTTAGTTCTAGTAGTCTTTGAAGAGTTGAAATAAAATGAGACACTTAACAAACTCTATATATTAAGTTATATCTCTGAATGATTCAACAATAATTTATAATTTAAAAAGAGTAAAAAACATCATTTTTCATTCGTTTAAACTTATCCTTAGGTAGATAAACTGCATATAAATCTTTCTCAAAAACGGTGTAAAGGCATTCCAGAAAAAATGAACTTCCTACCTACTACTTTTCGCTTACGCTTACGAGTGCATAAATATTGCAAAAGCTAAAACTGAAAAAAAAAGTATATGAACAAAAGAGTTTTTGTCTAAGATTTAAAACTTACCTGGCTCAAAATGTAAGAAGCCATAATATATGAAGAATCATGTATTTGTGATAGAAATAAATAACTAGTAAATATTTATATTCGCTACCTTAATAATATGAGTTGATGTTTAAAATACTGTTTTATTTTTCCTTCCAATTGAAGATAAAACAGTATAAAATGAAAACGCTACTTTAAGAACCTAAAAAAAAATTCTAAAGACTCCATATTTTGCAAAATAAACACAAAATAAAATATTCCCTTATATTTAAGCCCCAAGTTATTTAAGTGTTTTATTGACATAATGGCCTCAAGTAGAATCACCTGTCATTCTATAAAAAATGAACTTTGAACAATCGCATATTAGACCTACTTCTCCACAAGAGGTTTCATTATCATCAATCCGAAAAAAATGTTTGACTTCGATTACACTACCGGAGAAGTCTGCAGACCAGGTTCCAAGGAAAACCACGGTGGTAAAAATATTGAAGAACAAAAAAAGGGAGGACGAGAAAGGTCAAAAGAAACATGGAACGATGTGATAACATAAGAAACAGAAACAATAGTTCTACCTTTAAAAATGACATCATGTTCAAATCGTATATATTGTACGCGTTGAATTGCGGAATCCGCTGAGCGTTTTGAATAACAAAAACAAAATCCTTTTTTAATTGCCTATTTCCTATATCCAGATGTATCCAATTACTTTGAAAGATGGCATCAGGTAATAAGCTTGCCTAAAAATGAAATAATTTTAAAAAAGTTATATTTGCCAGTAGTTTATTTAAATTAGCAGGCGCAAATTACCATGAATTCGTCATTGGCTGGACTCTGGACTTTAAAGTATTACCAAATTTATCATTAAAAACTACCAACCTGATAATACAATTCTGTGCCAAAAAAACAGTGTGTGACTAACTGTAATGTAAATCCGATAAAAAATGAAAAAGTATTTCCCATTTCAAAATTAGTAGTGTTTTCCTAAAATATTTAAATAGTAAATATATAAATATTATTATAAATGTATTGAAACTTACCAGATTAGATAAACGAAGAAAAGCAAGACAATATGCAAATACACAAAATACTAAATGAATCATATTCAAAGGGTTCAAGACATCGTTTATTGTTTTTATGGTTCTAAAAAGAAATTTACAAATTTATAAAATATTTGATAGGACTGCCATTTTGCTAAAACAATTATTTCTCTCAAATTAATCGATTATTTCTTAAAGAAAAAATGATAAGAACCGTAAAGTCAGAAGACCACACAACCATTAAAAGTTTTAATTCAAGTTCGGAGCTCTCAAAAATAATTTAAAAGTGGATGAAGTCAAAAGTTGAGATGTTCATTCCGATTCACATTAATTCCCATTTTCTGTAACCTACATGGAACTCACTCAAATGAAATTGAAATATGTGTTGTATAAATATGACAATATATTACACTGTACAAAAATATTCCAAATGATACGCCACTGTATCATAGTACACTATTGCCCCTTCACCTTCTCTCGTCATTACCCCTCTAGAGCCAAACAAACACTATAGGATGCCGTATCTAGCGAAGCACATATGATCTAAGGCTAGGTACATACTGTCAAATATAAATGTTAGTTTACATGTGTCAAACTTAACTCAGAATGAATGCAATTTCTGAAATTCCGTATGAATTTATAAAAAAAGCTCAAAAAGCAACTCAAAATACATTGATTACTTAAATAGTAAAAATTTGAAACATTTTGTTCGTAATATTTTATTAGACTTTACAAGGTACTCGCGTTTTTAAAAGTTGGATTTAAAGATGCTGAGGTGTATTTTAAATAAGCAAAATACGGTACCGGTAAAAAATTAATAAATTACAGATTCTTACCTCAATAACATGCAATGATGACGTACACATCGTATAAAATATTCTCTCTGTTCATCATATTTGCACTCTAACTGATCAGATTCCAACTTTCTTAATTTTTTGTTTACATTTATCATACGATTAGTGTTAAATGCCAAAAAACAATTACGAAGGATATTAAACTGATTAGCAGTGGACAACAACAATCCCATAGTAAACATATCCAGTCCAGCTACAAGAAACGCTGCAAACATTACGAAAGCCATATGAAGGCTATAGATTATTTCGTATAACGGAGAAGCAGTCCAGTCAAAAGGATATTCAGCAGGAAACGGTAGTATCCTCTCGTTACTTAATAAAGGAATGGCTGAAATAGTTGTGGCGAACAAAATTGCTAAAATATAAATAAAAATAAATTGTGTGAAGAATAAAAAATTTATTCTGCTAGACGTTCATAACACTGTTTAGAGAAGGCACTATTTTTGTGTGGCAATATTCTGGAAGATGTAGCTATTAAAAAACCAATAATCTTATTCCGGATTCACGATATTGTACTTGGACCGATCAGTTTTTGCAGTAATTTGCCATGTTGTGCTATATTTTCACCATGCTAGTACCATTCCTCATTCTCGTGTCATAATCTGGCATTTAGGTTCGTGTTTTCTTGGGATACAGTAACTAGTTGACTTTTTCTACAAGGCCTTTGAGGATTTTAATTTACGAAATGCAACCATACATGATTACGAACATAAATATTGTTACATTTGATAAAAATATACTCACGAACAACAACAAAAGAAATTACAATTACACTGCTGTAATAAAAAGTATCCAACGTATATCCAATGTTTTCTCCAATTATTATATCATAAGGCCAATAGTTCACCATAATACTATCGAGAAGTTTTTTGCAATCGTTATATTTGTAACAAATAGCAAATAAGATGGTGCCGCTCTAAAAATGAGCTGATTTAGAAAAATATTCAACTTTAAATATCACAAGAGCAAAGTAAATAATCGATTATATAGTCGAACTCAATCCTTTATGAGAATGAAAAAACAGCAAAGGATTAGAACAATAGAACAAATGCTCATGAATCTGGATATTTTTGAGCACTTTAAAGTCGAAAACATGGTACACTGTCCATATACATAAAAATAAAATAATATTTTGGCTATTAGGACCACTGTGCAAAGATTCAATAACCAACTTAGCTAGATATCGTTATAGGGGAAAATGGCGTATAATTATTAATTATGAATTTACATTTTAATTTCTATAACGCATATTAGATTTGAATTACTAATTAAAATTTTGTCTTAAATTAATTTAACTAAACTGTGGGGTGTGAGGGTACACTCATAAGAGGCGACAATGGAAGTGTGGTTATAGTTTTTACATTTTCAATTGCAGAAACAAAATTCTCAGATGTGCAGACAGGTTACTTTGGCGGCTTGTAGATGTGCTGACAAGTGGCTTTGTCGGTATTAGCGGCATGTAGATGTGCCGACAAGTGGCTTTGTCGGTATTAGCTTGTATAAAGCAATTAAAGTAGGAAGTAGGAAGTTAGACAAATATTGTCTTCAGTAGTGAGGGCTAGGAAAATATTCATACAGTGATACACTGTGCTTGTGTTCGCACTTGATTTTTGATTTAGTGAATAGCAGGTGGTAGGTGATTCGTGGCGTTAGTTTATTTCAATTAATATTATTCTTGGCTTCCGTGTATATACATACTTTTTTTTTATTTTAAAACATTGTTACAGTGTACTTCTTATTTATTTATTCGGTGTCAATTTCAATATGTTTCGTCCTTGGGAAAATACAGTTTTTTTTAAGTGGATCTAAAGAATATTCCAATAGATTACGTGGTATCAGGTTGTAGTCCCAAAGATTCCTGGCATCAAAAAGGGGCCATGAGATATTGCGCCTTCCGCCCTATTTTTGTGTATTTAACCCCATAGAATTAATTTGGGGACAACTTAAAAAAAGAATAAGGCGTCATAACGTGTTTCCCAAATTTGATGGGTTGATAGCAAATTTGGTAAAAGAAGAAATTAACAAAATTTCAGCTGATGATTGGCAGAAAAAAAATGAAACATGTCATCAAAGAAGAAAATTCTTATATAACGAGTCCGACCAAATTTATTATCAATGTTGATGACAGTAATTCCGATGGTGAGAGTTGAGATAGGGTAGGTAAGCTTAATTAATTTATAATATTTATGACTTTATTCACCGTGTTTTTAATTTTAGAATTAAAATTTGAGACAAAATTTTAATTAGCAACGTTGCTGAATCTCACAAGAGATCAGAAAATGAAGCTATAGGCCAGGTGGAGTGGTCAACCTCTATTCAAATCTAATATGCGTTATAGAAATTAAAATGTAAATTCATATTAAAGAAAGTTAATCAATATATAAATTTTACGCAAATTACCCCTAACGATCTACAGTAACTTGGTTATTGAATCTTTGCACAGTGGTCCTAATAGACAAAATATCATTTTATTTTGATGTATATGAACAGTGTACGGTGTTTTCGACATTAAAATACTCAAAAATGTCCAGATCAATCAGTATTTCTTCTATTGGCGGTATCCTTTGCTGTTTTTATAGCGTTTTTTCTTTCTCATAAAGCGGTGGGTTCTACTATACTTCCAAGTCATGAGACGTATTCTGCGAAACACCACGATAGCGTTAACTCGAGTAGTGTTTTAAGGATATACCTACGTCGAGTAAGGCATAATAGATTATTTTCGTTTTAGTCGAGAAAATTTAACACAAAACAGCCCAAAATATGGAATTTTGGTGCAGTAAGTCGGATTGAGATGGTTTGCATTCGCTTCGTGAGCTCGTCTAGAAATTTTGTGCCATATTTTGATCTTGTACTTTTTTGAAATTGCATCGCTGCATCAAAAAGTGCATTCTTCTTTCCAAGTGTTGAAGAAAAAATTCATATCTTGCACTGAAAACATCCGAACCACACGAATTTCAGTACTCGGGGGTCCGGTACTCCGGAGGTCCTGGTGCACCCAACGTCATCTCCTAGAGTTTTACTGAAATTACTTACCAAATCGATCGAAACACCTCACCCGGTGGTTTTTCGGTTCGCTCGTCCCAGATCTGACATCAACATCGACCTCCGGAGTATCTTGCAAAATTCGTACAAAGGTTTTCAGTGTCGCCGAATTCGAATCCGAGGTCCGCTTGACCTCATCAGGTCAGGGTCAAGGTCATTTGAGGGTCAAATTGAGGAAACCTTATGGGAAAAATCGGAAAAAAATCATACAAAAATTTTCAGGGTCTCTGAATACGAATCCGAGGTCTGCTTGACCTCCAGGTCAGGGCCAAGGTCATTTTACGATCAGATCCGGTCCAGGAACTGACCTAATGAGGTCAAGCGGAATTTTTTCAAATTTGTCTAGGTTTCTTCAATTTGACCTTCAAATGACCTTGACCCTGATCTGATGAGGTCAAGCAAACATCAGATTCGGATTCAGCAATCTTAAAAACCTTTGTATGAATTTTTTCAGATTTTTTCTAGAAATGTTTCCTCAATTTGACCGTCAAATGACCTTGACCTGACCTGATGAGGTCAAATTTTGTACCTGATTATGGATCAACAAGTCATGCAGAGATTTTTATCAAGAATAATTTTTTTTGTGAAATGTAAGATAAACTTTTTGTCCATTTGTATAAAACTTTTTGGGACACACTGTAGATAGAGCTTTGGGGTAAAAAATTTTACTCTCTGGTTGCGAAAATCGAAAAATAAAATTTGCAAAATTCGAAATTCGGCCGCCATTTGTCCGTTTTTGCGAAAACCATCATCTGCTTAATACATCCTGTAGCAGTGACCTCATGAAAGAGTTTGCCATTTTGCTGACTCGAATTGGTCAAGAATTAAAAAAGTTACCTCGAGTCAAAAATTAATCATTGTTTGCCCTTCCTCTCAACCCCCCCCCCCCCCAAATTAAACTAGCGGGTTGAAATTTGGACATAATGCTTGGGTCATGACTATCTGTCGGAGGAAAAAAAATCAAGTCTCGAAGTCACTTTGTTCCATGCGAAAAACGCGAACACGACTCTAGGTGAGTTCTCGCCGCGGCGAAAATCCATATACTTTCAAATCGCAATATCTCGAGAACCGCTAGACCGTTTTAGACGGGATAAAATTCAGTTTAAGCGTTTTTGCGAGAACTTTATTTTATATATAGAAGTCGTTTCGATCCGAATAAACCTCAGCGAGTTACCCCCCACACCTCCCTTAGCTTTCATATAGTGATCACGTGAAAAAGGGACCTCCAAATCACAAAAAAAAAATTCGAAAAGAGCGACTTTGTTTTCAAAACCAGATCTACTCCACTAAACGATAATAATATTATATTTAAAGATTCAATTGATTCGCTTATTTCTAAATCTGATATTTTTCTGAATGGATTTATTGCGATTTTAATTGACGTTTATAAAATTTATACGTGTGAGTAAATACTACACTATGACTATTACTTACCAACGTAGGTAATACCAAAAAACCTGTTATGAAAGTGGCTTTGTTAAAATCGTCAATATTTTTAAGAAGATATAAAAGTATACCCACGAAGACAATAAATATCAGTAAAACCATTATAAAAACTGATATTTTATGTAATCGACTGTGTCTACCTTCTGGCCACATGTAAATTGAATTAAGATACAATTTTGATCCCCACAAGTATAACAATGAATAATCATGAGTTTCCATAATTCGAGAAGCAATATCTAAAATTAATTAAGAAATTAAATTTATCGGTAAAACTGTTTAGAAAGAGCAGGTATGAAAATATTACGTCGAGCGTATAGCGGACAAGTGCGGATTTAAGTTACCATGGAACAATGGAGGAGTTCGCAGCGTGCCTACACGGTTGAGGCTTATTTTAAAGCCAACGATTCGTCCACGGTTGCTCGACGGCGTTTTTGTGCGCAGTACAATATTCGACGTGTGGGCGATGTGAGTTCACGCATGTTTTTTTTTATATTGATACTTTATTTAGCAATCAGAACAATATATACACATTTCTATAAGCTAAAGTGCTGACGATCACTAGTTGTACCCCTAGTGATTGAATATCATGATCAGGTTAACATTCATCGATGTCACCTGTTACAACTTAACTTAGCTATACAATACTCTTAAATTACTAGGTTTACCGGAGTAGTTCAAATTAGATCACTTTTTGAGTCTTTTGTTGATTGCTGGTTCAAGGAGTTGTTCCATAAGGGGGTTTGGATGGACTTCTTTTTTATGGATTTCTTTTTGTACTGTTGGCACGTGGAGGTATGTATGCATAGCAAGGTTTGTTATATACCAGCGAACGTCGATAATTTGGCGTAGTATCTTGTATTGACATCTTTGGATGACCGCAGTGTTTGATTTCGAGGCGCATCCCCACAGTTCTAGTCCAGATAGGTTTGATTACTGTTTTATATATTAGAATTTTGTTTTCATTTGACGTTATTTTCTTCCTATAGACACTGGAGTTCTCTTGTCTTCATTTCTATTTGTTTTTTCTTGTTTAATATGTGCTGTTCCCACGTAAGTTTTTTGTCCAAATGTAGTCCTAAATATTTTGCTGTTTCGTTTTGTGATATCGGAGTATTATTTATTGGATGCATTTACTTTAGTTTGGAAAGTTCTTTCGCATAGGTATGACTTCAGAAGATTGTAGTAGGCTGGTGGAAAGATGTGCTTGACTTTGTAAATTAGCCCTGGATGCAAGACTTTGTCGAAAGCCTGACTAATGTCAAGAAATACTCCACTGCAATAATGTTTGTCTTCTAGGGCTTTGTTAATGGTTTGGACAATCCGATGTACTTGCTGTACAGTTGAATGATTCTGTCGGAAACGAAATTGGTGATCTGGTATCCAGTTTTCTTGTGGTATGTCCACATTTAATCTGCCGAGCACTAGTCTTTCGAGTAATTTTGAAATTACTGACAATAAACTTATGGGTCTGTAAGAAGTTACATCAGTTGGTTCTTTTCCTGGCTTGCCAATTAATATTATTTGGGCAGTTTTGAGACTTTTTGGACAGTACCCAAGACGTAGGATAGCATTAAAGATATATATTAATAGAACTATACCTTTTCTGGGTAATTCCCTTAGCATATTCGCTGTTATCAGATCAGCTGCTGGTGCTTTTCTGGGATTCAGGAATTTAATTTCTGCCATTATTTCTTTTGGAGTCAGCAGTTTAATAGGTATATGTACTATAGGTGGAGTTTTTATACTGTGTTCTATTTCTATGTTCGTTTCATTGTCTCGAGGTTGGAATACTTATACCAGGTGTGCAGCAAACCTTTTGCCCAAGGTTCATTGTAATTTTTTCTTATGGGTGGTGCAGGTGTTTTAGGATTTTTTAAGTTTCTTATTGGTTTCCAGATAGATTGGTCAGTTCTACTTAATGTTGATATGTATTCTTCAAAATTTTTGTTTCGTTCTTTTTTAAGTTTTGTATTTAGTTTTCGACTTACTTGATTATCTGTCTATCATTTGGTGTGTGGGAACGTAGCCATTTTGCTCTGGCACGTCTTTTTTCTGCTATTAGTTTTTTGATCTCTGTGGATTTTGGTTTACCTTTCGTGGTGAGATGGTCGGCGAAGACTGTTGTGCAGCTTGTTTTGGTTTTTTATAAATGTCTGTAATTATTTCTATATCTTCTTCCTTTTTGAGTCGGAACAATTGTTACTAAGCATACTTCTGAAAGTGTCCCAATTTGTTTGAACATTGTGCAGTCACGCACGTGTATAAAAAATTTAGAGAACAAGGAGTTGTTACAAATGTCAAACATCCAGGTCAACCGAATATTGTACTTCGCACAAAAACCTAAAATCTACTCTGGGACACCCTTTACATTATATTAAATTTTTTTGTAAAAGTAAAAATACTTGGCATTTTCGCTTTTCTGTAAGAAGACTAACTAGATGCATTACGGTTGCGATAATTAGTGAACTTAGTTAGAAATATTGTAGATGGAATTTTTGAAAAATATGGTGGCTTTCTTAAGAACTAAATTCTTTCCTCTTGCCCCTCACCACCCTGTGTTTAAATAGGTTGTGTACTACGAAATACCTTTTGTTTATTTCGAAGTTGTAATACCGCGGAAAACTTGCGAATCATATAGACTAAAAAAAAGAAAAAAAAATATCAAAATCGGTTGACATCTCCGGATCGCGCATAGGCCTTAAAGTTTGACAAAATATGAAAAAACTTCATTTTTGCTAATATTTTTTTTAATTTTTGAATTAGATGTTTTCGTAATGTAATAGTTTGTAACGTCTTCAAATAGAGCCTAAAAACATTGTGTTTTAATTTGGTTTAAATCAGTTGATATCTTCCGATCGCGCATAAGCGCCAAAATTTGCCAAAATATTGAAAATTACGCATTTTTGGTATCACAGGCCCATAAAAAAAAAGTGGAATAAACTTTACATATGAGTATACTACCTTTATGGATTTTGAGCCCAAATCTGGTCTCAGAATTTCCTCTGGACCCCCAGTTTTCCCCTAGTCTATGGGAAATGCGTGGAATCCTAGAAATTTCAGTATCTGTGAATGCAATTTCGATCTACGCAAAACGATAATGTTTTCACGTATCTCAAGTCGCTTAGTTCTAATCTCACTGTAGAATTTCCCTAGAGTACCTCAAAATTCCACTAGCCTAGGGGGAAAAGCGTTAAGCTGAGCAAAACTTGTGATTTCTGGAAGGTTCTATTTTTGCGCAAGAAAGCTTATATATTTTCGTATTTTGAGTTCCTGAATTCATATCTGACGTACAAAATGTTCCACAGTACTTCAGAATTTCCCTAGCATAGGGAAAAAAGTAGAAAATTGTGCAGAAATCGAAGTTTCATGTAGGCCTTTTTCGTACGGAGAAGCTGATATCTTTCCGTCTTCTGAGTTGCCGTGTTCATTTCTGTCATCAAAATTTTCATCCAGCTCCTCACAATTGCCCTAGGCTAGGGAAAAACTGTGGGGTCCAGGGGAAATTCTAAGACCAGATTCGGATTCAGCGGCTCAAAATCCATAGGGTAGTATACTCACAAGTAAAGTTCATTCCACTTTTTTTTGTGGGCCTGTGATACCAAAAATGCGTAAAAATTTGAAATTTTCAGTATTTTGGCAAACTGATTTAAACCAAATTAAAACACAATGTTTTTAGGCTCTATTTGAAGACGTTACAAACTATTACATTGCGAAAACATCTAATTCAAAAATTTTAAAAAATAATCGCAAAAATGAAGTTTTTTCATATTTTGCCAAACTTTAGGGACTATGCGCGATCGGAAGATGTCAACCGATTTTGATCATTTTTTTTTCTTTTTTTTAGTCTATTACAACTTCGAAATAAAAAAAGGTTTTTTCGGCCCACCCTAGTACACAACCTATATAAACACATGGTGGTGAGGGGCAAGATGAAAGAATTTAGTTCTAAAGAAGGAGGAACTTTGAACATTTTGCTAACATGACTTTATGATTCAGCTGAGAACTTTTATTTTCTTTATCTATCAACTGGCTTATTATATGCACTATTACTAGATTTTTATTGTTAATATTTCAAAATGTTTAGTTACATTTATGGAGGCATTTTCGCAGATAAATGTCCACAACGTTTTTTATAAAGCATTACGGGTTTCAGAGGCAATATTACCAGTCAGGCAAAATGTTTTAGGCGGATACCCTGTTTAATTTAAATAATTTAAAAATTGAAGAATTTGACACCAAAATAATTATAGTTTGACAGATCAGAGGCGAATTAAATCAAAATTTGAATGATTTAAAAAAATGAATTACGCCAAGCAGAAAAAATATAAATTTGCTATAAATAACTTACTGAATAACACCATCTTACTCTTCTTACAAAAGTGAAATACAAATCGTACATTGTAATAAGACTTTAAATAGGGATTTTTTTTCGTTAATTAATAATAAGCAACTTTTTTAAATATTTGATCCTTTTAGTAATTAAAATTATTTTTAATTTGATATAATTGGTTGTGACATTCTATTTCTTAAAAAAATAAAATTTGATCTATAATGCCGCCTTTGGGTAATAAATTATTTCCGTTATCTCGATTAACATATTTTTAATAAGTGGGAAAGAACATTTTTTGTTACATAATTAATAATTTTTTTTCCCAGGACTGGAGTTAACAGGGCACGGCTAAAAACCAACAAATTGCCCCTTTTAAGTGGCATGTGTGAGTCAGAAGGACATGGACCAAAATTTACCCGGATCTAGAGTACCTTCTCCCCCCCGTTTTCGAGGATGCTGAACACGATGGAGGTATCAGGATTTCTCTTTTCGCCAGCCGAACGCCTAAAAGGTCCAAAAACTACCCTCAAAGGGGGTTAAACGGGCAGCCCACCATTTCCCTGTGAGAAAAAGGTCTTTCCTCCCGTTTTCGAGATTAAAAATGATGGAGGAACATTATATTAAAATGTCTATTTTAAAAATGGAAAAACAATTTTTTTTAAATAAAGACAAAATGTTTTGTTTTTTTAACAAAATGAACTCTTCATTCTTAATAATGCATATCTTAAATTAGAAACAGCCGCATAATACTTTAAAAAAATTTATTTCAAAATTAAAATATTTTATATTACAAATTATTAATATAGTCAATCACACACAATTTATTTTATATAAAAAATATTATACTTTTTTATACCAGCCCTTGAAAATATTGTGAAATTAAATTATATCTCATTCATATATATTCATATTAAATCTAGATGGGTCATTCCATAAAAGTGGGACAATTGGCCAAAGACATTTTCAAAATACAGTATGACATACTTTTTACTTAAAAGTAAGTTTAATATGATTATTTATATCTACCTACTCCACTAAGAGGAGCAGCAGAAATCATAGATTGGGTTTTCACGAATTTTGAGTTGACTTCGGAGTTGACTCACTGCCTATGGTGTTGACGGTTTTATAAATGATGAATAAGATCAAATTAAATATTCTTAATAATGTTTAGTACCTATTTAATAAAACATATAAGATCAAACTAAGTCTCAAAAATTCTAATATAAAGAATAAACATATTATTCAAAATCACTTCTAGCACATATTCACTTTGTATTTCTTCGGCAATGAGTTGAAAATGTGATGGTGTTGATGGCTATGGTGTTGACCAAAATATACTTCAAGCTTAAATTTTACTGTTTAATATGATTTTAGAAGAGTAAAACTGCAAATGTAAACTATTAACAATAGGTAAAAAAATATGACAAAAAAATTAACGAGGATTAACGGTGTTGACGATAATAAACATACGCCTGCCTTAACGTCAAAAAGAACAAGTAGCCTACCTCCTTGACACCTTACGCTCAACTAACGAGATTTTAACTGTTCGAATGGAAATTCAATCGCATAATTACTCCCACTACTTTACTCCATTTTGCAACATCATCCTTGAGAACGGTGTTGATACCAAACTTGTAGGACACTTATTAATGTGTCCTAAAAATAGAGAATTAATCAAAAACTCTTAGTGGACATAACTAGTTACTACAATTCAACGCGTTTTCGAAAGTATACAGCCTTATGGTTATATTTGGACTATCCGTCGAGTTAAAATATTTAAATATAAATAAAAAACAGGCAGGTGGACACCCTACGGTGTTGACGTTTTAGCTGTAAATGTGGCAAAAACACTAATAATATTATAGTTCAAGGTGTTTTTACTTAAGAGAACAGTTTAATATGTTTAGATAAAACGTGTTATGAGGCAAGTGATAACCTGTTTTCAACTGAAAAAATCAACAGGACACAGATCGTCCGTTTTTATGGAATGACCCAGATATATTTGGTACAATTAAATCAATATTATTAGATTCCTCTATTATTTCCAAAATATTTTCATTTACTGGTAACTCAGGTTCATTTTTACTTTACCATAGGTAAAGTATTGTAATCGCAAAAAAAAAAGTTCAGCTTTCAGTGGATTTAGATGTTTTGAGACCCCCATTTCCAGAAAATGTATGTATGGAGTATGGAGTATGGAATATGGAGTATGTAGTCCGGAAAAATTTGTGTGCGCTCTAACTCCAACTGCGATCGAAATTTCCTAACTAAATTTTATATTTAGCATTTTTACAACATGCTAATGAGCTGATTAGATTTTGGGCAAAATCGGACAACCGGAAGTGGGGGTTTACTCTTGAGAATTTTCAGATTTTCGCATTATTATCGTTTCTATTAAGTTTATGTAAAAATATTAAGAGAAAAAATTTATTTTAAATTAAATTTACTATAAATTTTGTTTAAAAACTTTTTTCAAATTTTGTATTATAAGCGAGTTAAAAATAAAATATGGAATAACATAGTTGCATAATAGCGCAAGCGCAGTAGAAGTGTTTTGTTTCATAGAGACAATTGTAGGCTCTTGCCAGGCATGGCCTGCCTTAAATATGTACGAGTAATTGGATTATGAGCCCGTATGGCCGTTAAAGTATGGTAAAGTCATGTGCATGGCCACATCCGATTTTTTTAACAAGCTATGTTGTGAAACACAGCACAAGCAACGTTTTTGTTTTCTCCAACTTGAGTCGAATACCGCCTATAGTGGCAAAATTAGAAATCTCCTCTTAAGAACCCCAAAACAACGTTCAATAAGATTTCGATTTCTTATTTGGCTTTCGTTGAATAATTGCTCTGCCTGTTCTTGAGGATTGGTCAATGATGGATATCCACCATCACCCACTAACAAAGAATTTCTATGTAGGTGCTCTGCTTTCAAATTGTGCCATTAAACGAGAATTTGAAAAAATTGTGGCATCATGAACAGATCCTTGGCATCTACAAACCACATTCTGAATTGTTAAATCAGGCCTACACACCATCTGGACATTTAAAGAAAAGAAGCCTTTTCTATTACTAAAAATTTCAGCATTTTCACCTCCAGATCTCAATTTCGATGTGAGTGCCTATACATCTTGGAAATCGACTAATATTAAAAAGCACTTCTTGTACCTTCTTCGTTTCCATTTCCGATTGAAGCATTTTTATAAAATCTGGAGCACGTCTTGCTAATGAAGTTAATACTTGATAAATAAGGCTACTAACGGTAGCTTTATCAATTCCTGTAAGAATAAAAACGATTTAAAAAAGTACATTATATTAATGTAAATGAAATACCTACAAAATCTCCAACTGTTTGAAGAGTACGTCCTGTTGCTAAGCAGGGCCGGCCCGAGGTTAATAGGTGCCCGGAGCGAGATTTTAATCTGCGCCCCCCCATCCCAATAAGGGTATTTCTAGATATAAGTATATGCATTTTAGAAACACAACACATCAATACTTTAAACTCCCAAAGTAATTTTCCTTGCTTTGGCATTTAACATAACAAGTTACTATGAATCAGTCGATATAGAGGTACTCATCTATGACTTATTATTTTTTGAGTTTTAAATTATAACACTGCCCAAGGATGTGAAATAAAATCACACATGTTTCCAAGAACAAAGAGATTAAAAATGTCCCACACTGCACCACGTCTGGACTTCAACAACTACTCCTTGGACTATATGCCCCACCAGGTATTGAATTACGAAAGTCCAGACGTGGTTTGGTGCCCGACCAAGTCGGGGCTTTAAACCAAAAACTTCGATTTTGTTATTAAAGGAGCTTGCCATTCTTAGACCGGTTTCGGTATTATTGTACCTCACTAAAGGATGTCTGAAAATGAATTCGACTCGCCTCGTTCTTGATAAAAGTGTTTGCGTTAGAGCAAGTGTATCACGAACGAGGAGAGCCCAACGCCATCTTCACTTTCATAACAAAATCAAAGCTTGCAAAACTATAGAAAACTACACGAAGGTGGAATTTTTTGAACCATAAAAATTCCAAAAAAGGACCATGGGCGTAACAAAACTGCCTAAGGATGTGAAATAAAATCACACATGTTCGCAAGAACAAAGACATTAAAAATGTCCTACACTGCACCAGCGTCTGGACGTCAACAACTACTCCTTGGGCTATATGCCTCACCAGGTATTGAATTACGAAAGTCCAGACATCCTTTAGGGACAGGATGTCGAGCTAGCCTGCTTCTTACTGATGAGGAACAATAATTCCGAAACCGGTCTAAGAATGGCAAGCTCCTTTAATAACAAAATCGAAGTTTTTGGTTTAAAGCCCCGACTTGGTCGGGCACCAAACCACGTCTGGACTTTCGTAATTCAATACCTGGTGGGGCATATAGCCCAAGGAGTAGTTGTTGAAGTCCAGACGCTGGTGCAGTGTAGGACATTTTTAATAACTTTATTCTTGGGAACATGTGTGATTTTATTTCACATTCTTAGGCAGTTTTGTTACGCCCATGGTCCTTTATTGGAATTTTTATGGTTCAAAAAATTCCACCTTCGTGTAGTTTTAAATTATAATTTATGTATAAAACCAAAGTTATAGAACTAGCCCAGTTGTCAGAGACTTTGACCTCGCCCAAAATGTGATATCGATGAAACTTGGCACTTAAGTACTTGAAAGGGTGTAGAATAAGATAAAAAAATCTTTACTGCTCTAAAGTGTATGCTAAGTTCACAATTTCGAAAACAAAATCGAAAATTTGGTTTTTTCATTATATCTCAAAAAAAAATCGAAAAACTAATAGCACCACGTGAAAGAGCGGAAAATTTTACTAAAAATTATATTATAAGTTATTTAAAAAAAAATTGTATTACTATAAAAAATTATTAAAAATTAGAATGCGAATTCGAAAACTCTTAAATATCCTAGTTTTATTCTAATTTTAATACTTAACTTTTTCTCAACATTTCACCCTTTATAATTTTTTCACACTTTCAACTTAGAATTATGTATTGTAGATTAAGCACTGATGATGAGTTTCGAATAGACTCGTAAGCATGCTATGCAAAAATAAATAAAAAAATCGGATGTGGCCATGCACATGACTTTACCATATTTTAACGGCCCTACGGGCTCATAATCCAATTACTCGTACATATTTAAGGCAGGCCATGCCTGGCAAAAGCGTACAATTGTCTCCCTGAAACAAAACACTTCTACTGCGCTTGCGCTATTATGCAACTATGTTATTCCATATTTTATTTTTAACTCGCTTATAATACAAAATTTGAAAAAACTTTTTAAACAAAATTTATAGTAAATTTAATTTAAAATAAATTTTTTCTCCTAATATTTTTACATAAACTTAATAGAAACGATAATAATTGCGAAAATCTGAAAATTCTCAAGCGTAAACCCCCACTTCCGGTTGTCCGATTTTGCCCAAAATCTAATCAGCTCATTAGCATGTTGTAAAAATGCTAAATATAAGATTTGGTTAGGAAATTCCGATCGCAGTTGGAGTTAGGGGGTCTCAAAACATGTAAATCCACTGAAAGCTGAACTTTTTTTTTTGCGATTACAATACTTTACCACTTCGTATGGTAAAGTAAAATTCTACACGTTATACAAATAAGCTTCTCATTTCTTCATCCAGTACGTGTACACAGCCTACCATATCGTTGTTGTCTTCAACCAAACTAAATGTCGTACGAAAAAAAAGTTAAAGTAAAAAAGTTTCCTTGCTCTATTGGCAACATTTTTCTCGCTTATACTAGTTTACTATCTCTAAAGATAAAAAAGTTTTCTCGACTCACCATTTTACTCTGCAAAATGACGATATTTTGTGTCATCTAGCGGAAAAAAATGGCGTAGGTTTTATTTGACGTTCTACATTTTTTATTGTTATGCCACTATGTCAGGGAAGTACTGAAAAATATCATATCCAAAATTCATAACGATCGGACACCAATTAACAAAGTTAAGCACTAGTTTGCAGTTAATATTATTTTAAGGAAAATTTTCAGTTTTTTCAAAAATGTCATGTTTTGACACATAGTTTTTATTTTTTTATTGTTTTCTCGTAGAAAATTTGACCGGAAGCTATAATTTCTAAAATTCTCACTGATTTTTATAAAACTGAAGATATATATTAATAGAGGCATAAGAAAAAAATCCTTGTAAATGTATCGTTGTTATACTTTTACTTTTGATGTAAAAATAATTAAAATATAAAAATTGCGTCGAATGAATGCTGTAAAAGAAATGATAATTTTAAAGATTTATTAAACAGAGACAATGTTCATCATTTTAATTATTTTTACATCCAAAGTAAAAGTATGGTGATGATAAATGTACAAGGATTTTTTGTTATGCCTCCATTAATATACAGTGTGTCCAATTAAGTCGGCACCATATGGAAAACTTTTTTATTATTTGTTTTATGAAAAAAAGTTTTTCTTGACAAAAAGTTATACATGATTTAAGATATCAGATATCAGATTTTTTCAGTCGTATACGAGGGTTGTCAAAAAATATAAAATTTTGCTCAAGAGTAAAGTACCTTTATTTTTGAAATATGAAAAAAAGTTACTAAAAAAACCTTGTTTCTAATGACGTTTTACGTCAACATACCGATTTTGAACAATTTACTTCAACTGTAAGAAAATTTTCATTTTTAACATTTTTTGATACACTCCCGTAACTGACAATTTTGAATTCATTAAAAAAGCTTAAAAGGAACGAAAAGACAAGAATCATATACCAATTTTTGTTAATATTATTCGATGGTTTGGTTAGTATGTCTGAAAAATTCCCGTATTATTGATTTTTCAAAAAAAATAGTCTTCATAAAAAGTTCTACATCACATTCTAATCAATCTGCAGGAATTAAATTTGCAAAATATTTAGTGGGATACTAGGAAAATCAAAAAATTTTAATCCGGGCTAAGTTTTTCTTATAAACGGAAATCTACTATGGGTTTGTAAGGTCCCTGTGAACATTCTTAAGCCTGGGCGGTTACGCGGGATCTACGGAGAAGTTATGGGATATTTTCCTCACCGATTTGAAAAAGTTTTAGTTTTCGCTATTTTCGTTTATAAGATAGAGCTCGAAGAGTACATTCCAAATCACCCAATTTAAACTCAACACCAGTAAACGTTATGGAAATTGAAGCTGTGGAGCCACCTCTCAAATTTAGAAGAGAACTAATAGCTAATAAATTTTTAACAAGGGCCTCAGCTAGACAAGCTCATTATATAAAATCCATACATAACCTATCAATTTCTGTCCTTACTCATCCATACTGGCATTCCAAAAAAACACCTCTAATTGTTGATAGTTACACTTTATTATCAACCTATTCTCACCTAATTTATTCCAATAAAAATATCCCTTACTTTTCTGAACAATTAGACATTTTATTTTCCAATAAAATCGATACCAGCTACATCAAGTCTAGTCTAGATTTTAATGGATCAGCCAACAAACTTTGGCCAGGTTACAATTTCATATTCACGGATGGTTCAAAAAGTAATAATAATGCGGGATGTGCATTCTACGACTCATCTTGCAAGTACTCTTATAAATATAAGCTACCAACAGTAACTTCTATATACACTTTAGAAATGTTTGCGATCCTTATGGCTATGAAGTACGCTTCCACAAAAGATGCATCTAAATGTACTATTTTTACTGATAGTAAAAGTGCAGTGGATCGTATAAATAATTTACATTACAGTAACAATCTCAACCACATTGAACTTGGAATTCTCAAAGAAAATTATACAAATAAAATTCAAAATAAAAATATAGTAGTAGTATGGATAAAGGGTCATTCAGGAATAATAGGGAATGATATAGCAGACTACCTAGCAAACTCAGCACAAACAACAGGGGAACAGTCAATTTCAAATTGTCTACCGCATACAGATATCACAGCAGTATACAAAAAAATTCTTAAAGAAAACTGGCAGCAAAGCTACATTAATTCCATAACAGGCCCTAATTACAAACTATACATTCAAGTTATCAAATAGACATATGATAATAACAATAAACAGAATAAGATCCAATCATGCGTTAACACCATTTTACAAACACAGAATAGGCATTCCCGAAACTCCATATTGTACGTGCGGATCCTTAGGCGATTTAAATCATGTAATTTTAGAATGCACAAACCATCAAAATAGTATTAATGTACTTTATAATGATTTAATCCAATTTAATCAAACATTACCAATTGACTTAAATTCAATCATATTCTCTAGCAATATGAATGTTTTATATTGTATTTATTTACACACTAAAAAGTGTAAAAAGAATCTGTAAAAATACTAACCAATCATTGTAAGCAATATGCGATATGAAATTTCAATTGGGTGTTTAACTAGTTTTCAGATTCTATTTAAAACCTTATAAATAACAAGTACTATATAAATAATTAACAACACAATATGTTTTTTTAATTTTAGTTGCATACATAATTTTTACCAGCAATTTGTTAATTTTTATAATGTGCCTTTTGAATATTGCGCAATTGTTGAAATTACGTCACTGGTTGCGTAACTGAAGTTAGATATAAGCCGAATCGAAAATTCAACGAATTCACTCGACATCAAAGTTAAAGTTGTTAAATGTCACTGTCAATAATGTCACTTCTTTGATTTTTGTTGAAGCGTGGGTTTTTGATTTTGCATTTATTTTTGATTTATTAATATTTTTTAGTTAGTATATAGTATTTTCTTTGTTTCTAAGTTAGTGTATTTGTGTTTTCCCGACTTTAAAATCATTATTCTATATTCTTCTTCTTCTTCGTCTTCGTTTTTCGAAACTAGTGATGGTCTTGGTCTGTTATGTTTCTTCTTTTTAATCGTTTACCGTAAAGCAAATCAGTACCGTACCAGTGACGTATCTGTATTAAAAGTTGCATAAAATCTCAAATCTTTTCTTATTAGTTTTTATCTATTTTAAGCAAAAAAACATAAAAAAACATGCAATTATGTAGAAAGTAATTAAGTATGAGTAATTAGAAATACAAAACAAATGAGGTTAGATTTGGAGTTAAACACCTAATTGTAAGTACATAACGAAAAAAAAAAAACAACGTATCAATTAAAAACAAAAAAAATAAACAAACGTATCAATTTAAAAAAAAAAAAAAAAAAAAAACGCATGCCCTATAGAAAAAAAAAATAATAATATTAGACTTAACACCATTAAACGGATTCAGTGGTATTTTTGTGAAATTATGAGAGGAAAAGGGGAGAAGGAGGAGAAAAGGAGAAAAAAGGACAAAAATATTAGGTAAATTTTGCCAACTAAATTAGGATTGGCCTGTTGGTATATTGCCAGTGCCAAAGAAAGAGAAAAAAAATCACCCATCATCAGGCCCGGCCGGGCCCACCGGGACACATCATTATTGAGAACATATCAAAACCACCTCATAACATATGCTGATTCTACAGCTTAATTTTAGTTATATGTTACTTTAGTTATATGAAATTTTTCGAATTTTTGTTTAATTAAATCGAAAATCCAATCACAAAATTTAAGTATTTCGGTATTATCGAATAAAAATATCTTATAAAAACTTCCTCCTGTACAACGAACGTTCATATTGACTTACGTATTTCTTGATTATATTGACCTTTTAACTTCATTAATCAATTCATTCGCATTTAAGAAGCAACACGGAATACAGTTCTAAACAAATATCAAAATTTCATTACAATAACGATCTGTTTATAATAATAAATAAAATGTAAGTAATCTTTTGTTGTTATCAAATATACTTAATAAATAAATAAATAAAAAGGGCGAGAAAAAATTAAACTAATTTTTCTTGATCTAATGTAAATAAATTTTAATTGTACATTCTGTTAAACATTATGCCTCTTATTTAATTTTACAAGGATATGTTTCTCTAAAATAACAATAAACAAATATAGTCCAGGAAACAGTCACGATTTTCGGTACTTATTTTCACAGTCAGCAAACATGGATAGAATTGTAGGGTTAGTAATTCTGATGCCCTATGTTAAAATACAAATGTCAACCAGCCGTGTATTTTCTATAAAATTATAGTATAATCTATCATGTGACTCACTTTTACATTTATTTTAGTCCGGTGAAAATAAATTCGCTGGCTCCTGGGCTAGATTATATATCTATACTTCTTTAGGCCAGTGCCGATCATTTTTGAAACAACAAAATTCTTAGCAGTATGTGGATGGGCGGAAAATTAAGGGTAAATTATAAATAGCTATATAAGTAGCTAAAAATGTATGTTTTGAGGGTTGGATATTATTATTTTACGATTTGTGGCTGAAATATGTGCATCCTATCGAAATCTTTAAAGTAAAAGTTGTAGATAATTAAAAAATCTAGAACTTTTGTATTGTAATTTTTTAACATAACCTCAAAATTATCGAGAAAATTTCTAAAAACCGTATTTTGGTTTTTAATTTTTAACTCCCGCAAAAAAAAATTTTTTTTCTTGAAACTTGGTGAAAACGTTCCTTTTTGTGTTTCAAATAAAATAAAATAAATAAATATCTATTTTTCAATTTTATACGAATTTAAATTAAAAACAAACCTGGTCTATTTTGTAGTTCTTAAATATCTTAATAATAAAACTTAATTATATGTCAAAAACTACGCTCAACTTTCTTATACATTTTTCTCTCCAAAATTACCTAAAAAAAAATTCAAATAAATATGATTTTAAATATTGAATTCGACGTTACTAAATAGTTTTAGTTTTTTTTGTTATTATTTTATTTAGATGTAATCAACGATTTTTTTATTTTAGATGTTTTGTTTACTTTTTCTGACTCTTTCTACTGTAAGTGGGGCATTTACTGAATATAAAATTGTACCACCAGAGCCACAGCAAGCAGCCCTTATGGCACGATATATCATACACAATACAGGTAGGCTCCATGTAAACTAAAATATTTTGATTAAGAAGAAAAATTATTTATAAAACAAGGGATCTCAAATTCCAAATTTGTAAGTACAATGGAATTCTTAGATTATTAAACGAACTAAAGAACCTGAAAATTATAAACGCGAATAAGGTAAAGAAGCTCAAATATTAAACATTATTAGAACTTACAAACACTTCCTGCAAGTTTATTTCCGGCTTGCAACTCAAACTTATTTTGTAAGCGTGTGGAAAATTTGCAATAATCTTACAAATTTTAGTTTGTAATCGAGAGTTTTTAGCAAGCTTTTCTGATAAAATTTAAATTTTTAAATTTGAAGTAATCTTATTTCTTTGCACTTTCAAAATCAAATCAGCCGAAAATTGTTAATAATCATAAGTTGATTTTCGAAAATTTAATATAAGTTAAATACAAAAGTTTATATTCAATTTAAAAATAGAAAATTATTAAAAGTAAGTATATTTTTACAGTGAAAAAGGTTTCTAAACAAAAATATTGTTTTTCCTTTGTTTTTGTGGGCTAAGGTCAATAGAAAAAAATATTAGAAAATCTCTGTTTTCATCAGGCCAACGTTTCGGCTTTTTATTAGGCCATCATCAGGGCTTCTATTCAAAAAATACAAAAATGTGTTGTCTTTTAAAATTGAAAATGAAGCGTGTATAAAATGTAACAAATATGAAAGACGCAAATATAGTTTTTCTTGTACAAATAAAATAGAACAATTTGACATTATTAATACAACAATAGAATATTTTAAAAGCATAATCTAGATTAAAAAGCTATAATATATATTTGAGAACCACAGAATTCAGTTTCATGGACATTTAAATAAAGTTTGAAAACAAAAATCCAAGAGAAAAAACCCAAAATAATAATTTTAAGTACCGGAAAGTGATAATTTGAATTCTATTTCTATCACGCTCTATAAAATAAATATAATTTAGTACACAGCTTTAATAAGTCAGCTATTAACAAAAATATTTAAAATCAGAACATTTATGTACTCCAGACAATCGTAAGTTTGATGGAGGTTTAAATATAACATTGTCAATCAAGTGCAATTTTAAAAGTTTTCAGTTAATTCTTGATTGAAAGTAGTCAATTTTTTTAAGTTATGAGTGAGGCAGCTTCAAACTTGCTGAAAGCTATTAATAATAAATATTGTACGAACTTGCATTTGTATTGGTAAGCTTGCAAACAATTTGCAGTAAATGTATTTTTTTAATGGTTATAATGAATGTGTTTCGAATTGTTCGGTTGATATTTCAAAAATTTGGATCAAAATCGATTTTTTTTCTTTGTCCCGTATTGTTATTATATATTGTGAAATTGTCCAGTGATCTGTTTCTGTATTAAATTAAAACCATTTTAATATAAAATGTGGTATTATGGTCCAGAAAGAAAATTATTTAAAATGACAAACCACTATGAATTACAGAAATCAATTCATATTTTTTTATTATTTAAGGTTGGGTTTCGATTGCAACCATTTCTACACAAGATAAAATTAAAGGTTATCCATTTGTTAGTCTAAAATCATTTAGTGATGGAACGAAACAAAATTCAACGGGAATCCCCTACCTGTATTTGACTGAAATGGATGTATCTGGTAAGGATATAGAAGTAAGTTCATTAATTCTAACCGCTATAAAATGTATGTTATTTTTTAAGCGCTTTTTTCAATGTAGGATACAAAAATTACTTTAACTATTTAAATTTTTTTTGTAGAGCAACAATACCGTAACGATAATGGCAACACTGGCCGAAACTAACTACTGTGATAGTGAAAACTTAGATCCTCAAGATCCCCGATGTGCAAAGGTTCTTATGTCTGGAAAATTAATAAAGGTGAATCTTTTTTAATATCCATTTGAAAAAATATGAAGGAGAAAACAATTCACTTCAAAGAACCTATCAAATACAGAACTTTAGTGAAACCCCTTTCTGTAATGCATTGTCCTCAATATTAATACGTGACTGAAAGCTTGTCAAAAGTACATAAATATTGTGTAAACAGGTTCATGTGATCAGCAAACGGTAGACGTTTTAAAGACAGTATAATAAAAATAGAGAAATAGTAGAGGTCAGGAGTCGGAGTGACACCTTTTTTTTCCGGACATTGCCAATTTAGTCTCTCCCCCCCATTTTCGCTGATATTCGGTGGAGGGGTTAGTGGAGGTCGGAAGTGATATCCAATACCACCACCGTTCTCAGCATCCTCGAAAATGGGTGTAAAGAGTGTTTTTCTACAGGGAAACCTTGTAAAGCGCGTTTAACCCCTCTAGGGGGTGGTTTTTGGCCGTAAAAAATAGTAAAAAAATATAACAAATTAATTTCTCGTTCACAATTATTTAATCGTTTTATTTTTATTCAACATTTAGGTACCAGGAGATTTCAAAATGTTGCTAGAATAATAGTTATTTTTGTATTAAGTGCGTAAAATGTGTGTTTTTTCAATGGCACACGAGAGTGTTAAATTCTCTCGAATGTGCCACGAAAACACGAATTTTATACACGAAATACAAACAACATCTTTTGTACAACTGTGAATGTGAATTTACATCGTCTGAAATATATTAAAAATAAATACTTCCAATACATCTTGACGTGGTTTTTTATCCCGATAAGTTATCGCACAATTTCACAGCATCCAGTAGTCTTTCTGTGTCGTCACTATAGAAACGGTTTGTTGGCGCGCCACGTGTTTGACTGTTTGACTGTGTTTGCTCGGAGTTACTTCAATTTCAAGTTCTTTTCAATAACATAGATGTTGATTATGATAATGGTAGTGATAGCCCATCATATATATCTGAGAAAGCAAATGCAATAGTATCTAATATGTTATCGGCCAAATCCAAGTTAGTATACCTATGAGAAAACATATGACCAATTTCGTGAATGGTGCGACAAGAAACATGTAAAAAAGGTTTCTGAAAATATGCTGGAAATCTACCTCCGTAGCAGAAGCATATATAGAAGATAGTTTGAATAACACAATTGAGAATTCTAACAAAATATTGAATTGTCCATTTTTGTGGAATCAACTCTTCAAGAAATATCTAATGTTTCTGATCAGCAGCAACATGGAACATCTTCGGGAATTTACGTTGGAAAGTAATTGTTCAAACTTTACTATCAATTATTATTCCAATAATTGAAATTGTTTTATGATGAATAATCAATTAATCAGTGGCGGTTCTAGAAATTAAGGGCGGGGGGGGGGCATATGTATTTAAAGTAATACTGTATTTATCAATACTGTATTTATCATAAAAAAAATTAAATAATAGAATATATATGTTATTATTTACAGTAGTAATATTTTTAAACTCGTCCAGAACGACAGAAAAATCTAAGCAATGAGAGGATATTTCTTATATCTGCGTAAACCAAATTTTAATTTTTTTGAATTTTGAATTTTTAGATTCTAGATCCATTTATATCCTAAAAAACTCACTTTTTCCTTTAAAAATGCCCAAACATTTTTTTTTTGATAATTTTGACATTGCCAATCGTTTCTTATACAAAATTCATTCTGCGTAAACCAAATTTTAATTTTTTTGAATTTTTTTTGTAGATTCTAGGTCCATTTATATTCTAAAAAAATCACTTTTTCCTTCAAAAATGGCCCAAACATTTTTTTTTCGGTAATTTTGACATTGCCAATCGTTTCTTATACAAAATTCATTCTGCGTAAACCAAATTTTAATTTTTTAGAAATGTTTTTGTAGATTCTTGGTCCATTTATATTCTAAAAAACTCACTTTTTCCTTAAAAAATGGCCCAAACATTTTTTTTCTGTAATTTTGACATTGCCAATCGTTTCTTCTTATACAAAATTCATTCTGCGTAAACCAAATTTTAATTTTTTTTGTAAATTATTGGTCCATTTATATTCTAAAAACTTACTTTTTCCTTCAACATTTTGTAAGGGGGGGGGGGGGGGATACTGCCCCCCGTGGCGCCGCCACTGCAATTAATAATTGACTCTGTTAAAAATAAATCCTTCATAAAGTAATATTTCATGTTTATTTTGTGAATTATTTTGTGAATTATTTTGGCAGTGAAAAAAGTTTTTTTTCACGGTGAAAAAAAGTAAATATTTACGCATCAATAGAGATTCAGAAAAGTTTTTTTGACAGTTGTACAAAAAGGTTATTTTTCTGACATTTTATAACCTGAAATTACCAAAATATTTGTTATAATTTTATTAATTTTTTTTCTTTTTGAATATATTTTTTTCAAAATCTGATATACAGGGTGTTATTTTTAATTTGTCAATTTTTTACTAGGTACAGTAAATTTTATTTTTACACTCTTCATTAATAAAATCGACATAGGGGGCGTTTCCTCCAAAAATAATTTATTATTCGAACTCAGGGGAACATTTCCAGTCAAAATATTTGTACGACCCTTAAAATATTTATAAATTTTGTTATCCGATTGATCTTATTTTTTTTTATTTCAGATTAAAGAATCTTCATCAGAATATGCTTTTGGCAAACGAGCGCTTTTTGAAAAACATCCATCCATGAAAAACTGGCCGGCTGGTAACATTTTCACTTGATATTTATTATCAAAATACTTAAAGTTTTATTTTTTTAGGTCACCAATTTTACGTGGCCAAAATAGCGCTCGAGCAAATAGAAGTTCTTGATTTTTTTGGAGGTTTGAAATATGTCTTGGTTGACGATTATTTCAACGCTAATATCACCGGCCTTATTAATTTGGATGTTTTATTTAACAATGTTTCAGTCGTAGAAATAGACAATTTTTAAAAAGAAAAAATTATATACTTTTATTGGAATTAGAACAGTTGGATTTATACAATTTTTTGCATAATAAATAAATAAAAAATGAATGGTTCGTTTAGTTTACTTGATTTTAAGCTGGTAGTTCCAAAAGTATCCGACCTGACGTATAGATGGCGATAGTTGTTTGAAAATATGACTGGTAGAAAGTACCAACCTTATAACGCTTAAATTTGAAGTTTGACGACTCTACGTTGATCAGTATTTGTTTGGCAACCATTAATAGTGAACGCTCTCTCAGTGAATTTGTAAACATTGAAAAAGTGTATCCGACTACGTAGAGAAATTAACTGTTAAACGTTGGCAACACTTCACGACGTTGCCGATGTGACAAAGCGAAAATTTTTGATTCATCAATGAACAAAATATACTCGTTTTGAATAATTTATATGCCAATTTTGGCTGGATGTATACTTGGAAACTGAAAACATTTAACCAGGTAAAAAGACGCCACCACTGGTAAAAATGGCTCCATGATGTAATGACATTGACATTATGGAGCAATGGACATGTGCACTTTTATTTTCAGACCAGAGTTGCCAATAAGGCTCAAAAAGCGCAATATTTGCGCTTTTTAATTGTGTTTTGCGCCATTGCGCTATTTTGTGCATTTTTGCGGTTTTCTAGAAACCTCAAATCATACACTTTACATTTTGATATAACAGAACCGCAGACGACTTGTGAACATAATTTTGAATTCTGTTCATCAAAGGTCAAAGGATCAAAGGAATAAAGAAGAAGAAGAAAGAAAGAAGAAATCTGAATTTGACGTGTAAATTTGACGGTAATCATCTAATCAATTCTTTGCCGAACCTGTGTTTTTAAAAAGAAAATGAACTCGCAGAGAATTGAATTAAATTTAAATTTTCAAATTTCTGAAAGTCAAATAAAATATGAAGAATTAGAAAACGTGAATAAAAGTACGCATGGAGTTCAAGAATGTATTAAAACTGAGGTTGATGAATATCCAACTGAATGCAAAGAAGAAAGAAAAATCTATCCAAATGGACAATGTATTAAGACTGAGGTGGACATTAAAGAAAATGAATTAAATTCCTGTTTTAAAATTACAGAAAATCAAATTGAATGCAAAAAAGAATTAGGAAAAACAGAACCTGATATTGGTACACAAAGAGAAAATGAATATATATTGGACATTAACAGGTTTATTATAAAATCTGAACCAATAGATATTAAAGAAGAGAATGAAGAAAGCGACAATGAACAAGAGGTAGAGGATGAGAAACATTCATTAACTGATACTGGTGAGAAAAACTATAAATGCAACATCTGTGAAAAAACTTTTCTTCAAATTTGCTCTCTTAAGAAACATTCGGCAGTTCATACAGAGAGGAAATTCAAGTGCAATGTTTGTGATAAATCATTTATTCATAAACGCAGCCTAATTAACCATTTACTCTATCACACAAGTGAAAAAAAGTTTAAATGCAACATTTGTGACAAATCATTTACTCATAAATCAAGGCTAAATGTACATTTACACATTCATACAGGCGAGAAAAATTTCAAGTGCGACATTTGTGATAAATTATTTAATAGAAGCAGTAATTTAAAAGTCCACTTACTATCTCATATAGGTAAAAAGAATTTCAAGTGCAACATTTGTGATAAATTATTCAGTCTGAAACACCATCTAAATAATCATTTAGTCATTCATGCAGGTGAAAAAAGATTTAAATGCAACGTTTGTGAAAAATCATTTTATTGGAACAGTCAATTAAATAATCATTTACTGACTCACACGGGAAAAGATAATTTCAAATGCAACTTTTGTGATAAATCATTTAATCATAAATCAAGCCTAAATCTGCATATACGCATTCATACAGGTGAAAAAGAATTCAAGTGTACCATTTGCAATAAAACATTTAGTAGGAATAGTGTTTTAAAAACACATTTGCGAATTCATACAGGCGAAAAGAATTTCAAATGCAACATTTGTATGAAATCTTTTATACAAAAGACTCAGCTTCAAAGTCATTTGTTATTTCACAAAGGCGAGAAGAATTTCAAGTGTCACATTTGTGATAAATTATTTACATGGAAGAGCATTCTAAATACCCATTCACTAATTCATACAGGTGAAAAGAAATTCGAGTGCAGCATTTGTAAGAAATCTTTCATTCAAAACAGTCAGCTTAAAGGTCATTTATTAATTCATAAAGGTGAAAAGAAATTCAAGTGTAACATTTGCAATAAATCATTTAGTAGGAAGAGCATTCTAAATACCCATTCACTAATTCATACAGGTGAAAAGAATTTCGAATGCAACATTTGTAAGAAATCCTTTATTCAAAGCAGCCAGCTTGAAGATCATTTAATAATTCATAAAGAAAAGGAATTCAAGTGTAACATTTGTGAAAAATTATTTACTCGTAAGTCCTCTCTAAATAATCATTTATTGATTCATTCAGGCAAAAAGCATTTCAAGTGCAACATTTGTGATAAATCATTTAGTAGGAATAGTATTTTAAAAACACATGTGCGAATTCATACAGGTGAAAAGAATTTCGAGTGCAACATTTGTATGAAATCTTTTATTCAGAAGAGCCAGCTTAAAAATCATTTAATAATTCATGAAGGTGAAAAGAATTTTAAGTGCAACATTTGTGAAAAGTCATATTTTATAAAAAGTGAATTGAATCGACATTTACAATCACATACAAGATAACAACAAAAACATTTGAGTAGTTTCTATCAGAAATGCTTTTCTAGAGAAAATTATCTTAAATCACACTCCAACATTAAAATTTTCCAAATCAACCCAGTGGGAGAAACTCAATAAACTAGAAGAAAATCCAGCCAGGCCGATCTAAATATGCAGGACACAGATTAGAGAGTTACAGATATGAAGCTCCGCCCATTTTCTTTGATGTTTCGATTCCTGTGACCTTGGACCTTTAAATTGGAGTGCACCCATGTTGCCAGTTCTGAAAGGAACATCGGTTACAGTATTGCCTTTTCATGTAACGTATACATTGGATTTGTCAACTACCATTAGTGTCAGAAATAAGAAATATTTGTTTTTGCTGTCGTAGTGTTCTGAAAGATAACATTTTTGGCATAAGTAAACATTAGAAACTTAAAATTAAAGTAAAGAAGAAGAAGAATGTTTTCATGAATCTGTCAAAAAATCGCAGACTGCTAACCAGTGTTGCCGTTTGGGTAGAAATTTCCCGCTTGAGTGGAAATTTTGACTCTGGTGGGAATTTTGGGTGGATTCAATATTTTTGGGGAATTTGCTCCCATAATGACATTTTTGCAAATTAATTTTGTTTTTCTTCTTTTTAATAAATAAATAATATTTAATATTTATTAGTATTACGAAAAAAAGTTCTGCATCAATTCGAAATCCATAATCAAGCATCAAAATTGTAAAATACACAAATTTCCAATATAATATATGCATTGGTTTATATGGACTATTTATTGAATAAGTGCAATGATTTATACTTTTTGTCAATTCATATGTTGCTTTATATGTATATTGGAATTTAAAAGTATTTTACAAATTCCTGATATTTTATTAATAAGTAACTTTTTTATCAAGAATAACTTAGGTACACACTGTATATTAATAATATAATTTAATATAATTAATTTATTATGTAATGTTTTTGTTTGGCTTATTGCTTAATTTTACACTTTTGATTCGGCAACACTGCTGCTGACAGCCTTCAAACTGGGTTTTAAATTGGCGTGCAACTCTATCTCTGTCTAATTTCGTTTGTCTTATCTGTAACTCTCTAATCTGTGCCCAGAACTTTTATTTTATTTTTTATAAAATAACCAGATATTTTTAAAAAAACTATTATTGTAAAGTGCATAACAATGGTCTGTTGGTACCTAAAATGACATAGTAGATGTTTTATACTATGAATTTTTTTAGATATTAATTATAAAAGAAATATAAGTAGCTCAAAATTGTTATAAAAAATTTAGATACCCAAAATCCACATAATATAAGCTAATTTTTTGTGCAGTATGTTAAAATATGTTCCATTTATAACTAATTCTCGAAAAAATATCGTTTTAAGTTTATTGCTATAAAAGTTATTTTAAAATTCATCCACAACACAGTTGGCAACCATGTTTTCGTGACCTTTTAATAACAAGATTGTCAATTTGTGAGTAATTACTCACATTTGTATTTTATTAGATTGTGAGTAATCAAGAGGTTAGTAGTATATACAATCGGTAATGGTAATTATGAAAAATTCTAATCTGATAATTTATTAAAATCTTTAAGTTCTATCGAGCTTTTTAGTTTATTTATGATTTAAAAAAAAACTGTCTTACTATTGATATTTTGAAGTGGTGAGTAATCCACAAAAAATTTGTGAGTAAACCGGTAAAGGCTAGTTGGCATCCATGTTTAATAATAAGAAAGAATGTTATTCCAATTTTAATGAATTTGACGGAAAGTTATTTCATTCTTAGCTTCCGCCATGTCGCTCAAGTGAGATGGTTGTGTTCTCCGTTTAAATCTAAAATCTTAATACATCTTACTACATTTTCAATTATTAAATTAGTACAAAAGTGAGCAAACGGATTACAATGATTATTTCCCTTGCCTGTCAAATATCAATTTTTAACCAATCACATGCTTGGAAACTGATTTGACACAGCCAATCAAAACAAAATAAAGCGACTATTCACCTTGGTGGTAAATATTCGGCTATTTGATCATCGTCCTCAATATTCACCTGAAGGACGGTATCCAACAATAAAGAAGCCGCCCGTAAATTTCAAATTTTTCAAATAAAACCTATACTAATGATATTATAAAATTGCTTATAGTTAATAAAGTATCTATTTTTAGTAGCAAATACACAAATCCAACTGATTTCGCACTTTTTCTGAAACTATAAATATATTCATTCATCCCTTTCTATGTAATACCGTCCATTTTACACAAACATACGCTACTGTCAATCTGAATTTTGACAGTTTGCCATTAAAGTTTATTAGAGAATTAAATTTGACACATTCTGTTAAAAGTATTAACAATGAGTAGATTCGGGAGTAAATATCTTCAAGAAATTGATAATATAATTAAATTAAACGTACCTGCCAAGACAGTAAAGAGCAAAACTAGTATAATTTATACGTACGTACAGAATTTTTGTGACTCGGGAAATAATCTTATTAAATATAACGCGACCTTGACAAATTAGCTACTATTTTTATTGCTACTTTTCTCGTATATTTTACAATTTGTCCCTCGAGCTAAAGCTCTCGGGAGTTATTCAGATTATTAATGCCAAAATTAAGTCTCGACGAATTGATCCTAAAATAAACTCGAAATTTAGATACAATAAAATAATCGGCTATTTGTCAAGTTCTTGGGATATTACTGTCGAATAAATTATTGATATATAAGTGCATTTTTAAAGTGAAATTGATAAGAATGGGAGAAGGATATTGCCACGAGCAAGACTATTTCCTCACCCTAGGATAGTTCTGTGCAATGGCGTCGCTACGGGGAAGTTAGTAAGTACCCCACAATCCAGGAAAATGCTGGCTTACAAAAATTGAAATATATATACGTACATATATTTCTTTCACCTTTCACAAAACCTTTTGTATTCGATACTTTATCCAGTTCTACATCAAAAAATAATTTCCAACCACTTTTGTAATTGTCAATTGCCCTGCCGCATTTGCTTATAGTCCTAAAAGTTACTTAAGATTGACTATGGGTCAAGAGAGGCTGGTAGGCTTAGCACTTTTACATTTCTATCGAGAACGTGAAATAGATTACGATGCCGTGCTGAATAGATTTGCTTCCTAGAAAAAGAGAATATTAGAATTTATTTTATGAGCTGAATTCTTAAGGACCTGTAATAATTTTTATTTATGAATTTTATACTTTGTTACAGAATATGTTTTTATTCATCCTTTCAGTCATTATATGTATAATAAATATACTATATATATTATCGTCTATAATTTTCAATTACCCCTCCCAGAAAAAAAAACCTAGCGACGCCCTTGGTTCTGGGTAAAACCAACATCAAAGGTACCGACGCTTAGTGAGACTACTGTATCTACTATACTGTGGTATAGCTACACGTATAGTAGATACACGCTACGTTCCACTATGCGTTCACAACGCTCAAAATACTTCTTCAGCCGTTCCACATGACGATCAAGGTCGTTGTGGTCGCGACTCCTGGCTCTGCGCAAACGACGAGTTTAAGAACGGCAGGCGCCCTTTCCATAATGTTATTTTGTACTTAATCAACAAAATAAATAAAACAATAAATTGAATAACCAACGGTTTTATTGTATTTAATTTTAAGTCTCAGGAAGGAATGCGTACGTTTTTCCCATCCACAGACAGGTACCACAAAATCCTTGGACATGATAAAATTAATCAACAACCAGTGGCGTATCACCAACATTTTATCTATAATATATATAACACATAATATATGTTGCGAGTCTTGGGTCTGCGCAAACGACGAGTTTAAGAACGGCAGGCACTCCTTCCATAGTTGTCGCATTTAAAAAATAGGGATCGTGGCGGGGAGAAATGTCATTACTGTCAATCAGGCGATTATAAAAAAATGAAACTGCTGGAGTGCTGGACACCAACATCAAAGGTACCGACTCTTAGTGAGACTACTGTATCGACTATACTGTGGTATATCCAACAATAGGAATAAAGAAGAAGAATGAATTTGACGTGTAAATTGGACGGTAAACTAAACAGTAAACAGAGAGTTGAAGTAAACAGTACGTAACCCTTTACGTAGAAAATAGGGAGGTTTTAAGCCACAACTTGAGCGTCATACGTTATATCCCTTTATCCGCTATTAAAGTAAACACAGAACGTTAATAACGTATTTCGAGAATGAGTTTTTAAGCCATCCCACTCTTCCGTTCACCGACATAACCTTAAACTAGACGGCTAATACCCATATTCCCACCACACAAGAAACTCATCCAATTGAACATTCCGAAAACGTCTCTGCGCAATGCGCAATGGACACCAGTCCGTCTAACATCTGGGTTTCGGTTCTCGAGCTTTGCCGATTCGAGGAGACGAGACATATTGTTTTCTGTTCATAGGCGTCCACTGTTCTGTTTGGTGTTTAACCAATATTCGATAGAGAAATAGTGAATTTATTGTAAAAATGAACTGTTTTGTACTTTGGTGTAAGAACCGTTCAACAAACCATCCCAAAGGTGTTATGTTTCATAGGTAAGTCAATATAAGAAACACAATAAAATTGTTATATACCATGCCTCTATTCAACAACTTTGATTCACACACATTTATTATACCAAAAATTAATTATTTTACGCGAACGAATGTATATTTGCTTCACAATGATATTTTAGAATACCTGAGGACCATTGTAATGAATGGTTGAAAGCAATCGGAAGACCTTTAGAACCGCTTCCGCACTCGTCAACAAGAATATGTTCAGAGCATTTTGCTTCAGAAAGTTATTTCAATGATATAAATTGAGGATACTATATGTCTTACTCGAACGATACAGCTATTTATATCTATACTATACTATTTTATAAAAAACATCCTGTTCTCACAAATAATAATATTTCCAATCAGTAAATAAAAACTCCAACCTAAATCCTAAATTGTTTTCATCATTCCACTTATTTTCGTTCTAGACCCAATCATTTTACCTAAGGTACGCCAATGTCGGAACATAGACTTTAAGGTTATGTCGGTGAATATGACAAACACAATAGAGAGTTATTAGAGAGTTGAAGTTGTGCCAAGTACGTAAACGTTAGGAGCCGAATTGACATCTACGCATGCGCATTTGTCTGGAAATAGCGTTTACGTGAAAAATAGGATTGCGTACGTACGTAACCTTGCGTTCTCTCACGGATACCGTAAAAATCTACGTACGTTAACCGAAGATTATACGAGTGACACCGATAAATGGCGATTGTCCCAATTTTGAATTTTGACTTAAAGTAAATTATTCATAGCTTCAAAAAGACTTTCTTTATTTTTTTTTGTTAGATTACATTCAGTTATAATGTAATATAATAATAATATAATATAATATATAATAATAGTTGAGAAATTCCTATAGAAGTAATAATAATAATAATCCTTTAATTTCTCTCTCTCTTTCCACTGGATTAAAACCACTTAGTTGTTAAAAAAGTTTTTTTATTGACAATAAAAAAACTTTTTTAACAACTAAGTGGTTTTAATCCAGTGGAAAGAGAGAGAGAGAAATTAAAATACAAACCACTATGAGCTTTCGAAATGAATAATCCTTTAATTTAGCTCTTGGCTAGTATTATTTTTACATTTAGGTTTACAAAAAAAAAATAAATAGTTATATACTTATATTCACAACCTACATGTTCTTTTAAAGCTCATTAAATTATTGCAGTTTTTAATAAAATCAGGCAATTCATTGTATTGCTTTAATCCCTTATAAAACAGACTATATTCTGACTATATAACTATAGTGCTTAGTCTGTCTAAATAATAATTGTTTCTTGATCTTGTGGAATATTTATGTCTTTAACAAACCTACAATTATTTACAAGTTGAGGCACTATAGTTGATTAATCATTTTATATATAAATAACATGGTATTAAGGGTCACTCAAGAAGTTACTAAATATTCGTTTTTGTTTCATTTGATTTATATAATTTAGGAATTTAAGTGTGATTTAAAAGTTCTCAAAAGAATTTCTTTATTTTTCTGTTATTAGATTACATTCGGTTGAGAAATTCCTATAGAAGTTACTAAATATTCGCTTATTATGCTTCTAAAGGTTATTTCTCATATTTCAGTAAGATAATAAAAAACTTTCAAGTTAAAATATTTTTTAATATATAAATATTTATTTATTAATCACAATAACAATAACAAAACAATATTACAGAATATTTATCTCTAAAACTACAAAACAATGAATCTTTACATTTTTAGAAAATATACTCAATAAAATTACATTTACAAAGTGTAGAAATGTTCAACTAAATTTAGTTGATGGCGCTTTTTACATCTTGAAACTAGCAAACAAAATATTGGTAATAAAACAAACATTAAAGTTGTTTTTGCTTGATAAAAGATATGCTACTTTAATATTGCGATACTAACTTTACAAAAATCAATCTAGGTGCATTTACTAAAATTTAATCAGCATGATGGATTTTGAAAATATGTGTGTGCTGAACAGAACATTAAATTTCCCAAATATTGTTCCAGTTGTGTGGAGGCTCAATCGCCCATAAAGCTCTGCTCGATTCCCAATAGGATCATCGTTGAATATATGTAGCAAGATTACCTCATCCATTTCATCTTCTTCGAAATCTGAATCCCCAAGTTGTGCTGCATCAAGAATACCTTCCACCTTAAATGAAATAAATAGAGCCTAATTGAACATGTATAAAGACGTGCTTACCATAAAAATGTAACTTCTATTTTAGTAGAATTTCAAGAAATCCAATTCCAATATATATATTATTTTGTTTTTCATTTCTATAACTCATTAGTGGCTTTGTACTTCAAATACTCTTCTTAATGGATATAATAAAACCTCTTATTTTATTAAAATTTTTTTTTAATTTTGACTTTTCGACTTTCTGCTCACATAAAACAACATAAAACCAAAATACAGACCAATTAATTAAAGGTTGACAGTTGACATCTATTTTACGTACGTACATGAACACTTCAACTCAAATTCCATACAACTTTATTACGTTATATTTCGTACGGTATTTTCTACGTAAAGGGTTACGTACTGTGTTTACTTCAACTCTCTATTGCAAACTGGCAGAATGTATACCGTATACGTTATACCTTAGCGCTATGACGATGTAAGGTATGCGTAAAATAGTGAGTTATTGCAGTTGCTTTTCTCAAGGTAGTGACGTTTGACATGCTAATAGTGGGGTGTCAATGGTGTTGAAATATAAATATTGGATATTGTGCTTGAGTTGATGGTAGAAAAGTATTAACGAAATTACGGAAGAACTTTTGAATATTTTTGTTGAGGAAGAACATGAAGATGAACACATAGATGAAGCCATATTATTTCACCTTATCAATAATAGGGAAGGTCGAGGAAGAAATATCAATGATCGCCTCAATTTAGAGTTAATGTTAACCCATTACATAAAATCAAATTTCCGATTTGAAAGAGAACACATTGTATTCTTAGCAGAACGTCTTATGTTACCAGCTGTAATTAGATCAAGAAGAAGTAATGTTATATCAGGTATAAACTTTTGACTTTCTCCTAATGAAAGTAAAAACCTATTACCCCTAATTTTGTGTTACAGGACTTGAAGGATTGTGCATTTTGCTTAGAAGATTAGATTATACGAATAGGTTGAAGGGTTTTGATGAAATTTTAACAATCAAAACCGGGAACCAGGAAGTTCATACAAGAAAAGACTCTTAAGATCCATCGGAGCAAAAAACAAACCAAGAAATAGAAATATGTTGTAGAATTAAGTTTAAATTACTTTGAAATAAAATATTTTTAACTTTCTTACCTTTATTAAGCAATAAATTAAGACTGATAGTTTTTTAGTTTTATTTAAAACCTAAAATGCAAATATCAGATATCAAAACTAATGGAAAATTTCATTATTATATTTTAAATAATTAACATCTTTTCATTAATATATATTTAAATACATATAGAGAAAACATTACAATTAAGCACAGAATTTTGGAAAATGATTTCTTTAATCCCCAGCCAGCAGTTAAATTTACATTATAACGATTGGATTATAGGTTTTTCCCAATCTGTTGTAATCCAAACAGACTAAGTTCCTTGAAATAATGCAATAATTTATTTTTCAAAATACTCATAAACTAATTCATCTAACAAACCCTTTTATGGTACCGAAGCCCTATGTTTTGAGGGTTGGATATTGGATTTTTAGAATTTGTAGCTGAAATATATCGTAAACAGTTTAATATAAATGTAGATAATTAAAACTTTTGTATTAATTTGTATTACTTTTCAACATAAACTCAAAATTATCGAGAATAATCGTTTTTATTAAAGTCTAATGTTCAGTCGAAAAATTTTGTTTACAAATTTTCAATTTTTTAACTTTATTTACGTTAACCATTGAATACGGTTTAACATTGCTCTTCTTCTGTTATTTAATTCTAAAATCGATCGCGAAAAAGCCGCTTTTTGGTTTTAGAACATCAAATATGCATAAGGTATAAGGTTTAAGGCTCTCCTTATGCCTTAGATATAGCGTACGACGTTATACCTTAAAAATGGTTGTTTACTGTTGCGCACGCGTAACTGTCACTGTAAGGCATACCGTATACCCCAAATGATGTGCAATAACTCTCTATTGCGCATGCATTATGGACACCAGTCATCCTCGTAATTGATCAATTTTTATCATATGGCATTAGCCGTCTAGTTTAAGGTTATGTCGGTGCTTCCGTTATTTACGTGACAGATGCCAGAAACATTTATAACCTTATAAATGATAACCCTCACTTTGTGATAGTTTAAATAATCATTTACGATTTTTTTTTAATTTTAACTGCCTTAAATCGTTTTTTAAATGAAGCCAGAATGAAACAAATACTACAAAAGATAGGTTAGGTAAAAGACTTGTTGTGACATTTCTTCAATGTCCATATCCTATGTTGCCATACCATTTAATTTTATGAAATGTTTTCATTTCATATTTAAGAAAAAAAGTGGTAAGAATGGTGAAAACTATAGACTTACTCAAATCTTCTAAATTTCACATGTATTTATCATAAACTTTGGAGTTCACGATAAAACTTAAATATAAATGTTCTACATGCGGCACCATTGCGAAAACAATATCCGTTGTTAAGGGAACCTTATTTCACCTCTAATAGAGAGTTGAAGTAAACACAGTACGTAACCCTTTACGTAAAAAATACCGTACGAAATATAACGTAATAAAGTTGTATGAAATTTGAGTTGAAGTGTTCATGTACGTACGTAAAATAGATGTCAACTGTCAACCTTTAATTAATTGGTCTGTATTTTGGTTTTATGTTGTTTTATGTGAGCAGAAAGTCGAAAAGTCAAAATTAAAAAAAAATTTAATAAAATAAGAGGTTTTATTATATCCATTAAGAAGAGTATTTGAAGTACAAAGCCACTAATGAGTTATAGAAATGAAAAACAAAATAAAATATATATTGGAATTGGATTTCTTGAAATTCTACTAAAATAGAAGTTACATTTTTATGGTAAGCACGTCTTTATACATGCTCAATTAGGCTCTATTTATTTCATTTAAGGTGGAAGGTATTCTTGATGCAGCACAACTTGGGGATTCAGATTTCGAAGAAGATGAAATGGATGAGGTAATCTTGCTACATATATTCAACAATGATCCTGTTGGGAATCGAGCAGAGCTTTATGGGCGATTGAGCCTCCACACAACTGGAACAATATTGGGGAAATTTAATGTTCTGTTCAGCACACACATATTTTCAAAATCCATCATGCTGATTAAATTTTAGTAAATGCACCTAGATTGATTTTTGTAAAGTTAGTATCGCAATATTAAAGTAGCATACCTTTTATCCAGCAAAAACAACTTTAATGTTTGTTTTATTACCAATATTTTGTTTGCTAGTTTCAAGATGTAAAAAGCGCCATCAACTAAATTTAGTTGAACATTTCTACACTTTGTTAATGTAATTTTATTGAGTATATTTTCTAAAAATGTAAAAATTCGTTGTTTTGTAGTTTTAGAGATAAATATTCAGTAATATTGTTTTGTTATTGTTCTTGTGATTCATAAATATTTATATAATAAAAAATGTTTTAACTTGAAAGTTTTTTATTATCTTACTGAAATATGAGAAATAACCTTTAGAAACATAATAAGCGAATATTTAGTAACTTCTATAGGAATTTCTCAACCGAATGTAATCTAATAACAGAAAAATAAAGAAATTCTTTTGAGAACTTCTAAATCACACTTAAATTCTTAGTACATATCGTCATTTCCTCAAAATTATATAAATCAAATAAACCAATCTGGAACGAAACAAAAACGAATATTTAGTAACTTCTTGAGTGACCCTTAATACCATGTTATTTATATATAAAATGATTAATCAACTATAGTGCCCCAACTTGTAAATAATTGTAGGTTTGTTAAAAGACAAATATTCCACAAGATCAAGAAACAATTTTTATTTAGACAGAGCAAGCACTAGTTATATAGTCAGAATAGTCTGTTTTATAAGGGAATAAAGAAATACAATGAATTTATTAAAAACTGCAATAATTTAATGAGCTTTAAAAGAACATGTAGATTGTAAATATAAGTATATAACTATTTATTTTTTTTTGTAAACCTAAATGTAAAAATAATTCTAGCCAAGAGCTAAATTAAAGGATTATTCATTTCGGAAGCTCATAGTGGTTTGTATTTTAATTTCTCTCTCTCTCTTTCCACTGGATTAAAACCACTTAGTTGTTAAAAAAGTTTTTTTATTGTCAATAAAAAAACTTTTTTAACAACTAAGTGGTTTTAATCTAGTGGAAAGAGAGAGAGAAATTAAAGGATTATTATTATTATTACTTCTATAGGAATTTCTCAACTATTATTATATATTATATTATATTATAACTGAATGTAATCTAACAAAAAAAAAATAAAGAAAGTCTTTTTGAAGCTATGAATAATTTACTTTAAGTCAAAATTCAAAATTGGGACATTCGCCATTTATCGGTGTCACTCGTATAATCTTCGGTTAACGTACGTAGATTTTTACGGTATCCGTGGGAGAACGCAAGGTTACGTACGTACGCAATCCTATTTTTCACGTAAACGCTATTTCCAGACAAATGCGCATGCGTAGATGTCAATTCGGCTCCTAACGTTTACGTACTTGGCACAACTTCAACTCTCTAATAACGTAAAACAATATCAGTTAATAAAGTTTCCCTTATTTTAGCGCTATTGCGCATGCGATGTATAACGTTTAAAGTATATTGGTGTTCAAATAGGTGGCTTAAAACCTCCCTATTACCGTACGAAATATAACGTAATAAAGTTGTATGAAATTTGAGTTGAAGTGTTCATGTAGGTACGTAAAATAGATGTCAACTGTCAACCTTTAATTAATTGGTCTGTATTTTGCTGTTATGTTGTTTTATGTGAGCAGAAAGTCGAAAAGTCAAAATTAAAAAAATTTTTAATAAAATAAGAGGTTTTATTATATCCATTAAGAAGAGTATTTGAAGTACAAAGCCACTAATGAGTTATAGAAATGAAAAACAAAAAATATATATTGGAATTGGATTTCTTGAAATTCTACTAAAATAGAAGTTACATTTTTATGGTAAGCACGTCTTTATACATGTTCAATTAGGCCCTATTTATTTCATTTAAGGTGGAAGGTATTCTTGATGCAGCACAACTTGGGGATTCAGATTTCGAAGAAGATGAAATGGATGAGGTAATCTTGCTATATATATTCAACAATGATCCTGTTGGGAATCGAGCAGAGCTTTATGGGCGATTGAGCCTCCACACAACTGGAACAATATTGGGGAAATTTAATGTTCTGTTCAGCACACACATATTTTCAAAATCCATCATGCTGATTAAATTTTAGTAAATGCACCTAGATTGATTTTTGTAAAGTTAGTATCGCAATATTAAAGTAGCATACCTTTTATCAAGCAAAAACAACTTTAATGTTTGTTTTATTACCAATATTTTGTTTGCTAGTTTCAAGATGTAAAAAGCGCCATCAACTAAATTTAGTTGAACATTTCTACACTTTGTAAATGTAATTTTATTGAGTATATTTTCTAAAAATGTAAAGATTCGTTGTTTTGTAGTTTTAGAGATAAATATTCAGTAATATTGTTTTGTTATTGTTATTGTGATTCATAAATATTTATATAATAAAAAATGTTTTAACTAGAAAGTTTTTTATTATCTTACTGAAATATGAGAAATAACCTTTAGAAACATAATAAGCGAATATTTAGTAACTTCTATAGGAATTTCTCAACCAAATGTAATCTAATAACAGAAAAATAAACAAATTCTTTTGAGAATTTCTAAATCACACTTAAATTACTAAATTATATAAATCAAATGAAACAAAACGAATATTTAGTAACTTCTTGAGTGACCCTTAATACCATGTTATTTATATATAAAATGATTAATCAACTATAGTGCCTCAATTTGTAAATAATTGTAGGTTTGTTAAAGACATATATAAATATTCCACAAGATCAAGAAACAATTTTTATTTAGACAGAGTAAGCACTATAGTTATATAGTCAGAATATAGTCTGTTTTATAAGGGATTAAAGCAATACAATGAATTGCCTGATTTTATTAAAAACTGCAATAATTTAATGAGCTTTAAAAGAACATGTAGGTTGTGAATATAAGTATATAACTATTTATTTTTTTTTTGTAAACCTAAATGTAAAAATAATACTAGCCAAGAGCTAAATTAAAGGATTATTCATTTCGGAAGCTCATAGTGGTTTGTATTTTAATTTCTCTCTCTCTCTTTCCACTGTATTAAAACCACTTAGTTGTTAAAAAAGTTTTTTTATTGTCAATAAAAAAACTTTTTTAACAACTAAGTGGTTTTAATTCAGTGGAAAGAGAGAGAGAAATTAAAGGATTATTATTATTATTACTTCTATAGGAATTTCTCAACTATTATTATATATTATATTATATTATAACTGAATGTAATCTAACAAAAAAAATAAAGAAAGTCATTTTGAAGCTATGAATAATTTACTTTAATTCAAAATTGGGACATTCGCCATTTATCGGTGTCACTCGTATAATCTTCGGTTAACGTACGTAGATTTTTACGGTATCCGTGAGAGAACGCAAGGTTACGTACGTACCTAATCCTATTTTTCACGTAAACGCCATTTCCAGACAAATGCGCATGCGTAGATGTCAATTTGGCTCCTAACGTTTACGTACTTGGCACAACTTCAACTCTCTAACACTGATTTAATTGTTAACTAAACATGTGTGTTTAAAAAGAAAATGAACTCACAGCGAATTAGAAAATATGGATAAAAGTACGCATGGAGTTCAAGAATGTATTAAGACTGAGGTTGATGTTATAGAAAATGAAATAAATTTCGATATTGCAGAATATCGAATTGAATGCAAAGAAGAAAGAAAAAACATCTATCCAGGTGGACAATGTATTAAGACTGAGGTTGGCGTTAAAGAAAATGAATTAAATTCCTGTTTTAAAATAACAGAAAATCAAATTGAATGCAAAAAGGAAGTAGGAAAAACAGAACACGATATTGGTACACAAAGAGAAAATGAAGATATATTGGACATTAACAAGTTTATTATAAAATCTGAACACATAGATATTAAAGAAGAGAATGAAGAAAGCGACAATGAACAAGAGGCAGAGGATGAGAAACATTTAGTAACTGATACTGGTGAGAAAAACTATAAATGCAACGTCTGTGAAAAAACTTTTCTTCAAAGTTGCTCTCACGCGACAGTTCATACAGAGAAAAAATTCAAGTGCAATGTTTGTGATAAATCATTTGTTCATAAATCAAACCTAAATGTTCATTTACACATTCATACAGGTAAAAAGAATTTCAAGTGCAACATTTGTGATAAATTATTTAGTCTGAAACACCATCTAAATAATCATTTACTCATTCATACAGGCGAAAAAAAATTTAAATGCAACTTTTGTGATAAATCATTTACTCATAAAACAAGCCTAAATCTGCATATACGCATTCATACAGGCGAGAAAAATTTTAAGTGCAACGTTTGTGGTAAATTATTTAATAGAAGGAGTAATTTAAAAGTCCACTTACTATCTCATATAGGTAAAAAGAATTTCAAGTGCAACATTTGTGATAAATTATTTAGTCTGAAACACCATCTAAATAGTCATTTAGTCATTCATGCAGGTGAAAAAAAATTTAAATGCAACGTTTGTGAAAAATCATTTTATTGGAACAGTCAATTAAATAATCATTTACTAACTCACACGGGAGAAGATAATTTCAAATGCAACTTTTGTGATAAATCGTTTGCTCATAAATCAAGCCTAAATCTGCATATATGCATTCATACAGGTGAAAAAAAATTCAAGTGTAACATTTGCAATAAATCATTTAATAGGAATAGTATTTTAAAAACACATTTGCGAATTCATACAGGCGAAAAAAATTTCACGTGCAACATTTGTAGGAAATCTTTTGTTCAAAAGAGCCACCTTACAAGTCATTTGTTATTTCACAAAGGTGAGAAGAATTTCAAGTGTCACATTTGTGATAAATTATTTACATGGAGGAGCAGTCTAAATACCCATTTACTAATTCATAAAGGTGAAAAGAATTTCGAGTGCAACATTTGTAAGAAATCATTTGTTCAAAACAGTCACCTTAAAATTCATTTAACAATTCATAAAGGTGAAAAGAATTTTAAGTGCAACATTTGTGAAAAATCGTATTTTATAAAAAGTGAATTGAATCGACATTTACGATCACATACAAGATAACAACAAAAACATTTGTGTAGTTTCTATCAGAAGTGCTTTTCTAGATAAAATTATCTTAAATCACACGCCAACATTCAAATTTCCCAAATCAACCCAGTGGGAGAAACTCAATAAACCAGAAGAAAATCCAGGCCGATCTAAATACTAAGGACTTCTATTTTATTTTTTATAAAATAACCAGATATTTTAAAAAAAACTATTATTGTAAAGTGCATAACAATGGTCTGTTGGTACCTAAAATGACACAGTAGATTTGGACATACCATTTTACTAAAAATATCATTTTAATCTGTTTTATAGTAGGTATTTTTTTTTTAGATATTAATATAAAAGAAATATAAGTAGCTCAAAATTATTATAAAAAATTTAGATACCCAAAATCCACATAATATAAGGTCATTTTTTGTGCAGCATGTTAAAATATGTTCCATTTATAACTAATTCTCGCAAAAATATCGTTTAAAGTTTATTGCTATAGAATTTATTTTAAAATTCATCCATAACACAGTTGGCAACCATATTTTCGTTACCTTTTAATAACAAGGTTGCTAATTTGTGAGTAAAGGGCAATTGTGAGTGATCAAGAGGTTAGTAGTATACTATCGGTAATGGTAATTATGAAAAATTCTAATCTGATAATTTATTAAATCCCTTGAAATTTTAAAAAATCTTTAAGTTTACGGACTCTAGTAGTCATCAAATTAGGAAGCTTTTTTGATTTACAGCGTACTCTATCGGTTTGCCAATATAACAGTAAAGTTGATAAATAAGGTATCTAGTGATTTCTGTCTGTTTGACACAACTTACGATACTAGATGTCGCAGCGTTTTGGGGAATGCTTTTTGTCTTTGTGTGATTTACACTAAGTTTCGAGTTTTTTTAAATATTAATAAATAATATTACTCGTGTGATTGACGATATGGATAATGTTTCTTCTAAAAAAGTTAGTTATTAGCAAATATAACTAAAATTATCAAATTCAGTACAACCAACTTAATTTTCCTCCAATGACGTAGCCTCTCCCTTTCGGCAATCACCCCCTTGTCCAAATCCTCACTTATTACATATCCCCCTCTAGTAATAATAAAAAGAAGAATATTCCAATTTTAATGAATTTGACGGAAAGTATTTCTTAACTTCCGCCATGTCGCTCAAGTGAGATGGTTGTGTTGTCCGTTTAAATCTAAAATCTTAATACATCTAAGACGTCTTACTACATTTTCAATTACTAAATTAGTACAAAAGCGAATCAACATCGAGCAAACGGATTACAATGAATAAATCACAATAAATTATTGAAATATAAGCGAAATTGGTAAGAATGGGAGAAGAATATTGCCAAGAGCAAGACCAATTCGATACTTTATCCAGTTCTACATCAAAAAATAATTTCCAACCACTTTTGTAATTGTCAATAGCCCTGCCTCATTTGCTTATATAGTCTTAAAATGTACTTAATTACTTTTAAGATCGACTATGGGTCAAGAGAGGCTGGTAGGCTTAGCACTTTTACATTTCTATCGAGAACGTGAAATAGATTACGATGCCGTGTTGAATAGATTTGCTTCCCAGGAAAAGAGAATATTAGAATTTATTTTATAAGCTGAATAGACCCATCTCGCATTTTAGCTAGAGCTCGTGCGCGAAAAAGCGGCGGGTGGTTTGAATCTAGTAACTTTTATACCTATCCTTGTCTGATTTTACCCCAATTATTTTTATTGGGTTGGCTGTTCTGGTACGTGTTTGTTGTTGATGTTGATATTGTAATAAATAATGAAAATATGGATACACAAATTACAAATAAAGAAAGCGTACACATAAACCAAGAGTTATTGTGCACTCCAAACGCATCGCTTCAACTGTATACTCTACAAAAATTCAAGGGAAACGACAAAAAAAAATGAAACATGAATTCGGAGTAAGCGTAATCCCAACCCTTGCCATTGGTTTGGAAGGTTTTACACCGAAAGTGGGGGATGCGCGAAGATCTGCGTAAGCTACCCCCTCCATCGAGAGTTTCATGGCTGTATGTTTATTAAGCTTAGCCCAGTTGTCAGAGTTTGACCTCGCACAAAATGTGATCTGGATGAAACTTGGCACTTAAGTACTTGAAAGGGTGTAGAAAATAAAAAAATCTTTGCTGCTCTAAAGTGTATGCTAACTTCACAATTTCGAAAATAAAATCGAAAATTTGGTTTTTCCATTATATCTCGAAAAAAAATTTTTTTCGAGAAAAACTAATAGCACTACGTGAAAGAGCGGAAAATTTTACTAAAAAATAACATAAGTTATTTTAAAAAAGAATTTGTATTCCTATAAAAAATTATTAAAAATTAGAAAGCAAATTCGAAAACCCTACGCGCGCACCGAGCCGTTGAATACAAATATTCAGGCGAGGCGTTCAGAAAAACTTTGTCTACAAAGTACGCAAAGAAAAACGAAAGAAAGCGTTTTAAAGATGAGACTAAGCTTTCTCAGGAAGTCATTAGTTTTTAATTTTTTTTTGATTTCTCATAGAAAATTCTCACTGATTTTTATAAAACTGAAGATATCTATTAATAGAGGCATAACAAAAAAAATCCTTGTACATTTATCATCATTATACTTTTACTTTTGGTTTAAATATAATTAAAATGATGAACATCATCTCTGTTTAATAAAAAATATGTTTTAAAATGATCATTTTTTTACAACATTCATTCGACGCAATTTTTATTTTCAAAATAGTCCTCCAGACCACTACTAAATTCCTGGTGTTAAGGTCAGCAACAGCCACAAGTGAAAACAAATTATAATGAATAATAATAAATAATATCCCATTATATTCCGAAATCGGTCGATTTAACTTTTGGTCTACAGTATATGATCTTATACACAGAAAGGCCCCGTCCTTAATAGACATTCTTTAATGAATTAGTAAATGTTCTTCTAGATGTGACTTCTGAGTAAATGAATTTTCACAAACATTGCACTTAAAATTATTTTCACCTGAATGAGTTAATAAATGTCGTTTCATATTTGCCTTCAGAGTAAATAATTTTTCACAAACGTCGCATTTAAAATTCTTATCACCAGAATGAATTAGTAAATGTTGATCCAGATGTGACTTCTGCGTAAATAATTTTTCACAAATGTTGCACTTAAAATTCTTTGCACCTGAATGAATTAGTAGATGTTGTTTCAGATGGGTCTTCAGAGTAAATAACTTTTCACAAATGTCGCATTTAAAATTTTTTTCACTTGAATGAATTAGTAGATGATGTCTCAGATATTTCTTCAGAGTAAATAATTTTTCACAAATGTTACATTTGAAATTCTTTTCACCTGAATGAATCAATAAATGTCTAGTTAAATCATATTTCTGGGTAAATGATTTTTCACAAACGTTGCATTTAAAATCCTTATCACCAGAATGAATTGGTAAATGTCCTCTCAGATGTTCCTTCCGAGTAAATGATTTTTCACAAACATCGCATGTAAATTTTTTTTCACCTGAATGAATCAATAAATGTCTATTTAAATCACGTTTCCCAATAAATGATTTTTCACAAACATTGCATTTAAAATTCTTATCACCAGAATGAATTAGTAAATGTGAATTTAAATTGCCCTTATGTGTAAATAATTTTTCACAAACGTTGCATTTAAAATTTTTTTCACCTGAATGAATTACTAAATGTTTGTTTAAATCACATTTCCGAAGAAATGATTTTTCGCAAACAACGCATACATAATTTTTTTTACTTCTGTGAACTAATAAACGCTTTTCAAAACTGCTATCTTGAGAAAATGTATGTTTACACTTATATTTTTTTTCATCTTTAGTAAAACATTGTTGGCAATAACCCTCTTCAAAATTCTTGCTGTTCTTATCAACTTCTAAACTTTGTTCACTTTCATCCTTAATATCTATTTCTTCTTCTTTAATCTTAAAACTGTTATCACTGAATAATTTTGTCTCAATATCTGTATATTGAACTGTACAAGAATCTTTTGTAACATCAAGTATCTCTATCTTGAGATACTTGCACTCTACTTGTTTAATGTTCTTATCAACTTCTTCCAAACTTTGTTCATTTTCTTTCTTAATACCTATTTCTCCTTCTTTAATCTTAAAACTGCTATCACTGAATAATTTTGTCTCAATATCTGTATATTGAACTGTACAGGATTCTTTTGGAACATCGAGTTTCTCCTCTATCTTGAGATACTGCCCCTCTAGTTGTTTAATGTTTATCTCATCCTCCCATTCGGGTTCAATTTTTATTTGGGCTTGAACTTGAGAAATAATTTCTATTTGGTGAGATCCCATCTTATTTGTAAAAACAAAAGCGTCTAGCCTCTATCAAAAATCAAAAGAAATTGACAGTCCAGGAGTCCAGTGCTGCCAACACGACCAGTCAACATGGTACTTGAAAAACTTCAAAATTACCCGCCGTTGGTCACCACTGTGTTGACAGCTCGGAAGGATTATTTTTGTTGCTTAAAATATTTTCAAAATGAAAAATTTCCTCCGATAGATAGTCATGACCCAATTAAACATTTTGTCCAATTCAGATTCATGGCCTTCCAATAGTCAATTAATACATTTAAAGTAAAAAAAGAAACAATCTAAACTTGGAAATAATTTTTCATTTTCAAGTGTCTTTTGTCGTGTTTAAATTTAAAAGCACTTTACTCTTCAGCATAAATCAATAATTTTGATTGTCCCTGTATACCACTAAATATTTTACAAATTTTAAAATGATCATGGTATAAATGGTTAATAAAAATACATTCTTTGTCTAATCAAATATCAAAAAGCATTTATTCTTGACAATATAAATATTAATAATTAAAAACTATTTTTTGAGTCTTACAAAAAGAATAAATAAGTCAAAATTACATTACAACTAATTAGTAAATACTTATTATAAATTTTATAATTTTATTTCATCTCACTTAAAGCTTAGACAACTTTTTATGGAAGCTAATGAACCTCCTGCGACTTTAAAAGCTAAACACCCAGTAAAAACTAAAATTAAATACAGAGGAACTATACATCCCCAACTACTAACATGGTTATTTAATAAAGTCAAGTAAGATGCTAATAAATGCGAGCCAATGACATAACCCGATTGAATATAATTTCTGTTATCGCACGCATTGAAAAATATCACACTCCAAAAAGTATTTAACAGAATAAAGCAAAGACTTATGCAAGAACTAGTAAGGAAAAACATTTCGTTTCCTGATTTCAATCCCATTGTGCCAGGTCCTACTGAATCTGCCAAAATGTTTACAACAGAAAAGGCTCCACTCATAATTCCAAATCCCAAACCACTCACGTAAGCCAAAATATGTTTATTTTCTATAAATGTAGCGCTATTATCTGTAATTTTCTTCAAGCCATTCTGTGCCTTTCTCAAAATCTTGTAAATAACAAATCGGAAGACTTCTTGAAATATAACTGTGTAAAATATTGCAAACTGGAGGGTGCTTCTTATAGGCACTAAAGCAAACCAAAGTGTAGATGATAATAGCAGAGAAACTAACCAGAAAAAGGCTGCTGCTATCAATATAATGATTCTTATTGGATCATGAGCAATTGTAAATATGAACATGGCAAAAGGGGGCCCGAAGGCCAAAAATGTACATCCAAAAAAATCTGCTACCGTCATTTTATTGTCCACATTTAATTAACACAAAAACAAAAAATATATATATTTCCATAGATCGTTGACAAATTGACATCAATTACTCATTTTTTGACAATTGACTTTTGACAGTGACATTGACTATTGCTCTGCTGCACTGTTTGTTTGACAAACAAACATTTCGAGCACTCTACAACTCTACACTGTTTTGCATAAAAAAAATATAAACTTTCATTCACATTCACACCACTACAATAAAGTTTGGGATTTGTGAATGTAGCAGTGATACCAGGAGTGCATATTTGTGATTTTTTTAACACTACGAAATTAATTCGCCTGTGGGATAGTTTTAGACAAAGAAGAAGTAGCTGTAATACTAATTAACTGTCACTGTCAAATTCGACAATCTAATGTTTAGCCAAAACCAGAAAACGATTTTGATAGATTATAAAAAGAGTTTTGTGATTCTAACCTCCGGCCTCCAGTTGCTCTTTGTATAATTTAGTGATTTAATTAATCAAGAAAAAAACCTAACTATGGCGTTTAATTTTCCAGCATTTTCGTATATTATTGCTCTTATAGTAGACGCATTCTTAATATTCTTTTCGTTATTTCACGTTATAGCTTTCGATGAGTTAAAAACTGATTATAAAAATCCTATTGACCAATGCAATAGTCTGAACCCGGTGAGTATTCCTTGTAATTTTGAATTATTTTTATGACCTATCTAGTTTGTTTAGAACATTGTTGTAAAGCAAGTGAACTATATTTAGCTAAATAAAAAAAGCAGGAATAGAGTGGTTATAGAAAGTAGTTCAGATATAGAAGTTTTTAAAATACTATTTCAAACCCCAAGTGTGCCAATCTCGAGATTTAAGTTAAGTTAATTTTTTTATAAATAGTAATTATGAGGCATTTAAAGTGGGTTAAATCCTATTATGTCAACTAAAGTGTGATATAACTGATAAGACTGTAAAATTGGAAGGTATAGTTTATATGGAGTCAGTTGGAACACCTTAAAAAACTGGTCATTAAAGATTTTAAATAATAGATCATTGATTTTCTGCATACAATATAATTTTTTTTAAATATGTCGTATTCTGATCCGTCTGTATTCTTTTTTAAACATTGAAAAATATTTACAATAAGACTCTGGGTTTAAATATACAGATCTTTATTTTTAAATGCATAACCGCCTTCAATATTCTCTGAATCATTGTTAATGCCCAGTGATATTTCATTATTATTTTCCTCAAACGGCTTCGAAAATGAGACACCAAAAATACCCACAAGCTGCTGGTTAAAGTAAAAAATTATTTATTAGCCGAAATACATAAAATATAAATGGATTTCACTTTGTAAACTTTTTTAATTTTGAATATTCCAACTGACTTTAGTGATTGTAAAATCTACAAATGTCTAAATTATAATTTTGTTTGTTGCAGCTGGTATTGCCAGAATATCTACTACATTTGTTGTTTAATATACTATTTGCTGCATCTGGAGAATGGTTTTCGTTGTGCTTAAACATTCCTCTTGTTGCTTACCACATTAATAGGTACCGAACACGACCAGTAATGTCAGGTTATGGAATTTATGATCCAACCAGTATTATGAATGCGGATGTACTTACCAGGTGCCAACGGGAAGGATGGATTAAATTAGCTTTCTACCTCCTTAGCTTTTTCTATTATCTTTATGGGTATGTCATAGCTTTAGAGAGTGATCATATTGAACATAGGTGAAGATAGAAAACTTATTTGAGACTGTTTTTTGGGTGATACCCAGTGAAAATTTTATCCCTTATTTAGGATGATATTCTAATCATCTTTATATTTTGGTGCATTCATTATTTATTTTAAAAATTTACCTAATTGTAGGACATTAAAAATTACAGCGTTGTAAATAAATGAATCTAATTTTTTTAATTATTAAATTAGAGATGCTTTTAATAGGATATTAATTGCGGGACTAGCGGCCATTTTAACTCAAAATAGAAAATAAATAATAAAATTTTATGTTCGGAATTCTCAGGTTTTGAGATATTTTAGTAGTTCTTTCTTAAACTTAAACCCCAATGTGACCGTTATGATTCTACCGGCAAGTGTGATCTCCCAGTGTTGAAATAACTATTACAGCATTGAAAAAAATATTTTTAATATACTTTATTCACTATCAGGAATAGGAATATTTCTTTTACTTTATTAGTGCCACTCTGTGTACCGGGTATATAACAATAGGCGACCCTTTTATAATACCAGATAAAATGTTTAGTTTAACTCCAAAATTAAAATTAAATCTGCAATAATAATATTTTTCAAAATATTAATTTAATAGTGACTACTTTGTATTTATTAGTTAGAGCGCCTATGGTTTACTACTTTAAAAACGTTTTATTACTACCTCCTGATGGTGAATGGAGTATAAGCCTGATATTCTCAACATTTTTTTTCTATAACATCACAAACGTCGGGGTGAATATTTTGTATTTTCTCTAAAATTAATGGAAAACGTACAAAGGAAATTTTATTTTTACTACCCTCAAGAAGGCCTGCTAAAAAACTTGCTACTAAAAAAGAACCACTGGGTTTGTGGGTGGATTTTTGCTTTAAAAAGATCCAAGTTGGTTTTTACTGTGGGTTTGTGTAAAGATGGTTAAAGTTATGATAATATTTTACATTATTGAAATTAATTTTATGCTCAGGTCAGTCAGGACAACACGAAAGTGTAAAAACATATTGCAACTTCCAAAATAATTAATATTTTATTAATTAAATCAGAGTAAAATGTAATACGAAGTGTTAAAATTTATGCAGATGAGCTAAATTTTGTGAAATTAGGGTGTTTTTTTGTAAAGCTAAAATTACATAAAAACAACCCACCATGGGCCTTAAAAAATTATTTTTTTCGCACAGCTCTGCAAATTTGTAATAAAGTAAAGCTTATTTGTGTATTGTGTATTTAAAGTTATGCTGAAATTGTTTGCTCTTCACTGATAAAATAAAAAATCCTTTAATTCACTGCTAAATCACAGCTAAATTTGTCAAACTATCTTGCTTCAATTAAAAGTTTTGTGGTTGTTTATAAATAAAAAGACTTCGGGACCATTAAAACCATTCAGTTTTATACTGATTATTTTTTTCATCTGTCAATACAGTCAGATTTTGTGGTTTCAGCCAATAACAGCTCAGGATCCTAACCAATCATTGTGTTTTATACTGATAAAACCGCTTCTTCGTATTTGTTTCTTGATTAAACTGTGTTTACCTTTTTTGAAATGTCAAATGTAAACATTTAACAATTTTTATTATACTAAAATGTATTGCAAATCTATGTTAATAACCAAATTTCAAAATGTATTTGTAAACTAACCTGTTTTTATTAGTTGATTTCCAAATGCCTTTAACATTTTTACATAACATAACACTAAACTTAAAATTAATTAAATTAAGAAAGACTTCATTTCATTCTTCTTCGCTTTTATTAACGGCGCCGTTTCGCGGGGTAGCCAGTCAAAAAATCGCCTTGGTGGCCCTGTATGTAAAACTATAACAGCTCAGGTTTCAATTTAAATTGGTAAAGAAAATTTTCAATATTTGTGTGTAAAGTGTCTTTTGCATAAATGACTATGTTCTCTGTTTTTAATACAAAATGATTCAAAAAATAATCCTTTCAAATACGACTCGTCCTCTGAAATTTTATAGATTAAATTTTTGATCTTCATACTCAAACGCCTTTATTTTAGGCAAAACCACTCAAACAAACTGATTTAAGATAAAATCACTCGTCCTGCGGACTCGTGATTTTATCAATCAGTTTGTTTTCGTGGTTTTTCCAAATAAAGCCGTTTTCGTGAAAACCAAAAATTTAATCGATAAAATTTGGAGGACTCGTGGTATTACCTTTGATTAAACTGTCTCTTCGTTTTTGTTTATTTGATAAAATTCTGTTTCCCTTTTTTGAATTGTCAAATATAAACATCTAACAACTTTTATTTAGTATTATCAATTATTATACTAAAATATATTGCAAATCTATGTTAATACCCAAATTTCAAAACTAACCCTTTTTATTAGTTTATTTTAAATCGCTTTAACATACATAACTCACTTCAACACTCAACTTTTGTTCATTAAATATCAGTTTTTGAATATCTAAACACTTCAAATTAACTAAATTAAGAGAGAATTTTTCCATTTCAATCTATAAGCACGGAAATCTCCATAAATCCGTTTAAAATTGATAAATTTTGTCAAGCTCTCAACGAATAAGCCGAACGCAGTCACGCATGCCTTGATTTTTAAAATGTACTAGTTAAGTATGAAGGTACTAGATTACGTAAATTGTTGGATTTAGAATTTAGAAGTTAAAAAATTCTGAACACATACACAAATTATTACTTCAATTAAATTACATGTTTGAACTTTACATACAATCCTTTAATGTTTATTATTTTGATTGCCGTTATCATTATATAAATAATCTTAAATAATACTTCTACATAGGCAACTTGTATTACGTTAGTATACAATCAATTAAATCAAGTGGGCGCTATATTTAAATCTATAACATCAATATTTGACGTTTAAATTTAAAAAATGGAGGCTGATAGATTTAGTGAATATTGAACATTTATGTCTTTTGCATAAATGACTATATTCTCTGTTTTTAATACAAAATAATGCCGGCTGAGAGGCCACCTAAAGAAACTCGGATTAGTAGACAAAGAAGAATGCAGACACCCCCATCACAGATAGATAGATAGATACAAAATGATTAAAATAATAATAACCCTTCCAAATACCACTCGTCCTCTTAAATTTTATAGATAAAATTTGGAGGACTCATTGATTGATTTATGATTCTGACGATGTATCTGACTGAGGTTTATAAATGCCTCAATAAAAATGCCTTCAGACTTATTGTATTATGTCAGTTACATCGTTATGTTCAGGTGAGTATAGTCTTTTCACCAGATTTTCTTTGGGAAAGTCCTCCTGTGGGTTTAATGCCCCCAGTAGGTTATACCTCCAGTGTGAGTGCTTGGCATTCTAGTATGCTTTGATAAAAAATTATCGGAGCAAAAATTTAGTTGTGAAAAAAAAATTAGGAAAATTTGGAGGACTGATAAAAGAAGTTTTTTCCATTTCTATCGAAAAATATTTAAAAAAGGAAAATGGTAGCAATTTAGTAAGGATATTTTCCTCATAAACCGTAGAATTATTAGTTTTAATTTGGCAAGTAAATTCAAGGGTTTCTTACAGAGCAAAAATCTCATTTTTCTGGCCGATTAGTCTTAAAATGTCAGCATAACTTTAATTAAAAGTACAAGTACATGTTAGACTGTGTATATGGACTTTTAAGTACTTGCACAGTAAACAACTCTACAATCATGACTCTTATTAATACTTTGTAAATAAACTATAAACGTCTAAAACACAAAAAGATTTGTAAACAAGTTTTCAAATCTAAAATCTTCCATTGAAGTTATGCTTATCTAGAACTGATTTTTTTTTATCATTAGGATTTAGCAGCTCAGTATTTATAACCATTTCACAAATTCTATTTTTTTAATTTTCTTGAATAAATAATATATTATTTTTTATTTATATTAGTACTTCTGACGCTTAATATCTCTCTTTGTTGTTGGGATAATGATAAGGTTTAACATACAGTGTGTCCCAATCCTGCGATCTCATTTTTTTTAATAAAAAAAAATATTGTGTTTTTTATTAGAAACTGAGTAGTTAGCAGGAGGCTCTATTATACATATATTCCTGATTTTATAATTGAGGCACGCTGTATATATGCAATGCGAAGGCATGTCAAAATCACAGCATGTATACGAGGTCTCATTATTAATAAAACAGAGCAACTCAAGACACTCTGAGTGACCTCTATTTTTTAAGTCATGATCTTTCCTGCAAGCTAACTCAAATTCTTACTCGAACGCCTTTAAATCGCCGGGGTTCCCATGCGTGACTTTCCAAAAATACCCTTTTCTTCATAGGGGCCTAGATGATTTAAACTTTGAGGATAAAAGAATATAACTACTAAATGCTAGTTTTTATACTGAAAGGTGAATATATGTTATTAGAGATATTCAAAATAATACCTTTGTTCGTTTATTTTTTACGCAATAATTACAATATACAGAAAAAACGTAATCATTGTGATTAATTGTGTAGAACTGTTCACAGAATCGTTAAATAAGTAATTGAATAAATTAATTGTAAAGTAAATGTAAAGAATTAGAAATAATAATTACAATTACCAGTCTGACAACAATGTACAATGTCGAATTCATTGTTTACCAAATACTCACCCATGATTGTACTGTGACGCTCGGTGGGAAACGAAGGGAAGGATATTTTTGGAAATATAACGCTCACGCGAGGGAAATTGTAGGAGTATCAAGCAATTTTAAATAAAAAATTGTCTCCGGTACGTAGCAAATAAATAATAATAAGTAATAATTTTTATATTTTTCTATTCAGTATCCACAGTTTTCAAGATGTTTTTAATAATTCTTCTTCAATCTAATTCGACCATATTACTTAATAAAATGTTTAGGGAACTTAAAATAGCACATTTGTTAATAAATACTCAAAAAGCGATGTTCATTTATTAGATAGCCTTTTTACACTAAATTTATATTTAAAACACATTTTTTTATTTTACAAATAATTCAAATTATATTAAATACGATTTTTTTGGGGGAATTACTCAAATTATTATATATGTACAATGGGAGTAAAAAGATCCAAATAGTGTAAAAATTGATTATAAAAACATCAAAAATATACGTTCACTTTATGATTAAAAAGTGTCACGCTTTATTTTCAATTTAAAAAATTGTATAGATGCATAATATGCCGTAAAGTTATGGGCATTGTTTAAACAAATTCCAAGAAAATTTGATAAAAAAATAGTACATTATGGGGGACTTTAGAAAAATAATTTTAACTTTATTTTTAATGTTATATAAAGTGATTTATGTTGGATTTTATTTCCTATCTCTATTCTTGCTTAAATTCAATAAGACTTTTCTTGTAAGCATCTAACTTTACTCAAATTTCTACTGGAAGACATTTAAATTGAAATAACTTTCATCTCGTCTAAATAAATGTAATATTTGTCGGTAGTACTCTTTAATATTTGTTCAGAAGTAAATCTTACCTACAAGCAAAATTCCATAGAGGTATTACAGGTAGAGTAGGGGAGGCAACCAAAAAAGTATTACAGTGCTCATTCCGCAACATGTGGGTCTTAAATCAATTGTATCAGCCGAAGGTGCTCTGGCGATTTGGCCCTTGCACCAGCAAGGTCATGTCTCATAATGATGGGTGATTTCCATAATTAACACTTCAGTGTCTAAATCCATGTTACAAACTCAAGAGATAAAGAAAAGCTGGATGGGTGTCTAGCTTTAGGTATTGGTTACGGCTTCTTTCTTGTACTGTCTCTTATATTGTTGGAATAGTGAGGTCTTGATGGATCAATTTGCTTGTGATCAACTAGTGTTCGAAAGATTTTAGATTGTCCTCATTGTATAAGAGCAATACTAGATTGTTGTAAACTGAATGCTATGAGATGGGGATTTGTTTTCGTTAATTTTTATTCTCCGTCGTTCGAGCCATTCTTCGATCTGGAATAAGTGGTCTCGGAGATTGGCAGCATCATCAGCAAATGTGCGTCATAGTATAGTCTGAGGTTGGAATGTCAGACGTATATTGCAATGAAATAGTCTCCTTGTATATTGAAAAAGGTCAGCTGGTGAGATTACTGAGCCCCACGTTGGGCGCCATTTGAAACGAAATATCTAAATATTACAAATTTAATTTAATAAATTCAGATTGGTAACACAAAAGTAAGAAATTATAATGTTGTTGAAACGACCTCATTCTCTCCTTATATTATAATATGTAATTAATAAAAAATAAATTATTTATCAACTACAACTTATTATTTATCAATTACAACTTCTTCATCATGAATAAAATTCTTGGTAGATTTTTTATTTTTAAATTTTTTTAACATTCGGAAAAATTATTATGACATCTCGTTTTTGGTGTTGATCAATCTGCCCCCTTTTTTTTCTCGTTCCCTGGTTACCCTTTTTCAATATACAAGGTGATTATTTCATTGCAACATATCAGATACAGGACTGGCCCTAGGACACTACCTTGTGGAACTCCAGCTTTAATAGTTTGGAATTCAGAGGTCTCATCACTAACTATTGTTCTGAATGTTCTGTTTGTTAGATATGATTGAAGCAGAGTGAAGTATTGAAGTGGGTAGACAGAGTTTGATTTTATTTAACAGACCTACATGCCAGACTTTATCGAAAGCTTGGCTCACGTCCAAGAAGGCTGCAGAGCCAGCATTTTTTCCTCTCTACTTGTGTTGATGGCATGCATTACTCGATGACACTGTTGAACTGTAGAATGTTTGTGGCGAAATCCGAATTGGTGATCTGGAATCACATTTAGGAAAGGGGCTATACGCTGTAATACCAACTTTTCTAAGACCTTGGATAAGGTTGATAGCAGGCTGATTGGTCTGTATGATCTGACTTCCTGTAGGTGCTTCCCTGGTTTTGGAATAAGGATTATTTCAGATTTTTTTAGTTCCTTGGGCCAGTAGTGTATTCTGAATATGGCATTAAATACATATGTTACATTACTTAAAGCTTTAATGAGTAGTTCCTTTAATTTTTTCGGGCTTTTGAGTTTTATTTGTGTTTGGCTCTCGTCTGAATTATTGAGTGGAGTATTAATTAGATTGTTTTCTATAGGGAAGTCGTTGTTAGGAGTCGAAAACATTCTTCAAATGTTGAGCAAAGAGGTCGGCTTTTCTTTACTGCTTCTAGCCAGGATAAGTTGGTTTTCTTGAATATTTGACTGGTTTCCAGATGGAATGATCGTGACGGTTGAGATTGAGAAATAACTGAAATAATGAATGGTAACCGCTGACATGATCACTTGTAAAAATATTTCTATCTGCGCTACTGAGTAATTAGCTCCGCCTTTGCGCATTGACAGCCATATTAGCGGTCTATTCTTAAGTTTGTCCGATTCTAGTCTTAGGAAGACGAAAAGAAAGTTATTTTGAGAATAATTTAAAATTAAAGGTCGATGCGTATATTTAACGAATTAAAAAAATACATCCAGATTAGTGTATTACTTGTAATTGTTGCATCTTTTTACTCTCTATAGCGGCTTTGAGTAGAACCGAATCCCTAATGTTTTCCCTATTTGTTCCAGAATGATATACGTGTTAATTTCCAACTGAGTTGCAACGGCAGGCGACCGTTCGTCAAGATAAAAAAAACTCAAATCTTTAGTTGTTAGTAACAAATACAGAGACAGTTGGGAATTCGGTTCTCGATATTATGCAATGTTTGTTCTGATGATGAGACTATTTGAGGATTGAAATGCATAATTAGCAGAACTGATTTACCCAAGATCAGGTACGCTGTAATTTATTATTTTTTTTTACTTATATGAAGCCTCTGGTAGGTTTGAGTAGGTTATAAATAAAGGACATTTAAAATGTTTTTATATTTGATTCAATTTGTATCGATATTTAATAAACTTATGTAACAAAATTAATTTATAACTTATTTTTTTTTATTGTTAACTGTCGCCGAGAAGACATTCTTATGTAGATAATTTTATTATTGTTAGGCATTTGTAACTTTTGGAATTATGTTAATATGATTGAAATTTCGCTGTTGTTTGAATTTTAAATAAAAACAAAAAGATAATTAAAGCTGAAAATGTGTTTTATTGTCGATAAAAAGTACTCTGGCATCAGTTATAGAATTTTATCGCCCATTTTCTCATTTATTTTTTATAATTCTAATTTCTATATGGGCAGTGGATTTTTATATAACAAATAGCCTAACTGACGACGCCGAAAACAGAATCTATTTGTTTTTCCACTTGAAGGGATACCAAGAAGAAAGAGTGACACTTTTGTTTTGCAGAAATGTCTCAAAGATAAGTGTTAGCTTTCAATTTCAAAAATTCGGTTTTCGCTTATTTTCAGTCATAGAAATAAGTTGTAAAATAGCAAAAAGGTAGGAAATTTAAAAACACTTTTTGAGAAAATGGCGTTTTACCTCTTTTTTACCCGCTTTCGCACCTAACGCACCTACTTTTACTCATTTGTTTTATTACTTGGGGAATTACCCTGTATAATTGGGGTATTCCTTATCCAACCAATATTAATAATTTTTGTATAATGTACATTTGTGTAAAAAAAATAAAAAATTATTTATGCATATTCGATATATTAGTACGAATGGACCATATTTCAAGGAATTTAAAAAAAAATAAAATATCAAAAATTCGTTTCTTGCTTATTTTTTTGTTATAGAGAAAAGTTGTAAAATGGCAAATTGTTGGAAATTTATTAAGCTACAACTTACATTACAAAAAAATTGTTTTTTATTTAAGAAAATACATTTCAGAACCTTATTTTGGCAAAAAATTAAAAAAATACAAAATTAATAAAAATTTTAATTTTGGATTTTGATCCACATTGCAAAAAATTGCTGTTTCGAAAAAAACTTATCAGTAAAAATATTTATTTACACTTTTTCAACAGAAATAATAGTATTTATTTAAAAAAAAATATTCAAAATTTTCTTTCGTGTGATATATTTCGAAGGAAAGTGCAGCACATAGCCCAACATTGCAAGTATTTGAAACTTCACTCAAGGGCGGCTCCAGCCCAGAAATTTGAAGGGGGGGGGCAACTTCGTCGGCTTTTATGGTTATATATATAAAAGTTTAATATTTTGGCTTTGTTAAGAAATGTCCTTTCCTTGCCGGACTGAGGGGAGGGTTGTCCCTACTGTCCCCCCTTGTAGCCGCCGTTAGTTTCTTATACAAAATTCATTTTTTTTGTAGATTCTAGGTCCATTTATATCCTAAAAAACTCACTTTTTCTCTCAAAAATGGCCCAAACATTTTTTTTCGGTAATTTTGACAGTACTATTTTTAAAATAAAGTATGTATAAGTAAATAAATTTTAATAAATACAATGGTTGAAATTTGCCGGTAAAATAATAAAACAATCCTTTCCAATGCTCACAATGTCCTTTATTTAATAACATTTTTATTATATTTGTAAATATCTGTAATAAAAATGTTTTATTTACATCTATTCGTTTCATTTAACAATACAAAATATATAGAAATATGAAAAAATAAAACGATTTATAAATTCACTTTATTTACAATAAAAAATTCTAAAAAAGGGATTGCTCAGAAGCAAAAGGCAAAAAATACAAAGCCAAATTTTTAATATTGAATTATTTTGATTTAAATACCTAATTATGTGAACTGACCTTAACAAAGTCAACGTTAACTGCAGTATAAGTTCTGTTCAACCATAGAAAGAAAATTACAACTAAAAAAATAGAAAATCCTGTTCGAACTGAAAAAAGTGGCTGTAAAAATTTATTTTTTGCATAAGAATAAGTCTCTTTCATAATGAACGGGCAGTAAAGGAACATAATTGAAGGACATTGGCCAATAAGTTCGCCTGATCTTGCACCGTTGCATTTTTTTTACGAAACTTCGTAAACCACCTACAACAATGCTTTATCTCATTATATTACTTTTCTTTAGATGGTCGGACAGTAGTAACTATATAAAAAAAATCTCCAAAAACATATTTTGAATATTGACTATTTTAAAATCCAGCAATAGTTATTATTGACCTGTCACACATGACAATTGTGTAAACTATTGCAAATCGAAAGTATATTTGAAACTGTACAATAATTAGATTGGTATTTGGTTAACTTTGGAATGTTTTGCAGTTTTTACAAGGTGATTCAAAATTCCCTAGACAAATTTTCATTTTTTTATTAACAGTTCAATTTTACCGTAATCGTGCTGTCTTTACATAAATTACTTTATAAAATAAGAAATTAACTCCTTAATGTACACATTTTTTGAAAAAAAAAATGGTTAAAAAAAAATTTTAGAACCTTGTTTTTAGAAAAATTTTAAAAAATACAAAATTAATTAAAATTTTAATTTTGGATTTTGATCCACAACGAAAAGACCCGAATATTTCAATCTTGGACGTACATCGGCTTTTCTTATCTTTCTTTTCGAATTGCTATTTCGAAAAAAAAACATTTTTATCAGTAAAAATATTTATTTTTCACTTGTATATTATTATTTGTTTATTTTACCTTGGATACGGTTGCTATAAATACACTCATAATGAATGCCCTAGTGCATAATGAGCGGGCGTTATGGCCATAACGCCCGCTAATTCTACAAGGAGGGTCTGGAATACTCCGGCAATAAATCTTTGGGTGCATATTTTCTTTGATATTTTTTGGAAAATCGATATTTACTTTCATTACCTTTATAAGACGTATATAACACAAAGCAGCAATGATAATGGAACACTGACAGCAAACGTCAAAATATCAAAAAATTAAATACATTTTTCGTGAAAAATAAAATCTTGTATGCACCGTGATCTATATAACGCACTTGGTGCATAAATAACTATTATTTACCATTTTTCAACAGAAATAATAATAATAGTAGTATTTATTGAATTCTGTCTCTTTTGCACGGTCTCTTTCTGGGGTTCACTCGTAAGGGAGTGAATTGCAGGGCGTATATTATTATTATTATCATCTTTGTGATTCCTAAAGCCAACACTGATCACAAGAGAATCAATAATTATCGCCCAATAACTCTTCGTCCAGTGCAGGGAAAACTGTTCGAAAAGATTCTTAAGAAAAAAATTTCGTCACTTGTACATCATCAAATACCCCCATTCCAGTTTAGATTCAGGGAACACCTATCCTCATTACTTCCTCGTGCAATACTTGTCTCAAATGTCCAATGTGCTAAACTCAATAACCTCAAATCTTCTGTACTATTTCTAGACATAAAAAAAAGCCTTTGATAGTGTTTGGCACGAAAGTCTGCTTTATAAAATGAATGAATTGAACATTGAAAAAAGACAAATAATGGTATAAGAACAAACACGTGAAGCTGAAAATTGGTTTAACAAAATGTCAATTCCTAATTTTTAACCATTCCCTCTCCGTCAATTCACCTACACTAACTATTTCCAATCAGCTTCTACAATAATTTACCTTGGACTACTTCTGTACTCGAAGCTAAATTTTAATGAATGCAAAAACTGAAGAGCTAGAGCAAAATTATTTCGATTTCTTACTTATAAGAATGAAGGCATAAACCTCTCGACAGCAACAAAACTTTATAAATCTATATGCAGACCGGTCTTGGAATACTGCTATACAGGATTTTTAAACTGTAGAAACACCGCTCTAAAAAACCGTCTAATTGCGGAAACCGCCTCTCTCAGAATCTCAGAAACTAGCTAAAGAATTTACTAAAAAGCCCCACAACCAACAAAACCTTCAAATGTTTCTTACTCAACGACAAAGACCTCCCAGAAATAGACTCAAATAACCAGAAGAAACTATTCAAGAAATCTGAGCAGGAAGAAATTAGCTAAAACAATCTTAACAATCAGCTGTTTAAAGAAATTAGAAAAAAAGGTGCTTATGGGACTACAAGCAAGAGTGATAGTGATTACAGAACCCAAAATAACTATCTAAAATCTTTAATAAGTGAAGCCAGGAAAGCATATGAAAATGGTTTGGTAACAGCTGGTGATAAGAAATTCTATGCATATACTAAGAGATCTTTATGTTCAAACAGCACTTCTATCAATCTAAAAGATGCAGTTTCTGGAAATGTAATTACAGATCCCATAGAGATAGCTGAAAGGTTTGCTAATCAGTTTAAGAGCGTATTCAATCTAAATCCAGGCAACATCCATGCAACCCTAACAACTCCTAGTGAAAATACAGACATACGAACAGTGTTTTTTACACCAGAAAAAGTTAGTGAAGCTATCCACTGTTTGAAAACCGATTCAAGTCCTGGAAGCGATAAAATACCTGCAATTTTCTTACAAAAATGTGTTGATTCACTAAAAGTACCTTTAACTGAGGTAATGAACCATTCCATGGACACTGGAGTAGTATCGAGCACCTGGAAACATGCCATTGTGACACCACTGTTCAAGAAAGGAGACAAAGATGATCCAGAAGATAATAGGCCGGTAAGTCTTACTATCAATATCTGCAAAGTAATGGAGAAAATAATAGCCAGAGAAGTCACTGATTTTTGTTTGAGTATTACATTAATACCCCCATCACAACATGGCTTCCTACCAAAACGATCAGTAGTAACAAATTTGCTGTCATCTTTGAGTCAGTGGACAACTTGGTATGATAATGGTGAACCAACAGATGTCATCTATTTAGACTATACAAAAGCCTTTGACAAAGTACCACATAGGAGCCTACTCTTAAAATTGGAACACCTAGGAGTTAGAGGAAACTTACTTAAGTGGATTGAAAGTTTTTTATTAAATAGGCAGTTCTGCGTCAGAGTATCAAAAAAGCATCCTGTTATCAGTGGAGTGCCACAGGGTTCCGTGCTGGGACCACTGTTATTCATGCTATATACTACTGACTTGGCCAGTACCATAATTTCACCTGTAGAATACTTTGCAGATGAAGCGAAATATTATAGCAATCCACTAGAAAGTAAAGAAGTCTTACGAAGAGGTATTGAGATAATTTGCAGCTGGCCAGATGAGTGGTTACTCCCCTTGAATCGTAATAAATGTACGGTTCTACACATAGGCCCAAATAACCCAGAGAATGTATATTACATCAAAGGAGAAAGCCTTCAAGCAGTTACAGCCCAGAAAGATCTTGGCATTTTTATATCTTCAGATTTAAAATGGGAAACGCACATTTCTAAAATCACAAAAAGGGCGAACACAATGATTTATCTTATCAGAATTGCATTCAGAGACCATTCGAAGGAAATGATCTCCAAACTATACAAAACTTATATAACACCCCAAAATAGAATTCACAATGCCAGTTTGGAACCCATATTTTATCAAAGATATAGAAATGTTGGAAAAAGTACAAAGAAAGCTAACTAAAATTCCTCCGGAACTTCAGGGTTGCAATTATTTGGAAAGACTTTCCATTTTACAACTACAAACGCATAAAGATCGTAGACTTAGAGGTGACCTGATTGAAACGTATAAATGGGCTAGTGGGAATTACCTTTGTCAGAATATTCTTAATGTTTAGAACATGACACACAGAGGGCACTCCAAAAAACTGGAAAACGAAAAATGTAATAAACTTCCAAGAAGAAACTACATAAGCAACCCAGTGGTGTACACTTGGAACAACCTGCAAGAGGACACTGTCTCAGCAACATCGGTGAACCAGTTTAAGAATCGCATAGACAAGGAATTGGAAAATGCTGCAAGCATTATTGTCCATTATACTAATTAACATATGTGACAAACTATGATAGAATTTAACATACTCTGATATTCTGTTTTGTATTCTATAATGTAGTTTAGTTATTTAATGTGACTTTACAATTCTAGATCAGTCTCATCGGTTTTCCGTTTACTGATCTTGTTAATAATAATAATAATAATAATAATAATAATAATAATAATAATAATAATAAATTTACTATATTTCTTACTCAACGACAAAGACCTCCCAGAAATAGACGATTACCGAAGAAACTATTCAAAACATTCTCACAAGTTTGGCCAATGAACAATAAAATAATATTATTTTTTTTGTAAAGATAGCAAGTTGTTCTTTTGTATAATTGCTGTCGTAGCAATGTTTCAGATATAATCTAATAATTGTATATGCAGCAGGACTTCGGTCGATGGCCTTTTGGTTGTTGTTTTTTTTGTGATATAGTTCGAAGCAAGGTGCAGCACATATCCCAACATTGCAAGTATTTGATATTTCACGACTACATCGTAAAATAAAAGAAACAATGGCAATTATCTCGAGTGAGCACAGTTTATTTGCCTGTTTAGCGCGCTCGAATTAACTTGAGCGCCCACGTTAAAATGTTGATTCAAGTAAGTAATTTTTTCTGATATTATAAAGTTATACTGGAAAAGTTCATCCAAACAATTTTGAATCTCCTTGTAATTTTTTGGCATTTCACGAAGACTTGAGGAACCCTTAACATTTTTTTTTCAGGCCATATCAAATAGTATAAAGTATAACAATTAAACGTTATTATTGTTATAAAATTACAATAAATACTTGTATAAATATTTAAGATTAGTAGTTATATACTTCAGGTACCTAATTATTAATGAACGGTTTTACGATCACAAAATTATGAAAAATGTTCCAAAAAAAATGGTTCTTTAACCAAATTTTCGCAGCTCTTGAAACACATCGTTCTAATGGGCTTATTAGACACAAAAATTGGATTTACAATTGTTATAACAAAATTTGACATAACACATAAATAACGAACTTTAGTCGTTCGATTTACCAAATATTTGAATTAAAATCCTCCAGGGTATTCCTAATGATCTTAGATCTGAAATTTGGTGAAAACATATTTTAAATTTGTGCCCAATGTCACCCATAGTTAAGCATATCAATAGCGTACATTCATATATTTAAAAAATAGTATAAACATTATTAAAAAAACATTCGGTGTAAGATAAGATGATTGAGAACACAGATTTTTCACTGAGATCAGTATTGCTATCTGATATTTGACCATAACATACCCACAAATTAATTAAAAGAAAATAAAAATTTATTTGAACCATTTTTCTACAGCCGTTGTAAAACAGGACTAAAAAACGTCAAACAGATTCTCCTCATTTACACATAAATAAAAGTTATAGTGGCAACACCGTAACAAACCAAAATATTGCGGCATATCATTTTAAGCGTAAACAGAGGATAAACGAACATAAACTATATTCAATAATTTTATTTTAAAATCATAAATAATTAGATTTAGTTCCTAATGTGATGTTTTATTTAAAAAGCATAAATAATTAGATGTAGTTCCTAATGTGATGTTTTCTTTTACAAAAAGTGTTAGAACCTCCAGTAAAAATTTTAATTAATTTTAAGTGATACTTTTTGGTTTATGTGGTTTATTATTCTGCTTTATGGCCCAATTTAAATACACAAAATAAATTCCGGGTAATATTAAAAAAAAGTAGGAAAAATCGAAAAAAAAAAAATAAACAGAAAAAAACGGCTGTAGAAAAAAAATTGTAAAAGTAATACCTTTTTTTAAATAAATTAATTACCTATGGATTACAAAAAAATGTTGTGAGCAACTGTTATGTTCTTTTTTATACATATTATCAGCAAACTATATTTCTTTTAAACTTAATTTATAAAATATATAAAACTAAAATAATTCTTTTTCTTATTTTAAAATTATAGTTGTTAAATTGGAATGAAGGATGTAGTTTTAACTTTTAACTGAAGAAAGTGTATAGAATATAAAGAAATATAAAAATAGCAGGTAAATTAGGCAAGATGTAGGTGTAAAGAGGAACTTCAGAAATGTTTAGAGATATTATACTTGTCCTAGTTTCCCAATTTTTCCAGTAACCATTCTTCAGTTAAATCTTCCAGTTCCCTGATTTCATAGGCTCTTGTGAGTTCAGCTTCTTGTTGTAAAGCAAGTTTTGATCCAGCATACATCATCTGCAGTTCAGCGTGGCTGTCTCTCGGCGTGAAAAATATAAAACACAAAGGATAGGAGACTCTTCCGTCTTTGTGTTCCTGTTTGTAAGAGAGAACAACATATCTGGGTTGGTGACTTGGCAAAGTTTCTTGAAGTTGCTCTATGGAGATATCTTCAAGTTTTTCATCTATGATGATTTCTTGCTTTTCCCGATCTACTTTTACTAAAAAATAAAAAAGGCGTTGACTAATTTTAATACATAAAAAAATTAGTCATGCTTCAAATGAGTCATTATCAATGTCAAATTTCAAACAAATAACTAATTCAAAATTTATTTTTTCGTAGTTTTAAGTACTCACAGACTAGGGCGGCTGTATCAATAGCTTTTCTGAAACGAAAGTCTTTCATGGCTTGTTTAACATCTGGAGTTACACTACATATATTTACACTTCCACCAGACTAAAAAAATGAAATATTACGTTAAAACAAAATAAAATTTCAGTTATTTGTGCTTACCATAATTTTGGACGTATTTTTTTAAGTTGTATACCAAACTTTCAAATTTATACAAAAACATTAAACATAACCTATCAACAATGTATGATTCTTTGATATCTTGACAGCAGGGTTGCCAATTTGTGAGTAATTACTAACATTTGTGAGTAAAGGGCAAATGTGAGTAATCAAGTAAGTAATGGTAATTATGAAAAATTATAATTTGATAATTTATTAAATCCGTTAAAATTTTAAAAAATCTTTAAGTTTACGGACTCTAATTAGGCATCAAATTTTGAAGCTTTTTAGATTTACAGCGTACTCTATCGGTTTACCAACAGTAAAGTTGGTAAATAACGTACCTAGTGATTTCTGTCTGTTTGACATAACTTAACATAACTTGCTGTAGTAATGAAAAAGTGAAGTCCATATAATATAACATATATATTATAAAGATACATTAAACATACGAGAAGCAAACAATAATCACTCGAAATAATGAACAATCTCATTGCCGCGTTAATTATCGTTGAAGGGTTATTAGCAAATATAACTAAAATTACCAAATTCAGTACAGCCAACTTAATTTCCCTCCAATGACGTAGCCACTCCCTTTCTTCAGTCACCCCCTTGTCAAAATGCTCATGTATTTCATAAACCCCCTTTAATAATAAGAACCCTGGTTCTATCGAGGTTTTATTTTAATTCATTTACGATTTAAAAGATATTTTGAAGTTGTGAGTAAACCGATAAATGCTAGTTGGCAACCCTGGCTGTAGATAGTAAAGTTTTTTACAAATAAGATGGCATCTCATAAAATAGATATTTCTCAAGCTCAAATAAAAGTTGAACACGAATGGGAGGATGGGATAAAAATTAAACAACTAGAGGAGAAACTTGATGTTACAAAAGATTCTTATACAGTTCCATATACAGATATTGAGATAAAATTATTTAGTCATAGCAGTTTTAAGATTGAAGAAGAAGAAATAAATATTAAGGATAAAAATGAACTACTTTTAGAAGATGTTGATAGGAACATTAAACTGGAGGGGAAGAGACTCGATGTTACGAAAGATTCTTGTACCATTCAATATACAGATATTGAGACAAAAGATGAAGAAATATATATTAAGCATGAAAGAGAACATCCTTTAGATGAAGTTGATAAGAAAAGCCACCAAATAGAAATTATCTCTCAACCTCAAGCCCAAATAAAAATTGAATCTGAATGGGAGGATGAGATAACCATTAAACAAGTAGAGGGGCAGTATCTCAAGATAGAGGAGAATCTTGATATTCCAAAAGAATCCTGTACAGTTCAATTTACAGATATTGAGACAAAATTATTCAGTGATAACAGTTTTAAGATTAATGAAGAAGAAATAGATATTAAGGATGAAAGTGAACAAAGTTTACAAGTTGATAAGAACATCAAGAATTTTGAAGAGGGTGGTTGCCAACAATGTTTTACTAATGATGAAGAAAAATATAAGTCGAATATTTGTAAACATACATTTTCTCTAGAAGGCAATCGTGATTATTTACTAATTCATTCTGGTAATAGGAATTTTAAATGCAACGTTTGTGAAAAATCATTTACTCTGAAGTCACATCTGAAAGAACATTTACTAATTCATTCTCCTAATAAGAATTTTAAATGCAACGTTTGTGGAAAATCATTTACTCTGAAGTCACTTCTGAAAAGACATTTACTAATTCATTCTGGTGATAAGAATTTTAAATGCAATGTTTGTAAAAAATCATTTACTAGAAACTCAACTCTGAAAGAACATTTACTAATTCATTCTGGCGATAAGAATTTTAAATGCGACGTTTGTAAAAAATCATTCACTAAGAAGTCATATCTGAAAGAACATTTACTAATTCATTCTGGTGATAAGAATTTTAAATGCGACGTTTGTAAAAAATCATTCACTAAGAAACCACATCTGAAAAGACATTTACTAATTCATTCTGGTGATAAGAATTTTAAATGCAACATTTGTAAAAAATCATTTACTAGAAACTCAACTCTGAAAGAACATTTAATAATTCATTCTGGTAATAAGAATTTTAAATGCAATGTTTGTGAAAAATCATTTACTAGGAACTCAACTCTGAAAGAACATTTACTAATTCATTCTGGTGATACGAATTTTAAATGCGACATTTGTAAAAAATCATTCACTAAGAAGTCACATCTGAAAAGACATTTACCAATTCATTCTGGTGATAAGAATTTCAAATGCAACGTTTGTGAAAAATCATTTACTAGAAACTCAGCTCTGAAAGAACATTTATTAATTCATTCTGGTCATAAAAATTTTAAATGCAAGGTTTGTGAAAAATCATTTACTCAGAATTCATCTCTGAAATTACATTTACTAATTCATTCTGGTGATAAGAATTTTAAATGCGACGTTTGTGAAAAATCATTTACTCAGAATTCATCTCTGAAATTACATTTACTAATTCATTCTGGTGATAAGAAATTTAAATGCAACATTTGTGAAAAATCATTTACTAGGAACTCAGCTCTGAACGAACATTTACTAATTCATTCTGGCGATAAGAATTTTAAATGCGACATTTGTAAAAAATCATTCACTAAGAAGTCACATCTGAAAATACATTTACTAATTCATTCTGGTGATAAGAATTTTAAATGCAACGTTTGTGAAAAATCATTTACTCAGAAGTCATCTCTGAAATTACATTTACTAATTCATTCTGGTGATAAGAAATTTAAATGCAACATTTGTGAAAAATCGTTTACTAGGAACTCAGCTCTGAACGAACATTTACTAATTCATTCTGGTGATAAGAATTTTAAATGCGACGTTTGTAAAAAATCATTCACTAAGAAGGCATATCTGAAAAATCATTTACTAATTCATTCTGAAAAGAAGTTTAAATGCGACGTTTGTAAAAAATCATTTACTCAGAAGTCATGTCTGAAAAATCATTTACTAATTCATTCTGAAAAGAAGTTTAAATGATAAAAAATCATTTACTCAGAAGTTATATCTGAAAAATCATTTACTAATTCATTCTGAAAAAAAATCATTTACTTAGAAGTCATGTCTGAAAAAACATTTACTAATTCATTCTGGTGATAAGAATTTTAAATGTGATGTTTGTAAAAATCATTTACTCAGAAGTCACACCTAGAAGGACATTTACTATTATTACTTACCAATATTAAAGAAATTGTAAGAAAAAACATGTAATTAAATTTTTTTATGATTTTGTTTTATTTCATGAAATACAATTAAATTTAATCGTTTATTAAAAATAGTATTAAAATGTTTTATTTTAAGTTATTTATGCAAAAGGTGCACAAAGTAAAATTTTGACAATACGTCAAGTGCAATAAACACTTTTTGCGGGAGTTGCATACAATATTTTTTTTAATAGTAGGATGATTTCAAAAAAGAATTTCCCTACGTTTTTTTGGTCATTTTCCTAACTGATATAAAAGTTAACTACTCTATAAAGTAAGATTTCAAAACTGAAAATTTGACACATGGTGGTATTTGTTAAATTTTATACACCAACTAAAACAAATTGTGGTTCTTTCTGTAATATGATTTTGTAAAAATAGTATAGGTAACTCGGATTAAGATTGCAGCGCTCATGCGGTGAAATTGGAACTGTGCTAAGGAGTAGTAGTTTGTTTACTTCGTGCTTTCTTATGGGATATTTCATGTGTATTTAAGTTGTTTATTTGGTATCAGTTTTTTTTTTTAATTATTTCTAGGTGTAAATTGTGTATTGTTTTTGTCTAGTGTTTAGTGTGACATTCATTTTATTTTATAAACTATACATAAACACTTATTTTATATCTTTAAAAGTGTGATATTTCCAGTTGTATTTAGGTGAGTAGTAGTCAGGAGTTTTACTCAAATACATTTTAGTCTCAAATTATTGTTTCCATTATTTTTTAGAAATGAAGTTAAGCATTTTAGAGTACATGAACTATTTGGGCGGATCGGCTAATTCTAAATCTGTAGTTGAAGGTGAAAATGTCCTGAATGCAGGACATCTTATTTTAGCGGGAAAGACCATAGAAACTTATGAGTGGATAGAAATATATGGTTTGTGTTTACAAACGAGTGCATTGGAATCTAATCCACATGAAATTACTGGGAAATTATCTATTTCTAACACTGTAAAAGTGGAGAACCTCTTATGTTCTTGTAAAGTTATAGCATGAGGCTTTAATGTTCTCCGTTTTACTCTAACTGTAAATAATAAAGCAAAGTGGTCAATAATAATTAAATATTTTTACCATACCTTTTTGAATAAAATCACTTTCATTAAAATGTAGAGAACACACTCTCATGGTATTTGAAACTTTCTTGCCAATTTTTAATGTTGTGGTCCTATCTACTAATTCTCTATTGCCAAGTTTGGTTTCAAAAAAAACTTTGGACGTTCCTGCTTTTGGCATCGAATGAAAACTTAGTTCAGGGTTTCTTTTTCCCCATGATGAACACTTAGGTACACAACAATAATGATTACTCATTATAAAAAAGATCAACAAATCAAAATTATTTGTAAAAACAAGACAAAAACACTATGAAAATTACTTAACAACGCTAAAGAAATAACCCAAAATGTCAAAACTACTCCTTAGCTCAGTTTTCGCAGTTTTCACCAGAGGGCGTATCAGTTAGGACGAGAAGCGAATATTGTACAACTTTTCTCACGAGTGTGGCCCGAGCTTAAAGGGCGAGTGCCACAAACACACGAGTGAGAAAAGTATTTTCCCCACGTGTTGCACACTATACTTTTTCTACAACTGCACAAATTTAAAGAATACAAGTAATGTAAATTAATATTTATTTTTATGGTTAACTAAAATAACATTAAAGTATCATACCTCTTAATAGTTAAATCATTTTTTTATTTTTGTATTTCTTCTCCATTCCATAAATTTTTCTTATGCCAATTCATACTTTTTTCTTGAAATTACCGGGAACAAATCTAATGTTACTTTTGCGGCTGTTTTCAAAATCGTCACTACGATCTGTATCCCTATTATTTGTTGTAAATAGTTATGTCTTATAACAATAATATTTAATGGAAATTGCGATTTTTATCAAAGCACGAATTAAAACTACATTTTAAGAATTTAAAAAACTTCTATAATCTGACAGTTCTGCCAACTATTTAAAGCTGAACAGCAGCTTACTAAGTTTAGTTCGATTTTTGTTGATTCTCCATATAAAAGTATGTGGTGTGGGCAAACTGCCGTGAGGAAAAGTATTCCCGCACGGTATGAGCAATACATGGTTTTGAAATTAAGTAAAGCTATGAGAAATTCGCTACTTTTCATAGCAGTTGTAGAAAAAATAAATTTCCGTACACCCATCCCAAACTTCATTCAGTGATTGTGGTTTGTAGCTAACTTCACGTAGGTCTAACAACTAAAATTCTACTAGTGTAGTTCCGTGTTAAACTTTTGATAAAATTAAAGACGCAAAATTTTGAAGTTTGGTTATGTATGTTATTGAAGGTTTTGAAATCTACGTTTAAAAAGAAATACAATTTTAAGATTTCTGCAATTAAATTAATAGAGTTAATAATATAAAGAGTAACTAAAAGTAAAATATTTAAGAACTTGGTTGATAATATTGGAAACCATACAAAAAATTTATGAGTTATAAAAAAACTCAAGACAATGTTGAAAACTTGCCCAGATCCTGTAGATGTGCAAGTAAGTTTTTGTAAAGAGAATTGCAAGAAAATAAATAAAAATACATCTGTCTTTTAGGATATTCATTTCAAATTACATTGTAGTCTCAAAATTTTTGATAACAGTGAGTTAGAAACATTTCCCAACAATCATAGTTTAGTATCCTGTGCAAGTCGCTATGGTTTATTATTTGTTGGAACAAATACAGACTTATTAAAAGGTAAACTTTGATCTTATTTCAGTCACACACTTATATTTTTATGACCTTTTTTACTTACAACTTAAACTAAAAAAATCATTTAGAAATCTCAAAAATGTAAAACATTTACAAATAAACTAAAAAAGTGTAATTAACAAAAATTGTTATCATTCATAGTTTATTAATTTATTTAAATAAAATTTTCTGGTGCATGTATTAAGAACAAATTTATTAAAATATTGGAGGGAAACCCTTACAGCCAGAAACTAAGTTAGAAAAACTAAAGTAACATTTAATAACTCCTATAAAACGTTATCACATATTATATATATAAAAAAAGAGTCCCACAAATTCAACTAGCAAATGGCAATACATTTTAAAGATAAAAATTATTAAACAGATTTTAATACCCAATTTGGAGGCAAATTGGTACGTCCTGCGTATGGAGCACGTTTCTGGGAAATGTGCAAGGTATAATGTGGAAACTAATGCATAATAAACTGTATCATGGTATGTGTAAGACAAAAATGGTGTCCAACTTAAAATTTTCCAGTGACTTCCTGATTTTTTTTATGTCGCGTGTCAAATGAAGGTCAAATTATATATAAATAAGAAAGAACAAATACAAATCATACAAACAAATTAAATCTAACACAGTTGACCAAACATGTCCATCATGTAATTGAGATGTTTTTATGCTAGATTCGCTCTTGCCAAACTTTAAAAAATATATAATAACTTTTTTCAGTTATTCAGTTAAAAACTGTAGAAAACTATAACCCAAAGGACAAAGATATTTCAAATTTTCCAAGAAGAAATGTACCTCTTCCGTCCGTACCTAAACATGTATGTGTCAACTGTGACAGTACCATTCTAGCTGTTGTTGTTGAAAAAGACAATTGCCCTACAGTTATCTTTTATGACGTTTTATCGTTTTACAAACAAAATATTAATGTTATCAAAGAAGTAAGACTATCAGCTTCTCCAGGGGTATATGCCGCAGAAGTGAATTGGAACCCAGCATTGCCTAATATATTTACTGCTTGTAAAAGTGATAGGAGCCTGGGTATCTATGAGATTAAAGGTAAAATTAAGAAACATTTATTTATTTATTTCTACTTAAATATTGCTATTTTTCAGACAATTCTGTTGATATCAATGAACTCCCCCAAGCGGCAGAAACGACGAGTTTCTGCTGGAGCCCTAAAGGCAAGCAAATCGCCGTGGGATCCAAAAATGGGAACATTACCCAATACAAACCCGACTTGAAAGCTGTTAAAGTTATTAACGGTCCAATTTTTGAAACGGCACACTCTCTTATTTCGCTCTGTTGGGTTTCGAACTATCAATTTATCGGAGTTTATCAAGCCGCTGAGCAAGACGGGCAGGCAAAGTTGTTAGTTATAGACGCCCCTAAAGCTGGAGAGACTAGTTATACCAATTATGATGATGTCTGTTATAGTGGCTCGAACAGAATTCCGCAGTTTTATTTGATTTTATTACAGCATTGGTAAGATGCTTTTTTCAATTTCGATTTAAAAAATATTGATTTTATTGCCTAAAAAATGTACTCAAATCTTTTTTACACCAAAACTGTATAGTTTTGTTGGTCTTTCACAGAAAATCATTTCGGTTATTTGGTCGTTAATTTTAATAATTTTATTAGGAATATGCTTTTGATAGCCTCATCGAACAGCATGGAATTAGGTTTATTGGGAGCAGTTTCCGAGGTTTGGACTCAATGGAACGTTCCGGATTTTGCCAGAGCGGAACTTCCCCTTGCAGCTGACAAACAGGATACCCTTCCTGTTGGTATGGCCGTGGATATCAGCAACACTAAACCACTGCCGTGGGGCGAGGGTAGTTTACCGCCTTGTCCGTACTTATTACTGTTTTCGCATCACGGGGTCTTGTATTTTTTTAATATAGTCAACTTGAAAGATGGAAGTCCTTCTATATGCTGCCCGCCTGATAGTATCTCGGATATGAGTGGTTTGAGACAATTTGTTGTGGAAGAAACTAAACAGATAGAAGCTAGCAGTAAGTAATTACTCATTTATTTACTGTTTTTTCGCTTTTATTGAAATATGGTAAGATGAACTAAATATTTTTCCAGGTATTCCTCAACAGTCTCAATTATCTTTCTCCTTCGGGGCTCCTCAACCCCAATTACCATCATCTTTTATAACACCTCAACCCACATTACCATTTCAAACATCTCAGTCTACTTTCAGCTTTGCAAAACCCATCCCTACTCAGCCTCTTTCACCTTTCGGTGCTCCTCCAACGTCCGCTCCACTAACTACTTCTTTGTTTGGTAAACCCGGTGACAGTAAACCTCTGTTTGGTGGTTCGCAAGTTACGTTAACACCAATCAAACCTCTACAACCCGATGTCGCTTCTTCTCCTCCCATTTTCGGAAATCCTTCAATAAGCTTAACTCCGGTTAGTAAACCGCAAAGTGGCAATAATGAAAAGTACTCATCGATTTTTTCTGCTCTAAAAGCTCCCAGTTCTGTTCCGATTCCTGAAATTAAACCGATTGTTATTTCTTCTCAAAATCCTAAGCCAGAATCTCCTGTAAACGTACCTCAGGAAAGCGCAGTACCAGAAATCCCAAAGAGTGTCGTTCTTGACATTCCTAGACCTAACGTCGACGTTAAAACTGCTTTTGATGAAAAAGTCAAAGTCGAAACTGACGCTCTACTAGCTAAAATGGTAAAAGATGAATGTGTAGCACTGGAATCGGAGTTGAAAGCTTTGTTGCATCAAGGGAGAAGAATCAACGTTAACATCGGAAGAGATGAAGAAAAAATTAAGATGGTCGAAGATCTTAAGAGTTTGAAAGAGTTTATTAAAGAAATTGTGGATGTTAGTTTGGCGGAAAGCTCTGAGGTAAGTTTTATTTTAGCATCTGTATCTTAATATCAATCTAAATATTTTCATATTGTACATATTCTGTATCCCAGGTTACGGTTTAGTGTTTAGTGCATATTTGCTCAATTTCTCTGTTACAACAGGTGTATAACAGCAAAAGTTTAAATCCATAACAAAAATCACAAGAAAAATACGGAAAAAAAACCTAAAATAATACAACAGTTAATATTAAGGTAGTACTCTCGATACCACAATAGTCAAATGTGTGCTCTGTATTGACTACTGTAGTATTTATATTTGGCAACGCCTTGTAAAAGGAAAAGAGACAGAAGTATACTTTCAGTAACTCTGTTTCACGCAAAAAGCTATCGCGTTCGTCACAAACAAATGCACAGTATGCGTATGGGTTTGACAATTGACAAAGCATTAATGATAAAATTTTATTCAAAACTTTAAATACGATAATGAGCAAATTTTAATTTACTAGAGCTTCATATGACAAAAAATACTTTTAAGTTAATATATTACTCGAATCATCAATTTTATATAACTTATCTTAATAAATAAGGGAATTCTTCAACTGGGGAAGGAACTATCAGTTCGGAAAACTATTTAGCAGTACCTGGTATCTTCTTGTTCAGCTTAGGGAAATCATCTTTTGGTAATTCACATTAGGGCTCTGGCTGGGACATCAGCCACGTAAAAACGCGACTAGAGATTGGCGAAAAATAACGGTATCAAAGATATACGTTACAATTTCGCGCACGTCATAACCTCTTTGACGGCGTTGCCAGATGTAATTATCATACTATATTTTTCCTAATTATTTGCTAATTACTCTTGTCATAAGTTGTGAAGGTCGATTTGTGAGTAACGGAAATGTTCGAAATCACTCGCATCGAAATTTGAATGGTACTTTTTTTAAATTAAATTAAAATAATTAAAATAAGAATCAATGGCAATCAAGGCAATTTTTTTTAATATTTTTATTTATTTATTTATTTAATTTAATTTACAAGTTACAGTACAAAAAATGAATATTTAATTTATTTATTAATCATTTATTTATTTTAATTATAAAGGGTGCCCCAGAGTAGATTTTAGGTTTTAAACTTACCTTACGCCGACCCTGTTCGAAATTCCTTGAAAATATTACGTAGAGTTATCCATGGAACAGTGAACGAAGTTCGCAGTGTGCTTACTTGTTTGAGGCTTATTTTAAAGTCAACGATTCGTACACAGTTGCTCAGCGGCGTTTTTGTCATGCGCCATCGGGGTGCGACAGGCTGTAAATCGTAATCCTCGACCCTCTCAATATTGGGAGGAGTTCGAATGGTTTTCAGTTGACCTGGATGTTTTGACAGTTGTAACAACTCCTTGTTCTCTAAATTTTTTTACCTGCGAGTGAACTAACATCGCCGATGGCGCATGACAAAAACGCCGCTGAGCAACTGTGTACGAATCATTGACTTTAAAATAAGCATCAAGCATGTAAGCATGCTGCGAACTCGTCCACTGTTTCATGGATAACTGAATTCCGCACGTGTCCGCTATACGCTCGACGTAATATTTTCATGGAATTTCGAACAGGGTCGGCGTAAGGTAAGTTTAAAACCTAAAATCTACTCTGGGACACCTTTTACTTTAAGAAGCTCGGTAACGTTACAATTACAATTTTGTTACAATTCTAATATTCAATATTTATACATTTTTTTAAATTTGCGCCTAAGTGATTTAACACTTTTGTGCAGAATGTATACAACATATTTCTTTTAGTAATTCAACATTTTTGTGTAATAATTATCTGTATCTGCAAAAATAGAAGGGTGGGCCACCCCACAGCACGTAGGCCACATTTGGCCCATTGTGCGTCCTTCTGAGGTTGAGCCTTCCTTCTAGCTCGTCAGCCAGCCTACTTGTTTAAAGTAGGTGATGACGTCGCCTGAAGGTAGCTCCCTCTTGTTAGCATGTGTTAGCCACCGCTCCCCGAAAAGAAAATGTCTCATTTGTGAGAGTGTCGGGCATTCGCAAAGAATGTGTTCGACAGTCTCGTCTTCCTGTTCATATCCTCTACACAGTGGAGTGTCAGATAACCCCATCCTGTAGAGGTGTTTTCGTAGATGACAGTGGCCAGTCGGGATACCTGTGGCGGTGCGCAGGTTCTGTCTGTTCATGGCAGTTTCGCTGTTCTGATACTGTAATAGTTCCTTACCCTTAAACTTGTCAAGGGAGTGCTTCTTTAGTAGGTCAGCCGCAGCTGATGCCGATAAGCTTATGAAAGTGCCAGGTCCCAAAAGTTTATGGGAGGCTGCTTTCTTAGCTAATGAGTCAGCTGCACTGTTGCCTTTTGATTTTCCATGACCTTTGATCCAAGCTAAAGTGACCACGTTGGTGTTCTTCGATCAGGGCCTGGTGACATTCTAGTACTAGACCTGATGTAATGCGTGGTCTATCCAGAGCTAGTAGTGCCTATCTGCTGTCCGTGAGGATGTAAATGTTATTACCAGTAATGTTTCTTCTGGTAGTCTCTTTTGCGGCGATGGAGATATCAGTGAGCTCTGTTTGAGCATTTATTATTACCCTGTAGGGCCTGTGAAAGGCATATCTTGGTGCAATCGAATCTATGTTGGCTTGTAGCAGTGGGACCTCTCCAAGGACCTCGTGCCACAAGTTACACCTCGACTGACCAGATCCTACGTCAGGTTGTACACCAGTAGAGCGTATCCATGTCATGGTCATCGCCACAGCTTCCTTAATAAATATATCAAGGGGGGGTGAGACCAAGGATCACCTCCATTGCTCTAGTTGGTGTGGTTCTCATGCCCCCTGTTATGTTGAGGCATGCTATTCTTTGGATTTGATCCAATTTGCGCACGACTGTCCACTGGCTAGTTTTGACTTCCCAGGAAATCGCACCGTACGTTTGCATAGGTCTTATGATTGCAGTGTAGATCCGGGCCGTAACCTTAGGTGACATTCCCCAGGTGCGGTCAATGGTTCTTCGGCACTGTTCATAAGATATGTATGCTCTTTTGACTCTGTTTTCTAGATGAGAGTTCCATGTTAACTTGCTGTCAAAGGTGACCCCCAAATATTTCACCTCTGCAGAAAAGTTCAATTTAGTATTCAGGAGCTTTGGGGCCTCGATGTTTGCAAGCTTCCTTTTATTCGTGAAAAGAACCATCTCTGTCTTTTCTGGGTTTATTGACAGTGAGTGGTCTTTGCACCACTGTTCTATGATGTTAAGGGCCTCTTGCATTCTAGCACAGAGTATTCCTTCAAATCTTCCTGTTTGCAGAATCACTAGGTCGTCTGCATAAAACTGTCATCGTTGAGGCGATTGACTAAGGTGTCTAGGACCATGTTCCACAGTAGTGGTGAGAGCACCCCTCCCTGTGGACAACCTTTTACAACCAGGCCTTTTATGGTGGCATCATCTACACTGATTTTTATTGCTCTCTTTGAGAGCAAGTTATGTATCCATCCATTTACTGTGTTGGGGGATATTTTTATTAGCTAAGGCATTTGCTATTTTGGGAAAAGTGGTTTTGTCAAACGCACCTTCAATGTCTATGAATACACCCAAGGTTGACTCCAGCGATCTTTCGATGTGGCCGGCCACAAGGTGGAGGGCTGAATCAGTAGACTTTCCTGGGGTGTACGCATCTTGATTCGGATGTAGTGGGTTCTGTATTATCGCTACATCTCTTATATATCTTTCACATAGCCTCTCCAGTCATCTTCTATGAGGTTTTGTTGCTTCTCTTCCTCCCAGATTGCCAGATTAGTGGTTCTGGAGTCAGGGAAGTGTGTTGACATTAGCAGTTAAAGACTTTCCTTAAGGTTGGCAGTTCTAGTGCCATCCTCTTTGGTTAGTGTACCGATATGGCGATAAGGGTCTTTAGAGAGAGTCTTTTGGAGTCTAGGTGCTTGGGGAAAATCTTCGATTTCCTCACAGTAGTTCTTCCAAGCTTCTCTTTGTTTTTGTCTGACGACTTTTTTGTACTCTCTGAGGTGAGACCTGTCCCAGTCCTCTTCAAGTTTAGTATTTTTTGCCTTATTAAAAGATGTCCTTGCCATCTTCCTTTTTGTGCGAGTTTGTCTACTTCTCACTGACGACAAAATTATTATATCATTGTGGTACTGATTTTGAGAAGTTTTATTTCAAAAAAATAATTTTATAGTTGTAAACACAAAAGAAAATAACTTAAATTAAACAATTGTTTGTATAAATAAAAAAAGTTGTCATTTATAAATATCTTAAGGTACTTTTAGACGGTCAGATCAGTTCACCGTTCAGTTTTAGTTCGGTTGTCAGTTCAGTTTGGAAACTCTGCTGTTGTTAGACGATCAGGTTATTTATCAGTAGTCATTTGTCGTGCACAGTTAAGTGATGGATGGAGATAACCTAATTGCGGTCGCGTTGTGCTTAGCACAAAAAAAAAACACGAAAAAAGAGAATTTTTAGTAGTTTTTAATATTCCTAACACTTAAAGGTAATACATATATTAATATATTTTTTCTGGTTCTCTGCAGCTCTTTAAAAATTTTACTGGTTCATTATCTTATTCTAATGGACCAATATGCCAAGTTTCATTAAATTCTGAACAATCATTCCAGTCCGAGCATTTCAATTACTTGATGATCCCTTCATTTTTAGGTTCATGCTCTTAAACAAAATCTGATTTTATCTTGGGCTTGGTATGAAGAGGCCTTATCCAGATATAACGTCTCCAAAAATGAAACAATGACCATTTTATTAAAGTGTCAACCCTTAGATTCGGCTGCGATAAAGAGACAAACCGACATAAGAAAAATTATTCACTATTTAGAATCTCAATTGTACCAGGCTAGTAAGGCGTTAGACGAACAATGGGACCTATTTCAAGTAAAGCGTGTTTTTATTTTTAATGTGTGTTTCTATATTGAATTTTTTTAGGATTACGCTAAAAAGACTTACAGGGTTCAAATGCCAACTATGGAAGCCATTTTCCAATCTATGGTTCGACAAAACGCCGTTTTGCAGAAACAGGTAATTCGAGTGTATATTCCGAATTATATTTTGTACAACTATCCCTTCTTTGTTACAGAGTTATATTGTAAAATATATAAACGGACAGTTACAACACAAAAAATCATCATCAACGAGTCCGTCGCTGTTTCTTTCGCTAAACAATTCCGATAAATTAGAAGAAAGCCTTGCGCGTCTTCAACTCGATCCTGATGATGGTCATCGCATCTTCTACGAAGAAGCTATCGAGCGTGGCAAAAATTTATCGTTTTCCAAAAGAAATAAACTTAGAAATTTGTTAAAAAATCACGAAGTTTCGCATGTTACTGCAGCTAAACCACAGTTGAACGCTTCAATTTCGTCGATCAAATCTCCTACTGCTAAGAACAAACATATATTTTCCATACTTGGCGCACGAATGTCTCCTATTCCTAAATCATCAGTTTCCAAAAACCTAAAGTTCTTAGAATCCACGCCTGTTAAATTTGTGAATGAAATCAAACCCACCACAGTACCTCCGAACACCCCTGCTCAACCAGATCCATCGAAAACTTTCACCTTTAAAGGGCTGGAAAAAAGCAACACCATCACACCGCCGTCTTTACCTAAAAGTGCTCCTCTCCTGAGTCAAAATCAAATGTCGAACTCATCAGCTTTTGTCCCTACTACCCCGACGTCTAAATCTTTTTTAGTTCCCCAGGTTTCTGCTGCTGCTACAACAACTTTGTCTTTCAACTATTCTTCGAAGCAGGACCCTTCTTCGGCGTCAGTAATTACCATAACGAATCCGTCTCAAATTAGCTTCGCTAGTGGGATCAGTGTTACTCCGATTGCTGGTCAAAAACCCGAATCTGTTCCGACAGTTAGTACCACCAAGGCTACGTTTAATTTCGCAGCTTCAGGAAATCATTTTTCTCCAAAGATAGACGTCAATACAACCACACCATCATACAGTCCCCCCCAAGCATCTAAACCTCTCTTTAATCCTAGTACCTTACCATCGTTTGCGGCCGATACGACACAAAGCTTATTTTCGTTTGGGAAAACTACTAGCGCAGCAGCTCCTACGTCTACAATAAAATCTGCTCCTTCCAATTTACTCAGTACCACCTCTACTACCACCTCCACACCTCAAACTACATTTTCCTTTGGAAAAACAACGGCCTCTATTATTTCACCAGCTGATAGTACTGTAGTAAAACCAACAATTAAGCTTGCACCTGTTACAGCTATCAGTACAAAACCAGCTCTGTTTAGTACTACTCCATCAGATACGGCTAGTACTATATCAAGTACTTCTATTTCTACTACCCTCGTTTCACCTTCAGCGATATCTATTTCAAAACCAATTAATTTTGGAACTGCCACACCTAGTACTACCAACAAGATAATTTTACCAACTACTAGTTTTAATTTTGGAGGAGGTCAATCGTCAAGTTCCTTATTGAGTGGCGCCGTAACAACCACTACAACATCCCTCTTTGGTTCTATTACAACCCCATCTGTCGTATCTTCTATATTCGGGTCTAAACCTACAGTATCTGTAGATAGTACTACTCAGTCTACACTTGACGTTGGTAAGAGTATCAGTTCGTCTACTATTGTATCCACAACTGCAAAAAACCCAGCTACTATTTTCAGTGCAACAACTTTGCCCGTTACTAGTACTACCAAATCTATATTTGATACCGCCGCTTCACCATTAATTTCTTCTACTACAACTTCCTCCAGCACAGTATCCAGTACACCATCCATATTCGGGTCTAGTACACCTCCAATTAGTAGTACACCGTCTATATTTGGTTCGAGCACACTTCCAGCAACAAATGCATCTATATTCAGTTCTGGTACGCCTCCAGTGAGCAGTACCAAACCTCTGTTTGGTACTAATTTGTCTGTTAACACTACCTCTACAAATATTGGATCAATATTTGGTGCTAGTACCATTGCAACGCCCACAGCGACAATTACACCATCTATATTTTCAAATACTACTTTAAAAAATACTGGAACTCCAAGTAGTCCTGGTAGTATTTTTGGAGGAACCAGTGTGGTTAGTGCAACAAGCGCTAGTTCCACTACACCGGCGGCGGTGAGTAGCAGTGCAAATGAAGATAGTAAAGTTAGTACAGCAGCGACACAGCCGTCTATATTTGCAACATCAACTGCAGCACCAGCAACCACCAAAAGTTCCATTTTTGGTGAAGCTCCATCTTTTGGCGCTGCACCTACTTCAACCTCTTCTATTTTTGGTAGTCCGGCGACTTCTACACAAGCTTCTATATTTAGTACTCCAGCAACTTCATCTCAACCTTCTATATTTGGTTCCGTTGCAACTATTAGCCAGTCATCTGCTTTTGGATCTAGTACTACGAATGCGCCTACTCCTGTTTTTGGTGGTTCCGTAACTACTACACAGTCATCTATTTTTGGCGGTAATACTGCTAGTGCAGGTGCATCAGTATTTGGTAATGCCTCAACTACTACTCAAGCATCAATTTTTGGTGCTAGTACGACTAGTACTGCTTCAGTTTTTGGTTCTACACCACCAACTAGCCAAACTTCAATATTTGGTGCACCATCTTCATCAAGCGGGTCAATATTTGGAGGTACTCCAACAACGCAATCATCTATATTCGGATCATCGAGTTCTACTTCGACACAAGCATCGATATTTGGATCGGCTGTATCATCAACAAGTTCAAATTCGGTATTTGGTGGTGCAGATACAACTTCTGCTTTTGGTACTAGTTTCAGTCAACCAACTTCGATATTTGGCGGAAAAACAACGGCTAATAATTTTTCTGGTGGTTTTGATAATCCAAGTACGTTTGGAACAACCCCTACAACAACTGCTGCTTTTACTCAGCCAGCACCGTTCGGAAATAATCCTGGTTCAGTGTTTGGTACTCCAACCACTTCGAGTAGTGTTTTTGGCTCAGATGGTAGTACTTTTGGAGCTGTAAGTTCTTCTGGTAGCGTTTTTGGTTCTGCAACCAGTTCATTTAGTTTCGCGTCGGCTGCAAATACTGGTAGTTCTCTAGGTTTTGGTGATTTAAACGTTGGTAGTAGTACTCCTGCATCAGGTGGTAGTATCTTTGGTGGTAGTCCTAGTTTTGGGCAAACGGCTCCGAATCCTTTTGCTAGACCTGCCGATCAAAAATCACCCTTCGGCGGTAGTACAAGCACTTTTGGTACTCCTCCTTCTACTACCAGTGCTGCATTTGGTTCAAATACTGGTAGTATTTTTGGTAGTAACACACAAAACGCCTTCGGTGGATCCACTTCTTTTGGTTCTCCTTCAGGTTTTGGACAGCAGTCAAATTTTGGACAGACTAGTGGTGGTTTCAGTAACAATGCAGCTTTTGGTAGTAATCAACCAGGACCTTTCAGTGGAGGAGGAGTGGGCGTAGGTCAGACCGGATTCGGATCTCCCGGTAATTTCCAGAAGCAACCAGCAGGATTTGGGGGAGCACCCGTATTCGGAGGGTCTCCTCAATCGTCATTCGGAGCAAGTCCTAGCTTTGGAGGGTCACCGTCTTTTGGTAACGCTCCTGCGTTCGGAAGTCCACCCAAAGTTTTTGGATCTGCCACCCCAGTAGCGCGTAAGTGAAAGTTACGTTTTATGAAATGAGATGAATACAGATTTGTGAAATAAAATTTTCAGATTTGTGTAGGTGATAGTTAAACGTCAAATGTAAATAATCACGCTGTCCATGCGTTTAAAAATGAACAGATTTGGAATAAATTCCATCGAATTAATCTATTAATGTTTCCTGTTTATTAAACTTTATTCATTTCTCTGATCAACTTTTTTGCTAATTTCCTCTAATTCTGCTGAAGTTTTTTTTACTTTACGAATTATTGTCGCTTTTGTTGATTATTTGTTACTCATAAACTTTTTTGTTGCTCTTCAATGTTTTTTGTTTCGCCAAAGTGATAAAATCAGAATACGAATCATCGCAGCTTTTGTTGCTAATTTATAAGCCATCGTATTCTCGTTTCGACAAACTTATTGTAATAGTATATTCTGTAACAAGGTTGGAATGAGAATTCGATACGAGTGGAGGAACCACGAGTGTCGAATTTTCATTCCAACAGAGTAACAGACTGTACTTTCTCCACGGCCTCAGAAAGTAGGAATTGAATATAGTAAAATGAAACCTAAAAAACGCAGCTTATCTTTGTTCAGGCAAATTCAAACTAAATAAATAACACCTCGCGTAGAACTGTCAAACATGAAATTCATGGCTATCTAGGATGCGGACGTGATATTTACAGCTTGGTGTTACAGAATGAACATTCTGACACTAGAGTAAGAATGAAATAATTATTAAAATACATAAGAGACAAGTGTTTCAGAATTTTCTTTCAATCTCAAGAGCGAAAATGTTTCTTTTCTATTATTATAAGTGGTTTCAGAATAACTACATTCAGTAGTGGCCGTAGAGAAACTGTTTTTCACCATCCTCTTCGCGAAATTCTGATGAATGATTCAACTTATTAGACACATTTTCTTTTCCGTTAGCAGAACTTTCGTTAATTGTGTAATTCGATTACTGGTAATAAAGTTCGCGAATTTCACGCTTTGGATTACAAACTATAGCATACAGGGTGAGTCACGGCAGACGCGACCGTTCATTGTGGCTAAACGGTTAATATTTTGAAAATTTTGTTTATTCATGGATATGCGGGTTGATAAAGGCTGCATTTTAAAATTATTTTGAATTATACAGGTTGTCCCAAAAAAGTGTGGCGTATCAAAGTTATATTATTTCTTATGGAAGACCCTATATTTTGTTGCATTTATAGATTATACGTTAAAAATAAGATAAACTTTCTTAAGTATTCCTTATACCTAAGCTTTTTACTTTTCGAGATATTTTGATATTTCTAAAAATGGAAGCACTTACAAGAAAACCAATAACTTGGAAACCTATGGAATCGCCAAATCCAATTTCAACTGAAAAAAATTAGACTAATAATTGAAAGCAATAATGTATTTAGAGTTGTTTAAAATTATACATGACATCCAAAATGGGGCGATTCTCTAATAACATATTCAAACGAGGATATCGTTCTTATTTTAAATAGGACATCCTGTAGTTTATAACCCTATTATGTAGCAAATTCCATTACCTTTTAAGAATTATAAAGGTCTACTATGCCTAAATCTATTAATTTTTGAGTTATTTTTATTAAATTTTACATTATTTTTCCACCGTAATGCCTAAATATAACACCCTGTATTTGATCATCTTGTACTATGGTCCGAAAAAATTACATATGAATCCACTTTTCATAATAATGGATTAGTTAACCGTCATAACTTTCATTATTATGATACTCAAAACCAGCATTTGTTCCACACAATAGATCATCAGAACCGGCGAAACATTAATGTATACGATGGAATTATAGGCGATCAAGTTATTTGCCCATATTTCTTTGATCGCCATTTAAATAGGAGGAAATATTTGCAAATTTTAAGAAAAAGTTTCTGGGAACTGTTGGAAAATGTATCATTAGATATTAGACAAAAAATGATGTTGCAATAGTCTAAGCTGATCAAATACAGGGTGTTATATTTAGGCATTACGGTGGAAAAAATAATGTAAAATTTCACAAAAATAAAAATAACTCCAAAATTAATAGATTTAGGCATAGTAGACCTTTATAATTTCTAAATGGTAATGGAATTTGCTACATAATAGAATCATTAGAGAATCGCCTCCTGTATAATTTTAAACAACTCTAAATACACTATTTCTTTCAAATATTAGTCTATTTGTTTTCAGTTAAAATTGGATTTGGCTGATTCCATAGGTTTCCAAGTTATTGGTTTTCTTGTAAGTGCTTCCATTTTTAGAAATAAGCTCAGGTATAGGGAATACTTAAGAAAGTTTATCTTCTTTTTAACGTACAATCTATAAATGCAATAAAATATAGGGTCTTTCATAAGAAATAATATAATTTTGATACGCCACACTTTTTTGGGACAACCTGTATAATTCAAAATAATTTTAAAATGTAGCTTTTATCAACCCGCATATTCATGAATAAACAAAATTTTCAAAATATTAACCGTTTAGCCACAATGGACCGTCGCGTCTACCTTGACTCACCCTGTATAACGATTACGGCTGCACCAAATTATTCAACTCTTTTGAAATGATTTGCCATATCCTCGCAGTTTTCGGCACAATCGAAGAATGTTCCGTCACAATCTATTTTTTGTATTTTAAAATAGTCTCTATAAGAGAAGCACGATCTACAGTGCATTTTCGTCCTCGACTCATTTCTTTACTCGAAAAACAAAAACCAGAAGCAAATTAGAAGCGACTCTTCCTTACCTAAATTGAGCTACTGAGTTATAACTACACAAATGACTTCCGGAAACAAAATGATCCCACTTTATACAAGCCAGTAAGCTACTTGTCGGCACATCTACAGGCCACCGAAGCGACTTGTCAGCACATCTCTGGAAATTTTGTTTTATCAATTGAAAATAGAAACATTATACAACAGTTTAGCAGTATTGAGAATAATAAGAAATCAATATTTCGATTCGCATGTTTTCTGATTTTCTGCAACACCTGTTATCCTGAGAACATTCTTCATCTTTTCTTGGCATAACAAAAAAAATTGAAGAGCAAGAAAAAAAGTTTTTGCGTAACAAATTATAATGTTAGTAAAAATTAATTTCGCTATTTTTGTTCCGCCAACTTAAGGTAGGTTGGTATTACTACTGATAATATTTTTTTAGCTAATTTTACCCAATCAACTGGTAGTGCAAGTCCTGGTTTTGGAAATTTAGCTACTCAGAACACTGTAGGATTTGGAAGCTTAGCACAACAAGCTGCCACTCCTACTTCTTCATTCTCTGGGTGAGTACCAACTGACCTGACAGAAATGTTATTCCTGTTTTAATCTCGAGCCTCATCATTATTATTTTTAAATACCACAAGAGTTACTTCGATTGGAATGGTTTTAAATTTGCGGATATTTTTATTCAATATGAATTCATTTTTCTCATTATATTTTGTTGTTTTTTAGGGGTTCGTCATTCTCGAGCTGGAGATAGAAGAACTTATTTAAGAAAAAAGGAACAATCTTCAAAATAAGAGAATTAAATTAAAGAAAAAACTTTTTGTTTTGTGTTTTAACTTTTATTAAACATGCTTATTCTTGAATATATGTACGCTGTTATCACTACCACCAGATACCATATACTTCCTATTCGACCAATCCACCTTTAATACTTGTCCTTGGTGTCCTTGTAGATTGTAGAGAGGAGCCTTGGGACTTCTGGTGTCCCACATTTTGACGGAAGAGTCATAACCTCCTGATAGAAACAGGTTCGTATCATAATTTGACCAAGTTACCGAACTGACCCATAAAGTGTGCGAGGTAAACGTTGTTTTACATAGAGAACCTTCTGTAGATCTAGGATCGTATAATCTTATATGTCTGTCGGCTGAGGAAGTTAGAAGGGCGTTGGTAAGCGGCGACCATGAAGAGCTGAGGTAGGCTTTTTGGCCTACAATCTCGTTTTTGATACCACACAACTTAAAAAAAAATAGTACTTTAAAATTAGGTCAGGTCAAACAAGAGGACCCCTGCACCATTTAGATGTAAAAAAGGTCCCGGTCAAATTGGCTGAAAATTTCTTCAAACCTTCCTGATTAAAGAATACAAAAATTCCTAATTTTCAATTTTTCAACTTTAACTACTTTGGGCATCTAAAACTATGAAAAAAAATTAAGTCATTTGCCTAGTTACGGGACCACCCTGTATACATGAAAATAATTTTTAACCATAATTAATAGTTACCTTTCAAATAAATAAAGTAATAAATAAAACGCCTCAAAGTCAGTACCACATATTTTAATCGAATAAATTTATAAAAGGTATTAACAACATTGTAATCATACTATAAATCTGAACTCGTATTGTTATTGCAGGCCTGATGATGGCAAATGGTTGCCGAAACTAGGTGCCCCTTTTATTTTCTTCGATTAAAATATGCGGTAATGACTTTGAGGCGTTTTATTTATTAAAAATGTATAACTTACTCTATTTAAATCTGTAAGTTTTATACAATAAGAGTTAATAGAAATACGACAGAGGTTTGCCGGACCCTGTATATTTGTTTTGTGATATTTTGAAAAAATATGGCCAACCGTCGGATTTTGATTTTAGAATGTATTCTTCAATCAGAAAGGTTTGAAGAAATTTTCAGCCAATTTGACGGATCTTTTTTACATTTAAACGATGCGGGGTCCTTTCCAAAAATTCATAATTATATATACAATGTGTCCCACCAAGATTTCAAGGTTAGAACTTCAGCTAATTTCATCAACAAAAACATCAAAATGGGGTTCCCAGCTTGTTTATTTTTAAATCGAATTCGGGGAAAAAAACGACAAACTTTAAGACGTCATCTTTGAATTCACTGTGGAATTGTCCAACACAAAGAGTTTCCAGTAACTTGAACGGAGCGCGAAGTGTGAACCAATAAAAACCGATAATTTGAATAAACCGCAAGTCAGAACAAATAAAAATTAATTTTTAGCATCTGATTTCCGTCATCTCTAAAGCGAGTAAGACATGAATGCACTCAAGAAGACAACATGTGATAATCAAATTTTTCATAAATACATTTTACAATCAGTGAATAACAAATTTGTTCCACATGAGTTCGTTTATCTTAGCAATTGCTTGCTAACTAAGCAAGAATTGTAAGAGGACTGCTAAATAAACTGTAGTTGTACCAGGAGTCCCCTTACATGTGGGTGTCATGGCTCAGCCGTAGCGTATCTGCACCGCAACAAGACGACTCGGGTTTGATTCCCAGGAAAATCAAGTGGTTCAAAATACTGGCAATCACCATGCCTCGGAGAACATGTAAAACCGTCGGTCGTGGCTCTGTAACTATAATCATTAAGCCATGTAGAAAGCGGTAGCCTCCGTCTAAAATTTTTTACACCAGTCGGACTCGACCACCATTCACACGAACTTAGTTTTACCACAATAATGAAATTCATTTTTATATTTCTCCAAACACTCATATGGCAAAAACAGAACCCATAGCTTTCTATGGGTTCTGTTTTTGCCGATTCTGGTAAATATGTCACTCTCTTCTTCGTATCCCTTTAAGGGACAAATACAAAGTAAATATTATAAAAGTATGAGCATTTCTGGTTGATGGCTACACTATTCTGAGAACTATAATAATCAAGTATTTCAAGAAATCTTTGTAATTTTTCCTATAAATTGAAATACTTACCTCTGCATCCCAAAATTTAATTGTGTGATCCATAGAAACAGTAGAAACCACATAATTATCTATCCAGTTGACAGCCGAAATTGCCTCTTTGTGCCCTTTTAAAGTATTGAGAGGAGTTTTTGTAATGACATTATTACTGGATCTGCTTTTTTTGTGAACATGCTCACTTCCATCTTCTTCTAAAGATGTAGACCATAATTTTAAGTTGGTATCCCATCCGCCGGTAGCTATTCTCGAATTGTTAGGGCTTATTCCTACAGTGTCTATGCCTCGTTCATGACCTCTCAGTATGGCTTTTGGAGTTACATTGTCAGTGCCTACAATTTTATAAAAATAAAATGTATTCAATACTGTGGCAAATAATTAGAAATTCCTATTTTAAAATCTAAGGATATTTTATATATTTTTACTGACCAGTTTCATAAGACCAAATGATTCCTGTTAAGTCATGTGATACACTAATAAAACCTTTACTTGGATCTGTTTTGTCTAACCAAGATACTGCTTTTACTATGTTTTTGTGTTCTTTTAGCGAAGTTACTATTTTTCCATGTGTCGTCCAAATATTTACAGAGTTATCATAACATCCTGTTAAAATCCATTTATCTGCTGATTCAATCGCACAAACCCAGTCGTCATGTAATAAGGAATCTTTCGGCTCAGGAGCTGGAGTTCTTTCTAAATATTCAACTTCTACAGTAGTTTCTGTGGATACATTGCGTTCTTGTAAATGTTCAATTAGAGGAACTCTCAAGAGTTCTCCAATAGCTAGAAAATCAAAATCTTTGGGTTTCAGATGATCCGCACTACTTTCTTTTAACAACTGGTTTACTAATTCGTTCAAAGATTTAGTGTCTATAGCTTGGGGTACCGAAAGTGGTACATCTGGGACTGCATGTCTAAAATTGTAAGACTGGTATGATATGTAATATAAATTAATTATTGTTACTTACATTTTTTGCTTTGTTATGAGTCTGATTTGTATCTGACCCTCGTTGGAGCTGTGCATTTTGTTTTAAAAATAAGTAAAACAACACGTATATTTTATAGGTTATATCATAGATTAAATAAAAAGTAAACGAGATGTGCAATTCCCGTGTAAACGAGTGCCTACATTTTCACACTTTTCACATTCCGAAGCCACATAAGGGGGCACGGATCTTATTGGAACTAATTTAGGTGTGCGAACACCCTAATAGTTAAAGATAACGTTTAAAAAAGAAGAAAGAAAGAAGTTGAATGGATTTATACCAAGGATAAACTAAAGAGAAGGGGCCACTTCCATAAGAAGCAATGTAAATGTATTTTATGACGTCACGAAATTACTCTGTTTATAAGAAGGCAGGATTGGTGTGTCATTTCATATTAACTACAGAAAATAGTTAAATAATTCGGTAACTGCAAATACACCACAAGTCCATTTTTGTTTTGTTTACATTTTTACGTAGGTTTGATGTTATGTACAGTATTTCATGACGTCATTTACAGTCTGACAGATTGAGTTAAGAGGGGCCTTGCCACTGACGACCTCGTTTTCAGTTGGCAATACTGAATATGCATAAAAATTTGACGATTTTTTGGAGAGTTAATCTCGAGAACGGAATTTTTGTTTGTGGAAATATTTATACCCGTTATAGCTTATACCTTGGAATAGGACATCTCCTTTTTTGAGTCAATTTTAAGGATTAATAAAAAAGATATCAGCCATTTAGTGGAGGTGTGTTTTTGACAGTTTTGACAATTTGTGATCACCAATTTTAACGTGAAAAGGAGATGTCCTAAATGAAGGATACATAATTAATTTCCGAGAATACCAATTCTCAAAACTTTATAATTTTTGAGATTAACTCTCCAGAAAAAAAATATTTATGTAAGTTGCCTATATCCCAGTAAGATTTTCTCTTTCCATAGTTCAGGCGTTTTCCGCCTGACACTATGAGACAGTGGCGTTTTTTGGTTTTATTTTGAACGATGTATGCAACCAGTATTACGAATAGGAAGTTTAGAACTGACATTTTAGGTTATGTTGGCTAATTTATTCGTGTTTTGCAATTTTTTTTTAATGAGTAAATTAGTATTAACTAAAACCAGTTCTTCAGTTTAAGTATACTTCATTTAGGACATGTTTCACTTTAAAATTGGTGATCACAAATTGTCAAAAGCACACCTTCCACTAAATGATTAATGTTTATTATTCCTTAAAATTTGTTGAAAAATTGAGATGTCCTATTCCAAGGTGTAAGCTATAACGGATAAAAATATTTCCACAAACAAAAATTCCATTCTCGAGAGGGTGTTCAAAAAATCTTCATTTTTATGCATATTCGAAGGAAGTCCTAAATTAGTGATTAGTAATATGGAGAATGTGCAATTCAACTATAACAGTTTTTTGTGATTTTTATTCGTGCATTCAAAATAGTGTCTGCATAGTTGGGAATCACAGACATTTGCAGAAATTAATATTTACAGTATGTCTCACATATTAACCCGTCCATGGGACTCTTGATGTAGGTTTGTTACACATTTTATTTGCTATTATGTCTTTTGTCCATTGCTAAAAAACAATGCAGTTTTTTCATAGTGTATTGTTTTGTTTTTGTTTTAGTGAATAACTGTAATTAGGTACTTTTAAATAAAGAAATAATTATTAATTGTTCAATTTATTTTCTTACAAAAATGATTTTTTAATATTTAATGATTTACAATAAAGTTAACATTAAAGAAATGAGTTTACGATTAATACATGCAAGTATATTAGAACTAAGAATCTGAAATAAATTTATAATTAATAAATGCATATGTCATAAAATACATAAAAGATATATTTAGTTGGCAGATCTTGGGACTTGGTTCAAGATTTCTTGTCGATAGGTCTTGAGGAGGACCGGTTGGATTAAATGTCGCGTCAGGCATCATGCGCTTTAGCCGGGAGATCAAAAGATTGTATACTATTGTACTGGTCAACCCCTTGCCCTTTCGGCGTTCTTCTTTAACACTTAGTTTTCCGAGAGTACATATTTTGGAATGATCGTATTGTAGATTAGTAGCCCAATCCAGTACATACCCAAGTTCTACAATTCTCATACCTGTTATCGGGTTCTCAGGTTTCGGTACTCTCTCATATTCTGGCTCAAGTTTGTTTATGCTAGAAAATTAATGAAATATTAAATTATACAGGGTGTATCATAAGGAATGGTCAATAATTTAATCATAGGTTCAGGACCTCGAAATATTAATATTTTACTAAATAACTCTGGGTCAAATGTTATCTACTACTAAAATACAGGGTGTTGAAGATAAAATTTATTTTTCGTTTTTTTGCAATAATTTCTTTATTATTTAATATATTGACTTGAAATTTGGTATGGTTATATTTTTAAGAAATTATTGCAAAAAAACGAAAAATACATTTTATCTTCAACACCCTGTATCCAGGCCCGGATTCAGAGCCGTGTTTGGGGGGGGGGGGGGGGGGGGGGGTTCCTTCCGGGGGGTCGAGAAAATTTTTGAAATAATGTATTTATTACCTTTTAGTTATTCATTTTTATATGTGATTTTTTGCGTTTGGCTCAGGATATCCTCTTCTAAATTTTCTTGTGTGAAATCCTCTTCAATATCTTCTGTATTTCCTTCTCATGGAAAGTCATTGAGTTGGATGACCTCTTCTAAAATATCCTCTTGCAGAAAACTCTCCTCTTGATTGTCGGCTTCTTTCTTTCTTGTGGGAATCCCTCTTTTTGGATGTTCTCTTCTCTCATTAAACCTAAGAAAATGTACATAATCAAAAAATTGAAATAAAAAGCTAGGTATATGAAAATTACTTTGACAGACTTTTTATTATGGGTACTTCATAGGAATAACTTATAAAAAATAAAACTTTATGAAAACTTACAATTCTTGTAATATTTAGCTGCAATCATTTGGGAATCCCTCTTCTTCGGTGTTCTGTTCTGGGACACTTTCTTCATTAAATCTAGGAAAATGTACATAATCAAAAAATTGAAATAAAAAGCTTAATAACTTATAAAAAATATGGCTAAAACATAACTTTAGAAAACTTACGATTCTTCTAATATTTCTGTGGAAATGTCCCTGTTTTCTCTATTTTCTCTATTTTCCCAAGTGCACTTGTTCTTCTTTCTAGTTTTACGCGAACTTCGAGGCATCTTTGGATAATATCCTACCCTATATAAAAAATAATAAAAAAAAATTGTGTCTTTTTTCACAAAAATGAAAAGGGTGTCCTTTTTCACCGAGGAGGGTAAACAATCAGAATCTAAAACCTAAAAATACTGTTGTGTTCGTTTCACACCACTTTTGTACCGTAATAATGTAGCTCTAATGGAGATAAAAGCAAAAATGCAATATGCGTTAGGTGACCTGTTCAATCAGAGACCAACCAAATCACGACTAATAACAATAACTAAATTGTAAAATCACGTCACAAAACGGATGGAAAAACCGCCAAAAACATCACAAAACATTAGTTGCAAACATTTTGTTCATAGAACGCAGTTTTTTGTGTCAATAACTCATGTATTCTGCAATTGTTTAAACAAATAGATAAAAACATTTTGCATATTATTTTCCGAGCTCCATTCCTATCTGATGTATTTAGTCGCGTGGCAGCGCTATTCATATTAAAATAAACGGATTTATACGAAAATAATTGAAAATTAATTAAATTAATAAAATATAAACTCTATTTTGATGCTAGAAAAAAAATAGTAAACAAAAAAAATGAAATTTCCTAAAAATAAAAAATAAAATTTCTGTCGTGGCTGAAGCCGGTATCGAACTCATGACAAATGGATTATTAGCGCTCTCTGCGACAAGACTAACTGTGAAAATAAAGAAAATTTATTCTCTCAGATTCCTTAGATATCCCAAATAATATATTATATTTTAATACTAGCAGCGCCACCTAGCATACAGGAGATTCACTGAAGTCTTAAGATATCTATCTCTCTTCATTATTGCAGAAAGACAGTGATAAAAGATAAAGATAAAGATGGGGATTTTTGGTGTTTGTAGTTTGGCATACCTGTCGCGATGCCCCTCTTAAGTGGCCCATCCTTCTCTCTAGTCTATCATACTTGAATCAATGCCACTCATCTATAAATAATTTATTCTTCTTCTTTGTTTGTGATGTGATCTATATCATACATATTACATATTAACCAAACGCCACCGATGTTTTTTACCTATATCTTAACTACTAATTTCATGATCGATTCATGGGTACCATGGTATTGCGCTTTTATGTTGGCATGTTGGCGGTATTGCGCTAACTATCTCTTCAACACCGGCAACACTGCAGAAGTCAGCCGTTAGTCTCAATTTTCAGTTTAGTTTAAAAACTTTCAAGCCAAGCGGTTGGAAGTGTTTTGTATTATGTTAATGGCAAATTACTTAAATTAATTTAAATAACCGAAAAAAATTGGTTGAATTATTGCCAAATATTCTTATTAAATTATATTTATTCGCTGTAAAAAGTAAACAAGGTAAGAAATGTTAACTTCACTTTATTTTTAAATTTAACCACTTTTGTTGACAATTCTGTTTTTTTAACATTAAAATTATTGCATTCTTTATAGAAACATTTGCTTAACTATAAAATTTACTTAATCACAGATATTCGATCTGAACTTAATAGAGTATTGAAAAAAAGTTACAGTTAAAATTGACAAAAAAATGTGTAAACAAGAATTAAGTAGGTATTTCTTAGTTTTTTTGAAATATAGAAGAAGAAAAAACGTTTCTATTGATTCTAAAACTATGTTTTTTGTTTTGGTAGATGCCTAGAACTAGAGCTACCAAAAGAATTACAAAAAATAAAACTGATGAAGAGGCAATTAATAAAAAGCTATTATTGGAAGAATTTTTTAAACTTAGTAAGTACTAAATTTATTGTTTTCTGCATTGAAATAGATGAATATTAAATATAATATAATAAAACGGTTCTATATTTTGAAATGTCATCTGTTAAAAAAATATGGCCAGTATATAACAATAACCACACTTTAAATTAGTACCACTACTTATTAGTTAAGTTAATTTTTTTAATTAGTATTGAATTGTTTTAGAAAAAGCTGTTGAAGATGAAATTAAACTGACATCCAAAAAAATCGCTGAATTTTTTAATGAAGACTATGCAGAATTGATAAGAAACATTCGTGCGGAATATTTAGATATGACTTTAGGGGAATTGGTATGTTTTATCATAATGAAATTAAAATTGGTATAAAATAACCATTTTTTTAGAAAAAAATCCCGGCACTCTCACTAAATTCATCAGTTCCAAGTGTAGTTACAAGTAAAAGTATTTTGAATCAAACAAAGACCGTTAAAAGGGGTAGGAAACCAGTTTCGAGGAGTTCCTCACTTGATGAAGGTAAGTTTAACTATTAATTTAGTATTATTAATTTTAATTCAAATATTTGCTTTTCTAATTTATTAGTAGGTACTAAAGCTACTATTATTTGCATGTTTCTAATTTTGGTCGGCTCATTTAAAATCTTCATGTTTACTTCTTGACTCTTCATATTTACATAAACTTTCTAGGTGTATCTACTTTAGTAAGAGTAGATTTTCTTATTTAATCTATCATTTATCTCTGTTATCATTTTCATTTATATGTTTCTTTTAACCTCATTAATTTCTCACATGTAATCCTGCTTTTGGTGTTTTTGTGTCACCCACATAGGCTACTTAACTACTGAGAGTTCTACTAAAGTTAGCAGAAGTTCAAGCACCAGAGACCTCTCCAGGGTTCAAAAGACTATAAAGCGTGAGAGGGCTTCTAGGTCTTTATCAAGAAATAAACCTGCTTCAACAACTGGTTTTTTAACTCCAGCAGCCAAAAGTGGACAAGCTAACAGTTTTGGCCCTGTCACTCCAAAGGTAAATAAATTTGTATGTTCTTTCCTGAATTAACTGAATAATAGCGTGACAGGGGAACTTGGGCACTAGCAAGTATTTTGCAACTTTTCCAGATTAAAATTTTCGCAAGGTGATTCTTTTTAAATTTTAGCATTGATTTAAATCTAAAGAAAACTGAAAATAAAACACTATTTATTATAAAATATAAATGAAACAAAAATATTCTTTATAAACAAGAAACATTTTGCTACAAATTTACAAAACAGTTTCTATGTTTCTAAAACAATTTTTTTATAGTACAATTTATACAGGAACACCAATTTTCCTGCTTTCTCCACTCCTAATTCTTACATTGCCTTTTTATAATTTTATTGAAGATGGAATTTAGAACAGGGCCCATCATTTTTTAAACCAAAAAAATTCTTAGCAGTATGTGGATCAATTGGACAAATTAAAAGTTCCGGAAGGGGGCAGGCGTAGCTAAATATACAATTTGAGGGTTGGGTATTGGTTTTTTTACCATTTGTGATGAAATATCAAATACTATTAAACGAGCAAGGGTTGAATGTATGTCCGGAGGATCTCAAAATCCACTCGTCAGAATTCAATGAAAGTTTCAGGGTAGACTAATTCCTATCTAAATCGGCAAAAAATGTAGGTCTCATGTCTGTGAAAATTCGATCTTCAGAGATATTTACAAGAAAAGTTTTTAGTTTATTTCCTAGCAACGACAGAGATAATATAACTTGTTTCTATAGTAATATATACTATAAAGGAGAGAGGAGCGCAGTCAGAGTGGGGATATAATCACATTCCATAGGCGTACTTTGCAAAATAAGTTTATAAAATATAAATAAGGTCACATTATATAAAATATATACGCTCTTCGTAGATTAAATTTTGAAGTTATATTATTTACAAAAAATAAAAATAAACCTCATGCATCTGACACTTTAACATTGAACGAATTAAATTTAACCAATAAATAACAAGGAGGATTATATGTTGGGATTAAACTTTTTTAATCTCTTGGCATTAAAAGTAACGCTTCAGTACTTACCTAAACTCAAAGATTAAAAAAAAAGTTAGTTCAAGAACTATCTTTAAAAGTCACTGTCTTCACTAAAACTACTGGTGTCACTATAATTGTCTTTTCTGAGGTTTATTATTATAGGTTCTATTAAATTTTCCATTGATATATCCACTTTCCTAAATGAATTTTCCACCTTTTTAACATGATCAATGCATTTTCCCCAATGTTCTCTATTTACATTTGAAACTGCCTTCAAAAACAAATTTCGCACATCAGGAAATTTAAATGTTTTATTGTTTTGAGAAACATAACCTTTTAATAATTGTGACCAGACCAGTTCAATGGGATTTAACACTGCGTGGTAAGGAGGCAATCTGAGAATTTTAATTCCTTTTTATCGGGCCATCTCAGCTATAATATATTTTTTGAATTTGTTTTTATGTTGCCTTGATATTGCTAATAATTCTGCCTTCAAGGATTTAGGAGGACTGATAATATTTTTAGAATGAAGCCATTTTGAAAAATATATTAATACAAAATTTCGAATCAATTAAAGTACATACGATATGGCTATGAATAAATAAAGTCTGACTTATCTGTCAAAAGAACAGGTTTATTACAGTAAAAACCATGGAATCAAGATTAAATCTAGACAAAAACTATATTAGGCCGATCAGATGTATTAAAATTAAAATTTTAACTACAAATAAGCGTAGAAGGATGAGGTAAAAATAAAATGTCTACCTCTTGAACCTGTACTACGTTCTGCAAATTAAATACTGCACTCCTTTCTTCTGTATAGTATAGTAGTAAAACGGTTTGACTTTATTTAATTTCTGGCGTTTCAATCTGAAAGAATTCAATTTTAAATTTGCCGCTTTTTATCCATGATGACCTACAAATTTTGACAACTACTGACACGCACATCTCTGGGTAAACGTTAAGAAAATGGGGCCGACTGGGATTTTCATGAAATTTTCACAGATGCTATAAAACATGATAAAATCAATATACTTAGCAATAGAAACTTTTGCGCGGAAAAATATTTTTCACATTTTTTTATGAAAAAATATATATAACAAATTCAGTGTGTTGAAACGGTTATTTAACATATTTTTCCAGTACAAACGCATACATAACTTTTCTAGAAAAGCCCAAGTAGGAATTTATAACCAGAATAAACCTGAAAAGTATAAAAAAGGAAAGGTTCATTTGACGGACATAAATAATTTGTTTGTCAAATGACAGCCATCTCATAAATTCAAAGTTGAAAATACAACGTTGCCAGTTCAATTTCAGAAATCATGGGTTTAGGTAAATGTTTATAGGAACGTTGAGTAACACTGTTAAAATGTGACACCTGTCAAAACGTGACAACTGTTAAAATGTAATACATGTCAGAATTTTTAGATGTGCTGCCATCTATGATTAGAAGAGAGTACTGACAATTACTAAAAGCAAAAAATTCCCGGTGTATTGGGGTTGCAACATGTCAGAATGTAACAACTGTCAAAATGAACAAATGTCAAAATATGACACCTGTCAGAATATAACAAATGTCAAGTATCGTACTTTTCTTTATTTATTACAAAGATCTAACCTAAAGCTAATCTTTTTTTTTTTTGGCGGGTGGAAATGCTTCATGCACATCGGGTAAAGGTTCTTCCCTTCCCCGATAGTGTGAGACTACCTCTTACGGCTACTATTTTATTATGCGGACAGTTTTAATATTTAAGTTTTCATTATCATAGAGAGAGAGAGAGAGAGAGAGAAAAAAAAAGAATGAATGCTTGTACACGTGTACTATTAACATAGATTTCAATTTTTTATTTTACAAGAAACTTTAATTTTTAATTTTAATTTAAAATTCTCTATTTTCATAGTACATTTTAAGGTTGATTGTGACTTTGTATTTTCCAAGAATAAATTGTAATATAATGTAAGAATGAACTATTTTTGTAACTGAAAAACTTTGAAAAAATATGATATCAATATCTGCCACACGTCGAGAGTCTGGTCACAGGTTTTTGTGGAGGTTTTTACCCAAGTATGAATGTCAGACCTATAATTTTCCTTCACTGCAGATCAATAAATAATAAAATCAATTGAACATAGAGTTTTTATTATATAGTGATAAATAGAGTGAGCTGAGCGATTTTCTGTTGACGGGACCTGTGCCCTACACTCTGCTGTTGCCCGTCCCGGAAACGGGACCTGTCCGTCGTGACTATTCGCGAAGATCAAGCGTCAGTAGATGTTGCCCTAAAAGGGTGAAATCTCCAGAAACTAGGCAACTTTTAATGCATTTAACTAACCTTTGCGACAAGCAGTTGATAAACGTCAACAACAGCTGCAGCCAATTGAAAATTAACACTGACAGCTTTTTTAATTTTTTCGCCTACTCCGTGATTTTCGCGAATTAATTAATAATTTGTCTTGTTATAAATATACTTAAATTATATACTCAATGGGCTGCTTAAAAATGTAGATTTGAATATTAAGAGCGAAGCTCGGTGACCAGATATTGTAAACTTTGAGAGTGTATGAAAGAAATATATTGTTCGTACGGAAAAATATCGTTAAAAATGCAGAAAACCAAAAAACTACTTTTTCATAATTGTTTCTTCAGTTAATCTAGACTATTTTTTATTGCAAATAAGCATTGAAATTAATGAAAAAGATTAATTTTCATGTAATATAATCTCATTTACATTCAATTAACTGTTAATGGTATTGAAATTACTGAAAACATTGTTTAAACAATAATCTGATAGCACAAATGATGTGAAGTAAGTTAAAATCACAGCTCCCAAGAATTACGGCATTAGAAAATGTCGCGCTGACGTCTGGACTTCAAACAACTAGTCCTTGGGCTATATGCCCCAACAGGTATTGAATTACAGAAATCCAGACGCGGTTGGAACCCGAATCGTTTCGGGACTTAAACCAACAACTTTGATTTTGTTACTAAAGGAGTCTGTCATTCTTAGCCCGGTTTCGGCATTATTGTGCCTCATCAGTAAGAATCAGACAAGCTCGACAATCCTATCTCTAAAGGATGCCTGAAGGATGAATTCGACTCGCCTGGTTCTTGATCAAAATGGTTGCATTATAGCAAGGGTATCAAGAACGAGGAAATCCCAACGCCACCTTCACTTCAATAACAAAACCAAAGTTTGCAATTAATAGATAACTCCAGACGTTGGTGCAGTGTGTGACATTTTCTAATGCCGTAATTCTTGGGAGCTGTGATTTTAACTTATTTCACATCATTTGTGCAGTTTGATAGCTCCCAGTAAAATATTTTGGTATCCAAAATATTTCTTTTTTATCAATAGTCGAATACTTAAAAACTTAATAAAACTTCGCTCTAATTATAGAGGGTGTTTGATGGGTATATGAACATATACGCTAACTGAATAAAGGATACTTAGAAACAAAATTGTATTATTATAAAAAATTATTTTTTCTCATAGAAAATTTGACCGGAAGTAATAATTTCTAAAATTCTCACTGATTTTTATAAAACTGAAGATATACAGTGTGTCCAATTAAGTCGGCACCATATTGAAAACTTTTTTATTATTTGTTTTATGAAAAAAAGTTATTCTTGATAAAAAGTTGTGCATGGTCTAAAACATAAAATGCACAACCATCAGATATCAAATTTTTCCAGTCGTATACGACGTTTGTCAGAAAATACCTTTATTTTTGAAATATGAAAAAAGTTATTAAAAAAACTTGTTTCTACTGACATTTTACGTCAACATGCCGATTTTGAAAAAGATATTCCAACTTTAAGAAAATTTTCATTTTTAATATTTTTTGATACACCCCCGTAACTGACAGTCTTGAATTCATTGAAAAAGATTAAAAGTAACGAAAAGAGAAGAATTACATACCAATTTTTGTTAATATTGTTCGACGGTATGGTTAGTATGTCTGAAAAAGTTGACAACAAATAAAAAATTCCTTTATTGATTTTTCAAAAAAAAAATTCTTCATAAAAATTTCTGCATCACATTATAATGAATAAACAGGAATTAAATTTCCAAAATATTTAGTGGGGTACAAGGAACATCAAAAAATTTTAATCCTGGCTAACTTTTTGCTTATAAACGGATGTCTAGTATGGGTTTGTAAGGTCCCTGTGAACATTCTTAAATTTTTCAAAGAATTCAAAATTGTCAGTTACGGGGGTGTATGTTAAAGACGGAATATCTTGTTAAAAATTGGTATGTTGACGTAAAATGTCAGTATAAACAAGTTTTTTTAATAACTTTTTCATACTTCAAAAATAAAGGCACTCTTCTCTTGAGCAAAACCTCGTATACGACTTAATAAATTTGATATCTGATGGTTGCATTTTAGGTTTTAGACCATGCACGACTTTTTATCAAGAATAACTTTTTTTCGTAAAACAAATAATCAAAAAGTTTTCCCTATGGTGCCGACTTAATTGAACACACTGTATATTAATAGAGGCATAACAAAAAAAATTCTTGTACATTATACTTTTGATGTAAAAATAATTAAATTAATTAAAATGAAAATAAAAATGGCGGTGAATGAATGCTGTAAAAAAAATGATAATTTTAAAACGTAAGTTTTATTAAACAGAGACAATGGTCCATCATTTTAATTATTTTTATATCAAAAGTAAGTATAATGATGATAAATGTATAAAAATTTTTTTCTTATGCATCGATTTTTTTTAATATCCTCGGATGCTGAAGGCGATGGTGGTGTTCAATATCACTTTCTATAAACCTGCACTAATAAGGTGTCAAAAGTGACAAGCGTTTTGCCGCTGCTAAAAAAACACCCCCGTTGGGGATGAGTTTTGGCCGGTGGAGGGGTTGATGAGGGTCGAAAGTAATCTTCAACACCACCAGTTCAGCATCCTCGAAAACGGGAGAAAGGCGTTTTTTCTACAGGGAAATAATGTGATGCCCATTTAACCCCTTTAGGGGGTAGTTTTTGCCCGTATTAGGTGTTCGGCTGGCGAAAAGAGAAATTTTGATACCGTCATCTTGTTCAGCATCCTCCCAAAAGGGAGGGGGAGGTATTCTCGATCCTGGTAAATTTTGGTCCATTTTTCATGGTTTTTTCCAAGTCACATACGCTAATAAAGGAATTGCCTTTTTTCCCCATACCGCTAGTAAAGTAAAATACAAAAAAAAAATAGTGTATTGAAAAATCTTAATAAAAAATAATGTTTTACCATTAGTCAGTAGTTTTAGTCAATAGTTACAAAGTTTTAAATGGTTCTTTAATTAATTCGTTTATATTTGATGTTTTACTTCAGCACCCTATGGGCCTGATGATGGCAGATCTGCCGAAACTAGTTGCCTCCATTGTTTTATTATTAAAAAATTTTGTGGTACTGACTTACAGGCGTTTTGTTTATTAAAACATTGGCCACATTTAAGAAAAATGTTTAATAAAAAATCTTAGAAAAGCTGGTCTTTTACATACATTTTTCTTCTAGTGCAAACCGAACACCCCGCAAATACTGTTAAGACGACCCAAGCAAGGCGAAGTAGCATTATCTTTTCAAGGAAGCCCGCTTATGGTTAATGCAATTCAAGACAATGCGGCCAACATCAATATACCGCTTAACGATGGAACGGTCCTGAGTTTACAACCGCAGAAAGGTTTAAGGATGTCGCAAATTCCCCAGTTCGATGAGGCAACTTTAGAACAGTTACAAACATTGAACGAGCACATCAATATGGTTTTGGCGACCAAATTTTGAAATGAAATTTTTATATAATTTTATAATTTAACTTGTATTATTGTGTCCTCTTGTATTTTAAAAAAAAATGACGTCTATAATTATATACAGGATGTTTCATTGGGAGAGGGGAAAATTTCCAATTAACCTATATTTTGTGGGTCCCTTATTATAGTTGAGATACAGAGTGTTTTGTACATTTTGGTTATTTTATCATTGCCTCCTGTGCTTTTAACCACTCTGTATAATTTTATAATATTTGGTACACATATCTTAACAAATTAATTGAGAAATGGGGGTAACTTTGGGAATTTTTTTTTAGGAATATAACAAAAGTAACAGTAAATCTGGTTCAGAAACTTTATTATACCAATAAAATATTTTTTCTTTACAAATTAGTTGTACCATACGAAACCGCGAAAGACCATTTTTGAAATACCCCAAAACCCAAACCGACGGTGAGATTTCGAACTAGATAAAAAAAATTCTGAAATATAACTCAGTGGTTATCAAAACATCGAGGGGATTTAGAAAATATTGATTTTTTTCAAGAAATAGCGATTAAAATGTTTAAAAAAAAGTTCATTTTTTTCATGAAAAATTCTTTATAAAAAAAATAACATCAATGTTTTTCTATAGTAGGTATAAATAATTATAGGCCAGGGTCGATAATTATTGAAACCAAAAAAAATAATAGGATGAAACCCATCGGAAAAGGAAGAGAATATAACAAAAATTAAAGGAAAAATAATTTCCGGGCGATCTGAGGTCGGGAAGTGGAAGGAGGGGGGCGAACTTTTAAGGGTAGAAAACTTTATCTCGATTTCCGGCAAAAAAGTTAAATGGCAAAGTTGTAGGTAATAAAAAGATCTACAACTTTTGTATTTACACTTTTTTCACATAACCTCAAAATTTATGTGAAAAATTCAAATAACCAAGTTTTTGGTTTTTTATTATCTTTTACAAAAAAAAATTTTTTTTCAAGAAATTTGGTGAAAACTTACCTTTTTATGTCCCAAACACACTGTAATTTTTTTGATTTAAAATATTTATTTTTTCACCTTATTTTGACATAATATCGAAAAAGCACTCTAATTTTCAATCGAAAATTCTCACGTCAAAATATCTGCTTATTTAAAAAACTCGGTGGGCTTTTTGTTCGTTGAAATCTCTAATTTTTGATGGTGTAAAAAAATATACATTACTATGGTAAATGTTTTCAAAAAATGCAAAGAAACGAAAAAAACTCGAATCCGAATTTTTTTTTAAATCATGTACAATTTTGAGCTATTTATTAAAATGTATACTTTAATTACTCTTTTGTTTATCAATGTAACACGGAATCTTAAGTTTTTCGAGTAATTAAAGTATACATTTTAATAAATAGCTCAAAATTGTACATGATTTAAAAAAAAAAATTCTGATTTTTTTCCTTTTCCTTGCATTTTTTGAGAACATTTACCATAGTAATGTATATTTTTTTACACCATCAAGAAGTAGAGATTTCAACGAACAAAAAGCCCACAGAGTTTTTTAAAAAAGCAGATATTTTGACGTAAGAATTTTCGATTGAAAATTAAGGTGCTTTTTGGATATTAAGTCAAAACAAGGTGAAAAAATAAATATTTTAAATCAAACAAATTACAGTGTGTTTGGGACATATAAAGGTAAGTTTTTACCAAATTTCGTGAAAAAAAAATTTGTAAAAGATAAAAATAAAAAACCAAAAACTTGGTTATTTGAATTTTTCACATAAATTTTGAGGTTATGTGAAAAAAGTGTAAATACAAAAGTTGTAGATCTTTTTATTACCTACAACCTACAACTTTGCCATTTAACTTTTTCCCATAGGACTTGTAGTTTTGCCGGAAATCGAGATAAACCGTTTTCTACCCTTAAAAGCTCTTCCCGACCTCAGATCGCCCGGAAATTATTTTTCCTTTCATTTTTGTTATATTCTCTTCCTTTTCCAATGGGTTTCATCCTACTATTATTTTTTTTCAATTTTTACCATTTTCAACTGGTCTATTAGTATGAGAAATTAAACTGACATTTTTTTAGGTAAATCGATAAAAAAAATGTACGCTTTTAAAATTTTGAGTAACAACTTTTCAAATAAAATTTTATTATGCCTTCAATCTTTCAAATTTACATACGACTCTTATGTTTCCTTTCTGGACAATTTTAAGGAAAGCAGAGCCGAAAACCAGTATAACTTATTAAAACGTTAAATAAAAATAGTAAACAATTCTTATTTAAAATTTAAAAAACAGAACGTATATACAAGTATAATCTAAAACCTCCCTTTGAAAATTGATTTTTTTTCCCTATTTTTAGGGTTGAAAGTGGCACCTTTCCTCCCTATCGTCCATTATATTTATATATAAATTTGGTGGTTTTATGTTGGAAATAATGTAAATATCGATACTTTAAAGTATCGTATATCTCCAACCCAACCGGTTTGACATTTGAGTGCGCCTTCTTGACCACCTCTGTCCCAGCCCCAAAAATATCATTTGAAAGCTTTTAATTTGCACCTTTCAAATATGTAGTTTTCGAAATTTGCACCCTTCTATTTTTTTTAATATACTTGTTTGAAAAATTTCAATATTCAAACGCTCATATCTTACTCGCTAAAGCGTATTTCAATATGGATTTTATACGAAAAATTTGCAATTTTAGTTTTCTAATTTGCACCGTCGTAAAATTTGCGAAAAAAGATAAAACATTATTAAAAAAGTATGAAAACGTTCGAAAATGAGTAACTACGCATGCGTTCACAAGAGTACGCTTTATAATTTAATCAATCCTTCCACATTTCAGTAGCACCAACACTTTGTAAAAAAACATCCTAGGGTATCGAACATGTATAAAGCGTACTCGCGCAGTTACTCATTTTCGAACGTGCATCAGCCCAAAACTAATTTTTATACTTTTCTAATAATTTTTTATGTTTTTTCGCAAATTTTACGACGGTGCAAATTAGAAAACTAAAATTGCAAATTTTTCGTATAAAATCCATATTGAAATACGCTTTAGCGAGTAAGATATGAGCGTTTGAATATTGAAATTTTTCAAACAAGTATATTAAAAAAAATAGAAGGGTGCAAATTTCGAAAACTGCATATTTGAAAGGTGCAAATTAAAAGCTTTCAAATGGTATAAACAGTTTTTTTTAAACGATATTTTTGGAGCTGGGACAGAGGTGGTGCCTTCTTGGATACCTTTATTTTTTACTTCTGGGTAGCCTATTTAATTTTTATAAAACTGATAAATAAACAACTTTGAACCCGCATTGTATAAAATTATTATTTAGGTATTTTTTAATCAGAATTCTATAAAAATTCAACAATGATCTGCAGCACTGTTACCAACTATTAATTTGACGTTTAATTGACAGGTTATCTTAAACCTCAACATTTCAAGGACATCGATGTCTTGTTTTTAATTTTTAAAGAATTCAACCGGTATTTAAAAATGGAAATCGAAAATTTAATAATTAAGAAAAATACAATTTGTCGAATTTGTTTAGAGACTAGTAGAGATATGATATACTTATTTGATGCTACTGACGATGAAGAAACTAAAGAAACACTTGATATTTTTTTCATGAAGTGCACTTGTATTAAAGTAATAAATTAGTTATTTAAAAAAATATATCAGCCTTACTTGTATGCCATTTTTAGATATCAAGAAATGATGATTATCCTCAGTTTATTTGCAAAATGTGTTCTGAACAGCTCAGGAAATTTTACTTATTTAGACAAAAATGTTACAAATCATTAGAACGGTTTAAGAAAGCTCTAGGTGATTACAGGATTTTCACAGTAGATAATGAATTAGTAGACCCTAAAGCTGATTTAAATTTATCAATTGCTGTTTTTGATTCTTGCACTAATAATAGCACTGATGAATGTACTAATATATTTGACAGTGGTGAAAATTTAAGCAATAATAGTTTAAAATTTTCCTGTGAAACTTGCGGAAAATTATTTCTAGATGAACTAAATTTTATAAATCATAAAAATGAACACTCCGTCATTACAAAGTTGGTTTGTAATATTTGTGGAAAACGATTTACCAGGTATTTATATTTTTTTACAAAATTGTGAAACTTATTTCAAGGAAGATTATTTTTTAGGCATTCCAGTGTTAAACGTCACATGACTACTCATACCGGTTTAAAACCTTTCTCTTGTCCATATTGTAATCGCAATTTTACTCAATCTGGAACTCTATCTTTGCATTTAAAAATACATAATAAAGAATATAATAATACGAAAAAAGTTCGTCAAAAAACTGAAGATAATTTATATCTTTGCTCTACTTGTGGAAAATCTTTTAAGCTGTCGTCATCTTTGACTATTCATCTTCGGAGGCACAGTGGAGAGAGGCCTTATTCTTGTAAAATTTGCCATAAGAGGTGAGTGTTTTCAAAATTTTTTATCAATTTTCTATTGAATATTTTTAAATGTATTTTCTCATTTTCACTATTCATCATGTTATCAACATTCTTTTATACCAATTTGCTTTAAATTTCTATATTTAATATGTAATTGTGATCCATGTTTGTGTAACATATTCTAATGTTAAACTTTTCCAGTTACAAAACACAATCACAGTTTTTTACAAAGAAATATTTAATACTTCTTAACATTATATCAACATTTAAATGTAAACTCTATATAATCTCCTTATTTTAGGTTCATATCCAATAGTAGATTAACTTCACATTCTAGAATACATTCTGGAGACAGACCGTATTCATGTACATATTGCCAGAAATCTTTCTCTCGATCTACTACATTGAACAAACATGTAAAGATTCATTCAGATACTAAATCATTTCAATGCAACCATTGCCCAAAATTATTCTCTTCATCTTATTATCGAAATATTCACATTAGAAAACACACAGGTAAGTGAAAAGCGCAAAAATGCCAAAATATCTTTATTGCTCTGTATTCATACAATTGTACAGTGTGGAAATTAAGATGTATTGGCCAACAAGTACGCCCGTTTTGACCCTATTGGATTTCTTTTTATAGGGTTACCTAAAATCTAAGCTTGCGCCACCCCACCCGAGTGTGTTGACCCAAATTTCAATTATTTTACAGTTAAACAATTTTGTTGAATAAAACAAATCGACCTAATTATTTTTGTAGCTCGTTTCTTAAAAGTTATTTTAATTCATAAAACCACTTATTAAAAAAACTTTCAAATCTGACTTTTCGACTTCCCTTTTGGAAAGAATTATAGTTTTTCCAATTTCAGTTGAATATTTATACCTTCAGTTCAATATATAGGGTTTTAGTTCAAAACAGGACATGGTATAATAACGAATAAAGCATGAAAAGGGAATGTTCAATATAAATATTTTTCCCGATATAATCTATACAGTAGACCAGATTATGTGAAATCGTTCGCTTATTGCATGGAAACCAATCAGTAATTGCAGTGACCATTGTTGCATAAATTATCATAAACCATTGTACATTATTTTTATGGATATTTAGTCGTCTGGAGGAATTTATGACATGCACAGCAGAAGCGTAATTTCAAAGCGGCAAACCCATTAATGTTTTTATCGGTTTTTTCAGCTTATTCAATTGAGTTTGGAAGAACTATACCGCATTATATAAATTACATAATAGTCGATCAGATAGGGATAAACATTTATTTTTATACCTTTTCACGTTCACCTACACTTGGTTGAAAACTATACTAATTTTAGGGGAAAAACCTCTCAGTTGTAATATATGCAAGAAATCGTTTTCGGACCCGAAAAATTTGAAGGAACACAAAGCGATTCATAATGGGGATAAACCATTTTTATGTGTTACATGTGGAAAGAAGTTTCGAAGAATTCATCATTTAAGAGTCCATATGACGACGCATACTAAAAGCTAGTGATTTAATTGAACATTTTTATTGTTTCCAATAAATGATATTTTTAATTTTTTTTTTCAAAAATCCCAATGGAATTATTGAGTATTTTTTAAAGACCTTCGCCCTATATGTGGACAAAATCGTTCGGAGTCTGATAACTTTTAATTTTAAAAACTTTATTTGAAACTCCACAAAAAAATTCAAATAAAAACGAAAATGATGTAACAATGGTTATTAGTGCGACCAAGCAGAGCACTCGGGCACGTACCCCCTAGAAAGAAATTCTAGTTGCGCTCTTACCCATGGTAATATAACTCTCCCCTTAATCTTACTGGTACTGAAATTTTACCACTGCTCAACAAAACTCACTTCTAAGCTTCATTTATTAGTTTAACTGATAGATGGTAGCACATTTGTATATATTTAAACGCTTTAACGAAAGTCGCCGGTTAGATGTGGTCTGCATTTTTTCTGTTCAAACAGATCACTCCACGAACATAAACAGGAAAAAAATAAATCAAAAGTAATGCCACGAGTCCTCCAAATTTAATCTATAAAATTTAAGAGGACGAGTGATATTTGGAAAAATTATTTTTTGAATAATTTTGTAATGTTCAATATTTTCTTTATCACATTCACTAAAAATCTATTCGTCTCCATTTTTTAAATGTAAACGTCAAATATTGAGTTGTTATAGATTTAAATACAAGGCTCACCTGATAATTGATTGTATACCAACGTAATACAAGTTGCCTATCTAGAAGTATTATTTATACAATGGTAACGTCAATCAAAATAATAAACATTAAAGAATTGTTTGTAAAGTTCAAACATGTAATTTAATTGAAGTAATAATTTATGTAATCTAATACCTACATATAACTAGTACATTTCAAAAACCAAGGCATGCGCGACTGCCTTTGGCTTTTCTTTAGAGCTTGACATTTGTGATTTCTGTTTATAGACTGAAATGGAAAAAGTCTTTCTTAATTTAGCTAAGTTGAAAACTATCGTCGACCACTCAACCAAAACACAATTTTCACACACTCTACGCGCGTTTCGCCAACTATGTTGGCATCATCAGGAGTTGATGATATACTGTCTATCCTGATGATGCCAACATAGTTGGCGAAACGCGCGTAGAGTGTGTGAAAATTGTGTTTTGGTTGAGTGTTCGACGATAGTTTTCAACTTAGTTCCAATTTCCCAATTTAATTTAATTAATTTAGCTAATTTGAAGTGTTTTAGGTATTCAAAAGGGGTAAGGAAACTATTATTTACTTATAAAAGCCATTATTTTAAAAATATAATAATTTAAAAAAATATATAGACTATCAAAAAATATACATTTTTAAACTTAAAATCCCTAAAAATGCTTGCGGTAAAAATAATGAACTATTAATAACGATCTGATTATACTCCTAATAATTTATTCAAAATATTAATTTCCCTCGTTAGATTAATTATCTAGGTTTTTACAAGTTTTACTAAAATATTTTAATAATTACAATCATCACGAAATTCAACACGCAAATAATATTATTTATTAGTTAGCAGCAAACGTTTGTTCATAGTAGGATTAAAAATATACAATAATTCCTATTCAAAATGAGAAAAAACAATAAAATACGTGGGTTGCAAATATGTAAACGTCTTAGACATCTAAATAAAAATAATAAACAGAAAAGAGAAAGCGTAACAAGCATTCTCAGATTTTTTTTGGATAATACTAGCATTCATGGTTGTAAGAGAATTAGCAATAAAAAAATATCATCATATGAAAGGTAAATAAGTCATTAATCATTATTGTATTAACCCCTTAACCTGTGCGCTCGAGTTAATTCGAGCGAGCTAAACAGGCAATACTGTGGACACTCGAGATAATTTGAGCGGCGTCGTATTTTATGCTGCTGTAATTTTCACACTCGAATATAATCGAGAATTAAAAATAAGAATATGATGAAAGATAAGAAAAAAATTATTTTATTGATATTTATCATTTACTTAGGATTGTAAGCAATACCTTATTTATTTTAGCAAGTTAGTGACCTCACGCCTCAAAAATCTGCGGCGTTGCCAGGTAGAATTTTTTTTCGTTCACTTACAGATAAAATTGTGCTAGATACTTTTTGTTTCCTAGCTTGAATATAAGTGCATCTAATGTGCTATCAACTTGATTGACGATTTGAATGGATGTAAAAAAGAACTGCTAGTTTATAGAACAATAAAATCTTGACTATAAAGAATTTTCAATAGTAAGAAAAGTGTTTTAAGATTCAAATTAAAATTAATAGATATGTTGTTTTGGAATTTTTATTGTAATATGCCACTATGTTACAGTACATTGATTGCGATAAATATCACATCGGCAACGTTGTGAAGAGTTGCCAACCTTTAACAGTTAATTTCCCCTGCAGGTTAAGTTTAATTCGTATTTGCTCTTAGTGTTTTCGTGTTTATTCCGCTGACAACAGAAATAACTAGAAATTACGTCACAGCCTTGCTAAAATAACTAAGGTATATAACATTTATTTATTTAAGACCTTTTACCTGAGACGGCGCACCGTCTGCACTCGTGACGACTGACTGACGTCGCATTTTCGTGAATTTATGTGTGCTGCACCTTGCTTGGAAATATATCAAACAAAAGAAAATTTTTTTTTTTACTATTATTATTATTTCTATAAAAAAAGTATAAATAAATATTTTTTCTATCAATTTGATTATTTCGAAAAGAAAGAAAAGTTTTTTCTACAGTGGATGAAAATCCAAAAATTAAAATAAAAATTTTGAATTTGTTTTAATTTTTGCAAAAACAATGTTAAAAATGTGTTTTTATAAATAAAAATTGAATTTTTTTGCCGGTTTTTTTTCAAAAAATGTTTGTGTTAAGGAGTATCTCAATGATCCAATTTCCCCTAAAATTAACAAAAGAATAAGAATATCACCGTCAGAATGACATTAAATCTTTTTTAGGGCGTTTTGGATAATGTTCAGTTTGTTAACAATAATTATGACAGGACTTTTATTACAACATTTATATGATGATTACATGGATCATCCAACTTTAATAACTGCTGACCCTACTGACATTCCTATAACTAATATTAATTTTCCTGGGATTGCTATTTGCTGTGTTAATAAAATTAGCAAAAAAAGGGCGCATTCTTTTGCTGAATATCTTTACAGGTAAGTATAGGGAGACTTGGTATTTTTTTCGAACAGCTGTGCTTGTTTCTTCTCTGTTTCAGAGTATCTTAAATGCTCATTATATCTAATTTTAATTAATAATAATAATAATAATAATTAGTGGCCCAGTTTGTCCTATATGTATTGTAACGGTTGACTAAAGCGAAGAATTAAATAAAGAGAATACACAGCTTATATTAAATATAAAGAGAAATAATGAAACGAATAAATTAATCAAAACCAATAAATAACTATTTATTTTAATTCAAATAATCATTAGATGTAATGTAGAAAATAAAGTTAGAAACTAATTTTAGAGTAGTAATTCCATAATAAAATATAAAATTTTAGATATCAAATTTTAACATGGCAATCCCATAAGGGATGTTCATCGACAATTTTAGTATATTTACAGCTTCCGAAATGATTTACAAATAACTTAGCAAAGATCTAAATAGAAAAAGTTAAAGTAGAACAATCTCAGATAAGTCTGCGATCACTACAACAATGAGAACATTGTTATTTTAATTGTTATATTTTTAATTTTAAACTTAACCTAGACATGCAATGTTTTGATTTATCAATATGGTCAATTTAAATTCAGGGGAAATACAATAAATAGGGAAAATTAAGTGTTGGGACTTCTAAAAATAAAGTATTACTGTAAAAAAAGCAGTAATAATAATGTTTGATACAATTTAAGAAATCGATAATGATGAAAGTACAAAGTTGTCATGTAACCTTAATGTAAGTAGAAATAGTAAATATCAAAATCATTCTTTTTATCTCGAGAATCATGTTTTGATATATAGTGAAAAAGTGTATAAAAATCAATAATTTTTAATTTTATAATAGTTTTAATTTAAAATTCTGTCAAATCTAAATCGAGTTGGCCTAGAGATGCTCGTTCATAAAAACCAAATTTCGCTGTCAAGCGGGGCTCTTGCCAAAATACTCTTGAACTGTTCACTTCAGAGCTCGTCGTAAAAACAAAAGAATCTTCAACTCAAAACCACAACGATTAATATAAAGAAGTTAAGAAAATTTTACCTGTCAAATTTAAGTGAGGTTAGATTTGTATAATCCAAGAATAAAAGAAGTTAATTAAGAAAAGAACTCCAATCATTGATTCCTGCTTTTGTTCCTGAAGGAGAATCCAGATCCTGTTTATTATCCATATCCAACAGTATCATGTGTTCCTGATTGATTTTGGAGAATATTATATCCGTTATTTTGGAGGTTAGAAAGAAAGCAACCAGGAGTAACTAAAAATTTGATGATTCGTTAAAAAAAAAGGTACCAATCATTTAATAATAAATATCGATATTTAAAAGATTAGAGACGTCTATAAAAATAAACAAGGCCAATAGCATTTTATTTAATTAGGTTAGGTTTCATTTTAACAAACAACTAAGTTCAGATTAGAATAAGGTAAGAGTATAATTATAGCATTAGTATTTTTTTTTTTTTTTTTTTTACTTCTGTGTCAACGGCATCGACTACTATGGCCATTAGCCTCGTGTTCTGTGTAGGCTTTGTTACTGTTACTAGCATTAGTATTATTATTAATTTCATAAACAATAAAAACTTACACTTACCTTTTTTCTTTTCAATAAATTTTCACAATAACTATAACGTCAACCATTTTTTTTTACTTTATTTTTAATTGTTAATAAAAATTTCTGCATTTACCTACTGTTCATTATTATCGATTTAAAAGGTTTCACGGTCAATTACTGAAGCACGACTGACGTTAAATTCTCAAATCTTTCTACCGATTGGTAGATGGCGCTCAACAATACATTCTGACTAAGTTTACGAAAAGAAATAAATAAATAAAAAACTATTTAATATAATTTTTAAAAACATTAAAGTCAAGATTAAAAGATACACTTATTAAATCTCATAACAATAAAATGAATATTTAAATCTCATAACAATAAAATGAATATTTTTTTATAAAGTGCTTACAAGAAATTAAATCTTAACTTAAGTAAACCAAAGTCAAAATAAAATATTAAAAAGTAACAGATCGTAACGTAACTAACAGTATATATTGACGGTGATTCTAAATCATTATATACTTTTTTAGGAAGGATGCTGAAGTTAGACACGTATTCAAAGACAAATCAAAACTCCTAGAAGCCATAAAGCTTCTTGCTAATCTTTACGATTTCAATGGTGGTGATAAAATTGAGGAAGAAACTTTTCAAACCATATTGGAAAACTATGATAACTTAACGAAAAGTTACGATCCCACAGATAGACTAATAGATGTAGGTATAGAAATATGAATCAGTGGCAGATCCAGAGACAAGCTAGATGATGTCCTTATCCGAGAATGTATTTCATGCTGCCTAACAATTTCTTTAGAGGGGGGTTCAGCGAAGACGTAAGGGGCGAGGATTTCGAGGATATGTATGAAATTCACAGAGTTGATGGTATAGAACACTCTTAAGTAAATACGAAGTTTAGCGTCCTGTTATGGAGCGGGTCTCGGCTGTAGCGCTATTGAAAAAAATAATAATTTAAGCCCCCCCGGGGGGGGGGGGGGGCAGAGCCTCTGGATCCGCCACTGATATGAATAAAAATGTTTAGAATGTCGAACCTAATAAATTAAATAACTAGTTTGCTTTAAACATCCGTTTCAGTTGGCACCGACATGCAAGGAAATATTGTTAAAATGCAAATGGGGAGGCGTAGAGTACAACTGCGACGAATTATTTGCTAGTAGAGCAACGTTTGATGGAAATTGTTGCGTATTTAATTACGTTCGACCCATCAGCAGACGTATTTTGCAAGTAGACTTATTCTATTTCAAATGTTCTTCTTTCTGGATAAAAATACAGTTTTTCAAAATTTTCATTCATCTCAACTTTTAATTAATATTTTTTCTTGTAGATTTAATAAGTTAAATAAAAGAGATAACATTCCATCTGAAGCAAGAAAATCGTTGGGTGCAGGCATAAGGAACGGATTGCAACTAGTTTTGAAAGATTACTTCGACGATTATTTTGTAACTACTACCGAAATCAGGGGGCACGTCATATCGATTTTCAACCCGTTGGATTTTCCGGATAAAAGTAGCGGTTCCTTAACAGAAATTCCGGCAGATTCTGGTGTAGAACTATTCGTCAGTCTCAAAGTTTCTGTAGTAAAACCCACCAACGCTATTAGAATAGTGTCGCCTACGATGGTAAATATTATTTAAGGAAGTACTATAATATGATACGTGAAATATTTGGCGCCCTGATCTGGGTTACAAATTTTTGTTACATATTTGGCCGCACCACGTTGGGCGCCAATTGCGTTACATTAAAAATTAACCTGTGTTATGTAAAATAAATATAAATCCAAAAAAAACTTTTACGTAACCTTTCAGCCTAGCTCAAATACTGAAAATTTAAAGTTATGGGTCCGTGGGTTCGATTAGAATTTAACTAGTACGCTGATGGCACAATATTTGATTAAAAAGATTTAAAAGAGGAAAAAAATTAAATTTGGGCGCCACGTAGTTAGATAAACTTACTAGCTGAAAGTAAGAGATAAATAAAATTCAAAATAGAATGGAAAAGTAATATTTAATGTTGCAAAGGAAAGAGAACCGTTAAACTCAAATTTCATACAATTCAGATTTTAGCGAAATCGGGGAGACTTCGTTAATATCGATTTCAAACGAGTGAACAAAGTCAGCTTCAAAGTGGAACTGCCATAGGCAATTCGGATTACACAGTGTGGGTTGTCTAACTACAGACATTAAACAAAGGGACGTTTATAACATTACACAGAATGTGGGGATATCAGTGTGTGAAACAGAGTTACTGTAAGCTTACTTCTCTGTCTCTCTTCCTTTTACGCGGCGTTGCCAAATATAAATACTACGTAAGTCAAATAACACGGCACACATTTGATACTTGTGGTATAGATAGTACTATCTCAATGTTACGGTTTTTAAGAATTTCAAAAACTTACTGATTTCTCGGAAAGACCAAAAATTATGTGCTTTTTTTGCAGAGACATTGTATATTCAACGATGAACGTCACACTGATTTTGGAGGATATAGACATAGTGACTGTTTGGCAGCATGTAAAACACTTGCGATGAAATATGTATGTCAGTGCATAACATTTTGTCAACCCTTAGAAGATTTAAGTTACTGTACATTAGCTGACTTAAATTGCTTATCAAATTTTCGCAGTAAGATATTATTATAACTAAAATAATAACAGCCACTCGAAAAAAAAAAAAAAAAAGAATTAATGTCCCCTGGATGCTAAATCCGAATCCTATGCCCGTTTCATCCCATCAGGTATATGGATACCGCAAACCATCAAAATACCTCAAATTTTCACTGTCGTTACTCATGCAATATTTGTCTATTTCTTCGATTCTCCTACGGCCCTATATTGGGTCCAATAAGAACCATGGCAACTAGATTCTGAACCCCAAATTTTTGGCTGAATTCGAAACGGCGAAAAAACCAATATGACATTTTTTTTAACTATCTCAATCTAATCTCCATAAACAAACCTCCCATAACAACCCTGTCAATTTTAAAGCCCTTTACCATAATTCTCCCCAACATTTAAAAATTTGAACATCATAACAATATATAGAGGGGATGTGGTACGGGCGGGATGTCATCCATCAACCAACCCCACATTTATCTTTCAAATTAAAGGAAAAAATCGTCAAGAGAAAATTTGAGGTATTTTGGTGGTACATACACCTGATGGGGTGGAACGGGTGTCGGATTCGGATTCAGCGAACTTGAAACCTTATAGAAATGGGAGGCTAGTTCAGTGGAAAGAATTTTTTTGTGTGGCTGTGTAATTGTTAATTAATCTTAGTACGGAGTAATGAATTTTTTCAGGCAAATGGACAAATTACTATCCAGGAGATGAAGATACGCCAGTGCTAAATTTTGAAAGAGAGAATTCCATCAACTGTCGACATTGTATTTCGGCTTGCAAAGATGAAATATATACCACGTCAGTAGAGGTTTCACCAATAGCAATTAAACCGTAAGTATCGTATAGAAAATTTTGTAAATACAAAATAAATTGAATTTGCGTTTTTTTTAATTCTCAGCACAAATAACACATATGTGAATATTTACTTCGAACGACCATTTGGAAATGCTTTTACGATAGATGTAACACAAACTTGGTACGACCTAGTCAGTAAGTATAGTTATTTTACAGCAAATTTTCGAAAATCTACTCTCGGTTTTAGAATTATCATTGATTCTTACGAGAAATCACAGATTTTATTTTATTTGAAAAAAGTAACGTTCAGATTTCAATGTAAGTGGTATCAATGGAAAGAATAAAAATTTCGAACAAGGAAGCTCTTAGTAAATTAAAATTTGCTCGTTGTCGTATTTAAAGTTTTGAACAAAAATAATTAATGATGTTTCCACATTTTATCATTAATGCTTTGTAATCTAAATAGTCCGGAGTGCTCGAGTTTAATTAGAAATTATGCTTGACGGCGCAAAAATGTCACTTTTCGGCACGCTTACGTCACTTGTCATATTTTAATTATTCAAAAATTATGTTTGCGAACGTCAATCTATGCAGAAAAGCGTGTTTTGGACTGTGGTTGTAGAAAAAATATTATTTACGGCTTTTATTGTTCTTTTTATGTTTTAGGTAATTTTGGAGGATTAATTTCGTTGGTAATGGGATTGAGCTTCATAAGTTTTATAGAACTGTTGGTGTTGTTATACAAGCTTGCCTATCATTCCTGCTACGAATATAATAAACCTCGAGAGTTTTTAAAATAGATCACAGAACTCATAAATTGTATTTTGTGTGCAGTGCGTTATTTTTTATGTAACTTAAAATCACATATATTGTACGGTTTTAAAGGCAAATTGAATTAAAATATTTCAGCACACTGGCTTTATACATGTTTTACTCAGCGGCAATACTGCTTCAGAACACATAGAGCAGTCCGCGAACTAGTTGGAAAACGTCCAACATATTTAACTACTCTAAATGATAAAAGCCAATCCTGTTCACTAAATAAAAATCAAATCGACCAAATTAAAATAAAATAATTAAATTTCTAATAAATTTAAAAACATTACGCACGCTCATGATCATTTGTAAGTTATCACGTTTTCAAAAAGAAAATGGCGGACATTTTTTCAAAGGACTTAATAGATTTGCGTTAAACTCGGTGTGGGGGGATTTTCGAGGTCGCTAATTACGAATTTGAAATCATGTTTTCAAAAAACAAAATGGCGGTTATAAAATGGCGTACATTTTTTGAAAGCACTTACTAGATTTGCGTGAAACTCGGTGTAGGGGGATTTTCGGGGTTGTTGATTACGAATTTGAAATGATGTTTTCAACAAACAAAATGGCGGCTATAAAATGACATTTTCGCAAAATACTTACTAGGTTTGCGTCAAACTCGGTGTAGGGGGATTTTCGGGGTTGCTGATTACTAATTGAAAATCCCGTTTTCAAAAAACAAAATAGCGGATATTTTTTCAAAGCACTTACTAGATTTGCGTAAAACTCGGTGTAGGGGGATTTTCGGGGTTGCTGATTACGAATTTGAAATAATGTTTCCAAAAATAAAATGACGGAGATTTTTTCAAAGCACTTAATAGATTTGCGTCAAACTCGGTGTAGGGGGATTTTCTGGGTTGCTGATTACCAATTTGAAATCATGTTTTCAAAAAACAAAATGGCGGACATTTTTCAAAGCACTAACTAGATTTGTGTCAAACTCGATGTAGGGGGATTTTCGGGGTCGCTAATTACGAATTTGAAATGTTTCCAAAAATAAAATGGTGGACATTTTTTCAAAGCACTTACTAGATTTGCGTCAAACTCGATGTAGGGGGATTTTCGGGGTCGCTGATAACGAATTTGAAATTATGTTTCCAAAAAATAAAATGGTGGACATTTTTTCAAAGCACTTACTAGATTTGCGTCAAACTCGTTACAGGGGGATTTTCGGGGTCGCTCATTACGAATTTGACGTCAGATTAAAAAACAAAATGGCGGGAATTAAAAAAAAATATTAGTTTTGAGCATGAAAAGGATAAAAAAGAAAGTCTGTTTTATTTATTGTACTCTTTCCTCTATTTATAAAAACTTATTTCCATAACATTAGAACTAGAACAAAAATATTTTATCCTTAAAAAATACGTTTTATTTACCTTATGAATTTGAACTTATCCATAAAGATTACCGGGAAAGTCTTGGTCTGACAAATTATCATCGACTTCGTTATCCGAATCCGGAGATTTGTGTCTCTTTCTACCATACGCCCTTTTACTAGTTGTAGGAAGTTGATCGGACTCTCCGTGAAGAAGAGAATTCCTATAAAGAAGCAGCGGTTGCCAGTCTTCACCTCTACTACTGGGCATTCCTAAAAAATTAATTGGTGGTGATATATAATGTCTTTTGACGTAATTAAACATCGTGCGATTGGCAATCTCTAGATTTGAGCACGGGATAACTGGCTGACAGTTCAATATTTTAGTTGGTAACGCTTTACAACAATTTGTTTTTTTGACAGGAGCTCGAAAATGAAAAATATACAATGACTAGGTGTTCCACAAGGTTCTCTTTTAATAGATACCAATTAAGATAAAGTCAATGGATGCCTTTTATGCTAAAGGTTATAGTAAAGAGAGCGCAGATGAGGAGGGAGTAGTTGACATGTAACAAGTGATGAAAAGCCTTCAACCTCACAACCAGTTCGCCGTAAACATGGAAAGAAATCTTATTACTTATTTGGTGGATAGTAGAGCAGCTGTGTATTACGAACTGCTGAAACGATTTTTGAACCGAGAATTGAAGGAAAAACGACCAAAGACACGATAAATTCATTTTTCAACACAATGCTCGCCTCCATATTGAAAAATGTGTTAAAAACTATTTAAAAAACATTATATGGGACTTTCTATCCCATCCGCCTTGTTCACCGGACTTAGCCCCTCTAGACTACCACTTATTCCGATCGATGCAGTACGGACTCTTAGAACAACACTTACAAGAAGTGAAAATGATGAAAGGTTGGCCGCGGAAGACGAAAAGTTATTCTTGTGCAGAATCGATTTTTTGACAGAAATTTGGGAAGTCATAGCTAACGATGACCAATACTTTGATCATCATTTTGTGGTTGAAATAAACGCTTAAATATTGTGAAAAAATCGACATTATTAACCGTGTGTTGGAAATATTTTTCGAGAGTAGACAATTCGGGTAAATTGTGCGAGTAATTCTCCTGTTCCCAAAAAATCAGAGATCAATTGGTGTGGGGATATTAGAAAACTTTCTAACGCATTTAATAATCGGATTGAGTGTCATGGCTCAGCGGTAGTGTGTCCGCATCGCAAAGAGACGACTCGGGTTTGATTCGCCGGAAAATCAAGTGTTACATAATATCGGCAACCCACCATACCTCGGAGGGCATGCAAAACCATCATTAAGCCATGTACAAAGCGGTAGTTCTGCACCAGTCTGACTGAACCACAGGATAACCCAATCACACGAACTTTACTTTATCGGATTGTCCCAAGAAAAAACGGATGAGGTACTTTTAGCAAAACTGCAGTACAACCAGGTGGTTCTGCTTCGAAGAAAAAAAACCATTACCTTAAAGTTGATTTTTGGGTTTTAGGTCTTGGATTAAAGAAAACAATATTTCTTAAAAGCCAACGTTTCATCAATTTATTTTGACATATTCAGGGAACTGTAAGATGAAAGGGGTTTGCTTTTAGCTGATTTTTATATGTACAACTGTCGAAACAAAAAACTGTTATGGTTCATCATCGTTCGTTTAACACGGAAAACTCTTCCTATTTAAGTGAAAATAGTGTTTTTTTTCTTTGTTCAGTATTTATTTCTGTAAAATTAATAATCAGATCCAAAAATATAAAAAGTGATGAAATTGTTTTATATATGTATTTTTCCTTCTTTTTATTTATAATTTGTAACACCCCTTTCATCTTACAGAGCCCTGAAGATTGACGAAACGTTGGCTTTTAAGAAATATTGTTTTCTTTAATCCAAGACCTAAAACCCAAAAACAACACCACAATAATCATTCAAAAGGTCGTAAAAAAGATTTGAAATATATGTATAATGTTTTATTATCATCATAATTTGGAATATTTACCTGTGGTAATTCTCTTGTCCAAGAAACCCATCACAACTCTCTTGTCTTGCTTGAGCAGTTTGTTAGTGAATTCTGTCAAAATTTCCAAAAACGATAAATTAGGCGGCGGTCCGGTTGGATCTTCGCTGATATTTTCAGATCCTGTGACGGCAAATATAATTCCTGCTCTGTGTAGTGCCGTAATAGCTTCTCTATTTTTAATGGCATCGAGACCGAAGGATAGTGCAAACCTTTTGGCTAATTCCTATAAAAATAATAATAATAAAAATAAAATTTATCTAAAAAAAAAACTTATTTTAAAATGGGAGAATCTTTCAACCTAAGCTGCTGAGTAATTAGCTCCGCCTTTGCGCATTGGCAGCCATATTAGCGGTCTATTCTTAAGTTTGTCCGACTACATATTCTACAATCAGTGAATAACAAATACGTTCCACGTGAGTTCGTTATTTGCACTTGCTTGCTAATAACCAAGAAAGAATTGAAACTTTTTTACTCTTTTTACATTGTAAATTGTTCTTAACCTGTTCAGAGATAACCTAATATATGGAGTTTTGTTAATTGTCGAATTCTATTCCACCTCTTCAAAGTCTACCAAAATGAACAGGAAGCAGCAAATGCAGGTTACCTAATTATACAATCCACTTTTGTCTTGGCTAGTTAACTAGCCAACTATTAAGGCAATTAGGACTGGAACAGCAAAATTCCCGTCCCCGACATGGTCCTTCCGAGCCGGATTTAATCCAGACAGTTGGTGATAAAATTATTTTTTCCAGATAGTTTCCCCTCTACATAATTAACGCCTAAATGATAAAAGGAACTGTGCAAAAAGAAGTGCCAGAAGCATTTAATTTTGATAGGTTTTTTAATGTAAATAGAAAAGTTAAAGAATATATAAAAAAAACTGAGGAAAACAGTGGACTTTTACTAACCAAAGGCTATTTTCCCCTGTTGTATTGGGGGTTAAATCTATTGTATATAACATTTACGCCCTGACAATGAATATTCCTACAGCGGGGACTTCAAAATACCAAATAAAATCAATTATGCAATATAATCGATTAAATTATTATAGCTCGTAAAATTCCTACCTTCAAAGCAAAGAATTCCTCGTGCTGTCTAGTATTTCTACCGCCGCTCTGCCTCTGGACCTCGTTGAACATCATATTCAGGCTCAAACACATCGTGAGAGCGCAATTCACTTTGTTTATCTCTCTAGCCTTGCTCAACGTGGCTTTGATGATGTCTCCGTACTCGTTGTAATATTTTACGTAGTGTTTGAAGACGTCAGCGCCGGCTTTGGTCGGCATTATGTTATAGACTATGAGTTTACAAAAGGCCGCCAGGAAATTACGGCGTTTGTGTAAACCTTCGATTCGTAGCTCGTCGTGTTCCGCGTCTTGTTCAGGTACAAAGACGTAACTGAAAGGATGTAATTTGGACAACTTTTTTGACTAAACTTTTTTAATAATTATTTTTACTTTTTAAGCCTACTTTTTTTCAGCATTTAACAAATTTTTGTTTTGATAATTTTTTTGTTAATTTGTTTCGATTTTTTTTTATATTTTTATTGAAAATTTCACACCAACATTTTTTAACCAATAAGAAGCTTTCATTTTACCTCTTTACTGTAGCAACCAAAAAACTTGGCGATAGTATTTTCCTACCCTGGGCTGTACCACAGCGATAGGAAAATAAATTATTTAATTTTTCTTAATGCTATTTTTTTCAATAAACAAAATTTTTGCTCCGATAATTTTTTATCAGCAAAATTATTTTCTTCATTTTTTGACAAAATTATTTTCCGATATTTTTTGTTTCAAGAAATTTTTTTTACTAAAAAACTGCCAATTTTCTTTTTTTCCCGTCAACATTTTTAGTTTTCAAAAAATTTTTGGAATAAATTTTTGTTTTGACAATTTTTTTTGCTAATTTTGGACAATATTGTTTGGTCTAATTTTTTTTCAACGCATCAACAATTTGTTTCGAATTATTTTTATATTTTTATTGATAAATTTTTCTGTACACCATTTTGTTTCGACTATTTTTTTTTCGCCAAAATCTTTTAGAACAATTTTTTTGGCGAGACAAAATTTTAAAACATTTTTTTTCAACAAATTATTTTTGATGATTTTTCTTTTTACTTTTTTAAGCCAAATTTTTTCAGCATTTAAAAAACTTTTGAACTAAATTTTTGTTTCGACGAAATAAAATTTTAACAATTTATTTTTTCGACTTTTGTTTGAACGAATTTTTTAGTAAAAAATAAATTATTTAATTTTTCCTTTTAATGCGTTCCTATTTTTTTCAATAAACAAAATTTTTGCTACGATAATTTTTTTATCACCAAAATCGCTTTCCACAAATTATTTTCTTCATTTTTTGACAAAATTATTTTTCGATATTTTTTTGTTTCAAGAAATGTTTTTTATTAAAAAACTGCTAATTTTCTTTTTTCCCGTCAAAATTTTTAGTTTTCAAAAAATTTTTGGAATAAATCTTTGATTGAACAATTCTTTTCGCTAAATTTATTTTGGATAATTTTTTCGCCTTTTTTTGAATGATTTTTCGACAAAAGTTTTGTTTTGACACTTTTTGTTATTTATACATATACAAAAATGTCTGTGGAAAAAGTAATGGAAATGATATGATGAAATCTTAAAATTGCTTTTTTTTGGCGGCGATACGTAGAAAATTTTTCGAGATTTTTACAATTTTTTACTAAGGAAATTTAAAATTCTAGTACTTACGTTTGTACGAACTCGTTCAACAGTGCCTGTAGGTTTTTGTCTGGGCTACAAATTAATTCGCTCAACGTTTGAAAAGTGCTTTGTAATTGTTCACTAAAAACTATGAGCAGATCGCAAAGTCCCACGTAAGCTTCTTCCTATAAAATAAAATATCAACGACTTATTCTAAACTTACAAAATTTCAAAAATAAATTTTGTCAAAATCTCGTGTCACCGTCCAAAATGAAATTTTTGGTATTTTTTTTTCAATAAGATCAGAGGAAACTGAGTTTCCGTCAATTTTAAAAGCTTTCTTATAGTAGTTTTTAAACAATTCATAATAAATACCTTTATGGTGATATGCGGCGACGACCTAATCAACATTTGAGAAGCTTCGATAAACTCGTCTAACTTATCTCGCATATCTTGAATGCAGGAATGCGTCAAACCGCTTCCTTCAGCAGCGACCTCTAGATCCCTGAGACCCCATAAAAGGTAATAATAACAAGAACATAAACTATACTTCAAAGCTTCAGGTGCTAGTGCCGACTCCGTGTCCTACAAACAAAAAAATATAAGACATCTAATTAAAACAGTCACTTTTTACCTACTTTGACATCTTGGAACAGACTGTTCCACAAGCTCCAGCCGTTTAAATTGTGACAAGCATAAAACAGCGAGACTTTTTTTAGCGAGCTAACGACGTTAAATACTTCGTCGGCGTTGGGAGTTTCTTCTCCAAGCAATAAATTCCTCCAATCGTCTATGGCTTCTCTATAAGCCGAAACAATCATGTCGATGATCGTGGATCTGGCTACATCGCATCTTGTAAAGATGGAATGACCCTCCGTGCAGAGCGTTTCCAGAGTTTTAGCCAAAGTTTCTAAAACCTAATAAAAAAAGCGGTGTAAAATGACTTCGGTCCACTATCAAACATAAATAACAGCTATTAACTGCAATTCTCTCAAAATTAATTAGCCATAATCAAAAATTAATAGCAATCGTGAAAAATAAATAGCGATTGTCAAAAATAAATAACATCGTGAAAAATAAATAGCAATTGTCAAAAATAAATAGCAATTGTGAAAAATAAATATTTTTTTTCTATTTTAAGCAAAAAAACATGCAATTATGTAGAAAGTAATTAAGTATGAGTAATTAGAAATATATTTGTTTTATATTATATAGATTTGGAGTTAAACACCTAATTGTTAAAAATAAATAGTAATTGCAAAAAAATAAATAACAATTGTTAAAAATAATTAGCAATTGTCAAAAATAAATAGCAATTGTGAAAAATAAATAGTAATTGTGAAAAATAAATAGCAATTGTCAAAAATAAATTAAAGCTGTAAAAAATAATAGAATTTATAATAAATAAAGCCGTCAACTGTCAAAATGAATATAAATTGTCAAAATTAAATAGCAGTTGTCAACTGTCAGTTTTATTGATATAAATGAAATTCGATACGTGACTTGTACTTATTAATACAGTAGGTTAGATTTGGAGTTAAACACCTAATTGTCAAAAATAAATAGTAATTATCGAAAATAAGTGGCAATTGTAAAAAATAAATAGCGATCGTGAAAAATAAATAGCAATCGTGAAAAGGGTCAAAAATAAATAGTAATTGTGAAAAATAAATAGTAATTGTGAAAAGTAAATAGCGATTGTCAAAACTAAATTAAAGCTGTAAAAAATAATAGAATTTATAATAAAGAAATCGAACTGGCAACTGTCAAAATGAATATAAATTGTCAAAATTAAATAACAGCTGTCAACTATCAGTTTTATTGAAATAAATGAAATTCGATATATGACTTGTACTTATTAATGCAGTACTTACTTCAGGTTCGTGGTGGACTTGAACGATATATTTCAGTTTGACTAAAAGAGCTTGAAGCGAACCTTCTTGTCTTCCGCTCGTGTACAAATCTAGGTCAAAATATTGAGGTATGCTCAATAGATTGGCTAATTTTTCTGGATCTGCAGAATATTTATCGAGCAGCGGTGGTAAAGTTACTATGAAATGTTCCGTTAGTTTTTGTTTATCTTCTCCAGCCTAAAAAATTTGTTGATAAGTTCATTCGACCTCTGGTAGATGAATATTTCTTTAATTTATAGGGTGTTCTTGGATTATTAATTTGTTTTGGGGTCGAACGATACAATCAAATTGTTTTTATGCCCCAAACGCGTTGCCTCAGATAAATAAATAGTGAGTTTATATTCGAGGCTCAAAAAAGAAAGACCGCTGTAGATTATTGCTGATACAACCCGGTAGAACTTATTTAATGGGTATTCCCCGCAGGTTATTGTTAGAAAACAACTCAAAATCTACCTGTTTGACTTCTTTTAGCGACGACATCTTTCTAGTCGGTCCTCTGCCGACGGGAGCCTCTCCAGACGCTGCCTGTTTCACGCAGCAAACCATAATTTCAATCAAACTGGTCTCTTGTCTGTTATCCAAAGGCTCTTCGTGCGGACCGGGATCTTCCAAGAGAAGATCAGTCATACATTCCCAATCTTTCATCATGGTATTTGATTCTATGAGCGAGTCGACTAAGTAAGCCGCATGTTCGTGAAGTTCGGATTCGATGAAAAACTGTACCAGGTCTCTTATGAACGGAGTGTTGGCAAGGCGACGTTTGCCGCGTTTAGTTTTTCCAGCGTCGAGATCCCCCGGTTGGAAGAGGCGCTCGTTCAAGAATTCTCCGGCTGCTTGAGCAACTGCTCGATGTGATGAGTAGACCTTGGAATATGTATTTATGATGAACGTGTTTGAAATTAAAATCACTTATTGTATAATTGAAAATTTGAAATAACCAAAATAAAGATGATTTACTTATTTATTTAAAAGCTATTTGATATTTTAGATTTTTTATTGATGCAGGCTAAACGTAATTCATGTAAAACAAGATTTGTTTGTTTGATTATCAATTTCTACTTACCAACTCATACACGTGTTCACAGTCTTTGTCCGTCAGAATTTCGTTGTGGTGTTTCAAAATAGAAATAACCAATCGAACGGCTTGTACTGCAACTTCATACTCTTTGTCTAGTGTCATAGCGACAATACGGTCTTTGAATTTGTTTGTGAAAAGTTCCAATTTCCCTTTCAATTCTTCGCTGGCGTACAAAGGCTGCAAGGCTTGCAGGCATCTTAAACGCACCTCACCAACCTTAGTAACAATAAAAAAATCGTTTATTTTCACATATTACAGACACTTAAAGAGTTTTGTCTTACTTTATCATGTAGTGTCCATCCTATATATTTCAGATAAGAATCATCCAAAAAGTTAGCATGGAATTTGTGCATCCATACACCAATTTCAGTCATGGCTATTGCCCTGATTTCTGGTAAAGTATCTCTATAGATTTAATAAAAAAAGCATTATAAACAAAAGTTTGAAAAAAAATTCAACAGATTAAAAATCGTTTAATTGATATTTATAACGCGCCGTCTGTACTCGTGACGACTGACTGCGATCCGTCGTCGTATTTTTGGGATTTTATATAAAGGCCATTGTTTCTTATATTATAATAAAATAAAAAAAAAACTACACACCTATATCTATGTACGAACACGGACTTAAACATGTAAGTCAACATGTTTTTAATTTCATCCATATTTTCTTCCAATTCCTGTCTTTTGGCTAGTAGAGCTTCTAAACGATCGCTGGCCCGTTTTTCCCGTGTTTTTTGACGCTCAGCTTCATACTGACGTTGAGTGTTGTCCAAGTTAACTGATACAGTAAGAGCAACGTCTACCAATGCCGTCATGAGTTTCATTGCTCCTAAAGTTGCTGTGTGCCTAAATGCTCTGACCTAGATTGTTACAGGGGTTCAAGTTACTTGGTTTAAAAATACCAGAAACATAATAGTAAAACCAAACAAAAAGGGTGATAAGTTTAATTTTATCAAAGTATTACTCATTACAATTGATTTTGGAAGCTTAAAATTAAAAAAAAAAACATTACCTATAAGAAAAAACCAAAAGCTTCCCAAAACATATTGATACCTTAAATTAATTTTGGTATTTCTATAAAATTATTTCCAAAAACTTACCTGTGAATCTGACAGTCCAGTAAGTAGAGAAATAACGTTATCCATCAAAAACTGGTCATATATAATGGTGTACTGACATTGCTTTACCAGTGTTTGTACAAAATCACAGAAATTTTGTCTAAATTTTTTCCAAGTTTGCCCTGCCATAATTAAAGGATACTCTCCACTTTCTTCATCAAATTCTTCAGTCATTTTTCTAATAATAGCAGCATGTTCCATTGAAGCTTGCATTTGTTGAGTTATTCTCCCTTTACACCCAGATGCATTTATGAAAAACTGCATTAAAGAAATCAGTGCTGCTTCTCTGTTTACTTTATAACTCTCAATCCAATCATCAACAATATGAGTTAAAGAAAGTTTGCTGTTTTTAATTGTGTGGTATAAAGAATCATCATCATCCCTGCTATGTATTATCTCTCCGACAGTGTTTTTTCTACCAGGAGGCCTACCTCTTCCTCTTCCTCTCCCAGTAGTACCAGTACCAGTACTAGTACTAGTGGGTGAGTATGAAGGGGACATTACTGGTGGTGGAGGAGGATTATTTATGCCTCTTGCTTTAGATCTGGTTACTCTTTTAAAACCTGGAGTTGGTGGCGATTCAAAATCGCCTCCTGAATTATTTGCATCGTAACTGTCACCGTAAATGTTTTGTTGCATGTAACTATTACCATAATGGTCTTGTTCCAAATGGGGCGTCATTGGGTTTTCGTATTCAGGAGGCGGATCATCCATTCGGATGCGTTTACCACCGCGGCGATGCATTTTTTATTGATTCTTATAACACCTAATTCAAAATTGATATAAAAACACTAGATTTCCGTTTTTTAGGAAATCGTAAACACAAACAATATCATTCCTAACCTATAAATTTCACTTTTGTTGACATTATTTGACACCACATAATATCAATTTTGCCAACATATAAATCCTAAAGTTGGATGACAATTTTTCGCGACTTAGTTAAAGCTACGGTTTGTTAGGACAGTCAGCTAGCGAAAAGTCGGCGAAATAAAAGCGACTATGTATTTCAAGGCGGCCGATATTTTGTTTACGTTTGCGTACGCCGAAATCTCGGCCGCCTAAACAAACCGGTCGGTTTGAAATACATTGAATTCGTTTTTACGCAGCAGAAAAAACCGTAGTTTGAAATAAAATCTTGTAATGTTGGCGACGCAGCATGTCATTGGTTTTTTAGGCCCAGTTTTGGAAAAGGTTTGTTCGTTTGAAAACATGCGCATTTTAAATATATAACCTAAAATTATTTATTGTTAGGTATTGTAGTTTATCTATTTTTTTTAAATATTTTTCGTTATGGCCTCTCACTGGGAGGAATTTTATTCTACAAATCCACCACCAGCAAACTTTGAAACTAACTGCTCTCTTTTAAAGGATTTTTGTGAAAGACATAAGAAAAATAAGCAAAGAATCGTTTTAGTAACTTCGGGCGGTACAACTGTTCCACTCGAACATAACACAGTTAGGTTTGTCGATAACTTTAGCTGGGGGTTAAGAGGAGCAGCTTCGGCAGAATATTTTTTGGATGAAGGATATGCTGTGATATTTCTGCATCGACTTAATTCTATTATTCCATTTACAAGGCACTTTAGTCATATGAAAATGTTGGAAATGCTAGTTTTACAAAAAAATGAACAGGAGAACGTTTCGATATCAGTAAAACCTGAAAGCGTAGATATCCTAGCACCGATACTTGTTAAATATAACGCAGCTCAAGAAGAAAACAAAATTCTATACATTAATTTTACGACTCTCTCAGATTATTTTTGGTTATTAAGAGCTAGCTGTGAACACCTAAATGATTTAGGTACGAATGCTCTCTTGTATTTAGCAGCTGCAGTTTCAGATTTTTTTGTACCTAGCAACCAGATGTCGACTCATAAAATTTCATCTGAGGGAGTCCCAACTATTAATCTTCAGTTGGTTCCAAAATTACTAGTTCCTATAGTATCTACTTGGATACCTCATGCGTTTGTTGTCTCATTTAAATTGGAAACTGACGAAAACATACTAATTTCAAAATCAAAGGGAGCCTTAGAGAAGTACAAGCATAAATTAGTGATAGGAAATATGCTACAAACAAGAAGAACAAGAGTAGTTTTTGTAACTGCAGATTCTGATCACGAATTAAAATTAACAGAGGAGCAAATTTCGAATGGTGTCGAAATAGAGAGTGTTATAGTAAAGAATGTTGTATCGCTACATACAAAATTTATAGAAAAAAAATTTTAATTTTAAAAGTCAACCAGGTTGGATAGTCGAAAGTTATATGGTGCAGGGTAAACGGTCAAGCAAAGTTCATTACCAAAGAAAACTTTATTTATTAATATAATTTTATGTAAGATTTAATGTAAATAAGGATTATTAAAAAGTGTATAAATAAAAAATATTTTGCTATAGTGTGGATTTTTATTAAAACTAAACATCGGTCGGTACCCACACTCTTATCTCTGAGATCGTTATATACAGGGTGGCGCAAAGTATTTGAACACTATTGCGATTTCGTAAATTGTTATGGATACTAAGTTGATTAAATGGAGAAAAAGATGTGTATTTTCAAGAAGATTGTATTGGCTTTTTCAAAATTAAAATATCAGGTCCGGTTTCATGGATATTTGGGAAAAACAGAAATTAAAGATTTTCGTTTTATTTAATTAAGACTTTATTTTTTTAGGATAGAAAAAAAGTTTATAAAACTTTTTTATTGAAAGCCAAATATCGCTTAACATAGCGTATCCAATTTTTTAAAACAACGTTTCGTCTTTGAAGGGCTACATCAACTATTTTTTTTAAATACCAACATGCACTTTTTATTTCATTTTGGAAGTTCCCATTTTTTTCTCTATCCAACCATGTAGAACACAATATTTTTATTAGGTTTTGCCAATGAACTAATTGTACTTTAGGAATTTTGCTAGAAAAAAAAAAATAGGATTTCAAAAATGAAATAAAACGCACAGGTCCATATTTATAAAATTTGAATATGATATGTTAAGTTGTATTTGTCCTTCAATAAAAAAGCTTTATAAAAAGAAAATCGTCAATTTCGGTTTCCCCAAATATCTCTGAAACCGGACCTGACATTTTAATTTCGAAAAACCAATCAATTTCTCTTGTAACTGCGCATCTTTTTTCCCATTTAACCAACTTTGTATCTATAGGGTGAGTCACGGTAGACGCGACGGAGCATTGTGGCTAAACGGTTAATATTTTGTTTATTCATGGATATGTGGGTTGATGAAGGCTACATTTTAAAATTATTTTGAAATATACAGGTTGTCCCAAAAAAGTGTGGCGTATCAAAGTTATTATTTCTTATGGAACACCCTATATTTTATTGCAATTATAGATTATACGTTAAAAATAAGATAAACTTTCATCTAAAAAGCTTTTTAGTTTTCGAGATATTTTGATATTTCTGAAAATGGAAGCACTTACAAGAAAACCAATAACTTCAAAACCTATGGAATCAGCCAAATTCAATTTTGACTGAACAAAATTAGACTAATAATTCAAAGCAATAATGTATTTAAAGTTGTTTAAAATTATACATGGCGTCCAAAATGGGGCCATTCTCTAATGACATATTCAAACGACAATATCGTTCTTATTTTAAATAGGACACCCTGTATTTTATAATCCTATTATGTAGCAAATTCCATTACCTTTTAAAAATTATAAAGGTGTACTAACCTAAATCTATTAATTCTGGAGTTTTTTTTTTTTGTTAAATTTTACATGCTCCGTCGCGTCTACCGTGACTCACCCTGTATAAAGGTTTCCGAAATCCCAATAGGGTTCAATTAAATTTGCGCCACCCATGTATGTACGTAAACCGATTATCGCTCCCTAGAAGACCGTGTACAAGACAGGAAAAGGTAACATTAATGCAGATGGCCTATCCAGAGAATCGAACTAAACACATGCCAATACGAACACCTCCAGAGGGCTAGCAGACTCTCTCACATCAAAGGACGACGAAAAGAAGGAATCTGTCTTTATAACCAAACAATTAATCAAAAACAATCCAACAGACCGACTAAACCCGGCAGAGCTTGATATAATCGACAAAAACTACTATTGTGAAACATTTTGTTTATGGTAAAATTGGTAAACAGTTCTACGAATTCAAAGAATTTGGGGTTGAGTATATGTTCTTCTATTTGTTTGTAAGGAATAGGGGGGTTAGAACTGTGCTGTATGAAAAAAATAAAGATAAAAGGAAAGCTTAATCAAAGACAGTTGTTTTAATTGCATTTATTCTTAAAAAAGACTTGATGATGAAATTGCCAAGCCACAGGAAACTGGATTTGCGCAAATTTTCACCTTACCACTTTGTTTTTATTCAAAAAGTTGCAGATTATTTCAATATAACGCAATATTATTATACTTATGCTAAAACCTAATCTCGTCTCTTCCTTTTATCTCGGTCATCCCTCTTCTCCGGTTCTTTTCGCTTACTGGCTCTTTTAGCTTGTGACAAGAACTGATCCAAACCGAAGGGATCTTCTTCTTTTTCGAATTGCACTGGACCAGCGCGCCCACTGGTCGATCTATCAGTACCGCCGAATTCCTTATCTGGAACAAACCTAAAAAAAAAAAGAAAAAATTGAAATAAACATAATTCTTATAATACGCAGATTAGACAACAACAAACCTATTAGTTCGGATGGCCTTTTCAATATCTTCTCCGCCGTATATATCTTTATCGATATTTTTGCTTGGTCTGTATATATGGTTTGCCATTGAACCGCCATCTCTCCAAGGCTTGTCATAAACGTTATAAGCTTCATCGTCGCCATAGCCTTGCCCTAAACCTTGAGCCTGTCCAAACAGCCTTTGATCAAACTGTGTTTCATTGGAGGCGACCCCTCTAGCAGGCATTCCTAAGGCGATTTGTTCAGAAATGTCCCTTTCACGTTCTCTTTGAAGCTTGCTTCGCTTATCTGGAGCTGCACGAGCTAGATTACGGTCTCTGGCACGCTCTTTGTGACGATCTTGACGCAACATCTCACGTTCATGCTCTTCATCATCTATGCCTTTGGAATGGTGGTCTGTAAAAGATGAAATTCTATTTTCTCACTGGAGTTTTTAAGTAGGAAGTTGTACATTATATTAGGCTCTGTTGCAATTTTATTTCAACAGGGACTTGACAAATATTTATCAAAGAATAAGTAATTCATATTTAAAAAAAAAACGAACTTACTTGTTGCCGTCTTAATACCGGCTCTTTCATCTCTAGCCCTTTGTGCAAGTTGCCTCAAATGTTCTTCTTTGGCTTCCTTTTCTTTCTGTGCCAATTTCTTTTCTAATTGTGCTCTGGTTTCAACTGCTTCTCTTGCTTTTCTGTCAGCTATATATAGAGCTTCTGCCAACTTTGCAAAGTTTTCATTAATATGAAGCTGCTGTAAACCTCTACCATCAGCTGCTAATCTCTTGTCCAATGGCACAGTGTAACCTGAAAATGAAAACTATCTCGATTAGAAAAGTACAAATATCTGAAATATCTTAATATTATTAAAAGATCAACCTAAATGTCCTAAATAATAATGTAGTTTTTGATAAACTCTCTACAATGCATATCTCACCTTTTGCATTCTTCCAGTTGGAGATACAAGGAGGAATCTTCCATTCTTTCTGCTCCTTAACAGTTACTCTTCTAGTAGGACTATGTAAGACAGGGGCAGGTGGAGAGGGAGGTCCTCTTGGAATTTTTTTATTAATTTTAAATCTAGGAGGTTCCATTGGATCACTTTGAGCTTCTACAAGTCTAATAACTCTTTGTTTGGCTCCAGAATTAAAAGCAGCTCCTTGTTGGGATGGAGTATACCTAATAAATTCAGCTGGTGCTAACTTTTCTGCAGCTCTAACGGGCATTGCAGCTGCTATTTTTGAATTTGTTATTTTCATTAAGGCCTGCCTAGTTCGTTCAGTTAAATCATCTATTTCTTCTTGATCTGGCTTCTCTAAGCTGGGATCTTTTTCATCCACTACTTCTACTGGTAGTAAATCAGAAAGTTTTGAGTACACTATTTTATCTTTACCGTGTCCTTGTCTGGCAATTGCATCGTACTTAACTTTTCCATCGGATCCTAACTGTACAGCTAAGGCATTGGAAGCTGAATCTTTTTTTCTGCCCATTTCCAATGGATATTGTGCGACATGGATTTCTGGAAAGGCACCTCCATCCCCATAATCCGTTACGTTTCTAGGGATCCAGCCTCTTCGTTGGCCGTAAGGAGGCGCAATACTATGAGCACTTACTAATATTGGTAAAGGAGTTTGATAAGCTGCTTTCTTTCTGCGTTCATCGTCTCGGTCCCAAACGGGTTGTACTGGAGCTGGAAGAATGCTTGATAATTCCATCTTTAGGGTGGAAATTAATTAAAACAAACTTCTTGCAACACCATAAAAATATTAGTAAAAAGAAAGACAAGATTCTACTTTCACAAATCTACTTAAAATGACAGTCTAACATCAGTTGTCAATTGTCAAAATTTAAAAATTTCCTTATTATTCTTTGGCATTTATTTTAATAATAATTTTAATGGCAATATTTATTAGAACAATACTTCATAGATGATACCTGATCTCATTCATAAATAAGTTTAATTAGTTAAAAAATAGTCAAAATTTTGCAATGCCTAACTCCCAAACGTGAAATGATCGCGAAAAATTCCTTAACCTTGGTTCCGGAAGGAAGTAATTCAGTGGAGTCAATTCATATATTGCGATCCTTTTCTAGTTAACTAATAACTGGGTAGAGGTTCGAATTCTATCAGCAATCTGTAGAATTATGGAACACGCCCGTTGTCATTGTTGTCAGTTAGCATGTTGACAAGGCAATCGAAACATTTAATGATAAAAGTTTGTTTATGTTTAAATAAATGTTTAGTGGACAATTTCGTATTTTCTAGAGATTTTCAAAAATCTTGAATAAAGGTAGATCATTTTCCGATATTAAATACGTTCCCTAAGGTTGGCGGTCTATAGTATTTTCTTTTTGTCAGCTTTTAGCTTTTTGAGGTGTCAGAAATCTGTTGTAATTTTATCCGCAAGATTTCTATTAACACATGTTTCTCTTAAGATGCAGTCTCAGCTCGAAGCCGCATTATTAGGGCATGCTTCTCACACGAGTAATCATGAGGAAGAGGAAAACAAAGACAATAACTCTCAAGAAGAAAATGAAGCTGAAGAATATGAAGAGGTTTTTGTTGATTTTACTTGATTGAATGTATTTTTGCATGGGTTGAGTATTCTTTCTTAATTTCAAATATTTTTGCTGTACATACCATTCGCTTCATATTAGACTGCACCTCTAAAGTGAGTAGTGTTTTTTGTAGAGGCTACAATATATCTTCATTTAGAATTAGGTCAGTAGTTGCACTTTTTAGTAATTATTGCTTATAGAGTAACACTTTATCGATGGCGCACCCGAGAATAGGATCCAAAATATGTGCCCTTTACCACACACAAACTTATAATTAGGTATTTTTCACCAACCAAAATCTATTGATTTAAGATTGTTAATTCGAAACTCTTAATATTATCAGAAAATTTGGTGGACCATAAATAGGAGTTTTGATATTTTGATATTTTACAAATATTTGTTATGTTTTATATTATGAGTATTGGGATTAAGTTTTTTAATATAACATTTAATCTAAAAGAAAATGTTGGATATGGTTACTGTTCTTGAGATTTTAAGACCCTGTAATAGTTGTTGAGACTATAGGTGTACCAGTATATCAATTTTCTGAAAAGAAAGGGGAAGGGAAACATTGTATACATTTTAATACTAATTTTTAAAATTATTAACAGTGTCATCGTGTTTGCAAAATTTTCTTGTCAAAAGATCACATAAATTTTATTATAATTTTAAAATAAAAAACATTGTTTGTTGGAGGGTTAAGGGTATGTAATAAAAACTTCATTTAATAAGATTTTTAAAAGTTAAAAGTGACATCTTATTATTTATTTTATGTATTTATGATAGCTTATGAGTTAAATAGTTATTTATTTTCTAAAAAAAATTCTACGTGTGCGCCACTGATCCTATAAAAATTTTAATATTTAATTTATTAAATTACATTTTACCATAAATGGGGCGGCTTTTATCGTTTTTGCAAAAAGAAGAGGCATAAAAATGAACCATTTTATGTATTTTGTCACAAAATTTAAAAGTATACTTACCAAAAAATTTAAAATCTAGTAGAAAAAAGTGTTACGTTTTTTGTAATATTTTGTTATCGTTTAAAAAACATTTCAAGTTACACTTCCTGAGCATCAAATTAATCAAAATGGAAAGTTGTTAAAGGATTACATTTTGAGTTAATTTATATTCTTAATGATCAGAGCATTTTTTTAAACTAATAACCAATTCCCTGATTGTGTCGCCATCTACTTAACTGATGAATGAATCAGAAGAATTCTTTTTTTCTTTTACGATAAATAATCTTTTTTATGTAGTTAGTACACGGTGTTAAGTTTCGCAATGATTTATAAACATACATTAATAAATAAACAAAATAATACTAATAATTAGTTTAGTATAATGAAATTAAATATATTTATTTTATTTACATTTTCATGAAAAATCAGATTTTCAATTTTAGTAAAAAAAGGCAGAGAAACAAATATACAATATATACTCTCGAAAATTCGTATCACAATTTTATTTGGAACATCTTTTAGTATTTTCTTCAGTATAATCTTATGTACAATTCGTTTTAACTCACCAGGTACATTTATCAATAATTCTTTACGGGCACTATTTAAATTTCGAAAATAATGCTATTTAACTCCTTGACACACACATTTTTTTAAAAAACTTAGAAGAAAAATTTATTTTATTTAAGAAAACACATTTTACAACCTTGTTTTGGCAAAAATAAATACAAAATGAATCAAAATTTTTATTTTATTTGTATATATATATATTTTTTTAAACATACAAAAATGTTTTCATCGTTATCATAATCATAAATTATTTTTTGACCATATGTGCATTTTTACAAAATTTTTAAATTATTTTAACATACTTTTTAGGAAATTTGAATACAATTACAATATTAGTAAATAAAAAAAAATTAAGTTAAAAATAAAAGAAAGGTTAACAAGTTCCCATGACAATTAGATAATTTTGGATTTTGATCTACATTGCAGAAAAGACCCGAATATTGCAATCTTACATGTACATCAACTTTTCTTATATTTCTTTTCGAATTGCTGGTTCGAAAAAAACATTTTTATCAGTAAAAATATTTATTTATACTATTTCAACAAAAATAATAATATACCAGTATTTATTTAAAAAACATTATTTTTTATTATTTTCTTTTGTGTAATATTTTTCGAAGCAAGTTGCAGCACATAGCCCAACATTGCAAGTATTTGATATTTATTTGTTATTTTTAATTCTCGATTATATTCGAGTCTGAAAATTGCATCAGCATAAAATTCGACGCCGCTCGAATTATCTCGAGCGTGAATAGTTTAGCCTGTTTAGCGCGCTCGAATTAACTCGAGCACACACGTTAAGGGGTTGTTTTTTGTGCGCTTTTAAGAGTAGACTTAATAGATTAAATTGGAACATTTCAGAATTGGGTTATGCAGATCAGTAGTCAATTTGAGGAACCAATTTCTCAACATTTTCATGTAAGTTGTGATTACCCTCCTTAACACGTTGCTTGGAATTTTGTCCTGTAACTCATTTGTTGCTTGGTGAATATTTTTTTGATAGTATTCAAAAAATGTTTGAGGCGCTATGGTTCTTAATATAATTAAATGTTTCTTAAATTTTGGTGGCAAATAAACTAAAAAAAAACTAATTTTATTGTAAAATAACCATTATTTGTGTAATTTAGTTTAAAAATCTTAAAAATCTTTTAACTGGTAAAATAACAGCAAAAAAATCAATTGACCAATAAATCTACCAACCATGAATTGTACCTCTTTTAGGAAACTGAAGATCCAGCCAAAAATCAAACTAAACAAGTTTTTGGAAGAGAATCTAACAATCGTACTGTTACCTTGCAAAATTTACTCTCTGCAGGTATTTTAGAACCTGGTCCCGGTGCTATGACAATTGAATATTTGGTAAGATTCTTTTTATGAATAAAATTAATTAATTAAAAAAACTTAGATTTTATATAGTAAATTTGGAATTTTTGATATCGGTACCACTAATGAAAAATAAATTACTAACCCTGTATTCTATACGAATTATATTTTGTGTTGTGGATTTTTCTGTTTTCACCTCAAAAAAATGTTGTGAACTAAAAAATTTTTAAAATTAAATTAATTTTCGATGAGCAAATATTACTAGTGGTTTTAGGGGTCGCTGTCTATGAATATGTTGCCAGAAAAAGAAATTTGAATAATTTTTTTCGAAATTTAAAAATTTATTAAATTAAAAATTTCTTTGTTATATGTATGTATTTTTATTCCTATTTAAATAAATTGGAACTAATTTAATATTTTTCACCCCCCTGTGGACCGTAAGTATTTAAAATATACATGGTTAGAAAGGGAAATAAAAGCCCTTTCAAAACACGTCATATGTTTCTTAATAAAATTGAAGTGACATTACGACTTTGACAAGTGTGACTTCAGAAATTTGACAGTTATGTCGAAATATGCGTATATGTCAATCAGCAACTTTATCAACACACTACATATAGAGGGGTAACGATGAATTGTTTTGGGCAGTGTTATATTCTCTACAGACAAAATTACAGATAGAGAATCAGAAACTATGACATTAGATTTAATTTTTGAATTAGAAATAAAATTTAGATCATACTCATTCGTTTGTGACATAAAAAATTGAGGGAATTATAAATAAAAACATCTAACTTTTATAATTTAGGGTCAAAAATTCGTTGGTGATCTACTACAAGACGGAAAAATTCGATCTCAGGAAACGGACACGATTTTTGCGTCGCCCAGTGCTTGGGCGATAGCCTGTAAGCGATTTATAAATCCTGATAAAAAATCTGGTTGTGGATGGGCTTCTGTTAAATACAGAGGGAAAAAGTTAGACGCTTTTAAGAACGTTTGGTACAAGAAGAAAAAAGAGGAGGACGAAAAACAGGAGAAATTATTACAAGAAAGAGAAGGTAAAATATAAAAAAAAATCATTTTTTCGTTTGTATTTGTTATTGTTGTACTTTTTAGCTGCGAATATGGAGCAATTATTACAAAGAAGTATGATGAACTCAATGATGTATCAAAGGATGGTAGTTAAACATAATACAATTACAAATCGAACCATAACCCAGTAAGTGGTTTTTTTGATATCAATTTTATTATTTCACATTTTTTCCGATTTTTATCGTCAATTTTGATAGCACAAATCGATTTTTTATTCAAAATGTATACCCATTTTATTTTATTTTTAATTTGGATAAATATTAAAAAAAAAATAATTTTCAGTGACACTAATACAATGGTCGAATGTGTACCATTTGCGAGTATAGGAAAAATTCAACCGTTTTTGATAACGCTATCAACAAATTCAGCGTTCCTAATGGATTTCCATTGCCATTTGACGAAATCCGAAGTCTCTGGTTATTTAGCGGGACATTGGGACGTCACAACACAAAGTAAGTATAAGAAGCACGACCGCATCCAACTTGCCCTATAATGGGATGAATCACCTGCATTTTTTTTTACAGATTTACAAGTAATTCGAGCATTCCCTTGCCGTTGTACGAAAAATGACAGGTCGAATGCTCGGTACGTCGAAACGGAAATTCGGAAAACGATAGAAAGGGAAAAACTCACTCTCGTGGGATGGTATCACTCTCATCCGAGCACCGCCTCCGCTCCCACTTTGCGGGACATTGACGCTCAGTTGGATTATCAGATCAAAATGAAGGGAGTTAATGATAATAGTTATACGCCCTGTATAGGAATTATTATTTGTAAGTATATTTGTGTATACTTTATCTCAGAATTATATTAGAGAAATATGTAATTTCAAAACTAAAAATACGGAAAACACTCAAAAATCCATATAAATACCTATAGAAAATATTTCACTTAAAATTATAAACAAATTTGCATGAATTAATTAAAAAAATTATATTTCAGCACCTTACAATTACGAAACACCTTCGTTAGAATCCAGCATAATAGCCTATTGGGTAATACCACCACCGGAATCGAAACCGAACGAATACGGTCGCCCGATGCTAATGTCGTACAGTGTCGTCCAAGACTGCGTTGTTTCTCCCCACATCAAAGACGAAATGAAAAAGTGCATCGAATATTACAAAAAAGAGACTGATTTCATCAATTTCACCGACAGGTACATCGGAACTACTTGCTATATAGATAAATTAAGGACTACTTTAATGTCGAAGTTTCCTCGGGAAGAAAGCGAAACTTCTTTATGGAAATTTATTAAAGAGTGTTTAGGTTTACCGGTAGAAGAAAAAGAACCTTTGATTAGTATACCTACGGTTTCGAAACCGAGTCAGTACTTTCCCGCCTTCACGACACCGTCTAGCTTGTCATCGTCTAACTACATGTTACCGTCTGATATTTCGAATATTCTATATAGTTCGGGTAAATTTCCCAGTGCTACTAGTCTATTAGGGTTGCCCGATCCTATGGCGCACAGTACTCTCGCCGCTAACAACATGTTCCTGCAATCTAACCTGTTTAAAATGCAGGAACTGTTCAAACCATTCTCTACTAGCAGTCCTTTACCTCCTCCGCCTCCTCCTCCGAGGGTTAAGTCGGAAAAATCCCGTCCAAGCGCTGCTCTCGGAGCACCCGTGCCTTCTTCCTCTTCTTCCCTGAAGATACCTAGCGATATTAAGTTCCCCAAACCGGATTTTTCGATGAATTATTACAATATGAAACACCACCCCAAAATAGACTACAGCTCGCACGAGTTCACCATGCCTAAAATACCTAAAGAATTCTCGATGACCGATTATATATCTCAACTAGGAAAAGCGACCGTTACTAAACCGGAGTATCTGATGCCGGATTTGAGCAGTTTTAACAAACATTTGAACGATTTTAATTTGAGTTTGGGCAAAAAGAAAGATGCGACGGAAAAGCCGGCGAAAGTGCCGAAATTGACTTACTCGACGGGCAGTTTAGATTTGAGTTTTTCATCGAAAAAAACCGCCGCCCCGCCTTTCGTTTCCGACATCCCGACTGATTTGAGTGTTAGTACTAAAGGAAAAGGCGTTGCCGAAAATGACAGTAAACCTTTGAATCTTAGCGCAGGTTAGACAATTTTATTTTAGGAATTAGGTGACTGATATCGACGAAAGTAAAATGGTTGTAAAATTTGTTTGGATTGAACGATTGATAAAAAAATCACGAATTAGACGTCAAGGACTAAACTGACTGCAGTAAAACGTTCTCTTCAAATTGTGACAGTAAAACCGAATTTATCGAATTTTGAATCCCAATATTGGCAACTTCAACGCAATATTTGTAGCGGTGCGCGCGCGTTAAATCTTTGCGCATATAACATATTTGCGCGTGTATAATCTTTGCCCGTGTAAATCTGCGCGTGTTAGAATGTTCGTAGCAGTCGAATTTGAAATGTGTGTCCGTATAAAAACTTTTAGGACAATCGAGACTGTACTGTTTGCGCATTTACGAATGTTTGTGACACTCGACCGTAGGAGTTCAATATTTTGCGCGTGTAAAATCTTTACGCGTCTATAATCTTTGCGCGTGTATAATCTTTGCGCGTGTAAAATCTTTACGCGTCTATAATCTTTGCGCGTGTATAATCTTTGGGCGTGTATAATCTCTGCGCGTGTATAATCTTTGCACGTGTATAATCTTTGCGCGTGTATAATCTTTGCGCGTGTAAAATCTTTGCTCGTGTTAGAATGTTCGTAGCAGTCGAATTTGAAATGTGTGTCCGTATAAAAACTTTTGGCACAGTCGAGTTTGTACTGGTTGCGCATGTACGAATGTTTGTGACATTCGAATGCAAGAGTTCAATATTTATAACGGTGCGCGCGCGTTAAACCTTTGCGCGTGTAAAATCTTTACGCGTGTAAAATCTTTACGCGTCTATAGTCTTTGCGCGTGTAAAATCTTTGCGCGTGTTAGAATGTTCGTAGCAGTCCAATTTGAAATGTGTGTCCGTATAAAAACTTTTGGGACAGTCGAGTTTGTGCTGTATGCGCATGTACGAATGTTTGTGGCATTCGAACGCAAGAGTTCAATATTTGAAGCGGTGCGCGCGCTTTAAACCTTTGCACGTGTAAAACCTTTGCGCGTGCATTATCTTTGGGCGTATTAGAATGTTCGTAGCAGTCGAATTTGAAATGTGTGTCCGTATAAAAACGTTTGGGACAGTCGAGTTTGTACTGTTTGCGCATGTACGAATGTTTGTGGTAGTCGAGTATAGACAGTGAGCGCGTGTACGAATGTCTGTGACAGTCGAGTTTAGACTGTGTACTCGTAAAACTTTTGCTTGTTTAACATCCTTGCGTGTGATCTTGCTGGCCAATGTCTTATCCATTTAGTCATTATAATCTCGATTCAAGTACTGAAAAACGTTTAAAAACTAGGAGTATCTGAGAACTCTTCTATTACCGCGCTAATTAGGGACTGATTCACTAAAAAGTACTTTGTTTTTATACAATTCATAAATCGATTTTAATACATATGAAATTAACTGCTAAAAAAATTAATATAAAAATGCAGAATTTATTGGTTTATTGATTTATCATATCAAGAGGTTATTTTACTTTGATTCGGAGATGTTAAATCAGGTGATCTAGCTGGCCAACGTCTTATCCATTTGGTTATTATAATCTCGCTCCCAAGTACTGAATAACGTTTAAAAACCAAGAGGATCTAAGGACTCTTTTACTAAAGCGTTAATTAGAGGTTAATTCAAAAAAAATTAATATAAAAATGCAGAATTTGTTTGTTTATTGATATATCATATCAAGAGGTTGATGAAAACTTATCAATGGAGATAACTAGCTGACCGAAAGACGAGCTAAGATTAATCACTCTTCTCTCTAAAATAATTAATAAACGCTCAATGATAGTTTAAAATGAAGGTTTTCATGTTGGTAGACATATTAAACATCAGCCATAACGTCATCCTTTTTTTTCTCGGATGATGGCCCTATCGCCAGCTACACTTTAGCCTCTTGGACTTTTTGTGCCTTCAGAGTTTGTATAGGTTCTTCACCGGTTGGGTGTTGTATATTCTTCGCATTCTGACAGTATATGTGTGGCTGTTTCAGTCCCTTTACCACGTTGTCTGCAGGAAAGTTCTCCGTTTTACAGTCCCATTTTGTGCAGGTGTCCTCATCATCCTTATTCTTCTTAATTAATTATTAGCCTTTCAGTCTTCTGTCCGACCGAAAAATCAACGGAAGAAATTTAAATGAACGAATAGAAAGATCCAAATTATCACTTGTCTTTTTTCACAATATCAGTATCCGAGTCTTTCTCTTTTCACACAGTTCTGATGCTTTACCGAGTGAGATAAACTATTGATAGGCAGATTAATTAGTTTATTAGATCACAAAACGAATCAAATGTCCTTCGATTACTATGACATTTTTAATTTTCCAGCTGACAAATGACACTAATAAAATAAAATTCATTTATGTGAGGGGCGATAATAACTGAACAAATCTAAATATAATAGAATATTGAAATTTAATGACTACTGAAATGATTTTGGGAGAGAACGTGTCCTTGAAATTTTAAAACTTAGAATATTCTTTGTAAAGAGATGTTTATATTAACTTAATGTATTATAATTTAAATGTGATATTTTAACAATATTTATTTTTTTTATTTTTACAGAGACTGAATTTTATGTGTTTTATATGTTTTAATTTATCTCACACTTGTAATATATTTTGCTTTTTTTACCGAATTTTTACAGATTGTACATAGTAATTTAAGAAATACAGTTTTTTATTCTTTTACATCGTTTTTTAATCTCCTAACTCCATATTTTGGTCACTTAAAACCAGACAAATTGTCGTATCTTGTCACTGAAACCGGCTCTATAGGGCCATGTCGTAATTTCAGTGGTTTACGAAAGCAGCCATTTGCAAGGTCAGCCGATTTCGGTTTGATTACTATGCTGTCTGAATTTGATCTGTAAAATGGGACTGTAGTTGTTTCTTATATCCAGTTACTCCCAAATAAAACATACACTGTGAGTTTAATACTTTTTATTAAATCTTCAATGATTACAACGTAACGATGAACAGGTATAACAATAACAGTTTTATGGTTTACACTACTTTAAGAACATCCAAATGTCCAGTACTTATAAAGCATTTTGAACTATCAATCGTTGAACTGATTTGTAAAAAGAAAATGAATAAAATGAATTGTTAGTAGTGTGGCGTGATTCGCGGCCAACACTGACTTTTAAAAATATTTACGAGGCATTGAGTAGCCCCGTAGATGTGCTCGCACTGTGGCGGCTTGCAATATACTGATTTTAAATTTGCTAGTTTTGATTTCGTTGTTGAGCGTGGGCTTGTTAAGTCACGGCCACAGTTTTTATGTACTGGAATGCGGAAGTGTTTAAGTAAGCGAGAGATGCTCGTCCTGCATCTCATTCATGGATAACGCCGCCTCATTCGCACTTAAGTCGGATGAAATATTCTACCGTTATTTTACAATATATTTGGCTAATTTTCAGTCGTATGGACTGTGGTCTACGTGAGGATTTTTGATGATATAATGGCGTGAGCCGGAAGTACGTGAGACTATTTTGCCTACGTCACACGCGCAGGTGTTCATTAAAGTCGTCAAGCTGAAATTCGCTCATCTCAGTGACGCTGTTGCCGTTTTGGCGGCGTTGCCTACTTGTTTATTAAATGAAATAAAAATGAATTAAATTAAAACACAAAATTAACTTCGTCTACCAGATGAAACCAACCACAGTAAATACCATAAAAAAATTGGTGCTCTGGCGAAAAATAATCGATGAAAAATTATGAAATGCTGTGAAAAACTAAAGACATTATGCTGTAAAAAACTAAAGACATTCCTTGAAAAAGTATGAGTGTGAAGATTGTCGAAAATTCTGCCATTTAGACTATTCGAATTTTTTAAATTTAAATTTCTGAAGTATCTTCGAGCGGAAAAAGTTATTTTGGCATCGATGTTAGGATTTCACTGCATTCTCCACACCTTTTCATTTTTTCCTGAATTTTCCCAATCTTTTTTGTTCGTAAACCATATTGTCCATTGATTTTTCATGAAAAATTACCCCTTCCCTAATAACACAGAAACATCTGTAAGACATCTTAGAAACATACATATGGGACAATAGAAACATCTCTGAGACATCCCTATTTACCTCGCGATGTTCTTGGGATATTTCTGGCAACAGCCGTGTCGGCATTTGCGATGTTGTACAAACATCCCGTCGGGATGTTTGTAGGATGACCCGGGATGTACTACAAACATCCAGGGCACTTAAATTAAACATCCTTGGGATATGAGAACAAATAATATTTTCCCCTTTACCACACATATTTACACTCCTAGGAGTGTAAATACTAAAAAATTAAACAAAAATGATTTAAAAAAAAATTTATTAAAAAAACAATTGAATTACCATTGAGTTAATTTTTTTCATTTGCATTCTAAGATTGCGTTCTTTTGCTCTTCTCAGCCAATCACCAATTCTTAGCTCGGTTTCCTTGTTGTTGGAAGCTTTATGTGGATTTCTAATTTATAACAATTTTTATTGAGGGATTTTCTTTTTTATTGTAAAAACCTTGGAAAAATTTTCGGAAAATCTGTTATTTAGACTATTGGACATCAATTATTTTTAAATTTAATTTTACCAAGAATTGTAGTTGAAAAAAAATTATTTTAGGATTTGACTGCATTCTCCACACTTTTTCATTTTTTTCTTGAATTTTTCTCAATCTTTTATACATCTTTTTTGACAAATTTGCTTTTGTTTCTAAATTTCGATATTGGGCATTTTTTTAAGTTTCTCAAGAATCTTCGTGCGGAAAAAATATTTTGTTTTAGGATTAGGCTGCATTATCTACATATTTTCATTTAGTTTCCTGAATTTTCTCAAACTTTTTCACTCCTTTTGCGACAAATTTGTTTTGGTCATAAACTTCGATATTATCCAATGATTTTTCTGCGGATTTTCAATTTATATCGATTTTTATTGCGGGATTTAGACTATAGGACATCAATTATTTTTAAATTTAATTTTCCCAAGAATTTTCATCGAGAAAAAATTATATTGGAAACGATTTCAGGAGTTGGCTGCATTTTCCGCATTTTTTCACTATTTTTCTGAATTTTCCCAAACTTTTTCACACCTTTTTTGACAAATTTGTTTTTCATTAATATTTACCCCTTTTTGAGGATTTTTAACTTATAATTTATTTTATCTATATAATTTATTGTGGGATTTTCTCAATACCTTTTATATATAGAAATATAAAACTACCAATTTTATCTCATCATGAACCCACCCATTCCGCATTTCTAACAATTTCCTTTTTTGCTGCTTCTGATCAATGACGGGAAAGTTCTGTGAAATTTTCAGATAGGAAACAACTTTTCAGTAACTGAAGACGGGGTGGGGAACAATAGGGGGAGGCAGACGTTAACCTAACGGTGGTTTAAAATTCAATGTCTGGAGTAAATTATTGCGGGGTTTTAAAATTTAAAATTTTAAACACAGAAGATAAAAACTTTAGCAGCTGAACTCGTTATAGAGCTTTGACTGGATTCTATGCGTTTATTGCTATAAATATATTGATCTATACAATTTTAAACGGTAAAGTATGGAATATTGGGACCTGACATGGGGGCGTGGCCTATCCAATATGGCGTCAATTAGGGTGAAGATTTAAATTTGACATGAGTGTTGATCTCTTATTAAATATAAAAAATGAGTCTTACGATTGACAAACTTGTAAAAGGGCTACAACAGACCCTAGAAAATTAATTTCAAACAACTTGAACGCATTTTATACGCAGGACATTTGGTTAAATGCGGGAAAAAAATTAATGAAAGGATAGTAGCTTTGTGGACTTGGTGGCTTTCTGTTTATCAACGTCGAATTTGCGAGGTAATCCCCATCAAATTAATGGGAAAATTGTAGGAGATGGACAAGTGATGAGTGTTGTTTGTTCCTGCAAGGCTGGTTCAGGGGGAAAATGCAAGCACTGCATTGCTACGTGCTATATTGTTGCACTGTTACAGGTTATAGTGGCGTGTGTGAGTTGGAAGAACATGGACCAAAATTTACCCGCCCCCCCGCGTTTTTAAGGATGCTGAAGTCGATGGCATTATCAGAATTTCTCTTTTCGCCAGCCGAACCACTACAACGGCCAAAAACTACCCCCTGAAGCCGTTAAACGAGAAGTACACCATTTCGCTGTAAAAAAAGGTCTTTTCCCCGTTTTCGAGGATGCTGAACACGATGGTGGTGTTTAATATCACTTCCGACCCCCCACCAACTCTTCCACAGGTCAAAACTCGCCCCAGGGACACCTGTTTTGCAGCTGATATAAAAAATTCGTCCCTTTCGTTTATCCGGCTCCAGAAAATCTGGAAATACAACGTCCAGGCATTTAATAGAGTTATTATTACACCCTGGTATTTGCTCTTAGTATTTTCGTGTTTATTCCATTGACAACAGAAATAACTAGAAATTACGTCACTGCCTTGCTAAAATAAATAAAGTATATTTAAATATTTCAGTTGCGGATTGACATTTGCAACAGGTAGATTTTTATTTTCAAATGCGCATATTTTGTAGTAATTATTGTCGAATTTCTGTCATACCTGTCAATGTCACCTCTTGGTTTTTAACATTATTATAAGTCTGTTTCTTTGTTCTAAAAGTGCTGCATCAGGTTTAAAGTGCTACACTAGTCTGTTTCTTTGACCAATTAGTGCAGCACTAACGTGTTTCTTTGAATATTTGATGCTGCACCGACGCTACACCGGTGCTCGTTTTCTCCACCCACTTCAGACTGTGTACTTCCTACACCAGACATGCGCACTGCAAAGGTTGTCTAGTTTTGACCCTATCATATCTTTTTTCGACATGACCTCCCCCCCCCCCTGGATCCGCCCCTGATCAGTGTCGCTTCTTTAACTTTGCAGTTATAATTGTTAGTTTCTCTTAGTAATCCCAAGTTCATGTTCACATATTTTTGATTTTCCGAATTGTTTATTTTGAAATGTAATAAATTTTATATGGGAGAAACATCTAGACCTTCTCATATTAGACTTAATGAACACGAATCATACATAAAGTTCTTAATTATTGAGAGACAAACATGAAATGCGAGGAGATGCTATAGTTGGTATACCCTGTATAATAATGCCGATATTTATACAAAACGGTAATGCGTAGCCTGAAGTTAAATGAATATGCATCCACACCGGTTTACTCCTAACATCTGATCGTGACTTGTTTCCTGCAAAATGGTAAAATAATAAAATTTCCGCAGGTCACGAGCACGCAATACAAACTTACATGTCGGATTTAGAAAAATTATGGATTTTTATTAACTATTACTAAAAATTAAAATCATCCTTAAAATATACAGTTTCTTTAACCATCTCAAAGAATCATTCTGACGTTTATTTTTCATACAACGGTTTACGAGGGCTGTTGCAAAAACTCGGATAATGGCTACTTCTATGTAGTATTAAACGACATTTTAATTTTTAGAACATGGGGCCAGGGTCAGAGCGAAACCTCGACTTTAAGATGGTATGAAAAAATATATCGTTCGTATGGAAAAATATGGAAAAATTAGACTTTTTTAAATTTAAATTCGTATGAAATCGAGAAATAAATATTGCTTGCTTTAAAAAAATTACACCTTACTTTTAAAACACAAAAAAGTTTCATAAAAAAATTATTTGTGAGGAAGATGAAAATTAAAAACGAAAAACAACGGTTTTTAGCGTTTTTCTCAATAATTTTGACGTTATGATGAAAAATGATTAATATGAAAGTTTTAGAATTTTTAATTATCAACAACTTTTATATTACACCTTTTTCGATAGGATGCATATTTCGGCCACAAATCGTAAAAAATTAATATCCAACCCTCAAAACGTATAATTACCCATACCCCCACCCCCCACCGTAACTTTTACTTGATTTTTCATAATTTACTTATAATTTAAGAATTTTTTTTGTTTAAAAAATGATTGGCCCTGGTCTATATGAGATTTGCTAGTAAGCCTGTCATTCTGGTAACCAGGTGATAAAATGATATAGTTTTAGCAAAGTTCAGGAACTTTAACTTTTACCGTAGTTTTACACCTTGTTCTGTTAACGGTCAAAGTCAACTATTGTTTATTTATGAATTTTATGGTGTACTTATTTGTTGATGCCAGTACTTTTTAATTATTGAAGTTGTTCTATTATCTCATAAATTTACTCCGAAATGTCAAATGCAAATGTCAGGAAGGTCATCCAATAGGAAGTCCCTATTTCGTATAACGTGTCACTTTAAAACACCCTCTATTTTCGCCAATCTAACATGCTCCGCTATATTTGCGACACGTAACAATATACTTAGGTATGCGCAGATTGATAATCGACAGTCTAACGTTAACGTTAACGGAAAAGTGCTAAAACTCTCTAATAATAATTATCCGTAACGTTATTTCAGAAAAACTATTAAATCTGTTTCGATTCCTTCCCACACACAACGACTCCCACTGATTGAACCTTCAGATGTTCAAGTATTAGTACAAAGAATGGGCAATATCGGTGAACCACCTGTCTGCTTGCATATTGAAAGCAAGCGACTATAAAGCTCTTTTCTAAAAAGATCAGATCAAAAGAACGGAGATAACAAGTAGAGGTAGCTGGAAAACTAAGCGATAAGCGGAAACCTCAAAGAGATGCTGAAAAGGGCTCAATCTTTCTTTAGTATCATTAAATGGTATCTATCTATGCATTCGCTGGCAAAGAAATGGAAAAACTATAAAAACATTGTAAAGAAACAATGTTTCTAAGGATCGTTGCGTAAGTATAACTTTTATATTTATATTAATGTACTTTTTTTTAAGCGTAACAAAATGTGAATGTTATATATCATCTACATTTATTGAGAAGGAATCTATATATCACGCGTAAAAAATTCTGAATGTTATACTCCATGTACAATAATAAAAGTCCATTGAATTTACGTTGTCAAGGTGTCTCCATCTATCGCATTCCAGTGTAAATACATTGACTTACCCATCGAGTCGCCTTACGCCTTCATTGTTTGACAGTTTAATCTAACTTAACCTTATTAGCAAGTTTGTTGAATTGAATTGAATTGAAAAAGTTCGCTTATTAAAGAAGTCCTGATTGAAAAATGTCGCATCAGAAGAAGAGTAACAAATTGCACATTTAATTTTACCATATCAGTTAATAAAGACAATTAAGAAAATAACATAAAAATTGTTTTATTTTTTTGATAGTTCAAGTTAACCTAAAATGCTCTTTTTAATGAAATTGCTCACGCTTCATTATTTTTTTCATCTGTCAAAATAGTCAGATTGTGTGGTTTCAGCCAATAAGAGCTCACGATCCTAACCAATCATTGAGTTTTATATTGATAAAACCGTCTCTTCGTTTTTGTTGTTTTGATAAAACTTTGTTTATCTTTTTTGAATTGTCAAATATAAACATCTAACAACTTCTATTTAGTATTATCAATTATTACTAAACTAAAATTTATTGAAAATCTATGTTAATACCAAATTTCAAAATGTATCTGTAAACAAACCCGTTTTTATTCGTTTATTTTAAATCGCTTTAGCACATAACACACTTCAACACTCAACTTTTGTTCATTAAATATCAGTTTTTGAATACCTAAACACTTCAAATTAGCTAAATTGAAAGACATGCTGGCGGCAGTAGCAAGGTTAATGTCTAATATTAGGTGACCGACAGCAAAGAAGAGGCTCATGCTTTACGGGGTGGTGCAATCCACGATACTATATGGGGCACCAGTTTGGTATAAAGTGATGACATATGAAAAGTACAAAAGGAAACTAAATAGTATCCAAAGGAAAGCCTTAAGGACCGTATCAACAGTCGCGACGCAGGCCAAAGCGGGAATACCCCCATACATCTGTTAATGGAGGAGCGAACTAGACTGGATGAGAGAAGGGACAGTAAACTGAAGGCGGTAAAAGAAGAAGAAAGGGTCAGAACGTTGAGCAGGTGGAAGGAGGAATGGGACTGGGAAGAAAAAGGACAAAGCACTGACTATTACGCAGTTCATATCAGGACATGGAGCTTTTGGAACGTATAAAACAAAAAACAAAAAGCCTAGAATGCATATGTTGAGGAGAGGAGGAGGTTACCCTTGAGCATACAGTCCTAAAATGCCCAAGGTGGCTTAGAACAAGAATGGAGGTGGAAACGAAGTTGGGAAGGACTTTTACAAAGGAGAACATTATAGAGATTTGATCTCACACTATCTGGGACATCTTCCCAGATGTCCATAAAGGATTTCTCCACAAAAAAAGTAGCAGCGAGCGAGCTTCGGGTAGTTTCGCTTTTCGTTCAGCCGATGAGGAGCGTGAAGATTTTAGGGGCGATTTTGATGTAGACCGCGAATATATTAAGTTCAGAACTCACGATAGCGCATCAGAATATGCGCAAAAGAAACTTTTAGATCTTCACCGTAATTTCTATAATACGTTTATGAAATACAGAAACTTCGCTGTCGGATTATTACCTGACCTGTTATTCGCAAAGATGATATTTTCTAGCCAAGTGTACCTACATGTAATTTCGTAGAGCAGTTCCAGCACGTATTCCTGAAAATGAACGTGTTGATAACAAATATGATTCCGAAAGTGGGTCACGTACGAAGGAAATTTCAAATTTCAGTCATATTCGACCTTTCGATCCAAAAGCAATAATAAATAAAAAGTTTAATATAGCGAAATTTTGTTTTAATATCAAATTGACGTACGACGAGAATGTTTTTAACAACTAAAATAAATTTCAGTTGGAAGTTCGCAAGAAATTGAATAAATAAACCATTCCTACGTATCAGGCTCGAAGGACCAAGTTGGATTACTTGCGTTTAGGTGAATTCAGTGACTTTTATTTGTTTTATAGTGTTTTAAGAGTTTAAAATAAGTCTAATATGACAATTTATTGACCGACGACAAAAGAAAAAATTTAATTGCTCTCAAATGTGGCCATTTAAATCAAGGATTAAAAAAAGTCTTTTCTATGATGAATACCTCTCTAGCCTAAAACTTATAGAATTAAGTGCATTGCTATTTTACTCTTGTACCATTTTGCAGTTTTTCTTTTTATATCCATTGCCTTTTTGCGTCAAGAAGTCTCCACGATCAACATTAATATCATTCCCTAACTTTTTTAAAGCAACATAGAAATCGACTGACGTTTTTTGTAATTAGATTAACATCAAGTTTATAAAGAAAATTTAATAATACTCTCCGTAGTTTTTCTATTATCGACTATAATATATTGGATTTTAGAGACGGTACGTTTTAAGTAAAATTATCACTTTTTATTACTGGAAAATCAAATTTGTTTCTAAAAAAATGTTACTCAATTCTTTGTTGCTTGAATATGAGTTTGGTAGAGCAATTTTTTCAATTTTTTTCTTAAATCCAGGTTGGCAATGACCAGATCCGCGTCTAGCTGTGGATAATTTCTTATTTATATCGCGTTAATTTTATCAGTAAAATACCTTCTGTTATGAACCTGCCCAAAGCTCACTAGCTTCGACCTACCCGACGCCCTCTTGTTCGCTTGCTCGCTGAGATCTACCTGAAGCTTGCTCGCTGCGACCTTCCTGAAGCTCGTTCGCTACGACCTACCTGAAGTTCGTTCGCTACGACCTACCTGAAGCTCGATCGCTACGACCTACCTGAAGCTCGATCGCTTTGACCTACCTGAAGCTCGCTGCGACCTATCCGAACCTCGCTCGCTGCGACCTACCCGAACCTCGCTCGTTGTGATCTACCCGAAAATCTCTCGCTGCGACGTACCCGAACCTTTTTTTTTGGGAAGGTGGGAAAATGCATTTACGCACGATACCCGGCTGATGTTTGTCGCCGGGCCTGTGTGGGGCTCAAGTTTTTCACTACCCACTAAAAACCCACCTTCAGTTTCTCCTGCAGTGACCCGCCCGGCATTACCTCATCGGCATTACTTCGGGGATGGGCCTGCTGATCGCACTACTCACGCCATGTCCTTTCCTCCTTTTCTTTATCTCTTAGGATCTGTGTGATAAGAGAGTGGCCCTTTTTCCAGTTCTCCTCCCTTGACATCATCCATGTAATGAGATCCGCAGGACTCATAGTTTCCAGGTTTGACCCTACACAAACCCTATTATTCGCCCACCTTCGGCAGCGCAGTATGGTATGTTCCGGGTCGTCAACCTCCTCGCCGCAGTAGATACACCTTGTATTCTCCACCTTTCCAATTCTATTGGTGTAGAGCCTAAAACACCCGTGGCCGCTGAGAAAAACGTACCCGAACCTGCCCAAAGCTCACTAGCTTCGACCTAGGCAGTGGCTCCTTCATCTTCTCTTTCTGATATTTTGATTGCTATTTTGCCAGTCTCTTTGTCGCCAATGTCACTCCTGATTGAGAAAAACAAAATGGAGTCTTATCGTTGTCGCGCCTGCGTTTTTTATTCAGTTTTTGTAGCCAGAGGGTTTGTTTTTCAAAGTAATCAGCAAGCAGCAGTATCATTAAAGCAGTCAATAACTTCGAGATGGCAGTAACATGGTAAAAGTGTCTTGAGTGCTAATATAAATAGTGGAACATTAGAACTTCTAGACGAACAGTTTCATGCTTTTTACAATTAAAAGAAGCGGTTTTCTAAGAGTTATAAATAAAACATCTTGTAAATATGGAACAAAATATTAAAAATTTCAAAGCATTAAATGGATCATTTCTGATCTGATATATTTGAGCCTGAAAACTCACCACTTTCTATCAGTAGATACAATAATACTGCTGACTATACATTTATGTATGTCAGGGAGATACGTTTGGAGAGATAACTAAATACAGAGAACTCAACTCAACTACGTTATTTCCCTTATCTCTGTAGTTCTAGCGACAAACAACCAACACCGGCAGTTGCAAAATTAATGCGCTTCTTCTACGTGTCATTTTATTAAAGTGACCGTTTTAATTCTGCAGATATCATTTACAAAAGTGCAGTATCAACGTGTAACAGAGGCGGCATCAGAATTATTGAAGTCTGCAAGAATTTTGAAATAAAACTGATTCTTTTTTTACCACATCATTGATCTTCATGGTTTTTAGTCCACCATGGCAAGACTTAAGGGGACAATTCGGTAAATGGTTGGTTTAGAAATGTCTGTCAAGCTTTGACATGTTTCTCCAACACTACTTAAAGGATCATCATGTTTTTAGCTGTTATAAACGTTTAAGGGCTTTCATTAACGCGTGACTAAATATAAATCTTTTCCAAAGATATTGCCACGGAATAAATAAATCATTTATGCGTTCTTAGTAGCCAGTGGCCAGTGGCGTGCAGAACATAAAAATTAGGTGACCAAAACAAACCAATGTTTTAAATAGGTAATGAATTGAGGTATAGAAACTGATCTTTTTTTAACGATAGTTATGTTTTCTTTGATTCAACACACAAAAATGCAAGATTTTGAATCTGTTAGTCACAGAAAAACATAGGTCTAACAATTAAAGAAATTGTTTTTTCTTCAATGCATTTTATAAAGTTTCATACGCAATTAAAAAAACTGATTTAGCGCACTAAAATTCCTGAACTACGGTTTTCACGTTGACGCTATTTTGTGGTTAAATTATTTTTTTTTGTATATTCATTATAATTCTTACTTCTTACACTTGAATACGAAAAAATATCTACAGCATTAATTGCGGTCAAACATAGTCATTTTCTTAAAATATTCTCCAGGTACACGTAAATATGTCAACGTCCGCAGAATACTTACCAGGGCGTTTTCAGCTGAAACTCAAACGGAAAATGCACAAAAGACCCTTTTCACTAGCTGACACTTATTTAGATGGCAAAGCCGGCAAAGGCATAGCGACCCCTACCGTCCTGGTGTATTTGAAAATCTCTGAAGGACGATGAGATCGAAGAGAGCACGTTTTCCCGTAGCAAATTTTCAATTAATAATTTTCATCGCAGTGATTTATTCAATGCTGATAAAAGAAAATAAAGTAGAGCTTTAAAGAAGGGAATTTTAAAATTTTAAATAAACTCGAATTTGTCTACTGTGTCTTTACTAGATAAATGCATACAGCTCGATTCAATTTTTTTAGCGAAAAATTCTTAGAATCTTTGATTACGGTTTGGTCGAATAGTGCGAAGCTGTGGTTATACTATATCTACGATAAAGAAATGTAATGAAAACAACGTGATCAGCTTGGTGTTGTATAGTAACTATATTTATTTTTTAAGCGTGTACATATTATTGGAACAATTTGATTTTGTATTTAGATGGGTTCGTGTGGTAAATATCTAATTTTTTCATTCTAACCTTGTGGCAGAATCTGCTATAATTGATCTGTTCATTCATTTTGTTTTTAAATAAATACATTTTTGAACACAAAAAGGTGGACCTAACTAATTTGCACAGCTAAGCTAAAAGGGCTACATAATTTTGAACAAATTTAGGTTGAAGATCCAACATTGGTAATTCCAATTTTTTCTCAGTTTGGCTGTTAGCCCCCATAAACTCCCTATGGGGCGCAGGTATTTTTATTATAAGTCAGCTAGCTCAGAGAAATGATTATTTAAAGAAAACGTCCCGTAGAGTAGGGGAGGTTCAAAATATGTTAGGAAGAAAAGAACTTATTATGTTAACCTTAGTGAATTTAATCAGTTTTAATAGTACTTTATATTAAAATCTCTGAGTGGTACCATTCAGCTCACATAATAAATATAGTTACATTAAACAAAATAAAGTTGAACAATACGGTCGTATATTGAAGGTTCTTAGTGCTGGTGTATATGTTATATTGCCGTCACAGTGATGGATAGGTAAAAAATAAATAATGGTAATCTCTTACTTGAGTTCTTACTTGAGTGTTAAAGGCAGGCAGATGTGAGCAAAGTCCAAGGGTATAATAGCCAACCCGAAGGAGCAACTTCCTCAAAAGTACGCTTAAGCGATGGCACACGCAAGCGATAAGTGTGCAGAAAGGTGCAAGCTTTCCCAAAATTAGTTAAGCAGGTGTGAATACCAGAGGTGCAAGATTGAAATAATGCCGAAAAGCAGGTTAAGAAAAATAGGACAAGAAATTAGAAAGCAGGTAACTAGTTTTAGTTTTTGTTTTTGATTGCTTGTTTTTGTATTTGTATTTTTGGCCTAAAAAGAAATTAGTAAATTTAATATTATTTTTTTTTTAGAATTTGGGCTTAAACCCTTAGCAATCTATGGACTTACCGGGGATGTAGTGTGGCCAAGAAATGAAAAAGACTGGATCCAGATCCACAATGAAGTGTATTCTTATGTAAAAAGAAGTTAAGGATCCCAATGTCTTATAATATATTGTAACGGTTAACAAATGTGAATAGCCAAACAAAGGGGAATACTAAAATTTTATTCGATGACAAAGAAATTATTAAACAAAATTAATTAATTAAAAATCAGAAATAACTATTTATTTCAGTCCAAATAATCATTAAGCAGAACGTAATCAATAGAATAAAGTTGGAACTAATTTTAGAACAAGAATCGTATAATAAAACATCAAATTTCTAATAATAAACTTTAACATGGTAATCCCATAAAGAATTTACATCGACGATTATATAATAGTTATAAACAATTTAGCGAACAATTAAACAATGTAAGTCAAGACAAATTAGTTGTAGGCAAGTCTGCAATCATCACAATAATCAAAACAGAGTTATTTTAAGTATTAGAAAAGAAATAAATTATCAACTTAACCTCAAAATATAACATCAAAATTCAACAATGTAATCGATGGAAATTCATGGAAATTATAATAAATCAAGAGAATAAAGGGTGGAGATATCCAAAATCAAAGTTGTATTGTAAGAAAGGCATTAATAATTAAGTTTAATGCAAATTAGATAATCGATAATAGTGAAATTAAAAAGACTTAATGTACAGTTAATATAAGTTTAATTAAGAAATAAATTATATCAAAATCATTCTTTCTATCTAAGGAATGATTTGGTAATAGTTAAATTGCAAATAAAAATTAAAAAATTTTGAATTTAAAAATAATTTTATTGAAATTTAGGTCAAATCAAGATCTAGGTGGCTTTGAAATGGTGGTTTATAAAAACCAGTTTTCGCTGTCAAGCGAGGCTTTTGCTTAAAATCCTTCGTCGAGTTCATATCAGTGTCTGTTGTAAAAACAAAAAAGAATCAAGTCAAAGCCACCTTGATTAAAAAAATAATAATTGTAAAAGTTTTACCTGTCAAAATTCACAAGTGAGGTTAGAATTGATATTTATGAGGAAATTCGTAGAAGTAAATAATTAAACGAATTACAAACGACATTTCATCATTTGCGCCTGAAGAATATCCTATATCATGTTCCAACTATATTCCGAAGAATTTTATCCAGTATTCCTAATTTGAACTTTATCCAGTATCCTGTTTTTCCGGAGTTTGTATCCTGTTCCAACTACATTCCGAAGAATTTTATCCAGTATTCCTGATTTGAATCTTGGAAGATCTAACTTGTTGGATCGTCAATTTTGGGAAAGTAGATAAACAATGATATCTAAAAGATTAAACATTAAAAGGTACCTATTTTAAATATCGTTATTTGAAACCATAATAACAAGTAAAAGGCCAAAAGTAATAATTAATTAGGTTAGGTTAGATATTAGTATATAAGTTAAATTAGGATAAGGTAATAATTTATCAAGTCAATAGTAATTGCTAATTTCATAATAAAAAAGGAAATTACGCTTACCTTTTTCTAATAAACAATCTTTTCACAATAACTGCATAGTCAACCATTTTCTTGTTAATAAACATTTTTAAAGTCCTGAATCATTATTATCGATCTTACAATTTTGCGGCCAATTTTAGAAGCACGACTGGAATTAGGAGACTCATTCTCTCTATTGGGATAGAGATGGCGCCGGGCGAAAATTGATTACGTTCTGACTAAGGGTTCCGAAATAAAATTCGATATTCGAAGCACCCATGTGCGTCCGAACAATGCGAAGAACAAAAAAAGGTCAAAGGTCCGAAGTACAAAAGTTAAACCTGGTAATGTGGTGATTTTTATTAAAATCCAGTGGTTAAATTGACAAAACTGATTAAATTGAAGACTACAAGAAGAGATTTCCTCCTAACCTAGTGAACTTTGACATACCTGTCTAATCTAAATAAACAATGTTTTTATTTTTATTTTTACTTAATAAATTATTTTAGTTGTGTTAAATTATTTTATTTTTCCAATTTTAAAGAAAATGTTAAGAAACACTTCATCATATTATTATTTTTAAATTATTAATTATATTGATACCAAAATGGATTAATCTGAATCTATTCAACAGAATAATAATTAAAGTTATTTTTAATAACAAAACTCTTTCAATCCTTCGCGAAACAACCAGTCGTGCTCCCATCAAAAAAATTACCTTAAAAAACAGATAGATAAGATTTAGGAAAAAAAAATCAACCCCGAACAAGATTCGCCAATCAAAATAACATAGCTCCTTTTCCATTTTATGAGTCCTTAATAACCAAGTCTTTTTCTTGATGGAAGTTCCGGCGACCTTATCATTTCATCTGCAGTAAATCAGCGGAAGAGGGCGTAATAAAAAGAATTTATAGGCCCATCGAGAGCTGCCGTCAGCGGCTTTCTACATGCAAAGAAACTTGCTGCCTGCTCGCCTGCCCGCAGAAAGAACGGCCTGGAACTTTCAGATATGCCGTTTGTTTAGATAAAAAGGAAAACTTTGAATATTACAGCAGAATTCTTGTTTTCTGACGAAACAACGAAATATATGATGTAGCAGATTACCCGGATGGGTTTTACAAACAGATTTCAAAAATATATCTGTATTTAGTAAATTATTCTGTAATTAGGGTGGAGTAGATCATAATAGTTGTTATAAAACGCACATTGTCTCATATCTTGGAGGCTGTTGAGATTTTTAGCCTCCATCCGCAGTATTTTCCCCTATTTTCGCATTTTCTTAATTATTCTCCAGGTAAACATTAAAAGTCAACATTCGCAGAATATTTACCAGGTCGTTTTCAGTTAAAACTCAACTGGAAAATTCACAAATGTCCCTTTTCACGTACTAACAATGATTTAGATGTCAAATATAAAGCGACAAAGTAATGAATGAAGTTGTATATATTTTGAGCGAAAAAAAGTTCAAATTTCCCTTAAGTAATCTTACCAAAATAGAAAAATATCACAAAAAGTTGGAGAGAGATGCAAACAACATAAAAACAATTCTCTGGTTACATTCATCGGGTTTACTTGATGTTCTCGGTGACACTACACCAGAAACACTGCGAATGTTGGAAACTCAGGTTTCTTTTTCTTGGATGTATTTTCTAAAAAATAAAATGAATTATAATATACATTATTTTAGCCTACACCAGACTTCTTACTTTGCCTTTTTTGATTTGTTTTGGCTGGTCGCTGGATCATATATAAAACGCTTTGTTTTATTATGATCAAAAATTGTTGGGCCATTTCTTTTGTCATTATTCACAAAGTGGCAAGAATAAACCAAAGAGTATGCAGAAGGTTCTCTATCTGTGTGCCTAAAAATTTAAAAAAATTAAAAAATTCACTCTTTTCATATGAAACTTTTTACCTAAGCAATACAATCCATCGTTTTCCTTCAGAAGGATCTTTTGGAAATGTAAAGAATCTACATTTATCTCTTTCACTGTATTGTTTGCAATCTGGAGCAAAACACATCACATTATATTTTTTCTGAAATAAAAATACAAATACATATATGAATAGCTTCTATAAACACCTTTAAAATCTTAATTATGACATAATACACTGCGAACCTTTTATGTTTGGAAAGTGATCCTTGACCTGCGCAAACAAAGATGGCCGCGTGACGTCATACTTCGGGTCCTCATTGGCCCATTGTTAGCTGGCTAGATTATAGGTATACGATTACAATATGCCATACACTAGGCCATCATTTTGTCGATGTTGCTTTGCTGCTGCCAGCATATTGCTGACCGATTATGCATTGGGCCAGAGATTCATTGTTTGCTGGGATGCTGGGAACCTATTATCAGAAACAATAAAGATACTGAAAAGAGATCTTCAGCAAAATATTTATGCATCTTTTCTTAATGTCACTTCCAAAAATTAAAGATCTACAGCTGTAAGATTTGTAGTAATGATGGTATAAAAACAATACTGATCGACGAAATTCTAAACTTCTACTTTGTCACTCCATCCTTTCAAAACTGTTAAAGATATTAAAATATTAAAAAGCGGTTTCCCCCAGGATATTTCTACATCCTTTCTTAACATTTACTGTAGCTTTGAGAGCAAACTGCCATTCGCACTGCCGAAATAAGTGGCATATGTGATAGATCCGTGACCTCAAGAGTGAATGTGTCAACAATAATATTGAAAAAAAAATTGTTAAATTTCTAGTGGAGTAGATTTTGGGCGTGAAGGATGGGGGGGTGGGGAAATTTTTTTTTCACCGCTCGAAGGTATTTTTTGTATCTTTGATTTTTTTAACAGGTATGGTTTAATTAAACACAGTGAATATTAGTTCTTCTATTTATTTACTACGTAACTCTTTATAACACGATTAATAATCTATTAATCTTCGGGGTGAGGTATAGTAACACCATCAAAAAGAACAACGGAGCCTGTTCTTAATACATAATTTATTATTTGCAACCCTAATTTATTATTTGTTTAGTATAAGAACGTTTAGAAGTTAATATAGTTTTTGTAATTAATTTGACTTCTTTTTCTTCTTCTTCTGTCAGTGCCTATCCTCTATGGATATTGGCAATCATGTTGTTCCATGTTGTCGACAGCCGCCCTGAATAAATGTACGGTCGTCATTCCCGTCCACTGTCTAATATTTTTCAGCCACGATGTTCGTCGGCGCCCCTGACCTCTTCTACCATCTATTTTGCCCTGCAGGATTAGTTGGATAAGTTGATACTTCTCATTACGCATTACGCCATTTTCCTCACTTTCACACTATGTCAAATTTCTAATTCCTTGCGATAGCACCATATTTCAAAGGCTTCCAAGCGTTTAGATGTAGCATCTGTCAAGGTCCAGGCTTCCACTCCATATAGAAGCGTGGAGAATACGTAGCACTTTAGGACCTGTGTTCTTATAGCAATATTCAAGTGCATGTTACATAGGGCCTTCCTAAGGCGGTTAAAAACAGTTCTGGCGGCATCTGATTTCCCGTGAGTGATCCCATTCCTTGTTGAGGCTGCAGCCCAAATACTGCTATTTCCAAGATTTCGTTATTGGCCCTAAACTGGTGGTAATGCGCCTCATCGTTTTTACTAACTGAGAATTTTGGTCTTCTTGCAGTTAAACCTCATACTATATATGTCACATGCCTCCACCACTCGGTCTATTAATTCTTGTAATCCCTCAGCACTATCTGCTATGAGAACTGTATCGACCGCATACCTTAAATTATTGATGGTCTCTCCATTGATCTTAATGCCTTCTTCTGTTTCACTGAGCGCTTGTCTAAACAGTATTTCGGAATACGTGTTAAACAGAATTGGTGACAGTATGCATCCCTGACGCACTCCCCGATTCACTGTAAATTCTTCGGAGGTTTCGTTGTCTATACGTACAGTCGCTCTCTGGTGTAAATACAGATTAGTTATGAGGCGCTAGTCTTTGTTGTCGATACCAGATTCCATTAATATTTGAAATAGTTTGTGGTGTTGCACCTTAATTAATTTGACACTTAAAACCAACAGATTTGAGCCCCGCAGGAACTCGATTCGATAATTAGGTAGGGAGCTACGTGCCGGCAAAGTCTTTGCTCCATTTTTTATGTTGCGCGCCAAGTGCGAATTTTGCTAGTACTATCTTTTGGCTAATGGAAAAGTGAATAATTTGAGTCCTGGCTGGTTACGCTAGCTCAATTAGTACGGAAGTTACAAGCATTTCAATAATACTTGTTTCCCCCCATATTACCCTTTCATTCACAAAAAATTGAGGCTCCAACTCCACTCCCTCTCGGGAATTAATTAATTTTTTTTCATTTTTGGAATTTCAAATCGCGATATTTCGCGAACTAATTCAGCTATCGGGATCAGGATGAAACGAGATTATGTATTTTGTCAAGCTCTTCAATTTTGGTTAGTATAATTTTTTGTGGGATCAAACCCGGCTGTCGGAAAAACCGTTTTCATGTACTTTTGATAGGAGACTTCCCCCTCCCTCACCGCCGCCGCGGTCGCACATTTCATGCAGGAATAATGGGGGATCTGACTTCATCGATTGGGAATAAAAATTACTCGATTTCATCAGTCTGTTTTCGAAAGCCATATCTACTCCACTATTCAGTGTGTTCGTAAAGAAGATAAATTTATTCGTTATTTTATTAACCGCACTGTACAATATCGCTGTTGTGCTAGCCTAAAACTGTTTGTAAACCATTCGGCTCACGAGAACGACATTTGCAATAAACTATGAAAGTAAAGCGAATCATGTTGTAGCGCTTCTGTTTACAAAAAAAGATCACGAACTCGTTATGTCTCGACGCTGCAATAAAGGTATCACCTATAAATATATAAAATCGATTGATTCTCAACCGTTCCGTGTCGCGTTTTTGTCTTGAATTATGATAATAATAATGTCTAGTTAACGAACAAAAGTTCTACTACTACTTGAAAAAAGAAATGTATGAAAATTACTTTATCGGAAATATCGAAAACAACCGGAGCTACAGATTCGGTTAAATGAAGAAAAATTATCCGATTTCAACTTCCTAAAGCATCTCTTACTATATTAGATTTACCTGGGAGCTTGTGTTCCTCTTGCACGAAATCTAAATTCTATTACTTGAAGGTCAAATGATTGAAAGGATAAACCGGCTGTATGTATTTAACAGCACATGTTGCCAGGCAGATTTTACTCATTGCTATAGGTACATTAAACTAAAAATATGTCACCACTCGCTTTGTACTAATTAGTATAATCATTGTATAAATATATAAGGATTTATTAAGGAGGCTGTTGTGATGACCATGACACGGCTACGCTCTACTGGTATACAACCTGACGTAGGATCTGGTAAGTCGAGGTGTAACTTGTGGCACGAGTGGCACGAGGTCCTTGGAGGGGTCCCACTGCTACAAGCCAACACAGATTCGATTGCACCAAGATATGTCTTTCACAGGCCCTACAGGGTAATAATAAAAAACATACAAGAGGCTACATTGGCAGCAGGTGCCTTGTGCATCTACACCGATGGGTCTAAATCAAATGAGGGGTCAGGCTGTGGAATTTATTCCAGATCCCTGAATCTCATCGCCGCAAAAGAGACTACCAGAAGAAACATTACTGGTAATAATATTTACATCCTCACGGACAGCAGACAGGCACTACTACGTGGTCACTTTAGCTTGGATCAAATAAGGTCAAGGAAAATCAAAAGGCAACCGTATAGCTGACTCATTAGCTAAGAAAGCAGCCTCCCATAAACTTTTGGGACCTGGCACTTTCATAAGCCTATCGACATCAGCTGCGGCTGACCTACTAAAGAAGCACTCCCTTGAAAAGTTTAAGGGTAGATGGGACGACGAAACAGGCTGCAAGCTGGCCAAGGAAATATTACAGTATCCGAACAGCGAAACAGCCAAAAAATACATGAGTATGAACAGAAAGAACCTGCGCACAGCCAGAGGGAGCTACCTTCAGGCGGCGTCATCACCAACTTTAAAAACTAGGCTGGATAACGAGCTAGAAGGAAGGCTCAACCTCAGAAGGATGCACAATGGACCAAATGTGGTCTACGTGCTGTGGGGTGACCCACCCTTATAGCTATACAGATACAGAAGGATATACAATAATAGTATAATCATGATATAATGTCTTTCCACCAATCACTGGGCTGATTTACCGTCAAACGTTTTATCTACGCATAATAGTATTGTTGGACTTTGATAAGATTTTAGCCTGTTTTCTTACCAAACTGTTATACCTAGCCTTGAGATCTTTACTAGGATCGTAGTGGACTGTATTGGATTTGAAAGCTATCTCTTATTACCCCATATAAATGGGGTAAATTTATTAGAAATGTATTTATAACACAACTAAATTATTTACACTAGTTTAACACTTTCATTATTGTAGATGGAGTATAAAATTTAGAAATTTTTACGCGTGGCATAATAGATTCCTTCTCAATAAATGTAGATGATATACAGATGGCAAAATTTTAACGGAACATAGGATTTTCAATGTATTTTGGACAAGAGCTCACTTAGAAGTCGACCAGCACAATATATAAGAAATCTGCACGACTACGTATCAACTATTCAATTGAACCACTCTACATCTACAATTGCAAAAAGCGTGAGTACAAAATCACTGTATAAGTTATACATTTTTTAATTAAAATTTACATTTGTGTTGTGGATTTTGTGGTAAGTTACAGGAAAATTCGGATAGCAAAATCTTTCACGTCATTGGTAGCACATGTCTTATTTCTTTTCTTTTATAAATATTCATCTCTTGGCGAACTTTCTCCTCGTTCGATTTATATCTGATGCGGCCGGCCGAAAGATCAATTGGACCCTTTATAAATTGCACAAATACCGACCCTTTTATTTGTTTTATTAGAAACCTCGACCGATAAATCTACCCTAAGGCCCTTTACATGTTTTCCACTTTTTTCTCGTCTTTTCATTAAGTAAAGTGGTGGAAAAATTAGGAGGGTTTCTTTCGAAGTGTAGGTTTTGGCCAACAAACTATTTTTTTGTTGAAAAAAATTATATTTCTCATATACATTTTGGGGTATTAGCCCAGTTGACAGAGCCATATTTAGATCAAAATATGATAAAAATTTTGCTGCTCTAAAGGGTATTTTAAGTCAACAATTTAGAAAACTAAATCGAAAATTTGATTTTTGCGTTATATCTCGAAAAATAAACAAAAATTCGAAAAACCAATAGGACCACGTAAAAGAATGGACATTTTTTGGATATTGGTATTTTTACGACTTGTGGCTGAAACATGCGTACTATCCAAAAAGTTTAATATAAAAGTTGTAGATAATTAAAAAATGCAAATCTTTTGTACTATTCATTTTTCAACGTAACCTCAAAATTATTGAGAAAATCGTTAAAACCGTATTTTTCGTTTTTACTTTTTATCTCCCGCAAAAATAATTTTTTCTTATGAAAGTTGGTGAAAATGTTCTTCTTTGTGTTTTAAATAAGCTGTAATTTTTTCAAAGCAAAATATTTATTTTTCGATTTTATACGAATTTAAATTAAAACAAAAAGCCTAATTTTCAATAGAAAAAGTTTCCATACAAATTTTTAATTTTTTTAACTTTAGTAGTTTAAGATGGCATGACAAAAATGTATTGTTCGTATTGAAAAATATCGTTAAAAATGGAGAAAACCAAAAAACCTCTTTTTAAAATCGATTTTTCAGTTAATCTAGACAATTTTTTATTTCTTATTGAAAATAAGCACTGAAAAGATTCATTTTCATGTGATATAATGCCATTTATATTCAATTAACTATTAATGGTTTTGAAATTACCGAAGACATTGTTTAAGCAATAATCGAATTCCATCAAAATTCGCAATTCTTAAGTTAAATTTTACTATTAGAATGAAATGTGCAGTCTCAAAAACTTTGTATTGCCATTAAACTGTTTCCATTCTTTTCGAATATGCAACCCAATTTTTAAAATTTTTATATATTTTTGCATATATTTTAGGAAAAGATACTTAATTTGTTCCAGAACGCCTAGCTTGAATATTTATATTCAGCGAGTTGGCGCGCGTAGAGTTTTCGAACTCATATTCTTATTTATAATAATTTTTATAAGGATATTAAATCATATTTGTATAATGAGGTATCCAGGTTTGATTTCGATAAAATAATCCATTGTGTTTTAAATAGTTATGAGAAAGAATTCAATTCTACCAAAAATAGAAAATTAAGAAAATGTAATAATCTAATTGAAGAAAAAAGTTTTTACAACCTAAGAAATTCAGAACAAAATTTAAATACGGTAATAATTTATTATTGGCTAAAGGTTTAAATTATTCGGTAACTCCAAAATATGTACCAAAATTTGATATTATTAGTTCTATAGAAAACGCTTCTCAAAATTTACCAACTGACTTAAGCAACGAATACAAGGTACATTGCAAAATTGAATTAGAAATACTAATTCCTTTATCAAAAATTCAAAACATTTTTTAGAAAAATTATCAAAAATCAAAATTACAAATTCAGATATAATGGTTAGTTTTGATGTAGTCAGTTTATTTCCAAATGTTCCTGTCGATAAAACTCTTAATCTTGTGAGAAAAAAGTTGACAAGTGATAATACATTAATAAATAGAACTAAATTAAGCGTCTCAGCAATTCTATAATTGTTGGAATTATGTATTAAAACTACATATTTTCAATTAAATAGTGATTTTTATCAGCAAAATTTTGTCATTGCTGGTTCACCTTTATCACCAAAATTGTGTGATATTTTCATGGAGGATTTTTAAATGGAAATTGTAAACAAACAAAATTTAAGACCTTCTGTCTGGTTTAGATATTTAGATGATATCTTTGCAATTTGGCAACACGATAGGGAAAATATTGATACATTTTTATATAATATTAATAATTCGGAATCTACTATTAAATTTACAATTGAAATTGAAAATAATAAAAAATTACCGTTTCTTGATGTACTAATACATAATAACAACAATTGTATTGAAACATCAGTTTTTAGAAAAGAAACACATACAAGTAGATATCTAAATTTTAATTCAAACCACTCAATTTGTGTTAAACGAGGTATTGTCAAATCTCTTTCCGATAGAGCAAAAACAATTTGTTCAAATAACAATATCTTAAATAATGAATTATCACTTGTTAAATCTGTCTTGATTAAGAACAACTACCCAAGTAAAGTTATAAATCGTAAACTTTACCGAGATATCAAAAATAAAGAACAAAATTTAAATCTCCCAATAATTCATTCAAATATGGTAAAAATCCCTTATTATTCCAAAATTATCCGAAAAAATTAGAAGTATTGGCAATAAATTTAATTTAATTTCAAACTAATAATACATTAAAATCTTTAATAGTAAATACAAAACCTTTTAATGAAATTAAAAACACAAAAAATTGTATTTACAAAATTCCATACGAATGTAATAAATTTTATATAGGAGAAACATCTAGACCTTTTCATATTAGACTTAACGAACACCAATTATACATTAAAAATAAACAATTCGAAAAATCAAAAATATGTGAACATGCATGGGATTTTGGTCATAAAATACAATGGAATTCTTCAACTAGATTAAAAGAACCTAATAATTATAACCGCAAAGTTAAAGAAGCAGCATTGATATGCTTAAATAATAACGAATGTGTTTCTAATTTTCCGGTCGATATTTCAAAAATTTGGATGTCTATTTTACAAAAAGAGTTAATTGCAAAAAGGATACCCTATATCGGGATAGTATCATAAGTTTTTATCTGGTTTTTTCTTATGATAATAAAACTTCATTTATGACGAAGTATAAATTCTCTTATAATATGCAAATTCTTTCAAAATCCGTTCCCAGAAACGTCACAAAAATATGATGGAAACAGATTTTGACATCTTCAATTTCAAAATCTTTCTCCGTGTCCTATGTTGCTGTCATATTTTTGTAAGATTATCAAGTGTTCTGTTTCTACAGTAAATTTTTTATTATATATTTTGTTATGTCATCTTGAAAATGACTTCAGACTTAGAAGTCGAAACGTCAAAAAATAAAACTTTTTCAACAAAATAAGTGGTTTTATTCCATGAAAAGAGAAATTAATTTTTATAGTGATACGATTGTTTTTTAAAATAACTTATAATATAATTTTTAGTAGAATTTTCCGCTCGTTCACGTGGTGCTATTAGTTTTATCGATTTTTTTTTATTTTTCGAGATATAATAAAAAAACCAAATTTTCCATTTTGTTTTCAAAATCGAAATCGAAACTTAGCATACAATTTAGAGCAGCAAATACTTTTTTATCGTTTTCTACACTCTTTAAAGTACCTAAGAGCCTACTTTCAGCGAATTTTATGAGAGCTTTTGATCTAAATGTGGCTCTGGCAACTGGGCTACATGTTGCTACAGAGCTGCATCCAAAGTTTACGTTTAGAGATCGTTAAAGTAGGCAGAACATCAGCCGGGCTGTTTCAGCCTTTGCTCGCTTACATACTAATGAAAGAAATGCATGGTATTACTTTTTCTATATTTTATTTAGGTTTTGATTCGTAATAATTACATGGTGAGTCTATACTTAAAGAAAAAACAAAATTATCCCTATCGTCTTGATACCGCGCCTTAAGTAGATAACACTTCGCTTTTTCGTCCTGTGGAAAGCTATAATTCATAGCACCGAGATGACACCTTTCCAAGAAAGCCTTCGTTTCAATCAAATTATCTTCGCTCAGATCATTGAAAGAATCAAAGGGTTTGTAGTATTCGTACAAGCCTTTACCTCGAATTTTACTTTTCCGGAAAGAGTGCTCTGTTCTAGCCCTTTTAGCCTGTTCACTAACTTCGTTTGTTTGTGATAAAGCAAAGGCTTTCAGGAATCTGTGGAATAAAGAGTTCCCCTTGGTTTCTGTAAATTCTTCAGACTGGTAACTCCTCATCGTAAAAGTACTAATGCTTTTTGTAGAAGATGTTCTGTAAGGAAATGGATAATCGGGGATTTTTCCTAATAACCTACTGAATATATCGCCAATGTAAGGTAAAAATGGTGGAGTGTGAGCTAATATAAAAAATGTCTTTTGGTAAGTGAGCATTCTAGGATCCCTGTAGAATCTGCAAAGGCGTTCAAAGTTTCTGTACTTACTAGCATGTTTTTTTCTTAAATAAGCCCAAGTGGATTTTAGTCTATAAATAGCTGGGCTTTGCAATCCGTTTAAAACGCTTTTACACGATTGGAAATTCGAAATCTTGTGACACTTATCAGCAACGTTAATAAATCTAGATATTAATCTGGATCTGGCTTTAACACAGTCATTTTTAAGTATTGCAGATGCTAGAAGATCACTTACTCTTTGAGAGAAAGCTAAAATATTCGAAATATTCGGTGTGCTAGTAGAAGATTTCTGGCATAGAAGGATTTCTAATTCCACTGGGGGTATTTTTAAAAACAACTCTTTATCTATCAATGTTAATTGTTCGGCCAAAGTTGTAGAATCAAATTCCCAAGCGGACACAGTAGTGTCAACTTTTAATAGCCTTTTAAGGCACTGAAAAGGACTCTCATTGGGTTTTTTGAAATTTACATTATTCGCATCTTCTTTATAAGGAAACAAGCTGTGAATGAAACCTTGCTTCTTAGGCTTCTTTACATAAACAACGTCTTCGTTAGAATCATCATCAGTTTCTACTTTGGGAATTTTATTGTGGTAAAGACATAAAAATTTTCTTCCAAATTTCGATTTTCTTCTTCTTTTTCTTTTACGGTTCATCGTAAGAGATTCTTGGTACTGTTGAATGGATTTGAGTTCTTTAAGTCTTTCTTCGTAGACTTGAGTTGCTGTTTTCGGTCTGTATTTGTACCCCGGCGTCCAAAAATATATCAGAGGAGATTTAACAGCAGTCAGGATTCGATTACATTTACTTTTATGTACAGTGGCCAACACCTGGTGGGATACTGAAGCTGTAAGTTGTTGTTTTGGTAAAGAAGTTTTAAATACAGAGTCTGTATTTCGAGGTAAACATACTTCAGAAACAGCTCGTTTCATTTGTAGAGAATAATTGGTTCCTTTTGGAGTATCAAACGGTCTGAAGCCGTAGAGCAAAGTTGGTTGGGTAGCCAGAGCGTAACGACGTCTATGCTTCATTTTGTATTTATTCGGGTCGGTTGCTCGATACAACTCCCATGTCAGTACAGCTGTTTCTGCTAGGTGTTCGAAGTTAAACAATGTGGAAAAACTTTGGACAGATTTGGTTTCATCCATATCTATCATGCGGCTGTATAGGCGCGGGACTGCGTAATCGTCGACTGTTAGATAAAGTCCTGTGCCACAACCTTCGTTTACACCCTTTCCAAAACGATTGATCTGAAATTAAAAAAAAAGAGTCGTTTAGGAAAAGTATTTAATGTACAATCTTAAGAAAAACCAACCAGCTTCATTTCCGTCACCCCAGTAGACTGATCTACAACCCAACTAAAATCATTCTCATAATTTCACATACTTTAAACGAAAATACACGAATACAGCCGCCCGGAAGACATGAGGACCCGATCGGCGTCCCCTCACAATAACCAAAGAATAAGATGTCCCAACTCAGCATAGGGATCCTCCAAGATGCCATCGCTCTCCCAAATATGACCTGCAAGACCTCTTAGACAACAGCACTCTTGCTATAAGATGAGTCAGAAGAAGTATAAGCTTCCAAATCCTCCATTACCAGGACTCCCTATTTCTTCATGACGTCCCAGAAGTAGAAACCAAAGAAGCCTAAAGAATTAAAAATCCAATATTGTACAAAGCCGTGGCCTGGGTGTCCTGTGGTTTCCCCAGATCTTGGACTAGCAAAATTGGCGGTTCCTAAAAGTGGTCACAATTCCCTTACATCGTAAGTAGGTAGAACAATTTTGTAAATCACCTACCTCTTTCAACTAATTGTTGATATATTTAAGAGCTGCTTATTTTTTAGAGTCTTCCTACTATTAGCTATGGCGATAGTATTATTTTTTGGGATGTCCCCACAAAATACAATCTATCGTATTTAAACCACCCACCTTTACACATCGTCACCAATCTTTCATGCTTTGGGAAGATCATCTCACATTGGGATTCACTCCTGCCTTTAATTGGTATATCAAGAGCTGCCCTCCTTGATCCGTGAGGATTGCGACTCAAGAGATGTAGGAAGATGTGGTAGTGGCATCTTCCTACACACTTAAGATATTTATCTGCGCTATAACAGAACAGGGGTCTCCTAAACTAGTTTTGAGCTTGGGTTTTTACCTACCTGAACACTGTCTCCTATACTAAGTTTGTTTTCAACCATATAGCTAGTAACTTCAGAACGTTTATTCCTTAGACATAGTTTCGAAGACTTCGAGGTGTGTATAAATTCGTCCAAAGACGGTGGCTCCATCACAGGAGCGTATTTTAAATCAAACTCATTCCCGAGATACAAATGGCGGTCGGTCCACCTACTTTTAAGTTTTACTTGAGTACTAACGGTTTCGTTTAATGAACTATTTTCTAAAGAGGGGTTTGGTCCAAACGTACACCAAAGTTGTTTGAGACCATTTATCGCTACGAATTTTCTGTCTAAAAGATATAAAGTACTTGCAGAGGATGAAGTTCCTACAGAAGTTTCCGATCTCGATGATTCAGATACGTTTGGGCAGAAAAACTTGACTTTCTCGCACCATAGATTCCAGAACATAGCACGGTTCTGGAATCCTCCTAGTTCAAAATAGAGCACTTTATTATTACAAAACCGAGCCTTTAGAGCCTGGTTCTTCTTTGTTCTGTAAATACTTAGATTTACGCATTCTACTGGGTAAATAGCAATCAGCTCGAAGGTTTCAATGAGTGGGTCAACTTCTGGACAATATTTGAAATTGACGTATTCGACAGGTGGCAGGACGTCTGTGGCTAGTACCAGTTTTGATGGGGTTAAGCCTAGATGGACTTGACGAATACCTTGACCATCTTTCGTGGTTTGAGCAAAGGGGCTTTCTATCAGTACCATGTCTTCAAAGTCGCAATATTCAGAAAATAGTAGTTTTTGCACGCGATTATCTGACATGACTTAAATTTGGTTTGAAAAAAAACTAACTTCATGATAAGCTTTAGCAGATATTTTTCATATGATCGTGTCACTTTGACGTATTCACTGAAGTACTGACTGACAGATTTGTTAAACCAAATTACAAACAGAAAGAGGCAGTTTACAAATCGAATCACTAGATGGCGGGTTCTTAAAAATGTTATTTAAATCAGCCATCGTGTTTTATTACTAACTATACTATAACAAATCATGTTTTAGTGTAATTTAGAATTTACAGAACCATAAAACAAGCAAAACAGCGTTGTCATATCTCATTCTTATTTTACCAATTTTTAACATAACCAAAATGTAAACGGAAAAGTTGAAGGTTGTGGCTAATTATGGATAATACACAATAAAAGTATCATTAATAGTTATTTATGGTACTAGTGTGTTATGTTGAAAATAAGTCACGCGAGAAAACTTATACTTATAAGTGACTTAGGAAACATAACACGCGAGTGGCATACAATGTTTTATCTAACAAGTGGAAGAAATCGTTTTTTTTATGAGATCATAATTAATAAGCTTTGTGATCAAATCAAAGCTACTTGCGTCTCAGTACCCTATAAATTTCAGAATGACTTGACAGTGACTTTTTTACATTTTGGTCAAAGTAGGTTGTTTGTTTGGTGGCCACGGGCATGATAGCAAATGTTTAAATAAAGCTCTTTTTAAGAAAAAAAAGTATAGAAAATGGAGGAAACCGATGAAAATTACGTTCCTGAGGATATCCTTACGGAAGCGGAGGAAGTAGCGATGTAGATTTTGCCAGAAAAGTCCCGAGATGCTTACTACAAGGAGTTCAAAATGTTTGGGTCTTCGATGAATTCACGGAAGATAAAAGGTATCGATGAAAATGTTCTATTGGCTTATTTTTTACATTTGCAAAAAAAATTAGCCCCATCGTCGCTATGGACCAAATACTCGATGCTTCGCTCGACTATTCACCTTTATAAAAAAATCGACATTTCAAAATATGGCAAACTAACGAGATTTTTGAAAAGCAAATCACAGGGATACAAACCAAAGAAGTCCAAGATATTAGAACGACCTGAAATAGAGAAGTTTTTGAACGAAGCTCCCGACAACGAGTACCTGTTGATGAAAGTGGCTTTGATAATGGGGATTAGCGGTGCTTGTAGATGCGATGAATTGGTCATTCAAGACAAAGGGAAATATTTTCACATAGTTTTGCCAGACACTAAAACCTAGAAATCGACCATACTTGAAGAAGGATTTCCAGTCAACCCGATCAATTTGTGTAAAAAATAATGTCTTTGAGACCAAAAAATACTAGTTCTAGCCGCTTTTTTGTTTTTTACAAAAATGGGAGGTGTACCAGCCAGTGTGTGGGAATAAATACGTTGTCGAAGATACCTTCGAGAACTGGAGGAACTGCTCTAATCGTTGAGACATCCTTAACGATTGGGCAGCAGTAGGGGGCACAATAGATCTTATAGGTCGCAGTGTATCGACACCCCCATCACAGATAGATAGATAGATACCTTCGAGAATTGCAATGTTTTTGAAATTGGAGGAACCAGCGCTCTATACCGGTCACTGCCTGAGAAGGTCTTCGGCGACTCTTTTGGCCAACGCAGGGGGCTAACATGACTACTTTGAAGTGTCACGGAGGATGGAAGTCCTCGACCGTAGCAGAAGGATACCTAGACAAAAAATTACAAGGTTCTAATGCGTCGGCGTCTTCCAGCACTATCAGCAGCTGTACCATTAGCATTTTCCTTTAATTTCAATATCAATGTGAATTCTGCTCTTTTTTTGTATCTTTCAATTTTATTCCTAGCATCGGCCTTTCTGGCTCTTTGTGAAAAAGAACAAGAGGAAGACCCCAGATGAGATGGGGAGACGACATCAAAAAGATAGGAGGAACACATTGGAAACGAAAAGCACAAAACAGAAATGATTGGAAAATACTAGGGGAGGCCTATGTTCAAAACTGGACGAATTAAAGGGCAAAGAAGAAGAAGAAGAGGTGAATTCTGCTTGTAATAGTAATAAATAAATAAAATACTACTTTAAATATGAACGTGAGTTATAATCCATAACACACTAGTGTGTTATTTGATAGTTTACTTGTCTAAAATGACATTAATAATGACAGTCATAACGGTCATGTGTTGGATAAACAATATTATTTAGGAAAAAAATCATTAATAAATAATACATAATAAATCATTTCCTCCCCATTTCAAATTATTTAATTTATTTATTGCTTATTCTTTTATAAAACTCATGGCAACGTTTTACAAATCTATTTTTCTGTCTTTGTTCGTTTCACTGATAAGTATATTTTAACGAGCGAGTAAGTAGTAATACGTTTCCTACCTGCTTTTTTTAATGGTCTCCTGGGTAAACGCTACAATCTCGATTTCTGGAAACAGTGTTCTCGGTATCTCAGGGTTATTATCTAACTACATTGGGCGCTTTCACACTTGACGACACGACACCGCTACGACATGGAGTATGGATGAATTTACATTGAAATCGATGTAGTGGCCCCATCGATTTCAATGTAAATTCATCCCCACTCCGTGTCGTGTCGGTGTCGTGTCGCCAAGTGTGAAAGCGCCCATTCCGGAAATCAGACGGGTTGCTATGAAACAGGTCAAATTTGTTGACATTTTTGAAAATATTTGAAAATATTTACAATATTGGCGAAACGGGGTTTTCAACAGTTCCAACAAAAACTCCCAAGGTTATCTCACCCGTTGGTGCTCGCCGTGTAATCAAAATTTCTTCTGCTGAACGAGGAGTAACAGTCACAGCTTTATAGGACATGAGTGCTATTGGAACTTACATTCCACCTTTTCTGGTCTTCTCTAGGGTGAAAATGAACCCTGTTTTCTTGATTGGGGCCCCTCCAGGCACAAAAGGAGTGGCTCTTGAAACAGGATGGATGACAGCTCAAAACTTCATAAAATATTTAGAACATTTTACCAGCTTTGCCCACCCGAGCAAGGATAATCCAGTCCTCATTATAATGGACAATCACGCATCACATGTTAACCTCGAATCCATTGACTTTTGTAGGGAGAATGGGATTTATCTATTGGGATTTCCTGCTCATACGAGCCACAGATTGCAGCCACTCGATGTATCTTTTTACGGTCCCCTGAAGGATGTGAGCATTTTTTGGTAACTCATCCTGGAGCTGTCATTACAATCTGAGATGTAGCAGTGATATTTGGTAAAGCTTACCAAAGGATGAGTAGTGTCCAGGGTGCTGTGAATGAATTCAAGGCTACTGGCATTGGGCCTTTCGACAGTAATATTTTTACAAACGTAGATTTTCAAGCTTCATAAACCACTGATGTTGTTGAAAATAATAAATTGGATACTGCTGTCATTGATATTCAGCAGCACATTTCCCCAGCATTTACCAGCCAGTCGCTCGTTTCTTCAACCCCTGCTCTACAACCCCCCATTTCCTCAGCCCTTTCTGCACAGCCATCAACATCCTCATCATTCCTTCCTCCACAATATCCTATTTTCTCTGCTCTTCCTCCACTTCTAATGGCCAGCAAGAAAACAACCAGAAACCCAAGAAAGAAACTGCCTTCTTACCACATTTCAGGATCACCAGTAAAACAAGCTCTTGAAGAAATTAAGAAAGCAAAAGAGTTGCTAGAACTGAAAAAACGGGAGCGGTTGAAAAGGAAAGCTGAAAAGTTAGCGTCAAAGAAAGCATTTAAAAAACAAAAGAAAACAAAGCGTCAATTGAATTTCTGTTCATCTGACGAGTCACAAAACGAGGACGAGATTCCTTACATGGAAGAGATGACTACAATGTTGAAACATTATTTGTGGAGAGCAGGGGAAGGACGAAGTATGGTTCCAGTGCTGCAATTGTAAATCTTGGGGCCATGCCGAATGTTCCGGTTGGGATAAAAAGGAAGCTTCGGTTAGACCCTGGAAATGTGATTTTTGTCTATGAATTTTTTTTTATTTTTTTAAATGACTAATTTTTAATACTTTTATTTTAATGTTTAGTTTTTTTAACTTTTTTTACTAGGTAGGTGTTTTAAATAAAGTTTTCGCTCTGACTTGATTTATGTTATTGATTCGTCATCTTACCCCGAAAATGGTTTTTCGTAGGAGAACATTTTTTTATCCAACTTCAAGAGAGAATATCAGCATTTCAATTTTTTTTATTGAATATAAAGCACTTAATAACGTCAGGAAAAATATTTGAAGCTTAAGCTCGTCATCTTACCCCACCTTCCCCTACATGGTCAATAACGCGATTTTTTGTAAATGTTAAATTTGTTGCTTTATAAACTTGTCAAAACTCATTTCTAAGCTTCATTTTATCAGTTTCACTGATAGCTAGTAGCACATTTGCGAATTTCCAGTTTTCTTTACCTTTGAACTTGTTTAAAGTTAAATGAAATGACTTTCGTTGACTAAAAATAGTTTTAAAACCACTAGAGTGTTGTTGAAATATCGCTCTCGTGCCACGAAGAAAGGTCAGTTAAAGTAACCTTTTAGATGCGCTTAATATTTATCTTGCACTTTCTATCTACTGAATCAGATGACCTATCAGGCAAGGTGGATTTAATTATCAGTGCATGGCGAAAATGAAATATATTTTGTTCAAAATACGGGGTATTTATAAATTCGATAGCCAACACATCGAAAAGTGATAAATATTTTTGAGTCTCTTCATTATTTTTGTCTAATTATAATTTTATTGGATTACGGTCACAATAAACGCTAGAATTTTCAGTTTGACATTTGGATTTATTATAATTTTATAACATAGATATAAAAAAAGTGTTATGAACATTTTACTTAAAACTATTAAAACCTCAATCAAGGTTAGTCATAAATGATTGTTTTTTATAAAAAATACAAGTATATAAACTATTTTTGTCATAACATTATATTTACAAAAATAACAATATCCCTGTTGCATATTTTTACCAGATTACATAACATACAATTTTAAATTATCAAAAAACAGCCGAAATCGGAAAACCAGAATAATCTTTTATGGCCTCAATTTAAGTAAAGATTAATATTTTATGGAGTGTTATTTCGATATCAGTTATGCAATTCTTCACGATTTGGATATATTTTATTAATATTATTTCGTATTAAAAATACTTAAATTGCCTTGAAACCTCTAAATATTTAAAATCCCATGGCTAGAGATAGATTTTAAAACTTTAATTCATATTTCAGGGAACTCTAAGCGTCTCATGATACTTATAATAAATCAAAGATGCCTAGAAAATTTATTTGAAACAGCCAGGAATTTTTGGAGGTCCGATAACGCTTTCAATATATCATACTTTTTAGAAAAATTAACTTTTAAGTAGAGATAGGTTATTGTTCTACATTTTCTAATCTTTAATCAATATTTCGAGGAATTTTGAAGGTCTTATGATACTTATAATGAATCAAAGATGCTAAGGAACCTTGAAAATTTATTTGACATACATCGTGGACTTTTTGGAGGTCCCATAGCGCTTTCAATATAACAAACTTCTAGAAAAATGCATTTTTAAGAAAAGATAGGTTGTTTTTCTACATTTTCTAATCTTTAATCCAGATTTCCAGGAACTTTGAATGTCTTATGATACTTATAATGAATAAAAGTTGCCATGGAACCTTGAAAATTTATTTGAAACACAGCGAGGACTTTTTGGAGGTCCCATAGCGCTTTCAATATAACAAACTTCTAGAAAAAATCATTTTTAAGAAGAGATGGGTTGTTTTTCCACATTCTCTAATCTTTAATCCGTATTTCGAGGAATTTTGAAGGTCTCGTGATACCTACAATGAATCAAAGATGCCACGGAATTTAGAAAACTTATTTGAAACACATCGTGGACTTTTTGGAGGTCCCATAGCGCTTTCAATATAACAAACTATTAAAAAAATTCATCTTTAAGAAGAGATTGGTTGTTTTTCTAGATTTTCTAATCTTTAATCCAGATTTCCAGGAAGTTTGAAGGTCTTTTGATACTTGTGATACTTATAATGAATCAAACATGCTATGGAACCTTGAAAATTTATTTGAAACACAGCGAGGACTTTTTGGAAGTCTCATAGCGCTTTCAATATAACAAACTTCTAGAAAAATTCATTTTTAAGAAGAGATGGGTTGTTTTTCTACATTTTCTAATCTTTCATCCAGATTTCCAGGAATTTTGAAGGTCTTATGGTACTTATAATGAATCAAACATGCTATGGAACCTTGAAAATTTATTTGAAACACATCGAGGACTTTTTGGAAGTCCCATAGCGCTTTCAATATAACAAACTTCTTAGAAAAATTCATTTTTAAACAGAGATAGGTTGCTGTTCTACATTTCCTAATTTTTAATCCATATTTCGAGAAATTTTGAAGGTCTCATGATAGTTACAATGAATAAAAGATGCCATGGTACCTTGAAAATTTATTTGAAACACAGCAATATCAGAAACAATTTTGAAAAATTCATTTTTAAGCAGAGATGGTTTGTTATTCTATATTTTCTAATCTTTAATCCATATTTGGAGGAATTTTGAAGGTCTAATAGTACTTATAATGAATCAAAAATGCCATGGAACCTTGAAAATTTATTTGAAACAGAGCGAAGAATTTCTGGAGGTTCCTTAGCGCTTTCTATATAACAAACTATTTAGAATAATTAATTTTTAAGCAGAGATAGTTATACAATCTTCGAGGCCCCATGGAACGTTTAATTATATTATTCGACAATGTTTAGATTAATTGGAATTAATTTGAAAAATTTCAGGTAGTCCTTTTAGAAGTTTCGTATGCATTGAAATTGCTATGGGACCTTGAAGAATTCCTGACAGAATTGTGTTGAATTTTTATAGATCCCATAGCACTCTAATTAATCAAAGGCTTTCTAAAAAATCCCTTGAATCATATGTCAGGAAGTGATTAAATTTTTAGATGGAATTTCGAATCCTCAAAATATTCCTAGTAACATTTAGATGAGTTTTTGGAGGTGCCATGGCATTTTATGTAAAGTTTAATACACTGAAACTTCTATGGGATCTTAAAACAATCCTAGTAGCTTCAGTGTAATAAAAATTTTAATACTTGCAGCATGCAACTACAAAAATTCCTGACAGTATAGTCAATATTCTAACAAATTAAAATAGTCATGGAACCTCTAAAAATTTCTGCAATACTTTAAGGCATTTTTGTAAACTCCTCAATTAAAAATTCTAAAATATTGAAATTATCATGCAACCTCGAAAATTTACTTATCGAGGATTTTTGGGAGGTACGTTTTTAATCATATTCTTTTAAAATGTTTAGATTGATTTCGGGCCATGGAACTTTTTTATAGCATTTCTATTAATTTCGTAGGATCGAATATATTTTTGATAAATCAAAAATGCTTGTACAGTGACAACACTGCATGGAATGTTTAGAGGACCCATAGCACTTTTATGGCACGTATTTAACGTTTTTTTAAATCCTATGGGACATAAAAAATTTCCTGGCAGTTTTACTTTGAAGGTTTCCTGGCATTTTTAAGATTTGAATGTTCTAATACATTGAGCAAAACTATCTGACAGCAGAATGAGGAACCTCGAGCCATGGGACATAGGGAAAAGTTCATAGTAGCATCGCGCATGATTTTTAGAGCTCTCAATATAGGGTGTTACCAAATAACTGCGAACAATAGCTTCTAGGCCATTTCAGAGGTAGTATAAATTAAAGATTCAAAAGGCACAATTGAACTTTCAACTACCACATAGAAATCAAAGCGACTTGACAGCCACCTGCTAGATTTTTTCGATTTTAATATACTACGATTGAAGTCACAAGTTGTGCAAACAAAACCTGACAGCCGCCTACTAGATTTTTTCGATTTCATTTACAGAAGATCCGTTCATGAACAGCGATGTATTTTGTTTTTTTAATATGAAACTATTGCTTTTACAGATACATCACAAGAGTTAACAAAGTTTTGCAATGATTCGTTCTTTTCAACACATTAAATTGAGAAATTTTGTTTCGTTAAAAAGTTCTGGTAAAAATGGAATTGGGGTTGCATGTTTCACCTCTTTCAAAGATCACAACCATTGGTAGAACATGCACACAAAATGCAAACTTTGGCACTTATTTGATAACACCCTGTATATTATTTTTCAAAAATTAAATTAAAAGCTGTTTTACAATTATTTTTGGTAGAAAGGAAATAGTACTTTGAAGCTTACCATTGCTATATTCACAAGCATAACAATATCCCTTCTGTATATTTTCTTTATCCCAATTCAACCAATTAATTTTATCACTTACATCTACATCACACACTTTACGAACATCTGGTATAATTTCCTCGTACGGATTATTATGTCCAATAAGAACTATCGCTTTTTGATTTGCAGGATCATAAACCAATTTCCAAAAAATAGCAGGAATCGGAAAAGCAGGAGAATTCCTTCGATCGTTTTCGTTTACGTATAGATAAAGATATTGTGGATTGTTATTTTCATCAGGAAGTTGTGCAATTTCGTATGTACCTGTCCATATTTTTAGGTTAATTTTATTATTAACAGCGTAATTTCTAACACCTATTTCTATTTGATTCCAATTACCCTCGTTAAACGTATTCCATTGAGGAGCTGCGTTGACATATCTGAAGGTAGATATCTGCAAAGCTGCGTAATAAAAATCAGCCATTGCAGCTAAATGTCCTCTATTAATATAAACGTTACTATTGATATATTCCTCAGAATTTGCGATTAGTCCTAATATTGTATTAATAGAATTGTTACTTTCAACGAATAAATTATTGATTGATATTCCCATTCTGTAAAAAGTATCGTCTTGTCTAAAAAATGGTCTTGAAGCGACATTGGCTCTGTTGTTAATGGACGCTGTTAAATTATAATAAGAATATAATGCTATTTTGGTTAAATCGTTAAAACATATTTTAATAAAACCTAAATGTCGATTTTCATCCATATCAAAACCTATGCTGATACCAGTTGTGTTCTGAATACTCATACAATCATTAAAATCATCATCTTCTTGTAGATCTTCAGCAAACAGTTGTTTGACTGTTGGATTAACGTTTCCCGGACAAGAAACCTCGTTCCAGAGTACCGTAGTTCCATTTATGAAAAATGTTTGATTATTCTTACATACTGCGTTTACAGATGAACCCGATAATGGCGCGAAATTTATTGTTATTAAACTGTTTGGACAAGCGAAATCTACAGCTTCATTAGAGGAGAATATTGTTGTGTTTGATCCAGGATTTGGATAAATTAGGGTGGTGGTTCCTGCGTAGACAAGCAACGGAGAGTTTTGGGTCATAGATGCAACTTCACAATAACCTAAAAAAATACATTTCATTTAATAAACCATCTTGGTCTCAAAATTTATACATATTGTAATATGAAACATTATAACTTCCTGTACATAGGTTAAAAAGTTAAATCAATTTGGTAAGATTATGTGTCAGTAAGATCCTACGAGATTAATTGATGAAAATTGATCTCTAGGGAATGGATAAAAAAAAGAAAAATAACCGGAATTATCAATTTTTCTCAAATATGGCCTAATTTTAAAGAAAATTAAACTTCTCAAAGTCAGTACCACAATTAAATATAATAAAATTTATATTTCAACAATTGCATTACATAAGAATCGCAAACAACTACTCCTGGGACAAAAGCTCCCACAGGCGTTGAATTACAACGATTCAGAAGCGAGTTGGAAGGTTGTTAACCAAACCAATACTTTCATCTTTTTATTCAAGACCGGTTTCGGCATTTTTGTGCCTCGTCAGAGACTGCTGAAGACTGCATTGGATCCACCGGGTACTTATAGCCACTGATTGTGACGAAGCTGGTGTATTGATGTCCAACGCCCTCTTCACCTAAATAACAAAATCAAAGTTGCAGGAAGCAGGCAGCCCAACTAATAGATTCTGTGAGTGGGAAAAAAACTCGAAAAACACAAATATTTTAAGCAGCAACCAATCCACCTCTCCCCCCTGGTTTCTAGGGTGCTGAACATGATGGCGGTAGTTAAAATTCTTTAAGAGGCTGCCCGACTCCCCAAACGGCCAAAAACCACCCCCAAATTAGGGGGAATCGCGTATTCTGCATATTCCATCGGTAAAATATTTCATACCCCCCGTTTTCGAGGATGCTGAATACGATGGCGTTACCCAAAATTATTTTTAACTTGACCTCGTCCCTCAAACGGCCAAAGACCACCCCCAAAATGGGGGTAATCGCGTATTTGGCATATTCTATCAGTAAAATATTCCCTACCCCCCGTTTTGGAGGATGCTGAACACGATAGCGTTATCTAAAATTATTTTGGACTTGACCCCACCCCTCAAACGGCCAAAAACCACCCACAAAATGGGAGAATCGTGGATTCCGTGTCTTCCACCGGCAAAATTTATCTTCCCCCTCGTTTTCGAGTATGCTGAACGCGATGGCGGTATCCAAAATTAGTTTCGACTTAACTCCACCCCTCAAACGGCTAAAAACCACCCCTAAAATGGGCGAATCGCTGATTCCGCGTCTGCTACCGGCAAAATATGTCTTTCCCCCCGTTTTCGAGGATGCTGAACACGATGGCGATATTTAAAATTATTTTAGACTTAGTCACAACCCTCTACAGGTTGATTTTTGTTGCTGTATACAAGAAAAACCGCGTTTATGAGGATGCTGAGCACATCCCCCAAGCGGTCATACAGGGTAAAAATCTCTTTTTGATCAAACATGAAAACGAGCGATCTCGCCCTTTTTGAGGATGCTACGCAAGATGAAAATATTATCAAGTTACCTCCAACACCTCAGACGGACCCAAACTATCCCTTTGATGCGCAGTTTTATCAAGTAAGGTATGGGATAAGAGATAATAAATAATTTGTTTACAAACCATTGAATACGTACCGAATGATGATTGCAGGTCTCATTTTGGGGGTGGTTTTTGGCCGTTTGAGGGGTGGAGTTAAGTCTAAACTTCCAGATATTTGGAAATATGCGTTAATAAAACCTTTGCCTAAATTAAATAAACCTGAGTCCCTTAGTGATCTTCGCCCAATTAGCATTCTCCCAGCACTGTCTAAAATCTTAGAAAAAGTTATTTATCAACAAATATACGACTATGTATTTAATAATAACATAGTAACATATATACAGTCAGGCTTTCGAAAGGAGTTTAGTACAACGACACTACTTCTAGATTTAACCGATAATATACTTCATTAGATGAGGGAAAAGCTACATCAGTCATTCTGCTAGATTTTTCTAAAGCTTTTCACACTATCGATCATGCTCTTATGTGTGCTAAACTTAAACATTTTGGATTTGACGAAATTTCCCTACGATTTTTCAAATTTTATTTATCAAACCGTTATCAAAAAGTAATTATCGACAACAACTCATCCGATTTTACACCAGTCACTTCAGGGGTACCTCAAGGTTCTGTCCTTGGACCCCTTCTTTTCTCAATATATATCTCTGACCTTTATAAATCTTTGGATAGTTTAAAATTGCACTAATTTGCAGATGATACACAACTGTATTTTTCATTTGTACCTGACACTGTAAATTTAGTATCTCAAATAATAAATCGGGATTTAGAAGCTATTTGTACCTACTCAAGTAATCATAACCTTAAACTAAATGCTAAAAAATGTAATTCTCTGCTATATTGTCCTCATACCTCCAAACCCAGTGTTGAACAAAACTTAAAACTATTTATTAAAAATGAACCATTAAAAATTGTTAATAGTTGTAGAAATTTAGGAATAATTTATGACTGTAGCCTTCGATTTCAAGAGCATGTCACACTTTTAGTAAAAAAATCGTATCTAGTTCTACGTCAATTGTATAGAGGTCGGGGTATTTTAAACTTTACGTTACGAAAATTACTTTGTGAAACCATGGTGATGTCAATTCTTAATTATGGGCTTTTGGTTTTTTATCCTTGCTTAGATCAAGTCACTAAATTCCGGCATAAGAAAATATGACCATGTATCAAGTAAGCTAAAACAACTCGAATGGTTGAACATAAGTAACTTGTATAACTACCACCTTGCCTCTTTGATATACCGAATTATTTTGACATCGAATCCTATTTATTTGAGGAACAAATTAGTTTTTCGTGGAGAAGCTCATAGTCTGTCTCTGAGATATCCGCATAGTCTCATGTTACCACGATATAGGTTGTCAATTTTTAAAAGGTCATTTACTTATAATTCAGTTTTAGTTTTTAACAGTATTTCACATAGTCTAAGAGTTAATTCTCTGAGTGTTTTAAAACAAAATTATAAACAAATTCTACTACAGCGTCAGTAATTTTGTTCATTTTATGATATTTGTGAAGTCATTTTGATCGTTTTTTTATATTTGTGATGTAAAATTTTAGTGAATATTTTAAATGTGTAATGTCTGAGTTTTACTAATTTTGTATTTTCTTACCATCTGTGTAAACTTGAGGTTAAGTAGAGTAGCTCTAGCTAGACTTCGCCTCTTGTAATTGTTTGTAATTTTACAGGCAAATAAAGGCAATTTATTATATTATTATTATTATATAACTAATTTTGGATACCGCCATCGCGTTCAGCATCCTCGAAAACGAGGGGGAAGTTATATTTTGCTGGTAGAAGAAGGGGAATCAACGATTGCCCCAATTTGGGGGTGCTTTTTGGCCGTCTGAGGGGTGGGGTCAAGTCAGAAATAATTATGGATACCGCCATCGCGTTCAGCCAAATTTTCCTTAAAAAAAATTCAAATTTTCAGATTTTTTTAGCACAGGAGGCATTGTCATTCGATAAAGAATTTAATTACCAATTCAACGATACACATTATGTACCACTATCTATTTGATAAAACCTAAAAAAAATCTTAGAATATGAATTGAAAAATAAAAAATTTGTCAACACTGTCGTATGTAATTTGAGCGATATAATCCAAAAAATATCATATATAGGGTGTTTAACTTAAACAATCAAAGTTGGTGGCACAAACCGGAAGTCGAACATATTGTTTTTATACGTCTGTCATTCCAAAATGGTGTCTCATATCTAAATATCTATGAACCAAATTTTATTTAAATCTGTTGAAAAGTGAAGGAGATATAGGCATGGCCCTAATCTAATTGTCACCCGGTATAATATTCATATTTGCATACGCTTGAAATAAAAAACAATGTAAGAAACTGAACAAATAAACGTCAATCCATCAATTCTGTCAACATTTTTGAAGATCTCCAAAATTTTTCACTTTTTCGTACAATTTTTCATACATTAGCTTTCATACAAACCTTGTCCTGGTGAGTGCCCTCCAGATGCATTCGAACTTTTTCCAAAAACCACTGCAAAGGTAGTTATTACTACTATCGCACCCACTGATACTGCAGCAGCTGATATAAGTACTTTTTTACTTACGTAGTAATATTTGAATGATTTATAACAAGCAGAAGACATTTTTTTGCAGATAAATTTTAATTTTAACACTTTAGTTCACACCTTCAACTTTAAACATCAATTAAATTGTTTCAAAAACACTTCAAATATATATAATAATAATAATTTATTCACAAGAAAAATAGGAATACATACAAAATATCGTGTGAACAAATGTGGTCTGGCAGGTGAAGAATACATGTTTCAGTTATTATCAGTAGATATAAATATAATATAATATCATATGATCCAATTTTTTATCAATAACGTTTACTCACGTATTAATTTAATAATTGTTTCTGTGGATCACAGAAGTTTGTTTTATTATAAATATATCTGTTTACTTTAATTGCACCAGTCTTATAATGTTTTTTTCAGAAAATTGATCTTATTGAAGATATCTTATCTGAAAGTGGTGTAATGTAATGAAAAAGTTGATGTCTGGAGTTGTTTTTCTAATACAATGTATATAAAAGGGTTTATATATGTCAACAATTTTAATTTGTGATACTGTTTTGAGATTTTATTGCTATAAGATAATGAAGAATGTAAAAGTCTAATTTATAGTTAGGTATTGTAGTTATATTGTTTGTAATAGTTATTAATGTTATTCGTAGGTACTATTGATAATGGTATATTATGGGACGAGTGGTTGAAATAAAATTTCAACGTCGAGAACGATCATCTCCTTAATAGATACTGTAGCAGTGTCCTCATGAAAGAGTTTGCAATTTTGCTGACACGGATTGGTCAAGAATTAAAAAAGTTACGTCGAGTCAAAAATTAATCAGTGTTTGCCCTCCCTCTCCCCCCCAAATTAAACTAGCGGGTTGAAATGTGGACACAATACTTGAGTAATGACTATCTATCGGAGGAAAAATCAAGTCTCGAAGTCACTTTCTTCCATGCGAAAAACGCGAACACGGCTCTAGGTGTGTTCTCGCAGCGGCGAAAATCCATATACTTTCAAATCGCAATATCCCGAGAACCGCCAGTTCCATTTGGACGGGTTAAAATTCAGTTTAAGCGTTTTCGCGAGCACTTTATGTTATACAGGGTGACCCAGGGGTGTGTGCATGCTCCATAACTTTTTTTCTACCCAAGCTATCGATTTGATGTTTTTTTTAAACGATAGGACCGACATTCTAAAAATATTTATATTTATATACAGGATGTCCCAAATAAGATACACAATTAAGTTCTGTTTTTTTAAATGACAACCCCCCATTTATGTTACATATTTAGATTCACCATTAAATTTTCGATATAACGGACCTAGGTTTCTTCGACTTATTTGCAATAGTTTTTGACTTACGTCAATTTATGTGTCGAAATAGCGTTGTGCAGAGATCCACAAAAAAATTCAGAACTTCAGAACTGTTCAAGATAACTTAATCAACTTTTTTCTAGTCGATTTCTTAAGCTTTAGCGCATCTTTAGAGATGTAGGCGAACGCGGAGTCCATGTTCTATCGCCTACTACGATTTTTTGAAAATGACATATTACAAGTGGCAAAAACTCGACTTTTTCAAATCCATCACCCTATATTTTATTAAATCATTGCATGGCATTTTTTAAGAGATTTTTGCTGATATAGGATTTGTGGGGTTTATTTTGTAAAAATTACGAGATTTATGCAAAATAAGAAATGTTTGACGGTTTATTCGAGAAAAAAAAATGAATTGAGTAGGCCGCTGTCGTAAAATTTGACAGATTCATACAATTTTGAAAAGAAAATGTTTCAACAAAATGAAATTGTAATAGAAATAGAAATACATTACAAAGTAAACAATTTTAGTAATACAATTTGCAAGAACATGAAAGAATGATTAATAGGAAACATTATAAACATTTTTGATTTATAACAATATGTGTCAATAGCGATTAGAGACCGTTTCTGACACTTACTAGTAAACTAGTCTGATATCAACAAGACCCCTGGAATTTCCGTATTTCCATCTGAAGCTATCTGTGCCCCTAAGACGCTGTTTGTGAGGGGTTTTGGAGTAAACCACATCAAATAATCTGGCGCCCGAGCGTTTTCCGATATAAGGCGTCACGCGTAAGGCAAATTTTTCTTTGTGGCAAGAAAAAGCCTTGCAAAATACCACCATAATCTATAATCTATGAGTAGTTTTTGATATACGGATAGTTTAAGTTCGTCCTGACACCCCTTTTTTAAATACACATTAAAAAATTCTTACCAGTAACATCTGGTTTATCAGTAACATCTGTTTTATTCGGAACATCTGGAGTCACAGTAACATCCGGTGTTGTAGTAACATCTGTTTTATTCGTAACATCTGGAGTCACAGTAACATCCGGTGTTGTAGTACCATCTGGTGTACCAGTAACATCTGTTTTATTCGTAACATCTGGAGTCACAGTAACATCCGGTGTTACAGTACTATCTGGTGTACCAGTAACATCTGTTTTATTCGTAACATCTGGAGTCACAGTAACATCCGGTGTTACAGTACCATCTGGTGTATCAGTGACATCTGGCGTCTGTCCTGCAGATACATTCGAACTTTTTCCAAAAACTACTGCACATGTCGTTATTACTACTATCGCACCCAATGATACTGCAGCAGCTGATATAAATACTTTTTTACTTACGTAGTAATATTTAAATGATTTATAACAAGCAGAAGACATTGTTTTTCTAGATAAATTTTAAATTTAACACTTTAGTTTACACCTTTAATTTTAAACATCAATTAAATTGTTTTCAAAATACTTCAAATATATATAATAACAATAATAATTTATTCACAAGAAAAATAGGAATACTTAAAAAATATCGTGTGATATCAGTAGATATAAATTTATCATATGACCCAATTTTTTATCAATAATCGTTTCTGTGGATCACAGGTTTGTTTTATTATAAATATATCTATTTAAAATTGATCTCATTGAAGATATATTATCTAAAAGTGGTAATCAAAAAGTTGATGCCTGGAGTTGTTTTTCTAATACATTTTAAAAGGGTTTATACAGGGTGTAACAAAAAGGTAGGTCATAAATTGAACCACATATTCTGGGGTCAAAAATAACTAATAAATGAAAATGAATTTTTTCCAATATTTCATGAATTGTTTAACATTTTGTAATGAAAATGGATACATGGCTTTCTTATCGTAAGAGCATCTTTATCACATAAAACCACGAAATCTGTACAGCCCATAAAAATTTTAGAGAGGTTTAAACCAGTAAAACCCCCCAAACTTTTCTATGCGTTACAATTTAATTAGTATTGTGACACCATTGGTTCACTACTTCACTTTTGAAATTTTTTTGCCTCTTAGCACTTTTTCGAAAAGCCAGTTTTTATCAAGATGCGGCCTCTTTTTCATTATCCTTCAAAAAGTAAGTTATAGCTGATATCTGATATGAGTATTCATGTTATTCGGAGGTCTAAAAATATGTACACATGTGTAGTATTTATTATAATAAATGTTCAAAATGGCCTCTATTTTCATGAATACACATTCGGCACCGAAAACCGATGTTAAATCTGTCTTGATTAAAAACAACTACCCAAGTAAATTTATAAATCGTGAACTTTACCGAGACATCAAAACTAAAGATCAAAATTTAAATCCCCCAATAATTTATTCAAATATAGTAAAAAACCCTTATATTCCAAAATTATCGGAAAAAATTAGAAGGATTGGCAATAAATTTAATTTAAAAACAGTTTTTCAAACTAATAATACATTAAAATCTTTAATAGTAAATACAGAACTTTTTATAAAATTCAAAACACAAAAAATTGTATTTACAAAATTCTATGCGAATGTAATAAATTTTATATAGGAGAAACATCTAGACCTTTTCATATTAGACTTAATGAATACCAATCGTACATTAAAAATAAACAATTCGAAAAATCCAAAATATGTGAACATGAATGGGATTTTAGTCATAAAATACAATGGAATTCTTCAACTAGATTATTAAAAGAACCGAATAATTATAACCGCCAAGTTAAAGAAGCAGCATTGATATGCTTAAATAATAACGAATGTGTTTCTAATTGTTCGGTCGATATTTCAAAAATTTGGATACCTATTTTACAAAAAGAATTAATTGCAAAAATGATACCCTCTATATCGGGATAGTATCATAAGTTTTTATCTAGTTTTTTCTTATGATAATATTAATAAGAAAACTTCATTTATGACGAAGTATAAATTCTCTTATAATATGCAAATGCGCTATCCTTTCAAAATTCGTTCCCAGAAACGTCACAAAAATATGATTGAAACAGATTTTGACATCCTCAATCTCAAAATTTTATTCTAAGTGTACTATGTTGATGTCATATTTTTGCAAGATTATCAAGTGTTCTGTTTCTATAGTAAATTTATTTATTTTGTTATGTCATTTTGAAAACGGCTTTCGATAGAGAAAGCCGAAACGTCAAATTAAAAACTTTTTTAAGAAAATAAGTGGTTTTATTCCAGAGAAAAAAAGAGAAATTGAATTTAGTGTCTATGACTGCCATAAAAACAAAAGTAAGAAAACGCTTCGAACTTATTTCTATTAATATGTTCCTATTTATTTTGTGTCTCAATAATGCGTTTTCTTTTATTTTTGGAACCTTCTTGCGACCCACTCTTTGGGAACCCCTGAAGTAGAATATCAAACTTTAAATATATATCGAAAAAATAAAATATCCAACTGTGAATTCAAATTTTATACCAACTCATTTATTATAAACCATAAAAAATGCTTATTTATGTATACAAACAGCAATGCCGCAGTACTACAATATGTGGAGAAAGAAAAGAAGAAAATCCATCCTGAAAGAAATGAAAGGCCATCGAGCAGAAGCAGTTGCCATAACCATGAAAATAAAAAGAAGTCACTTACGTCTTATAGAGAGTATAAACAAAAAGTTTGTGGTGTTTGTCGCAGCCTTCGCTATTTGCTTTATGGCCAGGGAACTTTTTTTACAGCTAATCGAATGGAACATTGGGATGTCGATGTTGGGTTTCATTTTTTATGGTTACACGCTACTGTGAAACAGTTAATTACAGCGTACTTGATCGATTTTTCGTTTTTTGCTTCTTATTAGCAAATGCAAAGTATTATTCTAAACATTTGGCAACGAATAAATAAACATGTTTTGCAATCACCGTTGTCGGACTAGCCCATATTACAGTATCATCAGCTAAAATCAATTCCAATATCTTCCTTCTTTGCTATTCGCCTCCTGGATACAACCTTAGTGAGTTAGCACCTATTGTATAATTTTCCTCTACCTACATTACAACTATATTTTCAGTTATTATGTCATATTATAATTTAATAAGGCAAGTAATTTAATTATATAGTCGTTAAACTTTCAAGTTTCATGCCAGCGTACACGTATATAACTTTATATAAACCAAAACCGCCTTAAACTCAATCATTCCCGCATTATTGTTGCATTTAAGGTGAGGTAATTTGATTTGTCAAACTTTGTAGCAACGTTGACGTAGCTTGTCATTAAAACACAACTAAAAGTTCACTGAATTTAGGATACGCTTGTTTCACTTCACTTAAGTATACGAAAAGCGTGACCTCCAGAGGCTGAAAGAAACCCTTCAGAAAAACGTTTTTATCTTGAAAGAGATTTTCTTAAACAAGAAAAGTTGGAAGTGAAAGTGAGTGATGTTAAAACCGAATTTTGGGCCATTAAAATATACAAAATATATTAAGTGCAAGTAGCTTTGTGATAATTAAAAATAATATTGGGAATACAAAATGAATTAGGTCCATTTTTTTTGTGTTCAAAATGTATTTATTTTAAAACAAAATTAATAGGTAAAAAGATCAACTAAAATATTTTACATCTCCAATCTCTCAGGTAATTTTTGAATTAGATCTCGAAAAACTGACTTATCTTTTGAGGCGATCCAAATTTGAAGCCAATTTTCGATTTCTGTGAGAGAAGTAAACCGGTGGCCTACGACTTTTCTGCCAAATGGCTGGTTTTAAAAGAAAGGAAAATCCAAGTTAACGAGTTTCAAACACGCTTACCTGTTATTGCATAATCCGTCTCTGGAATGGCAGCGATGTATACAAAATGCAGTCATGAGCGGGCCCAATTGCACCAATATAACACTGTAAATTATAATAAGCGGATTAAGAGCAAAGCGGCAGATACGACACATGTACACCTATAAGGCAGATGAAATTGTAATTGTTAATTCAAGGCCGCTAAGCAAGAACAACACTGTTACCCTCCTATGGGTTCCGGGACACACTGGAGTGGACGATAGTGAAATAGCAGACGTACTGAAACACTATTTCTGTGACCTGAACCCTTCTGCGGAATAAGCACTAATAGAATACTTGATGAACTTGGAAAAGAAGTAAATAATAAAAGATTCCAATACTGGATAGGACTACAAGGAATGAGGCAGGCCAAGACACTACTAGGAAACTATAATCAGAAGAGATCAGACGACTGCATCAGCAAAAGTAAAACCAAGCTCAGAATACTAACGGGTATCCTAACAGGGCACTGCCGATGCCGGTTGAGAGACCACCTAAAAAAACTCGGATTAGTGGAGGAAGAAGAATGCAGATTTTGCGAGGAAGAGAAGGAAACTTCTATCTACATTCTCTCAGCATGCATTACCCTGCAAAATCCAAGGGTACGATACCTCGGAGAATATCAAATAGAACCTGAAGCCTACTGACATCCTCAACTTTTTGAAAGCAATGGGACTGGAGGAACTGCTCTAATCATTGAGGCATCCTTAACGAATGGACAGCCGAAGGGGGCACAATAGATCTTATAGGTCGCAGTGTATCGACACCCCCATCAACAGATAGACAGATAGAAGGTTGCTTCACTAGTTTTTGGCAATAGAAGCGCATCAGTTCAAAATAAGCGATTTGAGACTAAAATAGGCGCGAAATATTTAAAATAAGAAACATAAACTCATTCTGGAACAAGTGTTATGAAGAAGTCGTTGCTCATATTCCGGCTGTTTTTCCCACAATGCGCGGCTCAAACAACTCAAAATTGTAGCCGATATCGATCGCCTGTAATAGGATCGCTAGGTTTCAGCAGCTTACCAGACCTGAGGATATGGCTCGACTGCAGATTTAGGAAGGTAGTAGTCTACATGACTCAGTTCCTCAGTGGGTATTGGTGCTTTCGCAATTACACCCATAGAATTGGGAAAGTTCCAGACACCAGGTGTATGTACTGCGCAGAAGAGGTGGACGACCTGAAGCATATCCTTCTCCGCTACCATAGGTGGAGTATCAACCGAGACAGTATGGGAATAGAACTAGAGGAAAGTGGATGCTGAATGAGAAGCGAATATGTTCATCGCAGAAGTATTGAGACAGCAAGCAGTGGAAGAAAGATAAGTAAGAGGTTGACGAGGCCCGTAACCCCCTCCTGCTACCAAACGGGCAAATCCACGGAGACCGCATTGGTGCAATTGACAGATGAAATCCAGGATGCACTAGAGAACAAAGAATCTGTAGTGTGTGCCTTTCTAGACATAGAAGGGGCTTTTGACAACACACCACTCGTCAAAAGAGCCCTAGAAGAAAGAGGGGTAGACAACACGACAACCAGATGGATGTCGCGACTATTGTCTACCAGAATAGCAGATACTAAAATGGGACAAGACACTGTTTCCATCTGCACAACCAGAGGATGCCTACAAGGAGGAGTGGCCTCTCTTCTTATGTGGAGCCTAACAGTGGATCGACTCCTCTGCGATTTGACCGAGATTGGTATATCGTGTCAAGGCTATGCAGATGACATAGTCATAATCGCAAGAGGAAAATTCGAGAATACCCTCTGCGATATAGTTCAAAGAGGGCTTGACTATAATAAAGAATGGTGTCAATCGATGGGACTTAGCGTCAACCCCACCAAGACTACCTTAGTTGCCTTTACACGGAAAAGAAACATTAACCTCAAAACCATCGAATTGGACGGGAAAGTTATTGAATGGAAGCCAGATGTCAAATATCTAGGACTAATACTAGATACTAAACTCATCTGGAATAAGCACGAAAAAGAAGTAACCAGCAAAGCCACGAAAGCTCTAATGGTGTACAGAAATTTTGCGGGAAAAAATTGGGGATGTAACCCAAAGCTGGCCAGTACAAACGCAAATCTAGCGAAAATCCAAAGACTAGCCTGCATATGCATAACAGGTGCAATAAGAACGTGCCCAACGGCCGCCATGGAGGTAATCCTAAGCCTTACACCCCTCCATATAGTAGTGGAGAGTATAGCGATAAGGACAACCTACAGAATGACCAGAGAAGGATCAACCAAACGCAAGTTTCGACTCCTTCCTGGAAATCACCAAACCTGGGACATGCCCCAAGATGAGATGACAAAGAAGTTTAGCTTTGTGAAAGAATTCAACACAAAGCTAAGTAACAAAAGCGAATGGGACAAAGATACCATCCCAAAACTCAAGTGAAGTGCCATTAAATGGTGCACAGATGGTTCTAGAACAACAGAAGGAACAGGAATAGGAGTATATGGGCCAGGAACCAAATATTCTGAAAGTTTAGGCAAATCTCCGAGCATTTTCCAAGCTGAAATATACGTCATCGGAAAATGTGTCCAGTTCAACATAGAAAGAAATTTTCGCAGACAAGAGATCATTATCATGGCAGACAGCCAAGCAGCCATTAATGCACACAAGGCAAGAATTGATAGACATAATTATTTTTTCGAGACAATATATGGAGTCAAGTCAAAATTGGTAACCTCACATAATAATATAGAGATTTTTTAAAGAAACATTTATAGAAGAACTTAGGAAAATAAAAAATTGCAGAAATAAACTAATCCTAAACAAATCATCCCGTATAGTATCTCATAGAGTAAATAAATCTTCTCTCTGCTCCATCGGCTATTTGAAAGGAGAACGGCACTTCATGTAATATTTAGTACCACGTGACAAGGGTAACTGCCCTTAAACAATGGAAACTCGCAGGGATTTTTCTCCCTTTGGAAAAATCTCGACCGCACACACACACACATATGAGATGCGATGAATAGAAAAAGACCGATGTAGTTTTGTGACAATGCAATAACAGCGTCGGAGAGGACAAATTTTGATTGCGCTTTTTACCCAAATATGTTTCTTAATATTTATTCAATTAATCCTTAATAGAATGTGAAAAGTATAGTTTATCCATTTTCAATTGCAGAAATGCTTTGATCGTCATTGGCATTTGTTCTGCAATTGAAAATTGCCTACGAAGCTCTAAACTCTAAGCTGGTTTTTCTCACGCCAACGCAATCCAAAAATACCTAAAAGTATAATTCTATATACAAAATGCGCACCAGGCAAAAAGAAGAACATTTAAAAATAACAAACCACTATGAACTACAGATACACACAAGTTCGTTATGGTCTGGAGTATTGATTTTCATGTAAATATCTATTTTAAACTCTTGAAGTTCTTCCATGAATATATAAATGTCTCCATAATTAATTTAAAAATTGTATGTGATGTAATGTACACTTTATACAAACAAAGTTGTTCAATAACTAAACTAAAATTTGCCAAATATTGAATGATTTGTAAAATTAAGGGTTGCTGCAACTAACTTTAGTGAGTACGTTGACGATTTTCACTTGGGATCCGCCATAAATCCGCAGTGTTCTCGCACACTCCGTACGATGTAGTTTTTTTAATAAATTCAACTTTTGGACTATTTGGAGGGGCGTAGTCAATTCATATGGCAAACGTTGTTTGTGGAGTATCACAGGGATCAATTTTAGGACCCACACTATTCTTAATTTATATTAATTCAATATCAAAGCTGCCTTTGAAGGGGACTATGTACTAAGTTCCTATTTTCTATTTATGTATGTATTTTTTTTCTTTCGGAATAAATAAATAAATAAAATAAGAACAGCATGTTGGTTCCAAATGAAATGATTGCCAGTGTCAATTTAATTGAAGACGAAAAGCGTCTACGGCGATGGCGTATGAAGAAAGAAATGGAAAGGCATTGCTTGATGCTTTAAAATTTCAGTAAAGTATTAGTGGCCATTGCAAAACTTTTACCCGAATGAGTCCAACAGATTTTGAATACTGTATTAATTTGATTGGACCAGAAATTTAAAAAACAATACTAAGTCCACTTAAGCTATTTCGGTACAAGATATATTAGCTTTAACACTGAGATATTTAGCTACAGCGGATTCTTTCACATGTTTGCAGTATTTATTTCGTATATCAAACAAAGTTATTATCAATATAATTATAGTTTTTGTCTTCTTTTGAGTCCCATATTACTGGTCTATCTCTATATAACTCAATGAAATTCAAAACTTTCCCTTCGTCCCACTCTAACTTATTTTAAATAAATATTCGTTGTGCTACACGTATTGTCACGAATCCCAAATATATATATAAAATAATAATTTCCGAAAAAACAATTTATTTACTTTATTTACTCAATAGAAACAAAAAAATATAAACATTTAATTAAACCAGGTCGTTGCAAAATTCCGCTGATGTGCAGAAACCCGAAAATCGATGTTAGATTGCCTAATTGAGAGACTATAGTAGAAGTAAATGTAGGGCAATCTATCGAAATTACGAACTCTGGACTGTCAGCGATTTTTTTCCTAAAAACGATCCGGGACGGAAAAAATTAGGCAGTCAGTAGTTGGCTGCGGAGTTGATTTTCGGGTGAATATTCAAGGGTTGGTTAAAAGTTAAGTTCATCCGGAAGATTATTAGCGTCCGGCATCAGAGCCAAAGCCAAAGTTAGTCCTTTAAAGGAGAAGAGCCAATAAAGGAATAGTGACAAGCCCCTAGTCCCGGTATGCTTATGTATGCGTTTATTGTTAGTTTATATTTAATCTATGTATGTTTGAAGGATGACTCAATAAAAGTGATATTTGTTTTGTACTTCCCTTGTTTTATTTCTTAGAGTGAGTGGTGGTATTAAAACATAATAACTGCTGAGTATTCGGGGAGAGACCTCCGTAACTTCGTAAAGGTCGAAAAGGCGTTTCGCCCTGCATAACACTAACACGTAGGCCAAAACTGGACCACTGACGAACTACCTATAAACACGTCCACACACCAACAGTGATTCCCTTAGTGTTCGTGGCAAAAACCGACAATCGATGGATCGTTATGAACCGTTCGAAGCGTGTTCGCGCACATACTGTGCAACACGTCTACACTGTGGATTTTGGTTGCAGCAACCGTTGCAGTTCGCCAGTGAGTACCCGGCTTAATGAGTTGTTAACAGTCTACTATAATAATAAAAATGGTCTGGTGCGCAAATTTCATCTAAGATTATATAGGACCATTTCTAGTGACAGGTAGTCCACGCATTTTGGACCCGCCGAACCAGAGAGTTGGGACAGTATTGGTTCTAAAAGTGCCGTGCAGATTCCTGCGTAGGCGTTCATCGTTTTCTCATCAGATGATTATTCATTGCTGCATCTTGTAGTCCCGTCCATTGACGAATATTTTTCAACCACGACAATTTCTTTCTCCCTATACCTCTTCTTCCCCCTCGATTTTACCTTGGAGAATGAGGCGTTGAAAGTTGTATCTCTCTCCACGCAATATGCGTCCGATAAGCTATCTTTCTCTTCTTTTCGAGAAGTTCTCGATCTGCCAGCCCAGCTCTTGGCGAACGACTTTTTTAATTTCAAAGTCTTGAGTTGTACCAGTGTTACTTATTCTAATTTCTGCCTTTTGGTGCCAGTACAGATTGCTGATTAACTTTATATCCTTGCCATCTAATCCCAAGTCACCAAGGTATTTTATCAGAGCATCGTGTTTGACGTTGTCAAATGCCTTTTCATAATCGATAAAACACGCAAAGACATCCTTTCTTTGATCTTGGCAGTTTTGGACCAATGTCTGAAGACTGATTATCACTTCTCTAGTTCCGAATCCGCTCTTAAATCCGAACTGGCTAGCTCCGCTGACATGACAGTGAATAGAAAGTAGATTTATTTTTTTGAAAAAATACTCTACCTCCACTTTCACTATTTCGACATGGCCACCAGCCTAGTGTAAAAAAAGTGATAGCAGAAGTTGATTTTTCTTCTTTGTGGCATCTAATTCATAGAGGAACATCGCCTTTCCGCGAATTTTCAAACCTGAGTTTTACTAGGTACGGTGGTTAATCTATTGGCTCTTTTTTAAATTCTTCTTCGCCTTCTTTAGTACTCTTGACCATTCGTGCTTTTTGCTTCAAGTAATATATTCCTACTTCTTCTAGTCCGCTTCTACTAGGTGCGTCGGTCGCTATTATGGTTTTTTATCCTTTATACTATAGTCTGTCACGTAATAAGTCAGAAAGAAAAGAACACACCGACAAAGGTACCGCTAAGATCGAAGCGCTCGGCTTTTCTTTGAAGAAAGGAGCCATGGGATTTTTGACTGTATTTCTCTTTAAGGTCGCCGGCGCTGCGGCGTCAAACTCGAAGAAATAAAGGAAAAGTAGCGAGGTTTATATGGGGAAGTAATCCTTTTTTGTCCATTTTTTTTAACTCAGCGGCATTACCTTTCTTGTTGTCTTAAAGTTTGAATAGACTAGACCTACCCTTTTTGAATTAATTTTACTAATCATCAACTATCATTTTTGAAATAAAAAAATTCTTGGCTGTATGTGGATGGCCAGAAAATGTAAGGTAAATTATAAGTAAATTAAGAAAAATCAAGAGGAGTAAATAAACGTTTTGGGGGTTGGATATTGAGTTTTTACGATTTGTGGCTGAAATATATATCCTATCTAAAAAAGGTTGATATAAAAGTTGTAGATAATTAAAAAAATCTACATTAATGTAATACATTATATAACATAAAATAGCCCTGCCACTGCATATAAGTCAAGTTTTTTCAGATAAACAAGCACTTTCAGCGGAAATACACTGTAAGTGTAATTTGAAAAACCCCATTTAGAACCATTTTCCCGGAAAATGTCGAATGCACCTCAACCCGAGGAATTACAATGGTTGCATTTTGCGTATTTGCTAAAAATCTCGTAATTTAAAAAGTAGGTACTGAATGTGGAACTGAAACATACCCATGCACGTTTTCAGGTTTTGAGTGGTAACAACAATGGTTTTTGTTTCCGCTAAACGAGGCTACGCTTTTTTTTAGCGATATGAATTTCAATAGTTCAGTAAAGCGACAAAAAAATTGTAAAGAAATACCTTGCTAACGTCGGACCCCAATTAGTTATTAAATTATAATTATAAACCAGTCATTGTTGTATTTATACAGTGCGTATTATGATAAAACTTATTTATCACGTAAGCGCGAAGCATATATGGATATACTGTCTGCGTTTTGATTCTCCAACCGGCCTGCTTTTTATTCTACAATTTGGTCCAGCGACTGTTAAAACAATTAAAAATAAGATAAGGATTTTGCCACGGTCGTTCAAATTTTCCCAAGTCCAAGTACCCCAATTTGTAGAAGTAGTACAGGTTTAAGAGGTAGACATTTTATTTTTACCTCATCCTTCAATGCTTATTTGTAGTTAAAATGAAATTTTAATACATTTGATCGGCCTAATAAAAGATTTAGTTTGATTTAATCATGTTTCCATGTTTTTTACTGTAATAAACCTGTTCTTTTGACAGATAAGTCAGACTTTATTTATTCATAGCCGTAACGTATGTATTTTAATTGATTCGGAATTTTGTATTAATACATATTTCAAAAATGGCGAAATTTGTTTTTGAATGCAGTTTCAGATGTAAATGAGAACATTCGAGAAAAGTGGAAAATTCATTTTGGAAAGTGGATATAGCAATGGAAAACTTAATAGACCCTATAATAATAAACCCCAAAAAAGACAATGATAATGGTACTACTTATAGTGAAGACAATGACTTTTAAAGGTAGTTCTTGAACTTTTTATTTTTTTTTAATCTTTTATTTTAGGTACTGAAGTGTTTTAATGACAAGAGATTAAAAAAAGTTTAAACCCATTAACAACATATGATCCTCCATGTTATTTATTGGTGTATTTTTATTTTTATTTTGCAAAGTACGCCTATGGAATGTGACGTTATATCCCCACTTTTACTGCACTCCTCTTTTATTCAGATTATAGTAATATAAAATGTGTGAATCAGTGATGTGACAGTATACCTTTCGTTGTCATGATGAGGAAAACAGAAATTAATTTGCAAATGTCATTTTGAAGGGGTCTTGTAGAAGATGTGAATTATGCGATTTGCGCTTATATGATATCAAAGAAGAAGGAATCGTATTGGTTATTACTATCCGATTATCTAAGACAGTGAAGGCTCGAACGTTTTGCAATGAAACAATTAATTATGTGCGTTTGGTGAAGCCGTATGATAAGGGGAAATGTATCAATAAAGTGGTTGGTATAAATACATTTTGGAGCACGAAATCACTTCGAAACTCCTTCAAGAAAGGTTAGGTTCAGTTTCTCGTCAGCTGAATACCTGAAGGCTACAAACCGGTTTTAATGTGGCATGGAGTGCAGGGACATCTATTGTATGCAATACAATTTATAAAAGTCGAAAATGAAAGTGGTTCATTTTTGGGTTTTGCCGTTTTTTTTGAAAAAATGGATTGATGTACTAAACCAGGAATTGGAAAAAAGAAATATAAAATGGGAGGAGAGCAAGAAAATGACACAAGGCAGAAATAAGTGGAGAAAAATATGTAAATTAACGTATTAAACTCAATGTACAAACACCTTACACCTAACGGTAAAAGGCTTTTAGATTAAATAAATAAAATAAATTATTATTAAATAATATTTGAATAAAGGTTTTGCATTTGTTAGTAATTGTAGTAGAAAAGTACTTTTTTTAATTACTTTAATACTAAAAAAACTAAAACTAACTAAGTAAATGCTTCAAATTACTTTGTTGACATGTAACTGTGTAAACATTTTATTTGCAACGTTCGTCGACGGCACTAATCAAGCTATTTCACACTAGGAGAACTGCATCCGAAATTTTCACGGTCCGTGGAGAGAATCCGTTTGAAAATTTATAGTCGAGGTGGTACAATTTTCAGGAAAATAAAAAGTTTTAGTTGGGGTAAATGTTTTAACCTTCAGAATTCGGATATAAGATTTAAAGCCAATAAAATAAAATCTAGTTTGACAACACTGTTTGAAGGTAGTTTAGTAACTGTCTGTGGTCTTTTCGGGTAAAAGGAGATTAACAGGAGCATTCTTTGACATCGTTTAAATGTCCTTTCGAAAATTAAAAAATCTGTGAGAGAAGTACAATACGTTGCCTTCAATAAATAAGTTAAGAGTTCTCTCGCATTTCAAGCAATTTTTTCATGTAAATATCCATGTAAAAATCTAAAATGTAATTAGGCAAAAATTGTTCCTTTAATCCTAGGTATCAACTTGTAGGTAGATAGATAGCTTCAAAGGAAATATATATATATAAATCATACGTAATAGCATTCCAGAAGGTCCTTAGACACGCGAAGTCTCGATTTATTGGACTTTGGATAGAGTTAACAGGAAGAACCATTCGCAGTAAGGACCTCCATCTATCAGTGACGTATCTGTCATCTATCAGTGACGTATCTGACATCTGTCAATGAGATACCTGACATCTGTCAACGACGTACCGTGCATTTTGGCACCAACGTATTTGTCATTTGTCAACAACATATCTAACAACGTTCCTAGACATGTGCAATATCCAATTATATGTTTTGTTACCTGATATATAGGCGCTGTTAGATGAGAAAGCATTTCTACTACGAACTCTGCAACTTGCGCCCGGCCCCTCCATGGTGGCCATCTTCAATATCGTTTATCTCAACTCAATAATACTGAAGTATTAGACACTAAGGACCTTCTGGCAATTGAATATTTAGTATATAGTACGTTTCCAAACAATGCTGTTTGACTTATTTGAATTGGACCACCAACAACGAAATTGGATGCTAAGGATCTTCTGGCAATGCTACTATGCATGATTAATAACAATATTTAGTATACGACACGTTAAACATAAAATGACGTTTGTTCCATTTGAATTTGACCAATATCAACAGAGTTAGACGTTAAGGATATTCTGAAACGCTATTATACATGCTCTTGACATAAATGGTTATAGTTTCTATTTAAAGCTATGTACCCACAAGCTGATAATGCTGAGTATTTTGCCGGCGCGTGACCTTAAAAGGAACAATTTTTGTCAGATTTACAGGGAAAAAATGACTTGAAGCACATGAAAAAAGTATTTAAAAAAATAAAATGTTTCAAATAACATTTATTGTAATGATGCTATATCCCATCTACTACACACATAGAGTTCTGTGAATTCGAAAATGAACAAAAAACCAGTCCATAAGCGAATTTGCATTAGACACGGGGCGCTGATTATAATACCGAACACTTCCAATTTTCAATTTAAAAACTTTTTCATTTTCATTAGTTTTCCTTCGTTCGATATTGTTTTCCGAGCTTGGACGGCACTAGTATGGACTCTATACAGATCAAATTGTCGAGTTTTTCAATTAATGTGAACTAGAAAATGTCATTTTGAGTAATTAGTTTATTGGGAAAGTATCTGGAGGCTTGATTTAATATAATACTATTATAATTAAATCGCATTTTCTAATAACTTTAATTACAAATCAAATAAAAGGCAAATAAGTCATGAAAAGATGAAAATGTAATAACAACATGACATTTTATGCGAAAATATGAAATTTCCTGTAGCTGTGTAACAACGCTGCAGTAAACTAAATTATTTCCTATATGTTACGGAAACTATAACTAGAAGTGCTAAACTTGCATTTTCTGATCCGGTATGTCAATTAGGTATCACAATTTCCTTGGCACAGGAGAAAAATTCATTTTAGAATTTATTGATCCCACATGATTAATTTAAAATACAAGGATATACAACATAAGGAGATAATTCACTCGCTGCAACACAAAATTATATTATCGGCTTTCCGACTACAAATTGAGGTTGTACCTATACTTTTTTACAATTGTTGCACACTATACTATGTTTATGATAAGAAGGCAGTGACCTCATTTCTAGTTATTTCTATTGACAACGGAATAAATACGAAAACACTAAGAGCACATACGATTTAAACTTAACGTGCAGCTATGAATTTTTAAAATTTCACAAATTTGAAATATTTTCAAAATTGCAAAATTTTATATATTTCGTAAATTTCAACTATTTTAAAAAATCTCAAATTTTTAAATATTTCAAAAAATTAAAAAAATTCCAGCTATGAATTTTTAAAATTAACAACTTTTACAAATTTTTCTTAATCTGGATCTGGATTTTAACTTTAGTTCTTGTATTGTACGATTGGGCTATTTAAGCAATCTACCTGTACCAAATATGAAAGAAATCTACAGGGTGTTTCCAAAGTTATGGCTAATGAAAATGACAATAAGTATTGCATTAATTAAATTTTAACTTTAAAAGTTTAGTAATATGTATTTAGTTATATTTATAAAAATATGTCAGAATATCTCAACTTTTTCCATTCGTTTCGAATGTTTGATCCAATTTAAAAAAAAATCTGATGTACAGCGTGTTGCTTTGGGGTTTTTCAAATTATACAAATTTTTCTTAATCCATATCTGGATTTTAACTGTAGTGTAGTCCTTACATTATATGATTGGGCTACTAAAAAATGATACCTGTACCAAATATGAAAAAAATCTACCGGGTATTTCGAAAGTTACTGCTTGTGAAAATGAAAATAATGCATTTGATGTAATTTGACGTTAAAACTCCAGTAGTAGAATGGGATGTGCACTTAAAAATTTTGTTGACTTTAACTCATTTTTTCCGTTCTTTTCGAATATCTATCCCAATTTTAAAAAATCTGACATACAGGGTGTTGTTTTGGAGATTTTCAAATTTTACAAATTCTTCTTAATCCGGATCTGGATTTTAATTGCAGTTCTTACATTATGCGATTGGGTTAAAAACACACTATACCTGTAACAAGTATGAGAGAAATCTACAGGGTGGTTCTATAGTTACGGCTTATCAAAATATTGGCCGAAATGGATGAAACACCCAGTATCTCGGTTATTAAAGGCGTTAGACCCAGTAACCAAGGTTATTTGAAATCACCTAAGTACCCTCTATTTACAGTTAACGTATGTCAGTTTAACTGTGAAACACCCTGTATATTTATCATGATTGCCTTTAAATTTGAAGAATTTCGAAAATATCAACGATTTAAAAAATTCAAAATTTTAAACGATTTCAAGAAATTCAAAATTTTAAATATTTCAAAATACGTTAAAAATTCCAAATATCAAAATTTTAAAAAATTCACAAATTTCAAATATTTTAAAAATTACAAAATTTTATATAAATATGAGTGATAAATTTTGAAAATTTTAAAAATTTACAATTTTTTTAAAAATTGCAGATATCAAAATTTTCAAAAAAATCAAATTTCAAATATTTTAAAACTTTCCAAATAGTTTAAAAATTTCCAAAATTTCAAAGATTTCATGACTCCATCCTACGAACTTACTGAGTGAACATGTAAATAAAAAACTATACCGTTTATTACTCAATAAAAATAAAGATAAAGATGAAAAATCTTGATGAACTATATGCCAAAGACGTCTCATGAATTCATTTTTACGGTAAATCCTTTATTGTGATGCCGGTAAACATTTGCGTGCAACGGTAGCAAAAACGTAAAAATGCATGGAAACTCGAGATGATAGTCTGAGATAAGAAGGTGAAATATTTACATCCATGCATTTTATATAACGGCAAGTCTGCAGTTGTAAATCGTTGGGCCAACACTAGAGTGTTCGCCTCGAGAAAAGAACGAATAAAGAACGGAAAAATCGTTTATCAAAGTAATAGCATAAACCAATTTTATGCATCATTTTTTCGTTTGTTGTTGCGTTTATTTATTTCTGAAGAACATAAATGGGATACATAAGTCACTTCAATTTATTTACGTATTTTGGGGATTTTATCAAACTTTATAACCAAATATATCACTAAAAGACTGTAGGTACAAAATAGAATATCGTACAACAAGCGCGAAATGCGTATCTCGCGCGAGTTATACACTATATTTGACGACTATTAACATTTAATTACTATTGTTGACAGTAACCGTACATTTGAACAGTTATTCCTTCATTTTTCAAACCAAACTGGCAACTATGCCAAATATTTGACGAAACAAGTTTGGCAACGCAGCGTCCGCGAATTGCAAAATACACTTAAAATAATATTACAAATTCAAAACTTCTGTCTCCAAGCGAGCAAGAAGGATACGAGATCTCTCCGTCTCAACCACCGTACCACTCGGTATCAAGCGCCATTACGACTTCCAAAATCTGCAAGTACCACGGTATCAAATTAACCAAATATATCATTAAAAATATTTCATCTAACGGGTGCGAATGAGACGGTATTATACAAGAGTGAGATGCAAGATCGAGCTTCTCTCGCTTCCGTATTCCACACATATAAAAAACTGCAGGCAAACTTCCAAGCATACTCGAATATAGTCACGTATACCGTGGTAGGCGTGACTTAACAGCGGACAAAAATTCATCAAGAAGCCCAAAGTTGGCTAATCTCATCAGTACGATTTTCGCAGCGCATCAAGCAAGTCTACTCCATTGTCTCAGCACAATGTATTTCGTAAATTAATGAGTAACACGTTGGCCGCGAATCAAGCCAGATTACTCAAATTATTTTCTTCTCCACTGTCTAAATACAGTACACAATTGATCGTTCAAATCATAATGCCGTTTTTATAAAATATAAAATTAGTGATTTCTGTGTGATTGATGCACAAATCATTTAAGAGTTATTTGTGTAACCAATGTAATATTTTCTATTTGTTACGTCTGTTTATTTCCTGTTTTAAAGTTTTAAATAAACGGTGTTAAAACATAACGTGTGAGTTTTACTGGGAGCTATACAACAAACTAAATCTATACAGACCACAAATTCTACATCGAAATCAAGACAGCATTTAAAGAGGCATCGTAACAACCTCCACTGGCCGACCTTGCAAGTGGCTGCATTCGTAATCTTCAGTGATTTACGACAGCTGGTATTTTAAACAACAGATTGGTTCAATAAGCTCAATAATGAATGCAGATTCTGATTCCGAGTATGCGTTTTTTCCCGGGGAAAAAAGTAATTTTACAAAAAGTGACATTTCATTACCCGTCAATAGAGACAAAATGTCAAAGATTTTTTCCGTCGTAGAGAAAATGTATATTATATATAATATTCATATTTTGATACGCTTGAAAAAAACGTTTTTTATTTTGGATTTGAGCCCCACTGGCGATTTTGAAACTTTTAAAATGCCTGATGCATTTTCCAGATCTCAAAATTGATAAAAGAATATGAAAGCTTCTAAAATATTTACCGTTCTTTATAAATCTCCCTGTATAGTGACTGATGGCTCAAAGTCGAATCAAGGCTATTAAAGGACTTCTCACTGATACCTTTTGTTCTTGATTGAGACAAAAGCTGCCGAAATTAAATAATTTTGCCGGATTCGTTAAGTAGGATCGATAGATTGTTCTCTTCCTTCGAAATGAATTTTAACGAATACGGTTTCTGCCGTTTTAAGTTATAGAGGGTGCGCTTCATTAATTTTATGCTAAAATGGTAGTCAAAATTTCACTGCTAGGAAATAGTGCACAAATGTACTGCCGTTATCAGTAATAAGACAAAACTGATAAATGGAGTGACAATAATAGTAAATTCACGAGTATAAATTTTCGCAGTTCCTCCGATGATAAACTAAGAAAATATAAAACTCCAGATGTCAGATTTTAACGCGTTAATCGCATAAGAGATTTTCACTAACAATTTTAGGATATTTACAAACAATTTAGCAAAGATTTCAATAGCAAAATTTAAAGTAATATAATCTCAGATAAGTCTGCGATCACAATAACAATGAGAACATTGTTATTTTAGATGTTTAAATAAAAAGAAATTTTAAACTTAACCTCAAATTTCAATATCATGATGTATCAATATGATTAATTTAAATTCAGGGGAAATACAATAAATCGGAAAAATAAAGTGTTGGGACTTCTAAAATCAAAGAATTACTGGAAAAAAGGCAGTGATAATAAAGTTGTATAGAATTTTAGAAATCGATAATGACGAACTTAAAAAGTCTGTGTGTAAGTTTAATATAAGCAGGAATTGTAAATAAATTATATCAAAATCATTCTTTTTGTCTCGAGAATGATTTGGTAATAAGCAAAAATTGTATAAATATTGATAAAGTTTTTTGGAGTTTATAAAAAATTTAAAAAACTGTCAAATTTTAATTTAGAGAGTCGTGATATGATGGTTTATAAAAACTACTTTTCGCTGTCAAGCGAGGCTTTTGATCAAAATCTCTCGAACTGTTGATTCCTGGAAGATATTGCATCCATCCCACTTTGAATTGACTAGGAAAGTAACCAGAGTTAGAAATAAAATCTAATTCGTATTAAAGGTACCAATTCACAATATTAAATATCGATATTTAAAAACGTTTCAAAATAAAAAAGGCCACCAGTATTTTATTTAATTAGGTTAGATTATACTTTAATTAATAACTAAATAATTTAGATTAGAATAAGGTAAGAGAGTAATTATAAGATTTGTATTAATTGTTGATTTTATAAATAAAAAATTTATTACGCTTACCTTATTATGGCAAACAACTCTTATTCTCACATAAACTAAAAGGTTAACCGTAATTTTTATGATTATTAATAAATGTTTTTATATTTACTGACTCGTTATTATCGATCTTTAAGACTATCAATTTTTCTACTGGAAAGTAGATGGCGCCCAAAATTATCAACAACAAATAATTACATTCTGTCTGAGATTACGACAGAAGACAATAAAAAAACCAACAGTAATTTAATAGGTTATATATACATTGATTTTGAGATAGTTGGTGTTGAATGAACCCATTCAGAACCACCTGGTATAAAACCATACCAATTCAATAGAGTGAAAATATATAGGGTGTTTCATTAAAGAAAAACATAACTTTGATAAGTCACACATTTATGGGACACTCTGTTATGTTGGTAGTTATTTTTGGAATATAGTCTTTCATTGCTCTCTACAACTTTTAATTGAATCATTTTTTCCTATCTTAAAAAGGGAAGCAGCTATCTTCCACCCACAATTTCGCAAATCCAAATAATATATGGATATTTTTATTTCCCACTTTAGGCCTACCTGTTAAAAATTTTCGCGATTCTGTCATTTGTTGTCAACATTTATGTCGCCAACACCAAAAGTTGCAAAATGCTACTATCAGTAGTAATATCACAAGAGCTTCGAAAATAATCGATTATACTTCCGAGTCACGAGACGTATTTGGCGAAACACCACGAGAGCGGAGCTCGAGTGGTGTTTTAAGGGCGCGGTCTTCCTGTATATAAAATCCTATGCTGCAGACCAAAAGTTAAATCGACTGATTTCCGAATATAATGGGATTTAAAATATAATTTTCAGACAAATTAAAGATAAAGGTCTAACTTAGGTAGTCTTACTATTCTAAATCGATAAATTTATTATTTTCTATGGAAACGACAGCTTCAAAATCATCCAATTTTTTTAACCTTAAAAGTGGCATTTAACAATCTATATATCCTCGATTCTGAAAAAATAAGAAAAATAAACATTAACTTGACCTAAGTTAAACCTTTATCTACAATGTGGTTTAATCAGAATACATCAAAATACTTTAATTTATGAAATCAGTCGATTTGAAATTTTGAAGTCATTTCAAATTAATTTGAAAGTTTGGTCAAACAATGGCGTCTAAAAATTCTTTACCCATAGGTATTCAGTATATATATATATATAATTATATATAGATCATATAGGTTTTAACACTGTAAGAAAGATGGTGCCCGCAGCAAATCAAATTTGCAATGGATGCCAACCCATCAGCTGAGATATTTAGCGGGGTGATACCATAATTAGCCCAGTTGTGAGAGACTTTGACCTCTCATAAAATGTGATATCGCTTTAAAAGGTGTAGAAAACGATAAAAAAATCTTTGCGGCTCTAAAGTGTATGCTAAATTCGAAAAACTAATAGCACAACCACGTGAAACAGCAAAAAATTTTACTATTATTTATATTTCAGATAACATTTGTTCACTTTAAATTTTATTTTAATGTAATATACTTAAATGTTTCTTTTCAAATTATATTGCTAATTTTATATTTTGTTTGTTAACTGTTTCATTTTATTCATTGAATTGTTTTCATTATTCTACAATAAATTATTGATATTTTGTAAACTAATAAACGTCACTTATAGCAAATTTTATCTCAAACTATAAAAATGCCATTTTTGGTTTTACTGTACAACTCAAGAAAATCAATAAACTCTGTAGATTTTTTTTATCTCTAATTTTTTCCAAAAATTCAATTTTTTTCCCATTTCATCGTATTCCTATCTGTTATGGTTTAGAATATAGCAATGTTGGCACATAATAAAAGAAACATGCACTCAAAACACAAAAAGAACGCTGCAATTGTATTTATTGTCTTTGTAATTAAAGTAAAGTAAAGTTTTTGCTCTCCAAACATTTAAAAAACTTTAATCAGAAAGGAACATTCTAAGTACGCCGAATATAATAATATATCATGAATTTAAATTTTCGCGGGAACTCACAGCTGTTGGTTGAAACTGTTCATTTGGCAACGTGGGTTAGCTAACGTTTCGTCTGAAAGTTGACGAGATTTTAGAGCATTTATATTTGCATGTATATTTTTTATTACTCTGAACACGAGATGCTTGTTGCGCATATCGTTTAACTGTCATAACGCGGGAATTTTTAAAAATAATTCAACATTATTTGTGTCGATATGTTATCTATCCATTAGAATAAAAATATATAAAGTATTTTAGAAAAGAATTAGAGGTAATATTATAAAGTAAACGATAAGAATATATATTGAGATGAATTCCGTAAATTATACGATTTTACTTTTTTTTTTAAATTTATTTTCCATTTGTCCACTTTGACATTTTTCAAACATCTCCTCTTCCCAAACCAAAAAAAAAATCAACATCCCATAGCAACCCTGTCAAATTTTAAATACCCCTACACATAATTTTAAAATAACTAAATTCCTAAATAACAATTGACAACATTTACATCATTACAATATATTCAAAATAAATGATATTTTGTATGACTTTCATAATAAATTAATTTTTACTTTTTAATAGTTAGTATGTGTAGGAATCATGATTTTTCTTAATCAGTTATAATCACTACAAATTAAAAAAATGTAATAATTTTGTGTATAGACCAATATAATGAAAAAATTAAATATGCGAATTTTGTCATGAAAATCGGTATATGGGGTTAAAATAATATTCTGAACAACTTTTTTTAATGTTTTTCGATATCTCTAACGCGAAGCAAAATATCGAGAGTTTGAAGTTCTAATTTTATCTGATTATCTTAAAAAATATGACCCGTCACTTTGTCCAATTGTGCAAAAATTTAAAAGAAAACCTAATTTTCAATCGAAAAAGTTGGTTTACAAATTTTCAATTGTTTAACTTTATCAGAGTGCTCGATTTCTTCGTAAAACCTCGGCTTTAAGATGATATGAAAAAAATATTGTTCGTATAGAATTTCAATTCGTATAAAATCTAAAAATAAATATTTTGCTTTGAAAAAATTACAGCTGCTTATTTAAAACACAAAAAAGAACGTTTTTACAAAAAAAATATTTTTCGGTCTTCCGTGCAGAAACAATAATATTGTAGACCAAAAGTTAAATCGACTGATTTCCGAATGTAATAAGATTTAAAATTTAATTTCCAGACAATTTTTTTTAATCTTTAATAGTACTTTTATCAACGCTGCTTTGTACACTCTATGGAATATTTTTTTCAAGAAATACAGCAGTAAGATTTTTTTAGGCTTCAAAGAACACTAAACGACAAAAGAATTTAACAGTGTAAACTGTAAACACACTGAAATCAAAACAAATCCCAAGTTCACACACGCATGCGCAGGCAGCAGGACTCTTGTGCAATTCCGGACCTTTGCCATTTATCACTTCGTGAATATTTTGGATTAGTAAAAAGGTAAAAAGTTAATATCTATAATACGGTAAGCGTATTGTATTATTTGCCTCAGTAAGCGTAAGGCCACACGGCACCCTAAACGGAACGGAGAACGGAGAACGGAGGACGGGTGACGGACCCGTTGAACTCTCTAGTCACAAATAGCGGTTTGACGAGCGTCACGGAGCGACCCCTTCCATCGGCGCCTTGTTTTACAAAATATACATTACAGGTCTTGATTCAGTACCATGGAGTTGGAAAGACGAAAATTGATAGTGTGTTGTTAATTGCGTAGGCGGAGAAAGAGAAATTATTGGGTTCACCCAATTAACGAAAAAAGACATTTACATGGTGCATTTACTACGTTATTTATGGACCTGAGAGAGGAGGAAACAAAATTTTTTAATTATTTTAGGATGTTAAGCAATACAAAAAAAATAAAAATAGCTTCAAATAACATGGGCGTAGAAAATGGTTGGGAAAAGGGGACATATTCTTCTAACTGCACACCACTGGATCTCGATATGAAACATGATTTTTTACTAAAATATGTCTTTTTACATTTAGAAATGACCTGCTAAATTTCAAATTAATATATTAATCCGTTTTAAAGTTTTTAAATAAAAACATTTATTTTTTTTTAACTTTAACGCCCTGTATTTCGAAAAGTAATCGAGTTGGACCCCTCATTCCTTATATCATTTTGTCCAATTTTACGAGATGTATCTACAGCCAGACGTTGTAAGTGTCGTTTGGAAACACCCTGTATGTAAACTAATTTCACCAGAAATAAAAAGTAAAATTTTTCGTGCTCGCTAGAACAATAAAATTTAAAAATACTATAATACAAAGGTATTTACTTACCAAATTCTTGACGCTCTTTATCGGGATGCTCCTCGAAGTTCTCTTTTAGCATCTCACAGACATTCTTCCAAGCATTACTTTTTAATTGTTTGTTTTTATAGTCCTCATTTGACTTATCCCACAACAGGGGTCTGTTTTCAATACAAGCTATTAAAATTTCAATATCTATTTCTTGAGACATCGTCAAAACAGCAAGACATCAACTGAATAATGAAATGAATGAATACGGTACTGATGCTTGAAAGTCTAGCAGCGTCTGCGCGATGGAAGACGAGACGGGTCCGTGAATGCCCGTGTGGCATGGTAGATAACAAACAATGATCCGCTAGCTAGTGACGATGCGAAAAACGGAGACGGGCCCGTCCAAAGTAGCAGAACCGACGGAGGGTCCGCTACACAAAAACGGGTCCGTTAGCCAATTTACGGGCCCGTCCCGTTTAGGTTGTCGTGTGGCCTGTATCATTGCTCTCCATGTATCATAAATTCGAACGGGTCCGGCCCGTTCGAATTTATGATACATGGAGAGCAATGATACAGGCCACACGACAACCTAAACGGGACGGGCCCGTAAATTGGCTAACGGACCCGTTTTTGTGTAGCGGACCCTCCGTCGGTTCTGCTACTTTGGACGGGCCCGTCTCCGTTTTTCGCATCGTCACTAGCTAGCGGATCATTGTTTGTTATCTACCATGCCACACGGGCATTCACGGACCCGTCTCGTCTTCCATCGCGCAGACGCTGCTAGACTTTCAAGCATCAGTACCGTATTCATTCATTTCATTATTCAGTTGATGTCTTGCTGTTTTGACGATGTCTCAAGAAATAGATATTGAAATTTTAATAGCTTGTGTGAAAGCAGACCCCTGTTGTGGGATAAGTCAAATGAGGACTATAAAAACAAACAATTAAAAAGTAATGCTTGGAAGAATGTCTGTGAGATGCTAAAAGAGAACTTCGAGGAGCATCCCGATAAAGAGCGTCAAGAATTTGGTAAGTAAATACCTTTGTATTATAGTATTTTTAAATTTTATTGTTCTAGCGAGCTTTAAATCACAGCACGAAAAATTTTACTTTTTATTTCTGGTGAAATTAGTTTACATACAGGGTCTTTCCAAACGACACTTACAACGTCTGGCTGTAGATACCTCTCGTAAAATTGGACAAAATGATATAAGGAATGAGGGGTCCAACTCGATTACTTTTCGAAATACAGGGCGTTAAAGTTAAAAAAAATAAATGTTTTTATTTAAAAACTTTAAAACGGATTAATATATTAATTTGAAATTTAGCAGGTCATTTCTAAATGTAAAAAGACATATTTTAGTAAAAAATCATGTTTCATTTTTATTTTTTTTGTATTGCTTAACAGTTCTCACGTAAAAACGAAGATATTTAATGTTTTTATGAAGTCTGTCAGATCTTTTATTAAAGAAATAACCAACAATATTTTTCTCGGATTTCTTTAATAATTTTTTCTTATTTTTTTATAACCACTAGATATTTATTTTAGCAAGGCAGTGACGTAATTTCTAGTTATTTCTGTTGTCAACGGAATAAACACGAAAACACTAAGAGCAAATACAATTTAAACTTAACGTGCAGGGGAAATTAACTGTTAAAGGTTGGCAACACTTCACGACGTTGCCGATGTGATATAGCGTTAATTCTTGATTTATGGCAATCAATGTGGCTACTCACTTAGAGTGGTTATAAATTGACCTCCAATGTGTCAATGTACTGGAATATAGCGGCATATTACAATAAAAATTTCAAAACTACATAACTATTAATTTTTATTTGAATCTTATAACATTTTTCTTACTATTGAAAATAGGATCAGTCGTTTATACTTTGGACCATTGCCATGGAACAGACCCTACAGGAGTTGTAAAATAATCTGCTAAAACAATAATTTCTCTTTCTCTTTCTCCGCCTACGCAACAAACAACACACTATCAATTTTCGTCTTTCCAACTCCATGGTAGTTAAGTTAAGTACTGAATCAAGACCTGTAATGTATATTTTGTAAAACAAGGCGCCGATAGAAACATGATGGAAGGGGTCGCTCCGTGACGCTCGTCAAACCGCTATTTGTGACTAGAGAGATCAACGGGTCCGTCACCCGTCCTCCGTTCTCCGTTCTCCGTTCCGTTTAGGGTGCCGTGTGGCCTTACGCTAAGGCCACACGGCACTCTAAACGGAACGGGTCCGGCCCGTTCGAATTTATGATACATGGAGAACAGTGATACAGGCCACACGACAATCTAAACGGGACGGGTCCATAAATTGGCTAAGCGTAAGGCCACACGGCACTCTAAACGGAACGGGTCCGGCCCGTTCGAATTTATGATACATGGAGAGCAATGATACAGGCCACACGACAACCTAAACGGGACGGGCCCGTAAATTGGCTAACGGACCCGTTTTTGTGTAGCGGACCCTCCGTCGGTTCTGCTACTTTGGACGGGCCCGTCTCCGTTTTTCGCATCGTCACTAGCTAGCGGATCATTGTTTGTTATCTACCATGCCACACGGGCATTCACGGACCCGTCTCGTCTTCCATCGCGCAGACGCTGCTAGACTTTCAAGCATCAGTACCGTATTCATTCATTTCATTATTCAGTTGATGTCTTGCTGTTTTGACGATGTCTCAAGAAATAGATATTGATATTTTTATTTTTTTTGAATTGCTTAACAGTTCTCACGTAAAAACGAAGATATTTAATGTTTTTATGAAGTCTGTCAGATCTTTTAATAAAGAAATAACCAACAATATTTTTCTCGGATTTCTTTAATAATTTTTTCTTATTTTTTTATAACCACTAGATATTTATTTTAGCAAGGCAGTGACGTAATTTCTAGTTATTTCTGTTGTCAACGGAATAAACACGAAAACACTAAGAGCAAATACAATTTAAACTTAACGTGCAGGGGAAATTAACTGTTAAAGGTTGGCAACACTTCACGACGTTGCCGATGTGATATAGCGTTAATTCTTGATTTATGGCAATCAATGTGGCTACTCACTTAGAGTGGTTATAAATTGACCTCCAACGTGTCAATGTACTGGAATATAGCGGCATATTACAATAAAAATTTCAAAACTACATAACTATTAATTTTTATTTGAATCTTATAACATTTTTCTTACTATTGAAAATAGGATCAGTCGTTTATACTTTGGACCATTGCCATGGAACAGACCCTACAGGAGTTGTAAAATAATCTGCTAAAACAATAATTTCTCTTTCTCTTTCTCCGCCTACGCAACAAACAACACACTATCAATTTTCGTCTTCCAACTCCATGGTAGTTAAGTTAAGTACTGAATCAAGACCTGTAATGTATATTTTGTAAAACAAGGCGCCGATGGAAGGGGTCGCTCCGTGACGCTCGTCAAACCGCTATTTGTGACTAGAGAGATCAACGGGTCCGTCACCCGTCCTCCGTTCTCCGTTCTCCGTTCCGTTTAGGGTGCCGTGTGGCCTTACGCTAACCCGAGTTAAATAACGCCGGCGCCGTCCAATTGCTCACGAAATCTTTTCCGACCTTACACCGGCTTGGCGGATAATTTGAAATTTGAGATTGTATAGGTACTGTGATTCTTCCATGATTGAGATGTTCACAAAACCATAGCATAACGAGTGTTGTCTGTATATACCTTTATAGAGACAACGGCATAACCTATTATAGTGGGATGCGAGATTTTGCATTTTTTAATTCTATTTAGGTCTTAGTTAAGGATTAACAAATTAAACATTGAGCTATAGTCAATATTCATTTTCAAAGGTGTAGAAAATAATAAGCATAGTTCAACAACAAAAATATAAATAGATGATAAAGCTTACTTTTTATCAGATAAAATCAAGGATCTCGGGTTTAACTAGTCTTCAAGAAAAATTCGGGAGAAAATTTGAACCAATAAAACCGAGGAAACAATATTGCTAAAGCGGCTTACTCCTTTGATACAATTATCTAGGAGTCTAGGGCCACCGTGAGCTGAACCAAAGTTCAAAGGAAGCCTGCCGCCTTGACTTAAAGAGTGGCTCTTTGATCTACAAAGAAGCGCCGATGCAACTTGACACGTGTCGATAGTTATCATAGCTATATACTAACTTTGAAATGAGCAATAACATCACTCTGTATCTATACATTTGAAAAGGGCATTTTATTTCGAATTGTTTCCGACTTGTAAATATCTTTGACATGTTCACCTAAATCGTAATTATTCATCGTTCGCGTGGTTAATTTTTCTTTCGTTTCTCACATAAGTAGGTACTTCATAACGAGGAACAAATAACTGAAAAGAAAATGTTATTTTGATATTATCAATGCCGCAGTAACAAATTATTTTAATTTTAAGAATTAAAAGAAAGATCTTATGGAAGTATCGTTTTCATTGAAAGGCTCTGTATAAATAAAATATACCTACAAAGAAAATAAATGAAAAATAAAAAGTTAAGATTATACATTTTGATGATACTAAATATTGTTCTCCCCTTGTATTAAATATAATAAACAGTGAATTTCTAGAATGATTTCTGTAACGAGAAAATTTCAAAGGAAGGTTTCTGTAACTATTTTGTTTAATTTAAGCATTTATCACGAGATACCAGCACCTCCCGGGCAGCATCTTATTTGACATAATTTGGCTGATATTTGACGTACAAGACCGCGCCCTTAAAAGAAATACGTCGAGCGAGGAGGAAGTATAATCGATTATTTTCGTATGCTCGCGTGATATTCGATACGATTATATAACGAATTATATAATTATTTTTGGTGACGTTTGCTCATTATAAACGTCAAACGTATTGTTACTATGACAAACTTTTCAAGATGGAAGGATGCGAAAATCAAAAACGGTTATACAACGTCGTCAAGGGTATATTCGCTTATCAATACATGGTAACTAAGTAAAAATTGCAACTGCCATTGGCTAAATTTATGATGAGTTGTATAATCACTTTTATCTAATTTTTTTATTAGTACTTTTATATTTTTTTTGAACGTTTATGTTTGTGAAAAAAAAATATAAACTTTCCTGGAAAGTAGTCTGTTATGAAACATCCTAAAAGCAAATAGGCACGCACGAACTTAATCGGAAAGGCGCGACGAACAAAATCTCTATTAAGCAGATGAAAGTTTTCCATCTAATCAAAGACAATAAAAGGATCTGAAAGAAATGCCACCCAGGGCGGCAAAACATGACAATTACCCCCCTTAGCGTCACCCCTTCCCCTTTTTCATGCGAACAACCACTTCATCCTAACTGGCGACAGATTTATAGGCGTCTTCCCTGCGTAAGCACATTGGGGATGTTGTCTTTTATTTTCATTTTATCCCCTTTTTCCAGGAGCGTTTTTATGATAAAAGAGGGTTGATTAGAACCAGTGCGATTCATAATTTTATATTTTTTATTTGATAAATAAATATAAAATCGAATGTAATCGACTGTCAGTACAAAATCGGGTTTGATTTTTTCAAATTTTCGATACTATTTGACCGACACATTGACAATTGTTCTTTTAAAACTTTCCATGCAAAGTTCGAGTGTTTCAAGCCAATGTCGCGGCAGTTGTGTCACAGTCTGAACAGCTGATGCCATAATACTTCAATCACATGACATCAAAACTTGAAGCTCAAATTGAGGAAACCTTCTGGGAAAAATCGGGTAAAAAAATTCATGCAAAGGTTTTCAGGGTCGCTGAATGCGAATCCGAGATCCGCTTGACCTCATCAGGACACGGTCAAGGTCATTTCTCGGTCAGATCCGGTCCAGGATCCTCATGAGGTCAAGCGGACCCTTAAAACCTTTGTATCAATGATTAGAGCAGCTCCTCCAGAAAACCTCTGTAAGAATTTTTTCAGATTTTTCTATAGAAGTTTTCCTCAATTTGACCTTCAAATGATCTTGACCCTGACCTGATGAGGTCAAATGGACCTCGTATTCGGATTCAGCGACCCCAAAAACCCCTAGTTACAGTAGTAAAGTTCTTGGCGCAGACAAAAATTTTATTTTTTTGTGGGGCTGTGTAATTTCCAACTTATTTTCAGTGTTCAAAATTTTTAGTTTATTTAACAGGAATTCAGTCGCCCTAAGCCTTCTCCTAATTTAAAAACCGGTTTTAGAATGTGACAAATTAATCTTAAAACCCGGTTTTTTTAAACCTTTATTCCTATTGTGAACAAATCATGACATTCAGTGTCATGACGGGGTGTGTCAGACAATGTCGCACCACTCAATGCCACGACATTGGTGTCGCCATCTGAACGAGACTTAAAGTAGGCTTTTCAAAAATATTATTTAATATTGCCTGTTCCAGGCGCACAGTTTTTGTTGTTGTTAATAAGTTTCCCGTTTCTTTCAGTTTGATTTCAATACTTAATGATGTGGAATTTGTTGATTGGAGAATCTTTATTCGTATAAACGAGCTGCCATTTTTATATCTTCTCCGTACAATCTATTATCTTTTCGACATTATTTCAGAAAGACTGACTTTGCCTCAGCCAAGTGTTGAAAAAAATTGTCGTTTCAATAAAATTTTATCGAAAAGATTACCAACTTTTTTCCATATCTGTATCTTTGTTGAAAATATTTGACCAAATGCAGCGTTTATAAAAATTTTCAGGTTAATTGTTTCACTAACAAACAAATCTTCTTTATCCTTCTGATATAGGTACTATAACGGATAAATATTTGAGAGGGAAAAATCAAACGGATTTAAAAAGAATATAACAACTGAACAAGCAATTGTTTTTCTAGATTTATTAGTTTGTACTTCAGATGTCGGTAGCAGTTGTGAGACATGGCTATATTTCAGTTTTTCCCAGTTGCAATAATTGGACGTGGAACAATGACTAATGGTCGTTTCTTTGACTTTAAAACGTAGTTTAGATAAGAAAGAAGTCTGAAGTAAAAATAAAATTATAGCAACTTTTAAAAACTCGAATCTCGCATTGAAAAAACTCGGTCGCCATTTGTCCGTTTTCGCGAAAATCATCATCTCCTTAATACATCCTGTAGCAGTGTCCTCAAGAAAGAGTTTGCTATTTTGCTGTCCTGGATTGGCCAAAAATTAAAAAAGTTACCTCGAGCCAAAGATTAATCAGTGTTTGCCGTCCCCCACTCCCCCAAATTAAACTAGCGACTTGAAATTTGGTCATGACTATCTATCGGAGGAAAAAAAGCAAGTCTCGAAGTCACTTTCTTCCCTGCGAAAAACGCGAACACGGTGTATTCGTTCCGCGGCGAAAATCCCTATACTTTCAAATAGCAATTTCTCGAGAACCGCTAGACCGATTTGGACGGGTTGAAATTCAGTTTATGCGTTTTTGCGAGCCCTTTATTTTATATCTAGAAGCCCACTTCTCATATCTTTATATGTTGATTTACCCGCTTCGACAACTCCCTTAGCTTGTATATAGTGATCACGTGAAAGAGGGAATCTATGAAATCGCAAAAAAAATCGAAAGGAGCGACTTCGTTTATCGGGTTTTTTTCGCTAGATCGACTCCACTAAACGGGGAGGTATATTCATCAACACTATTATTTTTCTTAGTGTAGTTCGATTTGTAAGAATTTGAATAAATACATGTTACATTTCTCAGTGTATCTCAAATAGTTTATGATTCAATGCTGTGACGTATTTCCTCTCAATATTGTGTCTATCCAACATCAAAGGAACCGATCAAGCTTTCGCCTCTTGTTAGATGGTGTACTCTTTGCACATCATGCCATCAGATCTCTTAGATTCTTCATTCGAAATTTTTGATTTAGAAGGGAAACTATTTTATTAAGTGTCGGTTGCTCGCCATAAATATGTCGTCAACATAAACGAGTAGGAAAACTTTCTTGTCCATGGACCAACTTATACAGACATTTGTCTAGCTCGGATTGAATAAATGCGTTCCATGATTGAATCTGCAAACCTGATCTCTTACATTATCAAAACCTTCGGGTAACTTCATGTAGATCACCTCTTGAAGTTTGCCGTGCAGGAACGCATTCTTGACATCCATCTGTCTGGTATGCAGATCTTCTTATCGTAATGAACTCATTTTTCGACCTCAGTCATAATGGGATACAGAAATCCATTCCCTCTTTGCCTTTCTAGCAACTGTTCACAAGCTTCAAATGTCATTCAATATCTCTCCCTTTAAAATGGTACGGCAACCTATTTCATTTCTTCTGGATCATTTCCATGTCCTTGAAATGTTTGGAATTGCTTATTGAGTGACTCTCAATAATAGTGCCAATTCTTCTTGACTTTGATACCGGTCTTTATTAAGTAATGCCTCCAATTCTGCATATTCGAAAACCTCCTCTCTGTAGAAAAGCTTACTTGATTTTGATTCCCAATTGAAATATCCAAATACCAAATATAAAATTAAAACTGTCACAAATCTGTCACTTCTTAAAAGAAAAACCTTTTAATGTCTGACGATTTTGATCTAGAGCAGGGAGGAGAGGGAAAGGAAGGAGAAGATCTTAAGGATAGTTATCCATATGGAGAGTACGAAGGTGGAAGGGATGAAGATTTAAATAGACACGGATTTGGTAGTGCATTATTACCCAACGGAGATATTTATGAAGGAGAATATTTCCATGGAAAAAGGCAAGGGCGAGGGATGTATTGCTTTAAGAATGGGGCTAGATATACCGGAATGTGGAAAAAGGGGCTTAAAAGTGGCCAAGGGGAGTTTTTATATCCTGATGGGACTAGATATGTTGGGGATTGGAAGAAGGATTTAAAACATGGAATTGGTAAATATTGTTAAATCAAGTAAAACTGACTCAATTCTTCTTCTATCAGCAAAACTGATGAATGAGGCCGAGAAAAGAGTAAATTCTTAATTTGTAATTTGTGACCATATAAGTACAATTATTTATCATTTTTATCAAACATTTATAAAAATTAAATGTTCCAGGAAACTATTATTATCAAAACGGTGACAGGTACGAAGGTTGTTGGTACGAAGGATGGCGCCATGGTCTTGGAACTTATATTTTCAAATCCTTGAACGTATCTTACTATGGAACTTGGAAACATGGAAGAATGGACGGTCCTGGAATTTATAACTATGCATATTACAGGTAATTATTCATCCAAAAATATCTAACCTAACTACATCTGAATGCTTCGGAATTAGGAATTACAGGGATTATACCGGGTGTATCAATGATTTGTGCGTGGAGGAAAGCTGCTTCCATTTTTAAGATAGGAAAAAATGTTTCAAATAAAAGTTGTAGATAGCAATGAAAGCTATGTTCCAAAAATAACTACCAACATACAGGGTGTCCCATAAATGTGTGACTTATCAAAGTTTTGTTTTTTTAAATGAAACACCCTATATATTTTCATTAGACTGAATTCCTTCGAAAGAGTCCTTCTCAAAAATATAGGGTTGTATGGGTTTATACCAGGTGGTTCTGAAGTTAAGGTGACATTTATGTCCCAAAATGGGTTCATTCAACATCAAAATCAATAACTAGGAATAACAAATATCCTCGAAAATGGTGTATTTTGATTTCATATTCATAAATTTACCGAATGGCACTTTTCCCATACAGGTGCAACTAAAACTTGGGATCATTTTTTTCTCAGTGTTTTCAAATGTATGTATGTAATGCCATACCAGAATGGTCCACACTATGAGCTTCCAGAAAATGTAGGGTTTGCCTACTTGATTTTCACCGGTAATGCATCTAATTCTTAAGGAAAGTATGAAAAATGTCAATAATGATATTTTTTTTATTCGATTATGGATAAACATGGAACAAAATAATCACAAAAAAATGTAAAAAAACCGTCATTTCACAGTAGATGTTCAAACAATCTCCCATTTTGAGCTATACACAAATTGAGTCTATTTACCATGGTTCTTCGAACTTCAGTTAAAGTTCTTCTTGTAATAGAGCGAAAATTATATTCTTCATGTCTCCTGGTGTCGTTGGTTTCTCTTGATAGACCTCGCCTTTAACATATCCCCAAAGATAGAAATCTAGAGGCGTGAGGTCTGGGGACCTTGCTGGCCACCGAATGGGTCCACTTCTTGCTATCCATCTATTTCGGCGCCATCTGTTTAAAAACCTATTCACCTGATTGTGATGATGGGGAGGCGCGCCATCATGTTGATAATATAGCCTGTATCTGGTGTCAATAGGTATATCCCCTAACAAATCTATGTAAACTTCTACATTCAGAGGCTCATCAAAGAAATCACCTGATCCCCAATTATGCCCCCAAACATTTATCGACCATCTTTTTTGGTTATCAACTTGTCTAACCCAATGGGGATTTTCTGTGGAGTAGTAGTGGCAATTGTGCCTATTAACCATCCCATTACTTTTAAATGTAAACTCGTCACTAAACAAAACGTATTTAAGAAAATTTGGTTACTCGCGAATGAAATTCAATATATTTTCGCAATAGCGAACATACAGTTCTTGATGTAATTCAATTCGGTATGGATGAAGTTAATTTTTGATCAATATTCTGTTCACAGAAGTATGACTTATATCCAGCTCTCTTGCAATTTCCCTCGAACTAACATGAGGATTCTCAACTGTTGAAAGCACTACCGTTAATTGATTTTCTTCATTTGTTGCAATTTTATTCACTACTTGCCTTTTCTGGTGCTTGACACTGCCTGTCTCCTCAAATCTTTCTTTAACCAACTCACTGGTCGTATAGATCTTGAATCAGGATATCGAACTGCATACATTCTACTAGCTAATAAACAATTTCTGTCATAGTTACCCAAAATGTGGTGGATAATTTCATTTGAAACGAGAAAATATTAGATTTAAACTGTAAATTCACTTCGATAATTAAATGTCATATTTGTTGACAGTTCCTGTAACATTCAAATGTTCCAAGGGTGATTTGATATAATTGATAAAATGAGCTACATTCCGGATAGATGTTACAGAAACTGCTTTTAGCCAGTAGAATGTATGCAGTTCGATATGCGACTCGAGAGTTTTCGAAGGAGAGGTTTGTGGAAACAGGAAATGTGAAACACAAGAAGTGAGCAAAACGGGGAAGAAAAAAAAAATAAATTAGCGGCAAACCAACGACGAAAAATAGGATTAGAGGATTTCTTCGCTCTACTACAAGATCAACTTTTACTGAAGTCGTAGATAGACTTAATTTATGCATAGCTCGAAATGGGAGATTGTTTGAACCTCTACTGTGAAATGACGGTTTTTTTTACATTTTTTTGAGATTACGTTGTTCCATGTTTGTCAATCATTGAATAAAAACATATTATTGCTTTTATGGCATTTTTCATACTTTCCCTAAGAATTAGATGCATTACTGGAAAAAATCAAGCAGGCAAACCCTACATTTTCTAGAAGCTCATACAGGGTGTTCCATTTGAAAAAACTGAGAAAAAAATGATCCCGTGTTTTGGTTGCCCCTGTATGGAAAAGTGCCATTCGGTAAATTTATGAATATGAAATCAAAATACACCATTTTTCATAGTTATTGATTTTGAGATATTTGGTGTTGAACGAACCCATTTTGGGACATAAATGTCACCATAACTTCAGAACCACCTGGTATAAACCCATACAACCCTATATTTTTGAGAAGCACTCTTTCGAAGGAATTCAATAGAGTGAAAATATATAGAGTGCTTCATTTAAAAAAGCATAACTTTGATGAGTCACACATTTATGGGACAACCTGTACGTTGGTAGTTATTTTTGGAGCATAGCTTTTATTGCTGTCTACAACTTTTATTTGAAACATTTTTTCTATCTTAAGAAGGGAGGCAGCTATCCTCCACGCACGCATCGTTGATACACTCGGTATTAATATGGGCCTTACGTATTTATGGTAGCCTCTCTACTGCGACTTTTGCAGATCTATTGTGTGCCCTCATGTTATGTTAGAGTGCCCTGTCTAGACCCTTCCTTGCTATTAGACTACATAGGCCAGACCTTAGGTCCTCCATATATTGGGAGGGTTGTGGTTTTTCCTCCCCTAACGTCGAAAACCTATCAGACCTTCGCAGTAGTACAGAATGTGTGCTGAAGTTTCCTCACCTTCTTCGCAGAACCTGCTAGTCCGATGTTGTTCATATGTTTGTTGAATCTACAATGCACTGTCAGGCGCAGTCCAAACTTGATCATAGTTGATCGCCTATTTTTCCAAAACTTCGTACGTTCTTTTTCAGATTTCACGGAGCTTTTGAAAAAAATCTGCCAAAAGGTCCCGGTTGCTTTACGTTCGATTGCAAATATATGCAACATGGCTATTACATCAACATGCGAGACCCGAAATTTGACTACCTAGATCTTCAAGATCTGGAACTAGTAGAAACCAATCCAGATGGTACGAAAAACCGGGGGAATCCCAGAGGGATAGTTCCAATATGGCGCGCAAGAACCATCACGGAATTCAAGACAGAGATGTTACCTCCCGAACCAGTCCCGATACCAGTTTATGAAGAACCCGAGTCTATGGCTGATATCCTTGAGTATCTGGCGAAACAGGATGTAGGGGTTGTGGAGGAAGAGGAAACCAGGATTACAACGTCTCCTGTGCCAGAGGAGTTGGTTATACCCGATCTTGATCTTGATGATATATAAATTTTGATTTAAGTATTATTTTTAATTGTGCTTGTTCAATAAAAAAAAATTAAAATAGGCTTTTTATACGATACACTTTATAATATTAATACTTTGCTGATTAACATATGGTATGATATTGTTGGAAAACCCAACATATTTTTAATTTACACGGCGGCACTGGTCAATATCTAATAAAATAAAATTACTAAACAAAATTCAAATTGTATAATTAATAAACCTTCTCTACTACCCAAATTAACTGGAGAGGCCATTGAGATCTTTAAACACGATAGGAAGGAAGAAGTCACGTTTTTAGAAAACAGACCCAGGACTAATAACTAGAAAGGAATTGGGAAACATATAAACCAAAAGACAGTGATGAGACCTTCCGAAAATAAACAGAAAACATATACAGGGCACTTTTTGGACTATGGCATTTACAAATACTATACAAAATTCTGTCCAGAATCCTTAGAACTTTTAACGATTTTTGGTATCTTATTCGAATATATCTTCGTAAATTTTAATTTAAAAATGCTCAACAGAATACAGAATATCAGTCCTAACCGGATAACTTATTCATGTTATTTGAGTCAGCTTTAATCACAAAGCTCCAATAAATCTAAGTTAATTGAAAACTTGGTCCATGCAATTTTCAAGACAAACATTTGCATTTGCCGATGACGTTGAATTTACTCCACTTTGCAGTGATTGCGACCTACTTTCTTGTATCAATGTCGAATGAAAGTTTTAAATAGGAGAGGATATCATTCTACTCGTATTCTGATAAGATTCGCTGTCCATCCTGTCAAATATTTCTGTTCCTGGTGAAAGTTTTCCTTCTACAAGTACCAGGTCTGTAAAATGGTAATAAAAATATTCAAAGAAGAAGAAGGCGCCATTGATGCGTTTGACAGTATCTACACTGACAACCAGAGCCATCTATGAGCAAATTTGGGTTTCAAATTTGATCCTTCAAACAACTTGGGGCGATTACATACCCTTGCTTGACAGGATGATGACATTCAAGTTATCGTTAAAGTATTTGAATAGGTTTTGGTGGATATACAACCAGAGGTTACTTTTTACAAGGACTTTGAGTTAACTGAATCGAAGCTATTAACCAGATCCAGATTAGGGGGGGCCATCAATGAGATAATTTCACACTAGCTAGTCTAATCAAATACTATTAAACGAGCAAGGTTTGTATGTATGTGTGTGTGTGCCCGGAGGATCTCAAAATCAACTTGTCAGAATTCAATGAAACTTTCAGGGTAGACTAATTCCTGTGAAAATTCGATCTTCCGAGATATTTACAAGAAAAGTTAAGCTTTTAGTTTTATTTCCTAGCAACGGCAGACAACACAGATAATATAACCTGTTTCTATAGTAAATTTTTTATTATATATTTTGTTATGTCATTTTGAAAACGACTTTCATTCAAGAAAGTTAAAACCTCAATTAAAGCCCCCTTTTTCTTTAAAATAAGTGGTTTTATTTCCATTAGAAAAGAAACTGATGAATATTAGTTTAATTTGTCAGTTTTTGGCAATAACTTATTTTTGCAAATATCAACGTCAAGGTTTGACTTTATTTAATTTTGCCATAATAACCTACAAATTTTGACAACTACTGACACGCACATCTCTGGTTAAACGTTAAGAATATGGGGCCGGCTGGGATTTTCATAAAATTTTCACAGATGTTATAGAACATGATAAATTCAATATAGCGATAGAAATTTTTGAGCGGAAAAATATTTTTCACATTTTTTTAAAAAGAAATATATATTGGGATACTTACTCCCAAGACAAACAAATTCAGTGTGTTGAAACGATTATTTAACATATTTTTCCAATACAAACGCATAGGTACATAACCATAGTGGAAAGTTAATATTGGTCCAATATTGGCTAAGTATTGCCGAATATTGGCTACAATATATTAGAACGTATTGGGTTACTATTGAAATAAGACATTGCATTACCATATTGATAATTTATTTAAAAAAAACATTATAAATCATTATTTTTTGTGTCATTATTTTTTCTATCCCTGCGACCTCCATCGCGATCACTCACCGTGGCTAAATTGATCCCAACGCATTTTAATATCTCTTTGTCCGTAGATGAAGTGAACTTTTCTCGAATAGCTCCTAAAAAAATATATATTGCAATGTGGTAGAGATTGAGGTTATGTTTACTGGAGGGATCAAATTTAAAGTAATTATAATTAAGAACGTACTTGCGTATTACCACTGCTGCTATTCACTCACTATTAACTGTTATTGTTTATTGTTCACTTACTAATATTCAAAAGTTAACTTAAGCCAAAACAATTTCTTCTACAAATAAAAAATGACTGCTTTGTGCTTTGTTCTTACAACTCACAATCGCAAAATCGACCTTGCGACCCTTGCGTTAGGTAGTCAAAAAGGTCCAGTCGGGTATTTGCGACGTTGTTGTCAGAGCTTTACGATTTTGAAAAGAAGTAACTTATTTCCAAAGTATTGCAATAGTAGGAATTTCTAATTCTATAATTTCACTTAACACATCTTTAAAAATATTGACAATTTTATTAATAATTTTAATTTTGACTATATTTTGCATTTTTTGCATATTACAAAATAAAACAAATTGGTTGTCATAGATAACAAAATGACTAGTTAATTCATAAAATCTGCAACGCCAAAAGTAGAAAATTTATATTGGTATATTGGTATAAACAATATTGGGGCAACATGGATTATAGCAATATTGGAAAACTAATATTAGAATGATATTGGTCCAATATTGGTAACTAATATTAGAATGATATTGGTCCAATATTGGTATACCAATATTGGTTTAAAATCCACTGGCAATATTTGACCAATATTGTATAGTGATTGGCAATATTATTCCAATTGATAAATATTAGGCCAAGATTTAACCAATATCTGGCCAATAATGATTTATACTAGGGAACTTTTCTACAAATTCAATTTATAACCAGAATAAGCCTGAAAAAGAAAAAATGTTCATTTGACGGACATAACTAATTTGCTTGTCAAATGACAGCCATCTCATAAATTCAAAGTTGAAAATACAACGTTGCCAATTCAATTTCAGAAATCATGGATTTAGGTAAATATTTAATGGTATGTTGAGTAACACTGTTAAAATGGACACTTGTCAAAATGTGTAAAAATATGTGTAATAGTTTTGGTTTATTCATCTTTTTCCGAGTTAAATATTCGTATGTCGATGCTAGACTTAATATTGAAACTCGGTTTGTTAAATTTAATAAATTTTCGGGCAAATATCGTTTTGGCGAAGAACATCGTGACTTTTTTTTTAAATGAAAAATTAAATGTTTGTTATCGTTATACAAAATGCATGGTAGAATCAAAAAATGATACAAAAAAATGATTGCCGCAAATTTACAATTCTTCTCGCTGCTTAAATTCTAAATTCGCGTTTTATTTGCAAAAATCTGAAACAAGAAATTTTCTTCAATTTATGAAGTCCGGAAATAAAACACAACTTCGAAGCCGGTATACGTATTCTCCGAGGACTTGTAAAGCTTTTAGTCCTTTCATGATTTTTCCCTTTTGTTTTTCGAACAATTAGTGCTTAAAAAGTGCGGTAAACCATTATTGCTTCCACACACATTAAAGCGTAATTCAGAGAACCAAGATTAAATGTCATAAAATCCTTAAGCGAGTTTCGAGTTTTTTCACGTTCATCAGAATAATTTTTTCAAAGGATACTTCTGTGAATAAGCATATCTCATTATGGCGTGTTTTAAACGAATCATGTCGGTTGACCTGGTTTTCGGATACCGAAAGGTAGAATTAATGTACAGTGGAAAAGTATTCAACAGTTTCTGTAGGTGAAAAATTGAAACTTTTGAAGAATTGTCAATTTTTTTTGTAGTTTATTTTTTTGCATACTTACAATTCACTGTGACTGTTACATCAGCTCAAGGATCGGCTCAGTCCGTTATTATTCGGGATAGATAGCTTAAAGAGTTCCCGGTAATTTTAATAGAGCGCGAAGTCTGAACCAATAAAAACTGGTAATTTGAATAGAACGCGCCCTGTCCAAAGCCAGCGGGACGTGCAACGAAGGTGGCGTGGTCGCAAATAAGCATTCATCACGATTACATGTAATAAGGGTGTACGAAATTTTGACCGGACACTCAAATCCCTTTCAGCTAGTTACTTTGGTTTAAGTATACGATCAATTGTATACAGTATGTTTTACATTATCAGGAACACTTACCGCATATTTGAACTCCAATAAGTTTATTTTCGAAATCCGAACAATTTTTTGAATTAACATTATTTCATCTAGTAGTCTGATGTCATATACTTGAGTAATACGTTAAACTCTGTTCAATTCCAAGCAGGCTCCTGTCAAATAGCGTAATATTTTGTCATAAGTTTTTGTTGAATTCGTCTTGCTATCGTGTTTACTGAAAAAAAATACCAGGCGTTCAGTTTGACTCACCGATATGGAGTTTGTTAAGTGTCTCATTTTATTTCAACTCTTCAAAATCTACGAGAACTGGCAGGAAGTAGCAAATACAAGGTAACCTTATTATACAGTCCACTTTTGCCAACTATTACTTGTTCATCGCTTTGTGAAAGAACAAGTTCTATATCCCTTTCACTTACAAAAAGTACATACTTTAACAGAAAATAATAATTTCGCATTATTCTCAGTAGTTGGAACAAACTATATCTGTTGGATCTATCTAAAAAAATATAAATGTCAAAAATAAAGTAACTCTTGTGGTATCAGTAAAATTGCGCTTAAAATCACACATAATTTCATCAAACTGTTTTTTAATTACGTTTGTATTAAATGTTAGGAAAATTCCGCTTCTAAACTTTGTAAATCGAGTAAAAAAACTAATTAATGCCCAACCTCTTATATTTAAAAAGTATTAAAATCTGTACGCAGATTCAACACAAGCAAAGATAATAAGACCTCTCAAAGGACCCTGATGCCGTTAATGTATTCTCTCCCATACTTCCTCGAATAATAATTCCAATTTGAGACGTCTCGGTAGATGATCATTTTAGGAGCAGGTCCGGAGCATTGATATTAGACTGCGATTTACGATGTTTATTAACATCATTCGATCAATAGCTGCGATTTTGGGGTTTTAACATGGTTGTCTTTAAAATGCCTTATCTCCAAAACTAATTGGGAGAGAACTCTAAAATTTGGAGAGGATGTAAAGAAATGATGCAGGAATAGTTTCTACCAAACAGAATGTTGGCTGACCTAGTGGTTTTTGAGTAACGAGGTGTCAAAGTTGAAATTTACGATTTTGAGTTTTTTACATGGTTGTCTTTAAAATATCTCTAAAACTCCTTGAGGTAAAGCTCTAAAATTTAGAGAGGGTATGAAGAAAAGATGCAGGAACAATTTCTGCTGAAAGGAATGTTGGCTCCCAGAGTGGTTTTTAAGCAACAAGGTGTCAGTTGAAATATGCGATTTTGAGGTTTCGACATGGTTGTCTTTAAAATACCGTAACTCTAAAACTCCTTGAGGTACAGCTCTAAAATTTTAGAGAGGATGTGAAGAAAAGATGCAGCAACATTTTCTACCAAAACAGAAATGTTGGCTTCCCTAGTGGTTTTTAAGTAACGAGGTGTCAAAGTTGAAATACCGATTTTGAGGTTTTGACATGGTTGTCTATAAAATACTTGAGGTAAAGGTCTAAAATTTAGAGAGTGTGTTAAGAAAAGATGCAGGAACAATTTCTACTGAAAAGAATGTTGGCTTCCCCAGTGATTTTTAAGCAACAAGATGTTAAAGTTGAAATTTTGCGATTTTGAGGTTGTGACATGGTTGTTTTTAAAATACCATAACTCTAAAACTCCTTGAGCTCTAAAATTTAGAGAGGGTATGAAGAAAAGATGCAGGAACAATTTCTATCGAAAATAATGTTGGCCTCACCAGTGGTTTTTAAGCAACGATGTGTCAAAGTTTGCAATTTGCGATTTTGAGGTTTTCAAAATACCGTAACTCTAAAACTCATTGCAGCAACATGGTCGTCTTTAAAAAGTTTATTTAGCTAAAGGGAGGATATGTAGAGAAACAAAGATATTTTTGCGCAAACTTTTAGTGTTTTCCGTGTTAGGGCTAGCACTCCTGGGGCTAAACGTACCTACTAAAGCTAAACGTATTAAAAGTTACAACGTTCAACATCAAATTTAAAGTTTGTCCTATAACTAGAAATGGCAAAAAACTATTAGAAATAAAAATTCTCTTGGTGTGCTGATACCGAAGTTCAGCCCTGCTTCGAAAATTTTAACTTAAGGACCAAAAGTGCACCACCCGTCTTGTTTATTTTTATGGTCGGTTGTTGGAATAAAATCTGAATAATGAAAACACTTTGAAAAATGAGGGAAAATCAACTTCCGCTGCTGATAAACGTGATGTCAGGTAAAAAATGTAAAGGGTTGTAGGAATTAATTTAATTTTCAAATAAAAAAAAGAAATACAATATTTTTTGTTCTAGAATTTCTCTGGAACAAAGCAAATTTGACTCACTGTGCGCTTTTAAGACTGGCATACAGATTAATTAGATCGTTTAAAAACTGCGTTTCCCTAGACGCGAAATGACATTTTTAATCGAGAATAACTTTATGATGCAGATTTATAGCATGACGTCTATGATCTACTTATTTAGAATACTAATTACCGCTAGCGCCATCTATAGATAAACGGCGGAAGCAAAGTTTTTTTTATTTATTTATTGCATTTTACAATCTACTCATAACAAATACAGAGTAATTAGTAAATCTGATATGGAAAGGTGACCTGGGCAGGTTCCATCCAGCGATGGATCTCTGGATTTTTATCTATCGAAATATTCTGGCCATAATCTTCTTAGTCTTCTTTCGACGGGTTGATTGAAGAGGTCATTAATTAGCTGCTTACTATGTTCAGTGGCACGGTTTCTGTATTTGTTGGCACTGGACCTAATCACTTCTGTTACATATGGGATGTTGAAGTCATTGTGTACTGTCTGATTTGAGACGTACCATGGAGCAGCAATTACCGTCCTGAATATTTTTGATTGGTATGCTTGGAGTATTTTTATATTACTTGGTTTACTGCATCCCCATAGTTGTATCCCGTATGTACAGATAAGTTTCAATATGGCCTATATTTTGTTTCCCATGGATAATTGATCCAGGTGGAGACCAAGGTCACTTCAGTTTTGGTCGGTATAAGCGTGTTATTTATATGCACTGGTGGACAAACGTCTCGTCGTGTTGTAAATGTTATGTGGGCAGACTTGGTTGGATTCACTTTAATTTTCCATTTTCTAGCCAGTTTTGAAGTAGATTAAGGTGGTTTTGTAGTTTCCCGGTAGCTCTTGCTTGGTCGAAATCTGATGACAGTATTGCTGTATCGTCTGCAAATGTTGCAATTGTTGTGTCATTTGTTAGTGGTACGTCGGCTCTGTATATTAGGTAGAGAATAGGCCCTAGGACACTACCTTGGGGGACCCCTGATCTTATAGGTTGGTAAGAAGAGAACTCGGGAAGCAAAGTTGTACACCTCACAATTTTTCTATATTGACCCACGAATGACTGTACTTTAAAATGTCGGGGCAAAAAGATTATTTATAAAAATTAAACTTATTTACAGATTATGCAACACCCTATATACGTCAAAATTATTTTAAAATATAGACTCCAAACCTGCCCACATTTTTTTTCTTTAATTAAATCGCTTAAAAGTGTTGTGTTAGCCACAACTCGTATTTAAAATTTTGTTAACCGGCTGACCTAAAAACATCATGTTTTACCAAAGCAAAACCTATCCATCACATCGCTAGAAAAAGGATCATTTTTTTTTTCATTTTTATTCTCAACACTGCCCGGAAAATTAACGTTGATTGACGTCCTGTAAAAATTATTAACAGAAAAAAATAATGGGAAAACTTTGAACAAGAATGGCTTATGTTATGTTTTCCGACAGATTTGAGTAAAAAATTTATAAAATGCCCATCAGACGCCAATGTAGGTTGATTTTATATACTTTTTAGCCCAGTTTCCAGAGCCACATTTAGACCAAAAGCTCTCGTAAAATGTGATATCGCTGAATCTAGGCTCTTAGGTACTTTAAAGGGTGTAGAAAACGATAAAAAATCTACGTTTGCTGCTCTAAAGTGTATGCTAAGTTCACAATTTCGAAAACAAAATCGAAAATTTGTTTTTTGCGTTATATCTCGAAAAATAATAAAAAAATCGAAAAAATAATAGCACCATGTGAAAGAGCGGAAAATTTTACTAAAATTTATTTTATAAGTTATTAAAACAAATTTCTATTACTATAAAAAATTATTAAAAATATAAAAGCGAATTCGAAAATTACGCGCGTCAAGCAGCTGAATACAAATATTCAATGTATCTTTGCCTAAAATTTACGCAAAAAAAAACAGAAAAAAGCATTTTAAAGAGGTGACTCTAAGCTTTCTCAGGAAGCCATTGTCTTTTATTTTTTTTGTTTTCTCATGAAAATTTGACCATAAGTTATAATTTCTAAAATTCTCACAAAAAAAATCCTTGTACATTTATCATCATTATACTTTGATGTAAAAATAATTAAAATGATAAACAATGTCTCTGTTTAATAAAACTTATGTTATTTTTTAATATAATCATTTTTTTACAGCATTCATTCTACGCCATTTTTATTTTCAAAATAGTGTTTATTTATTTATTCAAATTAATTCCTGAATTATTACAGTGTAAAGTGTATTTTTAACTTTATTTACAAAAAAATAATTAATTTCTGATTTATATTGTTGCTTACTATTTATTTCCCCAAAGTTGTTCGTGAAACAAAATGTGAGAAATATTTTCTTTTCTTTTTATTTTCTTTGTAAGCAACCTATTAAAAACTATTGATTTTATTATTATAAGATTTAATAAATAGATTCTTTAACCTCGACTCTAACTTATTAATATTTTAAAATTTTACTAAAACATTTTTTTGTTTATTACCTTCTGTCGTAATCTTAGCCAGAATGTAATTATTTGTTGGGCGCCATCTACTCAGTCGGTAGAAAAATGAGTCTTAATCCTAGTCGTGCTTCTTTAATTGGCTGTGAATTGTAAAAATCGATAATAATGACTCAGTTTGTAAATGTAGAAATATTTATTAACAATCAAATAAAAAACAGTTAAACTTATGGTTGTTGTGAAGGGTTTGTTGGACAGAAGAAGGTAAGCGTAATGTTTTTTCTTATTTATGAAATTAACAATAATACCAATTTTACAATTACCCTCTTACCTCATTCCAGTCTAAATTTAGTTACTTGTTAAAATGTAATCTAACCTAATTATATGAAATACTTTTGGCATTGTTTTGTTTATAGACGTTTTTAAATATCGATATTTAATAGTGAATAATTGGTACCTTTAATACGACTTATATCTTTTTAGTTACTTCTGGTTACTTCATTTCTAAATTCAAAATGTGACGAATATAATATCTTCCAGAAACCAAATCAGGAATATAGGATAAATTCCTACGGGATACAGTTGGATATGGATAATAAAGCAGGATACAACAGAATCTCGATTCTCTTTCAGGAACAAACGAAGGAATAAATGATTGGAATTCTTTACTTGATTTACTTCTCAATTTTCTTGATTTACACAAAATATAACCTCACTTAAATTTGACAGGTAAAATTTCTTTTTAACTTCTTTCATCAATCAGTATGGCCTTCTTTTGTTTTTGCGACGAGCTCTGATGTGGACAGTTCAAAAGATTTTGAGCAAAAGCCTCGCTTGACAGCGAAATTTGGTTTTTATAAACCACCATATCAAAGCCCACTCGATTGGGATTTGACAGAATTTTAAATTAAATTATTATAAAATTCAAAAATTATTAATTTTTATACACTTTTTGATTATTACCACATCATTCTCGAGACAAAAAGAATGATTTTGACATAATTTATTTACTATTTCTACTTATATTAAATTTACATGAAGACTTTTTACTTTCGTCATTATCGATTTCTTAAATTATATTAAACATTATTATTACTGCCTTCTTTACAGTAATACTTTAATTTTAGAAGTCCCAATACTTTATTTTCCCGATTTATTGTATTTCCCCTGAATTTAAATTGATCATATTGATAAATCAAGATATTGCATTTTGAGGTTAAGTTTAAAATTTATTGCTCTTCTAACATTTAAAATAATGTTCTCATTGTTGTAGTGATCGCAGACTTATCTTAGATTATTCTACTTTATCTTTTTCTATTTGGTTCTTTGCTAAATTATTTGTAAATATTCTAAAATTGTCGATGTTGCAAGACTTCTATTAAAAAATAATAATTTTTATACATGCAGTCCTGATTTTTTTACGTATTACACTCATAAATTTTGCACAAGTTTTTGAGACAGTCAGTGGCAAGTCTGGAGGGTCATAAAAATTTCTTACTTCACTCTTAGCCACAAATAATGTAGAACATATAAATACACGTCCATTTTTATTGCCATACACATTGTTTACGATCGCAAAAATGGCGGAAACTCCAATAAAAAGTTGCAGTTGCAGCGGTTCGTGAATTGCGACTAATGTTAAATAATTGAGAATAAAAAAATTTTTGTTGAAACGGGTAAGGCAGTAAATTATAGCTGCACTTAATTTTGTACTTAAGAAAAAGCTATAAAGATTTCCTGGTAGAAAATTTAATTTTTAATACTTAATCAATAAAGTTTCGCGTGATTTAAAATTTTGGGGTTAATATTACAGTTATAGAAAAAGTGTATTTAAATGTTAATAAATGCTTTTATGATTCACTTTTAGGGGAAGAAGAAAAGCAAATATTAAGTTAAAAAAATGTGAAAATTTTATACCTTATGCCACAAATACAGTCGTGTTTTGAGGCCCCAAAAAAGTCATTTTTTAGGTTTTCCACAAATATTATTTTAAAAATTAAATTGCTTAGTTCGCAAGATCTCGGGATCTGACCCCGCTAGACTCTTTTTATGCGTGCAAAATAAAGCAATGTGTGTACCTTAAAAGAAAATGTTGATCATTTAGAGAGAACAATTAGGGAAACTCCAGCTGTTTTTTGAACCATAAAAATTCCAAAAAAGGACCATGGGAGTGACAAAACTGCACAAAGGATGTGAAATAAAATCACACAATCCCAAGAACAAGGACATTAAAAATGTCCTACACTGCACCAGCGTCTGGACTTCAACAACTACTCCTTGGGCTATATGCCCCACCAGCTATTGAATTACGAAAGTCCAGACGTGGTTTGGTGCCCGACCAAGTCGGGGCTTTAACCCAAAAACTTCGATTTTGTCATTAAAGGAGCTTGCCATTCTTACACCGGTTTCGGTATTATTGTGCCGCATCAGTAAGAAACAGACAAGCTCAACATCCTATCTTTAAAGGATGTCTGAAAATGAATTCGACTCGCCTCGTTCTTGATAAAAGTGGTTGCGTTATAGCAAGTGCAGCAGTGTAGGACATTTTTAATGTACTTGTTCTTGGGAGCTTGTGTGATTTTATTTCATATCATTTGTGCAGTGTTATTAGAAAGGTAATAAAAAGAATTATTATTCTTTTTCATGCATCTAATGTGTGATATTTATTGCATTTTGAAAATAAATAATTCTAATTAGGTATTGCTTATTGATAATTCTTGCAAAACACAGCAAAGACCTTTACTCTTCAGCATCTTCAGCAACAATAATTTTTTTGTAAAATAAATAACATTTGTTGTATGTCTTAAATAACAATAACAATAGATATATCAAATATAGGTTTTCTTATTCGTCTAAGTGTCCTTTATCCACAGTTATCTTATATTCAGTTACCTATGAAACACCCTGTATATACACATTTTATAGACATCGATTGAGACTTCCCTCATAGCATCATTTTCGAAAGAACACGTTTTTTCTTAAAATTTTGCTGTAATTTGAAAACTTTACATCAGTTTTGTTTCCGGTCTGATAACTAGTGACAAAAGATTCCCCATTTTTTTTCTAAATCATGTAACGCAAGAAAAACTGTTTAGATTTGAAGAAAAAATCAGAAAGCTCTCTTTCCAGTCAATTTCCCGTTCCTTTCAAGAAAATTCCCTAAATTTGAGAAAAATTGCGTAACAAAGTGATAGAGGACGTGTTCATATCAATTATCCTTAAATGGAGAAATACAAAAACCCATCGAGAAAATTCAGGAAGCCCCATGAAATTTCCATCACATTATATCAACACCTTCCAAAGAAAATATCTAATCTTATAAGGCATTAATAACGGCAAAAAGAAAGAGAGTGGAAAGCCGTCGGAAAAGCGGCGTGTAATGTGGCGAATTTCCCGTTGAAAGGCATTAACTCTTAACTGGTAATGGCTGGCACCAGGGCCACGGGTAGCACCAGTTCTAGGAACAGTAGACGCAGAAGTGAAATGAAGTGGGATCTCAGAAGTGGGAATTCTCAAGTAGCATCGAATGCTTATTGTTTTGGGGCAAAGGTGCAATTTGGCATGCTGTCAAGTGGTGTGCGGTATTGTTTAATAAAACAGATTGTGGAGATTTGGATAAGCTGAGAAAACAGAAATTGCAAGATAAACATAAGCGTTTAAGATAATCATACCTAAGTCACCCTTGTTTTATTAAGTGAGATTTAAAATAGGAGTAGTTCTAGAAAATGATAAACTTAGAGTGCATTTTTCTGCCATTTTTATTTTAAAATGCGGTGATTAGTATAACATAAACGCCAGCAACTGAATTAATTCAAAATTTCGATGTTAGTTGTCTAGAGTTTTATCACTCAGGCCTACAAAAACTTGATCACTATTCGGGTATGGTTTGATAAGTGTATGAAATCGAAAAGGGAACAACATTTTTTCTGCTGAATCCTAATTAATGCTCTCAATTTAGTATTATATACTTGGCACATTGTTAGAGTGTCTTTATGTCAGTCGATTTGTCGAGGTCTATAAAGTGGTCGTTTACAGCGTCGATAACCTTATGATTGTTAGTAATAGACTTGTTTTGGTGTGTTTTGTTTAAATTCACTAAGGGCCAAATCTGGTGAGTATCGTGTATAGAGCGCATTCTTCTTCCTTTGCTAACTGTTATGGGTGTCACTCTACTGCCCCCTTTTTTATCTCTCATCAGGCTCTAATTGATCTCAGTGTATAATCCTGTTGCTTCACAAACAACGCTAAACTCGATAAAAACAACGATGCCCTTAAAAAAATGTATCAGCAAACTTTTAATCCGTTTCATATCAGTTCGGAAAGTTCTGAAAACACGAAACTCAATGAAAACAAAAAGGATTTTCATAAATACACACAAAGCGAAATCCTTTTGATCTCGCAGGGTACTAGTGAATGATATATGGATATTTAAAATGTCCAACAGAGTCCATGGAAAACTTAAGAGGTTGTGTTTAGGTGTCCGCTTGTCGGGTATTTTTATTGTATAGTTAGAAAAAGGTTTTTCATTAATATTATTACTTGTATCGGGTGTGGTATTAGGGACTTATTTATTAGTTAGGGATAATGTTGCCAAAACAATATGCCTAAATATTAAATTCGTATGTTTCTGGCAAATACATAAACTTTTTGTTTCCTGGACAGGATTCATGTAACAATTTATTGTGCACCCCAGATTGGGCGCCAAATATGTTACGATAAAAAGATTGTGTTATGTAAGACAAATATAAAACAACCAAACTTTTACGTAACTTTCCAGCCTAGCTCAGATACTGTATATTAAAGGCATGGGCCGTGGATTTGATTAGAATTTAACGAATAAGCTGATGACATAATCTTTAATCAAAAAGATTTTAAAGAGGAAACAAAATTACATTTTGGGCGCCACGTAGTTAGATCACTTATAACTTCGAATATAGGCTATAAACTTACTGGCTAAAGGCAAGAAATAAATAAAATTCAAAATAGAATGGAAAATACTATTTAATGAATATAAAAAAAGTTGAGATTACAATAAGTACATTACTTGAATTTTAAAATATGAACATGAAAATTTTGTAAGCAGTTACTCAAAGAAAAATTACAAAAGCAAAGAAAGACAAATTTGACATGTAACTGACAAATATGCGTTCAATGGTAAAAATGGGGAGGATTCAGCTCTGATCCCTGTGAAATGTAGGTTTTGTCAGCCTTTTGTCTCCTCAAAACTGTATTTTCATGGTGTATCTACGCCTCCTTGAAAATACCATTGGATTAATTAGGGAATCCTTCCTTACGTTCCTTCTTTGTTTTCTGTTTTTTCTGTTAATGGGGGATACACTCCGACCTATAAGATCTATTGTGCCCTCTTTTGCTGCCCATTCGTTATGGATGTATCAACGATTAGAGCAGTTCCTCCAGTTCTATTGCTTTCAAAAAGTTCAGGATGTCGGTAGGCTTCAGGATAGGTCGATCTCCCTCTTCTATTTGATATTCTCCGAGGTATCATAGCCTTGGATTTTGCAGGGTAATGCGTTCTGAGTCCGAGTTTCTTTAGGTGGCCTCTCAACCGGCAGTGCCCTGTTTGGATACCCGTTAGTATTCTGAGTTTGTTTTTACTTTTGCTGATGCAGTCGTCTGATCTCTTCTGGTTATAATTTCCAAGTAGTGTCTTGGCTTGCCTCATTCCTTGTAGTCCTATCCAGTATTGGGATCTTTTGTTATTTACTTCTTTTCCAAGTTCATCAAGTATTGTACTGGTGCTTATTCTGCATAAGGGTTCAGGTCCCAGAAATAGTGTTTCAGCCCCTTTTTTGCGAGTCCGTCTGCTATTTCATTATCCTCCACTCCAGTGTGTCCCGGAACCCATAGGAGAGTAACAGTGTTGTTCTTGCTTAGTTCGTTTAGATTCTCTAGGCACTCCCAAACCATCTTGGAGTTGAACACGTGTGAGTTCAAAGCATTAGTGGCTGCTTGGCTGTCTGACATGATGATCTCTTGTCTGCGAATATTTCTTTCTATGTTGAACTGGACACATTTTCCGATGGCGTAGACTTCAGCTTGGAAAATGCTTGGATTTGCCTAGACTTTCGGAATATTTGGTTACAGGCCCATATACTCCTATTCCTGTTCCTTCTGTTGTTCTAGAACCATCTGTGTACCATTTAATGGCACTTCTCCTTAGTTTTGGGATGGTATCTTTGTCCCATTCGTTTTTGTTACTTAGCTTTGTGTTGAATTCTTTTACAAAGCTAAACTTCTTTATCATCTCATCTTGGGGCATGTCCCAGGTTTGGTGATTTCCAGGAAGTAGTCGAAACTTGCGTTTGGTGGATCCTTCTCTGGTCATTCTGTAGGTTATCCTTTTCGCTATACTCTGCACTACTATATGGAGGGGTGTAAGGCTTAGGATTACCTCCAAGGCAGCCGTTGGACACGTTCTCATTGCACCTGTTATGCATGCGCAGGCTAGTTTTTGTTACTTGAAGGATTCTTTCCCCACACCTTTGTTAATTAAGGAATCCTCACAGCTACTTTGTTAAATATGGATCCTAACCCCTCCTTTGTTACTTAGGAATCCTCATACCTCATTTGTTACATATGGATCCTCACCCTTCTTTGTCAGACAAAAAAAACTATCACAAAATGAATTCACACTACATCATTTACGTCTTAGCTGGTCAAAAGTCGTAAGACAAGAGAGCGTTTTAACTCAATTCTCATACACACAATATCGATTTTGGCAGTGCGATGACAATCATAGATTGTAGTTACTCTTAAGCGCAATGTGGGTTGTCTAACTACAGATAAAGAAATCGTATTGTTTTAAACAATAATCCGCTCGAACGTTTTTTATAACGTTACTTTGAGCAATTATTCATTAATAAATTATATTTTCACCACCATAAAAAAAAGAAAAAAACTAGATTTTGAGATTTGAGTAAACTTCCGCCCAGTGAACTCTTATTCACTACGAACTTAACAATCACTAGAGTGTCTCGGATATGATAATACCCCGTTGTTTATTGGCCAAAGTTGAAACGAGAAGCGGCAATGGCATGCTGAATGCAGTTTTGGAATTCCCGTCACTTTATTGCCCTCTGGAATACTTGGACATTTGAATTTCAGACTCTTTCTAAAATGAAATTGGGGTTGTAAAAGATTCAAATGAAAATGATTAACTGAGAGATCTGTTTGCTACAATGAAAACACTTAATTTATACTGACTTTTGTTAACTTTAGTTATATTTAAAGATATTGTAGATATGTAATTGGGTTAGAATTTGTTTGGACCATTTTATTTTATTACAAGAAGGCATACATTAATTTTATCTACTACTGCTTCTTTTGGTCCATTTGCGTTGGATAATGAAACAAAAAGAACTTTTTATATGAACAAGAAACTTACAAAAAGAATTAGAAAAATTTGAAACTGTGAATAAGTTAATTGCTGTAAATATTAATCGTACAATTTTCACAGTTTGACATGTTTATTTCCGAAGAATCTATTCCTGGTTTGGTTGTTACTGTTAAAGTGTAATTATGAATTTTGAATTGAATACCACCAAACTGGCGGACTATCATTTCATGAATTTTGATTAAAAAACAATCTCCGGCCCCGAAAACCTCTGCATACCAATTTTGAATCTCATAGGACTAAAATGACAAAACTCGTCCGCCATATTGATTTTATTAATTTTGACAAAATATTTATAATTTCCGACCCCGAAAACCCCCACATACCAAATTTGAATAAAATCGATTTTTATTTCTCTAACAAACAACTAACAAAACTAACAAGCTAGGTACCACAACAACTAACAAAAAGCAAATTTGATCATGCATTGTCACCGGAATTATACCTGCCAATTTAAAAATCATGCAGACGTTTGAAAGTGGGTGAAATAGTATATTACGACAATGATGAATGTCAGAACAAGCTTTCTTATATGATTTATATATTTATTTATTACTATTACAAGCAGAATTCACATTAAATCGAATTTAAAGTCATTGTAAAATTCGTTGGTTCATTCATAGTGCTGGAAGACGCCGACGCATTATAACCTGGTATTTTTTCTGCAATTTGTATTTTGTTGTGCACCGATTCTTCTAGGTATCCTTCTGCTACGGTCGAGGACTTCCATCTTCCGTGACGCTTCAAAGTAGTCATGTTAGCCCCTGCATTGACCAAAAGATTCGCCGAAGACCTTCTCAGGCAGTGACCGGTGTAGAGCGCTTGTTCCTCCAATTTTAAAAACATTGCAATTCTCGAAGGTATCTTAGACAACGTATTTATTCCAACACACTGGCTGGTACACCTCCCATTTTTGTAAAAAACAAAAAAAGCGGTCTCAAAGACATGTATTTTTTGCACAAGTATGGTGAAACTTCTCGATTTCATGGTTTTAGTGTCTGGCAAAACTACGTGAAAATATTTCCCTTTGTCTTGAATGTTTTCTATTTTCAAATTGACCAATTCATCGCATCCGGAGCACTGCTAATCCCCATTATCAAAGCCACTTTCATCAACAGGTACTCTCTATTTCAGGTCGTTCTAATGTCCTGGACTTCTTTGATATGTATCCCTGTGATTTGCTTTTCAAAAATCTCGTTAGTTTGCCATATTTTGAAATGTCGATTTTTTATAAGGGTAAATAGTCGAGCGAAGCATCGAGTATTTGGTCCATAGCGACGATGGGGCTATTTTTTTTTGTAAATGTAAAAAATAAGCCAATAGAACATTTTCATCGATACCTTTTATCTTCCATCAATTCATCCAAGACCCAAACATTTTGAACACCTTGTCGTAAGCATCTCTGGACTTTTCTGGCAAAATCTGCATCGCTGCTTCTTCCGCTTCCATAAGGATATCCTCAGGAACGTAATTTCCATCGGTTTCCTCCATTTTCTATACTTTTTTTTCTTCAAAAAAGCTTCCCTTTTCTGGCAACCAAACAAAAAACCTACTTTGACAAAAAACCTACTTTGATGAAATATAAAAAAGTCACTGTCAAGTCATTCTGACATTTATAGGGTACTGAGACGCAAATAGCTTTGATTTGATCACAAAGCTTATTAATTGTTATTTCATAAAAAAACGATTTGTTCCACTTGTTTTAAGGCCCTTATAAGTCCCTTGATACAATTACTATAATAACGCCTATAAACAATCTCCGAATCAGAAACAACATGTGTCTTCTTTTCATTTTGCCTAACTTGCTCATTCTACCAACGTTATAGAAATTACATTCCCATTTCATTCATAACCGTAAGCGCGGGATTAAATGAAATATATCATGGCGGCCTCTATCCGAAAACTGCTGAACTAAGAAATCAAGAATGTTGGTAAAGTAGACATTTTCCGCTTTATGTTCAAACTTAGCAAATAACCTGACTTTTCTTATTTCACATTAATCTCCTCTACTAAATTGTCTGGAGATTCCCTTTCAATGGGAAGTTGAACTATTTTCTTGGGTATTTTTATTGAAATGAGACAGAAACATAAATTCCCTCATTTCAATCAAGCTCGTTATATTTAATAAGTACTTTAATCCTTTTTGAGTTTACCAACCAAATTTGACTCATACCGTTCCTGAGTGTAACGTGTAATAAAAATACACAACACCGAACGCCGTCCTTAAACATCTAAGTTTAGGTGATTGAATTATGGCATGTAGGGGGGATGAGATAAAAGGTATTTTCAGAATTTTAACAGATTGCTCTTCAAGCGGATTTAATTGAGTTTAAAGGTTTCTAATAGGGAATTGAGCCACGTTATTTGTTTAGAGTATTCTTAACGAATTTTAGAGAAAATAAAATTTACAGGAAAGATTCCCGTATTGTCACAATTTGAGTTAAAAAAGGAGCGTGTAATTAATGAGTTGATGAGATGATATTCTTTGATAATATGAAGATGTGCGACTTCATTAAGGTTCACGACAGCGCGAGACCCGAATTGTAAAATACATAAAGGAAACTCAAACTCCTCGCACTCGACTGACTGTATAAAGATTGAATTAGCAACATTCACTGTTCCATTGTTTTAGACGCGGGGATGCTCATCAAAAGATAAGAAAGTTAGAAGGGGTGAAGGCAAATAAAATGACGGATTTTTAATAGGACTTCCTCAAATAGGTTGTTCAACACATTGCAATATGTATGATGTAAGATAAGTTCGTGCTTGGTTGTTGTTTTTTTTTAAGTACGTGTTCATCAGCAGGGACACTCTGTGACATTTTGCTCCCCATTTGAAAATCTGTGTATTTTATCCATATCTCAAATGTGGGTTATTCGATTAGGATAGAAATAACTCAAAGTCAATCCGACAAAATTTATTCATTATTAGTATGTTATCCCAAATTTTAAACTTAGTTTTTAACCTTTGTTTTTGTTTTTAACTAATAACCTATAGGAAATTGTCACAGGACACTTTTCCTACATGACAAACTTATAAATTATTAGTATGTGAATGATACCACTGTTGGATTAACTTTGAGTCTCAAAATAAGTTTGTAGGATGGCCTGTAGATGGTGCTGGCATAAATCTATATACTTTTTAGGAAGTACCAACTCAGGGCCGATCCTAGCAGGTGTTCCCATTTTCCCGATAGGATAGCATACTTTAAGAAAAATAGAATTTTAGTTCACAGTGTGTTGGTCCATTGTCCATAATAGTCTATTACACACATCCTTGGCGTGCCGGCAATACGGCATAGAAAAGGATAACAAATTTTAAATCTCTATCTAAAAAAATAATCAAGACGCCAATATTCTGCTTTCTGTATGAGTTTCACAACATTTCTAATGATGATCTCATGAAAGCATGCATGGACTTGGAGATATTAATTTACAGGAGGAAGGAAGTATTGCGAAAGATATATTCCAGGTAAAAAATCAGCCAATTGAAATTATACTCAAAAATTATCTCATTTCCTATTTTCTGTGGCTTCAGGTAAAAGAAGTTTCAGTAATTTAAAAATTATTAAAAATTATTTGAAAAATAATATGACACAATAAAGGCTTTCAGATTTGGTCATCATCTCTATTGAATCCGAAATCTCTGAAAACATTGATTTCACCGAAATTATTGACAAATTTGCTTCTCAGAAAGCCAGAATAGTTATTTATGTAATAACTGTGTAAAGTGGCATTTTTTTGACGAATGTGAATATAGTCGAATGCGACAATCATATGTTCAACGAATATTATCAATATCAAGAGTATCATACTTGCATTTTGTTGTGAAGACCATCGTCTGTGTTTTAATTACATTAAGTTTCAGTTTATTTAGACTCAGATATTGGCTGGTTGATAACAAGATAGTGTTCATTTTTTCAATTTGACGTGCATACATCGAATGGGAATGATTACGGGAAACTCATTCGACAGAGAGCGCTGAGTGTTTGGCACGTTGGCCATTAGCTTAAGAAGTAAGTAAAATGAATGCTACGTACCAGTTGTCTCTTAAGTCGTCTCAAAATCAGAATCTTTGAAATATTTACCACATAACCTAGAATAATCAGTACATTTAAACTTTACTATTTTTTTTTATTGCGGAGGTGAAGAAAATCCTTTATGGGGAGGTTATGAGCATAAAATCTCAAGGTCTACTGTGATAATCTCCTTTCCAGGCATACTCACTAAAAACTTCACCCGCTGGTTGGGCCCGTCTGACCGAAGACTCCGCTGACACTTAGGCCTGTCGGCCCATCGTATCATCTCTCTCTTTATATGTTTATAATACCCAATCCAGTACTTTAGTGCCTTTTACAAGCTTGTACAGGTCCTGTACTGGGTGGGAGTTGTATAGTTCTGGCTCACCTATTGGGTGCCCAAAAATTTGGTGTCTTTTGCGGTCCAGTGCCTCGCATCTACACACTATATGTATCACTGTTTCTGTTTCCTTACCGCACAGAGTAAGGTCACCATTGTACAGTCCCATCTTGCTAAGGTGTCCCTTTACTGGCGCATGGCCAGTAAGGAGTCCTGTAACGATTTTCAGCTGGCTTTTGTTCATCTTTAACAAGTCTGCTGCTCTTTTGTGGCACGGTCCTTTGATGTACTCTTTCCTGTGTTTGTTTCCTGGGACGATTTCCCAGTAATCTTTGTATTTGTCCCAAATCCAATTTATTACAGACACTCTCGCTGTACGCTTTGGTACTTCTAGTGGCTGCCTTTGGTTTGGGGGTTTTTTCGAGCCTCTTCTTGCGAGTTCGTCTGCTTTCTCGTTAGCTGCAATTCCCTGATATACCGGCACCCATATCAGTTTGAAGTGATTACGGTCTGCCAGCGATCTCAGTTACTCTTTGCAGTCCCATACCAGTCTGGACGTCACTTCCTTGATGCACATGGCCTTGAGTGTCGCTTGACTGTCTGATAGAATATTAATTTGCGCGTTCACTTTGTTTCTCCTGTTATTCTCCCTCGCGCATTGGACAATAGCATATGCATCTGCCTGATAGACGGAAGTGTGAGTGCCCAATGAGTAGCTGATGCTGCGGGTTCCTGGAGAACATACTCAAGCCCGCTCCATTCTCAGTCTTGGATCCAACTGTGTACCAAATTTTTCCATGTAGAATGTTCCTGAGCTGTGAGTCGTTCCATTCAGTTCTATCTGGCACCACCGCTCTGATTGGTTTGTTGAAGTCATACCGTTTCGGAATATGATCTGCTCTCGTTCCTAGTGCGTCCCCGACGATACTCCGATACTCATGTGTCCAGTCCCAAAATTCATATTGGTTTGTGTATTCTGTAGCCTTGCCTCCCCTTACACCACAAAGTGGAGATGAGGCAATCCCGATAGTGTCTCCATGACTAGAGTAGACGTTGACTTTATTGCCCCCGTGATTCCAAGACATGCAAGCCTTTGCACCTTGCTTAGTCGTGTAATGGCTCCTCTTTGATGTGTCTTTGGCCACCACACCAGAGAGGCATAGGTAATGGAGGGTATAACCCCCTTGTTGTACAACCAGTGCAACATATGTGGTCTTAGTCCCCATTTTTCCCAAAAGAGCGTCTTTACTTTACTATTCTCAAACCTTTTTTCCACTTTCTTCTGATAACAGGATCTTTAGGAAACTTTTAAACTCCCACTTCTTTGGACCCATAAGAAGCACACCGATCCATTTCTCTGAGTAAAAACAAAAAATCACAAATTATTCCATATAAGTAATGTACAGTTTGATGACAAATACTTGGCGCCCTCTACATTAAAGTATCATCAGCAAACTAGTTAATGAATTCACATTTTACTGAAAGATCAAGATATAAAATAAAAAGAAGGAGGCCTAAGACACTTCCCTGTGGGATACCTACATCATTGATCACACATTGTTTAAGTTTGGATAACACATTTTCTTTATTTTATTTATTTTTATCTAATTGAGTTTTGATATAACACAGGATAAGTTGCATCGCTGATTCAAAAGAGTACTTTTTTCGAAACCCAGATCGATTATTATTCAATTTTCTGAAATGTGATGCAGTAATTGTTCATAAACAATTTTTTTCTAGAAGTTCTTCAATTGGTGGTAAAGTATTTATTGGGCAGAATTCTTTAGTGGTTTGTAATATTTTTTGAATGGGTATAATGATACTGATTTACTCTTTAGACTCAGGAAACAAAATAAAAACTTAAAACAAAATATTTATAACTTTTGGAATTAAAAGATCTATTTTACTTTTACAATTATTTACTTTAGTCATTATCATTTTTTAACGGTTAAATAATATCTTTATGAAGTATACTTAAGAGTTATTCTATATCAAGGTTTTTATTTATACTCGGCAAATTTTAATATTAGCAGTCTTAAATTTGAATAAAATAGACTAAATTAGTAGTTGAGTGGTTTCAAAGTATATAATTAGTAGAAAATGGCTGTCAAGAAATTTTTTAACTTCACTAAGGACAAAATTGAAGGAAAAAAATGGTTCGAAATTATTATAACCCTCACAGGTAAAAAAAATATTTTTTTTACTAATTATATAAAAATAACTGGGGCTATACAATGACACACAACACATTCCTGATATGTATTATATTTATTGTGGTCCACCAAAAATTCGATTCTACATCATATAAGGCTGTAGCCAGGGAACACACATACCAGGATTTGATATATATAAAAATAAAAAACACCAATCCTGTACTAATTATACGCCATCGCCAGCTCGATTCGATTTCTTGCGACACGAGCGCCCCCTTACGGTAAACAAATAGTATAAGTCTTTGAAAATCTTGCCCAGATAAGATGTGACAGGTAATTAAAATTGGCAAAAGTAAATGAACCAAATACATGCAAGTGTAAATAAAATGTCACTAATAATTAAGTGCGTGTTTCAAAATGTTGACATGAGCGTTTTTAGAAGAAAAATTATAAATAAAGGAACGAAATTGTACGAAAGTTATCATGTCAGTAATGTTAGTGAAGAAATTAGAGAGGAACATGGGGTCTAGATTGATTTGCAGTAATGTTTTGAGGGAAATAGAAGGAAGCGTGGAGACACACATTCACCTAAAGTAGATGTACCAATGTATTAAAAAAACCAGATAAGAATGCTCTTCTAGCATTGCCATAGACCGAACAAATTGTAATGAAAGTACCTATAAGTAAAATTTTAGATTGACAGTTATTCTAATCAACACAGCCACAGTCTACTAACTTTTACCAAAATCGTCATTCACTGTGTGTCTACTTTAAATACAATGATATTTTAAACTTCAAAATTTTCATATTTTGGACTCATTTTGAAGGTGTTCTCGAAGAGGTACGGAGGGACACATCAAACCCTAAGCTTACTTTTTGATGCTCTATCAAAATCTGTCAAAGTCAGTATTTTAAAATTCATAATGACACAGAATCAACACACACACACACACACACAGACACACACACACACACACACACACACACACACACACACACACACACACACACACACACACACACACACACACACACACACACACACACACACACACACACACACACACACACACACACACACACACACACACACACACACACACACACACACACACACACACACACACACACACACACACACACACACACACACACACACACACACACACACACACACACACACACACACACACACACACACACACACACACACACACACACACACACACACACACACACACACACACACACACACACACACACACACACACACACACACACACACACACACACACACACACACACACACACACACACACACACACACACACACACACACACACACACACACACACACACACACACACACACACACACACACACACACACACACACACACACACACACACACACACACACACACACACACACACACACACACACACACACACACACACACACACACACACACACACACACACACACACACACACACACACACACACACACACACACACACACACACACACACACACACACACACACACACACACACACACACACACACACACACACACACACACACACACACACACACACACACACACACACACACACACACACACACACACACACACACACACACACACACACACACACACACACACACACACACACACACACACACACACACACACACACACACACACACACACACACACACACACACACACACACACACACACACACACACACACACACACACACACACACACACACACACACACACACACACACACACACACACACACACACACACACACACACACACACACACACACACACACACACACACACACACACACACACACACACACACACACACACACACACACACACACACACACACACACACACACACACACACACACACACACACACACACACACACACACACACACACACACACACACACACACACACACACACACACACACACACACACACACACACACACACACACACACACACACACACACACACACACACACACACACACACACACACACACACACACACACACACACACACACACACACACACACACACACACACACACACACACACACACACACACACACACACACACACACACACACACACACACACACACACACACACACACACACACACACACACACACACACACACACACACACACACACACACACACACACACACACACACACACACACACACACACACACACACACACACACACACACACACACACACACACACACACACACACACACACACACACACACACACACACACACACACACACACACACACACACACACACACACACACACACACACACACACACACACACACACACACACACACACACACACACACACACACACACACACACACACACACACACACACACACACACACACACACACACACACACACACACACACACACACACACACACACACACACACACACACACACACACACACACACACACACACACACACACACACACACACACACACACACACACACACACACACACACACACACACACACACACACACACACACACACACACACACACACACACACACACACACACACACACACACACACACACACACACACACACACACACACACACACACACACACACACACACACACACACACACACACACACACACACACACACACACACACACACACACACACACACACACACACACACACACACACACACACACACACACACACACACACACACACACACACACACACACACACACACACACACACACACACACACACACACACACACACACACACACACACACACACACACACACACACACACACACACACACACACACACACACACACACACACACACACACACACACACACACACACACACACACACACACACACACACACACACACACACACACACACACACACACACACACACACACACACACACACACACACACACACACACACACACACACACACACACACACACACACACACACACACACACACACACACACACACACACACACACACACACACACACACACACACACACACACACACACACACACACACACACACACACACACACACACACACACACACACACACACACACACACACACACACACACACACACACACACGAATTCAGATACCGAACAAATTTGTTCGGTGATAACTAATACATTGAAGCGAAATTATAGTATATAAAATATAAACTTATTATTTTTGTTTCATGAATTGAAAATTGATTTTGTTGATAAATAAATATTAAACTTATACAGGGTGTTTCATTGGGAGAGGGTAATATTTTAACAGTGGATAGGAGTGACTGAGGTGATTCCAAATAACCCATATTTTGTGGGTCTACGGTCCCTTATAGCTGAGATACAGAGTGCTTTGATCATTTCGGTCATTTCTTCATTGCCTCCTGTGCTTTTAACCACTCTGTATAATTTTATAATATTTGGTACACATACTCTATGTGTCTTAACAAATTAATTGAGATATTATTAATATTGAAAATACAGGCGCTAAAAATTGACAACTTCGTTCCACTCATAAACAACACCCTGTATGTTAAATTTTCAAAAATATTTTACCATATCTAAAAAGAGGACAAAAAATTGAATTTAACGATATACTTTTTATTTTTGCACATATGATTTTACTACTCATAAATTGTTAGGATCTTTTATATTTTTGTGACACCAACGTGCTTAATTAATCCTATTAAGTTGTAATCAATATTATTTGACCTAATTAACTATTGTGTTTCAAAGTATGTTATACCAAAAATTTTTATCGTCATCTAGGCCTATGAAAACAAATTTACAGGACCGTACTAGGAACTAAACGTCACATTCGATTTACCTATTCAACACCCATTTTATTTATTTCCTTACGAAAAATTGTGTAGCTTGGAGTAGAAGAGTAAAATAAACTATAATCAAATGTTTGTAAATGATAAAAGTACATAAAAAGCATTGTGAATGTTACGCGATATTATTTAAAGTTGGTAGTACGCTATAATATTTGTGAAATTAAATAGATACGTCAACAACACATGAGTCGAATAAATAAAAATCATTTTAGTTAAATAATATCTAATTAAATTATAAACAAAATTAAAAAATTATTCAACACTTAAAAGACTAGAAAAAAAAACAAGTTTACAAAATTATAATAATTGTTCATATATGTATGATGTGGCATTTTCAAAATAATCGAAACCAAACCACAAACTACAAAAATAATGCAAACCTTGTGAAAACTTAAATACAAATAGATTAACACAGAGAACTCTAAACTGTCAATTCCATAAGCATCTAGAGATGTTGTAATTTTTTATGTTTTCATATTATTACTATTAAATTTCACAAATACATAGATAGGTTATTACCAAACTCGCTTAATTAAATAAAGAACGCGTTTTCAGTTACTTTTATCCTTTACAAAAATTAGATTTTAGATTCTTTAACTCTTCTATTCTAAAATACACAATTTTTCATAAGGAAGGTTAAAAAAAATAAATAAAATGCGTGATGTATAGCTAAATCTAATGTGATATTTAGTTACTAGTACGGTCCTGTAAATCTGGTTTCACAGGCACAGATGACGATAAAAAATTTTGGAATAACATACTTTTAAACAAAATAGTTAATTAGGCCAAATAATATTGATTACAACTCAATAGGATTAATTAAGCATGTTGGTGCCCCAAAAATATAAAAGATCCTAACAATTTATGAGTAGTAAAATCATATGTGCAAAAATAAAAAGTATATCATTAAATTCAATTTTTTGTCCTCTTTTTAGATATGGTAAAATATTTTTGAAAATTTAACATACAGGGTGTTGTTTATGAGAGAAAAGAATTTGTCAATTTTTAGTGAAGCCAGGCCTGTATTTTCAATATTAATAATATCTCAATTAATTTGTTAAGACACATAGAGTATGTTTACCAAATATTATAAAATTATACAGAGTGGTTAAAAGCACAGGAGGCAATGAAGAAATGACCAAAATGAACAAAACACTCTGTATCTCAGCCATAACGGACCGTAGACCCATAAAATATGGGTTATTTGGAATCACCTCAATCACTCCTATCCACTGTTAAAATATTACCCTCTCCCAATGAAACACCCTGTATAATGTAGGGTGAATCATGAGAAACTGTATATACTCCTACCTCGTATTGAGGCCCCTATGGCGAATATCAAATGACCATTAAAGAGTGTCTGCTCCCATCGTTTAATAATATATTTTACCAGAGCCAATCATTTTTGAAACAAAAAAAATTCGTAGCAGTATGTGGATGGTCGGAAAATTTAGCGTAAATTATAAGTAAATTAAAAAAAATCAATTGGACAAATTAAAAGTTCCGGAAGGGGGTAGCTAAATATACAACTTTAGGGTTAGATATTGCTTTTTTACGATTTGTGGCTGGAATATGCATCCTACCAAAAAAAGTTTAATGAAAAAGTTGTAGATAAGTAAAAAACGTAAAACTCTTGTATAATTTTTCAACATTATTCAGAAAATCATTAAAAACCGTTTTTTGGTTTTTAATTTTTGTCTCCCGCAAAAATAATTTTTTTTGTGAAACTTGGTAAAACATCCTTCTTTGTGTTTTTTCAATGCAAAATATTTATTTTTGGATTTTATACGAATTTAAATAAAAAAAAGCCTAATTTTCAATCGAAAAATTCACTAACAAATTTTCAATTTTTTAACTTTATCAGTGCTCATTTTCTTCGTTGAAACCTCGACTTTAAGATGGTATGAAAAAAATATATTATTCGTATTGAAAATTATCGTGAAAAATGCAAAAAAAATTATCAAAATGATTTTGCTTTTAAACAACACCCTGTATATCAAAATTTTAAAAATTGGGTTGCATATTTGAAAAAAACGGAAAAAGGTTAATTGGAATACAAAGTTTTTAAGACTACACATTATTGTTTAAATGTTTTCGGTAATTTCAAAACCATTAATAGTTAATTGAATATAAAAGACAAATATAATAAAAATTAATCTTTTTCATTAATTTCAATGCTTATATGTAATAAGAAATAAAATTTTTTATATAATTACTGAAAACTCGATTATGAATAAGTCGTTTTTTGGTTTTCTGCATTTCTCAGGATATTTTTCATTACGAACAATAATTTTTTTTCATACCATCTTTAAGACGAGGTTTCAACGAAGAAAATGAGCACTGATAAAGTTAAAAATTGAAAATTTGTTTGTGAACTTTTTCGATTGAAAATTAGGCTTTTTTTATTTAAATTCGTATAAAATCGAAAATAAATATTTTGCATTGAAAACAGTACAGCTTATTTAAAACAGAAAGAAGGATGTTTTCACCAAGTTTCATAAAAAAAATTATTTTTGCGGGAGATAAAAATTAAAAACGAAAAATACAAAATAGCGTATTTTTCCCCACACAAAAATCAAATTTGACTATAAATTAAAAGTTTAGCAAAATGAATCATGGATTTCAAAAAATATAACTACCCTTTGAATGAAATTGTACAAAAAATTAAATTTTTGTTAGAAAAGTTATATATTTGAAATGTATGGTTCATTTTGCTAAACTTTTCATTTATAGTCTGATTTTTTTATTAGATATTGACTAATCGCGTGGGGAAAAAATAAATGCGCCATTTTTGTTGTCTATTTCTTACTTCTTACTTACTAGAGTTTTCAAAAACCATATACAAGGTGAAATTTTCCAGAAAAGAGCGGGAACTAATTCAACATCTCTGTACAAAGGTCGTTTTTAAGAAATTGTTACCATAAATAATTATTCAAATTTTGTATGGTGTATTCTCTGGCTACATTCAATTATAAACTATCACTTCTATCCTAAATAATAATTTTTTTATTCGTTTTTTTTAGTTTCCCTAACAGCATTCAATAGTGGACTCTTGTATTGTTGGCCTTCACCGTACATTGTAAAAATAGTCCAAGATGACCGGTACGATATCACGGAAGAACAAGCATCATACTTTACTGTTTTCAGTCAAATAGGAATTATACTTTTACCGCCATTTCTAGCCCCGATAACGAGTCGTTTTGGTAGAAAAAAAGTAATACTAATGACCTCTGTTATGTATATGATATCTTGGATACTCAAAGCCCTTAGTACAAGTTTATGGTTATTTTATCTAGCAAGAATTAGTGCAGGTTTCGGCGACGCTATAACTTTTTCATGCTCCATGGTATTCATAGGGGAAGTAACCAGTCCTGGAGTAAGAGGGATTTGGGGTAATTCGTTGATGTTATTTGGATTTTTAGGACAATTTGCTATCAATGTTCTTGGGATATATTTTAGTATTCAAGTAACTTCCATTATTTGTATCTTGTTACCGATTTTCTTCGTAAGCGTCTTTTCTTTTATGCCAGAATCACCATATTTTTACATAGCCAAAGGAAGATATGAAGAAGCTAAAGATAGTTTAAGACGTTTAAGACGCAAAGAAAATATTGAAGAAGAATTTAAAGAACTACAAGTCGCAGTTCAGAATCAGCTTTCAGGAACAGGCACTTGGAAGGAGCTGGTAACTGATAAAACCAACAGAAGATCTTTATGTACTGGAATATATTTAAGAATGGCACAACTTTTTGCTGGTATCTACACTTTCGCTTCTTACACATTGTTTATTTTCAACAAATCTGGTACCAACATTAAACCGGAAGTGGCTACAATAATATACACTGCGTTGAACTTCGTGTGTTACACCTTGGCAGTGTATGGGTCGAATAAACTAGGAAGAAGAAAATCTTTAATAATTTCTATGATATTAACGGGAATTGTTCTTACAGCAGAAGGCGTTTATTTCTTAATCGAAAAACTATTTCCGGAGGTTAATTTGGAATCAGTACAGTGGTTTCCACTTGCCGGAATGATCGGTTTTTTGTTATCTTCTTCGTTTGGAGTTGGTGTAGTTCCTTCTTTAATGTTAGGAGAAATATTTTCGGTTAGTAATAAATCCAAATGTACTGCAATAGTAACGAGTGTTTTTGGTATTATGGGTTTAATTTTGAACAATATCTTTTATTATTTGAACAGTTATACTGGCTTATGCGGGCCTTTTTTGATGTTTGGTATTTGTAACTTTGTTTCCGCTATTATAACATATTACATTATTCCAGAAACTAAGAACAAAACGTTAGAACAAATACAAGAACAACTAAGGAAAATGTAGCACTTGAAAATAAATAATTTAAAACCTTCTTGTCTTGTTTTTCTTATCTTAGTTCGGTACGTTTTCAAAAGATGACTCCGATTATGAACCATTCATAACCGGAGTCATCTTTTGGCGGGATTCAACGGCACGTGGAGTGGCACTCCGCGCGCCAAACTTGCCAGTTCACGGGTCGTTGGATAGAGCAGGATTGGCGATCTTTTGTCGCCGCGTTGGCTTCCGTCGTTTGTCGGTAAATCATGATGGTTCAAAGGAGCTGGGACGCTTCAATGACGGTTATGCGCGTGGTATTGTCATTGCCTTGGTAAGCGTTAATTTCTTCACAAACCGTCTACCAAAAAATTATCAAACAGAATCCGCACCAAGTCATAGTCACCCCCAACCTTTTTTGTACTGGTATCCTATCTCTCATTTTTGTATTTTTTTGGCGATTACAGATTCATTTTGCTTAATAAATATTCAAAATCAGTGGCCTGAGGGTTCTTGGAGTAAATCTTCTAACATGTTTGTGGCACTGAAGTTACAAATAATTAAAAGGAAACTGTATTACTTATAGCAATATACTATAATGTACCCACCTATCTCGATTTCTGTACAAAGACACTTTCCAGTATCTTTTTTGTTTTCGTTTTGGTCCTCTGTAAATTCTTAACATAAAATTAAATCAAACTATTAAAATTTTTACCGCCAACGGGAACGGCGCGACCTTGAAGGCGCGTGAACTGGCAAGTTTGGCGCGAGGAGTGCCACTCCACGTTCCGTTGAATCCCGCTTTTAGACATCTGCTGGTTGGAGGATGGAGATTTAAGCGTCGAAGTCAACCTTTGTTTTGGACAGCCAAACAAATTCGTATGAAAAGAATCAGAGGCACTACTCGAAGAAGATCAGAGTCAAATGTAAGAGGAGCTTGCAGAATTACTGGGGGTGACTCAACAAGCTGTTTCCATATAACTGGAAGACATGAGAATGATTAGAACCAAGGAAATTGAGTGCCATACAAACTGAAAACAAGAGACGTTGAAAGGCGATGCTTGCAAACAGATTGTTAGAAAACATCCATCATAAAATTTACATTTACATTTACATAATTGGTGAGTCTGTGGTAGTAAAACAATATGTGCGCACGACCCCAATTTTTAAAAAAACAAAAGACTAACTGGGAAATTATAAATTTATCTAATGTCTGACCTTCAACAGATGCTTGTGGCTAAAACGTCCCCTATTGGTACAGTTACGATCATCAAATTTATTGCGTGTTACAAATTTATCTAAACGCCTGACCTTCAATCAATCAATATCAAAGAGAACACCATCTAATAAGAGGCGAAAGTTTGATCGGTTCCTTTGATGTTGGATAGACATTGAGAGAAAATACGTCACAGCGTTGACACAAATACTATTTGAGATACACTGAGAAAAGTAACATGTATTGATTCAAATTCTTACAAACTGAAACGCATAAACTGAATTTCAACCCCTCCAAATCGGTCTAGTGGTTCTCGAGATATTGCGATTTGAAAGTATAGGGATTGTCGCCGCGGCAAGAACACACCTAGAGCCGTGTTCGCGTTTTTCGTAGGGAAGAAAGTGACTTCGAGACTTGTACGATAGATAGTCATGACCCAAGCATTGTGTCCAAATTTCAAGTCGCTACGGGCTTATTTGACCATCATATTCAGGTTAAGCGACCAAAAGCACCCCCGGGTACTGAAATTCGTATGGTTCGGATATTTTCTGTGCAAGATATGAATTTTTTCTTCAACACTTGGAAAGAAAAATGCACTTTTTGATGCAGCGATGCAATTTCAAAAAATTACAAGATCAAAATATGGCACAAAATATCCAGACGAGCTAACGAAGCGAATGCAAAAAAATCCATCTCAATCCGACTTACGCTGCGGACACACGATTTTGGACGTACGATAAAAAGTCGTGCCGTGCTATGTGAAAAGTTCCATGCATATCTTCATGTCACTAAAGGAATGTGGACGTCATGACTTTTTATCGTCCGTCCAAAATCGTTGTGTGTCCGCAGCGTACCTGCACCGGATCTGGGCTATTTTTGTGTTAAATTTACTCGACTATTTGGTTTACCTTTTTTTGAATGAAAAAACAGTGTTGACAATATGACATTACTGGAGAAACTTGAACTTGATTGCATTCACGGCATAGATAATTTTAGTATAGTATTCCTTAAAATTTCTGAGAAAATGGAGAGTTTATTATTTTGGTCTATACCTATTGAATATACACTTTTTTTTTCAAGAATCTTAGTTCAGATATTTGTTATCAGAAAACAGCTTTCTTTCGCCTCTTGTTAGATGCATTACTCTGTGGTTAATATATAAAAAACAGTGACTAGTGACTTTTATTCCTACATATTTGACGCCAGTAAGAAACCAGCCAGCTATCAAACATAGTATACTTTTGTTCTGACTAGCCTATAGTCAAAAGCTTAAGAGAGTAAGGCAAGGAAGTAAAGGTGCAGCATGGGTATAAGCGCAAAAACTCTCATTTTTACATGTAAATCTCCATAAAAAAATTTAAGGTCAAATCTGTCAAAAAATGGTCACGCGTCATTGCTCAAAGATAACGTCGGGTCGCCATCTTATATCTACTTTCTGACATGTAACAAGTGACAGCTGTCAACAGGGTTGCCAACGTAGCTACCCTCAGGGGCCCGAACATCGAAACCCTAATATTGTCTTCGTGCAACTTGTCGCCATATCTAGATATTGGTATGTGTGACGAGGGAGACCTCTGGATTTAATCGGCGAAAGTAAACCTATCTATTATGGCGGACTGGTCACCATTTTTTATCCAAATTGCAGCGCCACCTGTCAATGAGTCTAACGACGGTGCAGAGTTTGCAAGCTTTGATTTTATTATGAAAGTGAAGATGGCGTTGCACCTCCTCTTTCTCGACTTAACCGCTTGTACTAAGAGTTGGTGGGTTCAAAACGATCTTCAGAATTTCTTTAGAGATAGAAATTCGAGCTAGTCTACTTCTTACTGACGAGGCACAATAATGCCGAAACCGGTATAAGAATGGCAAGCTCCTTTAATAATAAAATCAAAGTTTTTGGTTTAAAGCCCCGACTTGGTCGGGTGCCAAACCACGTCCGGACTTTCGTAATTCAATACCTGGGGGGGCATATAGCCCAAGGAGTAGTTGTTAAAGTCCAGGCGCTGGTGCAGTGTAGGACATTTAATGTCTTTGTTCTTGGGAACAAGTGTGATTTATTTCACAACCTTAGGTAGTGTCAATGAGTGTCGGAATCTGTAATCAGCGCCATCTGGCAACGTTAAACTACCACTTGCGGCATACACTGACGTCACTCCTTACGAACGGTCATATAAGGACATGAATCCTGTCATCTGTCAACAGGGTTGCCTAGAATACAAGGTTGTCAACGTAGTTAACTTCATATAGCCTAACGGAACTTTTTTAAATGAGCCCCTGAGGTTAGATACTTTGGCAACACCACTGTTGACAGCTGTCACCTTTCGCCTGTCAAAAAGTGGATATAAAATGGCGACCCGACGTTATCTCTGAGCAATGACGCGTGATCTTTACTCAATTTTCCATAAATCCCGTTTATTCCCCGACAGAGCTAGTTCGAAAATCATGCCCTAGTAGAAAGTAGTAGCTAGCGATGGAAAATACTTTAATTGATCTTTTCATTCATTTTGTTTTAAAATAAATACATTTTTAAAGACCAAACTAATTTGTACTCTCAATATATTTTCAATAATATTGGACCAAAAATGGCTATTAAATTTCGCATGCCATTCTTTAGCTGTGGTTGGATCAAATAAATTAAGAAGAAGGGTATCTTTAAGGGATATGTTCCGTTCTGCAGAGTTTTTTTAATAGAAATCAATTCTGTGTTTATTTGCTGAAATAAAGGAACGATAAAATTTTTATTTTTTAGTTTTATATTAATTACTGTTAAATGTAATAACAAATGAATTTAAGTTGTTTACAAAAACAATAAAAGTTGATAAAATATCAATATTAGCACATGAAAAATAATATTTAACATCAAGTCATACTTGCAGGCAATGAATGAAAAAAAATTATACACATAAATCTAATTTCAACAAAGTTGTTCTATAAAATTAATTATTCTTTTTATTTTGAAGGTCGCGATCTGTATAATCTATACAAATTTTATCATTAAGCTAACTAAATTCGGTATGAAATCCAGTTATACTGATAAAAATATTGAGGTTAAGTGAGTCGTTTGAAAGTGGGTGTTAATTTTTCGATTGAAGAAAGAAGTGATGGTGGTTGCAGCTAACAGTGATGAGGATGAGGATAAAAAATGGCCACAAATATTCGCCATACTTTTTGGTAAGTTAACATATTTTAATTCATTCATTCAGTCTTCCAAAGTACCTACATCCTTAAGGGGAGCAATCCCTTTAGGAGCCTGAAAAATAGATATTTATCGGGAATAAAATAAACGAATCATTTTCAAATTTTGACATAAGTTTATTAGAACATCCAAGTTGAAAAACATTTTTTTTTGGATGATCAACAAAATGGCGGCGCTGTTAAGAGTCTTCGGGCACCTGTTTACCGCGACATTATAATGAGCAGAGGAATTTTTAGAGAATTTATTAGATTAAAACTTTAGATTTTATTTGAGACACTCGGTATAACTAAATTTATTTAACTTACAATGAAAAGGTCAAATAAGTAGGTACAATTTTTCATTACCAACGAAAATCTTTCGAAACAGAATTTACTTAGAAATTCTTTACAATGAATACTAAAATTCACTTGCAACATATTTTATTTTGTATTCTACCGGAAAACAAATATTAAATTTCATAAAAGAAGCGTTCACGAGGGTACATTGTTCCCAGAAATAAATTGCTGTGGAGAGACTTTTCGGCCATGATTAAAATTGAAAATAGCGTTCTGATTGGACGACAATATTATAAATAATTAGAATGTGAGACATTCAGAGGATACAAAAATTTTATAGAAACTAAATTTTCGCGGAACGGACAGTAGAAAATGAGTCCCTGCGAACTCACCTGTAGCTTGAAAACTACAAGGTGAACTTGAAGCGCGTTTTTCTCTCGTGCGGCAATTTTTTTTAAGTAAAAAGTTTGTTTTGCTTTCCCGCCCTCTAGAACAGACTGATCTTGGTAGAAAACTAGTAGCCTTCAGACCGCTTCAAAAATTTTGATATTACAAATTACAACATCGAAAACTGCTTCAACAATATTTTTTACAATTTTTTCACACCTGAAATCGAAAAATTTCAACAGAATATAATGTTTGTTTTTCAGGTTCGTTGATAGCCATACTAAGTGGAATCCACTTCGCCTGGCCATCACCATTTATAATTAAAATAACTCAAGATCAAAGCTACAACATAACAGAATACCAAGCATCTTGGTTTACAGTAATACACCCATTAGGACTTTGTTTGCTTTCTCCACTTTTTGTCACTGTACCAAATATTATCGGAAGAAAAAAGACGATTTTGCTAGCTTCAGTACCTCTAACAGCATCGTTGATTATTAAAGCATTTGCTACAAACTTGTGGCTATTTTATTTTGCAAGACTTTGTGCTGGATTTGGAGATGCTATTGTTTTTTCTGCCTTGCCAGCTTACATTGGAGAAGTATCAGTACCAGCAGTTCGGGGCATATGGGGAAATATATTTATTATTTGTTTATTCTTTGGTCAATTTACAGTAAATGTAGTGGGCAGTTATTGCTCCGTTAAAACTACTTCTTTCATTCTTCTGATTGTTCCTGTTATATTCTTGGCAACATTCAGCTTCATGCCCGAATCTCCTTACTTTTACATCATGGTAGGAAAGTACGACGCAGCCAAACAAAGTTTGAGAAAACTAAGGAGAAAATTTGACGTTGAAAAAGATTTCGAAGCTATAAAGTTTGCTGTGGAGAAACAAATGCAGGAATCTGGAACTTGGAAAGATCTAATATTTGTTAAAGTTAACAGGAAAGCTTTAGTAACAGGATTATTTTTAAGGATGTCGCAATCTTTGTGCGGTATTTACGCTTTTGTTTCGTATACTCAATTAATCTTTGAAAAAGCCGGTGGGGTTATTAAACCTCAAACCTCAGCTATTCTACAAACAGGATTGACTATGTTTATGTATGCATGTTCTTCCTACGGATCTAATCTACTAGGCAGAAGAAAAGCGTATATGCTTTCTGTAATTTTAGCGTCACTGGTACTTTTTGCTGAAGCTGCATTCTTTTTCATTGATACAACTAAGTCAATTAATTTAGAATCTCTAAGGTGGTTTCCTCTAGCAGGAATGTTGACGTTTGTAGTAGTTTCGTCTTTAGGAATAGGAACTATTCCAACATTGATGATGACAGAGTTGTTTGCTACTAGCATTAAGGCTCAAGGTATAAGTGCCGTTACTGTAGCTTTTGCTATAACTACTTTGGTCGTAAATTACAGTTTTTATTATTTAGACGAAGTAGCGGGTGGGTTGTACGGACCATTTTTTCTATTTGGGTGTTTTAATATCATTTCGTTAGTTGTGGCTTATTTTGTTTTGCCGGAAACGAAGGGCAAAACTTTAGAAGAAATTCAAGAGACTCTGAAGAGTATGTAGTATCATACAGAGGGTTACTTATATCTATATAAATATCTATCTACATATCTATCTATCTATATGTCTATCTATCTATCTATCTATATATCTATCTATCTATCTATCTTTTTTTTGAAGAACGAGAAATCCTTTACGACGCCAGGTACTTGTTCTGCCTTTCCCTGGCGAGAGGGGACTCCCGGGCAATGGTGTGCAGGCCCAGACTACCCCAATAAAACTTCGTCTTTTACCTACGTCCTGAGCTGGAACTACTTTTGGTATAACATCAGCATAACACGCCTATCCGACTTACCATCTATTTATATTCTGACCTCAAATTACGTCTTTTATGCTCTAATGGCGTTGTTGCTACTCAAATTCCTTTTTCATCATTATATCTCTGATGAGACTATGAGAGTTATTCCATTTCCATTCACTGGCCATCATTTCATGTACGATTGTCAAGTATCCCAATTAAGCTATCCGTATTTGTCTGGAATCGTACTCTCTCTGTATTACATCTTGGACACACGAAGATAGTGTGAGCTGGAGTATAAATATCACGACAATAGACACAGCTGCCGTCTGGGGCCTTACCTATTCGATGTAAGTATGTACCGAATGATCCATGGCCTGTAAAGAACTGAGAGAAAAGTATATCTTCTTATGTGGGCATTGAATCCATTGCTCCAGATTTGGTTCTAGTTCTTTGGTCCATTGACCCACCTTTTTGGTTTCGTCCCACCTCTCTTGCCATTTTTGTATGGATCTGGCCCTCATATTGACTCTCGGCTCTTTTGGTTATTCGAGACAGGCGTTATAATTTTCTACAGATTCTTCTATTAATATGTTGATTGGCAGTATGGTAGCAATAACCTGTAGTGCCTTAGTAGAAGTTGTCCTATATGTTGATGTTGCCCTCAATAAGCTTTTTCGCTGGATTGCTTCTACCATTTTCCTGTACTTTCCGAAACGCATGACCTCTGCCCATATTGGTGTACCGTATGTCAATATCGATTGTGCGACTCCCGCCAGAACTTTCGCTTTTCAACCGATGGGCCCCTATACTGGGCAGTAACCTGGACAGAGCCATTGTTCTGTCTGCGGCTTTTCTTGTTGTGGCCTTTACGTGTTCCTTAAAGGTAAGGCCTTCATCCAGCCAGATACCAAGGTATTTGACACATTTTTTTGGTGCCACTCGTATTCCACCAATCTGAAAACTGATTTCCTCTCTTTGCCTCGGACTTTTTAGAATCACAGCTTCCGTCTTTTGGGGGGCCAAGTTGAGATGATTTTTTCGCATCCATCTGTCTAGTCTCATCAAGGCGGTATCAGCCTTCAGGCATATGCCTTCCTCATTATTGGCTTCGACTAAGAATCCGAGGTCATCTGCGTACGCTACTGTTTTACAGGCTTGTGGAAGTTCGGCTCTTAATACATTGTCGTATAGGACATTCCAGAGGGTGGATCCGATAATTGATCCCTGAAGAACACACACCGAAACACCTATACTGTCCCCAACTCTTATTTCCATTGTTCAACCACAGAAATAAGCCTGTATCACACTTACGAGGTATGTGCTAATACCAATATCTCTCAGTCTCTTGATTATAATACTCCATTTGGCGTTATTGAAGGCATTCTTTATCTAATGTTACACACCACTTCGCATCGGAGGTTCTAGCAATTTCTTTCACCCATAGTACAGCTTATGTTGTAGAGCAGCCTTTACGGAATCCAAATTGCGATCCAATTCCGCCCTCAGAAGTGGCTCATAGAGTTTACCCATAGTGTCCAGTAGACATATTGGTCTGTAGGATCAGGAAGACTCAGTATCAATATCTTTAGACTTCTATCTATCTATCTATCTGTGATGGGGGTGTCGATACACTGCGACCTATAAGATCTATTGTGCCCCCTACTACTGCCCAGTCGTTAAAGATATCTCAACGATTAGACCAGTTCCTCCAGTCCTATTGCTTTCAAAAAGTTCAGGATGTCGGTAGGCTTCAGGTTAGGTAGATCTTCCTCTTCTATTTGATATTCTTCAAGGTATCGTATCCTTGAATTTTGCAGGGTAATGCATTCTGAGAGAATGTGGATAGAGGTTTCCTCCTCTTCCTCGCAGAATCTGCATTCTTCTTTGTCTACTAATCCGAGTTTCTTATCTTTAGACTTTGAGACTACGCATGCTCGTTTCCATTGTGGAAGAAATCTTTGGGACGTCAGAAGAATAATCATGATTTCTAACGTCTGCTATTTCATTATCCTTCACTCCAGAACCCGGAACTCCGGAACCCATAGGAGCGAGGTAGTTCAAAGCATTAATGGCTGCTTGGCTGGCTGACATGATGATGATCTCTTGTCTACGAAAATTTCTTGTCACTTACATCCTGTTATTTCATCACAAAAGGGTCCGAAATAAATCACTGGAAATTATTATTCCTAAGTTCGAGTATGGAGTCTTTGCATGAAGTGGAGGTTGCCCGTATAGTATTCTATTGATTTTTAGAAAAAGAAAACCATTGTTTAAAGTTAATCAAAAGATTAATGCGGAATTCTTCTACCGGTAAGATTAGTTTATTATAAAAAATCGGAATCTGTGATTTTTGTGATTAAAGATATAACGTATCTGTTGATTTCTTTTCCATAGCCCATATTGTCGTTCTGAAATGAAAAAAATTACTTGAGTCTTATACACATTATTTAATTGGGAAAGTGAGCGGCGAGGTTTCTGTGTTGGTTACTGAGTCCTACGTTCCATATACCTTTTACCGTGCGCTAAAAGACATTAAAAAATCTTTAATATTCATTTTCAAGTCGCATATCTTAAGTGAAATCAAAATTGTATATGCCTCAAACGCTATTACCTCAAAAACGAAGTTTGCGCGTATGTACATTTCTAGACTCATACACTCAATGAAATTTATCAGTAGATACAACAGGAACTCAGCGAATTCCACAGGAAATTCCCCCTATATAAGCGACAGCAGGAATATTTGTTAATTTTACGTGACGATTCCGGCCTTTTAATTCCTCTAGAAAATTCCAGTTATTTTAACGAACTACCTTACTTTTACCGGAACTATAATTTCGATTTAACAGGAATTTCTCGTTTAATAAACAAACTAGATAGTTGTATTCGAAGCTTCGAACTTCAGTTTTTACAGGAATTTCTAGTAATTAATCGAAACTGTAGTATCGATTGAACAGGAATTTTCCGTTGAATTAAAGATCTTTCCTTCATACATTACAGTACTAGTTGTAATCGAAGCTTATAACCTGAGCTTTTACCTAGTATTTAACTGGAATTTCTTGTATTTTCTTTTTAATTTCCATGGAATTTTACTGGAAGTTTCCGGTTAGTTCTACCGTGGAGTTTTGTTGTAATTTAAAAAAATATGAAATTCAGAATGTTCAAGTTTAAATTTCTTTATTAAAAAAACAATAATCGTTATAAATGTGAACATTATAGAAGAACAATAATTCTTAGAACAAATAAAAAAATACCTTCTGCAAGCTTCAGCGGCTTCTTCAAATTGGCATTCATGTCGAACACTGAGGATGAGTCTATGCGAGTCTTGATGGTATTTAACAACCTTTCCCTTGTCAGGGGAGATGTCCTAGTTAGTGCCTCTGTATGGTCTGGGTATATAACACACATACACATATACATACACACATACACAGATCGAATTCAGATACCGAACAATTTGTTCGGTGAAAATACGATGGGTAGATTTCATGTTTCAACAACAAAAACTGGAATCATTTTTAAAATGTTTGAAATGTTTTATGGTGTTATAGTGTTTTATTGCGTCCACATATTAATTTATTAGAATACTAATGTATTTTAAAAACCATTAAAACATTTGCTTATGCTTTGATTGACGATTACTTCAATAAACATTGTTTTAGTGACAGACACTTTATAGCCAAACAATTTGAAATAATGCAATTTACTTACTTCTGCCTAGAGTAGCGGGTTGAATTGTGGGATTTACAGGATATTCCTGTTACATTCACGGTATTTTATTGCGGTTACGCTTACGTATGTTTTACGGTAATATCTTGTAAATATAGCAAAATATTATTCTATATACACAGGAAATATTCCTGATAAATTAACAGTACCTTATTACAGCTATAATTACCGGTTTTTCCTGTTCATAGGACTCAAGTCACTTTCTGGAATCAGCCTGTTAGTTTGCAAGTACATATTGTTCTCAGAACGGTTTTTTCTTGTTATAATAACAATAGTTGCGTTTAAACAACAGGAATCCATTTAACCTGAAATTCCCGGGATTCGTTTTTTTCAGTATATCTGCGCCAATATTTTTATCTCCAGGTATCGGGTGTTACAGCTTATTTAAAACACAAAAAAGAATGCTTTCACCAAGTATTATAAAAAAATATTTTTGCATAGATAAAAATTAAAAAAAAACGGTTTTTCTTGATAATTTTGGGGTTATGTTGAAAAATATCCAAATATTTTGTATTGCTTGTTGGACTGGAGGAACTGCTCTAATCGTTGAGACATTTTTAACGAATGGGTAGCAGAAGGGGGCACAATAGATCTTACAGGTCGTAGTGTATCAACACCCCCAGATATAAATTGATTGTTTAGATTTTTTAATTATCTACAACTTTTACATTAAACTTTTTTCGATAGAATGCATATTTCAGCCATAAATCGTAAAAAACCAATATCCAACTCCCAAAACGTAAATATACTTGTTAAAAATTAGTTCTTATGTAATTATAGTAATTTATATTGACAAAGCAAAAATGTATCATTGCACCTTAATTATTTACATAATAATTTTATTTAAATAAAAATTGTTTTACGATTATAAACAAATGTTGGGTTGTTACATTTTATAATGATAAATATAATTAACCAGTAAATATTTTGTAGGACTTATTCTGAAAATATGACGCAGACAGCAAGATAAAGATGAAGAAAAATGCATAATAGTAAAAAAAGTTTGACTTGTTTTATTCGTGATCATTTTTTTAAGGTAAAATATTAACTGATGCAATTTTAAAGAAATGGACAATCATTTTATCTCATAAATAATTTATTGATAACAAAGTCAGTAGGTAAATTTATTTCTTGCTGGTACAGGGCGATATACAATATTAAGTATATCACTCGTTTCGATACTATAAGGTTAACAAGTCCGAATAAAATATTTTCTGGCATTGTATAATTTGTTGATAAACTTTGAACTCTGCAGTCAGGCATACAGGGTGCAACAGAGATGTTGGACAAATACTAAGTCCAAACCAATATATATTTCTTCCAAGAACCGAATTGTGTAATTTAACAACAACAAAATACTTTTTTTTTGGGATGGGGAAACCGCTTGACACCCGACTCTAGATCGAATAGTGTGGGATGCTATCCCCACTAAAACCCCCCTTGCTCACCAAACCTCGGGACCGTCCGTTCAGACATACTTCAAGGTTTGGTAGCTATCTTCATTCTGCTGTCCTCTCTTCGCCTTGGAATTCTCTCTTTCCTCCACCTCTTTCTCCTTCATAAGTGCTGTTATGAAGTTAAAGCCTTTATTCCAGTTTTGTCTGCTCTCTAGTATCTTGTTCTTGTTGGCATCGATTTCACATCCTAGTCTTCTTCTGTTCTGCCATCGCGGGCATTTAAAACATGTGTGGGTTACTACATCGACCTCGTCACAGTATCTGCACGTGCTTACTAGGTCCTTGCCGGTCCTTTTAGTGTAGCTCCTAAAGCTTCCATGGCCGCTAAGAAATTGTGTGAACCAGTGGTCGATTTGTGTTCGCACTTCACCATCTACTTAGCTCTGGGATGAGGTTCTTAGTCTACTGACCCACTTCCACTACTCTTTCCCACCTATCATTCCAATGCTAAGTTGTCCGGTCTCTTTCTCGGCGACTTGTCTGCCTCCGATATCCTTACTAGTTGATGTAATCTGATTCTTTCCTCAATTTGTTCGTCAATAGGTGGGATCCCGCAGATAGCAGCCAGAGCTTCTGTAGACACCGTTCTGTATGCTCTACACACCCTCAAAAGCGCTTTTCTTTGAACAGATAGTTCTTGTATTTTTGTATCCGAATAATCTTCGCCCTGACCGGTGCAGCGTACAGTAAAACCGAGGTAACAACTCCTGTCAGCATTCTTCTCCGATCGGTGCCTGCTCCTCCTATATTTGGCCATCGTCTGCCTTGTGGCTTTCTCGCATGTCCTTTTTATGTGCTCGCTTACCCCTAAGTATTTTATGCTTACTTTCGGGACTATGGTGTGCTCCAACATTTTGATGAAAGTAATATCCCGCTTGTTCCTTGCTTCTCTCACCACGATGCAGTCAGTTTTTTGAGGGGCAACTTCAAGGCCACTCATTTTTACCCAGTAGCAAATCTCGGTCAGAGCCTCTTGAGCCTTGTGAATCATTTCTTCTTGGTTTCTTGCGTGAACAACCAAGCCGAGATCATCCGCGTACCCAGTGCTTTCACAGCCTTCTGGTAAAGTTACCTCCAAGATCCCGCTATATACAACATTCAATAAAGGGCCTAAAACTGACCCCTGGGGGACGCCTTGTTATTTGCACATTTTTTCCTAGCCTGATACAACAACAACAAAATACCTGCTTTATTTCAATGTAAATTCACCCCCACCTGCATCATTGACGTTGTCGTGTCGGTGTCGTGTCGTCAAGTCTGAAAACGCCCGTTGTGTCTCATTCAGCGATAGTCGCAATGCAGACTATTTCAAAACTTTTGAAACTTTACTACAGTTAAAAAAACATAACACCACTCTCTCAATATAAAAGATCTAACTTTAGGATATGCTAACTGTAGTTGCAGATAACATCTGACGATATGTTTTTAGCATCTTAATTAAAGTGTTTGTATCCTAAAGGCAAGTTATATTTTGTTTTATAACGATGTAAATCAGGAAGTCAAACATAGCATGTGTGAGTGTTTCTAAAGTCTATATCTGTCAACGTCAATTTTGTACTGGCCAGGCAGCATTCCTAGTAAGAGAGATGACAACCAAGATTTTTGTCTCAGCAACCCGTCTGAAAATCACTTTTATAGATGAAGTCGGGTCAGTTGATGCGGAAAAATCAATTTTCAGACAAAAAATCTGTCGCCTTACATTTTTATAGCATTTCGAAACTGTCAACAAATCTGACGTCACTGACCCCATAGCAATAGGTCTGAAATTGGTCGTAAATGATTGAATACATCGCAAAGAAAAAAATGATATCAGACAAATTGAATGTAGCTTTAAAATAAAATCTCGAAAAAATACGTTTTCTATGTGAAAATGTCTCAGCTTTTCAAATCAATTTTTTATTTTTTAATAACTTTGCTAAAACTCCCTCAAAACACGTTTTTTTTTGCAAAAAACAGCGATTTATTCATGTTTATGGCCCCCCGCGCAGACGCTACACTTCTGGACGTTACTACTCATCAGTAGGTAGGTTCTAGGGTCATCTAATCTATCGATTTTACACGACTTTAGCCGGGCTGCTATGAAAACGTGGTTTTGGTTGTCATCTCTCTTACTATACTGTTTGCAGATAGTTTTTCATATTCAAGTAATTACATAAAATGTTGTGTATTTAGTAAGTCGAGAAACTTAGAGATTTCAATCCTTTATTCACTAAAAAGTCACATCATTTGGTGACGAAAAGTCTCTCACAACATTCATCAAGCTTTGATGGTTAAATCCACAATTTAATTTTTTGGTACGTATTGCTCACATCACCCTATAGAACAAGCTTTCACTTTTTATTTGAAAATCAAGGTTTGTTAACATATCTGAACTTGAACGTTACATTTTCTTGATTTAAAACCTCTAATATAGATATTAGAACAATCTTTATTTGAATTTGTAGTGCAGATTAAATTTTGTATGATATAAGAGAGAAAAATTTACTTAGACTGTCGAAGTGTTTCTTTAGGAAGTGAAGTATTTGTTCTGTCAAAAAGTTTGTTTATTGTGTTATTTAAACGATGACTGCGACAAATAAGAAATCAGAAAAAGAGGATGAGGATGAAAGGAATTATTTTCAAATTTTATCAATATTTTCAGGTAAGAACTAGTTGATTAAAATGTTAACCGTAAGTTTAGAGGTTTAAAATATTTATATTTTGTTAAATAACATACGATTTGTAGTATTTGCAAATGCCTAATACAAAGTGTGCCTTGTATAAGCCAAATTCTATTTTTATCAAGTGAATTAGAGTAAAAAAAATGTCGAAAACAGTACGTCGTAATTTAATTATACAGGAGAGGAATGAGATTTTTTAATCCCATAATCATGTGTCCCAAATTGCTTCGTTTTCGAGATACAGGGTGTCAATGTTTTTAGAACAACAGAGTTTTATATGAATTGCTCAAAAACAGTTTGGCTGATTTTAATAAAACTTGGCTTGCTTATTTGCGGCAATAAGGGGCTTCTTTTAATATCATTATAATTAAATTATTAACTCCAGTGGCGTCTCACAAAATTGATATTGGGACAAATCATTGTACGCCACTGTTTTTTTGTCCTAAGCAATTGAAAAAATGTTTTTGCCTCTCTAATTTTATACGTATCTCTATTTTGAGAAAAAAATCAAAAACTGTTTTTCTGTTCTTTCTTTTTGATTTGAGCCCAACAAGTACTCGATCCGATAATCAGGAAGGGTGAGAGGGGGTGAAAGCGTTTTGACCTGTAGAATGTCAAGGGATAGGGTAAGTGGCTTCGGACTAGGCTCGATTTCATTTTATCTGCATTAGGGTCTGCAGGTTCTCGTGATATATTTGTTTAGTTTCGGTTTGAAATTTTTTGTGCAACAGCTTACAAAGATGGCATATGCAATTGTTTTTGGCATAACCAGCTTCTTTAAGCTTTGTTCGGACTTTTGTATTAACACTTTATTAAAAAAACTTCAAACGAAACAAAAATGTAACAAATCACGATACAAAAGACAGGTTGTTTAATTTATATTCACTACAACCGCTCAGAAATGATTTGTATTTAAAATTTAAAATATTTAGGAATTTGTCAGAGAAATTTGGGCATACAATATCCCGGAAACAAAGGCCTTATTTGAAGACAACTTGCACAAAAAATAAGTTGAATTTTATCAACGGAGCTGTGAACTGGATAAAAGTTAAACACATACTAAATTATAAAAGCAATTTTTATCCGAAATCGACTATTTTTAGAATGTTAATCTCCACCCCCTCACTTGAGACGACACACGTGTTGATTGGTTAGTTTTGCGCGCGGAACAGTGCCTACGTGATAGAATTCATGTCCAGGCAGCACGAATGAAATGAATATTATGTTTAATTTATGAACGGAAATTAAACAATATTTATCATAAGCTGTCAAACTAATAAAAGTATGACATGTCATTTTCCCCAAATTTTTGTAATTTAAATCTAAGTTGAGCAATACCAAAAGACTGGAACGAAAATTCAAGTAGGTGTATATGCGGGAACGACTTGCCTGAATGGATATTTTTGGAAAATCAAAGGTAAAGAAAAAACCTGCTTAATTAACTCATGGCGACCCTGTTGAGTCATCGAAATTCTGAAGTAAATGCTCTGGAAACTTAATTGGAAAGAAGATCGGTCAAGGTTCTTACAGATGTCTGGTCTTTGGGTATAATTCTATTTATACTGTTGATGATGATGTTTTATGATGCGAAACAAGTACAGTAGCACTTATCGCTTAGCATTCATTGTATATATATATATATATTGAATAAACTATAAACTATAAAAGCGCGTGCCGGAATAGTATTTGTGGGAGAGAAGATAGATGATGTGATGAGAGTGCTCCTCCACGGCATCTAATTTTTTGAAAATACTTTAATTTACTTGATGTTGTTCATTCATTTTGATTTGAAATAAATACATTTTGGAATACAAAAAGGACCGACCTAATTTATACTTCTAATAGTAGTCGATAAAATTTAATACAAAAACCCCTAAATCCGGTAAGTCGGATTGAGATGGGTTTGACGACAAAATTTCAGTAAAACTCCAGGAGATGACGTTTTTAGCCAGGTAGCGTGCCCCAGGTTCTCCGAAGGTCGATGTCGATATCAGATCTGGGCCGAGCAACTCGACAAACCTCCGGATGAGGCGTTTCGATCTATTTCGTAAGTAATTTCAGTAAAACTTCAGCAGATGACGTTTTTAGCCAGGTAGCGCACCAGGACGATTCAGTAAAGAGATTCGATCGATTTTTGATGAGTTAACAGGGAACTCAAGGTGATGACGTTTCTGGCTCCGTCCTGACCTCCAGGTACACCGGTGGCTCATTTGGACATCATATTCAGGTTAAGCAACCCAAAACACCCCCGGGACTGGAATTCGTATGATTCGGATGTTTTCTGTGCAAGATATGATTTTTTCTTCAACACCTGGAAAGAACAATGCAGTTTTTGATGCACCGATGAAATTTCAAAAAAGTACAAACTTTCTAGAAGAGCTAACAAAGCGATTGCAATAAATCCTACCTTAATCCGACTTACTGCACCAAAATTCCGGATTTTTCTGCTATATTTTCACGACTATAGGAAAAAATGTATATCGCTATAGCAATAATTTGTTTGATTTTGCTACAAAAAATATTTTTTTAAGTTTTCATCGTTTTTATTAATTTTTAGGTTGTCTAATTTCTCTACTCAGTGGAAATCTCCTAGCATGGCCATCACCATTTATCGTAAAAATAACACAAGACGAAACATACAACATAACCGAAGATCAAGCTTCCTACTTCACCGTTATACAACCCCTAGGAATGTGCGTGTTTTCTCCGTTTTTTGTACCAGTTACGAACACTATAGGAAGAAGAAATACGACTTTACTGGCAGCCATACCTTTAATAACAAGCTTGCTTATCAAAGCTTTTGCTAAAAATATTTGGTTGCTATATCTTTCAAGACTGTGCTCTGGTGCTGGAGATGCCATAGTTTTTTCATCTCTACCTTCGTATATTGGAGAAATATCAACTCCAAAAGTGCGCGGAATTTGGGGAAACGTTTTCATCTGTTCGGTGTTTTTCGGTCAATTTACAATGAACGTAGTCGGGAGTTACTTTAATGTTCAACATACTTCTTTTATTCTTTTATTAATACCGATTTCATTTCTACTTACATTCAGTTTCATGCCCGAATCTCCATACTTTTATACGATGAAAGGTAGATATGATGAAGCGAAAGAAAGTTTGAAGAGGCTAAGAAGAAGAAAAGACGTTGATAAAGAATTCGATGATATTAAATTTGCTGTGGAAAGGCAAATGAAAGAATCAGGCACGTGGAAGGATCTGTTTACTATCAAAGCAAATAGAAAAGCTTTGTCTGCTTTAGTTTTTCTAAGGACATCGCAAACCTTTACTGGTATCTATGTCTTTGCAGCTTATACGCAGTTTATTTTCGAAAAAGCTGGTGGTAACTTCAGCGCTCAGACATCTGCGATTCTTTATACTGGACTGACTTTCTTTATGTATGCAGCATCTTCTAGTTTTTCTGATAAGTTAGGAAGAAGAAAAGCTTTCATTTCATCAATGTTTTTGGCCACCATAGTTGTTTTAGCAGAAGCGGTATATTTTTTGATAGATATAAAATATAAAAGCATCGATCTGAGTTCCATCCAATGGTTTCCTTTGGCTGGAATGTTGACATTTGTAATAGTTTCGTCTTTTGGAGTAGGGATAATACCTACGTTGATGTATGGGGAGTTATTTTCGGCCAGTGTTAAAGCTCAGGGGGTGAGTGCTGCAACAGTGGCCTTTTCTTTTATAAGTATTGTTGTAAATAATATTTTTTATTATTTTAACGCAGCTACTGGTTTGTACGGACCGTTTTTCATGTTCGGTTGTTGTAATGCCTTATCTACTATAGTTGCTTATTTTATGGTCCCTGAAACTAAGGGTAAAACGTTGGAAGAAATACAGGAAATGTTAAGAAAGTGAAATAAAAAAGTAAAACATTACTCTTTTGTTTTTTTTTTGCTGTAATTTACACCTCGGCTTAAGCTTTAAAGTGCTGGATTAAAATGATTTATTTATTAGTAGGGAAAAAATGAATTTACAAGAGTAATAAGACAAAATAAAACATATTTCTCCACGACCGTTCGTTAATAGTATAATTCTAATATCAATTTTAATAGTATAGACATATAGACCAGGGCTGAAGCCTCTGAAAATGGTCAAAAGTGAAAAAAAATAATAGTAGGATGAAACCCGTTGGAAAAGCAAGAGAATATAGCAAACATGAAAGGATAAATAATTTACGGGCGATCTGAGGTCGGGAAGTGGAAGGAGGTGAGTTTTTAAGGGTAGAAAACTGTTTATCTCGATTTCCGGCAAAACTACAAGTCCTATGGAAAAAAGTTAAATGACAAAGTTGTAGGTAATAAAAAGATGTACAACTTTTATATTTACACTTTTTTCACATAACATCAAAATTTATGTGAAAAATTCAAATAAGCATTTATTTTGACTCGAAAAAGCATCCTAATTTTCAATCGAAAATTCTCGCGTCAAAATATCTGCTTTTTTAAAAAATTTTTTTGTTCGTTGAAATCTCTACTTTTTGATGATGTAAAAAAATATATATTACTATGATAAATGTTCTCAAAAAACGCAAAGGAACTAAAAAAACTCGAATCCGAAATTTTGCATTTCTATCTAGAAGACAGGAACTGTCAAATCAATGACACAAAGTTTAAAAGTAAGTGCTAACATATTAAGTTCATTTAATTGTTACTTATTAAATAATTGTTATCTTTTAAATTTGTTTTAATTATTAGTCGTAGGAAATATATTGTACACAACGCGTTAGAAAGTGATTTTCACACTCGTTCCATTTCCGCACTCTTCGCTACGCGGCTCGTGCTAAACGTTCACTCGTGTGAAATAAGTCACTTTCTATACTTGTTATGTAATATACTATACAGGGTGAGTCACGAGGAACTGTACATATATCTACCATAAGCAGAAGCACCTTAGGGGATTAACAAATGACCATTAAAAAATGTCTTCTGTTTTTCTTTAATAATGTACAGAGCGATTTATGGATTTGGACCAAAATAATGATTGGTCATATCTTATTAAGTCGATTTGTCTCATTTTTTGGTAAAAGTGTGTATTGGTGTCTAGCAACTAACTGACATATTCAGAACTAAAAAATTCCAGGGCCGGCTTCGCGAAAATTTGTTGAATTGCTATAATTGCAATAATTCACCCTGTACATGATTTCTCTAAAATGTGATATGCTTTCCCCAGAGGACATAAATAGACAGTTAAACCTGGATATTTGAAATTTTTGTTACACTTGCCTTACATTTTTAATTAAAGATTCATTTTAAAGTCAAATTGAAAATTGGCGATAATGAAATATCTTACTGTATAATAATGTTTAGTAATTATAAAGACATCTTTAAAATAAACAATAACGACACACACTGTATTCCAGTATAGTAAATACCAGAATTTGAATCAATTTACAGGGCCGGATTTAAAAATCTGGCATATCTGGTCCATGTCAAAAATTCACCCTGTATGTAACTTTTCCACCCGCAATGGACTGAAATTAGATTGAAAATGTTTGCATTAACCTAGTTCTGTCAATTGTTTCAGCGAAAATCATGTGTAATTATTTTAATCGGAATGAAATTAACAATCTCAAGAAATGTTTATTCACAAATTAAGAAATAAAATAAATAACAATAACCAAAAACAAGACAGTTTTAACAATACGGAACAAAGTAAAAAACAATTTAATAAACATTACGATTTTAAAAGAGGTTCAAAATGAAATCCATTTACCTCAATACACTTTTCTTGGCGAATGTTTAATGGACTTTCTTATTGTCAATGGGTTATTTCTGATAATATTTCAAAAGCGAATAATTCTATCAATGATCTGTTGCCGCGTATTTATATTTTCTGCGTAGACCAGCTGTTTTAAATGCCCCCAAATGTTATAATCAACTGGATTATAGTCTGGGGATCTTGGTGCCCATGAAATAGGTCGGTTTCCATAAATGGTATCTAAATGTTGGCGTACAGCAACGGAAAAATGAGGTGATGCACCATCATGCTGAAAGTAGATCCCTCGTAGGCCCACATTAGCAAGTAGATTGGGTAAGATATTCTGCAAAAAATTTAAATAAATGTCCTATTAGTGTACCATCAAAACAATCGGGTCCTATTAAATGAGTTTGATGACCCCGATCCAGACATTTACAGTGAATGTTTGTTGCGAGCGATATTCTCGAATCGCATGTGGATTTTCTTCAGCACATACGTGCGAATTTCGCGAATTATTTATTCCATCCAATAAAGTTCTTTACAACCCACCTTGAAAATGCTAGGCGGTGGATTTCATCTCCAGGATGTACCCGTTGAACTAATTGTATGTGGATGTAAGTTATTTTTTCTCAACATTCTACTTACTTTGGATTGGGAAACACCTAATTGTACTCCTACTTTTCTGGTACTTATTTTTGGATTTAAGTCCACAGTATCCAGTATATTGTCTTCTAAAACATAATCTACATTTCGTTCTGATTTTGTTTTAGGGAAGGTACCATTGTTTTTCAAGAAATTAAAAACTGATCCGAACGTTTGATGACTGGGTATTCGGCGTTTAGGGAATCGCCTTTCATACTCTCTTGCGGCAGCCCTACCGTTACCATTACAAAAGCCATAAACAAAAATAATATCAGCGTATTCGGCGTTTAAAAATGATTTGGCAATTTTGAACAAAAAAATTAAAACACCCTATGAATACCGAACGTAATTGACTTATTAATTATTAAAACATTTAAACAAACTAAGATCTAATGTCAAATTACCCAAACAATTTCAACCACGATCACGTCAAATTGTCACAACCTGCTGCAGTATGTATTACATATCAGAAATAACCCATTGACAATAAGAAAGTCCATTACACATTTAAATATTCGCCAAGAAAAGTGTATTGATGCAAATGGATTTCATTTTGAACATCTTTTAAAATCGTAATGTTTATTAAATTGTTTTTTACTTTGTTCCGCATTGTTAAAACTGTTTTGTTTTTGGTTATTGCTATTTATTTTATTTCTTAATTTATGTATAAACATTTCTTGGGGTTGTTAATTTCATTCTGATTAAAATTATTACACATGATTTTCGCTAAAACAAATGACAAAACTTGGTTAATGCAAACATTTTCAATCTAATTTCAGTCCATTGCGGGTGGAAAAAGTTACATACAGGGTGAATTTTTGACATGCCCCAGATATGCCAGATTTTTAAATCCTGGAATACAGTGTGTGTCGTTATTGTTTATTTTAAAGATGCCTCTGCTTATGGTAGAAGCATGTACAGGTCCTCGTGACTCACCCTGTATAACTCGGCCCTCAAAGTAAAAAAATAAAAATAATATAATTTTTGGCAACAAAAAAAATCCGGCATAGCGAAATGTTTTTGCAGCCTTCGACTTTATCTTTCAGTTTTGTGTGTATTTAAGGTCATTTGGGAGTTCGTTCAGGAATCGACCATCTCGAAATGTTAAACTTTTTCGAGAAAGTGGGTCACAAAACACGTGAATAAGTTAGTAAATTGTTAAAAATAAGTTCAGCACGAGCATTCGCCCGGAAATTTGATCAGCAGGTGGCAAGTTTTCTAGAAAAATGATGAGAAAAAAGTAAAACGCTTGGTAAGGAGTTGGAGTTTTGATATAATGTTTTTATGAAGATTTGTTACGTAAGAGAGGACCGAAAAATAATAAAAAACTATCGATTCAGAGAAGGATATATAAAAATATATTTTACTTCCAGAGTTACATCTAAGAAAAACTAATATTCAATATATTTAAACACAATTTATTACTTGGTCACTCAATAACTTCGTAGAATGGTCAATTAAACAACAACTTTTAGGTAAAAATCCACTTTATTCATCAACATAGTCTTAAATGTTCTTCTTTTCTGAAAAAAGTCGAATACGTATATAAGTTATCATCCGCCGCTCTTCATTCGCCACTGAATAATTTTTGTATTTACCATTTTTGAAAAAAGTAAGTAGTTTTTTAAAATTGAACATTGCTTCAAAATCTCATAGGGTACCGGTAGGTGCTGTCCCCCGACGGTCCTCTTTTAAAGCAATTAAAAATTAAAATTTTACCAGAAAATTTATATTTCGAAAGGTTTGTCTTGTGTGTAGCGGCTCCCGGGACCTCTCGCATTGCGCTCGTCCTCTGTCGGAGTTTTACAGAATCCTGGCCAATCAGAAAAGGTGTAAGGCAAAAGTTCTTTATTCAGAAGAAATAAATAGAAAATACCACATTTTTGTATTGTTATTAAATGCTCAATGCGTTCTGAAAGAGATAATGTATCATTTGTCCAGTTTTCTTGCTGTTTCGACAAACGGAGAGGATTATCTAAATGCTTGGATTAAAGCTTTGAAACGACGTATATTTTCTGAAAGCCAAGTGAATAATAGACGTGTTTGTTCTAGGCATTTTATAACAGGTATTTTTGGCGATCTTTTACATGTATTTTTTTATTATTACTTGTGTAAATTTTCGGTAAACCTGCTCTGTTAAAAAACTATAGTGACAAATTTTTTACAGAAAACTGTGGTTTTTTAAATTTAATTTTACCTGTTGGTATTGTTTTAGCCGACAGATATTTTTTAATTCAAGATTCTCTACAAAAATTAGGTGCGAATTTAAATATACCAGCCTTTACAAAGGGAAAAAACTACATCCCACTGATTTGCAAAATACACATAATATTGCCACTGGACGAATTCATGTAGAACGAATTATTAGTCTTTTAAAAAAAATAAGATTTTTCATGAAACAATACCAATGAGTATGTTATCTAAAGAAAGAGATGGTTATATACTGCATTGGACAAAATTGTAGTAGTGTGTAGTACATTTATAAATATGTGTGCCTCGCAAATATCACTGAATTATTTTTTTTTTCATGATTTATTTTATTTTATGAATATATAAACATCTAAGATTTACAATTTGTTTTATTTGTATTATTTCTGTATCTATATTATACACACTTTTCACAATTTGTCTAAAACACTATGAGCAGCCCTGGCCTCATACTGCTTATAGGCTTACAAACTTTTGTAAGCCTTAAGCTCTTCTCCCGAGTAAAAACTGTGAGTTAGTATGCAAAATTTATAGAAAAGAGGTTTCTATACAAGTTACTCATATTAGTTTCGTTCGCGCTCAAATTCAAATGCTCAAATGTCAAACTGCAGATAAACAAACAAACATTACGCGTTTCGGGCAGTTCAAATTAATACCGCTAGATCGCATAAAGTTGTGTTCATGTCAATAGAAATCTAAATTTCCATCCACGACTGAAAATGCTACGTCTAGATGTCGTCCTAACTATGCAACCGCAAATACATAGATGTATTTCATGCTGCCTAACAATTTTTTTAGAGGGGGGTTCAGCGAAGACGTAAGGGGCGAGGATTTCGAGGTTATGTATGAAATTGACAGAGTATGGGTATAGAACACTCTTAAGGAAATATACAAATAAGATTTAAATTTAATGAATATTGATGTGCATTTGTGACATTTAAAATCAATTTAGCATGATTAGTTTTATTGTTAAATATTCTGTAGGTGGTAGTACTTTTTAATTATTGTGAAGTCATTGGTAACGTGCAACTATTTTTGTAGTAAAAGACTATATTGTTGGGATTTTTCCTTTTCTGTTGAGGTAACCGATGAATGAAAGCATCTCATACGGATGTCAAAATCTCACCAGCTGAAATTTGCATTTTTGGTCGCTTTTGCCGGTTGCTGTACAGTCTGCTGACTGCCTATTTGACTCTGGAATGTAGTCATTGATCTATGTTTCATCCATTGTCACATACCCCATGTAAAAATTATTGTTTTTTTCACGTAAACAGCCTCAAATAGAGCTTTTTATCGTCGACGCGTTGTTGTGAGAAGTGATTCACGATGTTACATTTCAATTTTAAGAATTTGAATTCACTTTTTCCTAAATTGTTTGATGTACATTCTTTCATTTTCAGTCTTTTTACCCCAATCGTAACAAATATTTCCATCCCCTTTGACATACAAAAAGCACAACCTACATTCATCAAAATTGATTTGTTGCTGTAAAAGCTGCGTAGAGTGGATTTCGGGAAAATAATGGTGTTAAGTTTGAATGAAACGCGAAAGGTGGAGTGAAACGTGAACTTTCTCTCGGTTAAATTTAGAATATTTGCAGATTTAGAGGGAAAAGACCTGCTGAAAAATTAGATGTCAAAAACAATTGGAGTTAGAATATTAACTTAATATATCAGTGTGGCGGTTTACAAAATAATAGTTGAAAATCCAAAGAGGATTACTTTAAAGTCGTTGTGTAACAGTAATGGTAGATATTTTTTAAATAGATCATAAGTAGTTATTTAATGCGGGTTCTGGGACAGGAGGTCGATAAATCGATGACCTTAGAGTTGATCTTATGATTCAAGGTCAGGTCAATGGAAAAATCTGAATTTCGTGTGTTTGATGATAATAAATTTCGTGCGACGGTAATGAATTTTTTATACCTGGAATAATTTAGAAATGCTTCAAATCTCACTAAATTCAATACTGCCCTTTCTAACACATACAGGGTGACCCAGGAGTGTGTATGCTCCATAACTTTTTTCTACCCAAGCTATCGATTTGATGTTTTTTTTAAACGATAGGACAATGAGGCACATTCTAAAAATATTTCTATTTACACATACACAACTAAGTTCTGTTTTCTTAAATGGCAACCCCCCATTTTTGTTACATATTTAGATTCGCCATTAAATTGTCGATATAACGCACCTAGGTTTCTTCGACTTATTTGCAATAGTTTTTGACTTATGTCAATTTATGTGTCAAAATAGTGTTGTAGAGATCCACAAAAAAATTAAAAACTTCAGAACTGTTCAAGATAACTAATCAACTTTTTTCCACTCGATTCCTTAAGCTTTAGCGCATCTTTCGAGATGTATGAACTCGGAGTCGATATTCTATCGTCTACTACGATTTTTTTGAAAATGACAAATTACAAATAGCAATAACTCGACTTTTTCAAATGCATCACCCTATATTTTATTAAATCATTGCTTTTTGCTGATATAGGGTTTGTTTTGTAAAACTTGCGAGATTTATGCAAAATAAGAAATGTTTGAAGGTTTATTCGAGAAAAAACTTAATTACTATGGGTTCGATGAATTCCTCTAAGATTTTTCAAATTTGATCTTAGTAATAGGTCCCAAACAGTAGTAGTAGATAATGAATCCTCTAACTTTACATGTGTTACATCTGGAGTTTCACAAGGGTTAGTTCTTGGTCCATTGCTATTCGTCATATACACCTCTAATATCTATAGAGTTGTAAAACTTGTAAACATACACTCATTCACAGATGACACTCAGGTATATCATTCTTTTCCTTCCTCCAATTGAACAAATGTAATCGACTACATCAACTCCGATTTAAATAGAATAGTTGATTATTCTAAGTCACACAATCTAAATTTGAACTGTGAATTTCTACTGTTAACTGAGATTCAAAAAACATGTTATGTTATTAATTAAAAAATGTTACTTAGTTCTTAGATTGCTCTATAGAAACCGTCATATCCTTAGTTTTTCCTTGCGAAAACTGTTGTGTGAATCATTGGTCCTATAGATTTTAAGTTATTGCTTAACTATTTATTATCCTCGCTTGGACCAAATGACTAAATTTAGATTGCAAAAGATTCAAAATGCATGTTGTAGATTCATATTTGGCCGAAATACTATCATATTTCAAACAAAATTCAAGAACTTAGATGGCTTAAACTTGATAATTTATTCAAATATCATAATTTCAGTGTTGGTTTATAAAATCTTATTAACGGGTATGTCTCGATATTTAAAAGAAAAGCTGTTATATCGTGGGGATGTACACAACGTGGATATAAGGAATACTTTTACTCGTATCCTACCTAGATATCATTTAACCATGTTTCATCGGTCGTTCACTTGCCGTGCAGTTACGGTATACAATGACAGATATAGTATAGTATAATATTGTAGGTATAAAAATTGTCACTAAATTCAATTTTTAGTGTACTCACTATGTATATAATCGTTTCCTTTTTAATGTTTTTCATATTGTATATCACAATACCAAATAAATGCATTTACCTATCCCGGGTACGAAGTACCAAAGGGATTAGGCTCAGTTCACATAGTAAACTTACGCACTGTATGGCAGGTATTTACGATAACAGCCTTCTGGACGTCAGAGATGTTTTTAGGTAGTCCCAGTTTGGCGAAGCTATCGAGCAGGGTCTTGGGTACTACGCCGGTCGATGATATAATTACCGGGACTATTTCCACATACTACATCTTCTTAATCATGATATTTCATGAGAATGTTGTAGGTGTTCGGTACCGATATATCAACGAGGAGAACTGAGTTGACTCATCTATCCAATACTACAATATCAGGTCTGTTATTCGTTACCTGTCTATCGGTGATAATGGACATATCGCAGTCTAAACTTGTCATTTTCGAGCAGCTTTTGCGGCTGGTACAGTGTATAGGTGTTAAGAAACCCGTTGGCCTTGTTGGCCAGATAGTCAGTATTGTTATTACTTTCATTATAAATTAGGTTGACTTGATTATTATGATACTACAAAAAAGGCATCGAAATGTTAGTGAAACGTTAGAATGAATGTACCACTCTTGTAGGAGACTATGTTGACGAATAAAGTCGAGTTTTGAGTGACCGAAGATCATTGCATTATGTCATTTGAATAATTTCCTCATAAATTTCCCAACTGGGTTAAACATATAAATTTTATTACATTTATAATTTCGAATTCGTCTATCCTACTGGAAAATTAAAGGATTTGGAATTGTTTTTGTCTCCGGTTTATATACTTTTCATTTCATTTCAGAACGTCTTTGCCTTCCCCCTTTTCCGAATTTCATCTCTGCTAATGCGATTTCAAAATCGAAGTAAAATAATAAGGAATCTGCGATGTATGGCCGTCGGTAATAAAAGAAAATGGAATTTGGGCCTTTTTTTTCACGAATTTCTATGAATGTTCATCACTACGGATGGAAGGCGGAATACTTTTATTATCGTTTTTTTCTTTAATCCAGAACGAGACTTTGGGTCGCCTTTAATTTAATGAAATTGTCACTGGGTAATAATGTGACGACAAACTAAATAATGTTGTTGTATTAACTTAAGTCAAACAATTAAGGAAATTATGTTTTCTTTTTTAGTGAACTTGTATAAATCATATAATAACTATTTTTACCACTTCATTACTGCCATTCCTTTCCCGTTAAAGATATCGTAGATCTCTTCTCTTTTCTGCACATTTCATTCCATATGGAACAGGGCCAATGGGACACCCTGTATGTAGAAATTCACAAAAATTCGCAGTCTTATCAGGCAACCAATTTGGTTTTATGGAAGAAAGATCTGCTGAGGATGCTATACAAACTTTTGTTGCGCAAATATATGAAACACTTGATAAAAAATGCATACACTCTCCATCTTTATCGATCTTTCGAAAACCTTCGATACTGTGTGTCATGACAGATTGATGAAAAAACTCAAAGCATATGGGATATAACATCATGAACGTCAACAACAGCTGAACATAGATGGTGTTGTCAGCGAAACTCGTATTGTTACTTACGGTGTACTATAAGGAACTGTTTTAGGTCCCTTACTATTTATAATATATTTGAATAGTTTATTGACAATGAAAAATGAAGCGAAAATAATCAGTTTTGCATATGACTCTGCCATAATATAAAATTAATAGCAGAAAGAAATATGAAAAGTATTTGCCTTTTTGTCTCATATCCGAATCATTTACCAAATTTGGGAAACACAAAAATTGATGAAGTTACTAAAATTTCTGAAGCCGAGTCTATAAAATACCTAGAAATTGTAGTCGACAGACATCTCCGGTGGGACCTTCAAATAAAAAACAACGTGGGGAGAATTAGAGAACTATTATCAAGGCTCAGGTATCTGAATAAATTTTTGTCCATACCCCAACGCAAAATAATCTACTATTCCTTAGTGCAGTATCTTCTTTCCTACAGAATCTCTTAGTATGGGAGAAGTGAATGACGTACATCTCGAAAATCTAAATGTTCTACAAAAGTGGATTTAAAAAATTATTTTACCAAAATCCCGGAAATATTCCACCGATGATCTATTCCTTGAAGCTCAAATATATGACATTAGACTTCCATTTAAGTGAGAAATTAAAGAAAGATAAATTTTGATTGAGAATCCTTACTATTATAGCAAACAAAATGATACTTTCTTTTAATTGAGCCAGTCGAGTATTTCTTTCACATATCATCTTTCATATCTAAAACACAAAAAGTTCAGCACTTGAACATTTTCATTTTGAAAAAAGAAAATGCTTTGAAACCGCGCAATATCTTTCTCTGCAATTTCTTTAATTGAGCCACTTGCAGACATCAAAGACCAGACGGTGAGCGGAAATCTTGTTAAATTAGATGCTTTTCTGATGAAGTGCGTATATGTAGTAAAGGCAATTTGAATAGAGTAGACTCAATATAATTAGATTTTATTAAAATTAATCAACAATTTGTTTTCGTAATAAGGTCTATATGGAAGATGAAAATTTCGTTATTGTCTCTAATAATGCAAATGCATATTACATTTTCTATATTGAATTTGTTGAAATATTTATATTTGACTTGCATACATATTTTACAATGTTTTTTCAGTTTCCACGATGGTTTTGTACACTTTCAGTCTGACTGTTCTAGAAATTTTCAGGCCGCGACTATCACTTTCTACATGGCAATGACTACAGAGGTTGCCGATATTATGAATCACTTGATTTTGCCGGGAATCGAACCCGAGTCGGCTCGTTGCGATGTGGATACGCTATCGCTGAGCCCTGACACCCAATCGTACACTAAGGACTTCACGTATCTCCAGATAAAAGGTCGACAAGAGTTAGATTAGGTAGTCTTGGATGCAGTGTTATTATTCAGTGTTACTTTTATTCATAGATTAAGTTGGCTAACAACTGAATATAAATAGTTTTGATGTTTACAAAGTAACTCAGTTTTTGATTTTAACGTTGTTAATGTTTTAAATGGTCTTTAGTATAATAAACAGTTCTATTTCAACTTGAAGTCGTCCCGAAGTCTTTTTATTTATAAACAACCACAAAATTCAGTACCTAAAATCAAAGTTCAAGAAGTATCTTTCAAAGTCACTGTTTTCACTATAACTACTGGTATCATTATCATTGTCTTTTCTGAGGTTTATTATTATAGGGTCTATTAAGTTTTCCATTGCTATATCGACCTTCCAAAATGGATTTTCCACTTTTCTCAAATGTTCTCCATTTACATCTAAAACTGCCTTCAAAAACAAATTTTGCATATCAGGTAGTTTAAATATTGTATTGTTTTGAGAAACATAACCTTTTAATTGTGACCAGATCAGTTCAATGGGATTTAACTCTGCATGGTAAGAAGGCAATCTAAGAATTTCAATTCCTTTTTCTCGGACCATCTCATCTCCATTTAGGAGGACTGATAATATTTTTACGGCTATTAATAAATAAAGTCTGACTTATCTGTCAAAAGAACTGGTTTATTACAGTAAAAACCATGGGAACATGATTAAATCAAACGAAATCTTTTATTAGACCGATCAAATGTATTAAAATTTTCATTTTAACTGCAAATAAGCATTGAAGGATGAGGTAAAAATAAAATTTCTACCTCTTAAACCTGTACTTCTTCTTCTTCTTCCATTGCCCTATCCGTTGCGGACGTTGGCTAGTAACAAGGCTATTCTTATTTTGTTTACTGCGTTTCCAAACAGATCAACAGATGACAATCCAAACCACTGGCGCAGGTTGTGCATCCACGAATGTCGTCTTCTTCCTGGTCCCCTCTTACTATTCACCTTGCCCTGACAATCACCTGTAGAAGACGGTATTTATCATGTCTTAGTATGTGACCAAAGTATCTTACTATTCACTTTGCCCTGGACAATCACCTGTAGAAGACGGTATTTATCATGTCTTAGTATGTGACCAAAGTATTCGAGTTTCCGCTTCTTCACTGTAAAGACAACTTCTTTCTCTTTCCCTAATCTCTGCATGATTTCCTCGTTGGTGATGTGATCCGTCCAAGATATTTTCAGAATACGTTGATATATCCACATTTCGAACGATTCTAATTTTTTTTAAGTGGCCTCTGTTGTGGTCCAAGCCTCTACACCGTAGAACAAAACAGAAAAGACACCTAATTAGTCTTAATTTTAGTTGTAGAGAAATATCTTTGCTGGTAAATAGTTTCTTTATGTTGTTAAACGTATCTCGAGCCTTTTCTATTCGTGATCGTATTTCTGATGTTTCCACCTGATCTATGTCCTAGCTGTTTATCGTCAGACGCATTGGAGGATGTTGACTCAGAATACCTGATGTTGTTAGTTGCTTCTCCATTTATTTTAATGCCATCCAGTGATTCCGCTAGTGCTTTTTTAAAGATTTCTTCAGAGTATATGTTGAATAAGAGAGGAAATAGAATGCAACCTTGTCGTACTCCCTTTCTGATTACAATTTCGCTGTCGAGCGAATTACCTACTTTTATTTTAGCCGTTTGTTACTACTTCTACAAATTAAATTACTGCACTCCTTTCTTCTCTAAACTATACCCATCCATCAATATAAATCGATATTCCGTTGATAAGTAGAGTGTGTATTTTTCTCATCCCAAACGTGACTGTTTCTGAAATTAAAAATTCCTCTTCGTTGGCATACAAAAAATGTTTTTATTCCTGACAGGGCTGTTATAAGCTTATATCATCAAGGTTATGCTATCCATAAACAGGGTCATAACTCCCTTGGGATATTAGAGGTGCCTTAATTTGCCATTGTCAGGCTTAATTCCCGTTGTTCGGAAATTTTGACGTTTGTTGAATATTGCTGTCAGTGTTTCATTATATTTAGTGAATGTCATTGCTGCTTATTTTATTAAAATCGATCAGAAATAAAATAATCTATGTACTTCGGGAATTGATGAGCCTTAATTACCTCAGGCAATTGCAGTCCCCATCTAGAGGCCCTCGGGATGCAAACTTTGCCTTCGGAAATTAAGGCCCTTATAATTGCCTTGATACATAAATTACTATTAAATAAACATTGTTGAATATTTGAACGTTATTTTTTACTTTTTCTTTATAACAATTTTTGATATTGTCAAATTATATGACTGAAAAAATTTGGGTTTTAGACCATGGAGAACTTTCAATGAAGAATAACGTTTTTCCTAAAATGAATTATAAAAAGGTTTTCTATATTGCTTTTGTTTTGTAAATAATGAACAGATGAAGTTGTCTCGATACGTTGATTAACAAAAAAAAAATTTGTCGTGCGCTGCAAAATTGAACAATGGACAGTAAATATGTGCACCTATTATTACGAGAAAAGTGCAGAATTGCTGTTTTGAAGGAAACGAAACGAAACGAAATGAGAAAACAGTTTCCAATGAAGAAAATTGGTTTTTCCAAATTAAATCAGCTTATTGATTTCAGGAAAAGAAAGGGTAATTTTATTTATTGTACGATGACCCAGTGAGCAGTAAAAACTAAAAATTATTTGTTTTATTTATTTTGAATCATTTTAACCACAGAATTACCTTTGGAAAATTAAGGGATGACTAGAAGGGGTAAAAATAGTGCTAGTTCTTCTTATAGTATATTACATAACCAGTGTAGAAAGTGACTTATTTCAAGCGAGTGAAAGTTAGGCACGAGCCACGCAGCGGCGAGTGCCGAAATAGAACGAGTGTGGAATAATCACTTTCTAACGCGTTATGTATAATACTTTTCCTATGACTAATAATTAAAATAAATTCCAAAGATAAAATAAATTATTTAACTTACAACAATTAATAATTAATTAAACAATGATAACGACGTACCTACTAAACTTTTAAACTTTGTGTCATTGATTTGACAGTTCCAGCCTTCCAGGCCTGGATTGGGCCGGCGGATAATCGGGCAAGACCCGATGGGCCGCCGCCCGGATGGCGAAAAAATGTTTTTATTGGCGTAGTCTGTAGACTAATGATAACTGATCCATTTTGTGCTGACAGTTGTTTGACAGCTTTGTATTTAAATAAAACTGTTAGTGTCAAAACTGTCAGTCAAAAGTGGTCAATTATTCGATTTGATTTTGCAGACTTTCAGAGTATACCTTCTATTATAATATTTTTAATTGATGTATCTGTAGCAAAAAATAGTTCTAGGTTATGCTAAGAAGGGCCGGTTTACAGTAACACCGGGCCGAAAATTTCTCCCAATCCGGGCCTGCTGCCTTCTATATAATAGTATAGGTACGAAGGTGAAATTTGTCGAACCAAAAACAATTTTAAAAATGTTACCTTGGAAGTAATAAAACTGTACAAATGATATGAAATAAAATAACACAAGCTCCCAAGAAAAAAGACATAAATGTCATACGCTGCACCAACGTCTGGACTTCAACAACTACTCCTTGGGCTAAATGCCCCAACAGGTATTGAATTACGTTAAAGGGTCGGGCTCCAAACCGCGTCTGGACTTCTGTAATTAAAGATAGTTAGACATAATACAAATAAAAAGTACATCTATCTTTAACTGCGAATATCTCGAAAAACAGTGACTTTACAACAAACTAACAAGTGTACATTATTGACTTAGAAAATATCAAAAAAATTAAAATTATAGTCAAAATTAAAATTTAGACAGCGGCGTAACATTTAGAATGGGTACAAGCATTACTTATTCCTGCCGTACGCCACTGGTAGAGCATACTGAACTGTTTTTTTTACTGTTAGGTGCATTTTATGATATTTAACAAGTGTGCCGATTTGAGTAAAATTATACGGTGTATTAAAAAAATTATGGCCATTAATAATTTTACAGTTTTCAACTTCAATTTCGGAAACGAGTAACATTTTATCTAAGCATATTTCGCTTAATCGTTTTATTTTGAATTGGAGAATCTGCGGTTGTTCTATGTCCCATTCTTAATGGGACACCCTGCATATATATAGGTTAACTGAAAGATATATTAAATTGCTTTTTTGATCAAATGGACGAAATAAAGTAAAATCCGAAAATACCTATAAAATTATTATCACTCCAAAGACCACAAGCAAATACAATCCCACCAAAAACTCATACTTTCTGAGAATATTTCATATCGAAGTATCCACTAGGGAGTGAAGTCTATTTTTCGTCTGCCGATGCCCGGATATGAATTACCTGCAGGATATTTGCAGATCTCTTCTTTTACGCGAATGCAGTCACCACTGTCTCTACACCATACCACATTTTGTGAGGCAGTTGAGTATTTTCCAATATGGTGTTAGTGGGATATTGGCTTCGGATTTATTCGAACGAATTTAGGTGATATAACGGCAAATAAAAGTCAAAACAATATCACCGTAAAAAGCGTTGTTAAATATTATACAAAGAAAATTTGGTAATAATTGTTTTACTTAAAGTTAAAATGTCTGCAGACCTTTACTGTCATTTTCGCAACAACCTGATCTATCTTCGGAGGTATCTTAAACAAGGGAATCAAGACATACTACGATAATAATCAGCTAATTGAGGAAAAATGTCTGTACAATAAATGCAATTATTAATTAATTAATGATACACCTTCAATAAACCTTTCATTTTCACATAAAACATCATTTTTTTCGCCAAAAACCATCCAAAAATTTATTATCTTCAATTTTAACAACACCATTCGTTTTTTCTACTCCTTTATGACGAATTCTAAGATTGTTATTGTAGATTTTGTTCTCACTTTTCGAGTTTTTAAATATTCAAATTTTTTCCCTATTCCAAAATTGATGTAAACCTGTGTATCTTGACTTTGTTAGAAGTTTCAGTTCTTTTGGGTGGAAATTGCCATTAAGTCCACGCGAGTTTAAAATTTATTTGTTTCAAAGACCCAACTGATAAAGCCAAAAGGCTTGTACAGCTGTACACCTGTAGAAACTGGATTTCTGTTTTGTGTTTCGTCATTGTTTTCTATTTGTGTTATAAAATTCTAGCGACGACATGGCGCGGTTTACCAGGATTTGCGGTTTAAATTTTAACATTATTAATTCCAACATTTGCATTCGCATCTTCTTCGAGTATTGGGATTATCTATTATTAGTGATGATCCAATTGTATTATTTTGCAATAATATTAAGGGGTAAAGGGGTGGTAGCGCTTTTGTTTTGAAAGGTTAAACAAGAAAGTGGGGCTTTACGAGTGTAGTGAAATTTCTTTATTGATAAAAGACAAGACCGGTAAAACAGGTTTTCAGGAAATAAAAATATAGGGGACAACCAAAAACAATATGGTCCTAGAAAGTAGCAGACCCAGTAGAAAGAAAACGAGTAAAAAATGAAGAAACATAAACAGAAACAAATGTATAAAACTAACAGGAGACCCATATTTTACTCTAGAACAAAAAATTTTATTAAATGAAATCATTATGTTTTATTACATAGTTATAGATAACAAAAATATTCAGATAATAAATTTATTGGGTTGCATTGTCACTGTTAATATTTGTAGTATTTGATATCAAGATTAGATACCATATTTATAAAGGATTTAAAATTTAATTATATTCCTCAAATTTTATATCTTCTCACATGTTAAATTTTAACCTAAAATAACTGGATGTAAACATTAAAAATTGAGATAAATATTGTGTAACAGTCAATCATGACAGTCGTGAACAAAGTAGATGAAGAAAAAGAATGGTTTCAGATTGTGGCTATATTAATAGGTAAATCAGCTTTAACTGTTTGGCCCCTCCTCAGACAGACAGACAGACAGATAAATGAATGAATTAATTTTTCATTAAATACGGGAGGGGTGAAGAAGGAATTTTTTACTTACTCTAAACTTTTATACTCACTACTGGTTGTACCAAAAAAAGAGTATCGGTAATGCAGATGAAGTACTTGTTGGCCGATGTGAAGTTAGCTTCTGTCGTTGTTAATTATTAATATCAATATAAATGAATTGAATTGTCATAACTGATAAGGCTGTCCACGGTCAGTCTGTCTGTCTGTCTGTCTGAGGAGGGGCCAGTTGTACTTGTTTATGTATGTACTTGTAAAAATATAAAACATTCTCCTGCTATTTACGTAAAAATCTTCTTCTTCTTCATATTTTTGGTAATCCTCAATTTTAACAACACTGATAGAAGAGAGTATTAACAACATTAATAAAAAATTCCCAATGCGCTATGCCGATTGTAAATTGTACCTATTTTTTGTACCCCTTCAAGGCGAAAAGAGTTTTGAATTCAACCTATTCGATTCAACTTCCCAAGATAGGGTTTTACTTTTCAGATTCTTCAGTATTTTTGTCCAATTTCTTTTTGTTTTTGATGCCTCTCATTTCCTTCTTTTTCCCTTCATAAGTTTGTTTTTTGCTTGTTTGCAGCTTCACTTAGTAGTCTAACCAGCGGCCTCTTAATATCCTGGCCATCACCGTTTATGCCAAAAATCGTTGAAGACAAAGAAAACTACGACATAACAGAAGAACAAGCATCATATTTTACTGCAATAAATGTTATTGGACTAATTGTTTTATCACCGTTCTTCGTCCCACTGGTTAATATTTTAGGAAGAAGAAGATGTATTTTATTGTCGTCAGTGCCATACATCACAACATGGCTGATTAAAGCATTTGTTACTAACATTTGGGGACTATATTTAGCAAGACTAATTACCGGAATTGGTGATGTTTTAATATTCAATTGCTTACCTGTATATATCGGAGAAATATCAATACCTAAAGTGCGAGGATTATGGGGGAATGCTTTTGTATGTTCTCTATTTTCTGGTCAATGTATAATCAATGTTCTAGGGACTTATTTCAGTGTCCAAGAAACTTCTTTCATAGCAGTGACTATACCGATAGTCCTACTTGTAGTATTCCCATTTATGCCGGAATCTCCGTATTTTTTTATAAACAAAGGTAAAGACGAAGAAGCTAAAACCAGCCTAAGAAGATTGCGACGAAAAAGCAACGTGGACGAAGAATTTTTAGTGATTAAAACTGCTGTTGACAGACATTTATATGAACCTACTGGTTGGATAGACGTTTGGAAGATAGAAGTTAACAGAAAAAGTTTTTTAATAGTAACTTTTCTAAGATCTGCGCAATTGTTTGGTGGGTTAATGACTTTTGCGGCATATACGAAGTATATATTTCAAAATTCTGGTGTTTCTATAGACTCAAATATTGCATCAATCATCTACACTGCTGTTAACGCTACTTGCCATACTGGTGTGTCTCTTATTTCTAGTAGAATTGGAAGACGAAAGTCGTTTATATCTTCAACATTCTTGTGTTCAGTTGTGCTATGTGCTTTGGGAATATTTTCAGTATTGCACGATTATTATCCAGATGTATCACTGGAACAAATTAGATGGTTTCCTTTGGCGGGAATGTTAAGCTATCTACTGTTTTGCTCATTTGGTCTAGGAACTGTTCCAACACTTATGCTAGGAGAACTGTTTTCTCCCAGTATTAAAAGTAAAGCGGTTGCTTTAGTTGGTTCTATATTTGGTTTAGTTGCTTTTGGTGTTAATAATTTTTTCTATTATTTTGCTACCTATACAGGGCTGTGCGGACCATTTTTTTTCTTTGCAGGTTGCAATTTTTTAGTGGCAATAATATCGTATTTTGTTGTTCCAGAAACTAAGAATAAAACATTAGAAGATATACAACAAGCTTTAAGAAAAAGCAAATAAGATGTTAGAATAGTTTATAATATTGAGTTAATTGTAGTACTGTCCATTTGTAAATTTAGTCTCGACATTAATAAAAAGTAAAATCTACAATGTTTCACTCGTTAAAGATTTTTTAAATAGGTGTATAACGTTGCTTCGGCCATTTTGTTTCTCGAAATTTGAGTCTCTATTGTACAAAACTGGTAATACATTTTATTTGAAAAAACCGTATCATTTCAAGAAAAGGTCTCGACGTTTCGCCTGCCATCGTAGTAACTCAGTACGTTAATCATACCAGAGGCGAAACTACAACTGGAGTTTCTCTTGAAGAAGCCTCCTACGAGGGCAGGCGAAACGTCGAGACCTATTCTCGAATGACACGGTCTAAACCCGGAAGATGTATTAACTCTACTGACTCTTCGATTTTAAATTATGTCCACACTTGTACGCTTTCATCATTCACTTTTAATTCAACTCGCGTTTCACTTGCGCTTCAACTTTTAATATGGCATGCCATTGTCGCATCCTAGTCTCTTTCAACTTTCAACAACAAGTAGGTATGGACGAAGACGCAGCTATGTTATCTGGAGTTAGCGCATCTTTTATCATATTAAAAATGAAAAACAGAAAAAAGAATAGAAAAAGGACAACATGAATGATTGACTACGTTACACGTAGAGATTATGAAATAATAGGAAAACTGGAAAATGACGACAAGCTCTTCAAGAACTCCTTTCAAATGTCACAGGAGGACTTCAACACAATTATGAGATTGGTCGTACCAAGAATTGTTAGAAAAGATACCCGTTTCAGGGAGGCAATACCAACAAAAATTGATTTAGCTACTATAAGTTTGTTGTTATAATGTTTATGATTTTGTTGACATAGTGAAGGATAAAATCTATAATGCTCCATAAAGTTATTCACTCGACCAGTAACGATTACAACGAAAAGTACCTAAACTGTATAACATCCAAACAAAAGAACAATAAAGGAGGCACTAAAGGCGCGATTCAACAGCTCGTTGAATGCCACTCCTCGCGCCAAGCTTGCCAGTTCTTGCCCCGGGCCATTTGCACGATGCATTGAGGATCGGGCTCTTTGAGTTCCTTTGACACGTGTTGATTTACCGACAAATGACGGGACTCAACGCGCCGACCGAAGATCGCCAATCCTGCTATATACAACGGCACGGGAACTGGCAAGTTTGGCGGGTGGAGAGGCATTCAACGAGCTATTGAATCTGCCTTAAGATTGCACGAAAAATCCACTTACGCCGGATACACATTCAACATGACGCGCGCTACCGGCAACCCCTCCCTTTCAAAACTGTGAGGCATGTGATTGTGCATGTCTCACAGGCCTCACTCCTTGCGCTATGGCGCATACGTTTGACGCAAGGAAAGATGTGCAAGTGTGGACAGAGATTTATGAAGCGATCCACGAATCCATACAGTTTCTTACTTCTTCATCAGACCGGAAGAGCATGCCATTGATATAAACAAGTGATAGTTAGAGGGAGCAACGTTTCCAAGTATGACTTGACCACTGTCGCAACTTTATCGTATCACTCGTTGCACTTAGGCCGTTTCTCTGTCAATGATTGGGTCAAACGCATTAATTGCGTTCGAGTAGTAGAGATATGGTGATTCAATACTAAAGGGGTAGTCTTTTCCAGAAGGGTTGTAGCGTCTAACATAGTTTTTAGTGGGGTGATTTGAATGGGCCAAGCGGTATTGTATTATTGAGGGGATGTAAACTAAATACGTAAACAAAAATCATGTTCAGCGATGATGGCAAAAGAGCCGTAGCGTCTAACTTCGTTGTTATTAATCCCATTTGAGCGGAAGCAAACGGCATTACGAGAATTACATTTATTTCAATATCAAAATCATGCACAGTATCTCTAGAGAGAGAATTTAACTTTGTAGTTATTGGCTCGAATTTGACGTGTGAGGTGTCAAAAGAATGTCGTAGGCAGTATGAAGAAGCAGGCGAAACAGCGATGTCAATAATGCCCAAAAATCGTTCTTATCGATTAGTTATCAATAACCAGAAGGGTAGTAGAGACGCCAGTAGAAATGCATTAAGTCTAACAGTTTGATGATTTGAGCAACTACTTGAAAATTAAACTTTTTCAAAATTAACTGTTTGACTCGACTTGATATTTGATCGATAGCTACTTGATTTGATTTCAAAGAGTTTCAAACAGTGCGTAATTTTTCCTCTTGTACTTAATATGCTACTTACAACTCTTGATACGTAATATACTGTCATAACGACTTGTATAAAATTTTTATTACCATAACAATACGCGTATATTATACGTTCCTTACTGATGTTTTTGACAGTACAATATTTGACATTTATAAAAGAATTTAAGGCACATAAAAACTAAAACGACATAACAAAAACCAAAGGGAAAATTGTTGAGATTTATAGTAGATTTTCCAAATGAAATCCACCTATACAACTTCTTTGTCGCAGCATCAAACGTCTAGTTGACGTGTACGGTCTATTTATTTCGACCACTACTTACGGCTACAGCCATCTATAGGAAAAGAAGAAAAATTCCTGGAGAAAGCTAATGAGTAACAAAGCATGTTAAATAGTTTTCATTAATTCGTATGTAGCAATTTTGTTATTTCATAAACTTTCATTCAAGCTTACAAATCATCATCAGGAAGATTACATGCATCGTGGGTTTGCTCAGGGGCTTCGTAATATATCCCGGTTCCTACTTTAATTGCTCCTGAGAACTCAAGGGAATTAACGGGCTTGTGTGTGTTCATAGGCGGAGAAAATTATAGTGAACTACAAATACGTAGATGTGCTACTTTTGATGCAAGCAATATATTATTCCGTTACAAGTAGTTAGTAGGTGAAGTATAGTATAGGATGTGACAATAACTTCCAAGTCCAAAGAGTGCCCTGTATAAGCCAAATTCTATTTTGTGTTCAGGCGTACTTCATTGCCCATCGTTACAAATATTTAAAATTTTGCCTTCACCATCCGACAAAAATATTGTAGAAAGAATGCAAGTGGAACCAAAGCAGCATCTCTGATTTTAAATGGAATACGTGCAATTATCCATACAATGTTTATTCAAAATACACTGTAAGATAATCAACGCTTTTCTAAAGAATATCCAAATGGTGTGTACAGTATCAGATCAGTATGCAATTGAATTCATACAGACAAAGGTTAGTTTGTGAATATAACTCTTAAAAAATGAACAAATTGTGAGCACTATTTTTGGCCAAAAGACTAAGACGTTACCTTCTAGGACGGCCGCCTCTGTTATGGAAATTAGGGCCTTTGTAACTGACCGGAATATTACAAAGTGAGTGATTAACTCTTCAAGTCCTTCGCCCTATCAGGGGAATATCACCCTTGCCACAACAAACTAGTTGTTCAGGGCCGGTGTAAGTTTACTGAATAATAATATCTTTGCATATGTTTTAGAAAAAATAATTATTTTAATAGTATTTAAGATCAAAAAAAATAATTTCGCCTGTATCAGCTGAAGGTTATATAATACCAGTCGAAAAACGTTTTACTTCTGACCAAAGCACTTAGTTGGCATATTATACTGATAGTGATAAGAATATGATCTTTAGCGTAATTATCAATATAGTAAACTATCTTTAATCAATAGCTATACTAGCCATCTTTATATGTATCTGTAACTCAATGCAAATCACCATTTCGCTCATACACAGATGTATATTCCACTCTTATGCTTAAACGTTTGTTATGAAGTTGCTGCAGCAGCCATTTTCTCTTCCCATTCCATTAAAGTGTACCTCCGCGTTTTCCCCAAATGCACTTATCACTGTCAGTTTGTAAATGTTAAAATAAACTGTAGGGAAAGCTGAATGGATTATATATTTTATGCAATAGTTTTAGTTTTTAAGTTTTAGTTGATCAATTTAATGATTTGCGTTCAATTCGTTTCCTCATCTTCTTGGCAGAACCTACATATGGTTGTGTCTGCCATTCGGATTTTATTCATGTGTTCATTGAGTCTACAGTGCCCTGTGAGGAGACCAACCAAGATCCTGGTTGATCGCCTATTCTGGCTTAGTAGGTATCCGTAAATTTTGGCGATGGTTCTTTAATGAACTCTTTGGCCTGTCTCAATCGTGGCACATCTTGTCCATTTTCGGGCTAATGAGTCAATCTCTTCATTGCCCTTGTAACCTGTGTGGCCAGGTATCTAGGCTAAAGTTTTTAGGCAATCCCATACAAGTTTGGAAATAACTTGCATGGAGCTAATTGCTTTTATAGCCGCTTGGCTGTGAGAGTATATGGCAATGGCCTTTTTCTTAACTCTTGCCTTACTAACTCTTCTGCACAGTGACGTATTGCTGCAACTTCTGTCTGGAATATCGACACTTGTTTTCCTAAGCTCAGTAAGACTCTTGTCTTTGGCTTGGCTATGTAAATGCCTGCTCCTACACCTTCCTCGGTTTTTTGGAGCCGTCTGTGTAACAGGCTATTTCGGCATTTATTGGAGGTCCATTACTGTATGCCTCTCCGCCTGTTTTGATTGTTTTGAAGATCATTGTTAAGAAGTATACCAGTCTTTGCCCGGCAGCTACGATTCAAGGTCAGAGCCAGGATAAAATTTTGGTATTTGGTTTTCTAAAGTCGGTTCTGTTGTTCATAACCTCAATATGTCACACATCAGTAAGAATTTTACCCTACCTAACCATATACGAATACAAGGTTATCAAATTCATATTTCCCCCCTTTTTAAATCCTCTCGATATAATGCAAATGGCTAATTACTGTTACAACCCCTAGAGGAAACTTTTGATGTTTGTTTTGGTTGTTTGTTTTGTGGGGGCCTAGTTGGTTGGCGTTTAACTGTCAAGACAACGCAGAATAATTTTCAACCCTTTCAATTGACTGATGTTTCATTAAAAGATATCTCTTTAATTAAACGCTGGCCTTTTGAGAAGTTAGAAAAGCTTTGATTTATTTTGCACCTAAATATAGTGGCACTGTGGCAATACTTGTGGGTTGTATAATTTCAAAAGCGTTTTTATGAAAAAAAAAGAGAAACATTAGGTATACTGTTTTATAAAACTTTCAACTATCTTTCAATTCTATCAGGTGTCCCGCAACATTTTTAGTTACAATAATTAAGCTTTTTCTTTACCAATTTATATATATGATAATATTGATTGAAATTGAACTTTTATTATTTCGTTCAGAACATTTTAATTTTTCCACTAGTCCCCAAAAACTTTCAATGATTAGTTGGCAACCTTACTTGTGCACCAAAGCTAATAGTAAAAGCAACAAACCACGTAAATTCCATAGAAAGTTAGTTTAATTTAGTACCTATTTGAAGTCGAGGCATGTTAAAGTTGAAGCCAGGAGACGCGGCTCTCTTTCTACCTCGACGTCCCATTTAATTTTACTTGCTAATTCCGGTCCATTATAACTTTTAACTGAATCTCGCAGGTTTTTGTTCTGTTTGCAAAACACACATATGCAATTTAAATTTTCACTTAACACCTTTGAATAGGGGACCATTTTGTTTGTTTTAGGTGCTTGTGAAAGAATCTCGGCAACGACTAATTCACAAGCTGTGCCACCTATCCTATCTCCGCTTCAGTTCTAAATTATTAAAAGTCAATAGATAAATGTAGTCGGAAAAGTTTATAGTTTATAGCACAGCTAACTAAAATTTTAATAAAAAATTAGCACCGCAAAACGTTTCATCTAATACCTAAAAAGCGAAATATCAAAATAGGTATACGCATGCGCGTTTTACGCCATATATCAATTAGTGCAACTGTCAATGTCAGCAAGTATTCCTATTTCAGCTTTATTGGTCGTGTCGATTTATACATAATCAAAAAATATTTCTAGAGCTTAGAGGGCTTGCCTTTTCGATCACCGCCATTATTAAAGTAATGACTATCCAGTTCGGCATCAGCAAATTTATAAGTGTTATAATAAAATTACTATAATTCTAATTCTATGTGTTTATTATCTAGTAACAAAATAATTATACATGCTAATCTAAATTAAATTTAAGTGAGAAAAGAGAGACAATATACAAAAATATTCTTAAAAACTATCATTTAAAAAAAACCTTGTTATTATTAACTGTAACTAGGCTCATCACCACTTATGGGCTTCATTGATGTCGTTGATGCCCATTTGAAGTGCAGGAGAGACATCAAACTTTTCTCCAATAGCATCATCGGGGTCATCACACACGTGTTCAATAGCATCATCGCGGTCGTCTCCACCTTCTTCTACATCCTCGATTGGTGGGACATTCGTGCACTCACTCCCCTTACAGTATTTGCACAGTGTAGAGCACTTCATCCTGGCCTTCATGCAAGAGCAAGACTCAGTACAACCTTTTTTGCACTTTTCAGAAGTAGTTCAGGGGCTGGCGGCAAAGATGTCGTGGTTGGCATCAAACCCGAGTCTGTTTGATGCCATCCCCAATCACTTGGGGTCTTGTGCACCCCTAACTACTCCTGAATCTAGTGGTAGGTCCTGAATGAGTGGAACTTAGCCGCGTCTTTGGTAGGTGGAAGGCGAGCTTCATTTATTTTGTTGCTCGCCGAGGCCCTCACAAATAGTGTTTAGCGCAGAGTGTTGAGAGCTTCTTGGCCATTTCCACCATACAGAGCAATTAAAAATGCCTCGCCTGCACTCTCGATCTCCTCTGGAAGGGAAGCTGGCTGCAAGAACACTTCCAGCTGGTGAACTAGGTCGGGGTTTTGTTTGAGGACACGAATAAATTTCAATTTTCTCTGCCCAAAAAGGGCCCACTGAATGCATGTAGGAAAAGCACCATGGAAGGCCATCAATACCGCTATTGAATGAGGTGGAGGAAAAATGGCTTATAGTCCGAAATAAAGATAATTAAATTTGCTATAACTTCACCTCCCATTAATTTCCCCTGAGATACCTCATTATACTTGATATTTTGGTCGAAAATTAGACATTTCCAATTTTTCAACATTTTTGGGAAAATAGTGAACATTGGGAACCCTGTATCATGTGACCTATTAGACCTAGACAATTGAATTAGGGCTCAAACTGTCAGGACTTTTGTACACTTTAAAAAAAGTAGTAGTGACCTTTGTCGTCAGAGCCTTTCAATTTCGGTTTTTTGGCACAAAACTAAAGAAAGAGAAAAAAATGGTGGTTTTTCAGCAACTACTCACCGCGCGAAAATTTCAGACTGATGCAAATCTGGATAAATACTATCTAGGTGGACCCAAACAACATACCAAAAGAGCAAGTTTACCGTAATTATTGTAATTTCAGCGTTTTTATTTGTATCTATATGACTGGCCTACTATAGGAACTAAAAAATGTTTGAAGGCACAAAACTAGCGATTGACAGTTTATTACACTTAATTTACAAATATACAAGGGAATCAACATATGAAAGAATGAGAAACGGGTACAAATTTGTTTTAACGGTCTGCGGCTAGAGGGCATTACTATATTTCGAATGGCATGACTTTCAGGGCCCGCAAAGGTCAAATAAGCTCAAAAAAGCTCAGTTTTTAATGAGAAAATGCTCCGCACCTAACCTGAATAACCTAACTGTTATGATAAAATAAAGAAAAAATATATCTAACCTAACCTGACACATGTCAAAATGGACACATGTCAGAATGTGGCACTTGTCAAAATATGACATTTGTCAACATTTGAAACATGTCAATATGTGACACCTGTCAAAATGTGATACCTGTCAAAACGTGGCACCTGTCCAAATGACACCTGCCAAAATCCTTTAGATCCTATACTAAAGAATGTCCTATATAGTGTTCGATTGTTTGAAGGTGTTGAAAACAATAATTATAAGCATAGAAATGTTATCATAAAATAAATACTTGTAAAAAACATTACCCAATTATGTTAAATCGCATACAAATCAATAATCAATGTGTCGACCAATCAGTAAAGCTTTAAAATCTATATACCTAAAGGTTGATATTTCATCCTACAGAGCCAGCAATAGTTTGTACCCATGCCCAACTTTAAATAGATATTCAACATAAACCAAAAACATAAGACAAGAGTTACGGAGTGAGTGCTGTCAAATCAACCCGAAAGGCACAAAAATCCCAAGAGGCTGAAGTGTAGCTGGCGATAGTACAAGCATCCGAGAAAAAAAACCTAGACTCTTTTCAACAAGTGTCTTTGGTTTCAAGTCTATATCATAAGTTGTTTTCTCCACGGCCACTACTGAATGTAGTTATTCTGAAACCACTAATAACAGAAAAGAAACATTCTCGCTCTTGAGATTGAAAGAAAATTCTGAAACTTTTGTCTCTTATGTATTTTATATGTATTACATTCTATCACTAGAGATAGAATCTGTATTCCGTGATTGTTTACAAAAATAAGGTTTGCCGTGAATGTCAAATTAACTGTCAGTATTAGTTGACGTGGTCTTAATATTGGTTTGTAAAAACTTTTAATTTATTAAAAAGGAGAAGAAAATCAAACGATTCATATGTAGAATTTGAAAATACTCAACCAGAAATAAAAAAATATGCCGATAATATAACTCAAAATTTGCTACCGCAAAAATCCAAGCTTGACTATAAAAATACTACGTACACAATGTTGAGAGATTGAGGTTTCATTTTACTATATTTAATTTCAACTTTCTGTGGCCGTGGAGAAAGTACAGTCTGTTACTCTGTTGGAATGAAAATCCGACACTCGTGGTTCCTCCACTCCTGTCGAATTCTCATTCCAACCTTGTTACAGAATATACTATTCAAAAACGACAGGTATAGCACAATCCTTAGAGACCAACCATATTCATAGGACTCTTAATAATAGTCTTACTTGGATGCACCTTATTTTAGATGGCATTCTTACGAGATCTAGCAAACCGGATCAATATGAATCCTGGCCAAAAATTTGCACTTTAAAGCTCGAAAAAACTAATGAGGCAAAGCACTACCTATATTCCTATATGATCAAAATAAGCTCATCTAGTTAACTATACTCCGCGCAAAGTGGACTTAGTTTCATTTGTTCCTCGATATATGCTTTTATATTAAAAATTATTGTCAATAAAGAATAAGATGTCCTTTATACTCCTTGTATATATCAACTAATCAATATTAAAACCTGTTAAAAATTTTGCCAAGTAATTTCGAGAAGGAAAATTCAACAGAACTTTAATTTCCATAAGAATCTTCAGGTATTTAAGGAATTTAATAACGCTTAATGTTAAGTGACGCTCATTTGAAGGAATTTCAACGTTTATAACGATTTTTGTAATTGGGAACATTTGGAGTTGTCGTTCGTAATAATCACCAGAAAAATTGATCTAATTTGTTTCTGGCGAACGTTTTAATGCGAGAAAGTTTGATATATTTTAATTGTTTCTCTAGTTGAATAGATAATAGGAATTCTCAATCTAATTATGTGTGTAAAATATAGACCCAAGATTTGAAATCTTGCTTTTGAAAAGCAGACATTGTTTTCTAACTTTATAGATTGGTTTTAACGTATTAATTGTTTGTTGATGTTTTTTACGTTGCCAAAGATGCGTTTTTAGATGTTATTTTCTTTTTTATTTATATATCATTATATAGCACCCTACTCCTTTAAAGATGACAAAATGGGACGCACCGGTAAATTTTCCTCCTTTAAAATATTGTTAGGTGAAATTTTAGCCGAAGAGTTAAACGTTTCGAAATACTAATTCCCCGAAGGTCCTACGATATACCTAATTACCATTTTACACCACGAATTGAAACGCAGATAACAAAGTCATTAATTTCGAACAACAAAATAATGGGTTTAATCTAATAGTCTATGAATATGCATTAATCAAAACGTGTTATTAAAACAATACGGCAGAGGTGGAAAATCAAATAAACGTTTTTGAAACATCATTTAATATCCTGGTGTCAGGACCAATCATTTTTGAAAAAAAATAATAGCGGTATCTGGAGAATTAAGAATTAGGTAAATATACTTTATTGTCAAAGAAAAATTACAAAAATTTTATAGACACAGCGAATTTAACTAATCATAATAAAAATAAATTACTATACAAAACAAAACGCAAACAAAATATGAATAATAATTGCATTGGATATGCAATATCCATTACTATAATTTAATGTTCAAATTAAAATTAAAATTTTAAAATTTTCAATTGAACTTAATTTAATTATTGCTCCTATATGCTGCAACCCAAAAGTCTAAGGCACGTTATAGAATTCGGCCACTGTGTAAAATGGTCTTTCTTGAAGAAAAGCCCTAGTCGATCTTCTGAACTTATCGTTTGGATTCAAAGATAAATAGAGCAGGAAGGGTCAGAATTTTGAAATTTTTAAAGTAATTTTCACAGTGTGTCCTAGCACTTAAACCAAATACATAAAGAATTGCACTTTTTTGTAATTTGAAAATAGATTCGAAGTGGTATAAGCTACAAGAACCCCATAGCGAAGGTGAGATTCGAAAAGTAGGTCATTAATGCAGTAGTAGGGGTTAGCTCTTTAGAAACAGTTTTAATGGCAAAACATGCAGAAGATAATTTTTTTGTCAAGGTATCAATATGAGCGGACCATTTCAGAAATTTGTCTATATAAAGACCTAAAAAAGCCCATTCGAGTCAGGCCAGGACTTGATAGTTACTAGATCTTTGTTTATGCTAGATTGTAAGGAAAGATACCAGATTCGAAGGATTCATTAATCAGCGAAGTTAACATGTTAATTACTACATCAAGTTTATTTGAAAATATTTTAGTGGACAAGCCATCATTTCGACAGGAAGATTTAAAATTGGTTTTTTACGATTTGTGGCGGAAATATGCATCCTATCGAAAAAAGTTTAATGTAAGAGTTGTAGATAATTAAAAAATATAAAACGTTTGTATTGATCTTTTTTCTACATAACCTCAAAAGTATCGAGAAAAACGCTAAAAACGCTCTTTTGAGATCGGTAGATAGCGAAGTCTTCCCGATTCTCCCAAAATATAAATTGTATGAAGATTTGAGAAGGAAGCGCTCTCTTTCTTTTGAAACTCTTGACCAGCTGAGATGTCTATGGCAACTGTCTATGTCAACTGTCTAAGTCAACTGTCTATGGCAGTGGTTCCCAACCTTTTTCAGATGGCGACCAACCTTTCCCTATCGGAATACCTTCACGGTACATCGGTCCATGGTGGAGTAATTTAGCGTCAAATATTGGATATACCTATGATTGTTTATTCGATGGTTTCTGATTTTTAGTTTTACGATTTATTCGCGACCCACCTGTCACACTTCCGCGACCTACCGGTTGGAGAACGCTGATTTATGGCAACTGTCTATGTCAACTGTCCATGACAACTGTCTATGACAACTGTCTATGACAACTGTCTATGACAACTGTCTATGACAACTGTCTATGACAACTGTCTATGACAACTGTCTATGACAACTGTCTATGACAACTGTCTCTGACAACTGTCTATGACAACTGTCTATGACAACTGTCTATGACAACTGTCCATGACAACTGTCTATGACAACTGTCTATGACAACTGTCTATGACAACTGTCTATGACAACTGTCTATGACAACTGTCTATGACAACTGTCTATGACAACTGTCTATGACAACTGTCTATGACAACTGTCTATGACAACTGTCTATGACAACTGTCTATGACAACTGTCTATGACAACTGTCTATGACAACTGTCTATGAAAACTGTCTATGACACCTGTCTATGACAACTGTCTATGACAACTGTCTATGGCAACTGTCTAAGAAGACTTTAAGTGATATAATAGTATATTCTGTAACAAGGTTGGAATGAGAATTCGATACGAGTGGAGGATTCCAAACGCGAGCGAATGCGAGCGTAAGGAACCATGAGTGTCGAATTTCTATACTTTCTCCAAGGCCACAGGTAGTAGGAATTGAATATAGTAAATTGAATCTCAAACAACGCAGTTTATTTTTATTCAGGCAAATTCAAACTAAATACCGTCGCGTAGAACTGTCAAACATGAAATTCATGGCTATCTAGGATGCGGACGAGATATTTACAGCTAGGCGTTACAGAATGAACATTCTGACACTAGAGTAAAAATAAGTATAAAATTCATAAGAGACAAGTGCTTCAGAATTTTCTTTCAATTTCAAGAGCGAGAATGTTTCTTTTCTGTTATGTATTATACTATAAGTGATTTCAGAATAACTATATTCAGTAGTGGCCGTTAGTGGCCGTGGAGAAAGAAACTTTCTGAAACATAAGGAGTCGTTAGATAAACGAGCCTGCCTATGGTATTTTGCAGTAGATCCAGTCCTGACTCGGGTATTTAAAAAAAATTTAATGGGTTTGGTATATTTAGGATGATAGAGAACTTTAAACAGAAATCCTGTAAGGTCACCCGTGTGTTAACACAAATAAAATAAAATTATGTCTAATATCAAAAATAAATACTGCATTCTTCAAATGTTATATAAAGTCTTTCATATTTTATGTACTATAGAATATTTTATTACGATCCTGCTTAATAAAGCGCTTCTCTTAAGGCGTAAAATAAATTTCTGGGATATAACAGAAGTTTTCTCTTACACCTCTCCATCTTTTTGTATACAGCAATGATTTACGAAAATGTAGCAACTATCTCTGTTAAAGATCCATTCTTAAACGGGTTACCATCTTTCCCTAAAACACATTTAATTTATTTTCCGGATGTTTTTCCAAATACTTGCACGTTAAAACCACCGATAGAATAGGGTGGGAAATGTTTAGCTAGTGTAAATATTTATCGTGCATACCATTGGGAAAGTGTGTTCACCGGAATTCGAACCAAGAGTATTTGTACGATTTGAATCAAGAATATCAGATCGTGGGTAGAGTAGGAAACACCCTTTTGTCAATAAACGGTTTTGTCTCGAAGGGTTATTTATTGTTTACTGTCGTGGTCGTTATTGTATATAAAAGGGTCGCTAGTGTGTTGTAGCCCAATCAAACTTTCTTGCTTCAATAGTAAATTTTTTTATCAATACCAATTTTTTATAATATTAAATTTCCTTATTTCATTTACCTTCTTAGTGTATCTTGTGTGTATATGTAGTGTATATTGGAAAAGGGAAATTGCTTTTTCTACGACTACATAGAACTACAATGTGATGTATTCTTTGTGCCGTGGAATAACTTCACTTATTTCACTGAAATGTCTCTTATTACACAGTACATGCATTTAAATGGCAGAACAAGAAAAAGTCAAGACCACCTACTATTTTATGTAAGGCTTCTTTATTGGTTAGGTACGGTTTTAAAATGTTAAAATTGATAGATACGTCAACTTAACAGTAAGTCATTTTTTTAGAAATAGCTAGTGCATTTCATATAATTATTTCACTCATGAGAAAAGTCTCATTTATCAATAAAGTTCCGCTTTTGTGCAATAGAATATAATATTTTATTCATTTTTGATAATATATGTGTATTTAGGTTAGAAAATTTTCTCTAAACAATATAATTATATTTATATTTTTTTTTGTTTTTAGATAAATATGTGAGAACTAGGAATAACACTGTTAAACAAAAATTCACATTATTGATTTTACCAAATATATCTTAATTCACCTCTGTATGTTGTTTACACTAACCTTAACAAGTAAACCAGTAAGGAATTTTAATTTATTAGATTCGACATCCTAAGACCGGTTTCTGCCTTTCGGCTTCATTATTTAGGCTTTTCGAATCCAATAAATAAAATTCCAAACTCGTATAAGTCAATAGCTATATCTGCTATAAGATAACATTTTTAGATGTGCTACCATCTATGGTAAGAAGAGAATATTGACATTAAATTTTGACTGAATCTAGTCAAGATGTCACTCTCTTCTTTTTTATCCCTTTCAGAGATTAATACAAAGTGAGTAAACCAGTAAGGAATTTTAATTTATTAGATTCGACATCCTAAGACCTGTTTCTGCCTTTCGGCTTCATCAGTTAGGCTTTTCGAATCCAATAAATAAAATTCCAAACTCGTACAAGTTTATTTCTCATTAAAGGAGTCTGTTTGGTATGTCAGTTTGGTTTGAACACATCGAACTGGCATATCGAATTGACGTGTATGGGTAGAAATGGCATGACATCATGCCAATGAATGGTGTTACGCATCAAACTGACGACAACCCTATTTGACTGTTTGTGCGGTTTGAATCAGTTCAATTCTTCAAACTAGCCATTCTGTGCATGTTCCGGCGTCATCAATTGTCAAATTATTATTTTATGACTATTTTGATTTCAATAAATAAAATGGAAAACAATACCGTAGCCACCTTCGCCGACGACACTGCCATTCTAGCAGTAGGAAAGAGCAATGAAGAAGCAACCCACAAGCTGCAAGCAGCTGTCCATCTTATCTATGACTGGATGAAGAGATGGAAAATTAATGAAACTAAATCACTCCACATTAACTTTACAAACAAAAGGATAGATGATATTCCAGTCAGAATAAACAGTAACCTGATTTCATATTCAAACACAGCAAAATACTTAGGTATTACCTTGGATTCCAAACTCCGATAGAAAGTGCATGTTAAAAAGAAAAGAGAAGAACTTGGACTGAAATATAGAAAAATGTACTGACTAATTGGAAGAAACTCCACTCTGTCTCTACATAATAAGCTTATGTTTTATAAGCAGATACTTAAGCCTGTATAATAGACCTATGGTATCCAACTATGGGGATGCACCGAAACACGCAACTTAGCAATCATCCAAAGATTTCAAATCAAAGAACTGAGGGACATAGTAGATGCCCCTTGATACATTCGCAATAGTGATCTCCATAGGGATCTGGAAAAGGACACTGTTGACCAGACCATCAAGAAATTAGCCAAGAGTCATGTCAATGTCGAGGCTATCCAGCTCCTTGACAATGCTGGGTTAGAAAGAGGACTTAAGAGGATCAAGCACTTTGAGTTAGTTTGGTGGTTTTAGTGCAAAAGCAGAGCTTGTGTGTGTACATTAAAGTTTAGTGCAATCCATTCTACGAACCTAAGGAACGCTGATGAGTATACCTTAGTTTTAAGTTTCAAACTCTATTAGATTAAGTTGGCATTAAATTGCTCATTGGTCACTGTTGACCAGATTGTAATATACTAAATGCCTTTATGGGTGTTTGATAATAATAAAAGAAAATGTTTGCACGCTCTTTTATTATCAGTATTATGTCATCGAGTATAAAAAAATATATTCTTGTTTTAAAATTTTATTTATGAGGGAGGTGCAACTTTATTTTTGCACGCGGTAGAAAAAGACTTCGGAAGGTCCTGATGCCTCCTTTTTCAAACTTAAAAGTAAACAGGCTGATGGGGAAAACTCAAGGGTTTGTCAAACTTCGGCCCAAGCTTCATGTAGCTTATTTTACGCTTCTGTTTATTACCAAATGACTTTTCTTATGACAATTTCCACCGCTTACCACGTTTTAAGAACGAAAATAGCATAAGGATCGTTTGTATGACGTGTACCCGAACAGACAGAATCCCAAAGCTAATCAGTTCTTCGCAAGGGCCGACTGGCGAAAGAATTTTTTAAATCGAACGTAATTTCCTCGAGTTACCGTGCTCACTAACATCCAGACCTACAGACAGACAGACACAATTTTTTTTTTGTCTCGGATGGACTCTAGGACATTCAAAACGTCGAGAAAAGTCATTTTCATTTTGTGGGCCGAAGTAAAATTTAGGCATTGTTGACGTATCCTCGTCCTCTATTTTCTATTTCAAAAATATAATCCCCCTTAATATTGCAGAATTCGATGATTTAAATTTCTATAAATCTTCCATAATTTTTGCCAACCTCCCTTATTAAATCGCGACAATCGCAGTAGTCTTGTGTTAGAAGGGAAGCAACAGCCGATCGATACCGGCGCAAAATATTATATTTATTTCACAACAGAACATTTTTTTTGATAAAGTTTATCGATTTTGTAGTCAAAAAGGATTTAAAAATTTCTTTTAATTTCCAGAAGAATCTTCTAGTACAAAAAAAAACTGTGTTTATAGTGTTTCATTCTGCTTACATCTCACCGACGTATACTCAACTGGAGTTCATACTAATACGAATAGGGCGAAAAATTTAACGGGGAAGGTATGAAGCACTTCGGGGTAACACCAAACCGATCGTGAACATTCACAACTTTGATTTATACTGCATGATGCATTTCTTTACTTGAACCGTGAGTGCGACTTTGACCTTCCTTTTGTTATTTTATGCTTTAGGGTGCGAATATTTTAATAGTGGTTTTAGAAAGTTCATTTTTTGTTACTGAAAGAGGAAATCTTATGTAAACCGTAACAAGATAATTTTTGAAGAAACTTGTTGGTTAATTTTAGGCATTGAGATAAATAAAAATTTCCAAAAAATGTAAAACATTCCCGGGGACAATGTTGAAAGAAATTTTATAAAATAGCTTTGTAAAATAAATCGATTATTTTGTGGCATATAAATTTTTGTGAAAAATTAAACCAAACAAAAATAAAAAAACAAAAATTTGCTATAATTGTGTTAAAATATTTTCCAAAAAGGCCTGGTCCTTTCTTATGGGAAAATGGCTTTCCGTCAAATTTTCTGAAAAGTTGGTATGATATAGAACTCGATGTTCTGACAAAAAGTGTCCATTGGCCCAGACCGATCCTATGGCTAGTTTTCGAGGTACAGGGTGTTAAACATCGGAAATGCCACTTTTTTGTAACCAGATATCTCATAACAGACCTGTTTTACTCTCGTTTATTGTAGAAAACATGAATTATAGATTATTTTGCAACAATATTTTATAAACAATTACTGTACAATTTGGTTATTTACACGGTGGTTCGAAAATAAGTAATATGGTTTTTTTGAAGAAATCACTTTTTTTATAACACCTTTAAAAATACAAGCAAATGTCATTGTATCATGAATATATAGTTTAAGTTATTACTTCTTGGTGATAAATCATATTTTGTACAGGGTGACTCATAAATGTAGTTACAGAAGGCATATAATGTATTTTAGCTTTATCCCGTATAAACGATGTGTTATAAAAAATTTGTATTATCTTAAACAAATATACGACCAGTCACTTTACCACCACTTTATGTCATACAGCGTGTTAAACTGATTGCAAACACTAAAAATTAGAAAAGCTGTGTTTTGTGCACCACCCTGTATTTTAAAAGTTTCTTCGTCAACTTTATAAATTAATACGTTTTCACATTAACAGAAGCTCAGAATTTAACTGAGCAAAATTTTGTTGTAATGCTATGACCAGTTTTCCTAAAATGTATACTCATAGTTACTAGTTCTAAAATAATATAAAAAAACGTTTTAGGAAAACTGGTCATAGTATTACAACAAAATTGTGCTCAGTTAAATACTGAACTTCTGTTAATGTCAAAATGACTGGTCGTACATTTGTTTAAGATAATACAAAAATTTTATAACACATCGTTTATACGGGGCGATTCGTTAAAGCTAAAATACATTATATGCCTTCTGTAACTACATTTATAAGTCACCCTGTATAAAATATGATTCATCACCAAGCAGTAATTACTTAAACTATGAATATATAGTTTAAGATGCAATGACATTTGCTTGTATTTTTAAAGCTGTTATAAAAAAATGATTTCTTCAAAAAAACCATATTACTTATTTTCGAACCACCCTGTAAATAACCAAATTGTACATTAATTATTTATAAAATATTGTTGCCAAATAATCTATAATTCATGTTTTCTACAACAAATGCGAATAAAACAGGCCTGTTATGAGAAATCTGGTTACAAAAAATGGCATTTCCGATGTTTAACACCCTATAACTCGAAAACTAGCCACAGGATCGGTTTGGGCCAATGGACACTTTTTGTCAGAACATCGAGTTCTACATCATACCAACTTTTCAGAAAATTTGACGGAAAGGCATTTTTCCCTAAGAAAGGTGCCTGGTCCTTTTCGTGAATGTTTTGTCCACAAAAATTTTCATAAAGCAAATTTGTTAAAAAATACAAAAATTTTGTTGAAAATTCCACACCTAACATTTTCGACAAATTAAAAGCCTTTATTTGGTATCGTTACCATAGCAACTAAAAAAATTTCGGGAAGGAGCATGAAATTACACTGGAAATTTTTTGACATTTATTATACATTACATTTTAATTTCATTATTACAAAACTTGCATAAAACGTATTTCGCAAATCGCTCCATTGTTATAAGCTCTACAGCATAACGAATTTATTTAGATAATTTATACTCAGGTAACGTCAAAAGTTGCTTACCTATACTAACTTTAGTAAAACGAATTTATAAAAAAAACTGAGAGATTAAGCTACTATCGACTTATTTTTTGTTATATTGTATAACTAAAGTAGATTAATTGTATTTTCTTTAACCTAATATTACGCATGCAAATTTCATTGATACTATGTACCACTTTAAGTTCCTTGTAAAAAAATATATTTTTATCAAATTTAGTAAAATGAATTTTTTAAAAACTGATAAAATGAGCTACTATCTACTTATTTTTTATTATTTTGTGTAACTAAAGTAGATTAATTATGTTTTATTTAACCTAACAAAAAACCGTCATTATCCTAGTATTTTTTTACCACTCTAGCTTCAATTAAAAACAGAAAATTTTTTCTCGAACACAAATATTTTTCAAAATATCAGTGTTCTCTAAAAAATTTTCAGTAATAATTGAAGCTGTAGTGGTATTATAAGTGAAAAATAATTTATTAACTGTGAAAATTGCGTTTATGATTTGAATTTAAGTGGCAACCGCAGTTCTTGTGAGAAGCAAATTTCACTTCTATTTTACGAGGATTTTCTAATATAAAATTGTATTTATATCCGCTCCACTGGGAACACTTGGCGATGGAATGTGGCAGCACTTTACAAAGATATTTAAGAAAAAAATGGGAAACCATATTATTTAAAAACTACTTGATATTTATTAAAACAAATAGGAGCAAATTTTCATAGATTTAATGCAGAATGGCGCAGATATTTCTTTTTGTGATTTTCCATTTAAAATTAACAAAATAAATACTTTTCGAAGGTTAACAAAAAAATCAAGGTATCTCCACGCTAAGTTATGTAATTATTAGTATTTCCTGAAAATTTCACAAAAATCAGACTAAAACTAAAGGCTTAAAAGGGTATTAAAATTTTTTCAAGGGGTTCAGTTTGCTCTTAATGAATATTTTTGTGCATTTGTGACGTTTAAAATTTCGCATGATTAGTTTTATTGATAAATATTCTGTAGGTGGTAGTACTTTTTATTAATTATTGTGAAGTCATTGGTGACGTAATTATGTTTGTAGTAAAAAGACTATATCAATAAGACTAGCCAGTTCATCTCTGGTTAAACCAACATTTCAAGGATATATTAAAGTTTGCAGACGCCAAAAGTGGAATTGGGTATGTTGTAAACAAACATGAGTTTATATCCTACTATAGATCATATCGCGGTTTATGGCGAAACTTTTTGTTCACCGCCATGTAGTTGGAGTTGTCAAGTATGTTTGCCGAAACAATTTTTATAATCGTTGCAAATATTGTCTCTGTGTCTTTTAAATTGTTCCTTGAATGCGGATTTAATATTTATTTTTGGTTTATAGACATTGAAATAATATTTAAAGAAGAAGAAGGGTTATGGACATTTTTGTTCACAAATCTATTAAATATCAGTTGCGTTATTATTAGGAATTGAGTTTTAATCAAAATAATAAAACTATTACATAAAAATAGTATATTATTCAATGAGTTTGGGTGGGTTATTTTATTACACGCGGATGAAGTTTGCAGCACGAGCGAGCTTGTGAGTGAGTGCTGTAATCATCAGAGTCTAATAAAATAACCACACAACGAGTTGAATATAATACTTTATCTACTAATGTCGACAAATAATAGATTATTTATACCTTAAAAATATGTATTACAACAAATCAAGAACAAAACATTTTTAATGCAATTCGAGAAGTTAATTACTAGAACCAGCATACATTATGTTGTTGGATTATTAGTATTATTTTTATCGATTTGATGTAAAATTCTATTAGTAAAATAACCATTTCAACTTTGATAAAGTTTTTAGTGAATTACTTTTATTTGCATTAATTTAATTTGACATTGACGTATAAATTAAAGGACGTGCTGCATAGTAAATGTAAATGTGTTCTTGATCTTGATTGGTTAAATTTAGTTGCCTTATAATTATTGGTTATTAAAAGTGTTGAATTTTCATTATTCAACGCTTTTTAACCAATCAAATCAATTTTAAAAACACACTATTGAATAATGAAGGTCAAATTCCGGTTTGATTTTTGGCTTATCATTTGACATTAGTAGATAAAAATGTTTATTTGGGGGTAGACTAAAAAAGAATCCTCAATTTTTTTAACAAAATTTTATGACAAAAATTTTCATGACAAAATCTATTAATTTTGGAGTTATTTTAATTTTTGTTATATTTTACATTATTTTTCTACCGTAACGCCTAAATATAACACCCTGTATTTGATCAGCTTGGACTATGATCCGAAAAAATTATCTGAAACTATGTGTTTGGTTTTGACATTATTAAAAATGTTTCGAGATCCATCAAAATCTGTATGGAAAAGACGGATAGATTTTTGTTTAAATTGTTTATGGACTTTGGAGAAGGTTAGTGAAGATGAATTTTTTTTATAATATGCTGTTTACAGATGAATCCACTTTTCATAATAATGGATTAGTCTGAAGGTTAACCATGCAGATTTTGATGCATCTCGAAATATTTTTAATAATGTCAAAACCAAACACATAGTTTCAAAGATAATTTTTTCGGATCATAGTCTAAGCTGATCAAATACAGGGTGTTATATTTAGGCATTAGAAATAAAAATAACTCCAAAATTAATATTAATTTTTAAAAGGCAATGGAATTTTCTACATAATTGGATTATAAAATACATATTTAAAATAAGAACGATATTGTCGTTTGAATATGTCATTTGAGAATCGCCCCGTTTTGGGGGCACTGTATAATTTTAAACAACTCTAAATAAATTATTGCTTTCAATTGTTAGTCTAATTTTTTTCAGTTAAAATAGGATTAGGCTGATTCCATAGGTTTCCAAGTTATTGATTTTCTTGTACGTGCTTCCATTTTTAGAAATATCAAAATATTTCGAAAACTAAAAAGCTTAGGTATAGAGAATACTTAAGAAAGTTTATCTTATTTTTAACGTATAATCTATAAATGCAATAAAATATAGAGTATTACATAAGAAATAATATAACTTTAATACGCCACACTTTTTTATATAATTATATAATTTTAAAATGTAGCCTTTATCAACCCACATATCCATGAATAAACAAAATTTTCAAAATATTAACCGTTTAGCCACAATGGACCGTTTTTTTTTACAACTTTGTGACTCGCCCATTTCCTTATGCCACGCTCAAATTGACAGATTATTGAAATATAAACTTTTCTGGATGTACTTAACTTACCTTTTCTTAATTTGTCGCGAAGAGTTTTTCTATGGATCGATTTTTTTTTACTAATCTGACCGGCTGCCCTCAATGCACCCCCTATATTAAGGGTTCATATATGGTAGGAGTACATTACAGGGTGCAAGGTTTCTCCCCATATGTATTTCTGACGCGCTCGAGTAACGCGGAAAATCCCCGCTTGGCCTCCCCTACTATTGATAAAATTTTTGAAAAATAAGTTTTATTCTTTTTATAATTGTTATTGGTATTTTCTATTTTGTTAAAAAAAATTGCTTCACAAAAATTTTTATCACAAACAAATTTGTTTAATGATAAAATTTTTGAAAAAGAAGTTTTATTTTTTTTAATATTATTTTGGTAATTTCCTATTTTAACATATTGAAGAATAACGTGATAATAAGGGAATAATGTTACCTTTACAAGTTTTAGTGTGGAAATAGTTAACTAAAAATTTCGAAATTAATACCATTGGAAAGCTGATGATAGAAGCAATTTGATTCCAGTGTTATCTAAGTGTAAAAATCATTATTTTGTTGCCAAAAGTGCTGTTTAGTTAATAAGTTTTAATAATAGCTAGTTTTTTGTGTTCTGATAAACACTAATTAGTGTTTTATGGTAGTGGCTACTGTTCCTACAACAAGTCCATCAAAAGCAGCAAAGCCAATATTCAGTTCACTTGTAAAGACTGTTCTGTTTTGGAAAATCGTTTAGATGAATTAAAAGCATTGATTGTATCCTTTCAAAATGAAATAAAAAATTTAAAATCTGCTGCCTATGATAATTCGCAAACAGATTTTGAAGACATCGCACAACAAATTCAAGATCGAAATTCACGCAAGCAAAACCTTATTATTTTTGGTCTTCCAGAAAGAATGCCTGATAGTTCAGAAAATATATTAAAATGGTGGAAGAGGCATAAGATTGCATTATACTATCTAAATTGGCGGAAGAGGCATAAGATTGCATTATACTATCTAAAATGGCTAGAGATTTTCTAGCGATACCTGCTACATTTTTCAGGGCTTCTCTAACAATTACCAAACAAAGGAATAGACTAAATGATGAATCTGTTATATCTTTAATTTCTTTAAATTTCTGGATGGCTAATACAGTTTTAAAAGAGTTAATTTCAACATTAAAATATGAAGAAGAAAGAATGAAAATAAGATTGTAAATTGTAAATCCACATTTATAATATCCAACACTAACAGAAAAATGATTTAAATGATTTTCAACTCTCTGTCATTTTATAAATACGTTATTTTTGTTGGCTTTTTATTAGGTAAACGTTTCGGTTTTTTTTTTCATGTATTAAACAGGTTTTTTTATACTTAGGTATAAGTACTGATAAAATAATTGTGAACCTGCTAACGATTTAATTATTCAAACTTTGAACAGTAAAGTTCTTTGACACCGAGATATGTTTTCTTATAAATAGTTGCTTGCAAGGTAAATATGGAAGGGATTTCTGCAACGAGTTGTAACTGGGGACGAAAAATGCGATCATTACGATAACCCCAAGCAGAAAAAATCATGGGGATATCCTGGCCATGCTTAGACGTCGATGGCCAAACCGAATTTTCAGATGGAAGCAAAGTTGTTTACCTAAAATATATTTATTTTACAAATACTTTATTATTACATAATTAACATGTAAATATTCCTTTAAGCTAAATTTTCTGATAAATTGTAATCCGTGTATCTGTGTACGACCACAAATAAGCTGAATCTAAATACGTGTTGTAACCAGTCTAGACCGGAGATCGTAATCCAAACTAATGGCTTTTCTGTGTGCAATTTGCGGTATGAAGTGATAATTTTCCGACTTCATAATTTCCCCAAACCCAGATTTTATCACCTAAATAAAACTCAACGTAATAATGCGGAAATGTTATGTACTATTTAAATTTTTAATACTTTTGTCGAGTGCTTCTTTTAAATTCAAACTCAGAATCATTGAATTGTAATTTATAATAATTATTTATGTATAAACATTCAACACTGAAACTATATACTATAATATATTTCTCGTTTTCGCAAAATTGAAAAAAATCTTTTTAAAAGGAAGTTTTACATCTTAAAGTTTGAAATACAACCCAAACTTTGTCCATAGATAACTTCCAAACTCTCTTTTGTCGTAACGAAAGAAAAACATCTGAACACAAATCTTCTTGCTGCCAATTTAAATGTTTCTATACTTCAGCTGTCAGGAATAAATTCCAATATAGGGTGTCCACAAGTAAAATATCCTTGTTTAAAATGCAAAAACGCGATAGTCGTTTTAAATTGTATTTTTTATGTACCAGGGGCAAACAATATCCAAACCTGCTAAGAATTTTTTTGTTTAAAAAATTATTGGCCCTGGTCTACTAGTTTCTGCTTGTGGTTTTGTAAGCGGGAATTTCATGATTTCATTTCCTTTTGATGTCCAACATATCATTTTCATATGTCCTACAGGGTAAGAATAAAAAACGTACAAGAAACTACATTGGCAGTAGGTGTCCTGTGCATCAATACCGATGGGTCTAAAACAAATGAGGGGTCAGGCTGTGGAATTTATTTCAGATCCCTGAATCTCAATATAAAATGGGCAATGGATTCTAATGCCAGTGTAGCTCAAACAACAACGTGGTTACTTTAGCTTGGATCAAATGCCATGGAAAATCAAATGCAACCGTGTAGCTGACTCGTTGGCTAAGAAAGCAGCTTCCCAAAAACTTTTGGGACCTGGCACTTTCATAGGCTTATCGGCATCAACTGTGGCTGACCTACTAAAGAAGCACCACTTTGACAAGTTTAAGGGCAGATGGGACGACAAAAAGGCTGCGAGCTAGCCAAGGAACTACTACAGTATCAGAACAGCGAAACAGCCAAAAAATACATGACTATGAACAGACAGAAGCTGCGCACAGCCACAGGTATCCCGACTGGCCACTGTCTTCTAAGAAAACACATCTACAGGATGGGGTTATGTGACACTCCCCTGTGTAGAGGATGTGAACAGGAAGACGAGACTGTCGAACACATTCTTTTCGAATGCTCGACACTCTCACAAATCAGACATTTTATTTTCGGCGAGCACAATCTAACACATGCCAACATGAGGGAGCTACCTTCGGGCGACGTCATCACTTACTTTAAACAAGTAGGCTAGCTGACGAGCTAAAAGGAAGGCTCAACCTCAGAAGGATTCTATCTTTACAGATACCGATTCCTTTTGAAAATTTAAATATTGGAGAAATTCCCCCTTTTTTCACGAGTATTCTACCCCTGGAAATTGACCGAAAATTAACCTGGTAAATCATGCAACATGTACTAGTTACTAGTTACTGAACTAACAAAATTAGTAGTGTATAGAGGTATTGTAAAGATGACTTACCTACGGTGATGACAAATATGCAAAAAATGCACTCCCAACTCATAAGACTTTATTGTATCAAGCACTTTTTAAAGAAAATCAAACCGATATTAAAAATGGTCGTATTACAATCACACGAAATCTAAATGTCGATTTTCAAAAGCTTTGGTGATAGTGGCTCAGGGGACAAATGCTTTTACATTTCAGAATGTACCACCAAGTAGTCTATCCGTGCTCTGATTCGTGCCCAGGCCTAGTCAATGAGATTTTTTTTGCATGCATCTATCCTTGAAATTGTTCCCACCAGCTTTGGGCCTGTTTTTCCACCATTTGCTGATTGCTTTTGCTATAACGCAGAAGGGTTCTGGACCATAGAAGGTGTCCTTTGGGTCCTGGAACCCGTATATTCCGGCTCCGACTCCTTCGTTCTTCGAGCCGTCTGTGTACCAGATTGCTGCTGCACTGATGGGTACTCCTCCCTCCCAGTTTTCTGTCTCTAGTACTTTAACTTCGCATTTCCTATTGCAATTTTATTTGGTTACCATGGTGTCGCTGGGCATTCCTGTAATTGGATCCGCCCTTAGCTCTTCTTCTTTGGTATTCCGTCCCGTGGAGTTTGGTGATAGGTGATGACCCTTGCATGAGTCTGTAGGTTACAGCTCTCGCCTCTCCCTGTAGGTGGTGGTAGGTTGAGGATGACCTTAATCGCGGCCGTGGGGGTGGTTTTTATGGCTCCTGTGGCACTGAGACACGCTTGTCTTTGTATACCTGTGAACCGCCTTATGATTCCTAACTGAAAAGTATTTGGCCACCACACAAATGATCCATATGATACCATAGCCCTGATTACCCTTGTGTATATAACCATATCGTCATTTTGGGGTTGAGTCCAAAGTTCTTGCCACACATCCTCCTCCACAGTGATGGACAATACTTTTTTAAAGTAACAATTTTCACGAAAAAACAGGGAAAACGTATTCAAAATTAATATTTGATCTATTTTAATTTGGGACACCCTGTATCCAACATTCAAGAACGCTTTCAAATAGTCGAAATCATGAAGCGCCGCTTTTATTTCTTATTGGAATTCTCTCTTATGCACTTTTCTAACCATGAATTTTACATGAGTTCTACATTTCCAGAAATTTGTTGTTCCCGTAAAAACCCAGTAGACAAAAATATGGTTAATAATAGAAGAGAGCATTTGACAGTTACGTTCAATCGTAGTGGACTTTTCCATAAATATCAATCGTAGAAATTACGTTAAAGCCAAAAAGGTGCAAAAATATCAAATATGGCCAATATAATAAATCAAATAACTTGCTCGACAATCTGGAGTTTTTTTTAATCTTATTTCTTTAACTTAATCAATGTTTCACTACAGAAACATATCCCGATTTTCAGGAAGGCGTACTAGTGAATAACAAAAATTAACAATAAACAATTTATTAACAGTTTGGAAATAAATTCAATGTGTCATACTTTTGATATGCAACTTATAAGTTATGTGTCACTTTGGTAGGGACTATAAGTAAGCATAAGAAGAAGAATTAAACTGTCAGAACAATGGCGGGAAATTTTGACCACGGGGTAAGTGTGACAGTATGAGTAGTGGACATCGCTTTAAAAAAAACATAATATTTGTTAAATTTATGCGACAGTCTGTATGTATATTGACATAGTAATTAATTTATTATAGAAGGAGTAAAATAAGTAAAATCTTGTTTTCCTTGGACTTGAGACGAAGACTGATTGACTGATATTTTTTTATGTAATATTCAACAGCCTCCACACACTATTATAGTTTATTTTAAAAGTATGTCTTACGATTGATTCATTTTCGCATCATTTTTTCGCCCATCCAAAACTGTGATTAAAAAACGTATTTTCCAATTTTTCGTAGCATTTTTTCTGTCAAAACCCTCATACATCTAAACGAACCGAATATCCATTACATGCATTTCAATCACCCCAGTTCAGGTCCTTGCCGCTCTTACCCCCGTTTACACCCTCGCCAGCTCGTCATCAAATAATTGAACATCAAAACATCTCGTTCACATTTTGTTTTACCTCCTACCTACTAGACGGAGAATAATTTCCAAAAGCACACATCATAGTGTGTTCGGGCGGGCGGCGGAGAGGGGAGGACAGAGAATTTCAATTTGGGGTTTGGGGAGTACAAGGAAACAAGAATAAGCATTGGTGGAGGTAAAATATGGAATTTCAGTTTACAACCCAAGGCAGAGTCACTATTTATAATTATTCCATAAAGAATAACAGCTTCCTAACAGAGACGTAGAAAGTGTAAAAGGAAGAAGTTGCTATACATGACGTAGGAGGTTTCTTCGAAAACCAAAGTGTATAGAAAAGGACATTGGGGTAAGTAGTAAACAATTCTCTTTCCTTCCGGACGACCCAGTATATCTCGTACAAAGGAAGAAAAATTAACTGAAACACAGGTTGGAGATAGCGCTGGAAAAACGGAATCGATTGTTCTCTGAGGAGATAGATTAAGGTCAGTACAAACCATCTCATATGACCTAGAAGATTTGTCAAATATCTCGACATAACATTCGTTGACATATTGGGGTTTGTACAATATATCAGATATACTGTGGATAAAGCTGAATCCCTAATTAGAAGCCCATCTAGCAAAAAGGGAGTCCTTGGAAGTAAGATCCATTCTGATCCATTCTTGATATACGATCTCTCGCAATTACAACAATATGATGTATATTTGTAGCGAAATTGACCCTATGGAACATACATTTTTTATATGCCATAGGTGTGGGGAACCCCATGGCCAACTGAGCAAGGAGATTGACGTATTGACGCCAATAAATCTCATGAATAATATGGTAGAAAATAATAGGAAATGTGGTCAGATAAGGAAAACGACGCTAGAAATAATGAGAATTAAAGAAACTAGAAAGAATACATCAGAGAGAGTAACGACGTTAATGACATAGTTGTATTTTTCCATCTAAGAAGAAAAATGAAGTTCCAAAACAGACACTAATATTTATCAACCCTAAAAATCAGACCTAAAGTAATATTTTCAGACCTGTGATACAATATACTATTTCAGCCTTAAAAATGTTTTAATTTGTAGCTCATTGGTTTCCAATTATTAGTAATGCTTTCTCTATGCGTTCAATCTGTACTATCTCAGTATTTTGTTGAGTTTTGGAGTATTTTCCAACTACAATCGTAACAGCAATCTTAAACTCGGAAAAACTAATCACTGTTGGACCGGATAATATTTCTCCAGTCAGTGTATTTTTCTCTAGTCCTAAGGGAAATTTTTCTGACACGTCAATGGCTCAAGGCAATGATGCGTGAGCGAATTTGAGAAGGAGATAAAGAATGTGCTTCATGCTGTGTTTTTTTATGTGAAAGTGGTCGTTAGACCGGCAAGAAGCTTACTTCTGTTAAGGAAAAACGTTACAGCTTCGGAAAAAAGTGAAATAGTGTTGCCAGTGAAATGAGTTGTCGTATTTGACACGGTGGGAGATCATGCGGGAACCTCATTATTTTCCCTAAACTACTGTTTTATTCCTTTCATTGGATGAATACAGAGTTTTTCTGAGGTTTGTAAAAAAGAAAAGAACTACAGGGTGGGAGAAATTTAGGGGTTCGGGAACATTTTTATACACACTCAAGGAACTCAAGAAAAACTGTTTCTAAAATTAATGACTACATGTTACCATACTTCATGTCTATATGAGCAAATCTTTCGAAATATAATAAAATCCATGTGGTAAATACATGCGTATTATTTTTACTTGAATAACTAAATTCAATATGTTAAAACAAACATTCATACTGAAAAACTGAACATAAAATGATGGTTGCTAAATATTTCGTATTCCATGTTTTCTGATAAGTGAAATATTACAAAATAGTATATTGTGGGGAAAGTTCAACTTTTCTCACGAGTATGGAAGTTTGTGGCAGGAGCCTGAAGAGCGAGGCCGCAAACACACTAGTGAGAAAAGTACTTGTTGCACAATATACTATTTTGTAATATTTCACCTATCGAAGAGTTTATGATTTTGCCTTCGAAGACGATAGTGATGAAGAAGGAATTGTTGTTCGACGTCCTCGGTGAATCCAAAAAAGAAAAGATTATTTCCATAATTTGGACAATAGAGATTTTGAGAGAAGGTTCAGACTTTCAAAAGAAGCTGCATTGCAAATCCTGGCATCCATCGAGAACCAAATAGAATTTGCAAACTGCAAGTGAGTTATATTAAATTAAACAATTTTTGTCGTCCAGTGTGAATATATTCCCTATTATTTTTTGGCTTCTTTATATTTGCATCACTCGACATTATATAAACACAAACACACTGAAAATATTTTGGAATTCTACTGTCAAAAGTTCCGCCAAAAATAGTTTGGTTATATACGCACAGAACAGTTGAATTTCCTCCTTTACACAATTTTGCCAAAATGGTCCGATGATCTAATCGTGATTTGGTTAATCGCGATCATCTCGGACGAATTGACTTGACTATTAAGAGTTTTATACTTTACTTTATCAGTTTCTTTAATGTTTATTAAGTTACCATAAAAGTGATATAATTATTTACTGTCACCTTAAAAAATCTTCCAGAGGGGTATCAAATCCTGACGATCCACTCCTGACGATCCACCCTTGACTTCCTGATACGTACATAAAAACACCAAGGAGCCTATGACGGATCCTTGCAGCCCTCCCGATTAAACCAACGAAAAGGCAGAAGAATTATTTTCTAAAATAAAATTATCTGGAAGCACAATCTATTTTAACCCCTTAACGTCAACAAGTATGTCACGGGATTCGAAATTGAAACCCATTGACCCATATATTATCGTGCTGCTGCTATTCCTGCGATCCAAGCTTTCAACACCACAACAAACACTCGAAAACTTCCTGCAAATTTCCATTATAATCCTCCTATTGAAATTCTAATTTCGATGTCCTTCGATCGGGATTTCTTAATTAAGTAAATACTGCATAATTAGGATTCCTGTAAGTTTCTGTCAGGCTTCGGGCTAGGACTTTCGGTCCTGAGTGGTAATCTCAAATTTTCATAATGCTCCCGCAAGATTTTCTCCTGCGTCAGCAAAGATTAATCTCCGATAGAATAAATTCCTAATAGGGTAAAGTGCTTTTTTGGACCGCAGAAGAACGATAAGGAATCGCTGAAATTTTGTATGAATTGCAAATTAAACACATTATTATGAGACAAATGTGTGATATCAGGGAATTTAACTGATCGATGCAAATGCTGATATATGTTTAAAAAATGGCGGTAAGTGTTTACATTATAATGAATAAAATTTACTGAGAATAATCTATTTGACTATACAACTCATAAATTTAACAGCAGTTTCAATTTCTACTTAGTTACCATGTATTGATAAGCGATTATACCCTTGACGACGTAGTATAATCGTTTTTGGAATTTGCATCCTTCCATCTTGAAAAGTTTGTCATATTTACAATATGTTTGCCGTTTATAATAAGTAAATCGATTATTTTCGATGCTCTTGCATATATCTGGTTACTCGAGTTTGTAGGATGACATACAGATGGTGCCACTGTTGATAAATACAAAATACAAATAAGCGGAATACAGTAAATAATAACGAAACAGTGACTAATAACGAAAAAAGTGTACGCGAGTGAAGCCGCGGGCAACAGCCAGTAGTAAAATAAAAATGTTTTTCATGTACCAAAATCAACTGTAAATAAAAGAAGTTTCTAACAAGGAACAAGAAAACAAGGAATACGAAACTTTTAATAGTTCCTTCGGGAACATCACCAGAAACTCAAAGAAATCCAAAACACCGAGGAAGTCGACAAGATACACACATAGAGTATTTTACAATAGGAAAGCTTGTGAACGTTTCAAAGAAACAAAGAGAACTTCAATAGTTTGCCGGAAAATTATTTTCAAGCGAAGTTTCTTTTCAAATGCAAATATCCTTTGTAGACATTAACCAAATCTTGCCTACACAAAGTTTATGTTCCTTTTTCTTTACTTCTGTAAAGTTAATTTAGGTTTTGTAAATATACAAGTAGATTTACAATATAAATATAAAAAATAAAACAGGATTTTAATTTTTGACAAATTGTTCAATTGCTTTTTTCATTATTAAACACTCATAAAGGCATTTAGTATATTACAATCTGGTCAACAGTGACCAATAAGCAATTTAATTCTAACTTAATCTCATAGAGTCTGAAACTTAAAACTAAGGTATACTCATCAGCGTTCCTTAGGTTCTGTAGAATGGATTGCACTAAAGTTTAACGTGCACACACAAGCTCTGCTTTTGCACTAAAAAACACTAAACTAACTCAAAGGCTTGATCCTCTTAAGTCTTCTTTCTAACCCAGTATTGTGAAGGAGCTGGATAGCCTCGGCATTGACATGATGATGAATTCTTGCTTCATAACTCTTGGCTAATTTCTTGATGGTCTGATCTTGATTTCCAGATCCCTATGGAGGTTTTATATTCTATTTCTTCGTGATGTAAGATATTATCCTTAATTATTATGCCACTTCCACCTCTCGTTGCATTGTCAGGATGGTTAGTATGATAAATTTTGTAATTTCTAAATTTAATATGAGACACGCATCTAATTTATTTACATCTTGGATTGCTTGCAATTCTTGTTGGTGTTGCAAGAGACCATTAGCGTTCCATTCCATTATTTTGAAATTAGCCATTCCTCTGCTTTGGAATAGCTCCTTTGGCACTATGTTCTAAATGAGTTAATCGTTCATCAAATTTTTGGACTAACTGCTCTTGTTCTAAGATCAATTGTAAAGTCGGGTCAGTAGTTGCTTTAATTGATGGTCCTGCAACAGCTTGGTTGTAGGAAGATGACCTATTTTCACTTTTTTGAACTTGATTTCCGTTATTGCTTCTTTGTACTGAAGAGTCAGTTCTTACCTGTCGTACTGGTTGTCTAGGTAAAGATGATTTCTTCATGGTATCAGCTCTAATTTTTTGTATTTGTTTAGCAACGATACACCATCGATAATTAGCAGGATGGTTACCGCCGCAATGAATGCATTTTGGCTGTACATTTTCTGGCTTTGTACAATCTTTGGTATAATGTTTTTAAGTACATTTGACACATCTTGGTTCTTTAGCACAGAAACCTTATGTGTTTTTTAATTGGTTTAATTTCAACCCTGATTCCCAGTATATCCGTAATACTATAGATTTTATTTACATCTTCATCTTGTTTAAATGACAACATAAACATGTTTAGCGGTTGCTTAGTTTTAAACTAAAGAGTTTTTGTGATTTCTAATACTTTATATCCCCTTCTTCGAAGGTCATCTACAATTGCCTTTGGGTCACATTCATTATGTAATTTATTAGCAATAACTCTGATTGGTCTCTTCTGTTTGTTCTCATAGGTATACCAAGAATACCCATTATCTCCAAGCATTTTTGAGACTTTTCTATAACATTTTTCATCTGGCACATTATTTTTGATATTATCTTTACTGATAATTTTGATTTGACGAACTGTCACCATTCTGTTTAATTCCTCGTGAAGAGCTTTAAACTTGTCAATGCCATCTAGTACTATTGGTGGGGACATAAGAGGTTTTTTGGCTTTTATCTGTTGATTAATTGAGACAGTTTGTGGAGGTGAGAGTGAGGTATCCATTCTTCTTTTCTTGTTGTTTCCCTGTTTCTTTCTTATACACTCTGTCTCTTTAGCTAATTCTTCTTCATCAGTGAGATATTCAATTTTATCATTTTCTTCTTCCTGTGGAGGAAGAGATAATTTCTTTAGCAGGTCTGAGTGATCTTTTTGCATTTGTTCTAATTATTGTTCTAAAGTATTTGTTCACTAAACAAGTTTTTTCATATTCGGAATTTTTCCAACACTGTATAGTGCTTGTTCATTTTGCGATTTTACACTATTTTCCTGAAACAGTGCAATATTCTGTTGACCTACATCCACCATCGACACCCGAATACTATGGTTTTTTGATGAAATTTATTTTTCATTTTTGTTTGTTATTTATTTATTTATTCATTTATTGGTTTTTTAAATTTGTTTTACAAAATCCACATTTTTTTCATGAAATTTGTTTGGTTTTTTTCATCAATCTTTTTTATTGTAATTTTTATGATAATTTTTTTTCGAAATTGTTTTAATTCATCGATAAATTTTCCGGTTTTGTAATTCCACAACCATTTCCTTTTTCTAGGTATTTTCTAATAAACGTCCACAAACCAACATCACGTTATCATTTTATGTTATTTTAATAAAAATATACGTGAAAGAAACACATCTGAAAATAACTCCTAGAGCCCTTGTACCATTCATACCCATACATTACCATTTTCTCGGTACGTAGAAAGCCGGAATGGAGGCTCCCGTTGAGAATACACCGCGAAATAACCGCCATATCATATTCCTAACCTCGTGTTTAGATACGAAAATTATCATTATGGAAAACTGAGGCCTTTGACCTTCAGTCGTGGTCTTAAGGGCATTCTAGCCCAATCATTCCACCTCACTATCACAAAATTTTTCAAAATTTATTTTAAGTTGCTCAGACTTTTTGATTTTCTTCACAATAGCTTTAATTTTGTCACAAGGTGAATTACATAGAACTTTATCTTCCGGACAATTTGGTCCCAGTTCGCCATCACTGTTATTAGATTCAAAAACGTACATTTTTTCATTCGAATCATCAATATTAATTTGAAGAATGTTCATGAAATCACGCGCCGCAAAGTGTAAAATGTGAGCAGAATACCTAAAAATAAAGAGTATACCACCTTTCTATAACTTACAATTGAGTTTACCTACCTTTACTAGCAACATTTTTGTTTGGTGGAATATTTCAAAACTTCTTAATGAATTTGTTTTAATATACTTTCGGGCAAAATTTATTTCATCCCTAGGTAAATTCATATTTATATAACGTTTCTGGAACTTTTCGGGTAGAGGTTAATTTCAATGTGTATATATTCTAGATTATAATAATAATAATAATAATAATAATGCCTGCAAAAAAATACAAACAATAAATACACGAGGCGAAGTCTAGCCAGAGCTACTCTACTTAACCTCAAGTTTACAGCTGAAACTATTGGGTAGTTTTGTTAATTTATGCATGTTTCGACACCTGATCTGAAATTTCTTTTACAAAATTTAACATTGTTATCAGGTGGACAAATAAGGTTCCGCTGTATGACAAAAGTTGGGGCCACCAGTAACATATGGTTAAAATTGTCGAAAATTAAACGTCATTATTGTAAGGTTGGACATCAGTCAACATCCTAACCTTAAAATATTAGTGATTTTTATCAGTATAATATATTCTTTTGTGTGCGAAAATGTCGAGTTTGGGACTAATACGCATCATTTGCGGGAACTTTTGATTTAGTTCTTTAATTTGAAGAAATCTGCTGCTGGGGCGTATCGATTGCTTGTAGAAGCATATGGTGAGGCCGCTTTAAGTGAGAGAAGTTGTCATGAGTGGTTTCAAAAGTTTAATAACGATGAATTTGACATCGAAGATAAAGAACGTAGCGGAAAGCCGAAAGTGTATGATGACGAGGAATTAGAAGCATTATTGAATAAAGATTCTAGCCAAATGCAAGGATAACTTGCACTTCCATTAGGGAGTGACCCAACAAGTACCCAATAAATCATTTGCTTGTCAGGCATAAACGAAAGGGTTTTTGCACCATATGGTCACTGGTGATGAAAATTGGATATACTATGATAATCCAAAAAGGAAGAAATCGTGGGGTCCACCTGGCCACGGTTTAACATCTACAGCTATGCCAATTATTAATGGAAAAAACTCTATTTGGTGGAATCAGCCCAATGTTATAGAATCGTATTAAAATCCATTTTGTAGATTTGGTAGAGCAGATTCCGAATGTTGAGCTTTTTTTTGTGTTTATTCTTCAGGTAGGTCTGAGAATCCAATAAATCAAATTCCAAATTGGGGATTTTTGCTTTGTACAGTTCACTTCTCGGCTTCATTTACCAGTTTTGCTCATAGATGGTGTGACTATTGCGTATTTTAAAAACTTCAGTAGGTATTCCAGTTCCCAAAGTATCAGAGTCTAAAAATATTGAACAACATAGGCCAATATTTTATTATCACGCGACCTTTTTACAACTCTCGTTCTCTAACACTATTCCTAATGTAATAAATAACCATTAACTGTATACAGGTTCTTTTTAACTATTGACTATTTTTGAAAATCCTTTTTTTCATTGATAAAGTGAAAATATTTTATAGAATATACGTATGGATAAAATACAAAGTCATCTACTATAAAAACAAATCCTTTTTTTAATCCTCGACATCCTTTATTACACTTCACACCATTTCTAGTGCTTTTTGTAGGGTTAGTTGTCTACAATAAATAACGCGATTGACCCTCGTATCTCGAGAAAAAGGAGAGTAATCCGAAGTCATAAATTAATTTTTTTTCTTGTATCTTACCCAGTAGCGTATCCGGGATAGGTATACCAAAAAGGGGCAGTCGGATATTGCAGAACAAAAAGATATATCTTCATAGCATCTTTTTTGAGTCTTTCAAATAAAAAATTAGCTGACGAGGTCGCGAGAAGATTCGAACGAACCACGTACAAAATAAAATAGCTTCTGTATTATTTCTGTACCATCTTCTGTACCATATTCTGTACCATTTTCTGTACCATCTTCAGTATCATCTTCTGAACACCTTCTGTACCATCATCTGTACCATCTTCTGTACCATATTCTGTATCATCTTCTATACATCTTCTGTATCATCTTCTGTACCATTTTTTGTACCATCTTCAGTATCATCTTCTGTACATCTTCTGTACCATCTGTACCATCGTTTCATATCTTACAAATGCTATAAACCGGATTCCTCTTTCTTCATGGTTTCAACAATTTTGTAATGCGAAATACAAGTCGATAACTTCCTAGTAATGCTTTCTTTTTACTAGTGACTTGTTTACTAGTAGCTTGTTCCTTGGAGATTAACTTTCTTTCAAAAAAATTTTACAGTCTTGTTTATTTAAATGTTGAAATAACTTTGATGATCTTCTTAAAGTGATATTGATTAATAAATCTCTGTTATTCGTTAAATATTTGCTCGCTCACTAGCAACACGATGCAACTGATAAGTTTCAGAAACACGAAACATATTTCACTACTCGGTGATAGATGGCGCCAGTACTTGGTTGTAGACATATAGATAGGTATAAGTAAGTATGCAAAAAAAACCCGAAAGGTCAAGATTGATTAAGGCTAGGTTTGAGGTATTTGTTCCTTCAGCGCTACAAGATACTGGGTGTTTCTCTTTAACGAGATTTAAGAATTATTGTTAATTCAGCAGAGAAAATAGAAGCAGTTCGTGGTGATTTAAATAGAAAATCGTCTTTGATATTAGTAAAGTTGCCTTTGTTACGCCGCTGATAGTGGTAGGGGTCAAAAGTTGTGTCGGCGATAGAAATGGAGCGTAAACTTTGGCAAAATTAAATAACTTCTCAGAAAGGCTGAGTCTGCGAAACCGAAATTCGCTATAAACGGGTAAATTCATCCACTTCGAAAGGATAGACGGAAAGCCGACAAACCAACGTTCACGAGAACTGGTTAAATAATGTGTGGTTGATGTTGGATATTTCTTAATATCCGTCACAATGTTTTGGGTCAAAGTTTGGTAAAACAAGAATCCAAATAACCTCGCATGCTTTTAGGTAAATCAGCTAAAAAATTTTGCTCAATTTTAATATCCCTTATGTCTTTCAGTTGATAGTATTCAAAGTATAAAAGATACTCTCTATATCGGGATAGTCTCATGTTTTTTCTGCGTTGTGAAATATGCATCCTATCGAAAAAAGTTTAATATAAGAGTGGTAGGTGTAACTATTTTTTTAAACCCGTTTTTTTCGTTTAATTTATTTTTTTTAATTAAAAAAGCCTAATTTTTCGATATTTTTCGGCTAGAATTCAAGCCAAGCTCTTGAATAATCAAGCCAAGCCTCTGAATTAACAAGAACCTTTCATAGCCAAGATGTCAAGCCAAACTTTCAAGCTTTTGAGGATATTGTCTTAATGTGAACATTTTTCTACATATCTGCGAACCATAATTTTTAGAAGAAGACCCACCTAACGTTTATTCATTCTACTGTAAAATGAATTTATTTAATATAATAGTATATATAATAGATACAACAAGAATAATTTTGACATTAGCTTTCTCAGAACTGTCAATAATATCTAATATCTGTCAACAACCTACTTGATTACAACATAGAAATTTCTATTGGTGCAAAGTCAGTTTTATGATAGAAAGCAGGGGTTTCTATTGGTCAAAATCAGTGTTATAATTAGGTTTAATATGAAACGGATAGCGCATATTTAATAAGTAATTTAAAATACAGGAGTAGAAAAAAGGTAGGTACTGTATCTCCTAAAATGAGATATAGGAAAACTAAAAAATATCTTTGTGTTTTTATTTATTTATTTGGCATATAGCAATATACAATAAATTCAACTTATAAACTTAACACATAATTAATTAGTTCATATTTCATAGTTTACATTTTAATCGATTTTTTTGAATATACACTTTATTAATAAAAATTCCCAACGAAGCAGATTCTTTTATTTCCCTTAGCAAAGCATTGAAAAGGCGAACTCCCTCATTGAATAATGATCTCATTAGAAAGGTCTCGTTTGTATATTCTATATTATAATTATGCTTTGATCTAAGAACACGGGAATGTATTTCATGTCTAGTAACTAGTAACTAGTTCTTCATGTTCTATTTTATAAATAATGATCATGTTCGCTTTTTTAATACCCCTCTTCAATTGAAATCCAATTTAATGTTATTAGCGTAGAATTTATTAGCGTGTATCTACAAAGATCATCCGCATACATTTATTTTGTAGAACTTGAAGCCTCTGTATCTGTTTTTTGGGCAAGATATTAAGACTGATATACATTAATCAAAATGTGGTTTTATCATACTATATTATAAATCAACATTTTATACCACTGGCTTAAATTATATGATTTTCTTCGGAAAAACCCAATCTTTTTACCTATTTTCTTGCAAAGATAATTTGCAAAATTTATGAAGGAGAACTGTGGGTCAATTATGACTCCTACATATTTAATTTCACTGACATTTTCAATTTCCTCATTTATATGAATAACATGTTCTTCTGAGATATACTTAGCACAATTTAATTTAGTTCCCATTTTGTTTTGAGTGCATTTAATTTTAATTTATTTACACATAGCCACTTATATCAAATCTGTAATTTTTTATTTCAAATCTTAGCAATTACCATTTTTTCCTTCTATAACTCAAACAGCCTAAAGAACGATCTTTATTTAAGTCCAAGAATTTTCATTGTATCTCAATTGCATCTATTATTATTAGGCAAAATAATATCATCGTAACTGCAAATTATACTTCAGTCTGTTGTTTAAACATGGTAACATAAGTTACGATATCGCAAATTCTTATCATTGATTGAGTTCTATTCATTGAAACATTGTAATAGTTATTTTTGTATTAAGTGCGTAAAATGAGTGTTTTTTTAATGGCACATGAGTATTAAAAATTCTCTCGAATGTGCCACGAAAACACGAATTTTATACACGAAATACAAACAACATTTTTTTGTACAACTGTGAATGTGAATTTACATCGCCTGAAATATATTAAAAATAAATACTTCCAATACATTTTGACGTAGTTTTTTATCCCGATAAGTTATCGCACAATTTCACAGCATCCAGTGGTCTTTCTGTGTCGTTACTCTAGAAACGGTTTGTTGGCACCCCGCTTGTTTGACTGTTTGACTGTGTTTGCTCGTAGTTGCTTCAATTTCAAGTTATTTTCAAGAAGATGGATGTTCATTATGATAGTGGTAGTGATAGCCTATCAGATATATCTGAGAAAGCAAATGCAATATGTTACCGGCCAAATCCAAGTTACTATATGAGAAAACATATGACCAATTTCGTGAATGGTGCGACAAAAAACATGTAAAAAGGTTTCTGAAAATGTGATTATATGATATTTTGAGGAAAAATCAAAAATTATAAAACCTCCTACGTTATGGAGTTTTACTCCGTGTGGAAACGTACATTGAATGTTATGGAAAATATTGATATGGTGTACAGATATAATCATAATTTTGTAAGATTAGTAGTAATTTCAATATTTTTTATTTGTGGGTTGTCCTAATTTTGGGTATCAGCGGTGCTTGTCGCTGTGAAGAATTATTACATATAACTATTGATGCCATTGAAAATGCTGGATATTGATTGTTAAAATAACTGATACGAAGACCTATTGCGCAAGAACGTTTACTGTTTCAAATTCTAATTATATTGAGATATAAAGTATAGAGCACTACGGCCGCCTCATACAAAAAGTAACAGATTATTTTTGAAATATTCGAGAGGAAAATGTATTAACCAACATGTGGGGATAAATAAAATAGGAGAAATTCCCAACTTGATTGCAAAATGGCTTGGAAAAGACATGTATAAGAGCTACACAGGTCACTGTTTCAGGAGAAGCTCTGTAACTCTTCTGGCGAATGCAGGGGGCAACATTACATCCACAAAACGTCACGGTGGATGGAACCTCCGTAGCAGAAGCGTATATAGAAGATAGTTTGAATAACAAAATTGAGATTTCTAACAAAATATTGAATTGTCCATCTTCTTCCAAACAAATTAAAATATCTGATAAAATTGTGGAATCAACGCTTCAAGAAATATCTAACGTTTCTGATCAACAGCAACATGGAAAATCTTCGGGAAATTATGTTGGAAGTCATTGTTCAAACTTTACTATCAATTATTATTCCGATAATTGAAATTGTTTTATGATGAATAATCAATTAATAATTGACTCTGTTAAGAATATATCCTTCATAAAGTAATATTTCATGTTTATTTTGTGAATTATTTTGGCAGTGAAAAAACGTCAAAATGAGTTTACTGTAAGTTATACAATGTTATATTAGTTTGGGAAAATGAGTAAGTTGATGATGAAGATTAGTATTTCACCCACTGGTACATTATTCTTTTGTAAGAATATATTTCGTTTTTTTCAATTCTCTTGAGAACTCCCAAGAGTGCAATGTTTGATTGAAATGTCTATGTAGTTTGTAAAATATGTCTATGTAGTTTGTAAAATTGCAGACATGTAAATTTCATTTATTTTCATTAAATAATAGACAAATAACAATTGTATTTGCTTCATTTTCTATCACTTACCATTCATCGATATCCATATACTTGTACAAACAATTATGTAAATAACATTGTATATATAGTTACAATCATTTTCATGGGAACGTATTCAAATGTACGTCATCGTAACTCGACTAAAACTCTGTATTTCTGCTAGTTTCACAATTGAATAGTTTACACCAGTAGAAAGATGAGGAAAAAATCATAAGAAAAATTCCAGAAAATTATTGATATGTAAAAAAATAAAAAGTTACAATAAAAAATATGTGCCGAGAATCTTCAAAATGCTCTCCTGTAAACTAAGTAAAATATAGTTACAATTTTATTCATATCAGGTGTCGAAATATTCATAATAATCAAATCCACTATATCGATTTACGAATAGTGCCAGAAATGTCTCAAAAATATGTTGACAACAGATTCTGACATCTTAAATATCAAGATCTTTTTCTTTGTCTCATGATCTTGTCATATATATTGTAAACTTATCCAACGAATTAAAAACAAAATTATAACTAGTAGCCTTGACCTGAAGCCATATGTGTGTCATGACTACCCTGTATAATAGTAATTATGAAGGTATGCGGTAATTAACTAGCTATGTATCAATAGTTTTAATTAACCGTTCGAAAAACTTTAACGAATATCTACGTAGTTTTAAAATGCACATTTCTGCATTTATGTAGACCACGAATTAACTTTTGGTTTTAATCAAAATGGATAACGGAAAAGAGGATTCTAAAATACAAAATCCAGAATCCGAAGCTAATATTTTATCTAGAGTGTTTTTCATGTGAGTGAATTTTTTTTTGGAATATTCAAAGTTTGTTCAATGACTTTAATTAATATTGTTAACAAGGTATAAAAAACATCAAAAAGAGACAAATAATTTAAAAATATATGCACAAATATTTTTTTTTGATACGATACATTTTATATCTGGTACAAAATGAAACAAATGGTTTTCTAATCAAATACACCTGACATTTTCTTTAAAAAGGCTTAGTTATTTTAAATATACCATTCCTGGATTATCGTAAATATATATTTACTAGATCGTTGTAAATAAATAATCATCATAGTTATACAGGGTGTTGAAAATGGGTGCATGTAAACTCAGGAGTAAAATTCAGATTTAATATTTGGTACCTGAACTAGCATAGGTAAACTTAGGACTACTCGTTTTCCAAAGCACTGATAAACTGAGGACCACGATTTGAATAACAATATTAGTTTTATTCGAATATGTCAAAAAACGTCAAATTCGATTCACTACACAATAACGAGAAGAAAAACTTTTCTGTCCTAGGACTTTTTTTGTATTGTGTTCAATAATATTTGGTGTATTTTCTTATCAGATTTATCGGAATAACATATTCTCTTGCTGTAATATGTGTTTTTAAAAAAACCAAGTGACATTTGTAGGTTATGTTACAATGTCAAAATAGTTATAATTGCTGTTTGACATTTGAAATTTCTTACACTTGTGTTCCGTTGCTTTTTAGTGTAGTTTATATTACACTGACACAACCGATCAGCTATTCGCAACCCTCAATTTCAATGAAAAAGTTATAATAACACTGATTTAGTTTATCATAACTCTAAAGTTTGTATTTATAAACTTACATGCTATTTTGCTTCGAGAAGTATTGTGTATATTTTATTTATTTTACTAGTTCTTCCACTATACAAATGCAATGAAACAGGTTCATTAAAGATTGTGTAGCTCTGTACTACACTTTCTAACACAAGCTCCATTGGCAAACTATAAAACTATAAGTAGCACTAGTATTTTTCTTTACTTTATTAATATCAAATCAATACTTAGTCCAATCAAATAATGTTTTTACTTCGGAAAAATTAAAAGTGAGCTGAATTGTTGTGTACACCTTTATTTAGTGTTTTAAAATAATATTTAAAAGGTACCCGTGATTTGACCTTGAGCTTCACGAGTTATAGGGCGCTAATGTAGCAAAAATTAGTTTTTTTCGCTTATATCTTCTTTTCTATTGACTTTAGGTATAGAACATTCTACAGAGAAATTGAAGTTTGGAAAATTGTCTACAAAAAAGTCTTCTAGTAGTTTTTTCGTAGAATACTTCCCCACATAACTCTTTTGTCTAGCGACCTCATGTGCAGTGTGCTCCCCTAAATGGACATGGGGGCTATTAGTAAAGTCTTTCACTTAAATATTAAACGTGGCCTAGCTTAAACCTTTTTTTTCTGCTTACGTACCCGTAAGTTTTATGTTTATTGAAAATTTGTTTTAGTTGGACAATACCATTTTTTAAAAAGATTTTAAGAGATCCCCTGCTATTTTATGAACTACCTGTATTACCGACCGATGATGCAAGGTGGTTAGGAAAAAAATTAGAAGTTTTTTGGGAACAAGAACTAGATCTGGCTAACCACAATAAAAGGACACCAATTTTATGGAATGCAATACAAAAAATTATCGGAAATTCAAAAAGATGGTTTGATTTCATTTTGTTTATTAATTATGTAATCATGCGGTAAGTTAACTTCAAATTTTTTGGTATTTTCCTACATTTAAATTTTTTTTAATTAGAATATTTAAACCAAACATAATTGTTCCCACATTTTCCTTCTGTAGTAGAATGAATGTTATACTACTAAATCCATGTTAACGAGTCTGAAACACGCTTACCTGTTATTGCATAATCCGTCTCTGTAATGATAGTAGTAGGGGTGTGTACAAAATGTAGTTGATCGGGCCTGATTGCGCAAATATAACACAGTAAGTTATATTAAGCGGATTAAGAACCAAGCAGCGGATACGACACATGTATTCTTACAGTCAGCCGAAATTGTATTTATTAATTCAAGGTCGCTTAATTAGTTTTTGGTACTAGAAGCGATTTGAGAATAAAATAGGCGCGAAATATTTAAAATAAGAAACATAAACTATACATTCATTCTGGAACAAATTCAGGTATTGATAATTATGATAATTTCTTAAAAATGTATACAGATGGTTCAAAAACAGCAAACAGAGCCGGATTTACTAAATTACAGACATGCAAAGAAGTCATTTTGGCTGGTAGCCATATGTGAGTAGTAATTATTGAAGGTATGGAAGAAAATAAAGTCCTTTATATCTCACAAGTTATTTATTGAAGAAGCGACCCGTTTCGGCGATCAAGATATCGCCATCATCACCGAAACCGGTCGCTTCTTCAATAAATAACTTGTGAGATATAAAGGACTTTATTTTCTTCCATACCTTCAGTTCTAAATAAATATTAAAAAAATAGAAGAGATCGAAATTACCCTTGCAAAGCAGGGTGACGGTGCTGTCATCGATACCTGGAAGAGCTGGAATAATTCGGTTCTCCCCTGTTTGGATGGTTGTCATCGTCTCCAGTATTCCCTGAGGCTGCAGGTTTTAATCATGGAGTATCCTTTGTTCTTCCACCATCCTCAAATCTTTATTTTTCGAAGGAATTTTGACTGTCGTTCCGAAATATGTTAAAAGAACGGAAAGTTTTAAGACGGCAGTTCTATTTTCTACCAAATCAGAGAAGTAACAAAAAGAGCACTATAGATGATTACCAAACACTACATTGCTTAGCAATGTCTGAAGAATGGAGTAGGACTTCTCATTTTAACGTTTCCAAGTATGTTTTGACCACTTTCGCAACATGAAATCGAGCATTATCATGCTGCAAAATCACTTTATCATGTCTCTCGTTGTATCGCCGCTGCTTATCTTTTAATGATTGGCTTAAACGCATTAATTGCATTCGATAACGATCTGCTGTGATTGTTTTCTCGGATTTAGTAGCTCATATTCACATAGTTCAAGTCATTGCAGACTCTCTAGAGGGGCTGCAACAGCTTCTAGAAAAAGTCAGCGTAACAAGCTGTGATAATATGTAAAGCACCAGTTCCGGCAGCAATTCTTCTTGCAAACAGGCAAAATATAGAGAGAGTCAAGACATTCAAGTATCTGGGATACGTAGTTAACGAAACATGGGGTCACTCCTTAGAACTAAAAACTCGCATTGAGAGATCTAGACAAATATTTTTTAAAATGCGTCCCCATCCGAGCTACAGATGCCTTAGTATACATCTAAAAAAGAGAATAGTGAGATGCTATATACATTCTGTGCTTTTATACGGTGTTAAAAGCTGGACTATGTCAGAAACAATGGAACGTAAAGTTCAAGCCTTCAAGATGTGGATGTATCGGAGAATTCTCAGAATTCCACGGACCGATCACATTACCAACGTAGAGGTCTTTAACAGAAAGAAATGTAAGCCGAAGATCTTGCCCATAATAAAATATAGAAAACTTGAATACCTGGGACATATAATGAGAAACCAAAATAAATACCGCCTTTTGCAAAATATCATTCAGGGTAAAGTAGAAGGCAAGAGAGGATACAGAAGGCGAATTTCTTGGCTTGCTAATCTCAGCTTGCAGCTCAGTGAATAAAGTACGTACACGGGCAATAGAAGAAGAATAGTTCATAATCACCACAACGACCTGGTCCCACCAAATACAGAGCATGACTTTGGAGTAACGTGCTGGCCGAACTCCGCTAACGCGTCTTTCGGCCATCTGCAATCGCGTGAGGAAAAGTATCACTTTCCGCACTTGTTAGGTAAACTAATATTTCCTACGACCACATAGGAAAGTAACAGATATCGCACTCTGTACACCGACGGAAAGTGGTACTCTCCACACGTGTGCGGAAAGTTACTTTCCGCACAAGTGTAAATTACTTTCTTATCTGTTCTACAAGTTCATAGTTATTGTTTTGTTTTCAAATAAATGTTAATTATCAATATTTGTATTTGTTCTACTACAAAAGTGATTGTAAATAAAACAGCATTATTTATAATATAAACTAAATACAAACATACATAGAACCTGTCTCAAATAAAACCATCACATTTCACAATATTTGGTAAAATTATATCGTGGTCGTAGGAAAAATAGTGTACATAACTTGTGCGAAAGTGATTTTTCACACTCGTGGGATTTCCCATTCGTGTGAAAAATGTCACTTTCCGCACTCGTTATGTAATATACTATATGATGCAGATAACAATCGACTACTATGTCTATGGGGTTACGTTGACAGTGGCCATCTATAGGAAAACGGCGAAAGCAAAACTGTATAGTTCGAGCAATACATATAGTATCCCCAATTTAAAAGGTTTAAAACGCGGCGCTTTTGATGCTATCAAAAAAAAACCCTCCCCCTTTAAAAGTTGGGTATTCAAACGAAGCCCTGTGATAAGACAATGCGGCGTGGGCAATCTATGCCTAATAGCAAATAGGATCGCAGATTAGTTCAAACATCATTTGCTCGGGTAGCCGACCCAATAGTCGACAGAGACTTGAGAGGTGGCTGCACTAAAGCGTTTACCGGAACTATACACTGTATAATAATATATATTTAATCATTTTAGACCAGGCCTCTGTATTTTATTGGCGATTCTAATAAGAACTTTCAGACGAGAATACGACGTTTGTCAACGATGTACATATGGTGCAGCATTCTTTATTGCTTCCTTAATAATATTTACAGTAGATCATACAGTGAATTTTCAATTAAATAAAATTGGTCTAAGAATTAGAGCCGCGGTATCATCTTTAATGTACAGGAAAGTAAGAAAACATTTTAGTGCTGTAAAAGATGTGCGTAATTATTTTTCTTTTTTTTTTAGATTTTAAATCTTGATTTAAAAGGTATTGAAAAAATTACAACAGAAAATATTCTGCGAGTAATTTCGGACGATCTTCATCATTTGCAAGTTGTTACCAGCATTGGATTTATGCCGTTTATTTGTGCTGTACAATTTGTTGTCATAATTTTCGCTATGTGGGTAGTGATAGGTTTCCCGTCTTTAACAGGACTTTTATTTATCATAATTGTGATATTTCCAATGAATAGTAAGTTTTTTGGTTCTAGTCTATAAATTTTTTTGGCATCTCAGGCTGTACCAGAAATTCTCTTATCTTGCTTGCACTCTGTGTTACTTGTTAATCTAGTTTGACATCTTCTGAGACAGCCTAGATGTCTAAAGCACCTCACCCTGTTTCAACTTTTCGATCTCCTTCTCCATTGAAATCTATGTATTCAGTTTTGTTTCTATCAATCTTCAATCCTCTACTTTCTAATGACCTTCTCGATTCTTCCAGTTTCCTTTTTACCTTTTCATTGCTTGTACTGCGCTATCCTTTTTTTGGCCTTGGCCTAGTCGAGCAAAATGGAAAAGCCTAACAAGTAGGTATATGCTAGACAGATTATATACGTAGACAAAAATTATATGCAGCTACGTTGCCAGAAGAACCTTACTCAATAGCTCGGCTATTAGTAGTCCAGTTTGAATGGGCCAAAGGGCATCGTATACGTAAACAAAAATCGACAACATTGCCTAAAGTCTTGGCTATTGGCGTATCAATAATAACAGAGCCTTTTGGCATCGTTACTTTTTGGGTTCCCCCTGCAGATACGTCAGCGACTCCATTAGCTAGGGCTAGAGCGCATTTGGAATCTGCCTAGCATACCTACTCTTACAGGGACAAATTCTTTGATAACTTCATAAACAGAGGCTATAGACGCTATAACAACAATTTTTTGAGTAGGAAACGTTCAAAATTAGCTCAGGGATTACTGGGATGCCAAAAAAACTGTAAATGGAGTGCGTGGACTCTCTAGGAACCAAGATTCTTGTCCATGAACTACTTTTTCCTGTATCTTCTTTAATTTTTAGGTACATACTGTAGAATGCAAAGAACGCAAATATCAAAAATTAATACCTCCACCTACATAAGAATAAAATTCATAAAGGAGATAATAGAAGGAATGAAAACCATAAAAATGAACATTTGGGAGAAACCATTCGAAAAAATAATAAAGCTAACAAGGAAACAAGAACTAGAGAATATTTCAAAGTATTTCAGCTACTACTTAACATTCTATAGCTCGTATTTACATAAACTTTGTACATTAATATCAATTCTATCAATATTCCTGTACAACAAAACCTTGCAACCTGAGCAGGCTTTTCCTTGTTCCCAGTTTTTATTAGTGGTTTTGATGAGTGTTTTGTATTGGACTCCGAAAAGTCTAACAGCACATATAGATTCATACGATACTCTGAATTCTGTAACGCAGTTATTGTTGATGAAAGAAGTCAAAATTTCCAGCTCTACGTCCTTTGAAAAACCTGAGATTATTATAGAAAGGCTTTGTATCCATTGGTCAGAAAATGATAAATTTGATTTAAGAATTGATGATATAAGAATTAAACCAGGTAAAAACTTTCAGTTGAAACAAATTATATTAAAAAATTTTATTTTTAACTTAATTTCAGGTAGTTTAAGCGTAGTTATTGGTCCAAAAAATGCGGGAAAGACAACGCTTCTTCATCTAATGTTAAACGAATTGCTTCCCAGATGCGGTAAAGTTGAAGTTAAAGGATCAGTGTCGTTCTGTTCCCAAACGCCATGGTTATATGGCTCTAATATTCGCAATAACATTATTTTTGGCAGAAATTACAGAGAATCCAGATATAAAAACGTAGTAAACGCTTGTAACCTTCTTCCAGATTTTAGCCACTTCATGAATGGTGACGCCAGCGGAGTAGGTCCAGGTGGGGTGGTTTTAGGGGAGGATCAAAAAGCTAGAATTAATTTGGCTAGAGCTGTTTATCACGAAGCAGATATTTATCTGATTGATGATGTTCTATCTACGATGAACGTGGAAATTAGTGATAAATTATTTGATGACTGCTTCACTAGATATTTGGCTAGAAAAACTAGGGTTGTAGTATCCAATCAGATTCAATTTTTGGATAAAGCTGATCAAATTATTGTAGTTGTAGAGGTAAATATATGATTAGAGTGTAGTCCCAGAAGTACCTGACCTGACGTATAGATGGCGGTTGTAGTTTTAAAAGACTGAATATGGTAGAAAGTACCGACCCTATAACATTCCGTTGTTCAGCATTTATTTGGCAGCCATCAATAGTAAATGCTCTCAGTGAATTTGTAAACATGAAAGGCCGTTCGAGCTGCCATGGGCGAACATCGCTGTGGTTGACCAAATGAGGTGACCACGGCAGAAATGGTGCAGAAAATCCACAAAATAGTCTTGGGAGACGGTCGATTGAAAGTGTCCGAGCTAGCAAAAGTGCTGTTCACACTGGAACAAAAACAGAGTCGTCAATATGTGTAGCTAAACAGAGCTCACTGCTATCTCCATCGCCGCAAAAGAGACTACCAGAAGAAACATTACTGGTAATAATATTTACATCCTTAGGACCAGCAGACAGGCACTACTAGCTCTGAATAGACTACGCTTTACATCAGGTCTAGTACTAGAATGTCGCCAGGCCCTGATCGAAGCTTGCAGCAACAACGAGGACACTTTAGCTTCGATCAAAGGCCATGGAAAATCAAAAGGCAACCGTATAGCTGACTCGTTAGCTAAGAAAGCAGCCTTCCAAAAATTTTTGGGACCTGGCACTTTCATTTGCTTATAGACATCAGCTGTGGCTGACCTACTAAGGAAGCACTCCCTTGACAAGTTTAAGGGTAGATGGGACGGCGAAAAAGGCTGCGAGCTAGTCAAGGGGCTACTACTCCGAACAGCGAAACAGCCAAAAAATAAGAACAGACAGAACCTGCTCACAGCCACTGCAATCTACGAAAACACATCTACAGGATGGGGTTATCTGACACTGTGTAGAGGATGTGAACAGGAAGATAAGACTGTCGAACACATTCTTTGCGAATGCCCAACACTCTCACAAATAAGACATTTTCTTTTCGGCGAGCAGAAGCTAACACATGCCAACATGAAGGAGCTACCTTCAGGCGACGTCATCACTTTAAACAAGTAGGCTGGCTGACGAGCTAGAAGGAAGGCTCAACCTCAATGGGCCAAATCTGGCCGACATGCTGTTGGGCGACCCACTCTTCTATCTTTACAGATGCAGATGTTCCAATCGAGTGTTTGGCGAAGTTTGACAGCAATAAAGTGAAGTTTTTGCGTCGATTCGTAACCACTGATGTGACATGGGTCCATTACTTCAGACCTGAGACTTTAAAGATGGTGAAGAGAGTTCTATCTGCAGGCAAGGTCATTGCGTCCATTTTTTATTCAACAATCAACAGTTTTTTGTATTTTTGGTCGGGTACTTCTTGGACTACCCTCATTTATACATATCTGTGATAGCAATTTTGAAATGACTATATTCCCAATTATGATAAAAGGGCTGTACGTAGTGTAAACATATATTTTATGCGTCTATCAGCAAACCGATAAATGAAGCCAAGAATTGAGTTATAAATGCGCGATGTTCACTTGACTACTCTGTCGTGGTTATTGAAGATCTGTAATAGTACGCCCTTTCCCTTTCTCAATTGTACAGGGTCGGCGAAAGGCCCATACATAAAATAAAATGATAAATTTAGAAGAAATTGGTCAATATAAATATTTATAATAAATTGCATTATATTAATGTTTTTAGGGCAAGGCACAAATATTTAATAATTTAACAGAAGTAAACGATAGCAAAATAGACATTTACGCTTGGATAGAAGATGAAAAGAATCAGAAAAAAATTAAAAAGCCAAATTTGGACCACAAAATGGTACTTTACATATATAACTTTTAAATTAAATATAATTTTTTTATAATTATTTATGTTATAGCAAAAATTGGAGTTCAAAAACACAGAAGAATTTTCAGACTATTCATACATAGAAACAAAGTATGGCACTGGTTTATCTGAATATATTAAATCAGGACAATTTATTTTGATAACATTTTTTTTGTTGCTCATGACTTATGCCGTCATAACTTGCTGTGATTTTTGGTTAGCATATTGGTAAGAATACTGCACAAATTCCATATTGCAAACTTGGGTTCTATTTTTTATGTTAATTTGTGATAATGCTAGAGGATTCTAGATCAATGCTCTCTCTGGGGAAATACAGACTTCCATTAATCTAAATAGTAGGTTTTTTGGAGAAATTTTCCATTTTTCTAAATGAAAATAAATCTTACTAAAACAAAAAGGGTAATTTTTCATGAAAAATCTAATAAATTATTAAAATTTACAAGAAAAAATAGAGAGAATATAAGAAATATGCGAAAAAACTTTAAAACTATTAGGAAAATTACATAAAAATCAAAAATCGATGTGAAAATATTTCTTTTGTATGAAGGGGCATAAGTTATTATCAAAATTTATAAAAAACAATTAGGGGAAAAAGGAAGGGGGAACTTTGAAAAAATAAGAGAAATGTGAAAGAACCTGTCAGGAATATTACGTCAAATTCTAAAAAATGGACTTCCCACTTGAACAATTTAAACTAAAAGAGATATACTAACAACAATTAAGAACCAAATCAATATCAAAAAAGCCTTCGGGTTCTACCTGGTCACTGAAAACTTACTTCAAAAAATGACTTTCAAAGGATACAAACTTATATTATACATCTTCAATGCAATACTAAGAACCATCATCCGATTATAGGCCTATAAGCTTGCTGACCACTCAATCTAAATTGCTTGAAAAAATCTAGCCGAAGAGATTACAAAATGTATTGGAAAAATTGAAAATAATACCAAACCACCAGTTTGGATTCAGAGAAAAACATGGAACGTTCAAGAGGTACACAGAATAGTAAATGAAATAAATAAAGACTTTGAAGCAAAAAGATACTGCTCTGCTGCTCTATAAACTAAAATCATACCTCCCATATCCCCACTATCAGTTGCTCAGCTTCTACATCTCTAATAGACATTTTTAAGGGAAACAGAAGAACGAGTTCTCAAATCTTCAATCAATACAATCTGGTGTTCCACATGGAAATGTACTAGGTCCGATGTTATATATTAAATTTACTGCAGATCTACTAAAATCAGTATGCACAACTACAGTAATATATGCGGACGACACAGCGTTCCTGGCATCACATCTCATATCACATCTCAACATATAGCTTCTAGTATTCTGCAAGAAACTCTAAATAAAATTAAACAGTCGTGTAAAAAATGGCGCCTCAAAATCAACGAATCCAAGTCGCTGCATGTGATATTCACTTTAAGAAGAGAAACATGCTCACTAGTTACAATTAGTAATTGCCAAATCCCACAATCTAATGATGCCAAATAATACACCTTGATAGACGACTTACATGGTAAAAACACATTTTTACAAAACGTAAATTGGAATTAAAAAAAATCTAAAATCGATGCTACACATACCCAATATTATGTGGAATTGATTTAGAGTTTCTTTTATACAAAAACATGAAATTTTCACCCGCAGGTTGCTCAAGGATTTTAACCATCAACCAATGATACAATAAATCGTTGTTTAAAATACTAAATAAGTTTAAAATGTTAAATAAAGCAAAAACCACATTAAGGACGACTATTCATCAAACCCTAAATACCGTCAGAATAGAGGGGGAAGAAACTGAAGGCTCTGAAGTGTTAAAACCTTAGAACCTCAGGAAATATCATCGAAAGCAACAGAAATAACTGCAATACTGTTGAATACATCAGACTTACACCGTTGTTGTGGCGTTGATAGCAAGAAGTACTAACAGCTAAACGACAAACAATTCACAATTGATAGAAACAGGAGTAGAAATTAACGAAACAAAAAGGAAATATATAAAGTTAAAGACCAAGTCTTTGAGATATAATATTTTTTTTGTCGATCTGTGTTACTTCAAGGTCGTATAACAAATAAATAACTTTGTTTACAGGTGCAGCAAGTCCTACATGAAGATAAGTCACCCAACAACGATATCTTCTCTATTTTCGAAACCTTTCTTCAAAGAAGATACTTCGTCTTCATCCGAATACGTAGAAGTACATATGAAAAATGCGAATACGGATTTATTAATATACGCAGCTATTATACTTTCTACTATTCTACTTATTGCACTTTCGAACGGATTTTTGATAAATTTTTTCATGACTGCAGCTAAGAGATTTCACGAGAATTTGAGTTTTTCTGTATTACATGCACCCATGCAGTTCTTTTATACCAATTCGATGGCTAAAACATTTAAAGTTTTTACTTCTGATGTGGAAACTGTCGATAGAAAATTTCCAAAAACATCGAAGCAAACGGCTGAGGTAAGCATGAGTTTGTATCAATTAATAAACATCTAATAAGCTTTTGATCTTTTAAAACTGTTTCTGTAAATTTCAATGGTTATAGTTAAATTGAAATTTTGGGTAATGATTTCAGGATATCATTTGTCTTTGGATACAAAACCTTTACTAAATCTAATATCGGCACCGACCTCGACAATATGTCCGGAACAACATTTTCCTTTCATTTGCGGTGAATAATGGTGCACACTGTAACCTAAAGGGTTGCTTAAACGGTCAATATATTGCTTTAATATATTGAAAAAGCTTCAAGTAGGGGGGTTAAAGCTGTCCTTGTATATATTTTTTCAGAGAATATATAAATCCCATTTTTTCTTTTTGCAGATATTTCTATTTGCTACGGGCTGTCTCCTACTGGTGTATATTACCGATTGCATTTTAATTTTTTCGGTAATCGTAGTATTACTATACATAATTGTTCAATATGCTTATCTAGAAGTTAGTAAAGTTTTAAAAAACCTAGAGACAACAGGTACGTATCTTAAAAAAAATCAAATTGGTCTTTGTTCTTTTTTTTTTCATTAATTTAAATAACAGCTTAAAATATACATTTTTTAGCTCGTTTTCCAATTTTATCACATGTTAAGGAAACTCTACAGGATGTGACAACGATAAGGGTACATGAAGGACAAAAAAAATCAGCAATTCAATTTGAAAAACTATTGGTGAGTGCATCTCCTTCTTACAGGCTAATTAGTTTTGATTTTAAAATTACTAAATGAAAAATATGTTAGACAAAATCGAGCGAAGACATCAGAATTACATCCCGAGTTGCATCCCGCCTCTGAAAAAGGACTTTGCCGATTTTTAACCCACTTTTCTGGAAAATTGCTTAACAATAAGAGTTTTCCGACCATTCACTGTAGAGTTCTAATTAACATTGCTCTTCCTAAAGTGGCGCTAGGAAACAGTAACAAAGCCTACACAGGATATGAGGCTAATGACCATAGTCAATGATGACATAGAAGTAAAAAAAATAAGAGTTATTCTGTCGTGGCCTGGACTAATTTGAGCCAGGATAAAAGCGTAAACTTCTCTAACGTCTTTAGCATCAAGAAAGATAAACCAAAAATGATCAGGCCCCCTCAGGACAAGAAGGAATTTCGTACATTAGGTGACCGGCGAGAATTTTCCACAAACATAAGGTCGGTCAATGGGATGCAATTCGGATGGTCGAAGGATGCAATTCGGAATGCGATTTTGATACAATTTCGAACTATGACTTCTCAAGCATTATTTTGGAATTATTTAATTTTATTGGTTTTTTTAGGACGATCATACAAGTCTTTACCGACTGAATCTGGCATGTGATTTTTCTTTTGCGTTATGGTCAAGTCTTCTATGTAACGTACTTTTATTTTTCACAATTTTTGGATTAATTTTAATCAATGACTGTGGTGAGTAATTTTTATCCCAGTAAAATAAAAACGTTCCTATTCATAATTTTAAATTCTTCAAAAACCTTATTTTTTAAAAAGTGGCAACACTGCAAATATTTGTTCTGTGACGCTATTTTAAACTAATCGTAAGCAGAGTTTATGATCTATTTTCTGGTATTTTTTAATTCATCTGGTTGGCGTACTGGAATAAAGAGACGGGGCATTAATTAATTATTATATCATTCAGGTCAGCGTCATCTATTTGGTCAAAAGCTTAAACGCGTCTTCATGGTTACTTCAATTTTAAAAACGTTATTTGAAACTTATCTACAAATTTACATAAAAAACCAGTTGAGAATGCTCTTCTAGCATTGCCATAAGCCGTTCTCATCATTCTAATCAACACAGCCAACAAAATAGTCATTCACTATGCGTCTTCTTTAAATTCAATATCATTTTAAACTTCAAAATTTTCATATTTTGAAGGAGTTCCCGAAATGGTACGGAGGGACACATCAAACCCTAAGCTTACTTTTAGATGCTGTATCAAAATCTGAAGTCAGAAATTTAAAATTCACAAAGACAAAGAATCAACACACATACATACACACATACAAACATACACACAGATCGAATTCAGATACCGAACAATTTGTTCGGTGAAAACTATGCTATACTCTGTTTGAAAATGATTGATAATATTTTTATGACCCAGAAGATAAACCCCAATATAATATAAATCAGTGGCGGATAATTTCTAAAATAAAATGTTGTAACAATTTTGAAAATACCAATTTATTTCAATGCTTGGTAAGTATGTAATCTCTACAGGTAGAAAATATTTACAATTCAAGATCAATTTAAGTAGCCCTCAACTTTCTTAGAAAGGATTAAAATTTCTAATCGGCAGAAAGTGTTGTGCAGATTATAAATTATTTTAGTTAAAATTTACATTTCTGTTTGTGTAGTCCTGTGATTGTAACACGCAGAATTGTTAGTTCTGTAATAATAGGCGATAAAAAGCAATCTTGACCAAGGGAATTTGTGCAATAAAAATGGCACAAACGTCTAATTATACTCTTGTGAAATTAAAGTGCAATTTAACCGTGCATATGAAAACTTTAGTGTTAAATGTACATGACGCTCTTGTTCATGAACATTTCAATAGGAGTTCGGAGTATAGTTTCTAAGTATTCACATATGACCGGAGTTGGAGAAGCAACCATTTGAAGCAACGAAAGGAGAAGTATTACACCTAAAACGTCAACTAGGAGAAAACTCACTCAAATAGACGGCACTATGAAACAACTGATCCGAAGAAAATTGCATTCGTTTTATTTACAAAAAAAGATACCTACTTTGGATAAACTTTTAGTAGACATTAATGGAGACGAAACTTTGCCAAACGTTAAAAGAGACAAATTGTGGAAAACTATACATGAATTAGACTTCGTTTGGGAGATGAACAATAGAAAATCTACGCTCATATTTGTCGGAGGAGGCAATATTTAAGGGAAATTAGAAAATTAAGAAGAGAAGACAAAAATATTTTTTATTTAGATGAAGAAGGACATTTTGTAAAAAAAGTTTGGCAAGATAAACAGGTTACAAATGCTCGTCAGGCATTTATAGAAGGTTTATCTACTGGCTTAAAATTTCCAAATTGTAAAGGTCCCCGTTTAATTATCACTCATATTGGAGGAGATAAAGGATTTGTTGATAGAAGCTTGTTAGAATTTGTTTCAAATTCTACGAAAGACTACCGTGAAGAATGCTGCTGATGTTTTTGAAGAATATTTCAGGCAAATGATAGATTTATTACCGACCAATTTTGTAATAGTTATGGACAATGCCAGTTACCATTCAAGATTAAAGGAACCGTTACCAAAAAAAAAATGGAAAAAGCAAGAACTCTCCGATTGAGTAATAACCAAAGCAATAGTGGTAGAAGAGGGATTACTCAAAAAAGAGCTATTGCAGTTATGTAAACAGCATTCACTAAAATTTAAGAAGTATAGTGTAAATGAAATAGCAAAAGAACATGGAGTTAAAGTATTACACCTTATCACTGTGAACTTATCCCCATTGAACTAATCTGCGCTCAAATGAAGGGATATGTCGCGAGATACAATACAACATTTAAACTTCAAGATATTCCTCAACAATTGGCAAAACGCTATAAGACATGTCATAGCAGAGGAAGAGAAATTCTGGAAACTTGATATGTTAATAGAGGAAACAATAGAACCAATTTTTATTTCTGTGGAAAGTGAGGAAACTTATCGGAGAAGACGACTTACTTATTTAGGTACGTAACTCTAGATTTATATTAATTATAATAAGTTTATATAACGCTAGTACCCGAAATACAAACAAACAAATTTATATGGAATCACCCCGTATTTCTAAAACCGAAATATGAGTGTTTTATAAGAAAATATTTTTTTGCAAAGATTTTTTTTTAGTATCTATATCATATAAATTTGGTTGTGTGTATATTTATTATTAAATTTTAAGGAAATGTCCTAACCTAATATCTAGTAGGTATACTATTTTTATAAAATTTAATGTGGGTACTTAATATTGACAGTTTACTATTTTTTATATTAAAGTAATTTCGTGTTCCCCGTCACTGAGGTATAGAATTATTGGTTAATCCCTTAGGGTTTGCTTTTTCGGGGTGGTCATACTAAAATCTAGTGAAAATTCAGAGAAGAAGGTGTCAACATTTACTTTTTTTCTGCATTGAACAATCCGGTAACCTTTGTCATAAAAGCTGTGCTATCATGCATTTTCAAACGGAGTATAGTAACAGTGGTAAAATTCCCAAGATGGCGCCAAAGAGACTTCGCGCGACCCTGATGCTATAGCTCTAGAAGGGATAGGTCTGAGGTATAGTTGACGCAACGCGATGATGTTTAAGAATTGACACAACCAATAAGAGACAAGCATCGTGCCAGTTTTGGAACAACATTGCGTTAACTATGCCGGTGTTCCTGATAACGGAAACATTAAAATGTTTCTCATCTTTGATTTTATTTTACATAAACTATACATACTATTTACAACAGAAAATTATTGTTATATTCTAGTACATCATGTAGATCCCAGTTACGCAGGTCTGGCGATTCTCCAAGTGTACCAACTAACAGAAATTTTACACTACGGTTCAAAAAAATTGACGCAATCAGCACAAAGTGCAGTATCTATAAACAGAATACTCGAGTATTCGAAAATACCTGGTGAGCAAGCTGATATTAAAAAATATCATGACAGCTTAGAATTTCCATCAAAAAGTAGGCTGTCACTTTTGTCTCTAGCCGACTATAGATTGGCACCAGAAAACTGGCCTGACAATGGCGTAGTTGAGTTTAAAAACGTGTCTATGACGTATTCGAATAAGGCGATAGCTTTGGATGATGTTAACTTTAAAATAAATGGCAATGAGAAGGTAAGAAAATGTGAGGTTATAAGTAAGTTGGCATTACATGTTATTAATTTTAGGAAAAAAAATCATTCTTGATAAAACGTTCTGCATTATCTAAAACTTCAAATATTTTATTTAGGTGGGAGTAGTTGGTAGGCCTGGTTCAGGAAAATCCTCCTTGGTATCAGCCATTTTTAATTTGCACGATTTTGATGGTACGATCACGATAGACAATTTTGATACGAAACTCGTATATTTGGAACACCTAAGGAAGAACATCTCTGTTATTCAGCAACCTGCATTGTTTTCTGAGTGTGTTGCATATAATTTAGATCCAATAGGAGAATTTTCCGAGCAAGAATTATGGGATGTGTTAGAAGAGGTAAATTTATTTTTTTACTTACTCGCACAAGCTTCCTGCTCACAGTGGCTGGTAAAATACAATCCAGAAATAATGATTGACCACATTTTTTTAAATTTTAGGTGAATCTTAAACAGCATGTTGAAAAACTTTGTGAATTGATCAATCCTAGTTCGAGCAAGTTCAGTAAAGGTCAAATATTACTTCTATGCTTAGCCAGAGCTATTTTACGAAAAAATAAAATAATAATATTTGATGAAGTAGCAACAAATGTAGATAATAAGTAAGTAGATTTTTAGCTCACATTTAGACCAAAATCTCTCATAAAATGTGATATCGCTGAAACTAGGTTCTTGGATACTTTTTTGGGTATAGAAAACGATAAAAAAATAAAAAAAATTCAAGCGAGGCGTAAAAAAATTTTTCGAAGCAAAATAGTTCTTTCGATAAAAAAAGGAAAAAAATTCTTAATAAAACTTTCTCGAAACAAAAATTTTGTTAAAAAAAATAAAGTATTACAAATTGAAATCGTCGATAAATAATTGTCAAAAATTAATTTCGTCAATAAAGTTTGAGAATAAACAATATTAAAATTATCCTTCGATTGTTTTCATAAATAATATTAAAAATTATCATAATATCAAAAATAAATTTTTTGAAAAAAATATGACGAATTCAAAATTATCACTAGTAATCTCTCTAGAGTTTGAATTACTATGGGAAATACTTCGACTCGGGATAACTCTTAAAAAATTCATGCTTGAGGAGATATTTCCAGATAGTAATTCAAGATCGTGGGAGATTCGGTACGAAAATTTCACACCAAAGTGGCTGAAACGAAAGCTTCTTATTGGTTAAAAAATGTTCAATAAAAAATTTTCAAAGGTAAAAAAATTATTAAATTTCTTGAAACAAGAAAAATTGTTAAAATATTAAAAATAAATAATTGTCAAAAATTAATTTTGTTAAGAAAAAAATGTCAAAAGATCTATCGAATCAGAAAAGCTTGTAGGTAAAAATTTTACGAAAACATAAAATTGTTAATAAAAAATTTCGAAAGGAAAAAAAAATCATAAAATATTTCTCGAAACAATTTTGTTGAAAAAATAATTTGTTGCAAAAAAAATATTAAAAATTCATTTCATTTGTAAAAATTGTCAAAAATTCATTTCGTCAAAAAAAAAATTGTTAAAAGATTTGTCGAAACAAGAATTCTGTCGAAAAAACAAGTTTGGTTCAAATTTTTATGAAGAAAACTGCGAATAAAAATTTTTGTAAAAAAATTATCCAAAAACTATTAAATAAAAAACAAAAATTGTTTTTATTGTTAAGTTACAAATTACAGTTAAAACAGAACAAATCTTTATTAATTAAAGAAAGCATTTTTAACAAAAATACAGGGTGTGGTATTAATACGGAAAAGTCCAATTATTCCTTTACAGTTACAGGTAGAAAAAATATAATAAAGATACTTAAAAGCTAAAGCATATGTAGAGTCTTATTTAAAAATATTTTCGAAAATACAGGGTGGACCAAACCCATTTTATTCCAGATATTTTACGTTTCTCCATGTCATTATGGGTGATCCTGTATATTCGAAAAAACTTTTGCTTGAAAACTACAAACTAATAATTGGACTTCCCCCTAACTTTTTTAGATCCGAAGAACTGTTTCACCAATTGATAAAAAAACATTTTCATAATTGTACAATCCTCTATATAACCAGCTATTTAAATACAGCCATTATGGAATGCGACAGAGTTTTGGTAATGGAAAAAGGACAAATAGTGGACTATGATCATCCTTTTTCTCTATTGGAAAGCGAAGGAGCATTCTATAAACTTGTATGTGAAGCGGGAAAACCTGTTTATTCACATTATAGACATTTGGCATATCAGCAGTATATCACCAAATTCAGATGTAATGGCATATAAATAATTAATGATATAATTTTTGTAAAAAATAATAAAAAAGAGTTGATATGTTACAAATGACACCTCATTTTAAAGCCCTTAAAACTGCTTATCAATAAATAATAATATAAATGCTTTATTTAGTCAATACAAACTAATATATAGTAAATACAATAAAAAATAATACAATAAACGTATACGACTTATACAATACAATCACATTAAATTATTAAAGTAGATACCTATACCTCTAAGTTACATTATAACTCCTATATATGTATATATATTGAAAACGTTACCTGTTTAGCAAATATCGTTTAAGGTTTCTTTTATAATTGTTTAACGATGTTGAATTTTTAATAGACTCTGGTAAATTATTATATTCTTGTAATCCCTTAAAAAAAATTGAGTTCAGTGCCCTAACTTTATTCACTGGTGTGATGTAAAAATGGTTTCTTAATCTTGTGTTATAGTTGTGTACTGAATGTACTAAAGTTAACTTAGTGGTAAGATAATTTGGAGCATGTCCAGATTTAATTTTATATATCAAAATTAAGGCATTAAAAAGAAAAAAGTCTTTTATAGGCAACCAATTTAACGCACTCAACATCCCTACAATAGGAGTATCTCTAGGGCAGGACAAAATTATTCGCATAGCCCGATTTTGAAGTTTTTGAAACCGGTTCCTTTCATTCTGATTTAATAGATATAGTACAGTTGAGCAGTATGTAAAGTGAGGAAGAATCAGAGTATTAAAAAGTATTGACTTAGACCATTTCGACAAAAATCTGGAACATCTAAAGAGGTAATTAAGCTTAAACGAAATTAGTTTTATTATATAATTAGCGTGTTGTTTGAATTTAATCTCCCGATCGATTATAACGCCAAGATATTTTACCTCATTAGTTTTAGAAATCGGGGAATTTCCAATTTTTATTTCAAAATTGCCTTCATGAAATAGTCTAAGATGCTGGTCATTGCATATTAGCATGTATTTGGTTTTATTAAAATTGACTTTTAACAAATTGGAACAACACCACCAGTAGATACGCTCCAAACTCTTATTAACAACGTTCACTATGTGCTGTATGTTTGCAGAGGAAAAATAAATTAGTAAATCATCAGCAAAAAGATGCTTGAAGCAGCCACATTGGATTTGAGCAACATCATTGATATAAATCAAGAAAAGTAGTGGTCCCAACACACTTCTCTGTGGTACACCGTGATCATTCAATATTTCATCTGAAGTGACATTATTAATTTTTACCTTTTGTCTTCTATTCGACAAATAGTTTTTAAACCACTTCATTACTATACCACCAAACCCAAACATTTCTAATTTACGTAGTAGTCTACTTCTATCCACGGTCTCAAAGGCTCTCTGTAAATCTAAAAAAACGCAGACTGTTGCCCATCCTTTGTCAATATTACATCGCCAGTCATCAAGAACACATTGCAAGACAGTTTCACAAGAATGCTTGCTTCGAAAACCAGACTGAACAGCAGTTATAAGTTTGTTTGTTTCGATATGGTCGACTAATTGTATATACACTACCTTTTCCAAAATTTTTTTTACAGATTTTCGAAGTATAGGAATTGTTGAATTTACTTTATATATTTAAAATACCTTGTAAATCCCCTAAAACTACTACACATATATTTCTTCGGCTCTTTTAAAGCGTTGCTATTTTCAGCATTAGTAGCTATACATATTCATCCTAAATACATTATGCACGAAGGTAGAGACAATCAAATACATCCAAAGTGTCTAAAACGGTGACCTTTTGTCCCAGATTCTAAATTGCCGTTAGCGACCGGATTTTAATAAAACAAAGGGTTTAAGGGTCGCTAAATTTTTGAATCTTACACTTTCCGTGACGAATAGTAAGAATTAGGATACAAGGATGACAGGATGACGAGAAAGGTTGTGTCCCTAAAAGCGAGAGAGGCAGTTTAAAAGTTTAAGTAGGTCCGGTTCGTCGGGTCCATTTTGATTTTTTTTAATCAATCGGTCAATAAAAAACTTATTTGTTTAACAAGAAGTTCTTGAGTTAACGTACAGAGGTCTTCACCAAGTGACAAAGTAGCATACTCAGGAATAATGACAGTGCCAAGAAAAAAATCAAAATTTTGCAGTTTAATATGGATCCTGGGTGGTTTTTAAATGATGGGAGTGGTGCATAATTAAATATAACCAGATTTATTTAAACCTTTTACGAATGTTCATACATTTTAAACTCATTTCTCGGAAACATATAGGTGATGAGGACTAGTTCCATTGCCAGCTCCATCACTAGAGTTGAAAAAATGTTACTTCTTTATTAGGGGATGTTTAAAAAACCTTCAAAATTTTAGTTGACCGAATTTGCATTGGTGGTTATAAATTGTTTTCACCGATTCTGGTCAAGTTTCATTCTCTTCTTCTTATCGCTTTTAATTCTATACTTTTTTAATAACTGCCTTTGAGAAATATTTTTTTTCTTACGCTCTATCTGATAACTAATTACTATGATAAATCCTTTCCTTCTAGTTATAGAAGTATGTAGTAAAGTTTGGAAAATAATTATTGCCGACTGCTACTCCCTTTTCTTTTGGAAACAACATTAATTGATATACCCAACAAGACATTATTCCTGGTTGATCTATATCAACTAGTTTTATATAGGATGTTACATTAATAATTGTACAATAAATCAAAAATCGAGAAATTCCCTTCGGACTATTTATCGATCACCATATCCAGTTTTACCAATAGCATATTCATCTAACGAAATAATGCATAAAGATATGCCCCGGCTTCAACCAGAAGTTTTAAAGTTGTCGATTTTATTGACCATCGAACCCGACCAGCAAAGGCCAGATGTGTTCGGCATCGGAATCAGCGCTTTACGGAAGAAATAAAATTAAATGGGATAATTTAATTTTCCGGTTAAGGTCGCCATTGTGTGGCAAATTATTGTCTGGGGATGTGTGTCGAAGGACCTTTGTCTCCTTTGGCTTCGGCTTTAACTAAGTTTAAAAATACAGGGTGATCTAATTGATGGTAGGGCGTTTTAGAAAGTTTCATTTTTCTGCCAATTAGGTTGACAATAGTGAACGCTCATGACGAGGAGGAACACATGTTCGAAGTGGCCATGGTGCTCTGGAAAATAAACAACTGGCTGGTGTGCAAAGGCCTAGAGATTACGCCGGAAAAGACGAAGGCTCTCATTGTTAAAGGCCTCAGGAGAAGGGAGGACATCGTCTTTACAATACAGTGTTCGGAGATCAAACAAAAGAAGGCAGTACACCTCGATTACAAGCTAATATTCAACGAGCATATGAAGAAGACGTGTGAGAAAGCCAACAGGTAGGTAGACTACGATGGACAGGTAACAGGCAAGATGGGAAGAGGAGCCAACTTAGGCACAGTGGACACAAGGTCTTATCCCGGACATAAAAGCATTGGTCTCATGTAACCATAGAAGAAGTAGTTTCTACATTACAAAAGTGTTATCGGGACATGGGAGCTAAAAAGCCTACACACACAGAATTGAAAAGACGGAAACGGATGCGTGTGACTACTGCGGGGAAAGAGACGACACAGAGCATAGGATATCTACATGTACCCGTTGGGAACACAGAGAATGGTTTTGGAGGCAAAAATGGAGGAAAGAGTGAATACCAGAAGGGTTGGTTGGATAGAGGATGGCCAGTAAGGAAAATTGGTACCAGGGGGAGACATTTATTAAAAATGTAATGGAAAAGAAAGCAGAGGAAGAGTGGCTAAGTAGGTAAAGTAAAGGCAGCACATATAGCCAAAAGCAACGCCTGGAAAGACGGCTCTGGGTTGTAGGAAACTGGGTGGTTTTAGTGAGTAAACCATAAAGAAACAGGAAATAGGAATCAGGAAAAGAAAGTTGCGTGAGATAGCTGAGACCTTAAGGATATCACGAAGTAAAGGAAATCAGCTTCGTCATTATTTTTTCTCTTATTATCGCAAGCCACTTATCAAAGGTTTATTAGCGATGCCTTCCTGCAAGTTATCAGAAGTAAATGCCATGGATATTATCTTGTATGCGTAAATTGTAAGGAAGATCATTTTTTCTTCCTTCATCTCGATTAGAGTGTTTGCTTTGTCTTTTTCTTTGTCATAAGAAAGGACAGATGATGACTCTACGAGATATTGCACTATTCCATAGTTATTTTAATTATTATCATATCCAACTAGAATTTACAATTTTTAATATCCCTCTTAAACGTCTTCAGTTTTCAAAATTACACTTACATTTACAACATTTTTTTCGCGCTTTATCTAAGGTATCAAAGAAAAATGTTACTGAACTGAATCACCCTATAGGGTCATTGCTTTGATGCTTTCTGAATTTTTAACTCTAAAGAGAATCAATGGGAATGAGATTGGAGGGAGAGATTCGCATTCAAACTGAAGTTTCTTTATCAACCAAAAGAAAGTCGAACCGGTAAAATTCGAATCCATAAAATTGGTAAGAGTATCTAAAAAGCAATTTCCACAAAAATTATTTTTACTTAAAAGAGTTTTTAAATCACCGGAATTGGATATGTGTACGTGTGAGAGAGAAGAATGGCTTGTAAACGAGTTCATTTTTTATACATAATTTTATATGCAGCAAATTTCAGTATTTAAATCTATGATAAAATTTTTAAGTAAGTCTAAAATTATTCTGCCAATAAACTAAATATTATAGGCAGATATCTTACCATTCTGAAACCGCCTAAACCGGCAGTCACTATGAACCATTTATAGTAGCCGGAGCCTTTTGAAAATGGACCGAACTAATTTGCACTTTGAAGACAAGCCTTGCTTTGGATAGCCAAAAAAATCAAAGACAAGGAATTAGAGGCATCACTCGAAGAAGATCACAAGAGGAGCTTTCAGAATCATTGGCTTAACAAGCCGTTTTGCATACGATTGAGAGACATGGGAGTGGTTCAAAAACAAGAGACGTTGAAAGACGCTTTTTCACTTGCGAGCAGCTAATTCTGTTCGGTTTCAAATCACCAGAACTGGCCCTATGCATTTTTGAATGTTCGCGCCATTGTTGTATTGACGGAGCAGTGCATCGCGCTTATGTTGGTGATTCGGAGTTTCTCGACATATATCATTGATCTTTGACATGGAAGAAGCCTAACTTATTGGCTAATGTTTTCTATATTTTTCAACTTGTTCACTGTAGTATGTAGTCATATTTGTGATCCAGAAGATCGGTTCTATTTCTTTCCTGAGCCGTTTTTCTATTATTATGCTCAATTATTTTTTAATTATCTTTAACCATCATCCTAGTTTCCTTCTTAGGAGCAACTCTCCAGAGCCAACAGGAGCCTTTCCAGAGTTAGAAATCACCCTGGAGGAAAAGGTAAGGTTGGATATATCTGGAAGTAAACATTATACGAGGACAAAGAGTTAGAGGAATTACTCGAAGAAGATCATCGTTAAACACAAGAGGAGCTTTCAAAATCATTTGGAGTGACTCAAGAAGCCGTTTCCATACGATTGAGAGACACGGAAATGGTTCAAAAACAAGAGACGTTGAAAGGCGCTTTTTCACTTGCGAGCAGCTAATTCTGTTCGGTTTCAACGCACCAGACATGGCCCTGTGCATTTTTGAATGTTCGCGCCATTGTTGTATTGACGGAGCAGTGCATCGCACTTATGTTGGTGATTCGGAGTTTCTCGACATATATCGACATCATTCATCTTTGACATGAAAGAAGACTCGCTTGTTGGCTAATGTTTTCTGTATTTTTCAACTTGTTCACTGTTGTAAGTCATATTTGTGGTCCACAAGGTCGGTTATATTTCTTTCCTCAGCCGTTTTTCTATTATTATGCCCAATTGTTTTTTTAATTATCTTTTACCATTATCCTAGTTTCCTCCGTAGGAGCAACTCTACAGAGCCAATAGGAGGCTTTCCAGAGTTAGAAATGACCCTGGAGGAAAGGGTAAGGTTGGATATATCTGGAAGTAAATATTATTAAGTTTTTGCAATAAAAAAAATATCGACCGACAGTGTTTTATAGCCCTCGTATGAATCTGCAACTTTGTAATAAATGAATTTTCAATTTCCCATAATCCAAATTAAACCGACATTTTTCAATTCGAAGACTTCCTCTAATATAATTTGAAATCGTTAAAAGAGAGTAGTAAATCCTTCGGGAAAGCGTTTCTATGAAAAGAACGTTTGTCTGCACTCATTAATTCTATTCGCTTTTATTGCTTATCGATTTTATACCAATAACTGTTTGTTTTGTTATTCGAGATGTATCCAAGTTGGCTTTGTATAGGAAATAATATAAGCAATGTTGCAATTTCAGGTAGCAGATTGCAAGTCGATCCATCTTGTACTTTGGTTATTACTTTTCGGCTAACTATAAAGTCCATTTAGGAAACTGGTTTTTTAAAAAGGGTTCTTCCAATTGACTATTGCAGATGCTACAACTTTAGTTTATTATTAGTTTATTCGCGGATTTAGTGAAACAAATAATAATAATAATAGCCGCCTCTACCCCGCACAAGCTGTGCTTCTGAGAATCACTGGTGAGGGTGTGAATTGAAAGGCGTTTATTATTATTAAAGTAAAATCTAACGGCCCCTCTACACCATGGCCCTTAATGAGCCATCAGCATTGCTTAGAGTATAGTGGCCGTGAATGTTGTATGATGGAGATGGTAATGGCCATGGATGGCGTTGAGAGCGGTTCCACTACATACATCAAAGGAAGCTAGCATGAGCAACAAAACTGCGCAGTGTTAAGGTGGCATACAATGGGCCATCATTTTTTTTGTATTGAAAGGAAAACCGCTTGGCGAACGATGCTAGCCCGATGGTATCCAGTGCAACGAACAGTGTCGGACTCCAACCGACTAAAAACCCCTCCATTTATACCCTTCCTGCCTTTTGGTGTCATCCTGGATACACCAAGTTTTGATTTGCACAGGATGACTCCAGATGTGTCCGCATTGTCCTAACCTATGTCTCTCTTCCTCTTTCTTTTTCCGCATTAGATCGTTCACCCCTTTCTGTATGAATTCCCAGTTGCTTTGTGATTCCAGCATTTTTTCTATCATATTCTCTTTTGTACTCCCCTAGGTATAGTGTTATGTTGTTACTTCTTGTGCTCCATCGTTTACAATCAAATATGGTGTATTCCACACTGTCTACTTCATTGTATAGGGCAGCGGTTCTCTATCTGTGGTACATGTACCACTGGTGGTACATGTACCACTGGTGGTACATTACAATATTTTAGTGGTACTATTTTTACAGAAAAAATTAAAAGAATGTAAAATTGCGCCCCTTTTAACATTTTGTTTTAATCTTTAGTATTCAGAACACATATATTTTTCCAGTTTTTGACTTTAATAATAATAATAATAAATCTTTATTAATTCTTTTGGATCATTTGACATTTAAAGGCTCTAGCTTTAATATCGAAATGACGACTTTTCCAAGAGGTTCGAACAATTTCGCGACGCATTGATTTTTAATGGCGAAATGCTTTTATGGTGGTACATATATTATTGTTTCATATTTATGTGGTACAAAATTTGAAAAGTTTGAGAACCGATGGTGTAGAAGAGTGTAGGGCCTTGAATATTATATGATAGGGATAGTAATGGCTGTGGATGGCATTGAGAGCGGTCCAACTGCACACATCAAAGGAAACCAACATGCGCAACAAAACTGCGCCGTGGCTAGATGGCATACAATGGGCAATTATTGGCCCATCATACAAATAAATTTCAATCGCTGAGTTGATGAGTGGGTGCAGTGACCCATCTAGTGGCCCACTGTGTCCAATTTTTTTAATGGTCACACAATTTTAGGGAAAATCTATTTGATTCCAATTTTCTATAGCTTCTGAAGATTTTTTTATCTATATAAATAAAAAAACTCCATATGAAAAGTTAAGTCATTGAGTGAGACAGTAGACACTAAGGAGATTTTCAAAAATATTGACAGAATTGACAGGTTGACGTTTAGTTGTTCAGTTTCTTACATTGATTTATCTGTTACATCCGAGAAAAAAATTAATTTGTTGTTTTGGTTTTTTTGTGAAAAAAGTTGTAGAATGTTATATTATACAGGGTGTCCCGTTGGTAAACGGAGATATTTTAAGGAGGGATAATAGCAACAACTTGTTTCAATTCAGTTTTTCCCCTCTATTTAAATCTAAAATGGAATATTAAAATTATGATTACAGGGTGTTTTTTGATATTTTTTGTTTCAATTTTTCCTAAAGCCGAACCTGGATTTTCATATCTCTCAATAATTCAGTACATTATTCGTGAGAAGTGTAAGCTGTATGCCAAAAATGAAAAACTATACTAAGTGATAATTGATAAAAAACACCCTGTAACTCCGTTATGGAAGCCAAGAGACCCATTATATATGGGTTATTTAGAATCACCTTTGTGACCTCTCATCATCACCATCATTGCCGTTTAATCCCGTAGGATTATGGTATCGCTTATAGCGTTTTAAATCCATTTAATGAGGTGGATTATTCCTCTCTTTCCCATTATAGCTTAAAGCTTCTCATGTGTCTTCGCTGCCGTTATTTTTTTTCCAATCTTTTCTGTTTTACATGTCCCCAGTGGGATCCAGTTTGTTATCCTTCTAATCGTGTCTGTGGGTTTCCGTCGCATTATATGTCCAAGCCTTGATGTGTCTTATATTCTCCCCTCCTAGTTCTTTTTCAATTTCTGCATTTCTTTTTCGACTTCTTTCTCCTTCCTCCGTTATATCTGGACCTAGTATTGTCCTCATAATCTTTCTTTCCAGTATTTTCAAGTCTCTTACTTTTTAGTCATTACCACAGTTTCCATAGCGTATGTAATCGTTGGTCTTATTAATGTTTTATATATATATATATATATATATATATATATATATATATATATATATATATGAATCCCTAAATAGTTGAAGGTGGTTACCCTGTCGAATTTATGCTTTTGCACTTCTGGTGATATTTTCTCTCTTCCTATTCGCATGTGTTTAGTTTTGTTTTCGTTTATTTCTAAGCCTAGTTCTTTCTCTTCTTTGTCCAGTTTTTCTATTGCTTTTTTAGCCCTTTTTCTTTTGTTGTTATTATTGTCAGATCATCGGCATACGCTATAACTTGTATTTGGTCTGTTATTATATTTCTATTGTTTAGATTTGCTTTCCTTAATATACTTTCGAGAGCTAAGTTAAATACTGTTGGTGAAATGGAATCCCCTTGCTTTACCCTTTTATTTACGTTGAACTCTTCTGTGGTGTTTCCCTGAAATCTCACTTTAACTTTGGTATTTTTAAGGGTTATTTCTAGCAAATCTATCAGTTTTTTGGTATACCCAGTGTTTTTAATTTCTTCAACATCTTTAGTCTATTGATGCTATCAAAAGCGGTTTTTAAGTCTATAAAAATTATGTGGATTTCTTTGTTATATTCCCATGATCTTTGTATTATTTGTTCTAGCGTATGGATTCAATTGATTGTTGACCTTCCTGGTCTGAAGCCGTTTTGTTAGTCCCCAATAATTTTCTCTTGTGACCTCTACCTATCTTAAAACATCTCCTTTTACCAACGGGACAGCCCGTTTTAGGCACCCTAGAATATTTCTCAATATATTTGGGACAGCCTGTATAAATTCTTTGTTTATATTTTTGCCGTTTAAATATCTGTATCCATTTCATGTTTTATTTATTTGGGGAAACTAAACTACAGAAACTTTCATTAATAAAGCCGAACAATAAACATTAAAAATTTGAATTTTACTTTCATAAATCATACCAAACAAACGAAAGCAGACTGTATTAAAATTTATGTACATTTATAATTGAACGAAACGGAAAAATATCTGGCCAAACAGTTTTATTCACTTTTGTTTTTTTTAAGAAATTAATTAAATAGGCATCGTGAGATTTAGTGAAACGTTAAAAATACAATTTTTTTTAGAAATTATGTTGAAAACATTTGAATATACTTAAACTTTCAGATAAGATTTATTTTTACTGTTCTGAAGATACCAATAACTGTAATAAAACGTTGGAAGTTATTAAATGAAACTCAAGAAAAAATAAATCTGCAACGGATGCAGAGGCGTGCGTCACCCATGGGTGTAGAGCGCGCTTTAAAATCAAAGGAAACATAAGATGAACAAAAAACAAAACTATATTTCTGCAATCGCTGTAGTCGAGTTAAAAAATCATAAATCAATTTTAGTTGGTCGATTTACAGTGCGGGAAAAAGCCAAGAAAAAAAAAAGAAAATTTACAGTTTATTTAAAGAAATGTCTCCGAAAGGATCTTGCACAAACGTCTGCTGGTCTGAGATGTAAAAGAAGACCTCTTATAGCAGCTGGAAAAGCTATAATTGATGGAAACTGAAGCAATGCCGGATGAAATTAATTTGAAAGTAGACATTTTGCTATCAAAAGATTTTTGGGGCAAAATATTTTTGTGGTAAAAGACCTTTGAACATGCCCACCCATATAATTTTTCCAAACTGTTATTGATAACTGCCACTGCTTGTTTAATGTTTTGTGAAAGTTAGTTGACGTATGTCATTTGTGTTCAGCCATTTTACTTTTTTCTAGCGCGAATGAAATATAGCTCCGCACGAATCACCACTAATTTTTCGTGAGACTAGAATTTTTTATTTCACACTTACTTGCGGGCGCCAATGACCTCCCAATTTTGAAACAGCAAATTCATCCAATTTCAGTGAATCCCCCTCCGGAAAGAATACACGGGAAATTTCCTCCAATTTTCTTGATTTATATAACGTTCCCATCCCGGAGTGTTTATTGGGAGGTGACTGTAGACTCCGGGCGGAAAGCAGCCTCTAAATTCCGAAAATGAAAATCTGTTTCTAATATTTTGTCCTTCCTCGAACGCAGCTGATATTATTTGGAAATAATAATGATTTGTTGCTACCAATTTAATATCATATTTTTTTTAATATTTTGTTGAAAATAAAATGTAAATTATGTCACTAGAGACTAAACAGTGAATAGGGTCAATCTATATCAAGTGGTCCAGCACTAGTTGCTTGACCATCTCATAAAAAATTAATATTTGGTAGGTAGATTTTAAGCCGTTATCATAATATAGGTCATCTGATAAATTTTCATGATTGCGAAAATTAGGAAAATTTTTTTATGAAAATTTTTCAATTTTTTTAACATAGCTTTTCTTATCTTAACTTCAGTATATCTCTTACCACTAGATCCATTTTTATCACTGGAAAAAAACGGCCGAGTTTTCGTATGTCTTCTGACGCATTTTCCGCTTCAACCCATCGGAAAATCCCCACCCCTAAATATATATGAATTTTGCTTAGAATTACTAACCCTACAATTCTATCCATGTTTGCTGACTGGGAAAATAAGTACCGAAAATCGTCTACGAAAATAATTACTAACAAAAAGACATTCTTTAACAATGCGTTTTTGTTCCAACTTCGGAACTTTCTCGCGTCAGCGTGTACATATTTTTCTTTAAAGGGTACAAACACCCCGTAAAGGAAGATAAGAGCGGTTCACAGGTGTTTCCTTTCTTTAATGAACGTATTTAAAATCACGTCGAAATTATTTTCCATACAATTTGAATGTTATTACTCGGGTATATCGAGTAAGGAATCGTGATTTTCTCATCAGCATGCAATGGCTTCGCCGGTTACCTCCAAATTCCTTCTTATTATTCGCCTTACACAAAGGGAATTTTTAAGAGATGATTATGATTTTTTCTGATCGACGAGATACCTAATGTATGTAACAGCGTTGCCGATTCTTCGGTGTGTTATTATCTTATATTGTTGATTTTAATAAAAGAAAGTTTAAAAATCCCCTGATATATTTTTTAAAAAGGAATGTATAAAATATTTAATTAAGAAAACTATCAAGGAAGATTATCGTCAAAATTTCTTGTATTGTAAAAGCATTGACATTAACATGTGTGTGCCACAGGGTTCGGTTTTAGGGCCTCTTTTGTTTTTACTTTTTATCGATTTGCCTCAGAGCTACTATGTTGACTTTGTTTGCTGATGACACATCAGTAGGTGTCTCAGCTAGATCTATTGGAGAGTTTTGAAATCGACCAATACCGTAAAATTTTTAGATCTACATATAGATAACAATTCAAAATAGGACCATTAGGACTATTAACAATTTAATAAAGAAATTAAATAACTCGTACTATGTTATTAATAAAATAAAAAATTCTTTACACCATTAACATGCGATTATGAATGTATACTATATATAGTCTTGTTTACAGTCACTTAATACAATGTTATACTCTGGGTCTGGGGTAAATCAACTGACAGCTCAAGAATCTTTATCTTTCAGAATGATTTTTAATATAAAACCTAGAGATTCTTGTAAACCCGTATTCCTGGAAAATCGGATAAAGACAGTTCATTGTATTTACCTCTACAGATGATTGTTGCTTATTTTTGACCAAACTTTCACGTCATCACAACTACTCGACCAGACATGCAGACACACTCATTGTTCCTATGCATAGGACTTCCAGATATGAACAATTAAAAACAACCAAAAATGACCAATTCTAATAAGGACTTTTAAGTATAAATTATTCAGTGAGAAATTGGCAGCATTGGAACATATCCGGAAGAGCTTTGAAATAAGCAATATCTGCAACCTGAGCACGAAGCGTGTTTTGCACGGTAATGATTCGCCTCTAGACGCTCCTCTGGAGGTCGAAGGTGATGTAGAGATTTTCAATTTCTGATTTTGCATGCAACCGTACAATTCAATGCTAAATTTCATACTCATTTATAACTACTAAGAATTGCATTCACGCTGTCAAAACTGTTTTTAAGCAGTTGTGTTCTCGATACTTTTTTTTCTACTACTGCTTGTGATATCCGTTTCTAGTATACAAGGGAAAGTTCCAAGAATAATCGGAAGGATGCAACCCCATGTTTTCTTTTTATTAGAATGATGATACTCTGTCACTTGTTTTGCGAGTTCGTCCTCTGCACATTTTTTATATTTGGTTTATTTTGTTGACCTTTTTCGGCAATATTACTATTTGGAAGAAAATAATTTGGAACTGTTTCAATATTTCGAATTTGGGTCCCACGTCTCAGATAAAAATTTTGTTTTACTTCTTAGTCGAGGAAATTTAACACAAAAATAGCTGAAAATTCAGAATTTCGGTTCAGTAAGTCGGATTCGCAGTCATATTTTGATCGGGTACCTATTTTAAAGTTCATCGCTGCTATCAAAAAGTGCATTTTTATAAGTGAATCTTTCCAAGTGTTGAAAAAAAATTCATATCTTGCACAGAAAACATCCGAATCATACGAATTTCAGTACCCGGGGCTTAACCTGAATATGATGGCCGAATGAGCATCCTGTGTACCTTGAGGTCAGGACGGTGCCAGGAACGTCACCACCTGGAGTTCCTTATTAACTCAAGTCAAAAAGCAATCGAAACTCTTTACCCGGAAGTTTTTAGGGTCGCTCGTCCCAATTCTGACATCGAAATCGTCCTCCAGATGACTTGTCGCACGCGACTTGGCTAAATCCGTTGTATCCTGGAGTTTTACTGTAATTTTGTCGACCTTCTATTACGATCTAGATGACCAGAAGGAGTTGATCTAGCGGGTTACGCTGATGACTTCTCCATCAGCATCAGCTGAAGAAGTAGAGCAAGCTTAGAGACCAAAGCAGAAGAGTGCAAGAACATAGTGGCAGCTTGGACTAACAGAAACAAGCTCACAATATCAGAATCGAAGACCAAGTATATTGTCTTCTCAAATGTTCCGGTTATACGTTACAATGGTAGACCAATACAGCGAGTCCAGTCATGAAATACTTAGGTATTATACTGGACCGTAAGCTATCATACACAGACCACATAAGATATATCTCAAGAAAGTGCCAGAAGATTTTTCAATCACTTAGAAGGCTAATACGCCGAAATTGGGGAACAATAAGCGAATACTTCAATGCCATACGAGAAATCTATCTTCGAACCCTCATTCTATGGGGGCACATACCGAGCAAAGTGGTTAATAAGATTCAACTACGGACCACACAGGCCATGTTACGTTAGTATATAGTGTAGAGTAACATTTCTACTGTTAAAATAAATTCTTTTTTCATTCCCTCTTGCACATACAAGTGTTAAGTCACTTAGGTGCTTTTTTTAACTAAGTTTTATTAATGTTAAGTATGTATATTAATCATGTAATTTTGTTAAAAATAAATAAATCTGAAATCTGTTTGCGGGTAATGCTGGGAGCTTATAGGTCAACGCCGAACGAATCGCTCTGCCTTTTGGCAAAGCTTCCTCCGATGCCACCTGCACTTGGAGTTGTGCAAATCGATCATCGACCTAAAAAGAACGGGTCATACGTATTTATCTGCTTAGACATAATATTATAGCGGAAGACTTTAGATTCTGGGTAGTTGTCACCAGATGGGCTCAACAGGTCATTATCAGAATTTGGCAACAAGAATGGGACACTGTAGATAAAGGCAGGCATCTATATACTCTACTACCAGAAAATCAGCCATGGCTGGAGGCTGACACCGGCACGCTAACTGGAAAAGTCATACACTTGTTGTCGAGTTACGGTAACAATATGATCCACCTACATCGCATCGGCAAGACTGATAGCCCAAGCTGCCTAACAAGTCGACGACACACCGACGCATCGAATCTTCTACCGTATAACATACGCAGATCAAGACCTTCAAGAAGAGGAGCAGCCGTATCATCCAGCAACCCTTTTCAAAAGGTTCTGGGCTAACCTCGCTCGCAAGGTTTGAACCGGATAAGTTTCCTTGAGCAGCGAAACCAGAGCATAACATATAAAGTTTGCATAAGAAAACAAATAGACTCAATCAGAAACTTCCCTTTTTTTTGTAATTTTGTCGTCAAACTGCACCGACAATATTCAGGAAGCCGAATGTCCCCGCCCAACTACTATATGATGGTGTTGTGTGGTTTTTCTGGGTTTTCCCACAACTGTAAAGCAAATGCGCCATTAATCATCAGTAAGTCGCCCCAGAGCGCCACGGCAAATAATAATAGCCGTCCCTCTCCCGCACAAGCTGCAGAGCTTCTGGGGTTCACTCGTAAGGGAGTGAATTGCAGGGCGTATATTATTATTATTATTATTATTATTATTAATATCAGCTTAGTGGACCTCAATTAGCAGAAATGTTTAGGTACAGGATGTATTTAATGGTAGTGGTCAGAAACAAAAAAAATAATCATTCCATCCATAGATGCCTTGACTCAGCATCTTAAACGAGTCTATTTCAAAGTCCAAAATTGGTTGTATGGACAAGAGCATATCCTAGATCCAACAGATTGAATGACATTAATATTCTATAGATGTAAAACCGACTGTGGTTCTTCTTGTGGATGCAGGAAGAACGGACTCATCTGTACCATCGCATGCAAAAATTGTGCTGGCACAAACTGCATCAACGTCGAGAAATACACCACCGAAGAAGTAATTGCAGCCGAGAATGACACTCTCGAGGAAGATATTTAAAATAAAGTTTAGAATTAAGATGAGGTTTTTGGATAAGTCAACGTATTTGTAAAAAGAAATATAAAGTTGAGATATTTTTGAACTTGTGACTGCGTGTACTTTACTTGTACTTTAATTTTCAACCATCTCAACTCCTGAGGAGGACACCGATGCCAAATTTAAGACGAACGACCTGAAAAACCCCCGTGTGAGAGGTTTCGATCGATTTGGTAAGTAATTTCGGTAAAACTCTAGGAGATGACGTTTTTAGCCAGGTCGCGTGCACCAGATCCTCCGGAGGACGATATCGATATCAGATCTGGGACAAGCGATCCGAAAAACTCCCGGGTACTAAAATTTGTATGATTCGAGTGTTTTCTGTGCAAGATATGAATTTTTTCTTCAACACTTGGAAAGATGCACTTATAAGACTGCACTTTTTGATGCAGCGATGAAATTTCAAGAAGGTATAAGATCAAAATATGGCACAAAGTTTCTAGATGAGCTAAAGAAGTGAATGCAAAAACCTCATCTCAATCCGACTTACTGCACCGAAATTCTGAGTTTGACTGTTATATTTCTTCGACTATCTAATTGATCGGTAATATTTTCTGTTTTCTGTAATAACGACAGAAGAAAATTGCAAGGTTTTTATTGGCATGTTTTTAATGCCGCATTATAATCCACTTGATTGATATAAATTATTCAAATAAAAATAAAAATCGACGTTGTTATGTTAAAGGAAAAAGTTCAAATGGCAACCAGAAATCAATACCACGTTAAATTTCCTTTTAATAATATTGATAATGCACAAGCTTTTTAGAAAATTTTACCAATAAATTCAATATTTTTCATTCAAAAACTTCTCTTTCGTTTTTCTATCAAAATCTTTCAAATTTACTGGAAAAATATTAATCAAAATATGTTAATTCAATATTAATGCCCGTGGAGTTAATTTTTCATCCGAATAACGACCTTTTAATTTGTAAACTTCTCTTGTATTTGAATACCGATCCCTTCGACTTCTGTGCAGACTTGGTATGGGGGAGAAGCAAGATTCCCACTGTTACTGAACTTAACAAGGACCTCCGGAAAACATTACGGATTTTTAAAGAAATTCCCGTTGATAGGCTGATATCGTATCTTAAAAGAATAGATCCTATGATAACGTCAATCTTGTAGATGCACAAGTAATCGTAAATAATTTCGTTCCTTTTTTGAAGCATTTTCATTTCCAAATTAAACATAATTCATTTCATTTATATTTGATAAACAAATTGGCAACCGCGCCGACCGCGTCACTGACGGCGAACAGTATTGGCGACCGCGCTACTGGCAACTCGCCAAATATATTTAAATAAGACAATAAAATAAAGTTAAAAATCTTTCACTCGATACAAGTGGAAGTGGGACGAAATCGCCAACTTTGAGACGGAAGAACTACAGTTAAGCATCTCGGACTTACGTTTCCCCGAACACCTGCGTCGCATTCTTTCACGTACTCGCATTTTTGAACATAACCAATTTGGGCGGGGCGAGAAGCTTAGAAGTGCGAATTAGAACATTATTTATTCAGTGTGTATCGAGCTCCCATCATGAGCGCATCACTCTGAGGTAACGAAACCTAGTCAATATTTCTCTGACAAATTCTAGATTACCTCTACGGTGAAGCATTTCCCTTTGGCGCCATGCTAGGTCCAAGGTGTTGTAAACAATAGTGTAGGTTCGACTGTTCAAGTGACTGCAACTCCGTTACCTTAACGTAAAAATATTTCGTTTCACAAAATAAAAATACAAGTTCAATGTGAGTGGCTAACAGTAACATAAATCATTTCAAAGTTATTTAGTGTTACCAAATGTAGTGATTGTTTGTTGTTACGTTTTTTTTAACCGTTAAAAGTTTAATAAACGTGTTAAACGTAACGTGTGTGTTTTATTTGGAGGTTTTCTGGAAAAACGAAAGTATACAGTCCACTGTTAAAAACTCTCGAACGTATTCTGGAGCAGAAACTGAGGAGTATCCTGGAGATAACTTCACTATGTTCCTCCCAACACGCCCAATGCAAGGGTAGATCCACAAAAAATATGTTCCTCCCAACACGCCCACTGCAAGGGTAGATCCACAAAAAAAGCACTGAGCCACGTGGTGCGGACTGTGGAAGAGCCTATCAAATACAAACAATACACGCTAGCCACTTTCTTAGATATAGAAGGTGCCTTTAATAACGTTCAAGTGTCAGCTATCCAGGATAGACTGGTTGAACTGGACTCAGCAAGTGGATAACTAACATGCACAAACGCGAGAGATCTCGGCGGATCTTGGTAACTATCACATTACTCGGTATGTCAGTAGAGCTACGCCTCAGGGTGGCATGTTATAGCCTCTGCTGTGGTTACTGGTAATCGACAAAATTCTCAAAAAAATCCAAAGGGAAGGTATTAAAGCAGTTGCGTATCTAGACGACCTAGCAATATTCGCCTCCGGAAGGTATCTTCACATAATTAGCGAAATTATGGGTAGGGCCCTAGGCATTGTTGGCAAATGTACCAAATGTGGTCTGAGTGCCAACCCGGCAAAGACGGAGCTAATGTTGTTTACACCAAAACTAAGATCCCAGCTTTCACAAGACCGAATTTGGACGGTGTCGTGCTGGAACTATCCCCTAGTGTGAGATATCTGGGAGTAATCCTAGATCCCAAGCTAAATTGGAAACTAAACGTTGAAGAAAGTGTTCGTAAGGCATGTATAGCCTTATTCTCTACAAAGAAGATGGTAGGTAGGAAATGGGGACTAAAACCACGCATGGCTTTATGGATGTACACTGCTGTTGTACGCCCCATTCTTACATACGGTTCAATAGTATGGTGGCTGGCCCTTGGGAGGGAATATATCCACCCCAAGCTTGGTAGGGTCCAGAGGAGTGCATGCGTATGTATAACGGGGGCGCTGAGATCAACGGCACGGGATGCTCCAGATACTCTCCTCTTTGTCCTCCCATTTTTTTTTTTTTTTAGTTTATTATTTATTTTCATTTGGTATATATTACATTTTCTAGGACATTTCATTTTCCTAATTCCCTGCTATAGGAGTTTTCCTCCTTTTCAGGGTGAGTTTTTGTCCTCCCAACCGACCTTCACATTAAATACGTAACGACCTGTAGCGCGGTCAGGCTCAGAGAAAATGGGCACTGGCCAGCTAAATCCTATGGACACAGCAATATTCTCAGCTCGGCGGTGAGGAAGATTCTGCCCATGTCCACTGATTACACCATTTCCAAGGTCTTGTCAAGAATTTCAGAGTTAAGATACCTGCTAGGGGTGAGTGGAAGAACAACAATCTATTGAGTGGGGTAGACACGGCGATCTACACTGGCGGTTCAAAGATGGACTGCGGTATAGGTGCAGGTATTTACTCGGAATCACTACTCCAAATTAGCAAATTGCAGTGAAACACGATCCGTCTCCCAAAGGCAACGTGGTGATAGCTACGGACAGCTAAGCCTCCATCTTGGCCCTCAATGCTGCTACCATATCATCGAAATTAGCTAGCAAATGCTCAGAGGAGCTTGCGTTAATTAATAACATATACAGTGTGACGTTACTCTGGGTTTCTGGCCATAGGAATATACCGGGGAACGAATGCGCTGATGAATTAACAAGGAGAAGCACAGCCATGGACGTGACAATGTTTGAACGGGTTGAACCCTCAATTAATACGGTTAAACGAGATATTTATCCACACTTCCTAGCCTTAGCCGACGCTAGGTGGAAAGCCTTAACAACGGCCAAGCAAACACGTACGTCAAAAGTAAAACGGATAACCTTCTGAAGCTTTCGAGGAAGGACATAGCTAGGACTACGGCTGTTTATAAGGGACACTGGCCCATTGGAGAGCATGCTTCTCGGCTTGTTATTCCGTTTAATCGATCATGTCGTAGCTGTGGAGATCCTAGCGAAAAGAGACATTTACGCACTTCATTTGCAAGGGCGAGGAATTGCTCTCTCGGGAATTACCTCCTTAATGAACTCACCGATCTACCTAGTAAGTGGCCTACGGAAACAGTACATTTCCTGAACACCAAGAGATGGATCTAAAACAACATAATAAAGCTCGGGTTCGCGCGATCGTGGTAGCAAAACGGTGCTAAAGCGCTAATTGGGACCCAACCAACCATACAGTTCACTTTATATCATTTTTCAAACAATGTTTAATAAGGCGGCATTTTAATGCAAAACTTGCATCGGCCGACCTCGGAAACAGTTGAAAAAGGTATTTTTCTCATTGAAAATACGACATGAGTCAAAAACAACGTAATTGAGTGTCAATTAAAACTAATTCAATTGCAACAAAGACAATGGTGGTCTATATCTGATGGGACCAAAATTGTGTTGTTTACTATGAGCTGCTGAAACTTGACGATCCCATTACGGGCCATCGGCCAATCGTGAACTTCTCCCTCTCTTAGATCTTCTGTCACTTATACCACCTTTTTTTGGTCTCCCTTTTTGTCTTATTCCCGCATGATCTGTATCATTTTTTGTCATTCTAGTATCTGGCCAGCTGTCCTATTCTTTATGATCTTATAGATTTGCTTCTAATATCCTCCTAAGTATTTTTCATTCCCTTATGCTTACTTCACTTTCTTCCTCCTTATTCGATATCCATGTTTCACTTACATAGAAAGCCGTTGGTATTCTAACTATTTTGTATATATGTAATTTGATCTTTCTAGATACTTTCTTTGAGTTTATTATTTTATTTAGATTTCCTGCCTGGCTTGGAATTTGAACAAGTCCAAAATTACGTCTAACTAGGTGTAGTTATCAAAGAAGATGGCGATGAGGGACAACATAGAAGCAGAAGCAGAAGCAGAAGAAGTTATCGAAAGGGAGTCATCGCCATCTTCTTTGATAACTTACACCTAGGTAGACGTAATTTTGGACTTGTTCAAATTCCATTGCCCCTTGTTCGTTTAATTGTACTGGAAAATTTCTTTTTGATTCTTTCCTTTGTGGTGTTGTCATTTTCATATACTCTTAACATACTTTTATTTTTGCACAGAAATATTAAAATAGTTACAGGAGGAAAATATTCCTGAGGATATGTAGGTAATGAAGATTGTGAACGAAGGGTTAAAGACTTAAACCAATAAATTTTCCACAACCTCTTATACCGAAACAATTTACCTTAAAATATACAAAGTGTCTTGTTTATCCTTGATTAGAATTTGGTAGCAACCCATAAATATTAAGTTACGACCAGATTTGAGCTATTTGACCCCTTGTGCACCGTAATATATCCTGACGGTTCTCAACTCACCCTATTCTGTCTGGCGTCCGTGCGTATACATTCCGACCACCCTCCAAACTCTGGGACCAGAGAAGGGACCGTCAGGTAGGGGGAAAGGGGATACAGATCTGGTGTTGGGGATTCGAATTCTTCCCCTTCTGTCCGCTCCCATCGGCATTCCGGCAAACTTACAAGACAGAAACGTCGGGACAATTTTTTCCAGCCCAACTAGAAACGAATTTTGCTTCAGAGAGGTTTATGAACCTTTCGTCACTAGGTCACGCATGAAATTTTATTAAAAATGAATAGGATCGTGTAAAAAACTATTCAAAATAATAATACATTACGATTCTCCGAGATGGCACTACTGTTAACCGTAAAGGATTCTGTGAAACTGTGGGGCTCAATTTGAGAGGCTGTCAGTGATTTATAAGAAGCTTGTAGTTTCAAATGCAACGTTTCTAATACAGCTGTTGTGGGTCTACTCAGTGTTTAATAGGAAAGGAAATTATTATTGCTATTATTCATTCTTATTGGTGAAAGATAGTTATCCATAATTTTATCAACGCTCATTTAACAGTATTCTGTTTTGTCTGGTCGTGTATTAGTGCACAGTAGACGTTTCGAATTTGATGTTTAAGAAGTACAAAAACGAGTTAATCAATCTGGCAGCCTCGCATGATTTAAGACATTTATATTTGTTGTGTACATTTATTTGCTTTTATTGCCATAAAACTTAACATTACCTACAAACTTGGATTCTTCGTTAATCATCTCGAGTAGTCTATATTTACTCGTTTGTTCTTGCTCTGTCACTGTCAACTTCCATATACTTTTAACCCAACAACGTAAAATCAAATTAACGAAGTTCCAAATAGCGACCAAGTAAAATCATTTATATATTTATTTGGGAGTTTTGCGAGATAGAACTTTCCTAAAATATTCTTCTTAATTAAGTAACGAGTTGGATCTGGATCGACGCAGACTAAACGTCACGATTGCTATGATTTAAAGAATTAAAAGAAAATTAGAAGTTTGAAGAAAGATGGTATCTCGACCTCAGAATAAATGAAATATCTGATGGGTTTAAGGCGAAGCGTTATGATTTTAAATTAAAAGCGATATGCAACATTTTGTGTTTCCGCTCGAAATAGTTAGCCATTTCTCTATTTAAAGAACTTGATAACGGTTTTTTCGACAACTCTCCGCCGGGTTTGATCCCACAAAAAAATATACTTTCAAAAATTGAAGAGCTTGATTAAACACGTAATCTAGTTCCAACCTGAACCCAATAACTCAATTAGTTCGCGAAATATCGCGATTTGAATTTGCAAAAATGAAAAAAATTAATTAATTATTTCTCGAGAGGCAGTGGAGATGGGGCCTCAATTTATTGTAACATTAATGTACTCATTATTTCCCTTTTATTCACAAAAAATTGAGGCTCCATCTCCACTGCCAGAAATAATTAATTAAATTTTTTCATTTTTTCAATTTCAAATCGCGATATTTCGCGAACTAATTGAGTTATCGAGTTCAGGTTGGAACTAGATTACGTGTTCTGTCAAGCTCTTCAATTTTTATAAGAATATTTTTTTGTGGGATCAAACCCGGCTGAGATTTGTCGGAAAACCCGTTTTCAAGTTCTTTAGATAGAGAATTTCCCCCTCCCCCACCGCCGCCTGGGTTAAACATTTCATGCAGGAATGATGGGGGATCTGACTTGGGAAAAAAAGTTCTCGATTTGATCAATCTGTTTTCGGGTCCACTATCTAGATGGTGACCCGTCGTGATTCAACAGCAGTGAGACATTTAGAGAACATTCAAACTTTTGTATAGATCGAGAAGATCCATTCTTTTAGCCTCCTCAACCACCTGATTTACACCCACTAGAGTTTTTTGTTTATAAAAAAAAAATATTTTCCGTTGTCGTTATAAAAAATTAATTAACTTTGAAGGTTCCCGCATCGAAAATTTATTGAAAACTAAATGTTAATTTGTATGTCTTTCTATGTTATTAGCCATCTTTACTATCGCTATTTTATTAATCTTGTAGACTGTCGAAAAATTTTTGTAGGATATCTACAAGTTAGTCTTTGGATTATTGCTCTGAGTTATAGGTTGTACAGTACCTCTCTAAGACGGTTTTACTGGTATTGAAACAAAGCTCATTCCAGTCAAACCAGCACTTCATACTTACTAGATCTTTGTTTATGCTAGATTGTAATGTCTGTATATCAGAACTACTCCAGGTTAGCTCTTTAGAAACAGTTTTAATGGCAAAACATACAGAAGATAATTTTTTTGTCAAGGTATCAATATGAGTGGATCATTTCAGGAATTTGTCTATATAAAGACCTAAAAAAGCCCATTCGAGTCAGGCCAGGACTTGATAGTTACTAGATCTTTGTTTATGCTAGATTGTAATGTCTGTATATCAGAACTACCACTCCAGGTTACACTCGTGTCATCGGCAAATAAAGTAATTCTTCCACTTAGTTTTAAGTCTGTGCAATAGGTCTGTAGTTACAAGTTTCGGTTTTGTTGCCACCCTTATGAAGCGGGATTATTATAGCTGTTTTTAGACAGTTCAAAAAGATACCAGATTCGAATGATTCATTAATCAGCGAAGTTAACATGTTAATTACTACATCAGGTATATTTGAAAATATTTTAGTGGACAAGCCATCATTTCTACAGGAAGAATTATTTTGAATGCTGTTTATAGTTTGCACTAGTTCATGCTTATCTACTGGTCCTAAGAAGAAACTATTAGTGATCCTTTTAGTAGGTAGAAGGAAGGAGAAAGCATCCTGACCCGGACCTATGTTAGAGCTGATATTCTTACTTTTATTAACAAAATAATTGTTTAGTTCATCAGGACTAGGATTAACAGTGTTTGAAGAACGGGTTTCATTTCTTAAGTCATTCATAATAGACCAGGTTTCTTTGGAAAAGTTTTTAGCTCTTGAGATGCAATTTTGATATAATTTAATATTAGGGGGTAATCTGACCTCATATTTTTTGAAGAGATTCTTATTCCTTTTGTTGTCCAAGGTTTATGACATTTAGTTTTAATAGGGCGAAGGGGAATACTGTGTTGAAACACTTAATTATTTTATTTAGGAAGTCAGTATCTTCAGAAAGACTATTCCAATTAGTAGCTAGACACAGGTTATAATTTTTTTCAAAATTACGCTGAGAAAATTCTACCCAACTAACTGACTTTTTTGGAGATGTGCGTGGTATCACAAATTTGGCAAAAACTGCTTCATGGTCCGAAAGAGCTAATTACTTGTTGTTCAACCTCTGCTGGTTTAAAATCGGGGACTACGTAATCTATAATTGTAGATGATGTTTTGGTGATTCTAGTTGGCGAATCTACGTGCATAGTGAGAATGAATGATTCAAAAATATTTATCAGAGACTTTTGAGTAGCAGATACATTAGGAAAGTCAATATTTAAATCGCCGCATAAAATTTTCCTACTTTTTATAGGCAATGCATCAGTCAAGTAAAAAGAAGATTCTCGACAAAAAGGTGGACATTTGATTTGGGAGTTCTATAAATACAAATAATAAACAAATCTATGTTTTCGTTGTACACTATGGAGAATTCAAAATGGAGTTCTGGTGCGACAATTACCTTACCCCTTTATCTTTTTAAAATGTTAAATATTTCGACTGTATTAAATGATTCAAAAGCACAGTAAAACAGGAGCAGTTCATGAATTTTCATTTACAACTTTTTTTGTGCCTTCTTGTTTGAGAAAACTTTTATTTACTATTTATAAACTTAATCTAGTTTGTTCTAGATTAAAGCTTCCTACCCTTCTTTATACACCAACTGGCTTCTATTATGCACTATTATCGGTATATTTAACTGGCTGACGGAGAAAGCACACTTTCTTTAGGTTTGATCTTTAAGACCGACGTGGTAGTTGAGTTAGGATAAAAGTATTTGAACTTCTAGTATTTTCTCTCTCTTTCCACTGGATTAAAACCACTTAGTTGTTAAAAAAGTTTTTTTATTGACGTTTCGGCTTTCCAGATCATTTTGATAACGGCTTTCGATCTGGAAAGCCGAAATGTCAATAAAAAAACTTTTTTAACAACTAAGTGGTTTTAATCCAGTGGAAAGAGAGAGAAATTAAAATACAAACCACAATGAGCTTCCGAAATGAACTTCTAGTATTATTTTAATCTACACTACTTGATCCTTAGTTTCTGTCGATACTTTTTTTACTTTTGTTATTGTTTCCCAGCGCCACTTTAGGAACAGCACTGTTAATTAGAACCCAACAGTGAATGGTCGAGTGAGGTTTTGCCTATACTTATTTGACATTCTGTAGATGATCAATACCATACCTTCTTGGGTCCGATTTTTACATTCGGTTTTTTGCTTTAAAAATTCATTAAGTACAAGAAAATAAGCGTTTCATAATTTAAAACTCAAGTCGCTCTTAAATATTATCTCGATATTAAACATCAGAAATATCAGAGAATCGAAGAGAATGAAAATTATGATGGATTTGGATAGAGTTAATTGAAAATATTCTCGAAATTAACTTCTGACTTGGTAAATGGTGTATTAGAGTTTCGATCTCTCGAGTATTTCCAGCGTAATATTGAAATTGTTGGAAGTATTCCTTAGGGAGCGATTGGAAATTCTAATCGAAGGAAAAAACCGTCGTTTCTTTTTAGTTTTTTGGTTACAATTTAAGTTTATTGTTTTTTGCTAACAGAACCTGAAATTTTATATCTACAGTAACCGTGGCAGTATTAAAATTTTTATTTATTCCTGATCGGGATAATATAAGCTTATATCGTCATAGTTTCGTTATCAATAAAGAGGGTCATAACTCCCTTGCGGGATGTTAGAGGTGCCTTAGTTCCCTCTAATTCTTCCTTAATTTCCTCTAACCTTTTACAAGTAAAAATGAAATAATGAATGAAAACCAAACCATATTTTATTTATTCACGTTATTAGTCATTACAAATAAATGTACAATTGTGAAATGTTCCCTGAAAATGACTTCCGCTACTGTAAATTATTTCTTCTTTTGTATGGCTGGAGCTTCTGTTCACTACAGTCTCTTCTAATGGCAAAGTAGACAACATACGCGCCGTTTTATTTCTTAATTCGATGCTATCCTCCAAATACCCCTCCGCCACCGTGGAACTTTTCCAACCTCCGTGTCCTTTTAAGTTAGTTATAGTTGCTCCTGCATTGGCTGTGGATTATGTAAGATATTCGAATATACATTTCTAGATCGCCTTTTATCATTTTTAAAACGATATCAAATTGTCGCAAAAAATCAACATGGATTTTGCGCAGAAAAGTCAACAGCAACAGCCATGATATCATTCATAATCAAATAATGAAATTATTGAACAAATTGAAGCAGCCGAGTGCCCTGTGGTGATATTGTGTGATTTAAGTAGGGCATTCGACTGCATCAATCATGAATTGTTATTGTCAGTACTGGAGACATATGAAATTATAGGCAATTCTTTAATGGATCTCAATCTTTCTTAAACATCGACAACAATATGTATCTTTAAATTTTAAAATAGAAAACAAAACTAAAGAAATTAATTCTAATCTGTTAGGTACACATGGGAGTTCCACAAGGGTCAATCTTGGGGCCAATATTGTTTGTTTTATATGTCAATAGTGTAGACTCCTTAAGGCCACGCCATAGTTTCTCCTGGAGGTTAGCGGTAAGGGACGAAGCAGGCAATTTATTGCAGTCTCGAGACCGATCACGCAGGGCGAGCTTAAAATATTTGAGAATTCTTCCGCTAGTTGCTAACTTCTGTGACTATTATTAAAATTTATAATTGAGATGCCGTGCCGATATATTTTATTCGTTACATATAGTAGAGTGTAATGGTCGATTGTCCCAAAAAATCTTCAAATCAATGATTGCTAAGAAATACTTAAATTAAAGTATTATTATTTTTTAATAAATTGCTACTTTATGGACAAAACTGTTCTATAAAGAGCGTTTTATTGGTCAATCGTACATAAATAAAATTTTCTTTTGCCTCTGTAATGGTGACGTTATCCCCATTTTTAATTTTATTTTTATTTAAAGCTGAGGAACAGCTTTGCTAGGCCGGATGGATATCATATCCCTGAAATGTCGTAGATACAAGATTATTGTTCCCTTCAATACTCGATAATAACTGACCATTCTCTTATTTCATAATAAGACTTTACTAACTAATTTTCAAATACAACGAGCAAAACTTATTTATAAAGAAGTAATAATTAAAATATTGTTTCGTCAATATTATATTGTCCAAATGCAATATTCGAATAGACTAGAATACGGCCTAAGAAATCTTCGCTTTACCGAACTTTGAGGAATCTCAATGATAATCCGTAGGGGCGCCACATCCTGGCGAGCAAAAATGGACTTGTGAGGGTTTTGAAATACAGGGTTTTCTCCGCAACGGTATAATTTTTTTAAAAAGTTCTTTACGAGCTTACAGGAAAAGGTTGTCTGATGCTTATAACTATATTTAAATACGTCATAAGGCCTACTATAATCGTTTATACCCACTCGAATATGGTCAATGTTTGACCAAAAAATTAATATTTTTCTGGTTAATCTCTAAACTTCTCATATAGTTGTAAGCATGTGTGGATCCTTTATCTATAAAATAAAAAAAAATCAAACAAAAAAATACAACGCTGTCCCAAAAAACACTGTATTTCTGAACTCTTAAAATGCCATTTCCGCGTACCCGCGGATCAGAGCCTTTAGGTATAGTAGAACCCACTTGTTTATGAGAATGAAAAAACGTTATAAAAACACAAAGGATACCGCCAATAGAAGGAATGCTGATGAATCTGGACATTTTTGAGCAGTTTAATGTCGAAAACACCATACACTGTCCATATACATAAAAATAAAATAATATTTTGGCTATTAGGACTACTGTGTAAAGATTCAATAACCAACTTAGCTGGATATCGTTATAGGGGAGAATGGCGTATAATTATTTAATATGAATTTACATTTTAATTTCTATAACGCATATTAGATTTGAATAGAGGTTTATATCTTCATTTTTTGATCTCTTGTGAGATTAACAAACGTTACTAATTAAAATTTTGTCTCAAATTTTAATTCTAAAATTAAAAACACAGCGAATAAAATCATAAATATTATAAATTAATTAAGCTTACCTACCCTATCTCAATCCTCACCATCGGATTCACTGTCATCAATATTGATAATAAATTGGGTCGGACTCGTTACATAAGAATTTTCTTCTTTGATGACCTGTTTGATTTTTTTCTGCCAATCATCAGCTGAAATTTTGTTAATTTCTTCTTTTACCAAATTTGCAACCAACCCGTCAAATTTGGGAAACACGTTATGACGCCTTATTCTTTTTTTAAGTTGTCCCCAAATTAATCCTATGGGGTTAAATACACAAAAATAGGGCGGAAGGCGCAATACCTCGTGGCCCCTTTTGATGCCATTTCATCAATAAAGAATTTTTTTTCAAATGATTGTGTGCCTAATACTTGAAGCAATTGTTTTTTTGTATAATTTTCTTCGAAATAAAGTTCATGATTTCTTAAAAATTCCTGAATCTCAGACTTATTTGAGTTGGTATTGGGAACTTTTTCTATTAAGCGGGAATGATATGAAGCATTATCCATCACTATGATGCTATTCTCTTCAATATTGTTTAACAGCTGATTTTCAAACCAATCTTCAAAACTTTCTCCAGACATATTTTTGTGGTAATCTAAATTACAATCTTCCAAATTTTTTCCAGAGAGTTTGAGGCAATTTTGTACCCACCCTGAGTCCGATCCACAGTGAAGAATTGTAATTCGAGTTCCCTTGTTACAAGGAACATTTACTGAACATCTTCTTGTTCCGTCAGACCATCCTTTCTTTGGCGTATCGTGGGTATCGAACCACGTTTCATCTAAATAGTATATTTTTCTGTTACTATTTCGAGATGCCTTAATTTTTTCCAAATATTGTATCCTCCATTTTATGATCCTCTGTCTTTCCATTATTACAGTCCTCTTGTTGATAGTTTGGTATTTAAATCCAATTTTCGATATCCAACGCTGTGTTGTGCTTTTAGAAATTCTTAAATCTGGCCTTTTACTTTTTAGTAAAGAAAATATACTATCCACTGTTGGGAACTCATTTCTTTGGTAAGATTCATAAATAATACTACCAATTAATTTTGATATTGAAGAATCTAAAGTTTTAACACATCCTTTATCACACCTCTCTTTACGATTTTCTGGACCATTCTTTATAATTCTATAAAGAGTGCTAAGGGGAACATTTGTTAAAAAAGATGTTTTTTCAATGGCACTCCTTTCACCTTCGGAAGTTACAATATTCTTATAAACATTTATACATATGGTTTGGGCATCTTTACAAAGATATTGTTTTTTCGAGGTGGATATTTCTTGATACTCTGAAGTTCTTTCACTAAAAATGTTCTCTTCCTCATCGGAGCTACAGGAATCTTTGGGACTACAACCTGATACCACATGATCCATTGGAATATCATTTAATGATTGTTCCGATTCTTTAGATCCACTTAAAGAAACTGTATTTTCCCAAGGACGAAACATATTGAAATTGACACCGAATAAATAAATAAGAAGTACACTGTAACATTGTTTCAAAATAAAAAAAGTATGTATATACACGGAAGCCAAGAATAATATTAACTGAAATAAACTAACGCCACGAATCACCTACCACCTACTATTCACTAAATCAAAAACCAAGTGCGAACACAAGCACAGTGTATCACTGTATGAATATTTTCCTAGCCCCCACTACTGAAGACAATATTTGTCTAACTTCTACTTCCTACTTTAATTGCAGAACAAAATGATCCCGCTTTATACAAGTCGCTAATACCGACAAAGCCACTTGTCGGCACATCTACATGCCGCTAATACCGACAAACCCACTTGTCGGCACATCTACAAGCCGCCAATGCAACATGTCTGCACATCTGAGAATTTTGTTTCTGCAATTGAAAATGTAAAAACTAAAACCACACTTCCATTGTCGCCTCTTATGAGTGTAACCTCACACCCCACAGTTTAGTTAAATTAATTTAAGACAAAATTTTAATTAGTAACGTTTGTTAATCTCACAAGAGATCAAAAAATGAAGATATCAACCTCTATTCAAATCTAATATGCGTTATAGAAATTAAAATGTAAATTCATATTGAATAATTATACTCCATTCTCCCCTATAACGATATCCAGCTAAGTTGGTTATTGAATCTTTGCACAGTGGTGCTAATAGCCAAAATATTATTTTATTTTTATGTATATGGACAGTGTACGGTGTTTTCGACATTAAACTGCTCAAAAATGTCCAGATTCATCAGCATTCCTTCTATTGGCGGTATCCTTTGTGTTTTTATAACGTTTTTTCATTCTCATAAACAAGTGGGTTCTACTATAATAGTCATTTTGTTGCATTCGCTGATGATTTTTCTGTGATTATTTCATCAAATAATAGTGATGCGTCAAAAGTTTAAAGCTCTTCTAGAAAAAAACTTCTAAATATTTTAAAAGTCCAGATTTGTTGTTTACCACTGATAAAACAGACCTCATTAGGTTTCATAATCGGCAGAATATTTTGGATGATTTTAGCGAGGATGTGGGTCATTTCTGTCTTGATAGTAGGTATACACGAAAGTGTTCGGTTTCTTGGGATTCATATTGATGAATTTCTTAATTAGAAGTATCACTGAAGTAAACTATACTAGTGGGAAAAGTGAATTCGCTAAAATATATTTTTATTAATCTGCGAAAGGTGTTGCAATCTCATCAACTTGTTAGTGTGAACTATGTTCAAGTCGACGAGTCGTGGACTCGAAAAAGGGGAGAATACTTTGAGTAATAAATGTTTAACCAGTTAAGCCTCGATTTTCGAAAAAAAAAACCGGCAGAAGCAAAGTTCTACACCCAATACTATTTCTTTAATTTTTCTGTATTTTTTTTGCTATATACGAAAATGAATCAAATCATTTAAGAATAACGTCTCTAATTAAATTTTGCTGTTATGGGTGCTGTTTCCTCAAGGAATAAAGTATCCGGAAAATAAATGCACAACAAAAACCATATAGAATTTTTCCATTAGCAGGAAAATGAGATCTTCCTTTTAACGTTCTTTTTGGGACCGTGGTTTTTTTCGATAACACAACGAAAGAAAAACGGGAACAAAAACTCTACGAAACAACGTACGTTAACAGTTCTTTGTTTGGGTTGTTTAGTTGTATAGGGTGATTTTTCAGTTCTAATTACACTGCTTGAAATAATTAAGGGATATTTTATTTCTTTGTTAAAATTTTTTTGCACCTTTTCCACACAGTTCAGCCAACCTGGTTTTTTTCACAACATTAATACGTAGAAATAAACATAATTAAATTTACGTAATTAAAATGCCACTAAAGCCTCGATATATCTTTCTAAACATTTAATCGTTCTTTTGCCAAACTTCCGCAATACATTTTGTAAGTTTCTGCTATTCTTAAGAAATAATCCTATCCAGGTGACCAACATCTTGAAAGAGCCCTCACTGATAAACCTGCTGTAGTAACCCATTAAAGAAATAGTCAAGGACGGTTAAGTCAGGATATCTGTATGTAACTTTCAATTTTTATCAATTTTTTTTAATAGCTACACAAACTATAGCATATTGTTTGCAAAAACTAAAAACTTGTACAACTATATTAAAATTCGCTCCGGTAATTCCCACGGGCTTTTTTGTCGAGCCAGTTATGTCATATATACCTTTCATGTCAAAATATCATTAACTTGTGTTTCAGGATTTCCTGAAACAATGCTACATTTTGCTTGTTAGATTCTAAATGTTTTCCGACATGATACACCAGCACGTTAAACTACGTCCCATAACAGCTGTTTATTTATTATTTCAAACACGACTTTCTGTATAAAAGTTTCATTTTAATCCTAGAAATTAATTTAGGATTAACATGTAGGTAAAAATGAGTTTATATACAGGGTGGGGCAATCTTCTAACATCGGAGGATTACATCGTTGTGGTAAGAGATAAATCTTTCAAATTTTGTCTGAGCTAGTATAGTTACTGAGTGTACATTTTGAAAATAGTCTATTATACAGGATGTTCCAAAAACTCGTGGCAGCACAAACATACATTTTGTTAAATGAAACATACTATATTTTGTTCAAGAAACGAAAAGATCTCACCGAGAGCGTTAAAAAAATATAGCATGTTAATATATTATAAATAGGGGAGACCGGGCATAATGAGCACCTTAAGCAAGTTGTTTAATAAAGTCTTATCCGTTTAGAGTAGGAAAACAGTATTTTACAAATGTATTAACTACATAACAAGCTACAAAAAGCAGTATCATCATTCTTTAAAATAAATGTGTAAAGTACCATTTGACAGCTTCTAATATTTTTGTCAAATGCCTATTTTACCCCATCATCTGGGGCAAAATGGACACTTGAAAGGGGCATAATGAGCATAAAGTTTAAAATGAATTAAAGAGGACCTGAATTAAAAAAAATGCATTTAACGTTTATTTATTTTAGATATACAACATTTTATAACACAGATTCAACATTTTAACTTAACTTAACTATTTCGTGTAAAAACAGTTGATCCTATTTTTTACAGTATTCACAAATATGAGCACACTCCTCAACATTATCATCCTCCCTAGCACACGAACAATCTGCATGACCTGCAAGTTACCCATCCTTCAGTGGATTGGGAATATAAATACCCGCAATACAAACATTCCTCATCAAAACTATCATCACTATCTTCTTCGTTTAATTTCGTGCTTTTATTTTGTTCAAGTTTTTGTTTGCCCTTTGATTTATTTTCCTTTTTGTTTGATATAATTTTTCGCTTAGTGGCTTTTTAGTTTCTGCCGCTTTCATAGCCTCTAACAGTTCATTTTTGTGTGGAAGGTCTCTGATGTGAAGGTCCTGGCTGGGGTGTGGAAGGTATCTGATGTGAAGGTCCTGGCGGGGGTGTGGAAGGTCTCTGATGTGAAGGTCCTGGCTGGGGTGTGGAAGGTCTCTGATGTGAAGGTCCTGGCTGGGGTGATTTTGGTTCCTTCTCTGCAGCAGTTCTAAGAGAAATATCTTTTGGAGAAGAACTTCTTGTTCCTTCTTTCCCAAGTTCCAAGTTTTCACTAGGTAATATGTTTGTTTCACAAATGTCTGTTGTAGCTGCAGCTATAAAGTCAGCATCTTTAAAAACAGTGGAATCAAAAGGCCAAATACCTGTTGCTTTAAAGGCATTTATTGCGGTTGGCATTGTGGTTGCTCTTAAAAACGCTCTCCCAAAAATATTAGCTACTTGGAAGTGCGTCACGACGCGTCCTGGGTTTAGCCACAACCACCTTTTAATTTCACCTGGGTAGTAAGTGCTAAGTGGTTTCATGACACCAACGTCCAAAGGTTGTGTAGAATGTGGAGGGAAGCTTAACAGGACAACACCGCTCTTTCTAGCCTCATCAATTAAGTCTATATTCTTAGTGTGCGTTGTGTGACCATCTAGTAATAGAAGGACTGAACTTTCTTTAGAGGCTCTAGACTATATGACAAATTTCCTGAACCATTTCAGAAAGAGCTCAGTTTGAATCAACCTGTATCACTGCATTCTCCCCAGGAACCTGGAGGTGCACCGTCTAATAGTTCAGGTTTCAATCTCTTCCTGGGGAAAATAAACATGGGAGGCATAAATGACCCGTCTGCACCCATACATGTTTCTACTGTTATTATTTTTCCACGTTCGGCAGATGACAATGAACTTACCTGCTTCCTACCTTTAGTAGCAATTATTTTATTAAGGCTTTTAGCTACCGAGGAGATGCCGGTTTCATCCACATTGAACAACCTAGTAGGTATTATGTTATGTTTGGTTATTACACTGGAAATCAGGTCAAAAAACTTGTTAACAGAAATTCTATTGAATCCCATGGCACGTGCCGCTGAAGTAGCTTCTGGTTTTCGTAGCGATAAATTGACATGTCTATTAAGGAAACCAGCAAACCAATCTTGTCCTGCTATTTCAGTTACACGATTGAAATGATTAGGAAGATTGTTGCGTTGAGCTAGTTGATAGGCTAGTTTTCGAAGGTCTGCAGGGGACAAGCCAAAAAGACGGGCTTCCATATCCTGAATATATTTCACCAATTCCAGCTCTTGCCCATTTAAGAAAATAGTTTTATAGTGTCCTATTCCCTTCTGCGAGGCAAATTGGATATCCCTACTTTGCCTATATTTCTTGATTCTACGCTGCAAAGTTGCTCGTGGCACTCCAAATTGATCTGCAGCAGTTTTGCACCCACTATTTGATTCTATAACTGCTTTAATAGCATTTTCCATAGAATTTTTGTCCCAAGATTGGCTATTACTCTTTTTTTGTATGTACGTACCATATCTCCTTTTTCTGTAAGAAAAAAACAGTCGTTTAATTTAAATTATATTTTTAAGTAGCATGGGGCAAAATGGGCAGGTGCTCATTTTACCCCGCCCGTTATGCCCCTGACGCTATTTTATAAATAAAATGAATATATCATCATAGCTTATTAATTCATCTGAACACTATTAAAAGAGCTAATAGACATACCTTTTTGTAACTGATTAGTCAGGAATCTCCAGATAATCAATTACCAGGTCTATTCCTGCATTCAAATATTCCGATTATTTTAATTTTCAGTACGCAAGTACGCAAGTATACGGCAGTCAGACTCATACTAAAATATTTCGAACTTCGGAGCATCCAAGCAATTGTTTCACGGGAATGATGACCTTCGAAGGTACAACAGCGTCAAAATATTAGCAGTGCCCGTTATACCCCGGTAGCCCGTTATGCCCCGGTCTCCCCTAAGTGTTTCAAAAAGATATGGCCAATTATTAGCAAGAATGACCCCATCTTTAACACTCTGTAAAATAGGGACCGCGCCGCGGTTATGGAAAATAGCAGGTAGTGTTAACCCTTTGCAAAAATATTTGGTTTTATACTATTAAAAGAATTGTTAAATGAAGCATGACATGATTCGCATACGTTGGTACTTCGTTCTCAACTTGCAGAACATGCAGCCCACAGTTTACGTGAAAACTGTGCTGATTCTGATATATGTATAATAGTCCACTACCACTAAATAATCATAGAACTTGGTTATTCTATAATCAGCAGGAACAACTGACATCAAATCATTAACAAAACATTCGTCTACCACAGTTTCATTTTCCTATTTCAGAATTTTTATTTCTGTGTTCCTCCGACTGTCCGACTGTCTGAATTTTCCTAAACCAAGATTGGGAAATATGAAATCTACAGCCGATTATTTTTATGTTAGGCCAACAAAGACTAGCACCTCTATGGATCGCCTCTTCAAAATCACAGAGTATCTCCTTAGGGCTGAAATTTAATTGCTTTTTTTTACATTTTTCTAAAATTAATTTAAAAACATTGTACCTATGTGTCTGATTTTTTGTTAGTCAACAACGCGTAAACTAAGGCGATATAATGTCCATTTTCTACAACAAATCGTGTTTTATCAAAAAAAAAATAAAAAATCAGAAATAATTATATTCTTCTGGATGTTTTTCGCAATATAAAACAAGGATTGATAAAATAGATGGTGAAGTTCCTGTAAGTTTTATCGAGAAGGAAAAAAAGAACAACATCTATTTAACGCTATATCCCAGCACGGGATTCTATCTTTCGGCTTCGTCGGTTGGGTCTTTGAATTTGACAAATCAAATTCCAAACATCAGCTAAAAGAGACACGAAGAAGATAGTGACACTTTGAAATATACGTGTTAGGAATTTGATTTACGAAGAAAAAATCCCAGTAACAATCGAAATATCATTCTCCTGTCGTAAAATGACATGGTTGGATTATTTGAGTGGTATTTTACCTTGTAGACATTTTTAATAATAATTTATTTATATTATTTATAATAATAATTTATAATAATTTTATAATCCACTTATGTCTAAAACAAAATTAGGATCCATATTACCCATCTGTGTACCTACATACTTTGAAATTACGCACAGATTTCCTTTTCTAATTTTTTTTTTCTAATCGTAAATTATTTTTCTGCAAATTTTCTGACCCTGTAAAACTTTTTCTTTTAGTTGATTTTAGCCCAGTCAAATAAATAAATAAACACTATTTTCAAAATAAAACTTGCGTCGAATGAATGCTGTAAAAAAATGATTATATTAAAACATAAGTTGTATTAAACAGGCACAATGTTCATGATTTTAATTATTTTTACATCAAAAGTAAAAGTATAATGATAATAAATGTACAAGGATTTTTTTGTTATACCTCTATTAATATAATATCTTCAGTTTTATAAAAATCAGTGAGAATTTTAGAAATTATAACTTCCGGTCAAATTTTCTATGAAAAAACCAAAAAAAATGGAAAAACTAATGGCGTACAGTTTAGGCAAAGATACTTTAGTTTTTTCCCGAACGCCTCGCTTGAATATTTGAGCTCAGCACCTTGGCGCGCGTAGATTTTTCGAATTCCCTTATTTTTAATAATAATAATAATAATAATGTGATAAGTTTTGCTGATGATACAGCAATCATATACGTAGACGAGGATTGGCAATGTTCGAAAAAAAAGCTGAAAAAGATGCGAAAATAATTAAGGAGTAATTTAAAAATCGGTTTTTAACAATTAACATGGGCAACACTCACTTCATACCATTCACTTCATAAGCCAAGAATTTACCAGAATATGTCACGCTTCAAATAGATGACAAGCAAACGATAACGATGGTCCGACATAATAAATATTTGGGAGTATCCATTGATTGTAATTTAAAAAAGGAAAAAACTACGTAGTACACTATCAAAATTCAAAGATTTAGCGAATATCCTGAAAATTCACTTAGCTTAGAATATTATATTATACCCTAGTTCAACCCCACTACGGAATCCTAGCCTGGGGAGCTTCAACAAATTATATGAAAAATAATCGAGGAGGATCCAAAGTTTGGCCTCCAAGATCACCCGATCTAACGTCTATCGACTCTTTTATCTGAGGGTATATGATGTCATTAGTGAACGAAACTAAAGGCTACAAATAGGTTCTATAATATTTTAAACCGCTTTCCTGAAAAGTGAACAAAGTAGCCCTTAAAAGCCAATATTTAATTATTTCCTTTTAAAATCAGATTAGAAATTTTCAATTACAGTAAACCTCGATTAAATGGCGCAATCTATGCCGCTCAAGTAACCATTACGTAGTGTGACGTCACGCTCAAATGATCGCCATTAATATTGGTTTCTGGTAGCGACCACCGCATTACATACACGTGCCCAATCTATTTCGGATAACTGGAGAAAATACTCTTGTTGTAGAAAATGCTTAATTCCATCTAAACACGTGAGGAGATGAACAATTTTTAATAGTTGAAACGTCGAATGTCTGAAAGATTATTTTGAAGATTTATTTAATTATGATTTGTATGCGGTTGAAAATATTTTTAAATTGATTTATAGCCTGTTCAAGAGGACAATAAATAAAGCTAGTTGCTAGAGAGTTGATTTAATAAGTTCATTTAAAAACAATAAACATTTAAATGTTCAATTTGTATTAAAAATTATAATAGTTGAAAACACAATAGCGATTGTGCATAAAACTATTTGAAAATATTCAAGGAAAAAATGGAATCTACAAATATTTGTATACAGGGTGTTGCTATATTCGACTGACAACCCCATACACCTGAGAGAATTTATAAAATTTGATAAAGCAACGTAAACCCACCTGTAAGATCTATTCTGCCCTGTTCTGCTATCCAGCCGTTAATGATGTCTCAACGATTAGAGCAGTTCCTCCAGTCCTCCAAGACAAAAGGATGGCTCTAAGAAGGATATAACGCGCCCTGTATCTATCTATCTCTTTGGAAGGTGTCGAAACACTACGACCTGTAAGATCTGTTGCGTCCTCTTCTGCTGCCCATCCGTTAAGGATGTCTCAACGATTAGAGCAATTCCTCCAGTCCTACTGCTTTCAAAAAGTTCTTGATGTCGGTAGGCTTCAGGTTAGGTACCCTCGGATTTTGCAGGGTTATGCATTCCTCGCAAAATCTACATTCTTCTTGCTCTACCAATCCCAGTTTTTTTAGGTGCTCTCTCAAACGGCAGTGCCCTGTTAGGATTCCGTTAGTATTCTGATCTTGGTTTTACTTTTGCTGGTGCCGTCTTCTGATCTCTTCTGGTTGTAGTTTCCCAGTAGTTTCTTAGTCTGCCTCATTCCTTTACTTATTTTTCAAGTTGATGAAATATTGTGCTGGTGCCTATTCCGCAGAAGGGTTCAGGTCCCAGAAATGGTGTTTCGCCCCCTTTTTTGCAAGTACATCTGCTATTCCATTCCAGTGTGTCCCGGAACCTAGGAGGGTAACAGTGTTGTTCTTGCCAAGTTCATTTAGTTTCTCTGGACGGGAGTGAACCATCTTGGAGTTGATTACGTGAGAGTTCAAAGCATTCATTGCTGCTGTCACATGATGATGATCTCTTGTCTGCGAAAATGTCTTTCTATATTAAACTGGACACTTTTTCCGATGGCGTAGATTTCAGCTTGGAAAATGCTCGGAAATTTGCCTAGACTTTCGAAATATTTGGTTTCAGGCCCATATACTCCTATTCATGTTCCTTCTGTTGTTCTAGATCCATCTGTGTACCATTTAATGGCACTACTCTTGGGTTTTGGGATGCTCTCTTTGTTCCATTCGCTTATGTTACTTACCTTTGTGTTGAATTCTTTCATAAAGCTCTTTGTGAACCCATCTTGGGGCATATTCCAGGTTTGGTGATTTCCAGTAAGGAGTCGAAATCTGCGTTTGGTGGATCCTACTCTGGTCATTCTGTGTGTTGTCCTTATCGCTACACAATACACCACAACGCGCGTCTCTCTATGTGTCCAGTTTTCTGTGTGTCTGTTTTTTTTTCCGCAACTTCATTGTGGTCATTCATTTGATTTTTGGGCCCGTGGCCGATATTGACCACCGGGAAATGTGTTAGGGAGGATCCATTATCCCGAGATTGTGCGGTGCGTCCAAGTCCTTCTTGAACGGGGCCACAGCCCATAGAGGGTGCCAGGCCCGTAGCGACCGCTGCCAATTGCGGGAGGATCTCTCCTCAGAGTCGGGTTGCTTGAGAGTGCAGCCCTAAGTGGGTGGTAAACTCCATCTAAGGCTAAATATGACCACGAGACCGATAGCGAACAAGTACCGTAAGGGAAAGTTGAAAAGCACTTTGAAGAGAGAGTTCAAGAGTACGTGAAACCGTTCAGGGGTAAACCTGAGAAACCCGAAAGGTCGAAACGGGAAATTCATTCGCGTTTCGGCTGGCAGAGTTGGACGTTCGTGTGACGGATGGCGTTCGCGTCGTCTGCGCCTTTCGTTCTTCTAACTGTCGTCGAACGCGTGCACTTTTCCGGTAGTAGGACGTCGCGATCCGTTGGGTCTGTCTAAGACTCGAGGTGGAGCCCACGTGACTTTCGTCTCGTGGACCCTTGATGTTCCGACATACTCGCTCGACGGTATGCTAATGGCGCGGGGCCGCTACTCAGTTAGCGTTCGGCCCGTAGCAAGCACGTTCTGTGTTTGACGGCGATCGGACCTGGTGCCGATTCTGTCCCGGTGTTCTCGAACAGACCTCGTTGAAACGCCGATCAGCGACGCTATAGCTTTGGGTACTTTCAGGACCCGTCTTGAAACACGGACCAAGGAGTCTAGCATGTGCGCGAGTCATTGGGATACGACTAAACCTAAAGGCGTAATGAAAGTAAAGGTAGTTCGAGGGAGGATGGGTTTTGAATGGGCTTTGAATTTATTCTTTTGCGTGAGTCGCTTTTCCTTTTCCGAACAAACCTTTTCCCGTTTTAAGCTGTAGAGAGATAAACAACGAAGATGTGACAGGATGAACCTCTCATTGCGGTGCGTTGCCTCTCACGTGTGCATGTGTTGGTGTAAATACATAAGGACTTCATGATTTGGCAATACATATCTGATGAAGACTAGAAGTGAATAAGCGTGGAAATAGTATTTAGTCGACAGAGATATCAAGTTTAAAATAAAATTAATTTATATCACACTGTAACTTCTAGTTTTTTTGATGAAACCGAATATTGTTAAAAATAAAACATACCGTATAACTAATTCAACAAAAACTGCAACTTCTTGCTACATTTTGTTTTGTTCCTGGTCTTGAAAGGCACAGACAGCCAGACTTTAATTTAAAAGATTTTGATCTAAACTTCCAACTTTACTGCAAATCTGACTTTGGCTGTCTCTAAACATACTATAAATTTTCAGTGGAGAAGCAGAAGCCACGAGTGGTTTAGGAAATAACTAAAAGAACATCAAATGGGTGATTATTTTTTGGTTACTGTTTGATTAAAAATGGTTTAGAAGCAAATCATTTTGTCATTATAAACTATATAAAATTAATTTAAGTACAGGTTTTATCATTAGTTTTTTTAATACAGTGAAAACACAGTTAGCAACTTTTCACACTTCTCAAAATTCATGTCATCCACTTACTATATCTGTGAATAATTGCTCAGTAAATCATGATGTGGAAGCTGTTAGTTTTCTAGGAATTAAGGCCTGGAAAACCTCATTGTGAAAATCTTATATAAACCCTAGTCTAGTCATTTCTTGTTTAAAAACTGGAATATTTTAAATAAGACAGTTGTTAAATCTGTACTATGCACAGGTAGGTTCTCGTATGAGATCTGGAATAAGTTTTTGGAGTAATTCCACCTTAGCAGGAGATTTATTTATTGCTCAAAAACGAATTGTGGGATGCATTGCTGTTGTCCACCATAGGCATCCATCTAAACACAAGGCATAAAAATGATTTTAATATACTTTTTTCCAAACGGTGTATCAGCTATAAATCTCTTGGTTCTATGGGATTACGAATATTTAATTGCCTGCCAAATGATATTAAAAACATTAATATATTATTTTTTAAAAGGAACTAAAAACTATGTGATAAAAACTGTTTCAACAATCAAGGCTTATCACTAATAAAAAACCTCAGAAGGTTTAAAATATTTCACAATAGTCCACAACAGAATTTGGTATCACAAACCCACCACTGTCGTTCTTTAAGACCAATATTCACATGTTTTTCTATCCCATTTTTATTGTCTTGTTTTTATATGTTTTATATTTAAAAAACAACATCGTTCTACAAGTATTTTAGGGTTCAAATCCACTATAAATCTTTTTATATTAATATTAGACATCTGCATTAAAGCAATCGAGGAACTTTTGCTTTTATTGAACGGAATATAGATGGCTTTTTAAATGGTTAGTAGTGAATTTACGAGCATCGAACCGTTTAGGTTAATGAACTCGAAACTGAAAGTTCTCAATATGAAATACAGATGAAATTTTCAGGTTTTAATAACCCTGAAAGAACGATACGAAAGTTATTCCTGCCTAATTGAAAATAATAACATTGGATAATGTTGTTCTACAATTGATACCAACTATTTAGGAATTTTTTTTATTAGCAGTAAAACAGTAAAAAAAATAAAAATTAGACTCAAATAAAAAAAATAAAAAAGGGAGAATGGAAGAGATATCTACAGGGTGTCAATGATTAGGAATACAGATTTTTAAGGCATGTGAAAAGTTCCTATAAACATATGCTTTTGGAGCTTTTGTTTCGAAGCTAGAGCTTCTTCAGGTCAAAGAGCTCTAGCTCCGAAAACAAATTTCCAAAAGCACATGTTTATAGAAACTTTTCACTCTATTTTTGTATGTTCTACATGCCCTAAAAATCTGTAACACGTAGTCATTAACGCCCTGTAGATAGTGTACAAATCATGATATCTAAATATGATCTGAACTAGGATCCAACTGAAAAATACTTTCAGAATGCTGACATACATATTTCTTTCTGAAAGATGCTGTATCATAAATAATGACATATCAGTCCAATCTGAATGTCCCACAAATAAGCAAATATATTAATTTCAAGTAAGTGAGCTTCTAGGGACACCATAAATTTCTTAGTTGCAAACATTGCTTGTAAACTTGCATGTAAATGATAATTATATGATCTCATCAAGGAACAGGGCAACATTTTTAAATTTATATCTTTTGTAAATGATATCAATGAAAGATTTGATAACGTACATCATTAATGTAGACGTATGCAAGATAGTGTTCAAAGGAAGGCTGAGCATAAATCAGTTTAACCCAAAAAGAGGGATTATGAGTCATAATGTACCAAGAGGGGAGATAACAATTTGAAGGAAAATATAAATCTTTTGGACGAGAACGAGTTGTAATAAAACTAACTGAAGACAACATAGAAACATTGAATGCGATTACTTCAGCATAATTCAAGAAGATCCCGTAGGCTCTCCTAATCTAGCGATTGATGAAAAGCATATGCAGCGTGGGAATGTTATCGGGTTTTTAAAATGACTTTTACATCGTACATTTTTTCAAAACGACAAAAGGATGGCTCTGTATTTATCTGTTTGGAAAGTGTTGATACACTGCGACCTGTAAGACTGTTGCATCCCCTTCTGCTGCCCATCCGTTAAGGATGTCTCAACGATTAGAGCAGTTCCTCCAGTCCTATTTCTTTTAAAAAGTTCAGGATGTTGGTAGGCTTCAGGTTAAGTAGATCTCTCTCTCTCTCTGAGAGAATGTGGATAAAGGTTTCGTCCTCTTCCTCGCAGAATCTGCATTCTTCTTCCTCTACTAATCCGAGTTTCTTTTGCTGGTGCAGTCTTCTGATCTCTTCTGGTTGTATTTTCCTGGTAGTGTCTTGGCCTGTCTCATTCCTTGTAGTCCTATCCATCTTTTGTTATTTACTTCTTTTTCAAGTTCATCAAGTATTGGGCTGGTGCTTATCCCGCAGAAAGGTTCAGGTCCCAGAAAGGGTTTTTCAGCCCCTTTTTGCGAGTAAGTCGGGTATTTCATTATCCTCCATTCCAGTGTGTCCCGGAACCCATAGGAGGGTAACAGTGTTGTTCTTGCCAAGTTCATTTAGTTTCTCTGGGCATTCCAAAACCATCTTGGAGTTCAAAGCACTAATGGCTGCTTGGCTGTCTGACATGATGATGATCTCTTTTTCCGATGGCGTAGATTTCAGCTTGGAAAATGCTCGGAGAATTGCCTAGACTTTCGAAATATTTGGTTTCAGGCCCAATAGTCCTATTCATGTTCCTTCTGTTGTTCTGGATCCATCTGTGTACCATTTAATGGCACTTCTCTTGAGTTTTGGGATGATCTCTTTGTTCCATTCGCTTATGTTACTTACCTTCGTGTTGAATTCTTTCATAAAGCTAAACCTCTTTGTGAACCCATCTTGGGGCATATCCCAGGTTTGGTGATTTCCAGTAAGGCGTTGAAACCTGCGTTTGGTGAATCCTTCTCTGGTCATTCTGTATGTTGTCCTTATCGCTATACAATACACCACAACGCGCGTCTCTGTATGTGCCCAGTTTTCTGTGTATGTATGGGTGACGAATATGGTGTCTATTTATAATAGAGTCTCTGTTTTTGTTTATTTTCCGCAAGTTCATTGTGGTCAGCTGTTGGTGTAAATGTGGCAGTACACATAAGGACTTCATGATTTGCTCGACTCCCACTGTATCCCGGAACCCATAGGAGAGTAACAGTGTTGTTCTTTTAGTTTCTCGTTTAGTTTCTCGATGCACTCCCAAACCATCTTGGAGTTGATTACGTGCGAGTTTAAAGCATTAATGGCTGCTTCGCTATCTGATATGATGATCTTTTGTCTGCGAAAATTTTTTTCTATGTTGAACTGGACTCATTTTCCATGGCGTAGATTTCAACTTGGAAAATGCTCAGAGATTTGCCTAGACATTCGGAGTATTCCTATTCCTTCTGCTGTTCTGGAACCATCTGTGTACCCTGTAGTAGTTGGTGCATATAATAAATTCATGGGCGGTGTGGATGGAACCAAATGCAGTCACTAAAAAGCTGAAATGATGATGATATACGAAGAACTGCAAGTGTTGGAGAAAACCTGTATCGAGCAGTGGACGTAAAGGTTAAGGGCTGATTCTATTCTGAAATACCCTGTATAAACAAAATAATTGAGGTGAAACCTGTACAAAAAGAGTCACTTAAATGATTTCGTTACAAGGAAATCTTAAGATAAGAGGAGATATTGTCTTCAAAGTCATTCTGTGTAAGATGCTTTTGGGAAGGTGGATTTCATTTATTCGAAATTTGTGTAAACCAGCTTATACCAAAATCCGATTTAAATTTTTAAATAATTTTCAGGTGCGGTTGATTTGCTCAACGAATAATTTAATGTCGGAGGTCCTGAAAACTTTCCGAATGCCTTCGCAACGTGATTAATCAATTTGATAAATCGAATGGACTCCCCTCTGGTTTTCCTAATTTTAATTAAACACGAATCAGCCTCGAGTCTTGTCGTCCATTTGTACTTTTGAATATTGGAGAAATTGTTACCCTTTGCTCACCTCTCAACTGTCATAATCTAATCTAATAAATTATTAGTCCTTTGTCTTGTTTCTCTTGGTCTCCAAATCGTTCCTCATCATCACCAATTACTGCTTAACTCAAAATAGCAACTGGTGTGGACAAATTAATCCCAGTATTGTTAAATATACACATTTGTGCTTGTTCGAAACGTTGTAAATTTTGGAAATCTAATGCAGAATCACTGAAAAGAATGTCTCGTTGTTTCTTACCAAATTGCTTTCATTTTCATAACTTTTTGGCAAAAAGATGTGCACGCTACTGAAACCGCAGGATAGCACACTCTTTTTCACGTATCCAGCCTATGATTTCCATCATTTTCTCGCTTTTCCTTAACTCCACTTCGTCAGATTCTACTCTTCCTCAAGTAGTGTTCAGTTCAGATTATTATTAATAGACACGTACACGATTTCTGTCTGGGTTCGATGTGAAAGTATAAGAAAGCACGTTAAAGTCCCTAAAGTATCTACTGCCTTTTAAAAATTAGAAATATTCAGAAATATTGATAAATTAGTTAACGATATTTTTCTCGTATGAGGCCTTATACAGGGTGTTTCATTGCGAAGTGTCCGTACGTTAAACGCAGGTATAACACAATCAGACTATTCCAAAAAACATATATTTGTTGGGTGTAATAAAAATTTATGAAAAAACATGAACGAAGAAAAATCTTCATAAAAACTATATTTTCAATAATTGATGGAAAAAACTTGGTATGCACGTAACAAAAGTATGTGCAGAAACATACACATCATTTGGATTCATTCAAAAAATACATTTCTTTCAAATTGATCACCCTGTATATGATTTCATAATCTTTTAAAATCTTTCCCCAGTTCAGATTAGTTGAGGTTAATATCACACTTAAAAATAAATAATGAACAAATATATTTGCCTTGTATCTTCAACATAAAAAAAATCTACACCATTGGTCCCAACCGAAAAATATTTCAAACGATATATTTTCTGTATATCAAATTTAACCGAAATACATTTACAAGCTCGCAACTAATAAATTTGAAGAACATCATGAGTCAACAAAAATTTTATGAAAGTTACCATCTCGTTTTTTTATTAAAAATATCAACTCCTTTTATCTTTAAAACCACTTCGAATTTTTCATTCGCTGAAAAGTTTTAGAAATCAACACTATTCAGTCTGTTTACATATTTTCGTCATTTTTGTTCTGTCACATCTTTGCCGTACTTCATAAAATAATTCTGTTGAATATGAAAAACGGCATCCATCGGCATCAAAACAAAATTTCGTTCCTCTAGGCTTCACCATCGTGAAACAAAAGATAAAAGAGACCTTAGTGCTTACAGGTTGCATTATTAAAAAAAGCTGATACGGTGCTTTTCCACAAAATGAATCTCTATGCCGATCTACGCATATCTGGGAGAATATTTTAAATTTAAATTTCCCAAATACCATTGCTCAATTCACCTGTGTGCCTCGCAAGAGGACCAATTCCTTCACGAATAAGGACAAAAAAATTAGAACAACAAAATTTACGTTCTGTAACAGAGCAGACTCTATATGTTTGTTATCAAATTTCAGTAGAATAGAAACAGATGTGGAGAAAAAGCTGTTTTTGGATTGATTTATATTGGACAAAAACCTTTGAAGCCTTTGAAGAATATGTCACCTTATATTTTAATGACAGGCCACCAAGTGTCTTCAGAGGAGGGTCATTTAGAATTCGACATTTCATTTCATTAAAGAGCAATAACTCTGTAAGGGTCACGTAGAGTCATAAAAGGTTAGACAATTAATTAAATAAAAAAACAAATAATGAATTGATCGTCCAAGAATAATAAGATTATATTAGTGTGGGCCTTATGTGTTTATGGTAGCCTCTCTAGTGCGACCTTTGCAGATCTATTGTGTGTGCCCTCATGTTATGTTAGAGTAAAGAGTGATGAGACATAAAGGTCTTTTCTTCTCATCACCCTTCCACTGAGTCTACAATGCCCTGTGAGAAGGCCAACCATGATCATTGTTGATCGCCTATTCTGGCTTAGTAGGTACTCCGTGAATTTTTACCATTCCACCATTCTCGAGATTGATTTTTCACCCAGGTATGTTTTTTTACAGGTTATTGACCAATTGGAGCATATCTTGTCCCTTCTCGGGCTAGTGGGTCAGCCTCTTCATTGCCTGCTACCCAGGCTAGATACAGTTTGTTTTGTCTGCCTAACTCTTGTATGGTTTTTAAGCCATCCCATGCAAGTTTGGAGTTAACTTGCATGGAACTAATTGCTTTTATAGCCGCTTGGATGTCAGAGTATATGGCAATGGTCTTCTGTCTCCTTCTTAAACTCTTGCCTTACTAGCTCTTCTGCACAGTGATGTATTGCTGTAACTTCTGCCTGGAATATCGTCACGTGTTTTTCTAAGCTCAGTGAGACTTGTCTTTGTTTTGGCTATATAAATTATTGCTTCTACACCTTCCTCGGTTTTTGAGCCGTCTGGGTAGCAGGCCATTTCTGCATTTATTGGAGGTCGATTAATTCATGCCTCCCTGTCTGTATAATATAATGAATAATTAAGTAAACATTGTTTTATGTACGTAAATCGCGCTTGATGAAGCTCATTTAGGTTTCTAGATGTAAGATAAAAACAGGCTTCATAGGAATTATGAATTGTGAACTCAGTATTGCGAACACAAAAGAGGAAAAATTAGGAATTGTAAAATGTAAATGAAAAATACTATACATTCTATTAATAACTATTGTTGGCTAATGATAATAAGAAAGTAGAAAAGCGACATATGGTAAGTGAAGTTTTTTTTTCCAGCATGACTATCCACTGTTAAATTAACGCTACAGCGAAGGTACGTTAAATAATGTCTTAATTTCATCCTCACAAGAATTCCACATGCTACCGCTCGGCATTCATAAAGATTCATTTGGATTCCTATACAACATCTCTAATAATAATTAGTTCGTAGGGGAGTGGGTGGCTCAGTGGTAGAGCACTGGACTCATAATCCAAGGGTTGTGGGTTCGAATCCCACCGACGGCAGAAATCATTTTCTGATTTTTAATTAATTAAAAATTTAGAAATTCATTTTCATATACCAGGTGTGATTCCCCACTCGACCATTCACTGTTGGGTTCTAATTAACAGTGCTGTTCCTAAAGTGGCGCTGGGAAACAGTAACAAAGCCTACACAGAACACGAGGCTAATGACCAGAGTAGTCGTTGCCGTTGACACTGAAGAAAAAAAAATAATAATTAGTTCGTTTTTACAGTGGCAGCGTGTGGTGTAACCTTTCACTTTATTTGATACATTTTCTTCGATTTGTTTCACGTTCTTTTTCTTTTTCCAGGTCTTCTTCCAACCATCTTTCTCGGATTTGTATGAATTGGCCAATCAGTTCTTCAGCTTCCTTATTTTCTTGAGCTTCTTTATTTTTCTTGCCAAAAATTTTATCTACTTGGAAGTAGAAGAATTTTTCGAATGTAAATTTCTATCAAAAGTAAAGTTGGGGTTCGTAATTCCTTTTGGAGGCCATTGATTTGTTTATTTTGATGGTTCTTTCTTTCTTTCTTTTTTTGATCTGAGTCAACACGTAATTTTTTAAACATTTGAAATAGAGTCAAGGATGCATTGAATGTTTGTTTTAGCCCCACCAAGCGATCTTATTCTGCGTCTTTAATATCTTTTAGCGTATATATGATTGAAGGTAATGATCCAAAATAACAAAGTGGAAGTTTATTGGAAACTTCGATATTTAAATGCATAAATGTGTCCCTCTGTACACATCTCTTACAACACGGTGCTACTCCAGAACGAATTCTGTCGTTTTCTTTCATGCTTCTTCTGTAGAACGATTTTTCATTGGATGCTTCTGGTTGACGGACTGAAAGGGAAAAGATGGTAAATAGAGGATGGCAGGTATTTAAATGTAATTCTTTGTTTTAAATCTTTTTATTTATCTTAAAATACCCAATTTTAAAAAAACCGGTTTATGATGGATTTACAATAGTTACGACTGCTTTAATAGACCATTTTTTAAACAAAAAAAATTCTTAGCATGGTCGGAAAATTTAATAATAATTTAGATTTAAATATTTAGTATTCTAAAATCATGCCCCTTTTTGGCATAATCACTAAGAAGTTTATGCAGTTTGGTACCTGTTCAGACAAGTTAGCAGTGGATAAGGAAATGGTGCCATATTTCGGTAGACATTCCCGTAAAATGTTTATACAGGGAAAACCAGTCAGGTTCGTATTTAAACTATGTTCAAGTGATGATTATATGTTTAAATTTATTCCTAATGCAGGAGCATCACCTATAAAAGTAAGAGATTCTATGGGTTTAGGACCACAGGTTGTCTTAGGGTTGTCAGTTCTCGACAATAAGAATAATCATGAAGTTTTTTTCGACAATTTTTCCCCCCACACAATTAAAAACTGAAGGATTTTTTGCTGTCGCAACAATTCGAGAAGATAGACCTCAACATGCTCAGTTACAATCATCCAAAATAATGGAAAAAGACAGAGAACGAGGATTGTACGATAGTTGTTTTGACGAGGATACTTATATTTCTTTGGCTAGATGGTCTGATAATTCTGTCATTACCTTGATAAGTACACATTATCATGTAGAGCCTATGAAAACAGCAAAAAGATAGAATGGAAAAACGAGTAATGAATGTAACACAACCTTTTGTAATATCCCAATACAATTCATATATGGGTGTGTCGATTTACACGATAATGGTGTAGCTAATTACAAGATTGGTAAAAAGCGAAAAAAATGATGTTGGCCTTTATTTACAAATACTGTTGGTAATATCTTACTAAACTTGTGGAAATTATATAACATCGTAAACAACACAAAGATATCCCAAATAGATTCTAACCCTCCGGCGGACTCGCCAGCGGCAAACTGGGCATTTAGGTATTCCTTGTTTATGTTATTGACTTCGCCTATCGACACATCTGGTGCAATTTCTGTTCAGTTGTTACAAGCAAAAGATCGAAAGTATGTAGAATTTGCAAAAGAGACTATAGTAGAAGTAAATGTAGGGCAATCTATCGAAATTACGAACTTTGCACTGTCAGCGATTTTTTCCTAAAAACTATCCGGGACGGGAAAAATTAAACAGTCAGTCGTTGGCTGCAGAGTCAGTCTTCGGCTGCAGAGTTGATTGTCGGCTGAAGAGTCAAGGGTTGGTTAAAAGTTAAGCTCTACGAGAAATTATTAGAGTCCGGCATCAGAGCCAAAGCCAAAGTTATCCTTTAATGTAGAAGAGCCAATAAGGGAGTAGTAACAAGCCCCTAGTCCCGGTATGCTTAGGTAAGCGTTTATTGTTAATTTATATTTAATCTATGTATGTTTGAAGGGTGACTCAATAAAAGTGTTATTTGTTTTGTACTTCCCTTGTTTTATTTCTTAGAGTGAGAGAAATGTGTAACTTCATGAAGGTCGCCCTGGATACGTAGCAGCGACACGTAGGTCAATACTGGACTACGTGACAATATTTATATTTTGATACGATTGAAAAAAATATTTATTTTTAAATAATTAAGCTAATTAGTGACTCCAAACTTTTTCGAAAATAACTTACGACATATATTTAATCGTACCTCTGCGCTGTCAACGTTTTCTTTCTTCACAGATCCTAATAGGCCTGATCACTAGTTTCGCAGGAACTAGCGTCATCGGACCGTTCGTCTTCCAAAAGACGTGGCAACGTGGAATTGAAAGACATCCGTAATTGGGAAGCCAAATACCCTCTGGCCCTCTATCGTTGGATGGTAGATTTAACAGGATGATGCCTTCCTAAGTGAGCAGAAATTGTGTATTACGGATACGATCAGAATCGGTGACAGAGGGGGACTCGGAAATCGAACGATGATATTTGGACGATAAATCCAATTGTAAAAATAGTTAAAAAATGGAAATCCTGCTTATAAAAATTACCCAAGATAAAATATAAACAAATGTTTTGCTGTCAATATTAAGCCTTTTACTAATACATTTTCGTGACACAATACACAACCGCTCAATCCCCGAAAAGGTGATGATTTTTGTGCAAAGCAATTTCCCTAAAAACATTATTTTATTAAATTCTGCAAGAGGATTGGTATCCGGAGATCTAACTAGATCTGGAACGGCTCAAAATGTACTTATAAAGAGCGGAGTTGTTAAAGCATCTTGTACCAACACTACAACCCTGAATAGCACTGGAACCATAATGCTTGTACTACTTTCGGTTCAGAAGAAAGACAGATCACTAAACACTAGTCTTCGGAGAATATGGGGTAAGACTCTATTGGAAAGAGTCCTTAGAGGAACTTGAAAATAGATATTGCCACTCTATAACTTGGAAAGATTGATATACCGGTTAGACGGTAATCATGGACAAAAAATGGAACTGTATACAGAAAGGTGCAACCAGTCTAAGAGGAAGAACCAATTTAATCTTAATAAAGCCAAAAATATTTCTTTCTCTTGGGGCAACAAATATTTTGGACAAATGAAGTTAATCCACTTGGAAGCTCAATAGTGTTTAACGCCTCTAAGAAGTTAAACCGGTTCATCTAACTGGGAACTTCTTTACTCAAGCACAGCACTTGCGGTTTGTTAACCATACTATGTCAGAGAATCGATAAAATGAAGCACAATGAAAATTTTGCCTAGCTGTGGAATTAAAACTTATCATAATCATTTAGAAGTACAAGCAGGTTCTAAAGCCAGTGTGGACATTCGGCATACAACTTTGGGAGTGTGCATGCTCAAGCAATATCCATATCATACAAAGATTCCAAAACAAGGTACTGAGAGGCAATGTCAACGCCTCTTGGTATGTAAGAAACAGCGACCTTCATAGAGACCTGGGAGTAGAAATGGTAGCAGACGAAGCAAGAAATTTTATAAAGAAGCATGAAGAACAGCTTCATAACTACGATAACGTCGAAGCAATCCAGCTGCTAGATCAAAGCGGATCAGCGAGAAGACTCAAGTGGTTTAAAAGTAGAATACAATGCGTGTTGTGTAGAAAAACTCGGTGATGACAATTCTGAGAATCCAGAGAGAATGCAGAGAATCCGTTCTAAATAGACACCTTGTATATGATTATGTGTAATTTAGTACATAAACCGAAATGAAGCACGAAACTAAATATGACATCAAAACGAAGTTGATTCAAATTAAAACAAAATTTATTTCCACCTACAAACTTCTCAAGCAGACCCCATTTAGAGCCTCCTAAAACCTTATCTAGAGCGACCCTCCAAATTTCTCTATCCGGGCATGGATTCAATAAGAATACCGATACATACGGGCCTCGGAGGGTTAAAGATTGGGGGGAGGGAACGCGCGAGGGGTTAGAGAGGATGGGAAGGAAAAGTGTGTAGTGTATTGCCAATGGCAACAGTAACAACAAACTAGGGTCGGAGAACGATTTTTAACCAAAGAAATACGAGATAATAAGGTAGAAGTTCTTTTGATATTGGGATTCTTGTTTGGACTTGTTTTTATGGGGGTAGTTAAAGTGGAAACAATGATTGATTATTTCAGGTTTGGTGGTTTATTTGTATGCATATGGAGAATTTAAAAAGTGGGAATATGTGTATACTAAGTTTTTTAAATTTAACTTTTCCTTGAAGAACGAAGAATGCAATGCAATTTTGATGTGGAAATTATTTTTGAGAAATGGTGTCGAAGTTGAATGATATTTTAAAGAAAATGCTGTTGATATTTAGACCTATTTGTTTAATGTATTTAAGAAAATTCTTATTTTGCTTTCCGAGCCCAGAAGAAAGTTGAAAAACAAAAAATCTGATTACCGACTCACAGGATACCTTAGGAAACTTGTATTAGGACGAGAAGATGAATGATCCTGCGAGGAGGACGATACTTCTATCAACATTCTTGCGGAATTTGCAGCCTTGCGGAATCCAAGGGATCTTTACCTGGGAGCACGATATATAGAGGAGAGCGATCTGCCTAGCTTGGATCCAGAATTCCCTTAGGCAGATAGGATTATAGGCGTTGAGAACTATCCTCAGAATAGCCATTTTCCTATGTCAAAAAAAATAGAAGACTAAGAAAGTTTTAACAAACACAGCAAAAGAACTACATGCTAGTAAAGGGCAGAGCTGGGCAGTTTCCGGATACTGTTTAAATTTTGTATCCGGTATCCGTATCCGTAACAAAATTTGATAGTATCCGGTATACTGATATTTTCTTTTGACATTTGGATACTTTTAAGTTTTGAACGTCCGCCCATTTTAAAAAAGGTGTCAATCAAGTATAACACATGTTTACCATCGTTAGCACAGTTGAAAGACTTTTCTCTAATGCAAATATGATTGATGCGCCTAAAAGAAAAGTGATGAACACTTTGAGGTATTGGTACTACAAAGGCAAATTCACAGGCACTTCTAAATTTTGAAAACAGTTATTTGAACATCAGTAAATGTTACATAATATTGTAGTTACTATTTCTGAAAAAATAAATTTTATTTTTATTTACAAATATCCATACTACAATAATACGTTTACGGATGTTTGAATAACTGTTTGTTTATTAAAGTTTTTAATCTGATTTTTCTTTATATGTTCATGACTAATTAATGACTATGTTTGTACATAAGTAATAAACAATTTCTTGAGTACTTTTTTATTTCTCCCTCCATTATTTTATGCATTTTCTTTTTAATATTATGTACAATAAAAATACGTATTATGAATCGTGACATGGACCAATGAAATAATTCCAGTTGCCACATTTCTATAGTTTTTTCCTGTTGACATCATCTTTTTCTAATTAATAGAAAGAGCGAAATAGATACTTCAAGAGCAGTGGTAGCTAACACTAGACTTCTTTTAAGGGGGTTCTGTACCCTCAGCCATATTGGAAATGCTAATGTTAAAATTTTTACAGAATCCTGGCCAATGAGAAAAGGTCATTTGTACGGCGAAACCTGAATTCGGGTTTCGTTAACGCAAACGAGGAAGTTAATTGAAGACGACAGTTATTCTGAATGTATTTATCTACATTGGATTGTCGGCCATATTTGCTGGGAGGCACACAACTTTATAACACAACGCTAGTTTCATATGTAAACATCAGAAAAATGTTTTTAAAGTTCTTTATTCAGAAGAAATAAATAAAAAATGCCAAATTTTTTTTGTGTTATTAAATGCTCAAAGCGTTCTGAAAGAGATAATGTATCATTTTTCCGATTTCCTGCCGTTTTGACAAACAGAGGGGATGATTTAAATGCGATGTCTAGTGAATGAAGAAATGCTTGGATTACAGCTTTGAAACATTTTCTGAGTGAATAATAGACGTGTTTCTTCTAGACATTTTATAACAGGTATTTTTGGCGATCTTTTATATGTATTTTTTTATTATTACTTGTGTAAATTTTCGGTAAACCTGCTCTGTTAAAGCAGTAGTGACAAATTTTTGACGGAAAACTGTGGTTTTTTAAATTTAATTTTATCAGGTGATATTGTTTTAGCAGAGGTTTTTTAATTCAAGATTCTCTACAAATATTAGGTTCGAATTTAAATATACCAGCCTTTACAAAGGAAAATAATCAACTACATCTCACTGATTTGGAAAATACACATAATACTCAGCGAGGATTTCGAGGTTATGTATGAAATTGACAGAGTTGATGGGTATAGAACACTCTTAACAGACTATTAATCATGTTTGTGAATTACCGAAAAAGGTAGCGTTACATGATGTTAAACTCTGAATTTATATTTGTAGGCAAAAAACCAAAGAAAGTTTATACAATATTACTAAAAATGTTCTTATTAATTTAATAGGTATCATAGATAAAAAATAATGTTCATTGTACCCTATTAATGTGTGCAATAATAAGTATTACAATTAAAGGATTAAAAAAATTAAAAACTGTACGTTTCAAGTCGAGACTTTTGAAATACAAAAGCTAAAACTTCATAGTAAAATTATAAAATTATTTACTAATCTCTTTCTCGGAACCTTTTTGTAGAAAAATACAACATGGATTAAGAACCAACCAGACACTGACCTGAATCTGAATCATTTGGATATAAATATAACCTATTTATTTCAAATTTGTTCTTACCTGGTTTATCTTTAAATTTAAACAAATAATTAGGTACACTAAAATGACACAAATAGTCAAGAAATAAAAAAATTACACAGCAAACAGCAATCCAGAATTTCACATTCGACAATAACAAATAAGTAATCATCACTTCCTATTACAGACTTACTGGTGACTGGTGTAAGCACTTGCTAAGAAAATTTAACCCAGAAATCAATTTCTCTGGAACCGCGTAATTATATCTTGAGATATTTTTACCTAGAAACACTAAATCCCCCATCTGTATCGTTTCTGCATAAATCCATTTAGAATTTCCGACCTAGTTGTAAGCCTCATACAATTTAGATCACTTTTAAAAGTATCCTAAATAGTATTCGAAAAAAGTACCCGGATATTTGTATCCGAGTACATTTTTAATACATAAGTATTCGTACTTTTTTAAAAGTATCCGGATACACTTTGAGTATCCGTATGCCGTACTCGGATACTTTTTTCTGTATCCGACTCAGCTCTAGTACAGGGTTCAAAAATACTGGAGTGAGACAGTAACAGTCAGTAATTCAGGATATAATAAGAAAAACAATCTTTACGGATTTTAAATTATCAGTTTTTTAGACAGAAATATCTAAATTTATCCTATTCGAATGCGGCGATTTGATAATAGCTTCAAAACCACTGGCAATTTCCACGAAAACCTCGATGAAAAAGCTTTTCCTATTTACAAAGAACAAAAAGTCCATTACATAATACAAACCCACAATTATTTTTAAACGTTCTGGGTGAATACACTATCTGAATGGTTTGCGTAAAGGTAGGCCAGGCGGCATGACTTTTAAATGCCGTCTTTATAATCCTTAATAGCACAAAATTATGCGGCTTTTAATTACATGTAACATTTTTAAATGCACTTTTATGTAAATTAATTATTATAATTAACTACAAACTATTTTATAATCAAATTATTAATAAAATTGTATGTACTTAATAATCATTTTGTTTAAAAATGTAGATTTAAAAATACGCTCTCAATATAAAATATTTTTATGGCAAAAAAAAATCTGAAAAAATTGGGTGCTCTATTAGAAAATGCGCCAAAAATTTTATTAGTAAAAATATCAAGGTAAACTATGTGTGGGTGCAATTCACTCACACCCTTAATTGAGATGCCGATGTCCAACAATGCTTTAACAGAATGAGGACCCCGCGAGTTAAGGCGGAATTCAATGGAACGTGGGGTGGCACTCCTCGCGCCGTACTTGCCAGTTCACGCGCTGGTGGATGGAGCAGGATTGGCGATCTTCGGTCGGCACGTTGAGTCCCGTCATTTGTCGGTAAATCAACAAGGATCGCTTCAACGACGCATTAGGCATATACTCAAGAAAACACTTCTCAACTACTGCCAAATCAAAATAATTGCTATAACCTTTCGTTATGATGAAAATAAGCCAGCCGCACCTTTTAAGGGATCATCGCAGCCTAAGAAATACTTAGGATGCAAAGAAGACCAGAACGATAGCTCCTCACCAGAGAAATAACGAAAAAGATGCCTCGATCAAGCATCAGGATTTTCCAAGTTGCCAAAGACTGCCCAAATAATCTACAAGACCTTCTAGACACCACCTTCGCTCAAGTAAACTCCTCAATTGTAATTCAAGAGATACACTACCCATTTAGAGTAACTCAACAATACAATAACATAAACAATTGTATAGGATCATGTCCTGGGATTCCTTTGGTTTCCCCAGTTCCAGCACCAACAGAATTGGCGATTCTAAAAGCGGGAACAAAGTCCACTCTTAGATTGGAAATTGTAAGTGGAGGAAGATCCTCCACTACAAGGACAGGCACAGAAAACAAACCATAAAATACTGTAAAACGTAAAAACACTAGAAATAAATGATACTGAATAAAAATTTACTTATATGTATCGCAAACATTAACAGAAACATAATTTCCTCAGTGATAAATACCCAATTCTAGAAATAACGTCTATAATTTAAAGAAATCCGGTTATAACCTTAGACACAACATTTTTGTTTTTATTCCTTTGATTATAAATACTCAAACGCATCCGTCCAATCTAGTTAATATCAACCTCTTTCATATTTCCCATCGATGTCGATAATTTAAAACCAGTTTACCAGTTTAAAACGAGAAAACAAGCGAACACCACGATTCGATCATCATTGCCATTAAAATTACGTAATTCTTATTATCCAATATATAGCCAAAAGTCATCATTCAACCAGAACTCGAGAAGTGTATAACTACGATGAGAGAAAGAGCATTATTCAGGGCGCCTGAGTAACATTACACGTGAAACTGTGCTATGTTGCCAATACCAAATATATAAAATGGTGCTGGAATAGAGGTCATTCTTTACAATGAGTCAGCAACTTCATTAACAATATTTTATTGTAAAATCCACCTCAAGACTAAGTTATTGGTGTATACCGGTGTTACAGCAACTATGTTTGATAATATCCAGAAGATTATGTTTACATTCAAAGAAAAGTATGGTATTGTCAATGCGATAAATAATAATATAGGCCAAACTGAATATCACTTGAAATCTAGTTTAAAGCAGCATACAACTAATGACACGAGTAAACGTTGCAATAGTACGAAATCAGACACGAAAAATTTTTCTTCACTTCACATCGTGTCAGGTATAACTCGTCATCATCAATCAGCCCATATTCGTCCACTGCTGGACATAAGCCTCCCTTGATTGCTTCCACATTCTCCAATTTTGCTCTTCCTGTATCCAGTTTGTGTGAATACGTTTAATATCATCGGACCATCTAGTTGGTGGTTGTCCCCTGCTTCTGTATGCGTCCTGTCTAGTCCTCCACTCTATGATCCTCTTGGTCCGTCTGTTGTCCCGCATTCTCGCAATGTGTCCCCCCCAATTCCACTTCAGACTTGCTATTCTTTCTACTGCGTCACTCACTCTGGTTCTTCTACATAACTCAGCATTTGTGATGTGATCTCTGAGGGTCAGTCCCAACATTGACCTTTCCATTGCACGCTGTGTCACTCTGATTTTCTGTACAGCCTTTTTTGTTAATGTTAAAGTCTCAGCACCGTAAGTTAGGACAGACAGAACACATTGGATGAAAACCTTTCTCTTCAGACAAACTGCTATAACTAAATAATCTATATTCCATTTTTATGAAGACGAACTTGTTATTTTGGCGCCAAACGTATTATTTTGGCGCCCCACGTATGACATCCGTTGTATCTGAGGAAGAAGTCGCTATTAAAATGTCAGCAATATATACACATTTTACGAAAGTCGGGCAACGCGGCGGTAACGCGCCTCCTCGTAGAAGAACACCCATGGAAATCGAAGGTTTGAGAAAGGGGGAACCGGCAACTAAATCCGAAATCCGAACGCGCTGCACTGGCAGTCAGTCATCCACCGACCGAGCAAGGTTGATAATGTAGGTCGCTGTAATGCGACGGGCGCGTAACATCGCGTAATTTGAAATGCGGAACCATTTGAGATTCTCCAGGAGTGAACAGACGGGTTATTTTTAAGTCAATGCTCGCTTTTAGTGGATTTTAACCAGTAGTTTTTGACTCGATTTTCCTAGTATGTTGTAAAGTGAATGTTATATATGTAAGTGTGTAGGTGTCAGGAGTGTTTCGAGGAGGAATTCTTGTGTGTTGGTGCTCTAACATTCCTTCTTTCTAGTGTATACCGGTACGGAGGTGTGTTTCAGTGTCGTATTTTGTGGAATTACGTAGAAAATTTATTAACTATAAGGTTGTTTAATATGGAGGATTTTCGTCTAACAGCTGCTTCTTAAATGGTAATTTTATACCAAAAATTTAATAATTACGCCTTTAAATACAACAGTATGTGTGAAATGTATCGTTTATGATCCAAGCGACAAACGTTTGAATCATCTGAAGGAAATTTTAAATAAACCTTTATAGTCCATTAACCGATTTGTTTTTTTTTTAAATCTTTTAGTTCAAAATACAAAAGAATGGTTGTTGGAACATTATTTGCAGTATTATGACGTATATTGTTAAATTATGTGCTTTTATCGGTATTTTTTACGTACAATATTAGACGCTTTCATCTCCAGATCTATTCTGCCCTCATCTCATAATCAAGAGTGCATCTACAAAAAATGCAAAATTGACTTTGTGGTACCATTGGACTCCACTGTTATCAGATTATTTAACATTTACACAGAAAAGAAGCCGTATCTGCCCCATGAATAAGAATTACGAAATAAAATACTACCGCATCTACCATTAAACATGAACAACATTTGCTTTTGTTTTGGCCCATAACTCGTAATCACCAAATCAGTAGATGCCGCACTCTTGCTTCTTACGAGGGCAGTATTATGGTTATCCTGTCGGTTTTTACAATTAAAATTTTTAGTAATAACTATAACCAATTCGTAAAACTGATACTTTTGGGTTTTCGTCTTAGTCTACATGAATCTTCGCAGTAGCCTAGTATACTTGGCAAAATCTATATAGATATTTCACAAGCTTATAATTGTATCTCTTAATTATTATTCATCCTCATATATTTGATGTTGTTGTAGTTTATTTCATCAAAAATTTTTGATGGTCAAAGGTCAAAGGTTTTGCTTTTAGTTTGTCTATAGCAATTTGGTCTAATGATCTCCCTGATCTAGTAGATATTATAGTCGTGGAAGTGGGAATTCAAACTAAAATCATCCTTATTTTTATGAATTTCAATTTGTATTTCATATATATTGAAATGGCATTTGTTATTAACGCGGTTTGTTTTGAGAATTTGGGTACATAATCAAAATTTATATTGAATTTTTTGGTTTAGAGTAAAATGATTAATGGGAACAATTATGTGCATGGGACTTTAAAATGTGACAGGGTTTAGGATGGTTGTTATGAGATGTTTTGTTTTTATGTTGATTTAGATAGTTATTAATATGGTCAAAGTCAGAATTAAGAAATAAAAATCTTTGAAAATTAAAACTTTTAATTTCATATTTCATTACAAATTTGGCGTCCATCCTAAAATAAAGGGGCCCTATTGTAAATTATAATTTAAAAAAAATGGAATGAAGAGATGTGAAAAAAGGATTAAGAGGACAACAAGAAGAAGACCAAAGGATGATGGATGCTCTGACAATGTTCTTTAACAGAACTGAACACAGAATGGAAAGAATAGAAGAGATTGGGAAAAATTAAACACAAACAGCAGAAAATTGAAAAAGATGTTCAAAGTATCATGAGGGTACAGAAAGAAAAATCAAAAAGACAGAAAACAATATGAGTGATAAAAAATATGGAAGAATCATGAAAATAGAAAATTTACAAATAAATAGAATAAAAGAAATACAAGAAAAAGAAGAGATTTTCAAAGAAAATATAAGAGAAACGGTTACGGGAAATGCTCTAATTTGGTTCTCAAGTAAAGAAGACAACATATATAATTTTGAAGATTTTGAAAAGATGTTTTTAAAATATAATTGGAAAATGAGGAAGAAAATAAAGAGCTGTATGCAAAGAAGAAAATTTTATTACAATATAATATTTTAATTTTTTTCATCGTTTAGTTTCAAATTATTTGGAGAAAACTAATTTTTAAATTCGCGAATGGTATCAGTTATTTTACCCTTTAATTCATTTAAGTCCATGACTCTATTCAGGAATGATGTATCGTCTGCACATCAGACACATTTACATATAAAATAAACATGATAGGGCCTAAAATGGAACCCCGTGGGACACCTTGTTCTATATTAGATAAATCAGAAATAGAAACTGCTTGTTCGTTAAGTAATATTTGAATAAGTGATGATTGTTTCGGCCTTTACTTGATGAAAATCCATAATTATTCTAAGACCAACACTGTCGCAGATTTTCACAAATTTGAAGAAGAAGTTGTAGTTCGAAACATGTCAAGTTAATATTTAAATAAAAGTGTTTTGTGAAAATCTACCGCAGTGTGGGTCTTATTTCCTAGAATAATATTTGAATAGATCGTGGGGTACTTCTCGAATACCATACTTAAACATTTTGTCAAGTAGAAGTTCGTGAGAGATACAGTTAAAAGTTTTTGAGCCCTGAGGATGAATTTAATTAAATTCAAAACATTGGCAAAGAAACAATAGTTTTTCCCAACTAAACTCCGATAAAAATATATTTTGGATCACCAATTTATCAGATGGTTAATTATATTATTCACGTATTCTTGGTTACTAAGTATTTTACCGATAGTCCTTTAATGAGTTGATTAAACCCGTATCCAGTATCCTTGTGACTCTCCGTCATTCCTGTGTACCATTTTATTTTTGTACCTATATGAGTTATTTCGAATCATCTGGTTCGATGCCATTCTGATATAGTTTATAGTAAAATAAATACATTATTTTATATGTACAAAGATGTAGTTGGCCAATTAATTGTTTAAATTTTATATAAAATTTAAGTGCTAAATAATTTATTTCGCTAAGAAATACCTTAAAACTTTTGAGAATAGAACAATAATGTAAAACAGTTTCCAAATCCTCCTATCTTTGTATTATTGCAAATTATTTTAAGTGCTATTATCTGATAAATTTTCTTATAAATTCTAAAAGACCTAATTCACAGGATAGTAGAGCGAGCGCATTCTGTTATTCTTGTACAATTCATTAATGAAATCAGTTAAGATGGAGTCTAATAACCTACTAGCAAAATAAATGTTCTTCTTTTTGGATGTTAAAAGTTAAAACCACTCTTTTAGATTAAAGATGTTTTTTTAATTTAACGTTAAATTAAAAATATTTTTAATCTAAAAAATTGGCTTTAATATCAAAAAGAACATTTAAAATAACTAACCACTATGAACTACAGAAATGAACTACTATATTAAGTATACAACTTTGCTGCCACCGTTTTTTTTTAGAAATTTGCGGCTTTATTGAAAAAACTGGTTAAACATTTATGACACAATGTACTGTCCATCGTTGGCCACTACTTTCTTCCATCTTTCGGGCAGCGTATGAATCCCACGTTAAAAAAACTGGTCATCTTTTAAGTGATCTATGAAACGATCAAATTTCTTCTGTTCTGTTCTGTTTTATTTGAAAAAGTGCACTGCGACCTGTAAGATGTATTATTCCCCCTTCTGCTGCCTAGCCGCTAACGGGGTCGCAATGATGAGAGCAGTTCCTCCAGTCCTATTGCTTTCAAAAAGTTCAGAATGTCGGTAGGCTTCTATTTGATATTCTCCGAGGTACCGTACTCTCGGATTTTGCAGGGTTATCCATTCAGAGAGAATGTGGATAGATGATCCAATTTCTTACTTCTTCACAAGACCGAATGTGCTAGTTACCCAGGACGTATGCCATTGACTGAAACATGCAATAGTCAGAGGGAGCAACATCTGGAGAATACGGTGGGTAGTGTAGGATTTCCAGTATGTCTTGACCACTTTTGCAATATTAGATCGAGCATTGCCATGTTGCAAAATCACTTTATCGTCTCTCTCATTTTATTGCGGCTGTTTGTCTTTTAATGATCGGCTCAAACGCATTAATTGAATGCATATACAGTTTTGTTCCTACCAATCTTCAAGCCTCTACTTTCTAATGACCTTCTCGATTCTTCCAGTTTCCTTTCTACCTATTTATTGCTTGTAATGCGTTATTTGCAAACAATACATCATCTTCCATAGCGATTAATCTTAATATCTTCAGAGTATAAACCTAGGCAATATCAAATGGCCTTGTAAAGTCTACTAATCCGTTTTCTTCTTCGTTTTTTCGGCTCTCAATTCCTTCTGTACCTTACGCAATTGACGAGAATTTAGCTCCTAAAATGACATTTTCATCCAAGAATAACTTTATGAAGCAGATAAAAATCGACTACTATGTCTATGGGGCTATGTTGACAGATGCCCAAGTTTATGGCATGACGTCTATGATCTACTTATTTCAATCACTACTTCCATCAAAATAATATGGTGAATTCAACACTCCATAACAGAGCTATAAATAGTATTCTTACAATTTCCTGATTTTTTTGGTAGATGCGTTTTCAGTTCTAGCTTCATTCCAAGGAATAAAAAAAATAAGTACCTGCCGGGTCAAAAAGTGGTTCGGTTCCAAATGCTTTCTTGTTGTCGGCAAAAGGAATAAAGATTCTTGTTTAGATTACCAGCAGGTTATTGTGAAACAACGTATGCTACCATAGTCGTCCTTTAATAGCGTGCCAAAGACCAAACACTAAATCCTGATTCATTTAGCAGATGCTTAGTTTACTCAATCATAAAAAAATATTTAAAAGGGAAAGGAACTGAGTTAGTTGTATTAGACAATTGCAATAACAGTAATTTTAAATATTTTATATTAGTGACTCACCCATATCATTAATTCCTATTGTTTAACATCTCAGGGACGAATCTTGGACCTTGAGACGAGCCGCTAGCCTTTCTACGGAATATAAAGTAGATCGTAAAAATTTATATATACAGGGTGAGTCACGGTAAACGCGACGGTCCATTGTGGCTAAACGGTTAATATTTTGAAAATTTTATTTATTCATGGATATGTGGGTTGGTAAAGGCCACATTATAAAATTATTTTGAGTTATACAAGTTGTCCCAAAAAAGTGTGGCGTGTCAAAGTTATATTATTTCTTATGGAAGACCCTATATTTTGTTGCATTTATAGATTATACTTTGCGAGATATTTTAATATTTCTAAAAATGGAAACACTTACAAGAAAACCAATAACTTGGAAACCTATGGATTCAGCCAAATCCAATTTTAACTGAAAAAAATTAGACTAATAACACAGGCACACAAAAAAAGTTATGAACCAGAGGGTAGACCCCACTATTCTTATGTTTTTGGGGTCGTTGAAACCGAATATGACCATGAAAAAGAATTTCAATTGCCCGTTTTTTCGCTAGCCAATACCGACAAAGCCACTTGTCGGCATATCTACAAGCCGTCAAAGCCGATCCAAGTAACCTGTCGGCACATCTGGGAATTTTGTTTCTGCAATTGAAAATGGCAAAACAATACCTACATTAACAACAAATAATAAAGATTCCTTGTTTAACAAATTCAAAATAAATTAACGGAATTAACAAAATGCAATTAAGGTACCTCCTTATTACATCTACTTTTCTACCTACATATAATTTGTTGTTGCTGTTTATTTATTTACAAGCTGTTCTTTGAGACAGTAAGTAGTGTTAAGAATTGTGGATAGGAATTATTTTTAGTTTTTGAGAGAATATTTTAAAAATTATATTTCAAGAGAGCGCAAATCGGTCGATTTCAGGTAGGAGCGCAAATCGGCCGAGCGCAAGTTGGCCATAACCGATCTTTACGGCCAAATATCAAAATTATTACTTAGTTTGAAAGGAATAAAAATGGTTTCCTAGAGAATTTGCGAGAAACTTTGAAATACTACTGAATCACCTTAAAAATAGAGATATCTTTTCTACATCCAATTTATTTAATCTTGTTTCGCACTCCTACGAGAGGACCAAAAACAACGAAATTCATCTATACGTTTTTAATACCAACACTACAAAAATACCCGGGCGAAGTTGGCACCCCCAGGTGAGAATTTGGGAAGAAAGACTATTGCATAATTTTGCCCAAGTTATGCCCAGTATTTCTCAATAATTGCATTTTTGCCCCCCCCCCCCCTTAACAAATGAGTCAAAACTCGAATTTCTATGGTGTGGCACCCCCATAAAAAAATATTACGAAATAAAGTAGCCCAAAATTATGCCCAACCAAACAAAATTTTTGCCCATCTATAGAAAAGTATCAAAAAAATTAAGTACGCACAAAATGGAAAAAATTGGAGAAAATGCATCGTTTTAGTTTTGACCAGTATGCACACTCAGTTTATTTCGCGCAGCCTCCCTTAACCCGTGAGTCAATAGTCGAATATCTATGGTGCGAAATCGATAAATTGATGTGAACCATAATTTTGGCCAAGTTATGCCCATTTTTGCCCAACACTTACTTTATTTTGCGCAGCCTCCTTTAACCCTTTCACTGTCGGCAACGCGGCTACCGCTTTGTGTTAGGTTTCATCCATGTGCAGGCAACGCGGCTCCTGGATTCATTTTATGGTTTGTGTGTGAAGGCACACAGTAGACAGTCAGTATTGTGTTGTGGTTTCTGAAAATTATTTCTATTAGGCTAAAGGGTTGCCGGCACAAGGGTGAAACCTAACACAACTCGGTAGCCGCGTTGCCGGCAGTGAAAGGGTTTAAGGGGGCTGCGCAAAAGTGTTGGGCAAAAATGGGGATAACTTGGCCAATTTATCGATTTCGCTTATGGGGGTGCCGCACCATAGATATTCAACTATTGACTCATGGGTTAAGGGAGGCTGCGCGAAATAAACTGAGTGTTGGGCAATACTGGGCAAAACTAAAATGATGCATTTTTTTTTTGAAATAATATTACGCCATTTTGGTACTTTTCACTCATTTTTTAAGGGGGTGGTGGTGGTGGTGGGCATAACTGGGGCAAAATAGTCTTTTTTCCCAAATTCTCACCTGGGGGTGGCAACTTCACCCAGGTTACAAAAATATGTTTATAAGTCCATAAGGTTGACTGACTATACATTTAAACAGAAAACGCTATAGTTTATCTATTTTCAATTGCAGAACAAAATGATCCCGCTTTATACAAACCGTCAATGCCGACAAAACAACTTGTCGGCACATCTACAAGCCGCAAAGCCGATCAAAGCGACTTCTCGAACATCTGGGAATTTTGTTTTTGCAATTGAAAATAGAAAAACTATAAATATTAATATCTTTTACACTAATACTATTTATAAATATTGCCGATCAGCTAATAATGAAAATTAGACAAACTTCAACCTTGAATTTTTACATTTTATTGTTGATTATTTAAATAAACTATTATTGTGGAATTCGGTGAATACATCATTCGCAAAAAATCACTGGACTTTGAAGTGTAAATAAAAATGTTATGACAATAAAAAATTATGCACATTGCATAAAGAGATAAAACGGGTTATAACGCCAAATTCTATGTACGAGAGAAATTATTTTTTTATTCGCTTATTATTATTATTATTGTAAAATTTAAAAGTATTTAAAATCAATTCATTGCAGCGTTCGTATCGATGAATAATAAACCACGAATTTTTCCATTCATTTTGGAAAACAAACAAAATTACAAGCGTTCACGTCTGGACCATAAAGTTGATATATTTGATACTGTCCAAATTAACGTGGCGACATCCGAATTGCATCCCAACAAATTAACTTTTACCTGACCAAGAAAAGGTAGCAGCGGAATTGCTTGCAGATTATTAATACCATTTTAGGTAAATTCCGAAGCAACGTTGCCACTCTGTGTTAAAATTCTTGAAAAACGTCAGAGTATCAAGAAATATCCACCTCGAAACAACAATATATACCTAAAGATGTCCAAACGATATATATAGAAATGTTTATAACAATATAGTTACTTCCGAAGGTGAAAGGAGTGCCATTGAAAAAACATCTTTTTTAATAAATGTTCCCATTAGCACTCTATAAAATTATAAAGAATGATCCAAAAAATCGTACAGAGAGGTTGTGTTAAAACTTTAGACCCTTCAATATCAAAATTAATTGGTAGCATTAAATTAAAATGTAAATTCATATTAAAGAAAGTTAACCAATATAGAAATTTTACGCCATTTACCCCTATTAGGATCCCCAGTTAAGTTCGCTATTGAATCTCTGCACAGTGGTCCTAATAGCCAAAATATTATTTTATTTTTATGTACATGGACAGTGTACGGTATTTTCGACATCAAAGTATTCAAAACTATCCAGATGCATTAGCATTTCTTCTATTGTCCGTATCCTTTGCTGTTTTTATAGCTTTTTTCATTCTCATAAAGCAGTGGGTTCGACTATACTTATTGTGAAAATACAAATACAAATATTGTTTATATATTTTTGTACATGTTACATTCTACTAGGAATATGTTTCATTTATAATATTATATTACATTTAATGTTAAGTAAACGTGACAACGCTGTCGGTTTTTATCACATATTATATTAGTTTTGCTGTTAAAATATGGGATGCAATTCGGATAGTCCTGGGATGTGACTCGGACGGTAAAATTTTTACCTGCTGTGTCTGGGATGCAATTCGTAGGTTCCCATTAGCATTTGACCATTTTTTGATGAATGATAAGCGATAAGTGCTACTGCACTTGTTTCGCATGAAAGGCATCATAAAACATCATCATCAACATTATAAATAGAATTATAACCAAAGACCAGACATCTGTATAAACCTTGACTGATCTTCTTTCCAATTAAGTATTCCCTTTTTTCCAGAGCATTTACTTCAGAATTTCGAGGACTCAGAAGGGTCGCCATATGTTAATTAAGCAGGTTTTTTCTTTACTTTTGATTTTCCAAAAATATTCATTCGGGCAGAGTCGTTCCCGCATATACACCTACTTGAATTTTCGTTCCAGTCTTTTGGTATTGCTCAACATAGATTTAAATTACAAAAATTTGGGGAAAATAACATGTCATATTAGTTTGACAGTGAATTAATTAATATTAACAATCAACAAATAAATATTCATTTTATTAATGCATATGTAAATATATTTTCATCATTACTCACCTCATCCATTAGAACTTAATAAAAAACAACGTTTCTATCAAATACATAATTATTGTATTAGACGATAAAGTCAGACTCATAGAAATAAATTCCAATGTGTTTTTAAAAAACGGCTATTGAATGCGACTGGCTGAAAACATTTTTTTAAATGGTAGATTGATCTGATATTTTTCATTGTTCCATTAACAACCAGAGGATTGTGTTATTGGCCATCCTTATTAAACATTAATTTTTTTGCAAGAGTTGATGTGTAGGTGGATTTTTTGCTCCTGTTGGCACAAATTATACATTTATTTTGATATTAGGGGACGAGAATGTCAAAAAGGGAGTGTTAATTAGAACATAGCGAGTTAAATTATTCCTGGTTAAAAATAAGTTGGGTTATGTGCAAATATCGTATAAGATATAAGATGATAGTGTAGCGTCTAAGTATGACTAAACTTATTTAGTTCTGGTAAACGCTTTAGTGCAGCCATCTCTCTCTACTATATAGCTCGGGAGTCAGAAAGTATAAATTAAAAAAATAAAAACATGTACAATCGCTAAATTGTAATCGACTAATGGGTCGGCTATCCGAGCAAATGGTGTTTGAACTAATCTTATCACACTAGTCATCACAGACTTCGTTTGAGTATCCAACCAATAGAATAGAGTGGAGTGGAGTCGAGTCCACGACAGTCCACGTTGACTGAGACAAAAGATGCCGCTTTCGTTTAAAGGGTCAGGTTTTTTGATAGCATCAAAGGCCCCGCGTTTTAAAGTTGTTAAATTGGGTATACTATATGTATTGCCCGAACTATACAAGTCTGTTTTATGGTGACGCTCGAATTTGTAGATAGAGGATTTAACCCATAAATCATATGACGTTTTAGACACTATAGGGAGGGGCACTGGCTGATCTAGTGCATAAAATCTCCTGGGTTAGGATAAAAACATAGTGAAGCATCGCATCAAGCATCGACACAAGCCAGGCATCAGAGGGCACATAGTGAGGCATCTAAAAGCAGTTTATCTCTTTTCACTTTAACAACTGCGATACTGACAAAATACGGCTAGTGGCCAGTGTTCACACGACCTCAATGAAGAGTCTTGAAAATCAAATTGATTTGATTCCTCGGAAGCGGCGATGCTCGATGCGATGCTTTAGACGATGCTCGATCCTTTACTATGAACGGTTAACGTTTACTGCATGTATTTGTTTTTGATGCTTGAGGCGAGGCTTGATGCGATGCTTCACTATGTTTTTACCCTTAGATTCAAACTCGAACGGAAAGTTACCATAATACGAATGCGGGATAGCACTGTATTAATTTTTCTCTCAAAACGCACGTTTAACGTTATCCATGCTGTAGATGGCAAATATCATCCATACTGCGAACTAACTAAGGGGCAAACGCTATTGTCCTGGCACTGGACGACTAAAAATATGAGAATATAAAAAGTTTCATTTCATTCCGGAAATCTTTTTAGTGGATTTCACAACTTCGAATATAACAATATAATGAATTATACCTTCGGGATACAGAACACTTCCTGCAACTCACTTATGCATAAATAAACCAAATTAAGTAAATATAAATTTGTACCCGACTCCGGGGGTTTTAAAAACTTTTTTCTTAGTCCCAACTGCCACCTATAATATACGGCATTTCAGATTAATAATATCCTGGGGAGCCGTTGTCAAGGGAAAGTCTCAAAAGTAATTTAAAGGAAAAACTCGAGTCCTTGAAAATAAATAGGATATCCCGGAAAAATATCAAGGGCAACGAATGAAAATACAACAAGAATTGGTAAGATTGAAAATGTCCCAAAACGTCCTCGTCCCCACCACTGTCGATTGCCAAAATTCGAAAAAAAATTGGTGTCTATTTTTGATCCCATCTTATAGATTTTGGCCTGTAGATTTAAAAAATGGAAAGTTTTTTGGTCTAGCTCTATCGGAAGTGCCTCAAAAATACTTTCAAAGATGGAAAATGTCAATGTCTGTTTTTATACCGTCTAAACGTGTAGATTTTAAAAATGTTTTTTGACTTTGCTCGATCGGACGTGCCTCAAAAACGACTTGAAGACGTGCCTCAAAAACGACTTGAAAATGTTCAAAAATCCAGGTCCCTTAAATTAGCACGACAGAAATAATACACATTAAAGAAACTAGAGTACTAAATTCGGGCCTATTTAGTGCTAATTTAGTACGAAAAAAAAATGTATAACTTTATTTTTAAAAAAATTACGTGCATGTGTGCTAGCTTAAGATTTAAGCTGAAATACTCTCGCTGGAAACGGTCAAGTCTTCAAAAATCTGGACCACAAAAATCAATATCAAAATGCGCAATGTTAAGATTTCACCATTTTCTTATATTCCATCTTGTAGAGCTCGACGAGTAGATTCAAAACTCCCCCTCGTACGTTATACATGCTTAGTCGATTTCGTGTGAAATTGTAAATCTAGTGAGATTATGTTAAATCGAACTTTTTAATCACAAGGCAGGCGTAAACATTGCATAATTTCCCAAGCTTGATGTCTTCTAGATACTATCTGAATTTGTTTACTTATAAACTTCGATGAAATAATTATGACATCATCAACATCTTTTTTTTATTTAATGATTATATCGTTTAATATATTTTTCTAATATTTATGTACAAAATATTCATTTATACAGAGGGTTTTGAATATGTAATTGAGATCTGCATACCTGTTTTTAAATAACATCATTTAAAAATGTTGTTATAAATAATATGGTTGCTAATTATGTTTATCCAATCAATAGTTTAGTAAAAGAGAAGTTGTTAATATACGTCATTTATTTGGGTCAAAAGCCATTAAAATTAAAAATCAAAAAAATAACATTTATTCGAAACAAAATGTAAAGTAACAAAATAACAAATTCCAAAGATAATTGTAGCAATTCAGTGTTACGTCTGGCTCTAATGACATCTCTCATTCTCCATGGAAGGCTTCTTATCAAAGCACTTATGTTCTCTAAATTTAAATTTTCCCATTATTCTCCAAAAGCATTTTCCAGCTCTTCGGGGTTGTCTGGAGCAATATTACGAGCTCTTACGCGCCGTTCTAGGTGGTCCCAAACACTTTCGATTGGGTTTAGGTCTGGATTAACTGCTGGCCAATCTAAAACTTGAATACCAACCTCTTGTAGGTATTCCATCGTGATTCTAGCAACGTGCGGCCGAGCATTATCTTGCATGAGGACAAAAGTAAAGTTACAATACATATAAATTACAACATGCAAGTGAAAGATTGTGGAACAATAAAAGGGATGAGCCAAAGTGTAAATAAATAAATTGGAACAAACGGAACTACATTTTCCTCAAGAACAGCGGTACCGATCAGCGGTTAAAAATCTCTACGAAACACCACTAACTATATGTGGCCTTGAACGCAGATGCCTCCCCAAATCATAATCGAGCCACCTCCAAAATTTCTGGCTGCTCTTATTTTGCATTGAGCAAATCGCTCCCATGCACGTCTGTCAACTCGAATATCAAATCCTACAAGTGAATATTGAATATATTATATATATTGTATATATTGTAACCTCCAGTTTGTCTAACTCTTCTTAAAACTCTCGAAACGGTGGACTGGTTGATTCTCATAACTTCTGCAACATATTGCTTCGTTGCTGTTCGTTTCCAGCCATGTACTGTTCAACTTTGAAACAATTTAATCTTTCCTCTTTTTTAGCGTATTTATAAATTTCCATAAATTTGGATGTGCTGCATTTAATATAGAGGAGAAACTGTTGTTCCATCCTTCCACAGAATTATTTGTGCAATGTATATCTTCCTCTATAAATTCAAAGCAATACGGTAGTCTCCTTTGGTGTCGTCGATCTAAGAGACCTATCCATACATCTTCAAAATAATTCACAAATGGTAATAGTATATCTTCATTTTTCGTGTAGAATTCGCTGTCAAGCAACTCTTCGAACACTGCAACAACATCTTCTTCGGGTACAAATGCTAATGCTGCCAGTTGTCGCAAATGTAGGGCAAAATTCGCGACTTCTGTATAAATTCGTTGCAATCCTGCACCTTGCATGTTTCTCTACAAGCATTATAAATTAAAAGTTTTTACAAACCAATATTAAGACCACGTCAACTAATACTGACAGTTAATTTGACACTCATGGCAAACCTTATTTTTTTAAAACAACTACGGAACGAATATTCTGTCACTAGAGATAGAATGAAATAGGTATAAAATACATAAGAGACAAGTGTTTCAGAATTTTCTTTCAATCTCAAGAGCGAGAATGTTTCTTTTCTGTTCTTATAAGTGGTTTCAGAATAACTACATTCAGTAGTGGCCGTGGGGAAAATATTTTTACTGGTATTTTAAAGTTCAAGCTTATTATTTTAGGATTTTGACCTTAACATTAAAACGCAATTTGTGCAAGGAATAAAAAACCCACTCTTTCTCCAAATGCTCGTTCGACATGGAACAATTATAATGACGACGTAGTATGTTCTGCCTACGTTCAATAAAACGATACCTACCTAATTCGACTTGTAGTTATTTACCAAATTATTACGCCTAATTGGGTGCTCAATGTGCTTGCGCTTGTTAAAACGTAAATTACCGTATCGGCTTAGATATTATTCAAAAAGTAATTTGTAGACGAAATTTGTGAACATTAAATTTCTCTTAAAGTACTGTTAATAACTACGTACGAAGTATGTACCGTCTTACTTATATCATTTCGTAAAGCCCTAAAGGCTCCTCGATCCATTTTTTTAAAATGTATCCCCACTTCTTTTTGTTCATGGCTAAAAACACCACTTAGCCCATCCCATCCCTTTTAAGCCATTCATGCATGTTTCTTATATATAATTGTATGATTTAATTTATTTTCCCATTTTTATTCAAAACCCTGAATTCATAACCGTAGAACAAAGTATATTTTTAGGAAATTTAATTAACAAAAATATTATTGAAACAACTGTCAAGAAAATATAAAATAAATGTGATGACTAATTGCGTTATATGCTCGAAGGACGCCAAATTACAATTACAAACCGATTGCTTAAACCAAAAAAACAGTCTGACATGTAGACAGTTTCGATATCTGCATTTTATCGGTCAATGACATGATAGATATTTAAAAATAGACTCTCTTTGCTCCAGAAATGAAAATAGAAAAAAAAATTTGGTATGTCGACAAAAATTAAAGAAATTAGTTAATACCTAATTGAATCGTAAAATGTTAAAAAATATAAAGAAAGTAATATTTACGTTTACTCTTTAACTAAAAACAAAATTTAAAATTCATCAGGGAGTTTGTAATCTTTAAACTTTTTGTTCTTAAAACCAGAATATTTTAAAATAGTTTCAAATCATCAACATATTGATTCATATTAAAGAAACTTCTCAAATTTTCATAATTTTTAGAAATTTTTCCAAACCTTTTAACCATGCTTTAATCGATAATCGAGGGTTAGTTTTTAAGGACCCAGTACGTTTTGATAGGGAAATGGTTTTCAGTCAATCTCTTTGAAACCAACTGAAAAATATCCCTCAAGTCTTCCTGATCAAAAGTCTCTATGGTCGCAGCAGCCTAAGATTTCAAGGTATATACCAGTTATCTCAACCAGGGTTATTGAGAGCAAGATTCCATTCTCGATACAGAAATACAGTAACTCATCAGTAGTAGATAGCTTATATTGAAACAGGCACAGCGGGAGGGATAGGTGGAATATACAAAGATATCTTGTTTCAATTACGTACATTATAAGGTGTACAAACAAACATTTTTTCAAGTAATGGTGTATACTCGTAAATTAAAGTCTGAGCTTATTTTCCAGGTATTTATTTAAATTGTCAACTGCAATAGGAAATGCAGAGCTGAAGTCTATGTTTGAAAGACTGTTCCACCACGCGCAAGGCAGCTGGTGTAATATTGCGAAAAGCATTCGTTATTCTAAATCGCACATTTTCAGGAGGAGTTGGTGGCTCGACGAAAACCATATTTTTTTATGTATCCCCATAACAAAAAATCTAGTTTTGTTAAATCTGGTGATCTAGCAGGCCACCTGCCAGGCCGATGTCGATATCTTCTCTTCCTCTTTGATAACTTTTACAAACACTATTAAAAAACTATATCTATCTCATATTGACTAGTTTCTTTTTGTATAATATATATGTTTCTCTTATTTTTATTGTTAAACAACTTTTAATAAGGATTTATCTATTGTATTAGTTTGGTAAACAGTAAATACTATACTGGGTTCGTCCTGTTTGTTTTCTTATACATAAATAAATAAATAAATAAAATAAATAAATAAATACCCTGTATATCACAGGTAGATTTCAGATACGTCATTTGAGAAAGTCACCAATGTACAGTATTTGACCAAAAATATATATTTTTTTCATTAATATACTCACTCAAGGAATTAAAGTTTTCTTAGAGTAACTAAAATATTCTATACCCATCCCAAACTGCTGGAGCTAGATATATGCAATTAAGCAAATTTACAAGACATTACTTTATATAAAGGTGGACCAATTTAAACATACGCAATTAAAATGTTTTTACGGCGAGCCTAAATTACTGTAAATATGAAATTGTACTCTCTATTTATCATATGTTAAAAAAATATCCGTATATACTTATTTGTATTATAATGTGAATTAAACTGTATCGTATTTGACCTAAATATACTTTATCTATAATCAGCTATAAACCGCACATACGTTTCCAAACATAGCATCGCCGGGTCATGTTTTGAAGTCTCAAATAATGATTAATTTAAATATCAATGTACGTATAATTTATCTCTGAATTGGTCATCACGTTTCTTGGAAGAAACCGAGCAGAATCATGAAACTTGTGTAGGTGTTATTGCAAAAAATTGCTATTCATAATCATTATTTTTGTTAATTGTTACTGTTCTACTTTAATTTTTTGTGTTTTTGAAGATGGTGGTCTACAAATAAGGTACGTGGGAGGTGAGTTTAAGATATATAACTGTGAATTGTAAAATATATTTTAGGAAACACAGTTATTTTTTCGAATATGAATATCTTTTTTTTAAATTTGTGGGAAATTTTCTAATTTCATCTCAAAAATATAACTAGAACCGATGGCCTTCCAAATCGAGCTGCATCCTGTGAAACAACCACTAATCAGAAGATGCAATGTCCGAAGAATAGACCGGGTGCCTTTGAATCAGCTCTTTGTTATAATACATACGGCATGTCTCTTAATCGTACAGATGCGGTTTGTTGAGTCACTCCTAGTGATTCTGCAAGCTCATCTTGCGTTTGGCTCTGATCTTCTTCGTGTAATGCCTCTAATTCTTTGTCATTGAATTTTCTTGGCTATCCAGAGCGAGACTTGTCTTAGACGTTGAAATCTTCACCCTTGAAACGTTACATAATTTATTAGTTGGATCAGCTTCACCATAAACTTTAACATCATTCAAAGGGATTCAGCTGCACTTTTCTTCCAATTACAGTTAACAAAAAATTCGACGTTTTCAACACTGTAAAAATAATGTACCTCAAAACGATACAAACTAAGCATAGTTCATATTCCTAAGAAATATCATTGTTATTACTTAATTATCTATATTACCATTTCATTATTAAATCATCGTTTTCCTTTAATGATTCCTTAATCCGATTCAGTTCTTCACATTGTTGGTTAAACTCGAAATATATTTTGAAATGTAAGGTTTTGAGATTGAGGTTAGGTTTATTGGAGGGACCAATACCAATATTGGTTTAAAATCCACTGGCAATATTCGACCAATATTGTATAGTGATTGGCAATATTAGCCCAATTGAAAAGTATTGGGCGAGGATTTAACCTACTCTGGTCAATAATAATTTCTACTAGGGAGCCGGAACCATCTTTTAAAAACAGACCGAACTAATTCGTACACTCAATATTCACAAATTCGACGCACTCCAATTCAAGCATATTCCCAAAAACTTCTACGTTGCTCCTGATTATGTATGTCGATCTATGCGGGCACTTAAAAAGTTACACATACAAAGATCCAACATTATCTTAAGCCACATTAGCAATTCATCTCGACGTCGCAAGTTGCAGGGGCAATACCCTTTTGTGCTTTAACAAAAACTTTCGATTGTCACATAATAAATTTGAAAAGGATCAGTCTTAAGACCTATATATAGTGATAAATCAAGGGCTTTAGTTTTTACACAGCTGGACGATTTTCTCCTTTTGTTTATTTATCTCCAGTATTTGTTTGACTCTTTGCGGGACACATGACAAATAAGCTTTTTTCGAAGTACTTTTGTTTGCGGATTTAGACCCCTGCAGATACGCACCGGATATCGATCCGTTTTCGGCTGGGTTATTGATATGTAGAGAATAATTATTACAATGTTGTGTTTAGTTTCTGGATATTGGTGCTACTATTGACAATTCTATGTGATGTTGAGGAATTACTAACTTTCAAATGATTCGGGATAATGGGAAAAGATACCGTTACAATGGCTGTACAAGTGTTATTCGAACTCTGCTTAGCCCAGTTATCAGAGTCTATGATTCCCATATAATGTGATATCGCTGAAACTAGGCTCCTATGTACTTTATTGGGTGTAGAAAACGATAAAAAAATCTTTGCTGCTCTAGAATGTATGTTGTTCACAATTTAGAAAACAAAATCGAAAATTTTTCAAATAAAGTTAAAAATACACTATAGTGTGTAATAATTCGGAAATTGATTTATATGAGTAAAATGGCGTGGAATGAATGCTGTAAAAAATGATAATTTTAAAACAAAGTATTTTTAAACAGAGACAATGTTTACCATTTTAATTATTTTCCCTTCGATATTTTTCAAAATATATTCAACGGTTTTCTTACTCTCCTGTAAAAGTACTTTAAGCAAAATGGTTTTCAAATCTAACCAACGATAGGTATATACCTTTACGGAAAACAAAAAAATAATGGAAATCGCTTTTCTGCTTTAAAAGAAATTAATTTTGATGAAGATCATTCTAAACTCACTTATAACTACTACAAGAATTGATTCTTGTTCCCATTATCTGTGCTGCATACCATTAAAACTTTATTGAAATGGAAAAGTGCAGACTTGAGAACATTCTTCAGACTTTAGATTAAGTTATAGAGCGGCTCTATCGCATGCATATAGAGCGATGCCAAGTTTAGAACTTTCAAAATGTTTTATGTTATGTTTAAGTTAACTACGAAATTATTACTGTGGTTATGGAAAGCCATTATTGGTAAATTATCTATTCTGGAAAAAGCCGGGCAATTTAGATTAGAGTTATCGTATTGGAAGTTTTAAATTTAAAAGCGATTCGATTTATGTATTCATGAATTAAATATTGTAAAATGTTTACCTTGCAGTTTGCAAGTTGGAAAAAATAGGGCATGAAATAAAAATATAATAATTTTTTTCAGATACTTTGACTTCGCATAAAATGTGATATCACTGACACTTGGCGCTTAGGTACTTGAAAATAAAAATAGCCTCGAATGAATGCTGTAAAAAAATGATGATTTTATTTATTTTAATAAGTTTTATCAAACAGAGACAATACATACATTTACACTGTTTTCAAAAGTAACAGTTTTTTTTCTATGGCACACAGCATTTTTTTAATTTCGGTTAATATCATCCGCTTTTACGTGACAGAAAGAAAATTTGTTCAACTAGCTTTACAGGGTGTTGTTTTTACAGGATCAATAAAAACTAAATTGCACTTGTTTCGCATGAAAGGCATCATAAAACATCATCATCAACATTATAAATAGAATTATAACCAAAGACCAGACGTCTGTGTGAACCTTGACCGATCTTCTTTCCAATTAAGTATTCCCTTTTTTCCAGAGCATTTACTTCAGAATTTCGAGGACTCAAAAGGGTCGCCATGTGTTAATTAAGCAGTTTTTTCTTTACCTTTGATTTTCCAAAAATATCCATTCAGGGAAGTCGTTTCTGGGTCATTCCATGTGAAAAGCATATCAGATATCACTTGACCCTCAACGATCGCGCTCCCTTTTTGATACAATAAACTTACCATGGAAATAACTGACTTCCCAAATTTTCAGCCTAAAATACCACAAGAACAATTTTTAAGCTCAATTTTAAGTTTGTTCAAAATGGCAACGAGTAAAAAAAATAAAATACGCGTTTCCTTCGTATTTCTCATTAACGGTACATAAAAAAATGCAACAAAGACATTTCTGACGTAAAATTTCCCGTAGAACACGGTCACGCCAACCGTCTTCATTGATTCCCCTCGGAAAAGTCAGAAAATGCGGATTTTTTTTTTTGATTTTCAAATTTCCCAAATACATATTCCCCGATTTCGCTAAAATTCTTGGAATCATGCTTTTCAAAATCCATATACTCGTGCTTCATTTTCATGAGTTATATACGATTTGTCTATATAGTGCATTCTGTAAGTCGGAAAATACCTCGAAAAATACAAATACATTTTTGAGGCTCCCAAAGTAAGTCCCTATCCCATTTTCGAGAATGCTGAACACGAAGTTGGGCGTTAAAATTCCTTTCCAGTTGCCCCCCCCCCCCCAATGGTGATTCACAATTCGGAATTTTGTTTTTTGATTTTCAAATTTATCATGAACATATACCCCGATTTAGCTGAAATTCGCAGTACATACTCTGAGAAGCATGCTTTTCCAAATGCTTATACTCGTTCTTTACTCTTTATATCATGAAAATTTATCGATTTATCGATATTGTGCACAAGTCGGAAAATACCTCGAAAAATACAAATACATTTTTGAGGCTCCCAAAGTAAGTCCCTATCCCATTTTCGAGAATGCTGAACACGAAGTTGGGCTAGAAAACGAGTAAGGAATTTAATTTATCAGATTCGACATCCTAAGACCGGTTTCTGCCTTTCGGCTTCGTCAGTTAGGCTTTTCGAATCCAATAAATAAAATTCCAAACTCGTACAAGTCAGTAGCTATATCCGCTATAAGATAAAATTTTTAGATGTGCTGCCATCTATGATGAGAAGAGAGTATTGACAATTATTAAAAGCAAAAAATTCCCGGTGTATTGGGGTTGCATACACAATTTGCATTGTGTTGCAAAGCTTTTATTTGACTGATTCTAGTCAAAATGTCACTCTCTTCTTTCGTATCCCTTTCAGAGATTAATACAAAGTTAGAAAACGAGTAAGGAATTTAATTTATCAGATTCGACATCCTAAGACCGGTTTCTGCCTTTCGGCTTCGTCAGTTAGGCTTTTCTTTGTATTAATCTCTGAAAGGGATACGAAAGAAGAGAGTGACATTTTGACTAGAATCAGTCAAATAAAAGCTTTGCAACACACAATGCAAATTGTGTATGCAACCCCAATACACCGGGAATTTTTTGCTTTTAATAATTGTCAATACTCTCTTCTCATCATAGATGGCAGCACATCTACGAAGTTGGGCGTTAAAATTCCTTTCCAGTTGCCCCCCCCCCCCCCCCAATGGTGATTCACAATGCAGATTTTTGTTTTTTGATTTTCAAATTTCTCATGAACATATACCCCGATTTAGTTGAAATTCGCAGTACATACTCTTAGAAGCATGCTTTTCCAAATGCTTATACTCGTGCTTTACTCTTTATATCATGAAAATTTATCGATTTATCGATATTGTGCACAAGTCGGAAAATACCTCGAAAAATACAAATACATTTTTGACGCTCCCAAAGTAAGTCCCCCCCATTTTCGAGGATGCTGAACACGATGCTGGGCGTTAATATTCTTTTAGAGTTGGCCCTACCCCCCAACAGCCGAAAACCACCCCCAAATTGCGATTCGCGGATTCCGCGTCTTTCACCAGAAAAACTAACGTAATCCCCCGTTTTAGGGGATGCTGAACACGAAGGCAGTGGTTACAATTCTTTTAGAGTTGACCCCATCCCTCAAATAGCAAAAAATCACCCCCGAAATGGGATTTTTTTCCGAATTTGCCGGCTTTTCCGAGGGGAATCAATGAAAACGGTTGGCGGGACCGTGTTCTACGGGAAATTTTACGTCAGAAATGCCTTTGTTGCAATTTTTTATGTACCGGTAATAAGAAATACGAAGGAAACGCGTATTTTATTTTTTTTCTCGCTGCCATTTTGAACAAACTTAAAATTGACCCGAAAAATTTTCCTTGTGGTATTTTAGACTAAAAATTTGGGAAATCACTTATTTCCATGGTAAGTTTATGGTATCAAAAAGGGAGCTGATCGCTGAGGGTCAAGTAACATCTGATATGCTTTTCACATGGAATGACCCTCCCGCATATACACCTACTTGAATTTTCGTCTTTTGGTATTGCTCAACATAGATTTAAATTACAAAAATTTGGGGAAAATGACATGTCATACTTTTATTAGTTTGACATTTGATTGAATAATACTTTATATCGAGTAAAATGAACTTTTATTATGTTTTTTGTTGAAAAATGATGATGTGCTATCGATGTAGTGCCGCATCTCCCTGTATATCCGTCAAAAACGCAACAAGGCATTTTTAATACCAGATATGAAATGGGCTCGGTCCATAATACTTATGGTTGGACTATGTACAGTTCGTCTTGGGACACCCTGTATACCTTAAATTTTATAAAAATCAGTGAGAATTTTAGAAATTACAACTTCTGGGGGGCTAGTTTTGAAATATTTCACTAGTGAATTTGCAATATTTCGAAACAACCCAAGTTTTGAACTAATTTCGTCGATGAAATTGAATTCGAAATCGAAATAATTTCACAAATATAATTCGCATTCTGTTTGCCGTTCGAAATTCGTAATTCACTTGCGAAATAACACTTGGCATTTGGTTAGGGTTAGTATTGTCATTTTCTCGGACGTGAATGGGTACATCTTTTCATTTCATTTGGTTTGATAACTACCTACAATCTACATGGTATACATTTTTTTGTGGACGGTTTTTTATTTTTTTATAATATTTCGTAGACGGTCAATTTCTTTAATAAAATGGCAAATTTGGAGGAACTTGAACAAATTATAGCAAATAATCTTGTGGCACTAGTGGAAGATGACTTTTTAACGCCAAGAAGAGTGCTTCATCATTTAAGGCAAGACCCTTTTAATCTGTGATTGTAAATTTCTCAAAATTTACTTTCTAAAGAACCAGCTCGACTACTAATATGTTAGAACCCCATTTGACAGCTCTTGCAAGAGCATCACTCCAAACAAACAATTTCAAACATGTAGTTATATACCAATACCAAAAACAATATTTGAAAAACTATGTCCACGAGCGTCCACAATCTTATAATCTTAATCAGAATTATTCTTCTTCTTTTGTATTTTAAGGTTAGAAATTAATTATTCCATCGTTGCCAAATCGCCTCGTTCGAATTAAATTCATTTTAGTGAAATTATACAAATTTCATTTCATTGCAATTGAAAACTAGGTATAGCATTTCGAAGGTGAATTAAAAATCGAAATATTTCACATATGAATTGATTTTCACTTATATTCAAAACTAGCCTCCCTGGTCAAATAAACATAACAAATTATTAAGTCATTAGTATTTTTGTAGTAAAAAGACTATATATGTAATTGTTTCTTTAGTTATTTGTCTATGCTAGTCGCTTCCGAGTTGAAAGCAGTGATAAAACATTTACAAAAACAAGGATGACTCAAATGCACCTTCATCTACAAATTGCTCATACATTATTCACCATAGACGTTGGTTTCTTTTATAAATTTATTACTACTTCTAATGGCATTATCTGATCTAATGAATATAGAATTTATTAAATATTTATTTTGTCTATTTTTTCATGAATAAAGTTCGAATTTTTGATATTTAAAAGTTCCTTCAATTTATACAGATTTTTGATATACATGTTTTTTCTTTTGTTAGAACGCCTTATGTTCTATATGATAATTTGCTGAAAAAAAAAGTAAAGAATTGTGAAGATGTTGATGTTCAAGTCCGTATAAACAGTATGTATACAGAGTTAAATAAAAATATATTTATTAAATCAATAATGTGAATTTGGGTTTAACAGAGTTATTCCTAAAGGTTAGAGAAGAAAGGAGTGCAGTAATTTAATTTGTAGAAGTAGTACAGGTTTAACATTTTAATACATTTGATCGGCCTAATAAAAGATTTCGTTTGATTTAATCATGTTTCCATGGTTTTTACTGTAATAAACCAGTTTTTTTTACAGATAAGTCAGACGTTATTTATTCATAGCCGTATCGTAGATATTTTTTCTATCTATTTGAATAGAACCTCAAAATTTTACAATCGTTTTTCATATTTTCTGGTTAATTTTGATGAATCAACAACTTATAAAAGAAGAGGAGAATAAAGATGTAAATAATGTTATTTAAGTAAAAATAAAATAAATAAATCAGAAATTATAATAAACAGGGTAATAAAATGATAAAATTTTCATGTAAGAGTAAAAAACTGGCACCACTGGAAAGGTTATTTTGAATATATTTTAAGCATCTCGTTTGATGGCATTCCCAATGTCAAATCTAATAAAAATGTTATGACCCAAATTTTTTTTATGTACAAAAATTTATCGATTGAAGTTAGTTTTAATCGCTTGATTAGCTAAATGAGTTCTTTCTTGAAACTAACTCAACTATGAACACGATTTTAATTAGCTTTTTCTAATTCAATTTACTTTAACCAGGTCAAGATGTTTTATCTGTTTTAAATTATACTTATAATTTAAACCAGATGCATACGATATTGTCACATTTTTAGAACAATCGTTCCCAACATGATAGTACAGATACTTCGTCCGGTTAATATCCTTAATTTCTTGAGAAATTTTCTACAAAATTTTATTTTTTTTTATTTAAAAAATCATATTTTTTGGCAAAAAATAGTAAAAAAATACAAAATTAATCAAAATTTTTATTTTAATTTTGGATTTTGATCCACATTGCAAAAAAGAGTCAAACCTTGCAATCTTGCAAGTACATCGACTTTTCTTATCTTTCTTTTCGAAAAATAGTTATTTATTAAACAAGAGAAAAAATCGTAGACTTTAGATCGAAGAAATCTAAAATCTTCGGTCTCGCGATGTTATGTCAGTTTTTAGAGCAAAATTAGTGTTTGATAAAATATTTCGATACAAAGAAATTTATCCATGAAAGAAAAGTTCGCGTGTTTTTTTGATAAAATAAATTACCCACAGAATATAAGAATAAAAACAAAAATTTTATTTTTATTGATCAATTAATAATTAACAGAACAATAATTAATTAAAAGAACAGTTATTAAAAATACAATTATTATATATTGATTGGATTGGTGTACTTATTTTAATTTTTTCTTCTTGGGTTTCTCTATATGTCCTATTTTCATTTTTATATGAATCTGGGTCTCTTAAATTACTAATAAGATTTTTGTAATGTTCAGGATCTATTGGAGGTATGGTTAATTGATTGTGATGTGCCCTGTTATTTTTATTAATTGTTAATCGCTTACTCCTGCTTTGGCTAGCTGGGAAACTGTAGGGTAGCACGGTGAGAATGATTTGAAATTTTATTATTTATTATGTCTAGTTCAATTTTTGCGGTCGAATTTTTGGTCCGTTTGTTCATTTGAAACATTTCAAAACCGATTCATATTGTACGGTTTTTGTAAAGAAACGATATTAATCACCAACAATATATTAAAATTCAAAAATTTGACAGACTATTCATTGACATTTTTTGCAGTTTCGTCAACCCCTACACTTAATTGCTATGAAATTATAACTAAAATTGACAAATAAAGTGACGTCCGCTTACTATATATTGACAAAGAGAAGTTTTTATCGATTATTTTTTCATCCGTCAAAACAGTCAGATTTTGTGGTTTCAGCCAATAACAGCTCAGAATCCTAACCAATCGTGTTTTATACTGATAAAACCGCTTCTTCTTAATTGTTTTTTGATTAAACTGTGTTTACCTTTTTTTAAATGTCAAATATAAACATTTAACAACTTTTATTTAGCATTATCAATTATTATTATACTAAAATGTATTGCAAATCTATGGTAATAAACAAATTTCCAAATTTGTTTGTAAACTAACCTGTTTATTCGTTTATTCACACACACAACATCAGTTTTTGAATACCCAAATACTTAAAAATCCATAAATCTCTTTAAAACTGACAAGTGTCAAACTCTATATCCGAATTAAGCCAAACGCAATCACGTATGCCTTGGTGGCCCTGTATTTAAAACTATAACAGCTCAATATTTTTTGATTTCAATTTAATTTGATAAAGAAAATAATGAACATGTGTAAAGTGTTTTTGCATAAATGACTATATTCTCTGTTTTTAATACAAAATGATTAAAAAAATAACCTTCCAAATACTACACGTCCTCTCAAATTTTATAGATTAAATTTTTGGTCTCCATACTCAAACACCTTTATTTCAGGCAAAACCACTCAAACAAACTGATTTGAGATAAAATCAGTTTGTTTTCGTGGTTTTTCCAAATAAAGCCGTTTTCGTGAAAACCAATAATTTAATCGATAAACTCTTATTTCCTTTGATTATTTTTATCATCTATCATTACAGTCAGATTTTGTGGTTTCAGCCAATAAGAGCTCACGATGTTTATTCGTGGTGTTACCTTTGATAAAAAAGGATACACCTTTGTTATCGATGTCAAAGTGACAAAAACATTTTCAAGTATATGACGTTTTAACATTGGAGTTAATTTATCAGTAAAAATATTTATTTATACTTTTCAACAGAAATAATAGTAGTATATATTTAAAGAATATTATACAAAATTGTATTTTGTGTGATATATTTTGAAGAAAAGTGCAGCACATAGCCCAGCATTGCAAGTATTTGATATTTCAAGATTAAATCGTAAAATAAAAGAAACAATGGCCAGTCGCGCTTTTTCTCTGGTAAAGGGCTATATTTTATTCTTGAAGAAACAAATGTTATAGCTTACAATGGAAATGATAAGTCAATAAAACTATATTTTTTATTAGTTTTTATATTGTAATTTTTATTAATTAATTATCTCGAATTTACACAGTCTGTCAAGTTTAGCGCGCTCGAATTAACTGGAGCGCACACATCAAAGGGTTAATTTACAAAAAAAACGTAGGAGGAAGGCAAAATATTGTCGAAGAGATCGAAAAAATTGTAAACTGGTATGGAAAATAAAGTAAAAGTTTTTCCGATATTTTTGCCTGAATTTTCTTCAAAAAAAATTTTTTTCTCACGACAATTTTTTGTTGGTTAAATAGCTTTTCAATTTTTTTTTTAATTATTCAATCTTTTTTAATCCACACTTATATATAATAAGAGAGATGACAACCAACATTTTTGCCTCATAGCAGCCCGTCTAAAATAGTATATTGTGCAACGAGTGGACAATCGACAATGCCGTACGAGTTGCAGATACTATTTTTTTTTACGAATGCGGGGATACAATGAGAAATGAAGTAGGTGCCAACGACAAAAAAATCAAAAATTAATCAAATAAAAAGTAAAATATTTAGAATCAAAATAACTTTTTATTTTTAACGATAACTAGGAAACTAAAAAAGGCAATTAATTTTTTTTTCACCTATGATTATCGAAGTATTTGTGAAATCGAAATTTATATTTTTGGAGATTCTAGAGGAAATCGTATTCAAGTGAATATTTTCTTTGTCTTCGACACTGACTCTGATGGGTACTTGTCGTCTCGATATTTGGGTTGATTTGGTGTACATTTTCACGTGAAGTATTCGTAGATGGTCTGTCCAAAATAGCGATCGCAATTTGCTGGCCGATTCGTTTTTTATTGCCGATCGATTCTTCAACGTCAGTGTTAAATTTCAAGTGGTACGGATTCATCTTCAGAACTCTCATCAGTCTCCGGTACCATCATAGAGTTGAAACTCATTATTGTAAATTTTAATTTTTTAATCAATCAATTTATCTGTCACTTAAACGTCACATTTTTTTGGGAGTCTGTATTGTCAATTTCTAATTAAATAGCCAAACAGCCATTTTACACCCGAAAAGGCGGGCGCAAAGATAGTACTTTTCCCGCATGAGTAAAAAAAATCACTTTTATTGATAAAGTCTGGTCAGTTGATGCGGAAAAATAAATTTTCAGACAAAAAACCTGCCGCCTTACAAAACATTGTAAACTTCTCCCTGTCGTTATTTGTAGTAATAAAAATGTCTTCAATATAAAAAAAAATCAACTGAAAGAGTTTACTCGTATTTCTAATCATGTCAACACAAATAAAACTGTAATTGAAATTCTACTTTCTAAAATCACAAAAAAAAGAATCCAATAAACGTACTACCTTTCAAATAAAAGTAATTTATCTTCTGCTCCAAATCCAACCTTCCCGATCGCTTTTTTCTTATTTATTTTGATTGGTTTCGGTTTGAGTCGAACGGAGAATTATTGGACATAAGAAACCATACGGGCTGATTAACGAAGTCTCGGCGTTCTTCGAATTCAAAAAGATGCAATAAAAAAGGGAATAAAAGCGCAATAACAATATGGTGATGATTCATCGCAGCTATTAATTTCGATGTTGATGGTGCTTCAATGTTAGGTCAGGTCAGATTTGTTAAGTTCGCAGTTTGTATTTTGTTCGGGTAATTTACGCTTTAAATTTTATTTATTTTCACGAGATGGAACGTATTTTGTAACGCCGATTGATATTAGGCGTACAACTTTGTTTCCGACATTTTCCTATAGATGGATTTAGCGGTAAATAGTGGTCGAAATAAATAGATCATAGACGTCATGAAATAAACTTGGGCGTCTTGGGCATTCTCGATTGAAAATTCTCTTCATTTGCGTGAGGTTTTCATTTTCTGCTTCAATATGAAGAAATCTGTAGCTGAAGATCATAGAATGCTCTGAAATACTTAAGGTAACGCCACTATTAGTAAAAGAACGTGTGATATGAGTGGTTTCAACGCTTCAAGAATGGTGATTTTTACTTCGAAAACCGGTATAATGGTGGAAGAGAGAAGGTTTTAGAAGATGTAGATTTGGAAGCTTTATTTAATGAAGACTCATGTCAGAGTTGAGAAGAATTGGTACGATGGGAGTGACTCAACAAGCAATTTCAAAATACATTAAAGGCGTGGGAATAATTCAGAAGTAAAGATAGTGGGTACCATACGAGTTGAAACCGAAAGATGTTGAACGGCGTCTCTTTGCTTGGGAATAGTTGCTTGAAAGGTAAAGACGGAAGGGGTTGGATTGATTACGATAATCCGAAGCTTAGCATATCATGGGGATATCCCGGCTATGCTTCCAGGTCGATCGCCAAATCGGATATTCACGGATCCAAGTTGATTTAAAATGTGTTATAACAACGACGCGATATTTCCAAATCCAACCGTAATCAAGATCATAACCGAACCATCTACTGCTGTAAATATTATAAACTATATGAAAGATGAGTCCAAAACTTCTTTTTTTATATTCCTATCTGGATTATTTTCCAAAAAAATTAAGGGATTACAGTAAAAATGAAGGTTAACGCTTCCACTATGATCTGAAGGAGACTGTCTCAGGGACCAAAATGATGACAGATTTCTGATGGTAATTGAAGAAAGAGACAGTCAATATCAGTCTCAAGCGGAAGAGAATGAACCGTTCCAAGAGATTGGAATCCAAGTAAAAAGGAAAGACTGTATACCACTATAGATCACTATAAGTAGTACTGACAGTAGTTGGTATAGCTGTCAAGTACTTTAATACATACATACTTTATGATAATTAGCATAAATCATGTTAAAAAATGAAAAGTCTGATAAAAAACAAAACGTTTATTTATTTATATTGAAATTTCTCAAAATAATACCCTACAAACAAACTAAAAGGTCGTTATTTCCTATAGCGCAACATTTGTAGTAAGACCCCGAAAATAAGCACAACCTGATTCAACCCCACGTGCCGAATCTTCCACCCTGGGGGAATTATCAATAAAACCTTCATTGTATTCGGAGCACTTGTGGATTAGTATCGGATTTAGATGACAGTATGCCATCTGCAGTCTTTATAATAATTTGTGTAAATTCAGTGACGCCTCTTAGAAGTTTGGGATACTTATTTGGAAATCTGGTATTAATTTTTTGCAATAAATTGTAGATAATTAAAAAATCTAAAAGTTTTTAATTATTTTTATCTCTCGCAAAAATATCTGTTTTTATGAAATTTGGTGAAAACGCTCTTTTTTGTTTTAAATAAGCTGACATTTTTTAAAAGCAAAATATTTATTTTTCAATTTAAATAAAAAAAATGCCTAATTTTTCCATACGAGCAATATATTTTTTTCATATCTGAAAGTCAAGGTTTCAACGAAGAAAATAAGAACAGAAATATTTTGCTTTGAAAAAATTACATCTTATTGTCTCAATAATTTTGAGGTTATGTTGAAAAATAATTAATACAGAAGTTTTAGATTTTTGAATTATCGACAACTTTTATATCAAACTTTTTTCGATAGGATGCATATTTCATCCACAAATCGTAAAAAACCAATATCCAACCCTCACCCCCCCCCCCCCCTGCCGGAACTTCTACTTAGTAGTCTTGATTTTGCTTAATTTACTTATAATTTACCCTAAATTTTCTGACTATCCACATACTGCTAAGAATTTTGTTTGTTTCAAAATTAATTGGCACTGTTCTATTTCAAGATGTATCTTTTTCAAAATACTGTATGTAATAAATCGACATTATTTAAACAGACTTAATGATATACAGAGTGTTTCTAAATTAAGCTGGAAATACCTTTTGTAAAATTGGACAAAATTATTTGGGGAATTAGGGATACAAATCTTTTTGAACTCCAAATTAAAAGAAAAGTCAATATATTGATTTGAAATTTGCCAGTTTATTTATGTATTGCATTTGTGAAAAAATATTTTCCCAAACTGATCCAGTGACGTGCATTTGGAAGAACAAGTCACATTTTGCACTTATTTTTTACGCCACTGATCTTTCAAGTATCACTAATCATTTATTTATTTATTTATTTATTAATTTACAGCTTCGGCCACTCTACAGAACGAAAGAGTTCCAATTATAGAGTCGCACAGAAATTGCAAGATTTATTAAAAGTGTTAAGCTAGATCATACTAAAGATAATTGTTAACAAGTAAAAATACACTTTACAGAATTTATCATTACATTAGAACTGTTAAGCTAGATCGAACCAAAAATAACTATTAGAAGAAATTTGTAAAAATAAAAGCATAGTTGGTAAAAATAAAGATTCTGCTCTACTACAATTGTTATAATAAATATTATTATTTAAAAACTATAATTATGTAAACCCAATCTGGAATTGATAATTCATTAAAAAACAAGAAATATTAAATCTTACTCCACTCCCTTTACTTAGAGGAATAAGGAAATGTAACAGATATAATTGAAGCAATTTGTACCAAATATTGACTTTTTTTATTTCATTCTAGGACAGAAATTTTTTTTGTAATATTAGCAAAAAAACTTATAAGCCCAGTTGCCAGAGAAGGATATTGACCAAAAGCTCGCACAAAATGTGATATCGATGAAACTTGGCACTTAAGTACTTGAAAGGGTGTAGAAAACGATAAAAAATCTTTGCTGCTCTAAAATGTAACTTCACAATTTCGAAAATAAAATCGAAAATTTGGTTTTCCCATTATATCTCGAAAAACAAAATTTCGAAAAACTAATAGCACCACGTGAAAGAGCGGAAAATTTTACTAAAAATTATATTATAAGTTATTTTAAAAAAAAATTGGTATTAATATAAAAAATTCGAAAACTCTACGCGCGCCGAGCCGTTGAATACAAATATTCAGGCGGGGCGTTCGGAAAAATTAAAGTATCTTTGCCTAAAAAGTACGGAAAGAAAAATAAAAGAAAGTATTTTAAAAAGGAGACTCTAAGCTTTCTCAGGAAGCCATTAGTTTCTAATTTTTTTTTGTTTTCTCATAGAAAAATTGACCGGAAGTGATAATTTCTAAAATTCTTACTGATTTTTATAAAACTGAAGATATCTAAATAGAGACATAACAAAAAAAAATAAGAAACCAAAAAACTTAAAAACTAATGGCTTCCTGAGAAAGCTTAGGAGTCTTCTCTTTAAAGTGCTTTCTTTTATTTTTCTTTGCATACATTTTAGGGAAAGATACTTTAGTTTTTCCGAACGCCTCGCCTAGAGTTTTCGAATTTGCTTTCTTTATAAGCAAAATACAAATGCTTTTTTAAATAACTTGTAATATAATTTTTAGTAAAATTTTCCGCTGTTTCACGTGGTGCTATTAGTTTTCGGACATTTTTATTTTTTTTTCGAGATGTAATGGAAAAACCAAATTTTCGATTTTATTTTCGAAATTGTGAAGTTAACATACACTTTAGAGTAGCAAAGGTTTTTTTTATCGTTTTCTACACCCTTTCAAGTACTTAAGTGCCAAGTTTCATCGATATCACATTTTGTGCTAGGTCAAACTCTCTGACAACTGGGCTATATTACCGATTTCGAATAATAGACGATAACAAACGTTTAAAAAACAAGCATAAATTTAGCCGCTAAAAAAAGCTAAAAAAAAACAAATGAAAATGATGTCCTCTTACAAACCCAGTTCTTCACTAGCCATTAAGTTCGTAATTATCAACAATAAAAAACCGGTTGTCCAAGTACCAAACTCACCCTGCAGACCCTGTTTGCTCCCTACGGTCCTGCACAAGAAATGAATGAAAGTAACTGCCATTCATTCGCCATGGGAACGATTAGAAAAGACTCTGAAAAACACCCTAGTCGGTCTTTTGCACCCCGAGAAGATATAGGGGATGCAATAACAATGGCAAAAGCACAGACACACGCAGGTTTTGTTTTATTCTAAAAATCAATAATTGGCGTTTTTCATTGGCGGACAAAGGGGATAATTGAAATATTAGTAGACGTTCGAGTTTTTATTTAACCTGATATTTCAGGACTATGTTCTACCATAAATAGTCCGCCTATATTTTTTAACACTCGAGTAAAACTCACGATTTAGGTTTAGCTGTGACTTTGACATTAACTGGTTCAAAATTTGGATATGTCAAAGAAATTTTGCTGCTGTTTCTATCGGACTTTATATTATCATCAAATTGATTTTTGACTTTTGTGCTCATACAAATATTTAAGTCGCCAGTGGAATATTTTATCAGTAATACTGATAGACAGAAGCTTTTAAAAGTTTATGGAAATAGTTCCAATGGACTGGAAAGACAGATTTTAGGAAATGCGTAACTGAAAAGGGAATGTGTTGTGAGAAAGAAGGAAATATTTTTTTTTGATTATTTTTTTCATCTGTCAAAATAGTCAGATTTTGTGGTTTCAGCCAATAAAAGCTCACGATCCTAACCAATACTTGAGTTTTATACTGATAAAACCGTCTCTTCGTTTTTGTTTTTTCGATAAAACTTTGTTTACCTTTCTTGAATTGTCTAATATAAACATTTAACTACTTTTATTTATTATTATTATCAATTATTAGTATACTAAAATGTATTGCAAATCTATGTTAATACCTAAATTTCAAAATGTATCTGTAAACTCGTTTATTTTAAATCGATATCCGATCTCATCCGGCCTGTTTTTGCACTTGCCAAAGTCTTATCTGACTTTTAATTCCACTTGAGTTTCGCAGGGATCGAACCTACGAACCGATCACTGGCCTAGTATAAAGACCGAGGCCTTAAGCAACTAGGCCACGGTATCCGGTATATTATTATTATTATTATTATTATTATTATTATTATTATAGCATAAATAAAGAATTTAAAAAAATAAAAAACATTCTCCCCAAATTTTTATCTATAATGAAATTCGTTTATGAATAATACGATCAAACAATTATTTTATAAAAATATTAGTTCTTGCCTGTCGTAAAAAGACTTCATTAATGAAATGTTAACCGTGTCATCCAGTATCTCCAGTAGACTTTTATGTCGAAGGAACTCAGTCTCATCCTCCTGAATCGACATAAATATATTTATTATTCCATCCACTATTTATAAAACACAAAATCTCTAAACTCACATTTTTGTTACAGGTGGAATGGCACGTGCTGGCATGGCATTAAGAAGAGGAGCGAATCAGGGGAATACAGAGTAAGTTTTTCTAATAAAAAATTTTTTAATCAAACACTTTTATTTAAAAATGTTTGCTACACTTTTGGTTTGCTATACTTTTGCGTCTTTGGGTAAAACGAAATATTACACGGAAAAAGTTAGTTCAATTATATGAGCTACTGCTCGAAAGTGAGTGGTATGGAAATCACCACTCATAATCATAACATAAAAGAATTCCAAGTAAACGAGGCACTGAGGCGGGGAGGGTGCCACTGCGATAACGAGTCGAAACCGAAAAAATCACGTAAAAGGCCATATTTGTGATAACAAAATTATTGGATGTTGCGCCACGATACATCGATCCTTGTACGCGAATTTTTGACCAAAAAATTAACGAATATATGATCGACCAAGCACCATATTCGCCAGATGTGACCCCATGTGACCTTTTCTTCAACTCAAATTACCACTTCGTAGAAAAAACTGTCTATAAAAAGTGTTTAGGCCACTGAACTATTCATTGTTTCGCTTCAAATGGTCATTTCTAGAGAAATAATTTATCACAATCAAGGCTCCGCCCGTTCGGCTTAGACCGCGAAATCTAAACCAGTAACAATCGACTATTTTGAATAAACCGCGAACTCAGAATAGATGGAGTATTATTAAGTGTCGAATTTTATTCCAAGCCTATAGGAAGGAGCAGAAATCGATAAAGCACTATTGTCTTGGCAAGCCATTAGCCAAATATTTAGGAGATTATGGCTGGAACAGCAAAATTCCCATCTAATCCATGACACGCTTCATGGTAGAAAGTCATAGAGTTACGTAAGTAAGTAATTTTACCATAAATATGAAAATTAACAGCAATAAATACAAACTGTCTTTAATAAGCACAATATATAAGGCAAATTAGCCATAAATAGTCCCACATTAACCATAAAATTTCCTTTAATAAATTTCTCGGTAAAATCGAATTTCTGTCCTTAGATATTTTATGGTCAGTAATAATTTTTTAAAGATTTACCAGATCCATCTGGCGTGGTTTACGCCTATTAATATCAATTGGAGGCTTTAAGACACCCAAATATCGTTCGATTTTATTGCTAATTACCACGAATTTTAAAATATGAATTTCCGATAGCAGAAAGTTTAATTTATGTTTATCGTTATCGGAGCTTACTAATTAAAAACAAAGATTAATTCAGTTTGTTTCTATTTTTAAATATGTTTATCGTATTCGTAATTATTTATATATATATATATATATATATATATATATATATATATATATATATATATATATATATATATATATATATATATATATATATATATATAAAGATGTAAATTGGTTGCGATAGCAATGTCAAGGACATCTAGGTGTGAATTACAAAGAATGAAATTGTAAGTGTATTGAAGAGTATACGCCAACCCGGCAACGCTCAAAGCGCGGCCTGTAACTAAGTGGTGTTGTTTTTTGACAGGTAACAGGTTCATTTGCTTTTGCCAATTTTAATTACCTGTCATATCTTTTATCGGCTTACACTATTTGTTTACCTAAAATGCCGTTAGAGCAGCGTTCATCTCATGCGAAATCGAATCGGACTGACGTATAGGGGGACAAGAATATCATATATATTTTTTACTCATGCTTTATATTATTAGTGGCAAAAACTGGGGGCTACAACCAAAAACGATCATATGGCAATATACCATGGTCATCAGACCCATGATAGCATATGGTTCGGTGGTATGGTGGCCAAAGACTGAACAGGCTGCGGCGAACCGTAGGCTAAGTGGCGTCCAAAGGCAAGCTTGCTTGGCTGCCACGTTAGCTATGAGGACAACCGCAACAGCCGTCTTACAAGTCTTGCTGATCCTATCTCCACTTCAGGTCCACATAAAAGGCGAAGCCAGGTCAGTCACTAGCAGATTGACCAGAGGACAAGCGTCCATAAGTAGACTGCATGGTAAGATGTACAATGAGCTATACAAAGAGTTGGAAACCGACCCCATAATGGAAATGCCATCGGACGAGATGCTTCCTAAGTATAGCTTCGGAAAAAACTTCAAAACAGTCATAACAGGTAGAGAGGCAAGGAGTAATGGACCTCCAAAAAATGAAGAAATGCTACACAGATAGCTCAAAAACCGAGGAAGGTGTAGGAGCAGGAATTTATATAGCCAAGCCAAAACCAAGAGCTTAGGAAAACTCATGACGATATTCCAGGCAGAAGTTGCAGCAATACATCACTGTGCAGAAGAGTAGTAAGGCAAGAGTTTAGGAAGACCACTGCCATATACTCTAGCGGCTAGAAAAGCAATTAACTCCATGCAAGAACTCCAAACTTGTATGGGATAACTTAAAAACCCTACAAGAGACGGGCAGTCAAAACAGACTGTCTTTAGCCTGGGTACCAGGCGACTCTAGCCCGAGAAGGGTCAAGAATTGGTCCAGAACCTTTGTTGTATAGGGAAAGCACTGCGAAAAACATATAACGGTACCTAGATGAAAAAGCAATCTCGAGAATGGTGGAACAACCCTCACCATGGAGGACCTAAGGTCTGGCTTATGGAGACTAATAACAAGGAAGGGTCTAGACAGGGAACTCTAACTTAACATGAGGGCACACACTATAGATCTGCAAAGGTCACAGTGGAGAGGCTACCATAAGCATATAAGCCCCATACTAATCTAATCTAATAATATTATTAATGGACGTATTTTTGTAAAATATATAGTTAAATCTCCCTGCTTCTGTATGAGACGAGGTCTGAATCTCTTCATTAGTTCTCGTCGTATTTATAATTTTCTGTATTTTTTTATGAATCTCCTAAATCTTAAGACTTCCAATAAAATCTCCGGAAAATTTACACTGCTTCTACATCTTCAATCTTATATTTAAAGTTATTCAAAGAATTCAACAAGCGATCTATCAAGTTTTAACAATTTATATGTTTTTAACTTATATATCCGCGAAGATGGATTGCAAATCTTTTGATGTCATTTTTTCTTATTTTTAAATCTAGTTTTTCTCGTACCTCATCACTCTTAGCGACTCTTCATGACAAATAATCAATATATCACGTTTTAAATATTGCGTTGGGGCTTTCGTCGGACTAAAAAGCAGTGACGTAGAGGTCGGTGTTAGTAGGGAACGACTGACATCGGTAGTAGCATTTTCAAAATGTCGTTTGACAAGAAAAAGTTGACAGTTGCCATATGGCTAACATAAAGATTGTGATAACTACAGAGCTATTGGCCTATTAGCCATGGGATACAAAGGATGCACAAGAATTGTAGAAAAAAGACTGAGATCAAGAGTGGAGAACCAATAAAGAAAAATTAAAATCCTACAATAAAACTCTCATAAAAGAATAATTTTAGTGGAGAAACTATGTCTAAAAGTATGGGCAAGGATTATTGCACCTTTTTTCCAAAAAAAAAAAAAATCAAAAATGCCTGTGCAGGTAGGATATAAATCCTTTAAGTCTAAGTTCTTTCCAGCTAAACCATCATGAATCTAATAAACAAATCATTAAATAATTGGGAATAATATCTTTATTGCTGTACAGTCTATATAGTCTCTATTTAGCTCAAAATTGTTTTCCCAACGATATTCAATAGCTTTGATACCCTGTTTATGGTGAGGTTCGTCGACTACACCTCTTCATTATTGGCAAATATTTTACCAACGAACTAATTTTTTCGAGTTTGGGAACAGAAAATAATCCTAGGTGCCTAAATCTGACGAGTAGGGTGCGTGAGGAAGCAATACGAACTTGAATTCTTGGTTTTAGCCATCGCGATAACCCATTGTCTTGATGATAAAACAAAACTTTTTTGCCAAATGCAACCATTTTTTCTAGATCTACATCATTCAAACGCTGCAATAACTTTGACTGTTTTTCACTTCTGAAGATAATCAATGAAAATTATCTCACGCGTATCCCAAAAAACTGATGGTGCCTGTAGATGTAACTGTCTTCGTCTTCTTTCGAGCTGATTATCCCCTTTCAGTCCATTGTTTTGTCTGTTAGTTCGCCTCATGTGTGAAGTAACGGACCCACGCTTCATCTATGGTTATGAATGGATGCAAAAACTTTGTTATAAACTGATGGTGCCTGTAGATGTAACTGTCTTCGTCTTCTTTCGAGCTGATTATCCCCTTTCAGTCCATTGTTTTGTCTGTTAGTTCGCCTCATGTGTGAAGTAACGGACCCACGCTTCATCTATGGTTATGAATGGATGCAAAAACTTTGTTTTATTGCTGTGAAACTTCGCCAAATACTCGATTGAAACATCCTCACGACGCTGTTTTTGTTTTATTGTGAGTAATCGCGGCACCCATCTTGCGCACAGACTTCTCATGACTGAATTGCGATGTACAGCACTTTATGAAATGCCTAACAATCCAATACCATTTTGAGAATCTTCTTCATCACTTCTGGCGTGGTCACCTCATTTGCTGCGATTTTCGCTTTGGCAGCTCGTACGGATTTTGTAACCAATATTTTACTTTTGTAAACGAAGAAGCAGACTCCCCTAGAGTATAATCTATCTCTTCTTTGATATTGGTTGGACTGATGCCTTTCAAATGAAAGTATTGTATCACATAACTCTGAACAATTTTTTTCATATTCCAAATCACCGAGAGCGTTTAGTTTTCATGGCCGCCAAACAAATACTGGCCAACGTAGCGTCAAACTTAAGTTTTATAAGGTTGGTATTTCCTATCGTAGCCATTTTTTTTTAAACATGAACCGCCATCTATACGTCAGGTAGGATACTTCTGGGAGTATATACGATACTTATGTGGTAATATCAAATAATTCACAATTGTGACAGAAATAAATCGCTTAAAACGGTTTAATTCATCGAATTATCACTAAAAACATTTTTTCAAAATTTGATTGAACAAATATGTACCAAAAGGTATAGACGCCTATGAATTATGGAATGTCAAAGGGCGAATATTGTGGAGAACAACACGAACGGCCGGTGCTGGTTGCTGCCTCATTTATCATTTTCTATGCAACAACCCGTCAACTGCTTTTTTCCTAAACATGGCAAAACGCCAACAATATTGAATGTAATGTAAATATATGCGAATCCTAACCAGGACCGGCTGAATACATGCAATTTTGGGAGAATTCCGGAAATACAAGGTTGGTTTTCCAAATATTTTTGCATCCGATTAAAAATGGTAAAAAATGATGGGGATGAGAACGAAAATTGTAAGGCAACTAACGGAAATACCGGAAAAAATCTACTTTAATTTAAATGATGAAAATAAGTAGTGGGCATCTGTTCAAAAATGTGGAAAGAGTTTCGTTAAATCCCTATGCTCCGATAAAGAGTTAAATGATTTTATAGACAGTGCGTCTCACGATGGGCTTAAACTATTTGTATATATTACAAAATACTCAAGTGATATTTATGAAAATTTACATGCTTAAGGGAGCCGAGGACGTTTCCCCTCTTTTCCTTTGAATAAATGATATTGTTTTTGCGATAAATGGGTTTTTTATATTTTATTATACAGGGTCTCCAGAGATGAAACCGACAAAACTTATGGGGTTTTAGGGACTGCCAATATGATTTCAAAATGCCATATACAAATATCCAAAACCGCTTCTTTACTAAAGTACAGAGTGATTTGTCAATTTAGACAAAAAATTGAATTCGCCATTTTAAATACAGGGAATAGCCGATTTGGTTTAAACTTGAGACTTTCGTAACCCAAAAAAACTGGTAATCAAGCTGTGCAGGTAAGCAAGCTTACTAAGAAAAGTATAGTACTAACTGTGTCTAAAAATGAAGTATTGCATTCCATTTGAAAAAAATTAAATAATTTGCCTAGTTTACTAATGGACCATTCTGTATATATGAAAATAATTTTAAAATGTTTGCTTTTAACCAACATTAATAGATATCTTTCAAATAAATCTGTAAGTTTTATACAATAAAAAAATAATAGAAATACGACAGTCATTTACTAGTTGAAAGATGTTTTTAAATCTATGGGTACACATTTTAGGAAAACTGGTCATAGGATTAGAACAAAATTTTGCTAAGTTAAATACTAAACTTTTGTTAATATGAAAATGTATTAATTTATAAAGTTGACCGAGAAATTTTTAAAATACAGGGGAATGCACAAAACACAGCTTTTCTAATTTTTAATATTTTTGCAATCAGTTTAACACCCTGTATGACATAGAGTGGCATATCGTACATTTGTTTAATATAATACAAAAATTTTATAACACATCGTTTATATAATTCATGTTTTCTACAACAAACGCCAATAAAACAGGTTTGTTATGAGAAATCTGGTTACAAAAAAGTGGTATTTCCGATGTCTAACACCCTGTACTTCGAAAACTAGCCATAGGATCGCTTTTGGCCAATGGACACTTTTTGTCAGAGCATCGAGTTCTACAACATACCAAAGTTTCAGAGAATTTGACCGGGACGTTTTTTAAATTTAAATGGTGCGGGGTCCTTTGAGCCAATTTACCAGGGGTGGACTTAATAATACTAGAAATGGGCATATTTGGGCAGACGAAAACCTACATGTCATTGTTAACTGGAGATCTTTACCTACTTTTTTTGGCCACTACTTTACCGGATCTATTGCAAGGTTTAAATACCCGTGGTATGTGGTTTCACTTTTCAATTCCAGTTAGAAACTATCTTAATGCCACTTACCCCAATAGATGGATCGGCCGTGGAGGTCCAGTAAATTGGCCACCGAATTCTTTACTTCTTATGTTTATTACAAAAAATTATTGTGTGTTGCGTTGTATTTTCATAAATTTTTTATTAGTAAGCAAAAATAATTTACAACGGTCCTGATACGAATTTATTCTTCAGTTTTTTTGGGTTATGAGAGTATTTTATAAAATTTTACTAATTAAATAAAATTTTGTTATGTCTAATAGTTAATAACCATAATATGTTTTTCCGAAATCAATTACACAGCAGTGATAACAACATTTTCACCAATTTTAAATGATGAACTAAAAGTATAGGAATGCGAATTTTTTAATAAATAATAAAAAAAATTAAAAAAATTATTAGTATTTTGTTGTTATGGAAGTAACAAACTTTTACACCGACCCTGTTTTCGGTCATATTATATATCACGAAAAATTTCAGATGTACATACACCAAACATTTTTTGATCATATTTGCATGTGTGGGTTTTATAGATTTACTGACAATATTTTTTATTTTTTACTCGAGTTTTAACAGGTGCAGAATTTGTGTAGGTTTGATATGACGGTTGACATTGATTGAAAAAGGAACAATGAAAGTAATTTTTTAATTAACATTTCATTTTTTTTTATACTAAGTTGTTTCGTAACTACTTATTGCATTTATTTAAATAATACGTGTATAGATAATCTATAAAAAACGCATATAAAATAATCCAATGTCATACGTTAATTGATTTCGATAATAAAAACCATGTAGATAAAATTTCAAAGACAATATTTTGTCGCCTCAATCCTTAATATAGATATCTTGATCATAGATCATAAGCGTCCGCAAAAAAGTCTTGTTAATTTTACTCCATAGTACCTTTTTCTCGCGACTTCGCGCGCTCGAACATTGCCGACTTAATCATGATTCTAATCTTTCAAAGAAGAACCAACAGCGACCTATGATATCTTTTGTGTATACTCTACATCTATGTTTTAGTCCAAAAGATCTAGGTTTTTAGAAAGCCTATTATCCGTTTTGGAGCTGTCTGTAACCTGATCAGGCTCTAGGAAGACCTGTTCCAGGTATTTAAGGCGTTGGCGGACGATTACCCTGCAGTTGCAGATAATATGTTCCGCAGTCTCATCTGCATCATTCCACCATCTGTATGTTCCACTGTACCCTTTGCCCATTTTACAGATATGGTATCTGAGTAAGCAGTGTCCAGTAAGAATTCCTGTGATTACTCTGAGATCAGATTTTTGAAACTGGAAGAGCAATTTAGCGTATCGAGTAGATGGTCGCATTAACCTTTTTGCTTGTCTTTGGCCTAGAATATTTTTCCAGTAGGCTGCACTAAGTTCCTTTTCCCGTTTTCGGACTTCTTCCACAATGCTGCTTTTTGGGATACCACAGAATGGTTCTGGTCCGATAAAAGGAGTACAAGCTCCTTCTTTTGCGAGACCGTCAGCAATCTCATTTCTGACAATTCCTTTATGCCCTGGCAGCCATAACAATGTTATAGTTCTTCCATTTTCCAAAGGAACTTGTTTTTATATTTCTGCAATTGAAAATGGAAGAACTATACTTTGTTGTGACTAGCCAGTTGCTTAAGGGATTGTTTACATTTCCAGACTGTTTTAGACTTATAAGTTATGGACTTCAGAACCTCTAAAGCAGCCTGACTATCGGATGTAATAAATATTCTGGCTGAGTTGAGGCTTTCTTTGAGGCACTCTTGAGCACAGAAATCTATTGCTAATATTTCCGCTTGGAATATTGTTGGAGTGTCTCCCAGGGCTATTGACATCCTAGTACTAGGGCCTGTAACTCCTATTCCTACTCCTTCGTTTGTTTTTGACCCATCAGTATTATAAGTGAGGGCATTAGAGCATTAGAGCGATTTCGGTTTGTGTTAACTCACGTTCGTTGATAACAACGTCTAACGTGAGTTCGAAATCTTGTTTAGTAGGGTATCTTCATGTATTGGGTTGCTCCAACCGTTAGTATCTCAAGATGTCCAGTTAAGTCGCCGGGTTCCAAAGGTTTAACCTGTGTAAGCCTATAGGCACTTTCCAGAGCGATCATCCTTGCATGTAGATGTAGTGGAGGAAGGTCCAGCATTACCTCTAAGTCTGCACTAGGGAAGGATCTCATTGCACCCGTGAACAGATGGCTAAGTATTCACACAATGCCCAAACATCAATTTGCTTTCTACCAAATGATAAGTTAAAGTTTTCTTGAGTGATCTGGATACATGAAAATGTGTCTTTTTCGCAAGGAATATGTAAAACGCATAAATGAAGAAAATGGCGCAAAAAAATTTATTAAAAAAAGTGTGATCGTGCCCTTCTCGAAATCTTATTCTTCTTGTGCCTTATCCTCAGTGGACGTTGGCGATTACTATGGCCCATCTGATTTTATTTGCTGCAGCCCGAAATAGATCCATAGATGTCCATCGAAATGACTGGTTCAAATGTACTTTTTATCTTTTTATCTTTAGTGTACTGCGGTAAATAAATGAATAAATAAATAACTAGGTTTGCAACATTCTCCATCAAAATCTGGTCAAAAAATATGAACTAGTTGAGACCTGCACGCCCTATTACAAATATCGGCGAGAGAGCGCCAAAAAAAAACGATTCATTTAAGCTATATGTCGATCAGCATATTCCTGAGATGCATTAATTAAATTATACGCTCTTATAACCTGTTCAAATATGTCCTCCCACGGTCGCTAATTCCAGAAAATATATTCCTGGATTTCACCAAAATCTGGCAAGCAAATTCCCTAAACTCACCAAGTGAATGAAAACAGTAGTTGCACGACCAGTATTGTTATTATTTATTATATTGTTCTCTCTCTCCTAATTAGGCCCTTATTTTCCAACTTAGTTACGTTCACAAAGCTTTAAAATTTGCCGAGAAGCTGCACACACACACACAGACAGAGAGTTCAGACTCGGAGTTTCGGTGACTGTATGTGCAGCAGGAACATCGTCTGTGGAAAAGTTTCTTAAATCAATTCCGCACTACAATGAAAACGACTGGATGCGGAATTGGTTGTGTAGCTTTGTCGCAAAAATTAGAATAGAAATAGGTAAAAGGTAAAAAACATGGGGTGTTGTCAACAATGCATTTTCCTGCAATACAGGGTGTTACTGAAATCGTTATTAGCAGGCGGTTAGAATTATTTATTTACATATAATATATGTATATAATATTAGACTCTATGTTATTTAGCGAAATATTAATATTTTAAACAGCTGAACCTGCTTTAAAACCACATGAATCATCCTATATAAGTTCATTTTACAATAAATATGAAAATTTTCTCATTATATTTCTTAGATAAGAGAAATATTAAAAAATGCATCCTTACTAAACGAATTCATAAAAAACCCATTTGGTTATCACAAACTACGTTCTTAAAACAACACGTTTTTTAATTGTTAATTGTTAAAATAATTCCAAGGCTAAACCTTCTCAATTACGTCGCGTCTCTCCTTACAATCACACTCTGTACAAACGTTGGGTGTCAAGTGTTTCCAAGCCACATCGAAGAGTCGGAGGCAGTCAATGATGTTATTAAAACAAATGGCCGTAATACTAATGAATATAAACAGATGTTGTCTAGAGCCCTTGAAGTGCGGGGACTTTTCTTTCAACATGTCAGCCAATTCATTTGTGGTTCTCCAGAGTCTACACGTTATCGGCAAATCTCGCTTTAATCACACTAATCGAGGCATAAATTTCTCAACACCTGTAGGTAATGTCAGGCATCCACTAGGGATATATAAACAAAAAGAAATACTTTCAAGTAGAAAAAGATCGTTAGTATATAATTAAATATTTTTTTAAATTAGGATCGAAAGATGTTAGTAGGAATCAAGCAGGTAGCCCGTTTTGTTTGTTTTAATGTCAATAATAAGGTTTTCATTTTTCAATAATATAATTTAGTATATTATTCAATGAATTTGGGTAGTTTATTTTATTATACGCGGATGAAGTTTGTGGTAATCATCCTAGTGTAATAAAATAACCACACAACCAGTTGACTATAATAGGTACTTCTACTAATAAAATAGGAAAGCAATACATTTTTTGAAAATGAAACAGCAGGGTTTGTTTCAAAAATTTAAATATGTCAATTCATATTTTTTTTAGATTTTTTGGGTAGAAACTCTTTCATTGCTTTTTTGCAATTTCGATTAATTCAGGTGGACTACTTGAAAAATACCCATTTCAACAAATTTGATAAAGGTTTTAGTGAATGATTTTTATTCGCATTAATTTAAAAGACATTTATTTGACATTGACGTTTAAATTAAAGCTCGTGCCGCAGATTAAATTTAAATGTGTTCTTGATCTTGATTGGTTAAATTTAGTTGCCTTATGATTATTGGTTATTAAAAGTGTTGAATTTTCATTACTGAACACCTTTCAATCAATCAAATCCATTTTCCATACACACTATTGAATAATGAAGCTTAAATTCCGGTTTGTTTTTGTTTGACCAAAATCGTCATTCACTATGTGTCTACTTTAAATTTTTTTTTTATAAACAATTACCATTGCGTGGCATTGTATTAACATTACAATCTGATCTTAAGATCAATCAGCAACTTACAGCTAACCTAAATGACTACTTTATAACTAACTAAGGTCGTACTCAACAGCATCCTCGGATACATTTTGTACACTAGTTAACGTACACTTTGACACGCACATTACTCTGCTTTTGACAATCTCACTTCACCAACTCGAAAGGTTTAATCCTCTTGAGTCTTCTCGTTATTCCTGCAGTATCGAGGAGCTGGAATACCTCGACATTGGTGTGATAATGAAGTCGTAATTCGTGACTCGTCGCAAATTTGACTATAGTTTGGTCAACAGTATCCATATCCAGATCCTTATGGAGGCTACCATGTCGAATGTACCAAGGTGCATCCACGATGTTCCTGAGTACCTTGTCCTGAAATCTTTGAATGATTTGTAGACTACTTTGACTAGCATAGCCCCATAGTTGAATATAAGTTTATACAACATAAGCTTGTTGAGTACAGACAGAGTGAAGTTTCGTCCAATCAGCTCTCCAGCGAAGCAGGGTGATACCTAAAAGTTTACGTGTATAGATTTGGATTCATTTATTTTAATCCTCCACCTTTTTTTTGTCTGTTTTATTGATTGATACCTGTAATTTTTCTGCCGCTTCTTCGTGGCTATTTCCTATTGCTAATATGGCAGTATTGTCTGCAAAGGTTGCTAAAGTATTTCCTAATTTAGGAATGTCATTCGTATACAAGAGGCATAGAAGGGGTTCCAACACACTGCCCTGTGAAACTCCTGCATTAATTTTCTTAAGGTCAGAGTAGGCTTCCTCTTGTTTAATTCTGAAGTGTCTGTCTGAGATGTAGGATTCCAATATACCAGAGAACTGAATAGGCAAATATATCTTCAATTTATGTTTTAACCCTTTACGCCAAACTTTACCGAATGCCTGTGCCACGTCAAGGAATATTGTGGAACAGACTATTTTTCTTCTAACGACTTTTCTATCACATTTGTAATTCTGTGGACCTGATCAGTAGAATGGCTTTCTCTAAACCCGAACTGATGGAATGGGATCAGATTATACTTTTCTACTATGGGTTTTAGCCGTTTAAGCAGCAATTTTTCGACAATACAGGGAGAAGAGTGATAGGCCTGTAAGAGGAAACTTTGTGTGGGGGGGGGGGTTTACCTGGTTTAGGGATCATAATGACATCTGCTACCTTCGATATCAATGGTACATATTTTAGCCTAAAAGATGTATTGATTAGGTGTGTTAGCTTAACAATTGCTTTTCTTGGGAGTTGCCTTAGGACTTCACCAGTAATGAGATCAAATCCACTTGGATTTATATGTTCTTTAATCTCTTCCTACTTTAAATTCAATGTCATTTTAAACTTTTAAAATTTTCATATTTTGGACCCCATTTTTAAGGTGTTCTCGAAGAGGTTCGGAGGTCAGGTCACATCAAACCCTAAGCTTACTTTTTGATGCTCTATCAAAATCTGAAGTCAGAATTTTAAAATTCATAAACACAAAGAATCAACATACACACAGATCGAATTCAGATACCGAACAATTTGTTCGATGAATATACAACGCTACGGCTGACAATCAATTATTTTACCCAAAATTTCATGGTGTTTTTTTTATAAAAAAATGGTACTGTACCAAAAATTTTGGGGAAAAATGGCATTGTGTCGTCAGAAGATTGTCAATACTCTTTTCAGGGCTTCACTTCTCAATTTGGCCGGTAGATGTTAACAGACAATAAAATCACTTCAAAAACACTTTAAAATTAGGACAAACTTACAACACCGCTTAAATGTCGTCTGATCCGATGTAGATTATCATCGAAAAACTTACATTCCAAGATAAGAAATTCACTGTATTCGAATTAAATAAAATAAAGTGGCGTATTTGATTTCTTCAAGGAATTTTCAAAAAATAATTGTTCGGTTAATAAGGCAAAAAAATAATAGTTTTTAACAATAAGCTTGTTGCAACTCCAATTTTACACAATTTAAATATTTGTACACATTTGAATTACACCCTGTATAAATAAATATATCTAATCTACAACGCTTTATTCCCAAACCGACATTTTACAAAGATTTTTTAATTTGATCTTACTGAAGCCATTTGGGGCATCTCCAACCAATTTGGCAGCGTTCTATGCAAATTTAATGGCGAATACATTTACTTTACAGACAGAATCAAGATATATACGAGGAAGATCTTGTCAATATTTTTAACATTAATATTCCCGACGTAAAATAATTTGCGTTTAGCCAGGATCGTACAATGTTTATTAAATACAAACTTTTGTCAAATATTTACCCCTTTTTACAGAAAAATATTCCATACCTTCGGGTATAACAACATAACCTGATTCATTCTTTTTGAAAAAATTGACCTACTTTATATCACAAAAGGAGGCATCGCTCTCGTTGGGAACGGCATTCATAAAAAGGTTTCCGCAAAAAGATGAAAATAAAAGAAGAAAATTGCGTTATGTTAATTTCGTCGTAGTAATGTTTAATTTTTGTATTTCATGCTTGACTCGATCAGTGAGTTTTCGCCGAAAAAAATGTAGGATTTGGATCGGTTAATATAAGTTCAAGTAAGTGGGCTAAAGTATTTTGGAAATATACGAAGAATGTCGTAAAATAGTTGACCAAAAAAATGTTATAATCCTCCAGGGCGTTGAAAAAAAGAGTTCAAATTTCTTGGATAAACGGGCTAGAAGATGAAGAATAGATTTACGATAATAAACTCTTTTGATGTCCATGATGATATACTAACCGAAGCGAGGATGTAACAAGTTCTCCAATCTGCAGTCTACCTCTACTTCCAGCGCTGCAGTATGAGTTATTCCTATTACACCAGTTATACCGAGACATATTGCACGTAACAGATGTTTCAGGATGTCTATTGCAGTTTTTAGTGCGAAGCCATAAAATTTTTGTACTACATGTCCAGTGATTAACCATTTTCAGATGGGAATTCTAGACAGTCTGTCAAACCGAAAGGCACAGGAAAGTAGTTGCATAAAATTTGTTGAACAGCATAACATGCTGGATAAAAAATACACACAGTAAACAAATGTTATTTATTTATGTAAATTATGACAAATTCTTATAGGCCAAAAGCAGTATGTAGATGAATGGAAAATTTAGGGTAAATTATAAGTAAATTAAGAAACTAAGTAAAAGTTTTGAGGGTTGGACATTGGTTTTTTACGATTTGAAGCTGAAATGTGCGCCCTATCGAAAAAAGTTTGATGTAAAAGTTTTAGATAACTAAAAAATCTAGATCTTTTGCATTAATCATTTTTTAACAAAACCTCAAAATTATCGAGAAAAACGCTAAAAACAGTTTTTTTTTGTTTTTATTTTTTATCTCCCACATAAATATTTTTTTTATGAAACTATGAAACTAATTTACTCTAAAATTTCCGACACTGCTAAGAATTTTTCAAGAATTCGGGTATTTAAATTCAATTTGGCCCTGGTCTATTCTTCATTGACGGAGTCAAATTATTACAGCCGCTTGAGATGAGGTTTTTACAGCCATTTGAGTTAGAATTTGCGTGAATTGTAATCCAGATCAATGAACACACTGCTGTTATACATCATCTAACCCATCCATCCCATTGTAGGGCCAATTTCATCAATGATAACTTAATTCCCAGTTCACTGATTGCATTTGCCGTAAAGATAAAACCCTATCGTACAACTCCTAATTTCCAACAGCTGAACCGTTCTATCAATTTTACGGTTAATAGAGATGGTATGTACTTTGCGTTGTAAATATATGCATAGCTTACACAGAAAAATGTGTTACTTTCGACTTGGGTAACTAACTGTAACTGAAAGATTAAATATTGGATGGAATGAAAGCGAACGTGGATTAGGGAAGAGCTGTGTTGCGTCGATATTGGTTACCGGTAAAACTGAGGGGGAAAGTAAGAGGTCACTGGAATTGGAATTCCTTATTGACTTCGCGTACGGAAAGGGAAAGTGTTATAGAGGATATAACGTAATTTTATCACAATATTGCTACACACTTTTATTGGTCTTTAAAAGCAAAATCTGAGATTCTTCAAGAAATACGTTGAACTGGTTTGGAACAGCCATTGTTTTTCTTTCAGCATACTGGGATATTCACTAGTCTTGTTGAAAAACTATAAAAATGTGTTCAATACTATTACGCATCTAATATTTCTCAATTTGGCAATTTCTTGCGTATAATTTTTATGTGAGTAAAACGATTTTGTTTTAGTAGTAGAACTGTTTTACAAATTAACACATATGAGACCTATTAGGAATATTAGGTTATATTATGACTATTGGGTTATAATTTTGGAGTATCAAAATTGTGTTTCACATATCTAGTTTAGTCTAAAAACCACTCCTTATCATTCTACCCTAACCTTACCATTCAACCATTTCTTGCTGCAGTTCTCTTTCCTCCTTCTCTTTCGCACTCATAATCTTCCTTACAAACGCATGCACCCCGTTGTATTTATTTTCGCTATCTAGCATCACCTCTACGACGTTCCTCTCGTCAATGGTGTGTCCGTGCCTCTCAACCAGTTGACTTCTTTGCGCCTCCCACCTCCAGCATTCGAACAAAGTGTGCCCTGTGCCATTAACTTTATCGCAGTACATATTTGTATCCTTTTATAAGCTGCGAATGCCCTATATCTCGTCACAGAACCTTTCTGTGCCTGCATTTTACTCACTACCCCAGATCTCTGACTAGGTTTCTCGTCCACCATTCGGTTCCTTCCATCACTCTCCATTCCTGCTCCCACTCCAACATAGTTTTTTCCCTTTCTTTCTCTTTCAGCAGGTTTGTCTTTGCTTCGTCGCTTTTACGTAACCCGCACCTTTCCCTTACTAACATCTTTATTGACGGTATTCCAGCTATGACCTGGGCCGAAATAGTGCGATAGCTACAGATAACTCTGAGCAAAGCCTTTCTTTGTGCCCGCGTCATTAGGTCCTCATACTTCCTCATTTTGAGAGCAGTCCCCCAGACTTGGGCTCCGTACAGCGATCTCTCCACCTCCCCCCCCCCCGCTTATTGGATGGGTTGACCAAACTGGAGTATGCTATCTATTTTACGTCAGATCTGTTCCCGGGTCCTTTTAGGATCACCGCACCACCTGACATTAGCGTTTTTGATCAGGGGAGGGCTCAGCTGACTGTCGATTTGACTGTGTCACTAAACCGTCGCATTGTCATGAAATTTTGACACGTATCATTTGAAGGTTAGAACTTCCTCAAAATAATATGAATTTGTCAATAATGGCACCATCTACATGCCATTCTATAAACTTATTGAATGACCAGGTATTTAACTTTTATTTTGTAAAGAAATCTTATTAATCTCTATAAGTTTGAACCAATCCTCTCAAGGATTAAACAGTAACAGTAGATAAACGTTTATTATGTTCTTCATAAAATTCCATTACACAACCAGCATTCACATACATCGCCGACCGCAGATCGAAAGACAATAAGTAGGTGTAGATTTCTTATTTCGCGGCGTTGCCGTATCTCGCAGTGAGTTCAGCAACCTTGAAACGATGGAAGATGGAACAGTGATAACTGTTTTCAAGGGGATTTCGACGGTCGTTAACTGAAACTACGGGAGATATTGGCGGTACGTGGGGTATTTCGTCTTTCGGGGATACGATATTGCGTGAAAGGAGCGCCATGCCAGTAGATAAGGAAATGGTCTTAGTTACGGGTGTACCGGATTATGGGTTTCTAATGTGTGTTTTTTTGAGAAACTCATATTAAACTGGTGATTTTATATGTGAAAAGAGAGTGTCGCTTCGGTGGTTTATTTTATAAAAACATTTTTTTGTCAACAGAGGTTTTTCACCAAAAGAAGTAATCAGAAACTCGCTTCGAGGACTTAATCTTTGGAAAGAAAGGCGAAAAATCAAAAATATGTAAAGACATTGATGTTTCAATATACTAGAATCAAAAATGATGGAGTTTTATTGGCCCTTTGCATATTGAAGGCAGTGGCGTGCTTATTAATTTTTAAAAAGGTTAAGGACTTACCCAAATACATATTTAATTTTTACAATAAAGTAAAAACTGTTTTTTTATTTTATATTTTTTTTTATCTTTATCTTTATACATACGTTTCGTCTTCCACCTCAGATTTGTCAGACGCACTGTCGCTACCGCTATCGTCAGCAAAGTTGATGATGACTGGTTCAATATTTTGGTCAATCCGTTGGTCTATGTCCCATATTTTTTGTTCTTCTTTCTGCAGTGACGCTTTGAATGGCTTCTTTAAGGCGGCTACCTTTTCCAGACGGCTGTTTTAACCCAGTTGACAACCCTTCAATAAAGGCTAGTCATGCACTGGTTATTTTTCCATCCTGCCATACTTGTTTGACCGTGTGTCCCTGTTTAAACCACGTCTCATCCATGTAGTAAATTTTTTTGAAGCTTCCGAAGTTCGTCAATTTTTCTGACATAATTTCTTCTCCATACTATTATTTCTGGACGTTCAATGAGAATGCTTTTCCTATCGACTTTTCCATATTTAAATTTCATTTCATGTTAACATTTTCCTCAAACTTTCTTTACTCATTTGTGGGATGAGTTCATGATCCCTAACAACCTCCATAACTTTTTGCAAAGTGATTTTTGGCTTTTGTACTTCCTCATTAATTCTGCTTTCACTTACTTGCTTGCTTAATTTTAACGTCTCCTACCTGCAAGTAAGGCTAATCTGGACGGGACCTACAGCTTATTGTGGGCTCCGAACCATGGTCCTCAATCACCTTAAACCCAGGACTATGCCTCTGTCATGCAGATGATCTACCGACTAATAAGTGTGTAAATGTGCCACCAACCCCTATCAGTTCCACGAGATATCCGATCTCATTCGGCCTGTTTACCGGCGTGAATGAAACTGCGTATGACACAAATACGTTTTTGCACTTGCCAAAGTCTTATCTGACTTTTAATTCCACTTGAGTTTCGCAGGGATCGAACCTACGAACCGAACACTGGCCTAGTATAAAGACCGAGATCTTAACCAACTAGGCCACGGTGTCCGGTGCTTTCACTTAGTATTTTGTAAATAGATGATTTGGGTACACCGTATAATCACACCACACAGTCAACTAACTAACTTATCTTTTGGACAAGACAGTGAAATACTCGAAGTACAATTTGTTTTTCATGTACTTACCGAGACTTCGATCGTTTTGCCTTTTTGGACGTGGAGGGTCCAGCGATGTCTCCCATTTTATGAGTACAATAAATTTAGAATTGTTTAGAACTAAACTTAAAACATTAAAAATACACACAAATCACAATAAACACACAATAAATAATAATATTTGAAGGCGACTGTATTGTATCAGTACACAATCAAGACTACCTGTTGACAAGACACTTTCTATTTGCCACTTATTATCTGTCTAAGCTAATTCAGGGAATGCATTTATTAGCCATTAAATAATCGTTATTCTAAATCAACCCTATGATATTACGTTCCTGGTAGAAGCAGGTAGAAAACGGATTACCACTTACTCGCTCATTGAAATAAGGCGAATTAAAAAACATAACAATTTTTATAAGCTTGTTGAAACTCTAAGTTTACAAACTTTAAATATTTGTACACATATGATTTACACCCTATATACGGTTAGAGGCTAAAAAACAGATCAATTAGTGTTACCGAAAATAGAGCGAAATAAATACCTACATCAAGTTGACTGTTCCTCCTTTATTTTCCGTTCTGCCATTTTCTTATGCCTTAACATCCTGAGTAAGTCTAACAATATTTGCCAGGAACAAGGATAATAGACCCACTTTAACCAACTAACTGCGTATCCTTATTTACTCTCCCGACAGCTTTTAACGAAATGCTTAACAGCAAGGGCGTAGGCTAAGATCGGACCTTGGCATAATTTGCAATGTTTAGTTTAACAAATGACCCCTAAATGGATTCATTGCGATTTGATTGTTTTGAAAAATGTATCGAGCAACGCTGTATTAATTGGAAACGTATTGAAAGAAATATTTTTTCGTGTTGGTAACGTAAAGGATACCGCTGATTCCAAAGCAAGACCGAGTAAAATAATGCAAGAAACTTTGAACGAAGCAAATTGCATCTTGGTGACCTATGGAAGGAAGACTGATGTCGTAACGAATAATTCCTCTCTGGATTATATCAAAAATGGAAAGTATACTCATACATGTAAAGAATATTCAAGATTAGGTCTTATCTAAGCTATACAGAGTGTCAGAGGATTCGATGGAAAGTACTTCTTTACTCTTAGAAGAATATGCAAGCTCAGTAACGAACAACAAAGAATGTGGATATAGAAGAACTCTATAGAAAACAGAGATTAAAATACGGAAAACATCCCATTTTTACTGGATGATCCATGACCAAAACGACGCTAGACTTCTCTATTTCAATCAAAACAGTTGTAGTAAAGCAAAACAAAGATAGAGAAGACTGGGACGATGATCGCAAGAAAGTAATTCTTCACAAAAGAAGCTGATTAATATTTTTAAAATGACGATGGATAAAACAAGCTGTAAATAAAATTCTGATAAAAATCTATTACGCAGTACTTCCGCCATTATGAGAAAGACAGATCACGACTCGAAGTATAATTCACAATACTATTCATACAAAGAGTTGGAAATCGACCCCATAATGGGAATGCCATCGAACGAGATGCTTCCTAAGTATAGCTTCGGAAAAAACTTCAAAACAGTGGAACAGGCAGAGAGGCATGGAGTAATGGACCTCCAATAAATGCAAAAATGGCCTGCTACGCAGACGGCTCAAAAATCAAGGAAGGTGTAAGAGCAGGAATTTATGTAGCCAAGCCAAAGACAAGAGACAAGTTGCAGCAGTACATCACTGTGCAGAAGAGTTGTAAGGCAAGAGTTTAAGAAGAAGATGATCATTGCCATGTACTCTGACAGCCAAGCGACTATAAAAGCAATTAGCTCCACGCAAGTTAACAGCAAACTTGTATGGGATTGTTTAAAAACACTACAAGAGTTGGGCAGTCTTTAACCTGGGTACCAGGCAACACAGGTTACAAAAGCAATGAAGAGGCTGACTCACTAGCCCGAGAAGGGCTAAGATGTGCTCCAATTGGTCCAGAACCTTTCAGTGGTATAGCGAAAGCACTGAGAAAAATATATAACAGTACATAAATGAAAAAGCAATCTAGAAAATGGTGGAACAAGGCCAAAGAGTTCATTAAAGAACCATCGCCAAAATTCACGGAGTGCCTACTAAGCCAGAATATGCGATCAACCCGGAACATGGTTGGGCTCCTGACTGGTCATTGTAGACTCAGCAAACACTTGAACAACAATGGACTGACAGACACAATCATATGTAGGATATCAAAAACAGAAGACCCGAAGGCTCTCAGTGAATTTCTAAACATGAATCTGATTCTGGTTCTTCTTTTACAAAAGTAAAAAAATTATGTTCCGTAATAGCTGCCAAGACGAACACCAGAAATGGTATTGGTAGGCCTTTAAAAAAGTGCTTTATATTGCAGATTTGAGCACCAGCATGAGCTATGCGCAAGATGCAACGTCGTGAGAACGTTTCAATCCACTGTTTGGCGAAGTTTGACAGCAATAAAGCAGTTTTTGTGTCGGTTCATAACTATGGATGAAACATTGGTCCGTCACTTAACATTGGAGAAAAATGAACATTCGAAACAATGGACTAAAAGAGTAAAATCGGCTCCAAAGAAGGAGAAGACAGCTCCATCTTCAGACAAGATCATCGCGCCAGATTTTTGGGATGCGTGTTGCAGCGATTTATCGATAAAATCAAGAAAAAACGTTTTGTTTCTTCAATACAACTAGTTTACACATCCGTTATCGCGACGGTCAAACTAAATAAGTTAATGATAGAATTTATTCCTTACGTTTCCTAGTGGCATGATTTAACTCCTCCGATTATTTTCCAAACTAGAAAAAATTGCTGAGTGGTAAAAGATTTGCCAATAACCAAGTCTGCGGTTGGTTATTTTGAGGATCTCGACGATTATCACTATAAACAGGGTGGAAAACGTCGTTGGAAAATGCACGGTAAAATTAAATGAAGATAATGAAAGATGACACGTATGTATGAAAAAAAAATCTTAATTTGGTAATACTATAGAGAAAATGAACCATTTGTAAAGCGAGAATTTTATTTATAACTACGCCAATGCTCAACATCAACACAGGAAGGGAACATATGGTGTTTATGTTAGTATTTACGAATTCTGGCCATCTGAGTCCCGCGTAACTGAGGTATATAAGACCCAGAAACAGGAATTTATAATGACGGTCTCTCAGTCCATGTAAAAGAGATCAATACAGAAAATTTTGGTGCTAACAATAAATAACTAATTTTTCCAAAATTATTCCTCCATAAATAACAAAAATATTTACTGCTAACTAGAAAGGTGTGATTAAAGTGCGGCCAACAATAAGTAGACTTTGAAGTTTTCGTTAAATTATGTATATGCCTTTGGGGAATTTCTAGGGCCGGAGATAGAGAGCGCACTAATTCACAGGCAACAATTCCTTGTAATGAAATTATCTAAGGATTTTCATGTTTTCCTTGGAGCTGAACTTTAATGATGCCTCCCTATCTTGTGAAGTGGATAGAGGCGTGATAGAAGTGCAAATGGAAATAATATTTAGAAGAGGCCATTGTTGTGTCACTGTTGTATATAACAAAAAGAATTTTATATTTGATGAGTGTTTACTTTTACCTGCACAAAAGTTTGGAGGTTGTTAAAAATAATGCTGAAAGTGCTTGTTCAAAATTAGGTAACGAGCATATCTCGAAATTTTTGCAGGGTGGAAGGGTCCGAATGATTGTTTTAATTAAAATATGCATTACATTCAAATTTGGAGTAAAATGTTTTTTTTTTAATTTTAGCAAAATATACTATTTTTTAATAGCCGCAATTTATACATTTTATGGTAATATTGACTTCTAATGGTGTACAAAATAAAATATCTTCTGCAATGCTTCTTACGAATCCTATAAACTATAAAATACGTATGATTTTTAGGAAGTAGATTAGTATGGGGCATATGTGCAACATTGTCTGTTGGAGTCTAGACCTCTCCTTGTTATTAGACTCCATAGGCCAGACCTTAGGTCTTCCATATATTGGGAGGGTTGTAGTTTTTCCTTATCCTTACCTTACCCTTGTCAGATCTTCACAGTAGCACATAATATATGCTGAGGTTATCTCATCTTCTCGGCAGAACTTACATATGGTTGTGTTTGCCAGTCCTATGAAGTTCATGTGTTCGTTGAGTCTGCAGTGCCCTGTCAGAAGCTCAACCATGATCCTGGTTGATCGCCTATTACCGCTTAGTAGGTACTCCGTGAATTTTGGCGATGGTTCTTTAATGACCTCTTTGGCCTGTCTCATTCCCGGTGCCTTGTTCTAGCATTCTTGAGATTGCTTTTTCTCAGTGCTTTCGCTATACCTTAGAAAGGTTCTGGACCAATTGGGACACATCTTGCCCTGTGTGGCCTGGTACCCAGGCTAAATACATTCTGTTTTGACTGCCCAACTCTTGTAGGGTTTCTAAGACATTCCATACAAGTTTGGAGTTAACTTGTACAGTGATGTATTGCTGCAACGTTACGTGTTTTCCTAAGCTCAGTGAGACTCTGGTCTGTAGCTTGTCTATATAAATGCTGCTTCCCTGCTTCCCGGTTTTTGAGCCGTCTGTATAGCAGGCTATTTCTGCATTTATTAAAGGTCTATTACTCCATAAAAGGGGCATTATTATCTAAAATTTACATTGAATTGCACTTTGGAGAACAGAAACATCTTTGAATAATTTTTTTTACATATTAACTTTCGTCTTGTATCAATATTCGCCTTTTTTGTAAACTTTAAATTGATTTCTAACTCAATCCAATTCAATTTACTTTCCTTCAAGTTATCCCGTAAAGAAAATCAAATGCAAACATTTTAATCTAAAGTATTTTCCCCTTTAACCTACCTGTTCGTTCATCCTTTTAATTTTCTATAACTCTTTTAAAAGGATATTCAAGGCTGAGGGATTCGATTTATTTACTCAGTGGCAGCGTAGAAAAGGTTTAAAGTAATATGACGCTCTGAAAACTTCTAGAGACAGACATTTCTGCCCATCGGGATATTTAACTCGTTTTATATTTTTAAGTGGGCGTTTTTTTAAAATGAGATAAAGTAACGTGTAACGAATGGTTTAGCCCGACTGATGTAGATCTATTTAGACTGGACCGACGTACAGTGTTCGGAAAGTCGAAAAAAAGTGGGATTTAATATAAGAAACATTCCAAAAATCCCCAAATTTTGTACATAGGCGTATTTTGGATTCTTAACTAAGAATCTGAGGTGACATTTTGAAAATTGTATAAATTCAAAATGGCCGATCCAATATGGCGCTCTAAAATCTAGAATTCTGGTCCAATTCGATTTCTGTATTGACAATAATTGTAACTATTAACAATATTTAAAAAAAATTACCCTTTTTTGACATGAGTTTTCATCATTTTTATCTGAAAATTTCCATTGTTTTACTTTTTTTTTTAGGTTTTTCTACACTATATTATGAAAATTAAGATTCGTATTGTTTTTAAATAAATTTTACCATCAGTTTTATCATCAGTTACCCAAACATTGATCGATTAAACAAAAAAATGCACGTTTTACCAAAAAAATGCATTTTGTTGATAGGCTGTACCTTTGACCGGGTCAGCTAATTGTTTTAGAAGGAAAGACTTTCCACTTTATATTTTTTAGTCAAATCAAAATCAAATCAAGTCAAATTAGGAATTTCAGGGGACACTAGGGGAGCAATACTAATTTTTCGTTGTGAAACATTGACACTTTTCCCTTTAATCGACATGGATAAAAGCATAAATTATATTTTCTGCATCATTACAATAAATAAATGAAATTTTAGGCACACTCACTGACGTTTAACATTTTAAATAATTGAATAAAATAACAAAACCTCACTAGATGCCGGAGTTTTTTACTATTGTTATATTATAAATTGTTCTTCTCTTCTTATGGTGCCTTATCCTTAAGGACGTTGGCTATTACATTTGCCCATTTGATCTTATTTGTAGCTGTCCTGAACAGTTCTATGGATGTCATATTTGTCCATTGTCGTAGGTTTTGAAGCCATGAGTTGCGTCTTCTTCCTGGTCCCCTTTTGTTATTGATTTTGCCTTCGATTATAAGTTGGAGCAGTTCGTATTTTTGATTTCTCATGATGTGGCCAAAATATTGTGTTTTTCGTTTCTTTATGAGGAGCATGAGCTCTTTTTCCTTGTTCATTCTCTGCAAGACTTCCGCGTTTGTCGTATGACTCATGTAGGATATTCTGAGCATTTTTCGGTAACACCAGAGTTCAAATGCTTGGATTCTTTTTTGTGTGTAAATTGTTAAATAACATTAAATACTCATAAAAATTCAAATAATTAAGTCAAATAGAGTATTTTATGAAATGTATGCAATATTACCTTATTTCTAGCATAAACATTAACAGCGAAAAAATAGAATTGCTCCCTAGCCAAAGTCTTTTTTTCCAAAACAATTAGCTGCCCCGAGTTGCCCCAGAGAAAACTACAGCCTATCAAAAACATGCATTTTTTTTTGTAAAACGTGCATTTTTTTGTATAATCAATCAATGTTTGGATAAATAATGATAAAACTGATGCTAAAATTTATTTAAAAACAATACAAATCTTAATTTTCATAATACATATAGTGAAGAAACCCCTAAAAAAGTAAAAAAATGGAAATTTTCAAATAAAAATGATGAAAACTCATTTTATATCTATGTCTTCGAAAAAAAAACTTTTTTTAAATATTGCTAATAAATAGTTACAATTATTGTCAATACAGAAATCGAATTGGACCAGAATTTTAGATTTACGGGCGCCATATTGGATGGGCCATTTTGAATTTTTTAGAATTTCCAAAATGTCACCTCAGATTCTTATTTAGCGATCCAAAATACGCCTGTGTACAAAATTTGGGTATTTTCAGAAGGTTCCTTATATAATTAAATCCCACTTTTTTCGACTTTCCGACTTTACATGCCCTCCGAGGCATGGTGGGTTACCGACATAATCACCCTACTGCGAGTGTCCAGAGAATCAAACCCGATTCGTCTCGTTACGAAGCCAACACACCCTTGAGCTATTGTACCCATGAAATAAGCTAAAAATTCAAAGGCCTACTAAATGAAACACTTTGTATAAGAAATACTCTTTGGTGTCCTAAATACTGAAGTAATTTCCCCTATACTATGTAAAAAATAATTTTGAATACCAATTACCAACTTGAAAACGTTCCATTTAACTGGTGAAGGTTTATTACCCAGTTCAGCATTTTATTTCAAAAGTATTTGCCGTTTTTTATTAAAGCGTGGAAAATTTGTGAGAATTTTTTTTACAGTTTCGAAATAAACAGACTCGTAAAGTTAGCCGAAACAGGGTTATTGTCGTAAAAAAGTTTTAAAGTATATTCGAATTTGTATCGTATGATTCACAAGGTTAGGAAAATATTTTTACATTTGCATTTTTTTTCACTATTGTCAAAAAGGTTAAGAGAAATAATCCATAGAAAAAAATTTTCATGTGAATCAGCGCTACAACTTACACTTTGTAACATTCAAACTAAATTAGACGAAAATAAATAAATATGTTGTAGCAGTATTTTTGGACTTAAAATGGGCTTTCGAGACAATTGACAGACAAATAATGTTGAAAATTGAAACAATATGGTATTGTTGTGACATAAATAATGATATAGGGATTCATCAGGGGAGTGTATTGGGTCCTCTTCTTTTTATTTTATGTATTAATGATATTGAACTCTTTGTTGATTGTGAATTCATTAATCTTTTTGCTGATGATACTTTAATAACATGTAGTGATGCTAATCTGGATAAAGCCATAGAGAAAATGAATGCCTCATTATTATCGGTGAATAAATACTTGAACATAAATAAGCTAAAATTAAATGTAAGAAAAACTAAAGCAACGGTCTCCACAACGAAATTAAAATATAGTAGTATCGACGTTAAAAACATAAATTTGAACATTAATAATGAACACATTGAGGTTCTTTCTGATATCAAATATTTGGGATTTCAACTAGACAAATACTTAAATTTGGATAGCCACTTTAACTATATTTATAAAAAAATATCTAAAAAACTTTATTTGTTTAGTAGCATTTCCCAAAACTTATCAACTGAAACCAAAATTACTGTATATAATACCATAATTCAGCCTCATTTTGATTATTGCGCATCTATATTATACTTATTCAACTTAAATAAATTAAACATGTTACAAAAACTTCAAAATCGTGGAATGAGAGTAATACTGAAAACAAATCGTCTTACTCCAATTACGTCAATGTTAAATACTCTAAATTGGTTTCCAGTAGAGAAAAGAATGTGCTATTTTACCAGAGCTGGGTGGGATACAGAAAAAAAGTATCCGAGTACCGGATACGGATACTCAATATGTATCCGGATACTTTTAAAAAAAGTACGGATACTATCACTTAAAAATGTACTCGGATACAAGTATCCGGGTACTTTTTTCGGATACTTTTTAGGATACTTTTAAAAGTGACCTAAATTGCTAGTATTAGAACTATGTAATGTACATGTATTTTTATTGTACATAATATTAAAAAGAAAATGCATAAAATAGAAGAGAAAAAGAAACTGTTTATTACTTTTGTATAGTAAGAGAGATATGGCAACCAAAACCATGTTTCATAGCAGCGCGGCTAAAACCGTGTAAAATCGATAGATTAGATGACCCTAGAGCCGACTGGTGAGTAACTTCCAGAAGTGTAGCGTCTTCGCGGGGGGCTATTTCTTCTGTGAAATTGCTGTTTTTCGTAAAAAAAAAGTGTTTTTGAGGGAGTTTAAGCAAAGTTATTAAAAAATAAAAAATGGATTTTTTTTCACATAGGAAGCGTTAAAAATGAGCATCGCTGAATTGAAAAGTTGTCTGATTAGTTACATACTATCTTAGCAATCCCAAGTGAATTACTGAAGTTTTATTATTGACGCTGTCGGAACTCTATTCGTTCTGTGGAATAGTAATAGTTCTGTTATTGTCCACTTGCTGGTCTCGGAAATCGCTAAAATCAAGAAAGTCGTCCAAATTTTGATCTCCACTTTCAACTTATTCATTGCAACTTTCCAATTCCATTTGTTTTTTCGCCACAGTTTCAATGCATTTTTTGATATCTTCTAAAGTTTTTTTTGGGTTTTTTAACTATACTTTAGCTTAATTCTAGGAAGAAAAACTGCAGCTATAATTGGATCTTCCCATTCCAAATATACCATATAAATATAATTAATTCAAAACAACATATCTCGTTTTCAATATACCTACTGCAATGGACATGGAACTACGTATAGTTCGTGTAATACATATAGTAGCCTCAATTTAACAGCTTTAAAGCGGCGCCTTTGTTGCTACCAAAAACACTTCTAACGTACCGGCATCCTTTGAGACTGCCGCAAAGGGAGCCGCTACTATATATTAAAGTAGACCACTCGGACATCGACTTTAAAGAAATTTTCAGATCGCTGGACTTAGCGATTACTTAAACTATACATTACCGGCAGACGTTGAGAATTTAAAAGTATCCGAATGTCAAAAAAAGTATCCGGATGCCGGATACTTTAAAATTTGGTCACGGATACGAATACCGGATACAAAATTTAAAAAGTATCCGGATACAGCTTTCGGATACATCAAAAGTACCCGGATACTGTATCCGGATGTATCCGTATACAGAAGTATCCGGATACTACCCAGCTCTGTATTTTACAATGATTTTAGTATTTAAAATAGTAAATCATATGGCACCAGAATACTTCCAACAATATATTACTTTCAACAATAATATCCATAATCATAACACAACATGTACAATTAATAACATCTACATTGCAGGAACTACATATCAAAAAACTGTGAATTCTTTATTTAAAGGATTCAAAAAATTCAATGATCTCCCTTTAACGCGAACAATAAACTGTTTTAAAAGTAAACTTAAGGTCTTTATTAAAAATATACAATTTAATTAAGATTTTACTAATTTAATGTATATTATTTTGTACTTGTATTTTATATTTGAAATTTATTGTGAAGATGATAAGTTACAAAGAGTATAGAATAATGTTTTATAAAGTTTCGACATGTTACAATCTTGATAATGTGAAAGAATTTGAATTAGATTTTGAGATTTTAAAATATTGACAATTAGTTAAAATTAAAATAAAACACAAAATACACAGACTATGTACAATCCAATATTTTTCCAAAATATATAATTTGGCTTTTAAATATTAATTGAAACAGCACCTAAAAACGTAAGCAGATTTACTAAGAAATAAGAGAATTATGAATTAACTTACCTTTGGGATGATTTAATGTGAGATAACTATGACAATGAATAGCTCTGATAACAACCTAAAAAAATTTAAAACCAAAATTAAATAATATTCAAAATTCAAAATTTTATTAACAATTTATTTGGGACGATCTTTATAATAAATTATAATATCAGGACAACCTGTATGGCAAAATAAAATAAGGTGGTGACAACTATTTAAAATGAAATGTCAAGATACCAACTTTGTTAACTAAATTAGAAATTAATAAAATGTATGAAATTGGACGTCAGAATATAAAGCAAAAATATGTTAATCGTTATAAATAAAATTATGAAAGCTAAAACACATCAAACTTATAATAAAGTAGCACAGAATCAAAATTTTGAAATAATTTAAGAGTTTTTGCATGACGTCAGAAGGGAACCTAGCAACAGAAAGAAAAAAAAGGAGGAAGTTTTAAAAAAATGGTAGAAGAGAGTTGAGTAGAAAAAATTTAAGATTTTTGAATTAAAAAAAAATAGTTTTTTTGAGATGGTGGAAGTTTTTGAGTAGAGAAAAATTTAAGAAAATACTTTAATTTAAAAGTTTAAAAGAAAGTAGTTAATTGGAAAATGGTAGAGAAAAAGGAGAAAGAAAATTAGTGAAATAAAGAAAAAACTTTCACATTCTGTATATCCTGAGAATTGGTTCCAGAATAATTCACTCAAACCAAGAAAATATCCTTTGAAGAATCCACAAAGTTGGAGGAATCACATTATTAGAAGTCTTGCCAAAATACATCACTGGTTGTACGATTTGAAAGAAGTTCAAGAACAAATAGTTGAGGTATACACTTTCCATTTTTACTAATTGCGTGCTTATACAGATAGCAAATTGAATCACGTGTTTGCGTTTATTTATTTATCCTACTTTTAGATTTATATGTATTTTTTTAGTCTAGTTTTATATGTATATTAGGATTCCTAATTAATAAAGATCTATCTATCTATCTATAGAAGAAATTTGTGCGTAGTGAAGATATAGACCAGGGCCAATCATTTTTGAAACAAAAAAAATTCTTTTTTGGGACGGTTCAAGGTTTTGTTACGGATTATTTGGTAGAAAAATGCGTGAATTTCCCGTAACGTATTTTATGCATGGTCTGTTATCTTGTTAGTCCCTTTGTTGCCTTCAAAAAAAACTATTTGCTATACATGGTCGTTAAGATATTCTGAAAATAGAAAGTGTACAAATTTCTTCAAACTCAGTTTATTTTAATATCCTATTCAGGCCGCGCCACTTTACGAATATTTTAGCGTCTACTTTACGTGAAATTAAATTACTAGGAATGTAAACTTTTTTATAGCCGTACCCTTTTTCCCCGAAACTTACTTTATGTTTGTGTTTATTCGAAAACTCCGAACTTTAAAAAATATTCTCGAATTTCAGGAAATTCTCGGCTTGTGTAAAGAAAGGCCGTACCCGCATGAAATTGCCGGTTATAAAATTCCGGATGAAAATAAGGACGGCGTTATAAAGTTTCGGTCAGCGTGAGTCGTATAGTTAAACGCGTCCTTGTAAATGATCCCTGCCAGTGAAAGTCTCCCCCAAGACCAAGACGGTGGATATCGATCCACTTTGTCATGCCAGAATTGGCACAGGCGGTGTCTCTGGAATACCGGACGATCCTCTGGTGGTTGTGGATCTTAGTCCAGGGGCTAGATAGTGTTTCAACAATAATATTAAAGTCAGACAGTTTAAAACATTATAAGAATGGTATAAACAATAAATAAAAGGAATGTTTAAGGGCAGGGTGCAGTGAGAAAGCCTTACCAGATGAGATTTGCATTTTTCGTCGTTTTGGATGGTTTTCGCAGGTTGCCTTGATACCATCTATAGCTCATCCTAAGAACTTGTAATAATATGAACGTATTTGCAACAATTTCACTTTAAAATACAATAGTAATCTTCTTTTGTTATTTTTCCTACTTATATTATTAAATCAATTTCACCATCCAGTGAACACACGTTTAACTGAATTAGTAATCATCATATGTTTGCCAATTGTTTAATAATATCTGTACATTTGTATAGGTTTTAGCTGGCAAGGCTAGCAAGAATTGAATCGAATAAAAAGAGCAAAATAAATTGAAGGATTTAATTGGACATAACCATTTTGATAACCTGTTTATTTTGACTTAAAATTAAATATAATATTACAATGGTTAAATGTTCCTGAGATATTTAGGAGCCCATTTTCATTAGTAAACTCTTTAATATCTATAACGACGGTGGAAGTTTTTGAACCATAAAAATACCAAAAAAGGATCATGGGCGTAACAAAACTGCCTGAGGTTGTGAAATAAATCACACTTGTTCCCAAGAACACAGACATTAAAAATGTCCTACACTGCACCAGCATCTGGACTTCAACAACTACTCCTTGGACTATATGCCCTGCCCCCCCAGGTATTGAATTACGAAAGTCCAGACGTGGTTTGGCGCCTGACCAAGTCGGGGCTTTAAACCAAAAACTTCGATTTTATTATTAAAGGAGCTTGCCATTCTTAGACCGGTTTCGGAATTATTGTTCCTGATCAGTAAGAAGCAGGCTAGCTCGACATCCTATCGCTAAAGGATGTCTGAAAATGAATTCGACTCGCCTCGTTCTTGATAAAAGTGTTCACGTATATCACGAACGAGGAGAGCCCAACGCCATCTTCACTTTCATTTTCACTTTCACAGACGCTGGTGCAGTGTAGGACATTTTTAATGTCTGTGTTCTTGGGAACAAGTGTGATTTATTTCACAACCTCAGGTAGTTTTCTTTAATATCTGTTTCTTGATTTTCTTGATAAATATATGTCGATTTTTGGTATATTACTTCATTAGCGATATCTTCATTGGTAAACTCTTTGGATTTTTGGCATATTATTTTATTAGCCACTTCAATTTTATGGCTCATAGAATTTGCTATGTATCCTTCCGCCACCGTTGACTTCCAGCCCCAACGTCTTTTCAAATCCAATATGTCGACTCCTGAAACCTTTGCTAATAATGTACAAGACATTCTTCTAAAGGAGTGGCCCATGTACTGATTTAGATTTGGAATTTGGCTATTTCATAAGGAATTTCATAAGGAATTTTGGAGATTGTTTTCCAATCACTTGATTAACACATCTGCCTCTTTCAAGTTGCATATAACGATGTACAAATGTTACCCAATCTTCTGTTACTGCAAATGTTCTTGGTACATTGTTTTATGTATTGGGAATTTTCACCAATATTATACAATTTTCATGTTCCATCTCGCACCTAAAAGTTAACTTTCGCATCTTGTAATGTAAATAACTATATATTTACATGCCAATTTACTAAATATCCTGTTATCCTTACTACTTAAACAACAAGTTTTTGGAAATTATGTAACTTTGATATTGATGAAGAGAGTTTTAAATTAAAAGAAATAATTCGAAATCTATTTTTTTATTTTTACAACGTGTGCTATTGAAACTTCTCTTGTGGACTTACCATTAACTCTATTCTGGTCCAGTCTTGGCTTCTACGTATAGAATATCAGGCCTGGTTTTGTGCTTGCATGTAAGTCTTTCTCGATAACTATTTTCATTGCCCACATACCCAGTTTACTATTCTACGTATTGACAATTTATGCCAAGGATTCAATAGTGCTGTTTATATTTGAATCCTTATTTCTAGCTTTCTATATCTTTTAACATTTATTTTTCATCATAATAGCACTGATTTATGCATTTCGCTTACATTCAGCGAAAGAAGTTCTGCTACATTTTTATTGGTTAGAGTTTTCTTGCAGTTCTCTCTTGTTTCTGATCAGCTGCTATCTCTTGTTCCAGCAGGAAATGTAGCTGAAGTTGGGAAGTCACTGATATAGAGTAAATAGAGTATGGATCCAAGGATACTTCCTAGAGGCACACCTTCTCTTATTTCTTTTTATTTAGACTAATCCATTTTCTGCTTGGTTCTAAAAATGTATATTTGAGACATAATAGATGTATTAAAATCTTTACATATGATGTAAATATTTGAATTCAAGATCGCCTTTTGTCATTTTTAAAACAATATCAAATTGTTACAAAAAAATCAACATGGATTTTGCCCAGAAAATTCAACAGTAACAGACATGATGTCATTTTATAATCAAATTATTGAGCATATTGAAGCAGCCGAGGGTCCTGTGTTGATATTCTATGACTGACTTTATCAATCATGAATTGTTATTGTCTGTACTGGAGACAAATGAAATTGAATGCAAATCTTTAAATGGATCTCAAACTTTCTTAAACACCGACAACAATATGTATCTCTAAACTTTAAAATAGACAACAAAACTAAAGAAGTTAACTCTAATGTGTTAGATACACATATTGGAGTTCCACAGTGGTCAATCTTGGGACCAATATTGTTAGTTTTATATGTCAACAGTGTAGACTCCTTAATAGGTAATAGTCATTATGTTGTATACGCTGATGATTTTTCTGTGATCATTTCATCAAATAACAGTGATGCGTTAAAAGTTATAAGCTAAAAAGTTAAAAACTCTTCTCTTATACAATAGTAATTATCTTATGGACAATAAAGAATTATTGTTATTATTATTGTGTCCATATATTTTGTTTTTCTTTCCCTTATTTCGACTTCCTTCCTCCTTTCTTACCCAATCTGTTTTCTTCACTAGTTAACAAGTTTTCTTACCCAGTAAAATGTAACTTTTTTTACTTATATTACACGATCTTGATCAATCAAAACTTCTGACAACTTCCGCACGAAATACACTTCTAATTCTCTTTTTCCCCCGCCAGCAAAAAATAATTTTCTCCTGCTAATAATGACCTTGTCATTGACAGAAAAACGATTGATTTATACTTTGTTGCGTTCGAGTGTTAGCAGCAGTCGCGAGATCTAGGAGTTGGGGTGAGTTGGTTTAGTTTGGCAGATATCATTTTCCCCTAATCATTTAATCGATGTTGGGCAATCGTCGAAACGTAGATTAATAGAGAGCGTTACCGAAATGTGTTTTCGGGAGATAATTTATGGTTTTCTTGATGGATCTGAGCTTTGTTTTCGTTTATCTCGGTACATCAATCTCTATTGTGGCGGTTTTTTATTCGGCTATTATAGGCTTCATTGGCGTAGTTAGAAAAGGTAGGAAATGAAAAGTTTTTTACGAAATTATGTGAGGCAAATCAAACCTTCCAGGAAATTACACTTTCATCTTCCTCGAGCTGGCAGGAATATCTCAGGAGAAAATTAGAGAAAAAAGAGACGGAGCAGAGAGAAAATTAGCTAAAACTAAAAGTAGACAGAAAACCAGAAATGAGGGAGATATTGAGAAAGAAAATCAGCCACTATTGGAAACGGATCAATACGATATATAGGTGACTACGTGATCGTTGAATACGATTCTAAATATTTTCCTTGTTTAGTTACAGACATGTACGAACAATCATATACTATAAAAGCTATGACAAGGAGTGGTGGGAACTGGTAATGGCCAAATGTAGATGATAAATTGGAGAAGAATTTATATTTTAGTTGTTTTTTCAACTTTTGTTATTATTTTGATACTATTCTTTTATTACCTACAGATTAAAATATAACTTTTTATACTGTTTCATTCACAATAGATATAAATATATCAGTGATATATCAATGATATATTTATATCTATTGTGTGCGTCTTAGATTTTCCACAGTGTCGAACATTGGTCCTCTTACATGTCGGCGATTGTTTACTCTTATTTTTCAGGTGTCGAAAATTGGGACATCTGCTTTTCGTTTTCATTTATTTAATTCAAATTATTTTACCATGAAAATGAAGGTACAAAAATTAGGAAAATGTATATTGCAACCACCTATTTTAATTAACGACATTTAAAGTTACTTTATTAGTAGAGCGATTTGTACAATCAGGATGATTGGTAAGAATCAATATTGGGATTTGTGACTGACGGTCCCTCTCTTTTGCTGGAATCCTGGAAAAACGTGTCAAGCGCGATATTGGGCCAGATTTAGCGATTCCAGGCTTTCTTAAGATCGACACGCCTCAAGGTGGGTTTCATTGAACTGTATATCTCAGGCCTGTTCGATATATAATACTCACAGATTGGGAATGTTTTGGTCCAGAAATATATCTTAAGATTATCTGTTTTTGTACTTGGGTCTAATCGAATTACATGTAGTTCCACAGATTGAGGGAATTTCAGGAGCTGTCGTTTTCGTTGCCATTATTTTCGGTAGGTTGCCCTAATTCTTGTATGTTCTCCATAACACCGTGAGTCTTAGCTTGTAGGATTGCAGCACTCACTCGTGTTGGATGTACAATTTCCGTCTTTTTTCTGTTATATCAGTCGGGCGCGTAGCCACTGCCGATTCAAGAGTGATTTCTATTTGATTTTTCAAACTATTTGCATCATTACAATTTCCGAACCTCACCAACCCCTCCACAGGCCAAAATTCACCCCCGACAGACGTGTTTTTTTTCTTCTTTTTAACAGTGACAAAACGCCTGTGCCCCCGTTTTCGAGGATGCTGAACACGATGGTGGTGTTCAATATCACTTCTGACCCCCCACCAACCTCTCCACAGGTCAAAATTCAACCCCGAAAGGGACGAATTTTTTTATATCAGCGGCAAAAGGGGGTGAGTTTTCACCTGTGGAGGGGTTGGTGGGGGGTCGGAAGTGATATTGAACACCACCATCGTGTTCAGCATCCTCGAAAATAGACATTTTGCCGCTGATATAAATAAACATAAAAACACACTACTGTCGGGGGTGAGTTTTGACCTGTGGAGGGGTTGGTGAGGGTCGGAAGTAATCTTCAAGATTACCACCCTGCTCAGCATTATCGAAAACGGTGGGAAAGACGTTTTTTTGACAGGAAAAGAAATGATGTTTAACCCCTAGCTTTTGGCCGTTTCAGTGGGTTCAGCTGGCGAAAAGAGAAATTCTGATATCGCCATCCTTGAAAACGGGGGGGGGGGGGGTACTCTCAATCTGGGTAAATTTCGGTCCATGTCCTCACAGACCCCACTAAATCGTTTTGAAAATCATTTAGTTCTTTACTACTTTACCTGCACTATTACTTGGCGACGTTGCCGGTTATAAGTTGTATCTCTGTTGCCGAATTGACAAAATTAGTAATGTAAACATAGGACTTACCAGGGTACCACTGATGATGCTAAAAAAATCACCTCTCAATATGAACCGCCGAAAACACATTTTATTGTATCAATTCTAAAATTTATCCACAAAAATATTTGTGTTGAAAATAGAGTTTTGATTCAATTTCTTTAGAAATTTATAATAATTACACAACCTGCCAACTGTGTATGTGTCGGCTTGTAAAATCATCTTGGTCAGTCAAAATGTCGTGTATAACCTCAAATTAATTAAAACGGGCAAAAAGAGAAGCATTTCTTGCTCCTCATGTTTTACCTCTCCAAAAAATAGAATTAAAAAAGTTGCAGACAGACGATGGACTTTTTTTGCTAGAGTACAAATACCAGATGAGAAGTTACTCCATTTTTTCACGTAAATGTTCTTGATGGATTCTTTCTCGATCAGATATTTCAAATGTTTCAAATTTCACTCCAACTCATAACCTTAAAAGATAGAGTCATTGCGTCTGAAAAAACAACCCCAAGTAAAAAAAGAAAACGACAAAAATTGCACCAATTCCTCCTATAATTGCTTCCCCTTCCAATTTGCATAAATTATTAATAACTTTTTCGTTACGTCCTAAAATAGCCATTAAAAAAAGTATTTCGAAAACATCATCACCAATAACAACGCGATATAAAAAAACAACCAATAACTCTTACCCCAAGACTACTAAAACAGAAAGTGGTGACTCTCTAAGAGGGGCATAAACTTGAAATTTGCAGTCTTTGAAATATCAGGGTTGGCTCCAATATAGTTCGAGGTGAGGAAGAACTGAAAAATAATCTTATCATATGAAACATGGTACTTCAAAAGCTAATAATTTTACACCCCTTACTTGAACATTCTATATACAACTACCAATATATCAATAAAATCTTTTTTTTTTCAAGCGTATCAATGAATATTATATATCATATTGAGAAGGAATCAATTATATTACGCGTAAAAATTTATTTTACATTGTCAAGGTGTCTCCATCTATCGCATTCCACAAGAATCAAATTAAAAAAAACGTAACTCTCCCCTCAAATAATGCGTACGAGTGGTTTCAAACCAACCCTGAAAAGTAGAACGCTTCCCCCAACATCTTCGGTTATATTTTCCTTATAAAGTATTCACGTAATGTTGCCTCCTGCTACGTGTCTATATTCACAGGACATTATGAGAGAATTTACGGACTTCTTGTTAGAGAAAGGACGTAGTTTTTTGTCCCCATGTACATAACGTTACAGAAATTATGGTGTTTTTATGGTAGTGGCTACTGGTCCGGACGTTTAAGTTTTAAAAGAAAAAAAATTTGCAAGCCCCAATGCTAGTCGACTCTGAGGTCTCAATCTAACTACCTACTGCTCAGAGACAACTAACGTGTCGTCTGCCTGTGATCTTCTTTTACAGGTAGCGGTGGAGCGGGGTCCGGTAGCTGTTGACTAAGGATGGGGGCGGGAAACTACGAAAATCGGGACTGGACTGGTTTCCAGCACTACGACACTCGTTGGCTGTCATCTCTGATGTTCAGGCAGTTGGGGCGTTTGGATATAATGTTAGTCTCGACTGCTAGAGGATCACTCTCGAAAATGCCTATAGGCTAAGACAGGCTAAATCTTTGTAACCCGGCGACCTAACGGGACATCTTGAGATACTAAGGGTTGGAGCAACTCAATCCATGAAGATGCCCACGGACTTTATGTCCATGAAGATGCCCTCACTAATTGTAGTGATGTGTCGAAAACAAACGAAGGAACAGGAATAGGGGTTACAGGTCCTAATAGAAAGATATCAACAGCCCTGGTAAACAGGAACAGGTCTTCCTAGAGCCTAATCAGATTACAGAAATAGCTCCAAAAGGGATAATAAGCTTTCTCTTTTGGACTAAAACATAGATGTAGGCTAAACAGAAAAGATCTTATAGGTCACAGGATAAGACCATCTGGACCAATTGACCCCCCTTGCCCTCCCTAGACTAGATTGTAGAGTGGAGCTGGTTTAGGAATGCCTGACCGCGAAAATATATAATCTGAAGATCGCCAACTCTTTTGCCTAATTTATATATCAAGCTTTTTTTATAGATTCACTATGTATTGTTTCCAAGGTTGACATATAAATATAGTTCTAAATCAATACATTTTGACAATTTAAGTTCTAAATATCTGTGTTTCGGACTTGTAGACACATCTTATTTTTTTTTTTTCATGTATTATTTATTTAGAAACGGATGTGCTCACATTTGAAAGCATCGCGCTGGCGGCGCTGGATTTTTAATAATTCTTTTTTATATTTTGGTTACATTTTTATAACTGCTCGGTTTGTTTGTGCCATGTCGCCCTTAATTATGATGCACGGAGGGCTGTTTTTAAAAATAGAGAAACGAAGTACTTTTTTTATGTAACTCATGGACAAATTTGATTAACAGTCTCCGTAAAGTGGAAATCCATTGGCGGTGACGGTATTTTTTATTTTAAAATCCTTACTGTTAAAATAGTCAGATTTGTGGTTTCAGCCAATAAGAGCTCACAATCCTATCCAATCATTGAGTTTTATACTGATTAGTGAATGTGGAAAATATTGATTTTAATACAAAATGATTCAAAAATAACTTTCCAAATACCACTCGTCCTCTTAAATTTGATATTTTATGTCAGTTTTTGCTTTAATTTTAAAGTTAGTCCTTGAAACTGCAGGAAGAATTGCAACAGTATTATCAGCAAAGTTTTTTTCCACAACAAAAAGCTATTAATGTACCGATAGAACAATATAGGCCCCGGGGCTGTTCCTTGTGGCACTTCAGATATCACAGTTGTAGGTTTTTTTTTCGACAATTGAGAGCGCTGTTTGAAGATGTTTAAGCACAATAAAAAGAATTGTTACATGCTTTACGTAACAATGGATGAAACATGGATCCATCACTATAATCTAGAGTCAAATGCCGTCCAAAGCTGGTGAGGTTTGAGCGAATATTATATGGCGTTATTGGTGCGTTTGAATGAAGAAATTGCGAAAAAACTAGCCCAAATGAAAATGAAAAAAGTGCTCTTTCACCAAGAGAGTGTCTGAGTATTATTAATTTTGTATATTATTATCTGTAAACTTGAAGTTAAGGAGAGCTGGACTATGTATGTTTACATATAAATTTTGGGGTTAGCAATATTTAGTGAATCTTTTTCCATTTAAAATCCAAATAAATGCCAAAGTGAGAAAAGCATTTAATGTTTTCACTTAATTTTAAAATTCACCCCTTTCAAAAATAAATCGCTGCCTTCGCCACTGGCATAAAATAGAAATCGATTTCGGAAGTAAATCTAGCAAATATAATTGACGTAGTAGGTGGGATGTTCTGATTTATGATGAAATTCGTAAAATATGAAGAATAAATTTAACTTTTTGGGGTCCATATGATGTATATCGATTCGGACGACTGAAGGTGCAGATTATTGGGAGCGTTGCCTCTTTCTATGATATTCCAGGATCGGCTTTGTAAAATGATAATAAAACAAACACATTTCAATTTATTTTAAATTTCCTACAATAACAAAGTTTGAATAAATTAAAAATCCATATGGGGATATAATACAAATTCGGACAAAATATTTCTTTGGTATAGGCCGAAATCTAAAAGAGTAAAAAGGAAAGCAATAATAAATAAGGTCATATAACCGAGAGAGACGCAATGCTATACTCCCCTCTGTTGACCTCACTTAGCTATTGAAGTGACTTCAACTTCGCACGGAGTCACGGAGACAAACGACAGCGTCTACGTCCGATCCCTTTTTCGAGTGCCCACGGTGTTGCCAAATGCCAATACAATATATTTACTTGAAATATTAGTTTTTTTAGCTAAGCTGACCTACCGTACCCTTATCTTACCTGACCTCACCCTGTAAATTATTGATCTGTTACATTTTTATTAATTTTTGATAACATGTTTCGTGCATTAGGTTATGCGATGCGTTTGGCAACAGCGTGGGCACTCGAAAAAGGGTTGGGAAGTAGACTATTCTCCTTCTTCGTGATATGTGAGGAGAAATTATAATGCTCTCTCAACTTTTAACAAGCTTTCCTTTATGCTCTCGGTAAACCGTAATACCACAAATATTTTTTGTACGAATCTGTATAATGAAGGAAAAAGAAAAAGAATGGTGGGAAAATAATAAATTTTAAAATCAAAAGGTATCCAGTGATTCTTAAACAATATCAAGTCTACCTAAATAGTCACAAATCAAAAACGAACATTAATTTATAGATTAAGAAAACGCAGCTACATTTGCGGCTTCAAATTGATTGAATCCAGCCCTGTACGATGTTCCTCTTAGCTGGAAGGGAATTGAAATTAGAATTTACGGGAGCGTTCACTGCAAATATGAATTGGTACAAATTTCAACACGAATCTAATCCGAGGAATTTTATCAGTCGATAAAATGTATTTACGTTATCATAAGAATCAAAACGTAACGTCCTGTATAGATTATCCATTTTTAAATCTTTATAGAAGTATAAATAAACTTTTGGAATAAGCGAAACTTTGTTTTTACATAGTTCTAAGCAATCATTAATTGAATTGATTTTACTGTAAAGTTTACAGTAATCTGCATATAAAAGAATATGACAATTCAAGTGCATGCTAATGTCATTTATAAAGATTATAAATAACAAAGGCCCAAAGACTGAACCCTGAGGAACACCTGATATTGCATTTATTTCGTGAGACTTGTGACCATAGTACTCTCCCTTTTTAAAAATAGGGCATAGCTTGCTTCCAGATTTTAGGAACAGAACAGGACAAGCAAGATTAAAAATGTTGGTATAGGTCGGGCAAAAATAATAGCAGAATCTTTTAAAATGAATGCGTTTTGTGCATATGTAAAATTGGAAAATATAACAAAATCTTTAATTTTATTTTTTATTTTTTTTTATTTTATTTTTATTAATACAGAACTTAATAAGAAATAGTAATAAAAATGTACCAATTTATTTATTATATATTATTTCCAGTTGTTAAACAATTCATAGTACTTTTCGTACTGTTGTCTTGACTGAAAATGTATGTGAAACGTCAAAGTCAAAGATGTCTAGATAGTGAAAAACTACAAAATCGTGTTGCAATGACTTTAGCAGCCCAAGGGATGATGAATATAACTTTCGGTCTTATTTTTAAAATGTTTTCCAACGTTAATTTTTATGAAAAATGCAAAAAAAATCGATTATTCCAAATGGAAAAAGCGGAATGGGATCTTAACGAAACCATTTTTGTAAAAGGCTGAGCATGACCTCATTAAGGAAAAATATTGAATGTTCATAGCCCCAAATGAAACTGAAGCACCATTTCTATCAAATTAACTTCTGCAAGACCTTTGGAATGAGTGAAGTACCTTCTAAATTCTGTGTTTTACATCCTGCATCCTTTAAAGTATTTTTGACAATCCCCGTCATTAATGCTAAAAGCGTCTATAATAAAAACAACAATTAACTTAATTCATTAAAGGCCCCAGTCTAAAAATTTGTCAAGGTCCTCAAATCGGGTTGTTACGCCACTGGACATAGTTTTAAAGAATTAATAATTTCTTAAAAAAATCACTAAGGTATTGATAGAGTTTCCCCAAAAAACAAGTAAAAATACATCAAATCCAGAAATGCTAAAAGAAAATGTAAAATGTACTCCCATTTAAAGACTTCCTAACCTTGAAACAACTGAACTCAAGAGATTGCGAGATTTTCATATCCTGCGATAAGGATAAACTGGGTGATAAAGTAAGACATCAAGTAAGTTAGCGCTGCTATTATTCCTGAGCATAATATCCTCATATTTCAAAGTTATATAAAGACACACATTATTTCTACACATGCACTCAAATGCATATACATCATACGAGCGTTGTAATATTGTAGCACTTTTTTTATTTAGAAAATGAGATCGCATCCGTTGAGATGATATAAGAGGTAAAAAAGTGTCGGAAGTTATTTAAAGCGGTAAAAAAAGTTGGTGAGACATTTTAGGTTAATGAATGAGAAATGTTTTTTCGGAATAAAAATTTTTAAGTAAGATGCTCACATATAGTAATTTATTGACGCAATTGTATATTTAATATATTTCATTATAAATTTTGTTTTCACATTATCTGCTCACTAAATGAGTTCGTAAAATGACATATAGATGGTGCCACTATTAACAAATCCATATGATTTTTAGGAAGTACCTTCAAATGATTTGTGTTAAATTTTCAAGGTAAAGAATCGCTTTATAGTTAAAAAAAATACTATACAAGCGATCGCATAAAGACAAACATCAAAACAAATCAAATACGCCAATTTAATTTAATTCGAATACAGTCCTTCCATTCTTTTAATGCTAATAAATGTAGAACTCGCTTCATAAGAATATTTGATGCCGAAGAACAAATACTGGAACCGATAGAAAATAGACCTGAAAGCAAGTTGTAGAAGACATGCTTCTGTGTATAGTGATACATTCGATTTCAATTAAACTTAAAAGTTTATACCCCACAACTTCAAACTGATAACAGTTGCTTTTCAATATTTCTCATATCCTGCTGCTCTTCCTGTAGTTCACCTGCAAGGGTTTGATCCTATTATCCACCAAATAATTCTAAAACAACTAATTCAAAAAATATCCGCAGAGCATATGCGGGTGGCAATGATACCCAATGGAAATTAAAACAAAGATATAATCCATCATCAAGTTGGCACCTTTAGGGTTTATGATTGCACAGTTTCTCCCAAAATTCAAATTTGACATCATACCTAAGCCCGTAAAGCCAACAAATAGTCGTTAAAATTAATAGATAAGCCTTAAACGACAGGATGATACAAAATTAATGGACGCCATGTCGGGAGTTCAATGTTACCCATTTTCCTGCAAAAGGATTATCTCGGGGGTGACGTTTTCCCTTAAATGATGAATGTACCCCTTGTATAATTAGTTGTGGTATATATTTCATTCGTAAAAAATTGTGTCACTGAATTTCAGCCTTTGGTATGAAGAAAGGGAGCAATCAACTTGGAAGTGAAAATAAAAGTTCATACAAAGGGAGATCAAGAAGAAAATGTATGAATCAAATGGAAGAATTAAGAAGGAGGAGAAGAAATAAAAGTGCTAACAAAAGATATTATTTAAAAAAGTAAATAATCAAATGTAACCAATTTCTATAGGCATTTTATTTTTAGAAAATATTTTGTTATGTAACATGTCCTGCTGTCTAGGACGTAGCCAGACTGCATTTGTAGCCAACTAGGATTTTCGTTTCTCTTGTAAAAAATGGTGGAAAAATTCTCTATTGTATTTGACAAATTCAAAATTGGCATGTATTTTTATAAAAAATTTGGAAGACTATTTTTCCATAAATTTTTACTCATTTTTCTACCATTTTTCGACCAATAAAAATTTCGACGAATGGATCAAAAGAATATTTGTCTGAAAAAAATTTAACGAAAAGAATTAACTAAAACAAAAATGATGCCGATACAAAATTTGTAGTAGAATGAATGGAATACTATCAAAAGGACTCGTTTTAAACAATCAGAACAAAATCCAAGTCAACGAGTCTCAAACACGGTTACCTGTTATTGCATAAATCCGTCTCCGAAATGATGTGGATTCTAGTAGCAGCGCTATATACAAAATAGACATTTACGATAGGATAAACAGTTTTTTGAAATAAAAATTTTAAAACTTGTCGAAAAAATAAAAAAAATAGAAGGAAAAAAAATTTTTATCGAAAAAAATTCTTGGGGTAGAATATTTTTTAAACAAAAATTTTTAGAAAAAAAAATTAGTTGAAGAAAGGATAAAAAAATTACCGAAAAATTAGAAATCAACAACTACCTTTTCATAAAATTGTAAAAAAATGTTCTAAACAAAAATTAAAAAAGTATTTCATTTATTTGAAAACAAAATTTTAAATTCAAAGAAAAATGTAACCCAAAATTTGTTCATAAAAGATTTGTCCAACAAGATTACATCAAAAAAATTCCTTAAAGCAAAAATTTTGCCGAAAAAACAAATCAAAAAAAATTTCCAAAAATGATTTCTCCAAAGAAATAATTTTGTCAATAAATTAAATTGTTTAAAAAACGTTCAAACATTCTTTTAAGTAAAAAAAAGAAAAATCGAAAAACTCAAAGTCGGTACCACAAAGAATATAATATAACATTATATTCACAAATTGCAACATATTTAAATCGCAAATAACTACTCCTAAAGCCCCCACAGGCATTGCATTACAGCGATCCAAGCATGCGTTGAATGGTTGTTAGCCAATCCCATTGATTTTGTTATTCAAGAAGCCTGTCATTCCCAGACCGGTTTCGGCATTTTTGTGCATCATAAGTGAGAAGTAGACGGCTCGACATCGCTCTAAGCAATGTCTAAAGACTGCATTGGACCCACCAGTTACTTAAACCAGCTCGTTGAGACGAAGCAAGTGTACCAAGAACGAGGAGAGCCCAACGCCCTCCTCTCTTAAATAACAAAATCAAAGTTACAGAATATAGGCAGCCCATCATGCAGTCTAGGAAAATATCAGCCAGACTGGCAATTTTTGAAAAATAATAAAGAAAAACTGACTTTGAGTTTTTCGATTTTTCTTTTGTGATATGGAGAATTTATTTTTCATTTTTTTAAGTTTTTAACTGTTGGGGCTATCCAGTTGTCAGTATTTTAAATTACCTCAACCACTTCAACTTCACTTATCTCGTCTAACCCCATTTCAAAAGCAGTTGTTCGATTCTCTTTCTCTTAAGATGGTATGGGTTCGACCATATTATTGACCGGTAATCCATCTATAAAAGAGCTGTTGGTTTGACAAGAAGTAAATAGTTGGTTTTCCTTTTTTCACTTAGAACATTTAAGGTATCTTAGTAGTTTCCTCTAACCCTTAATGTTTGCCTAAATATGTCTATATACTCTTCCATATGTTATTGGTTTTTGTGAAAGGAGCGTTGGTGCTGGGTTGCTCTGAAGCAGTGACAGTTTTAGTAGCAGCAGACCCACCTGACGTGTCACGATGTCGCCTCAGCTATAGCCAATGTAATTTACTCTTTATCTAAATTTTGCAAAATTTGATTTGTCAAAAATATCTTCAGAAGTACGTATGGCCTTTAAAATATGTAAGCACATATTTTTAGATTTTAAAAATAATAAGTAATTACTCATTGTCTTAATATTGATAATAAATTACGCCCCTGAAGCAACATATACAAATCTCATACCCAATTAATCAACCAAGATTGAATCTCGACAGAAACATTGAAATAATAAATGGGATAGACGTCCTTTATCTTTCAGACAACAGATGCACTTACGTCAGCGAAATCAGCAGTCTCAGTAGCTCATCCTCAGCCTGTATCACTATACAGCACAGACGGTGCATCATTCCTAATTAAACATGCATACAATGTCTTACGTCATTTCGAGGCTTTCGCATTAATTAAACATTTTTATCAGAGGTATATGGATGGATAAAGCACCGCTTCATTTGTGTTAAAATTTTAAAACACCAGTGACATATCAAAGTTATAGTAGGATGCTTTTTTTGCCACCTTACTATAAAATTTGTTTGATACAAAACTTTCTTGATAGAACTTGCACTCAATTCCCCAGATGTAGTCCTTTGCGACTATTTTTCCCCAATGTGAAATGGCTACAGGAAAGAAATTCTCGAGAGAAAAATAATTAATTTATAACTGACTTAGCTAACCATCCTCGAAGCGCGACGTTATGAAACACCCTATATATTTGAAACCCTAAATTTTGCTTTTTTGCTCTAAAAAAATTTTGGAACCTTAAAGGATATACAGAAAGTTATCCCAGTAATCAATCAGCCTGTATAATGTTACGATTTTATACACCATGAGTTTTTTGTTTATATATTTGCAAATTGCAGTTACAATATATTTTTTTTAATTTATCACTAATAATAGTTAAAAAAATTAATTAAAAAATATAACAAACATTTTGTAAATATTTACAAACTAATTAATAAAAAGATTTGAGCAAACAAAGACTATTTTTAAGTTTATTTTGAAGCTTCTAAAGATAAAAAAGTTTTCTCGACTCACCATTTTACTCTGCAAAATGACGATATTTTGTGTATTCTAGCCAAAAAAAATTACGTAGCTTTTATGAGACGTCCTATATTTTTTATTGTTATGAAACTAGGTCAGGAAAGTACTGAAAAATATCATATCCAAAATTCATAGCCATCGTACATCATTTAACAAAGTTCTGCACTAGTTTGCAATAAATATTATTTTAAGGAAAATTTTCAGTTTTTTCAAAAATGTCATGTTTTGACACATTTCGCAATTCTGGATCAAAGGGCGAACAAAAAATTCGAATCCGGCAGGTCACTTTACATAGGATTTCATGTTTTTTAGGTGGATGTTCGCGAGTTGTACAGAGGTGGTTGAATTCAGCACCCTACTAATACGAAGAAAGTAGATGTGCTCTGGCACTGCCGGTATTTAGAAAAAAGTAAAGGACTGTCTTTCATTCGCCCTGGAGGAACCCAGCCGCTATAAGTTTTCCAAACCTCTTCAGCCACACTGGATTATTTATATATTAGTCAAACGTCGCTATAGAGTATGCGCTGAAAGCGTTGCAAATATGGTTAGAACGCCGGTTAGCTTTTATTTCACTACTATTAAAAATAATTAAATAATATATGAACAAAATTATATACGTTTCACTACGTCATAATGCTGTTGTGGCTCGCCCACCAAATAAACAATCAAAACGCCTGGCTTTGATTTAGTGTCTTCAATTTATATTGGCGACAATGTTGAGAGTTGTTAGTGACCCCCTCCAATCGAAGTTGGCAAGCCTGTTGACAGTTGTCAAAAGGGGATGGGACCTAAAAGTGGAGGAGTGGGGATCCTGCAAATGCGTTTAGTTGTTCAGTTTCTTACATGTTTTATTAGATTAATTTAATTTACCTATCTAGAGATTGTATTTTTTCAGTTAAAATGAAAAATGAAATTTTAATTTAAATATCTTAGACCTACTCGTCTTAGAATTAATTTTCAAAAAGAAAAACAACTGAAACTTCCTATACGCGGTTACAGCACACCTGAAATAAACTTTCTCAAAAGTCCCATCAATCATAAGCTATATCTCACTTAGGAAAAAGAGCAAAAAGCATCTTGAAAGGATACACACACTGTGTGTATGTGTACAAATAGAAACAGAAACTATTTTCGAACGTCAAAACGGGCATTGTTAGATACAATTTTGTTTGTTTTGTTTGACATTCAGCGCCAAGCGGAAGCGACTGAGAGCTGAAAGAGAGGTTCTCGTTTAAAAAGAATAATCATTTATTAGTCTGGTATGAAGGGAATCGAGATACGTCTTTTTTTAATTAAAAATATATTTCTTTTCGTCTCTCATATTTTTAAAAGGTATTTTTATTATCGCGTTACTAAGTAACGGTATATCGACCAAGCGCGGACTCATAGAGGAATTTTTATTTTCTTGATTTTTTTATTTTTTATAGTGATATACTTTTTCTAAAACATAACACTATTGCTTCTGTTGCATTGTTTTTTTAATTTATAAATGACAGTAGGAGAGGTGTACACTTGTGGCGCGGATTCAAATAGTTTGACAGTCAAACTGTTTGATGCATCCCTAATAAATGATTCCAAAATTAATGTTTAACATGCCATGTCGCCCTAGGCCGTAGCCAGAAAAATACGGATAGTCTCACGATGAGTTTAAACTATCTGTATATCTGTTTCCGTGACCGACAATACACTTAAAAAAACGTCTCCTGTATTTTTAAAATTTATAATTTCGTCGAAAATAATGTCGATTTTAAGATTCTACATAATTTCCATACTCTCTCACCATTCCCAACCTTTTCTCACAATTAGACCATTTTTTATTTTCATGAAATCATTAGATTTTCACCCCTTACTCTCAAATGTGCATCCTTCTTGTAAAATCTCTCCAATCTCTAATTCCACCCTTCCCTAGTTGCTATCAATCAGAAATACGACACCCTCGAACATACTCTATTAAAAAAATTCCTCTATCCCTTTGATCCCTTCAAATTGGCAAAACAACCCCCTAAAGCCACAATTCATTCCCCCCTGTAAAACTTTTCGTCTCCACTGAAACACCACGCCCCTGGCGGAATCAACCGTCTGCGACCCCAAACTGCAGGAGGTGCTCGGGGGTGGTTCACGTGCCATACTGGCACTTTGGTATATTTTGGGAAATTTGCTGGACAGAAATTTTGTATTTATCTAATAATTGAGCACGACCCGCCTCAGTTAGACTGTGGTTGGGAAACCACTCTCGGCCTTAGTGGAAAATCAAACGTTAAAAGGTAAGGACTCGTCATTTTATCGTAAGGGGCAACTAGAATGACGTTAAAAGACAATTCTAAAGACAACTTTAAGTCTTTAAAGTTCTTCATGTGGCTGGTATTTATAATAGCTCTCAAATGGCTCATATTTGTTAGATGCAGGATTTCGCAGACCTGATTATGTCTGCAGGTAATCAGTGTTATATGCTGAATCGTCTCTGATTTCTGATTGCACTTTCTGCACTTGTTCGACTCTTTAATAACGAACTTTTTATGGTTGTTAGTATTGATTACATGCTCCTGAATTACAAGGATTAAATCTTCCTTGGACGAATCCTCATCCTTGTTTTAGTTCTAGCAGTATGTGCAGTTTTTTCAGCGCCACTTCTTGTGACATTTTTCGAATTTTCTCTCTCATTTCCGAAGAAATATCAAATTTACGCCTACTATTTTCCATTCTAATTTGCATGTACAAGTGTTCGAATTTTTGTCCACTTATGTTAAAACTCCACCAAATATACGAAGGGTGGTTTGGACGCGTGGGAGTGCATGTCACAAAAGAAAGTTCATTATGTCCCTTTATCTTTTTTCACATGTTTGGCATTCTTGGTTAACTCACCACTAGTCTTTCCAGAGGGTCGAACTGTTGTACTTGAATAAACTTGATATCTAATAGGGAGTAATGGAGTGAAGTTATCTCAAAATAGCGAGGGTGATGAAAATTGATTTGTTTTAAGGTCAAGGGCACGCAAGAGGAATGAAAGAAATGAACCTAAATTGCGGTCAATAAAATTCTTACAAAGCAAAGATATCGCGTAGTATTTTCTAAGCATTCTTTTGCTTCAGCAATCTCATAAAGTCCGTGGACATCTTCATGGATTGGGTTGCTCCAACCTTTTAGTATCTCAAGATGTCCCGAAAGATCGCCGAGTTTCAAAGATTTGGCATGTGTTAGCCTATAGGCATTACCTCTAAGGCTGCGCTGTCGTTGTACTTTTTTCAACTTTGTTATTGTTCTTTGTTGCATGGAATTACCTTTGCTACTTACAACTCTTGATGCGTAATATACTATAATTACCAAAATGTTTCTATAGTTTTCGCGAATACAATGGAAGATATTAGCCAGAATCTTCGAGAACTATTAAACGCCCTTTACAAGGTTGCCACATCGAACTGTTTTTCTTTAAAACTGATACATTGGATAAGTGTTCAACCTGATTTTTTTGTAATTGTTTTTAAGACAGTGCCAGAATCTTAATGTTGATAAAGATAAAATGCCGCCCACTATTTCTCTCGTCATGTCAGGAACAACCATGATAATTATTTTTTTTAAATACTTGCTGTAATAATGGTTTAAAATAATTTAGAAAATACTGGTAAAACCAAAATTAAACAAACATTATTTTTTATATTAGTGAATAAAAGCATAATTGAAAGAATTATTTTTTTAATCTGAACTCGTTGGTGATGAAATAACGATATAAACTAGCGATACTTCAGCTTTTCAATAATGTATAAGGAATAAATAAAATTGAAAGCAGGGGAGATTTTGATAGGTCGTTGATTGATGTGTTTATTGATTATCTCCCGTTGTCACCACGTGATTATTACCCGAAACACGTTTGCGATAAAACAACTGCACAAAATGATTAATTGAGCAGTTTTTGCTAGACGTGTCGAAACACTGATACATTCAGTATTTACAAAAAGATACAACTGAATCATTAATATAATAATTGGTGCTTATTTTGCAATTTAATTTTTTGTATAAAAGAATTTTAATTTTCATTAAAAAAATGTTTTTAACCTAAAAATTTAATATCTTGAAAACCGTTAAATTTTTTAATCTGATTATTTTTTTCATCGGTCAAAACAGTCAGATTTTCTGGTTTCAACCAATAAGAGCTCCAGATCCTAACCAATCATTGATACTGATAAAACCGCTTCTTTGTATTTGGTTTTTGATAAAATTTTGTTTACCTTTTTTGAAATGTCAAATATAAACATTTAACAACTTTTATTTAGTATTATCAATTATTATTATACTAAAATGTATTGCAAATCTATGTTAATACCCAAATTTCAAAATGTATTTGTAAACTAACCGGTTTTTATTCGTTTATGTCAAATCGCTTTAACACTTTTACATACCTCACTTCAACACTAAAATTTTTGTTCATTAAACATCAGTTTTTGAATACCTAAATACTTCAAATTAGCTAAATTAAGAAAAACTTCATTTCAGACTATAAACACGGCACAAATCCGTTCTTCTTCTTCGCTTCGTTTATTACATGTCAAACTCTAAACACAATCACACGTGAAGTAGACAATTCTGTAGATACTAGATTACTAGTCTCCCAAAAAAGATTTCTAAGACTACTGCTTAACAAACCTGCAAGATACTCCAGCCATCTGCTATACTCTGAAACAGAAATATTAGATATTAGGCAATTATATAGTATTCAATTGGGATGCCAACAATATAAAAATAAAAATGAACTTACCACCTTAAACCGACAAGAACAAAATATTTACATTGCATACCACTGGCCTCTAAAACGATTGGACAAAGAAGCTACTAATACTTAGCTCCAAAATTATTTAATTACGTGCCACAAAAAGTAAACGGGTTAAATGGGCAGCACATCATTTGACTGTAAACAAACGTCTTTCCCCCCCGTTTTCGAGTTTGCTGAGCACGGTGGTGTTGTTGAAGATTACTTCCAACCCTCACCCGCCCCTCCACAGGTCAAAATTCACCCCCGAAGCCGCAGATATTAAAAAAATCACCCCTTTTGTTGTAATGTGCCACTATGTTACAGTACATTGGCACTTTGGAGATCAATTTGTAACTACTCTAAGTGAGTAGCCACATTGATTGCATAAATCAAGAATTTTCGCTATATCACATCGGCAACGCCGTGAAGTATTGCCAACCTTTAACAGTTAATTTCCCCTGCACGTTAAGTTTAAATAGTATTTGCTCTTAGTGCTTTAGTGTTTATTCCGTTGGCAACAGAAATAACTAGAAATTGCGTCACTGCCTCTCTAAAATAAATGACCTTTACTTCTTAAACACACATACACATTCGTTTTAAGTATACTTACATCATTATTTACAAATAATTTCAAGAATTTGATTTGAGTTCGATTTAATATCAAATCAAACTCAAATCAAGCTTAGCATTGCTGTAAATTAAATCAAGTTTATATAATTAAATCATTAGTTGGTTCATAAGTATTTTATTAATATAGCTAAGTATAAAAAAAGCAGCTTAATCCATGAAAAAAAAACGAAATGTTTACCTTATAAAAACCAACAAAAATAAAGTATTTATAAAATGAGAGAGATTTTGTAAATCATTTAAATCATTTTTCTGTTAGTGTTGGATAGTCTATTATAAATGTTGATCTCATTTTCATTGTTTTTCTTCATATTTTAATGTTGAAATAGAATCTGTTAAAACTCTCTTAATCATCGAGGAATTTAACGACATAAAAGACATTAAATATCTAACAGATTCATCATTTATTCCTTCTGATTGATTGATTTTTCAAGTCAGAATTAGTTTGATGTGGCAAAAATTAAAGTTAAAATTCAGCAGGCTGAATTTGTAGCTCGGGAGCCAGAGAATATTTCTCGAGTTGATACAATAGAAACATGCATTCACTAAGATGTAATCGAAGCGACTAAATCATAGTTTAACTGGTCTTTGCGTCCTCGGCAACATAGCGGCATCTTTTGCGGCAGTCTCAAAGGATGTCGCTACGTTAGAAGTTTTTTTGGTAGCAACAAAGGCGCCGCTTTAAGGCTGTTAAATTGGGGCTACTTTATGTATTACATGAACTATACTAATGGGGGTGCATCTTGTACATTGCACTCGTAAATTACATTTATGTAGTACCATTTACCAGCAATTATCTCTACTTGAGGTCCTTGTAAAAATGACGAAAAAAAGAGAGTAAGAAGTAATTCTTGACACAAAACATAATTTATTAAATCTTTTGTCCTGTAAAACTTCCAACCATGTAACAAATTAATATATTTATCCGAAAAATATATTCATGCTTAAACATAAGGCAAAGAGGAAACTCCTAATAGATTTAGCCGTTTCCGCTATGGTCGTAATTAAATTTTCAACGTGCTCAGGAGAACGTCATTGTGCTTTGTTTTACGCAGCTTTATCAGGAGGAAACCATAACATAAATGTATTTTAATACTGCCCCGTGAAAATATTGAATACTCAACGAGGAAAGGATCAGTTGGTAAATGTTTTATAGAAATAAGGGTTAAAATGATTGTTTTGTTCGAGGTAGAATAAACGATTTTGATTGGTCCAAAAATTGGGTCTAAGCAGGATATGGAAAAATAGGAGACTCTGGAACGACTATTGCAATATAATTAATTCAGGCAGTTATAAAACAATGCTGGAAAGAGTAGACGGAAAATATTCTGTGTGGATGAAAAAAAAATATTGATAGAGAAGGAGAACCAATTAATGATGGAATTAGAAGATATGATAAGGAGATAGAGATAATATTATAAATCCAAATTCAAGAACAGTCTAAAAATCAAGGAAATTGAAGTTGCGTGAGATAGCTAAGCACCTTAAGGATATCAGAAGGCAAGAATATTCATCATTTTGCATGAATATTTGTCCATGGGAAAGATCTGTTTAGGATAGACCCTGCAACATCGGACTATAGCTTCACATAACTCACAATACGGCTTCCGCAAAAACTGCTCTAAATTAGAAGCAGTTAAAAAATTAGTCTCAGATATAGTCGAGGGCCTTGAAAACGGTGAACCAACATCTGTAACCCTGTATGACCCAAGCAAGGCTTTTGACTGTGTCAAAATCACTCAGTGACCGGACACGGTGGCCACGTCTACAAAAATTGCAAGAGTCAAAGAGTTCAAAAAACTAAAGCCATGGTTCACTAATTCTATTGTAATTTCTATTAGAAAAAGGGATAGTCTAAAGAAAATTGCTATAAAAAACAAAAACAACCCTACATTTTTTGATAATTATAAAGCTTACAGAAACAAACTTTAAAAAATAATCAATGCTGCAAAAAATAATTACTACTCATAACAAATAAATAATAACATTAATAATATCAAAAAAATATATGAAGTTGTTAATGAAGCTACTAATAAAAATATCAAAAACGCAGATCCTGCTGTTGTTGATGAACATGGAAATCCATTTCTAATGTATAAACAAATGGCAAATTTCTGCAATGACTATTATATAAAAATTGGTATAGAAATGGCTCAACAGATCAATCAACAGAACGGTAATTCTAATATCAACTATCCTTATATCAGAGACTCCATGTTTTTGAAACCTATTGATAATAATGAATTAATTACTCACATAAATCAACTGAAAAATAACAGTGAGCCTGGTTATGATGGACTAAGTTCCAGACTTATAAAACTATGTCACATACATATTCTTATATATTTAGTACTGGGATAGTACCTGACGATCTTAAAAAATCAATAGTTATACATATATATATATATTTCAATGAAACAAGTAAAAACCTATATCGTGCACAATTCACCAATATCATCACAAACTTTTCTCATATAAATAATAATCACATTGATCAATTTACTATTATGTTCAATAAGTGCAAGATATATCTAAAACAACATCCTGAAGTTTGCATTATCAACAGTGATAAAGGTAATGTAACTGTTGCAATGTATAGAGACGAATACATTAATAAAAGCCAATTACTTCTAAATGATACAAAATATTACAAACCACTTAGAGCAGATCCGTCTTGCACTCTACAACAGAAAGCTAATAAAATTGTATCTGAACTAAAGAAGAAAACAATGATTGATGCAATAATTGCTAAAAAGTTAACTATATATAACTCAGTTACACCACGCTTTTATACTTTACCAAAAATTCACAAACCCGTTTTATCAATGAGACCAATTGTTTCCTCTATAGACTCCCCTAATAGTAAAATAACGAAATTTATTACTGAAATATTGACCAACTCATATGACAACGATAACATATATCATGTTAGTGACTCTTTCTCCTTTAGTGAATTCATTAACGATTTTCAATTAGCGCCAAATTATATTCTTATAAGTTTAGATGTGGTATCTCTATTCACTAACTTACCTTTAGAGTTAGTTAAACGCTGTATCGACAAAAATTGGAACAAAATTAACAACCTCTGCAATATTGAAAAACAAATGTTTATGAATATAATTGATTTCATTTTTGACTCTCATGGGTTCTAATATCTCTCCAATAATATCAAGTTACGTTTTAGATGAACTCCTAGAATATTGTACAAATAAAATCACATTCGAAATTCCTTTCCTCAAGAGATATGTTGATGATCTTATCCTCTCTGTACCAGGAAACTGTATCGATGAAACTTTAAATATTTTTAACAGTTTCGATCCAAATATTCAGTTTACCGTTGAAAAAGAAACTGATAATTCAGTTCCATTCCTGGATTTAAAACTAATAAGAACGAATGACAATAAAATCATTACTAGATGGTACAGAAAACCAATTAATAGTAATCGGTTCCTAAATTTTCATTCAAACCATTCTATGAAAATCAAAATAAATTTAATTAATAACCTCAAAAACAGAGTGGTTAAAGTCACTCATCCATCTTTGAGAGATGAGTGTCTAAAAGAGCTTCAGAACATTCTTTTAGAAAACTCATATCCTAAATCTTTAGTGAATAAAATTCTATTTAGTACCTCTATTTCTGTTTCAAATTCAAACCATCCAACAACAACTGACCAAATTTCTATTTTTAAATCTTTATCACATATAGATGGTTTGACATCAAAACTCATACATTTGTTTAAAAATGAAGACAATATTAAAATAGCTAAAACCAATTTGAAAACTATTTCACAAATACATTCTAAATTGAAAACACCCATACCAGTCAAAAATAAATCAAATATAATTTATGAAATCCCATGCAGCAGCTGTGATGAAGTATACATTGGTCAAACAAGTAGGATGCTTAAAGATAGAATAACTTCCCACAAAAGTGACTGCAGAAGGAATGTGAGATCTTGTCGCCTTGCTGAACATGTAATAGATAAAGATCATGTGATTGACTATAATAATGTCAAAATTCTCGATAATGAACGAAATCTCAATAAGCGTCTCTTTCTTGAAATGGTTCATATAAATAACAATCAAAATTCAATGAATAAAATAACAGACATCAATGACCTGAGTACAATATACACATTTCTATTAAAAAAACATAAAGAAAATTTCTCAACTCGTCCTCCTTGAATTGATATTTATTATTAATTTTTTTTTTTATATATATATTTACACATTCTTATACTTTTTATAATCACACTCTGTATGTTACAATTGTATTCTGAAGTTTTTGGAAACTGTCATTTTGTCATTTTAAAATATTTTAACACCGATGTTTCTTTTTGTATTTAATTTTTTCCGTATTTCATGTTATTAGTCTTGAAAAAGAAAATAAACGTTTTCGAAAGCTTGACCAAAACGAAGAAATCAAACTAATTTATTTTATATTGACTGATTCCCACGAATTTTTTCTACTTAAACTATTATTGAACAGTCACGAAAATATCCACTTATATATATATATATATATATATATATATATATATATATATATATATATATATATATATAAACAAGCTGATAATAAAAATAACATCTGTAATTACAGACCAATCAGCCTAATCAGTTCGTTTGCGAAAATATTTGAACAATGCTTGAAGGTCCGTTTGTATGAATACTTCATAAATAATGATATCCTCACTAAAAATCATCAACAATTCGAGTAAAACACAAAACATTCTTTTTACAACTCATCATAGTTTTTCTACCAATAAGCCTGTTAAATTATTAGATATTTCATTAGATCCCAAACTACTACACGATTATATTGAATTGCTTAGTAAGAGATTTTCATCTCAACTATTTGTGTTTAGAAATCTGAAAAAATCAGTCAACGAAAATATATTGAGGGCATCTTATTTTTTTCTATTCCATTCCCATTTAACATATGGCATAACTTTATGGGGCAATTCTTCGCAAGCAGATAGAATTTTTATTTTACAAAAAAGCAGTTAGAATGATTGCCGGTGCTCGATAACATTTCAACTTATGTAATTTATGTTTTCAGTCTTAAATTTCCACCTCAAACTGTATTATATCATTAACAGTGTTGCCATTTCGATTAACAATACTTATTTTACGTGATCTAACGAATCTTCTATATACACCTGGTGTGTGAATGGGCGTATGTGTGCCCCACTTTCCAGAACTTTAATCCTCCTGAAAACGTTCAAACAACGATGAAATTACTATGTTACACTGTCTCTATAGGCCTAACATGATTTTATTTTAGTTTACCTTTTGCCGGATGTCCTCCCTTCCGTATCGATTTTCATTCCATTTTTTTGCCCTTCCCACGCTTCTTCTATCTTCCAATATATAGGAAGGAAACCCATACAAACTTATAAAGTGCTTTCGAATTTTTTATGTCCTCTATACCCGGATTATCCTCAATATCTGTTCTAAGCCGGCTAATACATGTACATAATTTATATGTCATTGGCGCGAGTATGTTGGGAGTTGAAGAGATTCTCCACCAAATATCTACTTATCCAGAAATGTACAATTTTTGTTCGTTTGTCATTCACATTGCCCTCAAGTGTCCCCTTCCCACTCGTTTTAAATCTAAAATAACTGTCACTTCACTTGGAAGCTGAAAAATCGAGTTTTCCTGTTTTTTGGCTTCCTGAAACAGCGGCCATCTTATACTTGAAGCGGCTTTATGTATCTACTAAGAAAATATAAATCGATTGAAATTTTCTTTCAAAATAATTTTCTGTTTAGTATTTTTCATTATTCACTAGGAAGTCAACAATGGACAGGAAAAGACATTACTTTCCTTTTCCATTGTCTTTCCAAATTTATCGCATTGTTCATTCACTTGCTCTCCTCAATTCTCCATAAGGTAATGTGAGAGACATCAATTATTCTCTTTCAGTTTTAGCTTCCTTGGAGGTAATTAAACTTCTGGCAGAACTTTATCTGACGGCTTAAAATCGGGCTGAAGATATAACTTACAGCTTCAGTTAAATTGTTGGATTAAAGACAAGATTAATTTTAATGATATCCTGCTGCTTTCATCTCTTTCAATTCCTTAACCGGGAAGTTTTTGGTTTACAATAAGAAGTTAAGAAAAGTTTCGGTTTCTCGTTTGGGATTTATTAATCATTAATTTATAGCGATTACTTATTCGAATGGTAAAAAAACATTCAATTGGGTGTGGTATCTTTATTAAGCCTATCAAAATTAGACTCATTAGAATCAAAATAGGATCCCGTTTGAGCACAATTCAAACTCATAAAGAGATAAAACGACCATTTTCAATTAATAGACAATTTCGACTCCCGAACTTAATTTTATTTATCGTTAATCAATTGCAAGTAAAAATTTTCATCTACAATAATTCGTTTGACTTAAAGAAACTTGACTGTTACAGAGAGTTTGTTTAAAATGAAAACACATATTATTACACTGCCATTTAAACTTTATTATTATCTCTAAACAGTAAACCAGCCCTCTAAAAAAGGACCCTTCGTTATTTGGTGTCATTTTATGGCTAAAAAGCGCCATTTTTATGATGGAACGTCATAAAAAAAGTCAATACTCTGCTTGCTAGCTGGCTCTTTTCCCACTGCGATTTCACTCTTTATGGGGCTGATTTAAATTAGTACTTACGAAACTGGATGGTTTTGATATGCAGTACAGGACTTGTCGGATATTCAAAGAAAAATTCTTATAGCAGGACTCACATTCTTTATTTTAACAAGCAAATATTCTAATCGCTTAATAGTGGAGTGAAATTAGAATTTTATATGGATGTATCTATCTATCTATCTGTTATGGGGGTGTCGATACACTGCGACCTATAAGATCCATTGTGCCCCCTACTGCTGCCTAATCGTTAAGAATGTCTCAACGATTAGAGCAGTTCCTCCAGTCCTATTTCTTTCAAAAAGTTCAGGATGTCGGTAGGCTTCAGATTAGGTAGATCTTCCTCTTCTATTTGATATTCTTCGAGGTATCGTGCCCTTGGATTTTTCAGGGTAATGCATTCTGAGAGAATATGGATAGATGTTTCCCCCTCTTCCTCGCAGAATCTGCATTCTTCTTTGTGTACTAATCCGAGTTTATTTAGGTGGCCTCTCAGCCGGCAGTGCCCTGTTAGGATACCCGTTAGTATTCTGAGCTTGTTTTTACTTTTACTGATGAAGTCGTCAGATCTCTTCTGGTTATAGTTTCCCAGTAGTGTCTTGGCCTGCCTCATTCCTTGTAGATCTATCCAGTATTGGGATCTTTTGTTATTTACTTCTTTTCCAAGTTCATCAAGTATTGTACTGGTGCTTATTCCGCAGAAGGGTTCAGGTCCCAGAAATGGTGTTTCAGCCCCTTTTTTTGGGAGTACGTCTGCTATTTCATTACCCTCCACTACAGTGTGTCCGGAACCCATAGGAGGGTAACAGTGTTGTTCTTGCTTAGTTCGTTTAGATTCTCTAAGCACTCGCAAACCATCTTGGAGTTGATTACGTGGGAGTTCAAGGCATTAATGGCTGCTTGGCTGATGATGATCTCTTGTCTGCGAACATTTCTTTCTATGCTGAACTGGACGCATTTTTCGATGGCGTATATTTCAGCTTGGAACTTTCGGAATATTTGGTTCCAGGCCCATATACTCCTGTTCCTGTTCCTTCTGTTGTTCTAGAACCATCTGTGTACCATTTAATGGCATTTCTCTTGAGTTTTGGGATGGTATCTTTGTCCCATTCGCTTTTGTTACTTAGCTTTGTGTTGAATTCTTTCACAAAGCTAAACTTCTTTATCATCTCATCTTGGGGCATGTCCCAGGTTTGGTGATTTTCAGGAAGGAGTCGAAACTTGCGTTTGGTTGATCCTTCTCTGGTCATTCTGTAGGTTGTCCTTATCGCTATACTCTCCACTACTTAGGATTACCTCCATGGCGGCCGTTGGGCACGTTCTCATTGCACCTGTTATGCATACGCAGGCTAGTTTTTGGATTTTCGCTAGATTTGCCTTTGTACTTGCCAGCTTAGTTCTGCTGCCCCAGACTACTCTTCCATAAGTGATGGCCGGTCTCACTATTGACGTGTACATCCACTGCAGGATTTTTGGGTTACATCCCCAGTTTTTTCCCGCAACATTTTTGCACACCATTAGAGCTTTCGTGGCTTTGCTGGTTACTTCTTTTTCGTACTTATTCGAGATGAGTTTATTATCTAGTATTATATGGATGTCAGAGCTAAGTCAAATTTTTCAAGAGAGATACCGCGTGGATTGTAAATTACGAGTCGAGAAAGAAATGACAAAAATTAATAAAACACTCTGTATCTCAGATAGGAAGAAAGGAATTGTCTAATTGTGGTATGTCTGCGTTTAATGTATGGACACTTCGCCTGTATAGTTTGATCATACCGTTTTATTGTATAAAAATGTACAACCCATCTTTTCGAGGTAACATACCACTAATCCAATCCAGCTTATAAGTAAAAGCTGTGGTCACTTTTTCAATCGGACCTTTTAGATTCTTATTCTTAATTTCAAACGAACTATACCCCTGGTATATATTTATTATTTTTGAATTTTCCGCGCAACAATATTACCAACCTCCTCCCAGTTTAGTTATTTTTCGACATATTAAAAAATCCACAAAAAGGAGGAATCGGTTATTATGAAGATGACGAATCTACTTAATAAAAGAAATGAAAGAATTGAAAAGGGCAATTATCCAGGTATTTATTTAAATTTTTAAGTATCCATCCATTTTCTACATTTCATATTCGGCTGGTTAAACAGAGGCGAGGATACCTGGCATTCCTTTATTCAACAATGCGGAATGCTGGAAACTTCAAAAGCTAAACAATGTTCCTTCGTAATCAAAAACTTTTACGGCCAACAAAAATCCCATTTGACTTTAAAATGAAAGAGAGAGTTACAGAGAGCGAGTCAGTTTCTTTCACCATTCACAGATTAATGTTAATTAAAGTTAAAGATCTAAGATCCAACTATACTATATAATCTTATGGCATGACGAGTTACCCTCTATTGATAGTATTTCTTGCTCCAGTTCTTTAAGCCACTTGCTTTTTGACCTTCCAGGTGGAGCTCTATCATTAAATTTGGGTATTCCTAATTTTTTTGTAGTGGATAACATGCATGGTCTACAGCTGATATACCTAGGTCATTATAAAGTATGACATTATATTTATTGAAGTATAACCTAAGAAAATAACTCTGATATTTTTTACTTCCTATAAAAGCCACTTAACTAACATTACTCGTTATTTTATCCCCAAATTGTGACCAAGATGTGTTCGCAATCTTCAGGAATTATAATTATTTATTAAGTAATTTCCTTCATGTTTTGGGATAAAACCCTATTTGATGGCTACGTAGGAACTCGCTAAGAGATTAGTATTGTGTTAATGGGGGAAGTGGGTAAGATACAGGAAGGGATTAAATACTTTTTACGGGTTTATAGCTGAAACAGAGAATACCGCAAGGTATTAGATGCGTAAGAGTGACGGAGCTGATACAGGGAGTCTCGCTGATGGCCTGTATATTAACGGTATATTTGTCTCTCCACGAACTGATGAACAATGAAGTAGAAGTTCTTTTAAATTATATACAGTAACAATTAATATATCAAAGTACCCCTTCATCCTTGGAAAGAAGATTTCCAGAGCCCTAGAAAATCAATGGTATGCTAATAAAATGCAAAAAGAACTCTAATCACAATCAAAATATAAGAATTATAGACAGCTCAGACGAAGAAGGACCCTCAAACCAAGAAGCTAATAAAATAAAAAATCAAGAACAAAGAACCCCGCAACTAGAGTTGGTAAAATAGCCACGAAAACAGTACCTTAATTCCAAAAAAATACAAAGAAGTACCCCCCAATTGTTAATAGCGTGACAATATCTGCAGAAAATATTTTGGATGCAATTTCGAGAAATTTAGTGAATCATTTCTTCTTTTTTCTATAAATCCTCTTTCTTTTGAGGTTATTTTCTTCTTGTTTTAATAGAATATTTTTCCGCTCATTCCGTATTGATTTGCTTGAATGCAGATTGAAGTGTCAAAGCCAACTAGGAATTATAATATGGTTAGTGGAGGTCACGCCCATAATATCAACTACCGCACTTAAATTTCCAAGGCGGTTTATCGCGTGAACCCATTTTCTCTTAGATATATACATGTGCTTATGGTAGCCACTCCGCTGCGATCTTTGCACATCTATTGTGTGAGCCCTCACTCGATAGACCAGACCATAGGTCCTCCATATATTGGGAGGGTTGCAGGCCAAACCGATGTTGTTCATGTGTTTGTTGAAACTACAATGCCCTGTCAGATGCTGGTTAATCGCCTATTCTGGCTTAGTAAATACTCCGTGAATTCTGGCGATGATTGTTTAAAAACTAAAACTCTATGGACTGTCTCATTCTCGGCGCCTTGTTCCACCAGTCTCGATATTGCTTTTTCTCAGTGCTTTCGCTATACCACAGAAAGGTTCTGGACCTTCTCGGGCTACTGAGTCAGCCTCTTCATTTCCTTTGTAACCTGTGTAGCCTGGTATCCAGACTAAAGACAGTCTGTTTTAACTGCCCAACTCTTGTAGGGTTTTTAAGTAATCGCATACAAGTTTGGAGTTAACTTGCATGGAGCTAATTGCTTTTATAGCCGCTTGGCTCTCATAGTATATGACAATAGTCTTCTTCTTAAACTCTTGCCTTAGTAACTCTTCTGCACATTGACCTATTGCTGCAACTTCTGCCTGGAATATCGTCATGTGTTTTCCTACGCAGTGAGACTCTTGTCTTTGGCTCGGCTATATAAATTCCTGCTCCACACCTTCCTCAGGTTTTGAGCCGCCTGTGTAGAAGGCCATTTCTGCATTTATTGGAGGTCCATTACTCCATGCCTCTTTGCCTGTTATGACTGTTTAGGAAGCATCATGTCCGATGGCATTCCCATTATGGAGTCGGTTTCCAACTCTTTCTATAGCTTATTGTACATCTAACCATGCAGTCTACTTATGGGCCCTGGCTCTCTGGTCAATCTACTAGTAATTGACCTGGCTTCGCCTTGTATGTGGACATAAAGTGGCGATAGGTTCAGCAAGACGTCTAAGGCGGCTGTTGGGGTTGTCCTCATAGCTCATATAACGGTTACTTCACTACTATTATTAATAAAGATATTTTTGAAATTAGGTTAAATCTTTTATTTGCTTATATCGAACACGTTTCTATGTTTATTAAATATAGCCACCCCGTATAAGAGGGTGCGTATGGTTGCCCATTAGCGTAAGATTCCTATCTAAAGTTGTCGGGAGTTAATCGGGCATAAAGGAATTACCAGAAACCTGAGAATTTACGAGCCAAAAGAGAAAGTTTGGATGAGTCATTAAATTGGGTCGTCACATGTGATCACTTTGTGTATTTTGAGAAGATAATGGAAGAAGTAAAACCGCAACAAGAAAGTGAGACTCGCTCCGTTATTAATATATATCTAGGGTATAATAATATGATCGAGTACCTGACCAAACTGAGGTGTAATAATTCAGAAGGGCTTATTTACGGTCGTGAATGTACAAGGTGAACACAAACAAACAAACTGCTTGTGCTAAAAAAATTCGAATTTTAGAAAACTTGACTAGTCTATCACTTCTAAGCTTCGTTTATCATTTTTACTAATACATGGTAGCACATTTTTCGTAGAAATAATATATATTAAACCGCGTTCTTATATTCAGATTTACCACTAACAAAAGATATATCTTGCGGCACTCTTTTGTCACAAAAAATACAGCTTACGACTAGCGGAGTTTCATTTCGTGCACTTTTTCCCTCCTATTCACTAAAACCGCAAAATTGTAGTTTTGCAGAATTCGCTTTGGTGTCCCGTATCTCGGGATTGCGAGATAGGAAATTGTGGATTTCTGGCTTTGATTCATTTCTTTCATTTTTCTATAATTCGATGCTCCGAGCGAGTAGGTTCATTGAACTTTTTTTCTTATCTATAATAAGAAAGTTAAACAAAGAAAAATGGACTCCCTATGCGGGTAGGAGGAGAGACCAATGGATGGTTACGTGACGTTTGTTTAGTTTTTGATAACTCATCAGTTGTTGTAGATCAATATTGTCTATAGCAGTTGTTCTTAAATTCGGAAGAATTTTAAAAATTAATTTGCTTGAACAAAACAGCCCGTCAAGCGTTTGATAGTCTATGAACCGGTTTGACGCTTAAGTCAAGCCTTGACGGTAATTGACCGCGGATAATAGAAAGTTTGAATGACTCAAGCGGTCACCTGTTGGACATTAACGATGAAGGATCATCCGGTCGCTCCCGAAGTTTCGGACATCGTAGATAATAATGCCTATGGACAGTATCTCAGTTGCAGGAATCGCTTCACCCAGTTTTGTATCAATTTTCTCTATTTTGGGCCGTGCTAACTCCAATAATTGATCAGAACTCATCTGGTCCATTCCGATAAAGTTTCACGCAGTTTCAGTAAATGTTCACGAGTGAAGCAGTACCTCAATTTATTGCAGTCCTTCGGCCAACGTCGTTTCTTCCGGATATTTTTTTCCTCCCAAATCCTAATTCCAGGCCTTGGTATCTTCAATAAATTCACTACAGTCAAGGAGGGGCAGTTCAATGGTCGAGAACTCCGCTACAAATGAGTGTTGATGAAAAGCTGCTTGAAGCGCTCGCCAATCAGCTGGACGCGCTGTTTTAACCAAACCGATTGGTAGTCTAGGATCTTATGAGTCACATATTTGAACCGAATAACACTTTTTTTTGGCTAATGCATAATTCATCCTTACGGTCTAGAGTCGAGTTTTATTCATTCTGTCACAGTACGTGCTACTGTTAGAGCTTCTCTTCAACTCAGACTTGGTTTTTGTAATATATTCGCATATTTATTGTTCCATATTTTGTTCGGTCTTCCTCTTTTTCGTTTTTTATCACTGCCTATTCGCCACAACTGTTTCACCTTCTGGTCATCTTTCATCGTTGCCATAAACTGCTTGCCAGGTAGATGAGAAAATAATTTCTCCATCTAATTTTTCCTGGCCATGAAAAATCGACTTATTTCAAGAATCCTAAGCGTAAAATATCATGAATAACTTCAGACAAATCAGGGATATCGACTGAGAGACCAAATCGCTATGGACAGAAGACAATGCAAAAGTGGTCGCGGGAACGATTGGGGTGTTTAGTTACTCACTCCATTCGATTACTATTTATTTGCATCGATGGGACACGCACATGTTGAGCATCCTTTCACTGGTTCGATGATTGGTCTGCCTCAAAAAATCACCAGTTTGTTTGGCGTGACATCCACAATTAACCAGAGAGATGGGAAAAATGTGTACCTAGCGATGGTCAATACTCGGAATAAAATATACAATGAACGTCTATCTATAAAAATAAAAATCAATTGCGAAATGTATGTAAGCGCATCACTTCAGAATGGCTTAAGTATAGCCGCATCCATTCTTGGTTAATTCTTTTTTGTTATGTTTGTAATTATCAGGACAAGGTTTGTATGAAAGAAAATATTTGAAAAATTGTACGGATGAGTGAAAAATGTCTGTTGAAAACCATGGATGTTATTTGTGTTTTTGTCCGGGAGGAAAGACAAAAAATATTGTACATTACAAAGCATTGCAATAAATTATGGTCAAAATTAGTTAATTGTCATTTTATTTTATTACATGGTCGTTCTGTAAAAGGAAGATTTGGTCTTATTGTCTTTATCAGTACACCCGGCAGCTCGTTTTCTATAAAATAAAAGTTTGTGGTATATCCAATATACTGAAACATTATTTAAATGCACCGTAGCGGCTTTCTTATAGGTTTCATCTAGTTGGAAAACAAGATAAGCATGTTCTTTCATTGCTTCTTATTCACTTTTTGCGATATCTATAGCATATAGTTATTTAAGCGGAAACGAAACTGTTAACTCTAATCTCTGTCTGTTTTCTTATCTTTACTGCTTGTTGCACTTTTTGCGGTAACATTAAGTAGACTCAGGTTCGGCCTAAGAAAATTTTGTGTATAAAAAAATAAATTATTTTATAAGTATTAATACTATTTTTTTTTTCAGGTAAGTCTCATATATAAATTTGTCATAGAAAGCGGTGAGTAAATATATTTTTTTTACCTTTTACCTATACCATTATTAGCCCAGTCGTCAGGGACTTTGACCTCTCATAAAATGTGATATCGCTGAAACTAGGCTCTTAAGTACTTTAAAGGGTATAGAAAACGATAACATAATCTTTGATGCTCTAAAGTGTATCCTAAGTTTACAATTTCGAAAACAAAATCGAAAATTTGCTTTTTTCGTTAAATCTTGAAAAAAATTCGAAAAACTAATAGCCCCACGTGAAAGAGCGGAAAATTTTACTAAAATAATATAAAAAAAATTTCCATATCGTTTAAAGTAATTAAGTTCCGCTAGATTGCTGAAATTTCGCACTGTGGCCTCCCTTGAATATTTGTATTCATCGGCTTGGCGTTTTCGAGTTTTCGAATTCGCTGTACCGGACACGGTGGCCTAGTTGGTAAGGCGTCTGCCGATTCAGCTTGGTCAGTGTTCGGGGAGTAGGTTCGAATCCTGCCGTATTCAAGTGGAATTAAAGTCAGATAAGACTTTGGGCAAGTGAAAAAAGGTATTTGTGTCATACGCAGTTTCATTCACGCCGGTAAACAGGCCGGATGAGATCGAATATCTCGTGGAACCGATAGGGCTTGGTGACACAATTAAACACTTGTTAGTCAGTAGATCACCTGCATGACAAAGGCATAGTCCTGGGTTTAAGGTGATTGAAGACCGTGGTTCGGAGCCCACGATAAGCTGCAGGTCCCGTCCAGTTTAGACCATTAGGTCAGAAAAGAGACGTTAAAATTAACAAACAACAACAACGAATTCGCTTTCTTATTTTTAATAATTTCTTTATAGCAATGCAAATTGTTTTTTAAAAATAACTTATGATATAAATTTTAGTAAAATTTTCCGGCCTTACAAGTGGTGCTATTAGTTTTTTTTTTAGAAATTGTGAACTAAGCTTTAGAGCTTTAGAGCAGCAAACATTTTTTTATCGTTTTCCACACCCTTTAAAATATCTACGGGCTATACAAGGTGATTCATTCGGAAATGTTCATAGATAACCTATATTTTATGGGTCTTTCGTTCTTTATAACCAAGACAAAGGGTAATTTATTAACTTTCCCCATTTTTTCAATTAATCATAACTTATGAACCACCCTATACATTTTTATATTTGGTTCGTATGTTCTTTGTCCACAGTGGCGTCGATTAACATAATAAAAAAAAAGTTAATTTGTTGCAACATTATTTTTGTTTAAAATAAAGTTATGTTTTTTTCGGAATGGGTATTTTTCCTCATTTTTATAATTTTTTGATAATTTTTTTACGCATACATGGTGTTTGAAAGTTAGTCATTGATAATAATAACTTGTCCCAAATACGGACCTGTCCTCTCGTTTTTGAATAAGGTTGGGATCCAGAAATTAGGAGAAAAAGAAATAGTTGGTGATCTTATGGATTAAAGCTGGAAAAGTACCATTTGGGGCAGAAATTTTTTTTTTTAAATTTTGTCCCACCCCTTATCGAAACATCTAGATTTGTCTCATGTTAATAAGTTAAAAAATTGTATGGGGAAACACCAAATTCATTTAGTCTTACTTATTTTTTTATGCTCTTTCCAAATTTGTAAATAAAATTTTAAAATATTGACATACAGGGTGTTGTTTCGACTTTTTTAAAGGCCGGACCTGTAATAAGATTTTTTTTATTATGTTAATCGACGCCACTGTGGACAAAGAACATACGAACCAAATATTATAAAAATGTATAGGGTTGTTCATAAATTATGATTAATTGAAAAAATGGGGAAAATTAATAAATCACCCTGTATCTTGGTTATAAAGAACGATATACCCATAAAATATAAGTTATTTAGAAGCACCTCGGTGTCCTCTATCTACCCTTGCTCTATCAGCATTTCCGAATCACCCTGTATAGAACATCGTTACTTTTATAAATTAAAGTAAAATATTGGAATGATTCACGTACTCACGAAAATTATTCAAAATACAACTTTGATGCACCAGCTTAAGGTCCTTTTTAAAAATCTAAAAGACATTTAACGAAGAAAAATCCAATACTGTAATTTTCGATTAGAAATCATGAAACGTTTACGGTTTACAATATCGAGAATTTATTAATATTTAATTAATATTTATTTCGTCCAAACCTACACGCTGTTTTTCTTCATCCCAAAGAGGTAGAACAAAAATCGATGATTTTATAAAAACAAAATTCATACCTACCGCTAAGCCAATTGTTTTCATTGTTTCAATCAAAACAAAGAAAATTAGAAAATTGACCTTTGAGCAGTTACCACATCGGTTTACACTTTCACAAATATAAATATTCAATTAATACCCACATCCATCTGGTGAGCCAGACTGTTGATGGTAATGAACCTAAAAGGATTTTGTAATAATAATAACCAGATTTCTTCTTCATTGTCATTAGCGTCAATCTCATAAAAGTTGTCTCACCTCCAGACGTATAAGGCGAGATGCTACAAACTACTTTTCAGTAGTAGAAATTGTTAAATTAAAAATATGTTAAGGAGAAGGTAAATGGATGAAATTTACACTCAAGTGCAGTTATTATTTCCCCTCATCGGATATGATTTAAATAAAAACTGAGGTGGCCGGTGTACCGAAATAAAAACTGACAAACGGCCGCCATACGTGACCGCCATATCGGTTTGGGAGATAAACGATACAGATTCTCATTTTGACAGAAGGTCGCCGTATAGCCGTACGCGGTTAAGCTTAAACTGAGGTTATTATCTTTCTATAGGCCGTTCTCACGCGTTTCGGTTAACTTTGAACTATGCGTTTTGATATACAGCGAATGCCTGCGGTGTTTGAAAACACTTTCTAGCATGCCATCTACTCGTGACAACTTAGAATTATTTATAATGTAATACAGTTTTAGGATCGTTAACACATTGTAGGGCAGTGAAGGGGACCAAGATCTCTGAATACCCTACAGATTGTTGGTTCGGGATCGTAGTTTGCCTTAATTTTTTTTTGTCGACAAAACTGTAAAATGAAGAACTCGCGACGAAAATATTCACCTTATTGTTAGACTTAATTATCTCCACTTCAGACACAGAAAGATTGTTGGGATATTTCTTACTCAACCAATTTTAAGTTGGCATCAAAGTGTATGATGTTTGCGATGATTTGAAATAAAATTCACACGTTACTTTAACTTTATATTAACAGTAACAAAAAAAAACAGTTAACAATTAAGAGCAGGAACATTTTTCACTTGTAACTTAACTAAGTATGCATTTGCTCAGGATAATTAGGAAATATTAGGCACTAATAACCCTTTTGTAGTTTAATGTAGAATTGGATCTTGGTTTTGTATTTAAAATGGCACTTAACGCCAAGAAGTAAATTGTAATATACATGAGATCTTGTATTTGAAATTGAATGGCACCGAAGGCCGGTAATATAACTTGATTTGTAAATCGAACTTAGTTTTGAATTTAAAGTGGCACTCTATCTATCTATCTGTGATGGGGGTGTCGATACACCGCGACCTATAAGATCTATTGTGCCCCCTAGTGCTGCCCAATCGTTAAGGATGCCTCAACGATTAGAGCAGTTCCTCCAGTTCTGTTGCTTTCAAAAAGTTCCCTTGGATTTTGCAGGGTAATGCATTCTGAGAGAATGTGGATAGAGGTTTCCTCCTCTTCCTCGCAGAATCTGCATTCTTCTTTGTTTACTAATCCGAGATACCCGTTAGTATTCTGAGCTTATTTTTACTTTTACTGATGCAGTCGTCAGATCTCTTCAGGTTATAGTTTGCCAGTAGTGTCTTGGCCTGCCTCATTCCTTGTAGTCCTATCCAGTATTGGGATCTTTTGTTATTTAAATCTTTTACAAGTTTATCAAGTATTGTACTGGTGCTTATTCCGCAGAAGGGTTCAGGTCCTAGAAATGGTGTCTCAGCCCCTTTTTTTTGCGAGTACGTTTGCTATTTCATTACCCTCCACTCCAGTGTGTCCCGGAACCCATAGGAGGGTAACAGTGTTGTTCTTGCCTAGTTCGTTTAGATTCTCTAGGCACTCCCAAACCATCTTGGAGTTGACTACGTGGGAGTTAGGTATTAATGGCTGCTTAGCTGTCTGACATGATGATGATCTCTTGTCTGCGAAAATTTCTTTCTTTGTTGAACTGGACACATTTTCCGATAGCATATATTTCAGCTTGGAAAATGCTCGGAGATTTGCCTAAACTTTCGGAATATTTGGTTACAGGCCCATATACTCCTATTCCTGTTCCTTCTGTTGTTCTAGAACCATCTGTGTACCATTTAATGGCACTTCTCTTGAGTTTTGGGATGGTATCTTTGTCCCATTCGCTTTTGTTACTTAGCTTTGTGTTGAATTCTTTCAAGGAAGTAGTCGAAACTTGCGTTTGGTTGATCCTTCTCTGGTCATTCTGTAGGTTGTCCTTATCGCTATACTCTCCACTACTATATGGAGGGGTGTAAGGCTTAGGATTACCTCCATGGCGGCCGTTGGGCACGTTCTCATTGCACCTATTAGGCATACGCAGACTAGTCTTTGGATTTTCGCTAGATTTGCCTTTGTACTGGCCAGCTTAGTTCTGCTGCCCCAGTATAGTCAAGTCCTCTTTGAACTATATCGCAGAGGGTATTCTCGAATTTGCCTCTTGCGATTATGACTATATCATCTGCATAGCTTTGACACAATATACCAATCTCGGTCAAATCGCAGAGGAGTCGATCCACTGTTAGGCTCCACACAAAAGGGGAGGCCACTCCTCCTTGTTCCACTGGTTGTGCAGATGGAAATAGTGTCTTGTCCCATTTTAGTCTCTGCTATTCTGGTAGACAATAGTCGCGACATCCATCTGGTTGTCGTGTTGTCTACCCCTCTTTCTTCTAGTAAGTAGCACTGAAATTGAATGGCGCTTAAGGCCGGTACTCGAACTTGATTTGTAAATGCACTCATGACATGTCTAGTTGTTGTGAGTTCAAATGTGACTGAATATTATTTGGTAATTAGTAACAAACTTTGAATCATCGATGCGGAGATGAACTGCCTACGAAACAATACATCTTTTCGCGTGGTTGGAAGTGGTGACCGTGAGAATGTTTTAATCTCGAAACGATGTGTTAGAAATCGATATTTTTATCTGGTATTTTAAAGGTTTGATTTTTTGCACGCATTGCTACATATTTAATATTGATTTGCAAACACCAGTAGCGGCGAAAATATATTGAATTTCAACAGTAAATACTCAAAATGACGCAATCAAAATCAAATACTATTAAACGAGCAAGGTTTGTATGTATGTGTGTCCGGATGATCTCAACATCCACTCGTCAGAATTCAATGATACTTTCACTTAACAGTGGCCGGCGAGAACGTTGGTGGAATGATGATGGAAAATCGTCATAAGAAAATAACCTATTTTTATAAATATTAACGTAGGTTTGACTCTATTTAATTTCTGGCGTTTGAATCTAAAAAAAATTTAAATTTGCCGCTTTTTAAAATGCAGTAGAAGATTCCATAATAACCTACAAATTTTGACAACTACTGACACGCACATCTCTGGGTAAACGTTAAGAATATGGGGCAGGCTGGGATTTTCATGAAATTTCACAGATGCTATAAATCAATATAGCAATAGAAATTTTTGCGCGAAAAAATATGTTTCATACTTTTTTTTTAAAAAAATATATTTTGGGATACCCACTCCCAAGACAAACAAATTCAGTGCATTGAAACGATTATTTGAAATATTTTCCAATACAATCGCATACATAACTTTTCTACAAATGCCCAAGTAGCAATTTATAACCAGAATAAACATGAAAAGTATAAAAAAATAAAGAAATGTTCATTTGACGGACATAAATAATTTGCTTGTCAAATGACAGTTGAAAATACAACGTTGCCAATTCAATTTCAGAAATCATGGATTTAGGTAAATATTTAATGAAACGTTGAGTAACACTGTTAAAATGGAAACTTGTCAAAATGTGCTAAAAATATGTTTTGGTTTTAATCATCTTTTTCCGAGTTAAATATTCGTATGTCTATGCTAGACTTAATATTGAAACTCGGTTTGTTAAATTTAATAAATTTTCAAGCAAATATGGTTTTGGCGAAGAACATCGTGACTTTTTTTTTATGAAAAATGTAAATGTTTCTTATCGTTTTGTAGGTCCAGATATTGTTAACTTGAACGCGGTATATTTTTACATAAACATGAAACTGACATTAATTAGTTGCAAACAGGAATTTCAGGTTATCAAGAGACGGCGTTAAACCCTATACCAAAATGAACATCAAACATCAAAAAAATTAACATCAAACATAAAAACGAACGTTAAACGTCAAATACGAACGTCAAATGTCAAAAACGTATGTCATATGTTAATAACGAATGTTAAACAACAAAAAATGACCATTAAATGTCAAAACCGATCCTCAAATGTCAAAGTCCTGCGTTAAATGTCAAAAACCTGCGTTGAATGTCAAAAACCTGCGTCAAATGTCAAAAACCTGCGTCAAATCTCTAAAACAAACGTTAAATGTCTAAAATAAACGTCAAACGTCGATAATGAACCTAAGATGTCTAAAATCTTACGTGAAAAGTCGTCTCGTAATTGTTAAACCCCTTTTTACATCTAAATACTAACAGGGTTAACAATATTTCGTAAAAATGAACTTTGATTTTGAATAAAGATGTCCCTACTATAAGCAAATCTTTACGCATATCGTTGACTCGGTACTTTTTAAACCTCGTTTTACAGATGTTTTATAACTTTCTCAAAAATTAGGGATGTTAACTAGAAATTTGTTCGCTCTAAACAGTTTCGAAAACCACACGGCGTGTTCCAACAAAGTCGCTCGAACCCCAATCAGAACACACCCCACAAACATCAAAGCTAATAGTTTGAAATTACATGAATGGTGATATGGGTTGATCATGTAAAACAGTATATCATCATTAACGAAGATATCTGGCTATTCAAATCTGATAATTCTATTTTAACTAATCTTAGAACTAAATAGAAATATATCAGTGCTGAATTAAATCGATGTTATCAACAAACCGATTTCGAATTGGATGTGTGAGGATCTTGTCAGAATTTCGTATAAAATTTATTGAGGTGTGTCAGTGGGATTAGGCTATCAAAGATCTTTGAGATTTATCAATAATTTTGTCAGATGTAAAATTAGTTTAGGTGTTATAGTGCAGTATTTATAGGAATTGTTAATAACTACATACTATACTATAGTATAGTATAGTATAGTATAGTATAGTATGGTAACTATAGTCTAGTTTCCGAGACGCGTCTGTACCGATGTAATTCAATGCCTGTGGGGGGCATTTAGCCCCAGGAGTAGTTGTTTTTGGTTCAGATGAGGTGCAATTATTGAATATAATTTATATTATATTATTATTAATTCCATCACACCAGTTTGGATTTAGATTAAACCATTCAACTATAGACCTGATCCATAGAATAACTAATCGAAAAAACCTTAGAAGAAAAAAAGTTAGCTCTACTGTCTTCCTTGATGTAGCGCAAAGCTTTCGATAGAGTTTGGCAAGAAATACAAAATGAATCGATTATTACCAAAACAGTATTCAGAATTATTAGCATCATATATATCAGAAAGATACTTTAGGATTAAACAGGAAGAAGCATAATCTAAAATTAAAGAAATTAAGGCAGTAGTACCACAAGGAAGTGTGTTAGGACCAGTCCTATACCTATCATACACTACTGATATTCCTGAATTAGAGCCAAATATAATTACCACCTTTGCAGATGACACCGCTGTCATGGCAGTAGGAAAAACCCACGAAGAGGCTGCATTAGGAAAATTAATAATTGGAGAATCAAATTAAATGAAAATAAATCGGTACATGTTAATTATACTAACAGAAACAATGAGTATAATAGTAATTCAATAATAATAATAATAAATAAACAAATATTACATAAATTTGTCCTGGAAAGGCGAAGATTAGCTAATAGATATTCTTTAACTCTTAACCTTTAATAATAGTCCAGTAACTGAAGGGACAAAACTGTAGATAAGTCTGTCCAGATTTCCTTTGTGGCTTAATTTCTAGGTCTTGACGGTTGCTTCCAAGGGCGAAAAATTTCACCACGATTCCGACTTGGGAGATGGCTGAAAATGGCCCCTAAAGTCTGAAAAAATGGTTTCCCGCTAATATCTGCCAATTTTTACCCAAAAGTCCCCTCATTTCAGCGGCTGCTCTACCTCTATAGGAATGCTGCTGTCTATGCATTAACTTGTAAACGGGCGGATGAATTGTTTCAGAACTCGGGCACAAATTGATGTTTTTCGATGATTCAAAGTTCATTGCAATGGGAAAACCCATAGATATCTGTCAATGTGCCTTGAAGCCCGTTCTTTCCTGTCTAGAACATTGAAAAAAGTGGCCAAAGTTTATGTTTTCCCAATATTTTGGACCATTTTAGTAATTCATTCATATTTTTTTTTTAATAGTTTTTTATCCCATTTTTTTTAAATGGAATCTTGAGATGTCTCCAATGATCTCATAATTTTTTTTTCAGTATCTTTCTGGCGTTTTAATGAGAAATTGATTTGTTTATTTGCATTTTTCAGACGTTTTCGGAGTTCTAGAAATCTTCGAAACAAGCACGAATTAAAAACTCATATTCCATTATACTGTTATTCAATGCACACCATTTTAAAGTGTCTACTTTTCGAATATATTTTTTCTTATTTCGAATAAAGTTCCTCCATTTTCCAGAATTCGGAAAAATTGATCACACGGGTGAAAACCGGACTTTTTTTAAACACTTCTTGTTCCCCGCTGCTCATTTTTTGAGGATTAATACCCAGACCGAAGTGAAGCTTATATTCTGACCTTTCCGTTTATATCAATTGATCCCTATATTCGAGCGCGGTTATTAAATGTTCGTTAGAATTATGTCCCCCATTTTTACGCTCTACGCCTGAGATCCATGATATTCCACATAACCTAACCACGTGTACCCACGCGCCCACATTAGTCGACTGCTTTTGTTGGTATACAATCTCTGTTGTTTTTGGAGTCGTTGGCTTGTCCGTATTGGCCGTATTATTGAAATATTGATAGTATTTTATTAAAGCTAATACCACGAATCCTCCAAATTTTATCGATTAAATTTTTGGTTTTCACGAAAACGGCTATATTTGGAAAAACGTCGAAAACAAACTGATTGATTTTATCTCAAATCAGTTTGTTTGAGTGGTTTTGCCTGAAATAAAGGCGTTTGAGTATGGAGACAAAAAATTTAATCTATAAAGTTTGAGAGGACGTGTGGTATTTGGAAGGTTATTTTTTGAATCATTTTGTATTAGAAACAGAGAATATAGTCATTTATGCAAAAGACACTTCATTATTTTCTTTATCAAATTAAATTGAAACATCAAAAAATATTGAGCGGTTATAGTTTTAAATACAGGGCCATGTGATTTCGTTTGGCTTAATTCGGATATAGAGTTTGACATTTGTCAGTTTTAAAGAGATTTATGGATTTTTAAGTATTTGGCGCCGGAATTTGAGAATGCCACATGAAAAAATAAATTTTTGCAATTTTCTGATAAAGTAACTCAAATTACACAGAACATTCGCTAATACAATTGAGAGAACCCAAGCGCTACTTTACAGAAAAAAATCACGCGAAATCCGCCAATAATTGTCGAAAAATCGATTGGTGCCCAGATTTTCATTCATAGGCCCCATAATTTAGCGAGCAGAGGTATGCCGCTGGCGCCATCTACAATTGGTCTTCAAAGTCCAAAAAATGAAAATCAATGTATTCAACTCTCGAGCGGAAATTCAGTGAGAAACTAACGTATCTATTCAGTGCAAAAATTTGTGGTTTTTTGGAGGCCGTTTTTGCAAAAAATGTTCGTGTTGCGAAAAAAATGGTAGGGATCATTTTTGTAGATAATGATACGATCTTCATTTTTTATCTAAATAAAAATTGTCTAATTTGTATATTTTGGCAGATATTAGCGCGAAACCATTTTTTCAGACTTTAGGGACCATTTTCGGCCCTCCCAAGTCGGAATCGTGGTGAAATTTTTATCTACAGCTTTGCATGTTTTCAGGTCTTCTGGGTCTTCAGTTACTGGACTATTGCCGATGCGATAGGTCATAGTGCCTCTGCAGGTTTCTGTATTTTATGTCGTCAGGTTTCTGACTAGTAATGTTTATCTGTTCAAATTGTTGCACTTACAAGCGTTGAAATATTAAAATAGTTTAAATATAGCAGTGGTCGTATATCTTTCACTTCTCTGCACAGTTTGATAAACTAATCGCGTACCGCATCAAGCGAACTTACATCTAACATTTAACGAAGCGTCCTGATTGGTTGATAGACTAGCTTCGGGAGGTTCGCGCGCAGTCGACCAAGATATAAATTAACCGATCATTTTAGAGTAACTGTAGCTTGAAAATGAACTCGATTTCTAGACTAGGGGTTTAACTAGTTATTATTAACAATGTGATATAAGTTAAAATAACAAAAAAATTAAATTTGAAATGAATCTGACCTTGCGAATGTTAATTTTCAAGTATTTTAATAACGCAACTAAATCTAAATATATTAACCAGATCCTTTTCGAATCACCGAAAACAGCATGAAAATCATGCCTCTAGAAAAAGTTCTACATGACATAAAATTCGTCTTTTAAAGAAAAGAGTCCGTTTATGTCAAATTTTGATATAATAGATGCAATATTTGAAAGAGTCGACTTTTTATCCAAATTACGAAAATAAGTCTGTTTCCCATTCCAACGAAAGTAATTGGATTTTTCCCTATCTGGACATCAATCATAAAAACTCTTAAAATCCAGTAAAAAATCTAAAAACTACCCTTAAGTATGACAAACGACTCTTCAAAGTAACTTTCCAGCAAGTCGGAGATGTGTTACAACAGCTTTTACTGGGATTATTCTTTTACGTTGATAAACGTCTACCTGGAGGAATGTAATATGTGTGCCAGTAGAAATAATTTTTGCAAAACAGAATAGGCTAGAAAAATGATGGCAGACCATCCAAGTTGACGTTTCTCAATGAATCCTTCTATTTCTAACTCTTTTCTTATATCCTCGTTCCTAACTCTATGTAGTTTTGTTACTCCTCTAACCTTCTAGTGGAGTAGATCTGGTTTTAAAAACGAAGTCGCTCTTTTTGAAAATTGTTTTTTTGTGATTTCATAGATTCACGTGATCACTATATGAAAGCTAAGGGAGGTGTGGAGAGGGGGTAAATTAACATGTAAAGATATGGAAAATAGATTTTTCGCACGTAACTCACTCAGTTTTATTCGGTCTAGCGGTTCTCGAGTTATTGCGATTTGAAAGTATATGGATTTTTGCCTCGGCGAGAACACACCTCGAGTCGTGTTCGCGTTTTTCGCATGGAAGAAAGTGACTTTGAGACTTGATTTTTTCCACCGATAGATAGTCATGACCCAAACATTGTGTCCAAATTTCAACCCGCTAGTTTAATTTGGGGGGGAGAGGGAGGGCAAACACTGATTAATTTTTGACTCGAGGTAACTTTTTTAATTCTTGATCAATCCGAGTCAGCAAAATGGCAAACTCTTCCATGAGGACACTACTACAGGATGTATTAAGGAGATGATGGCTTTCGCGAAAATGGGCAAATGGCGACCGAATTTCGGATTTTGCAAATTTTATTTTTCAATTTTCGCAACGAATGAGTAAAGTGGGGAAAAATTTTTATGCGCCATCGGTTGCGGAATTTTTTTCTCTTTGATTTGAGCCCTACAAGGACTCGATCTGATAAACAGGAAGGGAGGGAGGGGGTAAACGCGTTTTGCCCTGTAGAAGGATAAGTGATAGGGTTTAGTGACTTCGTGCTAGACTCATTTTCAAGGACAATTTCTCTTTCATAATTTTTTTACCCCAAAGCCCTATCTATAGGCCTGCAGGAGTGCGTGATATATTTATAAAAGCGAGTGCGCTCGCTCAGCCGCCGTGAAATTAGATGCCGGAATAGTATTGGTGAGAGAGCAGAGAGATGAGGTGAGAGAGACGAGAGATGAAAAGGAGCGCTTAGCTCCCTATCCCCGCATCTAATTTTACGGCGGCTCATCGAGTGCACTCGCTTTTATAAATATATCACGCACACCTGCAGTCCTCTATATGCTTAGAGATTTGTGGTAAAAAAATCTTGAAAGAGAACTGATTGCCCTTGAAAATGAGCCTAGAACGAATTTACTAACTCTATCCCTTACCCTTCTACAGGGCAAAACGCGTTCAGCTCCCTCCCATCCTTCCAAAAATTAATCAGTGTTTGCCCTTCCTCTCCCCCCAAATTAAACTAGCGGGTTGAAATTTTACACACAATGCTTGGGTCGTCATCATGACTATCTATCGGAGCAAAAAACATCAAGTCTCGAAGTCACTTTCTTCCATGCGAAAAACGCGAACACGGCTCTAGGTGTGTTCTCGTAGTGGCGAAAATCCATATACCAAATCGCAATATCTCGAGAACCGCTTGACCGATTTGGACGTGTTAAAATTCAGTTTAAGCGTTTTTGCGAGCACTTTATTTTATATATAGAAGTCGTTTCGATCCGAATAAACCTTAGGGAGTTCACATGTTAATTTACGCCCCTCCACACCTCCCTTAGCTTTCATATAGTGATAAAGTGAAAGAGGGACCTCGAATCTATGAAATCACAAAAAAAATTTTTCGAAAAGAGCGACTTCTTTTATCGGGTTTTTTTTCGGCGCAAATGTGGTGCAAGATGATGTTTTTCGAAATTTTTTTTAGCTGAAAATCTTTGTTTTGATAAATACTACAAAACTGTCTGCGTGAAAGTGAGAAGAAAAAATTTTCATATTCCCAAAACGGCCATAATGTTCCAAAAATTCTATTTCTTTCCTCGGCCGTTTTTCTAGTATTTTTCCAATAGTTTTATTAACTTTCTTAGCAGCGTTATCCTTAGGAATTTCTTCTATTATCCAGATTTTTTAAATAATTCTAGCAATACTTTCGTCCCTCGTTCTTTCTTCCATGGCTTTGATAAGTTCCGACGTAATTTTGTCAACACTGGGTGCCTTTCCATTCTTTAAATTTTTTAGTAGCTTCGGTTAATTCCTGTAATGTTATATTCCTCGTTGTTATCTAGAACTTATTCGGTTGCTTCTGTCTCATTACTTTCTGATTGTTGTTCGCTATTTAATAGTTCTTGGAAATACTCCTTCCACCGTGCCATTACGTCTTCCTTTTTTCTAAGTCTTTCTCCCTTTTTATTTTTTTTATTGTTAGTGTTTGTACCTTCTACTGTTATTTCTAAGGTTTTTTAACACTCTAAAAAACAATTTCTGGTTGCTTTTGCTACCTTTTTCTATTTTTTCACCAAATTCTGCACACGTTCTTTGTTTAGCTATTAATACTAAGTTTTCTTTGTTGCTTGTAAGCAATAAAGTACATTTCTGTTCTATTATTTAAATATTTGTGTGATTTTTCTTTTTTATTTTGACTTGCTCCTTGATATCTTCCACTACTCCGTTTGCTTTTTATAACTATTTCTTCTATATATGTCCCACATGTCTCTGTTGCTAATTGTATTGATCGTATTTTTTGTTGAAAGTTACCGATAAAAAACATCGAAATGGACTTAAAAATTTAAGTTGTGATCCTCCACAGCAATTATGCAAATTTTTTACACGTCGCTCATATCACATTTGGTGTAATTCTTTGACAACCTTCTTTATTTCGAGTTTTTAAATCTTCGACTTCTTTATGTTTTGTTTGATGCAATAAATTTTTTAAAAATTATTTTACCCATTCCTCACTAATCGGCTTTGAAGTTATTTAAAATATAAACATTATACTTGACGCTTGAGTGCAGCTGATATTCTTCCAACAACATTATGCCTGATCAGCCGTTTGATAGGCAAATACGGATTAGGTAAAACGTGAACCGTAGCTCGTATACCGTATACGTAACGCAGTATTAATTTATTAGGTGTTTTTGTTGGGGGTTATTTTATAGGATTTATGTAGGGGTGAAACATTCAAAGTTATGGACGTGATAGGCTTTGTTTAATTACAAAGTATGGATATAGGTTAAACGAAATTTACGTCTCTTTTTGTGAAAATTTTAAATAAGACAAATAATGATTTTCTAACATGTGCCACGAGTTATTCTCGTTTAAAGATTTTCCTTCGTAGGATTATGTAATCCGCTTTGGATGCCGTCTAACCACAGTGAAGTGGGGTGTGGATTGATATAAGTTGTTAACTAAAAAGAAAATGGGCGCCAGGAGATTGTTTTACCCTCATCCAAAATACAGTCAATTTAGCCACTCAACCTCCAGAATGGATCTAAATTGAGCCCACTAATAAAAGAAATAAACTACGCCGCAACCAAAAATTTGCTTACCTTCGTTCGGGTCAAGACTATTTGTGACTATTAGTGATTGAAAGAAAAGTAATTAATTACTCAATAACGGTTTAATAATTTCACTTACACAAACTGTACAGGTCAAAAAAAAAAAAAAAAAGACAAAGGGATCCAAATGATCCCACTAAAATTTCGCTAGTTAAAAAAAATTAAATTATTTAACTAATTAATTAAATGACGAATAATAGGGGTGTTACACCGTCCGCGAGAGCTCTCAAGGTCGTTGGAATTGGGCGTAAAAAAAAGAATACCACTCGCCCCTATAAGTCGCTTACAAAATACCAAAAAAAGTTAGAGAAAATATATATAAATACTAATTTAGAGACCTGTAAAAATTACGAATTAACTAATAATGTCTATGAACCAATATATAAAAAAAGGAAAAACTTGCGGTCGTTCAAAATTAAATAGCGGCAACTTGCGGCTACTATCTCGTCAGGTCATGTCAGCTCAACCCGGAAATCTGGTTGACGATCAGCCCAACACGAGAATCTGGACGTCTATCAGCCCAACACGAGAATGTGGTTCACAATCGCCCAGTACGAGAATCTGGACGTCTATCCGCCCAACACGAGAACCCTAAAATAATATACATTAAACCCCTAATCAAATACCCCTCGGCCCAGAAAGAAATTTACAAACTCTAACAGTTTATACAATAAAAACATTTAAATATCTCAACATACCCTTTTATACAGTGAAGGGGAATTCTCGGCCAATCAAGAACTTCCCTGACAGATGCTTCCGTATAAGGTGAATCCTCGGAGAATCAGATCGTCTAACGTGGATGATACTACCCCTATAATATTAACAGGCCTTACACACTTGCCAGATAACATAAAACTCGACTTTCATGAAAAACGCCTTACCTGACAAAAATGGCGTCGTTACAAACGTGGCGTGGTTCGGCACAAAATATCAATTCCTCTTCACGAGATTCAGACCAGGGTAACACACCAAATCAAATAGGCACCCTGCAAGTCTAACAATACGGGAATCGCTCGTCTATCCCAATCAATGGTACGAAATAATCTTCAGAAACACCGGGCGACTCCTCAAAATTTTGTCTAAACCACGTTATACTTATCACCCACAAGAAAGAAAAAGCCCAGGCCCGTCCCAAAATTTCCTTTGAAATCATTCTCGAACGAATCTCACCACGCAAGTCCAGAAAGAGATTCACCTAATAATCGCCACGGGTCACTTAAAACGACTTGACCAATCAAATAACATAACTGGCCAAACTCTGCGATTTCACCAATCAGATAACAGGTGTCTGGCTAACACAGCCGTACAGCACCTCAAATTTAACAGAAGAAACGACAGGAACGACAGTTCGAAACATGACATCGATAAGAATAAAGTAAACAATCTCTTTTACAATCTATTTTAATGTTCGAAATACTTTATATGAAACTAACTAGCTCGTTCAAATGGATATAAATTGAGTCAAAAAAAATTGAGGCTATCTTATGTGATATATGGTTCCTAAATAATATAATTCGATCCCTACAGTGGCTCACATCTACAAGGTATGAAAAACTAATTAATGTAGTAAGGTCTTAATGCCGAATTTAAACGTTACACATGAGTAATTTATTTAAAATATATAGTAACCCTAAACTAAAGTTACTGATTTAATTGAATGAGATCTTGAAGAAAAATAGGTCTGTTCAGCAGTCTTCCTAGATGTTCCGCATGCCTTCGACAAGATGTGGAATGCAGGTCTAGCGTATAAACTTCATAGAATACTACATCATATATCACATACAGATTCTTCAGAATTAAACAGGAAGATTCGTATTCGGGCTTGAAAGAAATAAATGCGAGTGTACCTCAAGGTAGTGTGTTAGGCCCTATGCTCTATTTATTGTACACTAGCGATATTTCACGACTGGTCAGCTACTAATACAATACTTGAATGGACTAAACAATGGAAAGTCAAGCTTAACGAAAACAAATTTATCAACGAAAGACTTAGCATGTTAAAAGAACCGAACTTGTACCAAAAAAATATAGACAGCTTTTTTGGCTTATTGGAAGAAATTCCAACTTGCCATTTCATAAAAGATACTTAACTACAATCGAATTTTGAAACCAGTGTGGCTCTACTGTATTGTTCAGAACAAAGTGTTGCGTAACGTAAGCAACGGTGACCTACATAGAGACCTCGGTATCCCAATGGTTAAGGATGAAATTAAAAGGTGTGCTAGCAAACATGAAGCCAGGTAACACCTCCACGAAAATGTAGAAGCCTTCAGCTGCTGGACAATCAGCATCTAGTTCGAAAATTGAAGAGGTCCAAGTCATTCGAACTTGTGTAATGATGTATGTTTAAAAGCAGAGTATAGTGGGCGAGTTTGTGTACATGTTATTATCAGAACAACCTAAAGGACATCGTTGGACGAAATTTAGTTGTATATATAAGTATTTAATTTAAACACCCAATGAGGACTTTAGAATCAAGAATTTTGAGGTATACCAGAGAAATATTTGAAGAAATAAGCGATTAACGAAAATTTAATCTGTACCTACTAAAAATACAAATCTAGTAAATGCTTTTTAAACTTGAGGATCAAAGAATCGGACCAAAAACAAATTTCCGCACTTTGAAATCTACGCCTATGTCCTTATCCCGACCAACACTCTTTATCTTCATTTAAAAATAAAAGTATACAAAATACAAAAGCAAATTTAATAGTCGGCTCAACATCCAGCACAAAACATCTCACGCTACAACTCCGCAGCGTGTCCCTATTCCTCGGAGACTCCAAAAACTTTAGAACTGAGCAAAGAAGAAAGAAGGAACAGCATTAAACGTCATACGCAGTCTGCAACAGGATTAATTTATTTTAGAATTACAGCGGCGGGACTGAAAAAAATGCGATAATTCAAATGTAAATATTTTCATGAGAGCAAACCAGCTTTAAAATCTAAACCAGTACTCAAAAGTTACTCCAGATTAGCCTGAATTATCCTGGATGAACTAGGATTATATTGGGTCGCCTATAACTACTTTTAATTATTCTATAACCCGAGATTAATATTTTTTAGTTCTAATTTTAAACAAAAATTACCAATTTCCAAAAAGAACACAGAAACAAACTTTGGAAATTTGTTTACGTAACATCTACAGTGTGTCTACGCAAGTTGGAATTATATGGAAAAATTTTCTATTATTAATTTTAGAAAAAAAGTTATTCTTAATAAAAAATTCTGCACGATCTAAAACCTAAAATACAACCATAAGGACTGGGCTGAATATTGTTGATGAAATGAAATGGCTCTTCTGAAAAACTGAAAATAGTTCAGAAATCCGCTGTGCCCTAATAATTTTTTAGAAAATGTATTGCAGTCTGAGTTAAGGAGTAATTAGAAAATAATTAAGAAAATGTACTTGTAACTTGAAACAGAGTTACTGTAAGCATACTTCTGTCTCTTTTGCTTTTACACGGCGTTGCCAAATATAAATACTACGTAAGTCAAATTACACAGAGCACATATTTGACTATTCTGGTATCTTAAATTTGTAATCAAGCAAATACTTTTGGAATAAAAAAGTTTTAGAGTGACATAAAAAGTATTAATGAAGAAGATTTAGAAAATGTATTACTAATAGTCAAAGAGGGGCAGCAGAACTAAGCTGGACAGTACAAAGGCAAATCTAGCGAAAATCCAAAGACTAGCCTGCATATGCATAACAGGCGCAATGAGAACGTGCCCAACGGCCGCCATGGAGGTAATCCTAAGCATTACACCCCTCCATATAATAGTGGAGAGTAAGAACAACCTACAGAATGACCATAGAAGGATCAACCAAACGCAAGTTTCGACTCCTTCCTGGAATCATCAAACCTGAGACAAATAAGTTTAGCTTTGTGAAAGAATTCAACACAAAGTTAAATAACAAATGGGACAAAGATACCATCCCAAAACTAAAGAAAAGTGCCATTAAATGGTACACAGATCGTTCTAGAACAACAGAAGGAACAGGAATAGGAATATATGGGCCTGGAACCAAATATTCCGAAAGTTTAGACAAATCTCCGAGCATTTTCCAAGCTGAAATATTGAAATATATGCCATCGAAAAATGTGTCCAGTTCAACATAGAAAGAAATTTTCGCAGACAAGAGATCATCATCATGTCAGACAGCCAAGCAGTCATTAATGCCTTGAACTCCCACGTAATCAACTCCAAGATGGTTTGGGAGTGCCTAGAGAATCTAAACGAACTAGGCAAGAACAACACTGTTACCCTCCTATGGGTTCCGGGACACACTGGAGTGGAGGGTAATGAAATATCAGACGTACTCGCAAAGAAAGGGGCTGAAACACCATTTCTGGGACCTGGACCCCTCTGCGGAATAAGCACCACTACAATACTTGATGAACTTGGAAAGGAGGTAAATAACAAAAGATCCCAATACTGGATAGGACTACAAGGAATGGGGCTATTCAAGACACTACTTGGAAACTATAACCAGAAGAGATCTGACAACTACATCCGTAAAAGTAAAAATAAGCTTAGGGTATCCTGACAGGGCACTGCCGGCTGAGAGGCCACCTAGAGAAACTCGGATTAATGGACAAAGAAGAATGCATATTCTGCAAAATCCAAGGGTACGATACCTTGGAGAATATCAAATAGAAGAGGAAGATCTACCCAACATGAAGCCTACCGACATCTTTAACGATTGGGCAGCAATAGGGGGCACAATAGATCTTATAGGTCGCAGTGTATCGACACCTCGATCACAGATAGATAGATAGTCAAAAAGAAAGTACAACTTTCTAGACGAACCACAGGTATGTTCTGTTTGGTGGGGGGTGTCGATACATGGTGACCTGTAAGATCTATTGTGCCGCCTTATGATGTCCATCCGTTAAGGATGTCTCAACGATTAGAGCGGTTCCTCCAGTTCAGGATGCCTTTCGGAATATTTGGTTCCATGCCCATATACCCCTATTCCTGTTCCTTTTGTTGTTCTGGATCCATCTGTGTGCCATTTAATGGCACTTCTCTTAAGTTTTCAGATGGTCTCTTTGTCCCATTCGCTTTTGTCTTTGTCATCCCATCTTGAGGCATATCCAGGAAGGAGTCGAAACCTGCGTTTGGTGGATCCTTCTCTGGTCATTCTGTATGTTGTCCTTATCGCTATACTCTCAACCACCATATAGAGGAGAGTAAGGCTTAGGATTACCTCCGTGGCGACCATAGTTGGTCTGTAAACATTAAAAAAATACATCAAAAAGCGGTTGGCAAGGAAATGATGAAGGAATAGAAAAAAACAGCTGTCTCATCGCAACAAGTAAAAATAAACAAGGTTTAACATATTCCATCTATCTATCTAGTTAATTTTAGTTCTGAGTTAGCTTCTTTTTTTTATTATAAAGTGCCTACACGAAAATATAATGTCTGAAAGTTCGTGATTGTTAATTAAGACCTTCGTTTTTTTACAAACAAAATTTACATCACAAAGTTTCTTCTTTAATTGTAAAAACACACAACAAAGAATCTAACAAAAATAAAACAATTTTCATGGTTAAATTCGACCTTGATGTATTTTCCTCCAAACCTGTCCGTCGGCTTGTTTTGATTAAATTCGAAATAGCGGATTTTATTTATCTGTCCTCTGTAATCCATTAAACATCGAACGAAGTTGAAAAATTGCCTCTAATTACACTCAGAATAAAACGAGGAAAAAATAGAAGTAAAAAACAGCAACACCAACACCAAATGAGCATCAGCTTTCTGGTACAAAGTGAAAAATAATTACACCTGCAATTTAATGTCGCATAAATCACCGCCAAGGTTTTTCAGTGGCGTACTGGCGAGAATTTTAAGAAATAATTGTTTTATTTATTTAACAGGTTTTTTTTATAAATCCATTCATAGGAAATTGACACTTTGAAATTGGATTTTTCCTTGCCAACTGGACGTTCTGTTAATACCACGTCGCTGGAAGACAGATCCAGAGAATACCGTGGAAGGGGGAGCAATTGAAAGTGAAATTAGTGGAAATTCGCCATTATTTCGGTCGACCTGTTATACGGTGAAAGATCACTTTTCTTCTTCATTTTTTGTGGTCGTTTTTAGCAATTTCTTCCTGCAAACGCCATTAAGACAAATAATTACCGATGGTGGCGCTACATTCGTCGATCAGCTGTTCACACGAAACGCGTAACTTTTGATAAATAGTGCATTAAGTTATACTGAGTGAGTGGTTTATTTGTAGTATTTTAAGACTTTTTGTGATTGTTTGAGGTTTTTTATTGGAAATTACCATAATATATCTGTGCATGTAAGTATTTAGATTCAATTCAATCTGTTTTTTTCTGTCGTTATTCTAAAATTGAGGTTATTTATTTAGCACATCTTACGTTTTTCAGAAATTTATTGTTTACTTCTGTTTCTGTGTGCTTTTTTGTGTTTCAGGATGAATATATCCTAGAGGTATTATCATACACCTCTACTAATATAGAATGATATTGGAAGGGAGCTAAATCATATGCCAAAGAAACATACAACAGTTTTCTGCTGATAAATTTTATTTCAATTTTTTCAGGATAATAATTGTAAAAGTGATTTAAATAAAAAATGATTTCTAAGAACCTATTTTTGATTGATTTATGGTAAAATATATCCTATTCCTTGATTCAAAATTATTTTTTTAAATCAATATCAAATTAAAATATAAAAAATTAAGAAAATTTTTTCTTTCACTTCATAGGCCATGAAATGTATCTGTTGCAAAACTCTTTTTTTGTTTATCCACTTTGTTTTTTTCAAAATAAACACAAGATTTAAATTTTTTAATCCTTTATTTTAACATAAGTTCAAAGCTAACTTTGAATTATTCAGTTTTAGTAGTATTTAACATTTTATTATAATAATTAATTACTAATTGTAACTGTATAATTATTGAAAACAAGTGTTGTACAAGAGGGGAACATAATAATGGTATTTTTAAAATTATGATGTGACAAAGGTTTTATTTTACTGAATATTACCTTTAGAAAAATGATAGGTTGAAATATCAGCAATGATGTGCACGCCTAATTAGATTTTAAGTTTACATATATAAAAGTACAACTGTACAGTTTCGACAGTTTGTAGGGACAAGTTTACTTAGTTTATAGGCAACACTTTGCTGTCTTCTAACCAACCATCATTCCTTGCACATTTAATGGTTTTAACATCAAGTGGCTTACTGGGCAAATGGGTGCTATTTTGTTTGAAAGAATTCCTGCAAACATTTCAGTAGTAATCAAGAAATAATCTCAGAAATGCTAATCTTTATCTTACCGGATTTTGTAATATAATCTTCAGATTTAAAATTGATTACACTTTTCCCGGAATTTACGACGATCAACTTCTTCGATTCGATGACACCTTTTTTGTTGCTAAATTTCTAAAGGTATACCCATAAACGCAATAGTTTGTATTATTTTTATTGGGTATTTTTAACTTTTAACTAACAAATAACAGCAAAATACACGAAGCACAAAATCAAACACGCGTTCGACTTGCAGGTAAACAAACAAAGTTACGCTTTTCGTGCAGTTCAAATTAATACCGCTGGTGTCGCTTCAAAGTTGTGTTCGTCTCAATACAATTTTCGCTATTGATGGTTCTAAGTAGGTAATGTCGGTAAGTAGGAATCTGTAATCAGCGTCGCCTGGGTGTCGGGAGTATACGTAGGAATCTGTAATCATCTGTCAATTCAGGCCGTCATTGTTTATCCTATACCGCCACCTGGGTGTCGGTCGGTAGGAATACGCAGGAATCATCTGTCATTTCTGGCCATCCCGGCTCCACCTATCAATGAGTGCCGGTAACTATAAATAGCGTATACGTAGGAATCTGTATTCTACGTAAGAATCATCTGTCATCCTTTTTTATTATTATTGGTATAAGAATTCCCAAGTTCATGATATAAATGTGGAAACGAGCATGCGTTCGTTCGTGCATGCGTGCGTGCGTTTGTTCGTCGTTCGTGCGTTCATTCGTACGTTCGTTGTTCATTCGCGTGACATCGTTGCGACAAGTGACAGTGTTACTTTTAGGTCACGCTTACTAACATAACATCACAACGTAGCTCATAACGGCACCCTAATCAGCCTAATGCGTGAGAACACGCCACTAATCTAACATTTGGGACTAACCTATAGGAAGTTAACTACGTTGGCAATCCTGTATTGTTGGCAACAGTTTGCAGAAGATTTACCACTACATCTTGCTAAGAGTTCCGTTGAGTTGACATATGATTTTAAAATCAGCAAACCACTTCTCTACCATTGATTCGACTTTCGATTTTTTCCCATTAAAAACCAACGCTTTATCAATACACAAAATTTATATTTTCCATTGTTTTGAAAATGACACTCCCGTCCACTGACCTCTAATCTAACTGGATGAGCACTAGCCGTCTCGTTATTTGCTAAAAGTGAGGCAAATTGAACGTCTCAAATTAAAAGTGCGCATGTGTATTGCTCCATAATGTCAATGTCATTACGTCAGGGAGCCATTTTTACCAGTGGTGGCGTCTTTTTACTTTGTATGTATAAGTATATTTCCATGAAATTCATCAAAATTGGCATATAAATTATTCAAACGAGTATATTTTGGGACTTAAGAGTAAGCACGTTTGAACAAATGTCCCAACAATTTTCGAGATCATTTTCAATGAGATTAAAAGTGTCCCTTAAACCTTAGGAGACGCCTATGCTTGACATATCATCAATGCGCATGTGCCCTGCTCCAAAATGTCATATACTAGTTGCCTCAATTTGCTTATATGGATGTGCTCTTCCAGTTTGATTAGAGGTCAGTGCTCCCGTTACTAAAACCACTGTGACGTCAGATTGGCATGAAATTTTGACTCGTATCTTTTGAAGGTTAGTACTTCTTAAACACATATGGATTTGTTAATAATGGCTCCATCTACATGTCATCCTACGAACTTTCCAAACTTTTGCCTCACTATATATAATGCAAAAGAACTTTTAAAAATCAATTTTAATATTTTCTACATATTTAAAACGAAACATTACAGATTGTTTTATATAAACCATTTTAAAGATGGGTTTTTCCCAGTGTAATTGAAAAATAAAGATTGCGTGTATAGTTCGAGCATGTAGATGGCTCCCGGCCAAAAGAAGTTCCCAACTGTCTATCTAGGAACCGAAACCGACAAAGAAAATTAATGTTTTTCCAGTTTCTGGGCTGCCGCTAGCCTAGTTGCTTGTCTGGTAATGATCTTACAATTCGGGAAGAGAACGTCGATTTTAGGTCAGCGTCCGGAAACTGTAACCATTAATTTTCGGAAGTTATTGATAGAATGTGGCCATTGTCATATTTATTTTATCGCAATGCAGGCCAATACTCCTTTTCGAATCACTTATGTAAACTTTAGATAAAATTTGGCATATTGTCATGTCATTTAAATTTAAAATTTTCGTATTGAAAAAGTTAATCGTGCAAAATTAATGGCAGCCAACTAGATGCATAGTGGAGTGTCATTCGAAAATAGACTGATGAAATCGAGTATTTTTTTTTCCAATCGATGAAGTCGGATCCCCCCATCATTCCTGCATGAAATGTACAGCTCAATTAGTACTTTTTTTTTTAGTTTATTATTTATTTTCTTTTGGTATATATTACATTTTTCTAGGACATTTCATTTTCCTTATTCCCTGCTATAGGAGTTTTCCTCCTTTTCAGGGTGAAGTATTTCAATAATATTTGTTTCCCCCCATATCTCCCCCCTACTTGTCCCACCATCTCCACATTCCGGCCGATTAAAGTACTCGTTGTTACCCTTTCTTTCACAAAAAATTGAGGCCCCCAACACCACTCCATCTCAAGAAATAATTAATTAATTTGTTTCATTTTTGCAATTTTAAATCGCGATATTTCGCGAACTAATTGAGCTATTGGGATCAGGTTTGAACGAGCTTACGTGTTTTGTCAAGCTCTTCAATTTTGGTAAGTATACTTTTTGTGGGATCAAACCCGGCTGAGATAGAAACCCGTTTTCATATACTTTAGATAGAGGATTTTCTCCTTCCCACCGCCGCCCTGTTGAACATTACTTGCAGGAATGGTGGGGGGATCTGACTTCATCGATTGGGAAAAAAATTACTCGATTTCATGAGTCCGTTTTCGAGCTGCTTTTGTCGCCAGGTCTACTCTACTAGCAATAAAAAAGACTTGAAAATTGGATTCTTTATATTTATAGATGGTAATTTTGAGTCAAGGCAACCTCCCTGAAGTTGGCGGAACAAAAGTAGCGAAATTAATTTTTACTAACATTAGAATTTGTAGCTAATTTGTTACGCAAAAACTTTTTTTGTTTCTCTTCAATTTTTCGAGAATTGTTTCGCTAACTTCATCTGAATTTAGCGGAACATGGCGTAACAAAAAAAATTGAACAGCAACAAAAAAGTTTTTGCGTAACAAATTAGCAACAAATTAGGTACAAAAGATGCAATGATTCGTATTCCGATTGTATCAATTTTTCGAGAATTGTTTCGCTAACGTCATCTGAATTTAGCGGAACATGGCATAACAAAAAAAATTGAAGAGCAACAAAAAAAGTTGTTTACGTAACAAATTAGCTACAAATTCTAATGTTAGTAAAAATTAATTTTGCTATTTTTGTTCCGCCAACTTCAGGGATTGACACCTCCCTGAAGTTGACAGGTTTGCGTAACTCTTTGATGTAATAATAATAACATAGGATGTCATTGGTTTTGACTTGGAAGTATCACTCTTCTATGGATGATTTCAAAACAAGGTACTGGTAACAATTTAGCCGATTGCTTATCAAATACCCTATAAATGTGTTAAGAAATTAACAGTTGTATATTATAACCAGTATATTTAAACAAAGTAACTACTTAATGATATAACGTTACATTACGATGACATAATTTTTTATAAAATCGTCACAAACGTTTTAGAGATATAATAACCACGTATCATATTCCCGTACTGAATTTCAATAGCTTTTTATATTTAAAACTGAACCGCTTTATTTATTGTTACCTACAGTTACTTCTGTGACCTTTAATTGAACTTTGACCTACTTCATTATTAACGTTTCGTATTCTATATGCGTACGAAATGTTCGTCCAGTTAGGAACAAAACAAAGCATATGGAGAGGCAAATAGTAGCGGTTTATTTTTGGGCATTTTCTACATTTGATTATAATTTTTTGTTATTGGCATATTGAAACGTGGTTATTAATAACGAAAAAACCGGAAAAAAAATCGGAAGGTAACAAACGCCCTGAATCTGTCTTGAATTAAGGTCCTAGTTGAGCTTACTTGACTTAATTATCTCTAAATCTACCCGCAATAGTTTAAATTCAATTATACAAAAAAATCTACATTAATGTCAATTTTACCTTTTTTTTTTCGATTAACTTTCAGGAAGTGTCTTAAAAAATAGAGGTAGTGTCAAAACAGGAAAGTATACTGTACTGTAAGAATCAATGTATCCAATATCCACAGTTTGAAGAGTTGTCATATTAAACTAAATACCGGGTACATCAACGATTATTGGGTGGATAGCTGCTTCCCTATTTGAGATAAGAAAAAATGTATCGAATAAAAGTTATTGAGAGCAATGAAAGCTAGGTTCACAGAGATAGGGGCGTGAGGTCTGGGGTCCTTGCTGACAACTGAATTTCTTCCTATCGCTTTATTTCGGCGCCATCTATTTAAAAACCTTTTTACCTGATTGTGATTGTGGGGAAGCTCGCCAATATGTTGATAATTTAACCTGTGTCTGGTGTCAATCAGCACATCCCCCATCAAATTTGGTAAATCATCTCGGAGAAAATATCTGTAAACTTCTCCATTCAGAGCCTCATCAAAGAAATCTATTGAAGGAACGTGGAGCTTGCTGAGAGGACAGACGAAAATAATTTAATTATTGGTTTGTAAATTAATTTGTAATTTTTAATACCAAAGTAGACAAACGTTTTTTTTGACAAGACTATTTATTATTTTTTATATACAACTATGACAACATCAAAAACAAAAACAGCTCACTATAAAAATATGAAATATATAAATTGTAACAAAATCTGGTCAAAAGGGAGATTCTTTAAACATGAATTAGATACATTACCGGTGGAAATCAAGTAGTGGTATGGCCTTATATCATTTTTTATAGGGGTATTTAAAATAAAATCAAACAATTTAGGGGAATTAGGTCAAAGAATTATAAATTTGTTGTGGAATACTGACACAAGTGCGATCTAAATTTGATACTTGAAAAAGGACTCCATTTGCTTCTATTATCATCTGAAGCCGATAAAACTTTAAACTTTGCCGTTTGTAACACCCTGTAAATTGCTTTATTGCGTATTTCACGTAACGCACAATATACCGTTTATTCTAAATGTTTCATTTCATAACAGTCGCTTTAAAACATTTAATATCGATATATGTGAACTGACATTAAAATTTTACTACGTTAGAGCTCATACTAAAATTATAAAATGAAATTTTAGGAACCACAGTTTCCCCAGTTTGTAGACATAAAGTTTGCCTTCCGAAAGAACATAAAAGTAAAATGTTATTGAATTTTTCTGATTTTGTCCAAAATTACCTTTGGCGCTGTTTCTGCATACTTTATATTTGATTATCAAGAGAATTCTATTCGGATTTATGATCTCGGGTTATCTGATTCATAAATTTCGGTCGAATTTATTTCCCAAAGCGTAGTATGGAATCGCATACCACAAATAAGAGATTGTATATTGTGCAACTGGTATTGAAAAATATTGTCACACTTGAACTTAATATCGGGCTGAGCACTGAGTCAAGATCAAGAGTCGAGCCGAATATTTTGAACTTCTCTTTCCAGTTTACCAGATTAAAACGAAAAAAATGCTGTCATTCGTCAAAGGATAAGAGAAAAAAATACATTTCTACACTATTTGTGGTATACGGAATATACATACATATGTTTACCACAGACATAAGACATAATAAATACAATGATAAGCGATAAGTGCTACTGCACTTGTTTCGCATGAAAGACATCACAAAACATCATATCAACATTATAAACAGAATTATACCCAAAGACCAGACATCTGTAACTCCCCTCTTACCTGCAGTAGAGAATGTTTTATCAATTTTGGCCCTTTATTTATTTATTTAGGATAACAACCTTCTGCATGCCAGAGAAGGTGTTTTTAGGTAGTCCCAGTTTGGCGAGGCTATAGAGCAGGGTCTTGGATCGATGATATAATTACTGGGACTATTTCCACTTTTTTCGAGATGCCAAATCTGCTTAATCTCTACCATCTTCTCCTGATATTTCATTATTATTTGAAATAATGTCCTCGGAGAGGATTAGGTCACTGCGGAGAAGTCTTTCTTGGAATTAATCTCTCTTAGTATGCGGGTCTTTCACGGCCAAAAGAGAGCCTAGTGGCGCATCTTTGCACCACTTTTTCTAGCATTTACCGATCAGGACCAGCATATTCGAGGATGGGTCGAGCGAAACACTTCTAAAGTCTGCAGTGTGTTTGGTAAAAAAATTTGTAGAAATTTTTTTGAATTAAAAACAATTTAGAGTTCACGCGTTTACATACATGGGAAACATGATCACTCCATGTTAGGTTAGAGTTCACTATTAGACCAAGATCAGTATGTGATGAGACTGCCGACGTTCAGTACAACATACTTATCGAGTACCATTTTGCGTAAATTTTTGTGTCGTCAGCGTAAGAAGATACTGATTTATAGAGACAATATTGACGGTCACTAGAATACCTATGCTACAAAAAGTAGGGGTCCTAGAACGGAACCTTGTGGAATACCACTTGTTACAGGTCTTGTTTCGGAGAAGTCTTAACCAACTCTGACTTTGAAGAACCGGCTTGTAAGAAAAATTGTGACCCATTTGTTGAGATGATCTCGGGTATAACAAGTTCATCTGCAGGCAAGGTTATCGCGTACAGTTTTTTGAGATGGGCCTGAGGTAATTTTCATTGATTTTTTTCAGAAAGGAAAACAATCAGCGATCTTATTGCAGCAAAAAGTAAGTTTTGTTTCGTCGTCAATGCACCAGTTCACACATCCGTTATCGCGATGACCAAAATCAATGAGATAAAGAGGATTGAAGAGGATATTTATATTTTTCGGTTGTTTTATGTTGTCCCATTTTAAATTTTAATTTTCTTCCCCTGTTCAAAATTATTTTAACAATAACACAATTTTTATAACGTTTCTTTTTATTTTCAGGTAAGTTACACGAAAATGCTTCTGATGGCGGCAGGTCGTAAGTAAAAATTAATTCGTTTTATAGACTATATTTTACCAATTTTAGTAAAAATTCAGTTTTATCCGATTTTTTAAATAAATCGGTTTTCTAAATGCCAAACTACAAGGGTGCATGACTCTGTAAAAGAATTTTTAATGATAAATTTGGTTTTTTTTTAATTTTTGCCAAAACAAGGTTCTAAAATGTGTTTTCTTAAATAAAATAAAATTGAGTTTGTGTACGTTAAGGGGTTATTTAACAGTTTTATTTAAAACATTAGTTCCGCTTAATTTATTTCGATCTGTAAATTTTTATGTCAGTTTGAGCTTGTTGAAATTTACTTGGCATTAAAGAATACATAACGCCGTCCTAATTTCAAAAATAACTCGGAACAGCTGTTAACAATTAACGTGTTTAAAGGTTCGGATTGCATTTGGATAATTGAGTCAATATAAACACAAAATTGTTGCATATTATTTAAAATAAAATTATCGTAAAAAGTTTCAGATTTCTTTTTGGGAAAGGGAACTAAGCAAATGTTTTCTTATTTTTTGGTTTGTTATAGAAAATAATATATACAGGGTGTTTCATAGTTAAACCGACATACGTTAACTGTATGAGGGTACTTAGGTGATTCCAAATAACCTTGGTTACGGGGTCTGACGCCTCTAATAAGCGAGATACGGGGTGTTTCATCCATTTCGCCAATATTTTGATAAACCGTAACTTTAGAACCACCCTGTATATTCTCTCATACTTGGCACAGGTATATTGTGTTAATATCTCAATCCTATAGTGTAAGAACTACAATTAGAATCCAGATCCGGATTAAGAAGAATTTGGAAAATTTGAAAATACCCAAATAAACACCCTGTATATCAGATTTTTTAAAATTGGAATTGAAAGGAACGAAACGAAACGAAAAAAAATGAGTTAAAGTGAAATTTTTTTTAACATCAAATTACATCAAATGCATTATTTTCATTTTCACAAGCAGTAACTTTCGAAACACCCGGTAGATTTCTTTCATATTTGGTACAGGTATACAATCGTATAATGTAAGGACTACACTACACTACAGTTAAAATCCAGATACAGATTAAGAAAAATTTGTATGATTTGAAAATCCCCAAAGCAACACGCTCTACGTCAGCTTAAAGTTAAAATTCAATTAATGCAATACTGTAAATGAGATTCTTTAAAATGTAATTGGATACCTATTTGAAAAAAGAAAAAAAAGAAAAAAGATATGTTATTGCCAAAGCCTACTTGATAGTTTAATGAGTTTTGTATCCGGAATTAATCCAAAAAATTAAATGATTATTTTTTTTGTATAACGCACTTATAAAAATATTTCAGTATAATACATCTTTTCCTTTTTTTTTAAATAGGTATCCGATTACATTTAAAAAAATATGATATACATGATGTTATTTTAGAGATTACCAACTTTTACAAATTTGTCTTATTTTAAATGTAGTTCTTGTATTGTACGATTGGGCTATTTAAACAATCTACCCGGCACCAAATATGAAAGACATCTACAGAGTGTTTCCAAAGTTATGGCTTATGAAAACGACAATAAGTATTGCATTAATTGAATTTTAACTTTAAAAGTTTAGTAATATGTGGAACGAGATGTGCATTTATAAAAATATGTTAGTATATTTCAGTTTTTCCATTAGTTTCGAATGTCTGATCCAATTTAAAAAAAAATCTGATGTAAGCGTGTTGCTTTGGGGATTTTCAAATTTTACAAATTTTTTCTTAATCCATATCTGGATTTTAACTGTAGTGCAGTCTTTACATTATACCAATCGTATACTACCAGGTATTTCGAAAATTACTGCTTGTGAAAATGAACATAATGCATTTGATGTTAAAACTCCAGTAGTAAAGGATGTGCACAAAAATTATCCATTCTAATTTTAAAATATCTGATATGCAGGGTGTTGTTTTGGGGATTTTCAAATTTTACAGATTCTTCTTGATCCGGATCTGAATTTTAATTGAAGTTCTTGCAGTATAGGATTGGACTATTAACACACTATACCTGTACCAAGTATGAGAGAAATCTACAGGGTGGTTCTAAAGTTACGGCTTATCAAAACATTGGCCGAAATGGATGAAACACCCCGTATCTCGGTTATTAAAGGTGTTAGACCCAGTAACCAAGGCTATTTAGAATCACCTCTATTTACAGTTAACGTATGTATTACAAACTAATATATATATATATATTCCTAATAATACATTAACATCATATTAAATAATTAAAATATATATATACCACTAAGTACATTATATTGTTGTAGTCCCTTAAAAAACAGGAATTGCCAGTGAGACACAAGAGAAGTTACTATAAAAGCTCGCAACGGGTGTCCTGCTTTACCAATGGGGAAACATTAAAAACCACTTTTGGATAAAAAAAAACAACTATAGAGAAATGTATAAAAACAGACCCCTATAAAGTTAACAGAGCCAATTGCAAAAAATCGATGAAACCTATTCCAATAATTGTCGAACAATTGTCGAGAATTTGTCGTGAACGAAAAAATTTGTCGCGTTCTTGGTTTTTTTTTCTAGGGGGTGGCTCTGCTAACTTAATATTAAGTTAGCACTTAATATTAAGTTAGCAGTGCCACTCATAAATAAACAGCAAATATCATCACAATTGTTATGAATAATTGTCGAGTAATTGTCGAAGTCCATCTGACGTAAAAAAATGCAAAAATCCATTCCTTATGGCATATATATACCCACTAGAAAAAAACTAAGATCGCGACGTTTTTTCTGCGTTCACGACAAATACATTTCGGTCGTTCGACAATTGTTCAGTTCATTTCTGGGTGAAAGAATAATAAATCAACAAAGTTACGTGGGTGTATTATTGTGATAATTTTTTACTAACTATTGTAACCAATCAAATTACTTAATTTAGAGTCATGTGTCAAATTTCATCCAATCAGCTATGGATTACAGCGATAACACCCTACATGTGGTGTTTTCAGTTTGGTGTTTTCAGCAAGTCAAGTTTTTGATTAAAAATTAATTAAACGTCAAACTGACAACTAGTTTAAAAATGTTTAAATCTACAAAGTAAAAAATTATCTTATCGAATACCCCTCGGGCCTTGATAAATCCTCAAAATTTTGTCATAGAGAATGCTGAAAGCGTGTTGCTTGATAATGGCCCGAGGCCGAAGGCCGAGGGCTATTATCCTTAAGCAACACGCTTGAAATTATCTCGGTATTATCAAGGCCCTAGGGGTATTACTACTGAAAATGTAATATTTCTATTATTCAGCATAAAAACGTAGTATTTTTGCTTTTGGGACATAGGAGGTATTTGTGAATAATGACACGAAAAAAAAAACTGTGAAAGATCATTATACAAAGGCGCTGTTGCCAAAAATGCGAATTTTCCCCAGAAACCAGGAAATCCCAAGAAAAAGGTATATACATGCTACAAGGAAAGGATTTTTTGCATTTTTTTACGTCAGATGGACTTCGACAATTATTCATAACAATTGTGATGATATTTGATGTTTATTTGTGAGTGGCACTGCTAACTTAATATTAAGTTAGCAGAGCCACCCCCTAGAAATAAACTAAGAGCGCTACAAATTTTTTTCGTTCACGACAAATTTTCGACAATTATTGGAATAGATTTCATCGATTTTTTTGCAAGTGGCTCTGCTAAGTTTATAGGGGTTAAAAACAGACATTCGAAAGATTAGCAAAGAGATAAAATATATCTGAAACGAAATTATTAAGATAAAACTAACAAATTGTATCACTAACGAAATTATTCAGGATCAGGGAGCAATGCTAACAACTTCGAACTAAATGCACGAACGCATTCGGAGTGGTCAACTGTTAATAAACACAGACACCTAAACTCTAACGCTAACTGGCTGGATTCTGGTCTCTAAACTTTCCGCCACTAATTGGAAGTTACGTAATGCCATAATGATTAAAAGCTGGTAGCGTGATTTTAGAGAATAAAGTAAAGGTACCGCCAAATTTTACTCGAGAAACAAATCATCAGAACAAGCCTACATAACAAGTTCGTGTTCAAGTTTTGTTATTTTGGAACCATTTTCATGCAGCGCGCAGACCAAACATTCTCAAATGTCATTTTCTTTTTGAACTCGTAATTAGTTTCCAATCTTATTTAAAATAGATACTAGAATTTTGAGACTCTCTATTCAATATGAAGGGGAAACAAGTTTTAATAATTGAAAATGAAGTTATAAATCCAATCTAACGCCTCGTATTTCACACGATTTTAAAATTTAACGTAAGATATCATAATTAACGATCGCGGTACCTCTTCCAAAACCCTACTAGATGAAGGACCTTAAATAAAAGTGTAGCCCGTCGAAGGGCTATCTGCTTTAGTCCAGACTGTCCGGGTAATGAAATTTCAGGCTAATCCAACGCGTTCGTTGATTAAATCATTAATTTATGCACCACCAGAGTCAACCTTATTTCTGGATTTCTGGAATCTGTTGATGTAGCCTCTCCATCTCTTTCTGTCTTTTCATCCGCTTTAATTATTTCACGTTGATGACTCCTGAGCGGTACTGTGAAAATTAAGAGTGTGGTCTCGCTGACGAAATTGCACGCAAATTGGTTATTTCACGTTTGACCTCGTTAAACTAGGCTTGGATATCCTAAGTATCTGCCTGTCTGTGTCATTTGGTTTCTCGTATTTGCAGAGAACCGATGTACAATTTTTGATAAAATTAAAGTTATTTCTTGATTACCCTGAGGTGTAAAGGTGTAATTTTAGCAATTTAGCAATTTAATATTGTTCTAATATGAAACTTGTAACATCTGAGGGATTATTTCCTATTCATCCTAATCTTTTGATGTAAAGAGGGATACCTGTTTGCTCCTTACATAATTAATTTGACGAAACATGTCATTAGGGATTATCCAATAATAAATTCATTGAAGAGTTAAAAATATATTAACCTACCACGAACAAACAAGATATAGTTAATACTAATAATATTGTGCTAAATCCACAGTTTACAAAAATTATGTTTCAGACAAGTATTTGGCAAAGTTTCACAGCAATAAACCAGAGTTGGTGCATCGATTTATAACCATGGATGACACATTGGTCCATCACTTCTGTCTTGAGACGAAGGAATAGCCAAAACAATGGACTGAATGGGGAGAATCTTCTCCAAAGAAGGCATAAACAGTTCCAACTGCAGACAAGGTCATGGCGTTAGTTTTTTGGTATACGCGTAGGCTAATTTTTGATTGATTATCTTCAGAAAGGCACCCTATTCGCCAGATTTAGCCCTCTTGGATTATTTTCTGTTTCCAAACATAAATTAATGGCTCGGTGGTAAAAGATTTGCTGACAATGAAGAGGTGGAGTCTGTGATCGATGATTCTCACTATAAATAAACAATTTTTTTGTGTTTAGTTTCGGGTACTTCTATTTTTAGAACATGAAGAAAATTTCAAGCTCTTCAAATCTATTTTTTATGAAACATTTCAACCAATTAATCTCTTTTAAACATTGCATTTCATAATTTAGTATTCATTCAACAATTCAGTAAATAATTCATATAATTCTACGTTCCCATGTTAAGAAATTTCTCTCTTAACAGAAAAAAGTACGAAATCTAAAAGAGAAAATAAAAATATCAATTGTGGAATAAAGGCAGTTTAATGATCCGGCTGTTAGACCAGATTGACATTAATCAATCAATCTTCATTCGGATTCCATTGGGACATCACCGGTGTTTGTGACCTATTTCCGGCTTTGCAGTCCAACCAGTGCCGAATCGATCGATTTCTAATTTATATATTTCCCTGGGATTATGATAAAGACATACAGTAAAAGTCTGGATAAATTCCAATGATACAAGTTTTGTTTAGACTTATGAAAAGACTTATGAAAATGAATCCATTAGACTTCTTATGCTAGAAAAAGCATTTACGAATTTATCAACGCGCTTACACAAATGTATTAATAAAAACAGGAGACATTATAGATATAGATGAAGCAGAAAAAAAATGAATATTTAATCAGTACATAAAAATATTACTGATACTGAATGTCCCAAGCCTCTGACAGAGTTTCGATATCTCGGTATATGAAGAGTGTTCTATACCCATTAAATCTGTCAATTTCATACATAACCTAGAAATCCTCGCCTCTTACTTATTCGCTGAACCCCCCTCTAAAGAAATTGTTAGGCAGCATGAAATACATCTGTGTATTTGCGGTTGCATAGTTACCAATTCTCGGATAAGGACGACATCTAAACGTAGCATTTTCAGTGGTGGATGGAAATTAGATTTCTATTGACATGAACAAAACTTTATGCGCTCTAGCGGTATTAATTTGAACTTCCCGAAACGCGTAATGTTTGTTTCTATAATATTTTACATTATGATACGCATTTGAGAACTCTAATGCTTCATTAGAGTACGCAACTTTTTGTGTTATACAGTTGGTAATATGAATCAACAAATGACATGAATTGACATTTGTCTATTGAAATTAAATTTCAAATCTGTCAAATTTTAAAAATTCTACAACAGTGCTACCAACTCATATTTTTTAAAGCAAACTTCTCTATAATATGCAAAGTATAAATCTATTAAAAAATTAATAAAATGGCAAAATATAAAAAGTATTATAAGCAACTTATTTCATATGGCTGTTATGACACTCGTCCTTTAAAAAACTCATCACTGCGCGATTCGTTTTTTAAACTTGGACTCGTGTCACAACAGAATGCCATATGAAATGCGTTGCTTAATGTACTATTATCTGCTGATTGATATTTGAGCATTTGAATTTGAGCGCGAACGAAACTAATATGAGTAACTTGTATAGAAACCTCTTTTCTATAAATTTTGCATACTAACTCACAGTTTTTATTTGGGACAACAGCTTAAGGTTTACAAAAGTTTGCAAGCCTATAAGCTGTAAGAGGCCATGGCTGTTCATAGTGTTTTAGTCAAATTGTGAAAATTGTGTTTAATATACAGAAATAATACAAATAAAACAAATTGTAAATCTTCAATGGTATTTGCGAGGGACACATATTTATAAATGCACTACACACTACTACAATTTTATCCAATGTAGTATGTAACCATCTCTTTTATGAAAAATATTATTTTTTTCTTAAAGACCAATAATTCGTTCTACATGAATTCGTACAGTGGCAATATTACGTGTATTTTCCAAATCAGTGATATGTAGTTGATTTTTTCCATTTGTAAAAGCTGGTATATTTAAACTGGCACCTAATATTTGCAGAGAATCTTGAATAAAAAACCTCTGTCGACAAAAACAATATCATCTGGTACACAATTAAATTTAAAAACCACAGTTTCCGGTAAAAAATTTGTCACTAGTCCTTTAACAGAGCAGGTTTACATAAAATTTATACAAGTAATAATAAAAATGATCGCTAAAAATACCTGTTATAAAATGCCTAGAACAAATACGTCTATTATTCACTTGGCTTTCAAAAAATGTACCTCGTGTCAAAGCTTTAATCCAAGCATTTCTTCATTCACTAGACAACGCATTTAAATCATCCCCTCCATTTGTCAAAACATCAGGAAACCGAAAAAATGATACATTATCTCTTTCAGAACGCATTGAGCATTTAATAACACTACAAAAATGTGGCAAATCAAATTACTTAATTTAAAGTCATGTGTCAAATTTCATCCAATCAGCTATGGATTACAGCGATAACACCCTACATGTGGTGTTTTCAGTTTGGTGTTTTCAACAAGTCAAGTTTTTGATTAAAAATTAATTGAACGTCAAACTGACAACTAGTTTAAAAATGTTTAAATCTACAAAGTAAAAAATTATCTTATCGAATACCCCTCGGGCCTTGATAAATACTCAAAATTTTGTCATAGAGAATCCTTCAAGCGTGTTGCTTAAGGATGATAGCCCTCGGCCTTTCTCTATGACAAAATTATCTCGGTATTATCAAGGCCCTAGGGGTATTACTACTGATAAAGAACTTTAAAAAAATCTTTCTGATGTTTATATATGAAATTAACGTTGTGTCATAAAGTTGTGTGCCTCCCAGCAAATATGGCCGACCTGTCACCTACGTCATCCTGAAATGGTCTATATTCAAGTCAACACAACAATCCAATGTAAATAAATCAGAATAACTGTCGCCTTCAATTAACTTCCTCGTTTGCGTTAACGAAACCCGAATTCGGGTTTCGCCGCACAATGAACTGATTGGCCAGGATTCTGTAAAAATCACGAGCGCAATTCGAGAGGTCCCGGAAGCCGCTAAATACAAGACAAACCTTTCGAAATATAAATCTTCTAGTAAAATTGTAATTTTTAATTGCTTTAAAAGAGGACCGTCGGGGTGCAGCACCTCCCGGTACCCTCTGAGATTTTGAAGCGATGTTCAATTTTAGAAAAAACTACTTAATTTTTCAAAAATGGTAAATACAAAAGTTGTTCAGTGGCAAATGAAGAATGGCGGATGATAACTTACATACGTATCTGACTTTTTTTATATTTTTCTCATGTTACTTCTTTTATGTATATAAAAAAAGTGATCATCGGCCATTCTACGATAAATAATAAGCTCGGATACAAAAAAATATTAAGCCCGCAATTTTAACATTAGCGTTTCCAAAATGGCGGAGAGTATAGAACCCCCTTAAGAGTTACGAGTACCAGTGGTTAATGTAAATTATAGGAAACGCATTTCAAAGTGGCATGACAAAAATTTCCGATACAAGACGTACGGGGGTTAACTTTTCTATAAATAAATCGCATTTGCACAGTAGGCAATATTGTAAGTATATTCCCCAATCAAATTTTCAATTTCATGCGACCATCGATATATTTCCTCTGTCGGCTTTTAAAATCTAATATAGCCAAGCAATCTTTAGGTACATATATCGACTAAACATGGGCGTAGTTGAAACATTTTTATAGACAGGGGAATCTGAATGGAAAAACTATATTTTAAATCAAAGTAGACGCTCTTGACAAAAACCAAAAGTGGTTGGAATAGTATATTAAAATACAAGTTGCAGAAGGCTACATATTCTGCTACATATTCTCGCACGAATTCGAAATTCGTACGGACGAACGAATGAGTGCGAGAATAGCTTTCTGCAACGCGTCTTTTATACTATTTTCTCGATTTTGGTTTTTAATTAGATATTTTTAAAATTATTTGTGGTCATTGTTAGTTAGGAATTTTCGTTGCGAAATATTACAATTGGTAACACTTAGTTTCTATATTGACAGACTAATAATTTAAAATTTAAGTTTAATTATTACGAAAAATGTCACAAGAGTTGTTACATTTAACACCCCCAGAACTGCGAGAGGTAGCTAATAATGCTGTTAAAAATTTATTGCCGGATAAGTCTAAAGATATATATAAAAAAGAATATGAGACATTTATGAAATGGTCTACTGATAAAAATGTCCAAAAATTACAGAAACTGTTTTAATAGCATATTTTGAAATGTTGAGTGCGACTTATAAAAGTTCTACGCTGTGGAAAACTTATTCAATGCTTAAATCGACTCTAAATATTCAACAAAATGTTGACATTTCCAAATTTATGAAGTTTCAATCACTCCTCAAAAAATATGGAAAAGAATATGAGCCCAAAAAATCAAAAATTTTGGAATACAGTGAGATAGAAAAATTTATCAATGAAGCACCTGATCTAGATTATCTTGTAGTAAAGGTAAAGGTATATAAATTGAATGTGAAATTACGGTATAACAAATTTAATTTTTAGGTTGTGTTAACAATGGGTTATTCCGGAGCATGTAGGCGTGATGTTTACTCAAAATAAAATTATGAATTTGAGGTTATAAACTAGTTATAAAACCTTTTGACATTTGTAGTGTTACCAATATTTAAAAACAAAATTTTACCAAAATCTGTAAAGGAATGAGCTTCATTCTACAACCAATTTTAGTACGAGAATATGTCATTCTTACATCAAAATCGAGAAAACTGTTTATTAATCTTGAATAAACTCACTTTATTTAACAGAATTTGGGGTTAGAAGTTGCAAGTAGTCCAAGGAGTAGTTGTTTGAGCGAAAGGTTTTGGGAGGAAGCAGAACTCTGTAATTGATCAGTTTGATGCTTCCAGTTAACTGGTCTTTTTTATGTATTGGAGGTAATCATAGTAACCAAGACAATTGATTTACTACACCAATATGCGGCTAAACTGAATCTAATTTTTGAATTTGTTGTTCCATAATATTGAGTTGTGGAATATACAGATTGATACGCTAATGCCTCACCATAAACATCATATGGTAGTGACGGATTCGGTAAAATCGTCGGTATGTGCAATTTCAAATAAATATCAACGTGGATGACAAGAACCATGCGGCAGGCTATAATTTTAAATCGAGTGCATATATGTTCGATCATTCCTTTTGATACTTGTTGCATTCCCTCTGTTATTTTGTTGTGAGCCGATAACAATAGACGTTTGTTATTGCGTCATGCTTCATGCCAGTTATGTATTGTGCATTGTTGTTTGCGATATCTATCGAAATTTTTATTATTATGTATTTTCGATTTATTGACTAATAACAACCGCTTTTGGTTATGCGTGTTGTCCAAAACTAACTTGCTGTTTTTAATCAGATCCTGATTATGTTGAACATGTTTCAAAGTAAATTTGGTTTCTTTTTCGAACACCATTTTTTGTGTGTTTTATTTTGATTTAGATAACATATTTACCAAATGCAACAAGGATCTGACATTTACATTGTTAACAGCGCTTTTCATATATCCAGATAAATTTTGCATCAAATGTTGCCCCTGTTTGGATAATACATTTTGCCAAAAAGTTAACAGCAGAAACAATAAAATGAATTTGTCTATTCTGTGAACAATGAGTTGAACTGGGATTTTGAGGCATCCCTTTATGTCGTCGCCCATGTAATTGCTCTTTTTTAGACTTTTTTTCATTAATCAGCATTTTTGCTTTAACCTAAGTTCCTAAAAGTTTGTAATCTAGATGTCACCTGTGGTCCATCCTAGTTTTTAATGTAAGTTCACTTCTTTGTTGTGGCTACACAGCACAGCACAGACTCTGCTTTACACTTACCACTTACACAAGCTCAAACGGTTTAGTTCTTTTGAGACTTCGCATCTGTTGTTGGTTGTCTAGAAGTTGGAGCCTCTCTTCATGTCTCATGGCGACTTTTTTGATTTCATCTGTAGGTCTCTATGTAGATCGTTGTTCCGAATATACCAAGGAGCACCTGCAATATTCCTTAATATTCGGTATCGTACCCTTGGATTTTGCAGGGTAATGCATTCTGAGAGAAGGTGGATAGAGGTTTCCTCCTCTTCCTCGCAGAATCTGCATTCTTCTTTGTGTACTAATCCGAGTTTCTTTACGTGGTCTCTCAGCCTGCAGTGCCCTGTTAGGATACCCGTTAGTATTCTGAGCTTATTTTTACTTTTACTGATGCAGTCGTCAGATCTCTTCTGGTTATAGTTTCTCAGTAGTGTCTTGGCCTGCATCATTCATTGTAGTCCTATCCAGTATTAGGATCTTTTGTTATTTACTTCTTTTCCAAGTTCATCAAGTATTGTACTTTTGATTATTCGGCATAAGGGTTCAGGTCCCAGAAATGGTGTTTCAGCCCCTGTTTTGCGAGTACGTCTGCTATTTCATTACCCTCCACTCCAGTGTGTCCCGGAACCCATAGGAGGGTAACAGTGTTGTTCTTGCCTAGTTCGTTTAGATTCTCTAGGCACTCCCAAACCATCTTGGAGTTGATTACGTGGGAGTTCAAGGCATTAATGGCTGCTTGGCTGTCTGACATGATGATGATCTCTTGTCTGCGAGAATTTCTTTCTTTGTTGAACTGGACACATTTTCCGATGGCATATATTTCAGCTTGGAAAATGCTCGGAGATTTGCCTAAACTTTTGGAATATTTCTCTTGAGTTTTGGGATGGTATATTTGTCCCATTCGCTTTTGTTACTTAGCTTTGTGTTGAATTCTTTCACAAAGCTAAACTTCTTTGTCATCTCATCTTGGGCATGTCCCAGGTTTGGTGATTTCCAGGAAGGAGTCTAAACTTGCGTTTGGTTGATCCTTCTCTAGTCATTCTGTAGGTTGTCCTTATCGCTATACACTCCACTACTATATGGACATGTGTAAGACTTAGGATTACCTCCATGGCGGTCGTTGGGCACGTTCTCATTGCACCTGTTATGGATACGCAGGCTAGTCTTTGAATTTTCGCTAGATTTGCCTTTGTACTGGCCAGCTTAGTTCTACTGCCCCACACTACTACTCCGTAAGTGATGGCCGGTCTTACTCTTGACGTGTACATCCACTGCAGGATCTTTGGGCTACATCCCCAGTTTTTTAGCAAAATTTCTGCACACCATTAGAGCTTTCGTGGCTTTACCGGTTACTTCTTTTTCGTGCTTATTCCAGATGAGTTTATTATCTATATTAGTCCCAGATATTTGACATCTGGCTTCCATTCAATAACTTTCCCGTCCAATTCGATGGTTTTGAGGTTAATATTTCTTTTCCGTGTAAAGGCAACTAAGTTAACGCTAAGTCCCATCGATTGATACCATTCTTTAGAATAGTTAAGCCCTCTTTGAACCATATCGAAGAGTGTATTCTAGAATTTGCATCTTGCGATTATGACTATGTCATGGCATAGCCTTGACACGATATACCAATCGAGAGTAGGGATACAACAATGTAGAGTGGTTCAATTGAATAGTTGATACGTCGTCGTGCAGATTTCTTATATATTGTGCTGAAAATCGTATGTTCCGTTAATATTTTACCACATCTGTATATCTTTTTAACCAACAATTTTTTTTCAAATCTTAAATTTACCTACTTCACTGATTCATGCATATTATACATTTATCAAAAGATCTCACCTCAACCGGTCTGATACAGTGCTTACTGCGATATCCTCTAATGATCTCTAATTGCAACAAATTAGAGGCGTTGTTAATTTCATTTGTGGCGATATGTGTCTATCGTGTTGGATATTAGTACGAAACTGATTAATTATGCAACCTCCAGGGTATACGAGAGTGTGCAGGATACATCTGAGAGATATATTTCCGGCATTTAGCGTAATCTAACTGAAATTTTTAGAAGCAAAAATAGAAGAAAATCGAGATGGATGATGGTCTAGAATATAACGATTTATCTTTGTTTTTTGTAACTTACCTGAGAGAGGAAGTTGTTACATCTGGTTTTTAGATTGATTAGTGGTTTATTTTTTAGAAGTTTTAAAGAATCGTCCAGTGAAAGGACCATAGTTGCTTCTGTTAGGGAAAAAACTGTTTGTAGGAGGGTTTCAGTTTACTCGGTCACTCAATAAGTACGTAGGGTGACCAATAAAACAACTTTTGGGCAAATTTCTACTTTATTTATCAATACAGTTTCTTTTAAGAGTTATACATCCTTTTTAAATTTCGATGCCTTTTTTGTAGAACGATTTATCTATAGCCTCATGACAGGCTTCAGTTTCGGTAATAACTGATTCATTGGAGCCAAATCTCTTTCTCCGAAGGCACTGGGAGCCAGATCCGGTGAATACGATGGATAGGGAAGCAACTGAAAGTGCAGTTCGTGTAATTTTGCATTATGGCGATAGACTTGTGACACGGTGCATTTTCTTTGTGAAACAGCACTTTTTTCTTCTTCATTTGGGGTATTTTTTCGTAATTTCTTCCTTCAAACGTAACAATAACGCCATATAGTATGTTTACGATAAGAATGCAGTGACATCACATGATAAAAACCTGCGGCGTTGCCAGGTACAATTTTTTTTCGTTCACTTAAAGATAAAATTGTGACAGTGTTCTTTTATTTTCCTAGCTGCATCTAATGTGCTATCAACTTTAAAGCTATGAAAACTCTAAGTCATAGTCCACAATATTTTTATTGCCCTATCAAACAGGGTTGGTACATGTTTCGGACATATACAGATCCATCATCAGCCAGAACCGGAGAATAGTATTATGAGGTTAAAGGTAAAAGACAGTGGGTATTAGGTATTAGGAAATATTAGGTAACAACTTAAAAAACTTAAAAACTAAAAACTAAAAACTTTTCGTGATAGTAATCAAGACGATCACATTTAAATAAATAAAACACATATATAATATGAAGATATGTCTGATGACGAGTAATAAAAACAACTTAAGTTTTTAGTTTTTGGTATTTAAGTTGTTAATATTTCAAATATCCACTGTGTTACCTTTAATCTCATAATACCATTCTCCAGCTCTGGCTGATGATGGAGCTGTATAAGTCCGAAACATATACCAACCCTGTTTGAGAGGGTAATAAAAATGAGTATGACTTAGAGTTTTCTTGGAACATTCAATTCCACTCAACTTTTAGATATGAAGGACTTTTTTCATAAATTAAAAATTAATAGTTATGTAGTTTTGTCATTTTTATTGTAATATGCCACTATGTTACATTGACATTGGCACATTGGAGGTCAATTTGTAACTACTCTAAGTGTGATTGAGAACTTGGGAATAGTATATTCTGTAACAAGGTTGGAATGAGAATTCGATACGAGTGGAGGATTCACAGTCATTCCACCAGAGTAACAGACTGTATTTTCTCAACGGCCACAGAAAGTAGAAATTGAATATAGTAAAATGAGACTTCAAAAAACCCAGCTTATCTTTGTTCAGGCAAACTCAAACTAAATAAATAACAAGTCGCGTAGAACTGTCAAACATGAAATTCATGGCTATCTAGAATGCGGACGTGATATTTACAGCTAGGTGTTACAGAATGAACATTCTGACACTAGAGTAAGAATGAAATACGTTTAAAATACATAAGAGACAAATGTTTCAGAATTTTCTTTTATTCTCAAGAGCGAGAATGTTTCTTTTCTGTTATTATAAGTGGTTTCATAATAACTACATTCAGTAGTGGGCGTGGAGAATTAAAATTTATAGCACTTATGCTACAACTTCTAATGTCCAAGTTATTTATTTTAAGGGTATGAGTACGGCTTTCGTCTTCTTAAATAAGTAGAAGCACTAAAGACTTGCATTTATTTTATTTATTGGATGTATATAACATTATTTACGTCTCTTATAGAAGTAAGTGGAAGCAGTGGCCCTCCATTTTCACATTCTCGTTGAAAATAATTTACCAGAGCTGTTACAATTTTTTGACTTTGTCTGGTTAAAGGTTTTGGGATTTTATAAGTTTTTGAATATTCACCTTAGACTGAAGATTGACACAATCAATTACTTATGAAAATAACTGTTTAGTAATGAAAATTACTGTTTCTTGTACATCAATCTAACCTGCAAACGAATATTGATTGATGAATCAAGAATTTTCGGTATGTCATATCGGCACATCGAGAAGTGTTGCCAATCTTTAAAAGTTAATTTCCCGTTAAGTTTCAATCGTATTTGCTCTTAGTGTTTTTGGAAGTCATTATACAAGGTCGCTTTCAAACCAGTTCCCGCGGGCGAGGTCTTCCATTTTACGGAGCTTCAATTTATCCACATGCATACAACCCCTAATGCAGATTGGGAATTTTTAATTTGTGAAGTTCTTAACACTTCATTCATCAATTTTACTGATAGATGTTAGTAAACAATTTCGGTTCTACGAAGTTAGCAAACCTAATTGATAAAATATTCATAACCTACCCTCATCGATACGTCACTGTATTATGATATGTATGTAATATTGTACGGCAAACACAACTACCATATTAGTTGGGGATTAATTATATATTTAATCATTAAAACAAGATGAATCTCCAGTGTAATTTGGCTCATGTAATTAGGATCAGTGACGGGGCAGTTCCAGAGACAGGGGGCCATCAATCCGTCGAATTTATCAAATCATTTTATAGTCAAAAATTATACTAGAGGTACAAATAAATATATATAATCTTAAATGTAAAACGTGTACATGTCACACTCCTGACAATTGATGAAAACTTATTATCTATTTTTAAATAAACGAAAAACTTTTTCGCTTTTATTCGATTTCATACAAAAAGTTGATAAATAAAATTTCAAAACAAAATTTAAAAATAAATATCCTACGTTGTCTGTACTCTATTAAAAGGCTTTAGGCCATCTAGATCAGGGGCTATCATTTTTTAAACAAAAAAAATTATTAGCAGTCTGTGGATGGTCGGAAAATTTAAGGTAAACTTTAGTAAATTAAAAAAAACCAATAAGAAGTAAAAGTTCCGGAAGAAAAATATTGTTTTTTTACAATTTGTGGCTGAAATATGCATCCTATCGAAAAATAGTTGTAGATAATTAAAAAATCTAAAACTTTTGTATTAACCATTTTTTAACATAACCTCAAAATTATCGAGAAAAACGGTAAAAACCAAAGAAAAAATTTGTAAACCAACTTTTTCCATTGAAAATTAGCCTTTTTTTATTTAAATTCGTAAAAAATCGGTTTTTAGGGATTTTATCGATAATTTTGAGCAGTGCCGTAACTAGCTCTTTGTGGGCCCTGGAAGTCTTTCAAATTGGGCCCTTTAAAAAAATAATAAAACTAAAAACTTACCATGCATATTCTCTCATTTTTTAAAGTTTGGTAAACTCCTCTTACAAGAAGGGATGTTCTAGTACGATTCGACTAATTCCAAATCGTGTATGGTCTGTAATAAATTTAGAAGAGTTGCATCTTTCAGATTTTGCATCAGTTGACACTTAAACCTTCAATCTCACAACTGAATTCATAAGTATTCAAATCTTTATCATATTTGCTTGACAAATTTGCTGCCGCATTTTGCAATTCAGTACCGGTCATTGATTTTACGGACGAGCCAAAAGGAAAAGAAAAATCTTCAAATATCCTCTTCACTTGTTTATAACGACAGTCTGTTTCAGCAAGTAGTACTGCAAAAACGTACATTTGCTTTGCAAACAAAGTTTCTGGCCATATTTTTTTAAATTAAATATTTATTTTTATTTTAGCATATAGCTAGTAATATACAATAAATTTAACTTATAAACTTAACACATAATTAATTAGTCCATATTTTATAGTTTACATTTTAATCGATTTTCTTGAATATATGTAACTTTATTTATAAAAATTCCCAACGAAGCAGATTGTTTTATTTCCTTTGGCAAAGCATTGAAAAGCAAACTCCCTCATTGAAAGGTCTTATTTGTATATTTTAAATTATAATTATTCTTTGATCTAAGTTATTATCTAAGATTTTTGTTTACGTATTTAATCTGTACGCCTCGCAATGACGTTTTTCCGTTCAAATCGGACCAATAATATCGAAGTTGGCCGCTAACGCCCTTTTGGTACCATCACTGCACATTTTTGTTTACGTATTTAATCTGTATACACCAAAGCGACATTTTTTTGTATTCGCAAAAATTTGTTCAACGCACACCATCAATTAATTTTATCGCATGGTCTATAGATGTATTTTTTTGTTGTAAGGCTTTATTTGTTCGGTCAATGCATTGTAATATCTTATTCGATACAAAAAGAATGGAAATGAATTTGTAATTAATTTGAAATAATAAACTTTTTGCTTTTTAATCATGATTGATTTCTGTCCCTGTCCCTAGTTACGGTGCTAATGTTGAGGTTACGTTGAAAAATGATTACTACAAAAGTTTTAGATTTTTTAATTATCTGCAACTCGTACATTAAACTTTTTTCGATAGGATGCATATTTTAGCCACAAATCGTAAAAAACCTACCCTAGAAACGTCTTGATTTTTCTTAATGTAATTATACGGTTTTCAAGATAAATAGCGATAAAAACTTTGTACATTTCTAATTTTTTTTTAAATTTTTTACCAACGTTCCTCTGCCCTCCAAAATTTTAACGAAATAGGGACCATTTCGGATGCCTCTTAAAAATTATATTGAACCGCTACTGATTACAAAAGAATGATCCAAAGAAAACAATGTATTTCCCATTCCCGGGCCGATGTGACGTGAAAAATGCGAACCCGCGTACCACCATTTTTCCGCTCGGCCACATAAAGATAAATGTTGATTCATTTATCAAAAAAGTCAAGATTGTCGGGAACGGGATCTATCGGAGGTGAAGGGAAGCATTTTTCGGTCCATTCTAGTGTGAGAAAATAGTAGGAAGAGGCGAAAAGAAAGGCAATTAAATGAAAATAAGGATCTGAGATAGTGACCACTACTGCTAATGTTCTTACAACGAATAGCTTCATTTTCGAATAAACGTAAGTTTTATTTTTGTTGGTGTGTTGGTTATTTGTATAAATGTGAGTTTGGACTGAAGGAAAATCAGGTCATGTGTGTTATCTCATGTCCTTTTCACAAATTGGCAATCTTTTTATATAATTTGTCCACCAAATTAATCTATATTATGTGTATCTTTAAAGATACAATTTTTCATGAGGATTAACGTCAACGTGAATTATAAAATCATTAAAAATATTAATTTATTTATCCAACACGTGACAGTTATGACTGTCATTATTAATGTCATATTAGACAAGTAAACTATCAAATAACACACTAGTGTGTTATAATTCATAACTCATTAGTGAGTTATGGATTATAACTCACGTTCATATTTAAAGTAGTATTCTATTTATTTATTACTATTACAAGCAGAATTCACATTGATATTGAAATTAAAGGAAAACGCTAACGGTTTATTCGAATTTGAAGTCATTGTAAAATTCGTTGTTTCATTGAAACCGGACGCTCCCATATCGGTACAGCTGTTGATAGTGCTGGAAGACGCCGACGCATTAGAACCTTGTAATTTTTCTGCAATTTTTATTTTGTTGTGCACCGATTCTTCTAGGTATCCTTCTGTTACGGTCGAGGGCTTCCATCCTCCGTGACGCTTCAAAGTAGTCATGTTAGCCCCTGCATTGGCCAAAAGAGTCGCCGAAGACCTTCTCAGGCAGTGACCGGTGTAGAGCGCTGGTTCCTCCAATTTCAAAAACATTGCAATTCTTGAAGGTATCTTCGACAACGTATTTATTCCCACACACTGGCTGGTACACCTCCCATTTTTGTAAAAAACAAAAAAGCGACTGGAACTATTTTTTGGTCTCAAAGACATGTATTTTTTACACAAATTGATCGGGTTGACTGGAAATCCTTCTTCGAGTATGGTGAAACTTCTTGATTTCTTGGTTTTAGTGTCTGGCAAAACTACGTGAAAATATTTCCCTTTGTCTTGAATGTTTTCTATTTTTAAATTGACCAATTCATCGCATCTACAAGCACTGCTAATCCCCATTATCAAAGCCACTTTCATCAACAGGTACTCGTTGTCGGGGGCTTCGTTCAAAAACTTCTCTATTTCAAGTCGTTCTAATGTCCTGGACTTCTTTGGTTTATATCCCTGTGATTTGCTTTTCAAAAAGCTCGTTAGTTTGCCATATTTTGAAATGTCGATTTTTTTATAAAGGTGAATAGTCGAGCGAAGCATCGAGTATTTGGTCCATAGCGACGATGGGGCTAATTTTTTTTGCAAATGTAAAAAATAAGCCAATAGAACATTTTCATTGATACCTTTTATCTTCCGTGAATTCATCCAAGACCCAAACATTTCAAACTCCTTGTCGTAAGCATCTCGGGACTTTTCTGGCAAAATCTGCATCGCTGGTTCTTCCGCTTCCGTAAGGATATCCTCAGGAACGTAATTTTCATCGGTTTCCTCCATTTTCTATACTTTTTTTTCTTCAAAAAAGCTTCCCTTTTCTGAAAGGAAAACTGACAAGTGTCAAAATTTATTTAAACATTTGCTAACAATGTATCATGCCCGTGGCAACCAAACAAACAACCTACTTTGACCAAAATGTAAAAAAGTCACTGTCAAGTCATTCTGACATTTATAGGGTACTGAGACGCAAGTAGCTTTGATTTGATCACAAAGCTTATTAATTATTATCTCATAAAAACGATTTCTTCAACTTGTTGGATACAACATTGTATGCCACTCGCGTGTTATATTTCCTAAGTCACTTGAGAATTTATACCACTCGGCCTGTGACTTATTTTCAAAATAACCAGGGCCGGTTTAAGGCGTACGCGAAGGATGCGGGCGCCGAGGCCAGGGGGCACCACAGCTTGAATATATATTTTTTCTGAATGTAATGTAATAAAAAGTAGTCCAAAACAGCGTTTTAGGCTACTCAAATTTTAAAAAATTTCCTAGATCCCCCGGTATTACGCCCCCCAAGCTACGTCACTAGTATGGGGGGCGCCAGTGAATTGTTCGCATCCACTAGAAAAATGTCTAGGACCGGCACTGAAAATAACACACTAGTACCATAAATAACTATTAACAAGTCTATAAAAAAATTCTTGTTTTTATCCCCTTATCGATGGGTGCATGTAAACTGAGGACAAACATTCAGATTTAATATTTGGTATCTCAACAAGCATATCTAAACTGAGGACTAACCATTTTTATAGACAACTGCATCATATTATTTATACAGGGTTATTTTAAAAAGAAAATAAATTTCAAGAAAACTATTTTTATTAATTACATTACATATGTATGTATCGTTTGTTTACAATAATAAAAAATACATTCCTAGTGCTTCTAAATTAACAAATACATTGGTAATTGGTTACGCAATAACAAATTAACATTTGCATCAAAATATGTTACAAATAAAAAAAAATTAAATCGTATGTTTACAAACACACTCTAATCTTAATTCAAATAATTCCATTTATAATACCTACTTAATTTGTAAAACAATTTAAAAAACAATCCTCACAACAACAATTTTCCTCACTATCTATGAATGTGTTAAGCAATGATACTTATTATCAACCACTTAGTAGAGATCCTTCCATTTCTATACAACAAACCCCCAACAAATTAATTTCAGAATTAGAAAAAAACAAATATTTATCCAAAGAAAAGTGACCTAAGTAAGCACTTGCAACAAATTTTATGGACTTCCAAAGATCCATAAACCAATTTTTATATTTAAATTTAAAGTAGGGTTAGCCATATGTGAGTAATAATTATTGAAGGTATGGAAGAAAAAGTCCGTTTTATCTCACAAGTTATATTTATTGGTGCGACCGGTTTCGGCGATTAAATCGCCATCATCAGGCCCTGCGTGGAAAAATTATGGAGTTAAAACAAATATGTTAAGTTACAAGATTATAAGAATTTTATTTTTATTTTTAATTTATAATTTAATTTAGTTCATTTCAAAAAAAAGGCAAAAAACTCACCATAACTTTTCCACGCAGGAAATTACCACAGGAAAACCACCAAAAAACATGTCATTACAAAAAATCAAAATAAGGAACGAAATATACTGGTCCCAATATATAAATGTAATATCTAAAAACTTTTAAAATATTGTTATAAAATTTAAAACTTTTTCTAAAAAACAGTCAAAAGGGCATTTACATACAAATTAAAATAAAACTAGCAAAGAGACCAACTAATTTTAAAATGTCTCTTTGCTAGTTTTATTTTAATTTGTATGTAAATGTCCTTTTGTCTGTTTTTTAGAAAAAGCTTTAAATTTTATAACAATATTTTAAAAGTTTTTATATATTACATTTATATATTGGGACCAGTATATTTCGTTCCTTATTTTGATTTTTTGTAATGACATGTTTTTTGGTGGTTTTCCTGTGGTAATTTCCTGCGTGGAAAAGTTATGGTGAGTTTTTTGCCTTTTTTTGAAATGAATTAAATTAAATTATAAATTAAAAATACAAATAAAAATAAAATTCTTTTAATCTTGTAACTTAACATATTTGTTTTAACTCCATAATTTTTCCACGCAGGGCCTGATGATGGCGATTTAATCGCCGAAACCGGTCGCACCAATAAATATAACTTGTGAGATAAAACGGACTTTTTCTTCCATACCTTCAACAATTTTTATATGATACCGATACCATAGTCTTCATTTATGATTTGTCACCCTGCAGAGGGTGATTTTTGGCCGTTTGGGGGGTCGGATTAAGTCGAAAATAATTTTAGATAACGCCATCGTGTTCAGCATCCTCTAAAGCGGGGGGAAGATATATTTTGCCGGAGAAAGGCGGGGAATCCGCGATTCCCCTATTTTCTGGGTGGATTTTTACCGTTTGATGGGTGGGGTCAAGTCGAAAATAATTTTGGATAACGCCATCGTGTTCAACATCCTCGAAAACGGGGGAGAAAATATATTTTGCCAGAGGAAGACACGGAATCCACGATTCCCCCATGTTGAGGGTGGTTTTTGGCCGTTTGAGGGCATCGGTCCTATATATTATCAAAGGTAATACCACGAGTCCTCCAAATTTTATCGATAAAATTTTTGATTTTCTATATGGCTAACTCAAAATCAGCTAAACTGTAAACATTCTTTTTTAGATGTTTAAACATTGTTGTCTATGTCACTGCTGTTTTATCGGATGGTAGACAGAAAGCAAATGGAATATAGTGTCCGTTGTTAATTATGTGGACAGTAAATAATTGACAAGAAAACTTGGAGCAATATTGAAATGTTCCATCAACAAAAATGGTATATTAAATAAATATCGATGTTTGTATCACTCGAAAAGATCACAGAAATTTGAAATATTGGGGAATTTTGTAATTTTCACCGAACAAATTTGTTCGGTACCTAAATTCATTTTGTGTGTGTGTGTGTGTGTTCCTTCAAAATGGGGTCCAAAATATGAAAATTTTGAAGTTTAAAATGACATTGAATTTAAAGTAGATACACAGTGAATGACGATTTTGGTAAAAGTGAAATTAGAATAAGAACTGTCAATCTAAAATTTTGTTAATACTTTCATTAAAATTTGTTCGGTTTATGGCAATGCTAGAAGAGCATTCTCAACTGGTTTTTACATGCTTGTATTTGGTCGAATTATTTATTAATCCTTGTTTCAAACGGTCCGCACCTTACATGCCATAAAGGGATCAAATCCTCAGTTTACCTTCTCCGTTATCTCCCTTAAATTATCCCGATTTCATTCAACCGAAAAAAAAGTTTTTTAGTTTCCAGTACACTAAAAACTTTTCGTAATTTCCTGTAAACTAGAAACATCTTCTTCTAAGAAATTTATTCACCCCCCGATAGTTTCTAATCCGGAGCGGGTGTCGAATAACTCGAGACTCTAAATCAACATCAATCGAGTCGAGTCGATTGCTAATACCTTCTCTTCAAATACAAACAATTCGATCGCTCTCAATCAATGACTCTCAGGAGCCGGTAATTAGTAAGTCGACGCCTGAAGGAATTCGTGGAGCAGTCAAATGACTGATTTTCTCCGAAGGTGAGAAATTCTAATTTAAGGGTCAATGTTCCGGAAGTTTCGGAAGGTATCAAGGTTGTTAAAACATTATGAGATGGCTCTTGTGTTTTCGCTAGTTCTAAATTATATCAAAACACGGCGGAATGTTGCAAGGAGATTTTACCAATACTTAGGAACCGACAGTGTAGCAAAAATATTCTCTCCCTACAATTTTTCTTTTTATTTTTGGAATCAGCATCAAATTTTGAACAAAAAATTATTAACATACCACAGGTCTAAGTTTAACAGTTTCCGAGGTGTTTGAGTTTTTTATACAAAAATTTGAAAAACACGCATTTACTTTAATTTCCGTATCTGGCTTAGTTGTTAAGCTAATAATTTCAAATTTTATTCAGAGATTGTGAGAATATCCTTCTAGCATACGGTGAAACGTCGAATGCGATATTTTATACAGGATGTCTAGAATGGAGTGTCCAATGTCCATATTTTCAATTCTCAATAAGTCGATAATTTCAAATGAAACACCCTGTATTTTATTATCACGCCTGAATCAGTTGTTTATTCTCTTTCGATCTGTGTTGGTATTCCCTATACCTAAAGTTACGTATTTCTGAGTTATCGTAAAAAGGGTAAGTTATGTTAAGTTTTTTTCAAATATCTTTTTCAATTTATGTTTTGCGATAAATTCTTGGTCATTTTTTCACGAATTTAAAAAAAAGCTCCACATAAAAACGCCTCCAAACAAGTTTAATAACAGCAGTAGTGTGTGGCCTCTTTACCCGTTATATCTTATAATATTTTTACCCGTTAGGACATCAATTAATAAAACTGTTTGGTTTTCATTTCACCAAACCAAAAACAAACACGAATTAAACTCAAAAATTGTTGACAAAAATAATTAAATATAAAGTTCTGGGATTGTTTGGCGTTTCAAATTAAAGTTAAAGTTTAAACTTCCATCCTATTAAACGAAAACAAAAAAAAAATACTCCCTCGACTCGAAGATAAAAGAAGTTTTTCTAAAATACACAGTACACGTCATCTCTGGGAAGAGGAGGTCAATAAAACTAACAAGCAGTGGTGTAGTAGTTTTTTTTGGGCTATGTAGTCTGTACTTATCCAAAAATTTGAAGAGGAACATACACCTATCAAAGAATTTTCATATATTTTCACCAAAAACTTTACCTTCTTACGTTACTTTTGCATTAAAGGTTTCCCAATTTGAGATTGACGAGGAGGCCCCATTTAAAAAGCCACATCCATCACAGAAAGAGCAGATTCTTCGTGTGTACGACTGTCAGAATTCTGCCCCATTACAGCGTCATTTCCATCGCTATCATCTAAAGAATCTGAAAAAATAACTGTTCTGAGCTTGATGAAGTAGACAGTGTAGACTTTTAACTTCTTCTTTGTACGGAATTAAAATAATAATTATTCCATTAGTCCACAGCACTTTGCACAGACTTCTGGCTCTTCTTTGGGCTTTGTACCCGCCTTTATCATTTATTCCTATTCACACTTCAGGCAACTGATAACAGTGACAGAGGATTATCTATGTTTTCCTTGGTGTAGAAGACAATGTTTACGTTCCTAATCAAGAAGTACCTGGCGATAGCAGGATCTGTTATTAGGAAAAAAGACCTTTCCATTTGTTTCCATTTGGATTCCCTTAAATCTTCTTTGGTTTCTTCCATTGTAATACCATTATCAAAGGCGTGTAATTTTTGATCTTAAGGAGGGCGAAACCTTGTTCTTCTTCATTTCACTACATATAGAAAATCCTTTACATCCTCTGTGGATATTATTAGCGAGTATATAAGACAAAAAAATCTGATTTGCAATAAGCCTGTTTCTTTATCTCATTGTAATTTATTATCTGACCATCTATGACAATAAGAAGACATTTTTAGCTGAAGAAATTGCTGGTTTGGGTGGATTTATTAGGGGTTGATATTTGTCTAATTTTATAATTATTTTTTGGGGCTTTAGGACTGTATAACACATTTTTATTGGTTAGAAAGTGAGGTTATTTGTCAAAGCAATACAAAATATTTTTTTATGAAGATGGCGCCAAGACAAACTTTTTGTTCTAACTTTCCGTTTAGGTACGCCACTGGGATAAAAAGTTCAATATCCGGCTAGTTGTTATATTTGTTTGTTGGATAAGATGGTGGAGTATATAAAACAAAAATGTTGTCTTTCCTTTTTCGTAAGTACGTAATTTATGTCGCGTTAGATCATTCACTATGTGGATAGAGTTAAATAAAATAGGATTTTAATCCCATGATTTACTTTTACAGCATTTTAATTGACATAGAATATACAATTTATACACAACTTTGATGGAATAGAAGAATTAATTAGTAATTAGACACAAACTTGTTTTTTCTTTCGAATAATATATTTACACTCAAACGATTCTGTCTAAAATTAATGGTTTATTGAAATATTTAATACTTGTTTATAGTGACACGATAAATACCTGGAATCATTTATTTAAAAATCCCGATTAAAAGGTATGCAAAAGTGTTATTTGCTGTAAGTTTGTACCTAATTGTCACGTAATGTTGTGGCGCCATCTGTCAATGAGTTTGTTTCTCTGCTATTTTTGAAATATCGAATTTTGTTTTGACAACTTTGTAGAGTCACAGATTAGAGACTTACAGATTTTCTTTGATGTTTCGATTGTCCCTTTCTGTGACATTGTCCCTTTAAATTGGAGTGCACCCATGTTGCCAGTTCTGAAAGAACGTCCAGGGTACAATGTTGCCTTTTCATGTAACGTATAAATTTGAATCATAAATTGCCATTAGAGTCAGAAATAAGAAAAATATTTATAAAATATTGTGTTTTTGCTGTCATAGTGTTTTGAAAGATAATATTTTTGGCATAAATAAACATTAGAAACTTAAAATCAAAGTAAACCGTTAATATAATGATTTTATGAACTGGCAAATGAACTAGTATGCAAGTCATAACCAAAGAAAGAAGAAGAATATTGTGTTTTTGCAATAATGCTATCTGACACATAGACTGCTGGTAGCCTTCAAAGTGGGTTTTAAATTGGGGTGCGACTCTATCTCTGTCTAATTTCGTTTGTCTTGTCTGACCTTCCTATCTGTAACTCTCTAATCTGGGGTAGAGTGGTACAAAACATTCAACCGTTTCGGTCGCCCTTCAACGACTTTAAGTTAAGGACAATTGAAGAAAATTGTGATGGAAAATCGTCGCCCAAGCTTAAAAGAGATGATTACCGGCTATTTTTCCTAAACGATTCATTTGAGCTGCCCTTAAGGTCACCGCACACAGCAGCAGACGGATGGACGAAAAATCGCTGCCTAGCTTATCAACTGTGCCAACGCATACGTTTAATATCGCGCGTGCGCTAGGGGCGCTAAAAAGATTTGTTTACCAGTAGTGAGGAGCTGGCTACTTTGTATTAAATACGTGGATTGCGTTTCCTTGGGAGTTATTGGCTCCCTCCAGTTAGTGTTTTTTTCATTATGTCTTCTTCAACGAACTCTAACACTTCGTTGAATTCTTTTTTAGACCTAGATGTCGGTAGGCTTCAGGTTAGGTACATGTCCCTCTTCTATTTGATACCCTCGGATTTTGCAGGCTTATGCATTCTGAGAGAATGTGGGTTAAGGTTTGGTCCTCTTCCTCGCAAAATTTGCATTCTTCTTCCTCTACTAATTCGAGTTTCTTTAGGTGCCCTATTAGGATTACCGTTAGTATTCTGAGCTTGTTTTTGTAGTTTCCCTGTCTCATTCCTTGTAGTCCTATCTAGTATTGGGATCTTTTGTTATTTACTTCTTTTTCAAGTTCATCAAGTATTTTGCTGGTGCTTATGCCGCAGAAGGGTTCAGGTCCCAGAAACGGTGTTTTGGTCTGAAACACCTTTTTTTTGCGAGTATGTCTGCTATTTCATTACCCTCCACTCCATTGTGTCCCGGAATCCATAGGAGGGTAACAGTGTTGTTCTTGCCTAGTTCGTTTAGTTTCTCTATGCACTACCAAACCATCCTGGAGTTGATTACGTGGGAGTTCAGAGCATTAGTGGCTGCTTGGTTGTCTGACATGATGATGATCTCTTGTCTGCGAGAATTTCTTTCTATGTTGAACTAGACACATTTTCCGCATGCATACGTCCGTCTGCTGCTGTGTGCACTGGCCTTTACCAGTTAAGTCGAACAAGATAAACTTCATCAGGCAAACGAAGTTCGAGAAAAAACAAAACAGGTTGTGATGTTCATCCCAAAATAGTTTTATTTTTACCAAAAGTTGTAGTCACGCTACTGAATTTATAAAAGATGAGCGCAGATGGTATCTTTTTGATACATTTTTAGTTTAGGAAATGAAAGTGCTATCGTACACGAGCGTTCGGATTAATATATAGAGACTGATGGTTGCTTGTTTATTTTGGATAATACCTATGGAGTTGATTTATTACTATCGGATTTTTTCATGGGGTGATAAAATGCACCTAGGGGAAGTCACAATCGGAGCGCTAATAGATTTTTAACTGAATTTATGATGTATAGTCAAAAAATGATAATCTACTTCGTGTAATTGTCTCGATTAACTGAATTTATGATGTGTGAGCGAAAACTGATAAGTCGCCCTAAAAATGTGATATTTTGATTCAGTTTTTTTCATACCAGTAGGCTAAATAATTTTATTACTCTTTTATAGAATTTTTTGATATTACTGCAGACTGTCATATTTTCCTTCAAGCAGAATAAGCCCAAAACGAGCTCTATTTTAAAACCTGACATCGTTGTTCGATCGGCACATAAATCCCCCAGGAAGTTCGAAAGCCCACGTCAAAGATGTCGCTAGTTTTAGTTGTTCGTTTTTCTCCAGAAAAACTTTGGGACATTAGTTTCTGGATGACATGTGGAAAATAATCTTTGGGGAAGAGCGGACCGGAGCTGAGCTGATGTCAGATTCCAAGAGGTTTTAGAAAACGTGTAAATTTCTGAAGTGTAAGCATTATTCTTTGGCGAATGCGGGATGTGTAGTCCGGTCTCTATGAACGAAAATGATTGTAAAATTGAATGTTGTTGGTAATTTAAAATAGTTTTCTTCTAAAAAATTATGACGAAAGAAAATTGTCAAAAAAATATTAAAAATATTGTAACATAAAAAGGTGCTACCCATACAAGCAATATTCATGCATTAGTTATCCGACCTTATATCACGCTGCATCATATTTTAATGTTATATTCCTGTTTCTTTTACAATAGAGAAGATCACAAATGGGTAAATCGAGTTTAAATGTGCAAGTAATTAAAATATAATCACTAAAGACATGTTTACATAATTTTAATTACAAATTATTCTGTAATATTTTGAAAAACACCATTTGAAATGCATAAAATTTCAGGGAAGATTCTTGGAGGCTCAAACTTCTTTTTTCATCCCTCTAGCACCCAGAAACACCCCTTGAAAAATCTTAAATGACAAGGGTGTTAAGTGACAAATCATTTTGAAGCTGCTTTGATTATCTAATAAAACTTCTAGAAAAATCTGAAAAATTCATACAAAGGTTTTCAGGGTCGCTGAATCCGAATCCGTAGTCTGCTTGACCTCATCAGGTCAGGGTCAAGGTCTTTTGAGGGTCAAATTGAGGAAACCTTCTGGGAAAAATTGGAAAAAAATTTATATAAAGGTATTTAAATTAAAAAACCTTGAATTGAACAGTACATTCGTTAAAATTAAATTGTTTTTTTAGAGCTACTATGGGTTTTTTCACAATAATCTAAGCAGCTTCAAAATGATGTGTCACTTAACACCCCTTGCAATTTAAGATTTTTCAATGGGTGGTTCTGGGCGCTAGAGGGATGAAAATAGAAGTTTGAAAATACGATAAAAATTGAGCCCCCTCTAGGTTAAAATTGACCCGTTTTGGCATTTTGTCAAAATTTGAACAAAACTCGAAATATTTGGGGCAAATTTTAGTTGGGATATATATATATTCAATTCATTTCAAATAACATTAATTTGTGAATAACTTAGATCTAATATCTGCGTATAAAGTTGAGAAATTCAAATAGAATCTTTGACAACGCTGTAACCACTTTCATCTTCAGACTGCTTCCTGCTTCGGACTATTTTATATATTCGGCAATTTTGACATTATTTGCCTTAGTTCTTCGTTGTTCTTCGTTCGTTCAGCCTTCGAGAGCTCTTGTGACGTACATTCCCGGTCTTTTTTCGTCGTGTTTCAACGGGATTATTTTTTCGGAATTTTTTTTAAAAGAACTACTTTTGACTAAAAAATCGAGAAAAAAAAAATTCGACTTGGATCGTCGTAATGCGAGTAGTGTAATTTTTTATAAAAAATTAGTGTTCTCGCCCACTATTATCTTTAAACTATAAGCTGGCCTATTGCTACAAGACTGTCTCCCATCCCAAAGGACACGTTAAATCCTAGAAAGTTCGGTAATGGAGTGGGGAATTTGGGAATTTCAGGGTATTTAGTAAATTAGGAGGGTTGTAAAATCTTGTATACATACTTTCGCTTTAACAGTTTTAGGTTAAAGTTCAGGTTAGTTCTGTAGTAGAATCTTTCATAGTGGGTGACAAAGGATAAAAGATAATAGTCTTTTTAGGTAATTTAATGTGAACCTGCATTTTATTAATATTTTTTAATAAATAATAAATAAATATGTAAACGTTTAAAATTGCTGCATCATTCACAGCCTAGACAATTAGCCCAGTTGTCAGAGACTTTGACTTCTCTTATAATATCATATCGCTGAAACTGATACTTTTTTTGGGTTTAGAAAATCATAAAAAAAACCTTTGTTGTTCTAAAGTGTATGCTAAGTTCACAAATTTGATTTTTTCAATTATTTTTTTATCAAAAGTAAAAGTATACTGATGATAAATGTAAAAGGATTTTTTTATTCTATTAATATATGGGTCATTCCGTAAACACGGGACAACCTGTGTCCTGTTGGCTTTTTCAGGTGAAAACAGGTTTTATCTAGACATATTAAACTGTTCTACATATCTCTTAAGTAAAAACACCTTGAAATATAATATTATTAGTGTTTTTGCCACATTTACAGCTAAAATGTCAACACCGTCTGTTTTTATTTATATTTAAATATTTTAACTCGACAGATAGTCCAAATATAACCATAATGCTGTAAACATTCGAAAACGCGTTGAATTGTAGTAAATAGTTATGTCCATTAAGAGTTTTTGATTAATTCTCTGTTTTTATAACACATTAATAAGTGTCCTACAAGTTTGGCATCAACACCTTTCTCAAGGGTGATGTTGCAAAATGGAGTAAAGTAGTGGGAGTAATTATGCGATTGAATTTCCATTCGAATAGTTAAAATCTCGTTAGTTGAGCGTAAGGGGTCAAGGAGGTAGGCTACATGTTCTTTTTTGTTTTGTGCTGTGTATTGGTGACGTATTGGTAAAAATTGTCAACACAGTACGTTGCGTTAAATCTCTTTTCTTCGTTCATTTTTTGTCATATTTTTTTACCTATTGTTAATAGTGACGATAAGTTTACATTTGCAGTTTTACTCCTCTAAAATGATATTAAACAGTAAAATTTAAGCTTGAAGTTTATTTTGGTCAACACCATCATATTTTCAACTCGCTGCCGAAGAAATACAAACTGAATATGTATTAGAAGTGATTTTAAATAATATGTTTATTGTTTATATTAGAATTTTTTAGACTTAGTTTGATCTTATATGTTTTATTAAATACTAAACATTATTATTATTAAGAATATTTAATTTGATCTTATTCATTATTTATAAAACCGTCAAACACCATCGGCAGTGAGTCAACTCCGAAGTCTAGTAAAACCTAGAATCACTCAAAATTCGTGAAAACCCAATCTATGATTTCTGCTGCTCCTCATAGTGGAGTAGGTAGATACAAATCATATTAAACTTACTCTTAAGTCAATAGTATGTCATACTGTATTTTGAAAATGTCTTTGGTGAGTTGTCCCACTTTTATGGAATGACCCATATATCTTCAGTTGTATAAAATTCAATGAGAATTTTGGAAATTATAACTTCCGTTCAAATTTTCTGTGAGAAAACAAAAAAAAATAATGTTTTCCGCTCTTTCACGTGGTGCTATTAGTTTTTGGATTTTTTTTATTTTTCGAGATATAATGAAAAAACCAAATTTTGTTTTAGAAATTGTGAACTTAGCCACTTTAGATTTTTTTATCGTTTTCTACGCCCTTTAAAGTACCTAAGAGCCTATTCTCAGCGATATCACATTTTATGAAACTGGGATAAATGTGGCTCTGGCAACTGGACTAAATATAATTTCGAAAATATGTGATATCTGAGTTACAAGGGTAGTTCTGAATATAAACAATCTGACGTTTAGATGGCGGTTGGTTGGTTGGAAAGAATGACTATGGTATAAAATACCAACCTTATAAAGTTTTACGTTTGAAGTTTAATAAATGAGGTGGCCGCGCCAGAAATGAAACAAAAACAACGTCGACACATCCTCTTCAATCGAGTTTCACAGCAATAAAGTTTTTGTGTCGATTTATAACCATGCATGACATATGTGTCAATCATTTCACACCTGAGACGAAGGAACAGTCAAAATAAGGCGAGAACTGGCTTCAAAGAAGACAAATATAGTTCCATCTGCAGACAAGGTCATGACATCAATTTTTTGGGTTCCGCGTGGGATAATGTTCATTGATTATCTTCAGAAAGGAAAAACACTTAAGGGCGAGTATTATGCGAACTCGTCGAATCTGGCGAAGAAGAAAATTTTGTTTCATCAAGACAATGCGCTAATTTACACATCTGTTATCGCATTATTTTTTGTTTCCAAACTTGAAAAAATGGCGCGGTGGTAAAGGATTTGCCATAGTGAGATCGACCATTACTTATGGAGCAGTAGCCTGGGGCAGCAGAACTAAGCTTGCTAGTATAAAGGCAAATCAAGCGAAAATCCAAAGAGAAAGATCAACCAAACGAAAGTTTCGGTTCCTTCCTGGAAATCACCAAACCTGGGACATGCCCCAAGATGAGATGACAAAGAAGTTTAGCTTTGTGAAAGAATTCAATACAAAGCTAAGTAACAAAAGCGAATGGGACAAAGATACCATCCCAAAACTCAAGAGAAGTGCCATTAAATGGTACACAGATCGTTCTAGAATAACAGAAGGAACAGGAATAGGAGTATATGGGCCTGGAACCAAATATTCCGAAAGTTTAGACAAATCTCCAATATACGCCATCGGAAAATGTGTCCAGTTCAACATAGAAAGAAATTTTCGCAGACAAGTGATCATCATCATCATGTCAGACAGCCAAGCAGCCATTAATGCCTTGAACTCCCACGTAATCAACTCCAAGATGGTTTGGGAGTGCCTAGAGAATCTAAACGAACTAGGTAAGAACAACACTGTTACCCTCCTATGGGTTCCGGGACACACTGGAGTGAAGGGTAATGAAATAGCAGACGTACTCGCAAAAAGAGGGGCTGAAACACCATTTCTGGGAAACCCTTCTGCGTAATAAGCACCAGTACAATACTTGATGAACTTGGAAAAGAAGTAAATAACAAAAGATCCCAATACTTGATAGGACTACAAGGAATAAGGCAGGCCAAGACACTACTGGGAAACTATAACCAGAAGAGATCTGACGACTGCATCAGTAAAAGTAAAAATAAGCTCAGAATACTAACGGGGATCCTAACAGGGTACTGCCGGCTGAGAGGGGACCTAAAGAAACTCGGATTAGTAGACAAAGAAGAATGCAGATTCTGCGAGGAAGAGTAGGAAACCTCTATCCACATTCTCTCAGAATGCATTACCCTGCAAAATCCAAGGGTACGATACCTCGGAGAATATCAAATAGAAGAGGAAGATCTACCTAACCTGAATCCTACCGACATCCTGAACTTTTTGAAAGCAATAGGACTGGAGGAACTGCTCTAATCGTTGAGACATTCTCAACGATTGGGCAGCAGTAGGGGGCACAATAGATCTGATAGGTCGCAGTATATCGACACCCCCATCACAGATAGAAGGATTTGCCAACAATGAAGAGGTGGAGACTGTGGTTGATGGCTATTTTGATAAACTCGACAATTCTCACTATAAACGTCGCGTCGCTGGAAAAGTATATTGAGCTAAAAGAGGACTATGCAGAAAAATAAAGATTTTTTTTTCACAATTTTGTTCTTTGTTATATCAGATACTTTTGCGACTACCCTCGTAACTGTACATGCCTACAAAAATATGAATATTTAATGATTAAATTGTCATAATTGCAAACTTCTACCCACAACTTTGCCAATAAAAAGTTAACTAGGACAAGGATAATATACCTTATTTATTTTAGCGCCAACGTCGTCAACGGAATAAACACCAAAATACTAAGAGCACAATTTTATCTTTAAGTCAACGAAAAAACATTTTACCTGGCAACGCAGCAGATTTTTGACGTACGACGTCACTGCTTCGCTAAAATAAATAAGGTGTAGTAATTTCTATTCCTGGTTTTATTTTGGTTAATTTAAATCGATTTATATATGCTACTCATAAATTAGAATCGATTTGCTTAACATTCTGATAAGATAAATAGTATATTGTGCAACAAGTGGGGAAAATTCAACTTTCCTCACGAGTGTGGAATAATAAATATTCTCACTCTAGAGATAGAATATTTACGTTCTATTACTAAAATTGATATGGGAATGATAATATTAACGAATAGTCGTGGAGAGAATATTTTATTTCTTTGTGTTAATTGGAAGGCGTCAAATCGACCCTCCGAAAATTCAAATTATTTAAGAACCAAATGTTTTAATTTCTTTTTATTTTCCTTTAATTACCGATTAATTTCCAGGCGAAAAGTTACGCAGCCGTCGGCTGGAATTTGGAATAACCAGTCACCGCTTTTGGTAATTGCATATCCAGAGTACCAGTTAATTTTCCCATTTCCATTTGAAACCCACCATCACTTTCTATCATCGCCCATCCCGACTTCCAAATTGACGGAGTTATTACCAGGTTTGCCGGTTTACCAAAATGGAAACTCTCGAAAGTGGAAATGTTTGAAGCACGCAGGGGTGGAGATCAAAGCCGTTGTGTCCATGGAATTTAAATTTGCTTGTCTTAATTTTTGATATCCTTTTAAAATCTTTAAGGCGAATTAATACCCACTGGTTAAATAAACCAAACGTTTATTTTCCTCTAATTTAAAATCTATAAAATTTAAAACTAATGTTCTTCCTTTGGCATATAAAAGATTATTGATCTGCTTATACCTTGTTTTTTGCCACAGTGTTTTGGTTAATTCATCAAGGCACAAGCTGAATGAAATACATCTTTAAATAAAATCTTGTTTGCAATTATGTTGTAGTAGAATCTCCAAGTCTTTACAAAATTTGCAAATAATTGTTATAGGTCGGAAGTTACTTACGTCAGAATTGTTTCCTTTTTATACACGGGGCATACCTTTGAGGATTTCCAGGTTTAGGGAATTGAACAGGTCTTGATGCAAATGTTAAATAATATTGTTAGTGGATATGCCAGAACTTGCGCGCAGTCTCTGACGAGTTACAAATGCTGGTATTTCATCAGGACCTATCGTTTTCTTAGTCTTTATTTGCTTAAGAGCCCATAGAACATCAGATTGTTCAAATTGTGAAATGTTGATAGAAGTGTGATGCATCTCATCATCATATTGAATGTGTTCGATGGATGAAATCTATGATTTACTGAAGTAATCAGCGAATCCATTTACAATATCTTGGGGAGAGGTCAGTGATTGATCATTGTAGGACATAACATTAGAGATAGAGTTTGTTCCCTTTTTTTGATTGATTCTGCTGATTTAACGAAATTTTTCTCACTCTCTCTAGTCGTTTAATTCATTGATTGAAGTGTCGTGATCTTATGTTTGTCATTTATGTTACGGTATTTGTGATTTCTCTCCATTTATTGGGATGCATCTTGTAGCGAGTTTCCCGTAAAGTATTTAGTCCATCCATGGCCGAGATCGCCTCCTAGGTCTCGTGCCTTCGATTTTCCCTTTATCACTAGCTTTTCTAAATTATTATGTTTTCTCCTATTCACGTGTCCAAAAAACTTGAGAATTCGTTGTCTTACTATGGTTGACAATCTTACCTTTGTTTGTAGTTCTTCTAGTATTGACACATTGGTTCTATGAGCAGTCCTTGGAATTCTCAGGAGCCTTTTCCAAACCGATATTTCAAAGCTGCCCTGTTTAGCAATGTTTTCAAGGTCCACGCTTCTGCTCCATATAATGCAATAGGAAAGACGTGGGTTTCGACAAGTTTGCGTTTTGTTCTCGATGTTAATTGTTTGTCCTTTCAAATTTCATTTAATTTTGTCATGGCTGTTTTGACCAGAGTTATTCTCCTTTTAGTTTCAGTGGATGAATTTCTGTCTCTGTTCCCAGATAAATTATTTCTTCAATTATCTCTATATCTTTTATGACAGGCGCTCTGTCTATTCTGTTCGAGCAGTCTACTACCCTTAGCTTTGTTTTTTAAGCCGTATTTCAGACTTACTTTTTCCGCTATTTCAATGGGTTCAGACATTTCCTGTTCGTCCTTTGTTATGAGTGTGGTATCATGAGCATAGCGAAGGTTATTTATTTTTCTGCCTCCCTCGCAGCCTACAAAGCTTCTTTAATGATGTATTCACCATAGATGTTGAATAGCGATTGTAATAAAATACAGCCTTGTCTTACGCCTCGCTGTATGTTGAAGCTTTGGAAGGTTTTATCTTCCAGTCTGACCACTGCCGCGTTATTTTCATAGAGATGTTTTAATAGGAGCACCAGATGATGAGGAGTTCACTTATCTAAGAGATCTTTCCAGAGCCTTTGCCAGTTGACGCAGTCAAATGTTTTGCTGCGTCGCCAATTCTCTTGCTTTTTCTATAAAAGTATCAAAATAACAAATGTTTGGCAGTATTCTATAGTAGTCGTAGAAAGAATACAAAGTAATCACACGAATTTTTCATTATCGATGAACCTTCACATAGCACGCCAATGTGTTTAGTGCTTATAAGTGCTCGGCTCGATATCAGATAATTTTACTTTAAACACCCCAACATAGGCCGTGTCATCGACAGAAACTATGCATATTTATAACGAAACATATACCCATTCATACAGTTTAGTGACAGTTGAATTGCTTTTCGGATAAGAGACAATGGGATACATTTCTGTAACTCTTCCAGATGTTATTGTAACCGCAAAGCGTATTAAATAAGGCTTCGGAATATGACTAAAATAGTTATGCGGTTTTGAGGCGTATGTATTTTATTAAAAGGGTGGGGTCTGTAAACGAGGTTTCTGACTGTACTGTAATGGGAGTATTTCAATCGTAATAGTATATTACAAAACGAGGGGGAAAATATGTCATTACTGTCGAGCGTTAAAATGGCTAGCCGAGGTGCGAAGCGCCGAGGTTAGCCGTAGCTTTGTTAAATCTGCACCTGCATTTACCAATATGGTGGCTGAGGTAGGACGAAAACAATGTGTAATCATGTCAGTTATCTAAATTAAGAAAAGTGGCAGTTTTTTAGGTATTTCCTAATTTATTTATCCCAATTACTTGTCTTGTACATTTATTTTTTTGAAAATTTATAAAAGCATTACCACACATTTAGGTTTTAGGTTTTCTCAATTATTTAGTGATTTTAAATACATTAACTAGTGATTATGTCCTTTTATAGGGGTTGTTCTGGGTAAGTGTGCTAAACATATGTGGAGGTTAGTAGTGTATCGTAGATTTCAATTGGTGATTCACACTGTAGATTCTGGCCACCCATCGTTTAAACTGTATTCTTATTAGCCGTTCGTGGACTATGTTTCCCATTAATCCATCAAATTATAGATTTGTTTACAACGAGAACAAATGGGGGAGTTCTTTCCAAGTTACCAACCTAGAAAAAAGTCTACCATCGGGGAAGCGTTATTTTTTGTCAAAATCTACTTCATTAATTCCGTAATGATTTAATATGTTCACAAAAAACTACTGAGCTCTCCAGAATATATCGTTTTTGAAAAATAATGATTTTAATAAACTCCATTTCTGATTGGTTTAAATTAAAGTTGGTATAGAGACTCGGGGTGAAAAACAAGGCTAATATCGTGCTTCTAGCGCAGTATGAATATGGCAAAATGACATTTGACAACGAAACATGTCAACTGTCACATCCAGTCTCGATACCAACTTTAATTTCAACCAATCAGAAATGGAGTTTATAAAAATTATTCTTGCTAACGATACTTTTTGGAAAGCTCAGTAGAATATTTTATCATTGCGGAAGTAATGCAATAGATTTTATCCCAATAAAACCCTTCCTCGTTGGTAGACTGTTTTTTAGATTTTGAGGTTAGTAGGAAACTCCTCCATTGTAGTTAGGTGTCATTGTCAAAATTCTGACTTCAGATTCTTCTTTTTAATTCGGCCTCGTTGGCTTCGTATAGCCACCACTAGTTTGCAACAGTTTCATTTCGGGGACCATTTTGGGAAGTGACGTTTTTCTGTAGTATTCATGGGCTTGATTTTTAGAATGCAGTAGAACGATTTACCTTTTGGTTCAAAATAGGCTTCAGTTTCGGCAACCACTTCTTCATTGGAGCCGAATCTTTTACCCTGGAACATTTTTAAGACCGCAAACAGGTAGTAGTCGATAGGTGTCAGATCCGCAGAATACGGAGGATGGGGAAGCAAATTAACTAAATCATTTTATTTAATTTTTTTACGTTAATTGAACAAGTGCTTTTTAATTTTGTTGTTTAAAAACGGAAAATACCAGATTTTAATTCGCCAAATCAATAGCGTAAATGCTTTATAATGAAATTTTGTATTACCGATATTATTCGAGCTGAATGATTTTAGCGCTAGCGATGAGTTTGGCATTGTTATAATAGTTTTAAAAGAGTAAAACAAACAATACGTTATTCCGAGTATAAAGAAAGATAAATTAATTGAAAGCTTTTAGTAAACATGTAGCCATGCTTTTAAAATATTTCAGTTTATTCATGTAACAAATAGTAAAATTTTTCGATACGCTTTTATATACGAGGCTAGTCCCAGGAGTACTCGACGTAACAAATAAAACAAAAAAAAATCTCTAAATAGTCTCTATTTAACTCGATAGATTTTTTCATAGCTTAGATACACTGTTTATAGTGAGAACCATTTCTAAGTACCATTTTTAGAGGACGGAACGTGGCGGCCACGACATTAGAAACTTTAAAATGTATAGCCAAATATTTTGTCACCTAATAGAAACGGTTCTATAACGTGGCGGCTATAAAATCAATCAGCTCCATGCAAGTTAATTTCAATTGTATGGGATTGCCTAAAAACCCTACAAGAGTTGGGCAGTCAAAACAGACTGTCTTTAGCCTGGGTACCTGGCCACACGGGTTACAATGGCAATGAAGAGGCTGGCTCACTAGCCTGAAAAGGGGCAAGATGTTCCCCGATTGGCCCAGAACCTTTCTGTGGTACAGCGAAAGAGCTGAGGAAAACAGTACCCGGATGAAAAAGCAGTCTCGAGAATGGTGGTACAAGGCGCCGGGCAATGAGACAGGCCAAAGAGTTCATGAAAGAACCATAGCCAAAATTTACGGATTACCTACTAAGCCAGAATAGCCGATCAACCAGAATCTTGACAGGGCACTGTAGACTCAACAAACACATGAATAATATCGGACTGGCAGATACAACCATATGTAGGTTCTGCCAAGAAGATGAGGAAACCTCAGTACACATTCTGCGCTACTGCGAAGGTCTGGCAAGGCTAAGGTTTTCGACGACAGGGGAGGAAAAACCACAGCCCTCCCAATATATGGAAGACCTAAGGTCTGGCCTATGGAGTCTATTAATAAGGACGAGTCTAGACAGGGTACTCTAACATGAGGGCACACACAATAGATCTGTAAAGGTCGCAATGTAGAGGCTACTGTAAGCACATAAGCCCCATACTAATCTAATAACGTGGCGGTGACTTTCTTTGTTTTCTTGATGGCAGCTACGTGGTGGTGTGGTGGTCAACACTAAACACGATACTTTGTTCACTGTGCTTGTCTGTTTGATTTGTAGCTCGTTCTCTGTTCTGCATATTATTTTTTCCATTCTCCTTGCTTTTTCTCTAACCTGACGTAACTGTTAACTTAAGTAGGTACGTACTGAATAATAATTAGGTATAATTATTATATTATTATGGAAATACAAGAATATTGGTTTAACAATACTGAAAGGCAGGAGGTAGGAATTTTATTGGTGGTCTTCTTAAAGTTCTGGAAGTTGTATGCCTCGGGGAACACCTCTCTAGGCAGTGTGTTCCAAAGCCTCGCTGTTCGTTGGATGAACAAGTCTTTGGAAAGAGATGTTGTGCAGGTCTCCAAAGTAACCACGAACGTGTGTGAAGACTGTGCTTGACGAGTTAATCTCGAGCTTGACGGGTTAATCTTGAAGACTGCTAGAGTAGGAATGATTGTTGATATTTCAGAAGAGCATCGCCCCTGAAAATATCTATAAAATAGAGAAAATTCGCTAACTTCCAGAGAGGTGAGCGAGCTTGTAAGCGAGTCATCACCGACGAAACGAATTGCCTTTTTTGGACAGAATCCAACAGTTTCAAGATATGTTTATGTGCCGCACTCCAAATATGGAAACAGTATTCCAGGACAGGTCGGATTTGTGCCTTAAAGATCATTAGCAGCTGACTGGAAGTGAAATAGCTCTTAGCACAAGACAGAAAACCAAGTTTTTGGGATGAACTTTTGGCAATGGACGTGATCTTCCCAAGAAAGTTTATTGCTGATAGTAATACCAAGCATCGAGATGGAAGACTTCAATGGTATGGTTACTCCTGATAGAATAATGTTGGGCACAATGAGATCGGCTTTTCTAGAGAAAAGACATGCTTGTGTTTTGTTTGTATTGAATTCTACTAAGTTATTAAATCGCCATTCGAGAATTGTTGCTAAGTCCATATTTATGTTGTTAACATTTCTTCCTCGCTCATTTCTGGTTTAACGGGCTGGTATAGGAGCCCTGGAAGAGAAGGTGGTATTGAGGGTACTATAATCCGCGAAGCTGTACACTGGACAATAAGTTGCTTCCAACAAATCGTTGGTGAATTAGAAATAGTGTTGGTGCTAGATTTGATCCCTTCGGAAAATGGGCGAATCCGGCGATTTTCATATGGAATATCCCCTGCTCAGCGGAGGGACCGCTACAAGTCTATCCTCTCTCATGGTTGTTCTCATCTTTCGAAAGGTTGAAAAGGACCTCTCGGCTTCTTGTAATCTTTCTTTAAATTAAGAAACTCGACCGATAGGGAGTCAGATGAAACTCCATCGACCATTACATAGAGAGACCTGTTTGAGAGAAAACTAGCTTAGCAGAGAACACAGTTTAGGGGACAAGCCATACGAAGGAAGCCATCAACCGCAGACTCCACCTCTTCATTGTTGGGAAATCTTTTACCACCGAGCCATTGTTTTATCTTTGTAAATAGAAAATAATCCACGAGGGCTAAATCTGACGAATAATGGGCGCGAGGAAGCAATTCTAACCATAACTCATTGGTTTGGGCTATCATCATATCGGATGTAACAACTGATGCATTTTCTTGATGAAGCAAAACTTTCGTTTTTGTCCAATTGAATGAAAATTATATTCTCCCATTCAGTCCATTGTTTTGACTGTTCCTTCATCTCAAATGTGAAGTATTGCACCCATATTTTGTTGGTGCATATTTATTTTATCAAGAATAACTTTTTGTCGAAAAACACTTAATAAAAAAGTTTCCCATGTGGTGCGTACTTTGGGGGTGACACTGTATATAAAATATTGAGTTGGTGTGGTAATTTATAATGTATTTCTGTTAACATGACATGAAACGGTGTATTTGCTGTATGTTTTTGAAACAAGCTTAAAATTATCTTTTTACTCAAACGTTAATAGATATTTATGTATCAAACCTTTACAAAGTTGGGCTGACTATTTATGATTCTGAGGTTTCCTAACTTTATTAGCGATATTTTTAATTTTCAAATTTCGCCTTACGCGACGTTCAGATATTTTATTAACGATACAGAGTATATGCCTGTTAAACACATACGCTTTTGCTTGCGATGAAACAGCCATATTTCCTTCGCGAGTATAAGTCTCTGTGATAAATATAAAGTCCTACAGATAGCGTTGCCGTGACCCTTTGCAGTTCGTGACCAATTTTACGATTTTTATGGAAATCAACAACTACCAAACGATTTATTTCGGAACACGAATTCAAAGAACGCAAATCCACGGTTCAGAAGTAGGTATACACGGTGGCCCAGACAAAATGACATGATTTAAAGGAACTATTTCTTTCAATTTATATCAAGCATTTTTAAAAGATGGTGCCTACTGGAAATTGACCATACAAAACTAAAGGGAATTAAAATTATCTGAATTATTATCCAGCGCACTTTCAGAAGAAATACAAGAGAAAATTTGGCATCGCTGCGAATTCATTCGTTTAGAAGAATGGGAGAATATCGGAAATAGACTGATTATGCTTTCCACGCTTTCCTCGGGATCCGCAGCACGGCACAGACAAACGCCGTACCGCATCGGAACGGGAATGGACGCCGAAATCAAATCGTGTCGCAATTTTCGATTAAGCCGTAATGGAATAGCTGTCTGATGCCCACCTCAACTTATTAACTCGCTTAATGATTTTACGTCTCAAAACCGTTTTAGGAAGAATTTGAATCGTTTCGTTTGCTTGTTCTAAACTAAACGAATGAGATTATCGTATTGTCATTTAAAAATTTTGTTGTGTAATAAAATTAACGATAGAATCTACTGTATTGATATTTCCAGTTGTGGTCTTTTGTGAGAGCGTCATAAAATTATTTAGTTTTTGTTAAAAACCAAGAACCAGTACCCTTGTTGTTGCCACCAAATTGTCGATGATTTGGAATATCACCATCTAATAATATATGTTTGAAAACCTCTAAAGACCCTGCGAACTGGAAGTCATCAAAACTCTGCCTCTTGCATTAAATATCTTCTATAAAGTATTGAAATGCTTCTGGAAGGGACTGTTTATAGTTTTGTCAACTAAACAATCATCGAGTCAACTAACCCAACTGTATGTGTTAACCTCTGGCTGGATACAAACGGAGGAAAGTGCTTAGTGGATTTTAATTTATAAATGAATGTACAATTGTGGAAGAGCATACTGCCGCATATGAATGCGAATCTTGTCAGCATGACACAGTGGTCAGGTGAACATCGTGGGTTTCTGCTTGTGACCAAGTCGTTTTTGTAAACGATATAATATTCAACGCGTGATCGATGCACCATCCGCTCCTTTAAGAAATTCATGGGTGAAAAAATTCCGCTAAAGTCAAATTAATAGAAAGAAGGTAAGCAAAAAATTGTTAGAATACCCGAAGATTGACGGTGTAAAGAGTTGTGAATTAGAATCCCAGAAGAACTGATAACTATATCAGAACAGAAATCCTGGAACGGGTGCCTCTGCACCCCCATCAGCATGCTTACCAAACGGGCAAATCCACGGAGACCGCATTGTTGCAATTGACAGATGAAATCCAGGATGCACTAGAGAACAAAAAATCTGTAGTGTGTGCCTTTCTAGACATAGAAGGGGCATTTGACAACATACCACACGAAGCTGTCAAAAGAGCACTAGAAGAAAGAGGGGTAGACAATACGACAACCAGATAGGTGTCGCGACTACTGTCTACCAGAATAGCAGAGACTAAAATGGGACAAGACATTATTTCCATCTGCACAACCAGAGGATGCGCACAAGGAGGAGTGGCCTCCCCTCTTATGTGGAGCTTAACAGTGGATCGACTCCTCTGCGATTTGACCGAGATTGGTATATCGTGTCAAGGCTATGCAGTCATAATCGCAAGACGCAAATTGGAGAATACCCTCTGCGATATAGTTCAAAGAGGGCTGGACTATACTAAATAATGGTATCAATCGATGGGACTTAGCGTCAAGTCCATCAAGACTGCCTTAGTTGCCTTTACGCGGAAAAGAAACATTAACCTCAAAACCATCGAATTGGACGGGAAAGTTATTGAATGGAAGCCAGCTGTCAAATATCTGGGACTAATACTAGATGATAAACTCATCTGGAATAGGCACGAAAAAGAAGTAACTAGCAAAGCCACGAAAGCTCTAATGGTGTGAAGAAGTTTTACGGGAAAAAACTGGGGATGTAACCCAAAGATCCTGCAGTGGATGTACACGTCAATAGTGAGACCGGCGATCACTTATGAAGCAGTAGTCTAGCGAAAATCCAAAGACTAGCCTGCGTATGCATAACAGGTGCAATGAGAACGTGCCCAACGGCCGCCATGGAGGTAATCCTAAGCCTTACACCCCTCCATATAGTAGTGGAGAGTATAGCGATAAGGACAACCTACAGAATGACCAGAGAAGTATCAACCAAACGCAAGTTTCGACTCCTTCCTGGAAATCACCAAACCTGGGACATGCCCCAAGATGAGATGACAAGGAAGTTTAGCTTTGTGAAAGAATTCAACACGAAGCTAAGTAACAAAAGCGAATGGGACAAAGATATTTTAGGCAAATCTCCGAGCATTTTCCAAGCTGAAATATACGCCATCGGAAAATGTGTCCAGTTCAACATAGAAAGAAATTTTCGCAGACAAGAGATCATCATCATCGTAATCAACTCCAAGATAGTTTGGGAATGCCTAGAGAATCTAAACGAACTAGGCAAGAACAACACTGTTACCCTACTATGGGTTCCGGGACATACTGGAGTGGAGGGTAATGAAATAGCAGACGTACTAGCAAAAAAAGGGGCTGAAACACCATTTCTGGGACCTGAACCCTTTTTCGGAATAAGCACCAGGACAATACTTGATGAACTAGGAAAAGAAGTAAATAAAAAAAGATCCCAATACTGGATATGACTACAAGGAATGAGACAGGCCAAGACACTACTGGTGAACTATAACCAGAAGAGATCTGACGACTGCATCAGTAAAAGTAAAAATAAGCTCAGAATACTCTGAGAGGCCACTTAAAGAAACTCGGATTAGTAGACAAAGAAGAATGCAGATTCTGCGAGGAAGAGGAGGAAACCTCTATCCACATTCTCTCAGAATGCATTACCCTGCAAAATCCAAGAGTACAATACCTTGGAGAATATCAAATAGAAGAGGAAGATCTACCTAATCTGAAGCCTACCGACATCCTGAACTTTTTGAAAGCAATAGGACTGGAGGAACTGCTCTAATCGTTGAGACATCCTTAACGACTGGGCAGCAGTAGGGGGCGCAATAGATCTTATAGGTCGCAGTGTATCGACACCCTCATCACAGATAGATAGATAGATAGATCCCAGAAGATCGCTTCATATGTTATTAATAAACAGGATATTGCTCCACTTCCAAGACATTATGTTTTTATAAAATGTTCTTTTATTTGTGACTTACACGGTAAACATTCAAGGATTTTTGCATTATTATATAGAACTAACGCTGAATGTAGATGTGATTACGCGAAATCAAAGCGTCCGGCTTATCTTTCTAAGTGATCCATCGATTACTTTTTTATAAGAAGCATCAATGTCACATCTATGGATATTGCAATAGTATCCAGGAGGGAAAAATAACTAGAAAAAGTGGTAAAAAGATTAGAAAGAGACGCACTAAGATGGAGATAACAAAGTCTATGATCTGAAACCTGAAAAAGAAGGAAAAAAAAAATGGAGACAAGCTTTCTAGCTTAATTTCCTATTATTCTATTAATTATTCGAATAAAATCAATTTGAATTTTTAACCAATGAACAGAATAAATCCCTAGTATCTCAAGCGGACGTTTTTGCGAACATTCAGTTAATAAAAATCTAATTTTAGTACAGCCCTTTATGCAATATTTAATTAAATTTTCTCATCAGTTATACCGGTGACGGATCATTGCCTCAGAATGTAGGTTACTCCATTATTGCATGGTTATATTTACTGTCTCTACAGCATCCTCGTATTTATCTCTGGTGGCGTAATGACCTTATTTATCGATTTACCTGATTTACTACAATAACAATCGATGAATTGTTTAATCCGTGATTCTCGCTATTCTAAAGAAAACAACTTTCAAAAACTTAAATTTATTTATCATCCAAAAGAGTCATATGAAATAATTTTTCTCCCAAGGGATTAAAAGAGTCATTCTATGAAAAACTCTTAGTTATGGAGAATTAGAAATCCATTAAATATGGGTTATCTATAACCACATCGGTGACAAACATGCGCATTCACTCTGTATAACAGGACGTGCTGTATAACAAAACAATGCAAGTTCGAGTACACAAGAATCCATTTCCAATTTACTCGGTATCAAATTCTTTTCGGAATTTCCAGGAGACGTGTCTCTTTGTCTATCGCCTAGCGTGCCATCGAACGACGTTTCATTAAAATTTGACAACTCCAGTTGTCACAATCCTACCAAAATCCGTTCGTATTAGCCATTGGAAAACCTCATTCCCGCGAAATCTTGGAAGCCGTGACGAGATTAATGAATAAACGTCCAAAGGCACCGCGAGCTGCTTGAGCTGTCGTTACGAGACCCAGATCCGAGGCCATTTCATCGATGAAAATCGAAGGGACAATTCTAATATGAGTTGACTGCATGCCGGTAGAGACGAATCTCGTATTTGACTTATAGACCAGTAGACCACGGCCAAACCGATTTTAAATACCCCAAAATCTTGGAATATTCTTAGCAGTATGTGGTCGGTAAATTATGAGTAAATTAAGAAACATCAAGACGACTGAGTGAAAGTTTCGAAATGGGGAGGGTGGGGGTAGGTAAATAGGATATTGGTTTTTTTACGATTTGTGGCTGAAATATGCATCCTATAGAAAAAGATGTAGATAATTAAAAAATCTGAAACTTTTGTATTGATCGCTAAAAACCGGTTTTTTTTTCGTTTTCATTTTTGTCTGTCGCAAAAATAATTATTTTTTTCCACAAATATAAATATTATTTTTAGTTTAAGTAACAAAAAATTATGTATTTATGTAATTTTACGTGTTCCCCATTTAAATGTATCTATTAAATCAGTATTATTCATTGTTGATAAATTGATAAAGAATGTTATCAATAAATTGTCTAATAATTTCTAAAGTGTTTATTGTCTTTTTTATCCGGGAATATCAATAATCAACAATTCTTGATAATTTTTTGCTACTTATTCACAATTTCAGTGAACATTTTGCCCTCCACTACAGTTTGTACGTATTTTTCCGTCCGTCCAAATCATTACTTTTTGTTTTCGCTATATTCCATACAATGTTTAAATAATTTTGTACCTGATTATGGATCAGCAAGCTTTTTATCAAGAATAATTTTTTTGTGAAATGTACGATAAACTTTTTCTCCAGTTGTATGTCTTTTTGGGACCCACTGTATAATACTATTTTTTTTTTTCAGGTAAGTCTCACATACATAGTCATAGAAACCGGTGAGTAAATATTTTTTTTTCAACAAACATGTTAAAAATGCAATTTTTTAAACCACCTTGTAGCATTTTTACTTCTAAAGGTGGCTTCATCGGTGCAAAGAATTTGAAATAAAAATTTTCTATTATTGTGCCAGAGCAGTATTACAACAGCGGTGGGTTGGAAGAGGAAGTCTGTTTCCATGGCCTGCACGATCACCAGACTTAACTTGTCTTGATTTCTATTTATGGGGGCGTGTTTCAGACTCAACCTACGACCAGAGAAGATATGAAAAACCGTATTCGTAATGCATTACCTAACATACCGAGAGCCGAAATTGAAGCCGCAGTTTTGTCTACCCATGAGAGGCTTCAGCAATGCATAGAGCGTGATAACGACGGTGGAATTTTTTGAACCATAAAAATACCAAAAAAGGATCATGGGCGTAACAAAACTGCCTAATGTTGTGAAATAAAATCACACTTGTTCCCAAGAACAAAGACAATAAAAATTACCTACACTGCACCAGCGTCTGGACTTCAACAACTACTCCTTGGACTATATGCCCCCCCAGGTATTGAATTACGAAAGTCCAGACGTGGTTTGGCCAAGTCGGGGCTTGATGGTCATCATTTCAAGCATTTACGGGGGCATTAAAAACCTTTCTTTTTTAAATCGGCCACAACTTACATAATAAAAGAATTAATTAGTTTAAAAAAATAAAAATTTAAGGGATTTCCGTATAAAATTTTCTTTTGTCTAAATTTTAGGTTCGAACAAGATATCGAGATGCGCTTTTCGCCAGCTTGTTTAGGCAACATTTAGCTACTTTTTCATGAAAAAGAAATCATACCAATGCATTTAATTTTTTTGAGAAAATTAACCATTTCTGTCGAAATGTCGAAAAGAACCCGCTAGCGGCGACATGTGAAACTAACAAAACTTCAAATATTATAACATTTGTAGCCCAAGAATAGCTCTTTTCAACTAGCCCAAAATTGTTAAAATTGGCTCAGCCGTTTCGAATATACAGAGAGTTTTGTACTGAAACCTTTGAATACCCCACCACTTTATTTTTAGAGATATAGCAAAAATTGTCAACCAAAAAATGTTCAGATTATCCTCGATTTTAAAGATCAGGAATTTTTTTGTTAGGTTAATATAGCTGTATTCACAGAAACATCACTTTTTTAGATTCAAGATTGTAGTTACGCCACCTAGCGGCCATTTCAGAAACTTAAAAATATTTTGCAGGTTTTTTTTTCTTGGCCGTTTTAGTCATAACTTTTTTGCCGCCAGCCTCTACGATGGATAGTTTCCCAGATACAGTACCTCGCATTCTTAACATTTATTACTTTACGCACTAGTGCTAATAGATTCATGCAAATGTCTATAAAAACATTATTCTAAAACCCTGGTAAATAGATAGCAGACCATAAATAAAAGATGGGGATTCGCATTTAAAATTTCAAAGTTTTCCCCCCGCTTCATCACAAGGGACGCACTCCCTGGATTAATTTTAGCACAGATACATGACATGTCCTCTTCAAAAATATTGTGGATTTACATTTCTTCTAGTGATATTTCTATTTGTCAAAATAAAATAAACACACAATATACAGTTTGTTTCGTAGTTAAACCGACATACGTTAACTGTATTGGTATTGGTATTTTTCGAGTGGATTGCTTCACTATTTTTTAAATACCTCCGGCTCTAAGAGTCGTGGAAAAATAAACAAAAAATTAAAATGACCGTGATGAAGTAGATTATCGATCCGTATAGTAGGGTTTTTTCAAAATGCATCCTAACCTCAAAAAACGAATTCGCGCACACTAATTTTTTTTACTGAATTGGCAATAAATAACCAAAGAATCCTCGAATTTTAAAAATTGGAAAAAATATGTATTTTTATGTCGGGAAGACTTGGTAAAAATTTTTAAAAAAATGTATTTATCCAGCCAAAATCGGCATTTTTCGAAAGAAAATTGAATTGGCCGCCATTTTTGGAAAAACAATAGTAGAAAAAAATTTTTTATCTTAAAAAGAAGGTTTTTGTGTATACTTTTGTCTAAGAAAATCCAACATTTTATTTCTTTATTTAAAGTGTCCAATTTAGGGAATAATAAAAAAAAATTCGATTTTTATTTTTTATATTGATTTATATTGATTCGTTCCCTCACAAAAATCTTACTTTAGAACCTGAAATATATTTTTTATTTTTTTAAACATTTTTTGGACTGAAATACAGTTTTTCTAAGAGAATCAAGCATAAATATCGCGTTAAAAAAATTGGAAAAAAATGAAAATCCCCAAAACAACACCCTGTATATCAGATTTTTAAAACTGGGATGGATATTTGAAAAGAACGGAAAAAAATGAGTGCAAATTTTTTTTAAGTGCACATCTCATTTTACTACTGGAGTTTTAACGTCAAATTACATCAAAGGCATTATTTTCATTTAAAATGTAATCGAATACCTATTTAAAAAAAGGAAAAGCCAAAGCCTACTTGATAGTTTAATTAGTTTTGTATCCGGAATTAATCCGAAAAATTAAATCTGTATTTTTTTTGTAGAACGTACTTGTGCACTTATAACAACATTTCATTGTAACACAGCTTTTTTCTTTTTTTTTCAAATAGGTATCCAATTACATTTAAAAAATCTGTTATACAAGATGTTGTTTTAGAGATTACCAACTTTTACAAATTTTTCTTAATCCGTATCAGGATTTTAACTGCAGTTCTTGTACTGTACGATTGGGCTATTTAAACAATCTACCTGTACCAAATATGAAAGAAATCTACAGTGTGTTTCCAAAGTTATGGCATATGAAAATGACAATAAGTATTGCATTAATTGAATTTTAACTTTAAAAGTTTAGTAATATGTAGAACGAGATGTGGATTTATAAAAATGTGTCAGTATATCTCAGTTTTTTCCATTCTTTTCGAATGTCTGATCCAATTTAAAAAAAACTGATGTACAGGGTGTTGCTCTGGGGATTTTCAAATTTTACAAATTTTTCTGTGATACCTGTACCAAATATGAAAGAAATCTGCCAGGTATTTAGAAAGTTACCGCTTGTGAAAATGAAAAAAATGCATTTGATGTAATTTGACGTTAAAACTCCAGTAGTAGAATGGGATTTTAGATGTTTTTCCGTTTTTTCAAATATCCATCAAAATTTTAAAAATCTGATATTGTTGTCTGGTATTGTTTTGGGGATTTTCAAATTTTACACATTCTTCTTAATCCGGATCTGGATTTTAATTATAGTTCTTACACTATAAGATTGGGCTATTAACATACTATAGCTCTACCAAGTATGAGAGAAATTTACAGGGTGGTTCTAAAGTTACGGCTTATCAAAATATTGGCCGAAATGGATGAAACACCCCGTATTTCGGTTATTAAAGGCCCAGTAACCAAGGTTATTTGGAATCACTCTCTATTTTCAGTTAACGTATGTCGGTTTAACTATGTATACTGTATACTCAGGGAGAAATAGATTTACAATGATGAATTAATGAACATTCTGATTTTACAAATAAAACATAACATGTACTTCTTATAATATCATTCTATTCGATCCGCTATTATAATGCAAATATCCGTTTTCTTATAGATTTTCGGTTTGCCTTAAATTACTCAATTGAAGCGAAAGCAAAAAGTAGAATCTAGATCTCTATATATAACGTCAACAAAAACATTGATTAGTAGAGCTTCGAATCTAGCGCACCTTCAGACGGATGCAGCCCCAATTCATCCTAATCTTTTTAAAGTAACAGTTTTCCCAGGAGAATTGACGTAATTCGGAAAGTTCGCGGAAAATTGCATAGATGTGCGCCGGTAGAGGTGACGCAAAAATTGTTACCACCGTGGAAATTTGAACGACGTAACTACACTTAGAAACGAGGTAGTCACGAGGAACTAACCCCACCCAGAAAGGGATATATTTAATCTATTAAATGGAATGGTAGAAACACCCTGTAGATATTTTTGTTCCAACCTGAAGAATTCAAATTGGCAAATTGTGTGTTTGTGGACTGTATATCTTATCTGCGCTCAGTGCAGTTTGACGAAATCCAAACCAAAACTTAACCTTGTCACTGCCAGCAATGCGGCTCCCGCGAGCTCATGTCTGAATGGTGTAAGTTAAACTTGTTAGATTTGAGTGTTGAAAAATGCTTTATGATTTCTTTTAGTAAAAGGAAAAATAAGATCCCATCCTCTTATTCAATAGATGTGCTTAAACAAAGAACTGGCTGAGGATTTGGGAATACTTTTTGATTCTCATTTAACCCTTTGACTGCCGGCTAAAATATTAGGCCAATCCTTATATGCCGGCGACGCGGCTAGCGCGTACTATGCATGATTCATTTTATGGTCGTACTATTCATCTGGCAACAGTAACAAAGACTGTTTGTGTGAAGACACACAATACTGACTGTCTACTGTGAGCCTTCACACAAACAGTCTTTGTTATTGTTGCCAGATAAATAGTACAACCATAAAATGAATCATGCATAGCACGCGTTAGCCGCGTTGCTGGAACAATTGGATTGGCGTAATATTTTAGCCGGCAGTCAAAGGGTTAAATGAGAATCAAGTATTCCCAAATCCTTAGCCAGTTCTTTGTTTAGGCACATCTATTGAATAAGAGAATGGGATCTTATTTTTCCTTTTACTAACAAGTATAACTTACACCATTCAGACAGATTATCTAGCTCCCTTTGAAGTAAACTAACATAGGTGTCAACCTGAACCACTGAAAATAATTTGCGAACATTAAAAATTCACAATGCTTTGAGGTCATTGACAAATACACTAAACAGCACGGGAGAACAATGCTCCCCATGAGGGACCCCAAAACTCACATCAATCACTCTTGAAAAAAAATTACCAATTTTTACCTTCAAACTTCTTGCACTAACCCTCCGGCGGGCGCGCCAGCGGCAAGCTGCCGCAACTTTTTGTTTTTGTGTTATAATTAAAATGTGACAAGCTCTTCGAAACTGGGCATTTAGGTATTCCTTGTTTATGTTATTGACTCCGCCTATCGATACATCTGGTGCAATATAATATTTCTATTCAGTTGTTACAAGCAAAAGATCCAAAGCAGATAGAATTTGCAACGTGTTTGCGGCGGTTTGCCTGCCGGAGGGCTAAGAAAGCTAAGCACCCAATTCGCTAATCTGTCTGAAAAACCTAAGTTCTTTAATTTCTCTATCAGCAACAAATGACTAACTCTGAAAAAGTTTTTCCTAAGCCCTAAAATCACGTTACTTACAGCTTATACTTATATTAAACATTAAAGTTAGTAAAAATGGAGTATCGACTGATTTTTTTAGCTCCGGAAATGTACAATTTGGTCCCAGGCTGTATTGATCAACATTGCTCTCTGTAAAGATCAAGCCAAACAGAGAATACCAGAAATTAATAGCTGGTACTTACACTCATAATCAATATCCAAGTTAATTTATAGCCAATGAGTTGGGGAGCTCTCATATGCGTTTTTTGGTACACCACTGGTATCAATGAAACACTTCTAAAATTACGTAAACACAGTGAGATTATATATTTTCACGCAAAAGAATTCACAAATTGTGCAGAAGAACTATAAACTCCGTTCTGCGAAATAACTAATAAATGTAAATGAAAGTCATTTGTTTTTATTGTTTGTCATTTAATCCACTTTCCATGGTTTTTGTTTGTTCTCATTTTCTCGTAAATTAATTCGAAAAGTTTCTCGGCGAAGTTGGGATTGGTGAACGTTTTTAGAAAACATATCTACTTCTTTTTTGCGATTGTAATAAAACGAACGCTTTTAGTTTCATTGTTTCGAGTAAATTTTATGGTGAACGATAAGGATGCACAGATAGTATTTCATTTTATAGACTATTTTTTACTTTACCATAGGTAATCGCAAAAAAAAAGTTTAGCTTTCAGTGGATTTACATGTTTTGAGACCCCCTAAGTCATTTAAAACCATTTCCAGAAAATGTAGTATGTAGTATGTAGTCCGGAAAAATTTGTGTGCGCTCTAACTCCAACTGCGATCGGAATTTCCTAACCAAATTTTATATTTAGCATTTTTACGACATGCTAATGAGCTGACTAGATTTTGGGTAAAATCGGACAACCGGAAGTGGGAGTTTACTCTTGAGAATTTTCAGATTATCTATTAAGTTTATGTAAAAATATTAAGAGAAAAAATTTATTTTAAATTAAATTTACTATAAATTTTGTTTAAAAACTTTTTTAAATTTTGTATTATAAGCGAGTTAAAAAAAATATGGAATAACATAGTTGCATAATAGCGCAAGCGCAGTAGAAGTGTTTTGTTTCATGGAGACAATTGTACGCTCTTGCCAGACATGGCCTGCCTTAAATATGTACGAGTAATTGGATTATGAGCCCGTAGGACCGTTAAAGTATTGTAAAGTCACGTGCATGGCCACATCCGATTTTTTTACTTATTTGTTACTTTCCTGCACTTTTTAAATTTTACGTAGTACAGTGTTATTTTATTCATTTTCACCGAACAAATTTGTTCGGTATCTGAATTCGATCTGAGTGTGTAGCTTTTTTGTGTTTATGAATTTTAAAATTCTGGCTTCAAATTTTGATAGAGCATCAAAAAGTAAGCTTAGGGTTTGATGTCCCCTCCTACCTCTTCGGCAACACATTCAAAATGGGATCCAAAATATGAACATTTTGAAGTTTAAAATGACATTGAATTTAAAGTAGACAATGTAAATGAATGACGATTTTGGTAAAAGTAGACTGTGGCTGTGTTGATTAGAATAAGAACTGTCAATATAAAATTTTATTAATACTGTCAGTAGTAATACCACAAGTGATTGAATTTTCGCGATAAGTCTGTCGACAGGGCCGTCGCGTGGTTAGTAGGCGCCCAAGGCAAGGCTTTAATCAGCGCCTCCCCCCCCCCCTGGAAGTTGAGCAACATTACCCAAAAATCCCCACACTTGTTGGTGTTCTTTTAACGCAGTTGACCTCTTCTTAAGTGAGTTCGAAACGTTATCCACTAATGGATAAAAAACTTCTCTCATAAAGGTTTCTTCAAATGACGATTGCACTTCCTCAGAAGACGAAAAAACGCGTTTTCGTTTACGAATCCTTTTCTCGGGAAAAAGAGGTTCGATACCAAGTTCAGCAGTTATTTCGTTAGCGGACAGTACTGCGTCGACATATCCATTCTCCCTAAACCTCTTTAAAAACTCCAAACACTTATTGAACTTTTCAAAACAGTCATTAATGTCTACCTCTTTCCCCTGAATGCCTTTACTGAGAAAATTAACTTCAAGAAGAATGTCATTCCACAAGAAAGTTACGATGAAGGAAAAGTCTTCCATCTGATTAGTCAAATATTGAGCTTCAGAGGCTGTCTGAGGGTCATCAATTTTGTCTATTAACTCAACCAATGCATCCCTAACTTCCACGTATTGGTATCTAACAGCATAACGGCACTTATACGAGCTTTCCAACGTGCTTTAAAGTAAGTGCTTTAGTATAATCGCTTATTACACACCAGCGTTTCATTGAACCAGAGAAGATGGTAAGTAGGCGTTGTAAAATACCAAATAAAGATGTAGACTTAACTGATGATTTTGCTTCATCCGCAATTGCTAGGTTTAGGATATAGCACCCACAAGGAATGAACACGGAATTAGACTACAAATGTATAAAATAAAAAAGAATTACCCACCACGAGTCCACAGGCTGTAAATCGTAATCCTCGACCCTCTCAATATTGGGAGGAGTTCGAATGGTTTTCAGTTGACCTGGATGTTTTGACATTTGTAACAACTCCTTGTTCTCGATGGCACATGAAAAAAATGCCGCTGAACAACTGTGTTGACTTTAAAATAATCCTCAACCATGTAAGCACGCTGCGGAATCGTCCACTGTTCCATGGATAACTGAAATCCACACGTGTCCGCTATACGCTCGACGTAATATTTTCATGGAATTTCTAACAGAGTCGGCGTAAGGTAAGTTTGAAACCTAAAATCTACTCTGGGACACCCTTTATTAAGTACATAAGCAAGTGCGTTATTGAACGAATCGTTTTATGGCTGAGCGAGCTTGCGAGAGAGGCTATAAAATGATGAGTGTGTTTGCCACTCATAACTTTCTTCCAATGACTTTGGGACAATCTTCATTCGTTTTCTTTTATAAAATTTGACATCGAGTTTGTTCTACAGAATGATTTAAAAAAATTATTGTGAACCATAGAAAATTCCAAACAAAAGTTCAGAAAAAATATATTCTGAATAATTCATAACTTTCTTCAAAAAAATTTTACACCCAGTTTGTTATAGAGATTGATTAAAAACAAATTATTGTAAATCAGAGAAAATTCCAAAATAAAAATTTAGAAAAAATACTTTTTTTAAAAGAAATGTTTACATTGTTTTAAATAGTATATTCTGTAACAAGGTTGGAATGAGAATTCGACATGAGCGTGAGGAACCACGAGTGTCGAATTTTTATTCCAACAGAGTAACAGACTGTACTTTCTCTGCGGCCACAGAAAGTAGGAATTAAATATAGTAAAATGAAACCTCAATCTCTGAGCTTTGTGTAGTATTTTTATATTCAAGCTTAGATTTTTGCGGTAGCAAATTTTGAGTCATATTTTCTGGAGGAATATTTTCATGTTCTTCATCTGAATCGTTTGATTTTCTACTCCTTTTTAATACATTAAATGTTTTTACAAACCAATATTAAGACCACGTCAACTAATACTGACAGTTAATTTGACATTCATGGCAAACCTTATTTTTTTAAACAATTGCGGAATGAATATTCTGTCTCTAGAGAAAGAATTAAATAATAAAGTGTTTCAGAATTTTCTTTCAATCTCTTTCAGAATAACTACATTCAGTAGTGGCCCTAGAGAAACATAATTCTATACCAAATTCAAGACATACGCACTAAACAGACACACGGTATATTTACACCCCACCATCGCCCTGGCCTGAAGTTAAGGAATTCTAGTACGTAGATATACAAAACGCTTTCTGTCATATACCTACCGAGTCCAATCCTCCCCTCTTCCTAAATACAAACTCAACATCAAATGTCAAAAGACAAAAGAGGGCTATTAAGAAAACGTCAACGTCTCGACCAGACAAAAGATTCTAATTAATATAATATAATCTAAGATTGTATCTGCAAGCGATTTCGGTGCACTTCCTTTGTAACGAAAACCTTATGCTTTATTAAACAGTTACGAGAACGGATCTTAAGAATTTCAACCCCCAACTCCTCTCAAAACTTCCTCTTTGATAATGAACTAAGAAGAGTTCACGACTTGACATGTAATTTCAAACTACTTACGAATTTATATTAAATAGTCTGTGATAATGAAATTATTAATCAGTGACATAGAAACCGCGGTAGCCTCAAAATGGTATACGGTTAATGCAAGGCTGTTTCACTAAAATTGTACACAAAATATTAGAAGACACGAAAGTTAGAAGAAATATTCTATTGGAAAACCCAACATATTTTTAATTTACACGCCGACACTGGCTAATATCTAATAAAATAAAATTCAAATTGTATAATTAATAAACCCATCAACGCTACTGAATTAAGATTCAGACACGATTTGGCCTTGACTTCAAGCCACAGCTAGGTAAATGCGCAGTTACAACTATCTTCCGCGTCGAATTCCAATGTATTACGGGAAGTAAAAAAGTCGCGCCAAAACTTTAAAACAATGCATTTCATCAGCCCATCTACCCACACACATAAAACCATTGAGTCAAATAAAACTGGTACAACTCTTATAATCGAAAATAGTGTTTTTCTATACTCTGAATAAAAGAGGTGTGCAGTAAAAGTGGGGATATAAGTCACATTCCATAGGCGTACTTTAAATAATAAAAATAAACCAATAAATAACACGGAGGATTATATGTTGTTAATGGGATTAAACTTTTTTAATCTCTGGGCATTAACTTATCTAAAATCAAAGATTAAAAAAATAAAAGGTTCAAGAACTGTCTTTAAAAGTCACTGTCTTCACTATAACTACTGATATCATTATCATTGTATTTTCTGAGTTTTATTAATATAGGGTCTATTAAGTTTTCCATTGCTATATCCACTTTCCAAAATGAATTTTCCACTTTTCTCAAATGTTCTCCATTTACATCTGAAACTGCCTTTAAAAGCAAATTTCGCACATCAGGTAATTTAAATGTTGTATTGTTTTGAAAAACATAACCTTTTAATTGTGACCAAATCAGTTCCAGGGGATTTAGATTTTCTCGAATACAATACATCATAAAATGTAAATAAGCAAACCCTAAGGGATTAACCAATAATTCTATACCTCAGTGACGGGGAACACGAAATTACTTTAATATAAAAAATAGTAAACTGTCAATATTAAGTATTAAGTATACCTACTAGATATTAGGTTAAAATTTAATAATAAATATACACTCAACCAAATTTATATGATATAGATACTAAACAAAATCTTTGCAAAAAAATATTTTCTCATAAAACACTAATATTTTGTTTTTAAAAATACGGGGTGATTCCATATAAATTTGTTTGTTTGTATTTCGGGTACTAGCGTCATATAAACATTACAATTAATATAAATATAGAGTTACAGTAAGTAAGTCGTTTTCTCCAGATAAGAAGTCATCATCATCAGTTTCCTCACATCCCACAGAAATAGTAGTTGGTTCTATTGTTTCCTCTATTATTATATCAAGTTTCCAGAATTTCTCTTCCTCTGCTATGACATGTCTTATAGCGTTTTGCCAACTCTCCGGTGAAATTTTTGATATGGAGTCACATAATAGTTGACGAACATCTGGAAGTTGTATTGTTTCTTGCGACATATCCCTTCATTTGAGCCCAGATTAGTTCAATGGGGTTAAGTTCACAGTGATAAGGTGGTAACCTCAACACTTTAACTCAATGTTCTTTTGCTATTTCATCTACACTATATACTTCTTAAATTTTGGTGAATGTTGTTTAACAAATTATAGAATCGTCCTGGGAAATTCCCAATTATAAATTTTTAAAATTGACCCTATTAGAGCCAAGTCTCCCAAACATATCTTGCTCATGGATTATTTAAGACACAGACCTCATCCTTAAACCAGCGTAAGAAACAAGGATAATCCTTGGTAAAATAGTATTACCCCAGAAGTTTTTCGCAGCCCATATCCGTCCCCTAATCCAAAATTCGGTGATTTATAGAGACATCCAAAATTGGGGAGGGTCGGAGTCGGCATTAGAAATTCGTAGTGCGTTTCCTCCCTAACTTTTCGCAAAACCAAAGTCGCAACCAGGTCAGGCCTTGTGAGCAGCCTTATAAATCGAATGACGTTATGAAATTTATGGAAAAATGATATATTAGTAAAAAGAGTGGGAAAAAAGTGGGAGAAAATGTGAAAACAAATTGAAAATATCTGGAAACTTGCCTAAGATTAGGACGAAAATATTTTTAAAATTTTAATTGATAATTTTGGAGCTACAGAAGTATAAACAAACTTGCACGCGGAGACAACGTGACAGGGTCGCATTAAGGGCTTTATAAAAATAAGTAATCGATTTCATAAAAAAATATAATTTTTTATTTTTAATAATACTTTAAATTCTATTTTCGATTATAATATAATAAGTGATATGATTATCATCGATGATAATATGAGTGAAATGGTCTACTGCAATTTCACGAATCAATACCATCGATTATATTAATCATATCACGCGTTAAATTAGATGATACAATATAATGAATGAAATAAAGTAGTTTACAAATGAAAAACTTTACTTGTCAAACTGACAATATTAATAGGCTAACAACGAGAGTAAATAAGATGTTAATTTCTTTTGTTTTTTATCACCGCTGTGATAGCATAGTATCTAAGGACATTATGCGTTTTGATTGGGTCGCTGAAGACCACGTGATCTATGAATTATATTGTCATTGTAATATCCCTTACTTCTTAAGGTGCTAAGGTGCGTCCAGACATGCGACCGAACGCAAACAAAGGCAAACGAAGGTTTGGTCGCCGCTGTCTACACCAAGACCAACATCACCGAATATGGTTTTCACATGTGCCTACGTTTGCCTTCGTTTACGTTCGGTCGCATGTCTAGACGCACCTTCAGATACTCAGGTACTTTCTGCCAATTAAAACAATGTCGTGCTGGTGTCGTCGCCGGCTGCCGTCTAGGAGCAATCTGTGCAACGGGTGGTAGTTACTTTGAGGTAAGTGTAAATAATAAATAATGAGACATCAACATTTATTAGTCATATTCGGGAAACAAAATAGAAATGTGTTGCAATTCGGGAACATTTAAAACTATTTTTTTAATTTCTACAGTCAGACGCTTTTTTATCGCTTTCTAGTATAGTATAAGTAACTTCTTCAGTAGATTCTGTCTCAGATATTAATTTTATTTTAATATAACTATAAACTTCAAAACGGCTTTAAGTTACCTGAATCCTTAATACACAGTAATACCCACCTGTTACAATTTTAGTCCGCTTGAATCTTTTGACCGTAATCACAGGCTGTTTAGATGAGATTGCTGTGTTTACACTCCTTTTCTTTAAGATGGACATTGTATAGAAGCCCAATTGGGTTATATGTGTAAGTTAATTTTTTTGGATTTCTCTAATTTTTTTCCCAAAAAAAAATTAATAAAGCTCAACACAGAAAGATAATTTTGATAAGAACTCAACAAGGAAAACGAAAAAAAAATGACATTAAGAAATATGGGAAAAAGTGTGAATAGGTGTACAAATTTCATTCGAATTCTGAAGAAGGTGCCAGAGTAGTTGTTTTGGAAGAAAATACATTAAAAAAACTCAAAATCTCTCAATAAAATTGTATGATATTAAAAATTCACACAAATTAGAATTGGGGTTGGAACAAATATAGAAAAAAACCAGTTGAGAATTGAGATTGATCTTCTAGTATTAATAAAATTTTAGATTGACAGTTCTTCTAATCAACACAGCCACAGTCTACTCACTTTTATTAAAATCGTCATTCACTATATGTCTACTTTAAATTCAATGACATTTTAAACTTCAAAATTTTCATATTTTGGACCCCATTTGAAGGTGTTTCCGAAGAGGTACGGAGGGGCACATCAAACCCTAAGCTTACTTTTTGATGCTGTATCAAAATCTGAAGTCAGAATTTTAAAATTCATAAACACAAAAAATCAACACACACACAGATCGAATTCAGATACAAATTTGTTCGGTAAAAAAAATAAAAATATCCAAAAAAAACTTTCAATTTTACAATTGATACGACCAAAATATATGGAAAATTGTGAATTTGAAGTTCAGATTTTTCGATTATTTTTGGACGATTTTCCGATTTTTTTACAAATTCAAAATCCCACAACAAAATCGTATAAAATATTTGTGATCGATCGTATCACTTCAGAACGGCAGCATCTAATTGGCTAATTTAATCTGTCAAATTTTTTAATTTTAATATATTGTTAGTGATTATTAGCGTCTGTTTACAAAAAAACACAATATGAATCGGATTAGAAACGTTTCAAATTAACAAATTACAAAAAACATTGAAGACTTACTGCTGCAATCAACAAAAAACACAAAATTATCATCAGTTTTTGAATAGGTACGTCCTAAACACTTTAAATTACATTAAAACTGACAAATGTCAGTCTAAACGAATTAAGCCAAACGCAATCGCGCATGCATTGGCGGCCCTGTATTTAAATATAGACAAGCTCAATATTTGACTTTTCAATTTAAAAATTGGAGTCGAAATTGATAAAGAAAATATTGAACATTTGTGTGTAAAGAGTCTTTGGTATAAATGACTATATTCTCTGTTTTTAATATAAAATTATTCAAAAAATAACATTTCCAAATACAACTCGTCCTCTTAAATTGTAGGTTTCCGCACTCAAGCGCCTTTATTCCAGGCAAAACCACTCAAACGAACTGATTTTCGTAGTTTTTCCAAATAAAGCCGTTTTCGTGAAAACCAAAAATTTAATCGATAAAATTTGGACTCGTGGCATTTATTACCTTTGATTATTGTTTTCATCTGTCAAGATAGTCAGATTTTGTGGTTTCAGCCAATAAGAACTAACGATGCTACCGAATCATTGAGTTTTATACTGATAAAACCGTCTCTGCGTTTTTGTTTTTTGATAAAACTTTGTTTACCTTTTTGAGCTGTCAAATATAAGCATCTAACAACTTTTATTTAGTATTATTATACTAAAATGTATTGCAAATCTATGTTAATACCCAAATTTCAAAATATATTTGTAAGAAACCTGTTTTTATTCGTTTATAAATCGCTTTAACACACAACACAGAAATCTCCATCCATAAATCCGTTTAAAACTGACAAATAATGTCAAAGTCGAAACATTACCCTTATTTAAATAAACTTACATACTACTAGATAGGCAACTTATATTACGTTGGTAGCTTTACAATCAATTACATCAATATTTGACGTTTAAATTTAAAAGAAAATATTGAACGTTTGAATGTAAAGTGTCTTTCTCTGTTCTTAATACAAAATGATTCAAAAAATAACTTTCTAAATGCCACTCGTCCTCTCAAATTTTATAGATTAAATTTGGGGAACTCGTGATATTACCTTTGATAAAAAATGATGAGCCTTTTTTATCGATGTCAAAGTGACAAACACATTTTCGAGTATATGACGTTTTTTTAATTTATCACCCAAAAAATTAAAAGAAAATATTTCTGACCCGCCACTGTTGTTTGACTCGCATAAAACGTGTCAAACTATGACAATTAATTATGCCAACATTGAGAGACCAGCCATAGTATAAAACAATCTCGAGCCGGTTCTGGCAGGAAGGGAAACTAAGAGAATTTTTTAGTGCCCACTCGTAGCCAACTTTGAAGAATATCCAATTTCCAAAGGCCGTTTGAATTTGTTTTGAAAAGTTAGCATCAATCGTTCTAGGACGACGAATGAAAATAAAAGTTACTTAGGCGACCAAAGGAATGGCATCGTAAAAGTTTTTGTCGGGAAAATTAATTTTCTGGGATACAATGACGTAGTTTACTATGTAAATCTGGGTAAAAATAATTAAAATATTTTGGCGTCTCAAAATCAAAGAGGATGAACCGCGGAGGCGGACTAATTGGCTTCAAACTGTTGGGTATAAATCGTAATATCATCCTGTATAGTTAGCAAACGAGTTGGAATTTCATTTATCCGATTCGACATCCAGAATCGGTCAAATAAAAACTTTGCAATGCACAATACACATTGCGTGATATGCAACACACAATACACATTGCGTGATATGCAACACCCACTACACATTGCGTGATATGCAACACCCAATGCATGGGAATCGTTTGCTTTGTAAAGTGTCAAAACTCTCTTCTAAGCTCCTTTTATAGATGGAAGCACATTTAAGAATCCTGTATAGTTGTTGGTTGGTTTTTTTTTTCATTTAAACGAGCGCCAATACAAGAATTCTTGAGCCGTATAGAGTTTAAACTTTTCATTGGTATATAGACCAGGGCCAATCATTTTTGAAACAAAAAAAATTCTTAGCAGTATGTGGATGATCGGAAAATTTAGCAAAAATATTTTTTTTATGAAACTTGGTGACAACGTTCTTCTTTGTGTTTTAAATAAGCTGTAATTTTTTCAAAGCAAAATATTTGTTTTCCGATTTTATACGAATTTAAATTAAAAAAAAATATATTGTTCGCTTGGAAAAATATCGTTAAAAATGCAAAAAAACAAAAAACGACTTTTTCATAAAGTTTGTTGCAAATAATGCAAAGTTGATGAAAAATATTAATTTTCATGTAATATAATGTCACTTATATTCAATTAACTATTATTAATGATTTTGAAATTACCGAAAACATTGTTTAAACAATAATCGAACTCCACGAAAATTCGCAATACTTAAGTTTGCTTTTAACATTTTATTAGTAGAATGACATGTGCATTCTCAAAAACTTTGTATTCCCATAAAACTTTTCCGTTCTTTTCGAAAATGCAACCCAATTTGTAAAATTTTGATATACAGGGTGTTGTTTAACAGCAAAATCATTTCGATAATTTTTTTTTAAACTGGTCCGGGATTTTGGTCACTGTGGCTCTTGATTGTTCTAATGGAGTAGAACAAACTTTCCAAATATCAAATAAATATACAATGTGGTTCCAAAAATACGGGAGATAAAAGAATTGACCAAAATGGATAAAACGCCCTGTAACTCAGTAATGAAACGAGTTAGATATATCAAATATGGGTTTTTCTTGTTCGTCTAAGTGTCCTTCATCCACATTTAGCGTATGTTCATTTACCTATAAAACACCCTGTATAATTAGAGCGAAGTTTTATGAAGTTTTTAAGTATTCGATTATTGTTTAAACAATCTGTGCGGCATTTGTTTCCACATAAAACTAGATAATACTATAACTATAAATGTTTATGGTTCCTATATTTTTCATCACTTACTTTACTTACTTATCACTCTAAGAATAGCGCGCTACTGACTTCCTAAAAATACCGAACGTTAAGCCTACTACGGTTTTATCCAGCTTAAGGCCATTGAAGCCGTTTGGAAAAACAACCGGTCAAAAATAGAGCAGGGAATAGAAAAGTTTTATTAGTGGAAATAATTGTCGACCCCACGGACATCAGGAAAAACGAAAACCGGCGACATGCACAGAATTGAACGGATCAAATAGATGCCGATGATTGTTATCTGGGGATAAAACTTACGAAGCACTTCGAGCGTTTCCATGCATTATTGCTAGTAGGTAGCGGGCGTAAAAAGAACATAAAACAGAAAATAGAATCTGCTTGTTTCTAAAGTAATTTGGAACAATAGCGAACGTTGGTTTAATCTTCTTTCCTTCCGGTTGACTGTCCTTAATTTTCGTAAATTACCGGGTCAACAATGTTGTTAAAAATCAACAAGATCTCTTCTTTAAAAGTATCCAAATGTACTATAAATAGACCAGGGCCAAACCGATTTTAAATACCCGAATTGATGGAAAACGGTTTTTAGCATTTTTCTCGATGATTTTGAGGTTATGTTGAAAAATGATCATTTCCAAAGTTTTAGATTTTTTAATTATCTACAACTTTTATAATCTTCCTTCGTATTAATCGTAGAAAAATAAAAAAAAAATCATTTTAATTGTTAGCTTAAGGCCATAAAATTAATTCATTTCAATTTTTACGTAATACTAGCTTGTTGGGAATCTGAGGCCTTCTTGGAAGCGTTTTAAAGATGCTCTATACAACTCGCGAACAGCCACCCAAAAAACATGAAATCCTGTAAAATGACCTGCTGGATTCGAATTTTTTGTTCGTCCTTCCATCCGGAATTGCGAAATGTGTCAAGACATTTTTGAAAAAACTAAAAATGTTCCCTAAAATAATATTTATTGCAAACTAGTGCGTTACTTTGTTAAATGATGTCCGATCGTTATGAATTTTGGATATGATATTTTTCAGTACTTTCCTGACCTAGTTTCATAACAATAAAAAATATAGGACGTCTTATAAAAGCTACGTAATTTTTTTTTTGCTAGAATACACAAAATATCGTCATTTTGCAGAGTAAAATGGTGAGTCGAGAAAACTTTCTTATCTTTAGAGATAGTTAACTAGTATAAGCGAGAAAAATGTTGCCAATAGAGCAAGAAAACTTTTTTACTTTTTTTTTCATACGACGTTTAGTTTGGGTTGTGTACTTTTTTTAAAACCGAAGGAAATTGAATCGGCGCCTCGCATCTCTTGGCATTGTCACTGTTAGGATGCTGTGGAGCGAATAAAGCGATCAGTGTGTCAGAGAGAGTAAACACCATAGCCTTCTTCAAACGTGCAACAAAGTTGACACGCATTACAATATTATTATGACTCTATAGGGATTAAAACACAATATTATTATTATCTAATTAAAATATTTATTTTTCAATGCTTTTTCCCTCACACTGGCAACTTATATTGCATCTTACATTTGCTTTCAGGCATTTGCACTTATTACCACAGTTAAATAATTATCATTTGTAAAATGCAGTAATTTTTGGACATTAATTTTGGCACTTTACAATTATTGTCTTTGCGTTCGTAACCAAACTTTAGAATTTCAGGCAGATCTGGCTTTAACATATATGCCTTTTTGAAAATTGCGCATTGTAAAAATGCCCTTCTTACATGAAAAATAAAATAATCTTCAGTCGGCGGCAAATCCCCAAAAAAAAGTTCATTATTAAAACCTTATTTACCAGTATAATAGTATAAACTTCAATGATATATTTTAAAAGGTAATAGGTACACAAAGTTCTATAGTGAGCAAGAATCGTTAAAAAATATCATATCTTAGGAGCATTATTACTAAGGATGGTTTGTAAAAAATTTTAAGCTTATTTAGACTTAATCTTTACCTTATATCTGTTTTGCAAGTTGGAAACATATGAACTCTTAATTCATCCATATTTCCTCTAAAGTCTTTTCGGTCATAATGCCTAAAGAATAGTATACATGATGTTAGTAATTCGTCAGATATTTCATCACATGTAATACTTTTGGTTCCAAAAGATAAAATATTCATCTTATCTGGTTGTTGAGACAACACTATTTTTAGGGCTCTTTTTTGCCTTTTCTAAACAATGTATTGATAACAAATTGTCTGCTAATATTTTAACATCCAGATGCTTCAAGTTTGCTAGTGCTTTAATGATTGAGAAACATGGCATACATATCTTTTCTCTTTCCATCCAAATTTCGACATCTAAGGTAACCGAGTAAAACATTGATAAAATAAAAACATCTGTGCCCAATGAATAAATAACAAATACATTAAACGGAAAGGGAAAATGCATTGAAAAATAAATATTTTAATTAGGTAATAATAATATTGTGTTGTAATCCCTATAGTGTCATAATAATATTGTAATGCGCGTCATCTTTGTTGCACGTTTGAAGAAGGTTGTGGTTTTTACTCTCTCTGACACACTGATCGCTTTATTCGCTCCACAGCATCCTAACAGTGACAATGCCAAGAGATGCGACGCGCCGATTCAATTTCCTTCGGTTTTAAAAAAGTACACAACCCAAACTAAACGTCGTATAAAAAAAAAGTTAAAGTAAAAAAGTTTCTTTGCTCTATTGGCAACATTTTTCTCGCTCTAAAGATAAAAAAGTTTTCTCGACTCACCATTTTACTCTGCAAAATGACGATATTTTGTGTATTCTAGCCAAAAAAAATTATGTAGCTTTTATAAGACGTCCTATATTTTTTATTGTTGTGAAACTAGGTCAGGAATACTGAAAAATATCATATCCAAAATTCATAACGATCGGACATCATTTAACGCACTAGTTTGCAATAAATATGATTTTAAGGAAAATTTTCAGTTTTTTAAAAAATGTCATGCCTTGACATATTTCGCAATTCCGGATCAAAGGGCGAACAAAAAATTCAAATCCGGCAGGTCATTTTACAGGATTTCATGTTTTTTAGGTGGATGTTCGCGAGTTGTATTCGTGGTCGAATTCAGCACCTCAGATTCCCGACTAAACAGATTTTCGGTTATATTTAAAAAAACTTTTAGAAATGTACGATTTTTGTGGTGAAAATCGTAATTTTCTACGCCCTTTAACTCAGGAGGGGTTTATTTTCATCTGGACACCTTTCCTAGCAATTTGCAAAAAATTTCAAGTTGATCTGATCAGTTACTAGTTTCTGCTCGATATTATAATAATAATAATAATTTATTCAGTGAAAATGTAATTACAAACTATTTAAGTTCAGCAAATTTTATGATTAGTTTAGTTTTAGTAAAAGTACAGTAATAGTAATAGTGCAGTCGGTACTGTATGCAGTGTCAAACCCCATAAAACTAAAAGTTGCGCATGGGGTTATCTTTTTTGCAATACAGCATCCGATCGTCCTAAATAGAAAATACAAAATAATCAATTTACACTACTTAAGGACCTTATTACATCAAAAATTATAAATTACACTAGAAATTAATATTTTATTGTTTAAAACCTAATTACACTAAAAAGGAAAACTGCATTCTTGACTCTAATCAATAAGTTTATGAATTTGTTTTCGATCCTAATTCAATAGAAACTTTTTAAACACACTTTTTATGAAATTTACTGAGTTTATAACTGTTACATATATCTTGTACATTTCAGGCAAATAGTTATATAATTTTGCTGCAAGAAAATAATGACATCGTTGACTGAAGGATTTATTAGATCTGATGGTTTGTGTATTTAGATTGCTTTTTGTTCTTGTATTATAGTTATGTTCAATACTCCGCAATATGCTTTTATTTTTATAAATATAGATTATTATGTTATACATATAGGTTAATCTTATATCTAAAAGATTTGATTCCTTATATAATAAATTAGACGAATACAGAATAGGTTTTTTATACATAATTTTTATGAACCTTTTTTGTAACACATCAAGTGGCCTCAAATGTGTATAGTAAGCTCCACCCCAGCCCAAGATGCCATATTGGATCCTAGATTCAATCAGAGAGTAGTAAATAGTTCGCAGATAGGCTCTATCAAGTATGTTGGAGAGATATTTAAATTTATATAATATACTCCGTAGAGTTTTTGTGACATTGCTAATATGTTTATCCCATTTTAGATTTTCATCTATTATACCCTAAGTATATTGAAATAGTATATTACATAACAAGTGTAGAAAGTGACTTATTCCACAAGAGTGCGGAAACGGAACTTACTTTGAAACTTTGTGGCAGTAGGAATATTTTTATTCAGTAGAATACAACAAAATACGGAACCCTTCAAGCTTTCCTATATTCTTTCAAGTACCTGGGTTAGCAGAGCAGGAAGGCGAGTGGAAGGCAAAACTTAATTTTCACACTATGTACCAATTTCTACAATATCCGTGCTTAAATTTTTGAAATTGCCATCCAGTTTTAAGCACCAAATCGATTCCCCAATTCAAACTCATCTCATTTGTGGATCTTATCATCGATTCCGTAGAACCGAAACTGCATCGGCTTAAAATTTAAGTCCGTCACATTGGAGGTTTGCAAAGTTCCTCTATAATTGGATTATTTTGAGTAGATATATTAGACGGTGGTCTACGTTACAAATTAATTTTGATAATACCGACGAGACGAGATGGATGGATATGGGATCTTCTAATCCATTAAGGAAATCGTGGAGCGAGAGACAGACATATTTTATATGGTTAGTTACTAATGAAATCTATACAGGCTGATTATTTCTTGCAAACCTGGGATGAATACCAATCTACTGATTCGAGATCCAAGTATATCAAATATAGTGATTCGGAACAGCTTTTAAATTATAAATATTAATACTGGTTTACATGATTTCTTTACACAGGAATAACTCTTCTTTTTGGCAAGTATAATTTTATGGCGAACATAGCAAAAAATGTTTGTAAAGTTTCTAAGAGACATTTTTCAAAAAAAATCGCAAATTGTCTTTTATCGTAATCATAGTTGCCCATCTACGAGCAACCCTCAAAATCCAACAAGAAGCGTGTAGATTACAAGCGGGGTCGATTGGCCCAGTTGGCCTTACCACATTACGACCTATGAGATCTAGGCTTTTCAGAAAGCCTATTATCTGTTTTGGAGCTAGGTCTGTAACCTGATCAGGCTCTAGAAAGACCTGTTCCAGGAGTTGGCGAACAATTACGCCGCTGCTGCAGAATCTGCATGTTCCACTGTCCACTTTGCCCATCTTACAGAGATGGTATCTGAGTGAGTAGTGTCCAGTGAGAATTCCTGTGATTACTCTAAGATCAGATTTCTGGAGCTGCAAGAGCAATTTAGCGTAGAGAGCAGAAGGTCGTAATAACCTTTTTGCCTGTCTTTGGCCTGGAATATTTTTCCAGTAGGCTGCACTAAGTTCCTTTTCCCATATTCGAACTTTTTCCACCATACGCCTTTTTGGAAAACCACAAAATGGTTCGGGACCTTCTTTCGCGCCCTGGCACGTATAATAAAGTTACTTTGTTGTGACTAGCCAGTTGCTTAAGGGAGTACTTGAAGTTCCAGATTGTTTTAGACTCAGAAGTTGTGGACTTCAGATCCTTTAATGCAGCCTTGAGGGCACTTCTTGTAATTAGAGCCACTTCGTTTTGTGTTAACTCACGTTCGTTGATAACAACGTCTAACGTGAGTTCTAAATACTGTTTCGCAGACATAAAGTCCGTGGGAATCCATGGATTGGGTTGCTCCAACTCTTAGTATCTCAAGATGTCCAGTTAGATCGCCGGGTCTTAAAAATTGTGCCGGTGTCCGAGTTAGAAATGACGGGGTCTTACCTTTAAACGTGCGATTTTCCAGCACGGATGATCCACATGTCTATTTATCTATCTATCTGGATTACGGTGCGATTCATAGCCCACTAGTATTGAAGACGTTTTTGCACCATCAGGTTATTATTATTGATGTATTCAAGGATATATCTAACGGGTTCTTTCGCAATTTTTTCGGGATCCGGAAATCAGCAGTAAGGAGATTTAGATGCCTTCTACTGCTGCGTTCCATATTACGGTCTTGAGTTCTTTCCTGCTAGGGTTAGCAGTTAATTTAGACTGCTGTTCTACTTAACACAGTTTATACGAAATACCGCATATGGGTTCTGGTACAGTTAGCTCAGAAGGTACTGCTCGATTCCGATACCTCCTTATGTCTCGGTACCCATTCAAGAATGACCTTGTTATGTTTTGCCTTAAGGGTTGTCTGGCTGTCTACCATAATACAGACTCTAAGAGAGTCATTTAGGGGTATCTGAGCACATACATTTATTGTTGTTACTTAAATCTGGAAGAATGTTGTCCCGGGTTTAGACTTATAGTCTTACCTGAGTTCGCATGTCAGTAGTCACCCATCTACAGTCTAACCACAGCGAGACGTGCTTAACTATTAGATCGATGCTCACCAAGCGAGTTATTCTGACGCATACCATATTTTGAGTGGAAAAAATGTTTTAAAAGTTGGTTCAATCGAATGAAACAGAGCTTTGAAAGACTGTAAAGTGGTTTCGTTGACATAAATGTCGCTCGATCCTTTTCGTAAGTTTAAAATGGAAAAAATTCTGACCCATTAAACAACAACGACATAATTGTCCGCCCAGATTCGCTAAAGTGAATCCGTTGAAATTATAGAACTATCTAAAAGACTAGTCAGTTTTTTATCACTAAAAAATTGATGAAACTAATTTTTAGAAATTTACCCCGGCATTTATCTTTATGTTACAGGCAATCCTTTTTAAATTATTTGTTTGTGATGTAAGATGGATGCCATTCCACTGAAAACGTGAAAACAGGCCGCAAAAAGATGTCTAGCCAGTGGCATGCTTATGTCGTTCATTGTCGTCACATTACTCACAACTTACTTTATTATACTCGAACAATTCGTCATGTGTTCAACGTTCGTGAACATTATCAGATTATTTCTCTAGCGGTCAAGTAGTCGTTAAATGAAATGCTCTCTTGTTTTGTACAGTTCGCTACAAAATTACCATTTTGTGTAATAAAACCAAACGTGATACAAACAACTATATGAAAAGGTTATTAAATGTTTGTTGAGCGAATTAGAATAAAGACTTGATTTATGGTATTAACTCCCTACACACAGTGGGACTAGATAAAAGCTACAAGCTACTCTTTAACTCTTAACCTATCAGGTTTACATTACATTACTTAACTTATTGTATATTTAAATTTAATAATCAAACTCCAAATTGTCTTTTTTACTACAGTTGTAGAAATCTATTGTTGTGACAAGATAAAGTTTTTTAAATTGAGCTGAAATCTATTTTGATATAATAGATTACTTCTCAATAAATGTATATGGTATATAATATTCATATTTTGACAAGCTTAAAAAGAAAATATATTTTCTAATAGGCTGAGAAATCTCTTATTATAGCTGATCCCAGAGTCTGCAGGCGAGGCGGTATTGCCGAAGTTGTCAAACAATGAAGGCATAAGGCGACTCGATGGGTAAGTCAATGGGTTTACACTGGAATGCAATAGATGGAGACACCAATAAATGTATATGATACAAAATAATCATATTTTAATACGCTTGAAAAAAATATTTATTTTTGAAAATATTACAATGATTTTCTTATTCAACATAAGTAATAAAAAAAAATAAACCAGAACCAGTTAAGTGAGTGGATTAACTTCTTCAGTGCTTGTAGCGTGAAAATAGAACAGAAACGTGTGACACAACGGTGGCAGCCAGAAGATTTTGTTCATTGACCGGAACCAACTCATTGTTTGTGATTATTACATGTTGCGATCGTACGTACAGCCAAAGACCAGGAGGATCCGTTATTTATTACTTTCTTTCCTAAATGACCCTTTCCTGTTTCAAATTCTTTTGTCTTAGACGCTATCGGAATTTCATTATAACGTATAGAGCCGTTTTAAATTATGATATGGGGACATTGCACCGTGTAAATACTTAAAATCATAAAAATTGTTCCTTTGAGGTAGTCTCGCTTAGTTGTGTAACGTATAAATTCGGTATTAAGACCTTACTACATTAATTAGTTTCCATACCTTGTTTTTCTTGGGTAGATGTGAGCCACTGTAGGGACCGAATTATATTATTTAGGAACCATATATCACATAAGATAACCTCAAGTTTTTGACTCACTTTATATCCATTTGAACGAGCTATTCAGTTTCGTATAAGGTATTTCTCTAATTCAAAACAGAATCTGTTTACGTCTATTTTATCGATGTCATGTTTCGATCTGTTGTTCCGGTCATTTCTTCTGTTAAATTTGAGGTACTGTACGGATGTGTTAGCCAGTCACCTGTTATATGATTGGTCAAGTCGCAGAATTTGACCAGTCATGTTATATGATTGGTCAAGTCGTTTTTAGTGACCCGTGGCGGTTAATAGGTGAATCTCTTTCTGGACTTGCGTGGTTGAATTCGTTCTAGAAGGATTTAGAAGGAAATTTCGGCCAGGTTGTCTTTCTTTCTTGTTGGGTGATAAGTATAACGTGGTTTAGACAAAATTTTGAGGAATCGCCCGGTGTTTTATGAAGATTATTTCGTACCATTGATTGGGATAGACGAGCGATTCCCGTATTGTTAGACTTGCAGGGTGCCTATTTGATTTGGTGTGTTTACCCTGGTCTGATTCTCTCGAAGAGGAATTGATATTTTGTACCAAACCAAGCCACGTTCGTAACGACGCCATTTTTGTCAGGTAAGGCGTTTTTCATGAAAGTCGAGTATTATGTTATTTGGCAAGTGTGTAAGGCCTATTAATATTATAGATAGGGATAGTACCTCCCACGGGAAACGATTTGATTCTCCGAGGATTCACCTTCCACAGAAGCATCTGTCAGGAAAGTTCCTGATTCGCCGAGAATTGCCCTTCACTGTATAAAAGGGTATGTTGAGATATTTAAATGTTTTTATTGTATAAACTGTTAGAGTTTGTAAATTTCTTTCTGGGCCGAGGGGTATTCGATTAGGGGTTTAATGTATATTATTTTAGGGTTCTCGTGTTGGGCAGATTGTTGACCACATTCTCGTATTGGGCGGATGTGAACCAGATTCTCGTGTTGGGCGGAGTGTTGACCACATTCTCGTGTTAGGCAGAGTGTTAACCAGATTTTCGTATTGAGCTGACCTGACCTGACGACTTAGTAGCTGCAAGTTGCCGCAATTTAGTTTTGGAACAACCGCAAGTTTTTCATATTTTTTTTATATTTGTTCATGTACATTATTTGTTAATTAGTGATTTTTAAAGGTCTCTAAATTAATATTTTCATATATTTTCTCTAATTTTTTTTGGAATTTTGTAAGCGACTTATAGGGGCGAGTGGTATTTTTTTTACACCCAATTCCAACGACCTTGAGAGCTCTCGCGGACGGTGTAACTAGCGCAATTTTCTTACAATTTTAGTGGGACCCCTTGGGTTCCTTTTTTTTTTTTTGACCTGTGCAATTTTGCTAAGTGGAAACATTAAATAGTAATTAGTAATTAGTTACTTTTCTTTCACTTACTAATAGTCACAAATAGTCTTGACCCGAACTAAGGTAAGCAAATTTTTGTTGCGACGTAGTTTATTTTTTTTTAGTGGGCTCAATTTAGATCCATTCTGGAGGTTGAGTGACTAAATTGACTATATTTTGGATGAGGGTAAAACAATCTCCTGGCGCCCATTTTTCTTTTTAATTAACAACATATATCAATCCACACCCCAATTCACTGTGGTTAGCCGGCATCCAAAGCGGATTACATAATCCCACGAGAATAACTCGTGGCAGTTGTTATAACGTTTCAAACACCTTCAGTGGCAACAAACTATTAGAGTCAAAGTCGAATTGTTAAATTAAAAAACTTTTTGATCTAAATAGGTAGTTTTAATATCCATAAAGAAGAACATTCAATTTAGTTTATTAATGTCGCTAAAATTAATTTCCGTAAATCCTACTACCATACACTATGTATAATATAAAAAGAACATCAGGATATTAAAAATGTACAAGAGTTTTCCGCATGGTCTTGGGATCCGAAGCGTGATTAATTTAAAACGACTCGAGCATGCAAATTCCATATTCACAAAAACTTAGTTAGAGCTTCTTCGGACACAGATAACAAGCGATGTGATGAATTTACTGTCGAATGATCCTTGTATACTTTTTATCCCTCTTCAAGACCTTTCTCCAATCCTCTTTGACAAGTGTGCGGTTATCTGCATATGGAAAACGTCAAGCCTCCTTTTGCTTTTCAATCTTGAAGGTATATCAAGAAACACGTTTTTATTAAAGGTAAAATATTTCACTAAAGTATTTTTTGGGTCAGTTATTTGTGGTACAAGTTTTTAAAGTGCTTGTTTCGATTGAAGGAGTTTAATCAACCGCACAATTGCAAAAAATACTTTTTTTTTCTCATGCGGGATAAGTACTATCTTTGGGCTTATCTGACTGCTTTCGCATGCGGGAAAACATAACTTTGCGCACTGATTAGAAAATTATTTGTAATTAAAACGGGTATTTATTTATTAAAATGTACCTAAAACATTTTGTACTACGCGTTGCATATTTGGCAGATAAATTATTTTATTTATTCTAATCTATGCGAATTATTCGAGATTAAAAGTCGCAAAGACAGTTTTTCGCGAATATCCCATTTTCTATCAATTTTACCCTAATTTAGTATCATAATCGTTCTCATTATTATTTACTTGGTCACTCAATAACTTTGTAGGGTGACATATAGATGGTGCTACTATTGATAAATTCATATGATTTTTAGGATGAACTAACCTTCAATGGTACGTGTCAAAATTTCATGACAATTTTACGTACAAACCTATGCGCAAGATGGATGCCGCGATTACTAACAATGGAACAGAAACAGCTTCATGAGGATGGTTCAATCTAGTATTTGGTTAAGTTTCAGAGTAATAAAGCATCGATTCATTACCTTCACACCTGAGACGAAGGAACAATTAAAACAATGGACTGAAAGGGGAGAATTGCAACGTTTGAGTGATGTAATCAAGAAAAAATGGCTGCATTTGGTGAAAAGAAGTTCTGTTTCATCAAGTATATGCACTAGTTCATACATATGTTATCGCGATGGCCAAAATGAATGAGTTAAAGTTTAAATTGCTTCCTCACGAACCGTATTCGCCTGATTTAGCCCCCTCGGATTGTTTCCTGCTTCGAAACTTAAAAAATGGCGCGGTTGTAAAGCATTTGCCAAACAATGAAGAGTCTGCGTTATAGTTTAATTCGCAAATAAAGCCATTTTTTCAGTTAAATAGTAAAATTCCCTTACATGCAAGTAATAAAGATATTATCTTTATAACCGGAAAAAGTTACGACCCAATTTTTGACACAACACTATTCTAGCGCTCGAAGACCATTCTCTCTATTGTTTTTCCGATAAATTTCGTAGAAAATATTTAGAAAATTGAGAGAGAAACGCACGTAGCCCAAATGTGAACGACCTCTAAATGAGACCTAGCTCGACGCTTTTTTATTACTCTTTTGTTTTATTTAGAAGTCGAGGTCTCAAATAAAGTGAACCTAAAGTTAATTGGGCTTTGCAAATGCACAATGATTTCTCTGTAGACTCCACAGTTTTTTATTTGAAAATTAAAAATCGATTTTTGACTCTTTTTGTTTCACGGAAATATTTTCAATTCAATTATACTTTTCCATAGTTCCTCTTTAATTATAAAAGTTTTTCTTAGTAAACTACAATAACTCGAATGACAATCATTTATCGGATAAAATGTGAAATTTTGAACGGTCGCTCCGTGTAATAAAAATGGACGTTTTAAAACCGCAATTTCGTTGAACTAAAAACAAGAAAAACATTTCCAGATACTGCTAAAGTTAGAGATTGTTCGTAAGAAGTTAGTGCTGTTCTTTTAATTATACAGATGTGGCAAAATTTTAACGGAACATACGATTTTCAATGTAGATATCAATCGATTAGGAACTATTTAATAATTCGAGAAATGATGGAATGTGTCGGAATTGGCATATGTTCAAATGCAACAATAAATAAATTTATTGTATCTCGAATCGAGTGACCTGCAAAATACCACTTTAAAATTTGTATCTTTTCTTCCTTTGTGAATGTGAACATTTTAATTTCAATCGTTATCGACTTACTACTACTGAGATTGACTTTCAGGAGACCGAGTGGCAAGTATCATGTGTAAGTTGCTCGAGCAAGAAGGGGAACAGTGGTTCAATTGAACAGTTGATACGCCCGTCGCGCACATTTCTTATATTTTGTGCTGATCGACTGCTACATGATCTCTCGTCCAAAATACATGATTGAAAATCGTATGATTCGTTAAAATTTTGCCACATCTGTATATTAGTTAACCAAAAACTCAAACTAGATTTTAAACAACTTTATGCTGGGATAGTTGGTCACAAATAAAATCAATACAATTACCATAAAATAGATATTTTATTAATCTCTTCAGGTCTTATTTATAAAAATATGAGACAAGTCAATTAACAAAACTAAAAAAGTACAATTAAAATACATTGTTATGCAATAATCAAGACATAAAATAAATACAATTAGGCGATAAACATGAGACAACTCGATGACAAAAGTTATAATACATGAATATTATAAACTAAGAAAAAGTACATGTAATGTAGTTAATGTCATTTTAGACAAATAAACTATCAAATAACACACTAGTGCGTTATAATTCATAACTCACTAGTGAGTTATGGATTATAACTCACGTTCATATTTAAAGTAGTATTCTATTTATTTATTACTATTACAAGCAGAATTCACATTGATATTGAAATTAAGAGTCCGTACCCTGGTCAAAATTTATGTGCCTGTAGAGCGCTAGAAAATGTACGATTACTTCAAAACGGTGTTATTTAAAAAAATAAGATAAACTCTGGAATGAAGATAAAGAGCTGTTTTAAGATCCTACTGTAATATTTTTTCAAAATATTGTACCATTTTTTTTACTATCAGTAGTGAAAGTATCCCAAATAGACAAACTTTGAGAATTTTTTTTATAAAATTTGGCAAATAAATTTAAAAAAATATTACAGTACGATCCTCACTTGCACATTTATCTTTCATTTGACACTAGGTTGAAAAAGATTGAAAAAAAATTACTCAAAAATCTATGTCATGCACGAAACCTCTGTATGAGTAATCAACATTATAAATATGAAAATATTTTGTAATTTCTTATCGCTACTCCTTTAAATTTCGGTGTTTCCACGCCCACTGCATATTAACAGGGTCGGATTCGGTTCTGTGAGTTTATATAAACATTTTCAAATATGTGTAGATTGTAGATAGTTGTAATTAATATCGAACTATATTATTATGTACTGCAGTGATGCGAGATTTGGTGTATTAAAAAAGTAATGAATGAATTTCACATGAAAACTGAAAAGTGAAATATGAAAATGAAAAATGAAAAATGAAAAATGAAAAATGAAAAATGAAAAATGAAAAATGAAAAATGAAAAATGAAAAATGAAAAATGAAAAATGAAAAATGAAAAATGAAAAATGAAAAATGAAAAATGAAAAATGAAAAATGAAAAATGAAAAATGAAAAATGAAAAATGAAAAATGAAAAATGAAAAATGAAAAATGAAAAATGAAAAATGAAAAATGAAAAATGAAAAATGAAAAATGAAAAATGAAAAATGAAAAATGAAAAATGAAAAATGAAAAATGAAAAATGAAAAATGAAAAATGAAAAATGAAAAATGAAAAATGAAAAATGAAAAATGAAAAATGAAAAATGAAAAATGAAAAATGAAAAATGAAAAATGAAAAGTGAAAATGACAATAATTAGTAAACCATGTGAAGTTGGAACGGGCAGCTAGATTGGAATAAAAACAACCCTTATGATTTTGCCCAATAGTTATATTTACAAAAATAAACCGCAATCAAATAAATTAAGATTATTCAAATCTTTGAATTTTTCTTTGGTCCGATCTTCGTTATTTCTCCCCCAAGCAATTGCTCTCGAAAAAACTTCTTCATACAGGAAACTTTTCACTGTAGAAGCACAACTGGTCTTTGGAAGCATTCGGCAAATTTTTCCAAAATTGGATGAAGTTAACAATTTCTTTCTCAATTGCTTTCATTGAGAAGAGTATGCCTGTAACCTCGTGCTTTCTTCTATTGTTTTAAGCTCATTTTCATTTTTGTTAAACAATTCCTTCAAGAACATATCTTTGAAACTATTGAACGTTTGATCATCCATGTCTGGTTTAGTACAGTGCTCACCGTATTGATCATCAGGACCATGTTTTTCTTCAGGGAAAATAAATCTCTTTCGACTTTTTACATTTTTTTTGTTTAATTTGATACTAAGTTGTTCGTTTTTCTTAATAATTTTTCCGGGACTATAGCCACTAATGTGTTTATATGTTTTATACAATGGCATCCTTGTATTTTTTGCTATTACTGCACTAAAACATCTTCCTCTGTAACTCCTTCTTAAAGTATAATTTACCCTTTTTCCTCCAATTTTTTGGGCTATCATAGCATTAAATTGTTCTACAACATTGTTGTCAACATTTTCTAAAAGACTTCTAGAATGTCCCGCTAGATATCTTACCGCATCCATGAGTTTTTCTTCAATGCCCCACAATTTAAAGTCTTCGATGAAATTTTGTTCATCAGGATTAGCCTTTGTACAAAAATCTTTTAATTCTGCACAACTTTTGTGTTCTCCAAAAATGTGACTAACACTTTTTAAAATATCTTTCTTAAGATTTAGTACCTTTTCATCCTGTGACTTTCCGGTTTCTTTGTTCCTATATAAAATTGCCTTAGAAATGGAGGACCTAATTTTTAAAATATGATCTAAAAGAATTTTTTTTAAATTTCCTGGAACTCCTCTAACTTTTGTAACTTCTCTAACTTTATTACAGTAATTCCTTAATAAATGATTTCAGCACTCTATTTTTTCAACTGTTACGTTCTCATATGGTCTACTATATAGTATAGTGCTGTAAACGATTATATTTTAAAATATTCTTTTGTTTCTTTCCCCTAGAAGATCAACGCAAACGCGTTTTATCTCCTTTCCTTTCTGCATCCATATTCATTCACTTATTATAACCACCACCCTTTCACTAGCACTAAATATACAGTTTATCTATTTCCAATTGCAGAACGTATGTAAATAAAAATGTAAATAAAATCACTCACTTGTGGTTTCAGAATTAGTGCATTCCTCAAAATTCCTTAAAATTTTGTATGCTAAGATATATTTTTTAAATGCAATATATGTATAATAATAATATTGTGTTTTATGCTCGTAAAAAAATTCCCAAATTTCTTCGCTTTTTAAAAATAGATTTATACCTCGAACAAAGTTGGCAGTGATCGAATTATTATTTTCTCTTTTGGAATGTGTTTTTGACACTACATACTTAAATGTTACCGCATTTACTTCTCCGCCCTCCACTATACCATAGAGGAAGGTAATGTGAGGGGAATAAAAAAGAAAAAAAACTCGCGCAGTCGTTAAATTATCCTTTTTTAATGAATTAATGTTAAATACAATTTTTCATGAAAATAAACCCATCCCGAGTTATAGGGCGTAGAAAATTATGATTTTCACTACAAAAATCGTATATAAGTTTTTTTAAATATAACCGAAAATCTGATATTAACAATTAAAATTATTTTAATTTTTCTACGATTAATTCGAAGGAAGATATGGCAATTCAAAAATGGGTGTTTAAAGAAACTGGATCGTTCTAGCGTAAATATCTGGAAAAATATGACTTCCACAAAAAAAATGTATATAACATCCTAATGAGAGGACAGTATTGGGAACATTTTAAGACCATCCAGAACCGTTTAACATAAGCAGAAAAAAGTTATGGACAAAATAAATTTGTTTCAAATTTTTTTACGCCATTTTTTTAGCGCTATCTAGACTGTGGTAGTTGAAAAAAAATCCTTTTGCAGAAAGTCGTAACATATGTTTCTACAATTGACTAGTAATTTTTAGCCCTATGGGATAATTAGTTTTTAAGTTTTGGTCTGTTAAAGTTGAGCTAAATTTTTGTTTTTTATAAGTCATTTTCAATTTTTGGCCACTAGCGTGAAAAGTATTGATTATTGAAAAAAATTTAAGGAGACAAGACTTTTAGTTCTTCCGAATAATTTCCATTTTTTTTTTATCTTTTGCCTGTAACGAGACATTTCCATTTATAACCGTCAATGTCATTTTTTCGGGTGAAATATTAAAAAAACGGTCATTCCAATGAAAAAGTTTGTCATAATATGACATTTCGACGATATCTTAAGCTTTAAAATTGTATTTCTGGTCACTATTTTCGTTCCTCTCTTTCTAAATTTGCAATGTTCGGCCTTTAATTAATATTTACCAACCCCAAAAACATAAATAATGATAGTAACTTAAATTTATATTCCTCCAGGTATATTGTAAATATATTTTTTTAAGTATAACTATTGTGCAAAATCATAATAGAGTTGTTTTTATTCCAAACTAGCTGACCGTTCCGGCTTCGCACGGTTGTACGTCTATAGAATGATATTTCTTATTTCATCCTACAAAGACAACGCCAACGATTGTTTGTACCCGTGCCCGACTAAATTAAATACGTATTACGTATTCGATATTCGACAATCGTCAAATCTTTTGAATACGGTCTCCAAAAATTTGCGGAGTAGGAATAGCTTGCGATCCGCCTACCGCGCTACCCCTACTCGCGCCGACCCCGGAGAGATCCCCGAGCAGTGTGCAGGTGACGGACTCTTAAAGGAAAACGCTAACGATTTATTCGAATTTGAAGTCATTGTAAAATTCGTTGTTTCATTGGAACCGGACGCTCCCATATCGGTAAAGCTGCTGATAGTGCTGGAAGACGCCGACGCATTAGAACCTTGTAATTTTTCTGCAATTTGTATTTTGTTGTGCACCGATTCTTCTAGGTATCCTTCTGCTACGGTCGAGGACTTCCATCCTCCGTGACGCTTCAAAGGAGTCATGTTAGCCCCTGCATTGGCCAAAAGAGTCGCCGAAGACCTTCTCAGGCAGTGACCGGTGTAGAGCGCTGGTTCCTCAAATTTCAAAAACAATTCTTGAAGGTATCTTCGACAACGTATTTATTCCCACACACTGGTTGGTACACCTCCCATTTCTGTAAAAAAACAAAAAAGCGGCCAGAACTAGTATTTTTTGATCTCAAAGAAAAATTGATCGGGTTGACTGGAAATCCTTTTTTAAGTATGATGAAACTTCTCGATTTCTTAGTTTTGGTGTCAGGCAAAACTACGTGAAAATATTTCCCTTTGTCTTCAATGTTTTCTATTTTCAAATTGACCAATTCATCGCATCTACAAGCACCGCTAATCCCCATTATCAAAGCCACTTTCATCAACCGGTACTCGTTGTCGGGAGCTTCCTTCAAAAACTTCTCTATTTCAGGTCGATCTAATGTCTTGGACTTCTTTGGTTTGTATCCCTGTGATTTGCTTTTCAAAAAGCTCGTTAGTTTGCCATATGTCGATTTTTTATAAAGGTGAATACTCGAGCGAAGCTAATTTTTTTTTGCAAATGTAAAAAATAAGCCAATAGAACATTTTCATCGATACCTTTTATCTTCCGTGAATTCATCCAAGACCCAAACATTTTGAACTCCTTGTCGTAAGCGTCTCGGGACTTTTCTGGCAAAATCTGCATCGCTGGTTCTTCCGCTTCCATAAGGATATCATCAGGAACGTAATTTTCATCGGTTTCCTTTATTTTTTATACTTTTTTTTTCAAAAAAGCTTCCCTTTTCTGAAAGGAAAACTGATAAGTGTCAAAATTTATTTAAACATTTGCTAACAATGTATCATGCCCGTGGCAACCAAACAAACAACCTACTTTGACCAAAATGTAAAAAAGTCACTGTCAAGACATTCTGACATTTATAGGGTACTGAGACGCAAGTAGCTTTGATTTGATCATAATACACCATAAATAACTATTAATGCTAAATGCTTAAAAGTTTTGTGGTTTGAGACCGACTTTATAATCAAAGGCAGCAAGTTGAAGAGGTAGCTCAGCATAAGTAGGCGATTCCTTATGCACTTATGGCACTGTTGTAGATGGAAATCATTTTTTTGTTCTTGTGTTATATGCATTGTTTTTTTCTAGTTTCAATTCCATTTTCAATGAACGTATCCCTGCACGATTCTCTATAGCCCAAGTCAGACAGAAGTCTGATGAACCTTTTTTGTATGATGAAAACTCTAAGTATTTCCGTGGGTCTACCCCACACAATTATGTTGTAGCTGATCATGGAGTAAACTAAAGCATAGTACGTATTTATCAGAGAGTGTCTATGGAGACGTGATTTCAGTGCTCAACGCAAAATAAAGTCTGTTACAGACGGTGTCAATGTGACTTTTTATGATGAATTTCTAAGTCTAGATATCTCGTTATCAGTAATGTGGATATTCTTGTGTTGCAGATATTGAGTGTTTGTTAGTTAAAGGGGACAGGTGAATTCAATCAATGTTCGGCCCACACCATTCTTTATCATCTTCAAATTCCTTGAGATAATTGTCGAGAGTCTCCTAAGTCATCAAATACCAGAATTGATGCATTGAAAGTAAATCTTCCATAGGCGCAGCAAATTTTGTACCTTATTACTAAGTTTTCGACAAAAACGAAGGAAAAAAATAGCTGGATGGAACAGTTCCATAATAGTGATTTATATTTGAAAACCGTAAAACGTGTGTTTCTGAACCACTGCGTATCGTTAATAGCCCCAGCCATTAGACGACGACTATTAATATTCGGTATTTAGACATACATACATATTTTATGCACGACTGTACAGGACTGATTCCATTTATATTACATATTTCACATTTGAATGTAACAAAATACATAACATAAATAAAATATTAATCTGCATGCTGGTATTTATTGCAACACATCCTGTATTATAACTTAGAAATATGTATGTTGACGTTGACGTTGACATAGCAACCATGGCATATTTACTGCTAACTTTGCAGGTGTATACATACATTACATATATGTATGTTATTTGATTACTAAAAATTTAAGAGATCAAAATATTAAATAGTGTTTTGTGTCAGTCATTTACTTTTTAATTATTATAGTCAATACGGAAAGCTGAGACGCGTTACCGTTCAGCGAACAGAAAAGTGGTTCACGAGCTGTAAAGTGGACCACGAGCTGTAAAGAGGACCACGAAATTTAAAGTGGACCATGGGCTGTAAAGTGGCGCACTGGCTGTAAAGTAGTTAACGGGCTGTAAAGTACTCAACGGGCTGTAAAGTGGACCACATGCCGTAAAGTGGTCCATGGGCTGTAAAGTAGTCAACGGGCTGTGAAATAATCAACGAGCTGTAAAGTGGTCAACGGGCTGTAAAATAGTCAACCAGCTATAAGGATGACCACGGGCTGTAAAGCGGTCCACGGTGTGTAAAGTGGTCCACGGGCTGTAAAGTAGCTAACGAGCTGTAAAGTGAACTGCGGGCTATAAATTAGAGCACGGGTTATAAATTGGAGCACGGACTGTGAAGTGTTCTACGGGTTTTAAATTAGAACATGGACTGGAAATTGAAAGACCGTAAATATAAAACAGCTAGACCCGCCAGTTTCCAATTATATAAATCTGACGTATCCTCTATTGATTTACTGTAGACCAAGTTTTTTAGGAATCCTCATAAAAATATCTAATGGAGCTAATTCGGGTTGCCTTGTGAGTTCCTATATATTTTTTACGATAATTAAAACACGTATATCTGTTAGTTTAAGGATAAAAGATTTAATAAAAATTATTTCAATCTTATTTTCATCACTCACTGTATAAAATCGTTACGTACATAAAATATAGAAAAAAAACACCTTCCTGGAAAGTTTACCCGATAAAAGTAAAAAAAAACTAAATCTAAAATCAACGTTTTCCCGGAATAAGAGAGAACAATATCAGCAATCTTCTACCAGACAAAACGCCTAATCAAAAATTTAAGCACAATTTAGCGTCGAATACGTCCCTGAAAATCCAACAAAGGGCTTTCCGATAAAAAATTCACGGGTTTTCTACTTTTTTCTAGCGACCACGGACACACGGTGGCAGACGGGCATTTTAATTCGTTTAAGTAGTGAAACTTGACGTAGAGTGCGGTGGAGGTAACAACTCCACTGAGGAGAACAATATTTTTAATCTGAACATGAAGAACATAAGTCGAAGAATTTGGAAAAACATCGAACAAGGCTTTGGAATGTTGCGGAGTCTACTCCAAGACCTCGAGCTGCAGCTGAGAAGTTGAGTTACAATATTAGGAGATAGTCTAATCGGCATGGTTTTGCAAAGAAACAGTCAGGCTTTAATGATGTTGTCTTGTATATAATAAACTTTTAAAAAGCTACTAAGATTCGTCTGTAAGTGGAATCTTAATAAGCTTGTTACCTCCATGTTTTACTTGATTATTTATTGTTTTGTTTTGTTATATAAAATAGGCCAATTTTTTTGTTAAATCTTAAAATATTACACCTCCAGTTCTAAAATAGTTTTTTGAGATTATTTTTAACAGGTAAGTGCAGTCGGTGTCTTCCTCCGTATTGTGTACTCGATGTTGGTCGCAGATGTTCACAATGGAACGAAAGGGCTTTTAGTGATCCCTAATATGGTCCTAAAAGTACCGTAGGCTCGAGAGGAATGTCCGATAAAGAGGAATATGACAATGTTGACATATGCATGTTGCAAGCTTTTTTTTTTAAATCTTCATGTTTCGGTAAAAAATTTAATGCAGTAATGCAACGTACAATATCAACAAGTGGTTTAATATTCACTATTTTATTTTTAATCTGCCTCCCTAATGTTTATAGTGTGTCTACTTAAGTTGGAACCGTATGGAAAACTTTTTTTATTCATTGGTTTTGTGAAAAAATTTATTCTTCATAAAAAGTTGTGCATGGTCCAAAACTTAAAATGTAACTATGAGATATCAAATTTTTGCAGTTGTATACGAGGATTGTCAAAAAATATGAATTTTGCTAAAGATAAAAAGATTAAAATTTTCTTAAAGGCGGAATATCTTATTCAAAATCGGTATGTTGACGTAAAATGTCATTAGAAACAAGTTTTTTTTGATAACTTTTTTTCATATTTCAAAAATAAAGGTACTTTACTCTTTAGCAAAATTCATATTTTTTGACAAACGTCGTATACGACTGCAAAAATTTGATATCTGCATTTTAGGTTTTGCACCTTGCACAACTTTTTATGAAGAATAAATTTTTTCATAAAACCATTAATAAAAAAGTTTTCCATACGGTTTCAACTTAAGTAGACACACTATACAGGGTGTCCCGTTGGTTAACGGAGATATTTTAAAGGTAGTTAGAGGTCACAAAGAGGATTCTAAATAACCCATATATAATGGGTCTCTTGGCTTCCATAACGAAATTACAGGGTGTTTTATCAATTATGCATAATTATTCATTTGGCCAGAACTTTTGAATCACTTAGTATATTTTTCCATTTTTGGCATACACGAATAATGTACTGAATTATTAAGAGATATGAAAATCCAGGTTCGGCTTCAGGAAAAATTGAAACATAATAAACGTGTCAAAAAAACACCCAGTATATCACAATTTTAATATTTCCATTTTAGATTTGAATAGAGGGGAAAAAACTGAATTGAAACAAGTTGTTGTTTTTATCCCGCCACCGATTCGAATTGGAAAATTTTGAAACGGAAAGTAAAATTTTCATTTAATTCAGAAAAAACATATTATGAAACTCATTTTTTCTTTAACAATTTCAAAAATTCCCTTCGCGTCATTTACCTATTTCTTGTTTATTCGACTTAAAATAATTTTACACTGTACTGGTGTACCTAATAAAATAATAGAAAGTAAGGATCAAAATAATAGTTTTCTAATTGGGACAAGATTTAAAAACCAAATTAAAAAACATTTTTTAAAACGTTGCTTTTATTCGGAAGCTGAGTATTTGAGTGCCGATTTTTAAGTATATTCATTAACTAAAACAAATTATTCTACAAATTATTTGAAATTTCATTAAACAAATTCTAAAATATAATTTATAATTTTAATTTAATTGTTAAATAATATTCTATTATAACTGAAAATGGGCAGCTGCTGGACTCCTATAATTGTATATACGAATATTTGTAAGCTTTTTAATTTTTTTTTATTTTAATGTGTGTTAAATGTAAATAATTTTAACTTATTTTTATATTGTAATTTTATCTTGACAAATGTTGACAAATTCAAAAATTGTAATTTTTTTGATGAAAATAAATCCTTTCTTCTTCCTTCTTCTTCTTCTTCTTCGTCTTCTTCTTCTTCTTCTTCCTATAGGCCCGTACTTAGGGGAAAATATTCAATTAGGTATTTATTTTTTAAACGCACAGTATAAAGTAAAACGAGACAATAAACACTCGTAGTAACTATCAAACATTAATTAATATTAACTAGCGGCGTTCAGACTTTACAAGTTACTTGAATTCAAGTAACTTGAAAGGAGTAACCTGAATTGAAGTGAACGTTCATACTATTTCAATATTTGATTCAAGTCATTTCGAGTTGACATTTTTACTTATTCATGTTTCAAGTTACAAAAATGGCGTCGAATGATGTGATTCCTGCTGGAATAAAAGTTGTAAATAACCTAATTGTCGATGTACTACTAAAAATCAGAAAAACTTCTACACTTCATTTTCCAAAAAAATACAAATAGAAAATAAAACTAACATATCCTCACAATTTATTTTTTTAATTTGATATATTAGGTAGGTGTTAAAAAGGCTCGTTCAGACTTTACAAGTTACTTGAATTCAAGTGCAATAATTGGTTCAACTTGAAACAAATTGAAAGGTGTGAAGGTCATTTCACTTGAATTCAAGTAACTTGAAAGGTGCTTTCAAGTTTCAAGTAGAAGTAGAGACCAAGTTAACTTTTGCTTTCAAGTTGGGGACTTGAATCACAGTTGAATAGTGAAGTCACTGGAAGCAGTGAAAGTGGCTCTGCACTGCGGCAAATTAGTCAACCACCCACGGAGGGTTCTAATCACAACATTCGACGCCATTTTTGTAAACTTGAAACAGAAATCAGTCAAGTAAATATTTCAACTTGAAATGACTTGAATGAAATATTGAAATAGTCTGAACGTTCACTTGAATTCAGGTTACTCCTTTCAAGTTACTTGAATTAAGTAACTTGTAAAATCTGATAGAGCCTTTCAACTGTGACTCAACTCGACCTTCAAGTCCCTAACTTGAAAGCAAAAGTTAACTTGGTCTCTACTTCTACTTGAAACTTGAAAGCACCTTTCAAGTTACTTCTATTCAAGGGAAATGATGTTCATGCCTGTCAATTTGTTTCATATTGCACCAATTATTGCACTTAAATTCAAGTAACTTGTAAAGTCTGAACGAGCCTTTACTGATTTGGCCATAGTTGCATATGAGGAAGCTACACAACGTTAAGTTATCAAGTTTTGTACTTTATTTTCTATTATCGAAAAGTAATCAATTCAATATTTTGTTTAAAGTAAGGATCTGCTTAAAATGGTGTTAAAACGGACAAGTAATAAAAATAGGAATAATATAGGACTATTTAAATGTCGAAAATAAGTCCATTTTGAATATTAAACGATAAAAAAATAATTTTTCTTTTTTTTTCTCTAAAATTTTACTTTTAGGTTCAAAATTTTCTCATTCGAATCGGTGGCGGGATAACAACAACTTCCCAACAAAATACACTTGTTGTTTGCAAGTTTACCAATATAAATGCAAGTTTCCTTGCAAGTTCGTAGAATACTTATTAATAGCTTTCAGCAAGTTTGAATCTGCCTCACTCACAACTTAAAAAAATAAACTTAAAAACGCTTAATTTTATGACAACTTAAAAAATAAACTTACTGTTACTATTAAGTAACTTTCAATTCAACTTCCATTAAACTTACCATTATAAATACACTTTAAACTCTTTTTTTTAGTTTATTATTTATTATCTTGTGGTAGTGTATTTATATTTTTCTAGGACATTTCATTTTCCTAATTCCCTGCTATAGGAGTTTTCCTCCTTTTCAGGGTAGAAAACCCTGATTACAATAATAAGTAACCTAGCTAGCTAATTTCCTAAGCGCTGGTGTGTTATGTTGTGTGTTGGTTGGTTGGGGCCTGTGTGGGCAGGAGCTCTTTCCCAGTTTTTTTATCTAAGAATCGCCAATTTTGCTATTTCCACAATTATGTTTGGGGAAAACGGTACCCAATCTAAGGGGGGAAATACTCTTTAAACTCTTACGATTTCATTGCTTTTCTACTAGTATTTCGTATTAGTATGAACTACGGTTGAATACTCGTCCGCTGACTGGAACGCTGATGCGTTCGTGTAGCCTTCGTCTGGAGTATATAAATGTTCTGATTTTAAATATTTTTGTTAATAGCTAAGTTGTTGAAGGTATATACTAAATTATATTATTTATTTTATATAGCCCGAAGGTACAATTGTTATATTCAAAGTTTGATATGTTAATATTAAACCGTTCATAATGGTTAACTACACATAATAGTTACTTTTAAGTATCGGCATATCAAAATATATAATTAATAGATGATATTCACAAATCCTATTCTTTTAAAAAACAAATTGAAATTACTAAATTTATTTGATCATCTGCTATTATTAGATACAAATGATAAAAGTGAATTCTTGTAATTTGTTGATTCATATTAAGATCCGTATATAACACAAAAAGTTGGGTACTCTAATAAAACATTGTAGTTCTCAAATAATGAAAAATATAGTTGTAAAATATAAAAATATACTTATAGCAATTTTCTATTTTTAAATTGAATATAGACTTATGTATTTAACTTATATTAAATTTTCGAAAATGAACTTATGAATAACAATTTTCTGCTGATTTGATTTTGAAAGTTCACAGAAATAAGATTACTTCAAGTTTAAAAATTTCAATTTTCTCAAAAAAGCTTGCTAAAAACTCTCGATTATAAACTAAAAGTTGTAAGTTGAAACACTATCGTCGACCACTCAACCAAAACACAATTTTAACACACTCTACGCGCGTTTCGCCAACTATGTTGGCATCATCAGGAGTTCATGATAGACTAAACAATTAACTATTTCTAACATCTATTTATACTAAATGACTAACACCCACTCCCCCCGGCGGTGCCGAGCACCGTCATCCCCGGTGACCTAATCAGCCAAGGGTGACTAATTAGCCAAGGATGACTAACCCGCCCGTACCTAATGGATTAAACTAAAAAGCGGACTAAGAGGAATTGGTCCTTTGTCTCTGTTTAAACTAGTTTTACATTTACCTATTTCTATACTTTCAAATGCGACCAACAATTTATTATTGGATACATTTTTAAGTAATTTTACATTGTCTATACTTATTCTATGATTTTGATTAAAAGCATGTTCGGCTATACTAGATTTTTCTGTACGCCCATATTTTAAGTGAGCCACGTGCTCTTTAAATCTGACCTGTACAGAGCGTCTAGTCTGCCCAACATACTTTCTATCACAATCCCCACAACTAATTTCGTAAATACCACTTTTTTCCAAATTACTGTTTTTATCCTTGGAATTACCTAATAACTGTTTTAAAGTGTTGTTAGACTGAAAAACTAAACTGAAACCGGTGTAAGTGGGATTATACGGTATTGAAACGAATTTCTCAGTCTGTTTTTTGTACTGGAAAAACATGGTATTACGTAGGGTTCTCTTAAATTTATGTTTGTTGATTAGTTTGTCAACTAATTCTTCGTCATAACCGTTTATTGCAGCTATATCCTTAATCAAATTCTTTTCCTTATTAAATCTTTCTTTACTTAGTGGGAAGTTAAATAAACGATGTACTAGGAAATGTAAGCTCGCCATCTTGTATTGATTACAATGGAAAGAATCTGATGGGATATACCTGCTTGTGGCGGCATCTTTTCTAAAAATGTCAAATTCTAACTTATTCTCGTTCCTGATAACCAAAGTGTCTAAAAATGGTAGTTGTCCATTGTTTTCTATTTCATAGGTAAACTTTATGAATGGAAATTGAGAGTTTAATTTTGTCAACTAAGTTAGTTTTCTTAGTATCGAGAATAGCAAATACATCATCCACATATCTGTACCATATCCTTGGGAAATTCTTGACTAATCTTGGTTTCGAATTTACTTATATAGAGATTGGCCATGAACGGTGATAGACAATTGCCCATATCAGTTCCTTCATGTTGTTTAAAAAATTCATTTCTAAATTAAACAACTTAGTTGATAAACCAAAGGTTCCAATTTCCCAGTTTAATAAATGTTATAAAATTATTGCAAATTTTCCACACGCTTACAAAGTAAGTTTGAGTTGCAAGCCGCAAATAAACTTGCAGGAAGTGATTGTAAGTTCTAATGTTTAGTGAGTTGTTTCAATTGTGTTTTTTCCCTTCTATTCAAAACTAAAATGTAAATATTAAAATTATAATGTACAGGGTGTTGTTTTGATATTTATAATATGTTTCAATTTTTCCTAAAGCCGAACATGGATATCTCCCAATAATTCAGTATATTATTCGTGAGAAGTGTAAGCTGTATGCCAAAAATGGAATAGATATACTAAGTTCTGGTCAAATGAATAATTATGCATAATTGATAAAACACCCTGTAACTCCGTTATGCAAGCCAAGAGACCAATTATATATAGGTTATTTAGAATCCCCTCTGTGACCTCTACCTACATTTAAAATATCTCCGTTTACCAACGGGACACCCTGTATAAGGGATTTGTCGACTACATCACACCTTAGCCATCGCACTCCGCGAGATAATCGAAGCGCCTGTTGATATTACACGTTGAATCATGCATTCCTCTCCCCTTTAACACATTGAATTATATACCTGTAATGTCGAACAGGTTGCTGATTTACTATCCTCTCCATTGTTCTATTTGGCATCTTTTTATAGCTACATTCAGAAATTGGTCAAATATTCGGAAGCGAAAGTAGTTAAACCTGATGAAATCTCATTAATCTTGTACAAAAAAAAAGTGGTCGATAAAAATTTTTATATCCAACTCACCAAAGCAATTCCCCTAAGAAAAATTCAAATAAAACATATCATAAAAAATATTTCCCGAAAGTTTTATTATCATAGATACTTTTCTAATTTATTATTATGTCGCATACAAAAACTTCTTTGTATCAAACTTCTCCCTACTAAATAAAAAAAACGTCGAGTCGAAAAAACTTTGATCGTTCCCATATTTTCGTCCCTCGACTTTGGATAACTTTTAGGCTTAAATGATGATAAATGAATATATTAATGAAATTCTCCCCTGTAATAAACCATTACTTTTATGGCTGCTGCCGGTCCAAAATGGCCTATCCCTAGCGTCGCTCTTACGGCTTACGCTACCGTTGCGGTAACAGTACGGCAATGTCAAAATTACGGGAGGAATATTAATTATTTTCGGGAAAGGCTAATGCGACGCACTTTGACTGTAAACCGTTTTTTCTTGTTGGAAGCAACTGGTAAAATAATATTTTCTAGTTAAAATGATATTAGGTTCCCTAAAAACAAGTAAAACAAAACTGTTCTAACATTTAACTTAAAAAGTTTTGTCCTCGATCAATAAAAAGGCTGTCGGTTCAAAAGTTTTCTACACCTTAGAAGACGTATAAGTCGGTTTGCTTTCGAGTCTCTAAGGCGAAACGCCTCCTATGCGAGTGAAGCTTACCGTAAAAGTTTTGTAAGTATTTAAGTATTAAAAATCAGAATGAACCTTCACGCACGGGCAACTGGGATCGCATTTTCGTACCAAGGCTTCCAGATCTTCCCGTTTTTGCTATTTTTTTGTGAGGCAAGCCTCGTTTTATTTTTTTTTCTACACTACGCTACATTAAAATTATATACATTCATAATCCACGAAGCAGGCGACAGTGAAACGACATACAAATCGAATCAAATAAGTAATTAGTTAAAACTACAATTACAGAACACAAAAATACAAAATTAAAATTTCAATAAAAGTTACAAGATTAATGGGAAATAACTAGAGTTTAAGCAGTCGGTATTATGGAAATGTTTTTGATTGCTTAAAATATTCAACATATTCTCAAAAGATTGGTTTGACCTTTTACATTACATAAATTTAAGCCATAATGTTTAAACAATATTACTGGAAGTACCTCATTTCAAGTGAAAAATGTTTGAATTTTAGTAAAGCTTCGCCAAAGTATTTTTAAATCTTATAGCCTAAATTTATTAAAAAAACAAATAAATATAGGTATATTACCTCGATATTGGTTTTGCATCTTTTTTCAAATATTTCCTTCCACTTGGTTTATATTCAAAGTCATTGTCACGGAAATGACTTGAACAAATAAAAGCATTTTTAGGTAGGACCTTAACTTCCTCAAATCCTAACAAGGAGTACCAAATATTTTTCCTTTGAACATATGCAGGAAACCTAAAAGTCATGTCTTCGTATAACTGTTTAAATATTACCTAAATACTACCTAAAACAAAATGTGATTTAATTTTTAAAAAAATATATGAAACCTACATAATTATAGGTCGTTGCAATAAGTTAAAACAATCCTTTATGCATTATTAAAGAGTTTATACAGTCGATAAAATACTAATTCTACGCCCCTGTGTTTTGTTTATAATCATACATGTAACTTACCGATGAAATGATAAATCGGGATTTAAATAATCTATTTTGCTGCATACAACACACTGATTAGGAAGGTTTTAAGCCACCTATTTCAACACCAATATACTTTAAACGTTATACATCGCATGCGCAATAGCGCTAAAGTAAGGGAAACTTTATTAACTGATATTGTTTTACGTTATTAGAGGTGAAATAAGGTTCCCCTAATAACTGATATTGATTTCGCCATGGTGCCGCCTGTAGAACATTTATATTTAAGTTTTATCGTGAACTCCAAAGTTTATGATAAATACATGTGAAATTTAGAAGATTTGAGTAAGTCTATAGTTTTCACCATTCTTACCACTTTTTTTCTTAAATATGAAATGAAAACATTTCATAAAATTAAATGTTATGGCAACATAGGATATGGACATTGAAGAAATGTCACAACAAGTCTTTTACCTAACCTATCTTTTGTAGTATTTGTTTCATTCTGGCTTCATTTAAAAACGATTTAAGGCAGTTAAAATAAAAAAAAATCGTAAATGATTATTTAAACTATCACAAAGTGAGGGTTATCAATTATAAGGTTATAAATGTTTCTGGCATCTGTCACGTAAATAACGGAAGAGTGGGATGGCTTAAAAACTCATTTTCGAAATACGTTATTAACGTTCTGTGTTTACTTTAATAGCGGATAAAGGGATATAACGTATGACGCTCAAGTTGTGGCTTAAAACCTCCCTATTGATCTAATAAATCAACTTAAACCAGTAAATTCAATGTGAAAAAGAAAATTATAATACTATAACCTAAGTTGAAACACTATCGTCGACCACTCAACCAAAACACAATTTTAACACACTCTACGCGCGTTTCGCCAACTATGTTGGCATCATCAGGAGTTGATGATAGACTAAACAATTAACTATTTCTAACAGTTATTTATACTAAATGACTAACACCCCCTCCCCCCGGCGGTGCCGAGCACCGTCATCCCGGGTGACCTAATCAGCCAAGGGTGACTAATCAGCCAAGGATGACTAACCCGCCCGTACCTAATGGATTAAACTAAAAAGCGGACTAAGAGGAATTGGTCCTTTGTCTCTGTTTAAACTAGTTTTACATTTACCTATTTCTATACTTTCAAATGCGACCAACAATTTATTATTGGATACATTTTTAAGTAATTTTACATTGTCTATACTTATTCTATGATTTTGATTAAAAGCATGTTCGGCTATACTAGATTTTTCCGTACGCCCATATTTTAAGTGAGCCAAGTGCTCTTTAAATCTGACCTGTACAGAGCGTCTAGTCTGCCCAACATACTTTCTATCACAATCCCCACAACTAATTTCGTAAATACCACTTTTTTCCAAATTGCTGTTTTTATCCTTGGGATTACCTAATAACTGTTTTAAAGTGTTGTTAGGCTGAAAACCTAAACTTAAACTCGCTTTTTTGAACACGCTGGTAAGTCCTTTGGTGTAAGTGGGATTATACGGTATTGAAACGAATTCAGTCTGTTTTTTGTGTTGGAAAAATGTGGTATTACGTAGGGTTCTCTTAAATTTATGTTTGTTGATTAGTTTGTCAACTAATTCTTCGTCATAACCGTTTATTGCAGCTATATCCTTAATCAAATTCTTTTCCTTATTAAATCTTTCTTTACTTAGTGGGAAGTTAAATAAACGATGTACTAGGAAATGTAAGCTCGCCATCTTGTATTGATTACAATGGAAAGAATCTGATGGGATATACCTGCTTGTGGCGGTATCTTTCCTAAAAATGTCAAATTCTAACTTATTCTCGTTATCCTATATCTATGGTTCCATGAGTGCCTCTGCTGATTCAATGCCACGATATATTTCTATGTGTGCAACTACTTTTGCGCTTAAGACATCAATGTTATTCATGTACGATATAATGAGTATTAAAATGACTCAAACAGTTTTGGAATTACAGATAACATGATTATATAGCTTTTTGTGTAAGCCTCTAGATTTAAACAAAGGAAACGTGAGGCCTCTTTCCATTTCGAATTGTACACACTGTATATACTCCGTACATGTTACAAAGAAAAATAAAAATCCACATTGTTAAAAATCTCTCGTTAATGGTCTAAACTTAGTCGGAAACGATAGCATCAATTTCTCAAAGTTGCAATGGATCTTTTGCTGTAACGTAGAAACGCTATTGTTACAGTGCATCCTGTGGATGTACCATTTCCAAGGAAGTTCGATCAAACTAAAGATCCTCCGATTCAGCGAAACTTAGAACAGGGCTATCAGCTTAAAATTTAAGTCCTGCACAAAGCGATTGCAACAGGATTCATCCTTGGGAAATTAGGAAGGGTATTTCTGATAAGAGTTCATCTAGTGCTTCAGGTCCTTTTATTTTATAATTACTTAGTTAGCGTCGTTAAATGTTTAGGTTGGTATAGGAAATTAAGGTCCATATTTTCTTATAGAAACTGTAGAAAATCAGCTGCCTACCTTACAGCAACTTTCTGGTGCAAAATTACTTAAAAGACCACAAGACACTTTTAATTTTTAATAATTTTTTGTTGTTAAAATATACAAGATATAGATATCTCAAATAAGAGTCGTTCACAACAGTGCCGTGTTAGCTAAGCTACAATAATCGAGTAGACCTTGGTTCCACACGTGTGCGGGAAGTACCTTCCACCCACGTGTGAATATAGACCACTTTCCGTCGGAGTAGAGAGTGCGATATCTGTTCTTTAGTTATTAATCTGCAGCTTAATCAGTTTCCGGGAGGAGGGCTCATACAATGGCCAGCAGGATCTCTGGACTTAACTTATCTATCTATATATCTGTGATGGGGGTGTCGATACACTGCGACCTATAAGATCTATTGTGCCCCCTACTGCTGCCCTATCGTTAAGGATGTCTCACTGATTAGAGCAGTTCCTCCAGTCATATTGCTTTCAAAAGTTCAGGTTAGGTAGATCTTCCTCCTCTCTTTGATATTCTCCGAGGTATCGTACCCTTGGATTTTGCAGGGTAATGCATTCTGAGAGAATGTGGATAGAGGTTTCCTCCTCTTCCTCGTAGAATCTGCATTCTTCTTTGTCTACTAATCCGAGTTTCTTTAGGTGGCCTCTCAGCCGGCAGTGCCCTGTTAGGATACCCGTTAGTATTCTGAGCTTATTTTTACTTTCACTGAGGCAGTCGTCAGATCTCTTCTGGTTATAGTTTCCCAGTAGTGTCTTGGCCTGCCTCATTCCTTGTAGTCCTATCCAGTATTGGGATCTTTTGTTATTTACTTCTTTTCCATGTTCATCAAGTATTGTATTGTGCTTATTTCGCAGAAGGGTTCAGGTCCCAGAAATGGTGTTTCAGCCCCTTTTTTGCGAGTACGTCTGCTATTTCATTACCCTCCACTCCAGTGTGTCCCGGAACCCATAGGAGGGTAAGAATGTTGTTCTTGCCTAGTTCGTTTAGATTCTCTATACTCTCCCAAACCATCTTGGAGTTGATTATGTGGCTGTCTGACATGATGGTGATCTCTTGTCTGCGAAAATTTCTTTCTTAACTTAAGTTGTTTTTATGTGTAATATGAAGTTTATAATGTACCTCCTACAACAAAAGATGATCTGAAAGATAGAATAAGAAAAGTATTTTTTTTATGGCTAACTAGATATCAATATCACCATGTATTAAATAAAATTAGGTAGCAAAAAGCAATTAAACGATATTTAACTGCAGTTGAAATTACTGAATATTTATGTCGTTTATTATTTAATTATTAAATATAATGGATAACAGAATATTTCTATTTGTTTAATCGATTAAAATGAACTTAATAAAGCAAATTATCCAGTATTTGCAAATATTCGTTGATTTTTCAACAGTAATCCTTGTTTGTTTGTTGTTTTTTCTTGTTTGTTTGTTGTTTTTTCCGACTTCTCATAATTAGTTTGAAAATAAACAAAATTCGTCCATTTTTTTGTATAGTATTGGGAGTAAAAATTAATTTGGTTCTTTTTTGTACTTTCTCTGATCTCTCAGATAAGTTCAATGTTGAAAAAATGACTGGTCATTTGAGGCGATCCAAGTTTGGGGTCAATTTTCGATTTTTGTCTGGAAGATACGGCAGGTGCCATAAAACAACCCATTTGAGCTTTCCAAAATATTTTTTTAAGGCTTAAACCCTAAGGGTCTGTTGATTCAATTAGAATTTAACCAGCACAATCTTTAATTAAAAAGATGAAAAAGGGAAAAAATATTAAATTTGGGCGCCACGTAGTTAGCTGATAACTACGAATATATACTATAAATTTACCGGCTGAAAGTAAGGAATAAAATTACAATCAAAATAGAATGAAAAATAATATTTAATTAATTAAAAAAAAATGTTAGATTACAATGAATGCTTTATATTAAATTTGAACTAAAAAATGACCAGATTTAATTAAGTTTAGTAAACTCGATAAAAAAAATGAAAATAGCGACAATCTCAGATTTGGCAGATAACTGACACTATATATTATACACTATATTTGTCTTTAGTCTCTTAGTCTCTTAGTTTCAGTTCATACGGCACCCAATTTCCTCGTTTTTTAATCATTCCCATATCCCATGTCAATCATACGGAAACGGTTTGTAGTATCACACCCAATGCGCTTCTCTTGCGTTTCACTCTAATCTTCTTAGAGTAATGCCTCTAATTCTTTGTCCTGGAATTTATTTGGCTGTCTAAGACGTTGAAATCTCCATCTTTGAAACGTCAAAACCGTTCTCTACATGATTTATCTGGAGCAGCGACACCATTAACTTCAACAATCCTTTGAAGGGCTTCAGCTGCACTTTTCTTCGAGTTAAAGTAAAACATTAAAACCTGCTGCTTTGTTAAGACAAAATTCGACATTTTCAACAGTGTAAAAAAACAATGTTTTTGTATGTAACTCAAAGCGGTATAAACTGAATATTATTAGCATATGTCTAATCTCTCTCAAACCGCCAAAATCGGCAGTAACCATGGCATTAAAGTTAAAACCGTTATACACACCAAGTTAATTAAAAATTAAACGAATTGATCGCAATTTTTCCGAATAATTCCTTTTTTATCAGTAACGATTTTTGCACCTGTTGCTAAAGTTGTATATACAGGATTACAAGTCTGTTTTTGAAGCAACACGACTAACCCAGTTCTTTTATTTGTTTCAGCAGCAGTGGCGACGACGTCCAACGTTCAATCGAGTTGTTAGATCGAGTGCTCTCCGAATTCGATGATGTGGAAAATGCGAATCAGCTTCAAAACGTGAGTATCCATCGACACATTTACATTTTTATTCGAGTATGACACCAGACCATTCCGAATGGGAGGATAAATAAATAAAATTTTGATTTTGAAATCATTTATTAAACGCCCGGTGATATCCCCCGACCTTGAAACTCATTAAATATTTTTTTATTAAAAGTCAGAAACTTCAAACTAGATTTAAATCTTCTTAATAAATTTTACAACCCTTCCTCGACAGATTTTCCCCCAATGACTTTAACCCAGCTTGGTTTCTTCGGCTTATAATTTCACAGAATAAAATTGTTGCGAGAAATGGAAAGTGAAATAAGACGTTGACTCGCAAAAAGCGACGGCGGAGAAAATTGTTATATAATTGAAATCTAATTTAGTTTTTAACAGGAAAATTAAATGCTTAAAATGCGTAACATTTGAGATGCACGCTTCGAAGATTATATTTGCCAGTGGCATAGTTAGAATGAGCCGTAAGGGGAAACGTAAATCGCCGGGATAATCCCCTAATTACTATTTTGTACAATAATAGCGAATTTAAAAAAGTGAAGATTTACTGAAACAGTATGGCAAATTTAAACACCAACAAAGTTTTGCCTCTTTAATTTCCAATATATAATATCTGTCCATGATTTCTTACTCTGAATTTGTCTCGGCATACTTGGGGGAGGGGGGCTAATGCCCAAGTACACCACCGATTAAGTTCTATCACGAATGACTAGTTGGATTTCGGGCTCATAGGTGCAAGTTCCGTCCTACCAACTAAAACCCCCCTTTCAGTTATTCTGGAACTAACTATTAGTCACATCAGCAGAGTAACTGAAAGCCTGTGAAGCTCCGTCCTCCATTATTCGTTCTGAAAGGTTCTTTATCCTTCTTACTTTCTTTCTCATTATCTGTTTAATCAGGCCGTGTATTTTCTCTCACTTTCTTTCATACTATTCACCACATTGTGTCAGCTCCTATGTGTTGTCCAAATTCAATTCTGAATTGATATCTGTCCCTCTCCCATCTATTGCATGCGAATACTATATGAGCAGGACTGTCAATCTCTCGGCAATAAAGGCACACTTCGCCTGCCAATTTACCAATTCGAAAGAACCATGGCCAGTGAGGAATTGTGCCAACCTTTTATGTTTGCTATCTATCCATTTTTTATATCTGGAATGATTTCTCTTGTCCAATGTGCGACATCTCTATTGGTAACCCATCTCTGTTGCCAAATTGCGATCGAGCTTGTCCTTGCTCCAGATTTGGCAATCTCTAGGTGTTCTCATTCTTCGTTGAATATGTCTACTCTTTGTCGAACTAGCATGTCTATCCATCGATAACTTGTAGGGCTTTCAAGGAGGTAGTCCTACAAGACGACGTCACCCTTAACAGCGATTTCCTCTGAGTTGTTGTATTTGTCTCCATCGTGTAATGCCGATTACTTTTCCCCATACTCTCTTGTTAGGCTATTTTTCTCCGCTAGGTTGGCAACGGATACTCAGTTGGCATAGTGAAGTGGCGCTTGCGCAGTAGTGTTTAGGTATCTGTCTGCGGATGCCTCTTCAATTATGGTTAGCAGTTTTAATGTGAGAGATGTTTTATAATAACTACTACAACCAAAGCTTCCGACAAATGCGAAATTTGCTCCAAGCTGAAAGCAACACTGTGACATGAACTCTTAGAAGATTGTATGTTATGTATAGGGAAACATTATGAGTGATAATTCTGTGCGAAAATGGTGCAAGTTTTTTCGATAAGGACGAACTGATGTCCATGATGAGAAGGAACAAAGTGATTCGAGAGCGCTGCCGGTTCAAAATTTCTTATTTTTCTCTCATTTCTCGGCCAGCTATATATTGTTACGGGACAATTCGACTACCACTAATGTTGTGCAAGATGGAGCCTCAAAGATCTCGTGGGCGTTTACAAATGTCAGCGAATGAGGAATGCGCTACAGCCTTGATTTGGCAAATAACCAGATAACTAGATAAAAGAAGGCTTCACTTGTAGACAGTTCTTTAAAAATATATCAACCGAGGTTTTTAATCTGCAAATAGTTTGGAGTTTGGGTTGTTATTCCTAAGTGTGGCTAGTAGACGACAGGCTCTAATAGGAGAATTCATCATAAAGTGTATCATAATGTCCGGCCACCATTTAAGCAACTGATAGGCAAAAACAGTGGTGTCTTGGTATAAGAAAAGCAGGTACAACTAAGAATGTATGAGTTAGTTATTTTCTGTATTCCGTTAAGTATAAAAAATGAAGCGAGAAATAATAGATCCTTCAATAAAAAAATTAATGGTACTTCTTAGATTTACAAGAGTCACGAGATAATAAAATTGAAAGACTTTTTTGCACCCGTCTATGGTTGCGCTATAAATTGAATTCAACGATAATTTTGCTTTAAGTTTTTCACTGAATTGCTTGAATTTTCACCCCACAGAAAAAGTAAATGGAATTAAAATGGTTAAAATCATATGTCACGATCTGTGAGGCGTTGAAAATGTGCTGCAAATTGAATTGTTCCAAATGAACTATAGACTTCAAAAGTTTGTTTTATATAAACCGTTTTTCTTGATTAATATCTTCAACTAAATTCTGAAAAATAGCCTGCAGGACTTAATAATAATTAAAAATGAACGACACCAACTGTATCAGTAAATCTTAATCCCTCGATGGGACTTGAATAGAGTCTTTGCGCAAAGTAAAAATGATTCCATGTATAATTACCTCAATGAATTTATGTTTTATGAACAAAGTAGTAAAGAAGTTGTTAAACGTTATATTATACTTGCTATATTTAAAAATACCAGCAATAGTAGTATATAGAACTGAGTGTGTTATCGTTGTGTGAGGCGTCAAAATATCAGTCGGCGTACTCTTAACGCATGCCGTGTTTATAATCGTCGAGTAAATGAGATTGAAGAAGAGCGTAGGCAGCGTTTGGAAGTAAACAGAATGCGAATAATCACAAGGTCAATTCTTGGAAGTGTGTGGAATAAATCTTGAATTGCCGTGATTTTCGCATGAGCAGTTGTACGTTGCATGCTCGAGAATCGGCAAACCATCGGTGTTATTTGTTGTCTCTCCGGAAGAAAGAGAAAAAAGAAGAAATTTTACAAAAGACAATAAAATTAGACTTACCACATCTAAATAAGTAAATACTAATGATTTTTACCTAAAAAAAACCCTAAATATAAGTTTATTACTGAAAAGAAAAGCTGCCGTTAATTGTGGTTGTTTTTTATTTATTAGCTTGGCGTACTTCGTTACGAGTAAATCCTATATAAAACATCACTTGCTTTAGAAAAAAGACGTTGTTCCTTAAAAATAGCTCAAAAAACATTAAGTATATACGCAACATGCTTCAAGTGTATCTCTCGAGACAGCGCTAAGTGATAATCCAACTTTTTTGTACTTGCTTATAAAATAATGCAGCTTTTTATCAGGTCACCACTTGCTGTCCAATAATAAATATTTTTTCAAAATAATTCACTTTGATACCCTGTGATGCAGATAAACTCAACACGTATTTCAGACTAGACCAGATGCTGCTAGATGGCGGCGTCAGAGAGTGACGCTGGTTCTGGGAATACAGCTCTGCACTATCAAACTAAAACCAATCATAAAGTTAAAAGGAAACAAAAGCTCTGTCTAAAATTTATTTCTCGGACATCTTCCCATTTTACCACCGCACTGAATTTAATTTCAATAAAGAAGACAAATAAGCTCGTATTTAGGGCAGGGCAACCGGGGCCCACGTCAGGCGCGCCCAATTTGATGCCAATATTTGATAGGTACTTATTTAGTTTAAATTTTTTTCTGTAGCAAGAATATAGTAAACATTTATAAACAAAAAAAAGTTATTCAATCGACTTACTTCAGCATTCAGCCTTCGAACTTTGCCGCCGAGCTTTGACGAGTGTCGGCAAGCTACAAAGCTCTGAAATCGAGTGTCTGTTTGGAAATTTAGAAAATCATAACAGCACGCTCGCTCGATATTATACTTTTCTGTGCAATGAACAACTTATCTCTTAGAGGTAAAGTTGAACAGATTGGTAACCGAAAATCAGGAACTTTTCTGAGTGTGCTAGAAATTTTGAGTAAATAAAGTCTGCGGACTTTATTTACTCAAATAAAGTCCGCAAGTTGCTGCACATACTTCATCTATCAGCAAAGAATCGACATCATATTTATTCCCGAGTAGGTATTCAGAACTAGTTTATTAACTTACCTACTCGGTTCTGCGGTGCCTACATGGCTGGAAAATATTGTGGAGTTGGAACAAAATGAATATACCTTGTGCGACGATCTGGATGCAGTGGAATTATATTCAGAGATTGAAAGTTTTAAGTACCAAGCTTGTTCTTTCATAAAAAAACATCGAAACAACTGACTTTCTGGCTTTGTTAAACTTTATCCACAAATATGGATTATCATCCAATTATCCAAACATAGAAATATGTCTTCGTTTGGCCTTGACGCTGTGTGTTACGACTGTTTCTTGTGAGAGATCATTTAGCAAGCTGAAACTCGTGAAGACATATTTAAGATCGCAAATAGGGCAGGACCGCTTGACAATATTGTCAATTGAATATGAAACTGCAGAAAATACTGATTACGATGATATTTCACTCATCTTCGAATTTTCACAAAATCTGACCAATCACAATCCAAAGACAGCTGGTATTATCGCGATAATACCAGCTGTCTTTCAATCCTGATTGGTCTATCAGCGTGGTATTTTCACGGCGTAACCATGGATACGAATTGCAAAACAAAATTTGACATTTAAAAAAAAATAATTACAGCTACAGACGTCAAAATGAGACCTTTTACTTTATATAATTACAGCTACAGACGTCAAAATGAGACCTTTTACTTTGTTTGTGAAATAAAATTCCACTCGTGATTGAGTTTATCTCATAAGTCTGTCTCTTATTTCATAACTCAACTGAGTTGCTTGAAGAAAACACCACTCGTCCTGCGGACTCGTGGTGTTTTTAAGCAACTCAGTTTCGTTATGAAATGAATCGACAGACTTATCGCGAAAATTCAATCACTTGTGGTATTACTATTGAAAACACAAATTTATTAATGAAAAATCGCGGAAAATTACGTGTTAGTTTTAAACACGGTTCCGGCGCTTGGAAATAATGTTTTAAAACGGCTTTAATTTTTATTAGAATAATTTAATTCACTTGTTGGTGCAATAAAATGTATGTGTAACAAAGGACCCCGAAGTTTTTAAAGGGGAATTGGATCAATCTCGCTCAAACCTGTTGAAAAGTATCAGTCATATCGTTCTCATTAAATGTATGGGCACTATAAAAAATAATGAAAGGATTTTGAGGTACCGGCCGCCGAAAGTGTAGATTTTTTAAACGTCGAAAATATTATTTGGCCTATATTAGTGCATTCTGTGAGTCGGAAAAATATACAAAATTTTTAAGCACCTTTTCAACCCTCCCCCCCTCCATATTCCAGGACGCTGAATACGATGGCGGTGGTTAAAATTCTTTTGGACCTCCCCAAACCTCCCCAAACGGCCAAAAATCACCCTCTACAGGATAAGATTTTTTTATAAACAAGAAAAACATCGTCACCTGCCGTTTTTGAGGATGCTGAGCACAATGGTGATGTTACATCTGTACACCGACTTGGCCACATCCCCTAAACGGCCAACAACAACCCTCTACTCTGTAGAGTCTACAGGGTGAAAAATTTTTTTTGAGCAAACATGAAAACCTGCAAAAATTTTTTTCCCTGTAGAGGGTGATTTTTAGCCTTTTAGGGATGGGACTAAGTCGAAAATAATTTTAAATGCCGCCGTCGAGTTCAGCATCCTCGAAAACGAGGGGAGAAGATATATTTTGCCAGTGGAAGATGCGGATCCCGCGATTCCACCTGTTTGGGGGTGGTTATTGGCCGTTTGAGGGGTGGAGTCAAGTTAAAAATAATTTCGGATAACGCCATCGTGTTCAGAATCCTCGAAAACGGGGGGTAGGGAATATTTTACCGATGGAATATGCGGAATACTCGATTCCCCCCATTTTGGGGGCGATTTTTGGCCATTTGGGGGGTTGGGTCACCTCCAAAAGAATTTTAACCACCGCCATCGTGTTCGGCATCCTCCAAAACGGTGGGGAGATGGTTTAGTTGCTGCTTAAAATATTTGTATATTTTACCGACTCACAGAATGCACTAATATACGTTTAAAAAATCTAAGCGGCCAAACATCACCATCTACAGGGTGAAAAATGTTCGCGGGTTTTCATGTTTGCTCAAAAAAAATTTTTCACCCTGTAGACTCTACAGCGTAGAGGGTTGTTTTACTCAGCATCCTCAAAAACGGCAGATGAATATAAAAAAAATCTTATCCTGTAGATGGTGATTTTTGGTCATTTGGGGAGTGTGACTAAGTCGAAAATAATTTTAAATACCGCCATCGCGTTCAGCATCCTCGAAAACAGGGGGTAGGGAATATTTTACTGATGGAATATGCGGAATACGCGATTCCCCATTTTGGGGGTGATTTTTGGCCGTTTGTAGGGGCTGGGTTACCTCCAAAAGAATTTTAACCACCGCCATCGTGTTCAGCATCCTGGAAAACGGGGGGGGGAGAAGGTGCTTAAAATATTTGTATATTTTTCCGACTCACAGAATGCACTAATATAGGCCAAATAAGATTTTCGACGTTTAAAAAATCTCACAATCCTTTCTTTATTTTTTATCGCGCTCATGGAGACATTTAATGTGAACCATATGACTGATACTTTTCAACAGGTTTGAGCGAGATTGAGTGAAACCCAATTCCTTTAAAAACAGCGGGGTCCTTTGTGATTGAAAACATTATACCTATTTTAATTATATATACCAATGTCATTAGCATCTAAAAAATTATATGTATCTTTTTGTGGAGGGTGGTGGGCGCCAATGTTCCACTGACACCGAATATTCCGACTATGGATCTCGTCCTGCATACATCCTTGGCGTTGTAACCAGTGCATTGTATCTGTACCTGTAAAGATGGAAGGATGGGTCACCACACAGCACGTAGGCCACATTTGGCCCATTGTGCATCCTTCTGAGGTTGAGCCTTCCTTCGTCATCCAGCCTACTTGTACCAGTGCACTACTTTGAATGCATATCATTTAATTTTTTTTTTTCTTAGATTCAGCAGATTACCACCTCGACTTCGACGCCTCAACTCCGCCACCACATCAACAATCACTCAACTACCGCTCCAAATAGCGGCTCGACGACCACCCCCGACGACGAAAGCCCCTCTTTGGGCGGTCATCAGTCGGAGGACGACGGATACATGAGCATGAACGGTCGGAAAGCCAAATTTAACCTGTCTTTTAAACCGCTAGCCGAACATCACGAATCGCCTCCACCGCCTCTCCTATCGCCACACCAGCTGAGATCGCCCACGACGCCGGTACGACCTGGAGATCCGGATGACTTCCCGCCGCCTCCGGAGGAGGCTCAGCGATTGATCGCCACCTTGTTGCCTAAGTAAGTCAACGTTTTTCTTTAAATCTACGTCTCTTATTGTTTCGAAAATGGCAACAATGTTAACTGCCTCAAAATTCTTTATGCGATAAAAGATCAGTACTTACGAAATGGTAGAAAACTTTATTAGAATTTGCAATTATAAAACTTTCTTCTTACTCCTATGGATCAATACAAAAAAAATCACATTATAGCGCACTCGCAACACTGCAGGGTATAATACAAACAATTAACTGTCCATTCTTCATCATCATTTTCCACTTTATTATTTCCCTGTTCCTTTTTAGAGACACAGTACTTCCTCCTGCTTTTTTTGGTTTTTCCAGGAGTCGGTATTTCTATTATAGGGATGGTTTTATCATTTTCTGAGCTTCTACTATCATCACAGGTGCTGTTCGAAATCAGAGGGGAGCAGGTACCTTTGTCGTCTTCTTCCCTGTATCTTTCATCTATAGAAATAGCTGCTGAATACATGCATATGCCACCACTTCCGCTTTGGACCGCAACATCTTTGGAAGTCGTAGAAGCCGATAAAATGTTAGGAAGTGGTTGGATGTTAGTGCGACCGTCCAAATACACGAAAAGTTCGTTTTTGTGAGAATTGGGAGAGTCACCGGACATAATGTTGACTTTTGATGATTGACGTTTGACGCAGGTGTGGGGTTTGATCTCTTTACGATCTCGTTCGGATTTAACTGGACACATGGGTGTTCTTTTAGTAATGAAAAAATGTAAGAAAAACCAGTCAATGTAGATACGTTATTTTTTCGCATACTTTCGATAAAATACCTGTCGCTACGCTTTAATTTATGAACTATTTGATTAATGTGAATAAACACGTACGGATGATTTGGTACTAGAGCATTTTAATTGAGTTTTTCGCCATTCTGTAACCCATTTTGTGATTTTCACCAACAATTTGATGCGTCATGAGTAATTTTGTAGGTTAATATTTGTTGACATTTATATAACAGTTGTCAGTAAAAGGTGTTTCATTGCATTTATATTTTTGGGAGGTTCTTGGAACAACCTATCAGAACGTTTTACTCCTCAAAGCCAAAATGAACACCAGATGGCGTAATATTGATGAGGAAAGTCAAAAGGGAAAATCTGCTAAATTACGACTACCAATAAAAAGAAGACAACGACGTCAAACTCTCTCTTCTAGAAACGTTGTATGTGATAGGATGGAAAATATCGTTTGAATTGACTTAATATAAAAATTATATGGTAGTTTTATGAATTTTTAGAATTAGTATAAATTTAAACAAAACAAAAGTCCTAGACGAACTTCTGTAGGAGTTTTTTGGGGATAATTCCATGTTTATTTTGTGAATTCAATTGTTTTAAATTTTTGGACAAAAGTATTTTTTTATGAAATTTTAGTATTTGGACAAAATTTCTATTTTTCACATTATTTTAATTTTTGAACACTATTTGAGTGTTTGCCCAATATATGTACTTTTTTAAAAAAATGCCAGTTTTTAGACTAAATTTTTTTCCGATAAGTTTTATTTTTTGACAAATATTGAATTTTTGGACACACATGTTGGAGGTTTTAAAATTCTGAACAAATTTTTGGATTGAATATCAATATTTAGTTTTAATTTTTGGACAATATTTTAATTTTTGGTAATTTTATCGACAATTATCATTTTATCGACAATTATCATTTTATCGACATATCATTTTTTGACAAAAATATTCTGACAAAAACTATTTTTGGATAAAAATTTTATATTTGGACAAAAATTTATTCATGAACAAAAACTGTTTTTGGGCAAAGACTTTATTTTTGGACCAAAACTTTATTTTTGGACAAATACTATTTTTGGACAGCGGCATCGTAAGTGGTAGAAACCACCGATCTTTTCCGCTTAAACAAAAGCTTTATTTTGGACAATAGGTTTATTTTTGGGTCAAAACTATTTTTGGCAAAAACTATTTTTGGGAAAAATTTATTTTTCAACAAAAAATTTATTTTTTGACAAAACTTTATTTTTGGACAAAAACTGTTTTTGAACAAATAAATTTATTTTTGGACAAAAACTTTATTTTGGACAAGAGCTTTAAAAAAATATTTTTGGGCAAAAACTATTTTTGGACAACAAGTTAGGAAATGGCCGCACGGTCAAATTGTCTGAATTTTTGATATGTTATACATTTTGTCATTCTGAACAAAAGTCACATTGGGCACTAAGCTCCAAAGTCCATAGTTTGGTGCTATGAAGATCCGAAGATCCGTGACTCCACCATAGTATAGAAACCTTTAAAACGCATATCACCTTTTTAAAAATCATATTTTAATGTATGCCCTTAAGTTTTTGAGGATCCTGAATTTAAATATTATGTCAAATCCATAATATTGACAGTTGACAGCTGTCAAATGCTTTAAAGAAAAAAGAAATCTTATATTAAAGAATGTTATCTTATGTTTTTGAGGACGCTGAATTGAAATGTAATGTCAAATCAATAATATTGACAATTGATAGCTGTCAAATAGTTGTCAACCGCTCTTAATAAAGAAATCTTACATTAAGGAAAAGAAACTTATGATTTTGAGGACGCTTAATTCGAATCTGTTGTCAAATCGATACAATTAACAGTAGATGCAGCCGTAAACTAGTTTTTAACTACTCTTTACATTCTTTTCATACAAGCGCGTCGCTTACTCTCTATATATAGTTTATATACTTTATATACTGTGTGTTTATCGGGTTGCCGTGTGATACTGAAAAATTGTCAGTTGGAAAAATCATTTGACTGTAAGGTGACGTCTGCCAACTGTCAATTTCATTGGTTTCAACAAACGTATTTTAAAATCATGTTTGAATTCAACGTCTTCAAAAACATAAGCTCCTATATATGTAAAATTTAATTTTTTTAAGAGCAGCTATTTGACAGCTGTCAACTGTCAGTATTATTGATGTGACATAATATTTAAATTCAGCATCCTCAAAATCTTAAGGCCATACATTAAAATAATTAAAATATGATTTTTAAAAAAGTGATATGCGTTTTAAAGGTTTCTATACTATGGTGGAGTCACGGAGCTTCGGAGCTCCATAGCAGCCAAACCATGGACTTTGGAGCTTAGTGCCCATTGAGACTTTTGTTCAGAATGACAAAATGTATAACATATCAAAAATTCAGACAATTTGACAGAGCGGCATTTCCTATCTTTTTGTGCGGAGTCCTTTATTTTTGGGCTAAAACTATTTTTGGACAAAAACTTTATTTTTGGACAGAAACTTTATTTTTGGACAGAAACTTTATTTTTGGACAGAAACTTTATTTTTGGACAGAAACTTTATTTTTGGACAGAAACTTTATTTTTGGACAGAAACTTTATTTTTGGACTAATGTTTAATTATTATTATAATTATTAATTATATCAAATTTGAAATATTTTAAATATTTCATTTTTCGAATGTTTTTTTTTTAAATTATTTTGATCCAAATTTCAATTTTTGAACGATATTTTAAATTATGGAAAATATTTTACTTCTTTGGAAACTTTTTTATAAAAAAAATTCTGGGAATATATTAATTTTTGTACCAAATTTATATCCTTGACGATATTTGAATATTGGACAAAAATTTAGTTTTTGAACAAGTATTTCTTTGACAAAAATTCAATTTTGACAGCCATTTCTCTGTTCTGTTTCAATGCCAGGTACTAATAAGAAATCGTTTTAAAAATACTACTTACTTATTTTAGAGTGTCGCCGACCCACCGTCCCACCAAACCTCGCAGCGGAAGTGGCGGCGGCATCGGGAGTGGTAGGAACCACCGATCTTTTCCACTTACCCAACTACCGCTGCGAATGGAAACCATACCGCCGCCACAGAGGTTCCAAAACGACCATAACGCCGCCCCATTTATCAACGGTCTACCAGATCCGATTCACACTGCCACACAAACAACATTGGTGAGTATAGTATGTACCAATTTTTTTAAAAAATATTTGCTATCCATATACATCTTTCTACTGTGCTATTTTACCCATTTTTTGATTCATGGTGGTAGATAAATAAGTTAATTTTTTACTCTTAGCCGAAAACAAAACATCAACGTCCATACGGTTGGGAGAACAACGATTTCACATTGAATCCCCCACCCCCTCCACCCGGATACCGTTTCGGTAGTTTGCCATACCAACACGGTGTTTACCCCATCACTTCCCCCACTAGGATGCCTCCAAGAACTGTGCCTACAGCCGTAGAAAAACATAGAGAAGTCAAAAGGTTAGTAAACTTTTCAAACAGTAAATTATCAAAGGTAATAACCCCTAGAGTTCAGATTTGGCCGGATATACGAGAAATCAATCTTACAAAAAATGTCCTACCCAAAATCTGAGCTCGAGCTGGTATTTGGTAAGACAATTACACATCGTTAACCGGGCAACGTGGTATTATCGATTTTTTATCCAGTTATATTTTCTTTTCCTAATTATTCGCGGCTGAGTTCACCTTGTAGTATCTCAAAACTACAGGTGAGTTCTCACTAACTGTTTCTTCTCGAAGATTTTGTTTTTATGAAATGTCTGGACCCTCCCTGAATGTTCCACATTTGAATTGTTTATAATACTGTCATCCAATTAGAACTCTATTTTCAATTTTAATCATAGCAAGTGACAAAGGTTTCTACTCAGCAATTTTGCATTGGGAATGTCCGCTTGTTTTATGAAATTTAATATTTGTTTTCCGATAGAATAAAAAATAAAATAAGTTGCAAGTGAATTTCTGACTAAATTCTTTTTGGAAAGATTTGCATTGGTAATAAAAAATCGTACCTACTTGTTTGACCTTTTCATTGTAAGTTAAATAAATTTAGTTATTCCGAGTGTCTCAAATAAAATCTAAAGTTTTAATCTAATAAATCCTCTCAAAAATCCTCTGCTCATTACAAATAACATGTACTAATTTTTAAAATGAAAATAAATATTTGTCAAAAATAATCTACGTTTCTGTTATTCTGACATCTGCACGTGACAACTGTCAAGCCAGAGAAATTATCACTTATTAATTTTACAGCTAGGTCACGTGACCGAAAAATTCAGGTTATCTTCATAGCAACCTGAGTTCTTCACGGCATTCCTATACCAGTCTTGAGGTCACTTTTGGGTTCATGAGACCCTTCAGTGACGCTTGACTGTCTGTGCATGTCCGTGCATTGCGCACTTCCCTATTATTGTTTTCTCTCGCGCATTGCAAGATAGCATACATTTCCGCCTGGAATACGGAAGTGTTTGTTCCCAGTGAGACTCTTATTTGGGAGTTTCTCCCCTCACTGTATATTCCAGCACCAGTTCCTTCCCTGGTCTTGGATTCGTCTGTATACCAGATCCTTTCTCCAGGTTTGCCCTTGATGCTGTGCTCTTTCCACTCCCTTCGATCTTGCATAATCACCTCGAAGTTAGTGTTAAAGTAGTACATTGGATTCATGTGGTCCGTTGGTTTCATTTCAAGGATGTTACCTCCCACTATTTCCGTTATCCTATTGTGATACGATCTAGTGCTCGTGTTTTGTTGCCTTAGAAGTCCCATCCTTGCCTCCCCCATGATTGTTATGTCAATCGGGAGGAGGTTGGTGTTATAATAATAATAATAATAATATACGCCCTGCAATTCACTCCCTTACGAGTGAACCCCAGAAGCTCTGCAGCTTGTGCGGGGGAGGGACGGCTATTATTATTATTTGCCGTGGCGCTCTGGGGCGACTTACTGATGCTTGATGGCGCATTTGCTTTACAGTTGTGGGAAAACCCAGAAAAACCACACAACACCATCATAAAAACCACACAACACCATCATTGTTGTTTTCATAGCCCCCATTATGCTAAGGCAGGCATGTCTTTGTACCTTGCTCAACTCAGCGGCGGTTATTTTTTGGTTTATCTTTGTCCACCATACTAAAGATGCGTATGTGATCATGGGTTTCACCACTATGTTGTATGTCCAATACACCATTTTGGGACTAGCCCCTATGTTTTTCCGTGTGCTCGTCTGACTGTCATTAACGTAGCCAGGCTTTCTTCTTTACTTTTGCCAGCTGTTGCTTCCAGGTAAATTTCGAGTCTAAAATCACCCCGAGATATTTAACTTCATCCGACAGCTGGATGTGAGTCCCTTGGAGGGTCAGATGTCCTAAGCTCTCTAACTTCCTTCTTCGGGTAAAAGCTACAATGGTTGATTTGGAGGCGCTAATGTTCAAACCCTCTTTATCTACCCATGTACTAACCAGGTTCAGGGCCATTTGCATTCTTTCCCTGAGCGTGGTATTGAATTTTCCTTGGATCGTAATGAATATATCGTCGGCGTATCCAAGTATTTTGTATCGAATTGGCTTAAAACAACAGGTATAAAATTTTCCCTTAAATTTCTTTTCAGACATGGCAGTGAAGACAATCTATCCAGTGATTTAGATGAAACCCCAGCCTTACGCCCACTTAGTGAATTAGCAGACGACGAGCACTTCTCAGACGATTCATTAGAAGAATTATTACCCCCTCCTCCGCCCCCCGCTTGTAACAAAAGGGCTAGTATCGCCTGGGAAGTACCTCTAGATGACGAAGCGCTTCTTACTCCAGGTAAAAATGCTCGAAAATTATTAAATATTAAATGAGACTTTTTTACTCATTCCACCTGAAATGTGGGGATTTCTGAATAAACCCCTCTTCCTTATTAGGTAGCACCAAAGTGATAGGTAGAAGAAGAAGAAAATCGGGATCGTATTCAAGCACTAGCTCAATACCCAATAGGCTAAAAGAACTCGAAGATTGGCCAGATCCGCCACCTTGTACCACTGAAGATGAAGTTACGTCGCCATTTTCAGATTCCGATGAACACGTGATATTACCCCCGGAACTCAATAGTGCCAACGTGTCGGGAAATAGCACGTACATTATTAGAAGGGGTAAGTATCTAAAACGTCAAGAATTTCTTTCTTCTTCTTTCATTCACTCTCCTATATTTTTCTTTTTATCGATGTTTCTTCACACAACAAATTCATCTTCTACAAAACATTCCGGATATTAAGTACCCTTGCGTTTTAGGGGAAAGGTACCAACATCTGCGGCATTCATTCGAATCTCTTTTTATTACTATCTTCTTCTTTTTCTATTTTTCTTCTTTAGATGATTTACCCTACAAAGGGTTTTGGCGACTTCTGTGCTGCTTATTTTTAAGTGTACACAGCCACATTTGATTTGAGGAACTTATTCTCACTGATTTTGCATTGCCTTCCGAGAGAGATATCAATACGCAGTACCGAGCCAACTCACTTCTACCTCCAGTCAAGTAAACCCCATCACCGAAACGAAAAGTCTCTTGACAAATCTCATAAATATGAAATCTACTCGTACTTTAAACATTTAGAACCAACCAATTTGTGTTAACAAAATTTTTATTTCCAGCTAACAAAGAACGGAAATCCCTCCAAGTAATTGGCAGTTCTCTAACTTCTAACTCCTCGCTGAACTCCCGTTTAAGCTCAGAACTCAGTATACCAGCCAGTAGATTCAGTGGAGAACTGAGCCACCGTCTCAGTCGAGAGCTGAACACTCCAAACTCTAGGTACAGTGTCGATTTAGGAACACCACATTCTAGATTAAGTCAAGAATTCAATTCGCCTAAATCTCGACTGAGTTTAGACCTGAATAATTCTAGATTATTAAGCCAGGAGTTGAGTTCTTCACCTTCGAGGCATAGCGTGTCCAGTAGCAGATCTAGTACACCCAGCAAACATGATATTGAGATGAAGAAACACAGCACCACGTTTGATAATATCAAGTCTTTGGTGAGAGAAGGAGTCGTACATAATCTGATTTCACCCACAATAGAATCAACTAAAGATTTTAACACCGCTGTATCCCCGATTGTAAGAGTAGTTTCGTTACCTAGTCTTAACGCTGAAGAATTTACTCCTAAGAGAGAGCTTGATGTAACAGTTGAAGAAGAGGAAGAAATAGATAGTTCCCTACCTAGCGCTGAGATATCTCCATTACGAAAAATAGAGCAAAATATTAGTGAGCTGCTAGAAAGGCGAGACATAGAAGTTATTCAAAATGAACAGTTTGTTTTGAACGGGGTGGAAAATTTGAATAAAGAGAAGAAGAGAAAGGCTCCGTCCAAACCATTTAGGGAGTTCAGACATAAAAATGACTTACAGAAGTCGAGTAGTCATAATGAGATTCAAAAATCTGAGGACTATTACAGGCAGCTTTTACTCGAAGGTAAGCCCCAAAGTAAGTAATAATCTATATAATTACTACCATTCTTACAATCATGTTCTTTTATTAGGTGGTATTCCGTTTCCTAAACGAAACGGCATCCAGAAATCGGAAAGCGCCAAAGAAATGCTGATAGCCCACCGCGAGCCCCGCCCTCTTCCAACATCCACGTCAGCAGACTTTCCCGTACGAGTAGAAGTTCTCAGTCACGACTTTCCTCCGCTCCCTCCATCTCCAGTGGAGGAAGATGAAGACGAGTACACCGAGATCCTGCATCCTGTGCATAAGAGTAGAGCCGATACGCTGCCCAATAGTAACGAGCCTCCAGTAGTGCCTGCCCATAGAGATCCCGTCTCGAATAGCCTTAAAACTAGGTCTATGGATGTTAATTATAGTAGAGGTGAGTAGATTAAAGTCATGTTACTTATAAACTCATCTTTCTGTATTCCTAGGTCGAAGGACAAACTTTTTCACTTTCTCGAATAGAAACATTCCCTCAGAACGAAGAACGCTACCCACAGAGTTTCAGGAAAAGCGAAGACCTTTCCAAAAGAGAGCATCGCAGCAAAGTCCGCAAGATGAACATCACTTACAGACTTCTTGCAGTCTACCGGAAACTCCAATTTTTGCTAGAGGTTGTGATATACCTAGAACTCCTCATAGAAGAGCTCCGGATGTGCCAGGCAATCAGACCGCGCCTAGGCAAAGCAATACGATAGGTTAGTTCAAAATACAAATATTCAGTTACTTGAAAATTGGTCTATGTAGGGTTGTACAAATATTGGCGTTTTTTTTTATACTCGGATGCTGTCCCATCGCCAGCTGCACCTCAGCCTCTTGGGCTTTTTGTGCCTTCCGGGTTAGTTTCACAGCACCCACTCCGTAACTCTTGACCCCTGTACCATTTTATACAGGTTCTTCACCGGTTTCTTTCGGTCGCTTTACCACATTGTCTGCAGGAAAGATCTCCGTTGTACACCCCATCTTGTACAGGTGTTCTCTCATTGGAGTGTGTCCAGTGAGAAGGCCCATTATTGTTCTTAGCTGATTTCTGCTCATCTTGAGCAGTTCTTCAGCTTTGTGTTTGTTTGGACGGTTCTTTAATAAATGTTTTCCCGTGGTGCATGAGAGGGGCTTCCTTCCACCTTTCTCTTTGTTTTCATTTGATCCAGTCCCGTATGCATCATCGGATGTTAGATTTAGTAACACGAAGTGCGGGTTCTGGGACAATATATGGAGTTGATGAACCCTTTCTGGCTAATGCATCAGCTTTTTCGCTGCCCTCGATACCACAGTGTCCTGGGACCCACATTTAAGTTATTTTGTTGTGTTCTGAGAGGACACTGAGTTCTTCACGGCATTCCCATACCAGTCTTGAGGTCACTTTTGGGTTCATGAGAGCCTTCAGTGACGCTTGACTGTATGTGCATATTTTGATCCGTGCAGTGCGCACTTGCCACTTCTCTCGCGCATTGCAAGATAGCATACATTTCTGCCTGGAATACGGAAGTGTTTGTTCCCAGTGAGACACTTATTTGGGAGTTTCTCCCCACACTGTATATTCCAGCACAAGTTCCTTCCCTTGTTTGGATCCGTCTGTATAACAGATCCTTTCTCCAGGTTTGCACTTGATGCTGTGCTCTTTCGATCTTGCATAATCACCTCGAAGTTAGTGTTAAAGTAGTACATTGGATTCATGTGGTCTGTTGGTTTCATTTCAAGAATGTTACCTCCCACTATTTCCTTTATCCTATTGTGATACGATCTATTGCTCGTATTTTGTTGCCTTAGAAGTCCCATCCTTGCCTCCCCCATGATTGTTATGTCAATCGGGGGGAGGTTCAGAAGTGCCTCCATGGCTGAGGTTGGTGTTGTTTTCATAGCCCCCGTTATGCTAAGGCAGGCAAGTCTTTGTACCTTGCTCAACTCAGCGGCGGCTATTTTTTGGTTTATCTTTGTCCACCATACCAAAGATGCGTATGTGATCATGGGTTTCACAACTATGTTGTATGTCCAATACACCATTTTGGGACTTAGCTCCCAATTATTGGCGTTGGATTATATTTATATTAAATTCATGCTCGAACGTTTGGATATATCGCCATCTCTTTCTAGACTTTCCAAGATATATTTTGAATATCTTAAACGTTGTTTGAAAGAGGCTGACGAAGTCCGAGGATGCGTGGGTATTTATAGGTCAGCTGAATGTGTTCTGGCGGGATTTGCTATCAGCCTATCAGCGGTTTCCATATGTTGCGGATCTTTACACTTGACCCAGTGCTCCTCCTTGTGGATGACCTCAGCTTCGGACCATTTGATGTTGTGTTGGTTGGTCCAGACGTGATCTGCTATTCCTAACTTGCTAGTTTCCCCTCGTTGGGTGTTCTTCTTGTATTCACCAATCATGGTTTCCAGCGGTCTCTTGGTTTCTCCGATGTATGATTGTCCACATTCGCAGGGTATTCGATAAACACAGTTCTTGTAAGTGTTTGGTTTTTGAAAGGTGGCTGAGGATTGTGTTTCCGCACGTTTTGATCTTGTATTGGGAACCACTTTTCTTTATCTTCTCTGATGGTTCTCCTTCTCTGTGATTGATTTTTTGTTGTCTACGGGTCAACATCTCTTCTACTAGCTTCTTAGAGGAGCGATTTCCTTGTAGATCTTTCCTGATGTAATCTAGTTCTCACCTGAAGACCATTGTAGATACACAAAATCGTAACGTAGCATCGTGACAAAAGATTCAAATCTTTATATATTTAGACAATGCATTTTTGCACTTTGCATCTTAAATGTTATTGCACTGTTTCCAGCTCTCTTTATTATTACTTATACTCTTTATCTAAGTAATGACTCCTCTACGTAGCTGCATGCTCTTGTTTTCTTTACAACAAGTAGGTATTAGAACATGCATTAAGCTTCTTCATCCAATGGCGCTCATTTATTTGTTATTTTGGCTTTAGTTCGTCTTGGCGAAGGTCGTTTGAAGAAGTATCTTGTCTCTTCCTTTCCCGATGATGTTATCTTCCACTGCTACACTTTATTTGACTTCCTACTACTCACAAAGCCCAGAAAGAGTCTCATGGGTCGATTGAACGTGTCTGCTACTGTTTGATTACTTTAGACAACAGAGACATGGTCGAAAGCTCTAATGATTTATAAATATTTGTATAACCCCAGAACAAAGAGGTTTCTTAAATATGTATATCATTTTGGTGGAAGAACATTTTATTAGGTATTTCCTCTACTCATTGCATGCATCACCTTTAGAGTATTTACGCATCTAAAACAATTGTTTTAACTTACTTAGGTTTGTGGTAAAACATAAAGTAACCCTTTTTTAATAGAATCATTACGCTCTGTTACATCTAATGGATCTACGTCTTTTTATTTAGATTCAAAAGTAGATTTGATGTGTCTGCACAAATACAACGCGAAAACTTTAAAATGGCTTTTGAGGTGGTAGAATATCTGAAAATAAATTTGTATAAAAAGGATTCAGCTTCAACTACCAGAAGAATACTGAATAATAAAAACACTTTTTCCTTTGGGCCCTTAGGAGGATCCATATAAAATCATAGATAATGATCCCCAATCGGATTTACTGGATTTATCAAACAGTAATGAAATCGATGGTCAAAGACGTTCTGCAATCTTTTGTAGGAAGGTTCCTCCAAGCTTCTATCGACACATATTTAAATTTAAAGAGATAGGCAACGGTTTTTGTATTAAAAATTACCATAGTTATAAATGGAAAAGTGGTAAAATATCTAATACTTTATGCGTAGAAGGGGTTCACCTGCAATTTATACCAGAACAAAACATGTAGTAAAACGTTTTCCATTTAGACCTCAGGACGGTCCGTGAAAAATCATGGGTAATGTACCCCAATTGTTTAACATAGAGCGTTTAACAGAAAATATAGAGTTGAACTGGTTTGAAATCAGTGTACATGTTTTAAACAAAAATTGTAGGCGAGAGAATTATTGAATTATTCCTCAGCAAAGAAATGATAGCTGACAGCCGGGTAGGATTTAAGGGACTGCGCCATAGCGGTGGTCGCAGGGGAGGAAGTGCTTGGAGCTCCTCTTTGTGAACCTAAACTGTCGATCAAGCGGTGAGAGGTCATTTGAAATTCTGCAAAGAAATGATAGCTGACAGTCGAGTAGGATTTAAGGCACTGCGCCACTGGAAGAAATGCTTGGAGCTCCTCTTTGTGAACCTAAACTGTCGGTCAATCGGTGAGAGGTCATCTGAAATGTTTCCGTATTTGTTTTGTTCCATATTTTTTTATTATTATTACCAATTATAAAACACTTGCTGCCCGACTGATGTCGCCCGCCTAAGAAGCAATTCTAGATACTAAATAGTCTATTTTAGGTAGTTAGAATGTACATAAGTTACAAATATTTGTGCATGTGTTTGTTGTAGATATTTGTGTATCCAAGGAAGTTAAAAAATACATTAAAGATCTCACAGTGTCCGTTTTCCATTCTAGGTAGCCTAAATACAATCGGAACGTCAGTTTCTAGCGGCGGTTACCGCCGCGGCCTCTCTCAGACTGGCTTGGAGCAAGCTATTGTAGGCGCGGAGCTTCTACGCTTAGCCGGAGGGCCAGGTCGTGGTTGGTATCCGAAACAAAGGCACAGACGCCCCGCTTCCATAGAGCATCTAGATAGAACCGCGATGGGGCACAACCCCTGGGACACGACGTCGACCAGAAAACCGCAAACGTTGCCTCCAAATTTAACGCCTAAATTCTTCCAGAGGTCGCCGCGCGACGCGCTAAGAAGGGTTACCAGTTTGTTGATAAAGAAAGGTTAGTTTCGAGGTTTACCCTAAAAATCACTAAACATAGCACATAGAACAACTTAGCAGTAAGGTGCGTCTTTTAAACAGGAATTGGAATTGCAGCATAAGCACAAAATATTCTGAAAGGCTTTTCTAAAGTTACATTTATTATAAATAATGTCATTTCATACTTAATACTTGCTTTTTCACTTTCATGCCTACAACAGTTTATATCTATTTATTTACCCTATCCAAAACTCCTGTTATCCTTAGGTCTCGCACTGTATTGACAACTCATACTATAAGTATACATTTACATTTCATAATTTAAATTTCTAGTGTTTCATTTTCTCTCCTTTACATATATTTTACAGTCATTTGTTGCAAATCTTGTTGCTCAATCATTTTTTTACTCTCAATTGTTTACTCTCAATGTTTTACTGTCACTTCTTCCTTTCCGCTTGATTTTCAGCCTTCATGTCATTCCAACCCTGTAACTGCTGATCATCTAATTTTAACAGCGTATTCGGAGCTTAGTTGGCGGAATCAAGTAACGGTTTATTAATTTTCGTTGCGTCAACTATGTGCCGGAATCCCCGGAAATGGTTTTAACAAATCAACACAGTACATTTGCCTTCTCACTTAACTCGATCGATCTATTGGTCGCTTAAACCAGTTGTAGTTTCTTGTTTTGTTCCAGGAAATAATGGAAAAGATTCAACAAAAAAGGAAAAGGAAATAGTGTCGCCGACTATTCATGAAAATGCCAATGGTAAGTAGAGTGTAGAAAAAATTGATTACTCGCAAGGTTCCGGAACATAATATTGTTGATTTAGCTCCATTTTCTCTGTCCTTGGTTTTTTTTCCAATCCAGTGTTAGTTTTCCTCTGATATGTTACACATCAACGCTTCTTTTCACTTTCTCATTGGCCTACAAAACGATCTACTTCTTTTCAATCTGGAAAACATATTATTAAATATTTAAATAGTTGAATTTTTAAATGAAAACTTAACTCTCTGTTTTTCAACAAAGTGCCAATTGATTATTCTTGCCTTAATTAATTATCGTTGCATGCATGATGTAATTATTATCCAAATTAAACGGCATCGACTTTTCCCGGTTTAGTAATGGGATATACCAAAATTATTCGGACCCTGGCGAGATTCTCGCACACTTTGAAGCATATATTCTCTCTCTAACACATTACCTTTATAATACTGGTAAAGTGTTTATTAAAGGTAAGACCGCACTAGGCGGTATTGCACTTGAGCTCAGCTGCAATGGAAAAATTTTGCGACCTGTTGCGAAAATAATAAGCATAATAATAATCAACGAAAGCTTCATAACGGCATTCTAAGCTATCCTAAGGCATTAAAAATCTCTAAATCTATACCAATATACAAAACTAAGGACTCTAGGGATCTGGTAGTCAACTATAGGAATATCTCAATCCAAAGTCAATTCGCAAAAGTAATTGACACAGCTTTCAACTCAAGACTCGAAAAGTTCATCGAACATCATAAATTAAAACATTAAACAATTGGCAGCATGGGTTCCGTCGAGGAAGGTCCACAGAAACTGCATTCTGTGAAAATATTTACGAGACACTCAATAAAAAACAATCATCGATTGCCTTATACTTTGACCTGAGTAGGGCCTTTGATACGGTTGATCATCATCTCATGAAAAAACTGGAACGTCTAGGTATCAGGGGAGTAGCAAAGGAATGGATTGCATGCAAAATAATTATAGGGGTACCGCACTATTAACTGCACTTCAGCGGAACGGAGCGAAATATTGTTTATATTTTAGGTTAGTTTTGTTTACATTTGACATAGAGAGAGTAGTGTTGGTACTAGAAATCAGTTAGTCAAAATCATACTTGATATATATTTTAAAGTAAATTATTAATGTATTTTTTTAACGCAATAAAGATACTTTTTTGTGCTTATTGTTATCTATCAACATTAAATTTTTGTTGAACAGTTATATAAGGTGTCTTTTGAGCAAGATGGATGATTTCAGGATATTCACTAATTAATTTTTCTTCATCCAGCACCATCTTAACATCAACAAATCTTAACAAATAAGTTTTTCCCCCCAACACGAAGGACAAATGAGGTATTGTGTCGCGCTGCTGCCGTTTGCTATACCGTACTAGCACCAGCGTATCTGAACTGAGATGGTCAGCGATGCAGAGTTGGCAGAAAAGTCAACTTTGCATCGCAGCGACATCGCAGGTGTCGTGACGTGAGTCTAGTGCGGGTTAGGTCATATAGATTCCATTAAAGAATATTTTGCATCGACGCTCCGCTCAGCATAGTGCGGTCTTACCTTTATCTAAAGATATCCACCAGGCTTTGTTGAACAGACATACCAACGGAAAAACGACGAAAGTTGTGCTATTAACAAAATAAATTAGTAACAACTAAAAACAAAATAAAAATATTGAATTATATGTTTAGGTGAAGAAGTTCAAAAGAAGAGAGGCTTCTTCAAAAATTTCTGGAAAAGATCCCGACATTACTCACTGGAGCAACAATAGTGAACCCCTTTTATATATAGGATATTTTTTTGTGTACATTTTATATACCTAACAATAATTCAACAATTCTAACCGCTAGTATTAATGTACTAAATCCAAGAGGCACTCGGAAATCCTTACAATATTATACGGGATGTCTGGGCCATAGGTCGAGGTCACTTTTTCGACTTACTATTTCGGCAATGAGTTGAAGAGACATCCGGTAGATGTAGATATTACCTTACTAATTTATTACGTGTAACAATTTTAGCAAACACTCTGTATTCGTCGAAAGGTAGTTGAGTTCAGAACAAATCGAAATTAACACATTTAATAACAATTAACAATGAAGTATCTGTACGTCAGACTCAAATATAATTTATATTAGACCCAGTAAAAATTTAAACCAAGTTTGAAACTTTTCCCTTCTCAGAATTTTGATTTTTTGATTTCGGTGTTTCGGGAATATTGACCACCCTGTGTATTTTTAGTGAGTCTTCATCATAAATTATTGTATTTTTAAAAAAATGAACACACCATGTTTGTTGTTGTTTTTATGGCTCTTTGTTCTAAACTTATCGACCTATTTTTGCTTTAATAAAAAATGTATAATTGTATATTAGTTTATTTATATTGAACATATTTTTTGTCTGTGTGTTTATGGTTTAATAAAATTGATTTAACAATTAATTTTGTTGTTTATTATCTAGTTAAGGAATAATAAGCGAAAACATGTATTAAGGCTTTATTTTAGCATTCTTTTGGAGCTGTTAAATCTTTTTGAGAGCTAAATACAAAAGTCAATTAGCAATAATTGCTAACAGTCCATAAAAAGTCGCTAAAGAGCATACATAAATGATTTTTTTAAAATTTTAAATGAAAATTGTTATTTTGGTATTTATTTAGATTTTAAATGGAAATAAAATCCAAAAACTTACATTTCAATTTGCACTTACAGTAATATTACAAAATTCGATGAAAAACAAGCTGTCTCGCGATATAATTTATCGTAAAAGTTCCACCTTCATAGAAAGCCTAATTAAGTGGAAATGATACTTTACAAACTGAAACACCTGGTAGCTGGAGCCTAAATACTACGCAAACATTATTTATCGTTCCTAGACCAGAGCTCATCGATATCGAACACTTACGAGGGGGAGTCTAAATTCGGTACGGCGCGGCGGTGACAACCCAGTAAACACAATGTATATCCAAAACCTACAATATGTACATCCATTGGATGTCGTTTGATGGACAAGGGATGTCCAGTGGATATCCCATGGATGTCCATTTTTTATTTAATATGGACATATTTTGGACGTGAATAGTACCAAAATGGACAATAATTGGACCTTCGATGGACATTTCATGGACATTACCCAATGCCTTTCCATCCAAAAAATAATGTAATGCATTAGATTTTCCCAGACGTCTAGCATTATTACTACAATCTACATATAGATAGATCAATCAGCACCATTTTCAATGTATGAACTCATTTACAATATATATTAAAATATGAAAATGTTTTAAACAACACAGAACATGAAATAAAAATATTCTAAAATAAATAATTAATTTAAAAATAAAACTGTAAACGTACATTTCTGATGACGATGAGTCAACTTCACTACTATTATGTTGATGCTCGTTTTCTGTGAATTGAGACTGAACACTACCACTTTTAGGATATTAGAAGAACTTGGAACCAAATAAATAACCTGTCAATTGTCAGTTGTGAAGTTGAAATTATTCCCAGGACTGCCAACAGTAACAATTGGTTAAATTTATTTCGAAGTTAATTGGTCCATCGGAGGTCCATAATTGATCCATAAGAACATGGACCGGAAAAGGGTATCCATTGGATGTCCTGTAATGGTTATAAGCCGAAAATAGCCGAATAAGTCGAAAAAAGCCGAAAATAGCCGAATAAGTCGAAAAAAGCCGAAAAAAGCCGAATAAGTCGAAAAAAGCCGAAAAAAGTAGAAAAAAGCCGAAAAAAGTCGAAAAAAACCGAAAAAGCCGAAAAAAGCCGAATAAGTCGAAAAAGTGGAAAAAAGCCGAAAGTAGCCGAATAAGTCGAAAAAAGCCGAAAAAAGTCGAAAAAAGCCGAAAAAGTCATGTATGTTCATGAACGACGTTCACTAGACATCCATTGGACGTCCTTTTCTGGTCCATGTCAATATGGACCAATTATGGACTTTTGATGGATGTCCATCGGATATACTGTGTTTACTGGGGACGTTCCTAAACGTTGGTCATTTGAATCCAGCAAACAAAACAATTTTCTAATCTCTAATCTCTACCTGTACTGATTCTCCAACCTGGGACGCTACTCGATCATCTCAAAATTTGAACCCGGATTAAAACAGGTAAAACGCGGGACGCTATTCGAGTAGGTCCTTTTGAATAACTTTCCTGATTTTTTTCACTTACGCGGCGCCACTCTCAGGATGCAAAATGTTGCCATGCAAGGGTTTCGTAGTCCTTATCTTTCATGGTTTATTTTTCATTATTAGTGGATGAAAAAAATTGTACTTGTTGGTAAAGATCTAATCTATGTTCGTATGTTCTCACTTTTTCGAAATTTGCTTTGGTTCTTTTCCAAAAAAAATGGGAAAATCATCAAAAAACATGGTATTTTGTGGTTTTTTTTTTTTCAGAAAAAAACTAATTCAAATTTTGAAAATGTGAAAACATTAATATAAATTAGACCTATAGTAATATTTACTTATTTTTTCATTTTCTAAAAATTAAAAATTAAAATTTAGGGACTACAAAACAACTTCCTCTTAGGAAAAATTAAGTTTGAAAGAATATTTATTTATTTAAAGGAAAACTGTATCAGAGCCCAAAAAGCCCAGAGAATAAAAACAGTAAGAAATAAAAGCTACATGATCCTTCCAATAATTTTAATCTTCGACAGAATTTTAGTTAAGTTTTTGAAAACAAAATTAGTTTAGGCTGATACAAAATTATTCAATTGTATAGCAAATCTGATGCAATTGTAAAGCTTCTATAGTTTTGTACGAAAACGGGGATCCAAAGAGTTGTTTAGCTAACTTTTGATTCTATCCTTTGAGTATTTGCAACGTTTTAACAAAAAAAGGGTACATGGCTGGAGAGTTACGCATAATACGCCTGCCCATTTCGATTTCGCTTGACACGAGCGCCGCTATTATCTCATTATCAAGTGCGGGTTCCAAAATGTTAATATGAGCGTCTTTCGAGGAAAAAGTATATCTAAGGGATATAAATTGTACGAAAGTTATCATGTCAGTAATGTTAGGGAAGAAATTAAAGAGGATGGGTTTACATTAATTTTCGGTACTGTTCTGAAAGAAACTCCTGATGCAGAAAACAAAAGGAAGCATGAAAACACGTATTCACCTAAAGTATAGTAAACTAAGCGTACACTTTCTTTTGACCTGCTCGGTTCGAATTTGGGGAAAACCCTTATCGGCCATGATCTCATCCCCAGGTTCTAGTAATTGTAAAAATCCGGAATCGTTGACGATCGCAATCACTAGAGAAAATGTAAATTTGACAAATATACGCCTACCAATTTCGAGTTCGCTTGACACGAGCGACGCTCTAACGGAATTTTAGGTAAATAAACATAACTATTAACTTACGGGCCGCGCCACGAGATGTCGCTTTGAGCGTTGCTGGGTTGGCGTATATTACAAGTACATACATACACTTTTCATGTTCCGATATTCCTGGTATTACTGGCCACAGTAAGTAATTTCGGAACGCTTTACAGTAACAGTAATTTTAAACTGCTGATGATTTTCGGAACGTTCGGGCAGTAACAGTGAAAAGGGAACCAAATAAAACATAACCGATTGGCGCTGCAAAATGTCAATGTCATTAGCGGATTGGGTAAAATAAACCATCGTCCATATAAGCCCTTTGCTATTTTTGTGGTGTTATTTTACTGTTTTAGTTGTTTTTGGTGTGTGATTTTGTAAAACTTATGCTTTTTATTTGATTGTGCTTAAATATTTTGTGTTATAAAACTCTATTTTCACACCTAATATTTATATTTTTAGAAAATAAGTATGGGTGATATTTGTGAAAAGTCGAACAAACATAAAATAACTGTTTAGTTTTATGGAGTTTACAATAACCATTCAGAGTTTATATTTCAGTTTTATTTGAATCAGGCCTTCTTCTAGATGCATAAATGAGGGTCAAGCAGTTTTAAAAGCTGGACATATCAACCCACAATGTTTTTAAAGAATTTAGTGAGTACAGAGAGTTACCTTGTGAAATAAAAAACAGTGCTACGTTAGGTATATTTAAAGCAAAATTAAAAAGGTTTTTATTGTGGTACTATATTTTGTGATTCTTTATATTTATCATTTTAATTACCTGTTATTATTGTATTATTTGTGGCATTTTTATATGTTGTATAATAACTTTTTTTACCAAGGTCAAGTTTTAATTGTAATCATTTAATGACTATTTTTAATACTGCTAACTGTTATATGTAATTTTTTAACATTTATATTGTTATATATACTGTAATTAGTTTTTTGACTTAATAAACGATTTATATAGAAGATATTCTACGAACCATGGCTTAAAGGCTTTCATCGAGGGTTTCAGTTTATGGGCGGATGTAATTTCGGCCGGAAAAAGGGCAGGTACTAAAAGCCGGTAGGTAAATTCGGCCGGAGGTTTTAAGTTGCTTCCTTATCTCATAGGTATTTTCGGCCGCAAATCAAATAAAATAACAGAATGCTTTATATTAAAATATTTCTTTATTTCAAAGTGACGTAGAAAGTGAAAACGAAGATAATACGGAGGCTCCGCCTCAGACATCAAAACAACAACAGCCTGCGGCTATTGATAAAAAAATTATACCTCAGCGGGCTACGCAGTCCTTTGCTCCGGCTACGCAGTCCGGCGTTGAAGCTGACGGCGTTGAGGGCCCCTCGGCCGAAATTACCCCTGTCATAAATAGTACCCCTTGATTTATGCAGGTAGGCCAAGGGATTACCGGCCGAAATTACGCCCGCCGTCAGTTTATATAATTTCTATAAAAGTTTACATTAGTAACTCAATAACAAATGAAACTTGAAAAAAATATATATATATATATATATATATATATATATATATATATATATATATATATATATATATATATATATATATATATACATACATCTTAGTAAATAGATACTTTTCCAGACATAGGATAAACTAATAAAAAATTGAATACACAGTCAGATAGAGGTTTTTGTTTAAATCTCACTTGAAGAATCATTAGAGCATAGTATAAAATTCAAAGCACTGATGAACTGGAGGTATAACAAATAATTTTTTTATCTCATAAACAGAAAAAAAACAATCCAAGAAGTGAAATTTTAATCATTGAATATATTATTTAATTCACTCATTAAATTAACTTAATTTAACTGTTCATTTTTTGTTACAGTTCAATTACAAATAATAATACAAAAACACATTTTCAATTAATACAAATAATTAGATAGATTAACAGAAGAAACATTATATTCAAGTATTATACAAAATAAAAAGATTCTATCAATAGTTTAAAACCAATGTATAAAATATTTCAGAAAGAAATTTCATCCACTTCAAACTTTGAGACACTTATTTCAGCAGCTTAGATGTTCTATGCTTAGGGCGTTTTTGTTTTCGGGATCATACTTGATGACTAGACTTTGGTAGTTTTACACTAGAGGTACTGCAGTTAAACAAAGAGACTTTATTTTACCAAGTCCTGAAAAAGATGTTACTCATTTATATGTTTGTTGTTTACCTTTACAAATTTCCAATATAACTCTAAACATTTTTCACTAGGAATAGGAAATTTCCAGTCACAAAACTTGTTATTTCAGTAATGGGATCATTCGAATGAAAAATAATCGGTCATTCGAATTCTTCCGATTTTCGCATTCGAGTATCCGAATGGAAATCTGTGAAATTCAAATTTGGTAGCCAATTTCAAAGAAAAGGTGCACTTTTTGGAGGAAATAAGGAAAATGGTACCATAGTGCGCACTTAGTTGAAAAACGGCGTCAAAGTGCACAATCGTGCAGCCAGGACCAACACATCTCTTGACATAACTTAACTTATTTCAATTTGGGGAAGGGATACTGGAACTACCTGACCACTTCTGTAACAGTAGTATCAGTAAGTTTTTAGCCTCCAACAGGGATTCTTGACAAGTGGCGCGAAATCATTGCCAGTAAATTTCAGTAAAATCGGAACGACTAAGTTTACTGGGCAGTACTGTTCAGGAATATCGGAAGTTTTTAGCCTCTAACAGGGTTTCTTGAAAAGTGGCGCGAAATCATTGCCAGTGAATTTCAGTAAAATCGGAAGGACCAAGTTTACTGGGCAGTACTGTTCAGGAATTTCGGAACATGACCACTGTGTACTTGCCTTCAAAAATAGTTGACTTTTCATTCGAAAATTAGTACATAAATTGTCATTTTTTGTAGAGGTCGACGAAAAATATTTATATTGTATGGTTAAAATAAAATTTGATCACTATTTCATGCAAAAATCCATGACACTACAAATAATAAACTCTTTTGAAAATAAAAACTGCAATCTGAACTAAAGTAATAAAAATGGCGAAATAATGCAAACACATACACGATCACTGCGCCATCTCTGAGTAACTCACCAAACTTTTATTGACAGAGCCCATTATAGATTTCAATTACAAAAAATCGAAAGTAAATTACTTATGTCGTAGATGTCTCTGTAGGATGTATTAATTTAACTTTTTGAAATAATACTTGAATTGAACATATAAGGACATTATTATTTATCGGTACTGTGAAATCGTAACCTATAATGTAGTATGTAGTAGAATGGTAATAGAAAATAAATAAATGTTTTTATCTATATCGGTAAATGCAAGTAACAGATAACAGTCAATTTATCCGTAGATTGTGTCTCCAGGCTCCATAAAAAACACATTTCTGTGAATTATCAGCGTATTATTTAGGGTTTCGTTTTGGAATAATTTTTTGTTTGGTGATTGTACTGGGGCAAAAGCCCACTCCCAGTAAACAGGTTTTTACTCTATTGTTTTTAAATGTGATTTTGTTTGAGAGCAAACTTTAAGAGTGTTCTATACCCATCAACTGTCAATTTCATACATAACCTCGAAATCCTCGCCCCTTACGTCTTCGGTGAACCCCCCCTCTAAAGAAATTGTTAGGCAGCATGAAATACATCTGTGTATTTGCGGATAAGGACGACATCTAGACGTAGCATTTTGAGTCGTGGATGGAAATTAGATTTCTGTTGACATGAACACAACTTTATGCGATCTAGCGGTATTAATTTGAACTGCCCGAAACGCGTAATGTTTGTTTGTTTTCTATAAATTTTGCATACTAACTCACATTTTTTATTCGGGACAACAGCTTAAGGTTTACAAAAGTTTGCAAGTCTATAAGCAGGTCTGTTCATAGTGTTTTAGCCAAATTGTCTTTAATATACAGAAATAATATAAATAAAACAAATTGTAAATCTTAGATGTTTATATATTCATAAAATAAAATAAATTTAGAAAAAAAAATAATTCAATGGTATTTGTATATTTATAAATGCACTACACACTACTACAATTTTGTCCAATGGAGTATATAACCATCTCTTTTTTTAGACAACATACTCGTTGGTATTGTTTCATGAAAAATCTTATTTTTTTAAAAAGACCAATAATTAGTTCTACATGAATTCGTACAGTGGCAATATTATGTGTATTTTCCAAACCGGTGGGATGTAGTTGATTTTTTCCCTTTGTAAAGGCTGGTATATTTAAATTCGCACCTAACATTTGTAGAGAAGCTTGAATTAAAAAACCTCTGTCGGCTGTTTTAACAGAGCAGGTTTACCGAAAATTTACACAAGTAATAATAAAAAAATACATATACAAGATCGCCAAAAATACCTGTTATAAAATGCCTAGAACAAATACGTCTATTATTCACTTGGCTTTCAGAAAATGTATCTCGTTTCAAAGCTTTAATCCAAGCTTTTCTTCATTCACTAGATAGACAACGCATTTAAATGATCCCCTCCGTTTGTCAAAACAGCAGGAAACCGGAAAATGATACATTATCTCTTTCAGAACGCATTGAGCATTTAATAAGATTACAAAAATTTGGCATTTTCTATTTATTTCTTCTGAATAAAGAACTTTCTTTCTGATGTTTACATATGAAACTATAACGTTGTGTCATAAAGTTGTGTGCCTCCCAGACAATATGGCCGACCTGTCACCTACGTCATCCTGGGAAATGGTCTATATTCAAGTCAACACAACAATTCAATGTAAATAAATGCAATCAGAATAACTGTTGTCTTCAATTAACTTCCTCGTTTGCGTTAACAAAACTCGAATTCGGGTTTCGCCATACAATGACCTTTTCTGATGGGCCAGGATTCTGTATAAATCCGACAGAGCACGAGCGCAATGCGAGAGGTCCCGGGAACTGCTATGCACAAGACATTTTGAGATTTTGAAGCAATGTTCAATTTTAGAAAAAACTACTTACTTTTTTCAAAATTATTTCTTTTATGTAAAAAAAAAAATTTTGTTGAGTATTCGCAATTTTAACATTAGCATTTCCAATATGGCGGATGGTATAGAACCCCCTTAACGATTTTCAACAAATTTTGTATAAATTACCTTTTTACAAAAAGTATCGACTGGGCCGTTCAGATAACAACTACAAACTCACATCGAACGTGCCATCCATTTTAGTTTTCTTTCATTATCGTTTAGACAGTTGTCGGAAGTCGACTTCCTTTTTTAACTGATTTATTTTTGGTTCGAAAGGATGGATGACGACCAACTGGCCGATATTGTTTCTTTTTTCAATAACAGGTTGCTGATTGCAGATATTAAAAAAATTGTTGGTGAAGCAAAACTATACAGGGTGTTCCAAAGAAAAGTGATGGTAGGAAACTTTTATAACCAATTAACCAAGTTGCAATGGCGTTTAGATTTACAAGTTACTTGAATTCAAGTAACTTGAAAGGAATACACTGAATTCAAGTGAACGGTCATACTATTTCAATATTTGATTCAAGTCGTTTCAAGTTGACATTTTTACTTAAATGATTCCTGTTCCAAGTTACAAAAATGGCGTGATTCCTGCTGGAATAAACAGAAAATAAAACCAACATAACCTCTCAATTTTTTTTTAATTTGATATATTAGGTAGGTGTTAAAAAGGCTCGTACAAGTTACTGCTTGAATTCAAGTGCAATAATTGGTGCAACTTGAAACAAATTGAAAGGTGTGAACATCATTTCACCTTGTAACTTGAAAGGTGCTTTCAAGTTACAAGTAGAAGTAGAGACCAAGTTAACTTTTGATTTCAAGTTGGGGACTTGAATCACGATTGAATAGTGTGAACTGATATTCAAGTGCACTTGAAGTCACTGGAAGTAGTAAAAGCGGCTCTGCACTGCTGCAAATTAGTCAACCACCCACGGAGGGTTCTAATTGTGAGGTATTGTAAACTTGAAACAAATCATTCAAGTAACAATTTCAACTTGAAATGACTTGAATGAAATATTGAAATAGTATGAACATTCACTTGAATTCAGGTTACTCCTTTCAAGTTACTTGAATTCAACTAACGTGTAAGTCTGAACGAGCCTTTCAACTGTGATTCAGCTCGACCTTCAAGTCCCCAACTTGAAAGCAAAAGTTAAGTTTGTCTCTACTTCTACTTGGAACTTGAAAGCACCTTTCAAGTTACTTGAATTCAAGTGAAATGATGTTCACACCTTTCAATTTGTTTCAAGTTGTACCAATTATTGAACTATTAAAAAATACAACAATTTTTGTTATTATTGGGGGCAGTAATTTAAAATGGCAGTGTTGCTGTTTTCTTGCAAACAAGCTACTTTTACTACTACTATTTTCTACTGACATCTCTCGTCTTACATTTGACAGTATACACTCATATAACCAACTTACGAACTAAAAATGTAACTCTTTCTGTAGCGCATTTTTCAATCAGGGCTTCTTTAATAAGCGAACTTTTTCAATTCAATTCAACAAACAAAATATATTTTTTATGAAATCGATTACTTATTTTTATAAAACTCTTAATGCGTCCCTGTTTACCAGTCACTTTGATCTTAGACGATCCCCCAATTTTCATGTCTTATACGTTGGAAACATCAGTTTTTTTGCCTTTAGTGATGCTTTTCTGTCGGAAAATTGTGTTTTGCAATCAAACTTATGCGTAACAGCGCGACTGGCAATTGTTGTTCTTTAAGACTCACCCTGTTTATGTTAATCGTACATAAATTACGACCTTACGCCGGATAAAAACCGCGAAATTTTGTGGTTACAGATTGGAAAATTCAAGTAGGAAATGGTGGTTTTAAAAATTTCCATCATTACATCATTTAGATATCAGATATAATTTTAAATGCTCTAAACTGTATTGTCAACAAAAAGCAGCATATTTCAATAGTATTGTCATTACAGAAATTTCATTGCTTTAAATTTACTGTTTTTACCATATTTCTTTGTTAGTCTGTACACTCTGTACGCTCTAGAAGTATTTTCCAATGGTATCATTTATAAAGTAATAGAAAATAATGTATTACATCAAACACATTTCCTAATCTTCTTTAATCAATATGTCAATAATTCTGCAACATTCGAGATGAAAGATGGAGAGATAAAGATAAAGTTTGAGCAAGTGCCAAGTGGTGCCGATTGCGCCAACAAAGATGCGCCGATTGTGGTTTCGCCATCCATTTCATTATTTTTACGCTGTGTCTAGGTGTAACGTGTACAAAATAAAAAACTTAGGTACACGCTAAAACGTCATCACTTCCCACGATGTAGTCTTTTAACGTGCACCTTTAGTTTCATACAAAATTACAATTACAACTTTTATTCTTATGAAATGCATCAAAAAGTGTGTGAAAGAAAAAAAAACCTGCGCAATCGAGAAATTATACTTTTTTAATGAATTAATGTAAATACAACTTTTCAGTAGTAATACCCCTAGGGCCTTGATAATACCGAGATAATTTTGTCATAGAGAATGCTGAAAGCGTGTTGCTTGATAATGGCCCGAGGCCGAAGGCCGAGGGCTATTATCCTTAAGCAACACGCTTGAAGGATTCTCTATGACAAAATTTTGAGGATTTATCAAGGCCCGAGGGGTATTCGATAAGATAATTTTTTACTTTGTAGATTTAAACATTTTTAAACTAGTTGTCAGTTTGACGTTTAATTAATTTTTAATCAAAAACTTGACTTGCTGAAAACACCAAACTGAAAACACCACATGTAGGGTGTTATCGCTGTAATCCATAGCTGATTGGATGAAATTTGACACATGACTCTAAATTAAGTAATTTGATTGGTTACAATAGTTAGTAAAAAATTATCATTAAAATAAACCCCTTATAGGGCGTAGAAAATTACGATTTTCACCACAAAAACTCAATATACTCAATATACTCACTGTTAGACAACTTTAATTTAAAAACAGCCACTCTACATGAAAAAGTGATAGAATAAAAGTTGTAAGCCTGACTTGAGTATTTATAAGTATTAAGTATGTAGATGTAATAAGAAGTAATTAGTACCCATTTACAAAAAAATATTTACTCATTTATTACATTTAAATTTACAAGATAAAAGAAGTCATTTTACAATATACATATATACATCATATTGGAGGAAGACCATACGGTCAGCTGAAAAAAAAGAGAAAGTAAGTGTTCAATATACATTTTATTTTACTATCCTTCGTTTGGCTGGAACCGTGGAAGATCCGTGCGTAGAGTGTTCAATGGACGATGATAGTCCAGGCTCAGGCTCTTCAGCACTCGGAGTGGCAGGCTGTGATGGCTGTTCTTCAACTGAAAGCAATGTGATCGAGTTAATATGGTGTAAAATAACGCATAAATAAAATTATCTTCTTAAGTCTCACCTGCCTCTGACAGTGGTGGGGCAAACGGAATGTCGTCTTCTTGCTCATCGAGGTCGGTTCATTCGTCTACGTTAGTGCAATGTACGTGGGACGCAAGCTATGATGGTAAGCTGCAGCATCGGTGCGAGGCTAACCCCTAACAAATAGCTTGGGATACAAGCAGTACGTGACATCTACCTTCAAGTTCTCCAGCAACATTGTATCCATCGCTCCCACGTACATTGCACCAACGTAGACGAACGAACCGACCTGGATGAGCAAGAAGACGACTTTCCGTTTGCTCCACCACTGTCAGAGGCAGGTGAGCCTTCATAAAGTAATTTTATTCATGCGATATTTTACACCATATTAACTCAATCACATTGCTTCCAGTTGAAGAACAACCGTCACAGCCTGCTGCTGAAGAGCCTGAGGCTGGATCATCATGGTCCATTAAACACCCAACGCTCGGACCTTCCATAGTCCCAGCCAAACGAAGAAGAGTAAAATAAAATGGATATTGCTATCAGGTATTTTCCATACATCGCATCTCCACACTATACTACAACTGACTTGCTCTTTTTTTTCAGCTGCCTGCTCTTTCCATGATTTTATGTTTTTTTATCTTGTAAATCTAAATGTAATAAATAATATTTTTTTGTAAATGGATACTAATTACTTCTTATTACATCTACATAATACGTTCTCAAGTCAGGCTTACAAAAAAGGAGGGGAAGTAACTTAGGGTTGGGAAGGGAGTTTGAGAGAGGGAGGGAGGTTGGTACTTCAATTAAGGGTAGGGAAAAGCAGTTTGGGAGGTAGGGGGTTCATATTGACAGGCGCAGACTTGTTATTATTGGACCCCTTCATATTGGTCAAATAAGCGTTTAGAGGGATAATGGAGAAACGATCAGTATATGCTTATATATTGATCCAAATTTAAAATTTAGTTGCTCAATGAACTCAAAATTTATTTTATTTATTTATTTTGCCAGTTTTTCAGATATAGTAGCTGTTTTTAAATCACAGTCGTCTAACTGTGAGTATTTCAAAAAATGTGGTAAAAATTGGCTTTTTTCGATTGACGATGGCGACCTTATAAATTTTGAGGTTAAGATGTTAGAGACGTCATTCGACGCAGAATGTTACATTCTGCAACATTGAATACCGCGACATTTTCCATAAGATCCGTCGTTTGCAAGAAATTAGCGGAGAACCGGAAAAAACAGAAAATTTCGAGGTTTTTTGCGTTTTTGGGCCTGTTCCGGTCCTGCTACGAGGCAGCAAACTTCAGATTCGTTTCAGCAGCCCGGAAAACATATAATTCCGTTGAAAAATTTTCTACCGCTATCATGTTTCGAAACGGGTACTTTTGAACACCATTTGACTAGGCTAATAATCAAAAGCCTCTAGGAAATTAGTGAAAATATTGAACATTTCAAAATCTTTTATTATATTATTTACATTTTTAAAACTCTTAGTCCTACCACAGGCACTACCTGGTCTATTTTCATTTTTCTTTCCGTAAAACGCTGAGTCCCAAGCATAATTAAGCGTTGGAATCTAATAGACATAGAATATCATTGATACTATTTCAATTCTTGAAATAAATCAATAATCATATATCAAATATTTAGTTATAGTTATAAACCATTTGCATATTGTAGACTTTACAGATTGCAAATAAAAAGGATAGTTATTAATATCAAATGTCACTTGTCACTTGCCACAAGTACCTACTTAGAATGGACGTTCTACAAACAACTATTTCTGGAGAAATGAAATATTTTGGAACCAAAATATTTTACTAGGAGTAATAAAACTGTACAAATGATGTGAAATATAATCACAACTCCCAAGAAATACGATATTAGAAAATGTCACACACTGCATCACCATCTGGACTTCAAACAACTACTCCTTGGGCTACATGCCCCAACAGGTATTGAATTACAGAAGTCCAGACGCGGGTGGAACCCGAATCCTTTCGGGACTTAAACCCAACAACTTCGATTTTGTTACTAAAGGAGCCTGTCATTCTTAGACCGGTTTCAGCATTATTGTGCCTCCTCAGTAAGAAGTAGACCAGCTCGACATCGTATCTCTAAACGATGTCTGAAGACTGCATTGGACCCACCAGATACTTAAAACAACTTGTTGAGTCGAAGTAAGTGGTGGAGAGCCCAACGCCATCTTCACTTTAATAACAAAATCAAAGTTTGAAATTATATAGAAAACTGTATCGTATGAAAAAATTAAATTTTTTGGAACCAAAATATTTCTGGACCTCCCGAGGATCTTCTAAACTGGACATAATAATTAATTAATAATAGACGTCCTGCGTTATCTGGGTAACTTCAAATTACTAATCCATTAATTAGAAAATGCGCAGAAAATTATACCAAATTAAAATGACATCATATTTCTTCCCGTTTCTATCGAACGACGGAGATTATCCCGTCGTAATCCGTTGAAACCTAATAAGCTCTAATACCGTTATTCGTGTTCATCCAACTCTCTCAACATCTCAAAAGATAAAATGAACGAATATCGATTTTAGCGAATGTTAATCAAACCCTTTTAAACGTTTCCCTGCAATTTAATTAATTCGAGATCTTTCCGGAACGCTCCTAATAAACGCAAAACGTCGTTATACGTTCTCGTCCAAAGAAACTTGTTACTTATTTAAAGGACTTCGGATGCGTGACTATATCGCCGTAGCACTTTTCGAGAAATCTCTGCTGTGGTCCAGCAACAGACCAGAGACGGGGGTCGACAACGGCAAGTAGCCCAGGGCCAATTATTTTTGAAACAAAAAAAATTCTATGCAGTATGTGGATGGTCGGACAATTTAGGGTAAATTATAAGAAAATTAAAAAAATCAAGACTATTGAGTAAATGTTCCGGAATGGGGGGTAGGTACATTTTGAGGGTTGGATATTGGTTTTTTACGATTTCTGGATGAAATATGCATCCTATCAAAAAAAGTTTAATATAAAAGTTGTAGATAATTAAAAAATCTAAAACTACAAAAATATTTATTATTTATGAAACTTAAACAAAACATTCTTTTATGTGTTTTAAATAAGCTGTAGTTTTTTCAAAACTAAATATATATTTTTCGAATTCATTTCTGTAATTCATAGTTGTTTGTTATTTTAAATGTTCTTCTTTTTGGATACTAAAACCACTTTTTTTAGATAAGAAATGTTTTTTAATTTAATGTTTCGACTTTTACTCTAAAGGTGTTTTGAAAAATTGACATAACAAAACATATAATAATAATTTACTACAGAAACAGATCACTGGACAATTTCACAAGATATAAACATAGATATAAATATGTAAAAACAGGCATGATTTCATGGAGAACTGAAATTTTACACATAATTGCAACAATGGATATTAAAGTTGCAGGAAAACGGGTCTAAAATAGTTACAGCCACATGATTGAAACATTTTTTTAAATATTACCTATAAAATCGCATCTTTGCAGTCAATTCAGCTGCATTCTGTGACTCGGACGAACATACAAATAATTTTTGACGCCCCCAACATACGTCCCCCCTTTTTGAGGATGCTTAACACGTTGGCGTTGAATTTTGACAATTGGGGGGGGGGGCGGTGTTGTCGACTCGGGGAGAAGATCCAACATCACCATCGCATTCAGCATCTTCAAAAATGAGTTATGACGCGGGTTTTCTCGTTTATAGCGACTATTTCCCTCGTCTTAATTTCGACCAATCACAAACGTGCAATTTTGAATTACAAATGGTCTCTAAATGAAAAAACTGTATGACAGCTCCTGTCAGTAGTTTTTTCGAGTTTACCCGCTGCAAAACTTGACAGCTGTTGTCACCAAAAATTACAATACCTTTGATAACAAGTAATTATGGTCTCCTAGGACACCAGAAAACGACGCTAAACAATTTTTCTGATTTTATTGTCAATAAATTTCGTTTTATTGTTTTGCTAGCCAGATTATGTAGTGAAAATGAGTCTTTGGAAGTGATTCTATGACTAATATTGATCTGGCGGTTGAGAAAAGTGTACCGTACAATACCGTTAAAACTCATACGTCAATATGGAAACAGTTTGCGGAATTCTGCAAGGCAAAGAAATACAAGCTTTTGGAAACTACAAGTTTAGAGCAACTAAACCTAATCCTGAAAGATTGGGCGTGGAATATAAAAAAAGAAAACGATGAATATTACAAAGAACTAGTTGTGAACACCGTTGCAAAAAAATGCAAGAGATGTATTTTATAAAGTGGAAAATAATTTTTGATCCATTTAAAGATATTATCTCAAGTAAAGTAGGGAAGCTCGTAATGCGAAACGAAGGAATTTGTAGATGTGCGCCAATAAAAGGAAATCGAGCTCTGCTTCATTAAAATTGGAAGACTACTACGCAATGGTTTTATTATGGGACGAAGACACTCCGGCGGGACTCCGGCGAAAATTGTACTATATCGCTTTAGTAGAAATTGCCTGGAGAGGTGGAGAAGCAGTCAATTGCAGAGTTCATTATTTTAAAGAGGTCGTGGATGATTCTGGGATTAAAACAGGTAGATAACATAGTTACATATTTTTTAAAATAACTGATTTTCAAAAATCCTGCTTTTTAGGGAGAGTAGAATATAATCATCTCTTCAATAAAACGGCCCAGGGTGGAGAAAAGAAAATGGCCGATAGTAAATGACTGGTCTCCAACACGAAGAACCCTATCTTTTGTCCAGTCCGTCTTTTTAAAATTCTAATGGTTAAACGTTCATCTAGAATAACAACTGATAGATCATTCTTAACGGTAAACCCATCATGGAATAAAGAACAATCAAGTGGATGGTACAAAAACAAATTCCAAAGATAAAAATTATTTTTCCTACGACTATATGCGAAAGTAGCTTATATAGCATAAATAAATACGTCAGAAAGTTGACATTTAAAACAGTGATGATATGAACTTAAAACTGATACGATATGAATATTTCATATCAGTTTTGAATTTTGCATTTCTATCTAGAAGGCAGGAACTGTCAAATCAATGACATAAAGTTTAAAAGCAAAAGTACTAACATATTAAGTTTAATTTAATTTAATTGTTGTTTCTTATTAAATAATTTGGAATTTGTTTTAATTATTAGTCATAGGAAAAATATTGTACATAACGCGTTAGAAAGTGACTTTCTACACTTGTTATGTAATATACTATAATAAGAAACAACAATTAAATGAACTTAATATGTTAGTACTTGCTTTTAAACTTTGTGTCATTGATTTGACAGTTCCTGCCTTCTAGATAGAAATGCAAAATTCAAAACTGATATGAAATATTCATATCGTATCAGTTTTAAGTTCATATCATCACTATTTTAAATGTGACAGATATTGTCAACTTTCTGACGTATTTATTTATGCGATATAAGCTACTTTCGCATATAGTCGTAGGAAATATTTTTTCTACGATCGTGCAAAAAGTTTCTACTTTCCTCCTCTCAACTGTGTTAAAAGTTTTATTTTGTTGCACTAGTGCAAAAAGTAACATTTTGATTAATCCAAATCTTGTTACTAACGAAAGCATATTCATAGTTAGCTATGGATGGCGTCTGACAGTGGCAGTTTACGAAATTCATCTCAAGTTGTCAATTTAAAATTTTAATATTTTGATTTAATTTAAACAGCAAATGAAGCCACAGCAGATTTATTACGGGAAAAATCCAAAAAAAATTATGAAATTTGTTATAAACGCTTTACAGACTGGTGTGACACAAAGCGTGTTTTAAGAACATTAGTGAAAACGTATTTGAAAGAAAAATCGGAGATACTGAAGACTGAAATTAATTCGAAAAAGTAAATAACTAGTTTAATAAAATTATCGTTAGTTTAAAGTTAAATTTTATTTTCGATCGTAGAAAAAATGTTGTGTGCTACACGTGCAAAAAGCATATTTGTTGCACTCAGCATGATTGCAGCTCTCGACTTCGTCTCGAGCTGCAAACTTCATGCATCATGCAACAAATATACACTTTTTGCACTAGTTACACAAATAACTATTTTAACAGCTTGGAACATTGTTGTACAGCATATTTTTATCATTTGAAATGTGAGGAAACCATTATTTATTATTCATTCCTTACGATTTAATTTATGCCTAATTTGTATAACATCATTTTGTACTTATACTGATTGCTGATTGATGAATAGATTTATGAAGTTGCATCAAATGTTAATCATTGATAAGTATGATTGGTAATAAAACAGCTTCATTAATATACCCATTGTTCGGTATGGGCATCCCTTACAATAACTTTAGAGATACGCCGATGTTTTCAACGCCTACACGTTGAACCGGTTGTATTTCTGTGTCTGTTAACTCGAACTCGGAGCTCCTAGAAGCTTACTGGTTGGATCAATAGAAAGGGAGAGTCGGCAAAAGCAATTCAATAGCAACAGGATGGAAAGACGAAATGGAAAAGTTAAAAGGTTATAACTTCGGGAAAACGTCGTTAAAACGTCGTATATAGACGATTTATGAAATTAAATATAAACTATTTATATGAAGGTAAAAAAGGGACTTTTTCATTTCTTGTTGAAAGTTAGAAATTTGGAGGATTTTCTGGTTATGGAAAAGTTACATTTTTTAATTTTGATGGGAGTTCTACACAGATTAGGAGCATATAATAGTATATTATTCAATGAGCAGTAATGTAGGCAATAACTCACGCGGAAGAAGTCTGCAGCACGAGCCGTAGGCGAGTGCTCTAATCATCAAATGAGTTATTGTCATTACTTTATTTGTGACTTTAAGAAGGTAAATTTTGATAAAGCGGTACTAAGACGTTTTTTAACAAATTTACTTCATGACAACGGCGGCTCCAAGGGAGGGCAATAGGGGCAATTACTCCCCCCCCCCCAAGTCCGGCAATGAGAGGATATTTCTCATATCTGCGATTCGGGGAACTCCGGATCATCCTCCTGCTTCTTCTTCAATTTCTGCGACGGGCATGTTATTACAGGTGTTCTCGCAGTTCAGGCACATATTAGAACAGTTAAGGTCTGCTGTTTTGTATCCACAGTTGGTCTGACACGTCTTCATGCATTTGCAAGAAATGAGTCTTAAAACTGCTTCTGGTGCTAGTGGCTGTAGCGTTGGGACTGACTGCAGACCCCATTTCGTTTTCTTCCAACCCCATTGCTCAAGATCTTTTTTGTTACTAAGCCATTGTTGTACTTGAAAGTATACTCTCAAAGAATGTTGCTGTGCTGCAGCTTCGGTAGGACGTCTACTGACATCTGTTTGCGTGGTCTTCTTGCTCGCTCAGCATATTTAGTACCATCTTGAGGATAACCATCGAAGACAAATACAGCACTGTCCTTGTACTTGGACTTAACAACATAACTTTCACAAATTGATGAAAATGATTGATCCCTGCTCCACACGACTCTGTGCAGCAAGTATCCTCCATCTATGACGTACATACACCCTTGCCTGTTCAGTTGGTGTGAATGCTTTGTATAAACAGACTTGGTTCCTTTTCTCACACCATAGTCGTCAAAGAGATACAATGGATAAGAGCACAGTTCGTATTTTAAGAACATATGAAGAAAGTATTGAACCCGTGCCTAAGAAGGCTCGTAAGTACAGACATATAAATTGGACAGATATTCTTATTAGGTAGTGTTTTCATATTTATTTAATAAATTGCAAACACTTGGAATTTTTTATTTTAACATCTTAGACATAGAATTTTAGTATAGGTATAATGTGTGCCAAAATAATATTTACCAAGCGGTATCCCCAGTGTTTTTTTGTAACTATCAGAATGTACCTTCCTTTCTTTGTCGATCTCCAGTCCAGAATTAACTAATTTGGCACAATAATTATTATTTTACTGTCCACAAACACATACTGTATCAGAACATCTAACCTCTGCATGTGGTTGCACTTATATGGGCTATGGGCGCGGCGGAAAGAGTTAAACATCTACCCTAGTTGTTCGTAATATTAATGTTCGTAGAGATTGATTTACTATTAGGTAGCACTATTTTGGCGCGTTCTTAAGCAATCAATGGTGGCAGTCATAGATGTACCGTTTAATGTTCATCAAAACAATGAAAACCGTTAATTAATTTTCAAAGTTTGTAGTTCTTGGATTTATAAAAAGTTTTTATGGTCTTAATGGTAAAGTACATAGGTTTATAATCGCAAAACATTGATTTGATTAATATTTGTATTATATTAAGGATACAGTTAATTAGTTTTTGATGTTTTGGGTTTATTGCTTAACGATTTTTCGGTTATTGTTTTAATGAACTAGTTAATTGTTTTTGACATGAACTTATTCTCCCAATCACCGAAACATAGCATTAATGTCCAAAAAATTGACGACGATACTTTATTGATTTTACGTACAAATATTTTTTCAGTGTAAGAGGGCGTTAGAATAATATTTACCTACATAAAATAAAAAAGATAAATGAATGATAGTTTACGTTGCAAGTTATAAGGTGAAAATCACTAAAAAACATTTTTTTATTGGTTTTGAAGATTTCTCATATTTGTGGGAAAAAATTTTGTTGGACAACTTCAGAGTCGTATTCGGCACCTCAAAAATAATAAAATGAAACACTAAAAACCATTACACCAGAATTTTCCACTCTCTTTGTGTACCATTTAACTGAGCTATAATAAGAGAATATTATTGATTGTTGATCCTTCGTGTTAAATACATATTGGCAAAAAATGTACTAATTGTATTGCAGATTGTAAATAAAAAGGGATGGTAAAAAAAAATCGTTTTCTTTGGCGAAAATACATGGGATTAAAAATAAGACTTTGAATAATATATAAATAGCCTATTTCTCTAATTTTAAAACTTCAGTTTCTTTATTTTAAACAAACTTTCCTGAAAATCTGTTTCTTTTTCACATTCCGTGAAATATAATTCCATTTTATCAAAATTTAAATAATTAAAACAACATTTTCAAGCCAGGGCATTTACAAATCTATAAAAAGAAACCGCATTAACCAGAAATTGTCTCTTTTCAGTTTGAAAAATAAACCGTCTCCTGCTATTTTTTTTTTCGACATTGTGTCTCCAGATATATGACACCGCGCATCTGGACCTCTCGTCAAGCATAATACACGTTAAAAATAATTACCGAATTTTATTTTTAAACAGACCGTCACTTTGGATTTTGTATAACTTAAAACAAGATTGATTCGCTATAAAACTGTGATGTATGTATACAGGGTGTCCCACGACGTACTGTACACAGTCCAACCATAAGTACTATGGACCGAGGCCATTTCATATCTGGTATTACAAAATGGCTTGTTGCGTTTTTGACGGATATACAGGGTGATATGTGAATTATTCTACGTTAAGTATATCTAAAAGTAAAAATCTCAGACCAATCAAATTTGGCACACTGAGTGTGCTCCCTGAGCTTAATAAAATAGATTTTAAAAAAAATTTAATTTCAGGTCCGGACTTAGTTTTTTTTAGATTTTTATTGGTTTTTTTCTCACTTTAAAGCTTAAGGATGATACTAAGCAACAGGTAAAAAAAATTGAACGCGCAACTTTTTGTTTTCTGCAGAAAAAAATAGAACTTTGAAAAATAGTATAATTTTAATGGATTCACATTCTTCTTATGACTGATGCGGCACTACATTGATAGCACATCATCATTTTTCAACAAAAATCATAAGGACAGTTCATTTTACCCGATATAAAGTATTATTCAATCAACCGTTGAAATTCCAGGGCCGTATTTATTTTTTGCAGTCTCTGTACCAGTTGGGGGTGATATGGATGGAGGAGACCTTTCTTTAACGTCCTGAAAACTGTGGACTTAGAAATATTCAAAATACTGGATATTCGCCGGGTACTTAGCTTCTCATTTTGATTTACCATTTCCAAAATACCCTCTTTCTGGTCTTCTGTCAGTCGCTCACCACGTTCTTTCACAAACTGTCAAAATGGACGTCAAAGCGAATTCAAAGCCTACTTGCATTTGCAAAATAATCAAAAATGACGTTACAGAAAAAAAATTTGTAAAACTCGTTTTACAGGGTGTTGTTTTTACAGGATCAATAAAAACTTTAAAAAAATTAATACTAATAATATTTAAAAAAATGAACTGCATTTATGATTTTTGTTGAAAAATAATGATGTTTTGCTATCAATGTAGTGCCGCATCAGTCATAAGAAGAATGTGAATCCATTAAAATTATACTATTTTTCAAAGTTTTATTTTTTTCTGCAGAAAACAAAAAGTTGCGCATTCAATTTTTTTTGACTGTTGCTTAGTATCATCCTTAAGCTTTAAAGTGAGAAAAATAAAAATTGTCTGATCTGGCTTACAGGGTGTTGTTTTCAAAAAAACCAATAAAAATCTAAAAAAAACTAAGTCCGGACCTGAAATTAAAATTTTTTTAAAACCTATTTTATTGAGCTCAGGGAGCACACTCAGTGTGCCAAATTTGATTGGTCTGAGATTTTTACTTTCAGATATACTTAACGTAGAATAATTCACATATTTTCAAATATCACCCTGTATATCCGTCAAAAACGCAACAAGGCATTTTTTAATACCAGATATGAAATGGCCGCGGTCCATAGTACTTATGGTTGGACTGTGTACAGTACGTCGTGGGACACCCTGTATAACAGAATTTTGTGTATTTTACTTTCAATTTTTATTCTTCTGCTATACATCGTGTAATTTTATGTAGTTTATATCATTTTGTACATTATCAAACCATCTTCTTCTACATCTTTTTCTTCTTCTCTTTTTCCAACTTTTCTAAGGGTCTTGTAACTGCTAGGATTTATGAACTGCTCTTCGAACTCGATACTTGTCCTTCTTCTCCGCCCTTCTTCCATACTTTTTAAAGAAAAATACGAGGGGTAAACCGCGAGGTCCATTTTGGTGTACAGACCTCGTCCATTAGTAGCCATTACTCAGCCATTACTAGCCATTAGTAGCCATTCGTAGGCATTACTAGCCATTACTAGCCAATAGTGAGGAGCCATTACTAGCCAATAGTGAGGAGACATTACTAGCAATTACTAGCCATTAGTGTACAAAAATTTAACTCGCGGTTTACCCCTCTCTCTCTAAGTTAGATGTTTCCAAAGTGTGAGTCGCATCCGCGGTTGAGGCTCAATTGATAATCTTAAATACCTATGGCGGTATTACACTATCAAATAACTTTTATAAAAGAAATTGAGCAATGTAATGAGCTACATTTTATAAAAGATTTCTTTTATAAAATATCTTTTATCATTCGACCAAATTTGATAAAAGATTTGACAACCACTTTACGAAATGGCGTCAACTAAGTTTACTTGATGCTACTAAAACTTTAATTTCTGAATATGAAAGTTATGAATTGTATAGGGCATGCAGCTAAAACAATATTTGTAACTTTATCAGGAGAAAGGTGAATAGACGTTAAAAGAACATGAAAATGCAGTTTTAAAAGTTTTATCCAAACCACCCTTCAATCGATTCTACTCCATTGAACGTACTGTCCACATTTCCATTGAGAAAATCTATTGAACAGAATTATCCATTTGCGCTTTTGTCGGAAAATGTCTGGAAAATGTAGGGAAAAGTTAAAATCCTTTGTTTTCCAGAAATGTTGCACGAAATGTATGCAGATTATCGCCATTACAGGCCTATTGGAAAATAAATCCACTTTGAGGGTGGATCGGGATTATTTAGATTATGTTGAAGAGCGAATTCGGTCCCCCCTTTTCAATGTTGAAAATGTGCTCAAATAGGGGAAACAAAAAACTTTAAATCCGTTGATGTGTGTATATACGTTCAATTATTGTTCTGAGTTTATTGAATTTTCTTTGAACACGTATTACGTGCAAGGGTCGAATTCCTGATGGCGATAAGTATGGTTTTTACATTTTAATTTGATAAAAGGTATATTTTTCGCGACAAAACCTACCATTAAATAGCGCTACATTTTTGCTGTGATTTTAGACCAGAGTCAAACCGAGTTTAAATACCCGAAATCTTGAAGAATTCTCCTCAGCATTCATTCGACGGCAATTTTATTTTCAAAATAGTGTTTATTTATATAATAAATGAGGTGCCAGAGTGGCAGCCTTGGGCTACTTTAAATATTGAAGGTCAAAGTTCACGGATCCCAAAAAACAGACGTCTCTTAAGCTAGCAGAACAAAGTCAGCAGAATTAAAAATCAATACATGGACAATTAAAGGCTCATTAGAGGCTAATTATTTGCCCTAATATAAAATTTTTTGCTCTGCCGATTTTCGCAATAATTACTGTTCTGCTAGCTTTATCATAAATGAGCAGAACATGACCGAAAAAGTGGTTGAAACAATAAAAATTGCAATTTTCTTTGCACAGTAATTAACGGCTTATTAAAGGCTCTATGAATACAATAATCGCGAATTTCAGGCTCGATTTATTTTTTGAGAAAATGGAAAAAGTCACAACGTAGTGCTAAAGTTTGCGGAGCAGGGCGGAAAAACGATTTTAACAATGAAAATCAGTGCTTCGGTAGTATAGTCGTTGAAAACTTATTAATGGCTGATAAAAAAAGGTAATTACAAATTTTCTGCTCTGCGAATTTTCGCAATAGTGACCGTTCTGCTAGCTTAAACTTAAGTGAGCAGAACATGAGCGAAAAAGTGGTTGAAACAATAAAAATTGCAATTTTCTTTGCACAGTTATTAACGACTCATTAAAGGCTATAGGAATACACTAATCGCTAACTTCGGGCTTGATTTATTTATTTGCGAAAATGGAACGTGGCGGTAAGGTTTGCGGAGCATGGCGGAAAAACGATTTTAACAATGAAAATCAGTGTTTCGGTAGTATAGTCGTTGAAAACTTATTAATGGCTGATAAAAAAAGGTAATTATAAATTTTCTACTCTGCGAACAGTAATTATTGCGAAAATTCGCAGAGCAGAAAATTTCAAATTAGGGCATTTAAGTAGCCTTTAATGAGCCGTTAATAACTGTGCAAAGAAAATTTCAATTTTTATTCAACCACTTTTTCGTTCATGTTCTGCTCACTTAAGTTTAAGCTAGCAGAACAGTCATTGTTGCGAAAATTCGCAGAGCAAAAAATTTTAAATTAGGGCAATTAATTAGCATTTAATGAGCCTTTAATTGTCCATGTATTGATTTTTAATTCTGCTGACTTTGTTCTGCTAGCTTAACAGAACTCACCCATTTCATTGCGAATGAAAGGGAGTAGGTTGATCAAAACAAAATATTTGTATATATGTGAATACTAATTAATATAACGGTATACTATACTTTTGCTATAAGATATCGTTTCAATATAAAATAAGTTTTTAAACGGGTGGTAAAATAAGTAATAAATAGGAAATGTGTAGTTTTCTTCAACTTTAATTAAAAATTACAGAATATTTTACAACGATACATACTATACATAAGATTACAGGATATTCAGAATCAGAAGTGGTCATTTCACCATCACTGTTATCAAATTGAGCTTCATGAGTCTTCAAATTGCCACACAATTAGCCGCATTCAAACGCGTAAAATTCTTTACAAGGCAGACCTACATGTGCCCAACTTCACTTTGCTGTTGAACATGTTGAACAGCTACATCTTAAACTTTTCAGCAATTCTGGTGGTACCAACCTTTTGTTACTTGGAAGTTGAATGGGTACCAAAGAGTGTGTTGCTTCATTCTTTTCCCATCCATAATCAGTTGGATTCAAAGTTGGAGGGAACGAAGATGCTGCTGCGTTCCAAGTGTCAGCTTGCAAATGGCATCGTTTTATATGGAGTTCAAATGCCTCTGTTGTCGGATTGAGGTTCTTTATTTTAGGAGGACTTTTTTTGGATAACCACAATTTGTATCGAGCATCTGACATGTTGTGAACTTCCTTCTTGTAGCCGTAGCAATGTGCAATGAGGCTTGTGCACTCTGCTATAAAATGTTGCACTGAAGATTCTACACAACCTTAATGCTTAACTTCAATACTAGATCTCAGAACTTGTAAAGCTTTAGTTTTTTCAATTCCATAAAATTGTGAGCCAGTGATAGTGATACAAAGTACTGATAACAATGAGTTTGCTTGGGTTCCTAGGTTATGAACTGTTGCTGCTATATCTGAGAGCTTGACCTTGCCAACAGACTCTATCCACATAGCACATTTAAGATTTAGCTGTCTTTAAAAGTGTCTTTAAAAGGTACAAGCAGAACAAATACGTCGGTATTATCAGATAAAATCTTTATATTGTTCGTTACACACCTTAAAAGACATTGAGTTTCCAAATAAATAAAATAAAACATAATAAATATTTATTAAACTACAAACTTTTCATTCCATAAAATGGGTGGTTTCTGTCTTTTTTTGACCTTTGAAGCGGCTTGGCGCGTGTAGAGTTTTCAAATTTGCTTTCTTATTTTTAATAATTTTTTATTGTAATATACACTTATAATATACATTTTTGTGAAATTTTCCGTTCTTTCACGTGTTGCTATTAGTTATTCGATTTTTTTTTAATTTTTTGACATAATAAAAAACCAAATTTTCGATTTTTACCATTTTATGAGAGATTTTGGTCTAAATGTAGCTCTGGCAACTGGGCTGATTGTGTATATTTGAATCGATTTTCAAGTAACAAATTCACTCATATCGTCTTATCTTTAATGCAGTTTGAGTGCTTTTTAATTTGTTATGGGCGTTTTTTTAACGTCACGTCTAATTAAATTCAAATTAAATCAAATTCGGGTCATAAGGGTCAATACACTTCGTAAGAAACTGTATACAAGAATAGTTATTAATACTTATTCAACAAAATATTTCCAGTATTAACCAATATATTGGTTTTACCGAAAACCACAGACAATTTACTTTACAAATATTTAAAATGTGATAACGATAATATGTTCTTTAACTTTTATTTATATTTTGTTTTAAAAAGTAAACGTAGTTCTTTTTTGCAATCTTTAAATAAATAATTGATAACTGTGTTGATAAGAAACGTTTATTATCGTTTCAGAAAATTCAGGAGATAAAAAGTAAACCTTTTTTAGTCTAGTAATTTTTCAATTTTTTTAACGTTTAATATGTAATCATTTTTATCTAATTATTTGTTTACTTATTAGCCTATTGATTGCTGTATTATTAACTAATCCTAACCAAAAGACAGAGACGTTCCAGAGTTTTTTGCCTGCAGCCCTGTGCAAAAAACAAAAAATGTCGCCCCTTCTTAACTAAATATTAAAACTGAAATATAACGCGTATATCTCAAAAAAATAAGGTGTATATAGAATACGAAAATGTCGTTATTTCCTCTAATAAGACAAATACATATTTGCATTTAATTTTTCCAGGTTCAAAACAACACCCTGTATAATCAATTTTTAAAAATTGCTTTAGCTCAATGTATCAGTTTTAAAAAAATTCATTTTACTAAAGTTGGTAGAAATATATTTTCTTATAAGGAACTCGAAGTGGTACTTGGTATCAATGTTTGCACTCGTAATATTAGATTAAATAAAATACAATTTATCTACTTTAGTTATACAAAATAACAAAAAAAAATAAGTCGATAGTAGTTCAATATCTCAGTTTTTTACAAATTCGTTTTACTAAAGTTGGTAGAAAATAATGAAATAGGTATTAAAAAAATAATAATACAAATTCGTTAAGCAAGGGTAAGCAACTTTTGACGTTACCTGAGTATAAATTATTTAAATAAATTAGTTGTGTTGTAGAGTTTATAACAATGGAGCGATTTGCGAAAGACGTTTTATGCAAGTTTTGTAATGAAGTTAGTGAAATAAAATGTATCATCGGAACCTTATAGAATAAATTCGACATAATCTGAATTTAAATGGAAATGTCATTTTACCTATAAACGTCAAAAAATTTACAGTGTAATTTCATGCTCCTTCCCCCAAGGAGGAGACAAAAATTTCCGGAAATTTTTTTAGTTGCTATGGTAACGAAAATAAATGCTTTTAATTGGTCGAAAATGTTACTTAATTTTTGCATTATTATTTTATTAGTTATGAATGTACCAATTAGTTACTCTTCAAATGTTTTTATACAGGATGTTTATAAAATATTAAATGCTTGTTACCTGGTATCCAAAATACGGACCTATAATTAGATATTTTTGAATGATTAGAGAAAAATAATTTCATCACAAATTCAAAAATTACAAATTTAGATCATTAGATCGTATAACATTAATTAAAACTCACTAAATTAAATCTCACTAATTAGATTTTGAGCCATCATAATTCTGATAAATTGAAACTTTGAACTTTAAATTTTATTAATAAAATTATCTGCAGAAAAACAAAAAGATACGTCGACGAATTCAGTTTTTTCTGCGCTTTTTAAATGTGTAATGCAATTTCTAAAAATCCTTTATACAGGGTGTTGTTTTGAACTTTGAAAAATTTGTCAATTTTTTCCAAATCCAAATATAAAAAAAAGATACCGCGTGGTTGGTAAATTACGAGTCGAGAAAGAAATTACCAAAATTAATAAAACACTCTGCATCTTTTTTTGGAATTGTCTAATTGTGTTAGGTCTGCGTTTAATGTATGAACACTTCGCAATGAAACACCCTGTATAATAAATAAATTGGTACTTTTTTATTACTTATGTTCACCGAACAAATTTTTCGCTATCTGAATTCGATGTGTGTGTCTGTAGCTTTTTTGTGTTTATGAATTTTAAAATTCTGACTTCAGATCTAAAAGTAAGCTTAGGGTTTGATGTGCCCCTCCGTACCTCTTCGAGAACACCTTTAAAATGGGGTCCAAAATATCAAAATTTTTAAGTTTCAAATGACATTGAATTTAAAGTAGACACAGTGAATGACGACTTTGGTAAAAGTGAGTAGACTGTGGCTGTGTTGATTAGAATGAGAACTGTCAATCTAAAATTTTATTAATACTTTCATTACGATTTGTTCGGTCTATGGCAATGCTAGAAGAGCATTCTCAACTGGTTCTTGTTAAATTCTCTCTTTATTTATAAAATTAAAAAAAAATTCTATTTTTTTGTATTTTTTTGGTAGGCTCGCTCGTGGAGCTAATAGCCGCGGGCTGCTAAAGCTCATTTTCTGCACTTGTAACACAATATACTATGCCTTGCACATAAGGAGCGCGCGTCACCGGTTTGGTTTAATAATGATTGATGAAATATTTTAAATATTCGTTAGTTTCTTTAATTAAATATCGTGATTTCTTGTTATAAAATTATTTCAAGGAGGTCCCAAAAAAGGTACAATTGCAAAACAATCCCAGCTATGTACCATTTCTTTTACGAACTTCGAAAAATAAATTTACAAAAAAATAAATAAAAATAACTGTAAAATTGTGAGAGCCTGTATTTTACGTTAGTGTGTAAATGGCATCGGTCGAATACCTGACAATCATTTCGAATGCCAGAGTATCATTAAAAAGTACCGGGAAAAAACTACAACTTCAGAAGATGTATTTCCATTTCATGTTCGTTCATCGAGTTTTTTTGCAACAGGACCGTAATGGCATAATTGAAATTACTGCAGAAGTGCGTACGGTCTTCATTTCATTTATATATAATAGTTAGTTATTTACATATTGAGTCATAAAAGTTGGACGATGTCGCATTTTGAAAATTAACTACTTTCTTTTAATACAACAAATGTTTTGTCACTCCTCCAGCCTAGTCCACTCCTTAGTCAACTTCGATTATTCCAGACTGTGAACACCAATCTCTGATTGGGCACTGAAGATGAATGTAACAGTTTTTGGCGAAACTAATGATTTTTATAGGTTTTAAATTTAAAACAATAAATAAACGACATTCTTTAATGAAAGCTTGATATATTGGTTAAAATTTTATTTTAACTGAATAAATAAAATAAATTCGGAACTGAACATTTACTTCTTCCTTAAAATATAAAAAGCACTCCAAGACTATTTACATAAAAAGAAACAAAAAACATCTCCTGACTTATTAGTTTTTCACAAAACCATCTTGCAAAATCTTTAGTCTCAAAAACTGTTAAATTCATTTTCAATGCCCAATCAGAGATATGTGTTCAAAGTATCCTCAAAATTGTATCTATAAAATTTAAGAGGACGAGTGGTATTTGGAAAGGTTATAATTAATCATTTTGTGTGTGTGGCCTAAAGTAATGCAAAGTAAGGCGGTACTGGAGCTTGCTAAAATCCAGCATTTAGCCTGCATTTGTACAAATTCCATGAGGAGCACCCCAACAGCAGCAACGGAAACCATACTAAGCCTTCCGCCACTTGATATTTATATCAGAAAGGAGGCGACAATGGGGGCATTCAGGTTGAAATGCAATGGCTACTGGGATCCTTATGAACAAGGACACAGTAGAATCACAAAAATCATCACAAACTCATTGATGGAGGTGAGAAGTGATAAAATGGCACCAAAAAACAACTTCACAAAGCCCTTCAGCATTCACCTGAGTTGGGAAGGTGAAGTAACAAACAACTATGGGGAAGGAACATTGGTTTGGTATAATGATAGGTAAAAAACCGCAAGTGGAACTGGAGCTGGAACATATGGTGAAACACCCAGATGCAACATGAACGCACCATTGGGGAATTACGCATCAGTATTTCAAGCAGAAGTACATGCTATAGAGCTTTGTCTGAGGGAGAATATTGGCAGGCGGTATAGAGGGAAAACAATCCTCATTTACTCTGAAAGCCAAGCTGCCCTACAGGCCTAATCATGTAACAAAATCAGATCAAAATTGGTCTGGAACTGTCTACAAACCCTGCTCGTTCTGGCTAACCAAAATAAGGTAACACTTAGATGGGTCCCAGGGCATAAAGGGATAAAAGGCAACGAGGAAGCAGACGCCCTGGCAATGAAAGCCTCGGCGACCGAATTTACTGGTCCTGAACCGGCGTTTGTCATTCCCAAATCCTCATTACGACTCTCGCTGACTAGGTGGATGTTAAAAGAACACCAGTCACGCTGGGATCTCGTGCTGGGCCAACAAAACAGTAAACAATTGGTTAAAGCGCCATCAAAAGTACTGACAGGTGATATTCTTTATCTAAGCAGAAATCAAATAAGGCATGTCACGGGACTAATAACCGGACATTGTCACCTTAGGAAACACCTACATAAAATGGGCATCTTGCAAGATGAACTCATATGTAGATTGTGCAATGAGGAGGATGAAACAGCGTCTCATATCATACTAGAGTGCCAGGCACTCACACACTGGAGGTATAACCTACAGGGGCCAGTAAATCCACAGGAGGACTTTCCAAAAGAAAATCTAGTGAAAAGGCTACTCAGCCTGATAAAGGTAACAAACCTTTTCACCTGAACATAACTGACATGGTACAATAAGTCTTAAGGCTGCAGTATTGAGGCATTTATAAACCTCAGTCAGGTACATCGCCATAATCAATCAATCAATCAATCAATCAATTAAAAACCGAGAATATAGTTATTTATGCAAAAGACACTTTACACACAAAGTTCAATATTTTCTTTATCAATTTCACACAAATCTATTCGCCTCCATGTTTTAAATAAAATAAAGAACGTCAATGAGGCGTTATAGATTTAAATACATAGCCCACTTGATGTAATTGATCGTATACCTACATAATACAAGTTGCCTATCTAGAAGTGTTATTGAAGATAATTAATCCAAATAATAAAGATAATTTTTTACTAACTATTGTAACCAATCAAATTACTTAATTTAGAGTCATGTGTCAAATTTCATCCAATCAGCTATGGATTACAGCGATAACACCCTACATGTGGTGTTTTCAGTTTGGTGTTTTCAGCAAGTCAAGTTTTTGATTAAAAATTAATTAAACGTCAAACTGACAACTAGTTTAAAAATGTTTAAATCTACAAAGTAAAAAATTATCTTATCGAATACCCCTCGGGCCTTGATAAATCCTCAAAATTTTGTCATAGAGAATCCTTCAAGCGTGTTGCTTAAGGATAATAGCCCTCGGCCTTCGGCCTCGGGCCATTATCAAGCAACACGCTTTCAGCATTCTCTATGACAAAATTATCTCGGTATTATCAAGGCCCTAGGGGTATTACTACTGATAATAAAGGATTGTATGTAAAGTTCAAACATGTAATTTAATTAGGATCGTGAGCTCTTGTTGGCTGAAACCACAAAATCTGACTATTTTGACAGATGAAAATATTAATTGAAGGTAATTGATCAGTGGGCTAGGTTGGAGGGATGACCCGTTGTAGCTAATCGAGGCTGAAGGAACATTAGATCTTCTTGTTGAAGTGCTGGTATATTTTTCCATTTTAAATTGCAGAAAAAAAGTTGCCAGATGTGCCAACAAGTTGCTTTGATCGGCTTTGGCGGCTTGTAAATGTGCCGGCAAGTGGATTTGTCAGCATTGGCGGCTTGTATAAAGCGGGATCATTTTGTTCTGCAATTGAAAATTGACAAACTGTAAGGCTTGTGAAACCCCAGTATTTTTGTTGAAAGGTGATTGAGACTTTAGAAACCCAGTAGAGTTTAATTGATCAAGCTGGAAGAATATCAATTGACTATAATGTTTTTTGAACTTTGGGGCATTTTCCCCAAGGAAATTTCTTCCAAATCATAAATAAGGCGATGGCGTCGGTTTGTTTTTGTTTTTCGCCAGTTTTACTTCATTTTTTCAAGTTATAGCTTCTCTTTAACCAAATAATCATTTTACTTTATAGTTTTCCTTATTTTAGGCATTTTTGTTTAACACTGATGATGACCAAGGGTCGAAACGTGTTTGTACTAAATATATAATTAAATACAACCGTTTCTGTGGAGAAAACTTTTAGTTAACTTTCTCCCTTTTTTAAAATTTATAATTTAATTAATGTTTCTATATGTGGGAACCCAAAAGTCTATGGCACGTTATAGAATTCTGCTACTGTGTAATATAGTCTTTCTAGAAGAAAAGCCCTAGTCGATCTTCTAAACTTATCATACGTATTTATAGATTTTAACTGTATCGGAAGGTTATTATACAATTTTTTGGCATTGTAGGTAATGGAATTTTTTATTAGGTCAGAGGTGGATATTGTTTAATAAACATCAGTAGGTATCTAAAGGACCCCGCACCATTCTTTTGGAAACGGGAGCACCGTCAAATTGTCTAAATTTTTGATATTTGATAGTACTTGATGTCCTGATCAATAGTGTTCATGGGCCCATGGCCTATGGCTAGATTTCGGTATACAGGGCGTTAAAGTTCAAGATTCCGAAATTTTAGAAACTCCCTGTAAAATATTTTTAAAAGTTTCTGGCGGATATATGTAGTCAAAATACATACATAATAAATAAAATCAAAATATATTTCCTTACAGGGCGATTCATGTTTCCACAGGCCTTTTGTTCAAACTATGTATTTTTAACATGCAGAAATAGCCTGAAATATCGATAAAAAAGTCACCTTGCGACCTAGGCAGACGGATTCGAAGATGAATAGAGCAGCAAGGGTTAGAATTTTGAAATTCTTGCAGTAATTTTCACAATGTATCCTACTACTTAACCAAATACATATCGAATTGCTCTTTTCCGTAATTTGAAAATAGATTCGAAGTGATATAAGCTACAAGATCCCCAGAACGGCAGAATGACATTCGAATAAGGAAAAGTAGGTTATTAATTCAGTAGAAGGGGTCAGCTTACTAAGATATCTATATGAGTAGACCATTTTAGGAATATGTCTATATAACGACCTAAAAACTTAATTGAATTCACCGTTAGAATCGTATTTTTGTTTAGAGTTATAGGTTTTAAAGTACCTCTGCATTGTTACAGTTTTACTGGTGTCGACAAAGCCCATTCGAATCAGACCAAGACTTGATAGTTACTAGATCTTTGCTTATGCTACATTGTAATGTATGCGTAACAGAACTCCAGGTTACGCTCGTGTCATCGGCAAATAAGGTAATTCTACCACTTAAGTCTGTGATATCGTAGATGAATAATAAAAATAAAATTGGACCTAATACTAAACCTTGAGGTATTCCACTGCTTATTGGTAAATTAGTAGAATCCTCACCTTTCACACGCTCCTGTTGATTTCTATTTTCTAGATAAGACAGTTCCATCTACACCAGTTCACACATCCGTCATCGCCATGACCAAAATCAATGAATTAAAGTTCGAATTGCTTCTATCGTGAATCAAATTTTACAAAATATTTTACCTCCAATTATAGGCTCTTATCAGTACAGGGACACCCTGTATATTTGAGAGCTTACAACCTTTTAAACTTATGTAAATTTTTAAGTAAATAAATTTATTATTAAACGAATTAACATTGAATCGAAAATATATACCAAAAAGTAAAAAAAAAACAAGAGCAAATATTTTTCACTAACTGCAATCTTAAATCCAGCTCTGTTTCAAAGGTCCCTGACTTTATGATACGTGGTATTGTAAACGATTACATTGTATACATGTACGACAATAAATTTTTATCTTATTTTTTTTTGAATTAATCATGCGACTTTAAAAATAATAATTATTATTAGCAGTGTTCCTCTAATAAATTTTATTACTGGATATTGATAATTACTCTGATCGTTTTTAACAACAAATTGAAGCAATAATGTAATATAAAGAAAATTAAGCTTGCCATAATAAATCTAGAGACACTCCCAAGCGGATTACAAATTTTTCAATAAATCACGTAAAAATTAATATTTTTTCATCTTTCAAAGTTCAGATGAACCTGTAGCTATAATATCATGTTACTTTTTACTTTTATCTATTTCTCTGAATTATTGAAAAACCGGGCCAAAGTTTGTTTTTGCTTGATATTTTGACCCTCCTATAAATTTATTCATATTTTTTTTATTAAGACTAATTTCACCGAATGCTTTTGGATAATGTGGCTTTGCAAGGTGTTAAATATATTCAGAAAGATTCAATAAATTATTTTTGTGTATTTTCATAAACAACATATTTTTTTAGGGCGAATTAATAGATAATCAAGGACCATATCGGTTTTCAACGCACATCATTGTCGATGGCATTTTTCTTTTTTTTTTATATTTTTTGGTTTTCCGGAAAATTGAGAAAATTCTCACCCCTATGAAAAATCGACATTTTTTTTTGAGGATTATTTTGTTTTCGTGCTAAAATTTTTTGGGATTAGGAATTGTACTAAATAAAAGATAACATTTCTGACCTTTTCATCAATATATATATATATCAAGTATGTTATTAAGTTATCGAGAAAAAACTGCCTTCAAACTTTTTCAAATTTGATTTTTTTACAATAAATTTATTAATCAAGTGCAAAAAGTGAAAAAAAGTTGGTTATTATTGCCTTATCTTTTTTCTTCAGACAAAAACGGGAGGATATTCAAGTTTTAAAAAGATATTCAAATTTTCCGTTTTCACCACAATAATTTTGGAAGGGAGCGCCGTATTTTCAGATTTTCAAAATTGCGAATTTTTGAAACGCCGTTTTTGCAGATATCGTCGAAAAACGGATTTTCGGGAACTCTAGAGCCATTTTCCGACCCTTCCACAAATTCGACGTAGCTGAAATGAAATTTTTGACGGACAGACTTGATGCCCAGGTTTGGAGTTTTTGTGGCGTTAATTTACTGGACTATTAATGCAATACTTTGATTTGAAAAAATGTGCCCCCCCTGAATTTTTTTGTAACGGCGCCATGTTTCCAGTTTATTTTCCTATTTTTTGTCATTGTCTATGTTTCTGATGCATATGGAACTGTTGGTCTTGCAATTATTTCATTCGTATGCTCTAATTTTGACTGCTCTTGATAGGTTTTTTGCTCTTAAAATTTTTGATAGTGACCCCACCGCTCTGTTGCCTTTCAGAATTCTCTTATCTCTCATTTTCTTTGTGATTTGTGGATGTTACGGTTACTCCTAGATAATCAAACTGCTTAACTTTTTCGAGATTATATTCTATTTCTTCTGCCATCCATTTAGGTTGCCTCTAGATTCCGTACAGCTAACTATCTATCTGTCTATCTATCTATCTGTTGATAGGGGTGTCGATACACTGCGACCTATAAGATATATTGTGCCCCCTTCTGCTGCCCATTCGTTAAGGATGTGATTAGAGCAGTTCATCCAGTCCTATTGCTTTCAAAAATTTCAGGATGTCGGTAGGCTTCAGGATAGGTAGATCTCCCTCTTCTATTTGATATTTTCCGAGGTATCGTACCCTTGGATTTTGCAGGGTTATGCATTCTGAGAGAATGTGGATAGAGGTTTCCTCCTCTTCCCCGCAAATTCTGCCTTCTTCCTCTACTAATCCGAGTTTCTTTAGGTGCTCTCTCAACCGGCAGTGCCCTGTTAGGATACCCTTTAGTATTCTGAGCTTGTTTTTACTTTTGCTGATGCAGTCGTCTGATCTCTTCTGATTATAGTTTCCCAGTAGTGTTTAGCCTGCCTCATTCCTTGTAGTCCTCTCCAGTATTGGGATCTTTTGTTATTTACTTCATTTCCAAGTTCATCAAGTATTGTACTGGTGCTTATTCCGCAGACGGATTCAGGTCCCAGAAATGGTATTTCCGCCCCTTTTTTTGCGAGTATGTCTGCTATTTTCATTCATCTCCACTCCAGTGTGTTCCGGAACCCATAGGAGGGTAACAATGTTGTTCTTGCCTAGTTCGTTTAGATTCTCTAGGTACTCCCAAACCATTTTGGAGTTAATTACGTGGGGTTCAGAGCATTAATGGCTGCTTGGCTGTCTGACATGATGATCTCTTGTCTACGAAAATTTCTTTCTATGTTGAACTGGATACATTTTCCAATGGCGTAGACTTCAGCTTGGAAAATGCTCGGAGATTTGCCTAGACTTTCGGAATATTTGGTTCCAGGCACATATACTCCTATTCCTGTTCCTTTCCGTACAGCTAAAAATCTCCCAGATTCCCTACAACTTTTTTATTGTTGTGGAATCACTGGATTTATACCTGCTAAGAAATAAATATACAATAGGAAAGAGGTTTGTTTAAAAATTTTAATTTTTTTTTGTTTTGTTTCTCATATTTTAGAGTATTATTTTTAACTCTTTCGTCCAATTGGATTGGTCGCCTTCCATAACAATTCCATAATTCTAATGGATAAAAGTCATTCACCAACAAAATAGTCCAAAAATTCTTCCAACCGCTGACTTCGAACTGGAATTTGTTGACCAGGTTCCACACCTGGAATAAGCGTGATTTCAGCCATGATATTCAACCAGCCTTCCACTAAATCTTCTGGTTTCAGGAAAGCGATAGCGATGCATTTTCGGATAGTCAGCCTGATTTCTTTGTCGTTTTTGTAAAAAGTTGTCAAACCTTATTCTTGAACTTGTCGCCAGATACCTACATTGGCCAAAATGAAAAAAACAGCCTTGAAGATGAACTCTTAGAAAAAGTTCTCTGGCAACTTGAATTGAACCTTTCTCAAAATCCATAGTAATATCTTCTGGGTTCCAATTTGGAGAATTAATCGAAACATTCTCTAGAGTATGTTACCTTCTTTTTATTTGGAGTAAGAGCGTATGCTTTTTGCACCACCTTTGCTTCTTCTTCATTACTTCCAAATTATTTAAAAGAAAAAATTAGGGAATTAGATAATAATTAAATATGTTTATTGCAATTTGTAAAATTGTGTTCCCATTATTAAAGTTTTTAATTTAGTTATTTATAATACATCTAATTTTGTATCTCATTTAATATATTTTTAAAGTTATTAAAAATATTTAGTGAATTAGTATTTTCTGATAAACAGCTGGACCAAACGATATATTTTCACTATTACAAATTTTGCCTATTGGACGAAACCATATACTTATATCAACAGTTAATTAAAAAATTAATCCCAGCTAATGCTAGCAGGAATAAATCCAGTGATCCCACCGCAATAAAAAAGGTTGTACGGAATCTGGGAGGTTTTTTAGCTGTACGGAATCGGGGGACATCTCCATTTAGTGTACCCATTTTACCTAAACCTTTAACTAATCATAATTTAGGAAACACCTATATCATATTATTTAGTACAGGATTATAAATCATAATTAGTAATGGATCAACTAGTAAATGACGTTTTATTTGGTATTAAACGTAGTCAAACAGAAGAAGGCATTTTTGAGGGCCGTAAACACAGCCAACTCACTATATTTCTGAATATACTTCAAAATTTGTAATTTAAAACGCAATTAATTACCGACTGAATATTTCGAGTCTAATCAAAAAATTATTATTAGTCTGGCTACAACAAAATAGAATGCATCCAGCCGCAGTTTTGACTTTCACAATGAGTTTGGTAGAGGGTTGCCCACCCCCGCGTTCGGCTCGAGATTCGATCGATGGCTCAGACGACGCGTCTGTAAAATATTACCGGGTATTTTCTCTATATTCTATCTCACTAACTAAAAATTCATTTCATGCATAATATTCACGAAAAATATCAGTTTTTATATTATTTTTGGAAATAAACGATTCTTCAGGCGCAACTCAATTTCGCTGCTGTATAACCGACGGGGCGAAGAGGGAAATAAAGGCGTTGTTTTAAAATATTCATTCCTGTGAATTTGAAATATAATTCTTCATTATTATATTGTGAATGCCGTGTTATTGTTCGTGTAGGCTTAATTTCATCTAAAATTAATCGGCAATTTCAATTATTTGATCATTTTTAGAATCAATTTTAACTTCAATATCGTACTAGTTAGAGTTATACCTCTGTAGTTATTGCAATTTTTATTGTCTCCTTTCTTGAATATAGGTAAAATTAAACCAATTTCCCACTCTTTTGGTATTTGTTCCTCTTTCCAGACTTTATTGAAAATCTTAAGCAGAAATCTAGCCCCCTCTTCTCCCATATTTTTTACCATTTCGGCAGTAATTTTGTCATCCCCTGGTGCTTTTCCGTTTTTGAGATTTCTTATGGCCTCCATCAATTCTTCAACTGTTATGATGTCATTTTCTGTGTCCTCAGATAGCTGTCTATTAGTTTGGTCATGTTCTTCCTCCTGCTCTGTACCTAATCCTTCATTAAGTAATTTCTGGAAATGCTCCCTCCATCGTTCCATGATTTCTGTTTCGCATGTCAGTATTTCTTCCTGTTCATTTTTAATTATCAGGTTTTCCACTTTTTTATTATTTCTTAAATTTTTTAAAACTCTGTAGAATAGTTTTTGATTATCTCTACTATCCAATTCTAATTTGTTGCCAAAATTTTCCCAGGTTTTCTGCTTTGCCTGTAATACTAGGGTTTTCACTTTTTTTCTTTGTTCTTTATAATCGTTGTAGCTGTTTTCCGTTTTTTTACTGAGATATGTCTGCCATTTATTCTTTTTTATTTGCACTTGGTATTTAATTTCCTCAGTCCACCATGCTGTTTGATTTTTGTTCTTATTGTGCTTGATGACCCCACAAACGCTTCTAGCTGATTCAATAATAGCTGCTTTAAATAATTCCCATACCTCTTCTGTGTTCATCTTCAGAAATAGTGTAATTAGCAAAAACATGAAGTCCGAAATATTCAACACAAGACAAGGAGTAAGACAAGGTGGAAGTTTAAGTCCCCTACTTTTCATTACATTTATGGATGATCTAATAAAAGAAACAAATCGAATAACAAAGTCATTGCATATTGGGTACAGAAATTTAGAAAGAATAGACATCTCAGACTGTGTATTTGCAGATGATGTTGTAATTATTGCTGGAAGCGAAAAGGAAGATAATATTAAAATTTGGAATGAAGTGCTAACAAAAAATGGAATGAATGTGAACAAAACCAAAACAAAAATTATGGCTGTCTCAACAGATAAGAAAGTTATGCATATGTACTTGGAAGAGGAAAATATTGAACAAGTTAATAGTTTTGAATATTTGGGAACAACTCTGACAGAAACTGGAAGTCATGAGATAGAGCTGAACAAAAGAATAGAAAAGGCAAACAAAGTATATCACGCGATGAGAAAATGTCTAATAAACAAAAAAGAAGTAACAAAGCAAACTAAAATGAAAGTATACAAAGCCATTTACAGACCCATTCTTACATTTGGATGTGAGTCGTGGGTGTTAACTAAAAGAGAAAAAAGCAAATTAGGTGCGGCAGAAATGAGATATCTAAGAAGGGTATATGGATGCAGCAGAATGGACAAAGTAAGAAATGAAAAAATAAGAGAGGAACTTGAAATAGAACATCTAGAAAATGTTATAGAGCAAAGGCAGCTAGGGTGGTGAGGACACTTACAAAGGTTGGGCAACAATGTACCTGTAAAAAGAATCTGGGAAGCTAACACTAAGGGGAAGAAGAAACGAGGAAGGCCTAAGGAGACGTGGGATAATACGATAGGAAAAATTTTAAAGAAGAAAGGCAAAACGTGGACAGAAGCTAAGAGGATAGCGGCGAACAGGAAGGACTGGAGTAAGTTTATTAAGAATTAGTCGAGGAATTAGTATTTAATTTGTATGAATTATTTGTAGTGTACCTTATTGCACGTTATTATTATTAGTGTTTATAACCCTTACACCCCTAATGGGTAGAAAAGGGAGTTTGATTATATATATAGAATCAATTTTATATTTTTTATAGAAGGAAGCAATTCACTTATTTCGTCGCTTTTCTAAGCCATATTCAATAGCTTCGCTACCGTGTTTATACTTCATATTCTACCACCCATCTATTTTTTCAAGTTTGGAAACAAAATATAATCCGAGGGGCTTGCCTGCAGCGGCGGGTCTAAAAGGCGGACCAAAAAGGGTGGACTACCTGCCACTAGAAATCACAGGCTGCTTTGCGCTAAATAAAGTTTTTTGGTTTCGACGAAAACTCCTTAAGGTTTTTTAAATATTATTTAAGTAACATATCAAAAGGTAGTTCTACAAATCCAAGCATATAATATTGCATGTGTAATGTCAGGAGTGCCCCAGGGCTCAGTTCTTGGACCAATCCTATTTTCAATTTACATTTCTGGTCTCTATAAATTCTTACAGTGCCTCAAAGTACATCGAACTGTATTACTCGTTTGTAATGTAATGTTTCTTCATTTGCAAGTAACCACAACCTTAACTAAATGCCGGTAAATGTCATGTTGTTATTTTGTTCAAGCCACGTAGAAAATATTATTAAAAACAATCTTAAACTTGTCATTTAAAATGAGACATTATATAGTATCCAAGAATAGTTGCAGAAATCTAGGGATCATCTATGACTGTAGGCTGAGATTTCAAGAACATGTTTCACTAATAGTAAAAAAAATCTTAGTTATGCGCCAATCGTACATAAGTCGAAACATATCAAGTTTTGTGTTACGTAAACTTCTATTTTAAATTATGGGCTTCTAATTATGTATCCTTGCTTGGATCAATTAACTAGTTATAGACTCCAAAAAATTCAAAATGGCTGTTGTAGGTTTATTTTTGGTTTAAGAAAATTTGATCGGGTGACTTAAAACAGATAATTTATTTAAATATCACTTAGTAACGATGGGTTTTCGAATTCTGATGACTTCAGAACCTTCCTATCTCAGAGAAAAATTAATTCTTAGAGAAGACTTACATAATCTCCCATTAATATTTCCGGGTAATTTATCAATTACGAAATAACGTTTAACAATATTTCAAAGATCTTTCACATTTAACGCCGTGTCAGTGTATAACTCTCTGCCTACAGGGAATTTAGAACACGTTCATTCAATTTTTTAAAGCAAAACTTTGAAACACAAGACGAGGATTTATAGGAATGCGGACTATGCGCTCGCAAGGGGCTCCGTGATCATGTTGGGGCCCTGGACAAATTTTTAAAATAGGATGAAGAGGATGTTTTGCCTAAAAAACGGTTCAAATCACCAACAGACTTGTACAAACTTATACATAATGGTTTGAGTGCAATGCTAAAACAATTTGGCAGATTTTCATGACCCATTTCAAATGCTTCTGGAGAAAGATCTTTCAGCGCCCTCAAAAGAGTTAAATCATTTTTAAGGTCATCTTTAAACCAATAAAAGTATGACATGTCATTTTCCCCACATTTTTGTAATTTAAATCTATGTTGAGCAATACCAAAAGACTGGAACGAAAATTCAAGTAGGTGTATATGCGGGAACGACTTGCCTGAATGGGTATTTTTGGAAAATCAAAGGTAAAGAAAAAACCTGCTTAATTAACACATGGCGACCCTTTTGAGTCCTCGAAATTCTGAAGTAAATGCTCTGGAAAAAAGGGAATACTTAATTGGAAAGAAGATCGGTCAAGGTTCATACAGATGTCTGGTCTTTGGTTATAATTCTATTTATAATGTTGATGGTGATTGATGTCTTTCATTCATTGTATTTATTTATTGCGATGGCGGCTCAGTTGGCAAAGGCGGTTACATTTCAATATGTACCATTAATAGGTCTGTCCGTGCTCTGGTTCGTGCCACAGTCTAGACAATGAGATTTTTAAATAAAAATTTTCATTGCCTACTTCTGAGCATGATTTGTAGCGTATTTAACATTAATTACTTTGATGTTAGTTTACGCTGCAAAGATTTAAAATTCTGGGTGATCCATCGTTGTCGATGATGGTGTTGTGTGGTTTTTCTGGGTTTTCCCACAACTGAAAAGCAAATGCGCCATCAAGCATCAGTAAGTCGCCCCAGAGCGCCACGACAAATAATAATAATAATAATAATAATAGCCGTCCCTCCCCCGCACAAGCTGCAGAGCTTATGGGGTTCACTCGTAAGGGAGCGAATTGCAGGGCGTTTATTATTATTATTATTATTGAAGAACATTTAAGTGCATCAGCAATTTTGTACATAGAGAAGGAAGCATTCAGTGAAATAAACTACGATAGAGTGATAGATAACTTTGTAAAGAATAAGGCTAGAAAAAAGTTCATTTAGTTTTTGAACACTATTGTAGGATTGTGTGTATTTTATACAGAAACTGATTACAGAATGTTCACTCTATTTATAGTATCACTAATAAAATAGTCCTGTAATACTTTCTTTTGCTCTTGGATTTCTAGTTTGTTTGATATTATTCTATACCCCCAAACAGGAATTATTTTTGGGGAGGATTGAGGATATTTAGGGTAAGGTTGGAGACCAACCTTTATGCATTGGGAATGACTGCCAGATGTTTACTGTTTGAAAGTGTTTTTAGTTTGTATAGTTTGTACCTTGTGATGAGAATTCAGGTCTCTTTGAGCAGTAATTATTTAAAAAATTAGGCTGCTAAAGGGAGTAAAAAAATAAAACTTGCTGTTTTGTAACCCATATTTTAAGCTCCTAAATATACCTAAAAAGTAGTCTAAAACGGAGTTTCCAAAAATTATTAAAAATATGAAAACGAATTCGAAAACTCTACGCGCTCTAAGCTGCTGATTACAAATATTCAAACGAGGGGTTCGGGAAAAAACTAAACAATCTTTGCCTAAAATTTTAGCCTTTTTTTATCGTTTTCTACACCCTTTAAAGTACCTAAGAGCCTAGTTTCAGCGACATCACATTTTATGAGGCTAATTGTCAAAATTGGAATTAAATGATACATTTTTAATTTAAATATGTAATATTTCTCACATTTTGTGTAGTTTGAGGTTAAGTGAAGTAAGTACAAGTAAATAAAGGCATTTTATTATTATTATTATTATTATTATTCTAAGACCTTTACGAAATGAATGCAAATTCTTCTCATTTTAAAATAAGATAAGCATATAAATGAAAAATTGAAGGTCAAAAATAAAGGTGAACGCTTTATTTAAATAAACGATGCGTTTATTAAAACATCCAATACATATATAACATTAATAGTGCGCGAAAAACAATTGACAATTAGTAACGGCCGGCCCCCCGGAAACCCAAATGTGGTTACACTGTTAGTCACTCCACATATCCACATCCCGTCCTGTTTTAGGCATGAATAGAAGCGAAGGAAACGTGATCCTCATTTTATATCAGATAAATGCGACAAAATTAATGCAATATCATTCGTTATCTGGAATATATTCACTTTTCGTAAGTGAAAATTCAGGCGAATAAAGTCAAGGGCTGAAATGTTTTAGACTGAAAGATTTTTATTATTATTCAGCTTGTTTAAAGTGGTTCCTTCTTAAAAAAAACTCAAAAATCGTAATTAGTTTTTCAAAATTCTTATGTGCAGGTCTAAATGTTTCAAAATTATTACGTATTTTAGCCCAAAATACTCTATTTGCGTATTAATCTTGTAATCTTATTTCCTTGAAAAATAACTTGGTTTTTTCTCGCCTACCCACAAATTTTATTAACTCCGTCAATCGCTTTTCTACTCGTTACCCCTATGTGCAAAATTACAAATTACTGAAATGTTTATTCATGAATTTTACTTTTTTTATACAAAAAAATCGCAAATATCCTCATTCTCATTTAAAATCCTTATGCGGTTGGCCTCACTATTTCAGAATTTACATATTGCTACTTAATTTGTAATCACATTCATTTACCCAGTTTTCTTCAAACTTAATCCACTTTTTCCCACCAAAATCCACTAAACTATATCCAACTTAAAGGCAAGCGACGTAAACACAGCGAAAACATCTGTACAGTGCGTGTACGGTCAAAAGCAGAATTTGTAACAGATATGTATTAAGGATTCGCTTTTAAATAGGATTTTCTTTTATATGAACTGGTTAGTTAGGTAGTTGAAACCCTTAATGCGACCCTGTGTACTGGAAGTGTACGATCTCAGCACGTGCACGTCTGTTTACATCGCTTGTCTTTAAGTTATAAGTTGGACAAAGTATTGCATTTTTTCTGTCGGTTTTGACATTGTCAATCGCTTTTTCTACTCCCATTACCCCCATGTGCAGAATTCCAAATTACTTTGCCCCATTTTCTGCAAAAGTAACTCACTTTATCCTGCCAAAATCCGTCTATAATTTTTTTCTACGACTACTATAAAATAAAGTATATTAAAAAATACTACTAAATTTTTTTCCCGATTCTCCTTCTTCATGCCTAAAAACGCAAGCAAAAAATTGTCCATTATTTATTTTATTTATTTTGCCCCCTACTTGTTTTTTACAGCATTCATTCGACGCCATTTTTATTTTCAAAATAGTGTTTATAAAAATCAGAAATCAATTTTTTTTAAATAAAGTTAAAAATACACTTTATAATGTGTAATAATTCAGAAATTGATTTATATAAAAAATAAAAACTATTTTGAAAATAAAATGGCGTCGAATGAATGCTGTAAAAAAATAATTATTAAACAGAGACAATGTTCATCATTTTAATTATTTTTACATCAAAAGATGATAAATGTACAAGGAATTTAATTGTTATGCCTCTATTAATATACAGGGTGTTTCATAGTTAAACCGACATACGTAAACTGTAAATAGAGGATACTTAGGTGATTCCAAATAACCTTGGTTATTGGGTCTAACCAGTGGCGGATACAGAAAAAACTCAAGGAGGGGGCGCTAAAGATATCTTGAGCTACCTTTACTTTTATCGTAATAAAAAATAATCAAATCACATGCAAAGTTTAAGGAAGTTTTATTTAAACTGATTATACACATACACAAGACAATGCCATCTTATCTTATGATATAAAATAGTTAGAATTGATTCTCTTCCTTAAATGATAAATTCTATGCGCCAAGGGGGTGGGGGGGGGGGGGGGGGGGGGGGGACTCGCGCCCCCCATATGTATCCGCCACTGGGTCTAACGCCTTTAACCCTCCGGCGGGCGCGCCCCCTGAAACTGCCGCAACTTTTTGTTTTTGTGTTATAATTAAAATGTGACGAGCCCTTCGAAACTGAGCTTTTAGGTATTCCTTGTTTATGTTATTGACTCCGCCTATCGACACATCCGGTGCGATATATTTCTGTTCAGTTGTTACAAGCGAAAGATCCAAAATAAAGGTGCTTTACTCTTGAACAAAATTCATATTTTTTGACAAACCTCGTATACGAATGTAAAAATTTGATATCTGCATTTTAGGTTTTAGACCATGCACGTCTTTTTATCAAGAATATCTTTTTTTCTTAAAACAAATAATAAAAAAGTTTTCCATATGGTGCCGACGTAATTGGACCCGCTGTATATTTTTTAAAATGATTAAGAATGGCATATTTGTCTTATTTTACTTCGTTATTTGTAAACTACCAACCTGAAAAACCAAATGCGGCGAATTGCCGCGGCGCGCCTTCTCGTGTAAGCGCGCTCGTCGCGATACGGGGTGTTTCATCCATTTCGCCCAATATTTTCATAAGCCGTAACTTTAGAAACACCCTGTGTATCTTCAGTTTTATAAAAATGAGTGAGAATTTTAGAAATTATAACTTAAAAAAAATGAAAACTAACGGCTTCTTGAGAAAGCTTACAGTCTCCTCTTTAAAATGCTTTTTTTGCTTACATTTTAGGCAAAGATGCTTTATAGTACAGCAGCCGCCACTTGATTTTTTTTGTGATTAATAACAGGCTGAACTTCCGTAAGTGACATGAACATTTTTTCCTTTAATACTTTTCAGGCTTATTCTGGTTATACATAGCTACTTGGGTATTTGTAGAAAAGTTATGTACCTATGCGTTTGTATTACAAAAATGTGTTAAATAATCGTTTCAACGCACTGAATTTGTTTGTCTTGGGAGTGAGTATCCCATATATATTTTTTTTAAAATGTGTAAAATATTTTTCGGCGCAAAAATTTCTATTGCTACATTGATTTTATCATGTTTTATAGCATCTGTGAAAATTTCATGAAAAACCCAGCCGGCCCCATATTCTTAACGTTTACCCAGAGATGTGCGTCTCAGTAGTTGTCAAAATTAAATAAAGTCAAACCTTGACGTTGATATTTACAAAAAAAGGTTATTTTCTTATGACGATTTTCCATCATCACACCACCAACGTTTTCGCCGACCATTGTTAGACCAACATTATGTATCGCGACTACGTTACTGAACGTTGCTTTGGAACACCCCTCGCACAAAAATATGATGTGATTTCCATCAATGATTGACAATTAACTACTTTTGACAATGCCAAAAACTGACAAATTAAACTAATATATCAGTTTCTCTTCTAATCGAAATAAAACCACTTATTTTAAAGAAACAGGGCGCTTTAATTGACGTTTTGTCTTTCTTGAATGAAAGTAGTTTTCAAAATGACAACAAATTATATAATAAAAAATTAACTATAGAAACAAGTCTCTGTATTGTCTGCCGTTGCTAGGAAATAAACTTAACTTAACTTTTCTTGTAAAAGTCTCGGAAGATCGAATTTTCGCAGACATAAGACCTGCATTTTTTTGCCGATTTAGATAGGAATTAGTCTACCCTGAAAGTTTCATTGAATTCTGACGAGTGGATTTCGAGATCCTCCGGAAATACATAGATACATACACACATACAAACCTTGCTCGTTTAATAGTATTTGATTTACTGTAAATCCTACATGAACTCTCAAGACGGCGTTTCAATGTTTTATTTCCAAAAAATTATAAAGTAGTGTGTAAATGACAATACAGTATTTTCTTTTATAATATGAACTTTTGCTTTATAACTTTGTAAATACGGTTGAAAAAAGGTGAAAAATAAAACAAATATAAATTTTATAATACAAATTTATTATGTTTTATTATTTAGATACACAATATCCCTTGCGAATTATATCAGAAAAATTTTACAAAGCTACTTTTCGATCTTTTATTTTAAATTAGGAAGTAAAAAATATTTGTCACATACCAAAAGACATGTTTCTGAGCATTACGCGTTATACAATATTACAGCGTTTAAAAAAAATAATTACAAGGCTCAATTCCAAATAAAAAACTAACTTAATTTTTTTCGCAAAAATTCCTTTTTTTTGATTGGTGTAATAGTCTAAAATAAATACTGGCGAAAAAAAAACTCTAAACCTAATCAAAGTATACAGTATCACAAAAAAATTAAAAAAAAAAAAAAAAAGAGGATAGAGTGTCCCGTTTAAACTAGTGCTGCGAATTTAGAGAGAAATAGGACCAACTCACACCAATCGTAGCTTAATTAAAAAAGCAGTCCATTTTTTTAAACTCAAAAGCTATCTTACGTACCAGGCGTGTGTCTAAATATCTCAAAAATTTTGAATTATTTTATTATTTTACTTTCCTTTATTTTATTACACTCTACATTTGTAGTAGACATTTGCACATTTCTGACCTATTGAAAGTACCGTCGCTGTCATAATCAACAATTATTTTGACATATCGCTGTCAATTTGAGATGAAAATGCTGGCAAAACATGAACACTCTTGAAAGTATTTCTGCTTTTAAGGCTAAAATAACTTGGTTAAATTACTAGTGTAAGCTTACCAAATGACGTAATATGTTCAAAAAGTTTTTATTTCCATAAATAAAACTGAAACTAACTGAGTAGTGAGTAAATGGCGGCTCAAATGAGCTAATGTCACTTTCATTTGCCTCATTGATAATTATGCAGGTGTTCCGCAGACATTTTATTAACCCTTAATATTACCGAGTAGTGTGTAAATGGTGGTACAATTTATTAATTAATAACAAATAGTTTATTGATCAGGCGACACAACCGTTAAAACCCAAATGTTCATTACATAAGCGATAATACATTTGAATATTTTGTTGGGTATTGAAAATGAGGTATTTCCGTCTTACGCTATGAAACATTTTTCCCTAAATCCACGCCGTAGATTATGAGCGGCATTTTAGGGTTTTATTTCCCGAGTAGTGTGCAATTGGCGGCACAATGAGGAGTTTGAGAGAATCATTGACCCGTAGCTACTTGTATCCGGTTTTAAGCATCAGGCGATGACCGAAATCAACAAATCGTCAACTAAAGAAAGAGTGACACAACTGATACAACATAAACGATAGAAAATTTGAATTTTTACGTTGTAATAACAAATCAAAATGTAAACGGTAAAGTTGAAGGTTATGGCTAATTATGGATAATAAACAATAAAAGTATGATTAAACAATATTATTTAGGAAAAAAATCATTAATGAGTAATACTTATTAATAATTATTTCCTCCACATTTCAAATTATTTGTTTTATTTATTGCTTATTCTTATATACAACGTCTTACGGACCTATATTTCTGTCATTGTCCGTTTCACTGATAAGTACATTTTAACGAGCGAGTAAGTAGTAATCCGTTTCCTAAATGCATCTGCATATGACGTGGAAGATTAGACGAAAGGTATGATATATGGTTTGTATAATGATACAAAAAATATAAAATCAAAAAAAGTTCTTACTTTATTTGGATTAGCCCTTTCAAAAATTAATAGGCACGCCACTTATTTAACTCAATTATTGTTTGTTCTAGTATAAATAGATGTGTTAAGCCACGTTTTCATTAGGCCCGTACGGTATTTTTATTGCAACGAAATTTCCAAAACTTGACTGTAAAATTTTTGAGATACTTTTAAGTACACAACGTAAACACACCCAGTAAAATATTTGTGCTAATTTTTTTGGACGACTTCGTTGACAGTCGTTTTAGTTCCAAATTCGGCACACTATTGCGAAGCACAAAATAAGGGGCAGGTGGGGTAGGGGAAGGTAAAGGGATCAGAAAATAAAATAGAAACAGCAGGACTAGAGATTTTTTTATTAAAAAATCCTAAACTGTAAGTTCTTCAGTATCAAATGTTTTTTAGATAGCAATGGTATGAGAAAAGCTAACAAGAAAATGCTTTATATAATTAAAAAAAAAATCACGAGGAGGTCCCGGAAAACAAGACCCTGTCGAGTTTTCGAAACCTATCAAAAACTAAAAATACCCTAAATACTCTTAAAAAAAACAATGATAAATTGAGACCACAGTCAAAAATTATGATTGGCAATTGTTGTGGTTATGGTACGAGGCGTGGTTAAAATGTATGAAAATCCGAAAGTTGGGTTTTTTTATTAAATTTAAAATCCAATCTCGTAACATAACCTCAAAATACGATGGACGACGATGAGATATATCAATTATTTGACCGATATATATATTTTTTTGTTGTTTGATAAAAAAGGAAATCAAGCTTCCTCAATTTGATTTTTTTTGTTTCATTTAATAATGATGGATGCACTCGGTATACACATTGCCGGTTCGCTGTTATTTTGAAAAAAATACAAATTTAATAATTAATAATTTTTTTCGCCGCGCGGCATGGCTGCTTACAGCGGCTCACACTATCTGAAACAAAAGAGAGCAATATAAGTAATATTTTAAGATAAAAGAAATTTAAAGTTTTTATAGCCATTGGGTGTTTAAATTTTTTATCTAGCGCACAAAAAATTGTTATGGCCCTTGGACGCTTTATTATTCATGGCCTTTGAGGCGCTTAATTTTTTATGACTCTTCGGCGCTTAACTTTTTATGGTCCTTGAGCGCTTAAACTTATTATAGCTCTTGTGCTTTTGTTTACGAATAAATGTAAATACAAAATTGTATGCACTGTTTGAATAATTTTAATGATCTTTTCACACATTTGAAATAATCTAGATATTTATAATTTGTCAAAGAACCCCGCACAAATCTTATGGGAATTGACTCCCAGTCAAATTGGCTGAAATTTGGATATGTTGTTCGTTTCGGCATCCTGAGCAAAAGTCTCAATGTCAAACTAACTGTCAAACAGCATGTAATAATCAAAATTGATAAAATTAATATGTAAACATGTTTTTAAGTTTGCTCAATTCAAATCTGTTGTCAAAAAGACGATATTGACAATTGACAGCTGTCAACTAGGTGTCAAACAACAAGCAATTATCAAAATTAATAAAATCCACATTTAAATATATATTTTTGAGGTTGCTGAGTTCAAAACTGATGTTAAAAAACGATATTGACAGTTGACAGCTGTCAAATAACTGTCGAACAATTGACATTAATAAAATTGACATGTAAGCATGTGTTTAAGGTTGCTTAATTCAATTATTGACAGTTGAGTACTATCGTTAATTAAATATTTGACTGTGCATGATAACGTGTCAAGATAGAGTAATAATTAGGTGGCAGCAAGCATACTTCGGTTGTTTTTAAAATTTCGTTTTCGCGTTGTATTTTCCTAGGGCTCCTTAGCCAATTTTCCGGAGTTGTTTTGCCCTTAGCTTTGTCCGGCTTCACTTTTCTCGATTGTTACATGTTGTTTGACAGTTATTTGACAGTTGTCAACTGTCAATATCGATTTTTAAACATCAGTTTTGAACTCGGCAACCTCAAAAACATATTTACATGTGGATTTTATCAATTTTGATTATTGCTTGTTGTTTGGCAGTTATTTAGCAGCTGTCAACTGTCAATATCGATTTTTTAACATCAGTTTTGAACTCAGCAACCTCAAAAACATATTTACATGTGGATTTTCTCAATTTTGATTATTACTTGTTGTCTGACAGCTAGTTGGCAGCTGTCAACTGTCAATATCGTCTTTTTGACAACAGATTTGAATTGAGCAATTTTGACTGTTACATGCTTTTTTTAACGCAGCAAATACTAAACTTTTGAAAAGATTACCTATTTAAGTAGTAAATAATGTCAAATCCGTGGAGCTTTGAAGCTCCGTAGGAGCCGAAATACGCAAAATTGAGCTTTGTGCCCATTGAGACTTTTGCTCAAGAACAACGAACAACATATCCAAATTTCAGAAAATTTGACGAGAGCCAATTCTCATAAGAAATGTGCGGGGTTCTTTCTGGGTGAAAGTTTTTTCACACATTTCAAATAGATACGCTTTTATACGACGAACAAACTTTCACCCAGAAATTTGACAAAGCATAAATATCAAGATTATTTCAAATGTGTGAAAAGATTATTAAAATTACTCAAACAGTGCATACAATTTTGTATGTAAGTTTAAGCGCTCAAGAAACATAAAAAGTTAAGCGCCGAATGGCCATAAATAGTTAAGCGCTCAAGGGCCATAAAAAATAAAGCGCTCAAGGGCCATAAAAATTAAGAGCCGGAGAATTGTAAAAAAATAGGCGATCAAGGTTCATAAAAAAATTTGGCGCAAAGGGACTATAAAAATTTTTAGCGCCCAATGGCTATAAAACCTATAAGCGCTCAAGATATAAAGTTAAAGCGTATAGATAATTCCTTCAGAATAAACATTGCACAAAAACTATTGAAATCTGTAAAGGTGTAAGTGTGACAAAAATGTGTATTTTGTGCTAAAGAAGAGGCAAAATAAGTAAAAGTGTTTCGACAGTACAAAAAAATGTGGTGTTATGAAAATGGTTTGAGGTCACACAAAAACCTTTATCGATTGATTTTTTGATGTTATTGTAGTGTAGTGGTTAAGACACTTTGAGCGTCTACTCGTTTTTTGTGAAGATTTCGTTGCGTACAAAGGTTAGAATTTTTTTAAACGTACCTCTAGTAACCGCAGGTAATTAAGTAATCACCTAGCTTTTCTACCACTGACGCTGCTTGTTGAGGTTGGATTGGATCTTCGTAAAGGGATACTACAACGGCTGAAACAATAGAAAAATTCGTTAATATATTTTTTAAGAAATTTCGCACTTATACGTATCAATTCCATATTGCTGCATTTTTTTGTAATAAAAAAAAATATAAACTCAAAATCATTTATTCTGCACAAAGTTTCATTGCTCGAATAAAAACGTAACAATTTTTCTTACAATTTGTGTGGTCTGAAGACGGATTGTTCCAAGGGAAACGGAGCTGAGGATAGATGTTATCAATTAGACAAAAAAAATTTTTTGTAGTAATCGATAATGCTATGTCAGCACGGGTCCCACGAAATTTTATATTCCTGTGTGCATCAAGATAGTCTGTACTGATAACGGAAAATCTCAAATATCACAGGGTTAACTTTCAAAAGAAAAAAAAAATGATCAGTTTTTTGGAAGCCCCGCCGAGCCAGGGTGGATATGTAGCAACTCGAAAGGACGTGAGTTTGATCCCCAATACCGGCTGATCTTCTAAAGGCAAATGCCCCTCAGACCACTACTCCCTCAGACATAGAAAGTGGAAGGTGGAATTATCGGATAAGGACAAAATTATATATATATATATATATATATATATATATATATATATATATATATATATATATATATATATATATATATATATATATATATAAGGGACCCAAAGCACACCTGGTGGAAAGATGATATCTTTCCAATGTCTCTCCATTTTGCCCTATCATACACCTTTTCTTGCCCTGCCCTGCATAGATCTTCTTTCAGCCATCCTGATCTGGGTCTTTCACGTCTTCTTCTACCTCCTGAGCCCCATTGTAGCATAGAATGAGCCAATGATGAATTTCCTGCTCTCCACACGTGTCCTAACCATCTAACACTCAATTGATTTATTTTTGTTACTATGTCTTCTTTTATTTCTTGTTTAATTTCTTCATTTGTTCTAATTCTATATTCGTCTGTGATTTTAATTGTTTCTCAGATCTTCTTCCCCTTCCTTTGGCATACTCCTAAGTTTCTGCTGCGCTTAGTATTATTGGTTTATTTATTGTATTGTATATCTTCATTTTGGTTCATTGTTGTTCAGCTTTATTTTTAGTGACAATTTTGTCTGCTATTTCAAGTAGTCGAGAATCTGAGGTGCTGAATTCGACCACCTCTATACAACTCGCGAACATCCACCTAAAAAACATGAAATACTACGTAAAATGACCTGCCGGATTCGAATTTTGTTGTTCGCCCTTTGATCCGGAATTGCGAAATATGTCAGAACATGACATTTTTGAAAAAACTGAAAATTTTCCTTAAAATCATATTTATTGCAAACTAGTGCGTACTTTCTTAAATGATGTCCGATCGTTATGCATTTTGGATATGATATTTTTCAGTACTTCCCTGAAATAAAAGCTACGTCATTTTTTTTCGCTAGATGACACAAATTATCGTCATTTTGCAGAGTAAAATGGTGAGTCGAGAAAACTTTTTTTCTTTAGAGATAGTTAACTAGTATAAGCGATAAAAATATTGCCAACAAACATAGCAAGGAAATTTTTTTACTTTAACTTTTTTTTCATACGACATTTAGTTTGGGCTGTATACTTTTTTAAAACCGAAGTAAATTGAAACGGCGCGTCGCATTGCCACTGGTAGGATATTGTGGAGCGAATAAAGCGATCAGTGTGTCAGAGAGAGTAAACACCACCGCCTTCTTCAAACGTGCAACAAAGATGACGCGCATTACAATATTATTATGACACTATAGGGATTAAAACACAATATGATTATTATCTAAATAAAATATTTATTTTACAATGCATTTTCCCTCACACTGGAAACTTATATTACATTACATTTGCTTTCAGGCATTTGCACTTGTTACCACAGTTAAATAATTTACATTTGTAAAATGGAGTAATTTTTAAAAATGTAGGTTTTGCTTCTTTGGACATTAATTTTGGAACTATACAATTATTGTCTTTGCGTTCGTAACCAAACTTTAGAATTTCTGGCAGATCTGGCTTTAACATATATGTCGTTTTGAAAACTGCGCATTGTAAAAATGCCCTTCTCACATGAAAAATAAAAGAATCCTCCGTCGGCGGCAAATCCCTAACAAAAGGTCATTATTAAAACCTTATTTACCTACCAGTATAATAGTATAAAACTTCAATGATATATTTTGGTTCCAAAATATTCATCTGAGAACAACACTATTTTTAGGACTCTTTTTTGCCTTTTTTAAACAGAGTCACATCCAGATAAACAATATATTGACAACAAATTGTCTGCTAATATTTTAACATCCAGATGCTTCAAGTTTGCTACTGCTTTAATGATTAAGAAAAATGGGATAAATGTCTTTTCTCTTTTCATCCAAATTTCGACATCTAAGGTAACCGAGAAAAACGTTGATAAAATAAAAACATCTGTGCCCAATGAGTGAATAACAAATACCTTAAACATGTCTGTAAAAAAATTAATAATTGCAAATATTCTAGTTCCTTATGCCCATAGTAAACCGTAACTCATCAACCACTTTCGACTAAATTTTTGTCCATTTTATTGTTCTTTGATTATCTTCTGACATTCCTGCCAATACAATTTCAATTTGATCAGGTATAACATAATTTTCTTTCATTAGTGTTTGTGCTAAATATGACAAGAGGTTCTTTTTATTATAAGGATTTGATATAAATTTCTTCCAATCAGGTATATCAAGTTCGTCTCGTATTTCGCATGTTTCAAAATGACAATTTTTCGATCTTCTATATCTTTCTGTTTGCTTTAAGCTTTGTTCAAAATCGTAACGACCACCAATGCGTAGGTACTATTGTACCATAGATCTAAGGATTTAACTTTAATAGTAAAGACACGTATTTTAAAAATAATTCTCGAAATTTTCTGCTATTAAAATTTCAATTTCAAAGCTCAACAGGTACATCTTTAATTTCTCTTAACACATCCTTATAGAATTCACATTTGTTTCCTTTTCTCAAAATAATATTTTTAAAAAGTACTCCTTTGCCTGAAAGCAAATGTAAGATGCAATATAAATTTCCAGTGTGAGGGAAAATGCATTGTAAAATAAATATTTTAATTAAATAATAATAATATTGTGTTTTATGCTTGTAAAAAAATTATTATTATTCCTATCATTTCTCAATATCATAAATCGCACTATACCCCCTATAGTGTCATATTAATATTGTAATGCTCGTCATCTTTGTTGCGCGAAGAAGGCTATGGTGTTTACTCTCTTTGACACACTGATCGCTTTATTCGCACCCACAGTGATAAAGCCAAGAGATGCAACGCGCCAATTCAATTTCGTTCGGTTTTAAAAAAGTTCACAACCCAAACTAAACGTAGTATGAAAAAAAAAAGTTAAAGTAAAAAAGTTTCCTTGCTGTATTGGCAACATTTTTCTCGCTTATAGTAATTAACTATCTCTAAAGATAAAAAAGTTTTCTCGACTCACCATTTTACTCTGCAAAATAACGATATTTTGTGTCATCTAGCGAAAAAAAAAATGACGTAGCTTTTAATTGACGTTCTACATTTTTTATTGTTATGACACTATGTCAGGTAAGTACTGAAAAATATTCAAAATTCATAACGATCGCACACCAATTAACAAAGTTATGCACTAGTTTGCAATAAATATTATTTTAAGAAAAATTTTCAGTTTTTTCAAAAATGTCATGTTTTGACACATTTCGCAATTCCGGATCAGAGGGCGAACAAAAAATTCGAGTCCGGCAGGTCATTTTACATAGGATTTCATGTTTTTTAGGTGGATGTTCGCGAGTTGTATAGAGCATCTTTAAAACGCTTCCTAGAAGGCCTCAGATTCCCGACTATAGTGACAATTTTAAGTTTCCTATCCCCCGTTCCATCTATTGTGATTCCCAGATATTTATATTTAAACTTTTCCACTTCTACATGGTCTAATAATTAATTTAGCAGTGCGCCGGGGTAATTTTTTGTTTTAAAATTTAAGCTACTGTTATACACGATAACAGTGAACGTAATGATAAAAATTAACAATGATCGAATACACTTGATGAGATTATGAGATAAAAATGTAAAATAGTGTCGGTATTATTGACCGTTTAAAGATCGATTTAGATATAATAAAAAAAAAACAATTTCATTGAGTACGCGGGAATCACCATAAAGTTTGATCGCTAGAGGAAAGCAAAATGATTCTTTAATAGCAAACGTTTAGCAATATTTTACATTTTCAGTCACTTTATTACACTGTAACATTTTAACTTTTACATTCTATGCAGTTTTAAATTACACATTTACGATAAATTTTTATTGAGGCACCTTAACTTTCAGATGATTTCATATTTATTAATATTACGTTGCCACATCAATTTTATCTGGAATCTGGTTTATGCCTCACTTAGTAATATCTAACGAATGGATCATCGGTAGATTAAATTCATCGGAATTTATTATGAACTACGCTATAACAAATAATGTTCAAGAGTAATTTAGAATTTACAAGACCATAAAACAAGCAAAATAGCGTTGTCATATCTCATTCTTATTTTACCAATTTTTAACATAATCAAAACATAAACTGTAAAGTTGAAGGTTGTGGCTAATTATGGATAATACACAATAAAAGTATCATTAAACAATATTATTTAGGAAAAAAAACATTAATGAGTAATAAATCATTTTCTCCCCATTTCAAATAACTTATTTTATTTATTGCATATTCTTTTATACAACTCATGGCAACGCTGTACAGATCTATGTTTCTGTCTTTGTCCGTTTCACTGATAAGTACATTTTAACGAGCGAGTAAGTAGGAATTCCTTTCTTACCTGCTTCTACCAGGAGCGTATCATATAGGTTTGATTTAGAATAACGATTACTTAATGACTAATAAATGCATTCAGGGAATTAGCTTAGACAGATAATAAGTGACAAACAGAAAGTGTTTGGTCAAGAGGCAGTATTGATTGTGTACTGATACAATATAGTCGCTTTCAAAGATTATTATTTATTGTGTGCTTATCGTGATTTGTGTGTATTTTTAACGTTTATTTCTAAACAATTTTTTTAAAAGTGCTTTAAGGGGTCAAGGGATCGTTTAAGTTTTCTTTGTGTAACCGGCCGATATTCTTCGAGATTCTACGACTTTCACTAAAGCCAGCAGTGTAGTTTCTAAACACACAAAAATTAAATAAAATCACTGAAACTGTACAATGATAAATATGTGTGGCATATAGAGGCACATCGCCCAGTAGAATCATTCATATAATTATTAGTAATAGTTTAAGGTTGATGTCTTATCACGTACGATTAGTTGTTTTATCACTTATTGTATATAAGAACGGTTAAGGTCAATCTTCATAGTATTCACTATATCGTATTAATTCACTTCATACCTAATATTGTAGTAAGTATGTATTTACGTATCCGTTAGTTAAGGGCTGAGTTTCACTCCCTACCTCATCCCCTAAACCAGGACATCACAGGCTCATTTTTTAAATTATTTTTCCATGTAGGAACGATCCTATTAATCTGCGTTAGTGACAACCTTAATCGAGAGATTTGATCAATCTAGCGTCAAGATTTTGAGTCGTTTGCCAAAAATGGAGCGGTTGGATGTTGAAAATTCTCGACGCTACACAAAAATTCCGTGGGTATATGATATCGAGCGTACGGGAGACGATGTATTTTTAATGCATGTGGGTCAACATCCGATCTCACACATTTTTGATGCACTTGCCAATTTCTATAGGCTATAGGCCAAGCAGATGGTTACTACCAATACATGTTTTTTCGGAATTCGAAAACGGTTATTGTGAAAGGTTATTTGACCGAGTATAAAGTCAATAAGATGTAAAAATTCACTTGGAGATGACATACGAGAAATAGAACTTTGTCTGGCGATACAATTGATATAAGGAATGAGAGGTCCAACTTTTCGAAGTTAAACAAAAATAAATTTGAGTTGGTTTGCATATTTTGTTGAAAAAACATTTTTCTTACTCGCTCCAGTGACGTGCATTTAAAAGAACATGTAAATCCCCCTTTTCGCCACTGGCATTTAATGCTATTGTTATTTTTTTTGTAGTATCCAATGATTTCTACGTAAAAAAGTGTATAACCTTTACATATCGAAAAAGCTAATCTGCAAGATATTTTGAACCGTTTGACTGATGGTGCGTCAAAAAGTGCTTCTAACGCCCCGTTGTCTAAATTGGCACATGGCGCACTTTTTGAGAAAAAAATAAGAATATACAGGGCGGCAGTAGTAAGTCCAGAAAAATTTATTTGTGCATAAACACAAAATCATATCTCTCCTTTCTGAATTAGAGAAATGGTTGTGTCGTCACTACCTACTTAGATGGAATTTAGTGAACAGAATTATTAAATAACAACTAACAATTAATTATTTGACAGCTGTACATTTTCATTTTAGTTTCAAAGCCTACTATGTTGAAATATGTTAAAGTGAATTAAATAGATACTGTGGCTAGAATATTTTAAATGCAAATATCTCGGTATTAGCTGAATTTATGCTATTAGAACAAGTATTCGTTTTTTGTTCACATTTACAGGGTGTATCATAAAAGACTTTGAAAAAAAACTCAAAAAAGGCCAGGAATAAAAAGAAATTGATACTTTTCTTCATCCAGTAGAGCGAGGGTGACGCCCTCTTTATCTAATCTCAAAATTGATAAAACTTAAAAATATAACCTTACCAAATTTCAAGTCAATATGTTAAATAATAAATAAATTATTGCAAAAAACCGAAAAACTAATTTTATCATATTTGACCCAGAGTTATTTAGTAAAATATTAATATTTGGTGGTCCTGAACCTATGATTAAAATATTGACCATTCTTTATGAAATAGCCTGTATAAATAATAACAAATAAGTTTCTGCCGCTTTAACAAAACTTTGTGCCACCAGTACGTTATTGTTAAAATTGTCAGATGTAAAAAGTCATTATCATAAGGTTGGACATCAGTCAACCACATAACCTTAAAATATTAGTCATGTTTTATCAGTATATTCTTTTGTGTGCGAAAATGTCGAGTTTTGAGTCTAATACCATTTGCGGGATCTAAAAAAGCCATTTTTAGGCGAGGCTAGAAAACGTACATGTGCGCGAGACTAGGCCGCTTGACGTCAGTAGCCCGCAAACGTAGGTGACAGTTTACTTAAATCCGTATACCCGACGCAGTGTGGCGGAGCTTGTGTCTGGCTACTGACGTCACGCGGCCTAGTCTCGCGCACAGGTTTTCTAGCCTCGCTCTGATCCTTGGTTTTATAATGCTTATAGCGGTCGTAAATCTTAAAATTTGCAGTCAAAATTTTTGTCATCATTTTTATCATCATAAAATCTCTCGATTTCAGTTAAAATAAAAAAATGTCAAACCAGCCCATTGTCTCAAAAGCTCGTTTTGATGTTTTTTAATTTTTAGCATGAAAAAATGTATACCTTACCTTGTTGCGTTTTCATGCAATGTACACCAACTTTTCCCAATTTCGCCCTAATGACACGATCCGTGCCTGAGAGGTATATGTATCGGTTGCCGGCTAAGGTTACGCCTGAGGATGTGAGGATCTCTTGCTTTTCGAAACCTTGAACTAATTTTGCTAGTTCTTCTTTTGATACCTGCAACAAAACAAACCAAAGATAAATATGGAAGAGCCAAACAAGGGAATAAAATGTTTTAGAAAACTTGAGAGGTGAATAAAGTGCGGAAAGGGGGCGATTGAAGCCCATATAACTTGAGAATAATCAAAGAGTTTATTGAAAAACATCGATACTTTTTTAAAAAGTAAATATATATAGTTGACCAGGGGATACGTGATAATCAAAATAAAATTCGAAACGCACAAAAAAATTGATCCCTGTAAGTACGCAGACACAAAAACTTGTTGTTGATGATTTTTCATTACTATGGATTTTTTACACATGTACGTTTGATATCGTAGACTGACATGCAAACGTTTATGGTGTTCCGACATTTTATAATAAAGAAAAACGCTCTTCAAAACGGAAAAATGTCTATTAGGTGTGCAGTAGATGTGCGTTATTATTTAAAAGTTGTTTATCCGGGAAGACCAGAATAAATTTTATATTTACACCAGATGGCGATCTATAAAAACAACGGATGTTTTGTAAAAAAAATAATGGATCTCCTGTAAATCAATGGTGCTTCTGTAAAAAGTGACGTTCTATTCAAAAAAGCTTATGTTCTATGTAAACAAGGACGTTTGTTAACAATTGTGGATGTTCTGTAAAAAATGTGGATGTTCTGTAAAAAAAATGTGGATGTTCTGTAAAAAAAATGTGGATGTTCTGTAAAATATAGTGGATGTTCTATAAAATACGTCGGTGTTCTGTAAAACATAGCGACTGGTCTGTAAAATATAGTGAAAGTTCCGTAAAAAATAGTGAACATATTCTGTAAATATGTACGTTCAGTAGTAATGATAGATCCTACAGAAATAGTAATAGAAGGTTCATTAATAAAGATCGATGTTCATAGAAATGGAAAGGGATTAAGGATGTTCAGTATAAATGATTCGTGTTCAGTAGGAATTATGGATGTTTAGTAAAAATAATGGGAGTTCGGTAGTAATTTGCGAAAATCAGTGGCAAAATAAAATTATACTGGTTATGAAAACAGTAACTTTTATGAAAATAAAAAGTTCTACTAAACCTATTAATTAGATTAGTAGATTATACGAGAAGGGCCACAATCTGTAAAATAAAATAAAAACAAATGTGTTAAAAATTTTTTTTAATGTTGCAATTCTTTTTTTGATATCTTTAGTTTTGAACTTTTTTTTAACACAATATTTTTCGCCCTTTATAATATCAGATAAAAGTTATAGTGTCTGACGTATTTTTAGCCTATTCAATGGTTTCCCAATCCTTTCAACGAAGCAAAAATTCTGTAAATACATTTTAAGATTTATTTTAATTTTAAATATGTATTGTTAGAAAACAATGTTGCTCAATAGTGACCAAATAATGTTTTTAATTAACTTTTTAATATATATTTTCTTTATTATCTTTCATGTTTCATTATTCACTAAATCTAGAACATGGTATGTTCTGCTAATTTTGATTATTAAAACATGTACAAATGATATAAAATTAAAACAGTGGCCCACATAATTTCTATCGTAAATTATAAATACGTCGGCATATTCATACGTTTTTAATTTATACAATTAAAAATTAATACTTTTGTAGAATATGCGAAAACATATTTTTATATCGCTTCTCTGTATTTGGTAAAAACTTTTTGATGACCCGAATTGGAGTCTAGACAGTTGTGAAAGGAAGTATAATCAAAATTTTGTTCAAAACTATAATAATCGTGTGGTCAATTTTCTAATATTGTAAATATATTGTATATCCGGAAAGTAAGTACAGTTTAAAAAAAAATTAGTAAAACAATTTTTTTCATGCCAATTTTACTTTAACATGAAAGAGAATTAATTCCACAAATGTATTGTTTGTTTCTTCTCGTTCAATATCCCTCTTCAGGGCAATCTTTATACGTACACTTTTTTTTGTTATTATTGGTTTTTTGTAACTATTGACTTACTAGATAATTTTTCATTCGTAACACTTTTGATACGACGGGCTATCATCATTTAAATATCTGTTCACCACATGTTTTCCATAACGGAAAAAATTGTTTGTGACAAATATGAAAATACGTGTGAGATGGTCGTTTGTATAAGAAATGTGGTGCCTCCTTCATAGTCAGCCAAGGGAGACGGTGACGTAATCGCCAAGATTTTTGCCGTTACACTTTTCTTATTCTGAGTAAATTCGTGTCGCCAAATGTGGATGATTTCCTGGTATCTACGCGGGATTATATGGTTAGAAACAGCTGAAATTTGTTGGCGAATAAAAAACGGGATGGGTCCAATTTCGCTGTACTTTATTATACAGTGTGTCCCAAAAAGTTTGGAATCATTAAAGAAACATGTGAAGCTGTAACTCCAGTTGTGATTAGAAATGTCACAAAAGAAATTAATCAAAGAGCAATCACCTGTTTAGAAAGGGGCGGTGGATATGTTGAAGTTCCCTAATTAAATGTACCTATTGGATCAGTATTATTCATTGTTGATAAATTGATAAAGGTTAACAATAAATTATCTAACAATTTCTGAAGTGTTTATTGTGAATATTAATAATCTACAATTGTGTATAATTTTTTTGCTACTTATTCACAATTTCAATGAATATTTTGCCCTCCACTAAAGTTTGTAGTGGAGGGCAAATCATTACTTTTTGTTTTCCCTATATTTCATACAATGTTTTAAACATTTTGTACCTGGTTATGTATCAACAAGTCATGCAGAGCTTTTTATCAAGAATATTTTTTTTGTGAAAAGTAAGAAACTTTTTCTACATTTGTATAAAACTTTTTGGGACACACTGTATAAGATATCTCCGTTTACCAACGGGACACCCTATATGTAATTTTTTACATTTACGTTGAATTTTTTAACATAATTTTTGGTATCATGGTTTTTGCATTTGCTATTAAATATTTCAATGTGATTTCCTTCACTTTTTCTCAAAATCACGTAGTCCTTAAAAACAGATGCACAAAAGCAAAAAAAAAAATAGATCAGATGTCTTACGATAGCCATAAAACAGTTCTAAATCTAGTGCATGTGGTTCTCTATTAGGAAATTTCAATGCCGCCACGCGATCTTGATCTTATTGAGTTAGTATGGGGGCACAATTCTCTCGAGACCGCCTCTCGCTTTACTCCTCGCGTCCGCCGCACGCCACTAAAAACGGAATAACAGAAAACGATGTGAGGATTTATGCTCGCTTCTCAAAAGGTCACGTGATTCGAGTGACCTTTCTAAATAATTGAATCGGCAAGAACGAAACAACGCTGAAAGCGGCAAGCTCGATGTTCGATTAATCTATCGTGTACACTTTATATAAAAAAAAATAATCAAAGAAACAAGAGTAAGGTTATGTAATTATTTACGTTTTTGTAGTATTTATTTACCCTAATGGGCCTCATATATCATGAACGTGTTGGGAGTTTTTGGGTCATGTATTTGTGATTCTGATCAATCAATACTTTCATCGTAAATTTTTAATAAAGTACGTTTTGAGGCACATTTTTTTATTATTATTTTTGCCAAAATAATCTAAAAGTTTTTTCTACGCCCTATCTTTGAAGTACTTTGTATTTTACCGGTTTGTAGCGCTTAAAACGGCTGTTTATGGTTAGAGTGAAAAAAAGTAAAAAAGCGTTAAAAAAAGTGCCATAACGTTAACTTTATTTCACGCTTTCCATAAGCTAATACAGTTGAATGGTGCAATATCAAGTCACCTTTGACTTTGACAACAAATGAACTGTACCAGATTTGTTTATAGTATCAATAATTCGATTTGTTTTAATTTAATAGTTGTTCCTGTTATTATTACTATTATTATTATTATTATTATTATTATTATTATTATTATTATTATTGTGGATACTGAAGATTCCGAGTTTGAAATATATTCTCCCGAAGAAATTATAGGAAATGCAAATGTGGCTATATTAAATTTTGCTGCCGGAGAAATCCAAAGAAAATTATCTAAAAGTACATACACTTTTATGAAATGGCGGAACCAGACTAATATTCATAGCTTTACAGAGTTATTAGCTTTTTTTGAAGAAAGGTCTAGAAAATTCGAGTCTTCTACATTATTCACAATTTAAATGAATCTTTATATCCATGAATCAAACAGAAATCAAAAATTCACATTAAGGCGGAAATAGACGGTTCAATTTGGTTGAACAATTTGATTGATTCAACCAAATTGAATAGTATATTTTACGATTTAATGAAAGTGTTCAACCAAATTGAACGTTGAAATAAGTTGGAAAACTGGGCAGCACAGGCAAAATTATTAATTTTAACACACCTTTTAACTACCGGCTATTTAAAATCACAGATTGTGTTTGAGCCGACAGTGCTGGTAAAACTCCCATAAAATTATGATTTATTACTCCGTATCGATCGCGATTTCACTAGAATTGAGGTAGCGCAACCAGCCAGGGCTCAAATTGTTCACTTATTCATTCACGAAAAGATAGCACTAGCTTGACGCGCGAAATAAAAATTGGAGCAAAACCTTTGCTTTGTTAAGAAAAATGTCGTCGAATGGCGAAAAAAAAAATTTTCCCCACCAACCTTCCTTCATGCCTGAAAACGCGAGCAAAAAAGTGTCCACTTTTCCGAATCAATAAAAAATGCAGTTTGCGAATTTTTAACAAAAAAGTTTTTGCATTTTTGAAAGGCTGCTAGTAAGTAAGCAGAACTTCCTTTTTGTTTTTGTTTTTTATTTTTTCTTTTTCTGTTTGTAACTAACACTACGGTCTGGAATATTTGTATTGTTTTCTCACTAGCCAAGTGCTAAATAAAGATTTTATTTATTTAATTTCCAACATTACTTTTCTTCCTGTAGATACATTTCGAACAAATTTCGCAGAAAATACGATTATATGTTCATCAATTTCCTACAGAGGCCCAATTTGAGATGAATGCTGATATCTTCGAAGAACGTTCCTCACAACTGTATAAGAGTGATGGAACCAACTGGTCAAAAAATAATCTGTATAATTGGCTTAAATCAAAAAAAGAACTTTTTTCTTGTGGTCGCTTTATAAAAACAAATTTAAAAAAATGATAGACGAAATTTATGAAATTGCAAAAAAATGTTGAGATGACGTGGTTAGATCACAACCACATCGTTGCGATAAGATAATAAAATAAAGTTTTCTGTCTTGTACACTCTCTTACGTTTATCGTCGATATTTAAGATCGATCGTAAATTTTAAGCGTCACGTAATAATACCTTGTGCAAATCATTAAAAAACAACTGTGTATCAGTGAACAAACGCTTGCGAAACAAAAAAAAAACAGGTTGTTTTATATTCTGATTCTTGCCAGAGGCTATTACAGACAGTATATTGAACCTAAATTTTCGAACGTGTCCGTTTTTTGTCTTTTAAAAACGTAAGGTATAAAGACAAGCATACATATAATTTTAAGTTCATCTACTTCTAGATTTAATATCTCAGTTGCTAGGGTACTAAATTTCACTTTGTATATGATAAAAGCATTTTTGTTTGAGGTATGTAAACGCTAGTGGACGATATACATCCTTCATAACTTCGTTCGAAGTATGTAATTAAAAAATCTAAAACTTTTGTAATGATCATTTTTCAACATAACCTCAAAATTATCGAAAAAATCGCTAATCTTCTCTCGCCAAAATAATTTTTATAATAATACTTGGTGAAATCGTTCTTTTTTGTGTTTTAAATAAGCTATAATTTTTTCAAAGCAAAATATTCATTTTTCGATTTTGTACTAATTTAAATTTAAAAAAAAAGTCCATACGAACAATATGATTTTTTCATCTTAATGCCGAGGTTTCAAACGAAGAAAATGAGCACTGATAAAGTTAAAAAATTGTAAACTTTTTCGATTGCAAATTAGGATTTTTTTTTTAATTTAAATTCGTATGAAATCGAAAAATAAATATTTTGCTTTGAAAAAATACAGCTTATTTAAAACAAAAAAAAAAGGACGTTTTCACCTAGTTTCATAAAAAAAAATATTTTTGTGGGAGATAAAAATTAAAAACGTAAACGGTTTTTAGCGATTTTCTCAATCATTTTGAGGTTATGTTGAAAAATGGTAAATACAAAAGTTTTAGATTTTTTAATTATTTAAACTTTTACATTAAACTTTTTTCGATAGAATATTTCACCCACAACAAACAAAAAAAAAAGAAGCAAACAAAAAATTCCAAGAGTAATAAAAATGAATATAATTGCAAATGCTTTCAGTAACATACAGCGTGAAATTCTAGAACAACTTTCTAGAATTCCAAAAAGCTGTATTGCCACTTTATTTTTTTATTGCTCCTTCTTTTTAGGAGTGCTGCTCCCGTCTAAATGAAATATTTCAGTTTCTTACGACGTTTTTTCAAAGAAAACTCACATGAAATGTTTAGATACGTCAGGACAAAGACCTGAGAAGGATGGTACACTGTTAGTTGGAGTATTAGCAGGTAAGAAAGTCTACAAACAACAGGAATATGTCGAAAAATACGATAATGAAAACGACAAAGATCCAACAGGAATGTATGGTCAGATGTTGATGGTAGGGAAAGTTGGAGGTAAAGAAGGAATATACTAAGTTTACAGGGTGTTTCAGATTACACTAAAAAGCTTCTTCAGATATTTTTGACTAAAGTAATCTGATAAATTTATGATTAGGATTATTTCGATTTGGCTTACTATCTTTATTCGGAGAATAAATATGGTTTTATATATGCTTTAAAATTTAATCTTAATTATATTTTTTCCTATCTTTATTATTCGCAACATGGTCCTTTTTATTCTCCAAAGTGACTTCAGCGCTTGGAACATATTGTGAGGAGTCATTAACTTTTGACGGCGTTCTTCCTCATGAGTTCCTAGGATACAAAAGATTTTCCTAACGGAAAAATTTATTATTGTAAGCCTGTTACACCCTGTATATTTCCTTACAGCTAATAATAAAGATTATTAGGAAAGATTTCACCTCCTATTCTTGAAATTGTGGGAAACTTCATGGACAACTCTGTATATTTATTTTTGTTTTAGGTATTTTAGTGGCCATTCCGTCAATTTTGTTCATTTTATACGCTTAACAAAAAAGGTGGTTGAGTATAATTGGTATTTTCGATAATTCTCCAGCATCATATTCCAGAAGATTCTACAACTCAGCTTCTAATGAAGATTTTTAAAATAATGTAATTTTTATGTACTAATATTTTAATTTGTTAATAAAAAAGGTGAGGAAAATTGTAAAAAGTTAAGACGGACTCTAGTCGTTCCTTCGTTACTATTTAATATCATGTTTGGTTTTAAACCACGGCGAATTGTATTTATTTTTACTTAATAATAAATTAATCACCTATAGTTTATATTTAGTAATTTTTTTATAATTATACTTTTAGATATAAGTAGTAAATTTTAATATTTGTAATTCGAACAAGACGAGTATTTATGTTTATAAATAAATAAGTGGAAAGGTAGAAACACACTGTAGATATTTCTTTTCCAATCTGAAGAAACACCCTTTAGATATTTCTGTTCCAACTTGAATAATTCAAATTGGCTAATTGTTTGTTTGTGGACTGTATGAGCGATCGTTGATTATGTAATAAAATTCTACAATTTACTAAACTGTATATCAAACTTATAAACATCAACAGACATCCAGTTAACAGGTGGATATTACAGGAATAATTAACTTCTTAAGTTTAGTACAACTGAGCCGAAAGTACGACATGAATTAAATTTACAGGTCATTTCGATTCTGGTACACTATCTGGAGTTTCAAAAAACATGAGTTAGAAAAAATTATTTGGCACATTTTTTTATTTTCAGTTACCACCCCATAATTACTCTATTTTAGAAAAATGCACAATACGTTCGGACAGGTCGCTTTTAAAAAATGTCACAGCGTAATATGGCATAAAAGTTGCGGCCCTTGCATGATCCTTCTTCACGTGACACCTCATTTGAAAGCTATTAAAATTCAGATTTCAAAAATATATCACACTTATTCCAGCTCACTGTATGTCACTCTTTTTCTAATTACTTTTTTTAGTCAACAACAAAGTAAATAATACCGTATTTTTAAGGAAAACGTTACTTTCACTAACCATCTTGCGTGCATAAAAGAAAGTTTCGATATTATTGGAAATTTAAAATTTAACGAAACTAAAACTAAATTTCTACGTGTATAAAATAATTACAATATTCAAGTATGTATTTATTTTATACTGTATAATGTATATTTAGAATTGCCTATCCAACTATATCATTAGAATGTATGGAACTCCTCATACGGAAAAAGTGAGTATTAACAAATTAAGTAATTTTTTTTTATATTTTCGATTATAATAATTTACAATACAATATTAAATTAGTCTAGAATAGCCATTAGCTTTCTAGTTTGTTGAACACGCAAAATTCCTCATCCCAATTTATGTAACGGGCGGCCTAATAAAAAGCCATTCTTATTGATCCGCCCGGTACACAGTATTGGATGTGTTTCATTGGGTTTTATGTCACAATATACTCTGAATCTTAAAATATCTTTTAAATTTAATAATATTTATTTTTAGTACACAAAATTATTTAATCTTATATTTGATAAACTGCCAAATATACATCGTGATTCATAACTAATGGGACATAGGCTAAGGGCAGGTTATTTGGACCAAAATATGGCGATAGGACCAAATATATCTCAATAAAATATTGTTGTGGAATAAGATAAATAATAGTAAGTAAATAAGTTTATTGAACTAAATAATACAATGAGAATATGATAATATACAATAGGTAATACAATGAGAATATGAGGATGTACAATGAGAATATGAGGATGTACAATGAGAATATGAGGATATACAATTAGAAATTTGATCTGTATAACCACCAAATTAAGCGAAAAGCAAAGCTTGTGTGCAAAATTTAGCGGTTATTATCTGTGTTGTATCTTGATCAAAAATATATAATTAATAATAGTCAACAATTTAAGTTATCGAAAATATAACGATTTAATTGAAACTAATTAGCATTAATTTGCTGCCTTGTTTCTGTCATAACTCATATATCAAAAAAACTTTCAAATTGATCATTTAGTATTTCCAAAGATTCAAAATTCTTAACAGCACTCCTTATATTAGCGTGAAAAATACTAAGAAGTGTTTAATTTGTATTATTAAATAGTATTTGCTTTGCCTCTGATACTGAATTTATATCTAGAGTTTGTGAAGTATTGTCATTTAATTCATCTAAATAATCCATAACTAACAATTAAAGTTATAAATTGACATTAACCATATTAAAATCACTTAAAATCCTAATAAAATTTTAAAAAGAATAAGCAAATATAAAGATAAAAAAATGAAGAATAAGACAAACATATAATATAAGCAATAATATAATATGTTATATCTCTAGAAGTTTTTTTTACATTAAATTTATACTCTCTTGGAGTTTTTGTTATTTTCAGAATTTTTTTCAGCTACAGATTCTGACGGGTTATTGTTAAGATCGTTTTTTCTCTCTTGTTGTGCTTTCGTTAGATCTGAAGTGATTGTAAGATTTGTGCCTTTCAATTTCTTAGTATTTTTACTTTCGTAAATGTAGAAGCGAATTCTAATTTTAAAAATAATATTCCTTGTTCAAAGCTATGCCTCTGTGCTGATTTTGATAACAATTGATAAATATACACTGCCATTATCAGAAAAAAAAAACGATTTTTTTTAACTTTAACGCCCTGTATCTTATTACAAATAGCCCCAAAATAGTTATGAATCACCCTGAATGTAGTGATTACGACATTTTTTATCTATCCCGCTAGTTTATACTTTTTTTACTCTTCAAAAATGTAATAATACAGAGTGAAAAAGTGTAATTTTCTCAACAGGTTCTCAGAAATTAGGAAAATTATAGAAGGATATCAAACTGTGAATAAATTATTTCTATCTCTCTAGGTAAAAAAATACCACGTTTTCAATTGTTATTATAAAAAAATATTTCCCTTTCTTTTTTTTGTACTCTATGAAACTCTTTACAGAGCAATCTATAAATAAAACGATTAATCAACTCGTTACCAAGGAACACGATGAATAATAACTACCATGAAAATCCTTTCGGTTGAAGGAATAAAATTAAACGATTCGCCTCGATCTTAATGCATTTTTACGAAGTTTGTAATACGTGCCTTGACCGGCTAAAAAATGCTCATGATATGCATTTTGATCGTGTCAGTAGATGTTGATCGCCCGAGGATTGAAACAGTGGCGTGGATGAAATTAAAAGTCCCAATTATATTTTATTAATATTCTTTAAAAGAATTAGAAAACGATTCTCGGTTTAACCGTAGTGCTTCCGAAACAACAGATTGTGTAGTTTCGTTTCGTTTATTTATTCTATTAATAATTTTATCTATTTTTGTGATCACATAATGGATATTTTATAGGTACCTGTTTGGCCTTTGACCTTTCAACCTTAGTCGTTCGGTAAATCAGCTGATTTTATTTTAGGTGATTGACCTGTCGCATTTCTTACTAGAAACTGAATATTTAATATCAGGAACTGGATTATATTGAACCGGAAACAGGATAATTGTGGCTGGAAACTGGATATTTATAATCAATCACTTTGTTGTTGTTTTTCAATTTTTAGTTGTCTTAACATAACCTTACTTCTTCGGAACGTGACAGATATGACTCCATTTCACGTTTTGGCTTGATTTTCAATTGATTTTGATTTTTAAACGGTCTTACTAGTGCAACGATTATTAACACACTAGGGAGGCTCTCCATGAAATTCGTTTTATTGAAAACAGTTCTCTAGACGGAAATTTCGACAAATTATGTCCAAAATATACAGTGAAACTCAGTTATTTTTCCTGATTCTTTATAAAGGGTGAGTCATGAGGAACTGTACATACTCTTGCCTCGTATTGAGGCCTCTATGGGGAATATCAAATGACCATTAAAAAGTGTCTGCTCCCATTGTTTAATAATATACAGGGAAAGTTGTGAATTTTGACTGAAAGTTCTTTTGGTCATTATTTTTGAACGGTAAGTTCGATTAGTCTCATATTTTGGCAAAAACGTTACACTACTACCACCTAATCAACTGATTTATTCAAGCTAGAAAAAAAATCATGTCTGAGATTAAAAAATTAGTTCGTTTTGATCTTATAAATAATTTCACCCTGTATACGGTTTTGAAAACTCTAATAAGAATCTTACAAAGTACAAAAAGCAACAAAAATGGCGTATTTATTTTTCCCCCACACGATTACCCAATTTCTAATAATAATAAAAAAAAAATGTAACTTTGAAATATTTGGTTTTTTTTTACAAACAATGTATTTTTTAATTACTAGTACCACCACAGCTCGTGTTGTTTTTTTAACAAAACAACCGTTTAGTTAATTTCCAGAATCGGATTTCAAAAAGTACAAGCTGTTTTGAATAATACTAAAACACCGCCCTGAATAATATTTCTTTAGTGATTCATCGGTATTGTCATTTTATCGCATTCTCAGAATTTTCTTTTACTTTGTTTAAAATAAAAAGCTACAGTAATAATCACTTTTATTTTGGAGTTAATGAAAAATAAAATTAAATTTTAGGCGTTTCTTAATCAACAGTTAGACAAGTTTTAAAAAAATAATAATTTATACCCTTATCACATCCAACAATTGCATCTAGGAAATCCCGTGGTTACAGATTGCGAATAATTATCTAAAATTTAGGCAACAACCAACAACATAAATTATAAGTTTTTGATTTGTTCTTTAAGTAACATTTAAAATTATTAAGAGTAGTATATTTTTTTATAGATTCAGTAATTGGTTAAACTTTTGGTCTAAAGGACCCCAGGGTTCTTTGTCTCTGGCAACTGGGCAAATTACAAATTCTCCATTATTGTGCGAGAGCATAATAATGCAGCATCACAACAGCGGTGGATTGGAAGAGGAAGTCTTTTTCCATGGCCTGCGCGATCACCAGACTTAACTTGTCTTGATTTTCAGACTCAACCTAAGACCAGAAAGATATGAAAAACTGGATTCGTAATGCATTACGTAACATACCGAGAGCCGAAATTGAAGCTGCAGTTTTGTCTACCCATGAGAGGCTTCAGCAATGCATAGAGTGTGATGGTCAGCATTTAGAGCATTTACGGGGGCATTCAAAACCTTTCTTTTTTAAGTCACTTCTTTTTAAGGCCACAACTTACATAATAAAAGGAATTAATTAGTTTAAAAAATAAAAATTTAAGGGATTTCCATATAAAATTTTCTTTGGCCTAAATTTTAGGTTAGGAACAAGATATCGAGATGCGGTTTTCGCGAGCTTGTTTAGGCATCATTTAGCTACTTTTTCATGAAAAAGAAATCATACCAATGCATTTAATTTTTTTGAGAAAATTAACCATTTCTGTCGAAATGTCGAAAAAAAGTCCTCTAGGGGCGACATGTGAAACTAACAAAACTTCAAATATAAAATTTGTAGCCCAAAAATAGCTCTTTTCAACTAGCCCAAGGTTGTTAAAATCGGCTCAGTCGTTTCGAATATACAGGGTGTTTTTTTACTGAAACCTTTGAATACCCCCCACCACTTTATTTTTAGAGATACAGCAAAAATTGTCCTCTACATTAAAGATAAGGTATTTTTTTGTTAGGTTAATATAGAGATTTTTAGAGATACAGCAAAAATTGTCCTCTACATTAAAGATAAGGTATTTTTTTGTTTGGTTAATATAGCGGAATTCACAGAAATATCACTTTCTTAGATTCAAGATTACAGTTACGCCCCCTAGCGGCCATTTCAGAAACTTGAAAATATTTTCCAGGTTTTTCTCTTGACCGTTTTAGTAATAACTTTTTTTTCCGCAAGCCTGTACAGAAGTATACAACTAAAATGGCGGATTTATTTTTCCCCCCACGATTACTCAACGTCTTCATTTTTTTGTAGAAAAATTTAATTTTTAATTACTAGTTCCACCACAGCTCATGCTATATTTTTAAGTTTTAGTTCATTTCGAGAATCGGCTTTCAAAAGGAACAAGCTGTTTTGAATAATACTTCATCGATATTGTCATTTTTTAGAATTCTCAGAATTTCATTTCGAAAGAAAAAAATAGTTTGATCTTTTTAAATTTAAAGAAAAGAAAATATAACATTAAAAATGAACGAATTTATTTATATTTTTAAGAAACTTTAAGAATACACAAGAATAGACAATTACATAAAAGAACTTAAGGCCAAAAAACTAAAAAAAAATTGCATTAAAGAAATGAGGGCGGGCCTGTTAGTTGATGTTTTATTATTATTATATTCATATTATTTTTCAATAGAGTGATTTTTTTCAAGCAGGTAACTATCAAACTTAAAAGCCATGTTAAAACACTTTAGGGAACTGAATTGAACTAATGAGTTTTTTATTGGTTTTACTAAATATCTTGTTTCAAAAATCGGGACACGAGTGGGAAGACGGCAGCCGGAGACGACACCAGCACGGCATGTCGTCTAATGTGAAAGCACTTTATTTCAATATAAATTCATCCCCATCGGCATCTTAGACATGATTGATTGGATACTCTTTGTGTACCCATCACCAAATCACTTGTTGGCAAACGTTACAACCCTAACAATAAAATTAACGGGACGCCATCTGTTAACACGTTAACCATAATAGATTTGATACAATGCCTCGTTTGGTCGTGGTAGTCCCACTCGAGTCGCGTCTAAATCGTTCGTGCTAAAAATTTATTTGTTTTAATACGATCTTTGTCGGTCGTTTCATATTCAATTGTCGTAAAATGTTCAAGTGAAATGATAGCGAACGATTCAACGTCTCCTTGTTAGATGGAAATGACTCATATTATTTGTTTATGAATTTATGTACGTGAATAATTACGAGGTTTTTGTCGGGGATCAATGGCGTACGATTGCAATAATCTTTTATGTGTTTAATATATGAAACCACGAAACCAGTTGTTTTCGAGATGAGGCACAAAAAAACTGTATAGCCCAGGAGGCCGTGAATTTTTTTTGTACTTATCAGGCTTAAATTTTTGGATGGATTCAAAAAATAAAAAAGAATACAAGTTCACTTATTTTCCCAATCAGAACGACACTATTTCTAGATTTACCGATAATATACTGCATCAGTCATTCTGAAAGATTTTTCTAAATCTTTCGACACTATCGATTCATGCTCTTCTGTGTGCTAAACTGAAACATTTTGGATATGACGAAATTTCCCCACGATTTTTCAAATTTTATTTATCAAACCGTTATCAAAAAGTAATTATTGACAACAATTCATCCGATTTTACATTAGCCATTTCATGTGTACCTCAAGGTTCTGTCCTTGGACCCCTTGTTTTCTCAATATATATTTGTGACCTTTATAAATCTTTGGATATTTCAAATTACACTCATTTGCAGATAGACATCTGTATTTGTACCTGAAACTGTAAATTTAGCATCTCAAATAATAAATCGGGATTTAGAAGCTATTTGTACCTACTCAAGCAATAATAATCTTGAACTAAATGCTAAAAAATGTAATTCTCTGCTATATTGTCCTCATACCTCCAAAGCCACTGTTGAACAAAATTTAAAACTAATTATTAAAAATGAACCATTAGAAACTGTTAATAGTTGTAGAAATTTAGGAATCATTTATGACTGTAGCCTTCGATTTCAAGAGCACAAAGAGTAAAAAAATCGTATGTAGTTCTACGTCAATTGTATAGAGGTCAGGGTATTGTAAACTTTACATTACGCCAAATTACTTTGTGAAACTATGGTGACGTCAATTCTTAATTATGGGCTTTTGGTGTTTTATCCTTTCTTAGATCAAGTTACTAAATTTCGATTGCAAAAAATTCAAAATAATTGTTGCCGTTTTGTCTTTGGCATAAGAAAATATAAACATGTATCAAGTAAGCTAAAACAACTTGGATGTTTGAACATAGGCAACTTGTATAAATTTGAGGAACAAATTAGTTTTTCGTGGAAAAGCTCATAGAGAAGATATAGGTTATCAATTTTTAAACGGTCATTTACTTATAATTGTAGTTTTTAACAGTATTTCTCAAAGTCTAAGAGTTAAGTCGCTCAGTTTTTTAAAACAAAATTATAAACAAATTCTGCTACAACGTCATTAATTTTAATCATTTTTTGATATTTGTGATGTAAAAATTAGTGAATATTTTAAATGTGAAATGTCTGAATTTTATTAATTTTGTATTTTATTATCTGTAAACTTGAGGTTAAGTAGAGTAGCTCTAGCTAGACTTCGCCTCATGTACCTACTCATTGTTTGTATTTTTTACAGGCAAATAAAGGAATTTATTACTATTATAAATAAATTGATGCAATCATATACTTTAATTAAAAATAAGTGGCTGATTTACGAAATTGCAAATGAGTTTGGCGGCATCTTTAAAATCGGAAAAATAGAAAATGTTTGCTCTTATTTTCCCGAGTTTGTAAATTTGCCATATAATCTTATAGAAAATACACGTCTGGCTGACATTTACACGATCACGAAGGCTCTGACAGACTCACAAGCCAGGTAGTTAAACGAGGAGAGGAATAGCCTAATTTAGCGCGACTGACGATCATTAGAAGAGTCTGCCAAGGCTTTCGGGGTGTTCCACATTAGGCAGATTGTATTTTAAGCCGTTATCATAACATAACCCTACAATTTTATCTCCATGTTTGTTGACTGGGAAAATAAGTACCGAAAATCGTCACTGCCTCCTGGACTAGTATTATTAGTTGCGTGACAAACAGTATACGCACGAAATTGAGATTACAAGTTGGAAAAACAGTCGGTGTTTTTAATTTGTAAGCGTTTAATTTTGATTAGGCGGATATTATCGGAATTTCTGATAAAAATTAAACGAAAAACAAATTGTATTAATTTTATTATGTACATTGGTTAAAACAATTTGTTTTAAATTAAATTAAAACAAGTTTGGGTTATTTAGAATCGCCTTTGTGACCTCTACCTACCTTTAAAATGTCCCCGTTTACCAAGGGGACACCCTGTATATTTTGTCTGGCATTGTAATACAGTTAAATTTTGGTCTTTAGGAAATAACTGCGATACATCAATTCCAGGTAAGTATAATGTAACAGTGTAAGAGAAAACGTGAAATATTTTTTCATTTCTCGCAAAATTCTCATTACCTGTATAACGTACCCTCAACATTAAAGGACCCTGTATATTGTTTTGGATCTAAATTACTTTTCTATTTGACTATCGTAGACAGAAATCTGTGTATTGTTTTGAATCTAAATCACTTATCTATTTGACTATCGCAGATAGAAATTTGTTATTTATTTATCGTTCCTAAAGTCATTAAAACTTGATAATTACCCTTTAATCCAGAGTGTCAATTACAACATCTATAAATATTAATAACTAAGATTTCTAAACATTATTATTACTATTACATCCGTACTCGAGTAGTCATAACTTTTATAATTACAAGTTCTCTTTCAATTTCTATTATATTACAAATTGTTTGAATCATCAATAGAAGTGTAAAGAAAAGTAGGATTTTCACTTTCCAGACTTGTCCAAAACGAGTCCATTACATATGTGTAGGTACTTATCTTTGTAGTGAGACATTCATTATGTTTAAAATTATTTAAAAATAAGAAAATTCATGTTTCGACTTTCCGCCAACAAAGATCCGGATTATATCGAAGGGTTGCACCGTATCTGATCGTCAAACAACTACTCCTCGGACTACCCACCCCGACAAGCATTGAATATATTCTGCGAGTGTTTTTTGTCAAAAAGGAAATAAATTTAGTAGTAGAAAACATGGGCAAATTAAATACAGTGGCATCCCCAAAGTAGGCCCCATATGAGAAAATTATTTATTAATGTTTTTTCGACAAAAAGTTATTCTTGATAAAAGTTTGTGCATCCGCTAAAACTAAACATGCACCAACAAAATATAGTAAAACACTCGTAATATACGAGGAGCCTTCAAAAATTTGATGTTGAGACAAGAGTAAAGTACCCTTATTTTGAAAAATCTCGGGAAATGTTATTTAGAAAAGTTGTTCGGCATTAAAAAAATGCATCTGAATTTGAAGTCATGGCCATCTAAGTAAAGTTTTATATTTTTACCCATTTTTTTGAAGAGTAAAATAATTTTCAAAGTTTTTGGTGCAAATTAACATTTATAAGGACATTTAACTTTGTTAAGTTCATGTTACACTACTGTATAATTTTACGCAAAATTCGGTGTTAACAAAAAATAAAAATAACTTCGAAAAGTATTTTACTCTTCTAAAAAATTTACCGTGGTTAACACAATAGTTGTGTAATTTATAATATTACAGGCTTTTTAAATAAACCGTCGTGTACAGGGTGTTGTCTATTTATCGTTTTAGCAATTTTTTTGGTAGTCCCCATTTTAAAAAAATAGGTAAAAATAAAGCTTCACTTAGATGGCCATGACTTCAAATCTAGATGTATTTTTTAATGCTGAACAACTTTTCTAAATAACATTTCCCGAGATTTGTCAAAATAAGGGTACTTTACTCTTGTCTCAAAATCAAATTTGTGTTTTACTGTATTTTGTTGGTGCTTGTTTAGTTTTAGGGGATGCACAAACTTTTATCAAGAATAACTTTTTGTCGAAAAACCCTTTGGGGGGGGATGACACTGTATATCAAATGAAGGGACACATCTCAACTCGTGCCCACTAATCCTTTAAAAGGTTAAAGATCTCTTTGATACGTATGCCCAACTCGTACCCGTTTGAAAAGTATACCTGAGTTTCCAATTTAATTTAAATCTAGAAACTAATAAATTCATAGATTTAAATACATGCGAATCTTTTCATAGCCATTTGAATAGTTCCTTTTATAATTCACTAAAAATTCAAGAAGAGACATAAAATGTCTGTGTCATAAAATTGTAAAAAATTCGTCTTGTAGAAAAAAAACAAGATTTTTTTAAATATGCCATTGATAATTTTAAAAATAACGTTTAATTTTGTTAAAATAATATAGATAGATTTATTTATTAAATATACATATAAGATATAAATTACACAGTATATAAAATAAAAAATACAATAAACAGTTTGTTAAAATTATTGTACAAAGTATTGACTGCGGAATTCTCTGGAATCCATTAGCTTAACCATATAAAATATATAAGTTATTAATATCAAATGAAGGGACACATCCCAGCTCATGGTATTAGTAGCTACTCAATAATATTAAGTTTGAAATTTTTATATTCGTCTAAAGTAATAAATTTATATATATTTTTTAGTAGTTTTATTTTGAAGATATATGAATATACCTCCAGTATGTCGACGTAATAACTTTTTTAGATGAAGATAATAGAAAACTTTTCCAATATTTTTTGCAATATTTTACCTATTGGGCACGAGTTGGTCAGTAATTTTTAGGAGCAGGTAAAGACGAGCACGAGTTGGGAATCGCCGCAAATGAAGACACACCTATAATAAAATCGATGGATAATAGTGCAACTAGTTACAAAAACTTTACATAAACATTGCTAAAGCTCAAGATGCTGAAGTTTGGGATTACATACATGAAAATTCCGAACTCTGGAGCTGCAGTTCTACTTGTTAATTTGAAGACCATAATTTCGTCAGTTCTATAAATATTTTTTGGTAAACTTATTCTTAGAAGGATATACTTTACAAATAAGTGTTTTTTAGCCATCCACAGTGATATTTCCCCTCAAATCAGCCGAACAGAAACGTGTCAACATATTTTGTTATTCAAAATAACACACATTCAAATTCCTGGTATATTTTAAGCTTTATCTGTATTTATGTGTACCTGTACATAAAAAACGATGCATTTTATCGTTTGGAATGCTGTCAAAAGTTTTGAAGATATTTTTAAATGCAGGTGATGATGGAACAAAAGGTGCGGATAACAGAAAGCAGAGTATAGTGGATTCCATTTGTAATGGAGCTGCTACGATGATTGACACAAATTACCCGGGAGCTAAAAATTACCTGCAACGAACACAATTACAGGTAATTTATTATGACGGACATGGATGATTACCCAGTTATCGTAGTTTAGAGTAGTATTAGAGAACACTGGTCGTGATGAATAATAAACGATTTTTTATACTTTAAAAAAATACATCCCGTTCACTTTCCGCAAAACTATCATATGATTTTCTTTGCTTGTACCTCTGTCACTCTTCCTTACAATCTTCTGGGTGGTCATACAACTAAATAACCCTCTATTCGCACCTGTGATTAACCCCTTAAGGTATGACCCTCGGTTTTAGAATTACTCTTCAGTTAATGCAACTTGGCATATTGGCACATTATAATAAGATAATGAACCAGTAAAATTTTTAATGGGGTTAGGGTATTCTTAAAAAGATGAAGTGATTAAAAAGATACATTCAATTAAATATTAATATCCGACTCGCCACCAGATGATTTTTTCGCTACGGAACCATCAATTAGGGACCATACAGCAATGATATATTCTTATAATCAAAATAAGTTCCTACGGCTCCCCCTCGGCGCATTTTTAATGGCCCGTCCTCTATATTCCATTCAAATGATGAAATACTTAAAATTGTTTTGAAGATTATGTCGTAGTTTGTCATAGTTTATAATTATGTCAAGATTTATTATTTGTGTTAAGTGGAAAAATTTCGCGATTGTGCTAGTTCCATTGATATGTTTTATAAACAAATACATTATACGTGACAAATTATACCTGTCATATAGTTAATATAACTGGATTAGAGTTATACTTCGCAACGTTTCAACTATATATATAAATTTAATCAAGTACTTATATCGTTAATTAGTTTTGGTTATAAACTGCGATTCTATTTTATTAATAAAAAAAAAGTAGGCAAGAAAACATTTTTAGAAATAGTTTGAGTAGAGGGAAAGCTCTCAAATATTTTACTTCACGAATGAGATTATCTCTCCTACTGTTCAACCTACTCGTTGAGGTAATTTTAAGCAAGGCACAAATTCGGCAACATCGCAATTGTATCCCAAAAATGTAAGTTGTGTCTGACTACGCAATTGTACTTTCTGAATTGCATTCCGCCAACGAAAAATGACTTTTTCGATTTATCAATCTGATTTTCGATCAACTAGATAGTAACCTTGCAATGAAGTGCTAACATTCTTGAAAAATCGGCTAAAAATAAGAGTTAATCTGTCTTTTTATGTATTTTAAGCACTTAATGATGCCTAATTCTGTTTTCTTTTACTAATACCCTTTTACAAGATAAACAATTTTTAAAAAAAACAAATATTAATTATTTAATGAGTTATTCACTTTTTTAGTTTTTGACCAATTATACGTCTCTTAAGCTAACAGAACAAAGTCAGCAGAATTAAAAATCAATACATAGACAATTAAAGGCTCATTAAATGCCCTAATTTAAAATTTTCTGCTCTGCGAATTTTCGCAACAATGACTGTTCTGCTAGCTTTAACTTAAGTGAGCAGAACATGACCGAAAAAGTGGTTGAAACAATAAAAATTGCAATTTTCTTTGCACAGTTATTAACGGCTCATTAAAGGATCTAGGAATACCCTAATCGCGAATTTCAGGCTCGATTTATTTCTTTGTGAAAATTTGCAGAAAATTTTAAATTAGGGCATTTAATCGTCCATGTATTGATTGTTAATCCTGCTGACTTTGTTCTGCTAGCTTAAGAGACGTACCAATTGTTAATAAACGGGCGGCATTAAACTCGCCTGGAAGCTGGTAGATCGCAATGGCATCATTAAACTCGCCTGGACGCGAACTGCTGGCGTATAATCCGACCCATAGCCTGTGAGAGTCAGATATATTTTATTCAATATCTTTTATTCTACGCATCCTTCAATTTTTATTTTTACCGATGTTCTTCTAACTTTGCAGATTGATACATATATAAAAATTCAAAGCCTTAATGAACCTGCTAGAAACAAAATGTCAACGCGTAAAAGACAAAAAAGTAGAAGAATATAAAAATGGTGAAATTTCCAGGTTCGCATTTGTAAAATGCTTGGGTTATTTATGTAATATTAATTAGTTTTTTATTTATCGAAATAATTAAATTAAAAAAAGGCGATTTTGCAGAAATTATAAAAGTCAATCAAGTGTTTTAAAGTTTTTCTAAATCTGTATATAGTAAAATATTCCTAAGAAATAATGTATTGCATTCGATCATTATTTTGCTTCAATCCTTTTCCAGGCGAGTTTAATACTTCTCTTATTTCTAGTTTGTATTCAGGCGAGTTTAATGGTGGGATTAAAGTAAGGCCGTTTAGTTGGTAAATACCTTTCTGATCTCCAGGCGAGTTTATGTGCACCCTAATAAACAAATTAACATTTTTACTTAATTCTTGGCTTCTATTTGGACTAATGGCTAATATTTAGAAAAAATTAGTGACCCCACCTCAAATTAAGTACAAACCGGAATGAATTACGTCTATTCTAATCGATTTTACTATTGTTAGAGCTTCGGTATGTGAAATGAGCCACTAAAGTGTCCACTTTAGTCCCGAAAGTACAGAAAAATATGAGAAATTACTGTTCTTCGGAATATTCGATTTTTTTATCTTTTTGTTCTATACTAAACTTAAATTATGTATCTACTTCACAAATATAATAAAACGATGTAATAAAAGTCATATAAATTACATAAATTCCATCATAAATTATCTCTTTTATCGAAACGTAGGATGATGACTAATGAGAAAACAGCTTTTAGGCAAAATCATCAATATAGTCTCCTTAGAAAGTGACATCAATTCCAGCTCTAATATTTCTGTCTTTTTTATACAACGATTCATGTTCGGCATCAATGTAAGTTTCTTTCAATTTCGGTAATCTTTTACCCTGTAGCATTCTTTTTTAATCTGCAAACAGGTAGTAGTCAATGGGAGCCACATCTGGAGAATGCGGTGGATGAAGAAGCACTTTTGCCATTGAAGCGATCGACTTGTGACACGGTACATTGTCTTAGTGGAAAGAGCACTTTTTATTCCTTAATTTTTTGCCATATCTTCCTTGATTTTTGCCAATAAAAATCGTATGGACTTGTTAATAGTGGCCCCACCTATATGTCATACTACGAATTTATTGAGTGACCAGGTATCTACAATATCCGATCACAAGATCAGTTGCCTACTTGTAAAACCTAAAAATAGTAAAGTACACACTACGTATTTTTCAACGAAAATTAAGTCACGATTTAGAATATTCTATAAATATCTAATTATAAACGGTGAATCATAAAACGGTTCGTTTACTAATCTCCGAAAGAAAGGAAAATTTATCTCTAGAATTTTTCAAACGAAAAACAAGTTTGTTATATGACTAATGATACTTATTATTTTTTTTTCGTCATTCGAGTGTATATTTATTATTACTGATCAGCGCAAAAGAATGGAATAAATTATCTTTTTTAACATTATGAATTTGAGTCGAAAAAGTTGGAAGATTCTCGACAAAAGCCGATAAAAGTGTTTTATATACATTGTTACGTACTCACTTTGTTGTGATAGGATGTTGTTTAATTTATTTTATTTTTATTGGCTTTTAATTTTAAATTTTAGTACATAACCTATAAAATTTTGTTGTTTTATTTTTGAATCAACTAACCTCGACTACAGCTCTTTTCATTTTTTATTTAATTTAATTCTAAATTACTTACTTTATTAACAAACTTTTGTTTTTAAATAAATTTAAAATTTATGGGAAATATTTTTATTCTTACCTCCTTCGTAAGCTCAGACAGAATGTAAATTCTTAGGTTTGACAGAGTGCATTGGGCGCCATCTACTATACAGAGTAGAGATTCTTAACCTCAGGTATGTTTCTAATTGGCTTGTAATTTTAAAAATCAATAATAACGGCTACTGAGATAAATTCATAAACATTTATTAATAACAAAAAAAATCAGTAACGAAAAACCTTTTAGTTGAATGTGCAACAAATATTTGGTCGAATAAGTGTATTTTTATTTACTACAAATAAAAATTAACAGTGAAATTTATTATTATTTTCTCACCTTATTCTCTAATACTCTAACCTAAGTTATTTATAGGTTAAATAATTTTTAACCTTAGAAAAATTAGTTATGGCCTTTTAATGTTTTAAAATATTTTTAAATATCTATATTTAATGAAAATTGGTACCTTTATTTAAGACTAAGTCTTCCCTATTCCTACAGTTATTGTTGTTAAATGGATGATCGTCAAAAATGCAAATGGAATGTTTTTCAAAACGGAAACTTGTAAATTTAGTCAGGATACTCTGGATCTATTAATCGGGATGCAGGACAGGATGGATAATTGTGGCTTCTTCTCTTGATTTAAAAGTTTTTTCTTTTTTCTTGACAGGTAATGATTTTTAATCTTTTATCAGTGTTGCTTTGACTTGACTTCGTTTGTTTTATATTATTAATTATACGTTTCTTTTTTACTCTTCGTATTGAATATTAAATTTTGTATTCTTTTTTAACTGGTCAATTTAGTTAACCGTTACAATATATACAGGTTGTCTGGTAGGTGAATAGTACCGTTTAGAGAACATTTGCGACAGTAAATTTTGTTACGAATTTTGCGATCTGAATTTTTTTAGGTTTTTTCATTTTCTTCGAAATTTGGCATTTTTCGATCTCAGATTTCTTCGGCGTACAAGTTATTTTGTTCGCCCCCAAACATAAAAATCGAGGGGAGTCAATAAGTCTGAAGACCTTCGATAGGAGGAAATCTTCAGTGAATGGAAAATTTCAGAAAAAATAGTTTGTATTGTAACTGATAATGCTAACAAAATGGTAAGTACTTGCACTATGTTACACATGCCTTGTTATGCACACTCATTAAATCTTGTTGGATTGTATACCATGCATTAACTAGCGGAATTGTGAAAAGAGTGAAGGTTATTGGTACACACTTAAATCCAGTTGGGTGGCAACCCATTTATTCAAAAAGGAGCAGAATAGTCAGAATACTAAGAAGCAACCTTTGAAATTGCAGCAGGAGGTACCTGCACGTTGGAACAGTACATTCTTCATTATAAAAAAAGTGATACAAACACATGAAGCTCTAAATAAAATATTGTTGCAACTTCGAAAAGCCCCAGCACCTCTATCATTAGATGAAATTACTGTTTTAACATATGTAACTACAGCATTGGAATGTTTTGAAGAAGCAACCAAAAGAATACAAGGTAATGATTATATTATATTAATTAAAATAATTAAATAAGTCCGTCACACCGTAAGGTGTAGGACGGTAATGGGTATATTAAGGAATAAAACTTTTTTACTTCTATTTATTTCAGGAAACAAATATGTTACTATTTCTCGATTAATACCAGTTACCTTTGGAATGTACAATACATTAACTAATTTACAGTCAGAAAAGGGCAAAACTTTTTGTAAGAAACTTATTGATTCAGTTAGAACCAGAATGTTTTCATATGAATCCAGATCAGCAGCTAGGTTAGGAACTCTTTTGGAACCTCGCTTTCAAAAAGAAGGATTCAGAAGTAGTGAAAATGCTTTAGCAGGATCAACGATACTTGAACAAGAATGTTTGGTATATGGAGAAAATTGACCCTAGATGTTGCTGAAAATGCTTCAACTACTCCTAATTTTTTATATGAACAAACGCTTTTTGGTTTTTTAAATGAGAGACTTAAACATAAAGAAAAATTGATAACAGTAGATGTCTTTCTTAATGACCAAGAGGCAATATCTGGAAGGCCTAATTGTAATCCTGATTTGGATCCTCTTGTATTTTGGAATGTAAGTTTTGAAATGAAGAATTGATATGATTTATTAATTTTAGCCGTTTTAGATAACAGATGATTTAAAACCACTCGATAAGTGTGCTCGAAAATTCTTTTGTATTCCACGGCCCATTCATTAGTTGAACGACTGATTTATTACATACTTTTACAGCATACTGTATATTTTAAGCCCTCTGATAAATATGTAAATGTCGTTCTAGTCTGGTAGTGATTTTTTGTCAGGTAATAAAATGAAAGTTATTCTATTTTTAAATACTTGTCTATACGCAATTTTACCGTTTTACATATTTGAATAACAATTGTGATATTTCAAATTGTACTTATGTTTTATAATAACTTTGGATAATTGAAATATTTTATTTGCCATGCGATAAAAGTGTAATTTTTAATCCAAATGGTGTTTATTGATTTAATTGTTTAAACCAATATACCAAGCAAACGAATTAGGAATATAATTTGTTCGATTCTACATTCTAAGGCCGGTTTCTGCCTTTCGGCTTTTATTTACTTTCTTTCTATTTATAATTTATAGTTTCCAATGTACTCTTACAAATTTTAACAATTTTAACTAACTTATTGTACTTTTCTTATTAATAAGGATTAAAAAGATTTATTAAACCAAATAAAAGTCCTCAGTTTATACTCTTTCCACTCTGGCTCCCGAGCTATAAACTAAAGGAGAACATTTCTTTGGGGTCGGATAGACCTTGCACTAGTTCGTTTGGCTGCGCTATACCAACCAAGACTAAATCATTTGCAATAAATGTAACGGTTTCCACTTCAATAATTACCGCAAGGAGGCTGTCTAATGGATTTTTTCTCAAATCATCATGCTTAATCGATATTATTTTCACATTTAATTGATTTATATAACGCTTAATGCAGCCGCAAAAAATCTAATTATGATGATTTCGAAAATTTTATGTTGGCCAAAGACGATTTGACTCTAATTGAGCCTTTAATAGAAATATTTTTGTATGTAAAAATACATAACTCATGATATACTACATGAAACATTGTGGATAACTTTCACAAAATGTTTCTTTCAGTAAATAAAAAAAATTTCAGTACATTGTTACACAAAATACCGAACCAATGAGCACTGGCTACACAGAAGAAAAAACGGGTAATAAAATAACTGGCGCACGCCACTGATGGCAGATGAGACTAATAAAAAACGTATTAAAAATTGTCTAAGTAATATGCAAAAATATTTGAAAATAATGGTCATCTTCTGACACCCTGTATACACGTTTTACATACGCTATTGACATCAAAACTTGTGATCGAAACGGGATATTTACATGTAGACACGGTCGCTCTTAAACAATGGGATAACGCTCATTGTCTGTCTGAGATTGAAATTAAAGACACTGTCGTGCTGACGATTCTGAAAGCATTCTACCCAGTTGAAAATCAAACCCTATTAATGAGTTGATTATCGTCTATGGATTAATTTACATGATAAAGAATATCTTATTGTATAAAAATCACAATATCTGATACAGAACTTTATAAATTTTGATATTGGATTTTGTATCATTACCTCAATGAAAGTTTTTAGTTGCTTTTTTATTATTTTTTAAGATATTTCCTTAAAATTTATCAACAATTCTCCTGTTTATGGGAGAAGGCAAATCCAAAATATAAACCACTGTGATAGAAGTATGTGTTAGTGTGAACAGCTCATTACATTCAGTGCAATGCAATGTGGCATCGTCTAAACTAGGCGATTTTGTGCAGTGATGTCAAAATATTTCTATAAAAAATTGTATTCATAGTTTTATAAGAGGTAACTAAATTGTAAACATAGGGGTAACATAATTTTTTTAAACTTACTTAAGGTATTAAAATATTTCATCATAAAAAATTCACTCTGATTTTTGTCTTTCCACTGTAGCATAATAAAAATAATCACGAAAAAACATTATTTAAATCAAGGCTTTTAGTCATGTTTTGATAAATAAATTAAACATAAGATTATGAAAAGTAATAATAATTTACATATTTTATTAAAAATACAAATATTTATAGGTGTAAGATTTGTTGCTCGCGAAATGCACTTATGAGGTACGGTTAGTCAGTTCTACGAATTTTAATATTCGTTTTTTAAATACATTCCTATTTTAAGAATTCGTATTAAAAACAACTCACTGTAACACCCACTATAAAATGTACCTTAAAAATAAACCATTGAAAATTGGTGCGCGCAGGTTTCTTTTACTTTTTAAATAAATAAAAATAAATAATATTATAACCTCAATTATCAATAACCAAATGTAAACAGATTGATTATAATTTTAACATTGTCCTTCGACTGAAAATAAGAGAAATTTTAAGTAAACATCGAAATATTTTTATTATGACTGATTTCGATTGCAATCGAGTCTGATAAACTGAAGGTTAAGGCTAACAGAGCGTTGACCAGTCTAACAATTTGGATCAATAACACTGCATACTCAAGTTGAAGGACTATTTTGTACCTACACCCTTATGATTTTGACATTTCGTTATGTCAACTAAAGGGCGGAGGAGTCCAAAATGTGATTTCTTACTTTTGCCAATTCTGATGATTAATTAGAAAGTATTTTTATAGCCAGCGTAAGCTTCTAGAAGAAAATTATTTCTATGCAAAGAAATTCCGAAACGACTCTACCTTGTATGGACCGAATTGGTCAAGACAGCTTTGTAAAAACGAATAAATGTATCTACATCAGCAGGTTTATTTATCAAGTTACCTATATATACGAGCATCAAAAAAGCAAAAACTGGTTCCAAGATTCCGTTATTTAACCAACCTACCTGACATTTCATCATTGTACGAGACAAGTATTATACCAATAACTAAAAATATAGAAAATCGGTAGATTAACGTCGCGAAAAACTAACCAATCCACAATAAATTTCAATCTCCTCTAAAACACCTACAGTTTTTTGACTTTACTCATTTGCACAAAGTTTCCTAAAAACCGAAAATATATTAACATGATATTTTTTAAGATAGGTAAAAATTTAGAATTATCAGCGAATAAAATACTGTATCAGTAAGCTGTAAACTAATCTTGAACGCAACATTTTATTCACACACGTCGCATTCGCGAGGCGGCCATCTTGTTTTTTAAACCGGCTACTTCACTACATTTTATGGCGAAAACTTGTCAAATATGACAAAATTTAACTTATATCAGTCCTACAAACATTCTTCGAAGCAAACAAATCAATAAGTCTACATAAGAAAAATTATTTTTAACTTAAAACGGCAAAAGTAGAACCGGACCAAGCCCTTACTTTCTTTTGTTTGCAAAAGCTCGCAAAATTGATTTTATGAACCAAAAGTGATACCTTTGGAGTATAAACTAAAATAGAGATGATTAAAATATCGTACTTACTTCAAAACTGTCTGATTTGGCCCAAACATTTCCGTCGTGACCAGCAATTGCGGCTTTCGTAACGCATTTTGAAGCCAAGAGCTGTTTGTCTACGTAATCCTGCCAGCTCATATTGTTAAAATTTTAATAAAATCACTTCACACACGGTTCTACTCACTAAAAGTTGCAACGAATACAGCAGTTGCCGCACGACGAACTGAAGCCGAATACTTTTGTCTGCAAATGAAGATTTGTAGTGGCAGCGGAAGCTCAAAATGACATATGCGACTGCGCCTTTGATAGATAAGTGTTACCAACCTAGACAAGAAACGAGAGTACGTTCCAAATTTAGTGAATTTAAATAAGCAAAAAAACGTTTAACAATGGTTATTTAACGAACAAGTGTATTAATCGCCATTTTAATTCACGAGTTCATTACAGAACTTTTCCGTCGACCGTACTTATCAAAAATAAAGATTTTGAATTAAATAATGACATACAATGACAGATACACCGTAGGTAACTGTCAATATAAATGCATAAGAACAATGTACGTTGGGTTGCATATAATAAAATTGTTGATTAATAGAAAATCATTCATTAATAGGAGTCATTAATCAACGATTTTGAGTGCGTTAAAATACTTCATAAATGGTCGGTCGACGGAAATAATTTTTTGCATCAAAATATGTCACTTTAGTCCTAAGTTATGCCTAGCCTCCTTTATTTTTAATAAATAAGGTTGCCAACATGGAATATGAAAAATTTGCTATGACATTTTTGACAAGTTTAAAAAGGTAAAACATTCCTAACACATTTTTAAAATTATTTTCCAAATGTAAGAACACGAAAAGAACATTTTTTAAATATTTTATTATTACTGTGGAATGTGATTCTTAGTTTTATTACAATGTTTGGATTGTTTGGCATTGGAATGTATTTTGTAAAATGTATTGTGAATACACAAACTCTAGTAAATTGTTTTAATTATTATCTAAAATGCCGGTGCCACTGATGGGCAAAAGGGGTTTGTGTTAACATACACCATTTAGGTACCATGATTAAATAAGTGAAAAATTGGTCATAGCGTCCTCGCTATATTCTTGATTTAAAATTTTATGAAAAACGCCAATGGGCCAAGAGTAGAAATTTTTTTTAGAAGTACCGGCTCAGCGGACAAACGCGTTTGCATTTCATTCACAACGATAAAGCAAATACGCCATGAATTAACAGTAGGTCGCCCCAGAGCGCCACGGCAAATAATAACCGTCGCTCCCCCGTACTAGCTGTTTCTTCTGAAATTTGCTCGTAGGAGGTGAATTTCGAAATAAAGTCAAAATTTCTGCTTGGATTAGCTTAGAAATATGAGTTTAATAGTTTTAATTTTGTTTGTTTACTTAAGATAATTTTTTGATTTTGGGTACCGAAGTGTAAATTTTTTTATAGTTTTAATTTGAATTTTTTCTTACCTTTTATTGAAGTTTTTTTTGTCTATACTTTCGATTTTGCTAAAGAAGTATTTTTTTGTATTTTAACTTTCACAAAACAAATTTGTTTTAATTTTCTTACCTTTTGTAGAATATTTTATGCATTTATTTTTTATACTATCGATTTTGTCTAATATTAGTATTTTTTTGTGTGTTTTAATTTGTTTTTTTTTTCACAGAACTTTTTTGTTTACTTTAATTTTGTTAACTTTCAAAAACCTCTTCTCTCTTTACTGTTTGTAGTTTAGTAAGTAATTTTTTTGTAGTTTTACTTTTTTTCTTACCCTTTATAGAACCTTTTTTTGTATTTGTTAACTTTATAATTTTGTTTTTCATAAAAGCTTTTTCGTATTTGTTTGTAGTTTGCAGAGTACCTTTTTTGAGGTGTTTTCGGGAAATTAAAGCCGGATCTAAATAAAAAATAAATTTTATTCACTTTACGAGTTAAAAATTTACGCAATAAATTAAAAAATTGTTTTAATAGGAAATGGATGTGTGGAAAATCGGGTTTTATAAATAAGAAGCAAAACCACTGAGTAGTAATTTAAAATGGAAATTAGATCTTTATTTCCAATTTTTTTTTGGTGCCCAGAGGTATTGACGACGCCTGCAAAAATGAGAAATATCAAATACTTTCTGTTTCATTAAAAAAGAAATCACAAATATTTTAAGTGAAGACAGATTTAAAAAATTGTAGATTATTAAAACAATATATTTAAAACCGCAGTTATAGCAAAAGAAAAGTAATTTTTACTCGTTTCATCAAACCAGTCTTGCAAAAAATAATACCTAGTTCCATTTTCATGATTCTACAATAATTTTGCAAAAGTTTACAAAAATAACACAAAAATTTGTAACTAGAGAAAGAAAATACTGTCACCAAGTGATTTGCTTTACCAATTTAAAATTCACACACAAACTTTTGTAATAATTCATAAAATTGATCAGGAACACAATGATAATGAAGCAGAGAGAATATATCTCACAATTTTTTTATTTGTTAAAATGTTAATTTAACTATAACATTTACTTCAACTGGTATCTGCGACGATATTAACCATTACATTATTGCAGATTTTTTTGTTACTAAACTGGTTCAATGATTCGAGGTAGCAGCACTGCGTAGGTCCACCTGCAATTTCCAAATTTGCAGACTTTTAACTACCGCAGGTAAAGACAATGAAGAATCAGACTTACTGGCATATCGATAGTCAGATTTCAAAACCAAGTGGTCTTTGTTGATATGAGACTCTCTTCGACAATGTTTTCTGACCAATTTTTGGTTTCGTCATAACCAGATGTAATAACCAATTTAGATAATTGTAAAAAAAAAACCAACAAAAATCTTGATTTTAATGAATATAAACGCACGAACTTCTATGTCATTTAGATTAGAAGTTATATACAGTAGGTCTTTTGTGCCCTCATTTTCATTGAAATATCCTATTTGAACAAAAATCTTACAACAGTCATCTATTCCACATTATTGAAAATACCACATTTATATGCAGTAGGTCCTTTGTCCACTTGTCTACATTTTGAACTACTAAGTTAGTCCTTTGTCCACTAGTACTCGTCGGAATAACTTTTTCAACGAGGACTACTTAAACAATAGAAAAAAATATTGATCTAAAGTTAATAGTTTTCTTTAAGATTATTCAAATTGACATATTGATGAATGGTAGGTCTTTTGTCCACTTGTCTACGAAATACATTCAAAGATTTTGATATAAACCACGAAGTTACAGAAACGTCCTTATTTATATCCAGTAGGTCTTATATCCCCACTTGTCAACTCTATTTTAACGAAGACCACCCTTAATTTTGATGATATAAATCACAAATTTATTTAAGGTTAATCATCTATATTGATATATGGTAGGTCTTTTGTCCACTTGTCAATCCTATTTCAACAAAGACCACTTAATTTCGATGTAAACCACAAACGTATTTAAGGTTAATCATTTCTAATAACGTATTTATGCATGGTAGGTCTTTTGTCCCGTTGTTTTTGCCACAGCAGTGAGGTTATTTATTGATAAACGAGCTAATACATTGTATACAGAGGGGTTCTGTCTCAATTTAAATATTTCGATTTCTCTATAAATCAATATTATTTTTGGAAATATTTCACTTTTTAATTTACTCAACAGGGTTTTGGTTCTTGGAGAGGTGTACATTTGAAAAAAAAACTGTATCTAAAGAAATGTCAAAATAAATTTGAATCAAATATCGAAGAAGTGGGTAAATTGGTAAAATAAAAAGACTGAATCGTAGTAGAAATTTTTTTATATAAAAAAGTTAAGTTTAAGTGCATACAAATATAGTTAGATAAATATTTCTTTTTTACAAAATCGGAATATTTGAAGAACCAACCCTTGATCATCAAATAAAACGTTTTAAAATTAGCAAGTTCAACGTCAAGATTAAAACCACAATTTTTTATGAAATTTAGTCGAATTAGTAGTCATACTAATAAAAAACCTCCTGAGGTCACTGGTGACCCCATGGGAGGCCCGTCAGAAACGAACTCGTAACTGCACATCTTAAATTTTATTCACATGGCGCAAGAGAATAACTTCCGAGACGTTGAACGTGTTAATTTTTTTTCTTAAAAAATTTCATTTTATATAAATCACACAAGGGTGGTGAAAAAATCTGAAACTATTAATTTCGTAATTTCAAATACGAAGCGCAAAAAAGTGTTGAAACGTGGTTTACAGAGTGAGTCACTTTTAAGTGGCTAAACGAAGTAATTTCAAACGTTCTCTATTTCAAATTAAAAATTAAATCATAAATTAATGTTTATGTTTTTAAATAATAAACTCGCCTTTAACTGATTTAGACGGAACTGATCAGTAGACGTTTGGATTCCTCGCTTACAGAGACATATAATGTAGTAGATAGATCCCTTAGAGCGATACGTCGGAGCAAAGACAGAAAATGACTTTGTCACTTGTCTCGTTAAAGAATGTGCACCCTCTTTTTCCAACACATTGAATATCCTGTGTGGGCCCGATATGAAGGTAGACATACTTAAGTTTTTTAATATTATATGATCAATGCTGGAGATTGAACACATACCTTCCCAGAGGAACGATTAAGCGAACACATCGCCATTTTTAAATTCCGAAAGGCGAAAAAAATTATTTTTGTGGTAAAATAATAACTGAATTTAATAAATAGAAGCCTGATGGTAAAAATCAAAAACTCAATGGTACCGCTGGTCCTAAACAGAACGAGAGCACATCCAAAGTGCAAATATCCATGAAAATCTATAATAGAAGAACTATCCAAACACAGAGATGAAGGCAGTGACAGTGAACGTTGAAAATTAATATTCTACACAATTTTTTTTGCCCTGATTGTTAACTTTCATTTTGTGACATCCAAATGTATGTAATACCAAATCACATGTTAAATTTTACTGGCTGAAGGACCTCGGACGATGGCCATTTGACTTTGACAATAAAGTACTATTATTATTAATAACTGAATTAGACGAAGCTAATCAGTAGACGCTTGGATTCTTCGCTTACAGAGGCATATAATGTAGTAGTTAGATCCCTTAGAGCGACATTATTTAGCCACTATTAATAGACCCACCCTGTATATGAGATTTAAATACCAGATTTATTTCACGAGATATAACAATTTAGTATATAGAAGCAGCTACTAGCCTAAATAATAAATTAATCTATTATCTAGCTTTTACAATAAAAAAAAAATCACTCATATAATACTCACCTTAGGTATTATTTTAAACAAATATTTAAGATATTTAAAATTTTTTAACAGATCTTTAGACACAGCATTTGAATAAAAAAATAACAAAAATACGAAAAGAAAAAAAGTCGTAAAATTTTTTTTATCACCACTTTTATTAAATCTTAATATACAAAAATTCTATGTGATAATCCAGAATTTCCGTCTACATCGTTTACGATTATAATAACCTTTCCAGATACCAACTAAACCCTTGCAGAGACGAATAAACTGTGTGGAGAAAATCACAAAACGATGGCGGCCACCGTCGGTGCCCCCCGAAACGGGGGGACCACCTCTGGCCTCCATACAGCCACACGTCTCCCGAATTATAAACACTAACTATATTTATATTCCAAAACTAAAAAAATACACTAGAGGGATTAACCGAAACAACAATTATTTAAAAAATTGACACTCAGAGAGTTCGTAGATATAATATTTGTAGTATAAATAGAGGGCAGCGTGCCTTGAACGGCGTGGTCCTAAAGAAACGTAATGGCGCACAATATTCGCATATATATGTCACAGATTTAGCATAGAAAGCTAATACTCACACCAGTAGACCTTCAGGAGGAACGTCGTAGTTAACACACCAACACTCTGTATACTTTTTTTTTTGCTTTTATATGAGATCTGCAACATTCATGGGCATTTCGTCTATCTTTGTATTATAAAACTGCTCAATGTCCTTCAGCGTACGCTTGTCGTCTTCCGTAACAAAATTTATTGCTACCCCCTTACGACCGAATCGACCACCTCGACCAATCCTAAAAAATAAATTCATCCCGTCTTTACTCAAAACGTCCTTTTATATGTATTACATTTTAAAATACTTTTAAACATCAGACAAGAGATTTAACATCAGCACTCTCAGCGATCTTGGTGGAAAAAATGTCATCATTAAACAGAATTTTTATAGATATTTAATAAAAAATGTGCATAATAGAAAAAAATTATTTTGAATGGTTGATTCTGCAAAGAAATAGAACTGATTTAACTATTTACTTGTTTCCTTTAAGGTATTAGTACTTTTGATACCGCAGTAGTCAAATGTGTGCTCGACGTTCTTTGACTATTGTAGTATTTATATTTGGCAACGCCGCGTAAAAGTAAGAGACAGAAGTATGCTTTCAGTAACTGTTTCTGGCATAAAGTTATCGCGCTTGTCACAAATAAATGTGCTGTCAAATGCACTAGTATGCCTAAGGGTTTGACATTAGGTTGTTCTAAATAACTTAAGCACTCCGGAAATTAAAAATTGGGTGAGACCAAATTTCAATTAAATGTTCAGATTAAAAAGCATTAATAATAAAATGTGGAAACATCACTAATAATTAATTTTTATTAAAAACTTTCAATTCGATAACGAGCAAATTTTATTTTACTAGAGCTTCATATGACAAAAAATACTTTTAAGTTAATATATTACTCGAATCATCAATTTTATATAACTTATCTTAATAAATAAGGAAACTATTTAGCTGGTATATTCTTGTTCAGCTCAGGGAACTCATGTTTGGCTGCGACATCAGCTACGTAAAAATGCGACTAGAGATGGGCAAAAAATAACGGTATCATAGATATACGCTAGATTTTCGCGTGCGTCATAACCTCTTTGACGCCGATGTAATTAACATACAACACTGAGTTGCGGTTTCCAAGACACGCGAATTTTGTCATTTCTCACGTCACTTTGGTGAAAACAAAATGTTTATGTATGATGCAGCTAGTTTCCGAAACAAGCAACATAGTGGAACACAAAGCAACAAAAAAGTTGCTCGGTGTTTCTCCCGTGGAAACGCGCCTTTAGTTTCTCAAACCAAAACAATTTCGTTTTCCAAAACTGACAGGATATAGCCCTTGAATTAGTTTTTTCTTATCAAAAAGGAATAATCAGTAGACTAATTTATAAAAAAAAAGGTAAAAGCGTGACGAGGCATTATTCAGAAGTGTGACAAATGATTTACTTAAAAATAATCCTTATAATCATAAAAATATGTAAAAAACCCGATGACGAAATAATTACTTTAGTGTTTACAAAAAACTATGACTGTACCATTTTGTTTTATAAAAAAACAATCTGATTTAATCGATAGTCTGATTAAGTTGTTAACCTTTAACTATTAATCTAAATTCTTAAAATACTAATATTTTTGTTTCCTCCGAATTTTGCGATAATCGGATAATTTCGACATTTGATAAGGGACTTTAAATTGATTAAGAAATGTTTCTACTGTTCACAAACAATATTTACGTTTTGATATATAAATTTGAAACCTCCAACCATCTATCTTCTAGGTCGCTCTTCACGATGTCAATGTCAAAAACGTATTTTTACACTGACAGGTCTCAATATCAAATAAAATCAGGACGCTTATAGGACAGAGGATTCCAAACATATGTTAATATGACAGCTGGAAAATACCATTCAAATATTTTTATACACATATTGACAATCGGCAGATGTCAATATGTTGAAAATACCATTCACATATTGACAACTGACAGCTGTCAATATGTGGAAAATACCATTCAAATAATTTTTTATGCACGTTTTTGAATTTGATTTGTTCGTTACATAATAGACTGCTATAAAAATATCAAACCGAATAATTTTTTTGTTTCAATAAATAAAAAATAATATAAAAAAGGTAAAATACTGACCTGTGTATGTAATTTTCTCTATTTGAAGGCAAATCATAATTAATAACTAGGGACACTTGTTGTACATCAATACCTCTAGCCAACAGGTCAGTGGTGATAAGCACCCTCGAAGATCCCGTCCTAAATTGTCTCATAATCACGTCACGCTCTCTTTGTTCCATATCACCATGCATCGCGGACACAGTGAAGTCTCTCTTGTGCATGTTTTCTGTCAGCCAGTCGACCTTCGCAAAAAAAAAAAAATTGTGTTTTATTTATAAAGTTCATTCTTAAAAATAAATTTTTATTCTGAAACACAACTCAAAATCATCTTACCTTACGACGTGTGTTACAAAAGATTACGGCCTGCGTAATCGAGAGAGTATCATAGAGATCGCACAACGTTTCCAACTTCCAGTCTTCGCGTTCGACGTAAACGAAGAACTGTTTAATACCTTCAAGGGTAAGTTCCTCTTTTTTGACGAGTATCCTCACGGGGCTGCGCATGAACGATTTTGTAACGTCTAATACATCATTGGGCATCGTAGCAGAAAGTAGAATAACCTGAGAAATTTACAAAAATCAAGTATGGACCAACATTTTTCTTCCGGGTTTGTTATTCGATTGAGTTTCAAGTAGAAAATGTTCAATATTGACAAACTCCAAAATAAAATTCTGAAGTTATAAAAAAAGTTCATCCCTCTAAGATTGCACGCAGCTTTCAGAAGTCACTTTAAACTTATTAAAATAACAATACTGAACTTGAAGTTTGTAACCACCTTGTAGTATCGTTTATTCACAATCAGTCAGGAATATGTCATTTTCATAGAGGTTCGAAAGTTGGTCTTTTCTAACTCATTTTATTAATATCAGAATTTTATTGTTTTTTGAATGGCTTTCGTCTCTTGGGCCGAAAGTAGCTACTTTAGCTGCTCAATTTTGATGTTATTTTTGACAAATGTCACCGACTACTATAATAAAATATTTTTTTGTTCATTATTAAATTTTAATTAATTTTAAAGTATGCAATTCTGATTGTGAATAAAAGTCTCGCGTCTAACCTCGGCTAGCCATTTTAGCGCTCGACTGTAATGACATATTTTCCACCTCGGTTTGTAATATACTATTAAATTAGACTCACTTGTCAGTGAAATTCATCTAAGGAAAAAATAAAGCGAAATAAATTACTTTAGGAGTGATTAATAATATCGAGAACAGGTATAAGACAGCAGATAGTATGCTGAATTCGTAAGTCTTTTTAGTATCGGTGTTAAGAATTTCTTGTAGATTTAACTTTTTTGTGCATTCAGAATTTTACTTTGATCATAAAATGTTGGGGTCGACTATAAGTTTTATTTATACGTTTTTTTATTCATATATGAATATTTTTAAAATAATAAATATTTTCTAATTCTACAGGGTGGTCCTTAAGTAATTGTACATAGAAGTATGGTAGATTCCTTACTTCAAAATATTACGATTTGAACCAACTTGCTCTAATAAAATTTTGCTAATAATTTTTTATAATAAGCGTTTTTGGATATGTATACATCAAAATTTGGAACTGGGGGTTTTTGGGAACCATAAATCATAATCTGATACCTACTTCGATGTAATTTATAGAGGGCGCTAGTTAGGCCACATTTGTGGCATAAATGTGCGATAAACTTTTTTGCTCTTTAAGTAAGCGCTATTCTTGTAAAAGAATATTAAATCCAAGTTATTTTAGTAGAAAAAAGTATACTTGTTATTAACCTTAAAACTTAACGGTTTACGAGATAATCGCATTTTAAGAATCAGTCGACAAAAAATTTTTTTTCCTGGCCCTGACACCATTTATGCTGATTCTTATGTAAAATGACCTGAATCCGAATGTGACACCAGTTTTCTCCCATCATCCACCGTTTTCGGGGGGTGGCCCCCACCTATTTTTATTATTTTCCATAATTTGTAGGAATGAAAAAAGAAAACTGTGGACGATTAGGAAAAACTGAGGTCATATTCGGATTCAGGTGGTCATTTTACTTAAGAATCAGCAAGGATGGTGTAAAGACCAGAAAAAATTTTTTTTGCCGACCAGTGTGATTATGCAGCTGATCCCTAAAATGCGATTATCTCGTAAACCGTTAAGTTTTAAGTTTAACAACAAGTATACTTTTTTCTACTAAAATAACGTGCATTTAATATTCTTTTACAAAAATAACTCGTAACTTAAAGAGCAAAAAAGTTTATAGCACATTTATGCCACAAATGTGGCCAAACTAGCGCCATCTACAAATTACATCGAAGTAGGTACCAGATTCTGATTTCTCGTGCCCACAAACCCCCAGTTCCAAATTTTTATGTATACATATCCAAAAACGCTAAAGTTATTGCAAAACATAAATCTTAAAATTTAACCTTTAACTCCCTGTATATTCCTTATTAGCAACATTTTATTAGAGCAAGTTGGTTCAAATAGGAATATTTTAAAGTGAGGAATCTACCATACTTCTATGTACAATTCCTTAAGGACCACCCTGTATAAAATATGCATTGTGTAAATATTGAAGTAGAGAAAGAATAAAATGACGCGTATAAATGCATTTTTTTAAACAAACCTGAAAGTATTTTTTGCTCATTTTTTTGTCATAACTTTGTACCTGACCCCCAAAACATTTTAACCTCATTTAAAAATTTCGTTAATTTTTTTTAAATAATATTGAATACTATTGGCGAGGGAGACAAAATATTGTATAGTATTTTTTCAAACTATGCTTTTTTATAAACGTGTGGCAAGTTTTATGAGAAAATTCCGAGAAATGACTGAGTTTAGATTCAAAATTTCAATTATTTTATGAAAAATCAAAATTTAATCGCATTTTGATACTTATGTTTTTTCCTGACCGTTGTCAACAGGTTATTTTAGAGGAAAAAAAAGTAAAATGTTTACACTTAATAGCGGCATTAATGCAGAAAATAATATATTTTTTTTATTTGAGGGAAAAAAAAAACGAGCCAGAGATATCCGGTTCGCAACCTTGACTTGTTTCCTAGAGATTTATACAGGGTAAAATGTATAATTAATAATAAATAGTAATCTACAGAGGATACGATTTTTCCGTACCACAGAGTGTCCATTTTGTAGTAATGTGATCCGGTTTTTGCCTTTCGGCTTCGTCAGTTAGCCTTTCAAAGAAAAACTTTATAACCCCAATGCAAGTTGGGAATTAGTTTCTTTGTAAAGTGGCCAAAACTCATTTCTAAGCTTCATTTATCAGTCTTTATTGACAGATGGTAGCAAATTTGTGAATTAAGAAAATATTTGAGAATATCTGATTTTTTGCAAAATTAAAATATGTGAATACTTTTTTGCACTTTAAGAGACATCGCAGACTATATACTTTTTATCGGCCGATAGTTTAGTCAGGTTCTAAAATAATATGAAGATGTATGCAAGAGCGCACATTAAAACGATTTGGTATCAGCCGATTAATGCATACATCTTCATACTAATTTAGAACCCGACTAAACTATCGGCCAATAAAAAGTCTGTAGTCTGAGATGGGCATAAATTTACGCTCTATATATTTGCCACAACTGTAATGTTGGCAACAGAAAATAATCTAAATTAATAAGAGGTTAATTAACAATTGAGGCGTCCCCAGAACTAATTATTCAAAATTTTCTGTGACCTGACCTGGAATGACCACTTAAAAATTAATACAACCTGGATACTGTTTAAATAATAAAACCAGAAATATAAGAATATCATTTTCAGAAAATATAATCAGGACATAATTTATTCAAGATCAGCAAACAAAACAATATTTTTATTGATTGTAAAGTTTTTCTAACTTAGGCACAAATTAATATACAAATAAACAAAACATTCAAGAAAGACCTACCACTATAATTAAGAGTATTTAATAATATATGTCTAGACCAGACGACTGCAAATTAACGTGGCAGTCAATGTGTTAACTAAATTGTAATTACTGTAGCAGTCAAGGAGTTAACTAAATTATAAATATGTATAATAGAATAATTCAACTTTTCCAAGGTCAAAGAGGTATAAAAACAGGTTAACTTTCCAACATTTTACCTGAACAAAACAAATTAACCCAAAGTAACCCCATTTATAATCCCTTAATACTTTTAAATATTCCTACCTGTACATCAGAGTTTAACATTTTAAAGACATCATGGATTTGATCTTTGAACCCTCTGGACAACATCTCATCAGCTTCATCAAGAACAAACATTTTAATGTGGGTTGTTCTCAAGGCTCGTCGAGTAATCATATCATAAACCCTACCCGGGGTACCAACCACCACATGTACTCCAGTCTCAAGTTTTCTCATATCTTCTCTAACGTTAGTGCCTCCAATGCAGGCATGGCATTGGGCGGACATGAAATCTCCTAATGCAATCACTACTTTCTGGATTTGTTGAGCCAATTCGCGGGTCGGGGCCAAAATAAGGGCCTGGCATTCCCTTACCGTTGTGTCTATTTGTTGTAAAATGGAAATTGAAAAGGTGGCAGTCTTTCCTGTACCAGACTGGGCTTGAGCAATTACATCGTGCCCCTTAACACAAGGTATAATCGCCCTTTGTTGGATCGCTGACGGCTTTTCGAAACCATAAGCGTAAATGCCTCTAAGAAGTTCCTCTTTTAAGTTCATGTCATCGAAGTTGTCAACAACTTCTTCCCAGTTTGACTCAATGATACCATCGGGGTCCATGCCAGGTGGGCCATCATACCCTTGCGATTCCTTCTCATCATTTGCTGGGCCATTTTTGTCCCACTCTTCATTACTGCAAACAATATTTACATTTTTTAGGAATGAGTAATGGACATAGTAAAGGATTTGATAAATTAAACAATTATTATGCATTTTCTTTAAAGGGGTGTCCACTAATCATTACTACCGCATTTATCCTTGATACTATCTAACATTTTTGCTACTATAATTAAAATAAAAACTAGTTCTCCAAACTTAATCCAATGAAAGAAATTGAAATGTTATATTTTATTTTAATAATAGCATCACAATAACCTCCAAATTTTATGTGACAGATTACAGAGTACACAAGTTATACGATAATATTCTAGAAATTCTCTAAATTATTTGTTTTATGTATTATTTCTTCATATTGTAATAGTACCCTGAAGTGAAATAACCTTCAATTGTGCATGACTCACAAAGCATATGCTATTTCTAGAGACATATATAAAGGTTGATATTTACGAACAATATGTTTAAAATACACGTACAATTCTTCTAAAGCCGAAAAATATTAACCGTTATATAATACAGCGTGTAAAATTCACGTGGAGGTTAAAAATATTCAGAGATGTAAAAAATTCACAGAAGAAACAGTTTAAACCATTCGATAATTAAAGATATATTTTTAAATTACACTCTGTTATGTGTCTGATCACTAATGGTTAATAGAATATAGAAATAATATGTGTAAAATAAAAATTTTCTTGAATTCCTAAGCGCGCCATGTTGGCAAAGGACTTGCGGACATTCATGCCGATTTTTTTTTATAAATATCGCAGAAGTACAAAACACAAAGGCAATATACGAATATATTTGGTATTTATGGATGTAATCAAAGGTTTTTACTTACGATATACTAATAAACAATGCCTATTTTAATATGAAAAAACAAAACTTACCGTCTATCTTGCAAAGACATGTCTACACTCCGCGTTTAGCTAAACGGAAAAGGCTGCTGAAGTGAAGTCAGGAGTGGGAAGTAACCTTTCTACGCCCAGGTATATGAACACACTTAGGAAGGGTTAAATACTTTTTAATCACTCTTGGTGAGTAGCTTGTAATAAAGTATATTTGTTGTACCTGAAAATGTATACTGGGTTTTAATTCATCTGCAAAAAAAATTATTATTAGATGGAATTATTTTTTTAGGCGGTAGAACATGGCCGCTCTTCTGCCGTACTTCCGATCTTTCTGGCTGTCAAGACAGCCGCCAAAATTTAAAGTTCATATTTGTATTGAAATATGCCACTTGTTAATTTTGACAAAAATAATTTAATTTTTATCATTATATTGACTGAATATGATTTGTTATCACTTGATTTCAAAATTTTCTTGTAATTTTCATACATGGAAGTGAAGTTTAAACTGATTTACTTACTTTATAATGACAGACACCTATTTGATAGGGACTTTTGAAAACTAGATTGATCCTTGGTCATTTTATTTTTATTACATTTAAATTGTATTTTTCTACAACAGAGTTTTTATGAGAACTCTATTTGAAAAATAAATAGTTATTCAAATATCTAAAATAAAGATTCCGTTAAATACAATTCAAAAAAATTCAAAGAAAACTTTTCTAGTAACCTCTTTTAAAGGAATTTGTATTTAAATTTCATATCTAAAATCAAAAAATATACGAGGACTTAAAATTGGCATGTTGCAACATCATTGTTTTTATGGGTAGCATAAACAAATTACTAATGAATGTTGGTTACAATTTTTTTTTAATTAGAAATTTATTTTTTTTTGGGAATGAATGACTGTTAAACCAATATAGTAAAGGAACGTTGAAAAAGAAGATCACGTTTTATTGACGTTTTTATTTAAGGTTATGTTAAAAATTAACCCTAATGTTTATAGTTTTCATAAATTTACAAAAAATTAATTTTAAGAATATTTAATTTACACTTATGGTTCTCTTCTCTTGTAGTAAAAAATGGACAATATCGAAGAACTCCACTGTTATTCAATAAAAGTTCAATTAGAAAACCCAGAAGCACCAATAGTATTTGATTATGCTGAAGGCTTAGTATGTGCTATAAGCAACAATTCTTTAATAATTTACGATGAAACTGCGGATGGATCACAAACTGGCGTACTTCACAGAATAGACACTCCGAGCTCTTTAAAATACATAAAATATTTACCAGTATACAACATTGTATTTTTAGCAACAGAATATGAATTAATTTTATATGATATAGAGGGTCGCAAAATATTGGCCAAGCGAAATACCGATAAACCCATTATAGAACTTTCTTGGAATCCTTTAGAAACCTTATTTGTAGTGATAGACACAAACAATGATATTACTTCATACAGCTACACAAAAAACTTTATTGATCAAAAGGATAAAGTACCTTTAAATGTACTAGCCCCTATACCAGTTCTTGTAGGATGGGGCTCACAGCTCACTCAATTCCAGGGCCCCAAACAAACGAAACTTAGTTTGTCTGCCTCAGGAACAAGTAAGTTTAAACACAGATTTTGCAGAAAGACGTAACATATATGTCTACAATTGTCCAGTAATTTTTAGTCCTATAGGATAATTATTTAAAAAAAAATAGATAAACTGTTAATGTTTGGGATGCTTCTGTAAAAAAAATAACTCAGCCCTGTTTCTAGCACTTGAAGAAATATCCAGAGACCCTCCGAAAATATCATGGAGGGGAAACAGTGAATTATTTGTTGTTAACTATTACCAAGATGATCAACGTTTTGTCAAAGTTTTTAATTGTGAATTGCAACCATTAAACATGTCAGAACCATATAAAAATTTGCAACAACCGGTGGCATTTATGGGTCAAGGACAATGCGTAGCTTGTTGTGCAGTAAAAAATGGAAAAAACCAATTGGTTATATTTGAAAAAAATTGTAAAGTCAAAGCGGAGTTTGACTTAACAGACATAACGGTAAGAAACGAATTTATAATATGTCATAACAGGTTTTATATTATTATAGAAAATAATTAACCCGTCGTTGACAAGGTGACTCTAGGTTGGACCCCTTATTCCTTATATCATTTTGTCCAATTTTACAAGAGGTACCTACAGCCAGACATTGTAAGTGTCATTTGGAAACACCCTGTATAATATAACAAAAATAAATGACTTAAGCCTCGTTCAGACGGCGACTCCAATGTCGCGACATTAGACGACACTTGCCGTCTTGACACTGAGTGTCATGAGCTTTCACACGCCCACATACTTCTATGCATTGTCCCATAAACAGGGGAATTATTGATAAATTTCAAGAAAATCTAAAATAGCGAATTCGGCAGATTTTTAATTTTAGATTTAATGTTAAAAAATTATAAAAAACTAGCTTTAAGACAAAACAACACAATGAAGTTAAAAAATGGCAGTTCCGTGACACTCAGCTGTTCAGATTGCGACACTACTGCAGTGGCAGTGAATAGCGCGACATGTAAATAAAAATACACATTGGGCCGGATCCGTCCTTGTCTCAAGTGTTACACAAGTTAACCTTGTCAACCAGGGTTACATAATATTATGCATGGAACATCCCCTCATGTAACCAAATACTATATTTAATTTCTGTAGTTCCTATATTGGTTAGTTCTTTTAAATGCTCTTCTTTCTGGATAATAAAACCACTTTTTTATATTAACATGTTTTTAATTTGACGTTTAAAGAAAAAAAAGAAAGTCAAAATGTCAAATTACAAACATTTTAATTCATTTCTGTAGTTCATAGTGGTTTGTTATTTTAAATGTTCTTTTTGGATATTAAAACCATTTTTTAGATTCAAAATGTTTTTTTAATTTAACGTTTCGACTTTGACTCTAAAGTCGTTTTCAAAAATTGACATAACTAAAGGCAAAAAAACTCGTCGAAAGCTATCATGTTTCCGACGTATAACATGAAAATTGACGGATTATCTAAGATCAAAGTGACTGGTACACAGGGTCGCATTAAGGGTTTTATAAATATAAGTAGGTAATTCATTTCATTAAAAATACATTTTTTGATAATACTTTAAATTCTATTTTCATTGTAGTACTTAATAAATTATGTACAACGTCTTTACTTAAGTTGCCCCATATGGAAAACTTTTTTATTATTAGTTTTACGACTAAAAGTTGGGGGTGGCTCAGCGGTAGAGCACTGGACTCATAATCCAAGGGTTGTGGGTTTGAATCACACCAAAGGCAGAAATCATTTTCTGATTTTTAATTAATTAAAAAATTTAGAAATTGATTTGCATATACCAGGTGTGATTCCTCACTCGACCATTCACTGTTGGGTTCTAATTAACAGTGCTGTTCCTAAAGTGGCGCTGGGAAACAGTAACAAAGCCTACACAGATCACGAGGCTTATGGCCATAGTAGTCGATGCCGTTGACACAGAAGTAAAAAAAAATAATATTTATTTATTTCGAAAATCACATATACATAAACGGATTACATATACATTTAGAGCGAAATATCGTCATACAGAAAACAAACTTTCACAAATTTTACACATTTTTAGAAATCTTACAAATTTTACAAGCTTTTGCAAATTTTACAAGCTTTTACAAATTTTTAGAAATCTTACAAATTTTACAAATTTTTAGAAATCTTAGATTTTTACAAATTTTACACATGGGCATTGAAGTAGTACTTGTACTGTATAATAGGGTTCAGTATTTACTAGTTATAAAAAGTTGTGCATAGAGGGTGTAAGGACGTCGCACATAGGGGTATTTACTTATAAAAACTGGCCTATTAAAAAATCAAAAAATATATTTTTATGAAATCGACTACTTATTTTTATAAAACCCTTAATGCGACACTGTGTACCAGTCACTTTGATCTTAGACGATCCGTCAATTGTCATGTCGTATACATCAGAAACACGATGGCTTTCGACTAGTTTTTTTGCCTGTAGTGAGCCTTTTCTGTCGAAAAATTGTTAAATTGACCGGCTTGAACCCACATCTCAGCATAACCGACATTGTGGACAGTTAATAACAATAAAGTAACGTGTTTTGCAATCAAACTTGATCTGACTGGGACTTAGTGTTGCGCACGGCCGCGAGAGCGGCGTTCGCCTAGCGCCAGCTGATGTAGGGTTGCCCCATTATCCAGAAAAAAGAATATTCAAATACTATATTGTATATTTTGAAAATACCATACTTTTTTCATCAGGTATAATATATATTTAATTAACATTTTAGGGTTCAATAAAAAAACTTCTGTACCATCCCCTTATGAATATGTTAGCCATTAGTTTCATCGACCAGGACGACAACAGTTTTATAAACATTTATCTTTTCTCAAATGGGGAATGGTTTTTAAAGCAACAATTATATTACCCTCCTAAACGCATACTTCACGATTTCAGTTGGTTAAACTTACAAGAAAATTTATTTACGACCTGCAAAATGGTAGTGTTCACTTCTCAAGACGTCGAATATCACTATTTTCGTTTCTCGATCACCAGATGTCCCGGTACGGGTACCGTTGTGGTGGTAAACGGTAGAAACCTGGAATTTTACTTATTCGATAAAAAAATTTCACCTCCCCCTATGTACTACACCTCATTCAAGCACGACAGAACGATAAACAGAGTATTTTTTCATCCGACGAAAAAAGTTTGTATTTGTTTGGATTCCTTTCATCACATAAAAATTCTGAACATCGAGGAGGGTCAGATAGAAGATTTGGGGAGTATAACAAATTATTCTTTCGAGGAAATCGTCAAGTTTCATTCGGTAGATTGGAGTAAAAGTTTTGTAGAGATTTTATTATTAAACGAGATTGGAATGGAAGACGTTAAAAAAGATTTTAATAATATTACGATTTACTTAAGAACAGAACCATATATCAATGAAACATTTATAAAATTACCATTTGCTGACACCCCTCTCCTAATTTCTCATAAATTAATAGACAACAATAGTAAATTTATTTACGTAACAAGACACGAAGTAGAGGAAAATGGCGTCGTCGAAGAATACGAGTTCGCTTTATCTGCTTATAGAGAATTTTTCGTTAATGATGTATCGGTTTGCAATGGAGTAACATCGTTTTATGTCTTCGAGGGTTATTTAATTTTCACTCATTCCTCTGCCAAATTGTACTGTATACGAATAAAAGATCACTCGCTATACACCAACGTGATCCACTTAAGTACGATTTTTAGCAGAGATATCGAACAAGGAGCTACTATAGTAGCATGTACTAATTTACTTTTCCCGCAAATAATCCTCCAAATGCCCAGAGGGAACATAGAAACCATCGGTTGTAAATTAATAACTATAGATGTGGTGGAAAGTATGTTACAACAGAATAAATGGGTCGAAGTACTTCATATTTTAAGAACGGAGAAGGTTAATTGGAATGTACTCATCGATTTAAATCCCGTACGTTTTCGACAACATATAGAGGATTTCGTCAAAGCATCAAGAAATAACACGATGTTGAGTAACATCGTTACAGAATTTAATACGAAAGAAAACTGCTTTCAAACATTCTACAAGAATTATTCCCCTAAAGAATTTAGCAATCGCGTTTACGATAAAAAAGCGATTATAGAAGATATTTTAAAGTACTTAGTAACCACTGATTGTATTAACAACTTACCAAGTATCATAGCCATACAACAAAAACATATTTCCTTAAAAGCAGCATTGAACTCGATAAAGGATGTATATGAGGCGAATAAGCAAGAAAACGAAGGTGTTTGCAGCAAAACTATAAAACAACTTTTAGTACAAGAACATTTTAAGGACGTAGAAAACGCCGCTTACAATCTATACGACTTGGATTTCCTCACTCTTATTTACTATAACAGCCTGGAAGATCCAAAAATCTACGAACCTGAGATTAAGAATTTCAGAATAATGGGACCGATGGAGAGGAGATTTAAAATGAGCATCAGAGGACACAACGTGAGATCGTCCATTAAATATCTTTTGAGATCGGATACGGTGGATGAATCTTTTATAACTAATTTTATTGTTAAAAATCGATTGGAAGATGTAGCGTATTTCTGTGTCGAGGATTACCACAAACATTTTATATTGGTTAGTGAATTATATGCTAATAGATTGTCCATTTTGAAGAGGTATATAGAAGCTGGAGTGATATATAAAAGGGCGGGGAGGTATAAAGAAGCTTTGCAAGAGTTTAAGAAAGGTTAGTATGTTTGTACTCCTAATCTTTCATTCATTCTCCCTTATTTTACCCTTTCAAGTGTTGTAATTTCTGATTTTTCATCCATCCATCCATTTCTTCCCTTCAATGTTATTTTCTTCAGCTCCTCCAATATTTTGCCTCTTTCATGTCCCACATTTACTATCTGTTGTGTAGTCGGCACGGACTTCGGTTAGAAAAGTACCTCGCAGTTTTTGATACGAAAATGGCTTTCGGTCATTTCTCTCAAACTTCGGGAATTTATTCGTCATCCCATCCCGATCAAAAGTGTCCACGGGCCCAAGTTCATCCTATGTACAGATTTGGAGCTAGCGCGAATTTAACCTGATTAGAGCGAACACGATATATGCGCATTTATCGGCAAGTTAGGTGTTCACCGCTTTACGTTTATGGTTTATATGATACACACCCTCATACACACAGAGCCTTTTATAAGATATTATTTTGATTTCTCAACTTTTTTTTAAGAATTTATTTTTATTGGCATTACATTTTTTATTTTATATCATTTTTCAATCACTTTTTTGTTACCATGAATACAGCTAGACTATATCCGACATGGAAGTTTGGGAGAAATCGACCGAAAGCCATTTCCGTATCAAAAACTGCGGGGTACTTTACTTCAAAACATTAGAGCACATTTATTCATGAGTTGCTCGGGCTCTCCCTGCAAATATATGAGCCACTCACATTGCGCGTTCTGATGGAAGTCTGTGTCGACTATACATTATTTTCTTGGCCATCCTTTATTATGGTTTATGAGAGGTGTACAAATAAGTTTCCGACGATTTTTATCAAAAATTAGACATTTATTGTGAAAAAACGGAACCTAATGTTTTATTTGAACGTTTTATTGTCCATTCCTTGTCTTTTCCTTTTTCTTGAGGGCTCGACTCAATTCCATCAATTGTGTTCGGTAAACAGCCCCAGTAATGGTTTCGTTCAGTTTGACTACTACTATGACACTAAACTGATTCCACTATATACACAAGAGTTTTTTTCCATGAATTGGCTTAGGTGTAGATGTTGAAGCATAAAAAGAAAGAAAGAAAGAAATTTATTGCGCACATAGTCAATATAATTTTTTTTTAAACAAAACAACAACCAAGAATGCATGACACATCATATTAGAATAAAAAACATATTAAAGTCTACTCAAAATGTACCATAATAGTTATTTATGCACCAAGGGTATAAATAGATGTTTATGCCCTGAGAGCGATGATTTTACAGACCCGAGAGCCTCTTCAGATCGAAAAACGTTTACGACAGTATTCCCGCTATTAATTTCCTTTCTCCATTTTGAACATACATATTGCACAGCACTTTCGCATGAATGCTTAACACGAAAACCAGACATATTAGGTTGTGATTTTCAAAAAAGGCTTGTAGTTGATCTCTCATAATAATTTAAATAACCTTGTCTACTACTGGTAATAAATGTATTAGTCTACATTCGTCTGGGCGAGTTGGTGACCTTACTTTCTCGATTGGTACAATAACACTAATTTTTAGGTCTAGCGGAAAGCGGCCCTTAGCTAACACTAAGTTTAATAATGCATATCCTATTACACAAAAAAGATATTTTAAAAGTTTTATATTGAGACCTTCGTCCGCAGTACCTTTGTTCTTCAGAGAGTAAACAATTTTATGTAGTTTGTTGAGATTTATTTCTTGAAATTTTGTAAAATTATTTGTTGTCTCCACATTTAATTGATTTCCATCCATATGTTGTATATTTTCAATACCGTTTGCCATATTTATAATACTATCATGGTAATATTTATTAAAATTTTCCTCTACTTTCCCATTAGATTCTTCAAAAATAATTTTTTATAACGTAAGGTACGTTTTTTGACCCAACATCTGTTTAATTGTTCTCCACATTAGCTTGTTTGGCATTGTCTATTTTCTCCTCGTAGAATTTCTTCTTTTCTTAGAATAGATCTGGTTTTGAAAACGAAGTCACTCTTTTCGAAAAAAAAAATTTGTGAATTTTAACCCTTCTAAATCGGTCTAGCGGTTCTCGAGATATTGCGATTTGAAAGTAAACGGATTTTCGCCGCGGCGAGAACACACCTAGAGCCGTGTTCACGTTTTTCGCAGGGAAGAAAGTGACTTCGAGACTTGATTTTTTTTCCTCCGATAGATAGTCGTGACTCAAGCATTGTGTCCAAATTTCAACTCGCTATTTTAATTGGGGGGGGGGGGGGGAGAAGGACAAACTCTGATTAATCTTTGACTCGAAGTAACTTTTTTAATTTTTGACCAATCCGGGTCAGCAAAATGGCAACTTCTTTCTTGAGGACACTGCTACAGGATATATTAAGGAGATGATGGTTTTCGCGAAAACGGACAAATAGCGACCGAATTTCGGATTTTGCAAATTTTATTTTTTGATTTTCGCAACGAAAGAGTAAAGTGGGGAAAATTGTTTATTCGCCATCGGTTGCAGAATTTCTTTCTCTTTGATTTGAGCCCTGCAGGCATGCGTGATATATTTATAAAAGCGAGTGCACTTGCTCAGTCGCCGTAAAATTAGATGCAGGGATAGGAGCTCCCTCTCATCTTTCTTCTCTCTCACATCACCTCTCTTCTCTCTTAAAAATCTAATTTCACGGCGGCTGGGCGAGCGCATTCGCTTTTATAAATATATCACGCACTCCTGCAGCCTAGATAGAGCTTTGGGGTAAGAAAATCTTGAAAGAGAACACTTTACTCTTTCGTTGCGAAAATCGAAAAATAAATGCATAGGTCACGACTATCTATCGGAGGAAAAAAAATCAAGTCACTTTCTTCCCTGCGAAAAACGCAAACAGGCTCTAGGCGTGTTCTCGCCGCGGCGAAAATCGGTTTACTTTCAAATCGCAATATCTCGAGAACCGCTAGACCGATTTAGACGGGTTAAATTTTATTTTATTAAATTTTTACATACTAAATTTACATCAGTAGATGTTGATTCCACTGTCTTCCCAATAACTCAAATCTAATTTGATCTAATTTTTCTTTTGTATACAAATACATTTTTATCTATTTCATAAGTACTGACTTGTGTGCCAATAATATCGTGGTCTGATAATTTTGGAACATTTTTACTAAGTTCAGGTAAGGTGAAATTATTTGTTACAATCCCATCTACTAACGTGGAAGAGGTTGGTGTAATACGGGTTGGTTTTGTAATGATTTGTTTAAATCCATGGTCGTTTATCTAATCCCTAAATTTATTTTGTTTTTAAGTTTATATTGAAATCTCCCAACTTTTATTAAACGGCGAAAACTCATTTGTACACCTGATATTATTTTTGTTTTGTTCATAGTTGTTGAAATTTTGTAAAATTATGTTTTGGGATATTGTATTTTTTCTCAGTTAAATTTATATGTAATAGAAAAAAAAATTAACTAGGTCTTGACTGGAGAGAGATAACCAGTTTGTGCACTCTAATGGAGTTAAAGGAGGAAGAAGCGAATCAAATATACATCGACGTAGCAGCCAGACTGGTTAAAGCGAATCTTTTAGACGATGCCGTGGTAGTTCTACAAACGTATGGTAAAGATTATCGTGCCGCCATAGATATTCTAGTAGAACACAACTCTTTTAGGAAAGCCATTTGCCTGGCGGAAACTTACAGGGAAGATGATCTAATAGGTAAGAAAAAATTAGTCAGTAACACGTTTCCTTCAAACTTAAATATATTTGTAAACTTAAAAATTTTACATTCTTCCCGTTACAAACAAAGCTATAGTTTATCTATTTTCAATTGCAGAACAAAATGATCACGCTTTATACAAGCCGCCAATGTCGACAAAGCAACTTGTCGGCATATCAAAGCAGCTTGTCGGCACATCAAAGCAGCTTGTCGGTACATCAAAACAATTTGTCAGCACATCTGGGAATTTTGGTTTTATATTTCTACAATTCAAAATGGAAAAACTATACCTTCGGTATGAAATTATCTCTCGGAGTTTGACGGATTGCGCCATTCTTCTTTGGGCAAACAACTTTGCTTCCGCTGTTTGACGAAACGGCGCTTAGAAAAAAGACTCGTACACCACACACTTGCGCCAATCATAATTGAACATTCTCATAACAGATGTTTTTATTTTTGAAGTTTAATTTATAATAATTCCTTTTTTGTAATCATCACTAATCTCTGCTCTACTCCGATAATGACAGCTGTTGGAGAATCCAACATATTTTTAATTTATTGTATCATTTATAAACCTATCTGCGCTACTGAATTAAAGACACGATTTGGCCTTGACTTCAAGCCATAGCTAGTTAAATGAGCAGTTACGACTCTCTTCTGCATCGAATTCCAATGTATTACGGGAAGTAAAACAGTTGCGCTTAGAGACTCGCGCCAAAACTCTAAAGCAGTGCATTTCATCATTCCATCTACCCACACTGCACAAATGCTAAGTGTCTAATATTTATGTAACCTGAGCAAATGCGTTACATAAAGGGTATAATTCAATTTATAATGTTGATGAAGATGTTTTATGACGCCTTTCATGCGAAACACGTGCAGTAGCACTTATCGCTTATCATTCATTGTATTTATTGAATAAATAAATAAAAAAATTAAAATAAATAAACATAGTTAAGTTAAAAGTGAATTGTTCCTGTTGTGTCCATTGTTGACTGGTTGTTTTCTGTTGATGCTTTGATGTTAATTTTTTTTCGCAGAAAAGGTAATACTGCCGAAGCTGTCTGAATATACGTCCGTTTTAAATGAAAAAATCAACAACTATAGGACACAATTTGAAACTTACGCGAATCGTTTGATTGTTGTAAGAGATGAAAGAATTACGAAGCTACAAGCCATAGCTGCAGGACATTACATCGATGATGATGATCTATATCCTCAATCGGAATCGGGAACATATAGATCTGGATCAAAAGCGTCTCATAGAACATCTAAATCTAGAATGTAAGTATTCCAATTATTTTATTTTTATTTTATTAAAATTTTTACTTTTTAAGATATTAAGAATATAAATAAAGAAAAAATATACCTAACCTGACACATCAAAATATGACACTTGTCGAAATGTGGCACTTATCAAAATGTGACATATGTCACCAATGTGACACTTGTCAATATATGACACTTGCCAAAATGTGACACCTGTCAAAATGCAACACTTGTCTAAAAGTGACGCAAGTCAAAAGGTGACACTTGTCAAAATGTGTTATTTGTCTAAAACTGACACATGTCAAAATATGACACTTGGCAATATGTGACACTTGTCAATAAAAAGATCTAACCTAACCTGACTTAAATATTTATAAAAAAACAGTTGCCAAAGCACTTACAAATAAAATCAACTAACGTATCGTACTTGTCTTTATCATATTCTCTTAAAAAGTAACACCTGTCTAAAAGTGACATATCAAAATGTGACGCTTGTCTAAAACTGGCACATGTCAAAATGTGACACTTGTCTAAAAGTGACATATCAAAATGTGACGCTTGTCTAAAACTGGCACATGTCAAAACGTCACACTTGTCTAAAACGATATAAAACGATCTGACCTGACCTAAATATTTATAAAAAACATTAGTTGCCAATGCACTCTTACAAATGAACTAACGTATCGTACTTTTCTTTATTTACCATATTCTTTTAAAAATTAACTTCTGTCAAAATGTGACCCCTGTCAAAGTGCGGTATCTGTCAAAATGGGTCACTTGTCTAAATCTGACATATTTCAAAATATGACACTTGTCAATATGTGACACTTGTCAATAAAAAGATCTAACCTAACCTGACCTGACCTAAATATTTATAAAAAAACATTAGTTGCCAATGCACTCCTACAAATAAAATCAATTTTAACTAACGTATCGTACTTTTCTTTATTTATCATTCCTTTAAAAAGTAACATTTGTCAAAATGTGATACTTGTCCATATATAACACTTGTCAAAATGTGACCACTGTCAAAGTGCGACACTTGTCAAAATGTGTCACTTGTCTTAAAACTGACACATGTCAAAATGTGTCACTTGTCTTAAAACGGACATGTCAAAATGTGTCAGTTGTCTAAAACTGACGCATGTCAAAATGTTAACTAACGTATCGTACTTTTCTTTATTTACCATGTTCCCATAAAAAATAAAATAATGAAGCTAAATGAGATAAAATGAGTATGGGACTCTATTGAATCATCTCGCGGTCTCTACTCAGACATCATTCAGAGGGTTATAGATATAGAGAGGTCGGGACTGTACTCGGACTCTCCGATCACACCGCGACGGTGACAATGATGTGACTCATTATTCTTTTAGGTCGACTCTGTCCTCTAGAAACAGAAGAAAAGAAGAAAGAAAAAAAATCGACCTAAAACAAGGCGGATTCTACGAAGACATTGCACTAATGAGAGTTCTGCACATGCTGTACAATGAAGTTTTCGATTTCGGAAAGGAAATTAAAGAAATTTGCCTTATTTGTCATCACAATAAATTAGAAGTATCGAGACAATTGCACGAACACTTGAGTAACTTACACAACGATATGATCAAAATGATTCCTGAAATTTGGTCAGATGCATTCCTTAAAGAAGAAGATGATAATCAAAATGTCGTTGCTGCTATTACACAAAACAAGCAGGATTTAGGTAAGTTATTATAATTTACTAAAATAAAAAATTTTTGACCAATTCGTTTTGCAAAAAAAAAACTTAATCACGAAACATTCTGTGACAAAGAAATTGTTGAAAGAAAAATTTCGTGAAAAATAATTGTATACAGGGTGTTTCATTGGGAAATGCGCATACAGTAAGGGTAGATGGAGGACACCGTGGTGCTTCTAACTAACTTATATTTTATGGGTCTGTAGTTCTTTATCGCCAAGATACAGGGTGATTTATTCATTTTCCCCATTTTTTCAATTAATCGTAACTTATGATATATACATTTTTATAATAGCCTCACAGTGATTGGCCAAAACTTGTGTAAATTCCCTGTCTTTTTTAGTTGTGTTTGAACTGGAGTATTTTTTCGGGATTTTTTGAAAAAGAACTACTTCTACTAAAAAATCGAAAAAAATATTTTTCGACTGACTCGTCGTGGCATTTTTTCCAGAAATTAGTGTTCTCGTCCATTGTCAAATTTCAAAAATATATAAAATGAGTTGGAAAAACTAAAACGCGAATAGGAAAAAGTAAAAAATAAGCATCACAAATGTGTCTACAATATATCTGGGAATAAAAAACATTCAATTTCACCGAAAAAGCGGATTCTTTACCTTTTGTCAAACCACAAAACAACAGTTTATAATATAAATAATATAAAATTTATATTTCAGAACCTCAATATCGTGTTGCACCGTCACGACAAACAGCAGATTCTTGGAAATTAGAAATGTTCTCGTAAAATGTAATATTTTAAGTCTACAAAAATGTGCCGGTCATATTTTTGTTTTTGGGGTTTTCATGTACAAAGAATTAATGTTTAAGTTGAACAAAAGCCTTAGTTCTGAAGTATATTGTAAAATAATTTTTTTTTAATAAAATTACATATTTTATACAATTTTTCGCACTTTTTTTTAAAACAAATATTTTCGACTACATAAGTTTTTCTTTAAGAAAAAAAATAGGTATTGGAAAGAAAATTTTGTGTAATATGGGACAACCAGTATAATAAAATTAATTTGCTTCAAATTGTTTACTTTTACAGCGAGATTACGTCAAAAATGAAAATAATACATATAAAAATAAAATAGGACAACCTTTATAAACAAAAACCTAAAGCATACAATTAAATTGGGAAAATGGAACCTTTGGTTTATCAACTAAGTTGAAACACTATCGTCGACCAATAAACCAAAACACAAATTTTTAACACACTCTACGCGCGTTTCGCCAACTATGTTGGCATCATCAGGAGTTAGTGATCGAAAAAAGTTTAATGTAAAAGTTGTAGATAATTAAAAAAATATAAAACTTTTGTAGTGGTCATTTTTCAACATAACTTCAAAATTATCGAGAAAAAGGCTAAAACCCGTTTTTTTTTTATTTTTATTTCCGCAAAAACAATTCTTTTTATGAAACTTGGTGAGAACCTTCTTTTTGTGTTTTAAATAAGGAGTAAGTTTTTCAAAGCAAAATATTTATTTTTCGATTTTCTAGAAATCTAAATTAAAAAAAGCCTAATGTTTTCCATCGGAACAATATATTTTACATTAGGCTTTTTTTAATATAAATTCGTATAAAATGGAAAAATAAATATTGTGCTTTGAAAAAATTACAGTTTATTTAAAGCACAACAAAGAACGTTTACACCAAGTTTCATAAAAAAAATATTTTTGGGGGAGATAAAAATTAACAACGAAAAAACGGTTTTTAGCGTTTTCTCGATAATTCTGAGATTATGTTAAAAACTGATCAATACAAAAGTTATAGATTTTTTAAATATGTACAACTTTTACATTGAACTTTTTTCGATAATTTACCCTAACCCATATACTGGTCTTAGTCTAGAAAGGGTGTATGTCGTTGACGTTTTTGGAAATTATTTCCTAAATGCAAAATATTTTTTATATACATATTTATTTATAATTATTTTAACATTTAACATTTCAATACAAATCGAGGAAAATCACAGATAATTATTAAATTTTAAATTGAGCTCCAAACACATTACAATTATTAACATTATTAAATTGTCGAAAAATCGATATTTAGATAAAAATATTTTTTTGACAAATATTGATCATAAAAATAATGTATTTATAAGTTATAATATCACATAAACGTTTCTATACTATGACTAGATTTATCTTGGATTCACTCGATCTACCTAATGTAACAATTGTAACATTACCAACAAATATTTATAAAAATCTTTAACACGTTGACTGCCAACTAAGAAACTCATAGTTGCTTTCCCACTTATTATTTGGTAGTTTGCTTACTTATTTTTTTCTAGCTTGGGCACAAATTAATATACAAATAATTAACACACTTAACAAAGACGTACTACTATAGAGTTTTTAATAATATACGATTAAATTAAATTAGCTTTTTAGACCGCACTACTGAAAATTACCGTGGCAGCCAACGTGTTAATCCAAGTATTTCAACAGATAGCCAAGATAAAGGAAGCCCATAAATCGCCTACAATTACATTAATACCCTGTAGACTATTTCTAAATTTTTCTTAAAGATGCGTTATGACTAGAACAATTATTATAAAAAATGCTTGGACTTGGAAAACTTTACTTATTTACATTAAATCCGTAAGTAGAATTTTAAGTATCAACAAATCACTATTATTAAGTAAGCAAACGAGTTATAGCCCAGTTGGTAGAGCCACATTTGGACCAAAATCTCTCATAAACTAGGAGCTTAAGTGCTTTTTTTTATCGTTGTCTACACCCAAAAAAGTACCTAAGAGCCTAGTTTCAGCGATATAACATTTTATGTGAGGTCAAAATCTGTGACAACTGGGTTATTCATTAATATACAGCACGACAAACAGTAAACTTATCGCTAAAATTCATGACATGGTGTCATACGACTGATTATTTCCCTTGCCTGTCAAATATCAATTTTTAACCAATCACGTGCTTGGAAACTGATTTGACGCAGCCAATCAAAACAAAATAAAGCGACTATTCACCTTGGTGGTAAATAGTCGGCTATTTGATCATCGTCCTCAATATTCACCTGAAGGACGGTGTTTATACCTACATACAGAATTTTTTTTGACTCGGGAAATAATCGTATTAAATATAACGCGACCTTGACAAATTAGCTACTATTTTTATTGCTACTAAATTTCTCGTATTACAATTTGTCTTGACATAATTTTGGCATTAATAATCAAAGATTATTAATGCCAAAGTTAAGTCTCGACGAATTGATCCTAAAATAAACTCGAAATTTAGATGCAATAAAAATAGTCGGCTATTTGTCAAGGTCTTGTTACATTACTGTCGATAATTCGGTTTAAGCGAAATATCCACCAGTGCGGTGGAAATTTCTAAAAAGAGAGTGTGGATTGTCACCCAAAAACTAAAAAACATCTTTATCTACTCAATCAGAACGATTATGTTTTTTCTGTAGTTTTTAATTATGTAAAAATAAAATTTCAACTAACAAAAGAAAGATAATTTCATAAAACTCTTAAATAACAAATACCACCGCCAACGCAGCTGTGACTTATTTTAAAAATCGATATATCTTTGATCCTCGATGGAGGAACGAGACGAAAGGTATTTTCAGAAATTTAACAGGCTAAGTCACTCGAATGGTGAGTTAAAGTCCTTCTAGTGGAAATGTATGTAACGTTATTTGCCTGCGGTATAGATCAGAGGGTATACTTAATGAAACTTGAAAAAATTTAGGGACCCACTACTAGAGAACAACTACAAACGTTTGGGAAGCAACTAAAATATATTAATTAAATTTAAAAAAATTAGTGAAGCGGATTAAAATTTATGTATACCCTTGAATAGGGGCAAATGAGCGATGATTCGGCTACCCAGTAAACTAGATGATAGGAATGAGAATACTGTATAAACAAATTGATGATTTAATCGATAAACTTGATGTCGACCAATATTGTAAGCCTCCACACTTTACAAACATCTTCAAGTAGACTTCTGCATCAAAAAATTCTATACCAAGGATGGGCAACTGCCAGCCCCCTACGATGTTAAAGTCGGCCCCCAGAATAAATGAAATATAAAAAGTTGTAAAGAGAAACAAGTGAAAGCAGAAGTGTGGACCGTTGGAATGCGGAGTAGTAAAGTTGCGCGCGAAAGATGACGCAATGAATGGTGTTTAGTGTTCCTTGAGATACAGCACAGTGCACAAGTGCATGTCTTACTTATTCTGTGGTTACATTCTGGCTTGTATCGTTATAAGAAAATTGAACCAACAGCACCTTTCATTCATAAACTTACAAAAATGAGCAAACCATGATCAAAACGAGCACCAAAATGGGAAAAATAACGTACACCTCCATCCTGGGCTCGCACGTACTTCTAAGAAGAGTAATATCATCAGCTTCATGTTCGATACCATCTCTAGTGGGTACTTCGACTATAACGTTTTCTCCTCCCATAAGCTGAATCGGAAAATCACACCTAGTTTGATTGATGCACTCTTTTCCGCTACTGCTATTTTTAAATCCGTAAGTAGGCTTGTAAATATCGAAAATGGCGTGAATATCGTTCTTAACAAAATCGTTATCGGAGTAAAATATGTAATAGTAGTACCCATCCGACGCTACTGTATGTTCCGTAACCATATGGTTACTTTGATATAAATAGTCTATGTTGGTGCAAAGCTTGCTGGGTTGGAAGCTGCGGGAAAGTAAAATTTTTCCATCGTAACATGTAAGTAGATCAGTTTCGAAGCTAGACACACTGTCGCTTTCGAAGTCTATATCCGTGGCGTTTATAGCGTTGCCGCCATGTTTGATGTGGGAGTCTAATGGGGCAATGCTTCGTTTTGGGCGTTCCTCCGGGTTTTCTAAAAAAAATTAGATTTAATTACAATGCATGAAATACCACCATCATCAACCTGTGTAAAATATTTGGTGATTCATTTAGACACAAAATTAAACGCGAAAGAACACATATGTAAGATACAAACACGGATTTAAAAATGAAAGAGCTGTACTGGTTACTTGGAAGAAGATCACAGATGTCGTTAGAAAATAAGATACTAATAAACAAAACAATAATAATCCCTTGGACATACGGCATTGAATACAACGAGAGCAATCCAAAAACATCCATAGTAGACGCACCATGTTATGTCACAAACCATATGTTACACCAATACCTTCGTATTCCAACAAAAAGGTCAAAAACACACCAATATCCTGTTGCAGCCTCTAATACAAGAAAAAAACAAGACTGAGAAGAAAATGGCCAATGGATTTCTAATTTGACGTGTTTCCTGTTCTTTTCCTTTCATGATCTGAGTTACTGCATGCGAGATGCTTTTCTATGATGCTCGGATGAGATGTTCGCTCAGAGATGTTTCTAATTGATGTCTGTTGGGCAGATGAAAATGGTGTGTCCTGCTGTGTCTATTTCTCCGCAATAGACACCCACATCGTCTTCTGTTTTCTTTATTCTAAGAGTGTATGATCGATATGACCCCTGCCCGTGAAGAATTGCGCAAGGAAGTAGTTCGTGTTTCTGTGATTACAGCTGTACCATGCTTCTGTTTGCTATCAGTCTTTTCGTCAATTGCGCCACGTTTTCTGTACGGTCTCATCGTGTCTGCCAACGCCTCAGGGTCTCTTGATGTTCTCTTTTTTGTTTTCTTCCTTGTCGCCTCGCCTACATAAATAAACGTTCTTTCTTTCACCAGTAGCTCGATAGGGGGGACACCTGCGAGGACGCATGTTGCCTCGTAAGACGTTGGAGTTCTTTGGAGTTTGGACAGGTGCCCCATACAGCAAGATCGATTGAGTCACCCCATACAGTAACCGCTTTCATCGGTGATGTTTGGGAGTATGCGTGCTAAGCTCGCCACACATTTTTCTGCTTTTTCTACTGTTTTCCTAATGTGCTGCTTGAAGATTTTTTTAGGGGTGACTGTGCTGTTGCCTAGTTTGAAATGTATTCGTTCTCTGTTTCTTGGTCCTTTACTGCTTCGGTTTTATGTTCAGCAATTTTCAAGTCGTCTTTCTCCCATCGATGTTGCGATTTTATTTAAGCAGTCATTTGTTTTATCTATTACTCCCTGTTTGTTCTCTGCTTTTACCAATAGCGCCAGGTCATCGGCATATGATATAGTCCGACAATCTCGAGGTAGAGGTAACTTGAGTACGGGGTCATATAGAATATGTTCCACAGGGTGGGCCCCAGGACTGATCCCTGTGGAACACCTTGTGCCACTAATGGAGAAGCCTCAACACGATACTATAGCACGTCCAACAACAAGTAATGTATCCTGTGTACTAGAACAGTCACGTTATGTCCGCGTGTATTTAATTTTCTTTAACTTAAATACACTATAGTGAGACACAATAGCTCATAGAATGTAATTTCTGATTGATGTTTAATAAACCATTAAAAAAAATTATAGTGCACTTTACCATCACTACAAAAAGAGATGGATGGCTGACATCGCCAAATAATATATAGGGGCATGCATCTGTCGAACGCACGGTCCACTGAATTTGTTTTTTTGCCAATCTACGTATCAAGAACAGTTTTATTTAAAAATATTTTAACCAAATTCTGAGCCTTCACTATTTAGGTAAATTCAAACCTTCTTTGATTGATATTGTTGGAAGTGACAATCCCAGCGGTTCAAATTCTTCATTTTGAAGCGCTGGCGTCTACAACTCCATGTTGTTTTTGTTTCTGTCACTGTTTGAACATCGATATATTGAGTTGTATCTCCAGTTTATTTAACTCGCCCCATTTACAGGTTATGCCCAGTTTTATATTTTTCGAATTGAAAATCTCCGAAAAGTTCAATGTTTTTTTAAGTGAGATTATGGCTGAGGAAAATCATAAAATCCCGTTGTTTGAGGGGACGAACTAAGATAACTGGAACCTCCGGATGAAAACGCACCTAGATGAGCTCGAGTTCCTGGACTTCACCGAGACTTCGGCGTCGCTTGCTGAGCTTCTGGAGAAGGTGAAGACACTGGAGTTGCCGAATGCCCAAAAGGAACGACTGGTACGGAAGCGTGATAAAAAATGCAAGTCCGCAATTATTCAGCGACTTGAATATGTCAAAGACTAAAACGTCTATTGACATTTGGAGAGACACTTTCGCAAAGAAAGGAATAGCTAGTCAATTGCTAATTCGGAAAAGGTTATTAGAAATGAAATTTTTTCGAGATCTGAAGCATATCGAAGCAACATTGGAGGAAAACGATGTCATCTGTCACTTTCAACAAATTCAAATCGTATTTAAATGAAAAAATAAACAAATTACCAAACCAACCGAATAAAGTTTTTAATAATATTGAAATAAGAAATTTAATCAGAATTAAGTGTTAACAGACCTAAAAGTGATTTCTTAAGGTCTTCCAATTTTTCCTTCCATTCTCTCAAATGACTTCTAGCATGTCTTAACTTTGGAACGTCATCGTTACCATGTTGATTAATATTTACATCTTCGTTAACACCTTCTGCATTATTATCATCGTCGCCTTCATCATCTTTATTTATATTTTGACTGCTTTCGACAGAATAGCTCTTTTTTTGTCTTGTTTTCTCAATATAAGAATCAATATTGTTCCTAGTTTCGTTTGTTACAATTTCTTCAGCTTTATTATCAATATAGTCTTCAAGATCATTAGTTGCCAGGTCTATTAGACCTAAAATGGTTATTAGAAATATTGTGTTTGACAAAATCAGCAAAAGAAATAAAAATTAAACTTACCTACAACTTCCGCAGGTTTCTCGTAAAATACTTTGACTCTGTTAAATTCGGCATCCATTTTGGCACCGTATTTTTCGTGTTTCATCAAATTACAGGTGTCTAAGTTTTTGTCTCCACGTACTACCAGTATACGTGCACCATCATATCGAGAGCATACCTAAAAATAACCATATACTGAACGTCTTTCTTTCCTAGAGAAATATTTAAATATCTAGTACTTATTTGTCACAAAAAAAATAAACTTAATTGTACGGCATACCGTAATCAGAATTTTCGACTTATTGCCACACAGGATTATCTAGTATTTTTCATCAGTTCTCGGAGAATTGAGAAAAAATGTTCAGGATGACGTATTTTTTTAGCCACCCGACTCCAAAATTTGTTCGTCGTGCGTATTCATGCTTTTAGTGCATTCTGAGAGTTGGAAAAAACCACGAGAAACAAATAATTTTTAATACACCCAAAGTACGTTTTCGAGGATGCTGAACACGATGGCTGGGGTTAAAATTCAGTTTGAGTTTGCCCTACCCCTCAAACGGCCAAAAACGACCCTCAAAAGGGTAAATCGCGTCTTTCACCGGCAAAACTAATGTAAACCCCCGTTTTCGAGGATGCTGAACACGATGGTAATTTTGTTTTTCTACCAATTTTTATTCCTAGCAAATTTTCTTTCTACTGAATTTTGTTTCTACCAAATTTTGTTTCTAGCAAAGTTTGTTTCTACTGAATTTTGTTTCTAGCAAAGTTTGTTTCTACTGAATTTTGTTTCTAGCAAAGTTTGTTTCTACCAAATTTTGTTTTTGTTACCAATTGTCGTTTCTACCAATTTTTGATTTTGTTTTTCTACCAAATTTTGTTCCTACTGAATTTTGTTTCTAGCAAAGTTTGTTTCTACCAAATTTTGTTCCTACTAAATTTTGTTTCTACCAAATTTTGTTCCTACTAAATTTTGTTTCTACCAAATCTTGTTTCTAGCAAAGTTTGTTTCTACCAAATTTTGTTTTTACTAAATTTTGTTTTTGTTACCAATTGTCGTTTCTACCAAATTTTGATTTTGTTTTTCTACCAAATTTTGTTCCTACTGAATATTGTTTCTACCAAATTTTGTTTCTACTGAATTTTGTTTCTAGCAAAGTTTGTTTCTACCAAATTTTGTTTTTGTTACCAATTGTCGTTTTTACCAAATTTTGATTTTGTTTTTCTACCAATTTTTATTTCTACCAAATTTTGTTCCTACTGAATATTGTTTCTACCAAATTTTGTTTCTACTGAATTTTGTTTCTAGCAAAGTTTGTTTCTACCAAATTTTGTTTTTGTTACCAATTGTCGTTTTTACCAAATTTTGATTTTGTTTTTCTACCAATTTTTATTTCTACCAAATTTTGTTTATACCAATTTTAGTCTTCTGTCCCTTCCCAAAAAGTTGATTAACTTATCTTGAATAGATCTGAAGTTCTGAATTTTTTGTGGATCTCTGCACGATTTTGACACAAGTCAAAAAGTTAATGAGAGGTTACAACAGAACTCTTATTTGGGACATACTGTATATAAATAGAAATATTTTTAGAATGTGCCTCATTGTCGGACCTATCGTTTAAAAAAAAATCAAACCGATAACTAGGGTAGAAAAAAGTTATGGAGCATGAACACATCCTTGAATCATCCGGTATATTTATCATCATGTAGTTGCGGGCGGTAGAAAATGTCCGTTCGATATTTTTTATTAATATTTATGATATTCTTTATAATTAAAAAAAAATTCAACCTTGTGGCTGTAACTTTTTGAGGCTCTTTTTTTCTGCAGTTGCGGGCAGTGTAAAATGTTCGTTACTTCGTGAATTCATGCATATTTTTACGTATTTAATAATAATAAACCAAGAACGGACGTGTGGCGATAACAAAATTAGACCACTTTTTTTTATAAACGGAAAATCGTTTAGAGGACCACCGTGTAACTGTAGAACTTTTTGCCAAGGGAAAATTTTATTGTATTTGTGTAAATCTATCGATTTATGCTTGAATAAAGCTTGTGGCCATTTTGGTTACGGTATGCCGTACTATAAGTTTTTTTATGACAAATTAAAACTATATAATAATATTCTATACTCCCGTGTTTTGTTTTTAAATTGTATTATAAATTACCTTTAATTTTACAATAGAACCCTTCAATAAATAAAATCCCCAGTATTCCAAAGTATCGTCGGGAAGAGTCATGGATTTCTTTAATCTTATATGTCGTATTGTGCCACTTTTTTTTGGCTTCCCTTGAAGTTGAAAAGCGTTGAACGTAGAGTTCATTTTCAAAGAAAGAGATTTGCAAAAAATCGAAGAAACCTGTAAAAACAAATCAACGAAATCGATTATTTAATATTTTAACATTTTATTATAGCAGTGGATTGAGATGTTGTAAAGAATACATAGATTGTACATATATTAAATCATGAATAATAATGGGCCAAGAACAGCTCCTTGCGGAATACCACCTTCCTTCATGAAACTTCTGTTACATTTAAAAATATGATAGAGAGGAATTATGGTCCTTAATTTCCATACAAAATGTTTATCAAAAACAAAACAAATAAGGATCACATTTTTAAACATAAAAAAATTTCTTATTTAATAATCATTTTAAAACAGTCACTTACTCCTTCTTGAATGGCTAGGATGTCCGACTCCGCCACTGGATAAACGACGTCGGCAAAAACGACATGTCGAAGATAGAGAGGGATGATGATCAAGGTGGTGGGGAGGATAGCTGTCATTAGACAGAAAACCATGACGCGTTTTGCGCCATGCATTTTTCCTTTTTCTGAAATTTTAAAATAGAATTTTTCATAAAGGTTACTTTAGGGAACCGTTTAGTAAGTGCTATAGTAACACCAGGCGATATAGTATCTATATAGATGAGTTCCCGTGGGCTCGACTCATTCTATTGGTTGGCTATTCAAATGAAGCTTGACAATGCGGCTTACGCAGTCTGTGGCTAATAGCGAATAGGATCGCAAAGATAAGTTCATCGCACCGTGAAATGCATTTGGTCGATTACCACTTAGGGATTGCACATGTTTTTATTTTTTTAATTTATACGCTTTCCACTCTGGCGAGCTGTAAACTAAAGGAGAACACTTCTTTGTGGACGGATAGACCTTGCACTAATTCGTTTAGCTGCACTATACCAAACATAGTAAAGTACAGCGAATTGAAAGTCTTGGCAACAAAAACATTAAATATTTCTCTTGGGTGCTATAAATGTCAAATAGGCGCGATGACTAGCGAAACTAGGCAGTTTGAAGTGGTAAAGAAGCATTCATAATATTTTCAAAAATTAACAAAATAAATAGCTGAATGAATATTTTTTAAATTAGGTAATTTTTAAGCATTTTATATTTAAAAGAATGTTGAACTTTTATCGAAAGTAAACAAATTATGGCCTACATTACTTACATTAACCTACATTAACACTTACTTAATAAAGAGAAATAAATAATTGATTTAAAAAATATTAATATTATCGGTAATATTGATAAGAAAATCAAAGCAAGTTTTTTTTGGCCGATAAAAAATAAGATTTAAAACTAGTTTGGAAATGAAACTTAATTTGCAGTTACAAGAATTTAATGTTATATGAAAAAAAGATAAAACATTTTTGTAGTTTTATAAACATAAAATAATATAAACAAGATATTGATTAATTACTAATTTATTTTATTTATAAACTAGATTTAGACGCCATAAAGATTATAACAAAAAAAGATATAATCATCATAGACTAAATCTAATAATTTCCAGTATAAACAAGTCAATACGGTTTACTTAATAAATCGATTATAAGTTATTTTGTAATAAATCATGTACACATAATTATGATAAAGGCTGTTAATTTTTTAAATCAACGAATGAAGAATTATCGAAAAAATATTTTTTAACCATACAAGCGCTCGTTTGTTTTCTTTCACCCACCAACAAAGGTGGACTCAACAAAAGTATAGTATGGTAGTATAGCCTCTTTAACGCCTTCACACCCGGAGGATCAACGGCTACACTAACTTCTGTAACTCGTAGTAGCTTGCAGATAGACAAACAGATGACTGACAGAGAGACAGACTGATCAGACAGAGAGACAGACAGACAAACTGATCAGACAGAGAGACAGACAGACTGGTCAGACAGAGAGACAGACTGATCAGACAAAGAGACAGACATAGTGAACTATTAAGACTTCTCTGAATTTGCAAAAGTTTAAAGTACTGGTATAAAATGTAACAACTTTTAAGATTAGCTCTAAAAATGCCGAAACCATTCAGCCTTGATTTTTAAACTAAAACCTTACATATTTTCGAACTTAAAAAAAACAAAAACAAAAAAAGCAGTTTCTTCTTATTAAATAGTGTGTACATATAATTACCTTAACGAAATTACTAATCGAAGATTTATTTTTTAAATACAGGAGACACACCACTAGACAAACATTAAGTATCAATTATATAAAAAGAACTAAGTAAAAACTGATGTACAAGCCATCGATATATTTTGTGTTATAAAATAATTAAAACTCCATTTCAAAATGATTAGGTAAACTTAGAGAATGCTATTATCAAAAGTGTTAATGTTATGGACAAGTTTGGTTACTGATTAGAGTTTATTGTTAGTTTTTCGTCTTAATATCATTTATTTGTTTTTTTTATATCTATAAAAAGCGGCGTGGTTAAATAGAGCACATGCAGGTTTTACAAGTCATTGTGCATATATCACTGATTCAAAATTAGATACTCCGCTATTTTTATCTTTACTGATTTTTAAATTTTATTTGTACATGTGATTTTTCCCACCCTGTAAATGGAGTTCTGCTGGGTGGTGTACAAAAACTCTAACTACTTGAACTGCCAAAATAACAAAACTCAGGTATTTGTGCCTATTCACAATCAGGCAATGCACTTGGTCTTATTAGTGACTGAATTGTTGGAATATATAATTAAGATTTTCTTATATGCAAGCATAAGTAGCTAATATTTTCGTCTGGATGACGATGGCATATTTTCCAAAAGAAAAATAGTTTTTCAGACGCTGATCCAGGGGGGGGGGCATGACACCCCCACGCACGAACATAATTTTTCTGTAATTAATATTACTGCAACAGATGGGAGAGCTGTGCCATTTAAGGCCTAGCTTACCATGCTACTAACCACATTTGCATTTTATAAATACTTCAATTCAAAATCGAAAATAGATTACATATTTGATATATTTTAAATCAGTAAAAATACCTTCGTACCCCTTCCCCCCAATCAGTACAATACCTTCGTGACACCCCCAAATAGAATCTTTATCTGAATCTTCAATGAATCTTTATCTGAATCTTCAATGAATCTTTATCTGAATCATTTCTAAATCTTCAATAATTATCGTATGCTTAACGTGTGATTATTTTCTTCTAGTTCCAACAGGGCAGGTTAGGGTATAAAAATTCGTTGGCTTCGATTTTTATTTTACTTTTTATTTCATACTTCCATAATCATATCTTCAAAATTGATCACAAACTATTATTCAATAAACTTTAACTTTTTATTCAACATTGATCAAGTAAAAAAAAGAGTGTAAACTCTTGCCTGTCAGTAAAAGCATTAGAATTTCTTTAAATACTCATATGACTTATGCATGATTTTAAATAATTAAAAAACTATTTGTTTTGCAGTATGTTTGAAAAAGTTGGTAACAAATGGGAAATTCTTTTATTGTTAATTTTACAGAAAAATTATTTGTAAAATATTTAGTGGTATACAGGAAAAAAAAGTTGATTTATGCTGATAGTGGCGACTGTGAGTCGGAAGGGCATAGACCAAAATTTATCAGGATTGAGAGTACCCCCCCCCCCCCCGTTTTAGAGGATGCTGAACACGATGGCGGTATCAGAATTACTGTTTTCGATTGCTGAACCCCCTAAAAGGGCCAAAAACTACCCCCTATAGGGGTTAAACGGGCAGCACATTATTTCCCTGCAAAAAAAAACGTCTTTCCCCCCAGTTTTCGAGGATGCTGAGCACGCTGGCGGTATCAGAATTACTCTTTTCGCCAGCCAAACCCCCTAAAATGGCCAAAAACTGCCCCCTAGAGGGGTTAAACGTCTTTCCCCCCGTTTTCGAGGATGCTGAGCACGCTGGCGGTATCAGAATTTCTCTTTTCGCCAGCCAAACCCCCTAAAATGGCCAAAAACTGCCCCCTAAAGGGGTTAAACGGGCAGCACATGTAAAAAACACGTCTTTCCCCCCGTTTTCGAGGATGCTGAGCACGTTGGCGGTATTAGAATTTCTCTTTTGGCCGGTGGAGGGGTTTGTGAGGTTCGGAAGTAATCTTTTAACACCACCACCGTGCTTGGCATCCTCGAAAGGGGGGGAAAGACGTTTTTTTACAGGGAAATGATGCGCTGTTTAACCCCTTTAGGGGTAGTTTTTGACCGTTTCAGGGGGTTCGGCTGGCGAAAACAGTAATTCTGATACCGCCATTGTGTTCGGCATCCTCAAAAACGGGGGGGGGGGGCGGATATACTCTCAATCCTGATAAATTTTGTTCAATTTCTCATGGTTTTTTTCCGACTCACAGACGCCACTCTGAAGAGTAAAGTGCTTTTAAATTTAAAACCAGAACAAAATGGCATTTGAAAATGTTGATAGGAATTAAAAATTAAAAATATAGTTTAGATTTATGGGTTTTTAATAATTAATTAACGAATATTTATTGCACAAGATAAATCAAATATATAAATTAAAAATAAATGTCCTTACTGATTATATCACTCATCTTTCTAAAGCAATTTTGATATATGTTTACTGTTTTGCAAAAAATTTCAATAATAAATACCTAATTAGAATTATCTTTTTTTGATTACATTACATGCATGAGAAACAAAATGCGGATTATCCTCACTGCACATGTGCCTCCCTAATCGTTTATTTTTTTACATTAAAAGTATTAAATAATTATTAGAACGCCATTAATCAAAACCTATCAACATTTTTAAATGACATTTTGTTCGGTATTTAAATTTAAGCACTTTACCTTTACTCATTAGAATATATCAATATTTTTGATTTCTCTGCATATCACTAAATATTTTACAAATTTGATTATTGTATATTGATTTATGTGACGCAAAACTTTTTATGACGAATAAACTTTTTTGTAAAATTAATGATAAAAAAATTTCCTATTTATTGTCAACTTTTTTAGGCATATTGTAGATCTGATATCGGATATACTTACAATGAATTTCAATAACAAACTTTCTTTTTTACCGCTAAAATATCAACAAGCGTCTTCTGTTGTTCAAGGTTAAGGTTTGACTAAAATCGAATGGAACCATTTCACGAATTTTTCTGTTTAAATCTGGATAAACATAAAAGACCGAAAATAAAGGATTACAGACATGCATTGATTACTAAAAATAGACCTAAAACACTTTGATAACAACTAATTCTTCAAGATTAAAAATCTAAGTGGGAAGATTACTGTATTGACATTTTTTTTCTACAAAAAAAGGGCAAATAGTGTATCTAACCTTATAGATCATATCGCGTCGAGTCAACTATAAAACTTTCATTTATTGGAAGAAAAGGTTCCATTGCAATTTCTTGTTTGCCTAAAATTTTGTTGGTAAATAACAGATTAAAGATATTCAGTTTTAAATATTTGTAATTATTTTGCTCCTCTTTTTACATTGAACTTGTGACCTTTTACTATTGTCGCTTTGCAGCCATCAACCAATAGGTCGAAGGTCTCTTCCGTATTAGCAAACATTCCCACTTATTATTGTTGATAAAGTGAAAGTTTATTTATCGAATCTTTATTTTTTAGGAAATGCGTTATACAAGGACGTAAATAAGTTCCTATCATAACAAAGAGAACGTTACTCCATTTAGGATCATTTTTTAAACTTATAAATTTCAAAAAGTATTTAAGAGATGAGTTATATCAAGTTAGCCGCCCTACTTTAAGAGTTCCTCACCTGCTGATAAATCGGGGATATATGCGGGGTCGCCGTGAGAAGGGGTAGCGTGGTGGGCGATCCCCACTTTGCGAAATTTTGCAGGACGTATTCAGAAGATTTGTCGATTATCGAATACCTATTTAAAGTTGGGCATGGGTATAGTTTAAGTAATCCTTATAGTCCAGCCATCTAAAAATTTCTTTAAAGTCGATGTCGAGTATTCTACTTTAATATATAGCTCGGGAGCCAGAGAATATTTCTCGAGTTGATAAAATAGAAACATGCATTCACTAAGATGTTTAACTGGTCTTTGCGTCCTCGGCAACGTAGCGGCATCCTTTGCGGCAGTCCCAAAGGATGCCGCTACGTTAGAAGTTTTTTGGTAGCAACAAAGGCGCCGCTTTAAAGCTGTTAAATTGGGGCTACTATATGTATTACACGAACTATTGCTGGCTTTGTAGGATTAAATAAATCTTTATATAGATTTGAAAAGTGCTTTGAATACCTATCCACAACGCTCTTCTTCACACATTGACGACAAGTAATGTGTCGTTATTTGAATGACACATGAAAAATGTAAATAAAATTATTCACACAGTTAAATTCTTACCATTGATATAAGCAATAGAATCGTATTTACGTCCATTATAATAGGCAATGTTATTACTACTTGAAATCAACATATTTTCACTTTTAAATCCACTATCAAAATAAACCAAAATATTCAAAAATTTGTTTACGGCATTTAAACAGAGACTAAACTTCCTACACGATCTTATTGAGGGCACGATCAGAACTAATTTAAAAAAAGATAAACTTGTTTTTATCCCGTTATCAAAAACGCTAAAGTTCATCATATTTACATAGAGCTTTATGTTTTTAAAAATGAAATAAATCTTAAGGATTATTAATAATATACATGCTTATGTCTTAATCCGTATATAATTCTCTTACAATGCAGCTTAATATTATCTTTCTAATAAAACGATTTATCCATTACTAGTTAATCCGCTCTCAATATAAGGACTAGGCCTATAAAATTCATGATTTTGTTTTTGAATAGTGAAGAATTAAAGAACAGAATGTAGGATTTACGAAAATCTAAGTCCTCCTATCTTCAAAACCAATCGAGATATTTTCAAGCGATCTTCAACAAATCAAATATCAAGCTCTACAACTGTTAGTTTTTGAATAGTAAAGAATTAAAGACCGGAAAGTAGGAATTACGAAAATTTAAACTTTGACTCTTCAAAACCACCAGTACGAGTCATAATGACGTTTACTTTTCTTTAACTTGTTATTATCTGATATTCGAACTTTAAATAATTATATACATAATACTATACTAAATGAACCAGGCAAGAACAAGATTGTTAAAGTCTATACGAAGTCGTTCCCTGTATGCAGTCCACGTTGACTTGATACATGGCTGTCACCAAATGTTACCGCCCACGATAAATTAGGCGCATTTAATTGGTCACTTCCGAATTATTATTGGTCAGATTCTCGAATAATATGTTTCCTTTGACTAAGCCGCGTAAAGACCACAGGAGACAGTGTAGTAGCATCGAAAGTTGATATTACATACCTTTCTTGTTATTTCTAAAATATTAAGCTAATTAAAATGGCATTCTGGAGACCTTTTGATATTTCTAATGGTGAAACATAAACTCATAATCTCGAAACCAATGTAGTTACAGAGAGGCTTTGGAATTTCGTAATAAAGACTTACATATCCAAACACAAAGAAGTATTTTAAATATATTTAAATACTTGAAAAGTGAAAATCGTGAAGCCTTACAAAAGAATTTATGAATTTGTGTTTTCCATTTCTACTGTCGCTTTGCACGCCTATGCTTGATAGAGGAGTTACCGCGCCTATTAGTCGAGATTTAGTTTTTTTGCTGTTTACATTGAAATCGTATAGGCTATACCCTCCTATGGGTTCCTGAAGTGGACGGTAATGAAATAGCAGACGTACTCGCAAAAAAGGGACCTGAACCCTTCTGCGGAATAAGCACCAGTAGAAGAAAGAAATAAATAACAAAAGATGCCAATACTGGATGATACTACAAGGAATGAGGCAGGCCAAGACACTACTGGGAAACTATAACCAGAAGAGATCGGTTGAGAGAACACCTAAAGAAACTCGGATTGGTAGAGAATGCAGATTTTGCGAGGAAGAGGAAACATCTATCCAGATTCTCTCAGAATGCATTACCCTGCAAAATCCAAGAGTACAATACCTCGGAGAATATCAAATAGAAGAGGGAGATCTACCTAACCTGAAGCCTACCTGGAGGAACTGCTCTAATAGTTGAGGAAACATGATTACTTTCGACGAATGTTTTGCCTTTAGTGAGGCTTTTCTGTCGGAAAATTGTTAAATTGTCCGGATTGAACTCACATCTCAGCAGAAATATTTCCTTATGATGCATACAATTAAATTTCCACATTTCAACTATTGTATGTTAATATTTATTTCTTGTTCAGATGAACATATTTATCGGCTGCAATTAGGTACTCCAAAACAAAGGAATGAGAGTTATTCTTAGATGCTCGGGTAGCGCCGGCCGATGTCGGGTTGGCCTATATAGATATTAGCTGTTTGTAACATTTCTACGTCCTTTTTTAACATCTCTTCCAAACTGAAAGATATATGTCTGTTTTGCCTCGTTGAATTTAATTTATTGTACTATAAACAAACATTTTCTGCTCGAGAACTGCATTGGGCGTGTACCGCTGCTACTATCCACTACCTCAGAGACGGATTAAGCATCAGGTAAGCGCGTTTGAGACACGTTAATCTTTAAATTTTCTTTTAATTGTTGAATCTGCCCTTTTTACGTCATATAACATTCATTAAATATTTTACAGTAAATAGTTCACAAAGATCAAATTATTAGATCCTCGAAAATCTGAACTTTGACTTTTTCACCTCCTCCTGTCAAAACCATTGCAGATATTAAAAAGCGGCCTTCAAAAAAACATTTTTACATCCTTTCTTAACATCTCTTCAAAAAATAAAAGATATACGTCTGTTAATCGGAACTTTATTTATATTTAATAAAATACACAATTAGTTTTTTTGTATCATGTTGGGAACAATATATTTGTTAATCCCAATTTTAATTATTTTAAATAACAACCGATAAAACTACAAAATAATAATATTTATACAACAATACTTGCTAGATTTTTATAAAAACCATCTTCACCTATTGAAGATATGTTTGATATGTAAATCGTTTTCAAATCGCAAATGCCAAATTCGTAATCACGATATTTTTCCATGATTTTAGTAGCGTCGAAACTTTTTCTTTTGGTCCACCTTTTCTTAGGACAGTTGGGTTCTTTTCTGTATTTCGTATTCATTAAAGTCATGTGAAGTTTGACATTTTCTTGGTACTTTTTCAATAAACCTAAAACACATTTAAAACTGAAATTCGTATGAATAAAGGCAAGGAACCGGCTGCCCCTGTAGGAAAGCGCCCTCACAAGAGCACCTCCATGGAGGGAACCCCGGGAAGGTTGAAGAATCCGCTGCACCTTCTAAAACCTTCGCTGATGCCGCCTTGAGACACCTCAAGGTGGCAATAATAGATGAGACTAACCGCAGAACGGGAGATTATCATCAAAAACCAACTGCTGGAGGAGCTGGACAAAATCATCTTCTCCGCCTCCAGCAGCAACAGTAAAGCGTGGACATACTCCGGTGAAATCATCAGAGTGGTCTGCGATGACGACGTGACACTAGAGTGGCTGAAAGCAGCCATAAGAAACCTTAAGCCGTGGAAGGAGGCATCACTGGTGGTCGTCAGTGTGGACAAGCTCCCAAATCTTATCAAAGCCTCTCTCTGGATCCCGGAGGACGTCCACAAGATGAAATCCGGTGAAAAGGAGATAGTGCTGGGTCGGCTGAAGGCGTAAAATCCTGACCTGACCTTCCACCATGAGGAAAACCCTCGAGGACACCTCTTCGTCTTCGGAATCGGAGACGAGGATATGGCTCTCCTCAAGAAGAAGTCAATGAGGTTGAGCTATGCGTTCACCTCATTGACAATGAGGGCTACAAAACCAGAATCCGAGGGTACCTCTGAAGACCCGAGGTCCTTGGAAGTCGAGCCACGTAAGGTGGATATCGACCCCAAGGCGACCTTGAGTCCCGGAAAGGACGTCGACGCATCGACACAGATGGCAGTCGATGACCTGACGGAGGAGGTACCTGAAGTCAGTGAGGTCGTCTCTCCCCTAGAGGAGGAGCAGATGGACCTCTAAAGTCAACTATTGACACCCTTTCCTTTGAGCAGGGACGTTGGAAAAAAGGTAAATATTATACAATGCAACCTCCAATACAAAAAGGCGGCCACGGCAACACTATGTTGCCGCCTTGATTTATTGGAGGATGCAATAGCTTTGATTCAGGAGCACTGGATAATAAAGACCAAAATTACTGGTTTCAGTACTCTGACTGGTCAAATTTTTAGCCTACCAAGCAATCAACAACCTAGGACAGCTGTCTATGTTCCTAGGAAATACAGAGCCTCTCCAATGGCACAATTCTGCACCTCAGACTTTACTGCGGTTAAAGTGGAATGTCCAGATGGCAGAGGCAACTATATGGCATTGATACTCGCATCGGCCTACCTCCCTTCAGATGCAACCACCCTACCACCAACTAAAGAAATTGAGGTACTAGCGGATCACTGCCTCAACCAGAGAGTGGAGCTTCTTTTGCTGTGGGACTAACTCACCCTCCCTACTCTACAGATAGATATTAATTTTATTTTAAAAAGAAAGTTGAACATTTCATACCTTTTTCATAAAAATATTCAGACAAACTATTAGCAATTATTTGCAAATTGATCTCTTTGGTTTCATTAATAATTTTAACCTTTGCATATAAAACATCAACTTTATCATAATCTTCATTCATACAATCAATCCCTGCTACATGAATTTTAAGTGAGTCTGATTTTTCAATCATTGGTCTAAAATAAAAAAATAGTTTAACACCAAATCGCGTCCCAGGTGTTTAATACAATACGCCATAGAGCCAGTTTTATAACACCTTGACAAAAAGGCAATGCAAATTTACACAGTTTTTGTTTAATTTTATTTGAAAACAAAAATATATACATACTTTAAAATTTGTGCATTATATTCCTCTAATGCTTGAATTGCTTCCTGTTTCTCTCTGTCACTCAGTAAAACAAAAACATCTATAGTCAGATGGAGCTTTAACACACTCTGAAATATAGATTCTTCTAGACCCCTCGTATCTTTATCTTTTAGAACTTCATTTTTAAAGTTTTGAAAGTTGTTTTTTATTTCATCACTCAACAAGGGTATTGCAATGAATTGTAGCGCCATTGCTCTGTTCCTTATTTGCCCAATAACTGAATGTACCTCATGTAAAGCTTTTTTTAGACTCGTTTCGTCATCACCCGATACTGTTAATTTTCCAGATTTGCCTGGGTTTGGGACAGTTATACAAGTATTTGTTGTGTTTTGGATTGATTCCAGGTCGAAAAAATCGTTCTGTTTTAGTTTTGTATAGTATAGACTATAATAGAAGCAGAAAAAAGGGGCATAAGATGGAAAAAAATTCAATAAGATATAGAAAATACAAATGTACTTACGGCGGCAATTCAAAACTGAAGGAAATTTTTCCAGTATTATCAACATCAAAATGAATCTTATCCATATTAACTGAATCCTGTAGTTCTTCATTATCTTTTAAAATTTTCAAATATTTAACCTATCTGCTCTTAAAGAAAAAAATCTTACCTCCATCTGGCGTATTTAACGGTGGGTTTGAACCTTTTTTTGAGTGCCCTTTAAATTGCTTTATATTGAAACATTTCCCGTCTATCCACATGCGAATAGGTTTTGAATTCCTAATAGTTTTCATCATTTTCAGTTTAATTTTATTAGTTACTTTTTCTTTGTAAACATAATTTTGGTAACTAAATCCATCCTGATAACAAGGCCAATAAAATAGAAGATTTTAATTTTAATCTTGAAAATTGGAGCAGCAGAACTACTGCTAACTTCTCTGTTGTTCTCAGATGTTAGTGTCAATCAAGTTATTCTCCTGTCACAGTTTCTGAGGTTTTTAAAAATAAAACAGTTGCAGGTGTATTCTTAATAGTATTTATGGCAACAATTCGGGTTCCAGAACAGAAAATAATACTGTGTGGAGAATATGGAGTGGGAAAAAGTTCGATATTTAGAAGATTTGCTAACAATACTTTTGTGACTGCGACTGATAGGAAATCAACATTAGGACTAGATCATTTATCTAAAATATTTAGTGTTGGTGAAAGAGATTTAAAAGTATGTGTTATGTTTATTTTAAGTATGATGACAATAAGATTATTGTTATTTTAGTTGCAATTGTGGGATACAGGTGGTATGGAAAGAGTAGCATCTATAACATCCAGTTATTATAAGTTTGCAGAAGCTGCTGTATTAGTTTTTTCGTTTGATAATCCAGCGTCCTTTCATGTTTTATCTCAGCACTTATTAGACATAGTTACTTACGCAGAAAATGCAAAGATATTTCTTTGTGGTAACAAATGTGACTTAATAGAAAAACCTCCACAGATTACAGATGCAGAAATAGAGACTTTTTGGTAAAAAATGTTTTTTGTGTTTTGATATATGTACATTTTTAATTGAATTATTTAATTTTTAGCGAACAGTGTCATAATTTAGTATCAGGTATCTACAAAACTTCTTGTAAGACTGGTGAGGGTCTGGAAGAGATGTTTACAGATATAGCTGTCCAGCTGGTAAATATGAACAGATCCAGGATAGAACTTCAATCCATGGAACAGCATGGTTTTAAAATTGTTCCTCATGAAGAAGAACCGCAAGAAGACAGCTGTATTTGTTGAGAAACTAAGAAAGTAATTCATTTTTGAATCACGTTTTTTAGATTTTAAACATGATTTATAATACTCTTTTTTGCAAAAAGTAGATTGCAGTTTTTTTTACACATTTTAATTTTTGATTTTTTAATGCTCTTCACTTTTAACTCATTTTTTCAGTAAAACAACTAGTTTTTATTTAATCATCAAAGTAAACACTTACCATATAGGGAAATCAAGGTTTTTGAAAATATAAAGATTAGAGTAAAAAAAGGTAAAATTTTGTTTTGTAAGTTTAAAATGTTCCCAAATTTGATGCAAAATATTTTAAACTATATCAACAGATTCATCATGTTGAACTTTTTGACAATTTTTTTATTATTTTAACAAGCAAATCCCCAATGTATTGAATTATAATTAAACTTTTTACTGTCCAATTACTTTTTATAAAACATCTAGACTGCTTTTAGTAATAGAAAAATGAACCTTTTTAACCTTCACTGGACACACTGTGTATTATTACTCTTAAAGACATCTTGAGGTCTGACTCCATTTGATAGTAAATTTTGTGAAAATCTGTGTGTATTATTACACTTAGGTACACTTTCCATTTGTTCGCCAACTTTTTCTTACTTTCAGGACGTGATAAAAAATTGGAATTTGATATTTTCCATATAAAACACATACCTTCATTTTTAGGAATTTTCATAAATAAAAAAATTGAAAGCCTCACCTTGGTTGTCCTCTTAAAAAAAATAAGTTGTATATTTTTTTGACTATAATCTTTTAGCACAAAAAAAGAAAAACTAGACAGGGGCCTTATAATCAAGACTTACGACACAATTCATTATTGGAGGTCTAATATTTCTGGATTTATTTATGTGTACTGGGTGATTTATTAAGGATAGCAACCTGAGAAACCGCCCATTATATAATTTCAGATCATAACAAAAGTGGCCAAGAGAAGCCTTAAGCTTGTTTTCAAATTTCTAAGTTCGCCTCTAGGGACTGTAATCATTTTTGTTAAAAAAAATGTCAAATGGTAGAATCTTATTTGAAAAATGCTTCCTAGCGGTTACTGCAAAAACAAGTGTCTGAAAGAGACGCAACTTGTTTAGTCAAAGAAATTTGATAAATTCTGTATCTGTATAGTAGGGAGGGTGAGTTAGTCCCACAGTTAGGCCACATTTGACCCATTAAACATCCAAAATTCTGTAAATTAGAACAGAAGTTTTACTTTGCCCCACTCGTCCCTACCAATTATTTTGTTAGTTAGAGAAAAAGCACTGAAACTGAAAATTCCCAGAGAATATAATTTTTATATTTTTCAATATCCTTTTAATAAGGGATTTTTTTCATTGACAAAAATAATGGATGGTTTTAATCAATCAACCAACGTAACTTTAAGGCCACCAAAAAATGACTATGTCGTAATCCTTTAACAATAAGGGCTGTGTTATTAGGAACGAAGATCGTCCGGATCTGTGATGACCTTTTGAAAATATATACATGTTTTTGATATACCATTTTGTTTTTGTAGTTCTCATCTGTATTTTTAGCAGAAATTGTACTTTTGTGATTATGGTTGTTGAAAATTGTTACTATTTTTTTACTTGTAAAAGTATTAGTAAATAACTGCATATTTTTGGGTAAAATGTTTTTCAATTGGTATTGTGTTCAATATTTATGTTTTATTAAGTATAAATCCACTCTAAATTCTAATAACAAAGTGAGTTTGGACCTGAACTTATTTTTTTGTTGTTACGAAGAAATACAATACTTGGAATGGAAGATGGTATCAAGATACCGTGAACTCTTCTAAGTGGGCGGACTAATCGGAGCCCCAGTCAATGTGTTAAAAAAGGTCAACGTTGTACGTGAATGATGAGTATGAGTAAATTTTTGCATGTCAGTGCACCACAAAACTGAATAAAATAATTGACAAAGGTTTTGCCCAAAGTAGGTAATATCACAGCTGGAGCTTCACAAAGTGTTTTTTTTACTCACCGATATCACATTTGGAATGCTTGAGTGATTCATTGAATGCAGCTAATTGTGCCAAAGCGCGTTTAAAAACTAATTTATTTTGTTATACTTGTTTTAAGAGTAACTTTGTATATTATTTATAATAAAGATTTTCACCTGAAACATTTTTTAATGTTCCTCAAAAATTATGCGTAAAAATTTCAATATATTGAAGTTAAAAACACCATTAGATAAAAATAATTTATTAACTATTTACAAATAAAAATGTTTACAGATTTAATCACCATTTCTATGGAGTGTGTGAAAATTCTTATGAATAATCGCGTTACGAAAATTTACATCGACTTGAGTTTAACTTCAATCAAAAGTATTTTTTTTAAGTGCGCTCGGAAATAATTTGAAAAAGTTTAGAAGTTAGAAAAATATAATTCAACGGAAAATTTGAGTAAAAAAATTGTCGAAAAAATTAAAAATAAAGTTTAAAAGAAATTTTATAATTTTTTTTCTATAAAATTTCTTTTAATCCTTTAAACTTCATTTTTCAATTTGTTTTGGTAATTTTAAAATTTTTTCGTCAAATTATTTTTTTTTAATAAAATTTTTGTTTTGTTTTTTTCTACATAATTTCTTCTGAATTCTAAACTTTGTTTCATCAAATTTAGAAAAAACCTCAGGTTTCGGGAAAACTATAGGAGACGTTGAAAAACTTTAGTTTAAAACAGCATTAAACATAGTTTTTAATTTTAATAAAAAATATCAATACACAAACAATCGCACTGAGTATATTACATGAGTATGATACATATAGCAGAACTGTTGGCTTTAGAACAAAACGCCACTGTCGCATTCAAATTACTCTACACCTCACGTAGTTCCACTGTTTAAGGTGGATTTTTTTTGTAAATGTTCGTCTTGGATTTTCCTATCGATCCCTCATTTGGGATTTTTTATTTTCGGCGCAAATGTGGTGCAAGATGATGTTTTTCGATTTTTTTTCAGCTGAAAATGTTCGTTTTGATAAATACTACAAAACTGGCCGAAAATCAGTTTTTTTTCATAAAAATCAAATATTGGAGTCGAAAAAATAAAGACCGAAATCAAAAATCCCAAATGAGGGATCGATAAGGAAATCCAAGACGAACATTTAAAAAAAAATCCACCTCAAACAGTGGAACTATGTGAGGTGTAGAGTAATTTGAATGCGACAGTGGCGTTTCGTCCCACTGTGCGCCGGGGATGTCTTCTTTATTTAAAATTATAAAAGTATTATTCAAATTCAACCAAGATATTATTTCACTGCTATTAAAAGGATTTATTTATCATTTTACAGTTTTTAGGCCATATGTAACGCATACATTTATTGTCTGTACAAAAAAAACACAATTAAAACTCCCACGATTGTATCGTTCAGTCTTCCGTCCGACAATAATCTGTGTTATATTTTTCGTTATTATTCTTCAAGGAAAACTCAAAAACTAACATTTTTCGACAGCTGATCTTTTTTTCACTAATAACAAAAGACTGGTGCAGCTTTTTACTTAACATATCTTTGGAAATCATAATATTGCATTACATATGGATCGCACCATTTTATTTCTAATTGACCCGAAAAGTTATTCCACAAAATTTTAAAAATCAATCATTACCCTTATACAAAAAACCGCAAATAACGAATATAAACCATCAGTTATATCACAATTTTCCTATTAATAAATTCAATCTGAATGTGAAGTGGTTCATTAACAAATGGGGTGGTACTAAACTAGATTTAAGACAATCCAATATTAAATAACAAAATAGTTCATCTTATCTAAAAAGCGTTTTTTTAAAAATACCAGTTTAGTCGCACTATAATTTGGTATAGCAACAATTCCCGCTTTTTTATGTTTCATCCATTTTACCAGCAGACCAGAAACAATTTATTCGATTTCTACTATTAAACAATGTGCCTAAAAGCATCGATAGCTCCCAAACTCTTTTAAATCGAGCCCATTTTGGTAAAAACATTTGATTCGGAATAAGAGACTAGAAGATCAACTGGCACTATTACCAAGTATCAAATCCGGAAATTCCTATTTGGTTTTATATAAACAGCGGAACCCGCTGACATGAGACTCCAACATTTCTAAATCACTCCACTTCAGATTGCAATTTAATACCCCTACCTCTAATGCTGCGACCACTTAATTGTCTTCAAATCGACCCCATCTTGAACCATCTCCCACAACGGACTCATTTCCCTCAACCTGGTGACGTGTTGTATGCATTTTTTCGCGGTGTAATCTACTTCAGCTGCGGTGGTGAAACGACCGATACCGAATCTGATCGAACTGTGCGCTAGGTCTTCGTCAGCTCCTATGGCTCGAAGGACGTACGATGGTTCTAGGGAGGCTGAAGTGCAAGCTGAGCCGCTAGAGAGGGCTATGTCTTTCAGTGCCATTAAGAGAGATTCGCCTAAAATACAATAAAAGAATGAAAAATAAAATAAAAATTTATTTAACAGAAACAAAAAATCATTCAGCTTCTATATATTTCAAAATGATCTTAGTGCGGCGCTGAACAACCAAACAACGCATGTAATGTCGACAAATATTATTTCGTTGCGGAGTGTTCTGACGTAGCAACAGTTCATTTTCTTTTAACAAGGTTGAACTTCAAAAAAATCTGCACATAAAAATGTGACGTATTCATCACTAAGCCAAGCGCTTAGCCAATCAAAGATCATAACACAATTTTCACCTAATTATTTGATGGTTAAAGTTCATTTGCCGACAAAAAAAAAGATTTTTACAGTTCAGATCAGTCTTCCATCTCAAATCTCTTATGTAATTGGAAGCGTAATTATCCAAAACTACATTAAAAATCCATAAATGATAAAATATTAAATAATTTCCTCAAATCTTTTGTTCAGCTACAAGGTTTTGAAATTTGAAGAAAATTGTAGAATACAAATTAATAATCACCGAACCAGACACCTTCAAAAATCGCCTATCAAACAGGAGTTCTAAAATGTTTTTTTTTATTGGAATATGTCAAAAAAAGTCAAATTCGATACAGTACACAATATCAAGAAGAAGAACTTTTCTGTCCTAGTCCTTTTTCATACTTTTTTACTGTCCTGAAAAGTAAAATATAGGTATTTGGCTTACCTGTTTCTTTTAGCTTTAAATTAATAGTTGTGTTCAATAATATTTGGTGTAGTTTCTTATCGAAATAACATATTGACTTGCTGTGTTTTTTTTTTAAATCAAGTGACATTTGTAGGTTCTGTTACAATGTCAAAATAGTTATAATTTATGTTTGATATTTGGCATTTCTTACACTTGTGTCCCGTAGCTTTTTAGTGTAGTCTGTGTTACACTGACAGAACCGATCAGCTATTCGCAACCCTCAAATTCAATGAAAAAGTTCTAATAACACTTGTTTAGTTTATCATAACTCAAAACTTTGTGTTTATAAATTCTAGATGCTATCCTTCGAATAAAAAATATTGTATGATAACGCGGACGAGAAGTTTCTTTTTCGGTTTGCCATAGTCCGAAAAAGTAACACTTCTCGTACTTGCATCATAAACTACTATTTTATTCGAATATAACATCAAGATTCGACAAAAAATATATTTATTTTAGGATTTAGTATTCTAATAAACGGAAGAAAAAGAGAACGGTAAAATTCAATGACTAGCACCCCTGCGGAGGAACTAAAAAATTGGAGAATATAAATAGGGCATAGAAATTTGGTGTAGTTATCAAATAATTTTTAATGACCTACATTCTTTTGTCTAAGAAAACTGATATTTTTCTACAAAATTTGGTAAAATCTCTATATACTGTCGTAATATATTTTTCAATTTATAACCAGTTCTTAGCTAAACAGTTTTTTTGGCTATTGTGTACATATATGAAAAGACTGGAATGTTTAATGTTTAAGTACATATAAAATATATTGATAACAGACATCATAAAAATAACAAACTTGAATGAATATGAAATAATTAAATTAATTGGTTCCAGTTAATTTGTTATTTTTATTTTATCTGATAATTTTACAGTTAGGTGATTTATCGTAAAACAAATTTTGGTTAAAGTAAATAATTTTTAATTGTTGAATATAATTTGATTAGATCACATGCTAGATAAAAATGGAATGTTTGTTGTTTTTATAGATTTATTTGTTTACCCAACTTTAGCACTCAAATTTAATTAGTAGAAAGCCTTTCAAAAAAATCGTACGAGTTTTGGGATCATATGATGACACATGAAATTTTACTTATTGTACAAGGCCATTCAAGGAACCCGTTTATTAATTAAATCACCACAATTTGTAAATAATTTGATAGACAAATAACGACACATTACTTGTCGTCAATGTGTCGAGCAATCAGAAGAGAGTTGTGGCCAGGGACTCATGATAATGACTCAAAAACCTTAAAATCGAAAAGAAAAAGAAATATGCCGGGGATTAGACGGCAATTGTGCTGTTCCAGCGTGTATATAGTTAAATATATTGGACGTTTTCCAACAACATATTACAATTTTAAATAACTCATTAAAGGAAGAGGTTTGGGAAAGACAGATTCTTCAAAGAATATTTGGCGAAAAAATAAATAAAAAAGAAGATAATTGATCACGAAGAACTAACGCAGAAGGTTATGACCAAGATAATGCAATTAGTGGTGTAAAACATGGGGGTTGAAAAATTCGCGGAGAAAAAAATAAAGAGGAGCAGATCGAGAGAGAAATGCGAGAAGCTATTTTGAAGGTTATAATGGAAAAAGGACTGGAAGAGAATAGAATGGAAAGATCTTATTTTATTAAGAAAGTTTCCTGAAAGATCTGTTGTGATTTGATCAATATAATAATGCACCAAATTGCTATTTTTTATCTTAATTGATGGATATATTAGGAAATTCCTACTTGCAATAATCTATCTGTCTATCCAATATATTTTTTCAAGTACTTACCTTCTACACAAGCAAAAGATAGATTCACGCATCCCGAATACGTTTCTACATCATCCCCATTCCGTATCACGTGACTGAGGGACCCACAAATTTGATCTATTAATCGCTTGCTTAATTTTTCAATGTGAGCGTTGTCGTAAGCCATTTCCTGCTTCGCCAAACGGCAAGCTTCTCCGAAACCTACCACTAAGGGAGCGGGAACCGTGCCACTGCGGATGCCTCTTTCTTGCCCGCCCCCGCTCTGGATGGCTTCTACTCGCACCCTAGGGCGGCGCCGAATGTATATCGCACCGATACCTGAAAGTAAAGTTGGTTTTTGTCAGGTCATACTTGTTGCATATAGCGTGGAAAAATGCAAATCGTTAAGAAATAAAGCCATGTTATGTAGCTAATAATTCCTGATTTAAAATTTCCAAATTAGTTGTGAAAATATTCGCTCGGGGAGTTTTGTGAATCACCCCAAGTTTTAAAAAGTTTATATTGCTGAAGGAACAAAAGGAAAGCAGTTCAAGCTTTTTATCTGGTTTATAATCACGCGGCGTAACTTTAAAATTTTAATTTAATTCAAGGGTTAACTCTAACAGATGCTGTTTTGCTTTCATTTGAGCAAAATAGATTCGTTGACCAGCACGTTCGCCTGACCTTACTCCACTGAATTTCTTTGTCGATGTTTAAAATATTCAGATATAGAAAAGATATTAAATAAGATATAAGAGAAACTTGTCAGACCTGTTATTTAGAAATGACAGTCGCTGTGTTCCAAAACACTCATGCAAATATTTGAAAACACATAGCCTGTAAGTGTTGGGTTGAAAGATGTTTTTAAAATCTATGGGTACACATTTTAGGCAAACTGGTCATAGTATTACAACAAAATTTTGCTAAGCTAAATACTAAACTTTTGTTAATGTGAAAATGTATTAATTTATAAAGTTGACTGAGAAATTTTTAAAATACAGGGTAGTGCACAAAACACAGCTTTTCTAATTTTTAAAGTTTTTGCAATCAGTTTAACACCCTGTATGACATAGAATGGCAGATCGTACATTTGTTTAATATAATACAAAAATTTTATAACACATCATTTATATGGGGTGGGTGACTCGTTAAAGTTAAAAACACTATATGCCCTCTGTTACCACATTTTGTGAGTCACCCTGTATAAAATATGATTCATCACCAAGAAGTAATTACTTAAAATATCTATTCGTAATGTAATACATTTGCTCGTATTTTTAAAGCTGAAATAAAAAATGATTTCTTTGAAAAAACCATATTACTTGTTTTCGAACCACCCTGTAACTAACCAAATTCTAAGGTGATTGTTTATAAAATATTATTGCTAAATCTGGTTACAAAAAAGTGGTATTTCCGATGTTTAACACCCTGTACTTCGAAAACTAGCCATAGGATTGGTTTGGGCCAATGGACACTTTTTATCAGTGCATCGAATTTTTTTAACATACCAACGTTTCTGAAAATTTAACCGGGACGTTTTTTACATTTAAATGGTGTGGGGTCCTTTCTTACTTTACCAAAACAATGAATTATCTAAATATTTGTTGGTATACCCATTCCTATATCAATTTGAATTTTATATTTCTAAATCGTTTGACGTAGGATCGTGGGAAAATGGCCAATTTACTAAATTAAAATTGGCACAAACTATAAAAATGTATGTAATGTTTGTTTGACCTTCATTTTTTTATAGAAATATAAATAGGATGTCCCAAGAGTATGGGAAATTTGTAATTTGATGGAAAATAATTAAAAAATCAATATTTTATAAATGTACTCTAAACCAAGCCAGTGGCGGTACAAAATAACCGTTTTGAGATTATTTGGTGATTATTTTTATTTTGAAAATATTAATTATTTTTTGTGTACAAAATTTATAAGTGGTTTAGGTTCTTTTTCCTATGCTATTTTTGCCTCTGACTTTTAAAATTTATTATTTGGATTTCTAATTTTGGATTATTAAAGCATAAGTCAATAAAAGTAAACTAATTAGTATACATACCTTTAGGACCATATATTTTATGACCACTAATTGACATTAGATCAATGTTCATAGAATTAACGTCTAAATGAATTTTTCCCACTGCTTGTGCAGCATCCGTATGGAAAAATACTTTTTTCTGTTTACAGAGGACGCCGATGGCATCTATTGGCTGTTTTACTCCTATAAAAAATATTTTCAATTACAATTTCTCTCTTTTGAGAACATTTTTCCTTCTTATCTTAAAACATTTGTTTCAAATGATGGATTCCTAACTATTGGTATAGTTCGTGTAATACATATAGTAGCCCCAATTTAACAGCTTTAAAGCGGCGCCCTTGTTGCTACCAAAAAAACTTCTAACGTAGCGGCATCCTTTGAGACTATCGCTACGTTGCCGAGGACGCAAACACTAGTTAAACTATGATTTGGTCGGGTGGCCGAGCGATTAGTCATTTCGATTACATCTTAGTGAATGCATGTTTCTATTTTATCAACTCGAGAAATATTCTCTGGCTCCCGAGCTATATATTAAAATAGAACACTCGACATCGACTTTAAAGAAATTTTCAGATGGCTGGACTATAGCGATTACTTAAACTATACTTTATCTTATTTCCGACATTTTTAGTTATATCACCTATCGTAAGCTAAAACGGAGTGAACTATAACCGTCACTTGGAACGTAACTAGACGTTTAAAATTTATTTTGTTAAAAAATCCGATCTCTACAATTATATTAGCGATGATCTTGCCTATTGGTCCAAGATTGCAGCGTGAAATATTCGCGACACTTTTGGTATAGTTCCGGTAACCGCTTTAGAGCAGCAATTTCACAAGTCTCTGTCAAGTGTTCTACTTTAATATATAGCTCGGGAGCCAGAGAGTGGAAAGAGTATAAATTAAAAAATAAAAACACATGTACAATGGGGAAGCAAACTGTCAATTCGTTTTATGTAGAGAGCGCCATATTTAAATAAGACTATGATCCACAGAGTCAAAAGCTCTTGAAAATTCAATAAATAAACTTATGTTTCTGACTGATCAAAGGTCTAATAAAGAGTTTTAAAGAATAACCATGTTGTGAATTCAGCTTGAAAACAGTAAAAAATGATAGACAACTCATACTTTGGAAATACTAGATACAATAATAATAATAAGAATATGACAATGACAACGATTATTGGTCTAGAATTGTTAATCAAGTAAAACAATTATTTTATCAAGTATTGCAGAGTTTCCGGATCTTCTCATACTCATAAACAAAGCGTGACAGGATTATCTTTTGAAAAAATTATTCGACAGTAATATCCCAAGACCTTGACAAATAGCCGACTATTTTTATTGCTTCTAAATTTCGAGTTTATTTTAGGATCAATTCGTCGAGACTTAATTTTGGCATTAATAGTCTGAATAACTCCCGAGAACTTTAGCTCGAGGGAGCTATTATTTGATTATTAATGCCAAAATTGTCGAGACAAATTGTAAAATATACGAGAAATTTAGTAGCAATAAAAATAGTAGCTAATTTGTCAAGGTCGCGTTATATTTAATAAGATTATTTCCTGAGTCAAAAAAATTTTGTACGTATGGGTGAATATTGAGGACGATGATCAAATAGCCAACTATTTACCACCAAGGTGAATAGTCGCTTTATTTTGTTTCCAAGCACGTGATTGGTTAAAAATTGATATTTGATAGGCAAGGGAAATAATCATTTGTATAATAAATGAATTACCTACCTATTTCATTATTTACTGACATGATAGAGACAATAGATGTCTCAGGTGTAATAGCTTTGTCTAGTTCTTCTAATGAAATAATACCATTGGTTTTAACAGGTAAGTATGTAACTCTAAATCCCTCCCCTTCTAGGGCTCTACAAGAGTCCAATACACATTTGTGTTCCTAAAATAAAAATGTCATCTTATTACACAATCTACAATCCAATGCTAAGTAATAATAATTTTGTCTGCGAGTTAGGAATTTAATTTATTTGATATCCTAATAACGGTTTCTGCCTTCCAGCTTCGTTAGTTAGGCTTTAGAATCTAATAAATCAAATTCCTTAGATGGTGGCAAATTTGCAAAATTTAAAAGTTCTAATTTAAAAAAACATATATTAGATATCAGAAAGCTGAAACTTTATGGCAAATTATATCGCAACGCCTTGTATATAAAACAGCATTATGGTTGGGCTAATAAATCATCCAACCATAAAACAAACATACACTGGGGCCTATCAAACTTCTCACTACTGCCAACATCAATAAACACAATCACAAATGGCATCTCTTGTCATTGTTCAGTTTTTTTGTGATTTTTTATTTAATAAATTGTAGTGTTTTGAAATGTTGTGATATTATTTTTACCATGGTTTACTCAGAAGATAAACCAAAGAAAAAGTTCAAGGTTAGAAGAAAATAACATCTACTAACTGTTTGAGTTGTAATGACATGTTTCTTTTTCTCTTTATAAAACCTAGCAACGCCTTTTAGTGCAATATTGTTGCTTTCTGTTGCCCCAGAAGTAAATATGATCTCCCTAGGATCAGCACCAATCAAATTAGCTATATGTTCCCTAGCTTTTTCAACTGCAGCTTCGGATTCCCAACCGTAGGCGTGCGTCCTAGAATGGGGATTTCCATAATAATGAGTTAAATAAGGAAGCATTGCGTCCAAAACTCTGGGATCCTAAAAATAAAATTTTTAGGTTATAAAACAAAATTTGATATAATTATTGAATGAATACCATTGGAGAAGTTGCTTGTACATCTAAATAAAGTGGTCTTCCTTCGAAATTATCCTTAATTTTGTATTTTTCATCTGAAACTGAAATAGTTACAACAACATAACCTATGAATTTTTAACGAATCTACCTTCTGCGTTACTGCTCAAATTTCGTAATGATATGAAATATGTTTTCTCGTTTAAAATTGTAGATATCGCGTTTCGGAGTTTGGTAACTTGTCGATACATTTTATTAATTTTTTAATAATATTACACAAGACAATCACCGTTAAAATGAATGAAATTAAATCGCGCAAATATGTCAGTGTCAGTGTGACATTACAAATGCAAAGGTCTGTGACCTTAAAAGAAATGAGTACAATGATTTAAAAAAGAAGAAAAGATACTGCGGAGATAAAAGTGAAATGGTAACTACGTGATTGCACTATCCAGACCACAATGTAAGAGTACCTATTACTTTCTTCTTTATTTGAGTTGGCTCTACTATCAGAAAGAGACTCTCAATGTTAAAGAAGAAGAAGACTGTCAATAGTGACAATCCAGTGACGCCAACATGGCACTTAAAGAACTTCAAAATTACCCGCCATTGGTCCCCACTCTCGAGACAGCGCGGAACGATTATTTTTGCTGTTTTTTTTCATTGTGTTAGCCACCCACTCCCCGTATTTTGGTTTTTTTTTTTTTTTTTTCGGTGTCAACGGCATCGACTACTCTGGTCATTAGCCTCGTGTTCTGTGTAGGCGTTGTTACTGTTTCCCGGCGCCACTTTAGGAACAGCACTGTTAATTAGAACCCAACAGTGAATGGTCGAGTGGGGAATCACACCTGGTATATGAAAATCAATTTCTAAATTTTTAATTGATTAAAAATCAGAAAATGATTTCTGCCGTCGATGGGATTCGAACCCACAACCCTTGGATTATGAGTCCAGTGCTCTACCACTGAACCACCCACCCCCCGGTATTTTGGTGTTAAAAATAAATCATGTTAATACTATTTTTAATGAATGAATAAATTTAATTTTATTCATAAAATAAAACAAAATCGCAGAAAAGAATAAAATTTAATTTACATTCGTTTTTTGTTATAATTTTTTATTAAATATTTTAAATAAAAATCGACATGATTATAAACAAACACGATTCATTCTAACCGAATATTTCCCATTTAATAGAATTTTTTTAATAAATTAGTAAATGTTCTTTCAGAGTAAATGATTTTTCACAAAAGTTGCATTAAAAATTCTTATCACCAGAATGAATTAGTAAATGTTTTTTCAGAGATGACATATAAGTAAATGATTTTTCACAAACGTTGCATTTAAAATTCTTTTCATCTGAATGAATTGGTAAATGTACTTTCAGATGTGACTTCTGAGTAAATGATTTTATACAAACGTGGCATTTAAATTCTTTTCACCTGAATGAATCAGTAAATGATTGTTCAGACTGTCTTTGCGAGTAAATGATTTTTCACAAACGTTGCATTTAAAATTCTTATGACCAGAATGAATTAGTAAATGTTTATTTAAATCAGCATTCCGAGTAAATGATTTTTCACAAACGTTGCATTTAAAATTTTTATAACCAGAATGAATTATTAAATGTCTATTTAAATCACTTTTCCGAGTAAATGATTTTTCACAAACGTTGCATTTAAAATTCTTATCGCCAAAATGAATTAGTAAATGTTTTTTCAGAGATGACTTACAAGTAAATGATTTTTCACAAACGTTGCATTTAAAATTCTTTTCATCTGAATGAATTGGTAAATGTACTTTCAGATGTGACTTCTGAGTAAATGATTTTTTACAAACGTCGCATTTAAAATTCTTATGACCAGAATGAACTAGTAAATGTTGTTGCAGATGTGACTTCTTAGTGAATGATTTTATACAAACGTTGCATTTAAAATTCATTTCACCAGAATGAATCAGTAAATGATTATTCAGACCATCTTTGCGAGTAAATGATTTTTTACAAACGTCGCATTTAAAATTCTTATCACCAGAATGAATGAGTAAATGTCCTCTCAGAGACCCCTGTTGAGTAAAGGATTTTCCACAAACGTTGCATTTAAAATTCTTATCACCAGAATGAATTAGTAAATGCGAATTTAAATTGCACTTGTGTGTAAATAATTTTTCACAAATGTTGCACTTAAAATTCCTTTTATCTGAATGAATTAGTAAATGTTTATTCAGATATGACTTTTGAGTAAATGATTTTTTACAAATGTCGCATTTAAAATTTTTATCACAATTAATTAATAAATTGTTATCACTGAATAATTTTATCTCATTATCTGTATATTGAACTGTACAAGAATCTTTTGTAAAATCAAGTTTCTCCTCTATCTTCAGATACTTCCCCTCTAATTGTTTAATGTCCTTATCAACTTCTTCCAAACGTTGTTCACTTTCATCCTTAATATATATTTCTTCTACTTTAATCTTAAAATTGTTATCACTGAATAATGTTGTCTCATTATCTGTATATTGAACTGTATAAGAATCTTTTGTAACATCAAGGTTCTTCTCTATCTTAAGATACTGTCCGTCTAATTGTTTAATGTTCTTATCAACTTCTTCCAAATGTAGTTCACGTTCATCCTTAATATATATTTCTTCTTCTTTAATCTTAAAATTGTTATCAAATAATTTTGTCTCATTATCCGTATATGGAACTGTACAAGACTCTTTTGTAACATCAAGTTTCTCCTCTATCTTAAGATACTGTCCCTCTAGTTGTTTAATCTTTATTTCATCAGCCCATTCGAGTTCAATTTTTATTTGAGCTTGAGAAATAATTTTTATTTCTTGAGATCCCATCTTATTTATAAAAAGCTTTTAATCAGGTTGATCAGGGTTGCCAACTGGCATTTACTGATTAAACTTTCAAATTTTTTTAAAATCGTACATTAACTGGATAGTTTGATAGCGCTTTCCTTTTTTGTTGGATTTTATTTTATTTATTTTACTATACTACTGTACAACGTTTTCACAGAACTGTATCCAAGGGATAGAATGGAGATGACGTTTCACATACGCCTTTAAACAAATAAACAAGGGCAAATTTGAGGGTAGTGGCGCTCATGCGCATTAAAGTAGTAGTAAGACAAACTTCATGAAATATGTCCGTGATCAGGACCGGACTTTAAACATGAAGAAGTAATATTTTTATACTGAAAAACTACCTTTTATTGGTATATATTTTTATTAAATGAATAAAAAGAGTTATTAAGTAGGTGCTAGAGGCGAATTTTTACAATGGCAAATGCCTCGTAATAAAAATTTTTCAATGTTCCCTTTTTGAAATTTAACAGTTGTGTCTGACGGGAAATTAACACAAAGTTTTAAGCAACCTCTGTTAAATACAATACTGTGCGGTTCTTTGGCATTTATTTCCTTAAGATTTATTTTTGTATTCTTTGAAGAAACTAATTTTGTTCTTTCGGACGATATGCTTGAAGAAGGTTTACTGACAGAATAGGTTTGTTCCTGGATAGATGGTAGTTGTTGGGGTTTTCTTACAGGAACTGATTTACTGCGGGGTCTGGAAGATTGTTTCTTTTCTGGTTCCCAAGGGACTCTTTCTTCTGGAATCTGTAAAGACATCAATATCTGCACAAAAGAAGTGTGAAAATAAAATGAATTAAGATCACACAATATCTATTGATATAGAGAGATAAAGCTCTAGAATATACATTTAATTTTTTAAATTGAATATTTATTTTATATGTACAGGGTGGCGCAAATGAAATTGAACATTATTGGGATTTCGTAAACCATTATATATACAAAGTTGATTAAAAAAGATGTGTATTCAAGACGATATTTATTGGTTTTTTCAAAATTAAAATATGAGGTCCGGTTTCTAAGATATTTGGGAAAAACCGAAATTGACGATTTTCCTTTTATTTAATTAACTTTCTATTTTTTAAACATAGATAATAAATATATAAAGGTTTTTTATTGAATACTTAATTTTAACTGCAGTTTAGGAATTTTTCTAAGTACAGTCCTGTTCACTTTTATCCTGAATGTGTTTTTATTTATTTTCTGATTGTAGTTATTTAAGAAAATTGCATTCAGATAGTTAATAGAAATTAAGTATACTGAGGGCAATAAGCTCAAACTCAATTTTTATTTAATTTGATTCAAAAAGATTTATAAATATTTTCAGTGAAAATGGAACATAGCAAAATTCCTTCATTGTCAAAACCTAATAAAAATATTAAGTGTTCAAAAATGAAATAAAAAGAACATGTCCGTATTTAAAAAAAATAGTTGAGGGTAGCCATCCAAAGACGAAACGTTGTTTTAAAAAATTGGATACGCTATGTTAAGTTGTATTGGCCCTTCAACAAAAAAGTTTTATAACTTTTTTTCTATCTTTTATAATTAAGGTGTTTATTAAATATAACGAAAATCGTCAACTTTGGATTTCCGCAAATATCTCAGAAACCGGACCTGATATTTTAATTTTGAAAAACCAATCAATTTTTCTTGAAAATACTCATCTTTTTTTCCCATTTAACCAACTATAACGGTTTCCGAAATCCCAATAGTGTTCAATTAAATTTGCGCCACCCTGTATACAGCGTTGCCAACCCTACCGATTTATTGGTAGATCGACTGATTTAGAAAGTAATCAATTATATGCTAATTGTATAATAAATAGCTTTCATTAAAAGCGCTATAGGATTTTAAAACTTACTCTGGGTCCTTCAATAGGATTTTTTTCAGGTGTGCATGCATAACATTTAGATTTCCTTAATCTAAATATCTCATCTTCTCCATCTTCTTCATCTTCGGATAAATCTAAAGCTATAAGATCTTCAATTTGAGGAACATAAGCGTGGTACATTTCAACTCTATTTAAAAAGTTTGGCGGCGGGGATCTCCAAGTATTGTCTACTCTACTTGTTCTCATTACATAGTTTAATCTTTGTAGCAGTAAATAGTTATCGTGCTCTATTCGTTTGCATCTATCCTTTTCCTTTTGTTGTTTTTTGAGTTTAACGCAGACATGAGCTCTGAATGGCGGGGGTTGGTTGTCTATTGCGGGGAGAGCCGTTTGAACCTAAAATTAAATAGTGGAGTGCCGTTATATTTATACCTGGAACGAAGTTAACCGTTTAACGTAAGCAGAAAAAAGTTTTTTTTAGCGCCATCTAGACTGTGGTATTTGAAAATAAAATTCTCTTACAGAAAGTCGTAATAACATATGTTTCTACAATTGGGCTGCTCCATTCCAAAACACAGTATCCAACATTTTCTCAGAAAATCGTGTTTTTGTATCTTTGGATATACTTACTGTGTTTTATTAAAATTACGTAAACTTTAAAGACGCATTAAAGAAGCATTAATCCATTAATATCAAAAGAATTCGTTAAATAGCCTACAGAGGCCAAATAAAAAAACTAAAGGACGTTTTTTCACAATTTTATTTTTTACACATACTGTGTTTTGGAATGGAGCAGCCGAATTGTCCAGTAATTTTTAGCCCTACGGGATAATTATTTTTTGTTTTGGTCTGTTAAAGTTGAGCTAAATTTTTGTTTTTTTAAGACATTTTCAATTTTTGGTCAATACCTTTTCACGGTATTGATTTTTGAAAAAAACTTAAATATACTGGAATTTGAGAAAATGTTCTTCCGAATAATTTCCATTTTTTTTTGTTTTTTCTCTTTTGTCTGTAACGAGATATGGCCGTTTGAAATTGCGTACAATTGCATTTATAACAAAAAAACGGTCATTCCAATGAAAAAGTTTGTCATAACATGACATTTCGGCGATATTCTAAGCTTTAAAATGGTTTATTGTACCTGTCGATATTCTCATCCAAAAAAAAGTTATGGACAAAAAATTTTAATTTTCTACGCCCTATAACTCGGGAGGGCTTTCTTTTCATGAAAAATTGTATTTAACATTAATTCATTAAAAAATGATAAATTATCGATTGCGCAAGTTGTTTTTCTTTTTTCCCACCTCACTTTTTGACAACCCCCCCCCTTTTTTTTGCAATACACTATTAAATAAACAAAGATCGGCAAATTCTAGTATATAGACATTTTAGTATTAGATTTTAGAAATACAATGCAAAAAATCCCATCACAATAATCTATTCACTGCCACTCTCGTTCGGGGTTTTTCACTTTTTACGGCTAACAGCACTCCACTAAAATATTAATATAAAAAGGCAGAGGTGGCAGTATATACAAATTTAAACGGAAACGGAAAACTTTTATTAGATATTAAATACTTTTACTTAAGGCCAACTTTTTGCGTGAAAATAATCAGAAAAATATTTTCATTCTTATCGTTTTAAGCAAAAATAAGGGTGAAAAAAAGCTAAACTAGGACAACTTTGTGTAAATCTAATGTTAAATTAAGAACTAGGTACATTGTATTTTCTACAATGACATGTTTACCTACCTTTTGTCTGTGGTTAAAAAATTTTCTTTGTTGCCATGGCCGTACTAATAAATTATCTTTTTTTGAAATCATAATAATAACAATAATAATAATATAACAGCATATCTGATTTTTTCTGTACTTATAGAATATTAGTTTGATTTCTCTAATATCGGTTGCCTAGGATAAAGTATCGATTATCTTTGCCCTCATTATAACCAATAACAAAGAAACGTTGAAAACACAGGTATTTTTTAGGGATGGTTTTGAGGAGGGTTTTGATATAAATAGTCGCAATGGGCTACTACGAGGTGGTGTTGATATCTAGTTTTCGTTAAATCTAACAAAAGCCGATTACCGTGACAACGAATATGACGTTTGGTGATTAAAATTTTTAAAAAAACTGTGCAGGTCGATTTAAATTTTAATAAAATTGAGTATTTGTTTCCAATACGATTGTCTCGACAAGAACATTTATGCAGAAACATCACGGAAGGCTCAGAATCGACTCTCGCCACAGAACAATAACTAGGCGCAGAATTGCCAACCTATAAATTCGAAAATCAGTAGTAAAAAATGAGGAGATATATCGAAAAAAAAATCGGATAATGCACAAAAAATCAAGATTCTGTTCAAATGCGGTTTCAGCACTTAAATAAAATTTAAAGATAAATAATATAAATATATTATATACTTTGTTTTCACGCAATAAATACGACTGAATTAAAAAATACCCAAAAAATAGGTAAATCTACTGATAAATGGGCAGGGTTGGTAACGCCGAGTGCGCATCTTGTTGGCATATCGACATGGAACACCATCATTCAAAAATCCTTTTGCGTTGTTGCCAATTCAATTTCAATTCGCATTAACTGTAAATACGGGTTTTCAAGAAAGAAATAACGTAACGGTGGTGGAAATTTATGTGCTGCTAGAAATAATAAAAAAGTTGTAGCTAAAGTTTTTTTCGTTGTCTTTCTGATATATTTAATATATTAATTATTGTTTATGGTTAAAAGTTCGCATACAGAAAACGTAAACTCATAATTTTGTTTTAATTTTATTCCCAAATACTCGAAGACCTTGATAGTTCAGCCACTACTTTATTTCACATAAATTTCTCGTTCATTTTACAATTTTCCTCGACATCATTTTGGCATTAATAGTCTGGGATTTAATATTAATAAATCAATTTAGAAAATAGGTAAAAGTAACTTTACAGTAACTGTTTTTTCACATCGCCAATCTCTAGCATTTAATGCGCCTTGCGTGCGCATTTCATTCATCGCTTTGTAGTTTGACGTTTGTTTTGGAAAGTCGCAGTCAAGTTCTTTAAAACTATTGATTTGTGTGTCATATTCTAGTGATTTCGAAAATAGTTACGACGAAATGACCATTTTAACAAAACCTTTCTCCGAGAAGAAAGGTGATAAATCAGTTGCCCCTTTAGTTCTAAACGAGCAGGTGCCCCCACCGGTAAGTTCTTTACCATCATTTTCTTAGTCTCAATGGCTACTGCTGCTCTTATTTAAAGTAGTTGTCATATATTTGTGTGTGTGAGTTATTACTAATTAGTGCGGTGATAATTTAATTTACATACTTTTTTGTATAATTTGAGATTCATTTGTCGCACTAAATGTTATTTCAATTAGAGCTAAGTAGATTATTTGTTTTTATGGTAACGCTATCAGTGAACGGATCTATTGAGTCAGCTGTGAATATTTTGGTCTTATAAAGATGCAAAGTGTCTAAAGATAATGACTAATATTTTTTATTTAATTAGGGCGTTCGAGGGTTTAGTCCTATATATTGCCCTAGTTATGTCAAATAATGGCTCATTGTCATTGGAGTGTTCCATTCATAATGTTTACAAGGGCGAATTTTTTGAAAAATCGAAATTTACCTAGAATACCATGATATAAGTAATTGCAAGCTAACTTTTTTAGCAGAATAATATCTTTTTAAACAACCTGTACATATGCTAAGTCCGTAACTCTTTTCTTTGTTCTTGCCCATTTAAGGGTGTCTCTGATCTGAGTTGTTGGGGAAATTGAAACTGGTTAGGTAATCCAGAAACTAGTTTAGTTTGTTTATGTATTTACCGTTTGTGGTTAATGATTTTATAATTTATTTTACCGAAAATCCCGGTCCTGAAACTTATTAGCAGTGTATCTGACAGGGTTGGATTAGTTTAGTCTTATTTTACTTTGATTAAATTAGTTTTATAGCAGACGCTTAGTTCGGTCAGAATTTGTAGATTGTTTTATGTGTATTTATTTACCTCATTAAATAGATTTAAATTAAATACAATTATATTGCTTAAAACTAAAAAACTATTGTATATATCGTACTTAAAAATATTTTATTTTTGCGTTACATATTCATAGATATTTTTAATTGTCTTGTTGTCGTTTTATTCATAATGTCACATGGGTAAAACCTATCTCATTAACCTTAATACGTTCAAATAGGCGTACCTTATAAAGTTTAATTGGGGCCAGGTAATGAATTATATTAAATATACAGTATTAAAATAAATTTGTTGTATAAATGAAATAAACGATTTAATTAAATTCTGATTGATTGATATTTTCATCTGTAATGGTTTCCCGAAATGAAATGGAAATACTAGAATGAACTAGTTTTTAAGGTGGGTGGTAAACTGTTCCAAAAGGCACTCATTAGGAAACAGGTAGCAGATTAAGATATAGTAAACTGGTCTCAAGCAAAAATTTATTAAGTAAGGCGCATACGGCGCCTTTTGGGCACGGCCTCGCCTATATGGACGGCGCGTTACTGGTGCTACTCTTACGAAAAAAAATTTCCTATGTGAGAAGTGGTGAAATAACCTAAATGGACTTTGTAAAGTTAGTTTCTCATTTGTATAGTTCAAAAAATATTAAGTATTGATTTTAATATTTGTCCTCACTACCTATACCTATAAATCTGGGACCAGTTTATTATTTAAATTTGGTGGGTAGCTGAGGACTGGGACCACTTTATCACTCCCGTGTGAGATTTGGCACCATTTTTCCAGTGCCGGTTTTTAAAAGTAGTTTCTTGCTTTTTTTAATCTCAAACAGTGAAATAGAATGTTACACAAGAACTGTCATTAAAATACTGGGTTAGAAACTCCTTCGTCGCCTCGTCTGTAAAGATTTAATCTCGTTTGTAATGAGCCAGTTTCCGGCTCTATAACGTAAATAATTGTACTTTAAAAAACGCGGATTACAATGTTTTAAAACATTTTTTGTTTTTTGCCGGTATAAACAAAATTGTGAATCACTATAAACTTTGTGTTCTGGAATGATGTTATTCATTTATATAATATTTAAAATATTTTGTTGTTAAGAAGTATATGCAAAGCGTGGCTGAATAATATCGTTATTCAGGTCTAAGGAAGGAGCAATTATTTTTTATTCGAATATGTCAAAAAACGTCAAATTCGACACAGTACACAATAACAAGAAGAACAACTTTTTCGGACGGTGAATTGTGAAGTGCTCGAAAAAGTAAAATATAGGTATTTGGCATTATAGTTTATCGAACTTTGTGAAGGATCATCCTGAAAGGGGGGTGTTCCCAACCCCTAAAACCCCATCTCTGCGCAAGGGTCTGTGTGTACTGGCTTAATTCCCAACTATTGGAAAAGTCAAAGTATTTGTTGATGGTGGCTTGTTAGATTATTGAGTAGAAATAAATTCTGATGTTTTGACGAATATTTTAGCCAAATGCCATTTACCATTTCAGTTTAACATTAGATTATCTATTTCTACCAAAACCAGTCAGAATGAATTTTTTTTAGAAAAAGTGCTTAGTGGCGGTTTCCAGTCTTTTATTTACTTTTAAAAAATGACAAAAAAGTTAAATAACATTAATTGTAATTCAAAAATAGATTTATAGACATTATCAATTAATCAAACTCTTAATTGTTTGTAGTTCATCGGTTACAATTTTTACATATGTAGATTTTACTTTGTGTACACTTTTCGCATACAGTTTTTTTTTGCATATATTGCAAATAGTTGTGGTCTTACTGTTATTGCAATATCCAATTTGACACGATTTACGTACGTGAACGGTGTCACTTGAACTTGTATATAAGCTTCTTGTCCCTTGAAGTCTGATATTCAGAAGCAAGTTCTTCATCTATACGAAACAAAAGTCTTTCCCTGATATATTTTCATCTGTCGTCTTTTTATACAATATCCAGCTAAATCTAGAACATTAAAAAAACTTGAAATGGCCACCTTTTGGAAACTAATTTGACTGTATATTTTGGTGCCAAATTTAGTGTTTAGGCAATCTCTTTTTAGTTTTATCAATTTTTACGTGTTTGTATTTTGTACTTAGTACAAGGACTTTTGCTAACCGAATTTATTACCAGTGTGATAATAATTTTTACTGCAAGAACACACACCCCATTACACTCGCAACAATTACTTGTAACTATGGCTGATCGGGACTAATCTGACGTAACCCTGCTCTCTTTTTGTGAAAATTATATTCCCCGTGGAACCCCCGTACAGCTCACCACACCCTAAATAACTGGAGTTGAAATCACGCGAACAACGCCTTCCACTGGCAAGGGCGGATTTTTTCAAGAATCAGCAGAGATGTTCTCAGGGCCTGACGAAAACTTGAGAGGACTGGTGCTAGAAATTTACGGGCCACAACTCAATCAACTCGCCCAAGATCGAATCGACCGATCATGGCCAAGACACTCAGAAACCCCGAGCATCGGGTGTGCACTTATAGCCAAGTATCCGAGACCCAAGGAGAACCTTATGTGAACAAAACTATATTTGTTATGAATATATATAAAGTAATATTAAGTTCATAAAACTGATTCTTTAGTTATGGCTACAAAAGTCATATCGGAAAGAAATTGTTACATGCAGTAGCATTTTTGAATTGAAATTGCAAAAATTTCTTCTGGCAGAAAGCTATTGTATATGTCATATCAGAAGAGGAAAAATTCTAGTCAGTAGATGTGTTAATAGATGATAAAATAGTGCCGATTATCATTTTTGTGGTAAAGGAATCGAGTGACTATACTTCCTTATTTGAAGAGAATGACTTATTTATTTAAATATGTAAATCTATTTATATTATTTTAAGTTTAAGTGGGGCTAGAAACCAAAATGTATTGTAATTTAAAAAATATCATCCTCGGAGAGCATGTAAAACAGTCGGTCCTGGCTATATAGCTCGTGCCACAAACTTTCACACTCTCATTTTCCCCACTTGTTGCACAACATACTATTACCTTTTTTACTATATTTTTTTGTGCAACTCGAGATTTTTTTGTTGACAAAATCCTGTATTTCTACCTTCAGTTAAGACCCTGTTTGAATGTTGGTAGAAACCTCATTCAGAGCGTGTTTAATCCTTAATAAATTGGATTTTTCGTTGTAACCGGTAACGGCGGTAACTACTGGTGCGTTTACCTTAATATCTGATATTATGTATTTATGTAGACCTTTATGTGAAGGTCGCGTAAAAAAAATTGAGTACCGTATCTAACAACTAACAATCTAACTTAAAAACTAAATTTTGCCATATTTTTTTTTCATGATTCACAAACCGGTTGATTATAATTTTTATCTATGCAGTTTCCTTTTTTATCACATTTTGCGACGTATAAATAAAGATTATTTTTGTATAAATATTACCGGCTTGCAAAATGAATACATTTAACTGACAACAAGAGTTTTATTGGATTTAAGTAAAGCGAGATAAATAAAAGACAATTTTACATATGTCTTTTTTATATCTTGATAACCAAACAGCGCGTCAAGATTTTATATTTATATATAGAGTCATAGCAAATGAGTAGATTTTATGATTGTTTTAACGTTGTTTTTGTCCTCCATCTATAAAGTGTCTACTTTAGCCCCTTAACGTGTGCGCTCGAGTTAATTTGAGCGCGCTACACAGGCCAAACTATGTACACTCGAGATAATTCGAGCGGAGTGAAAATAACAATATGATATTTATCATTTACATAGTATTGCACTCGGCTAACAACTTGTGCAGGAACCTTTATAGTTGGGAATCTGAGGCCTTCTAGGAAGCGTTTTAAAGATGCTCTATACAACTCGCGAACATCCACCTAAAAAACATGAAATCCTATGTAAAATGACCTGCCGCCTCAGATTCCCGACTATTACTTGACTATTAAAAAAGAAAACTGATATAATTGTTTGACGGTTTGAAAGTCACCTACTGTCCAGCAAATTATATATTATATTTTGAACAGTGTTTTGTTTTTGCTTTCAGACTGCTCCCGAAGATGTCGAAGCCCAACGTCGCATGCCACGCATCCTTGTCTTCCCCGCAGCAGGAACACACCGTGTCACGACAGTGACCACTCTCTGTCTCCTATTGACAGCTCTCACAGTCGTTGGAATCGGCATAGTTGGAGGCAAAATCTTGTATAATCAGTATCTCAGGGTATCGTCAAAGCCTTACGAATTCGATGGAAATTCGAGGTTCGATGGAGATTCGAGATTCGAAGGATGGGCTCAGATTCCTATGTAAGTTAATTCATTTATATGCCTAATTCACAAATACAAATTTCGCTCGTTCTAAAGTTCTATAAATTTTTTAAAGAAAAATCACCAGCACACATCTATGTTAGATTGACTGAACTGCAAATGACGGACAATTTCTTATTAAAATCATACATATTTTTGCTTCAACCAGTACGTTTTTTATTTCAGAAAACTAAGAAGCTTTTTATTTCTAGGTTTATATCAGTTCCTCCACATTTATAGATATACCTATCAAACTCTACGAACTGGATTAATAAATGGCTTATTATTTGATAGTCCTGAGTTTACAGTTTGCGAATAGTCCCCCAAACAAAGAAAGTAATTTTACGAGTCCCAGATTTCACATCCAACCTGCTATATTTCTGAAAATACTTTACCTCTATCTATAAGACCGATTCTAATATAAGAAGAAGGTTCTTTTCCAATGTACGAGGGTCAAATTTTTCGGTTTGGGTTTTAGACACATGCCATTTTAATGTTTCTAACAAATTGTTTTTTTGTTTGAAATATCATATTGCGATGAAAATACTTTTATAAATTGACCTTAAGTGTTCCTACTGAATTGTTTGGAATAGGTCATATTACCGTATAAATTGGACGACAAAATAAGCAAACAAGTACTTGAAAGGTTTTATCAATATCATTCTGATAATTTTCGCGTGGGTTTAGTGGGCTAGGTCATCGATTTGTTGTTTATATTAACTAATTTAGTAGCATCTGAACACGAATGTTGTTTCTTTTGGCAAGGGACAAATAAATAAATGCAAAATGACTCCAACATGTTTTGCCACATATTCATGAGTTATTTTTAGTAGATTTGACCATGATTTTTTTAAGTTGGCAGTATAAGCATACAAAATAGCGACCCTAAAAATATTCTTTTGTTTCTTTTATAACATCACAAGAATGAAATACATGGACAATTATTTATTCTATATTAATAATATTTTTGGTATAGCAGCGCTGCTTAATCGTGCGACTGAATCACGCAGCTGAATCAAACGACTGAATAGTGCAGCTGAATCGAACGACTGAGTCGTACAGTTGAATCGTGAAGCTGAATCGAACGGCTGAATCGTGCAGCTGATTCGAACGACTGAGTCGTGCAGCTGATTTGAACGACCGACTCGTGCATCTGAATCGAAAGACTGAATTGTGTAGCTGAATCGTGCAACTGAAACGAACGACTGGATCATGCAGTTGAATCGAACGACTGGATCGTGCTACTAACTCGCGAAATAGAGTAATATCAAACGACAGTGACGAAACCATTAAATTCGTTCTTTTATAACATCACGAGAATTACATGGACAAATCTTTATTTTATTTATTTAATAATAGCAGCGCTGCTTAATTGAACGACTGAATCGTGTAGCTGATTCGAACGACTGAGACGTGCAGCTGAATCGAACGAATGAATCGTGCAGCCGAATCGAACGACTGAATCGTGTAGCCGAATCGAACGACTGAATCGTTTAGCCGAATCGAACGACTGAATCGTGTAGCTGAATCGAACGACTGAATCCTGCGGCTGAATCGAATGACTGAATCCTGCAGTTGAATCGAAAGACTGGATCGCGCTACTAAATCGCGACCCTTATTAAATAAAGTAAGACAGCGACGACAGTAACATCACGAGAATTACATGGACAAATCTTTATTTTATTTATTTAATAATAGCAGCGCTGCTTAATTGAACGACTGAATCGTGTAGCTGATTCGAACGACTGAGTCGTGCAGCTGAATCGAACGAATGAATCGGGCAGCCGAATCGAACGACTGAATCGTGTAGCCGAATCGAACGACTGAATCGTGTAGCCGAATCGAACGACTGAATCGTGTAGCTGAATCGAACGACTGAATCCTGCGGCTGAATCGAATGACTGAATCCTGCAGTTGAATCGAAAGACTGGATCGCGCTACTAAATCGCGACCCTTATTAAATAAAGTAAGACAGCGACGACAGTAACATCACGAGAATTACATGGACAATTAATTATTTCATATTAATAATATTACTACTACAGCGACGCAGTTTAATCTCGCGACTGGATCGTGTTACTGAATAAAGCGACTGATTCGTGCTATAAAGCCGCCAATCGTAATTTTTTTACTTTTACTTTATTTAAAACAGTAATTCCCAAAAACTTAATTCTTAATTTTTTTGCTATCTCTTTTTCCTGTCTTACAGGAAAGGCACATATGATGACAATGAACTGGCCGACATTCAATCTGATGATGCAGATGTTTTAATCGATAAATTGTTTCCTACAGAAAATTACCCCGATATTTGGTAGGTAGTTCAAAAAAAGCTTGTTTGTGTTTGTTTTTATTTTTTAACATTTTTCTTCATCTTGCTGCTCGGCTGAAAATTTTACTTAAAATCTAGTACATGAAAATTAAACCGGCGTAACAATATCTTCACGTTTGCGGCTGGGGGCCGGACCGCCAGCGGTACCAATCAGTAGTCCAAATGTAATTTCATTGTTTGATCTAAACGTTGACTAATTTATTTTTTGTACAAAAATACTCGCATATTTGAGTAGGAACATGATTAAATTACTTTTGGATCACTTGCTGTTACCGCTGGTGGCTTGACGTCCCAGAGCCAAAGGACCCCGCACCATTTACACGTAAAAAACGTTCCGGTCAAATTGGCTGAAAATTTCGTGAAAAATTCTTCAAACCTTTTTGCATAAAGAACCATGAAAAATGGGTAAAAAATACAAATTCCTAATTTTCAATTTTTCAACTTTTAACAACTTTGGCCATCTAAAACTATGAAATAGGGGGTTCAGAAGTTCATTTTGAAATCAAAATATGACGGTTGGCCATAGTTTTTGAAATTACAAAACCTGTATACAGGATCCAGCAAACCTCTGTCGTATTTCTATTAACTCTTATGGTATAAAACTTACAGATTTATTTGAAAGGTTTCTATTAATGGTGGTTAAAAGCAAACATTTTAAAATTATTTTCATGCATACAGTGTGGTCCATTAGTAAACTAGACAAATGACTGCATGACTACATTTTTATAACCGCCATAGTTAGTACTACAGGGTGGTTCATATCTATTGGGACAGGCTAAGGACAAGTTATTATAGGACCAAATATACCTTAATAAAATATTGCTGTGGAATAAGATATAGGGCGTTAATAGTTGAATTTTTTTTCCGTTATTTTCTGATAATGTCCCTGTATATTTATAAATTGTTATCAAAATCGGCACAGAGGCATAACTTTGGACAAGGAATATTATTTTATGTATTATTTCACATTTTGTTATAGGGGGCGCCACGTGAATGATTCCTGATGATGAAATTAAGTGGTATCTTTTTTTGACTTTTTAGTTATTTTGATTAGAAAATATGACGTAAACATCATTTTTACGTAATATTGATACTCCTGTTTAAACACGATAATTTCACTCGTTTTTAAGAAAAACGCGATTGAACAGTTCTGAGAAAGGGATTTCAAACAACAGACAATAAAAAAACTTAAATTAAATGTTTTATGAGGCCTCCTCCGACTTCTATGCCTTTTTTAATTCTTGTAATAAAGGATATCAAAGAAAACATTAATCTAAAATAACATTCCAAACACTTCCATTGAAGTTTTTCAGTTTTTCAAATGGGACACCCTGTATAAGTATTCATCAATATATTCTGAATTTTATCCCCTTCAACTTTGCCATTTACTCTCCATACCTATTTTTCGTCGTTAAAAAGTTATTTAGAACAAACACATTTTTGATAAAAATCTAAGTAAGGATGTGCAAATTCAAATATTTTTGGGAAAAAGCTTGTTTTTTCCGAGATGCCTAGGAGTTTTACAAAAAAATTTAAGTGTGTGTAGTACTAACTATGCCGGTTCTAAAAATGTCAAAATAAGTATAGCATTTGAAAAAAATTGAAGTCATTTGCCTAGTTTTCTAGTGGACCACCCTGTATACATGAAAATAATTTTAAAATCTTTGCTTTTACCCACCATTAATAGATATCTTTCAAATAAATTTGTAAGTTTTATACAACAAGAAAATAATAGAAATACGACAGAGGTTTGCCAGACCCTGTATACTTGTTTTGTGATATATTTTTACCCATTTTTCTAAGGTATCTAATGTTTATAACAAAAAAATGAGTCTTAGGACCTTATGCGGACTTCATATTCCTTAATCAGAAAGGTTTGAAGAATTTTTCACGAAATTTTCAGCCATTGTGACCGGGACGTTTTTTACATTTAAATGGTGCGGTGTCCTTTGTCACTAGAACAAATACGACACCGCTAGAAAATGAAACGTACTGCAAAACTTGCATAAGTTTTGAAAAATGCTGGTGTTACATTTTTGCTTTTGTAGAAGATTTGACCCTGAAAACATCTAACCAGAGTATCGTGTTTCGCTTATTCAGCATATCAACTAACATGTATTTATTTTTGTGTTTTTTTTTTCGTTAGAATTACAATATTTACTGTACTTAACTAACAATTATATTTACTTGAATGCTTATTTAATTCATTACTATAATTGCAATGAATGTTTTTTTTATAATCCACCATCTGTATATATTTGATCACATTGATGGAACATTTACAATAGATCAAAGTATTTTGATATCATTCGCACAATTTATTTTTAATAAAAATCACAGAAATGAGAATGGATCTGTTCACTATTGTGTGATTTTTTTTATTATAACCTGCTTGCGTTGACTAAGTGTTTACTTTAATCTTTAACCTCTATTTTTACTTACATTCATGAAATATATTTTTTAATCTTTTCTGCAAGCATATACCGTTACCCAAATTCCTACTCCTCCTACTATTTTCATAAAATTAGACTTTGCCGCCAATTTTTTTCTCATAGAAATAAAAAAAAACGGTTACTGTAAAAAGCTTGCCCCGAAGATGCGCGTAACTAACGGTCGAAACGTTGACTTTTTTAACAACTACTATTTTTTTAGTGGACATCAAGAAAATTAAAAAGAAAGTGATAAAATGTTCAAATCGATTTAAATTTGACGTTTTCGCTTTTTGATATTACAGGAACGATGAAGACGCAGAATTCAAAAAGCTCTTCTTCAAAGATTTCTTCCAAGAAAACTTCCAAATCGACGACGAGAAGAAGTACGAGAAAATCGACGTACCAGATTTTCGCGACGGTCGCAGCGGTCGATTCATTCACGATTTCAATACCAACACCACTGGTATCATCGACATAACCGGTCATAGATGTTTTGTTATGCCTTTGAATAGGGAGGATGTTTTGCCGCCAAAGTCATTGTTCGATTTGATCCACAAGATGTGGGAAGGGTAAGTAAAATTTAAATTTACTATTTTTTTCCTTTCTTGGCCCATATTGGCATAAATCAGTATTAGCCGACGACAGTGGTGGATTTAGGGAAGGGGCGAAGGGGGTTTCGCCCGCCCCCCCTTGCGAAGCGCGTTTTATTGTTAAGTAGTATTCAGACTACTAGTAACATGTTTTGGTTCATTTTCTAAATATATTTTTTGCAATATATGTAGAGTATGTTTCACTATTTAGTTTCTATATTAAAACATTTTTTCGAAAATTATTACTGTGGCGCCCCCTCAGAAAAATCCTAGATCCGCCCTTGCCCGACGACCCTCATTATCTATTGTTCAAGATGTAGATAAGCAATAAAATTGTGTGTCCGTTAAAAGATTCCCAGGTCTAGTGGAGTAGATCTGGTTTTGAAAACGAAGTCGTTCTTTTTGAATTTTTTTTGTGATTTTATAGATTCGAGGTCCCTCTTTCACGTGATCACTATATGAAAGCTACTGGAGGTGTGGAGGGGGGGTAAATTAACATGTAAAAATATGGAAAATCGTTTTTTCGCACGTAAATGAATCTTATTCGGGTCGAAACGACTTCTAGATATAAAAAAAGAGCTCGCGAAAACGCTTAAACTGAATTTTAACCTGTCCAAATCGGTCTAGCGGTTCTCGAGATATTGCGATTTGAAAGTATATGGATTTTCACCGCGGCGAGGACACACCTAGAGCCGTGTTCGTGTTTTTCGCATGGAAGAAAGTGACTTCGAGACTTGATTTTTTTTCCTCTGATAGATAGTTATGACCCAAGCATTGTGTCCAAATTTCAACCCCCAATTTTCATCCTTAATTCAGAAACGGTTTTCGAAATTGGATTCGGGGGAAAATACAAAAGAAAAACTAAGGTGGAGCTCTTGAATGTTTCAAAACAACAAAAAAACAAATTGATGGCCCACCATTAGGGCAAAATGAGTTTGCATATTCGGATTCAGCGACCCCGAAAACATAAAATCCACTTGGTGTTATCCTCGGACACCAATTGTCCGGTTTTACCCACCCTGGCCAATAGACTATATTAATATTTGTAATATTTTTTTTATCTAATTTCCAAATACAAATCAAAAAGTCAAATGATTTTTCAAAAAAGAACAAAAGTGAAAGCTAAGGTATACATACTTTTTCGTTTTTTAATAAAACAAAATAATTTCACTTTTAAAAATGTTTCTTTTCTACCGTTTGTAAAAATGAAAATAAACTGATGAAGCCCCTGGCCAGGGGCGAAACGTCTTTTCAATAAATAGACAATAATTGTTTCATTTATTTTAATTTACGAAGAATCCTAAACCCAAGAAACAAAAAAGAATAACATGTTGGGTCATTTATAAATAACAAAAACAATGAGGGGCCTAGGTTGGACCCTTGTGGAACACCTGACGTTGGAGAATAGGTTGTAGAGGATAACCCATTATAAGAAACAAACTGGTCTCTATTAAGAAGATAAGATTTTATTAAACTAGTGGTCTATCTTATCAAAAGCCTTGGAGAAAGTCAGTGTATGTGAAAGAATTATATTATACCTATACAACAGAACAAAACAGTGTTATTAGAATTTTTTCATTGAATTTGAAGGATGCGAATAGCTGATCGGTTCTGTAAGAAATGTCAAATTTCAAACAAAAATTATAACTATTTTGACATTTTAACATAACCTACAAATATCACTTGGTTTTTTTTAAAACACATATCACAGCAAGTAAATATGTTATTGCGATAATAAAATACACCAAATATTATTGAACACAGTGTGACAAAAAGACGGTAAAAGCAATTTTACATAGAGCGAGGGATGTTTAGGATACTTCACATATGAATTAGGAAAACAAAATAATTTCAGTTCCATTAACATAGTTTACTATTTACATTTGACCTTTAATTTTTATACATTTTTTTATTATACATGACTTCTAATGAATTTTTAGAAGCCTATTTGTTTATATTAATTTTATAAATAATCGCACGTATTTTTAAACAATTTCATGTATTTTTAAATATTGCATTATCGAAGGCTCGTTTATGATTGTAATTACAATCATAAAAGCGGTAAATATAAAGAGTCAAAAGACCTTCAAAAATGGTATAAAAAAAGCAGAAAAATAACATTTTAACGGAACTCCCATATAAAGGCATGGTTTAATAAAAGATGAAGATAAAGTAGCTCTTTTACACATAATTAAACAAAGAAAGAAAAACTGCGACTAGTTTCGTCTCTTAACCATCATCACGCCTAAAATAGGCGTTTTGTATGTTTTCTTGTATTTTTATTTTAGGCCTGATGATGGTTAAGAGCCGAAACTAGTCGCCGTTTTTCTTCTTTGTTTAATTTAATATATGTGGTACTTGACTTGGAGCTGTTTTATTTATTATTTTATTTATAAATTTTTTAACTTATTTTTTTTAATTCCCCCCGGATAGTCATAGATTCCAAATATAGTAAATGAACGGTGGCAGTTCTAGGATTTTCTTCAAGTTAAATCCCATAAGAAATCGTTAAGGTTCATTCTGGCATTTTAGGGACACGCGTCGCTAAAGTATCGACAGAGCAGCGAGAATGATCGCGAAAGAGACGGGAAACGGGACGATCGGAGTGGAGGCGCCAAATATTTTTCTTTAAATGATTTAAGCGCGCCCAGTAGCCCAAAACAAATGACTTATGTATCTACACACTTAATTCAATATACGTATAACTTGGTTTTCAAATGGTGTAACTGGAAAAAGTGTAAACCTTGAAATTATCAAAAATTGACCGAATGAACCTTAATTTTAACATCCTTTTCAGTTACTACAAAGTCAATACTGACCTAGTAAGGAGGAATATGAGGGTAATCATTCCACCAATCAGTGATACAAAGAGCATTGGAGGATATATAGCCAATGAATGTGATGGGTTACCAATTTATAAACTGGAAAAATATGTTGGAGGAGGTAAGTTTTTATTATTTATCCCACACTGTTTTCACAGTGGGAAAATTAACTTTAATTTTGGGTATAATCTGTAAAATAAAAACAATACTAAAATAAATAAGAATATTATTTTATTATAATATAGTCGCTCAACGTAATTAATGAATATTTTATGTGGGTATTGTTATTTTTAAGGACATGATAATTTTGAAGGTTACGAATACTTAAATTATTTTACGAATTGTTCAAACATTTTTTTATTTAATTTTAAAATTTATTGTTCATTATTATATTTATAATCGGTTGATTATTTTTAAATGTTTCAGTTAAAATTTACAATAATTTGTAGGCGTCGTTTTTAGGTGCTTTTTTTTTATTTTATCAGCTGCTGTTATTTAAAATTTTTGATTTAACTTATATAAATGAATGCCCCACAAACAGTACAAATACCAAAACACCCGTCATTTTAATATTTACCTATCTACTAAAAATAAAATATGCTTGCCGAATGCGATCATAAAATCATATAATGCGATTACGGCTATCTTATCTTTATTATTGACTCATTGAAATCTTTATGGTTTTGTTTAGTCATTTATTTATTGGAATCTGAAAGTTTTTTTATTTATTTCTTTTTATTTGTTATCTTAAAAGTTTCTGGTAGTTGATATTTTGAACATAAACACTTCTTAAATTCTTAATTGTATAACAAGTTTATATAAAATTTTAAATATACGTTTCCGAGAAAGCGTTAAAAATGGAAATGGGGATTTTTGCAGTGTTTTTTTTTTTATTTTTACAATAATTCCACAATATTAAAATAGTTCAAATATCAAACATCGAATTAGTAAGTCATCCTCCTTACATTCCTGATTTATCCCCTATGGATTCCCATTGAAACAAATATGCGTTGTCAACAATTCTCATTGCCTGAAGAGACAGTTGAAACATATAAATCACATATTTGATTAGTGGAAAAGGTATTTTAAAAATTAGTTTGAGCAAATGAAAAATTCAAACACTGAAAACGATAAAAAGTGTTTGCTGCTATAAAGTATATGCGAAAACATAATCGAAAATGTGGTTTTTGCGTTGTATCTCAAAAAAAAAAATGTCGAAAAACTAATAGCACCACGTGAAAGAGTGGAAAATTTTAATAAAATTTATATTATAAGTTATTAAAAAACAATTGTATTAATATAAAAAATTATTAAAAATAAAAAAATAAAACTGTTTTAAAATAATAATTTTTTTCGGCATTCATTCGACGCCATTTTTATTTTCAAAATAGTGTTTATTTATATATCATCAATTATATAAATCAATTTTTATTTAAAAAAAATATTTAATTTCTGATTTATATAAACACTATTTTGAAAATAAAAATGTTGTCTAACTTTAATTATTTTTACATCAAAGTAAAAGTATAATGAGGATAAATGTACAAAGATATTTTTTTGTTTTTATTAATATATATTGTTATAATAATGAAAATTCTACACATTTTTTTTTAATTTTATTATTCTTTGTTTTCAATTAATATCTGACATTTCAAAAATCATCTCTCATCAAAAACAAAACAAAAACAAACATCCCATAACAATCAACACATTTTTTTTAAAGTCCTTTTAACATAATTTTTTTTACTTCGTTTAAAATACACTTCCCATAATTTTGTCCCAATTTTTACACCATAACAATTTCCCCCAAATTATTTTCACGTTATAATTAATTAATTATATTAGTGAAAATTACTTAAAAATATTTTTTTTATCCTAAGAATTATATCTCAATCTGTTTCCCCCCCGAAATATTTTAATTATTGTTATTTTGTTTTTCATTTATGAAAGTTTATTTTAATTTTATTTGTATTTAAATTCCTATCAAATTTAATACCCATGTCCTGTAAATTATTTAACCCTGTGAAGATGGTTTGCCTATCCCCCTTAAATAAATTTTCCTCTATTGCCACCTGCATCTTATTGTTTATTTCTGTAATTTCCTTGTTTACATATCTGTCCATAACCTCAACATTCCTCTGACATATCCTATCGTCTTAAGTTCTCCATCGACCTTTACCATAAATTGTTCTAAACCTTACCCATTAGCTTTTGTTTGCAATTTCACTTCTTCTATTCCTTTTTGAAAATACCAATTTCTCCTCTACTTCTCTTTGTATGTGACCTTTTAAATGTTCATCTATTTTATCTCCTAATTGGCATATCTTCTCTTCCAATTCATTCTCTATGCTGTCTGATTCGAAAACCATTTTATTGAATTTCTTCTCTTCAATTTTTCTCTTGTCCTTTTATGTTTTCTTGTATATTTTCGATTGGCTCCTTCTGCTATTCTTGTTCCTTTTTAATTTTCTCTATTTGTTCTAAACTCTTGTCTAATTTCCTGTTCATTCTTTGACTTTCTTCCCGATTTTCATCTAATTTTCTATTCAAATCTCCCAAATCTCCCCTCATATTATTAATATCTTCTTTATTTTCTTCTAATTTCTTATTCATACTGATCAAAAATTTCATTAATCGATCTTCTCTACTTGATTCCTCCATCTTTTGGGTTAACTCAATTTTAGCCCCACGTTGGGCGCCATTTGTTATGATAATGAAAATTCTATAGATTTTTTTTTAACAAAATCAAACATATATCGTCCCAATTTTTACACCATAATAATATATTCAGTTTTATAAAAATTAGTGGGAATTTTAGAAATTATAACTTCCGGTCAAATTTTCTATGAGAAAAAAAATTAAAAACTAATGGTTTCCTGAGAAAGCTTAGAGTCTCCTCTTTAAAATGTTTTTTGCGTACTTTTTAGGCAAAGATATTTTAGGTTTTCCCCAAGCACCTCTCTCGAATATTTGTATTCAGCGGCTTGGCGAATTTTCACCTCTTTCACGTGATGCTATTAGTTTTTCGAATTTTTTTATTTTTCTCGAGATATAATGAAAAAACCAAATTTTTGATTTTGTTTTCAAGTTTTCAAGTCAAATCGAACAAATTAAAATAATTACATTTTTAGTAAAGATAAAAACATTATGGCACGGTCGTTTGTAGACAAACAATTTACCACAATCAAGGCTCCGCTTATTCCTATGGATCTAAACACTAAATTTCAGTTTGATGTTGACAATTCCACTCAAAAATGCCATATACTAATACAAAAATCGTAGTTTGCTATCGGATATTTAGCCTATGAGGAAGGAAGAGTAAATATAACTGGATAAAAAATCGATAATACCACGTTACCCGGGTAGCGATGAGTGTTTGTTATTTATTTATGTGTAACGTCAGTTTAAATTCATGGAATTGTCTTACCAAATACCATTCGAGCTCAGATTTTTAGGCAGGATATTTTATATAAGTTTGATTTCTCGACCTACGGTCTCATGATTTTCTTAACAAATGTTAAATTGCCTATATGAAAGTAAATACAAGAAATCAAATTTATGAAAAATATCCGGCCAAATCTGAGCTCTAGTGGTATTACCCCCGATAATTTTTTAAAACTTATACCATTATTTCATCACTATTATTTATTTTAGTTGTAAAGAGATCAGCTGAACTGCAACCAGACACCAAATTTGCCAATTTTGCAGGTCAACGCATTTCACAAATCGAAATTGTTAACATGGACGATGTAATCGCCTATGAAAAGAATTTAAATAGCCATTAGAAGTATATTATTATTATTATTATTATTATTAAAAAATATATAAACAAATTTAATAGTCGAGAGCATCACTGAAATTTCTATTTTGCTTTTTATTACTGTATTTTAAATTTCTTTATTGCATATGATATCTATTTGTGTAGTGGCGTTTAAGAAAAGAATTCAAGAGAAAAAAAAGGCAGATTTTCGATGTTGTCTTGTGCCATAATTTTATATAGAAAGACTTAAATTAGGTTAATTTTTTATTACAAAATGTCTAGCAAACGCTACAAAAGTTGACATTTGACATTTATTGTAATGATCTGTCTAACTGATGACCAAAACATTTCTACAATAACCTAAAAACGATGACAATTGACGTTGACAGGAACTTTGAAAGGCTGTTATTAACATAAATTGATGAAACGTGGGTGGGATGCGAATATTCGATAGAACTTTTCTTAAACGTCATTTTTGTTTGTTAAAGAGTAGACGAAACGATTACAATATAGAGGAATTTCGTTTTTTGTGAAACAAGATATATATTGTAAAGTGCATGTAAAATTCAATGTAAATTTTATAAATAAATTTAGTAAACACTAATTATTATGTAATTTGTGCAATATATTCCAAAACGAGTGTTGTATTTACAAGTTCCTGTGGAATGATAATGGAATAAATACCAAAAAAGTTGGATTTTTTTGTTTGTTTAATTTTGGAGCACTGAAGCGGTAAGGTAAGTTTTTTATTACTATTTCAGGATACAAATAAAAAAAAATTAGCGAATGAAAAAGTGAACAATTTGAGCCCTGGCTGGTTGCGCTAGCTTAATTAGTGCGGAAGTTACAATCATTTCAATAATATTTGTTTCCCCCCATATCCCCTCCTTACTTATCCCTCCGGTCCATCAAAGTACTTGTTACCTTTTCATTCACAAAAAATTGAGTCCTCCACTCCCTCTCGAGAAATAATTAATTATACATTTTTGCAATTACAAATCGCGATATTTCGCAAACTAATTGAGCCGTCGGGTTCAGGTTAGAACGTGCTTACGTATTTTGTCAAGCTCTTCAATTTTGGTAAGTGTATTTTTTTGTGGGATCAATCCCGGTTGAGATATGTTGGAAAAATCGTTTTTATGTTCTTTAGATAGAGGATATCCAGCTCCCCACCGCCGCCGCGGTTGAACATTTCATGCAGGAATGATGGAGGGATATGACTTAATCAATTGGGAAAAAAAAATTACTAAATTTCATCAGTCTGTTTTCGAAAGCCAGATCTACTTCTCTATAAATCCAAATTGTTTATTCGTTAGTGTGTTAGATAGTATTACTAGTATCAAGAAAGTATTTCTAAAAACGTCTGAGCGTGTACGGTTCTTTACAGCCTGTGTAATGATGCGTAATGAACTCCCGTTACTATTTGACCTTTTTGAAGATAGTCGATTAACACAATTTTGTGCCTATTCCAAAACAAGTCACCATCATCTTCGCGGCCGATGGAACCGTCTTCGTCCATACCCTCTGCTATCTCTTCCCAGACGGCACAATAGTTATTTGTTTTACTAGACAGCAAAGTAGAAGATGACTGCCGCGACTGATAGTTCACAGCCGAGCGTAGCGAGGCTAGGAATTCAGGCAGTCAATCTTCTTTGCTGCCTAGTTGAACATATAATTTTTTCTCCGATTGTTTATAATGATATATGTATATTGTATTTGCAAATTATTACAATTCCCACAATCTTTTTATTTTTCCTGTAGTTATAAATTAAAACAAAATTTGATAGAAATCGCAATTGTTGAAATGGTTGGTTGCTATGGAGATGTATGTATATGTCCATAATAATTATAGTTTGACAACTTATGAAATTTCTGCCAGTTTTGTGGAAAAATAACGGTATATTTATATTATGGACAGTGATAGCGACTTAAAAGTACACACTCCTCCAGAAATAAGGGAGGTGGCAAAAAATATTGAGTTAAATTTGGTGCCGGAGAAGTCTCGGATGAAATATGAAGGAAATTTATGGATTATTTTGCTGCCTATTCAGGAAAAGTAATACTTTGCTGATTCATAGGTGTCTGCAAAATTAATATTTGCTGTCAATCAGAGAAAAAAATATTTCGTGCCTATTCGGTGAATATTCCGCTGGCATATTGAAATATTCCATGATTATTCCATATCTTCCAAGGCATATGATTGGCATATTGCAGGCATATTCGAGGTCACCAAAGATATGATAGCAATATCTTCCGAAGTAGTGGTTTGTTATGTAATGAAAGAAAAACAACATACTGTAGCAATTTTTTTATTTTACAATAAAAGAGTTATAGAACTATGATATATACATTAAGACAAATTACTTACAAGTAAGTTAAAATTATTACAACTCTCCAAAAATTGCTCTAAACTCAGGAGATCCTCATCACTTCTACCGGGTGACAATGAGACTAGGGCCATGCCTATATCTCGTTCATTTTTCAACCGATTTGAATAAAATTTGGAACATAGATATGAGACACAATTTTGGATTGACAGTCGTATAAAAACAAAATGGCGGACTTCCGGTTTCGCCAGAAATTTTACCAACTTCAATTTTTTAAATGGAACACCCTGTATATTTGATGTTTTTTAGATTTTATGGCTCAAATTACATACGACAGTGTTGCCAAATTTTTTATTTTTTAATAAAAAAATTCAAATTTCCAAATTTTTTTTTTTGCACAGGAGGCCATTATCTGGTCAAAATCTATTCTAATTGACATCAGTAATTCATAGTAATAGACTTTTCATCGATATGATCAATAACAAATCCTACAGCGGGAATTTAAATTTTATAAATTCATTTTTAACGAATAAATCGTTTTTTTCAAATGGTACCTACCGAGGGCCATCTTGTCATTCGATAGAGAACTTAATTACCAATTCAACGATATACATTATGTATCACTTCATTTTTGGTCAAACCTTAATATGATCGTTTATTGAATTTGTAAAATACCTATTTCGTACCATGCCGTCGAATTCCAATCCGTTAAGGTCTGATGAAATTAAAGATAGCTATGGAATAACAATACGTGTTTAATATCACGTCAAAAGTCAAATACCAATTTTACTTGTCATCTCGTTTATAAGTTTTTTCGAAATGGAAAATAATAATCGTTAATAATGGTACGAAATAGGTATTGTACAAATTCAATAAACGATCATATTTAGGTTTGAATAAAAAGGAAGTGGTACATAATGTATATCGTTGAATTGGTAATTAAATTATCTATCGAATGACAAGATGGCCCTCGGTAGGTACCATTTGAAAAAAACGATTTATTCGTTAAAAATGAATTTAGAAAATTTAAATTTCCGCTGTAGGATTTGTTATTGATCATATCGATGAAAAGTTTATTACTATGAATTACTGATGTCAATTAGAATAGATTGTGACAAGATAAAGGCCTCCTGTGTTAAAAAAAATTTTGAAAATTCGAATTTTTTTATTGAACAATAAAAAATTTGGCAACACTGTCGTATGTAATTTGAGCCATATAATCTAGAAAGCATCAAATATACAGGGTGTTCCATTTAAAAAAATCGAAGTTGGTGACATTTATGGCGAAACCGGAAGTCCGCCATTTTGTTTTTATACGACTGTCAATCCAAAATTGCGTCTTATATCTATAGGCATGGCATTGTCACCCGGTATAGAAGTTAAATTTAACATTGATTCGACGGTCGTCCATTACCTTTTGATGAACCTTTTCGATGGTATCGGTGGTGGTCGCAGTTTTTGGCTGCCCCAAAGCCTTAAGCAAAAAAAGGTAAACCAAATAGTCGAGGAAATTTAACACAAAAATAGCCCAGATCCGGAACTTTGGTGCAGTTACGCTGCGGACACACACACAACGATTTTGGACGTACATTTTGAGTAGACTAATATGTTTTTTATACTGATACGATGTGTCATGCATTCTTGGTTCTTATTTCTTGTTTTTTTTTTTAATTGTATTGACTATGTACGTTGTATGCAATAAATTTCGTTCTTTCTTTCATATACTGAAATAAAGCATTGTTTTTTATTTAAAAGAAATTATTTTTGTTAATCTATATCTTAACCACCAATTATAGCCATTTCCACCAAATTCATAGCATTTCTGATGTGGGTTCAGAACAAAAATGTCCATGGCTGTATCCATTTACTTGGTGGTATAATTTTAAAGAGATTTGCCCTCCCTCCCTTCCTGATTATCGGAGCTGGAGCGATTTCGACGGTTTAAAATTCAGTTTATGCGTTTTCGCGAGCTCTTTATTTTATATCTAGAAGTCGTTTCGATCCGAATAAAACCCAGCGAGTTACATGCGAAAAACCGATTTCCCATTTCTTTACATGTTAATTTCCCCCTTCCACAACTCTCTTAGCTTTCATATAGTGATCACGTGAAATAGTCACTTCCAATCAATGAAATCGCAAAAATTTTTTTTTCGAAAAGCAAATTCGTTTATCGGTTTTTTTTTCGCCAGATCGACTCTACTAAACGGGGAGGTATACTCATCAACACTATTATTTTGTCAGTGTAGTTCGGTTTGTAAGAATTTGAATCATACATGTTACTTATCTCAGTGTATCTCAAATAGTTTATCTTTCCTTTAAATATTGTGCCTATCCAACATCAAAGGAACCTATCAAATTTTCGCCTCTTGTTAGATGGTGTACTCTTTGCTTTCAAACCATATATAGTTTATCCATTTTCAATTGCAGTCATCTAAAAACATAATTCCCAGATGTGCCGACAAATTGCTTTGATCGGCATAACTGTGCAATACTATTTTTAAAAATACGTTAAAAAAAATAATTAAAGGTAATCGGTTTATCATAAATTGGATGGCGTTATGCATTAATAGACCAAGAACAATTTTCGTTAAAATGAGATAATGTGATATGTTGAAATGAAATGACTTGTTGAGTATTTGAAAGTCTTTATTATTGAATTCATACCTGTCCTTATTCTCATAATCTTGTACAATAATTTGATTATTTTCATTTATCCATGGTCTGCGAAGCCCCATCGTAACAATGAAAACATGAAAAATAACGAAAGCTAATTTACTTATTTAACTCTGTGCTAACTGTACTAAAACCCTCTACCCTCTCTCGACTCGTCAATGTATTGCACCGAATCGAGCGCTTAACCGCAAAGATAAAAAAGATTGATGTGACGAAATTTCTTAGCCAATTTAGTGGGGTCAAACCAGCATTATACCTGTAACTTTTTTCGGAGAAATCGGATCGGATTTTAAATTTTCGAAAAATTATCAGTTACAAAATCTACAACTAACCTCTTTACGCTCGGACATTTATAATTATTTATTTAACTAATTTGACAATTAGCCAGTTCACAACAATTGAACAGTAAACAATTATGTGCTACAACTTTGTGGGCATGCTTCTCCCCGTGGAACCGGAGTTTGTGGAAAAAATTCGGGTCCTTTAAGTATTTAGGGAGCAGAGTTATCAATTTGTTAATTAGTCAGTTTACAACAATTGAACAATAAACAATTATGTGCTACAACTTTGTGGGCATGCTACTCTCCGGGGAGCGTATTGGCATTGTTTACTACAGTACAATGCATGCGTACCGTCTCAACGCGCTGCACCGCGTAAACAATGGCCAAACAAACGCTCACAACATTTAGACATACCTTACTACAGCTCAACGCTGACGCGCGTTTTAAGAGGGGCATCGCGACAGGTATGCCAAACTACAAACACCAAAAATCCCCATTTTTATCTTTATCTTTTATCACTGTCTTTCTGCAATAATGAAGGGAGATAGATATCTTAAGACTTCAGTGAATCTCCTGTATCCTAGGTGGCGCTGCTAGTATTAAAATATAATATATTATTTGGGATATCTAAGGAATCTGAGAGAATAAATTTTCTTTATTTTCACGATTGGTCTTGTCGCAGAGAGCGCTAATAATCCATTTGTCATGAGTTCGATACCTGCTTCAGCCTCGACAGAAATTTTATTTTTAGGAAATTTCATTTTTTTTGTTTACTATTTTTTTTCTAGCATCAAAATAGAGTTTATATTTTATTAATTTAATTAATTTTCAATTATTTTCGTATAAATCCGTTTATTTTAATATGAATAGCGCTGCCACATTAAATACATCAGATAGGAATGGAGCTCGGAAAATAATATTTCTAACATAAAAAAAATATTTAAACATCAATGGATTCATACGAAAATTGAGAATTATATAAATGTATAATCTTTAAGGTGAAGCAAGAATTTTTTTAAAAAATGAATTAATAAATAATTGGCGGCCCCAAACGCAAAATGTTTTTATCAATATCTATTTGTTTAAACAATTGCAGAATACATGAGTTATCGACACAAAAAACTGCGTTCTATGAACAAAATGCAACATTGTAACCACAATAAATTATCTGCAAGTCCTTTTATAAAAAAAAATTGTTAATGTTGGAGCATTAATTTGTATATAACAATTGAACGGTTACAGATAAAAAATCGCTGCAAGTCTTAAACCATGGGTTATGATAAATTGTTCATGTTTCATCCCTTGAAATTTTTTTTGTCCGTGTCACCATTTTCGTTAAAAAGTCCAAAAAATAGGGTTGAAAAATTAAAATGCTCACAAACGATCGCTTTTAACAATGAAGACGGCTATTTATAAATTTTTTAATGTCACCATTGTATTCGCCTCCACGTGGTGCACCCTGGGTAACGCTAAAGAGCTAACAAACTTGGCAGCCGGACAATCTTTTGATCTCCTGGCTAAAGCACATGATACCTGACGCGACATTTAATCCAACCATCCAACCATATGCAGTGATACGATAAATAAATAAATAAGTGCTAGTACTTGCATTTATTAATCATAAATTTATTTCAGATTCTTAGTTCTAATATACTTGCATGTATTAATCGTAAACTCATTTCTTTAATGTTAACTTTATTGTAAATCATTAAATATTATAAAATCATTTTTGTAAGAAAATAAATTGAATAATTAATAATTATTTCTTTATTTAAAAGTACCTAATTACAGTTATTCACTAAAACAAAAACAAAACAATACACTATGAAAAAACTGCATTGCTTTTTAGCAATGGACAAAAGACATAATAGCAAATAAAATGTGTAACAAACCTACATCAAGAGTCCCATGGACGGGTTAATATGTGAGACATACTGTAAATATTAATTTCTGCAAATGTCTGTGATTCCCAACTATGCAGACACTATTTTGAATGCACGAATAAAAATCACAAAAAACTGTTATAGTTGAATTGCACATTCTCCATATTACTAATCACTAATTTTTAACACTGACGACCTCCTTCGAATATGCATAAAAATTGAAGATTTTTTGAACAGCCTCTCGAGAATGGAATTTTTGTTCGTGGAAATATTTTTACCCGTTATAGCTTACACCTTGGAATAGGACATCTCCATTTTTCAACAAATTTTAAAGAATAATAAACATATTAATCATTTAGTGGAAGGTGTGCTTTTGACAATTTGTGATCACCAATTTTAAAGTGAAACATGCCCTACATGAGGTATACGGCATTAATTGAAATACTTTAAACTGAAGAACTGGTTTTAGTTAATACTAATTTACTCATTAAAAAAAATTGCAAAACACACGAATAAATAATAAATTAGCAACATAACCTAAAATGTCAGTTCTAAACATCTAAACTTTCTTTATTCGTATTCGTAAAACTGGTTGCATACATCGTTCAAAATAAAACCAAAAAGCGCCACTGTCTCAAAGTGTGAGGCGGAAAACGCCTGAACTATGGAAAGAGAAAATCTTACTGGGATATAGGCAACTTACATAAATTTTTTTTTTTCTGGAGAGTTAATCTCAAAAATTATAAAGTTTTGCGAATTGGTATTCTCGGAAATTAATTCTGTATCCTTCATTTAGGACATCTCCTTTTCACGTTAAAATTGGTGATCACAAATTGTCAAAACTGTCAAAAACACACCTCCACTAAATGGCTGATATCTTTTTTATTAATCCTTAAAATTGACTCAAAAAAGGAGATGTCCTATTCCAAGGTATAAGCTATAACGGGTATAAATATTTCCACAAACAAAAATTCCGTTCTCGAGATTAACTCTCCAAAAAATCGTCAAATTTTTATGCATATTCAGTATTGCCAACTGAAAACGAGGTCGGCAGTGGCAAGGCCCCTCTTAATGTAGTAAGGATTGCCACATGATTACGCGAAGATACTTCGGACAATCCTTACCGCGATACAACCGCAAAATTTAACGTCTCACATATTCTCAGATACTGAAGAAACATTATAAGTAAAAGAAAACTTTGAAGCACCACTAACTGTTATTGTCTTCGCATTTGGTCTATTGAGCTCAATATTTTATTGAGTGATCTTTGCCTTTTAGGCACATGCTTCTCTTGCTTAGTCATTCATTTTTTCATCCATTCTGAGGTCCATTCGTTATAAAATTGAGCAATTTTATCGGCTGAATCGCCACTTTTAGCTCTAACAATCGCTGAGAAGTTGCTGTCGTTTTCGATCGAGAAATCGTTGACTATACCTCCTTCACCACTGAGTTCTTGGAGTAGCAAAGAAATATTATTTTATATCAATGCGAGAATTATGTGCGCGGCTAAAAAATCGGCGCCTTCAAGTTTATCAATGATCAATCAATTATATATCATATGTCCTACAGTCAGTATGAGAGTCAATTTAGAGACTCAAGAAAAATTGAATTACATATCCAAGAATGGCTGCGACGATCCTGGCGACCGAATAAGGGTTTTACTAAAAAAATTAATATAAGTATACATATATTCATTATTCCAATTATATACAGATCTGGCAAATTTTTAACGGAACATAGGATTTTCAATGTATTTTGGACAAGAGCTCACGTAGAAGTCGACCAGCAGAATATATAACAAATCTACGCGACGACGTATCAACTATTCAATTGAACCACTCTAAATTATTGTATCCCTACTCTTCGCTAGCAGAGCGCGTGTCTGCGTTAGCTTAATAGCACTGGCCAGCAGCAATACGAAAATGTTAGGAGAGGAGGTGTGTATGTGAGACTTTCAGGAACAGATTTTGCGACGCCGAAGTTCCATTGTATGCGAGAAATTATTTGTTGCAATAAATGTAACAAATAATTTCTCTTCTGAAAATAAATGCTGTGGTTCCTTCTTGCCATAACGGCTTCGAAAATAAAATACATTCTACGATTTAAAAAACATAACAGTAAAAAAAATTAAAATGTAACTATAAAACTACGAATCTAATGTAATAAAGGTTCAAATAAACCACCTATTTGCGCTAAACGATAGTCAAATCTGTGAAACAGAGATAATATATCTAACTTTTTAATAATTCGAGAAATGGTGGACTGTGTGGGAATTGGCCTATTTTTAAATGCAACTATAAATTTTATTGTATCTCGAATCGAGTGGCCCCCAAAATACTACTTTAAAATTTGTATCTTTTCTTCCTTTGTAAATTTTCAATCATTATCGGCTTACTATTCTGCGATTTTACAGTACACTGAGTGGCAGGTATCACGTGTCAGTTGCTCGAGACAGGAAGGGGAACAGTGGTTCAATTGAATAGTTGATATGCCTTCGCGCACATTTCTTAGATTTTGTGCTGGCCGACTTCTATGTGAGCTCTTGTTAAAAATACATTGAAAATCCTATGTTCCGGTAAAAATTGGCCAGATCTGTATAATTGTTGTACCTATATGCAAAAAACTAATATATGTATTATAATTTATGGAGTACATTATTTTTTTTACCTACATTTTATTATCAAATTTAATAGTGATATGACATTCCTCAAAAACTTGATCGCGCGATTTAATTCTGTCATACTTTTATTGTATAATAAAATTAAATCCATTAAGTTTTTGAGAAATGTAATCACTATAAAGTTTGATTATAAATATACATGACATGACTAAAAGTTTACTTGTAATTGACTAAAAGTGGACTTAAAATCGTCCTGATATTGGCTAAAAGTCGACTAAGAAGTGTCTACACTGACTGACTGAGAGTCGACTTTAAGTCGAATAAGAAGTGTCTGCACTGGCTGACTGAGAGTCGACTATAGTCAGGACATTTGTCGACTATAAGTCGACATTCAGTCTAATTTTGAAGTCGACTTTAGACTTTTTCTGCCGACTGACAGTCGACTAACAGTCGACTTCGTGCTGTGTGGGTCTGTACTTTATTTATACATAAGTATTCATAATTTTTTAAATGATCCTTGTGTAAACTATGCCATTGTAATACCAGTTCTGACGTGTAACGCCATACAAAACTTTTCAGACGACCTTCGTATATTTTGGTTTAAGCTAAAATTCATTGAAATTTTTTTAAATTTTGACGAACCCTCGTAATAATATCATTGTTGGTTGCCTATGACTAATAATACTTATGATTGATAGTTCTACACTAAATTTGAAATATAGATAGAGATACGGAGTATCGCGTATTGTGACATAAATCAACTCGCGCCTAATGCGCATACCTTAATTGGAATATCCCATAGATATAAGGTTGACCTTAAGCTTGTAAATATTTAATGAGTAAAATATTTTTTAACTTAAATGTTCTTCGTGACTTATTATATATCAAACCTCTCTTGGGAAACGTGTACACGGTAGTTTATAAAAAAAGAAACAAATACCTTTCATCATTTTTACCCAAAATGGAAGAACCACCAAGTATAGAATTTATGGAGAATTTTCTATTACAGTACAAGGGAGGTGAAATTAAATTATTACAAACATATTATGATGATGGAATAGCTTTGTTGTGCATCAAGCATGTTGAAAAAAAGAACGCTATAAGCGGTAAGTAAAATATAAATACATACGAGTAGCGCAGCAAAAGTTTGGTGTAGAAGAACAGGAGATATAATGGAGGAGTCTACTTTAGTTCTGCTTTTAGTTCTACTTTAGTTTATAGCTCGGGAGCCAGAATGGAAAAAGTATAAATTAACATGTGCAATCGCTAAGTTGTAATCTAATAATGGGTCTCGGCTACGTGACCAAATGCATTTCACGGTATGGTGAACTTAGGTAGTATCAAAGGAGCCGCGTTTTAAATCTGATTAATTGGGGATACTAAATTTCATATTCTTACTATACCACAAAATCATAACCTAAATATATAAAATGTTTTAGTTGTTGAACAGAAATGATTTTCTTTTAGGAAAAATGATGGTAGACCTAAGAAAGTGTGTTATAGAGCTCGAAAAATGGAAAACTGGCAAAGCTGTAATATTATGTGGAGAGGGCGAAAACTTTTGCTCTGGCGGTGATTTAAATTTCGCAAGAAAAGAAAATAACCCAACGGCCGGGTTTTACATGAGTTATTACATGCAAGATGTACTTCAGAGGTTTAGAAAATTGCCATTTGTATCTGTAAGTTTGGTCCATGGACCTGTTTTAGGGGGAGGGGCCGAATTATCTGTGTTTTCGGACTTTATTGTTGTTGCTGATGATGTCAAATTTGGGTTTGTGCACGGAAAAATGGGAATAATTACTGCTTGGGGAGGTGCTACTAGGTAAGAAAAATGAAACAAGAAGTAATAAAAATAATTCTATTTACTTTCGACCGCCAAAAAGAATGTCCCAGTAAACACAAGGATATCCAATGGATGCCCGATATATATCCAAAACGTACAATATGTACATCCATTAACAATGGAAAATGGGAGTGAATATTGAATATATTGTAAATCCATTAGAACTTGGAACCAAATGAATAGCCTGTCAATTGTCAGTTGTGAAGTTGAAATTATTCCCAAGAATGCCATTAGTAACAATGCTACCAATGGGTTAAATTTATTTCGAAGTTAATGGGTCCATCAGAGGTCCATAATTGATCTATAAGAACATGGACCGGAAAAGGATATCCATTGGATGTCCATTAATGGTTATCCATTGCATGTCCATGAACGACGTCCACTAGAAATTCATTGGACGTCCTTTTCTGGTCCATGTCCATATGAACCAATTATGGATTTTTGATGGGTGTCCATCGGATATCCTGTGTTTACTGGTGTCAACTCGACCCATATGGTATTGCCCATATCACGTGCTGTAAGCGAGCCTGAATTTCCTCGTAATGGAGCGAAATTTAAAATGCAATATTCCAACAGGGCAACTCTCCCGGATTTTCCCTACTTTTAACCTGTGAAACATTTAAAATATTGTCATTTGAACTAATTAATTTGGCTGTGTCGGAAAGAGATTTGATAAAGTACTATTAACACTTAGTGACAATTGATTTAAGAATTTTTTACAGATTAATGAAGATTGTAGGTGAGAGAAAAGCATTAGAAATGCTCTTAACCTCGAAAATCTATACAGCTGAAGAATGTGTAAATCTAGGACTAGCCTACAAGATAGTAAAAGCAACCAATAAATTAGCAGAAACCATAAATTTTGTAAATACTCTTACGGTGCATGACAGTTCCATTTTACAATCGTATAAGAAGGTTACCAATTTAGGTGCTGAACTGAATTTTGAAGAATCGTTGAATATTGAAAGAAATGAATTTTATCCTAAGTGGGGATCGAAATTGAATAAGGAAGCATTAGATAAAAGAATAAAACACGTAAAAAATAAATAATTAATTTCTGTAGCTCATAGTGGCTTGCTCTCGTATATTTTCTACCTTCAATGTTCTGACATTCATTTGAATCTCGTCTAGAATCTTCAATGAAATCACGATGCTTCTTCGCTCTCTCAGTAATTCAGCCACAGTAGGAAAGTGAAAAGGCAAAACGTCAAAAATTAAAATAGTATATTACCTAACAGGTTGAGAAATCTCTTATTCGCAGCCTAGGCGAATTGTCGAGCCTGCAGAACTCTAGGTCTAGCAATTAATCCGATTTCTCGGCCGTGTTGTATATACTATTTTTTTTTTCAAGCGTAAACAATTTCATTAGCAAGAGCGTTTTAGGTTAACTTGAACTGTCAAAAAATAAAACAATTTTTTTGTTATTTTCTTAATTTTCTTTATTACCAGTTAAATTGGGAAATTGTAACCTTTGGTTTATCAACTAAGTTGAAACACTATCGTCGACCACTCAACCAAAACACAAATTTTAACACACTCTACGCGCGTTTCACCAACTATGTTGGCATCATCAGGAGTTGGTGATAGACTAAACAATTAACTATTTCTAACAGCTATTTATACTTAATGACTAACACCCCCTCCCCACCGTCATCCCCGGTGACCTAATCAGCCAAGGGTGACTAATCAGCCAAGGATGACTAACCCGCTCGTACCTAATGGATTAAACAAAAAAGCGGACTAAGAGGAATTGGTCCTTTGTCTCTGTTTAAACTAGTTTTACATTTACGTATTTCTATACTTTCAAATGCGTCGAAAAATTTATTATTGGATACATTTTGAAGTAATTTTACATTGTCTATACTTATTCTATAATTTTGATTAAAAGCATGTTCGGCTATACTAGATTTTTCCGTACGCCCATATTTTAAGTTAGCCAAGTGCTCTTTAAATCTGACCTGTACAGAGCGTATAGTCTGCCCAACATACTTTATATCACAATCCCCCCCAACTAATTTCGTAAATACCACTTTTTTCCAAATTACTGTTTTTATCCTTGGTAGTTAGAATTTGACAAGCAGGTATATCCCATCAGATTCTTTTCATTGTAATCAACACAAGATGGCTAGCTTACATTTCCTAGTACATCGTTTATTTAACTTCCCACTAAGTATGTTGGGCAGACTAGACGCTCTGTACAGGTCAGATTTAAAGAGCACTTGGCTATGGCGTACGGAAAAATCTAGAATAGCCGAACATGCTTTTAATCAAAATCATAGAATAAGTATAGACAATATAAAATTACTTAAAAATGTATCAAATAATAAATTGTTGAACGCATTTGAAAGTATAGAAATAGGTAAATGTAAAACTAGTTTAAACAGAGACAAATGACCAATTCCTCTTAGTCCGCTTTTTAGTTTAATCCATTAGGTACGGGCGGGTTAGTCATCCTTGGCTGATTAGGTCACCGGGGATGACGGTGGTCGGCACCGCCGGAGGGAGGGGGTGTTAGTCATTTAGTATAAATAGCTGTTAGAAATAGTTAATTGTTTAGTCTATCATCAACTCCTGATGATGCCAACATAGTTGGCCAAACGCTCGTAGAGTATGTTAAAATTGTGTTTTGGTTGAGTGGTCGACGATAGTGTTTCAACTTACTTTATTGCCAGAATTAATGAAATTAAATGTACAATTTGTTACTCTTCTTCAGGTTGCGACATTTTTCAATCAGGACTTCTTTAATAAGCAAACTTTTTCAATTCAATTCGATACATTTGTTAATAAGGTTAAGTTAGGTTAAATTGTCAAACAATGAAGGTATAAGGGGACTTGATGGGTAAGTCAATGTGTTTACACTGGAATGCGATAGATGGAGACACCTTGACAACGTAACGGTCTGCCTACTTCTCAGAGAAAACTGATTGATTTTTTTTTGATTTTAAATATTTCATTTTTCAATTTTTACAGTTTGTTTTGGGTTTTTTTTATCCTAATACCCTAGAAATTCTCTTTCTTTTCAGAGCCTGAAATAAAATTTTATTAGTTACATGGTTTACAACAAATGTCCCTGCCACCTATTAGTCTTTGAGAGAAGACTCTGTCCCTCTTTGGTCCCGTTAAGAGTTACCAATTCTGGCGTGCAATGGCCTAGGGAAACCACAGAAAACATAGTGCCGAACCCTTTACAATGGGTTTATTAAAGGTTTATCTTATATTTAGGGGCGCGTTTTCTAGTAGTTCGTCGAGGTTTGCTGGGAGATTAGGTGGGAGTGGAGCGCTGTCGAATGTAGGAGAGGGCAGAAAACTGCGAAATTCGGGACAGGACTGGTTTCCACATTAAGGGCATTCGTTGACTGTCGTCTCTGGTGTTCAGACAGTTGGGGCGTTTTTCAATGACTTTTAATTCTCGTATAATTTTAGATTTGAAAGAAAAGGGGCGGGGCAATAGTTTTGGTTTTCCCCAAATATATGGTATGTCTACTTTGGATATGATGTTTGGCTATAGTGGAGCTGGTGTGTTCGTTTATAAAGATTTATCTTTATCTTGTTTTTACATTATATAATTTTGTTGTGCTAGGAAAAATTAAAATAGTCAGAAATTATTTGATTAAAGACATAACAAAAATTATTTTACTAGTTTTATCAGTATCTCGGATCATCCAGACTCTTTGGTTCAATGAGTAAATATCGAGTACGAACTTTATAACAAAATATTTTAATCAAAATATTACATGTTTCAAAAATAACAACAAAAAATATTTTATAGGCAGATTCCTTAAAAAAACTAAGGTAGTCAATAATTTTCAATTTTACGCTTTTTGGTTTAGTGCTACGCCTTCAGGAATGGTATCCCTGGATGTAGTTTCTTTCTTCTTAAAAATCAGTCGGTATAAAAGGCCTCCTACAAATCCTGCTGATAGCGGACCAATCCAGTATACCTAGAACATTGGAATAACTGATATCTACTTCTACTTAATCGTCGTTTTACTTAATCGCAGTTTTACTCAATCGCAATCTTACTTAATCGCCGTTTTAAATTCTGCAAGGAATTATTGACGCAAATTCGCCAGGGTCCTATTTTATTTTTATTATTCCCCGACTAGTTTCGGCGGTATGCAATATTCAGGAGTAGTTTTTACTCAAATAATTACAAAAAATTATTTTGTTAAGGAAAACAAAAATTTTTTAAATGTAAAAATAAATGATATTTACCCAATGGTATTTCCAATCTCCATTAAATAATGCAGGAACAAAACTTCTGACAGGGTTCATGTTTGCTCCTGTATAGGGTCCCTAAAAAATGTCACAAAAGGGGTAATTTTGCTATATTCAAGTGTTAATTAAGCCTTATTTTAAAAGAAGTAGAAGGGATATACAAAATCATACATAGGGAATTCAATGTAGAAAGAGAGAATGTGTTAAAAAGAGAACGCGACAATGACGTCACGTTGCCTCCCCCCCCCCCTTTTTTTTAAAGATGGCCGCGTCACGCCTTGTCGCCATTTTCATCCTACAGCGCCACCTGCCAATGAGGGTCTGAAGCATACTTTGGAATCAGCGCCAATGAATATCGGAATCTGTAATCAACTTAGCAATCTGTAATCTACGTAGGAATCAGCGCTACCCGTCAATGAGTGTCTGATCATTGTATAAAGATATTCCTTATACAATGGTCTGATTGATCCTCCAATATAAAATTTATTTCATTCACATGAAAGATTTTCCCCATCAATATTTTAAATATTTGCCTAAATCAAGTGTTTGTAATGTGCGCCGTTGGTAATTTGAGAGTGGCTTAATCCCTCTTTGTTTTCAAAATGAATTCTTACCCCTGCCATGGCCAAAACAGCGACGGCTAGTCCGAATCTAAGCGCTGTCGAGTCATGCTTGTCACTATTTCTGGAGTCCCAAACTCCACAACAAAACAGCACTAAGATTAGTGATAGGAGGAACTCTACCAAACAGGCTTGTCCTGCAGATATGTTTGGGTTAAAAATTGGCGAACAGACTCCTGGTTGTTTAACTCCTAAGATGACGGCGTTTCCTATATGAGCTTCTGGGGTTGCTATCTAAAAAAGGAAACATATTAACTGTGAATACATATTTTAAAAATTAGATTATAAAGCTTATTTATTTTAGCGAGGCAGTGACGTCACACGTCAAAAATCTGCGGCGTTGCCATATATAGTTTTTTTCGTTCGAAGATAAAATTGTACCAGTTACTTTTTTCCTAGCTTGAATATAAGTATAACTTGATTGAAGATTGGAATGGATGTAAAAAAGAACTGCTAGTCTATGGAACAATGAAATCTTGACTATAAAGAAATTTCAATAGTAATTTCAACTAATTTCAATAGTAAGAAGTGTTTCAAGAGCCAAATAAAAATTAATAGTTACGTAGTTTTTATTTGATTATAATAGGTCTGTTCCCACATAACTCAAAACCAGTTTGTGTACTGTCGGGATTCTGCGCAGACTAGATTTGGTGTCACTAAATCGAGACGGCGCAGAATCCCGACAGTACACAAACTGGTTTTGAGTTATGTGGGACCAGACACTTTGGAGGTCACTTTGTAACTACTCTAAGTGAGTAGTCACATTGATTACATAAATCAAGAATTTTCACTATATCACATCGGCAACGTCGTGAAATGTTGCCAACCTTTAACAGGTAATTTTCCCTGCACGTTAAGTTTAAATCGTATTTGCTCTTAGTGATTTAGTGTTTATTCCGTTGACAATAGAAATAACTAGAAATTGCGTCACTGCCTCGCTAGAATAAATGACCTATATTTGAGAAAAAATTGAGTTTTTAAGGAGTGAGGAGTTCCCTAAAAGATACAAGATCCCACATTTTTGAGAACTTGATGTTTACATTTTAATATTAATCATTACCCATAATAATCCATATCCTAATAGAGCTCCCAGGAATTGTCCTACAAAATATATAGGAACCTGTAACAGTGATATATTTCCCAGAGTAGCAGCAGCTACCGTGACAACCGGGTTGATATGTGCTCCTGAAATATGTCCGAACACCTGAAACAAAAATTTTTACCTTTTATACAAAATATTAATATACATTATAATCAGTAAAATTGAACGATGAAGGGACATTTTTTGATAATTCCTGAAAAACCAACATCCATATTGGGAAAAGTAGAATTCGATAGGTGGCGCTGCAAAATGTCAATGTCATTAGAGAGATGAGTAAAACAAACCATCTTCCATATAAGCCCTTTGATATTTTTGTGGTGTTATTTTGCTGTTTTAGTTGTTTTTCGTGTGTGATTTTGTAAAACTTATGATTTTTATTTGATTATGCATGTTTTATAACACAGTTTTCAATATTCACCATTTTTTCGATTCCGATGGGAGGAAATTTATGGCAAGACACATCGGGACTTTCCCTTTTCGGGTAGTACGACCAAATACACAGCAGTTTCGATTATATAGAGCCATAATTTAAATAAACAGTATCTGTAAACAAAATAAAAAATTGAATCACATAACCTCTTGGTGAGTATAACAATATTACCCCAAAACTGATAACAGAAGAATTTATACTGGTACACTAATGCAAACACACAGTTTTAAGGTTTTCACTGACACAAAACCAAACAAATAAAATAAGATTTACGATACAATCCGCTGACTTGCATATAATACAAAAGCAATGCAAAACGGTTTGTTTTACTCATCTCGAAGGTTAATATTTATTCCGCCAGAGGTCTCATCGAATTAGGCAGCTAAAGATATATTTAGAGACCCCTCCTTGAGTTTTTTCTGTACCCGCCAATGGTGTGACGTAGTCGATAGATCCCTTAGCAAGATAAGCTCGAATGTCTAGCCAACAGCGGTGGCGAGCCGATGGATTCATTATGAAGATAACCAAGCGTCTAGTATAAAAAACATGTCACATGCTAATTGCAGATACAAAAAAAAATTAAATAAAAATGTTGCATTCAATCAAAAAAATTATACAAGAAGGTGCAGTAGCACAAACACATTTTTTTTTTTTATGACATGAAAAATATTTCGATTAAAATAAGTCATGGGCTTAAAGTTTTGATTGGGTAGAAAACGTCATCGATTGATTTCAAATAGGAGGATGAAAAGAGATGGCAAAGGATAGAAGTTTGAGGGGAAAAGTTTTAGTTAAGATCGTTTTAAATAATGTGCACATTCCATATTCCTTTAATTCTATTTTGTAATATGAAAAAAAAATCCAAAAAACAATTTTAGACAAAGGCCTAGAATAATTTGTTCTTTTTAAAGGTTGTAAATATTTCAGGATGATTATGGAATCATGTAATATTGTAATATTGCTTGATTCTTTTTATGGTCTTTTTTTCTATCCAATAATTATTTTCAGCTTCTCCAAAAGCGTTTTGTTTAAAAAAAACTTCGCCGCGTTGTAATGATGTTCCTAGAAATTTTTCTACGGTAAAAATTATTTATTTTTTAAAAGGGATTTAGGTCTTTTGGTCCCAATTTATGCGTCTAAATAAATAGCGAGGAATCTCTTACTTGTGTAATAACCTATGGATCATTTCTCACTTTATTGATGATAATAAACATTATTTACATTTCAAAGGATTTGCATTAAAATGAATTATTTTAAAGAATATTTACAAATCATTTGAACAATGTGCAAATAGTTATATATTTTTTTTCATTGATGTTTACCATGGACGCTAATAATATTCAAGTATGCACTGTAAACATTAATTAATGATCATAAATGTTTGGATGAATGTAATTATCGCTGTCCGGTTAGAGTATACAATAAAATTATTTAATGGGTGTGCTGGAAAACGTCCAACATATTTAATAAATTCGAATAATAAAAGCCGATCCTGTAATATAAATAAAAATTAAATCGAACAAATTAAAATTAAATAAAATAATTATATTTCTAATAAAGATTTAAATACACGTGCGCTCATGGTCATTTACAAGCTAATAACTTTGCCCGCAAAAGATCTTATAGGTCGCAGTGTGGTAAAAGGCCAATTAGGCCAATCGACCCCTTTGTAATCTACAATCTACAAGTTTACTCAGCCGTCGCGGCAAATTTAAATGGAGCGCGAAGTCTAACCAATCAAATTAATCGCCAAAAGCGCCCTCTGACGCAGTTTTAGTTAGTTATTCAAGATATTAAATATAAAATATATTTACCTGAATTGCTACCATCACGGCGAGACCAAATGTGAAAGAAATTTGTTCATGGGGAATAACGCCGCCTGGTGATAAGGTGGCCACACATCCCATACATCCTAGTAGTAATAGAATGGCTGTCCCTCCGGCTTCAGCGGCACAGAGTACTATCCTGTCTCTGGTTGACATGTTGTCTTTAATCTCGATTATCTTTGCTGAAAACAAAAAAAATGTAGTATATCATGGTATATTTAATTATTTTGATATGAGAACTGTCTTGGCAAGAAAAATACAGTTTTTTCTGGTACTTTTAGTTTCAACAAGTTCTTCGGATCTTTGAATCGTAATATTAAAGAGAAATATGTGTCATTATAATATTTTTTTATGTATTTTTATATGCTGAATCCGAATTTTTAACTTTAAAAGGTCCTGGGTGTCAAGAAAGTTGTAAGCTGTATGCACTTTTTTCGTTTTAAGATACTTAGTACTTTCTGTATTTAGTGAATTTAGTGAATCTTGGCATATTGGTACATGAGATTAACCAGTAAAATTTTTAAAGAGCTGCAAAGAACCAGAAAAAATATATTAATATAAAAAAATTGCCTTTACCATTGATTCTTATGAGAAATGACAGATTTTATTTTATTTAAAAAAAATGAAGAAGTTATTTACGAGTCGGGATAATAACATGAAACTTAGGATGAGGATGTTGCGTTGTTATATTTTTTCCATGCTCTTGTATGGAGTTGAAACATGGACCCTCAAGAAAAACCACATCGACAAACTACAAGCATTCGAAATGTGGTGTTACCGTAGAATGTGGCGTATTCCCTGGACCGATAGAATTACTAATGCCGAAGTGCTGAACCGGATGCAGAAGGAATGCGAAATCATTAACACGATGAAAAAAAAAAAGAAAGCTTCAATACCTGGGTCATATAATGAGAGGACAGAAATACACACTTCTCCAACTGATAGTCCAGGGAAACATTAGTGGAAAGCGTGTCCTGGCTAAAGAACCTGAGGGATTGGTTTAACAGTAATAATGTTCAATTGTTCAGAGCTGCAGTCAACAAGGTCACGATTGCTGTGATGATAGCAAACCTCCGATGGGAGATGCACTATAAGAAGAAGAAGTCGCCCCAATTCCTAATTTCTGGAGTGCTTGAGTTATTTATAACCTAATGTTAAACCCATATGCGTAGTAGTGCGTTACTGAAAGCATACTTCTGTCTCTTTTGCTTTTAGGCGGCGTTGCCAAATATAAATACTACCGTACTAAAATAACGCAGAGCGCACATTTGACTATTGTGGTATCAAGAGTACTATTTTAACAAAATCTACGGATTTTTTAATCGTAATTTTAAGGAGAAATATTTCACTATAATATATTTTATTTTGAAATATAAGATTTCAATTTATTTTAACGGGATTTTAAAAACAAATTCAGAATTCACTTTTTTAACGAAATATGTTTGTACTTATTTCTCTCAATTTAAAAAAAATAATTTTATGAAGTATAAATCAAGTTTTACCTTTTTTTCTGTTTGGTAGAATAAAATCTTTTTTTTTAGTTTTTAAACAAACAAATTCTTTTGTTTTTTCGCCTAATAGCACTTAATTATAGTTACCGATTAATGCAGAAAAATCATTTTCTTGTACTAGATACGGCTTATCTATCCTCCATATCAAACGTTGTAAATTAACGATATCATTTAAATACACGATATTTTATTACATCAAGATATAATTAACCAACGATTTTTGTTTTACTAATTTTATACAATATGGCCCAAAACTCATTATCCATTAAAATTATCTACATCACATTTATTTATTTAGAGTAAATTATTTTGCTTTGAAAAATTACAGCTTATTTTAATCCCAAAAAAGAACGTTTTCACAAAGTTTTTAGCGTTTTTCTCGATAATTTTGAGGTAATGTTGAAAAATGATAAATACAAAACTTTTAGATTTTTTAATTATCTACAGCTCTTACATTAAACTTTTTTCGATAGGATGCATATTTCAGCCACAAATCGTAAAAACCAATATCCAACCCTCAAAAGGTATATTTACGTACCCCCACCCCCATTCAGGAACTTTTACTAAGTCGTCTTCATTTTTCTTAATTTCCCACATTTTCCGTCCATCCATATACTTTTAAGAATTTACAATTTGAGATAACGTTCTAAATCCTCCAGATATCGAACGAGTGGGAAATTTTCTTGCAGGCAAGATGCAGCCTTATGGAGAACGAAAGTGTATATTTTTGGAAAACAATATTGTTAGGAGAATTTCGTGCCTCAAAAATATCTGACAAAGATGAAATTTATTAAAAGGGGAAAATTGAAGATTTTCGTAAAAAAATATCACGAAAGTATTTTATCCCCATTCATAAATGATTATTTCCTTTGAATTCTGACTTCCACGCTCTATAATAGTTGAAAGTCATATGGCATGGGGTGGGGCTTTGCAAACACACATGAACCCCTTGGATGTAATACAGACACGATTTATAAAACTAATTTTCTCAAAAAATTACAAATATTCATCCGATTTACTGTATTCTGAATCCAAACTCTTTGACATAAGACAATTATACTTCTTCCTCACATACACAAAATATAACAGAACAAAGCATTACAATCAACTCCTAACCCACAGCTACAATACCCGAAAAAAAATCATTATGTGCCACCCTTGATGGTTAAAGCTGCAACACAGAGAATGTTCAGCTACTTACCACCAACATTGTACAATACAATTCCTGTTAAGCTGAAATGATATTCCTGATAAGTTAAACAACAAAACATTCAAAAAACTATTGAAAAAATATATCCAGGAAATTCTAGACATTATGATACCTGCCTTTTTCGATATATGAAATTTTTTTGTATTTTATATTTATATTTATTTGTATACTAGTATACTAGATGTGCTACCATCTATAAATGGTTAGAAGAGTTTTGACACTTTAAAAAGCAACGATTCCCAATGTATTGGGTGTTGCATACACTCAATTTGCATTGTGTGTTGCAAAGTTTTTATTTGACTGATTCTAGTCGATATGTCACTCTCTTCTTTGTATCCCTTAAAGGGATTAATACAAAGTTACCAAACTAGTATACTAGTTTGATAATTATATGGGTTTCCTATAATATAAAATGATATCAAGGGTTTCGTAGTCCCTTTTAAACTTTTGAGGTTTATTTTTATTATTAGTGGATGAAAAAATTTGTACTTATTGGTAATCGTCTAATCTATGTTATGGCGAACTCACTTTTTTTGGTTCTTTTCTAAACAAAATTGGAAAAATTATGAAAAAATATGGAATTTTTAGAAAAAACAAAATCAAATTTTGAAAAAGTGCGTTCGTCGTAACATAGATTAGATCTTTACCAATTTGTATTTACTTTTCCATTCTCTCAAAATGAAAAATGAACCTAAAAAATGACTACGAAACACTTGCATACACTGTTTTATTTTAAATATTAGATTTTAGAACTTATGTATATATTAAACTTAGCCACACACATAAGCACATCACACACAAGCTCAGGTATATCCTATTAGAGCTTCTGTCATTATTTATGTTTATTTATCTATGTTTATTTATTTATGTTATTTATGAATATTTCATTCTTAATTGTAATTCTTTCTTAAAAAAAAATAAACATTACTTACGACTTACTTACATTATACTATTTTGGAAGATACGGAGGGCAAAAATTAAAATTTTCAGTAAAGAATCATTGTAGATGGATTTTGTATTTTTGAATACATAATTCTATCATAAAATAATAAAGACAAGGTTACGTTATATAAGAAATATATTTTTCGCTACTTTTAAGATTCCTATGAGATTTTTATTAATAGACAAACAATAAAAGTGGTGTCAAAATCACTATAAATTATTTTACGATGTGAAATTTGCCTACTTTCATTTGTTCAAGTAATAAATTAGAACCACACATTTAGTGACATATAATGTTTTATTAATTATAAAATAGTGGTTGTTGAGATTCGTCTATTTACGGAGAGTAAATTAATATTTTGTTTACATGTGGTAAAAAGATATCTATAAAAATGTTACTCGGTTACAACTGGTCTATCAATGTCAGAAAAATAATTAAATCTAGACGTATATTAATATTAATAAGACTACATACGATTTTGAAAAACAAAATACAAATCAATTAAAGTAGATATTAACATTTCGATTTTTTAAATCGGAGAAAATGGTATTTAAATTAATACTGTTAACATTCTCAGAACTCAATGAGGTTGAACTTCCATCCATGGCATTCCCAATAAGGTTTGAAACATTCTTCATATTGTTAATGTTCTTTTCAATGTAACCAACAAGACCCAAAGATACCGCTAGTGGCTACCACCTTCAAAAATAAATACGTAATATCCGGTGCATCTATGAAAAACTTCTTCATTGAATACATATGCTTTCTTGACTACGTCATTCTTACTGTGCCCTCATGAATGTAAGCACTTTTACAAATGATTTTATATCGACTTCTTTGTTTTTATTCTCAACAAACATTGTCAGAATCGCCGACGACACTGCCATTTTAGCAGTAGGAAAAAGAGCAATGAAGAAGCAACCCACAAGCTGCAGACAGCTGTCCACCTTATCTATGACTGGACGAAGAGATGGAAAATTAAACTTAATGAATTTAAATCACTCTATTAACTTTACAAACAAAAGGATATATCATATTCCAGTCAGAATAAACAATAACCTGATTCCATATTCAAACACAGCAAAATACTTAGGTTTTAATTACCTTAGATGTCAAACTCCGATGAAAAGTGCATGTTAAAAGAAAAGAGAAGAACTTGTACTGAAATGTAGAAAAATGTACTGGCTAATTGGAAGAAACTTCACTCTCTCTACATAATAAGCTTATGCTTTATAAGCAGATACTTAAGCCTGTATGGACCTATGGTATCCAACTATGGGGATGCACCAAAGCAACAACTTAGCAATCATCCAAAGATTTCAAAACGAAGCACTGATGAACATAGTAGATGCCCCTTGGTACATTCGCAATAGTGATCTCCATAGGGATCTGGAAATGGACACTGTTGACCAGACCATCAAGATATTAGCCAAGAGTCATTAAGAAAGACTTCATCATCATGTCAATGTCGAGGCTATCCAGCTCCTTGACAATACTGGGTTCTATCTATCTATCTGTGATAGGGCTGTCGATACACTGAGACCTATAAGATTTGTGCCCCCTACTGCTGCCAAGTCGTTAAGGATGTCTTATCGATTAGAGCAGTTCCTCCAGTCCTATCGCTTTAAAAAAGTTCAGGATGTCGGTAGGCTTCAGGTTAGGTAGATCTTCCTCTTCTAATTGATATTCTCCAAGGTATCGTACCCTTGGATTTTGCTGGGTAATGCATTCTGAGGGAATGTGGATAGAGGTTTCCTCCTCTTCCTCGCAGAATCTGCATTCTTCTTTGTCTACTAATCCGAGTTTCTTTAGGTGGCCTCTCAGACGGCAGTAGCCTGTTAGGATACCCGTTAGTATTCTGAGCTTATTTTTACTTTTACTGATGCAGTGGTCAGATCTCTTCTGGCTGTAGTTCCCCAGTAGTGTCTTGGCTTGCCTCATTCCTTGTAGTCCTATCCAGTATTGGGATCTTTTCTTATTTACTTCTTTTCCAAGTTCATCAAGTATTGTACTGGTGCTTATTCCGCAGAAGGGTTCAGGTCCCAGAAATGGTGTTTCAGCCACTTTTTTTGCGAGTACGTCTGTTATTTGATTACCCTCCACTCCAGTATGTCCCGGCCGGAACCCATAGTAGGGTAACAGTGTTGTTCTTGCCTAGTTCGTTTAGATTCTCTATGCACTGTGTTAGAAAGAAGACTTAAGAGGATCAAGCCCTTTGAGTTAGTTTAGTGTTTTTAGTGCAAACGCAGAGCTTGTTTAGTGCAATCCATTCTACAGAACCTAAGGAACGCTGATGAGTATACCTTAGTTTTGAGTTTCAAACTCTATTAGATTAAGTTAGAATTAAATTGCTCATTGGTCACTGTTGACCAGATTGTAATATACTAAATGCTTTTATGGGTGTTTAAAAAAAACATTGTAATTTCGAATAATAGCCCACAAAGGAGACGCCCTGGTCTGCTTCGACATTTTCTGATGGTAAGCAAGCACAACTCGTTCATTTATATCTGTTACCTTTTGTTCTTCCACCCGTTTGATGAACTTGTATTCTTTTTTATACGCATCATTAGATTTTTGCGGTATTAACCGCTTTACTATTTAAAAAAATCAATATTATAATTCATTTTTAAGAACTGCGGTGACATTAATATTTGGTGGTAAATTGCAAATTAATTTTTCTTTTTCTCTCATTTTGTTCTATTTTAAAATAAACTTATCAACCAAAAATATCTGAAAATACTAACAATTTTGCAATAATGTACAGGCTTTTAAATTTCCGGCTTCTTCAAACAAGAAGAAGGTACTTAAAATTTTTATCGTTGATTACAGCTCGTCTAATTTCAGTTAAATGGATAATTTTTTAAATTTGCTCTTCCTGCTTATCCAATCACGAGATTTCACACTCAGAAAAGTGGTTGTTCAGTAGGATGTTCCCACAATTATTTGATTTTTGACTTTGAGGTTAATTATTAATAAAAGTTTCTTCTTGTAACTGGTTTAAAATCGTGGGTGGTCAAAGGCATTTGTTTGGTTTCCTACTTTTGAATAATTACCAAAATTGATAATGAACGTCGTTGGAGTTTGTAACATATATTTATGAAGTCAAAATATTTATCAAAGGTGATACCACGATTCCTCCAAATTTTATCTATAAAATTTAAGATGACGAGTGGTATTTGGAAAGGCACTTTACTGACAAAATTTCAATATTTTCTTTATCAATTTCACACAAATCGATTCACCTCCATTTTTTAAATTTAAACGTCAAATATTGAGGTGTTACAGATTTAAATACATTTCCCACTTGCTGTAGTAGATTGTATACTAACGTAACACAAGTTGCCTATCTAGTTTAGAGTTTGACATTATTTATCAATTTTAAAGGATTTATGGAGATTTTTGAAACCACAAAATCTGACTATTTTGACGGTTGAAAAAAATAATTCCTTTTTTTTCATGTTTCAAGTTCTAACGGTCAGACCTTAATATCTGTATGTATTTTAACGCGTGACGGCGAAATTCCGAGTAAATTACTATATTAGTCCTAAAATAGGGTATTTAAGGATAGCAGAAACATAAAATAAAAAAAAAAACTCATTTCCCCGCCCTTTCATATTATCTAACAATAAAACTACCCCTAAAGAGAGAGCAATAAAAACAAACCTCGATTGAAATATGTTCATGGTGTCAAAAGAAGAATTTTTTGTATAAAATTGTTAAATTTAGGTAATATTACACTTTTATTGCCCATTTTAATCAAAGGTATTACCACGAGTCCTCCAAATTTAATCTATAAAATTTGAGAGGACGTGTGGTATTTGGAAGGTTATTTTTGGAATCATTTTGTATTAAAAACAGACAATATAGTCATTTATGCAAAATACACTTTACACACAACTGTTCAATATTTTCTTGATCAATTTAAATTGAAACATCATGAGCTGTTATAGTTTTAAATACAGGTCCATCAAGGCATACGTGATTGCGTTTAGCTTAATTCGGATATATAGTTTGACATTTGTCAGTTTTAAAGAGATTTATGGATTTTTAAGTATTTGGGTATTCAAAAACTGATGTGTGTGTGAATAAACGAATAAACAGGTTAGTTTACAAATAAATTTTGAAATTTGGGTATTAACATAGATTTGCAATATATTTTAGTATAATAATAATTGATAATGCTAAATAAAAGTTGTTAGATGTTTATATTTGACATTTCAAAAAGGTAAACACAGTTAAATCAAAAAACAATTACGAAGAAGCGGTTTTATCAACAGTAAAAACACAAGAGCTTTTTTTTATCGGATAAATTTCTCTTTGTATCGATACATTTTGCCAATCAGTAATTTTACGAGAAAAACTAGAATTAAATTAAATCACGAGACCGAAGGTCGAGCGATTTTATCAAATGTCAGTTTTTAGAGTAAAATTACTGATGGAAAAATGTTGAGATAAAAAGAAACTTATCCATAAAAGAAAAGTTCGCGTGTTTTTTGACAACGACAATATAAGAATAAAAAACAGAAACTTTATTTTTGTTGAACAATTAATAATTTAGCAGAACAATTAATTAAAGGAACAGTTACTAAAAATACAATTATTATAGGTTGGTTGGATTGGTATACTTATTTTAATATTTTCTTCTTGAGTCTCTATATATATCGTATTTTCATTTTCTCTTAAATTACTAACAAGATTTTCGTGATAACAATCACTAACAATGTATTAAAATTCAAAAATTTGACGGACTATTCATTGATATTTTTTTGCAGTTTTGCCAACTCTTATACTTAATTGCTATGAAATTATAACTAAAGTTTACAAATAAAGTGACGTCCGCTTACTAGATATTGAGGAAGAGAAGTTTGTATCGCGATAAAAAAGGATGCACCTTTTTTATCGATGTCAAAGTGACAAAAGCAATTCTAAGTATATGACGTTTTAACATTGGAGTTAATTTATCAGTATAAAACACAATGATTGGTTAGGATCCTGAGCTCTTATTGGCTGAAACCACAAAATCTCACTGTTTTGACACATGAAAAAAATAATCAGTTTTAATATCACAAATGCATAGAAAATAAATAATCGATTATAGGTACTTTCAAGTCACGAAACATATTCTGCGAAACACCACGACAGCCTTCTAACGTTTTTTGGGAGCTCTCTTATAAGACTTCAGGTTTTCAGACGGAATAAGTAAACTCTTCACAAAATAATAACCTTGGGTTTTGAGGTTATGTATTAAGATAATATTTCTATCCTATAAGTACCGATTTTAAATTGTATTTTGATAACGGTTAAAGTTAGCAATAGTTTTATCAATGAAGAGCTTGTTTTGTCAACATAAAACAAACCACTTACTGGCTAACAGAATGTATTTGTTATTAGTTTAAACCTCAAATTAATCATATTTTGATCAATAATATTTTTCGTGGTATATTCATAATAAAACTTCAATATTTACTCTTATTTACGGACTTGACTTGATTTGACTTGACTCGAAATAAAAAATATCTCGGGTCAAGTAATTAGAGATTTTCTTGACGTAAATTGATGATTCTAAAAATAAATTACATTATTTATAAATTTGACAAGAAAAAATACAGGGGGCGGTTAATTATCCTCTAGGATGTGACTTCATATTTACGTTCCGCTTGTAATATATCCTGGAAACGGTCCTGCATATGTGGGTGTTTTGAAATCGACTCTTCTACCTTTTATTGTTGCCGAATTCTTAATTATATAGTATATTAAATATATTAAATAATATGTAGGTATGAGTAGTAATTTAAGAAATGGAAAACAATAATCAAAATCAACGAGTGAATCAGATGTTACAGTTTAACTAACATGTCTCCGTAGTGTGCGTAAAGTACGTACTTTTCGCACGGTAGTAGAAAAATAATTATATACACCCATGACCAAGACTTTTGACAGCTATTTGTTAAATTGTTATGAATATAGGCCCTGTTTGTTAAATAATGTAAAAATACTAGAGTGTGCAACAAGTGGGAAAAGTGCCACGAACTTCCACACTCGTGAGAAAAGTACTTTCCCCATAAGTTGCACTATTTATCTATATATCTGTTGTAGCCCAATAAACAAAGGTGCCAACCCAGGCACCAGGTCTGTCCGGAACCATTTTTTTTTAATTTGCAGGTATTCATGGGTACATTCACCCCCGAAAATCTCAGGTGCCTGAAATTTGTGGAATGGCGGGAAATGGCCCATTGGTCTCAAAAATGTGTTTTTTTCGCCTATTTTCGCTGATATTTCCGAAAATATGACTCTTAGAGAATTTTTGTTTGGAGGAAAATGAAGATCAGTTCATTACATCATTTTTGTCAAAAAATTGATACTTTTCGACATAACCGGCTCCAAAACGCACCCCCATTTTCCCCATTTTTAGCTCCTGTCCTGCATTTAAAGGAATGACACTCCCAAGCGGATTACAAATTTTTCAATAAATTACGTAAAAATTAATATTTTTTCATGATTCAAAGTTCAGACGAAAGAAGGAACCTGTAGCTATAATATCACGTTACTTTTTCCTCTTATCTATTTCTCTGGATTATTGAAAAATCGGGCCAATGTTTGTTTTTGCTCGATATTTTGACCCACCTATAAATTTATTCATATTTTTTTAATCAACAATAATTTCACCGAATCCTTTTGGATAATGGGACATTGCAAGGTGTTAAATATATTCAGAAAGAATGAGGGTGGAAACGTGCAGGGGATGTACTATCACCGTTCCAGACGACCGACGAGCCGGCGCATCCGGACCTGCTGAAAATGTATCAAAGCAGGGCTAAAGTCTTAGATCATAATATGCTTCGCTAGATAAGGCATCCTGTAGCGTTTGTTTGGCTCCAGAGGGGTAATGACGAGAGGGGGTGAAGAGGCAATAGCGTACTATGATACAGTGGCGTATCATTTGGAATATTTTGGTACAGTGTAATATATTGTCATATTTATACAACACATAATTCAATTTCATTTTCTAAGGAATGAGTGATTTTCATGTAAGCTACAGTAAAATGGGAATTAATGTGAATCGAAAATAAATAAAATACCACGGAAGACTACGAAAATTGTTTGGAATGGGAATAATCTGAGAGGTTGAATACCATCATCTTGCGCTTCTGTTTATTACAAATGCTTTATGTGTCTAGTATTAATTTTGTAGATGTTATAAACATATATTCATTTGGTAGCCAGCAATAGACCCATATACTTGAAAATAATCATACATTCTATTCACGTTGTGACTAAATTTTCTTGGCTAATTCGACCAATCAAGGGATTAGTACTCTAGAGTCCTCCCGGGCCTACCAAACAAATAACCTAGGTACCGTATCCAGCGTAGCATGATATAATGCTAAAGTGCTCGATTATTTGTGGTTCATGTCATTCAGGCCCATGTACAAATTATAAAGATATGGAAAATGAAGAAATGGTACGTGAACAAGAAGAGCTAGAGGAAGAAATAGATGCAGGGGAAAAAAGAGAGGCAAGAGTAGAGGCAGAGGTGGAAGAGGAAGCAATAGAACGAGAGGAAAGAAGAGTGGACGGAACAGAACAAGAGGAAATTGATGTTGCCGACCAGGAATATATATGTGAACAAGATGTGATAGAATGGTGATTAACTGATATTTATTTTTTCATATATGTTTAATTGTTCATAAATTTTTCAATAATAAATGATATTTTCAAGAACTTTGTAATCATAAATTATTGCAAAAAAAATGCGAAAAAATTTCAATTCATTGGCGATTACCATTGCGAATGTTTGAAACTCTCAAAAAATTAAGATTCTCCTTAGCCAAAATCCCGAGACTTAAAGATTTCGCCACATGGAAAAAGTTACTTCCGCAATTAACAGTTAAATAATTTTTTTAATTTAATTTTTGTATTTCTTCTCCATTCCATAAATTTTTCGTATGCCCATTCATACTATTTTCTTGAAATTACCGGCAACAAATCTACCGTTCCTTTTGCAGCTTTTTCCAATATCTCTGGATCAGTATTATCAAAATCGTCACTACTGTCAGTATCCATATTATTTATTATAAATAGGTATACTTATGTCGTATCATTTTTATCAAAGATCGAATGAAAACTACCTTAATTTAATTTAAAAAACTTCTATAATCTGACAGTTGAGACGACTATTTAAAGCTGAACAGCAGCCAACTAAGTTTTTGTCGATTTTTGTTGATTCTCCATATAAATGTATGGCAAAGTGCCGTGAGAAAAGATATTTCACACAGTATGAGCAATACATCGCTTTGAAATTAAGTAAGCTATGAGAAAAACGCTACTTTTCATAGCAGTTGTAGAAAAACAATTTTTCATAAAATCAAATTTGGTTTTTAAGGATCTTACAAAAAACATTATTCTCGTATGTTACATCTGCAAACATATATCTTATTGGAATGAAAGTCTATAATTCGGGTTCAAAATGAAAAAAATACACGTTTCTTAATCAGTGAAAAAAATCAAACGATATTTTTTAATATTTATTTCATGTCACGCCGGAAACATAATTTCTTGATAAGAAAAATTTGTTTGGGTTAGTTCAAAATTGTCTGGAGATATCAGCAGGGCGGCAAAAGGAAGCCGATTATTTAATTAAAAGTTAATTATAAATTATTAAATTAACTTTTGTTTCGGTATAGTATGCTGAGTGGAAGTAAAGTGTGGAAAAGCCTAATTTTTATAAAAATAGGTTCTTAGAAATGTATATAAATCCGCCTTGTCTACATATACAACTAAATGAAAAATACATACACTCACTCAGACAAACGCATACAAGCACTTTTACAATAATACTAATAAAATTCAATATATTTGTTATAGTAAAACATATAATTAAAGGAAACAAAGAGTGAATTTCAACCCACACAAGATAAGTCATCACAGTTCTTGTAGGGCTGGTACTTGTAATATAATATAGAATAAAAAATAGAAGTAAATAGAGTAAAAAATAAACGGACGTATGGAACGAGTACAAAGTCATAGATAGATAGAGAATCATCAGATTACTTAATTATTTGGAGATGAATTTCCTTAGGGATTTCTTGATGCGGTTTATTGGCTGCATAACTTTAATTGAGTCGGGAATTCTATTGTACAGTTTTGGTGCCAAGTACGTATATGTTTTTTTGTGGTGGTTTTCAACAAGTCTTTTTGACGGGTGTTATTTGGACAAGACTGTAGAAAGAACAACCAACAAAAGAAAAAATCAAGAATTTGCTTGTGTGGGGAACGGGCTTTTTTTTTAAATATTAATTTTAGGAACCTGCGTTGTATAACTTCCAAAGAGTCAATATGTGTTCTTGATGTCCCTTCCCCAGACTGTTTGATTAAGTAACGAAGATGGCTTTCAACTTCAACTAGCGAGTAATAGATGGTTTTAAGATGCCGCAAAGGTAATATACTTTTCATAACTGAATTTATACAAAATTGTTCTTAGTTTCTTTATTATATACTGAATATGTAGGTCCCATCTTAAATGTGGGCCCATTATTATCCCTAAGTATTTAATTTCTGTTCTAATTGCATGAACATTTGTCTACAAAAATGCTCTATTTGAAGTGAGTACCGCGTTTATTCACAGTCGATCAAAAACAACAAGGTATCGATGATTCAGAGAGCTGTTTGAAGCGCAATAAAATAATGGAAGAAACATGGATCCATCACTATACTCCAGAATCAAATCAGTAGTCAGTTGAGTGGACAGCAACCGGCGAAAGCCGCCCAAAGTGACCTAAAATTCGTAAGGTTTTGGCCTCCGTATTCATTTATCAATTACCTCTATAGAGGAGGAACCATTAATAGTGAATATTATATGACGTTATTGGGCGCATTTGAAGGAAGAAATTGCCAAAAAAGACCCCAAATGAGGAAGAAAATAGTGGTCTTTCACCAAGACAATGCACCGTCTCATAAGTCGATGGCAAACAATGGCGCTTTCAATTACTTCCCCATCCACCGTATTCTCCGGATCTGGCTCTCAGCGACTATCACCTGCTTGCAGACCCAAAAAGAACGATCCAGGGAAAAAGATTTAGCTCCAATGAAGAAGTGTTAGAGGCCAAAGGTAATTGAATGAATGTATCCCTCTCGACTTGACCTGACTATGTTAATGAATAAAGTCTAAAAGTTACTTTTCATTAGTTATTCTACGAACTTATTTAGTGACCAATTTTTCCTATTGTGCAATTTTTGTTCATCACCCTTTGTTTCAAATTCTTTTCCTGGTATACTGTCGAACGCTTTTTCAATATCTATAATTGTTACAAATATATTTGTCTTTAATTTGGTTTGTTTTAAAAAGATTATTTTTAATCTTCAAACTTTCTTATCAAGGATTAGTCTGGGGATTTTATGGTTCTGCGGATTCTAGGAAGGGAGGTAGGTATCACTGGTGCCGGCGGTCGCCATTCCTATTCATCGAAGGAGCTATACTAATGAGCAATTATGGCAGAGTCAAAAATATTATGATTAATTTCATAACCATATAAATTGTCGAAGTGTATTAAGCAGTGTGGTGAAGAATAGTGTTGAAAATGGAAGGTGAATTTATAGTAAGCGTATTAAGAGTATCTTCTAATTGTGGTTTTGTCTTTTTTTAAAGTTTTCCACTGTAGTTTGTTTGAGAAAACAGTGTTCAGCTCCAACAGCTGTTAACATTAGCTGAACATTTAATAAATCGAATTTTACACTTGACTGAAATATTCTCACTAATACCATGCAATTTTTGCGAAAAATTGCTTCAAGATTTATGTGCTAGACCTCGAACTATCACAAAAAACTGCGGGTTATTTATAGCTTCAAACAAATGCTAATCAAATAATTATAATACGCCGGTCTCATTGTATTTCAATTTAATTTATTCAACAAACCTACTAATATCTACCATGCTGGTGTTTGGTGCTAGAATGAGAAATTTAAAAAAACAAAATAATTTACTATTGCATTTGAAGATAGCCTTTTACCATTTTTAAAATGATATGAAATTGTCACAAAAAATCAACATTTTGCGCAAAAAAGTCAACAGCAACAGTAATGATGTCATTTTATAATCAAATTATTGAACTTATTGAGGCAGCCGAGTGCCCTGTGGTGATATTCTGTGTCCATTCAAATCAACACTGGAAATGTTGAAGTCTGCATAAGTATGAAATTTTTTTGAAACACATTTTATAAATGTATCTTGCACTTTTTGTAATCGGTCGATATAACAGTTATTATAGGGATTCCAAATAGAAGAACCGAATCTTAAAACACTATTGACATATGCCATGTATAGATTTCTAACAGATTCTACCTCTTTGAAGTCGTGACAAACGCGCTTTGGGAAGCCTAGCGCTTTATTAGCTTTTTTTGAAACATATTCGATATGTTGGTCAAAAAAGAGATTTGGAATCGATATAAATACCGAGATCTTTGCCCACCGAAACTTTTGTTAAAAGTTCATTATTGAGGAAATATTCGTTTTCGATAGTGTCTTTATTCCTTGAGAATGTTATACATTGACATTTTTTTGTGTTCAGATAAAGATGGTTTTGCTGGCAATACAGAGTCAGAAGAATTAGATATTTTTCGAAAAAATTTCGTGTAGTCTGCAAACTCCAAGAATTTTGTATTAATAAAACAAGAGGAGATATCATTAATGTATATGTTGAACTGAAGGTGGCCCAGGTGACCCTTGAGGAACCCTTGGGGTTATTCTAGAAATAGGAGAACGAAACTTTCCGATGGATATAGATTGGGATCTGTTGCTGATGTAGGAACCAAACCACCTAAGCAGATCGACTTCGGAAAGCTTTCTAAGTAGGCTATGATCGATTTTATCGAAAGCCTTACTAAAATCGGTGTAAATGGGGTCTACCTGATAACCCATGTTCATAGTTTCAGATATATAATCTATGTAAATAAATAAGTTGGAATCGATGGAAGGTCTCTTTATAAAGCCATGTTGTTCCAAATTTATAATTGATTTCACATCTGCATATAGAAAGTCGGTAATAATTGATTCCATTATTTTTGACATTAAACATAATTTGGAGATTGGTCTATAATTTTCAACCAGATATTTCTTGTCAGATTTAAAAATAGGAACAACGAGCGCTGTTTTCCAAACTGTTGGGAAGCAGCCTTTTTGAAGTGATTTGTTAAATAAAATATGTAGTATTACTGACAGCTCGTTTGCACAGGACTTTAAGCCCAAAAGGCTGATTTGTTACTTTTAAGTTTTTCTTTTGCAGAAAAAAATCATCTCATTCTGACAATCCTTACGAATATTAAGATATTTCTTAACTATTTTAAACCATTTCGAACTTATAAAAGATCTGATAAGATAAGTTTTTGAATCAGGAATAGTAATACAATTTTTTTCATGAAAAATACCTAAATCCTGAATTTTCATTTTTACTAACTCCGCAGTTCTGCAAGCGACCGATAATAATTAAAGCAAGCTAGAGCATAAAAAACCTAAATTTAAATACAGAATTGAATTGAAAACATTTTACCTTATGAGGAAGAAACTGCAGTGGTGCACTTGTCAAAAAATTCTTAATGTCTATAGAGATAATATTTCATAGTATGAACATATCTGGATAGTCTGAGTATCGTGAAAAGACTTGATTTTTTGGTTTATAGCCAATGTTTGGCTTTTTTAAAAATGCTATTAATTTACTAAATTTGAAGAGTTCTACCTGCTTGCGAATATGTAGAGTATTGCGTAACATAGAATAAGTTGACCAAAGTGTTGTTGATTTTTTTAGTTTTTGCCAATTCATTAAAATAAGAAATAACCACATTTTCTCAGCCAATTTTGCACACTTTTTTACTTGCATACCAATTCTTATAAATTGTATAAGCTTGTTCATATCTGCGTTTGCTTTTCTCCGGGAGCAATTTTGGACTATCTCTTCTGCAGTTTCTTTTAGTTTTGGTGGAGAGCAACTCATCCTTATTAACGGACGTTGAACTTAGACTAAAGAACCCCGCGGCCCGCACAATAGCATAGGAAATTGGCCCATAGTTGGATTTGCCTGAAATTTACATATGTTGGTATTGAGTTTCTGATCAAATGTTTGGGCCGTATTTAGTATAGATGCCCAATAAATAAAAAACAAAATTACAATCGATTAAAATCCAAAATAAGGAATGATATCATACTTGAATGTACAGTTTGCTGTAATATTTGCAAAGGATTGGGCCTGTGAGAACATTTGATCAGAAATTCAATACCAATAACATGTAAATTTTAGGAAAATTCTACTGTGGGCCAATTTCCTATTAGTACAATAAACGAAGGCATCAGGTCTGTCCGGCACCATTTTTTGTTTAATTTGGAGGTATTCATGGTTACATTCACCCCCGAAAATCTCAGTTGTCTGAAATTTGTGGAACGGCGGGAAAATGATTGTCATCATTTTTGTCAAAAATATGATACTTTTCGACATAACCGGCTCCAAAACACACCCCCATTTTTAGCTCATGCCCTGCATTTAGAAAGCACGCTCTAAAGGAATGACACTCCCAAGCGGATTACAAATTTTTCAACAAATCACGTAAAAATTAATATTTTTTCATGATTCAAAGTTCAGATGAAAGAAGGAACCTGTAGCTATAATATCATGTTACTTTTTCCTTTTATCTATTTCTCTGAATTATTGAAAAACCCGGCCAAAGTTTGTTTTTGCTCGATATTTTGACCCTCCTATAAATTTATTCATATTTTTTTTATCAAGACTGATTTCACCGAATCCTTTTGAATAATGGGGCTTTGCAAATATATTCAGAAAGATTCAATAAAATATTTTTGTGTATTTTTATAGACATGTTTTTTTATGGCGTTTTTTTTTTTGGATTTCCGGAGTTTTCGAAAATGCTCGGGTCTATCTGGAATTAATAGATAATCAAGGACCATATCGGTTTTCAACGCACATAATGAGAAAGCTTAGCGTGTCCCCTTGTCGATGGCAGTTTTCTTTTTTCATATTTTTTGATTTTCCGGAAAATTGAGAAAATTCTCACCACTATAAAAAATCGACATTTTTTTTGTGGATTATTTTCTTTTCGTGCTAAATTTTTTTGGGGTTAGGAATTGTATTAAAAAAAAGATCACATTCTGACCTTTTTTATTAAGTGCACGAGAAAAAACTCTGCCTTAAAACTTTCTCAAATTGGATTTTTTTACAAAAATTTATTAATCAAGTGAAAAAAAGTTGGTTATTATTGCCTTATCTTTTGTCTTCAGACAAAAAGGAAGGATATTCAAGTTTTGGGAGGATATTCAAATTTGGAGACCTAAACACGGAAATCAGTGTATTTTCAGACCCCGCATCCCATATTTTGATAAGGAAACGTCGTATTTTCAGATTCTCAAAATTGCGAATTTTTGAAACGCCGTAGAGAAAATTTTTGTAGTTAATGAACTGCTCTTCATTTTTTGTTTAAACAAAAATGCTCTAAGGGTTATATTTCGATAGATATCGTCGAAAAACGGATATTCGAGAATCCTAGAGCCATTTTCCCACCCTTCCACAAATTCCACGTAGCTGAGATTTTCGGAGGTAAATGTACCTATGAATACCTGCAAATTAAAAAAAAATTTGACGGACAGACTTGATGCCCAGGTTTGGGGTTTTTGTGGCGTTAATTTACTGGACTATATGCTATTGTGCGGGATTCTTTGACGACAATAATAGTATACAAACCTCGGTGGAAAATGTCATTTCAGTTTCGCGCATTTTTAGCGCTCGACTTTCTCGCTCAACTGCAATGACATATTTTCCACCTCAATTTCTAATATACTTACTATATCTAAATACCTAATACAGTATAAAGTTTAATCGTTAAGAGGTCTATTTACTAAATTTACATTTCTGTTTTAAAATTTTATTTATGCTTATACATGAAAGAAAATTGTAATTTGTCAAGTTTCAACTTTAAATAACGCAGGGGGAAAACTAGTAATAAATAAATAAAAATATATTTTGTAGGGAAAAGTTTAAAATATTCTGGATGCAGAAATAGTAGGAGGAAATAGATTTTATACAAAATAATTTATCAACTTACATCTAGGCATTGTAAACGTTAAAAAAAAATCCCAAACACAACCGCTAAACCTCAACCTCAACCTCAAAAATCCAATACTTCCACCACTATATCACTCACAACAGCCGGTACCACACTAACCGACTCAAGTATGCGCAAAAACCGAAAAAGCGTACGACTTCTTATCCGGTCTTCTGTGGAATAGCTTTGATAACCAATTTTAAACTTTATATGTTACTGAGGATGCTGGATATTAAAAAAGCTGAGTAACATTGAAATTAAACGGAAATTATCTACAAAATAGGTTGTAATGCGTTTTTGTTACTAATATGTCGAAGTGTTATTGAACTTTTTACGTGGAAAAAACTGACAGTACTACGGGGGTTGTGCAGATACATCAGTACATAATAAACAGTTGCAGTAGATTAAAGAGGAATATGAAAATGGAGAGGAAACAAACCAAGAATAATGAGAAAATATTAAAAATATAGAAAGTAATAAGTAAGGAAAAGCTGGAAGAGAAGATGAAATAACACCGAAGAGTATAAAATAGGGAGGATACTGCATAATAGAATAGATATGGGAGAACTTGATAATACAATATATAAGAAAGAATATCCAACTAATTAGAGAGAACTCGTCAGAAAAGTGGCCGAAGAAAAACAGACCAACAACGAATAATTTAAAAAATGGTCGAAACAATAACTACTTCAAATGTCTGGAAAAGCTAGAAGTATTACAAAAATTAATTATAATAAATAAATCATTACATGAAGATATAATGGGAATAGTAAAGATGAATGGGGAAAGGTCAGAATAATTTTAAATGAAAACAGGAGTCAAAAAGGAAGTTGTATTAGACCCTTTACTATTTATTATAACAATGGATAGGATTTTAAGAAATAATCAGAATAAAACAGCCGAGCCGTTGGAAACATGAACCAAGAAACGTACACTGTCTAATATATTTCATGAAGCTAAAGGTATAATAAGTAATTTTCACTTGTAATCTCCCTAGTGCTTCAAGCAAGTTCAAGCAGCTAAAAAATTTAAAAGTAATTAATTCTAAATTGACAGTAAGATTATTTAAGGACATGAAGAAGGAAAGGCTAGTTGGCCATGAGTGTTTGTTGGTATGTCAAAAATTATACCATGTCAAAATTTTCTGTCAAATAAAAAGAATATTAGAAAAGAAGTTGAAAAGTTAGTGCTACAACATACTAAGAGGAGTAAAGAGAGGGTGTGGATGTATAGAGACGACGATTTTTGCAGTTTACTCTGAAAAATCTTAGAGAAATTTTAGAAAACTATGCATTTAACATAAGAAAAAGAGCTCAGATAATTAGAAGGAGGGTGTTGTAGAAACCTTATTTTCGTTTAATCCATTACGTGTCATTATTTTGATATAAAAATTTCCACTTATTAATTTCGTCCAGGGTACCCCGGAGGATAAAAATTCCCGGAAAGATTTAGGGTTTCCATGGTAACGAAACAAAAAAATAAACTCTGATTGGCTTAAAAATGGTGGCGTGAAATTTTCCCAGTAATAAATTATTCAAGTAAACTTACATCAGAAAAGACGAAAGTAAAATATAGATGAATGTAAGGAAAATAAATAAAACAAAGTCTGACACAATTAGCAGTTAATCCCATTTATGTATGTATTTGTGCTACCCTCGTAATTCGCAGTATGTTACCTAGTGGTTAATTATAATTGCAATCAGTTTGAACTTTGATTATTGTATTCGAAGGAAAGTTCAGAGATACTTCAAGGTTTTGTGTTGTTTATGGTAATTTTGAGGTATTCCTTTTTTTAATCCTGCCCGCCAAAGTAAGAAAATAACCGTTGTTGAATTTTAAGTTACGAGCATTTTTCAATCTTTATTTATATTTAAGTATTTGTTTACAATTATAACATTAATATATTTTTTACAAAATGTCCTTTTTCAAAACAATATACCTACATAGAATTTGTCGAGTAAATGGGAATGACCAAAGTAGACATTCAGTTATTCTTATTACATGAAAAAAATACCAATACACTAACGTTAATACATGATTCACATAGCCACTAACTTCTAAATGAAATTGAAAACTTTTCTCTGTATGAATTCCACAGTTGTGGGATGTGGATAAATCCTTGAGGTATTTTATGTTAAATATCAAGAAACTTTCGTATCCATTATCATTTATATTTGTCTTTTCCAGATATACAAAATAAAGCGTCGTAGTTGGTTTCTAACCTAGAAAATATTGATTAGCATTAGTGATACATTTGTTGTGGACACTAGAAAAATTACAATTTCATACAATTGAATACTCACCTACTTCGATTTCTGGTCGACTCACACCACAAAACTGTTTGGAATACAAATTACTTAGGTTAGGGAGAAAAACAATATTACTGCGTTCCAATATCGCGTAACCCTCAACTAATTTGCCTAACTCTGAGACACCGAGTTCTAAAAATAGAAATCCAATAGTGCAGAGTCCAGGTGTTCACTTAATTAAACCTGTGTAATTTTATTCACAGAATTAATTCTGTAAACCAGTAATTTTCACAATGCATTTTTACATTGGCGATATTTTTCACATCCATTATTCTGTGAATAATTTTACAATGTACTCTCAAGGCATATATAATGTAAAATGTAGGTCACTTAGTATATTTTGTGAAAATTACCATACTTATCAAATTTTTTCACAACCATTTTTTAGAGTGTAGATGTGTTTCGAGCCGTAAAAATGACTCGGAAGTGTGTTTAAGCGGATAGAAAAGGTAGGAGCCAGCATAGAAACGACAGTGGGAGGGTTAAAAATGACTTAGGGGGCTCTGTTTAGACTGAAATCTTTTTATACAGGTATATTTATGTCCACAATTAAGTTTCCACTGACTTTTTCAAGTAAAGAAGGGGTAGAAAATGGGCTTTATTGACCATAACATTAAATTATTCTATGTAAATTTACAGCTTGCAACTATTACCATGATAGATAACTTTGACCTCTGTAGGTAAAGTATTATTATTATTGGAAATTCTCGGAATTATAGTAAAACCATATTTATGTATATGTAATCTGTAATACTTGTCTTTCGGTATGTACAAACCTTTTTCCATTGTTCTGAGTCATATAAAAATTGGAAACTTTTATTAGCACATGTAATGAAAATTAAATATATAATTTTTAAAAATTCCTCACAAATAGGTTTCATTACTCTGTCATACGTAAAATTAAACTATAGAATCTAGGAATCGGTCTGTTCCTATAATTTAAATTGTCCCATCTCTAGTTAGCACCAAATGTTTATATTAAAATGTCAATTTAAAAATAGAACTTTTCATTTCGACCACAACTAACTCTTTAAAATATAATTCTAATAGTAATATAACAAAAACATACCCATTTCATCAAAACACTTTCTTGCTACAAGTCAAATATTGTTTCTATTAATACTACAAGTATTTTTGTTCACTTTCCATCTATTTTCCACCATATAAATAGTATCGATTCTAAAAAACAAACAGATTGAAGTAGGTGGAGCTCATGACAGTTTTCAAACTAGCGATTCCTTTTTATAGATATTCTTATTTTAGATATAATATTTCTTTGTAAAAGTTCATTCATCAATAAACGTTTGCAATTTGTTAACCTTATTCGTATAAAACATCTGCAATAACGCAATAATTCAATAAGTTTTGTTTATGGTATTGAAACCTTCGACTTATGAACGCATTGGCTAAAAATACCAAAAAAGGTTTTTTTTAAACAAAAGACACGCTATAACAAGTGAAAAATACGTGGAACTATTAGTTCTATGATTTTAAACACGAGGGTTGTTTCAGAAGTACCTGACCCAACAAAAAAAACAAACAATTTGGCATAAATAATCTTATTTCTCTACTTGGTCTCATTTTAGCTCAATAGGCTTTTTCCGGAGACGTTCAATAGCTTCGAGCTCATGTTTATAGGATGATAACTCCTCAAACTAGCCATCAAACATAGACTCCATCTCTTCATTGTTGGTAAATATTTTACCACAGAGCCATTTTTCAAGTTTGACACTAGTAGATAATCCAAGAGGGCTAAATCTGGTGTTGGAAATAATAATCCCAGCAGTTCAAATTCCACATTGAAGCACTGTTTAATTTCTGTCACTTATTATTGTTACTGTCAATATATTAAGTTGTACTTTTTTTAATCTGTCTCCAGTTTATTTAACTCGCTTAACTACTGTTGTCACACCAACCTGCGCACATTTACAGGTTATGGGCCCAGTTTTATATTTTTCGAATTAAAAAACTCCAACAGGTTCAAAGTTTTTTAAGTGAGATTATGTCTGAGGAAAATAGTTTTAAAATTCTGTTGTTTGACGAAACGAACTATGATAACTGGAAGTTCCGGATAGATGAGCTCGAGTTCCTGGATTTCACCGAGATGTCGCTTGCTGAGCTTCTGGAGAAGGTGAGTTGCCGAAAGCCCAAAAGGAACGTGAGTGCGATCTGGTACGGAAGCGTGACAAGAAATGTAAGTCCTCAATCATTCAGCGATAATCAACTCGAATATGTTAAAGACTGTAAAACGTCTTTTAACATTTGGAAAATTCTGACAGACACTGTCGCAAGGAAAGGAATATCTGGTCAGTTGTTAACAATGAAATTTAATTCAAGCGGCCATTTTTTGAGATCTGAAATCTACCGGGCAACATTCAACATTGGAGGAAAACGATATCGTCTGTCACCTCCTACTAACGATGCCCGTTTACGACGTCGTGGTCACAGCGATCGAGACGTTAGATGAGGCGAATTTGACGCTGACTTTTGTCAAGGATCGGCTGCTGGATGAGCAAGCAAAATAGGTTGAGCATGCGACAGGACGGAGATATGCAGCCGTCTTCGGCGATCTCGGCGCCAACTCAATTCAAGCACACCGATAAGCCCAACTTTGAAGAGGAATCTTGACAAGAAACATTACCAGCGTCACAACTATGGCAATTTTGGTCACTTTTGGAAGGATTGCAAGAAACCGCCCAGAAATCGACAACAGCAGAAGGAAGCCCACGTTGTAATGAACTCAGTAGAACAGGAAGACGAGGCCTACAGCTACAATTTCTTCGCGAGTGAGGAGTCCTTTGAGAGTCATAATTGGTATTTGGATTCAGGGGCTTCGGAACACTTGTTGAGTTAAGATAAATGTCTGACGGGTGTCAAAGTTCTCGACCAAGGAATTCTCATAAAAAGCGTCAAGAGGCATGCAACGCTGACTCATGTGCAAACTGTCGTAGATGGAACGTCATACCGGATCACCATCTAAAATGTCCTCTATCTACCAGGACTTCAGTTGTATAGATGAAGTTGTTTGTTTGTATTTATTTTTGCTTATTTATGTCCCAAAAAATTGACGCCATGACCTTGCCTGCAGATGTTCCATGTTCCATCGGCAGGAAAGGTTTTCGCCTTCTTTTGAACCGATTTTCCCCTTTCAGTCTATCTGCAACTGGTCCTTCATCCATCTCCCCTTTGCAGATCTATGCAGATTGCGGTTGCCTTGATAGTTAGATGACTTGCGCCTGCTTCGTCCTTTTAAGTATGTTTAGGATCCCTGACAATTGATCTTCAACGTAGCTTTCTGGGCTCTGGGTATTCTGTTCCCGTCTGTGATAACCTTGTTCTTGCTATTCCTTCGCATTCGAATATGATATGGACGGAGGTTTCTTCTTCTTTCTGGGTTTCTTCTGCCAGACCTATGTTTTTCATGTGTCTGTTGAGTTTACAGCGTCCTGTAAGCATCCCTACTATTGCTTTTACGGACCTTCTGCCCATACTCAGTACGTCTCCCGTAAGTGTAGGTGATCGTTTCTTGAGAAACCTTTATGTCTGCCTCTGTCCTGGGGATTATTCCCACCAGCTTTGGGCCTGTTTCCCCACCCATTTGCTGATTGCTTTCTTAACTGTAGCTTTTCATATACCTCAGAAGGGTCCTGGATGCCATTGACGAGCCTTGTCTGACCAGTTCGTCGGCTTTTTAATTCCCTTTGTGACCTGGAACTCATGCCAGGGTCACTTTCTTGCTGTTTGCTGTTCATTCAGGGCAACAAAGGTCTGACATATGCTGTCTTGTCTGTTTATTTCTCCAATACAGAGGTATATGGCTGCTACTTCCGCTTGAAATACTGTGGTGTCTTTTGATAGGCACAGACGATATACTCTCTCCCCAATTATTAAACTCCATTTTCGGACAATAAATCTCGTTTATTTTACCAGTAATTTACTTTCTCGGCTCTTATCTATCACAACGGTTTTCTTCTTTATAACCGTTGATTTACATTCGAATTCCTTGCACTTAGGATTTTTTCTTCATTGTTAGCTTTAAAACAAGCTTACGAACATAAAATATTTTTATAAATACATACCTTAATGGCGGTCAACATATTTTACTTCACTTCTATAAATCAAATATCTACTAACGTTAAGATGTATTTATTAATTCTGCGGATTCCTCTTGATATATTTGTGGTAAGTTACCAAGTATCGTAGATTTTTTACTGAAATGTCTGAAATGTCTTAATTTGTATTTATTCGAAACGTTTTAACTAATTAAGAATAATACTGGATACCACACGTTTTATTCTCTTTTATTACGAGCTTGAAAATTGTATTTAAATTATTCACATTTAAACTTTCATTTTCTAGAACTAGAAACACTGGATAAATATTAAAAAAAAATTTTATACAATCGGTAAAAACTGATTTTTATTAATTAAAATTCATGATTTACATATGTAAATAACAAATATAATCGATTTTTCAATATTTATGGCATAATTAATTTATTTTTAACTCGTTAGGTTTCAAACAAATGCAATATTTTTTTTATCACTTACAAGGTTATTGCTTTCTTATAAAAATATGTAATTCTTGATACAAAATTACACATTTCATAGAAATATTAAAAATACTCAAAAGATAAACGGATTTCGTAACTTCGATTCTGTGCTATGAAATTTATTTCATTTGCGTATTTCCTATTTTTAAAACTTGTTTTTTTATCAATAAAAAATTGTCTGCTGAATGAAAAAGACCAGATACAGGACTTTTATCACTTCAGGTATTTAAATTGTAATTTAGTTTTTACAGTAATAGGAAACAAAAGGTGTTAAATCATTTCCAATTTTTTTTAAGACCTAGATGAATGCACGTTAATGGGTTAACATGCTAGTTTCTCTATTTAGGTATATTATCAGTACCCGTATCTTTTCCCATCCTAATTTTACTCACAATACTCATTGATTTATCTCTGCTTATTGCCACCAACTTTTACCCTTACGGTATACTTTGTTAGGCGTCCGTGCACACAACATTAGTTATTTCATTGATACTCAGTTTATCACTCATTACTTTATCACTGCTTCTGTTAACACTAACAGATCATCCTTCAGATGATCAGCAATTACTATTCCCACTCAATTTCTTGCTGTTGGTTTGCTAATAGATCAGCTTGTATTCTCCTTTTATCTTCCTTGTCTTTTCATAGTGTTTCCTATATTTACAATGTTCCCATTTCTCGTTTCTTTAACCTGGTCCGCCTTTGACGCCGTTGTTCTTTTGCCAAAGGAGGCAGGCGAGACTCTTGCGTGTTGCTTGCAGGGTACTCCCTAGCTGTTTACGAGGCTAGTTATTTCCTTGGTCATGTCATGCCCTTGGTGATTCTTTTTCCGGGTTTGCACATACACGAATTTTTTTGGATGAATACTCGATGTATTTGACAAAACCACTCGACCTACGGTCTCGTGGTTTTCTCTACAGGTTTTTCTGCAATGTGGATCAAAATTCAAAATTAAAATAAGAATTTTGATTAATTTTGTATTTTTTACAATTTTTGCCAAAACAAGGGTCTAAACAAAATTGATTTTTTTCCGGTTTTTTTCAAAAAACGGATCTAACCCTTATCAAGCTCGTAATACTTTGACATTTATTTTTAAGTGATAATTGTTTCGAAAGCCCCCATCTTCAGATTCATTTGCACGCTTAATTGGAGTTACCCTCGTATATAAACACACGGCATTATATCAGATTGAAATTTAATTATCACCTGGTATAACGTTGTATAAAAAAAAGCTCGAGTATTGACCTAGTATCGTCATTAAAATGCAAAAAATAACGCTGATCTAGATTTACCGTGCCAAGTTGTTTATTAATAAAGGTGGGACATTATCATTGAGAAAGGTCTTCTGTAAGTAAATTGAATTTGGTTCAAAAAATTCTACCAAGGTTAAGAGTGACAATGTCAAGATTGGTTTAATGTAAATTATATACTCGAGGTAATCGAAAATTGTACGTATGAGGTACATCACTGATACAAAAAATAGCTTTATTAAGTTATATGTTCCATTTTCTCCCAAAACAATTTTTGTAAAGAAAAATAAATAACAATAATAGTAGTAGTGAAATGGCCATTGAACTTCAGTCATATAAATAACAATTAGAACAAGAAATAAAAGTTATACTAATAAAAAATAGGAAAAAGTTAAGGAAATAACGCCAGAAGACCCCTTGAAAACTCAAGAAGGATTATTGGTCGGTAATCTTACGTCAGACAAGCATCCTGTTGACTTTTATGGGACAACCAGGATGATGGTAAAGACAATTTCTCAGATGCTCGTAATGAAACTGGGGGGAAGAAGAAAGTTGGAGCGAAGAAGAAATGGACGAAGATAAAAGTGCACCAACTACAGAAAATTTGTATAAAGAAAGTAAGAATATGGAAGTTAATAGAAGAAAAAAGATGTCGGAGAAATGCAATAAACTGCAAAAAAAGAACTAGAGAGAAATTGAAAACCTATAAAAATCGAATTGAGACTTACCAAGAAGAAATAGTAGGGAAATACCAAGGGAGTTTCAGAACATGAAGATCAACCATCGACTATATATTTATTATAAAGCAGGTTCAACAAAACTTGAGCTTGCATTTGCTGTTTATAGATTATCGGATATATAACTCCAGTAGGAAATGGTTTCAAGCAATAAAACAGTTAGGAAGTTGAGGAACTTAGTGGAGACAGTAGTCAGAAGAGCAAAGAATAAAATTATAATCGATGGAGCAATATCTGATGAGTTTTCAATAAATATAGGTCTGAGACATGGTTATGTTTAATCTAGTGTGCAGGAAGCGGTTCTGAGAAAAAGTACCATCAATACTAAAGAATTGATTAGACACCAATTGCTAGCTTATACCGACGACACTATGCTGATGGCGGGGAGCGTAATATATTAAGGAAGGAACAAAGTTAGGAATATAGAAGAAGAACAAAGAATGAAATAGAGGAGCTGCACAGAAATTAAACATTGTTCAGGTAGTGGTAACGCAAAGAGCTAGATGGCTTGGATAAATAGAGAGGGTGTCCGAAGAAAGATAGGTCTATAGGAGGAGGAGGGGGAGGAAAAAAAAGAGGGTGACCAAGGAACAGGGGTGGAGGAAATGATAAGAGATCTGAGGGTAGTGGGAGTCAGGGACTAGAAGAGGGAGAAGAAGAAGAAAAAACAAAGAAATAGAGGAGCTATACAGAAATTAAACATTGTTCAGGTGGTGGAAACGCAAAGATCTAGATGGGTAAGATAAATAGAGAGGCTGCCCGAAGAAAGATGGGTTAAGAGGGCGACCAAGGAAACAAGGGTGGAGAGACCTGAGGGAAGTGGGAGTCAGGGACTGGAAGAGGCAGAAGAAAAAGAATTATACTTTAAATGCCAAAATTTGTTTTACCTGTAACTTGACTTATCGTTTTTAAGAGTTCATCACAATCTGGTTGGCATAACAGCGATTTTTTGGTAAAATCCCACAATTTATAATAATTGATTAAACGGGTTTATATTTTGAAATAATCGTAATCTTTTACAATATTTTTAGTTCTAGAGAATGTTAGAACGAAATTCTTGCCATGTTTGTGATAAATCTAATATTTACAATATGTAATATCGAAGTACAGGCTTTTGATTTTGATAACATAACCGCTACGATAACCCCGCAGATGTTTATTTGAAATTTGAACCGAATCTGAGGTCATGGAATATTTATAGTTAGATTTTTTTAAGTTATTTATGTAAAAACCGCAATTATTTTACTTTCTATCCAAAAAAGTATTACGTCAAATAAAATTTTTTAGTTTTTTGAGGGTAATGAACAATAAAAATCTATAAGTTGAGGTTAGTAAGGAACAAAAATGAAATACTATAAAATATACAACGTAACCAGCTGCTCAAAGAACAATAGGGAAAAGAAAAAGGAAGAACGTAATAATAAAGAATCCAAAACTGCACAAATTTTTTGAAAAAACCGGCAGTTATTTATTTAAAAAAGAATTATTCATAATTTTCATGTGTGTGATATATTTAGAAGCAGGGTGTAGCACATAGCCCAACATTGCAATGTTTTAAACAAAAATAGTTGTACGTCACTAATTACGTCATAAATTTTATTTCGTGTTAGATGTACAGCGTTGCCAAATATATAGAATAATACTTGAATTTGCTAATAAGTATTTAAATATTACTTTTGTTTTTAATTGTATTTGGTCCAATACACATTATTTATTAACTTATTTCAATATAGGTATAGTAAGACCAGTGCAGATGCCTTTGAAAATGGTAAAAAGTGAAATAAAATAATAGTAGGATGAAACCCATTGGAAAAGGAAGAGAATATAACAAACAAAGGAAAGGAAAAATAATTTACGGGCGATCTGGGGTCGGGAAGTGGAAGGGGGGAGTTTTTAAGGGTAGAAAACTCTTTATCTCGATTTCCGGCAAAACTACAAGTCCTATGGAAAAAAGTTGTATGTAATAAAAAGATCTACAACTTTTGTATTTACACTTTTTTCACATAACCTCAAAATTTATGTGAAAAATTCAAATAACCAAGTTTTTGGTTTTTTATTTTTATCTTTTACAAACAAAAATTTCACGAAATTTGGTGAACACTTACCTTTTTATGTCCCAGACACACTGTAATTTGTTTGTTTTAAAATATTTATTTTTTTAACCTTATTTTGACTTAATATCGAAAAAGCAGTCTAATTTTCGATCGAAAATTCTCACGAAATATCTGCTTTTTTAAAAAACTCGATGGGCTTTTTGTTCTTTGAAATCTCTACTTTTTGATGATGTAAAAAAATATATATTACCATGGTAAATGTTCTCAAAAAATGCAAAGAGACGAATAAAATTCTAATCCGATTTTTTTTTAAATCATCATGTACAATTTTGAGCTATTTATTAAAATGTATACTTTAATTACTCGAAAAAAGTAAGATTCTGTGTTACATTTACGTTTTTCGAGTAATTAAAGTATAAATTTTAATAAATAGCTCAAAATTGTACAAGATAATTCGGATTCGAATTTTAATCGTTTCTTTGCATTTTTTGAGAACATTTACCATGGTAATGTATATTTTTTTACACCATCAAAAAGTAGAGATTTCAACGAACAAAAATCCCACCGAGTTTTTTAAAAAGCAGATATTTTGACGTGAGATTTTCGATTGAAAATTAGACTGCTTTTTCGATCAAGTCAAAATACGGTAAAAAAAATGAATATTTTAAAACAAAAAAATACAGTGTGTTTGGGACATAAAAAGGTAAGTTTTCACCAAATTTCGTGAAAAACAATTTTTTTTTGTAAAAGATAAAAATAAAAAACCAAAAACTTGGTTATTTGAATTTTTCACATACATTTTGAGGTTATGTGAAAAAAGTGTAAATAAAAAAGTTGTAGATCTTTTTATTACCTACAACTTTGCCATTGAACTTTTTTCCATAGGACTTGTAGTTTTGCCGGAAATCGAGAGAAACAATTTTCTACCCTTAAAAACTCCCCCCTTCCACTTCCCAATCTCAGATCGCCCATAAATTATTTTTCCTATCATTTTTGTCATATTCTCTTCCTTTTCCAATGAGTTTCATCCTACTATTATTTTATTTGGTTTCAAAAATTATCGGCACTGGTCTATAGGTACTTACTTCCTTTATACATATCATAAATAACATCCCTAATAGTACTTGTATCTAACATTATTGTATTAGTTATTGTCTTTTGGAATAAACTTTTTTTTGGAGGAGATTTAAAAACTTTATTACGTTTTATTGCTTGTAATTTAGAACTAACAGTGCCAATACTCAAATCTAGGGCTGCTGTAACACGTTGAAATAATCATGAAATTATATATAGAAAACCCGAATTTTCGATAAAACTATTATAATTGAAATTTATCGATTCAGTACTGTGTAAACATTTTATTGTAAGATATGACATTTAAAAAGAAATTCAGTTCATGTATCACACTTATTTATATCTGGAGATATTTCAAGCATATTTCGTAAACAAATACGTATGTTTTTATTTATTAGTGTCTCAATGACACACATAAATTTTATTTTTGCATGTTATTCAAGTTATTTTCACATATTTTCTTCAGATATAAAAATAAAATAATGTCAGTTTGTCGTTCATATTTTCTCTGGTAATAGTAAATCATCAAGCAGGCTAAGAAATCGTAAACAATTTTATTAGAAAAAGCATTTTAGGTTAACATGAACTGTAAAAAAAAATAAAACTAATTTTATGTTATTTTCTTTATTAACAGAATTAATGAAATTAAATAACAAATTTGTTACTACTTTATTTTTTTTGACAAAATTTAATTTTTTTTACGAAATTTAATTTTATGGACAAAATTTAATTTTATTGACAACATACAATTTTCAGACAAAAATTGATTTTTTGGCCGAAATTTAAACTTTGGATAAATTTTATTTTTCTTAAGTTAAATTTTGGACTAAATTTAATTTAATAATTGAACTGAATTCAATTTTTTGGACTGAATTTAATTTTCTTATTTGAATTTAATTTTTTAGAATCTAAATTTCATTTTCTGGATAAAATGCATTTTTTAGATAAAATTTCAATTCACTCTCTTATTTTTTTTGGCAAATTTTTATTATTTTCACAAAAGAACCCCGCACAAATCTTATGGGAATTGGCTCCCGGTCAAATTGGCTGAAATTTGGATATGTTGTTCGTTTCGGCATCCTGAGCAAAAGTCTCAATAGGCATAAAGCTCAATTTTACGTATTTAGGCTCCTAAGGAGCTCCAAAGCTCCACGGGTTTAACATTATTTACTACTTAAAAAGGTAATCTTTTCAAAAGTTTAGTATTTGCTGCGTTAAAAAAAAGAGGGTACTTTTTTTTAACGGGCGCTGCATTCAAATCTAATGACAATATTGACAGTTGACAGTTCACAGCTGTCAAACTAACTGTCAAACAATTAAAATGGATGAAATCAGCATGCAAACATATGTTTGTGAGATCGCTAAATTCAAAACTGAAGGAAAAAAAAACCATATTTTAAAAACAACTGAAGCATACTTGCTGCCACCTAATTATTACTCTATCTTGACACATTATCATGCACAGTCAAATATTTAATTAACGATAGTAATCAACTGTCAATATTGTCTTTTTGGCATCAGATTTGAATTAAGCAACCTAAAGACATATGCTTACATGTGAATTTTATCAATTTCGATTGTTACATGCTGTTTGACAGTTATTTGACAGCTGTTAACTGTCAATAACGATTTTTTAACATGTTTTGAACTGAGCAACCTCAAAAACATATATTTACATGTGGATTTTATCAAATTTGATTATTGGTTGTTGTTTGAAAGCTAGTTGACAGCTGTCAACTGTCAATATCGTCTTTTTGACAACAGATTTGAATTGAGCAACCTTAAAAACATACGTTTACATATTAATTTTATCAATTTTGATTGTTACATGCCGTTTGACAGTTAGTTTGATAGCTGTCAACTGTCATTATTATTATATTGGCGACCTCGAAAACATAAGAGGGTACTTTTTTTAACGCAGCAAATATTAAACTTTTGAAAAGATTACCTTTTTAAGTACCTAGTAAATAATGTTAAATCCGTGGAGCTTTGGAGCTTCGTAGGAGCCGAAATACGCAAAATTGAGCTTTGTGCACATTGAGACTTTTGCTCAGGATGCCGAAACGAACAACATATCCAAATTTCAGCCAATTTGACCGGGAGCCAATTCCCATTTCAATTTTTGGACTTAATTGTTTGACACAATGTCGTTTTAGACAAATTTTAATGTTTTTGCCATTTTAATTTTTGGATATTTTTTAACACTAATTTATTTTTTAGATTCGGTATTATGAACAAAATCTTATTTTTTGAAAAATCATTATTTTTTTAATTTAATTTTTTTGACAAAATTTAATTTTCTAAAAAATGTCTTTTTGCCTAACTGACGAATCCCAAAGGCTGAAACGGGTCTTTGGATTTTTAAGGACAAAATTTTTATATTTTGACAGTTTTTCTTTTATTTTAGAAAAGAAAAATAAATTTATAAAAAACTTTAGGAAAAAAAAACACGTAAGTCTTTATTAAAAGATTTATCTCTAAAACATTTATAAATATAAAAGAACTTTTTAACACATTTAACACAATGTGCGTATTTATATGTGCCAAAAAGCTCCATTTTGCTTTTTTTACACATTCACGACAAGACTTGTGGCGAAGAATCTACTTTTTAAAAATATTGATGAAATGCAAGATTCACTAGAGACATTGAGAGAACGATAAACAATATTCAAATCTTTTCTCCCAATTTTTAGGTGTTTTCTCGAGTTGGTCGTTCTTCTGGAACTGTTTCATTGGATTTTGGCTCTTTACCGAAGATCGCTCTGTATACTACACCCCCAACGAAAGCACCACTCAAAGGACCCACCCAATAAGCCTAAAAACAAATTAAAAATGTTAAAAAAATGGGTTTTGGTTCTTTCATATCATTGTCTTTGTTTTATAGACTTTTTCTCAGAAGGCAGAGTCTACTTGGACTGAGTTTGTCAATACAGCCATTCTATTCTATCTATTCTAAATAAAATCATTGACTGAAGATTTTTGTTTCACACTTTATTACCTTTGACATTTTTATTAGGAACTTTTTATTTATTTATTTTTTTTTTCATTTTACTCGAATTTTGCAAGTTTCGTTTCTATTGTATGCATAACAGGTGCCCAACGTTCGCCATGGAGGTAATCCTAAGCCTTATACCCCTCCATATAGTGGTGGAGAGTGTAGCTATAAGGACAACATACAAAATGAAGGATCCACCAAACGCAAATTTCGACTCCTTCCTGGAAATCACCAAACCTGGGACATGCCCCAAGATGAGATGACAAAGAAGTTTAGCTTTGTGAAGCAATAGGACTGGAGGAACTGCTCTAATCGTTGAGACATCCTTAACGGTTGGGCAGCAGAAGGCGGCTAAATATATCTTACAGGTGTATCGACACCCCCACCAAAGAGAACAGAACAGAGTAAGAAAATATCAATAATTTACGATTGATTTTTCAAAAGATTAATCTAATTTTGTTTCACTTACCCAATGGTACTTCCAATCTCCATCTAAAAGAGCCGGACCAAAACTTCTAGCTGGATTCATATTTGCTCCACTGTAAGCACCCTACAATTACAGGGAAAATTTGTTGTACTGCTTTGATTTATTACGTTATTACAGATTTATTATCGTAGAAAAAGTATAGTTGCTCAGACTTACCCCAGCCATGGCCAATCCCGCCACAGTCAAACCTAGTTTTATAGATATCGCATCTGTATTGTTACTATTTCTACTATCCCATATCGCACAACACACCCATATAAGTATTAGGGTAAGTAAAAATTCTGTTAAAAGTACTTGAAATGAAGATAGATGAGGTGCAGGAGAAGGGGAACACGCTCCAAAGATGCTGGCATTAGTTTTTGTAGTAGTTAGGGCCTGTAAGTGAAAGGTAGAAAATAGTAGCAATTTTTTGATACATACGAAATCTATGAGAAGTAATTTAAATATTTATCAACGTTTAATTTAACTATTTTTAAAGTGTGTCCATTCTTGTCAATAACTGGTCAAATTTTAAAACTCCATATTTCGTCAGATTTGTTTACAGACGATTTGACGTTTTCAACGTTAACAAAAATTATCACTACCTTTTGGAAATTTTTAAATTTATATTTCAAATTACACCAACTCACCTTAACTAGACCAAAACCTGCAAGAGACCCGAGTAATTGACCAGCTATGTAGATGGGAATATTGATCAAAGGAAAATGTCCAAGAGTGGCAGCTGCTACAGTTACAGCCGGGTTGATGTGGGCACCGGAAATGTGTCCAAATGCCTGAAAAAATCAATAAATAAAAATTCAATAGTCGTTTTAATTTATACTTTGACAGCTGTCAGTGTCACATTTTTTTAAGGCTTTTCGTAAACAAAAGTCTTTCCTGAAAAAAGGAACCAAAGTTCGACTGCGGAGGACCCAAATGTCGAATAAACAAAATTCCTAATCATTTAAGATGAAGAAAGTAACACTTTGTACAAAGACGGTCAAAAACAAGGCAAATTAGGAATTTGGGCATTGTTAAGTTATCCAAATTCTCTTCTCGGCTTACTCTAACAATTTTCCTGATAGATGACAGTATAATCTTTTAGCTGATATAGCTGTTGCCTTTACGACAGGTTCATTGGATTTGAAGACCCAAATGACTAAACTAAAAGGCATGGAGATGTAGAATCGAATAAATTTCATTCCAAACTTATTGCTTTATTGAAAAAACTTATTTTGAGACATTTTTATCAACAACTTTTGTTGCAGTGGTGAAATGATGACAAAAAAAAAGAAATAAGTGTAAAACACAGTGGAGCAGGGCAGGTCCGATTTGAATGGGAAAAGCGCCATTGTAGTATACGGGGTGTAATATACGTAAATCAAAATCATACGCAGTGAATTTGTCAAAAGGGCCTTAGTGGCTAACTTCGTGGATCCGATTCGAATGTGAAAAATGACATAATAACGAAGTTAGCCACGAAGGCTCTTTTCGTAATGTTACTGCGCATGATTTTTGTTTACGTATTTAATCTGCACCCCCTGTACACTACTATGCTGTTTTCAAATCGGACCAATAATAACGAATTTAGACGCTAAGGCCCTTTTGACATCGTTACTTTTTGGGTTTTCCTTGTATATACAGTTAGACTGCGCATGCCTTGATTTCGAATCTGCCTAGCGTATCTACTGGTGCATCCTAAACAGTTGGAATAGTTCCACTTGTCACTCAAGTCTTTAGCAATGTTTTCAAAGTCTTTCTCTGTTGGTACCATCTGTAGTGGTTGTAATACATCACGCAATGCTTCAACGGTTTCTTTAACTATTTTTTCCTGTTGATGCACCCATTCTATGACGCACCAGTTGCCAAGTAACGAAGATTAAGCATAAGCCTTTCTTCTTGTGGTACACTGCTTTTGAAGTTTTGGCGAAACTAGTTTTTTAATATAATCAAAGATATTTATTTCCATTCTTAAGTACTGAAAGAACCTTTCAGGAAAATTACTTGGCTTTTCAAACAGATGGTGATACTCACCAAAAACCTTTCTTTCCTGGTTCACAGGATGAACCTGATACTCCAGGGCACTTATTTGTATCAATATAAGCCATTCAGTAGCTGAATTATCAAGAAGTATTATTTCTTTATTACTAGGACTCGCCTCTAGTGTGTCAGTGCTTACAGTTTCCTGTCAGCTAACCATCTAGGCTGCACGCGACCAGCGATTATGCGAGTATGCTACCTGCCCTGCTCCACTGTGTTTTTACCCTAATGATTATACGATACAAGGTCGGGAAACTGGTCTTTACCTGCACTCCGATCATGATGGCGAATCCAAAAGTGAACGCAACTTGTTCCAGAGGAGCACCTATTGTACATCCTAAACATCCTACGAAAACTAAGAATGCAGTACCTCCAAACTCCGAGAGACAAGCTATTAATCGATCAATAGTAGACATGTTGTCGAATATTTTAACCAATTTTCCTAAAAGAAAACAAATAAATTAAAAAAAGCAAAAACAGATTTTGTCATTGTGGTCCAGTCGACAGGTAGTTTCAGGTGGAAAAAGGTCGAAAGTTAATGAAACTTTGGGATGTTGTTCAGGGATGGTTAATTAACATTTTCCCAAGTTTTTGACCTCGAGGACCCTGTGCTAAAAGAGAAGGGGGGGAAAACTGCAAAATTTTCGACCTTCCTCCGGTTTTTCCTCAATTCCTTTTTTCCCTTACGTCCTACGGCAAAGGCATTCCTATACTTTGTTGTAGAGTGGTAAATTTCCTACAATTTTGACTATTCAAACGTGTTTGTATATCAATTCTTTGCCGAGATGTGGCGCTTCGAAAAAAAGTTCATTATTCAAATTCCACCTTTTTCCTTCATAATGAAATGTTGTAATTATGGTTAAAATCACCAACTTTTGACACCTACTCCCCCCCACTCCTTCCCCCACCCAATCCCAATTCACTAAAGGTGGAATTCTGCATTTTTTGGCATTTTTCACATATTCCAACCTGTCGGTTGGACTATTGATGAAATCGAAGTTAAAGAACCTGTGCATTTATTCAGTAAAGGCTCGTTCAGATGTCGACACCAATGTCGCGGCATTGAGTGGTGCGACATTAAATGTCATGAGCCGTTCACACGGCCACATACTCCTATGACAGTAGTTAGTTTTCGGTATTTCAAAAGCTTATAACTTTTAAATGAAAAAAGACAGATACATGCGGTTTTCACTGAAACACTTCACAATGATACAAGTTTTGTTTAGACTTTTTTTAGAGTTTTTTTTCTCAGTTTCGGTTAATCAAATCAACCTTTTATGCAGTCTCGATTTTTCTTAATTTACCCTAAATTTTTCGACAATTCACATACTGCTAAGAATTTTTTTTATTTCAAAACTGATTGGCCCTGGTCTATACGTGATAAATAATAATAAAAATGTGAAGTAAGTCACACCATTTTATTAGCAATAAAAATATTTATAGAAATGTGTGCAAGATATATTTATAATAGTTTAGCACAAAAAATTTTTGAATTAAAAATAAAATATTCTCGTAAAATGTTTGTCATAATCTCTTGGCTCTTTTGCGTGTTTTCGAATAAAATACCACAATCCGCAAATCTTCAAAATTCTTGTAAGGCTGTTTAGAAACAAGATCGAAAACGGGAATTTAAAATTAAAAACAAATAAGTGGCTGGGGATAGAATAGCTAGAGACTACTTCCCAATAGGGCGATTATCATTTGAACTCCTCATTAAATGTTGGAATGACAGCTTACTTTAAGTAAGGAAACAAGAAAAGACAAAGGTTCCCTCTGGTGGAGCAGCCAGCTTTCCTAGCCTCTTGAGGATCTAAGAGGGCGGGGTTGAAGGAAGTTTGGCAGGTATTTAAGGAAATATTGATCCTGCATTTTCCCGCTCACCCTGAAAAGGAGGAAAACTCCTATAGCAGGGAATTAGGAAAATGAAATGTCCTAGAAAAATGTAATATATACCAAATGAAAATAAATAATAAACTAAAAAAAAAAAAAAAAACTGCAACTAATAAATGAGACCCAGGTAGAGCTCTAGAAGCAAGTGGGGATAAAAAATGAGGGATTGCGATCTCTGGTTTTTATGACGCACTGCTCTAGATGTCTCTATCAGGAACTTATTGATCACTTAACCTTCAAAATATGATAGCTAATTGCAGGACAAACCCTGTTACTCAATAGCTTTTCAGGGTCTACACAACTACAATTGACTTTTGTTTTTAACATCAGTCAGATCTGACTCTTAATGATACTAACATCGTAAGGAGTAGGACCACTGCGCAATCTATCATTATTATGATCGTTGTAGTAGGCCAGTAGGTAGAATATCAGTCGGATCATTGCGGTCTTTACGGCCTTGCTTGTGAGAAACTAATTAATTATGGGCGATCAATCAGGTAGATACGAAGTCGCTCAAACATTTTACAGCATAAAAAAAGAAAGAAAACAAACCTACATTTCGTAGAAGATATACTTAGTTTTCATTCCTGATAAATTTAAATGTATTAAAATCATGCTTCAAGAGCTCCATTACAAAATGTATAGAACAAGTCAATCACTTACTCTAACAAGTGTGTTTGAGATTATCTTAAAATTATCACATAAAAAAATGTATATGACAAAATACAGGCGGCACAAATAAAAACAGTGAAGTTTCTGCGTAAATTTTATTGTCTTTTTGAAACTACTGTTTGGGAACACATAGACGATCAGAATTTCTGGTATCATAATTTAGTTGAAATTTATTAATATTTTTCCTCACATACAAAATACAGTGGTAAATGTATATAATGTAGAAAGGCATACTTTTCTATTTAATAAAAGTGAACTTACAAGTTTGTCTAAAGGCTAGGCTGAACATTTTTCGTATTATTTTTTTCTCTACAACAAATATTTTACTGGCATCTATCAAATTTCTCCATAACATTAAATTATAATATAAGTGAGTGTACACTAAACTACTAGACGTTAATTACTACACTGGTGGGCATGCAGTCCCTAATTCTTGAAATTGCGTAGAATACCTTATTCAATTTTATTAACTGCGTTAACTTGCTCTGACCACCTGAGACTGGAATCGATATCTACGCCCAAAAACTTTGTTGTTGTAGTTGATTCAATTATATTACTTTTGACTCGACATGTTAGAGAAGATGAGTTGGAAAGAATATTATGGGAACGAAAATATATACATTCTGTCTTATCGATATTCACCATTAAACCGTTACATTTACACCAATTAACAAAAGAATTTACAGTATCTTTAATGGATGATATGAGTTCCTCTGAAGCCTGCCCAGAGACCGCCAGTGTGGAATCGACCGCATATATCGTTAGCAGTTGCGATTTTAGGTGGACTGGTAAGTCATTCATGAATAGTAGGAATATTAGTGGTCCCAGTACAGACCCCTGAGGAACTCCTCTATTCATAATATTAGAGTTGGAAATAGCATCCTTTACTTTGACTATCACCTTTCTAATGCTGAGGAAATCTACAGTACAATAAAAAAAAATCCTCTGAATCCAACATTGTAAAATTTATCTTTGATGAAGTTTATGTCTAAACTGTCGAAAGCACGTGATAGATCGAAAAACAGTCCTGCCAAGTGCCCTCTGCTGTAAACATATTCGAAAAGATTGCATGCAGCAGTTTGTGTCGGCTCGAAATCCAAGTTGGTGTGTAGCTATAAGCTTTTTGATATTTAGTAAATGTATCATCCTGCTGCAAACGATTTTTTCAAAAGATTTTAGAAATAGATATCTATAGGGAAAAGAAGAGCTAGGAAGTTAAGATGCAGAAGATGGTACTCACCACTACGAACAGGATTGTAATTAATTTGTAAAAATTTTGTCTTTAGACAACGTCTTGGTTGCAGAGAAAGGAGTAACATTACTTATATAAGTAAGATAACAAACAATTTAAAAAAAAAATTATTGCCGGCTGTAACTAATGAAAAATAAGCTTGATAATAACTGAAGTATTGGTGAAAGGAACTGTAAAATTATTAATCAATAATGAATTAGAGATAAAAGAAATTACATTAAGAAATTCACTTTATGTTCTAAACTTGAAACAAAATTCATTTCTATAATAAAAGTTGCATGCAGTGGCAGATCTACAAATTGTATTCAGAAATAGTAAAACCAGATGTAGAAATAAGTAATTGTTAGTTTGCAACCGTCAATGCAAATTGGAAATTTTATGGTAGTACAATAATTTCCACCATTCTATAGTTCAACTAGATTATTGTTTTATCTCAACTCATTTAATCCGACAGGTCGAAAATAAAAAAATCAATTTTTTTTATTAGTGATTTTGAAACTACAGTCTTTGGTGGACATTTTAAGTCCTTAGTAACAAATTTTCGACAACTGGAAGCGATTGAAAATTATGGAGAAAGTTTGATATCTATATAGTCAGATTTTAACTTTCTACTGACAGACACACAAAAGAAACCCAAAAACACTTATTTTTTTCTTTAAAAACAAAATATAACCTTTTTAAAAAGGTATTATCAGTGGAGCTAACATAACCAACAAGAAAAACAAAAATACGAAGTAAAACATGAATTGACAAAAAATCAGCGAAAAAAATGCTCCAGGGCCAACCCGATTTTAAATATCCGAATTCTTGCAATATTCTTAGCAGTATGTGGTCGGAAAATTTATGGAAAATTATAAGTAAATTAAGAAAAATCAAGACGACGAGGGTTAAAGTCAGGGGATCTAGAGGCCCCGCGCGTCCTATACACGTATTTCCATAAGTGGCATGAAGTTGTTGACGAACAGTAACCCCTTAGTGCATAAAGTATATACCTCGGATGGCTAGTAGATTCGGCAAAATATTTTGTATAAAATTTAAGTAAACAGCACCGTCATCGATGCATTAAAGAAATTAGTTGTATGTCTATTACTCCTATCCAAGCATTCACTGAAAATCTATACTGCGAACAAGATTCGCGAATCGCATGAGGATTTAGAAAACTTTTAATTTATAGTCCAATTTCATTTTTTTATTAGAAATTGAGTAATCGCGCAGGGAAAAAAATAAATACGTCATTTTTGTTGTCTATTTGTGTACTTTTTTTGTAGCTTGAATAAATTAGTTAATTAGGTGGTAGTAGTGTAACGTTTTACCAAAATATGAGACAAATCGAACTTGCCGTTCAAAAGTAATGACCAAAAGAAATTTCACTCAAAAACTCCCCCTGCATATTGTTAAACAATGGGAATAGACACTTTTTATTAGTCATTGGATATTTCCCATAGGCGTCTCAATACGAGGTAGTAGTATGTACAGTTCCTCACGACTCACCCTGTATATGAAAGCGAACTGTAGAAAGTGACGGCGTGCTCTGAAACGATATTGAACAGTAGTTTAAATTTAAACAGTTTGCTGCTCATGGAATTCTTCTATAGGTTGATGCTCTGTCTCAATTATCATATTATTATTACCATATTATATGTTAGTATATTTGAATAGTTTGTAAACATTATAACACCCTGTATTGTTCAAACTAATTTGAAAATATAGCCGTCGATAACCTCTAAATAATTTCTTAATAACATTTCTGTTATTTTTATCTTTGTTTAAAGTTAGAAAATCAATTACAGAAAATAATCATCTATTTTTAAATAAAGTGCGTTAAAAGTGGTTGGGTGTTTTGTTGCAATGAAATTAATTGGAATACTACAAGTGCTGTCTAATCCAAAAAATGCGATCGAAAATAAATTAAAGATGTCATTGAATGACCTTGATTTTCGCATAAACAAACAACTGTTGCAGAATATTCCATGCAGCTTTAATTAACCCTACTTTACCCAGAAAAAAATACTAATAAGAGATAATACTGGGGCGTGCAGAAATTAGGGGTAAAAATAGTAACGCCCGCTCATTGTCTGGGTCTGGATTACTCCGGCATTACATTTTTGGTTGCTTTGGCTGCATATTTTCTTTGATATTTTTTGGAAAATCGGTATTTATGGCGTTCACTAAATATAATGAAACACTGACAACAAACGTCAAAATACCAAAAAATCGGTTTTTCATTAAAATAAAATACACCATCAAAATAATTGTTGCCGTTTTGTCGATATATCAAGTATCAACTTGGATGGTTGAACATAGGTAACTTGTATAAATACCACCTTGCTTCTTTGATATATCAAACTATTTTGACATCGAATTCTATTTATTTTTGGAACAAATTAGTTTTTCGTTGAGAAGCTCATAGTCTGTCTCTGAGATATCCGCATATAGTCACTTACTTATAATTAAATTTTAGTTTATAATATCAGTAATTCTCAAAGTTTAAGAATTAAATTAAATTATGAACAAATTTTGCTACAATGTCAGAAACATTTTTTGATATTTGTGTTGTAAAATTTGGTGAATACTTTAAATGTGCAATGTCTGAGTTTTGGTAATTTTGTATATTATTATTTGTAAACTTGAGGTTAAGTAGAGTAGCTCTAGCTAGACTTCGTCTCATGCACTCAATATTTGTATTTTTTACAGACAAATAAAGGCAATTTATTATTATTATTACAAAAAATAATAATGATTTACTATAGAATCAAATCATCTCATTTTACAAAATTTGATAACATGCGATAAACACCTAGTCCTTTTAAATAAGACATAATGAACACCAATCATCGGAGCAATACAAACATAGACAATGAAACTGTGAAAAGTGTCAATCAGAAATTTATGCTTCATCGAAGATTTTTTAATTACTTGTAGTTAGGAATTGATATTGTGTTAATAGCATTAAATGTCGTTTTATAATATGTTTTATAATTAGTAGAAGTGATACAATAGGAGGATCTGGAGGATCAAGATCCACAAAAAAATACCTCCATCTGTTTACCGACCATTTTACATTACAAGGTACGCTTATATTTTGACATCTAAAACGCAAAACGCAAACGACTTCATAAAGCTTGTTGAAAATGCAAAAGAGAATAACAAAATTGATCTAGTCCTGACAGATCAATACCTTGGAATAAATTCTAAAGAATTCAAGAAGTATTTGCACGACCAAGACAGCTGTAAATTCTCCATTTTCTAATGGTCTAAATGAAAGAATGAACCAGACAAATGGAAAAACATTAGCTTGGACTATACAAACATAGACAATGAAACTGTCAAATCAGAAATTTATAATTGTTACGTATGAATATTGTGTTCATCCAAGATTTATTAATTACTTGCAGTTAGGAATCGATATTGTGCTAATAGCATTAAATGTCGCTTCTTTGTTACAGGTAAGGTTTTTGCAATAGTGTACAAACATGTAAATAATAAACATAAATTCTTTGTTACAGAGAAACCCAGATCTTGTTTTAATTTGTATCACTTCTCCTAATTATAAAACACATTATATGTATATATTTTTCGACAGACCATTTATGATGCATTTTAACGCACTTAAAATCGTTGATTAATGACCCCTATTAATGAATGATTTTCTATTAATCAACGATTTTATTATATGCAACCCAATGTACAGGGTTATTCACTATAAATTACTCACCCCTAATTACCGTTATTAATGCCTATAGAAAAAAAAGTTTCAAATAAAAGTTGTATGGTTATAACTTTTTTTTGTTAAAATGCTATCAAATGTACAGTAGCGTGCAGATTTCAGAGGATACAAAAAAATAATATATTTTTTAAATAGGATACCCTGTATATTTTTACATTTTTATAATCGTCTCGACGAGCTGATTTCAACTGTATTACACTTGATGTCTAATCTGGATAATAAAGGATCTACAGCCACCTGAAAAACACATTTTTTGGAAATTGGAAATCCCATCTGATTTTTAATCACCCTGTATACAATATTTTTTAGTGCCACAGTATAGAATTTGAAAAGTTAGGATAGAGACATGTAAACCGTTTTTCTCGATTTTCAACCGTTTGGCTACTACAGCTACTTTAACTCAAAAATGTGATTTTTCAGGTGACTGTAGATCCTTTATTATCCAGATTAGACATCAAGTGTGATACATCGTTGAAATCAGCTCATCGAGAGGATTATAAAAATGTAAAAATATATAGGGTATCCTATTTAAAAAAAATATTATTTTTTTGCATCCCCTGAAATCTGCACGCAAATGTACGGTTAATAGCATTTTAACAAAAAAAAGTTATAACTTTTATTTGAAACTTTTTTTTCTATAGGCAATAATAACGATAATAAGGGGTGGGTAATTTATAATGAATAACCCTGTACATTGCTCTTATTATATATTTATATTGACAGTTACTATCTGTCATTGTATATCATTATTTAATTTCTTAAAATTGAAAGTAAGATATCTTTATTTTTGAAAAGTACTATTTTCATTTTTTTTGTGTTTTAAATTATATATTTTTTTTTAATGTGAACTTTATCAAAATAAGTATCAATTTGTGATTTTTCTATAAATAATAAAAGCTGCGTTTTTACTTTCTTATTCGAAAAATATAAAATAATGAATATATACCATATGTAAATATTTTTTATTTTATTTGAAAAGTAAATTTTTGGCTTTTAAATTCCAGTGGATGATTCTTAGTCAATAAATTCCCATACCAATAAAGTTTTTACCTTCTAACGTTTATGGTTTTTAAATAAAGGCCTTTTTTGTAAACAATTTTAAGTATTTCTTATTTAAAAGTTATATTTTCGCGACATCTAGTTTTACGATATACCTTTAAAATAAACTTGGATTTTTGAAAATAAATAGTTGTTGATATATTTCTTGAGAAATTTATTAAAATTAATTATTAGTAAACTATTTAATAATATAGAATTAAATAAAAAATATTTTTTTGTGTGTACCGCACACTTTAAATAATAAAATATCTGCCACTTGTTGCCTATAAATTTTCAATCAAAATGTACTCAAAGTGTGTTTATAAATATCTCTATTATAAATAAACTTGTTTTTAAAATAAAATAAACATAACACATATTTAACCCAACGATTTATTTAATAAAAAAACCAAATAACAAACAACAAACTAATTGTTCATGCTTACTTCTACTTGTCATTCTGTAAGATGTGGCCATTTAATTTTTTTTCACTACCAACACAAATTTCCCGTTGTAAGTCTTCACTTTTTATTGTCACGCTAGACTCAATCAAAATAATATCGCGATCTATATAAAACAGAATAGGATCCGTTCTGTGGTTGCCCCCTCTGTGCGATTTTTTTTGGTATTTTTAGAAATGAAAAAACAAGTTACTAGGCCACACGTTGTTTTCAATCGGTCCGCCAAAGTTACTTTTTTCTTAGTCGTTTTCAAAATTCAAATAAACATTATAAAACCCATCAATTAGGTGGTAAATAAAATACGCCATACGTTGGATTTTTTTAAAATTTATCTAGAGTGGTTCCAAGTTTAGTTATTTTTGTACACAAAGTTTGAAACATCTGGGGTTTTTTGGTTTAAGATTTATGGGAATCACAGAAAATATTTATAAGTTAATCTATCTGTTAACTGACGTACTCACTGACAAAAATGGGTAAAAACTGACAGAATTTAAAGCCTTCGAAATGTAAAAGTATTTACAATAGTGGAGTCGATCTGGCTTTCGAAAACAGTCTGATGAAATCGAGTTTTTCCGACAAATCTCAGCCGAGTTTGAACCCACAAAAAAATATGCTTACCAAAATTGAAGAGCTTGACAAAACATGTAGTCTCGTTCCAACCTGAACCCGATAACTTAATTAGTTCGCGAATTATCGTGATTTGAAATTGCAAAAATGAAAAAAATTAATTAATTATTTCTCGAGAGGCAGTGGAGATGGGGCCTTAATTTTTTGTGAATAAAAGGGTAATATCGAGTACTTTTAAGTGCCGGAGGGTGGGGGTGGTGGGACAAGTAGAGGGGGAGATATGGGAGGAAAACAAATATTATTAAAACGCTTGTAACTTCTGTACTAATTGAGCTAGCGCAACCAGCCAGGGTTCATATTGTTCTCTTTTTGCTCGCGATTTTAGACATAAAGAAGGGAGTTGATGATGACTCTATGCGATAATTAGGAAGGGCGCTACGGGCCAGAAAAGTCTTTGCTATATAGCGGGAGAATGGAGACGAGTAGGGAGTTCTAACCGAGCTCAAAAGATAGACGAGAAAATTTTCTAACCATTTATTCATTTTGGCGCCCAAAATCACTGTTTTTCTTATATCTCAGTTCCTTTAGGTTTTAGAAAAAAGTCAATAATATAAAATTGCTCTTATACATTTTTTTGTCAAAATAATACTTTCCGAGTTAAAGGGCCGAACACTAGGATGAATTTTTCAAAATATCGTATAATCTGCATTTACATGTTACTTTTTAGATATTATGTATAAATTACCATACCTAAAGTTGTTTAGTGCAGTGAAATAATGCAAAACATAGGTTATCAACTCCTTTCCACACCACTCAGGAGGTAGAGTTGAGGGGCGAGTTTTTTTTGTGGCGGTATCTCCCAGTAGGCTTAATCCACACATCAAATTTAAATGCACGTTTTCGGAGATGTTCCTGGTTTATTCTGTTCACTATTAGGTTCAGTATATGTCAAATCTTCCGTCTCCTTCAATACCCACTCAAGCGATTTAAGGTCGTCATCAGCCTCGTTTGTATACTTAAGATCGGAATTAGCTCCTAAATCGAGAATGTTTTAACATGCTGTCCCATTACAATTCATAAACAACACTGAGCATTTCGAACCGACTTTCCTACATCCACACTCTCTTGCATTTTACATTTACAGGATATCTACTTTAAAATTGCGTCTGCAGCAGCTTCTGACATTGCTCTAACAGCGTCGAGCCCGTTCCCTCTTTTCTGCCAGCCGTATTCCTCGCTGTGACACCATATGGCAACTCGATGGTAAATTCGCAGACACTGCTGCCTTGCAGCATCTTTTGTGGGTGGAAGAGAAGCAAGATTAAATTTGTTTTTGGACACAGACTTGGTAAAGTTATTCTATCGAAGTGAATCGAGTGTGTCCTTTTCGTACGATCTGCCATATAGTGTTAAAAAGAACGCTTCTCCAGCTGCAGCGAGAGCATCGACATCTGCTTCGGGATGTTGGACGATTGCTATAGTCTCAAGCAATGAGTTGTTCCTATCCAGGAGATTGAGGAACTTTAGTTTCCCTTGGTTGAAAAGGGCAGATGTTGTATCACAACCGCTAATAGCGTGTAAAAATAAAATGTTCTTTGCAACATCTTCCTTGTAATTCAGACTCTTGCCTCTTGCTGGTTTTAGCAAAAAAATGTTATCCCTATCTCTTGCCTTTGCAGTTAATAGAACCAATAGATCTGTATCTTCTACGACAACGAAAACACGCGTAAAAGACTATGGCTGTCTGAACAATGAGCACAGCCGCATCTTCTACGGCCTGCTTTGCTATGTAATTATGTTCTTTGAACTTCGTAATTAACATGGAAATTAAATTTATTTTGTTATTACCGCTCAAATATCTTTCTGCGCGTTTCGTACTGCGACTAGTAGCGTTCGCTAGATAACCGTCAAAAGACTACAGCTGCGTTACGACCATAGTGCTTTTGTATATATTGAATGTACTTTATGCAAATTTGTTCATATGAATCATTGCCATGCCATATCACCCGATGCAACAAACAGCCGCCGTCCAAAACATGCAAGATATTGTTATCCGGCTGAAGAGGCTGATCTACTGGGAAAAACGCCTTGAATAGTGATGATTTCGTTCTTTTCCGCATGCCATCATCATTAAATAGAGATAGAGGATATGGAGCGAGTTCATACTTAAAATAACCTTTTAATTAGGCTTTCCAGAACACGTGACCCTGCCCCTTTAAAAATGGCCGCCTGAAGGCACACATAACCGGATAAAATCGCAGTTATTGTTTTATTTGTGCATTATAAAACATCTATAAACATTTTTAGTTTTAGTAGTGAGCTGATTTTTATTTGTATTTTGTAGTTATTTTTGAACAATAATATTGACTTACATTTTTGGGTATAAGTGTAACTGTAGAAAAACATTATAATGGCTGTTTTAAATAAAAGTGACTATTTGTAATCGTTAGAACGAGCCAATAAAGACATAGCGCTCCGGGGAAGCATTTGGACCAAAGGTATTGTTTTTGTAATGTAAAAGATGATCGACTCATGTTAAAATGACACCTTCTATATCTATGCCTGTGACATAAAATGGTTTCACTTGGACTACATAGGACTAAGCCAGGTTCCTCAGGATTCGTCAACAATGTATATAGCTCATATACTTTTAACTTTAGGTTCAATGTTATCTATTCCTGGTGTCTTATTTAATTTTAAAATTATATTTTACTTCTTGCTCACTAACATGGGCTAGATAGTTTATCCTTTACATCATTCAATAATCTTTATTCAATAAATACAAAGAACGATAAGCGATAAGTGCTGCTGCATCTATTAACTAGTTCCCAGAGGTTTTTTATAAATTTATTTTTTTGTATTTTTTTTTATATTTTTGAGTTTGTAAGTACTTATGTGTAATTACTTAAATAAAATTGTATATGTATATTTTATTTATTTTACGATATCAACCCTACTAGTTTAAAAATAAAAACTACAATAAAAAATCCTTTATTATAGTGTTCATGAAGGGATTCGTCTATGTACCTCTTAAATGCACTATTGGTAGACATAAATTTATCACAGCATAGGATACTATCACAATTTTATCTAATATCGAATCATCTCCACAATCAAGCAAAGTAATAGGCATATCATCACTTAATATTCTAAATTTTTGGCGAATAGAACCTATTATTCTTACTACACAAGTGGAAGGCATAGTCTTAAAATATTTTTTACGGAAAGTTTAGCGATATTAACAAAGAACTTTGAAGACAAAATCTGTTTAACATATATATATATATATATAAGACTCAATAAAAATATCTAACATGAAACGGTTCTCTGAAATAACTTTTTAATCGTTGAATATCCACGATAAAACACAACTGTCCCATATAAACAATAACATAAAATACATTTGTGTGCCTTTAGGCGGCCGTCTTGTTTTTCATCTGATAGCATCTCGGATACCCTAATTCCTCGTCACTCTTCTTGGCGATACAGATTCTTTAAAATAATAACAGGGGATTGATGAAAACAGGAATATCTTCAACTTTGATACTGCTTCTAGCTGCTCCCAAGGAAAGCACTGCAAATGTAAAAAATTCTGTTCAGGAGCGTGTGGATGTAGGAAAGTCTGTTTGAAATGCTCAGTGTTGTGTATGAATTGTAATGGGACAGCATGTGAAAACATTTCCGATATAGGAGCTGATTATGATCTTTAGGATACAAACGAGGCTAATGACGACCTTAATTCGCTTGAATGATTATTGAAGCAGACGGAAGATTTGACATATACTGAACCTACTAGTGAATAGAATGAACCAGAAACACGCAAAAAATACCTAATGACTGAACTAAACAGCTGGCAAAACTAAAGAAGAAAGCCTTGGCTACATTACTGATAGACAGACGAGCACACGGAAACACATGGGGGCTAACTCTGCAGGAAAATTGGGTACAACACAATTATATTTACGTCAACTCATTACCGAGTCATACTTAGTGTTAATAAGCAATCTCCTGTATATTTAAGTGATTATCTTGTTAAATGATCAGAGTTGGTAGATTATAATTTGAGATCTACAGATCATTACCAAATACAAAGGTTGAACACAACAATAAATAAACGTATTTTGCAATTAAACTTATGCGTGACTAGCTCGATCGGTTTAAACCTGAGGACAATTGTTGTTTCGCGCTTCCGCTAGAGCGGCGCTCGCGTAGCACCAGCCGATGTCGGGTTGGCCACTTTCGAATTTTTCGAAAAAGTAAAATGTTCACTTACCACCACTCGAATAATCGCTCTCAGTGTCGGAAGGAAACCATGCTGATTCGGTAGGTGTCGATATGACAGCAGCACCGTTTTTTTGAGAAACCTGTCGAGGACAATTGTTAGAGCGCGCTGCCGCTAGAGCGGCGCTCGTGAAGTGCCAGCCGAAGTCGGGTTGGCCTAAGTATAATGCACTTTCAAATTTTTCGAAAAAGTAAAATGTTCACTTACCACCATTCGATAAATCGCTCTCACTCTCGGAAGAAAACCATCTTGATTCGGGTGGTGTCGATATGACAACAGCACCGTTTTTTTGAGAAAATTGTCGATCCACCATAACCAAAATGTATTGGACCGCTCGCTGTGCGTATGCACTATTTTTCGATCTCGTAGCGACCGTGGTTTTAGCTATTCTGTAAACTAGACCATAATTGTTAAATGATTGTATTTGTTGCAAATCAATGGCGTATCCAAAATGTGTTTTTAATATTTATTTATCAACTATGGAAGATAGCAAATTAAACAAGATAAAAATTCTGCTCATATTTTATGTAAAATATAAAAAAAAATTTTTTCAAAAATAAATTTTCCTTAAAAAAATTACGATACGGTTTAGTGAACTGGAATTTTATTTTTTCTTGTAAAAAAAATACTAGAAATATATGGGAGATTTTAAACATAACCTGTAAAAACAAAAGAAAATCCAGAAGAATCTAAATAGTAAATTTATAGATAAAAGACGTTTCTTATGCTATAAAACGATGGTTTCCATGGTCCATAATTCGCCGACCCAACTGCGCCCCTGTAACGGGTCAAAAATTTTTTTTGGCACTTTGTCAATGAAAAATTCTACAAAAATTTTTAAAAGCTTTCAACTAAATTTTCTGGGGTAGTTTTATGTGGGTCCTTAAGTTTCCTTTAATTTTACATCGCTGTAGTTTGTTCAAAAATATATTTTTTAAATACCAAAAAACTCCCATTTATTTGAAAACTTCTCTTATTTAAAATTTAAAAATATATCACGTTTTACAATATACAAGGTGTAACAAAAAGGTAGGTCATAAATTGAACCACATATTCTGGGTCAAAAATAACTCGATTGAACATTACTTACCTTAATACAAATGTGCACACAAAAAAAGTTACGGCCCTTGGAAAGTACAAAATGAAAATCGATTTTTTCCAATATTTCATGAACTGTTTAACATTTTGTAATGAAAATGGACACATGGCTTTCTTATCGTAAGAGCATCTTTTTCATATAAAACCACAAAATCTGTATAGCCCATAAAAATTTTAGGGGGGTTTGAACCCCGAAAACCCCCCAAACTTTTCTATGCGTTACAATTAAATTAGTATTGTGACATCATTGGTATAATACATCATTTTTGAAATTTTTTTGCCTCTCAGAACTTTTTCGAAAAGTTAGTTTTTATCGTGATACGGCCTTTTTTTCATTATCCTTAAATTCTTTAGATGGCTATTCAACAACCGTTCAAGAATTACTGGATGAAGATTATCCTAAAAGAATGGGATTTTGCTACTAGTTCTTAACGGAAAACAATCGAAATATCAATTTCATTAATCATATTTTGTTTACCGATGAAGCTTCAATAGAAATGGCATTAGAATCACCAAGGGCCGAAAGAAAATCCTCATTACCAAAGGACTTTTAAAGTGGATATTTGGGCAGGCATTGTGAATTATAAATTAATAGGACCAGTATTTCTTCCAAATAATTTAAATAGTGCAAATTACTTGCAGTTCTTACAAAATAATTTACCAGAATATTTACAAGAGGTAAATTTGGATGGAGCTCCAGCGCATTTCGATAACGAAGTTAGGGAATATCTTTTCGGTCTGTACCCTGGACGTTGGATTGGAAGAGACCCTGATGCATCTATTTCTTGGCCAGCCAGAAGTCCAGATCTTAAACCTATTGACTTTTGCTTCTGGGGTTTTATGAAAGAGGACGTGTATTCTGTTAAAATAATCGACGAACAACAACTGAGGTATCGAATCATTGAAAGTGCAAATCGATCTCGTCAGAAGCCAATGATCTTCCAAAAAATTCGGTTTTACATTTTAAAACGGTGGCGTATGTGTATTCATAAAAATGGAGGCCATTTTGAACATTTATTATAGAAAATACTATACATTTGTACATATTTTTTATACCTGCGATTCCTGCGAATAATGTGAATTCTCAGTTATAACTTACTTTTGGTTGCTCAAAATTTTTGAAGGATAATGAAAAAGAGGCCGCATCTCTATAAAAACTGGTTTTTCGAAAAAGTGCTAAGAGGCAAAAAAACTTCAAAAATGATGTATTAAACCAAGGATCAAAACCCCCCTAAAATTTTTATGGGCTGTACAGAGTTCGTGGTTTTATATGAAAAAGATGCTCTTACGATAAGAAAGTCATCTATCCATTTTCATTACAAAATGTTAAACAGTTCATAAAACATTGGAAAAAATCGACTTTCATTTTGTACTTTCCAAGTGCTGTAACTTTTTGTGTTTGCATTAAGGTAAGCAATCGAGTTATTTTTGACCCCAGAATATGTGGTTCAATATATGACCTACCTTTTTGTTACACCCTGTATAATGATACATTTTTGAACGTGTAGTTAGGGGATTCAAACACCAAAAAACTTTGCCTTCGCCACTGTGAAAAGATTAAGTACGGATTCTTAAATTGCGTAACGAAATTGTTAGCGAAAAATGGTATTATTAGGTACAAAATTTTACTTTCTATGGTATGTATTTAATAATAGATAAACTAGGTATTTTATTGTTTTTTAATTATAGTTATACAAAAATATTTTCCAGTTGTTATATAGTAAATTAAAAAGAAATTAAGAGGAATATATCCAGAAAGTAAACGCACAGGTTGTAAATATATGACATAATGGAAGAAACCTGGAAGAAGTACTTGAGTTGTTCGGTTTTCTTCAACTTTTTTCGGCCTTTTAAAACTTTTTTATATCTATTTTGACTTTTTACGATATTTTTTACTAACTACTTTACTACTTATTTCTACTTTATCGACATTTTTTGACTTTTTTGGCTTTTTTGACTTTTTTCCACTTTTTAGACTTTTCTATTATAGTATAAACAAAAAAATTTACGTGGCTCAGTGGTTGAGTACTGTTCTTATTAATTCATGAGTTCAAATTACTTTCTCACACATCGTATTCGCCTGATTTAACCCCATCTGATTATTTTCTATTTTTAAACTTCAAAAAATGGATCAACGGTAAAATATTTGCCAACAATGAAGTGGTGGAATCTGCGGTTGAGGGCTATTTTGAGAGGCTCGGCGATTCCCACTATACAGGATGTTTCATAGTTAAACCGACATACATTAACTGTAAATAGAGGGTACTTAGGTGATTCCAAATAACCTTGGTTACTGGGTCTAACGCCTTTAATAACCGAGACAGATATTTTGATAAACGGTAACTTTAGAACACCCTATACCACCCTATAGATTTCTCTCATACTTGGTACAGGTATAGTGTGTTAATAGCCCAATCCTATAGTGTAAGAACTACAATTAAAATCCCCAAAACAACACCCTGTATATCAGATTTTTTAAAATTGGGATGGATATTTGAAAAGAACGGAAAAAAATGAGTTAAAAGGAAATTTTTTTTTAAGTGCACATCCCATTCTTGACAGCAGTACCGATTATTCACTCTGGAAAGCAACCAAACGATTAAAAAGTCCTATTACACATAACCCACCAATTAGAAAGGAAGACGGGAGTTGGGCACGAAATAATATACAAAAAGCAACCAGATTCGCAGAACACTTAGAAAAGACTTTCCAGACCAACGATGGTGAAGAGACCCAAGACTGGAATGAACCAGAACAGAAAGATTCAGTGATTAGACCTACTTCTCCAAAAGAAGTTTATGTGGAAATCGAAACAAATATAAATCCTAAAAAAGCCCCTGGATTTGATCTGATCACCGGGGAAATCTTGAAACAACTCCCACGTAAAGCTGTTGTCAAACTGACCAACCTTATCAATGCATCATTTAGGATGAGATACGTACCTCAGCTATGGAAAGTAGCAGAGGTTATAATGATACCTAAGCCAGGTAAACCTCCCCAAGAAGTAACGTCATACCGACCAATCTCTTTGTTGCCTGTTATTTCGAAACTCTACGAAAAACTGCTTCTTAAGAGATTAAAACCTACAATAGAAGAAAAGGACCTGATTCCCTCCCATCAATTTGGTTTTAGAGAAAAACACTCAACGATCGACGAGGTGCATAGAATCACAGACATAATTGAAAAGTCTTTAGAGGAAAAGAAAGTCTGCTCCACCGTCTTCCTAGACGTGGCCCAGGCTTTTGATAAAGTCTGGCATGAGGGCCTTAACCACAAGTTAAATTTGTTACTACCACGTCAGTATTCAGAACTCTTAAAATCCTATTTATCAAACAAATACTTCAGAATAAAACATGAAGATGTATATTCTGATCTAAGAGAAATTAAGGCAGGAGTACCCTAAGGTAGTGTACTAGGTCCAGTACTCTACTTACTGTATACCAGTGATATTCCTAACCTTGAGCACGATACTATTGCAACATTTGCTGATGATACTGCCATTCTGGCTGTTGGAAAAGACCATGAAGAAGCCAACCGAAAATTACAAACATCTGTAGACCAGATTAACACCTGGACTAAAAAATGGCGTATTAAGTTAAATGAAAATAAATCTGTTCATGTTAACTTTACTAATAAACGAAACCAACACATTCCCATAAGAATAAATAACGCTCAGATTCCCTATGCTAATACAGCAAAATATCTTGGAATGACACTCGATGCTAGACTTCGCTGGAAAGTTCACATTAAAAAGAAACGTGAAGTGCTTGGTATAAAATATAAAAAGATGTATTGGTTATTAGGAAGAAACTCCAAGTTGTCCACACATAACAAACTGCTCCTCTACAAGCAGATATTGAAACCCGTTTGGACGTATGGTAGTCAGCTTTGGGGCTGCGCCAGTAAAAGTAATATTCAAGTTATCCAACGTTTTCAAAATAAAGTATTAAGGAACATCGTCGATGCACCCTGGTACTGTCGCAACAGTGATCTTCATAGGGACCTGGATGTAGAAACTGTTGACAAGACTATATCTAAATTTGCCAGCAGCCATGAACAACGGCTGCTCCAACATGGGAACGTTGAGGTCATCCAGCTCCTTGATAATACCAATTTAGTAAGAAGGCTCAAGAGGACCAAACCTTTTGAACTAGTTCAGTGACAGTGCTAGTTACAAACAGAGTATTGTGTGGATTTGTGTTACACGTTACCGGTAGTATTACTAACATTATCAGACCCTAAGGTACACTAGTGAGTAGGACCTTAGTATTTAAGAATTCTAGTTAAGTTAGGTTGGAACAAAATTGCTTATTGATCTTCATGATCAGATTGTAATTATAGAAAACATTCCCACAGAGTGTTTTGCTACGAAGAAAAAAAAAAACATCCCATTCTACTACTGGAGTTTTAACGTCAAATTACACGAAATGCATTTTCTCAGTTTCACAAGCGGTACCTGTCGAACCACCTGGTAGATTTCTTTCATATTTGGTACAGGTATCATTTTTTTTAGTAACCCAATCGAATGTAAGGACTACACTACAGTTAAAATCCAGATACGGATTAAGAAAAATTTGTAAAATTTGAAGATCCCAAAGCAACACGCTGTACATCAGATGTTTTTTTAAATTGGATCAGACATTCGAAACGAATGGAAAAAAATGGGATATACTGACATATTTTTATAAATGCACATCTCGTTCTACATATGTAATGTAACACTCTGTAGATTTCCTTCATATTTGGTACAGGTGGATTGTTTAAATAGCCCAATCGTGCAATACGAGAACTAAAATTAAAATCCAGATCCGGAATAAGAAAAATTTGTAAAAGTTGATAATCTCTAAAATAGCACCCTGTATATCAGATTCTTTAAAACATAATCGGATACCTATTTGAAAAAAGAAAAAATTAAATCTGTATTTTTTTTGTAGAACGCTTTTCAGTATAACACAACTTGTTTCTTTTTTTAAATAGGTATCCGATTACATTTAAAAAAATCTGATATTTTAGAGAGAGTAGTAACTTTTACAAATTTTTCTATATCCGGATCTGGATTTTAATTGTAGTTCTTGTATTGTAAGATTGGGCTATTTAAACAATCTTCCCGTACCAAATATGAAAGAAATATACAGGGTGTTTCCAAAGTTATGGTTTAAAAAAATGACAATAAGTAGGTATTGCATTGAATTTTAACTCCAAAAGTTTAGTAATATGTAGAACGAGATGTGCATTTATAAAAATATGTCAGTAGATCTCAGCTTTTTCCATTCCATTTTCGAATGTCTGATCTAATTTAAAAAAAAATCTGATGTACAGCGTGTTGCTTTGGAGATTTTACAAATTCTTCTTATTCCGGATCTAGATTTTAACTGTAGTGTAGTCCTTACATTATACGATTGGGCTACTAAAAAATGATATCTGTACCAAATATGAAAGAAATCTTCCAGGTATATGGAAAGTTACCGCTTGTGAAAATGACTTAACAAAAATTTTCACTTTAACTCATTTTTTTCCGTTCTTTTCAAATATCCATCCCAATTCCGGACCTGGATTTTAATTGTAGTTCTTATAGGATTGGGCAATTAACACACTCCTGTAAGTACTAAGTATGAGAGAAATCTACAGGGTGGTTCTAAAGTTACGGCTTATCAAAATATTAGCCGAAATGGATGAAACACATCTGTTATTAAAGGCATTAGACCCAGTAACCAAGGTTAGTACCCTAACGTCTCAGCCGGCAAACTCCATAATCGTCCGAAAAAGTAACACTTCTCGTCCTTGCATCATAAACTACTATTATATTATTGTATTTGTAAAAAATTCAGAATAAAACTGTTTGTTAAAGTCAGTTTTTTTTATTAAAAAAATATTTTAGATTCATTCGATATAATTAATTTAATTATAACAAATAATATAGAAAAAAATCTCATTTTGTTTAAAACAATTTTATGCACGAATCCTTTTTAAAATTATTTAAACGGTGTAATTTAATATAAACAATAGACATATGTTTTAGTCTTCAATTATAAAAGGTATATATTTAATTAAAATGGTTAATAATATAATGAGAGACGAATGTTGCATTGCCGTGATCCTGGAAGTTAAAATTTGTCATATTTTAGGAAGCGGTTAACGCAAAAAAGTGTTAAACAAATTCAAACATTTTTTTCTTCTTCCTGTAGAAATGTATTTTTATTTAACAGATAAACCACAAATTCGCCTATGCGTACACCAACTTCTATAAAATAATTATTCCTTAACTTTTCCGTCGCCTAAAATACCCAAAAATAAAAGTTTTTTTGGCTATATTCCTTTAGACGACTTACTGAAATTTAGATATCTGCAGACGCGAATTTATCGGTGTGCGGACTAATTGCTTCCAAGGGGCCCCGGAAAAATTTTAAAAAGAGGATGTTTTGCCAAAAAAAAAAACGGTTCAAATCACCGACAGACTTGTACAAACTTATACATAATAGTTTAAGTGCAACTTTCCCAAATGTTAACAATTTTGCAGATTTTCATAACTCTACCCATTTCAAATGTTTCTGGAGAAAGATCTTTCAGCGCTCTTAAAAGAGTTAAATCATTTTTAAGGTCATCTTTAAACCAAGAACATTTAATTGCCTTAGAAATTTTGTACCCAGAGAAAGAAGCATTGAGTGAAATAAACTATGCTAGAGTGGTAGATAACTTTGTAAAGAATAAGGCTAGAAAAAAGTTCATTAAGTTTTTGAAAACTATTGTAGGATTTTGTGTATTTTATAAAGCAAGTGATTACAGAAATTTCACTCTATGGTATAGCTAATAAAATAGTCCTGCAATACTTAACAACCTTGTTTCTTTTGCTCCTTGATTTCTAGTTTGTTTGGTATTATTCTGTACCCCAAACAGGAATTATTTTTGAAGATGATTGAGGATATTTAGGGTAAGGTTGGGGGCCAACCCTTTATGCATTGGAAATGAGTGCCGTTTAAAAAAAAAATGAGAGAAAAAAAAACTTACAGCACCCCGTCTGAAAGTCAACTTTAAAGGAAAAATAAATTTTCAGAAAAAATCCGGTCGCCTTACATTTTTATAGCATTTCGAATATGTCAACAAATCTGACCAACCAACCCCAAAATGGGGGATTCGTGGATTCGGCTTCTTCCTCCAACAAAATATGGCGTTATCAAAAGGTGGCGATTTTAACAAGGAACCATAATTACAACAACATTTCATTATAATTCGGGTATAACAGGAGAAACAAGGTGGAATTCTGCATTTTTTGGATTTTTTTAGCGAAATTTGAAAAATGACCTTTTCTTTGAAGCGCCATATCTCGGTAAAGAATTGACATACAAACATGTTTGAATAGCCAAAATTGTATGTTTAACGCTCTACAACAAAGTATAGAAATACCTTTACCGTAGGACGTAACGGGAAAAAACAATTGAGGAAAAACTGGAGGAAGGTCGAAAATTTTGCAGTTTTGCAGTTTTTCCCCCCTCGAGGTCAAAAATGTTAATTAAATATCCCTGAACAACATCCTAAAGTTTCATTGACTTCCGACCCTTTTTTCACCTAACCCCATATATTTCACCCTGTCGACTGGACTAATAGGCGACACTCAAAATGTATGAAAACAGTATTTTTGTAATCTGGGATTCATACGAATGATTTGAAACCAAAATGAACCGGGTTCGAATGAGTCACTTAGATCAGATTTTTTGACATTTTTGAAAATTCACACATTTTCAATATCAGACGGGGTGTTATACGACAGTCGATGAATTTTTTTTTACACAGCAGAAAGATGCTACACTTGTGGAAGTTACTTCACGAGTCGGCTCTAGGGTCATCTAATCTACCGATTTTACACGGTTTTAGCCGTGGTGCTATGAAACATGGTTTTGGTTGTCTTCTCTCTAACTATTACTGTCAAATACAGTTGTTGTAGCTCCAAATATCGGCATGCGCCATTGGATTACTTCATAATTTAAGAAAAAAGTTAAAATCTGTCAATTTTTCATGGAAATTAAATACTTTAAGGTATAATAATGGTTCCCAAAAAGACACTAAACCTATCACGTCTACTTTAAGATCACTGCCACTTCTAAGTGGTATTTAAGTGATATGGTTTGGTGGCCGTAACTATTGGGAAGGTTTACTGTTTGAAAGTGTTTTTAGTTTGTATAATTTGTACTTTGTGATTAGAATTCATGTCTCTTTGATCTGTAATTAGTAAAAAAAAATTATATATTTTCAATAAACACAATTTAATCTATTTCCAAAATGTAACTAACATAGTCAAATCTTATTTAATTGTTATTACGTAATTTAATTATGCTGCTAAAGGGAGTAAAAAAATAAAACTTGCTGTTTTGTAGCCCATATTTTAAGCTCCTAAACACCTAAAAAGTAGGACCACTGAAATATACAAAATTTCCCCCGTCGATTCTTGGCTACGTCACTGGAAAGGGCCCCCAATTGTCTTAGTGAATAGAGCCCCCTGATCTGTAAATCCGCCTCTGGATATCTCTTGTCTAATTTTCCTTTCTATTGCTTTTCTCAGCCTTTTGTATATTATGAAACCAATTATAATTAGTGTCAATACCAATGCTACAACTCCCATGATTTCAAACGTCGAAATATTTTGTTTCTTCGCTGAACTCGAAACGTCGCCATTATTTCCAGCTTGTGTTATAATCACTTCTTCATTCGATTGATTGGCTCCAGCCATATTTCCTTCTTCTGGAATTGGGACACTCCAATTGTTTTTTAACCTATCTTCTTAAAATAGTGTTATTATACCATCTCAAAATCTATCCATTATTATCTAATTAGTTCTGGAGTGGCAGCATCGCCATGTGACATCACAACTGTCAAAACTCAACCTTCCCGTGTAAGATAATATTTTATTCTATTTCATTTTTTTCACCCAAAGTTTACACGTTATTAGTTTGTGTAAACATTATAATATAAATATAAACTAAAACTAGCTGAAATGGAAAACATTATTATTTCTACATCTACATATTAATAACTAACAATATAACTTAACCTACTTAATAATAATGTATAGGGTGATAGCTGCATACCACATTATTTTTACCATAAGAAGACAGTGAGTGACGTCAATTCTAGTTATTTCTATTGTCAACGGAATAAACACGAAAACACTAAGAGAAAATACGATTTTAACTTAACGTGCAGGGGAAATTAACCCTTAAAGTTTGATAACACTTCACGATGTTGTCGATATGACATAGTGAAAGTTTTCTTTCAAATTTACAAGAAACAGTAATTTTCATTACTAAACAGTTCGCATAATACTTGTCGTTGATTCTTTTACCTTTCTGCAGATAATCAATGAAAATTATCCCACGCGCATCCCAAAAAACTGACGCCATGATCTTGCTTGTATATGAAACTACCTTCGGTTTCTTTGAAGCCGATTCTCCCCTTTCAGTCCATTGTTTTGACTGTTCTTTTATCTTAGGGCTGAAGTGATGGAACCTATTTTTCATCCATGGTTATAAATCAATGCAAAAGCTCTGGTTTATTGCTGCAAAACTTCGACAAACACCCATCTTGTGTACAGATTTCTCATGGCAAAATTTTCAGTCAATATGCGATGAAGAGCAGTTTTGGAAATCTCTACCATGTCTGCTAGCTCGTCGACGGGCATCAAATATCATTTTGTGTCACCTCATTTGGTCGACCACAATCAACCAAAAGTTTTTCAGTATTTTCTAACTATTTATTAACTATTTTCTAACACAAACTAGAATTGTCTAACTCAAGTGGTTCGCCAGAAAATGGTGTTGTGCTAGCTTAACTGTTAAGCTGGCACAACCCTTCTATAGCTTTTTCCCCGAAATAGTTATGAAAATGATTCTAACGCACAATTTTCTAACTTTTTAATAACTCTCTAATGGTATATATATATATAATTAGAATTCGAGAAAATTTTTCTTTGGCCATGAAATTGCAAAATATTGATTCGAAATGCGTTTTCGTCGACATACTATTTAATAACTCCAGCACAATCGTTCCAAATAGAAATAATTTACTTTTTTATGATGCATTTTCCAACAATAGTACAGTTGTGATAGGAAATAGCCTAGGAGAATTTTTTTTTTTGGTCGTGAAATTGCAAAATATTGATTCGAAATGCGATTTCGTCGACCTACTATTTAATAACTCCAGCATAATTGTTTCAAATAGAAATAATTTAGTTTTTCATGACGCATTTTCCACCAATAGTACAGTTGTGATCGGAAATAGCCTAGGATAATTTTTTTTTGGCCGTGAAATTGCAAAATATTGATTCGAAATGCGATTTCGTCGACCTACTATTTAATAACTCCAGCACAATCGTTCCATATAGAAATAATTCAGTTTTTTATGATGCATTTTACAACAATATTACAGTGAAAATGCATTTGGAATCAATATTTTGCAATTTTATGGCCAAAACAAAATTCTCCTAGGCTATTTCCTATCACAACTGTCTATTGTTGGAAAATGCATCATAAACAACTAAATTATTTCTATTTAGAACGATTGTGCTGGAGTTATTAAATAGTAGGCGGATAAAGGATTTTTCTTAGTGGGGGGATTCCGAACGTGGGGGGGGGGCGACACAGTAATAATTTTCGAAAAATATTTTAATATAGAAACTAAATAGTGAAACATACTCTACATATATTGCAAAAAATTCAAAAAAACATAATTTAGCTAGAAAATTAACCAAAACAGTAGTAGTCTGAATACTAGTGAATAATAAAACGCGTTTTACCTGAGGGGGGGGACCTCCTTCGCCCCTCCCTTAAATCCGCCATTGATTTGGAATCAATCAATATTTTGCAATTTCATGGCCAAAACAAATTCTCAAAAAATATATATCTTTTTTTAGGAGCTATTCGAGAAAACTTCCCTTCATCTACGGACAAGGATATATTAAAGTGCGTTGGGAGCAATTTAGCCACGGCGAGTGATCGCGATGGAGGTCGCAGGGAGAGAAAAAATGACACAAAAAATAATGATTTATAATGTTTTTTTTTAAATAAATTATCAATATTAACCAATTGATGGTAATGCAATGGCTTATTTCAATAGTGACCTAATATTGTAAAGAAATATTTAACCAATATTGCAAAATGTTCACACTTCTATATTGGCCCAATATTGGGTTCTAATTTTAGCCAATATACGGCAATACTTGAGTTAGAAAATTCTAGTTTGTGATAGAAAATAGTTAATAAATAGTTAGAAAATACTGTAATATTTTCGGTTGATTGTGCCGAAACGGCTATTGGTTAGAATAAGGCCTTTCAAATGAAAGTATTGTATCACATGACCAATTTTTTCTATTTAAATTCACTGAAAGCATTCACTATTGATGGCTAGCAAACACAAGGCAATAATTCCATGCAAAAATATGCGAAATTTTACAAATTATAACTTCCGTTCAAATTTTCTATGAGAAAACAAAAAAAAATAAAAACTAATGGCTTCTTTTGAAATCTTAGAGTTTCCTCTTTAAAATGCTTCTTTTTTTGCATATTTTAGGCAAAGATACTTTAGTTTTTTCCTGAATGCCTTGATTGAATATTTGTATTCAGCGGCTTGGCGCGCGAGGGTTTTCGAATTTGCATTCTTATTTTTAATAATTTTTTATTGTAATACATTTTTTTAAATAACTTATAAAATAGAAAATAGAAACTCCTTATTGTTTTTGGATAATTGCACAATTTTAATGCTTACCCTTATTTTCTATTTTTCAAGTATAATTCTCTCAGCTTTGTTCACTACCCTTTAGTCACAAAATTAACTTTAAATCACAATGATAATGGGCTTGATTCATCGAAACTTTTGTTTCACAAATAATTATCTGTAACTTTGCTTGTAAAAACGAGTATTCTTCATAGCTATTTAATGATTGTGGTAATAAAAAATTAACTATTTTACGCGAATTAAGAGCATTCTAAAAGTTTCAACTCATTAAATTTTTTAAATATTTCAGTTAATCATTTCGATTGATGAAAGACAAAAAATCTATTATCAGTATGGAATGACTAAACAATCCCGTTTTTTGTGCAGAATACATAGTCAGGCGAAAAGGTTAATTTCTGAAAAAATAAAAAATGTATTTTTTAATATTTTAAAGAGCGCGTTTTAGGGGTCTTTTCAGACAGTTGCTTCAATGTTTGATTTCTGTCAAAATATATTTGACGGATTGTAGCGCTGTCAGTGGCAATTAGTGTAACTTTTCCCAAAACTTGCCATCAAAACTGAAACCTTCTGAAGTACTTTGCTACTAATTTTTTGTTTTAACTTTATTTAAGGTTTTAAAGTTAGCACTTTTTTAACTTTATTGTTTTTAAACTTTTTTAATTATATTTTACACACATTAATTTTAATCTGGTTTTTCCTTAATCCATCAAAATAGCGGAATAAATCCCAATTAAAGTAATAAAAATCTATTATAATATTATATAAAAATCCGTTACTATACTCAGGTAGTTAGTACCAATCAAAAACAATTTCTCGAATCACTCAAAAGACAGCTTTTCACTAGTAGTATGACTGGAAAATATAACTGTTCTAGATGTCGGTTATGCTGACATGTGGGTTCAACACGGCCAATTTAACAATTTTCCGACAAAAAAGCTTCACTTATTTCTTCTAAAGATCTCGCGGGCTGGATTGGAACTTTGCGCAGGCCGGAAGTTGCCTATACCATTGGACTAGACGATTGGAAATTGAGATCATCATGTACAGTAGAGTCGATTTGGCGGAAAAAACTCGATAAACGAAGTCACTCTTTTCGATTTTTTTTTGTCATTTCGTAGATTCGAGATTCCTCTTTCACATGATCACTATATGAAAGCCAAGGGAGGTGTGGAGATGGGGGGGGGTAAAGATATGGAAAATCGGTTTTTCGCACTTAACTCTTTCGTGAGAACATTGCTACAGGATGTATTAAAGGAGATGATGGTTTTCGCGAAAACGGACAAATGGCGACCGAATTTCGGATTTTCCAAATTTTAATTTTTGATTTTCGCAACGAAAGAGTAAATGCGGAAAATTTTTTATTCGCCATCGGTTGCGGAATTTTTTTCTCTTTCATTTGAGTCCCACAAGAGCTCGTGTTTTCTAAAAGAAAAGAAATACTTTTTTCATTTCATTTTTTCTGTAAATGATAAGGTCCAACTAAACAATCTCCAACCATATCTACTAAACTACTAACAAATTTACTGAAATTTAATTTGAAATCCCCGAGTGGGGATTTTCTTCATCCCAAAAGTTACTCTTTCTGGAATTGAAAATTCCTTCTTATTTATACATTTTTAAGCTTCGTTTTAAAAAATATGATACAAAAAAATTAGACTTGATACTTTATCACGTATAAAATCCATTTTTCCAAATGTTATTTTCTATTTTTAATCTCTTTATGAATGTCCCAAATTGTAAGTTTGACCCATATGACGATGGTCTATACTTCAGCATTTTATAAATATTCAATCGTTCATTATGCACGAAATCCTAAATGCAATATCGATTCGACTTGGTGAATCTATTAATTGCTAGACGGAAGAACGTTTTAGTGAATATAAAAGATTTCTTGCCAATGAGACTGACTATGTTCGACACGATACCGTAACCAGAAAAATATATTGAGGAAGGGTTGTACTGGTAATAATAATAATAAAAATATATGCCCTTCATTTCACTCCCTTATGAACCCCAGAAGCAGAGTTTATGTGGGGAAGGGATAGATATTATTATTATTTGCCGTGGCGCTCTGGGGAGACTTTCTGATGATTGATTGCGCATTTGCTTTACAGTTGTGGGAAAACCCAGTAAAATTTCACGAGACCATCACTCACAACTATGATAATAATAATAATAATGATGATATTAATAACAATAATAGTTATTTATTGATAAAAATAGATAATTTACAAACAAAAACAAAAAAAATAGCTTACCCTCCACAACTGTCCAAACTACATAAATATATTTTATATAAGCAAGAAGCACTTACAATAGCAAAACATTCCTAAACAAAATAAAATAAACATTATTAAATTAAATAAATGAGTAATATGTGAAAAGAATATTCGGGTCGATACAGTAACATTGACAAATTGCTGCTAAATGTTAGTTTTAATATAGTGGATTAATTATCTCTTAAAGGCGCCTACATTATGGTTATTTTTAATATGACTAGGGAGATTATTGAACTGCACAATTCGCTTATGAAACAAGCTTTTCATCGAACTGGCATTGTTGGTAGTTTGAGCATAAAAATTTATTGAATCTGCATCTCTAGTGTTATGTGAATGAATACTTGCAATTGGGACTACCAGCTGATTGTTCAAATAATCAGGTAGTACCGGCGCATACTAGTTCGCTCCCGCGGTCAGTTTTTGAAAAAGGTCATAGGTAAGTTCACTCCCGAAGCATAGGTAAGTTCGCTCCCGAGGATTAAAACGTAAATAAGTAGATTACGAGAGATTAAAATTTTACCAATATTTTATTTTACCAATATTTATATTATTATATACAATATTATACATACAAGACATTTAATATAATGTTAATGTGAGCAAAACTCTTGGTAAAAACGATAACTACTCATTTAATGACAATAACAAAACAGGAATAAACTTATATTCAAAATATATCAAATTTAAATTAATTAATTTTTCTTTATATATCTTGACAATTTTTCAAGAAATTGAATTTTTGTAATAGCTCCAGTTTTGAGGCTGGCCAAATGATCTTCAATTAATTTAATTTTTTGCATTTCTACCCTTCTGTATACTTTTTTAATTTTATGAGCACTGTTTATTTTTACATATGTCTCGACTTGAAATTCTTTCAACACTTCAATAAATTGAAAAATATTTGGATGGGCAGCGTAAAACGACCCATTGAATCTGCTGTGGAAAGCTTCACAAGCATTTGTTGATCTCGTCCTTGCTGAAGAATGTTCGGCCCACATTTCTGGCGGGAATAGAGAATCTTCTGATATATATGTTTCCACCAAATAGTTATTGAAAATCTCCAATTTTTTGTCTTGTGGCAAAATTTCCGCAAGATCAAAGCAGAAACAATGTCCCACATCGGCTGGTTGTAAGTAGGGAAGGCCAAATACGAAATTTAAATATTTTCCAATATCTGATTGGGATTTGTAATCTTGAGTAAGTCCTAAGTGCTGAATTTTCCGCCACCTGCAGCAATGGATCATTTGTTAGCATGAAATCTTCATTTCTATTGGTTTTTATTTCTAAATTGCTTAAGACTTCTTGAGTGTTTTCTAAGCTAGTTGGTAAGGCTGGTAGAAAGCTTCGTCTATGGTTATAGATATTCTTTCTAATATATTGCATATCAGTTGTTGTGATTATTTCGACGTCATTATTTAGTAGCACACGGTTAATTATTTTCGACGGCTTTTCACTTACGTTTTCCGCTGCTTTTCTTTTCAAACTGTTGCTCAAAATTTGTCTGTTTAAGACGGCGTTTTCCATCGCCTCATGAGCATGATTCAAATTTGAATCAACCAACATATTTTCGTCACCCACACTTTTTAAAAATGATTTACAGCTCCTTACTATACACTGCCACCGTTTCACATTTCCCGCCAATAATTTATGGAAATTAAATTTATAGGAATTCACCACCAACATAGGTTTTCCTTTTTCACTAATAATTTGGCTTACGTCCATTTTAAATCTTTCTCAACCAAGTGTAAAGAAGAAATGATTTTGTTTATTCCGTACATTTTCTTATATTTATACAGAAAAATAGGCTCATTACTAACAAGTTTGTTATTGTCATTAAGCGATAACATGGAGTGCCATTAACAGAGGATTATTTTTGAAAAATATTTGGCGATAATATTAAGCAATAATGTGGATTAACATTAACAGGGGATTATTTCTGAAAAATATTTGGGAGCGAACTTACCTACACCCTTTTCACGTAGGGGGATTAAAAACTGACCGCGGGAGCGAAATAGGTTGCGGCCGGTAGTACGTGGTTCGCCATCTTAAATAAGAATATCATTGACTGGATATAAATAAAATGTTCCAACTTTAGTCAATTTAGTGTATTTAACATGTCTTGTATTTGACTATATCGATTGCATCCTAGAATTACTCGCATGGCTTTATTTTGGAGAATTTGAAGTTTATCATAATTTGAGCATCCTGTATATACAGTGTGTTCCAATATTCGACCGACAACGCTTTACAGGTGATAGCTCTTGACAAATGATGAAAAATGAGTTAGGTACATAAGCCCCTAAGATTCATAGTTTACGAGATACAGGGTGTTAAAGTTGAGAAATTAAAATTATTTCGACCCCCCTATTTTTTAAGACACTGTATAAATCGATTTGTTTTCATTTTATTTAAATCTTTGGTTATTTATGTTACAAAAAATTATTAACTTTAGCAAATAACTTTCTAGCCAAATACGCTACAAATCATGCCCAGAAGAAGGCAATGAAAGTTATTAAAAATCTCATTGAATACACCTGGGCACGAACCAGGGAACGGACAGACCACTTGATCGTACATACTGAAATGTAAACGCGTTTGTCCGCTGAGCCACCGTCGCCGGTTGTTTTAATATTTTAATTTTTTTTGCGAAACTATCCTCAAAAAATTATTTATTTCGACACCTGATATGAATAACATTGTAACTGTATTTTACTTAGTTTACAGAAGAGCACTTTGAAGATTTTCGGCCCATATTTTTTATTGTAACTTTTTTTTTCAAATACCAATAATTTTTTGGAACTTTTCTTATGTTTTTTTCCTCATCTTTCTACTACTGTAAACCATTCAATTATGAAACTAGCGAAAATACAGTTTTAGTCGAGTTACGATGACGTATATTTGAACATGTTCCCATGAAAATCATTGTAACTATACATGTTATTTACACAATTGTTTGTACAACCACATGGGTATGGATGAATGGTAAGTGATATGAAATGAAGCAAATATAATTGTTATTTGTCTATTATTTAATATTTTATTTATGGAATTTTACAAACTACATAGTCATTTCAATCAAACATTGCACTCTTGGGAGTTCTCAAGAGAATTGAAAAAAATAAAACATATTTTTACAAAAGAATAATAAACCAGTGGGTGAAATACTAATTTTCATCATCAACTTACAATGTTATTTTTCCAAACTAATGAAAAATTGTATAATTGTATCACAACTTACAATAAACTCATTTTGACTCAAACAATAAATTTTTCGAGAAAAACATTGTATATTACTTTACATTGTTTCAATGAATAGAACTCAATCAATGATAAGAATTTGCGATACGTTACCATGTTTATACAACAAACTGAAGTAAAATTTGCAGTTTACGATGATATTATTTTGTCTAATAATAATAGATGCAATTGAGATACAATGAAAATTCTTGGACGCAAATAAAGATCGTTCTTTAGTTATAGAAGGAAAAAATGGTAACTTGAGTTACAATGTCATTCATATCAGGTGTCGATTTCTATTGGATATATACACAATTACAGAAGGAGAGTTTTTGTAAGGGTAAAATATCATCTTTAAACAAGTTCTGAGGGTTGGTTTTCCAGGATAATAGTTCAGGATAGAGAAAAAAAAATATGGTCAAAATGATGTTGCAAAACATTGCTTTGTTGGATAATCCCGTAAGAATAATAAAATGTAACTTTTATTGCAGCTCTCCGATTTATAATATATTACATTATCCTATCGAAACTAGGCATCCCCATGTACTCGCCCCAATACCTACTGTCTTAGGTTTACATGCCATCGCTAACAATCTAGCAGCTCAAGAACTATTAAATACTTACTCTTCTTTTGGAACATATACCACCGTTGATCTGTTGGAATGATTCAATGTTTAAAAATATTTTATGTATAAGGCGCAATGACAATATTTTAATGAATCTTTTGCTGGATTATTATCATAGCCAAATAATTATCTTGACGTTGCCTTACCAGTCCACCTAAAATCTCAATTGCTAACGATATATGCGAACAATACCTCACTAGCGTCCTCTGCGCAGACTTCAGAGGAACTCGTATCATCCATTAAAGATACTGTAAATTCTTTGGTAAATTGGTGTAAGTGTAACGGTTTAAGATATATTTTCATTCCCATAATATTCTCTCCAACTCATCTTCTCTAACATGTCGAGTCGAAAGTAATATAATTGAATCAACACCAACAACAAAGTTTTTGGGCTTACATATCGATTCCAGTCTCAGATGGACAGAGCAAGTTAACGCATTTAACATAAAGTATGCCATTATATACAACTTCAAGAATTAAAGACCAGTGCATTAATTAATGTCTACTACAGTTTAGTGTACACTTATGTTATAATTTAATTTTATCGGGAAATTCGATAGATGCCAGTAAAATAGTTGAAACACGGAAAAAAATAATACGAAAAATGTTCAGCCTATACTTTAGTCCACATTTATTAGTTATAAAATTATGTCTTTCTACAGCATATACATCTACCTCTCTATTTTGTATGCCAAAATTGCTAAAAAAACTAAATTTTGGCGTTACGAATTTTACCGTTACATATAGTTGCAGTTAGGAACTGTCGATGTTACGAAGTATCGCCGTTACGAATTGACGGCGTTACGAATTGTCCGTTACCATTTGTGGGGTTACGAACTGTTTTTATTTGTGCCGCCTGTATTTTGTTATATGTACATATACGTTTTTTGTGTGATAATTTTAAGATAATTTCAAACACACTTCTTCGAGTAGTGATTGACTTGTCCTATGCATTTTGTAATGTCACAAAGGACAAATAAATATTTCTATTTCTATTTCTGAATATAATGTATGATAAACATAACTTAGATCTAGTTTTAGCGGCTATTTAAAATTTTGTCATTGCTAAAAAATTTTGTTGTTAATCCAATTAGTATCAAGGGTGGTTGAACGGACAAAATGAATGAGATTTTACCACTACTACAAAGGATATTCATACAAATCTAAAGGTTTTAGATCTGGCTTAACGCGGTGACTGTTCTAGAATCGTAAGGCATTTTTTTTTGATAAGAGAAAGTTTATGACAAAATTTTTATTGTGCATATACTAGAGAAGCTTGTATTTTTTAAACGAAAAACATAACTTACCTACATCTTGATTTTGATTATACCTCCTTACAACTATTTTAAAAAAAATTATAAAATTGAAAATAATAAGCGCCCATCATTCTTTTCCATAAACACGCACACACTTGGCAGCGAAAACCGTGAAAATGCAGTCGGTGCCGATGAAAACGTTTTTCTCTATTTTCCGACACCGCCCTTTTGATCTGAATCGTCACGAAACAACAGGGCTCGTGTTGTAGGAGTGTCAGAAAATTAAAGGGCTCGAGATTAATATTTTACAAAACATTAAGAGGTATCAATTAGAACGATGCGGCGCAAATGAAGTTATCTACTATTACAGTTATTAATAGTGTTTTCTTTTAAACAAATGTAAAAGAAATACAATTATTCTAAATATGAATGTAGTTATTCTGAAATCACTTATAATAACAGAAAAGAAACATTCTCGCTCTTGAGATTGAAAGAAAATTCTGAAACACTTGTCTCTTATGTATTTTATACGTATTTCATTCTTACTCCAGTGTCAGAATGTTCATTCTGTAACAACTAGCTATAAATATCACGTCCGCATCCTAGATAGCCATGAATTTCATGTTTGACAGTTCTACGCGACGTGTTATTTATTTAGTTTGAATTTGCCTGAACAAAGATAAGCTGCGTTTTTTGAGGTATCATTTTACTATATTCAATTCCTACTTACTGTGGCCGTGGAGAAAGTATAGTCTGTTACTCTGTTGGAATATACTCTTCTGATGATCCTGTGCTTACTGTAAATAGTAGAATGTAATTTTCATATGTTCTCATTGTTTTGTCTTCATTAAGAAGATTACTTTTGCAGCTGTTTACGATGTCAGCTTTTTTAAACACTGTTTGAAATGATATAAATGGACTGTATAAATTTCGTTTTTTCCATATGTGAAGGAATGTGTGTTTACGTGAGAATATGCGCATACGCCACACGCCACTAGCAGGTGGTCTAACGGACCCGGAAGTCCGCGATGCTTAAAATGGAGTTTTTCCGTCTCAAGATTGACGATTCCTAACTTTATTTTATTGTCTTATTTAAATATATTTGGCAAGCTACTAGTACGCTGTTGCTAGTACTTGTTCGTTGTTAGTGACGCGGTTGGCGCAGTTCCCAATTTGTTTATTAAATATGAATAAAATGAATTATGTTTAATTTGTAATTGGAAATTAAATACTCATGTTTATGGAAAACTCAGGCATAGGGAATACTCCGGGCTTGACTACATCCACGTCGTAGACTTAGATCAATTTAACGATCATATTTAAAAATAATGAAAGTTAGATAGATTGCAGACAGGGAGGGGGGAGGGATATAAATACCAGACGGATCATTAATAAAAAAAATTGCACCGAAACAAATAATTATTATCAAAAATCAATTGTGTAACTAGGAAAAGATCATTTTGAAATCACATCCTTCAAATCATGTAAGAAATTGGCCAAATTCTTGACTGTAAAACAAAAAAATAATACAAATAAATGATTAAAAAAAGAAATGCATTAGAGATTTTGTTTATTCATCTCACATTTCAAGACAGCGTTACTTCTACCTGCTAGACATCATCAGCTGGGCATTAGCCATAGAAAAATAATGCAAGACAAAATAAATGGTGTTTTCATCTACCGGAGACATATTTAAGAATAATTATATTCCCGATCGTAGGAAACTATATAGAAAAAACAGTAGATCGATCGAGCCAAAGGTTTAAGGCCATGCACTATATTTCTTTTATTACACATATATTTTTATCCCTTATTTCATTAATTTGTTTTTTGTTCTACACTATAAAAATCCATTTGAACTGTTATTTATGAAACATTTTTATAAACACGTAATCCGCTCAGTACTCGATTAACTAAAATATAGAATCGTTATTTAAATTCTTATATCCTAATGCACTATATTGATCATTTTCTGATATTTTTCAGTAGAAAACATCATAATCATTGCTTTGTTTCTCCATGTAAATAATCGAACATAAATGACTCCCAGGGGTTTTAAAAAATGACCCAATTATATCACTGTAATGGTAAAGTAATAGCGTGAAAAAAATTGAGACAATTCCAGAAATTTGTTGGAGATTCATTATATACCAAATTCCAGATTAAATAATTAGTCGTTTTAAATATTTAATTTATGATTAAAACGTTTTTAATGCAGGATCGATTATTTGCTATTAATATAAAGTCAATTTTCACTTTTAGATCGATTAAATTGACAAAGACTACTAGCCCAGTTGCCAGAGCCACATTTAGATCAAAATGTCTCATAAAATGTATTCTCGCTGAAACTAGGTTCTTAGGTACTTTTTTGGGTGTAGAAAACGATAAAAAAAGCTTCTCTAAAGTGTATGCTAACTTCACAATTTCGAAAATAAAATCGAAAATTTGTTTGTTTCATTGTATCTCAAAAAAAATATTTGAAAATACTATTAGCACCATGTGAAAAAAGGGAAATTTTACTAAATTTTATATAACAAGTTATTTAAAAAAATTGTACTACTATAAAAAATTATTAAAAATAAGAGAGCAAATTCGAAAACTCTACGCGCGTCGAGCCGTTGAGTAAAAATGTTCAGGGAAAAAACTAAAGTATCCTTGCCTAAAAAAAGAAAACATTTTAAAGAGGAGACTCTAAGCTTTCTCAGGAAGCCGTTAGTTTTTATTTTTTTTTATTTTTCATAGAAAATCTGAACGGAAGTTATTGTTCCTAAAATTCTCACTGAAGATATACAGGGTTCTGCAACAGTGGCGCCCGTTCTACATCTCTATTTAGGAAGGAGATAGGAATATAAGTTTCTATTATGTTACCTTATTGATCGAGCTCCATAAAATAAAAAAAAATCAGTCACACAGGGTGCTCAATTTTTTCTGGGCGGGTCCCAACTTTGTTTTTTTAAATGGCAACCTGTATTTTTTATCACTTTTTCGGCTTTTACATGAAAAATAAAAGATTCTTTATTCATGTTTATATTTCGAAAATATTGACGGTTTTCGAGATTTTTAGCATGAAATTATGAAGTTATGCCAAGTCCCATTGAAATTTATTTTTGGTCAAATATTCTACATTGGTGACTCTCTCAAACGATGTATCTGAAATCGACCAGTGATATACAGGGTATGAAAAATAGCTTGACACACATTGTCAATGAAAATTTGCAGAATCTTCCTTATTTCAAATAGAACACCCTGTTTATTATCGATCCATAGGAAGCGCCAACAAAGGCTCTACAAATTTCAGCAAGGATTCCCTATGGCTAAGTTCACTAGTTTTTCTTAAAATAGCTCTTTTTTTAGACAAATGCCAAATATTCATATTTTTACGCTATAATCTCAATGAACGACTTTTTTGACGACTGTTAAGAATATACAAAGATGTCTTGTTTCAATTATGTACATTATAAGGTGTCCAAACAAATATATTTTTTTCATGTATTCGGGTAGGTATATTCATAAATTGAAGTCTGAGATTAAGTTCCAGATATTTATTGATTTATTTAAAGTTTAATTAAAGTTAATAATGTAATATTTTTAATAATTTTTTATAGTAATACAGTTTATTTTTTTAACTTATAATTTTAGTAAAATTTTTCGCTCTTTCACATGGTGCTATTAGTGTTTCGATAACGCAAAAACGAAATTTTCGATTTTTTTTTCAAAATTGTGAACTAAGAGCCTAGTTTCAGTCATATCACATTTTATGAGAGATCAAAGTCTCTGATAACTAGACTATTCATAGAAATAAAAACAAATAGTTGACAATGAACCTTTTTGTTTTTGAAATTGTAAATCCAAATATTTTAAATAGAAACAAAAACTTTTACGATTTTGCGACTACTTGTTTTAAACGTCAAATAATACACCAAGAAAAAACGTTTTCCTCAAATTAAAATACAATCATATTTAAAAATAAATACATTTTAATTACTAAATTTCTTGTACGACAAAAATGTATAAAGTCCTTGACAAACCTATCGACGCTAATGATAATGAAGGAACAAAAAACGCAAGGGAAGTAAATCCTGGCGCGCCGTAATATTTTAATGTCCAACTCCTGAGGTTATCCGGAACTCGAATTTAAGAGCTGCACCTTTATTAGCAAAAGTCTATTTTTAAATGTTATGGCTCTTTTAAAGGGTGATTTAGAATGTTTTTCCTATGATCTACACCCAAAGACATAAATATTGTCGGTTTGGGATTTAAGGAAAAAAATGAAAATTGTTCACTTATCAGGATGAACGAGCAAGGAGAGGTGTATAAAAGCTTGTCGTAGTAAATTATAAAAAATAAAAGTTTTTGCTTTTAAAAACCAAGCTCTAAATATAAAGAAAAGTTTGCACTAAGCACAGAAAAGAAAAAGAATCCAATCAGGAATATATTTATGTATATTTGACAAAAACCATATAATCGCTTTTTCTAAGCTACATCGATATGACACAAACTACTAACACTAAATGAGGTCGTGAAGATTTCGTGAAGATTTATGCAAAAAATGCTCAGAGAAATTAAGTGTTGCAGAAAAACTACAATTTTAACTTATACAGAAAGAAGTCATTCAGGAATTGCTTCATGGATGGTACAATGATTAGGAAATGTAGTTTCCAGTTTTATTTCTTTTGCGGATATTGCTACTAAGCCCACGCGACTTTGGAATTTATATACTTAATTCTAAGACACCAAAAGGTAGAATTTCTTCCTTCCTTCTCGTTGTTAGGCAAATCTGTTGGGAATCTTCTAATTATGGACAAATCGGTATTTGGCTGGATGAAGGTTTTTTTTCGATTGTCTTCCTAAATGTCTTCTGATGGCAGAATCTGGTATCCATGGAATATTTGTAGCTCCATGGACTAGAATACCCTCTGTATTGATCCTTCTAGCAGATTCAGATTCATTGTGAGAACGAGATGAACACAGGGAGTCAATGTCATCAATGAATATGATACTTGGTTAGGGGGTTCTGGCTAGTCCAAAAAGATTCTTTACCAAGTTTTCTGATTCTCCTAACCATTTTGAGACAAGATCGGAAGAGGAGACTGAGAAGAAAATGGTGTTATTTGCCTCGGTGGCGACTGCTTTAGCCAAGTATGATTTAACAGTAGGTACCTGGAGGCCCAAACAAGATACTCTTTCAAGGTACCCTTTTTCCAGTTGTATATAAAAACCAGTTTATTTAGTAAACCAGTAAGGAATTTTAATTTATTAGATTCGACACACTAATCTAATAAATTAAAATTCCTTACTAGTTTACTAACTTTGTACTAATATCTTAAAGGGATAAAAAGAAGAGAGTGACATCTTGACTAGATTCAGTCAAAATTTATTGTCAATACTCTCTTCTAACCATAGATGGTAGCACATCTAAAAAAGTTTAATTAATTATATTTATACAAAGCAAGCATATTTGTAATATACGCAATAACAAAAATCGATTTATTATTTATTTTATGCCCTTAACCCGGTTGAAAATCACGTTCATTGTCATATCATCAAGGGAATTGCATGATAGCCAGTTATTGAAATATTATTTACACCTCCTACACCATGAAATCCTGTCCTACTATTACTGTTAATATCATTACCCTATTTACACTCGGAAATCCCAATGCACGCAAACTGACATAGACACACCATTTTTAATAACAAAATGCACACTACCATTATCGGTTTAATTATTAAATTGTATAGCAGTTTTTCTACAACTGCTATATTGATAATGGATAGGAGGTCAAGGATCTGTAAAATGGCTTCTATAATCGCCTGATTTAACCCCATTGTTATTTTTTAATTAATAATGATCTAGGTAAAAATTCATGTTCAAATGATTTATGAAATACTCGATGACATGCTTCATTTACCAACGGATTATCTTAGCAGTGATCACATTCGAAGAAGTCATCACCTTCATACACACCTGAACATGTATCATCATATCATCAGCCCAAGAGCACTATTCTTTCGCAGATCGTCAAAATTATTCTTCACAAGTTAGGCATTCTGGATCACTTTTTACCTTTTTCTCTTTTAGATTTCTGCTTCTTGGTGTCTGTTTGTGAAAATGTCTTCTTGCTTCTTCATACTTCTTTCGGTAAAGGTCATATATCAACTGGGAATATTGTAGTAAGGCAGTAGATATTATGTCCTTGCTAGTACTGAGCAGAGGTTGATCATTACGGAAGTCCAGTGATGTTCCTTACTAGAACTAGTAACGTCAGTCCTACCTACAATAGCATATAGTGTCACAAGGGCCGAAAATGGCTAAGGGCTGCTAAAGCTATTTCTGCATGTGTGACACACAACTGTTTTTCGCCTACAAAAAAAACAAAAAAATAGGAAAATATAACAAAAAGTCACAAGTGCGTATATAATGAAAAACTACAAAATCGTGTTCTTTATGATTTTTGTAGCCCGAGGGCAGAAAATATTCCTTTCGGTCTGATTTTTAGGGTTGATATGATTCGTTTTCATATATGGTAAGAGAAAAACATTTTTTCAGGACCTGAGTTTAAAGTCTTCAAAGATTAAGCACGTTCTACATGTAATAAAAAATAATATTAAAAATGGTAGGTGGTATAGTTCAACCCACTGCTTTATGAGAATGAAAAAAAAACTATAAAAACAGCAAAGGATACCGACAATAGAAGGAAAGCTGATTTATCTGGACATTTTTGAGTACTTTAATGTCGAAAACACCGTACACTGTCCATATATATAAAAATAAAATAATATTTTGGCTATTAGGACCACTGTGCGAAGATTCAATAAGCAACTTAACTGGAGATCCTAATAGGGGTAAATGGCGTAAAATTTCTATGTTGGTTAACTTTAATATGAATTTACATTTTAATTTCTATAACGCATATTAGCTTTGAATAGAGGTTGACTACTCCGCCTGGCCCATAGCTTCTTTTTCTGATCTCTTTTGAGATTCACAAACGTTACTAATTAAAATTTTGTCTTAAATTTTAATTTAACTAAACTGTGAGGTGTGAGGTTTCACTCATAAGAGGCTACAATGGAAGTGTGGCTAGTGTGGTTACTTTAATAGTTGAGTCAAATGTTCTTGGGTTGAGTAGTAGAAAGTAGGAGTTGTGTGCTTGTGTTTGCAAACGAGGAAGTTGATTGAAGACGACAGTTATTCTGATTACATTTATTTAGAGACCATTCCAGGATGACGTAGGTGACAGGTCGGCCATATTTGCTGGGAGGCACACAATTTTAGTTTCATATTATATAAACATCAGAAAGATTTTTTTTAAAGTTCTTTATTCCGAAGAAATAAATAGAAAATGCCACATTTTTGTAGTGTTATTGAATACTCAATGCGTTCTGAAAGAGATAATGTATCATTTTTCCGGTTTCCTGCTGTTTGGACAAACGGAGCGGATCATTTAAATGCGTTTTCTAGTGAATGAAGAAATGCTTGGATTAAAGCTTTGAAACGAGGTACATTTTCTGAAAGCCAAGTGAATAATAGACGTGTTTGTTCTAGGTATTTTATAACAGGTATTTTTGGCGATCTTTTATATGTATTTTTTTATTATTACTTGTGTAAATTTTCGGTAATCCTGCTCTGTTAAAACACTAGTGACAAATTTTTGACAGAAAACTGTGGTTTTTTAAATTTAATTTTACCAGATGATATTGTTTTAGCCCACAGAGGTTTCAAGATTCTCTACAAATATTAGGTGCGAATTTAAATATACGAGCCTTTACAAAGGGAAAAAATCAACTACATCCCACTGATTTGGAAAATACACATAATATTGCCACTGTACGAATTCATGTAGAACGAATTATTGGTCTTTTAAAAAAATAAGATTTTTCATGAAACAATACCAATGAGTATGTTGTCTAAAAAAAGAGATGGTTATATACTGCATTGGATAAAATTGTAGTAGTGTGTAGTGCATTTATAAATATGTGTCCCTCGCAAATACCATTGATTTTTTTTTCATAATTAATTTTATTTTATGAATATATAAACATCTAAGTTTACAATTTGTTTTATTTGTATTATTTCTGTATATTAAATACAATTTTCACAATTTGGCTAAAACACTATGAACAGACCTGGCCTCATACTGCTTATAGGCTTGCAAACTTTTGTAAGCCTTTTGTCCCGAATAAAAACTGTGAGTTAGTATGTAACATTTATAGAAAAGAGGTTTCTATACAAGTTACTTATACTAGTTTCCTTCGCGCTCAAATTCAAATGCTCAAATATCAAACTGCAGATAAAGAAACACATATTACGCGTTTCGGGCAGTTCAAATTAATACCGCTAGATCGCATAATATTCATGTCAATAGAAATCTAATTTCCATCCACGACTGAAAATGCAACGTCTAGATGTCGTCCTTATCCGAAAATTGGTAACTATGCAACCGCAAATACACAGATGTATTTCATGCTGCCTAACAATTTCTTTAGAGGGTGGTTCAGCGAAGACGTAAGGGGCGAGGATTTCGAGGTTATGTATGAAATTCACAGAGTTGATGGGTATAGAACACTCTTAAAGAAAAGACGAATAAATAGAGGAAGTGTAAATAAAAAACGGATATTAAAAAATACATTCATATATATGTATATACATACGTTACAAGTGTTAACCTTCTCACATATTCAAATAATAAATACAAATCTAAAAATCGAAGCTTTCAGCTTCAATAAATATTTACAAAAATTTTAAACAAGTATATGTCAAAATTCACACAATAAAAAATAGAACATTAATTTTAAAATTAAAATTTCAAAAGCGTTTCAGTTAAGTACTTAACAAAAGATGCTTCTAATGTAAATAATTTAACTGAAAAATGGCGGGAACAGGGATTTCGAATTGTACATGTTTATTAAGGTTTATTAAGGTTTATTAAGGTCCTTTCCGAATCTAAAATCAATTCGGATACTTTATATTAATTTTTTTGTTAAAACAATGAAACAATCAATTTTTTTTTGTTCATACATTCAAACAATTAAAAATACTTAAATTCCTACTGGAAATATTTTACGAGTTGCCTCTAGTGATGAAGACGAGGGAATCCCAGTAGTTTAAGAGCCTTCAAGCAGGAATTTGAGAAACGGTATTTGCTTGCGTAAAATATCAGAGGGTATATTAAGAAAAAAAGAGGGTATAATACCGCTCAAACATTTGAAGAAGTAAAATATTACGTAATAGGACACTTTCCTGTATTAAACAATATATTAAATTTTGCAGCAGTTTTGCCCCACCCTGTATAACATTTTATGTGCAACCGAACTATTTTAATAATTTTTAAAATTATAAGTTTACAAAACATCCGATGCTTTAAACAAAAATGATAAAAATATCAGTTAAAAATGTCACATTTCAAACTCGCAAATTGCGATCGTTGGTATTTTGAAAATTTGTTTTCAAATATTTATTTCAATCCTATTTTTTTTTTAATTATTTTCCAGTTGTGCAGCATCCTTAGCTGCACGGGATCATAAAATAGTAGGAATGTACGAAAGTCTTGGTCTTCTAAATTTTTTTTGATTTAGAAATTATGCTTTTTCCAATTTTACGTCTTGTAATGAAACTTCTTCTTCTTGTGCTGCTGAATTTTCTTCGGGAAGAGCGAACAGGTATTTGTATAGGCCGCATCCCAAGATGGCGCCCATGTTTGGACCGACCCAGTAAATCTGTTAAATTGAAAATAAAATTGATTAGATTAACAAAACTAACATAAAATGAGGAACTGTTACTTGTCAGTAAATTCTTTGGATCATCCTGACCAACTTTACTTTGTTTAAATTTCATTTGAATTGCATATTTATTATTTAATTTTTTAATTAAAATATCATCATTTTAAACGAAACTGATCATTATTTACATTTGTCCTAAATGCTATTATCTACAATGCTAAGTTTTATATTGCCAGACTTATATGGTAAAAAACGTAGAAGTTTTCCTGATGCCAACTTTTTTTCCAGGTTTCAAGTGCTACGCACCACTTTATTTTTTAAAAGATTAGAATTTGGATCAATGAAAACACAGAATTGGTATTTAAAAATGGAGGAAAAAAGCGCTAATATAAATAAAGCAAAATATTAAAATTTGATTCAATGAGAAACTTCGTCCGAGTAACGATAGTCCGCTTTGTTAAAATGGCTTACATGAACAGGTAGTTATTTCAAAAAAGGAGGGACAAAAAAAGAAAAAAAACTTGTGCAATCGATAAATTATATATTAAATTATATGTTAAATACAATTATTCATGAAAATAAAGCCCTCGCGAGTTATAGGGCGTAGAAAATTACAATTTTCACCACAAAAATCATACATTTCTAAAAGTTTTTTTAAATATAACCGACTATTTCCCTCGTCTTAATTTCCACCAATCACAAACGCGCAATTTTGAATTACAAATGGTTTGTAGATGAAAAAACTGTATGATAGCTCCTGTCAGTAGTTTTTTCGAGTTTACCCTCGGCAAAACTTGACAGCTGTTGTCACCAAAAATTACAATACTTTGATAACAAGTGGTCTCCTAGGACTCCAGAAAACGACGCTAAACAATTTTTCTGGTTTTATTGACAATAAATTTTGTAATATTGTTTTTAAACAGTGCTAGTCAGCTTATGTAGTGAAAATAAGTCGCTTTGGAAGTGATTGAGAAAAGTGTATCGTACAATACCGTTAAAACCCATAAGTCAATATGGAAACAGTTTACAGAATTCTGCAAGGCAAAGAAATACGAGCTTTTGGAAACTACAAGTTTAGATCGACTAAACCTAATACTAAAAGATTAGGTGTGGAATATGAAGAAAGAAAACGGTGAAAAATACAAAGAACTAGTTGTGCAGACAATGTGGAACGCCGTTGCATAAAAAAAATGCAAGAGATGTATTCTATGAAGTGGAAAATAATTTTTGATCCATTTAAAGATATTACCTTCAAGTCTAGTAGGGAAGCTCGTAATGCGAAACGAAGGAATTTGCAGATGTGCGCCAATAAAAGGAAATCGCGCTCTGTTTCATTAAAATTAGAAGAATACTACGCAATGGTTTTATTATGGGACTCCAGCGAAAATTTTACCATATCGCTTTAGTCGAACTTGCATGGAGAGGTGGAGAAGCAGTCAATTGCAGAGTTCATTATTTTAAAGAGGGGGTGGATAATGCTGGGTTTAAAACAGGTAGATAACATAGTTACATATTTTTTTAAATAACTGATTTTCAAAAATCCTACTTTTTAGGAAGAGTAGAATATAATCCTCTCTTCAATAAAACGGCCCAGGGGGAGAAAAAAAATGGCCGATAGTAAATGGCTGGTCCCCAACACAAAGAACCCTACCTTTTGTCCAGTTCGTCTTTTTAAAATTCTAATGTTAAACGTTCATCTAGACTAACAACTAATAGATTATTCTTAACAGTAAACCCATCATGGAACAAAGAATAATCAAGTGGATGGTACAAAAATACTCCAGTGGGAAAAAACAAAAGAAATAAAAATAACAATAACAAACCACTCTATGCGATCGACAGCAGTCAGTAAACTGGCTAAAGGAGGGGTGAACAACAAGTAATTAAAATTACTGGCCACAGTTCAGCCAACTCAATTAAGCCTTATCTGCAAATGGATAATGAGTATTATTCCAACATCATAAACACCCTTAGGAGTGACGCCTCAGAACCTACAGCTAAAAAACAGAAAACAGAAGATCCTGCAGCCACTTCTGGAGCTTCTCACTCTACAGCTGGAGCCATCAACAACATTAATGATTTACCTACACCCAAAGTTATCAATGAGTTAACAAAGATTTCAAACAATACTCCTACTGTGTACCAAATTTGCAATTTATATTTTAATTGTACCATAAATAATTAAGTTTGTAGTATTTTGTGATTAAATAAATTACCTGTTTTTCCGTTTTCAAATTAATATATTTATTATGTATGCATATATAATAGGTAGTATGTTTTGTAAGCTATGTGTATGCAGAATAATCTGTTACTCATGAAATAGTTTTGTCAAATACCATTCGGGCATCTAATTTTTCCTGTGAAAAAAATCGGAAAAACACAATGCAAAGTACTATTTTTTTAATAAAATGTTTAGTTAAAATATTACTTAGCAACGTGTTTTTTCGATTTTTTTCGGAAACATTAGATGCCCTTATGATATTACTTACGAAAATCTGTTAGTATTACGTAAAAATTGATATGAACTAATTTTATGGCCTTGAGCTAATAACTAAAATGATTTTTTTTTTAAATTTTTTTACGATTAATACGAAGGAAGATATGGCAATTCAAAAATGGGTGTTTAAAGAAACTGCATCGTTCTAGCGTAAATATCTGGAAAAATATAACGTCCACAAAAAATGTATATAAGATCCTAATGAGAAAACAACATTGGGAACATTTTAAAACCATCCAGAACCGTTTAACGTAAGCAGAAAAAAAGTTATGGACAAAATACTTTTTTTATGCGTGGTATTTGAAAAAAAAATCATTTTGCAGAAAGTCGTAACATTGTAAAATTATACTCCCAATAATATAAATTATATAATTTTGCTAGGATAACATCTCAAAATTTTAACACCTTTCTCATATATAAATAAAATATACAACGAAACCATTTTTGATTATTTGATTATCATTCTATTTATTGATCAATTTTAACACCTCGTTATAGTGATCCCAATCAATTTACCACTTTTCAATGACTAATCGATTACGGCAACTTCTATTAATGTAAAAAATTTTACAATATAACTTCTTCATTAACGTTACCCAATATGAACACTCAAGTGTTCGTTGTTGGATAAATAAACAACTGTTGAATTGGGTCACTGATTAATTTGTAAATCAATCACTGAAATTGATTTAAGAACCTGCCGTGGGAATCTATATTAGTTTCTGATTGTTTTATGTTTTAACCGTACGAGGAGATTCAAAATTGTCATTTTGATTTTCACGTGTCTTGTAGTTATCAAAACCTGTTTGAACTAAATTTACTAGAAGCTTATAACAAATCATTTAGATGTGACCATTAGATACGCCACCCAATATATATTGCCCACATCCTACTACAAATCCGATCGTCAGGAAATTTCTGCAAATTTAGTTTTCGATCCCAATATTTATTTATTATTTACTACAAACTGTTTCACTTGATTTGATTTAAGTAAAAGAAAGTTTAGCTTACCCATTGATGTTGGAAATCGTTTAGCCATAAAGCTGGAGCAAAAGTTCTGACAGTGTTCATACTTGCACCAGTCAAAGGCCCCTAAAATTAAAAAATACATTTAAACAAATACTTTAAACAAAAATAATCAAAGGACCACGAGTCCTCAAAAAAAATTTATCTATAAAATTTAAGAGGACGAGAAACTGGGGATGTAACCCAAAGATCCTGCAGTGGATGTACACGTCAATAGTGAGACCGGCCATCACTTATGCCGCCATGGAGGTAATCCTAAGCTTTACACCCCTCCATATAGTAGTGGAGAGTATAGGACAACCTACAGAATGACCAGAGAAGGATCAACCAAATGCAAGTTTTGACTCCTTTCTGGAAATCACCAAACCTGGGACATGCCCCAAGATGAGATGACAAAGACGTTTAGCTTTGTGAAAGAATTCAACACAAAGCTAAGTAACAAAAGCGAATGGGACAAAGATACCATCCCAAAACTCAAGAGAAGTGCCATGAAAGGGTACACAGATGGTTCTAGAACAACCGAAGGAACAGGAATAGGAGTATATGGGCCTGGAACCAAATATTCCGAAAGTTTAGGCAAATCTCTGAGCATTTTCCAAGCTGAAATATACGCCATCGGAAAATGTGTCCAGTTCAACATAGAAAGAAATTTTCGCAGACAAGAGATTATCATCATGTAAGACAGCCAAGCAGCCTTTAATGCCTTGAACTCCCATGTAATCAACTCCAAGATAGTTTGGGAGTGCCTAGAGCATCTAAACGAACTAGGCAAGAACAACACTGTTGCCCTACTATGGGTTCCGGGACATACTGCAGTGGAGGGTAATGAAATAGCAGACATACTCGCGAAAAAAGGGACTGAAACACCATTTCTGTGGTTGGATCAGGTTGTCCATTTGGTCCTGCAAAGAACTCACGTAACCCTCCTGTTGGCTTCTGATTGTTGCTCGGTATGCTGACGGTAAAAGATAATGTTAAGGGGGGATTCAACGGCATGTGGAGCGGTACCCTTCGCTCTAAACTTGCCAGTTCACGCACCGTTGGATGGATCAGGATTGGCGATCTTCGGTCGGCACGTTGAGTCCTGTCGTTTATCGGTAAATCAAGACGGTTCAAAGGCTCTGCGCGACCTTGACGGCGCGTGAACTGACAAGTTTGGCGCGCGTGCCATTGAATCCCGCCTTTAGAATCTTTGTTTGTCCCTATTCTTAGTTAATTTTAATCTTTTCCCATGTGTATATTACCTAAATTGAAAATATTATAAATAAATATACTTACAGCAACCATCGATATGGCAGCGACTATAAATGCGAACCGCATTGCCACCGAGTCCTGCTTGTCTTCGTTCCTTTTATCCCAAACAGCACATACGACTATTATCAAACATGTTGTGATGATTATTTCTATAGCTAAAGCTTGCATGGGCGAGATAAGTTTATGGGGTAAAGTCATACAGAAACCTGGTAGCCAGTAGTCTGCAGGCATCAAAATCTATAAATTAAATAAACTTGTTATTTTTTATGGGGTACAGATACAACATCATCTTATTAAGAAGAATTTGCACATCATCTTGTTACGTTGTGTAAACTTTGTATGTTGGTGTAGGTGTGGATTGTTTTTATAAGTAAATTCACCAAGAAGAAGAACTTTCACTCTTCTACAATATGAAACATTAAATAATTGAATAAATAAGTAATAGTAAATAAAAAGTGGATTAGTACAAAGTTATAACGAATACCAAGATACAAATCAACAACGTTATAAAGCTGATACAGTAGCACTTGTCTAAATTAAGTGACATTCAGTTTTTTACAGGCTGCTGAAAAACGAGACCAATATCGTTAAAAAAATGGATTAAAAAGAAGAGGACCAAGGTGGGACCCCTGCGGAACTCCAGAGGTTACCAAGAATTGAAACAATTTATGGTTTTTGCTTGTTAATAGTTGAGTTCTATCTGGTACCAATTTATGAGCCATAGAGGAAAGCCAATAGATGTGAGTTTTGTAATAAGAAGTTTATAGTTTACAGTACATAAACATTTTAATTTTTTATGTACAAAAATAAAAATTTCTCTTTTTCTCAAAGCATCTGAAACAAATTTATCTGGAAAGTTTTTAAATAGACTTTTTGTAATACTTGCAAAAATATACCATTCAAGACCTCATTAGTTATATGAGAGCATCCTTAGAATCTTTAAATTTTTTCTTAATTCTAATGTCTCTGGTCGCATTTAAATAATGTGATTAGAATTTATAATGAATGGAGACCCACATCCATACAATTAAAACTTAAAGACCGCATTTTGACTGTAGGTAATCAATATAAAGTTAATCCTCTTGGGTGTCATCTACTATTAAATTGCATTAGCATTTTCCTTCTTGCCGTCGTTAATAATCGTTAATTAATTCAATTGGAACCGAAATATTTCCTCTTGGAAATTCATCTTAATATAATCAGCGATCAGAGTTCGGATTAATTTTATTTAATGAAACTTTCGAACCAATTACAACTTGTAAGATGTAAGGACAACAATATTTAAGAAAATTTTCAATTTCCTTGTTCAGAAAGTTCATTAATGGTTCCAAGAGTACGATATCGCGAAAATTCCAAAAAAATACTTTCTTTTTTTTAAGAAAAAACGAAAAACTCACGAAGATGATTGAGGAAAATTTTTGTCCTCCGAGCGCAATTTTTAGATGAGGGAACAAAAAGAAGTCGCTTGGAGCTAGATCTGGTGAGTAAGGCGGATGGTCAAGCAGTTCAAGTAATTCGTGGATTTTCGCCATGGCAACAGCTGAGGTGTGAGTGAAACAGGATTTTCTTTTTCTGCAAATGTGGTCGTTTTTCCACAAGTTCTGCATTCAGCTGGTCAAGTAATGATGCGTAGTATGCTCCTGTAATGGTTTTTCCTTTTTGAAGATAATCGATTAAAATAACTCCATGACTATCCCAAAAAACAGTCGCCATCACTTTCCTAGCCGAAAAAACATTTTTTTCTTTTTTTGGAGCCCGTTCCCCCTTTGCAGTCCACTGTTTTTACTGTATTTTTGTTTCGGGCGTATAATGGTGTATCTAAGTTTCATCTACAGTAATTAATCGGCGCCAAAACTCGGATTTATTTAGTCTAAATTTGAACAAAATTTCTGGAGAAGCCACTATATGGAAAAACCCTCGTCTCGAAGCAACTAGTAGGCTATAAAATTCTATAATTTAAACGACTATTATTCTACGCTTGACTGTATTGAACTTTAAACTACCATCTGGGAAATTAGTAATGGAAACATAGTGATGATAATTTTTTTTACTAACCTTCAATAGGGCAAATCCCAATATCGCTCCAAAAAACTGGGCTGAAATGTAGACGATTGACATTAGTGGTGATATAACTTTTAAGATAACAGCAGCAAGTGTGACAGCTGGATTTAAGTGAGCTCCTGAGATGTGACCAAAAGCCTAAAAATAATAAAAATATACTTTATACTTTAATAAATATGGGTGGTCATACAGTGTCGATTATTTATTAGACCACATGATTGAAGAATCAGGATACTTTTTTATTCCACAACGTTACCCTGATTGTGTATCAAGATTTAGAAGAAGACGATGAAGAAGACGATGATGAAGAAGAGGACGGTGAAGAAGAAAAGTAAGTAAGTCTTTAGAAACTTCAACTATGATTGTTAAATAAAAATATTATTAAAAAATATTAAACTAAAATATATGTAAAATAATTCATTTAATTCACATTCAAAAAGGTATCTAAGTAATATTAAATGATAATTTGATTTATAAGTACCTAATATTTATATAATATATTAAATAGTTAATTAACTGATATTTAATAAATAATTAAGTTAAAAAACTGTACTATAGACTGGGATTCGCGATTGACCTTGCGCTGTCGCATGTATGGTTGAGCGCGCCGTACTCTTCGCGCTCTATCTCAAAAACGGTTAATCTTATAAAAAATTGTTTAACACCATATTTTAGAGAATTTTATAGTATACAACTTTTATAATAAATGCAAATACGATTTGAGGCAAAGGAAGCGGGATATTTCCAAAAAACTGAATATCGTGACCTTTGACCTTGAATGTCCAAGGGTCGCTCACACGTGACAATATGAGATTTTTGAGACAACATGTAGAATGACAAAATAAAGGTTCATACAAAAATTCAGCTGGTTCCGTTTCATTCCGATGTGAGATCCTAAGATGACTGATCTATAGATGGATCGGACATGTACATAGAACGAAGAAACAATACCGAAAATGTTGTTACAAAAAAAATTAGCAGGGAGAAACGGAAGGGAAGATGGAGCCGCCAAGTAGAACGAGATTTGGAAAGTATGGGAATAAATAACTGGAAAAATAAAGCCAAGGACAGGAGGAAATGGGTATAGGTCACATAACAAGCCATGTGTCAATAGGGCCTTTAGAGCTATATATACAAAATCACCTCTAACTAAAATCCTCACGTTTATTTTTATTTACTTTTAATTTTATTTGAAAACGCGTAAAAAAAGGTAAACATAATAGTAAAAAAAATACACCAACATAAAAATACTTGGCTTCTACTGTAGTAAATGTTTATTTATCGTTTATCTTTATTGACATATTAATATCAACTTTACAGCATGTTTTAATACTTATTACGGTTATATCGGCAATTTACTGCTCATTGAATTTGATACGTATTTATTTTTTATTAATTCATAACTTTTTTTAACCAAAACTGAAAAATGCTGATTATGATGTATGACAGATAGTTCCTTTACTTTTAATAACCTTCGTTTTCTGTATCGTCCTGGTGAGCAGATATAGCTCAGAAATTAATAGCTTGTTCACAGTAAAAAACTTTCCTCAGAATTGGAATGAAGTTCCTATTAGTTAGCATCGAGAAATTTTCTCTATGTGTGCATTTTTCTTTATCTTCTATTATATAAAACATGGTCCTTCGAGCCGGATGAACCAAAAAATTCTTCCTATTAAACGTTTTTTTAAATGCAGTAAAGTTTTTTATCAATATAAAAAACAGAAATAATATATTCTACTAATACAATAGTTTTATTTAAAAAAAATACTTATTCTTATCTTATCAGGTTTACTTTTTTATCGGTCGGGTGTAGGATTTGGTAGAGATTAGCACCAAGTTTTATTTTTATTTATAATCTGGTTTAATATTAACTATTATGTTGATTTACCATTGGAGGAAATTTGGAGGTGTACCTTGTACTGGATATTGATATTTCGCAGTGACAATCTATTTTTGGATTTTATTATTCTATGACGAAATTTGAAACAAATGAAAGCTTTAAACTTTGGATATTGTAATCTTGAGGTCGAGGTCAAAGTATTGTGGATTTACCCACGTCATTGAATACGAAGAATCGTTTTCTCAGAAAAATTACGTGCCAGAACTTGGAAAAAAAATTCGCTAAAAGAAAATGCTTGAAAATATTTTTTTCGCTTACATGTCTGAAATATATATATATATGAATCATATCAACCCTAAAAATCAGACCGAAAGTAATATTTCCAGGCCTTGGGCCGCACAAATCAAAAAGAACACGATTTTCACTATCAACGCACCTTTGACTTTGACATTTCATTAAACGTGTAGAATCAAGAGAATTAAACTTTAAAATAAAAATACGTTCTGATTCTGAAAAATTGTGATAATGTGAATTAGTGAAAATGAATAGTAATTCAGGCAGTGATGAAGAATTTACGAATACTCCACCAGACTTGCAAGAAGAAGGTAGTAATGTTTCTCTAAATTTGTTACTTAACAAGACAACGCGCAGTGGTACGAAAAGTCCTATGGACATCCTCCATATTGTTTCCTGCAAGTGCAGCAAAGGCTGTAGCACCGGAGCGTGTAGCTACAAGAAAGCAGGTCTCCGGGGTTCAGCAATGTGCAGGCACTGCACAGGTCATTCCTGCGAAAACGCACCCGCAACTGATTTTTTTACCTGTCCTAACTAATATCAATACCACCATGATGTGAGTATAGTTGGCTTTCATCAGAGAAGAAAATTAGAGGAACCCATTGGCGGATGCAAGGGGGTTGTAGCCCCCCTTCATAGCCTCCCGACCCTCAACCCCACCCGAGTGGAAGACAGCCCCCCCTTGAAAATCGGCTGGATCCGGCCGTGTTTCCACCTAACCCCACTTTTTCCAACCTGTCGACTGGAGTACGATTACAAAAGTAGTGTGAAAAAAAATAGAACTCGCAGTTTTTCTAAAATTAAGTTTCTACTCATTTGGCTATTTTGTAAAAAATTATCTTTCATGGCAAGTTGATTTAGGAAATTTCTAATATTCCCAACGTCCAAATCTACATTAATAAAAATCAATTTGCGCCGAATGTTTGTAATCGCATCACTTCAGAACGGCTGCACCTATTTGGCTAATTCTTTTTTTGTTGTGTTTGTAATTGTCAGAACAATGTTTGTATGAAAAATTTCGGTTAAAAGATCTCCATATCATTGAGTGAGACAGAAAACAGTAGGCAGATCTTCAAAAATATTATTTCTTACCTGGATAATTAAAAGAATGACTAAACCAAAAGATAAAGAAGACATGTGGTGAAACGCAGGTGGATCAAGTTGCTGTATACATCCCATGCATCCCAAAAACATAAGTAGACCTGTTCCCAGAAACTCTGAAGCAAATAACGCTACCGCTTTTGGTGATGATTTATTTACTTCTGAAAATAAAGAAAACACATTTAATTATAAAAATGATGGCAGTCTACCTACTTTTTTGAGCAACAAAATATAGTTAAAAATTTGTTATTTATTTCATAGTAATTTCCAGTAAAGAGTATTGGAAAGAATGGCCAACAACATGATTTGAGTAAAGTCTACAACAAATGGGGAGGAAAAATTGTTTCTCTAATACAAATTTGCAATGAATTTATCAACTCAATGACATTTCTTCAGATTTATATCGAGCCGATTCATATTTTAATTATATACGAAGCATATTATTTAATTTTTTTTAATATCGACAGGTGTGCTGACCTCCTGACCCCCAATCTAATTCCAACCTTGCTATTAAGATGTGCAAAACGTATTTTTATATTAGCCCGAGGTAGCCTTGACGTGCCAGATTCAACCGACAGGGCTATTGTTCAATTTTATAAACGTAAATAATTCGGATATGAAACTTATTATTTATTTTGTTATTTGAGAATGTAATTTCCGTATTAACTTCCGGTGCATTCATATTTAATTTTAAATGTCTATTAAATTTTGTTTTTAAAAGGTTGGATGTGTTTCTTTAGATTTATTATTAGAGATAATTGATATAAAGAAACGATGTATTGTTCATAAAATTATTTCCTTTTAAATAGATTTGATCAATTTTAAAATAATTTAAAAACTTCTTCTTAGGTCACATTTTTTTACTTCTGTCAAAGTTCGTTTTGATAATTTTAAAAATCGCGTGATAGCTTAAATTTTGAACTTTCTGGAAGTAGACATGATCTATCAGGAAATCACTTGTTTAAAAGTTTGAAAGATAAGATCATAAACGCAGTACGTAGTGACCAAAATCTATTGTTCAAAAGTTTTTTACACAACAATTTTTTCTTAACTTCTATCACTCTTTTCCATCATCCAACTCCTACTGCTTCCAAATAAACCTCTACTTGTCTTTTTCGGCGTATCCAGATCTGTCGCTGTGATTTATAATAATGAGTGTAGTTCTATTTTATATTCATAGCTAGTAACTTGTAACTCTTTGGCAAATATGAGATCTGTTGTTCTCCTGTTGCTTCTAAAGCCTGCTTGGTATTCCATCAGAACTATTTCGGAGTACAAGTTTAATATTTTTCTTATTATTTATCCCAATATCTTGTAACAAGTGTGTAACAATTTTATGCCAGACGAATCGCATTTTTATATACATATAGGGCATATTAGAGCGTTTGACCATTCCAATTGCATTTGTTCTTGTATCCGTATTTGTTTTATCAATTCACGGATATTTTTCCTAAGTTGCTCTCCTATTTTTAGCATTTCTGATGTTATATTACTTTCACCTGGGCTTTTATTATTTTTCATGTCTTCTATGTTAGATCCGTCTTCAGGAAAAGGCTGCATTTCTTGTTGTTCCGTCTTCCTCGTTTAGCAAGTTATATCAAAGTTTTCCCTCAATGTTTCTAGTATGTCGTTGTCTTCTACTATTAATGTTAATTCAAAGAAGCATGATAGCCCTCAATCTGTGCAGAAGAATGTGCGGAGAAAACTGGGGGCTACCACCGAAAATGATCATTTAGCTATATACCAGAGTCATCAGACCCATGATAGCATATAGTTCGGTGGTATGGTGGCCAAAGATTCAACAGGTTGTGGCAATCCGTAGGTTAAGTGGCATCCAAAGACAAGCTTGCTTGGCTGCCACGGGAACTATGAGGACAACCCCAACAGCCGCCAAAGAAGTATTGCTTAACCTATCGCCACTTCACGTCCACAAACAAAACAAAGCCAGGTCAGTCACTAGCAGATTGATCAGAGAGCAAGCGCCCATAAGTAGACTGCATGGTAAGATGTACAACGAGCTATACAAAGAATTGGAAATGCCCTCGGACGAGATGCTTTCTAAAAAAACTTCAAAACAGTCATAACAAGCAGAGATGCAAGGAGTAATGAACCTCCAATAAATGCAGAAATGGCCTGCTACACAGACGGCTCAAAATCCGAGGAAGGTGTGGGAGCAGGAATTAATATAGCCAAGCCACACGTGATGATATTCCAGGCAGAAGTTGCAGCAATACATCACAGTGCAGAAAAGTTAGTAAGGTAAGAGTTTAAAGAAGAAGACCATTGCTATATACTCTGACATCGAAGCAGCTATAATAGCAATTAGCTCCATGCAAGTTAACTCTCAACTTGTATGGGATTGCTTAAAAACGTTGGGCAGTCAAAACAGACTATCTATATCCTGGATACCAAGCCACAAAGGTTACAACGGCAATGAAGAGGCTGACTCACTGGGCCGAGAAGGGACAGGATGTGTCCCCGATTGGTCCAGAACCTTTCTGTGGTATAGCGAAAGCACTGAGAAAAATACAATACAATACCTGGATGAAAAATCAATCTCGAGAATGGTGGATCAAGGCGCCGGGAATGAGACAAGCCAAAGAGTTCATTAAAGAACCATCGCCAAAATTTACGGAGTACCTACTAAGCCAGAACAGGCGATCAACCAGGATCATGGTTGGGCTCCTGACGGGCATTATAGACTCAACAAACACATGAACAACATCGCACTGGCAGATACAACCGTATGTAGGTTCTGCCAAGAAGATGAGGAAACCCTCCCAATACATGGAGCTTCTTTCTTTTTGAACTTTTCCTTTATTAATAATGTTAAAATAATAACTAAATCCATTTTTTTTTGGATGTCTTCTTCAAAGGTCGTCACATTTTATAATATCTTCTACAGGTATTCCAGGTGTCAAGAGGTTATAAAAATGACAAGTATTTTATTTTATTTATAGTTGACACCATTTTCAAGGAAATTAGTCGCAAAGTAGTTAAAAAGTTTCGGAAATATTAAAATATCAGAAATTAACAAAAATTGTGGACCACTTCTTCATAGGCCATATTCTTTGGTGCCTCCTCTAGACGTTCTAGGTATAGCAACTAACATGGAACATTGGTCTCGTAAGTGGTTTGTATTCGGCCCTGCTATTATGAGTCAATGAACTTCGGTTACCTTCCCACGTAGCGGAACTTTGGTTAAATACTTATAACTAACAAGTAATAACCTTTATAATTCGATTAAACAAATCCACTTAATAATAATTTGTCCTTACTACTCAATTAGCGTTACTTTCTATATTAAAAAGTTTTCGTTTATCTAATATACTCAAGATCATAAAATATTATTTTATTAAAAATAAAAAAAAATACGCTTTAATAAACATTAAATAGATTGGAAGATCTCTGCTCTGATTACATTAATGATAAAAAGTGAGCGACGCAAATAGGTACTTCAAGATTCTGATAACGTTGAGATACAAGACGTTTTATAAAATTACAAAAAAAATCAAACTTGATGAATATAGTGAGCAAAGCAAGGAAAAAGTACCTGCAGAATCAGCAGAATTTAAAGACGATCAGCTCGTTATTGTCATAGAAGCCTTGCAGTAACAAACAACACTCATCACTTGTCCATCTCCTGCAATTTTCCCATTAATTTGAAGCAAATTCGACGTTGAAAAACAGAAAGCCACACAGTCTCTGTCACTTTCATTAATTTTATTCCCGCATGTAATCAAGTGTCCAGCGTATAAAATGCGTTCAGCTTGTTTAAAATTTAGTTTGCCAATCGTGAGACCCATTTTTTATATTTAATGCGAGCACTCATGTCACATTCAAATATTCACCCTAATTGAAACCATCTTGGATATGCCACGCCCCCATGTCAGATCCCAATTTCACTCATCTTAGAATTTTCACCTAATCTGACCAATCACAAACCAAATCGCGAAAACACCAGCTGTCTTTCAATTTTGATTGGTCTATCGACATGATTTCAATGACGTAACCATAGATACGGATTGCAGAGAAAAATTTGACTGTGTGACAAAAAATAATTGTAGTTGCAGACGTCAAAATGAGTCGCGTCGGTGCTAATTCAAACGAAGTATATAGAGACAATTTATGGTTGAATAGTCTAATAAATTACCACTCGTGATTGAATTTATCTTATACGTCTGTCACGTGATCATCATATTTGTGAAAGACAAGAGAGATGAGAGGGATCGCTAGGCTCCTCCCCCAGCATTTAATTTCACGGCTGTTGAGCTTGCGCACTTGCTTTTATAAATGTATCACGCGCACCTGCAGGCCCTAATGCAGTTATAGCTTCAGGGTAAAAAAGTCTTAAAAGAGAATTGATTGTCCTTGAAAATGAGCCTAGCCCGAAGTAAACCTATACTTGGCACTTCTACAGGGCAAAACGCTTTCATCCCCCTCCCACCCTTCCTGATTATCGCATCGAGTTCTCGTAGGGCTCAAATCAAAGAGAAAAAAATTCCGCATTCGATGGCGAACAAAAAATTTCGTTCGATTTACACTTTCGTCGCTAAAATCGAAAAATAAGATTTGCAAAATCCGATATTTATCCGAAAATCATCATCTCCTTAATACATCCTGTAGTAGGATCCTCAAGGAAGAGTTCGCCATTTTGCTGATCTGGATTGGTCGAAGATTAATCAGTGTTTGCCTAAAATGCATCTGTTAATAATTGACTAAAATTTACTGCCCTGTATAATAGTTCTCACGACTTATATGTTGACCTACTGTGATTTCATTGCCGTATTAAAATGCAAATATTAATTAAATATGGAGATTTAATTGAGATTACCATTTAAGATTTGAACTCGGTAAACCCGTTCCATATCATTCACAAAAATTATCAATTATTAGTACCAAAGATTTATTATAGAATCCTGCTATTTAATTACTAATATTTTAAAGATAAATTACCAGCTATTAACCTATTACTTAATAGGTACATGTTTTTTCTAGAAATAAGTAAATCGATTTGAATATACTAATTGAAATTGAAACGGTTTTTGTAAAATAAATCATACATAAACCAGTTCCTAGTTAAATAGCGCTTTTACGTTATTTCGATAACGGAAGAGTGATAACCTCAATGATAATTTAAATGGTGATATTTAAAAATAAACTAGTAACATTTATATTGATTTTTAACCGGGGAAAAGTGTAAGAAAAACATACATGGTGAAGGTTTAATAATAAGCCATAATGCTTATATTTAAAAAACAAATAGTCCTTCGAAAAATCAAAATGCGAACCAAAAAGGGTGGACTAGTTGCCAAGCCCCAAGCTCTCCTCGCTTATGTAGGAATAATTTTGAAAATCATTCAATATTTTGCAAATTGCTTATAATAACGGTTTTCCGGTTCACACCATCAATTGATTAGTTACATATAGAAATGTCAACAAATTTTCAAATTTCAGAGGTATTGAATGCCATCATTCCTTATCCGACTACTGTCAAGATATCAACTCCCTGATTCTGTTATTATAGAAGCGAGTCATTTCTAGACTGGTGTTTTCATTATTGAGCCTGGCCAATACAAAGCAGACTAATATATAAATCAAACCATAGATGAAAGGAAGGCTTCAAAGTTCTATCAAACCGTTGTGAAGTGATTTACAGTAATTGATATGATATTTTTCATTTTTAAATAGACGCAAATCTGTTTATTTTAATTGTTATTCCTTCGGCTGTGGTAGGAATTCGCACGTTTAAAGGTAGAACCCGAACACTATGAAATCATCACATCGCATCACAGATCTAGTTGTTCCTTCCCTTAGCAACGGCTTGGCTTCCTTAACAACGCCGTAGGCGGGCGCGTTCATTCTGTTTTGGGGAGTTACCGAATAATAATAAATTGAACTACAGTCATTAAAAACATTTACATTTTTTAAACCAATATTAAATTATTTCAACGTATTCGTCTATGTATTAGTAAATGTAATTATTATTTTATACTATCATTAAAAGTAAAAATGCACAAGGAGTCAATACAATATCAGGCTACCACATAACACGCCACTGGGCTCAAGTGCCGAGCACATGGAAACATGCCATTGTGACACCACTGTTCAAGAAAGGAAGCAAACATGATCCATAAAGTTATAGACCGGTAAGTCTTACTAGCAATATCTGCAAAGTAATGGAGAAAATAATAACCAGAGAAGTCACTGATTTTTGTTTGAGTAATAGATTAATGCCCCCATCACAACATGGCTTCCTACCTACCTACGATCAGTAGTAACAAATTTGCTGTCATCTTTGAATCAGTGGACAACTTGGCATGATATGGTGAACCAACAGATGTCATCTACTTAGACTATGCAAAAACCTTTGACAAAGTACCACTTAGGAACCTACTCTTAAAATTGGAACACCTAGGAGTTAGAGGAAACTCACTTAAGTGGATTGAAATTTTTTTATTAAATAGGCAGTTGCAATCCACTTGAAAGTAAAGAAGTCTTACAAAGAGATATTGAGACAATTAGCAGCTGGTCAGATGAATGGTTACGCCCCTTGAATCATAATAAATAAACGGTTTTACACATAAGCCCAAATAACCCAGAGGATGTATATTACATCAAAGGAGAAAGCCTTCAAGCAGTTACAGCCAAGAAAGATCTTGGCATTTTTATATCTTCAGATTTAAGACCATTCGAAGAAAATGATCTCCAAACTATACAAAACTTATATAATACCCAAAATAGAATTCGCAATGGTTTGGAACCCATATTTTATCAAAGATATAGAAATGTTGGAAAAAGTACAAAGAAGGGTAACTAAAATTCCTCCGGAACTTCAGGGTTATAATTATTTGGAAAGACTTTCCAAGTTTCAACTACAAACGCATAAAGATCGTAGACATAGAGGTGACCTGATTGAAACGTATAAATGGGCTGGTGGGAATTACTTTTGTAAGAATATTATCAATGTTTATCAGAACAGAACACACAGACGTCACTCCAAAAAACTGGAAAAAAAATGTAATAAACTTCCAAGAAGAAACTACATAAGCAACTGAGTGGTGTACACTTGGAACAACCTGCAAGAGGACACTGTCTCAGCAGCAACATCGGTGAACCAGTTTAAGAACCGCTTAGGCAAGGAATTAGAAAATGCTGCAAACATTATTGTCAATTATACTAGTTAACATATGTGATAAACTGTGATAGAATTTAACATACTGTGATAATACTTGTTTTTTTTGTATTCTATAATGTACTTTAGTTATTTAATGTGACTGTACAATTCTAGATCAGTCTCATCAGTTTTCCGTTTACTGATCTTGTTAATAATAATAATAAAAAATAATTAGGTGGAGACCAGGAAAGGTGACGTCATACAGCTATTACGCGGTGTGATAAACTCTTCGTGTTTTCTCTCTAGATCCTGTCCTCGCTAACTCAGGCAAGCCTCCTGTCGGATTTTGAGGGGGCTCGGGCGGAGGGGGCAAGCAATAAATGAATTAATTTTTTTTTTATATTTTTAGGAAAACTGAACTTGGCAATTTTTTATAAAATGGTCATTTTACTATTTAGCGTCATCTAGCGGTCGTTCTACTATTCTCTAAATAATTTCCGGGTTTTATTATCCATAGAGAAGAGTATTTAATCAAATATAAATTATAAAACCAACATTTATAAAAATGAAGAAGCAAATTACAAAGCAAAAACAAAAAATCGCATATTGTCAGCAAAATTGCATCCACTCTTAATTAAATCTATAGATATCGAAGAAAACAAAAAATAAAGAATGGTTAAATTTCTTCACCAACCTCCTCCTTTTCCCATCTTGAGTATCACGAGTAAAACAAACAACAAAAATCACAAAAATATCACAGAACTTGACCCACTAAACGCGCGAAGTTCAGTCACAGCAGCCTCTCGATCCGCAAACTACTTTGTTGAATACCCAGGAAAGATATATATCCATTTATGTGTTTATTTATATAATTATTTTATCTAAAAATTAGCTATCGAATAAATGGGAGAATGTATAGATTAGGTATCTTTAATCTGGTTCGAGTTCGTTTTACCAAATTCTCATTCACTCGTGTAACAAATTTTTTTTATCAAATCTGCACTTGTAGCTCCACAAAAATGTTCTACAAGACAAAAGTATTTGATTTCATTATGAAATACTGTTTATGATACAGTTTTGTAGCCATAAAGGAGCTGTTTATGGTACTAGTGAAATAAAGTGCTTATTATTTTACTAGTGCAATAAAATAATGTCATCTGCCAGTGTCAACTGAATAGTAACTTGTTATTAATTCCAAATCATATAAAATAACAACCGCATTATTATTACAGAGCAGTGATTCTCAACCACAGTGCCGCCAAATTTTAGAAATGTACATAGTAAAAATTATAATGTTTTTGTTTTTATTTATTTTTACCTACGACCACGCACGGTAAACAAATCGTACAGTTTTGGTAAACAAAACGCACAGTTTGAATATATTAGCAATCGCCAATCAACAGCGTAGTCATAGCAACTGTCAAAATCAAAATAATACAAACAAAATTGTTCTCGTTAATAATTATAAGATACATATATAGGTACTGTTTAAAATAGAATACCTACATTCTCAATATGTCAAGTGATAGTGAGGCGGGAATCTATTGGATTTGAAGAGAATTTTGTAAAACTGTTCAAAACATCTCAAGATGCAATAAAATACATGGTATCCCAGTTGAAGAAAGGAAGTACCCTGTCATAATTCCAGACTTTTTTGGCACACTGTAGGTAAAGTATAGTATGTAATGCGTGTTATAAAGCAATTACGCACTCATGGAAGTGCGTAATATACTTTTTACAACACTTGTTACGTGATATACTATTACACTTATCTTTTTCTTTATGTGCCGTCAAATTTTAAAATCATTAAAAGTGTGCCGCGACAAAAAAAAGGTTGAGGACCACTGTTATAGAGGATAATTCTGATAATAGTTAATATTAATAACAGAATTATTGTTATGTTTATTTCTAAAACTTCTCATTGAGAATGTTGGATGTTGAAAGTATCATTTTTGATTATTTAAGTGAAGATGGCGCGTTGGTTCTTGCTCGCTCTGAACACTGATGAGGCATAACGATGCCTAAACCGGTCTAGGAATGATAACTGTCCAACACTTGGAAAGAAGAATGCACGTTTTGATGCAGCGATGCAATTTCAAAAAAGTACAAGATCAAAATATGACACAAAATTTCTAGACGAGCTAACGAAGCGAATGCAAAAAAACCCCATCTCAATTCGACTTACTTTCCCGACTAATTAGACCACAAACATTATTTGAGGCCGTCAGAAGCAGAACGGCCTAAGCCACAATTTTGCGATTTTCAGATTATTGTTGCAAACTATTTCTTTCAATCATAATTTTCGACTGCAGAACAACCTATGCCATATTTCGCTACCATTTCATAGATATCGCTAAAATTGGAGTTTTGGCTTAGCAAAAATTGTATATTGTTGTAAGAGTAAATCGGCCTAACCCACAGTCAAAAGTTTTTGGTAAGTGGTCACACCTATCTGCCCTGCGACCAAGACTTTGGTTTAATTGAGAAACGGAAAAAGCTTCATAAAAACATATTTTTACCTCAAGATTGGACTACCGTTATTAAAGATGCCAGAAAGAAAAAGTCATTTAATGTTGTGATTATGACCAGTGAGGATTTTTTCTACAAAAACATTAAAAGCGCAAATTACCAACAGACATTCGACCAGAGAGAAAGAAAAAGTTGAGTGGCTGAAAATGCAGTGGCTATAGTTTAAGGCAGAGCACCCGTTTAAAATCTTCAGTTATTTGAATCTTTGGATTTATTATATCCAAATGGACACAAAGTTGAATCTAAAAAGAAAAAAGATTTGCTAGAGCTTTCCCCCGATTTATCATAATTTTTATGAAGGTTTGATAACCACAGCAAACCCTTCTAAAGACTTCATTATTTTAGATGATGATAACGAGACTATGGTCTATTTATAGCTTGTTAAAATCAAACGCTGTTCTATTAATTTTTATATGTATTTGGAATTAATAAAATATTTTTTGTATTACTTTGTGAAATAATTTCCTTATTTAAAAAGTGGCCTAAAAATTTTTACAATAATTTCCCAAAGATAAAACGGCCTATCCCACATTTTTTTCTTAATTACCAACCTAATTTAAAAATTGTTCATGGAGATAATGCGTATTCTAATTATTAATATTTTAATAACACAATAGTACTCTACACTAAATATATTTCAGAACAAAATACACATCAAAATCATACAAATTTTGTTTTTAAATTATCTCAAAACTATCTTTTTGGGGTTAGGCCGTTCTGCTTCTGACGGCCTCATTTCAACCTTCAAAATGTAGCAAAAAGTCTGGCAAGGAATTATATTTTAGGCTCTTTGAAGCGTGCCCATCGTAACAAACGTGGTGGATGAGATTTTTCTTTATAGCAGAAAAATTGTACGCAAGTTGTAGTCGTCTGGGCATCATCTACTACTACTATTTGAGACGACTGTATCTGTGTTTAAAATTACATCAATTATAAAATGTGGTCGTTCACTCTAAATGTTTTTATTTATTCGTTTCTATTTGTTTAATAAATTTATTTCCATTCCTCTTTGTATGTGTTAAAATTTTGCGTAATAAGTAGAAACAGTTCAGGCCCGTACGCGGGTGGGGGGTTGTTTGGGGGTTGAAAACTTCTGTATCTTTACATGAAATATTAGAAAAAAATATTCCAGAAATGTATAAAACTGATATTCTAAAAATTTGAATATGATACATCATACTTTACTTTGTGTTTTCTAGTTTTCTTTGTATACAGGGTGGCGCAAATTTAATTGAATACTATTGGGAGTTCGGAAACCATTATACAGGGTGGCCCACCTATCCTCGCTCGGACCATAGCTGCTAGGTTGATGAAGATCGAGGAAAAATCTTATTGTATTTTATTGGAGGCTCGATGTGCTACTTCTTAAAATTATTTTCGAGTATACAGAGTGAAACATGAATCCGGGACAAAACATTCGGTATTTTTTTTAAATGGATCACCCTATATATTTTTTCATTTTTAGATTATCTGTCATGTGGACTTTACATACCCCTTTTGTTTTTGAGGCTCACATGCAACGTTGTCAAGTTATTTACATTTTAATAAAATATGATGAAAAAACATGAATGAAGAAAAATCTTCATAAAAACTATATTTTCAAAAATTGATGGAAAAAAATGCCGATTTTGGCTAGACAAATACATTTTTTTTTAATTTTTACTGTCTTCCCGACATAAAAATACATATTTTATATTAAGAAAATTCGAGGATTCTTGGGTTATTTATTGCAAAGTCAGTAAAAAAAAATGTGCGCGAATTCGTTTTTTGAGGTTAGGATGCATTTTTAAAAAACCTTACTATACGGATCGATACCCTACTTCATCACGGTCATTTTAATTTTTAATTTTTTATTTTTCCACGACTCTTAGAGCCGGAGATATTTAAAAAATAGTGAAGCAATCCATTCGAAATATAACAAAAAAGCCGTTTTTGACACAAATCTCGCAAAGCTCCTGCCCAAATTTATTGACAAATTTTTTACAAACTCCTCTTTATGTATAAAATCGAAAAAATTAAAAAAAATTGACTTAGCTCTTACATCCATTTTCAGTATATTTTCGTCTAATTTCTTCACTAATAACATAGCGTATCCAATTTTTTTAAAACAACGTTTCGTCTTTGAACTTCCACCCTCACCTATCTTTTTAAATACGGACCTGTGCGTTTTATTTTATTGTTGAAATCCCCATTTTTTTCTCTATCCAACCATGTAGAACACTTAATATTTTTATTAGGTTTTGACAACGAACTCTACTTTATGAATTTTGCTAAGTACGGCCCTGTTCCATTTTCACTGAAAATATTTATAAATCTTTTTGAATAAAATTAATTAAAAATTGAGTATACTTTGACCATTTTCCACAAATTTTAATCAATTTGCAACTAATTCTCTTTAGACAATTACTAAAATAACACTAACTAATAAATCAACAATGATAATTTTTGTTTAAAAGCCATCTCGACATGTTTTTTTTTGATTAAATTGTGTTCTTTCCTATGTGTACAATTCTTGAAACTGTACATCCAAAATATGCTCAATAAATGAAATAAAATAAAAAGTACAGGTCCGTATTTAAAAAAATAGTTGAGGGTAGCCCTTCAAAGACGAGACGTTGTTTTAAAAAATTGGATACGCTATGTTAAGCGATATTTGGTCTTCAATAAAAAAGCTTTATAAACTTTTTTCTATCTTAAAAAAATTGGGTGTTAATTAAATAAAACGAAACTCGTCAATTTCGGTTTTTCCCAAATATCTCAGAAACCGGACCTGATAATTTAATTTTGAAAAACCAATAAATTCGTCTTTAAAATTCACATCTTTTTCCCCATTTAATCAACTTTGTATCTATAACGGTTTACGAAATCCCAATAGTGTTATTAAATTAAATTTGCGCCACCCTGTATAATTCAAATCGGCAAACGTTGCCAAAAGTCTTTTTACATTTTCTTTAAGATGGACAAACTATAGTTCCTTCGTTTTTATGAAAACCCCCCTCTCGAGCAAATCCCGGCAACAAGTTGACTCTTGTTGGGGCTAATTCTCTGACCAATGACGCTGGTACTCCGTTTCTACCTTGATACTCGACATAATAGAAATATAAAAATTGTTTTGTTTTAATTTATTGCAATTAATTGGAATTTTTTTTTCAAAATTAATAAAAATTTAAGTATTTATAGTTTGATTAATTTTAAGTAGTATACTTATTTATAAATAAAACCAAAAAAAAAGTTAAATCGATTACGATAAGTAGTTTATCGAGTTTATTTAAATAAAGTGATCCTTTCTTCTTGATGCGTCACTGAAACTAAATCAAATAATCAAATTATGTTAAAAACGTGATTTATTTATCATCACTGGTGTTACCAAATAGAATGAACCATTACACCGAATATAGTGGACCTTCAAACAACTGGTAATTTTGTAATAGGTATAAATTAAATATTAATCTTAAGATGTATGTACCGCTGCTGTTTAAGAACTCAAATTTGACACTTCTGGCTGTAAATTTAAATACAGGGTGTATCATAAGGAATGGTCAATATTTTAATCATAGGTTAAGGACCTCCAAATATTAATATTTTACTAAATAACTCTGGGTCAAATGTTATCTACTATTAAGATAAAATTTATTTTTCGTTTTTTTGCAATAATTTCTTTATTATTTAAGATATTGACTTGAAATTTGGTATTGTTATATTTTTAAGTTAGTAATTCATAAGCGTGTTATCAATTTTGAGATTAGATCAAGAGGGCGCCACCTACACTCTACTGGATGAAGATAATTGTCAATTTTTTTTTATTTCTGGCCTTTTTTGAATTTTTTTCAAATCTTTATCATACACCCTATAAATTTGAACAAAAAAGGTATACTTGTTTTAATAGCATAAATTCACCTCATTTCGAGATATTTGCATTTAAAATATTCTAGCCACAGTATCTATTTAATTTACTTTAACATATTTCCACATAGTATGCTTTGAAACTAAAATGTACAGCTGTCAAATAATTAATTGTTAGATGGCAGCAGCAAGTCCAGAAAAATTTATTTGTGCATAAACACAAATCATATCTCTCATTTCTGAATTAGAGAAATGGTTGTGTCGTGGCATTTTCATTACCTACTTAGATGGAATTTAGTGAACAAAATTACATCTAACAATTAATTATTTGACAGCTGTACATTTTCATTTTAGTTTCAAAGCCTACTATATTGAAATATGTTAAAGTAAATTAAATAGATACTGTGGCTGGAATATTTTAAATGCAAATATATCGAAATGAGCTGAATTTATGCTATTGAAACAAGAATACCTTTTTTGTTGAAATTTACAGGGTGTATCATATAGAAAAAAATTCAAAAAAGGACAATAATAAAAAAAATTGATACTTATCTTCATTCAGTAGAGTGTAGGTGGCGCCCTCTTTATCTAATCTCAATTTGATAACACGCTTATGATTTACTAACTTAAAAATATAACCATACCAAATTTCAAGTCAATATATTAAATAATAAAGAAATTATTGCAAAAAAATGAAAAATAAATTTTATCTTCAACACCATGTATCTTAGTTTGTTTGACACATAGTTATTTAGTAAAATATTAATATTTCGAGGTCCTGAATCTATGATTAAAATATTGACCATTCTTCATGATACACCCTGTGTAGAGTGACTCGTGTAAAAGCTATGGAGTTATGAGGCATTTTCGGTGATTTTGTCACATCGATTTTCATAAATTTCATATTTTGCACTACCGGTTTTCGAGATATCGCAAATTAAAAGTTAGGCCTAATCCTTTAAAACTTGGACTTGTTTAAAAATTATTCAAAAATTAATCAATTGGATCTGAGCACCCTCTGCCGGTTGCAGAAATATGTGAAAATTGTCATCATTGCATGAAATGAGGAGGCAGTGAAAATAACAACAGGGCCAATTTTTACCCTCTAAACACCCCCTAAAGTTGTTATGTGGGCGTTGGTGATGTTCGTTCTTTGTTCATTTTTTAAAGCTGCTTTGCTTACACAACGAATGCAACGTTGCGCCAAGAGGTATGCAACCAAATATGCAGGATTCAAACAGTTTGATACTGTCAAACTGCTTGAAATCAAATCAAGTAGTTACCGATCAAACATCAAGTCAAGCCAAACAGTTAATTGTGGAAAAGTTTTATTTTCAAGCCAAGTCAACTAGTTGCTCAAATCATCAAACTTTTTGACTCGATGCATCTCTGCATCTTCGAATTCTTCAGTAGTCTGATGGTCTCAGTCATTATGATCTTCAAGCTTATCATGGTGTATGTTTGTTTTCTCATGGATGACTTATTTTATCTGGATTCGTCCTGATCTTATATCATTCTGTCTTTGTTAAAAATGCAGGTCTCAGGAAAGCTAAGTTTTAAGATACAACATCAATTATTTGAAATCGTTTCTTAAATATATTCAGGTTGTTGCGGTTATTTTTTTAATCCCAGCGTTGACTAATCTCACGTAAATAATTGTTATTAAAAAAATGTTGGAAAATAGATTTACATTGTGATAAAGTTAATTATTTGATGCAGTTAATTTTAAAATTCAGTATTTTGTAGAAAACATTTATTTGTGATTATAATTTCTCGCTTCACGTATTTTAATAATAATAAAAAATTATTACATATTGTTTTCTACAATGATTTTTTTATCTTTTGTCTGTAATAGATATGGCCGTTGGAAATTGCATACAATTGCATTTATAACTATCAATGTCATTTTTTCTGGTCAAATATTGAAAAATTTTACAAATATTTTAAGCCAGCACTGCGTATTGTGGCTCGAGCGCGTAATAAAATGTCTCCCTCCCCTCTTTCCGCTGCCCCTCAGCACAAACTCTGAAGGATACAGCGCGGAGCCTTAAGAATTTATTTTGAATACTCTCCAACAGTTCTATATCAACTTTATAGTATGGCGACCATATGATGGAGTTATATTCGAGTCACCTGTGCACAATAAATAATCTTTTCAGCATTGACAGACAGTTTCCTTGCTGAACGAAGAGAAAAGTCTAACATTTTTCGAACACGAGATGAGGTTTGTGTTATATAATTTTTGAAAGTCATTTTTGAGTCGCATATAATCCACAAGTCTTTGAACTTGTTGAAAAAGTTATTTTTTTACTTTTACCCAAGTTCAGTTTTAATAAATTAATGTTACACCACATAGAAAGGTTACTTAAATCAAACTGTAAACTCTCAGGATCAGACATGGATTGAACATCTTTATATCATCAGAAAATAATAAAAAGGAACTTCTAGTGATAACATTAGGAAGATCATTGACAAATATATTGAATAATAGTGGTCCCATGTGAGATCCCTGAGGTACCCTTGAAGAAACTTCAATTGGATCTGATACTGAATTTCCATATTTGACATATTGGACTTTACCACTACAATATTGTTCGATGAAATTAGATTTTTGTTAAAACTATTGTAAAAATTAAGTACTGATTTTTTTTTGTTTAGTTTCTGTACTTTTTTGTTCCAACTGTTCCACACCTATTTTCTAGTTGAAACGTTTCGCTTGTGCATCATCAATATTTTGGTCTAAAAAACTTACTTTTATTTATCATATTGTCCGATTTGCAGTCATTAGGTTTTTCTTTAGATTTTTCTGATTTGTCCACTTTTTGTAAGTCGCAAACTTGTAGGAGAATGCCATTTGTAATATTTCTAGCTGTGTTTTTAGTCATGTCTTCCAACATACCAATTCTGGAATAAAAAAAACCGGGTAAAAACATCACATTCAAAATTCTTTAAATGTTACATAACTGATCAAATATTTAATCTCAAGGACATGAATAACTGTTAGTAGAGAGTTTGAAAAAAGGTTTTAAATGTTTTTAAAATAATCTTCGTAGTATTATATTAAGGTAATTTACATATCAACAAAAAAAAATAATTTGTATCAAAACATAGTAAATAGTAATATTTACCTACTTGTTTTGATAAAACAAAGAATAACAAAATATATAAATAGCAAAGAAATTTTGTTTTTTTTATATCAAGGATTTTGCATCGCCCGGAGTTGTTTGGGATTTTATAAATGGTTAATTTTTGATAGCATAGATAGAATTCGTTCTTCAAACTCTATAAAAATTTATAAATATCGCTTTTAAGACAAGTTTCTTGAGCTGTATGTCTGGTTACGTCACTGTTATAAGAATTTCTGGGTGAAAGGGGCATCTAGTCATCTTTTCCCTCGTTCTCTTGTGCCCAACCGGTACAAGATATCAACTTAATTTTTTGGTGACCTATGTAAATTGATAAGATCTATTTGTTTAAATTATTTGCAATTATACAGGGTGATTTATTTATCAACTACAATAAAAAAAATCATTGCCTACTAGTATAGAATGTAAACAAAAAAAAATAGAAATTTTAGAGAAAAATCCTAATACCTTTTTCATCGTTAATTTTGTATACAGGGTGAGTCACGGTAGACGCGACGGTCTATTGTGGCTAAACGGTTAATATTTTGAAAATTTTGTTTATTCATGGATATGTGGGTTGATAAAGGCTACACCCTGTATTTTATAATCCTATTATGTAGCAAATTCCATTACCTTTTAAAAATTATTAAAGGTCTACTGTGCCTAAATCTATTAATTTTGGAGTTATTTTTATTTTTGTTAAATTTTACATTATTTTTCCGCCGTAATGCCTAAATATAACACCCTGTATTTGATCAGCTTAGACTATAATCAGAAAAAATTACAGATTAATCCACTTTTCATAATAATGGATTAGTCATAACTTTCATTATTATGATACTCAAAACCAGCATTTGTTCCACACAATAGATCATCAGAACCGGTTGAACATTAATGTATACGGTGGAATTATAGGCGACCAAGTTATTGGCACATATTGCAATGAAATAATCACCTTGTATATAGAAGGTAACCAGGTAACGAGAAAAATAGTGACGGGGATTTTGGGAAGATTGATTGACGAAAAGAAAGTGAATGTCAATGGTTCTTTTTAAGAAAATTTGAGAAATATTAAAAAAGGAAAATATAAATCCACCAGGCGTTTCAGAAAGTTGCAATTGAGTAATAATTTATGTTAATATTAATTTATATGGTATATGGAAGTTTGTAACTACATAAGAGTTTTATCAATGTACGAGTTTTGAACGAGGAAGTTTAATTGAGAAGACTAATTTGATTTTGGAGGAGATGGAGTTAGAAGGACCTTGACTACTATAATACAGGTCAAAGGTATTTCAAAACTTTCAGTGTCTAGTGTTAGAGTATTTTTGTTGTTTTCTATTGTGTAATATTATTTAATTGTGAGAGAGTGAGTGTGAATGTTTTGTTAATAATTAGTTTTGTAATTTTCAGCAACGTTTAATTTTATTTTTTTGTATTATCATCTGAAATTGTTGTAATAAAATTTATAACTTTTGTCATTTCGTATCAATATTTCTTTGATGGCCATTTAAAGGGGAGGAAATTTTTGCAATTTTTAAGAAAAAGTTTCTGGGAACTGTTGGAAAATGTATCATTAGATATTAGACAAAAATGATGTTGCAATAGTCTAAGCTGATCAAATATATGGTGTTATATTTAGGCATTACGGTGGAAAATAATGTAAACTTTAACAAAAATAAAAATAACTGCAAAATTAATAGATCTAGGCATAGTAGACCTTTATAATCTTTAAAAGGTACTGCTACATAATAGGATTATAAAATACAGAGTGTCCTATTTAAAATAAGAACGATATCGTCGTTTGAATATGTCATTAGAGAATAGCCCCATTTTGGACGCCCTGTATAATTTTAAACAACTGTAAATACATTATTATTTTCAATTATTAGTCTAATTTTTTTCAGTTAAAGTTGGCTGATTCCATGGGTTTCAAAATTATTGGTTTTCTTGTAAGTGCTTCCATTTTTAGAAATATCAAAATATCTCGAAAAGTAAAAAGCTTAGGTATAGGGAATACTTAAGAAAGTTTAACTTATTTTTAACGTATAATCTATAAATGCAACAAAATATAGGGTCTTCCATAAGAAATAATATAAATTTGATACGCCACACTTTTTTGGGACAACCTGTATAATTCAAGATAATTTTAAAATGTAGCCTTTGTAAACACACATATCCATGAATAACCAAAATTTTCAAAATATTAACCGTTTGGCCACAATGGGCCGTCGCGTCTACCGTGACTCACCCTGTATATGCATTACTCATAGTTTTTGACAGAAAATGAAAAGTTATTTCACATAGGATAAAAAAATACATGGTGGACCATTTAAGCTAAGTGAGTTTTTGCGGTTTGAAAACTATAAAATTAGAATCAATGACAGCCCTAAAAGTCAGAATAAATCGATATAAATTTGTGGTACTGAAAGTTACAGGTTTCCCTGTTTTTACTTCTTGTTTAAATAGAATATTTTTCTTACAATCACAAGTTTCTCAAAATTGGTAAGCGATAGATATAGGGAGCGTTAAATAAAGTTGACTTAGTTTTTAACGTATAATCTAAAAATATCACAGGGTGTTGCATTTAAAAAACCTAACTTTGATAAATTACAATTTTTTGGACCACCCTGTATAATTGCAAATAATTAAAACAAATAGGTCTTATCAATATACATACGTCACCAAAAAATTAAGCTGATGTCTTGTACCGTTTAGGCACAAGAGAACGAGGGAATAGTCGTGGGTGACCCTGTATATGTTAAATTAGGTTATGAGTTTTATTTGGGTTTATTTCGATTCCGGAAGAGGCATCCGCATTGATGTTCTGGTTTCCTTGCTTGTATACAACTTTTTACAGGAATTATGCTAATGTTAAACGTCATTTGACAAGCCTGGAATTCGGTTTTAAATAAAATTGCCTCTGCACAAAGTCGTTACAAAAATAAGTGTTCCATGTTGTTATCATATGTTGTGAAATTATTCGGTGATATATTTTCATAGGAATTATTATAATTAATGTCATTGTCGCTCTTTAAACGGAAGAAACTTTTTTAGTGGTTTTATTAATTCAATTCCAAAAATATATAAACAAAAAACGCACTTTGAGCTATAGAAATGAATTGTAAAAGTGATTTACTACATACCATTCGTGAAAAAACATAAATAATATTGAATTTTATCTCAAACACTATATTTTAACCTGAGATTCGAATACGTATGAATAATATTATGTTTATTGCACTAACCTAACCGCAAATATATAGATATTTATAAAAAAAAGTAGTTGATGATAGAACACGTGAATATCGCAGTAATTAAGGAAAAAACGTAAATGCAGTACAAATTCCTACCTGCTGCTGGAGTGGAACATGATTTTAACGATTTTTTTGCAACAATGACGAATACAGAAGCTGTATAAAGTATCTAGAAATTGGAATTTCGTCTGCACATTTATACAGGGTGATTCTACATGTATTCTAACTTTTACATAAATGCAAATAAAAGAAAAATAAAGAACTGTGAAAATAATAAATTTTAAGAACCCTGAAGATGCAAATCTCAGTTAATTAATCAAAATAAGCGAGGTATTAATTTTATTTTTAAATAAATTAACAAATAATAGAGATACTAGTCATCTCTAGGCAGCAACAAAACCTTTAACTCAAGAAACTTGGTAAATATTTACGGAGAATACAAGAGAAGCAGGTAATGGAAAAATAATCTCTTCATGTCATTCAAGCTGCATTCGTTCTATTTAAAACATCTTTTAAATAAGTAGTATATCCCTGTTTTGTTTTATTAATTCTATATATTTTTCTGCCTCTATATTATAGCTGAATTTTTTAAAAAGTTGCAAGATTTGTGTTAGAACCACTTGCACACATCATTAATCACTGTATTGAAAAGGGGCTTTGGCCAGATGCCTTCAAAATTTCAACTGTTATACCAATATATATGTGGAGATAGATTCTGTGTTAGTAAAAATTAAGTAAGTCCAGATTAACTAATTTTCTAACAAGATATAAGATATTATCTGAAAAACAGTATGGATTAAAGAAAAAAATTCTACCGTTGACACAGTTTTGGACTTGACAACAAACATACATAGAACTACTAGAACAAAGCAATCTTTGTGTTTGTTTATTGATATGAGTAAGGCATCCGACACGGTGGACCATAAGCATCTGCTGGAAACCCTGGCAATGTACTAAACATCTTCAAAAGTTACTTAAGTGAGAAATTCATAAAATATGGCGAGCCACAAGGCACTGTCCTGGGTCCCATATTATTTAATTTAAATATAATGTGATGTTTATAAAGGTGATTTATAATAATGTTTTTGTTTTTTTTAGCGATGTGGACCCTTCGAGTGATTTTGAGAAAAAGCCCCGCTTGACCTCGCGGAATAGTTTTTATAAATAACCAAGTCAGAGTTAATTAGATTTACAATTAACAGAATTAAATCTAAATTTTCATAAAATTCTAAATTCTAATTTTTCGCAAGTTTTGATTGCTAACAGATTATACTAGAAACGAAAAGAATAATTTTGATATGATTTTTATACAATTTATTCTTCATATTCGTTATTATTGATTTCATAAATACCTTAAAACTTTCTTATTATTGTCCTTTTACATTATATTTCTTTAATTTGAAAAACGGAAACTCTACTTCTTTGATTTCTACTATTAAAGATATTATAATTGGAAATTTATTATATTATTATTGTAATGAATTTTATATGGTTGCACTTGTACTTTGGTGTTATTTTTTAATCGAAACAAGTGTTTATGCACTTATCGATATTTTTAAATTTATTTACAACGCATGAATTTCTTTATACCATTTCATGCCTCTGAATAAAGTTTATTATTATTATATTATCAGATATTCTTTAATTTCTTTCTGGTTTTCTTCATTTTGATGTTTATTTTCATCATCCTACATTTATTGGCAAGAATCTGCATCCTCATCATGCCCATTTCTTTACTCCAGATGTTAATTAATGTCTGTTTTTAATTATTTTTCTAGATTATTAAAGCGATTTCAGAAAATTCTGCGAAATATAATTCCTATACTTGAATTAAACAAATATGGTACTGCAATTAACCCCGTTTCAAAAAAATTAGCACGTCCTCTTTCGGCAAATTTAACGTTTCAATTAAATATTTGACATTTATTATATCGTAGGAGTTATCAATATTACCGCGTCTTACACAATAATTATATTGCAAAAACCAAAACAAATAATATTACAATAAAAAACCATATATTAAAGCAACCAAGGTATCATATAGTATGAGTTCATTTTAATATTTACTAGCACTTAGGAATTATAATCGGTTTGAAATTTTTACAGTGCGATGCTTCTTTGAATTAATTTTTAGATATCTAGAGAATCGCGAATACCAAATAAACCGGGGAAACCTTCTATAAAAGGATTAAAGCAACTGTCGTATAAAATATCAGCAGAATCTACAATAATATCATCCATTACTATCATATCTACAAAAATTCGCGTTTAGTGTATTCCTACAGCCTTTAATGAGTCGTTAATAACTGTGCAAAGAAAATTGCAATTTTTATTGTTTCAACCACTTTTTCGCTCATGTTCAGCTCACTTAAGTTAAAGCTAGCAGAATTAAGATTTTTTCGATATTTAATTTTGAAAAATAGGGCCACATTTGAGATATGGAAAATCTGTTTGCTTCAATTTTAAATGTCTTGTAGATGTAATAATTTCTTTAATATTTTATATCTCTGTATATTTTGTGTTTTCAAACTTTTATATACTTTTTTTATAACTATAAATTTAAGATTTTAAATTGTAACTTTTTTAAAAATATTTGACATTCTTAATTCTATCGGAAATTTGTTTAAATATTAAGAAAACAGAGCTAGTACAATACATATTTTAAAAATTAATGGACTGCCAAGATCAACAATATCTCTGATATATGTAACTCGAATCACCATGTAGACGACAAATAATGAGCAACTTTTAACTAAGAGTATCGAAAATATTACAAGGTTTCATTCGATCACTTGAGTGTCCCTTTTAAATTATTTAATAAGCTGTAGAATATTAGAAGAAGGCCCCTTGGCTAAATTTAATTAGTAACAATAATAGTAATGGATTTTTTGATGCTTTAGCTGCAATTAAATAAATTGGAAAGTGAAAGAACGAGAATAATATAGAAACAACTACATATCTATACGAGGGTAGTCCCAGAAGTATCTTTATTCTCATTTTAGTTCGATACACTTTTCCAGATGATTTTGAATAACTTCGATACCCTGTTTGGGCGCTTTCATACTTGGCGACACGACAACGGCAATGATGCCGGTGGGGTTGAATTTACATTGAAATAAAGAGAGTGCTCTCACATTAGACGACATGCCGTGCTGGTGTCATCTCCGGCTGCCGTCTTCCCATTCGTGTCGTCCCGATTTTTGGAACAAGATATTTAGTAAAACCAATAAATAAATAAAACTGATTAGTTCAATTCTGTTCTTTAAAGCCTTTAACATGGCTTTTAAGTTTGATAGTTACCTTAATTGAACTGCTTGAAACAAATCACTGTATTGAAAAATAATATGAAAATAATAATAATAAAACATCAACTAATAATTTAGAAATGAGGACGGGCCATTTCTTTAATGCAATTTTGTTTTAGTTTTTTTTTTGATTTAAGTTCTTTTATGTAATTATCTATTCTTGTGTATTCTTAAATTTTCCTAAAAATATGAATATATATCTTCATTTTTAATGTTCTATTTTCTTTTCTTTAAATTTAAAAAGATCAAACTAGTTTTTTTCCTTTCGCAATGAAATTCTGAGAATTCTACAAAATGACAATAGCGATGAATCACTAAAGAAATATTATACAGGGCGACGTTTTAGTATTATTCAAAAGAGCTTGTTCCTTTTGAAAGCCGATTCTCGAAATGAACTGAAACGTGGTGGAACTAATAATTAAAAATTACATTTTTGTACAAAAAATTAAGTAATTGAGTAATCGAAAGTGGAAAAAGAAATCGCCATTTTTGTTGTCTATTTATGTACTTTGTAAAATTCTTATTAGAGTTTTCAAAAGCCATATACTGGATGAAATGTTTTATATGAACAAAACGAACTAATTTTTTAATGCAGGACCTGATTTTGTCTAGCTTTGATTAATTATATGGTAGTAGTTTTGCCAAAATATGAGACAAATCAAACTAATCGTTCAAAGGTAATTACCAAAAAAAACTTCAGTCAAAATTCACAACCCTCTATATATTATTAGACACTTTTTAATGATCATTTGATATTCCCCATAGGAGCCTCAATACGAGGTATTAGTATGTATAGTCCCTCATAACTCACCCTATATATCAGGAAGAGAGTTGTAAATTTATAGTGCAGACGTATATACGTATTGATAGATTTCTTGCGAACATTTTTCTCTTAATAATTTTTTTTATTATTTTTCAACACCGGGATTTTTTAAACCAGTTAAATTAAGGTAACCCCATCAAACTTAAAAGCTATTTTAAAGCACATGAACGAACTGAATTGAACTAATCAGTTTTATTTAGTTATTGTTTTTACTAATTATTTTGTTTCAAAAATCGGGACGACACCAGTGGCAATAATGCTCCTTGCCTGGCATGCCGGCAGCCGGCAACGACAGTAGCACATGGTTTTTATTGGATCAACAAACCCTATAATAGATTTTTAATAACTTTTATTGGGGTTTATTTTGATGAATTAAGTGCTAATCGAATATATAGAAAAATGTTTATATTTAGGTAATGCATCTTACCCTCGCTTTAATCATTACCCCTTCAGTCTGGAGGATTAGCACAGGTAGGCGCAAATCTAATACAGTCAAAACTCATTAGTCAGGTGTGGAGACATGTTTCAAAAACTCTTTGTGTGAAACTTCGTTGATTGAACCATCTTCACGATGCTATTTTTATTCCATGTCCAAATTTTCAAACATACTATCATTTTTCTTTGAAATATGAACGTCAAATGATGTTAGAAATTAATACGAAGAGTAAAAAAAGATGGACGGGCGACGTTTGCAATTACTGTCAAAGAAATTGAGCCAATGAGTATGCAAGGCTCTTCTATTCATGCCAAACTTGTGAATTCTAACTCTAAACGAACAATAATTTCTACAGTTTAAGAATAGAAAAAATCGATTTTAGCTTCACTATACTATCAAGGACTGGTATAGTTCGTGTAATACTTATAGTATCCCTAATTTAACAGCTTTAAAACGCGGCGCCTTTGATGCTACCGAAAAAACATCATTCTTTAACCGAACGCGGCATCCTTTGAATTGACTGCTTCAAAGGATGCCGAACAGTTAAACCATGATTTGGACGTGTATCCGAGCCATTAGTCGTTTACAACAAAGCGATTGCACACGTTTTCATTATTTTAATTTATACTTTCCACGCTCTGGCTCCCGAGCTATATATTAAAGTAGAACACTCGATAGTGACTTTTTAGAACTTTTAGATGGCTGGACTAAAGCGATTGCGAGAACTATAACCTATAAGATGACTCTTCCAGTCTCTTGTTTTGCACTCCACCCTAACCTATAATTAATATCTGAGTAGTTTCCGATATACAGATAGTTTAAGCTTATAGTGACACACACTGTATGTCAATTTTAATATATTTTAATTTAGTTTCTATAAAGACAGTTTTATATAAAAATTTTATGCATAAGTTATAAAAATCAAACAACTTTGTCGTTTTTATAAACACAAGTCGTTAATTTCGAAGATTTATAAGCTATCGATGATTCTACTGTTACGACATATGGATTTTTTTTATGCCACTGACATTTTTACACATCCGTTTCTTCTAAATCCTAACGATAAATCTCATTCCGAATACTTTTTAGTAGATCAAGGCTTAGATCGCTCTGCAGGCGTATTTCGAACTACAACAGTTACTGTTACAGTTCATAATTACCGAACGTTACGTTTTTTTTTTACAAAATAAATAGCTAGGTATTATAAAAAGCGACATAATATGAGCCAGAAATCTATGGCCCCTAGTAGGTACGGTATGAGTTTTGGCTTATTACATAGGCGTAACACGATACTCGTTTATAGACGAGACTTTATGAGCATAAAATTTTTTTATTTAAACAGGTCGTTTTTAAAATTCTAGGATACCTTATTCACAATCGGATACTAACTTTGTTGGCAACTAATTCAATTATAGATTCACTTGTATCGATGTATGTTGAATTTAACCTCAAAATTGAGACTTTCGTTGTTTTATGAAAGCTAGAAGTATTTCAGCGCATGCTTCCAATACAGGTAGGAACGATGGGCTACTCTGTACTTTGGGTCATCGTGACTTTGGCAGGTAACAGGTAAAAAAGGAGTATAAAATACACTGGAAATTGTTTGTTATTTTGCGCATTGCAATCGAAAAAAAATTCACCAGCAAGGTCATCATTATCAAAAGTTGGGACATGCTTTCACTATCACTCCGCCTGGCCTCGCGGAACTCCTCCACCATGCATTAGGGGTAGCGGGTAGCACTTTAAATCAAGTATTTGTTTCCATTTTACCTCCCTTTGGTCTACCTATTACTTGTTACCATATTCATTTCTGTAGTTCATCGTTACCATATCTTTTGCTTTCGTTGCTTCCTACTTTCCTGTGCAATTACCGAAGTCTTCGGGACTCACTTGTCTTCCTTACTATGACATTATGATTTTGGTATTCATTTATTCTTAGTTTACCTTGAGAAATTGCCTCCTCGATCTCTTATGCTTCGCGTGATCATCTGCTTGGTATTCTGTCAATTCTCTAAGTTGTCGATTTGGACGATTCCTCAATTTCAAGACTATCTATTTTGCTCGGTCGTTTATGATATCTAGAAGCCTTCTGGTCTCTAGATCTAAGAACAGATATTGTGTTGAGCCTATATCTTCTTACTCGTCGTTTTTGTATACGTATCCCTATACTAACGATTCGTAGGTGAACATTGGAAAAATTACTACACTGTACATATTCATTGAAAGTCATTTCTTGGTCTAATATCACCCCCGGGTCTTTCAAGACTTCTTGAAGATAACGAGTTGTTCCTGGGGCTATGGCGATGTCTTCATATAGGCTTGGTAATATGTTTCTGATATGTTAGATGTGTTCATAGTACAAAGCAGTGGTCCTGCTTCCACCAATGTATAAAAGTAACTAACAACAATAGAGCCTTATTTTCCCGGATATTGGTTCTATCGGAAACTAGACCTCAGCCTCTTGGGCTCTTTATGTCTTCCGGGTTGGTTTAACAGCACCCGCTTTGCAACTCTTCGCATTCTGACAGTATATGTTTGGCTATTTCTTTCCCTTTTCCACATTATCTGCAGACAATACAGCCTTAAAATTAAGCAAATATTGTAAGTAAAACTTAGCACCTGGAAAGTAAAAACTTGGTCAAATTGAGACCTACGTTGGTTTAAAATCAGGCAGATGATATAGTTCGACAAAAAAAACCGTACGTCACTGGCTACCTACCTGAAACAATTAAGGTAAATGATTAACTCCCAATAAGAGAAAATTGGTAAATAAATATTCCAAACAAGTTTGATATTGCAGTCAAGTCAGAAGTAATTCTAGAATAAGTAATGAATGGATTTTGAATGTATATGTATTTTAACTTTTTCTACAAAGGAACGGCGAACGTATTACATAACCAGAATTTGATTGATTTAGTTTGTTAAACGTATAAAATAGCGTCGAATTTATATTTATACAGTGTGAGCACAAGTTCACGGTCAAAGGAGCGCTAGTACGAAATGTTGAATGGTCAAATTTGTCAACTATAAAAATTCTTCTCAATGAATTACAGTGTGATTCTATTTAAGATGTAGAATATAAAAAACTAGAGCACTCGTATGACATGAAATGAACTATATTTAATTTTATTTAAAAAAATAATTAATAGAGCTGTAATATTTAGGAGCTTCACTTTATTTAAATCCCATTTTTATACCACTGGATAATTTGCTGAATTAGCATAAGAGATCTGAGTATTATTTATTCTGACTAACGATATTTGTAGTTTTCTTGCAGCCTCCCTTCTGCCATGAGAGCGGTGTCATCTGCAAAGGTGGCATTTGTATTTTTCTCCAATTCAGGAATATCACTAGTGTATAATAGGTATAGGACTAGCCTTAATACACTTCCTTGTGGTGCTCCTGCCTTAATTTCTTTAATTTTAGAGTAAGCTTCTTCCTGTTTAATCCTAAAGTATCTTTTTGATATACATGATGCTAATAATTCATTTTGTGTTTGAGTCCTTCATGCCAAACTCTATCGGGAGCTTGCGCTACATCAAGGAAGACAGTAGAGCTAATTATTTTCTTTCTAAAGTTTTTCTATAATAGGTTTTAGTCTTTTTAATAATATTTTTTCATACAGTTTCGAAATTACAGGAACTAGGAATATAGGTCTGTAAGACGTAAATTCATGTCGTGATTTCCCTGGTTTTGGTATCAATCTCTGGACCTACAAAATTTGTTGATTCTATCATGCATTTTTTATAACGATAAGAAACATTTACATTTTTCATTTAAAAAAAAAGTCACGATGTTCTTCACCAAAACTATATTTGCCCGAAAATTTATTAAATTTAACAAACCGAGTTTCAATATTAAAGTCTAGCATAGATACACGAATATTTAACTCAGAAAAAGATGATTAAAACCAAAACTATTACACATATTGACAAGTGTCAATTTTAACATAATAACTGAACGTTCCATTAAATATTTACCTAAATCCATGACTTCTGAAATTGAATTGGCAACAATGCATTTTCAACTTTGAATTTATGAGAGGGCTGTCATTTGACAAGCAAATTATTTATGTCCGTCAACATTTTTTCCTTTTATAATACTTTTCAGGCTTATTCTGGTTATAAATTTGGGCATTGGTAGAAAAGTTATGTACCTATGCGTTTGTATTGGAAAAATATGTTAAATAATCGTTTCAACGCTCTGAATTTGTTTGTCTTGGGAGTGAGTATCCCAATATATATTTCTTTTTAAAAAAATGTGAAAAATATTTTTCCGCGCAAAAATTTCTATCGCTATATTGAATTTATCATGTTTTATAATATCTGTGAAAATTTCATGAAAATCCCAGCCGGCCCCATATTCTTAACGTTTACCCAAAGATGTGCGTGTCAGTAGTTGTCAAAATTTGTAGGTTATTATGGCGAAATTAAATAAAGTCAAACCTTGACGTTGATATTTACAAAAATAGGTTATTTTCTTATGACGATTTTCCATCATCACTCCACCAACGTTTTCACCGACCACTGCTAGACCAACATTATGTATCGGGACTACGTTACTGAACGTTGCTTTGGAATACCCCTCGCACAAAAATTTGATGTGATTTCCATCGATGATCGATGATTGACAATTAACTACTTTTGACAATGCCAAAAACTGACAAATTAACCTAATATTTATCAGTTTCTCTTCTAATGGAAATAAAACCACTTATTTTAAAGAAAAAGGGGGCTTTATTGACGTTTTGACTTTCTTAAATGAAAGTCGTTTTTAAAATGACATAACAAAATATATAATAAAAAATTTACTATAGAAACAGGTGTGTTGTCTGCCGTTGCTAGAAAATAAAACTAAAAGCTTAACTTTTCCTGTAAATATCTCGGAAGATCGAATTTTCACAGACATGAGACCTGCATTTTTTGCCGATTTATATAGGAATTAGTCTACCCTGAAAGTTTTATTGGATTCTGACGAGTGGATTTTGAGATCCTCCGGACACACACACATACATACAAACATTGCTCGTTTAATAGTATTTGATGATAACTTCTGATACTTTCCACATCCATGGAACATATCTCATTCTAAATGATGCATTAAATGGTATGCTATAGCTTTCCTCGGAAGTTGTTTTAGTATCTCTCCCGCTTTCCAAAGCGAATAAGTTACTATTACTGTCATTTGTTAACTCACTCAGGTAAGTGCTAATTGAATCTTTTTTACTTTCTGAATTTCCCTTTTTAATTGCTGAGTAGCATTTCTTTTATCAATTGGTGCTCTCGACTGATGCCATTTCTGTCTTAGTTTTCGTTTTTCACTTGAAAACGTATAATTAAATATTTTTGCTGATATAATGTGATGTTTGTTCGAAACAGAAATTCGAAAAGAGAGATAAGAAAAGTCGCTCGAATTATCTCGAGTGTGCATGTTTAGCGCGCTCGAATTAACTCAAATTGAGGTTTTAAAAAGAAAATTTTACTGTTTTTTACAGCTGTACTGGACCGTCAGTTTTATTTAAATGGTCGGTATTGTAATCTCAAAAAATTTTGCCGTTCCTAATAGCACGGATTAATATAAAAATTAGTTGAAATCTAAAAATATAAAATTAAATTTCCCTTTTATGGTCTCAATATCCTAAATTTAATCCAGGGACAGCCTGTATAATAGAAAATAGAGACAAACGAAAGGCAAACAAACATTTAATTGTTTTACTTTATCTTTATCCAACATTCCTCGCCAGGAAAAACTTTAATCAAGAACGCAATTAATTTTAGTTACATTTTTAGAACGTCGTACAAAAAATGGTACATTGCATCCCAGAAAAAGCTAATTTTTTTTTACAAAAACAGTTAAAATTCTATTTCTAGAGCAGGGACAAATGAAGATGGACCATTCATTTAAGAAAATTGTAAAAAAAACTTACCAGTGGTCTGTTAACTTCTTCGAATACAAAAACAACCGTCTCGAAAGAAAAATACGCGTATTATGGTTACAGACAGTAACTAGAGGGAAATTATTTTTGACTAATAATTGGCGATTGAATTAATGGCAAATTAGTGTCATTAGTGTCAATAGAGGTAGCTATAATACCGTAAATTATAGGAAGGAGCAATTAGCGATAAAAATGCTTTCTTTGAAAAAGAAGCAGTGAGAAACTATTCGAAAAATAATGCATTGTGCAGGTTATTAAAATTCCAATTTTGAAACAGATTTTTTAATTGCTTAAGAAGCAAAAAGCTGTTAATTAGTTTTTGTAATTTATGGAAAAATGGAAGAAAAATATTTTTCTATGACTACTACAGGATATAGTGGTTTTCTCACAAAACATAGAACTACAATGGTATTGCTTGTGCCATTGAATAAGTTCACTTATTCCACAGAAATGTCACTTCTTCCAGAGTATACATGAATATATACAGGGTGTCTCACGTAGATGGCCCATTGGCCATTTATAGAGAAGTATAGATATTTAAAATTTGAAAATTGGGTTACGGAGCTTTGTCAGTACGATCTATTCTTACCGGAAGTAGACATCAACTTTGTTATTTCAAATGATGTGTACCAATTTTCTTTTTATTTTTACATTCAGCATCAAATTTTGAACAAAAAATTATTAACATACCACAGGTCTAAGTTTAACAGTTTCCGAGATATTTGAGAATTTTATAAAAATTTTTGAGAAACAGGCATTTACTTTAATTTCCGTATCTGGCTTAGTTGTTAAGCTATTAATTTCAAATTTTATATACAGATTGTGAGAATATCCTTCTAGCATACGGTGAAACGTCAAATGCGATATTTTATACAGGGTGTCTAGAATGGAGCGTTCAATGTCCATATTTTCTATTCTCAATAAGTCGATAATTTCAAATGAAACACCCTGTATTTTATTATCACGCCTCAATCAGTGTTTTATTCTCTTTCGATCTGTATTAGCATTCCCTATACCTAAAGTTACGTATTTCTAAGTTATTGCTAGATTTAATATAATTTGGAGATATTTTACAGAAATTGGTGGGTAATATAATATAACATGCCATAAAAATTTAAAATGACAGTTGTAATAAACTACTGGACAATTAGATTATTTTATTTTCTTACTTCGTTCAATTTGTAAGTGAAAATGGCTCTTCTGGTTTACAGTAATTATCCAGGGAATTTAGACAAAAATTAGGTCCAACTTCGGAAAAAGTGGTGGAAAGCTGATTTTTTGCATGATGCTTCCTTTTGTGATCCTAAACAACATCTCAAAAGTCCCCGCCAATACATGTGCCGCTAAAAAAAGTTATTCGGGGTAAAGGTCAAGAAAAACGGTTTTTCGCAAATATATCGCTAACGGTAAGTTTTATCGAAAAAATTCAAATTACAATTTTATAGCTTAGAAAATTTCCTACAAAAAACCTGTATAGCACTCAGTAGTAATTTGGCTTCGTTCAGTTTAATTCGCTATCATTTTGTCCAGTCGTTAACTTGATTAACAGATGTCTGCAATTTTCTTGTTGTCTCCTCGTGATCTTTGCCTGCAGTCAGCATGGCCATATCGTCTGCAAAGGTGGCTATTGTGTCATGCATTAATTCAGTAATGTCACTGGTGTACATTAGGTAAAAGGCAGGTCCCAATACATTGCCCTGCGGCACTCCTGCCTTAATCTCTTTTATTGCTGAATAGGCATTTTCCTGCTTAACTCTAAATGCTCTATCTGAGATATATGATTCCAGTAGTTCTGCATATTGCTTGGGCAAAAGTTTTCTTATTTTATACTTAAGTCCTTAAGGAAGATGGTAGAGCAAACTTTTTTCTTCTAGTGATTTCACAAATAATTTTTGACGCCCCCAAAGTACGCCCCTCCGTTTTCGAGGATGCTGAACACGATAGCGTGGGTTAAAATTCCTTTCGAGTTGGCCCCACCTCCCAAATGGCCAACAAACCACCCTTTTTGACCACCGTCTAAAGCCAAACTGGTATGACGGAATTAGGATATTCTCTTTTATAATGGGATTCAGCCTTTTAAGAAGTAACTTTTCAAAAATATTTGATATAACAGGGAGTAAGGAGATTGATCTGTAGGATCAAACGATGTGTTGGCGGTTTTCTAGGTGTAGGAATCATTATCACTTCAGCTATGTTCCATATGTTCGGTACATATCTCAACCTAAACGAGGCTTTGATCAAATAAGTAAGTTTAACTATATCTTTTCTAGGAAGTTCTTTCAGAATCTCTCCGGTAATCAAATCATATCCTGGAACTTTCTTTGGATTAATGTTTTCTTTTATTTCAGCTGCAATTTCTTTTGGACTGGTGAGTTTGATTTCACTTTCTTCTTGGATAATGTTTTCCCATTATAGAGCGTCTTCGCCTTCATTTGGTTGAAATGTCCTCTCAAGGTGTTCAGAAAAGCTATTATCTTTCTAAGTTAGAAAATAAAATAATCTAATTGTCCAGTAGTTTGTTTATTACAACTGTCATTTTAATTTTCATGGCATGCTAGATTATATAATAATAATATAATAACTTAGGAATACGTAACTTTAGGTATAGGGAATGCTAATACAGATCGAAAGAATAAAAATTGATTCAGGCGTGATAATAAAAGACCGGGGTGTTTCATTTGAAATTATCGACTATATATCGAGTATATTTTCTTTTTTAGTTGGTAGTAGATAAAATATTATACAAACCTCTGTTGTTAAGCAACTACAGACTCGTATGTAATATACTATTTTTTAAGAAACTCGAAGCTAATATTATTGGCAGATGTCGAATCTTTCTGAAATCACTAAATCGGTAGTCACTAGGAATCATTCATAACAGCCGAAGACGTCTTTTGAAACCGGACCGAACTAATTTGTAAACCCACTAATTATCGAGGATGTTCCATTTAATGATGATTGTCGATATTATCTTATCATTAACCAGTGGCGTAGCCAGTAATTTTTTTCGGAGGGGGCCCACAATTTTCTCTCTTCCTTACTTACTTACTATAAATACTTATATATAAATACTTTTTCAGCATGGATGGGGTAAATATACAGGGTGATCCAGGGTTAAACCGTCAAACGTTCAGAATCGGTTTTTCGGGGAAAAATAAGATTATTTATTCCCATAATCATGCGGCTTCTAACTTGCTTTGTTTCTAGAACAAAAGAGTTTTTTATGAATTGCTCAAAAACAATTTGGCTGATTTGGCTTCTTTAAATATCATTAGAATGAAATTATTGATTCCAGTGACGTCCCACAAGGTAATCTAATTAATATTAGGACAAATCATTGTACGCCACTGTTTTTTGTATGTTCGTTACTTTTTTTGGTAAACAATTGAAAACGCAAATTTTTTTGTCTCTTCAATTTTATTCGTATCTCGCTTCGATTTTGAGAAATTAAAAACTATTTTTTTTCTGAAAAACCGATCCTGAATGTTTTGTTTAACCCTGGTCACCCTGTAAACAATGTCGGCTATTTAAATACATTATTTTATTCAACAACAATTTGTTAATTATTAATATAAGATTAACAGACAATCAATCAAATACTATTAAACGAGCAAGGTTTGTATGTATGTATGTATGTATGTGTGTGTGTGTCCAGAGGATCTCGAAATCCACTCGTCAGAATTCAATGAAACTTTCAGAGTAGACTAATTCCTATCTAAATCGGCAAAAAATGTAGGTCTCATGTCTGTGAAAATTCGATCTTCCGAGATATTTACAAGAAAAGTTAAGCTTTTAGTTTATTTCCTAGCAACGACAGGGATTATATAACTTGTTTCTATAGTAATATATACTATGAAGGAGAGAGGAGGGTAGTAAAAGTGGGGATATAACGTCACATTCCATAGGCGTACTTTGCAAAATAAGTTTCTATAATATAAATAAGGTCACAGCATATAAAATATATATACGCACTTCGTAGATTAAATTTTGAAGTTATATTATTTACAAAAAATAAAAATAAACTTTATGCATCTGACACTTTAACATTTAACGAATTAAATTTAACCAATAAATAACAAGGAGGGATTATATGTTGGGATTAAACTTGTTTTAATCTCTTGGCATTAAAAGTAACGCTTCAGTACTTACCTAAACTCAAAGATTAAAAAAAAGTTAGTTAGTTAGTTAGTTAGTTGAGACTACCCCTTAAGGCTACTCACTAAAACCACCCCATAATTTGTCATGTTATAAATATACTTAAATTATATACTCATTGGGCTGCTTAAAAATTGAATATTAAGAGCGAAGCTCGGTGACCAGATATTTAATTATTAATATAAGATTGAACGTTGAATGAGCATTATTTATTCAAAGACAATTCTGCGAGTTTGCCTGTTGTAAAATTCGTTTCTGATTGCATTTCCTTTGACAACTATATTCCAATCCACTGACATCAAAACTAGTCCTGTTTATTAATTGGTAGATGTATTATTCGTTCTACAGATGTAGTGGTAACGAGTAAATCGGCTAAGATTTGGATTAGCGTAAAAATGTTCGGAAACAACAAGGATGTGCTACCTTTAAAGTATCGACTGCACTTTGAGGAAGACATGAATCTACTTTTTGCTATTTCATTGTCCAAATATCCCATTCACTGCGCAGAATAACCGTGTTTATTGTTTGTAAATCATCTGAATATAACTTAATCGCTGTTTAAAAAACGTAAAATAGTTATGATTTATATAGTTAACAAACACATTTTCTTATAAACTCACAGAAGTTTCGGGGGAGGATGGGGAGGCTGGGCTACGCTACTGTCATTAACATGATTGACTATAATGTTGTATTTGCTCTTAACGCGCTAAAAAGATAATAATATTTGCTTATCGAAGCACCATATTTTCCTCCGATCCCAGTACTTTCGAAAGCATGACAAGTGTGCGTTTCATGCATTAAGATCACCTAAATGCAAAAATTAAAATGACTATTACTCGTTTAAAGGCTTAAAACACGATCTCGAGTGATCTTGGCCTCAAATCCGACATAAATAATTAGCTTTCTGAAAACAATTGAGGTGCGTTCGAAAAAATCCTTAAATTACACCCATAATTATGTTTGAAAGAAAGTACTTTGGTCGTCACGTGCATGACATGACTCATTTTATTGAAAGACTTTTTTTTTAAATCGTTATCTTAATTCTTGGGATTTCTATTCGTTGATTATAATCGCGATTCACATGAACCTACCCAAGTTTGTGACATTGACATAACTGTTGGGTTGAGCTGTCAAAAAAAAGTAAAAACGTTTTTCTTCAAAAACAGTTACCAGAGAAGGATATTGACCAAAAGCTCGCATAAAATGTGATCTCGATGAAACCTGGCATTTAAGTATTTGAAAGGGTGTAGAAAATAAAAAAATCTTTGCTGCTCTAAAGTGTATGGTAATTTCGAAAATAAAATCGAAAATTTGGTTTTTCCATTATATCTCGAAAATTTCTAAAAACTAATAGCACCACGTGAAAGAGCGGAAAATTTTACTAAAAAATAATATTATGAGTTATTTTAAAAAAGAATTTGTATTACTATAAAAAAATTATTAAAAATAATAAAGCAAATTTGAAAACTCTACGCGCGCCGAGCCGTTTTATACAAATATTCAGGCGAGGCGTTCGGAAAAACTAAAGTATCTTTGTCTAAAATGTATGCAAAGAAAAAAAAAGAAAACGTTTTAAAGAGGAGACTAAGCTTTCTCAGGAAGTCATTAGTTTTTAATTTTTTTTGTTTTCTCATAGAAAATTTGACCGGAAGTTATAATTTCTAAAATTCTCACTGATCTTTATAAAACTGAAGATATCTATTAATAGAGACATAACAAAAAAATCCTTGTAGGTTTATCATCATTATACTTTTACTTTTAATTTAAATATAATTAAAATGATGAACATTATCTCTGTTTAATAAAACTTATGTTTGCAGATATCAAATTTTTGAAAACTAGACTTTGTAGATGATTATTTTTGTAATTTTTTTTAAATTTACAACTTTTTGCTAAAATCAAAAACTAATTGACTTTTGTGGGTAGGCGTTTTCCAATAATATTTTTATTTGGAATCCGTGAAAATATATCGCCTTTTTACAAATTGTTGCACCGTTTTCATGATATCAGCGTATATAAGTTAAAAATCAGTAAAATTTACATTTTTATTGAGTAACAAATCGAGATAATAAAAACTAACTATACCACTAAAAACTATAAATAAAAAACTACAATTTTCCCTACTCAAACAATTTTATCTATAAAACGCCAACAGAATGATAGAAACGGGTTCTGAAAAATCTAGTAAATACCTAAACGATTTATTTATTCTATGCAATTATATGCAATATAGGAGCATATTTGGCCAGTCCGTGTTTTAGGTGTATTTAAATCCCGAGAAAGTAAGACGTTCGTTTGACTGCGGGAAGAAAAAGGAAAGAACTATTGTACGTACAATTGTCTTTACGAAATAAAGAGAGCGTTACGTGAGGAGTTATTTCATGAAATGGATGAGGGACCTCTCAACTTTCACCAAACGAAAAGCGGGAGAACAGCCTTAATTAATAATATCGAACGGACATTTTCTACCGCACGCAGGTACAAGAAATTAAATATAGAGTTGTTCATTTCTGTAGTTCATAGTGATTTCCTTTTAATTCAATTTCTCTTCTAATGGAAATAAAACCACTTATTATAGAGGAAAAAAAAAGCCCCACTTTTTCTTTAAAATAAGTGGTTTTATTTCCATTAGAAGAGAAATTAAATATAGAGGTGCATCTTTGCATTCCATGCAACTGCATTCTGTGACTAGAAATAATTTTTGACACCCCCCCTCCCGTTCTCGAGGATGCTGAACACGATAGCGTGGTTTAAAATTCTTTTCGAGTTGGCCCCATCTCCTAAATGGCCAAAAACCACCCTAAAAGGGTGAATCGCGTCTTTCACCGGCAATACTACCAAGGGTAATTGGCCGTTTGGGGGTGGACTCGAGGAGAAGATCCAATATCACCATCGCGTTCAGCATCCTCAAAAACGGAAGATGACGCGGGTTTTCTTGTTTATATAGAAAAATGAATTGTTTACCCTTTCGGGGGTGATTTTTTCCGTTTTAATGGTGGGGTCAACTCTAAAAGAACGTTAGGTTTTCCGGTTAAAGAAGAGATTCACCCTTTTGGAGGTGGTTTTTGGCCGTTTGGGGGGGTGGGGCCGGCCAACTCAAAAAGAATTTCAACCCACGCCATCGTGTTCAGCATCCTCGAAAACGTACTTTGGTGACGTCAAAAATTATTTGTGTTTTTCGAGGTTTTTTCCAACTCACAGAATGCACTAAAAGCATCAATACACACGACGGAAAACCAGTTTGCTCGCACGGAGGTGGTTATAAATGTAAGTTACAATTTTTTCCAACTTTTTCATAATAAAATCCAATACCTCAAGTAGAGACCTGACATGTGGCGATAACAAAATCAGCCCCAAAAAATAAGCATAATTTAAAGTCAATAATTCAATAAGTGCGCCAATGAAAATCTCAGTTTCATATTTTTTCGTATTCTAGAATTATATCTACAGAACTGACATATGGCGATGACAGAATTTTCAACATATGAGTAATTTTCCAATTTTAATCTATTAGAACCTGGCGGGTGACTCAAAATGTCATTTCTCAATTTTTTCTCAACACTTCCCTCTACTAAAAAAACAAAAAACTGACTTGTGCTGATAACAAAAAAAAGGGGTTGATGAAAAATACTTGAAAAATATGTGTGGTAATTAGTCGAAAATTCTGGTTACGGCATGCCGTGTAGGTACCATAAATAATGATGGTTTACTCTAACTATTTGAGTCCCGTTGTTAGATACTTACTAATCCATTGCAGTAATACCCCACTTACACCATGTTTATCAAGCTTTTGAAGTAAGACAGTATGGTTGGCTCTGTCAAAGGCCTTAGAAAAATCAGCATACACAGAAGCAATCTGGCAACCCTTCTCCAAAGCTTCTGACAGGAAGTCGACGGAGGTAACAAAATTTAATTTATACCTAATAATCCGATTGCTTTTACATTATATTTTTTAACTATACCTTCTAGAAGGCGCTCCTCATTTTTAAACAATCAATTTCCCTAGAAATTGATAGGCAGAAATAGGTCTACTGAGGGGGCTGCTGGATCACCAGATTTAATCCATGTGATTTATTTTGGTAGAAATCACATTACAGTTAAGCGTAGAATAATGTTCAGGAAAAAGGAAAATATTCCTAATATTTAAATATATTCTCACAGTAAAAATTAGTACCATTCATTTTTGGACGTATGTGTATTTCAAAAACACCCTGTATGTATGGTTGCATTTTAAATCCGCCTCGGTAAATTGAATTTGTTAATACGCCCTAATTGAAAATTAAATCTGTCACAACAATAATAACAGGCAACGGTGACATTCATTCCGCGATTTGAACTATGAATTTGCAGTTTCTTCCAATTTGTAATTTAATACAAAAATCCTACAATTATATAACACAATGAATAATTGAGCAACAAATGAATAAATGCATGTAAGAGACACTTTACCGTGAAAATGCATTGTGTTTGTGGAAATTTTTACTTTCTAGGAAACATTATGCAATTTTACGTGATACTAAACAGATTTGATCTTTAACACGCTAGTTTTGAGATGCTTTTTTTAATACTAATTGGTTTCACTGAAACAAAATGGATCTTTTTTTTCAAGCGTATCAAAATATTAATATTATATATCATACACATTTATTGAGAAGGAATCTCGCGTAAAAATTTCTGAATATATGTACAGTAATGAAAGTCATTGTCAAGGTGTCTCCATCTTATTTTCACTCGCATTTTCACCAATTTAAATTAAAAAAACTGTTTTAAAAATGGATAAGTACGAGAAGCAGTACGAGTTGTTTTCCAATTGATGAGAACAAAAGGGGATACAAATGTTAAAGGAAGAGGTACTTTTAGCATACTTTGTTAAGTTAAGCAAAGCATTCAAACCTAACACAAAGTGGTCAAAATATTCAACGCTCAAAAATGCAGTAAAAATTAAAAAAGGTAGATGAGGGATACATCGATGAGTCCACAACTTATAAAAATGGACTAAGCAACAAGATTTTAAGCCGGATACCTAAAAAATGTAAAGCAGTTCCAAGTACTTCAAAGAATGGATCTATTTCTTCCTTTTGCAACACGACAGTACTGATGAACCGGGAAATGACATCTACTACAACATTCTTACCTTCAGTTGCTCGATCTGCAATAAATTTAGAAAATGCGACCAACTGCACATTTAATATTAATGTTGTTGATAATAATAATTAATGAGAGACGAAAGTAACATTTTTTAAGCTAGAGAACAATTTACCAAACGAAGCGAAGCCAAATGAACCTAGAGGCTTAAAGGGACCTACAGACGGGCCAACCTGTCTTAGGGGCGACAATTTGGGGATCTATTAGTTAAAGTTTCTGGCGATAGTCTCACTTTTTGGAAGATTTTTTTTGCAATATCAGCTCTGATTAGAGATCTGGGGAGAATCATATTTGAAAAATCCATTGCTAGAAAAATTAGCTCTCACAAAGACAATGAAGACCAAGACGAACAAAACGGTACACTCACCGGATTTAAGTAGTGAAGAATTCGACAATGGAGATTCAAGTGTCGAAGAAGGTCAAAAAGAATCAAAAACGCAGAGAACTCTGTAGACGTGATGCTTAAAAATAAAGAGCTACAATTAGAAGCCATTGAAGTTAAAACAAAGAAATCTTTAACAGCACTATGTAGTAATGACGACAACAAAATAAAAAAAAGAAACGTGTAAGCAAAAAAAATTCATAAACAAAGAGTTAACAAAGGGTTCAAATACCCATGCTCACAGATTTTTAAATAAGTGTGATTTTACAGTTAGGCAATTCGCGTAGTTTTTTTCCGCAAACCGCATGATTAAAAAACCTGAAAAAATTCGACATATTTGGGTGCAAATTTTAGTTGGGACACCCTGTATAATCTAAAATAGTAGTTATGATACAAGGACGAGAAGTGTTACTTTTCCGGACGATTATGGAGTTTGTCGGAGTCCTTATTAATAAAATAATAAAGAAAAATATTAGTTCTACTTATAATTTTATATTTTTAGATGTGCTACCATCTATGATTAGAAGAGAGTATTGACAATTTTTAAAACAAAATATTTTTAAAAAACGCGTCTTATTGCATTTGTACAGTGTAAAGTATTAGAACTTTTTCACCAAATTTGAGGTTTGTGAATAGTTGATCGGTTCTGTCTGTATAATACACTAAAAAGCAATGGAACAAACAAACAAGTGTAAGAAATGTAACATTACATAACATAAGCTACAAATGTCACTTGGTTTTGTTTAAAAACAAAAATCATAGTCAATATGTTATTCCAATAAGAAAAGCATAAATGGCCAAGTTTTATTTTTTTAAATACACCAAATATTATTGAACACAACTATTAATTTAAAGCTAAAGGAAAAAGGTAAACTTTTCCGGACAGTACAACGTCCGAAAAAGTACTTTTTGGGACATGTACTGAAAAGTTCTTCTTGTTATTGTGTCCTGTCCGGAATTTGACGTTTTTTCACATATTCAAATAAAAACTAATTTTTAACATACCTTGATATGACGAAAATTCTTGCGAAGAACGTTCTAATCATAATGATTTCTTATTAATTTATAATTTTTCACAAATATGATATAAATGTCACTTCATTGATTCGCGAAAGGTAATGAAATTCAAATTTAAAAAGATAAACCTAATTTTCTTTATCTCATTCGTGACTTATTAGATATTTTTGGTCATTAAAAAAATGGTTATATGTATAATTATTAAAAAATTTTAACTAATTTATTTATACACGTGCATATTGCTCTGGTGTTTGTTTCAGAATAACAAGATTTTATTATTGCCTGTTGCGCTAATATACTGAGAAATTATGAGAGATGAAATTGCTGAAATAGAAAATACGATGATACCGAAATGTCCTCCTGGAATCACCTGGCGGTATTACTTCGGGATGGACTCCTATTTCTGTAAATGTTGGGGTTATTCTCTGTGTTTTCTTTTTATTGTCTTGGTCTGTTCTGTAGTATTTTCGTACCTATATTTTCTGGGGTTACTCTTCCTATTTGTTTCTCTAATTCTTCTCTTTGTTCCATCTTAAACATTCAAAAAGCGTCTATTATGCCGTGTCGCGCTTGTAACGGTATATAAACTGTTGTTGCTCATGGCAAAACGGTGAAGGTATGCCTGGAAGGTCCCATGCCCAGTTAGTATCTAGGTCAGGTAAAAGATCACCTCTGCCCACTTTCTACCTACCCATAGAGTGATATCTGGAATTAGCTTCTTTGTCCATTCGGCTTTGCCACGATTTTTTTCCCATAGTTCCTGCCACATTTCTAAATGGTGTGCTACTTCTATTCTGGACTGTTTATCCTCAACCTTCTTTCTTCTACTAGGACCTGTATTGGTTGCGTTTTTGCAATTACCAGCAGCGCTATGGTCGATGTGATTTTGGATGCACTGACAATTGTTATTGCTGTTTTTCTCTGTACTCTCAGAAATATAGTTTTTATATTTCTTTTTCCATGGCCTTCATCCCGATACTAGTTTCGTATAGCATAATTGACATTATTCTGCTGATATTAACCAACATCCCATGTTTTTGCCTTCTTCCTTCCATTTACTAGCATAACTACCTACGTTTTATGGTGCTAGAATCAGTTTTTTCCTGTGCATTCAGTTGTTAATGTCTTTCAGGACTTTATTTGCTGTCGCCTCTAGGTCCTTGGAGTATCTTCATTCACTATGATTGCCAGATCATCAGCGTATCACTTTTATTCTGTTGGGTACTGGTATTTTGAGTACTTTATCATAGTAGGCCACAGAGGCCTTATCACTGACCCCTGTGGAACGCCGCAAGCTCATCTGCACAAGTGATCTTCATCTGTAGAACGATTTGGCCACAAAATTGGAGCCAGATCCAGAGAATACGATGGATGGGAAAGTAATCGAAAATGCAAAGTGCGAAAATGCGGTGGCCAAAAACCATACCAGGTGACATTTGCGTTTTTGATCGCTTTGGATGGCTTTAGTTGGATGCTGTCTACGAAGCTGATATCTTTCAGGTGTCAGCTATCTCACGGAGCTTCAACTTACCATCAGCCAAAACTATTTTCATATTTTTTGGAACAACTGCCGAATTTGGGCGACCAGAGCGGTTAGCATCATCGGTGTTTGTACAGCCGCGTTTACAGTCGGGAAACTACTTATCTTAGATGGAAAGAACACATTAAGCAGAAAAGAGAAGAACTGAATCTTAAAAATAGAAAATTGTATAGGTAGACATTCTGAACTATCAACCCGAAATAAACTGATGATATACAAGCAGGTTTCTAAAGCATCTGTGGACATACCGCATTCAACTTTAGGGGTGTGCCTGCTCGAACAATATCCAGATCATACGAAGATTCCAGAACAAGGTACTGGGAGTGGAGATGGTAGCAGATAACGTCGAATCAGTCCAGCTCCTAGAGCTAGACCAAAGTAGATCATTGAGAAGACTCAAGAGGATCAAACCGTTTGAGCTAGTGTAGTGGTTTAAAAGCAGAGCACAGTGCGTGTTGTGTAGGAAAACCGAGTGATGACAAATCTGAGAAAACACCAGCGGGCTAAACTCTAAACGCTAAAATGCAGCCTTCCTAACAGTTACCAGTAAAAGTGATAATTGAAGCTTGAAATTCTCAATTTGATTTTAGAGTCTTTGACTCTGTCACTTTTTCTTTGTATCGATTCAAATGAACAATAAAAAGTAGGGTTAAGATTTCAGTGAATTAATCGAGGGGTAAACTGCGAGTTAAATTTTTGTACACTAATGGCTAGTAATGGCTCCTCACTATTGGCTAGTAATGGCCGGTAATGGCTCACTAATGGCTAGTAATGGCCGAGTACTGGCTACTAATTGCTACTAATGGCCCAGTAATGGCTACTAATGGCTAGTAATGGCTGAGTAATGGCTATTAATGGACGAGGTCTGTACACCAAAATGGACCTCGCGGTTTACCCCTCGGAATTAATGAACCGTTTGCTGGGCAGACCCTAAATTATAAAGGGCCGATAATTTGTTTATATTTCCATTAAATTTTTTAGTCATTTGTTATAGCAATCTTTATACAAATTTATCACAAACAATACTTAATTGTTTAAATATTCAGCAATAGACTCTAAAAGTCATAAACGATTATTATTTCAATAATTGTTTTGGTTAATAAAACTTTAGAAAAAAGAATTTAAAACATTTTTAAGTAATTATAGTTAAATGTCAACTTGCAATTTAATATTGTTGATGTTTAATAATTGTTAATAATTTCTTTAAAGGTTTATAAACGATAAAATGTTCTTCGTTTAAAATATCGACAATCAACCATGCCTCAGAGAGCATGCAAAACCATCGGTCCAGGATAACGGTAGTTATTAAGCCATTGCAAAACCGTCAGTCATGGCGTGCATATTTTTATACGAACTGAACCACCCGTCAAACGAACATTACTTTACTTTTTTCCTAAAAAATATATGAAAGATTTAGTATTTTATAAGAAACTAATATAAAATACAAAATCTGCACAGAAAAATATATGAGAAAACCATTATTGCATACCCAGAACACGATTTTTTTATGTGGTCTAACACGAGGTTAAGGAACACCCTGTACATTAGTAATATATCAATTATTAAATTTAAGATTCTATTAATTATGAAATATTAACGATTGTTTCATTTTAGACTTCTAAATAAATTTTGAATAGTCTTGTTTATACTATAGAAAATTTTAGAACTAAAGTTTGCTTTAATTTTATCAATAAATGTCCGGTTTTAAAAATATCCAATCTGATACATTATCAGATTACCAATGCCAATTAAAAATGGTTTCTTTAGCGATAGATTGCGATAATTATTTAGTTAGAATAGTTACAAAATTCTCTGTCTCTGACAAAAATAATATGGCGTAAATTGGCCTAAACTAATTGTCTAAAAATATGATTTACAGACTTCAAATGTAAAATACGCACTAGACAAAAAAATGCCCCGAACGGCTGGTCCAAAATGCGGACCAAAAAGGGTGGACTACCTGTCGCCAGAAAAGGTAGGTTAAATGTAATTTAAGCACTTTTGAATAAAAAAAAATACCACCATTTTTGGTCCGCATTTTGGATACGCAGTTTACCATAATCCTGATTGCCCCCTGCCCCTACCAGTAATTCTTAAAAGCCAACAAGAAGCTTGTCCGAAATAGAAAAGCCGGGGACTTAACTTTTTAACCTGAGATATCTCAGCATGGTATAAATAACTTTAAAACACACAATATTGGTAAGATGGTTGGAAAATTATTACAAATGATACATGATGTATACAGATTTAAATAGTGTTTTGGGCGATTCCAAAGTGTTTTATGGTGGACACGGAAGTACCGCTTAAAATACTGAAGTCGTTTAGCGACTATCAGGAGAGACGAGATGCTACTTTTTAATTGAACTGGGCACGAGGGCCGCGAAGGACTAGGAGAGGTCCACCGACCCACTCTCTAGGAGAGAAAAGTTCTACTGAAGTTTTCAACTGGACACGAGTGCCGCGAACTACTAGGAGAGGTCCACCGACCCACTCTCTAGGAGAGAAAGGGTCTACTGAAGTTTTGAACTGTGCACGAGTGCCGCCAAGTACTAGGATAGGTCCACCAACCTACTCGCTAGGAGAGAAAAGTTCTACTGAAGTTTTGAACGGGACACAAGTGCCGCGAAGTACTAGGAGAGGTCCACCGACCCACTCTCTAGGAGAGAAAAGATTCTACTGAAGTTTTGAGAGTGCAGCGAAGTACTAGGAGAGGTCCACCGACCTACTCGCTAGGAGAGAAAAATTCTACTGAAGTTTTGAACGGGACACGAGTGCCGCGAAGTACTAAGAGAGGTCCACCGACCTACTCGCTAGGAGAGAAAAGTTCTACTGAAGTCTTGAACTAGAAGCTTCCGATATCAAGCTTTGGATAAGTCGATCTCTGTTTATGTGTTTCTATCTTTTTTATTTAATTTCTAACGGTTTTTCTAGCCAATCGCAACGCGTCACTCGCAGTCTTATTGATGTGTATTTTTTTTTACCGGCTTGGCCGGCTGGTACTCCGACGTTCTGTCTGTGAACGTTTTTTGTGATTGTTTTCGGCAAAGTTAGTGGGATTAAAGTTTTGTTACGTCACACTGTGTGTTTGGTTCAAGCATACCGAACACATAAGCGTGCTTGTTGTTTCTATTATTTTTATTTTATTTGAATATTATTTTTATTCCCCTTTTTATAATGGGCGTAGATGTTTGATTTCGAACAAATAGTAATCTAAAAGTCAATCTACTCAATGGGTCTTCCCAGCTGATTCAAATAAAGCTGGTGTGCCCATTATCAAATCATTTGTCTTCTCCAATATGGATGATAATTAAATCTACTGAAATCTTGAACCAGTAGACTGACAAGCATTAATTTCTTCTTTCTCTACGTGTTTTCAAGTTTGACAAAGTTTCTTCTGCATTAATTTTATTCAAATGTTTGTCCAACTTTGCAAATAATTTATGCAAAAGCAAAAAAAGTGTCTTTATATAAAAAAAACCATTCTGGAGCTTTTTGGCTAAACTTTAAAGTATCATTGACCCTTAGTGTTAATACAAATTCTATTTCTTGCTCGCCTAAAATTATTAATATCTTAATTACTTTTTAATGTAAATTAATATGTAAATAATATTGGGAAGTACGCAAGGAATAACTCCCATTTAATACCATTTAAATTTTTATTTTTATAATTTAAGGTTTTTCATGATTAGATTCAATTAGAACTTTCTCTGAAAGTATTCTAATTCAAATTACGAAATTGTGTCCATGCATTTTAAATATTTTTAAAATATAATATTATAAAGTTGGAAATTGACGTTTTTATTTAACATTTTTTTATTAAATTTTAAGTAAATTTATGAAATATTTTGTAACTTTTTTTTACAAAATTACGTCTCAGTATTTATTTAAATTCAAATAAATAACTCATAAATAATTTATTCATTCTATATTTATATAATTTTCACTGTATTAAATATTTCATATTGTTTAAATAAAGTTTTTACGCGAAAATACACACAAAATGCTTGATATTTTCAATTTAGTTTTGAATTATAAAAAATATATTTTTCGAATTTTTATGCAATTTTTTTAAAACAATTGGAAACAATTTTATGGAACAACCTTCACATTATCCAAACCAAACAAATATTTTAAACGTTTTGTTGAAAATAAATAAATAAATTACAAATTAAAACATTCCTGCTTTAAAAAACTATAATTTTTTTTATAGAAAATTGTAGGACAGCGAATCTTGATACTATGCGTTAAGCTTAGAAATAATTCAACAACCTTTTTCGACTCCAGTATTACCCCAAATATAGCCATTAAATTGATCATTAATTAGTGATTCGAATATAATTAAGTCATGGGAAAATTTCGGAAGAAAAATGAATGATAATTTTAGTGACAATCAAGAACTATTTTATGGAACTTTAAAACAGCTAAGAAAAGCCAAAGATGATGGAGAGATGGGAAGAGCATTATAGAGAATTAACCAGAGTTGAACAAGACATAGAACAACAAGAAGCAAATATCTTAAACAGAGAAGAGATTAAAGCCATTACAGATGAGGAAAAGAATGAACCATAGAACTAAAGAAAATAATGAATGAAGCAATAAAATGTATTAGAATGCCTAAGGATTGGAACACAGTAATTATATTACTGATATATAAAAGTGGAGACAAAAGAGATTGTAGAAACTATCGAGGAATCACACTGTCTAGCATGCCAGGCAAGATACTAGTAAGGGTAATGGAGAAAAGAATAAGATTAATAATAGAAAAAAACAATCGAAGAAACGCAATGCGGCTTTAGAGGTGGAAGAAGCACGCAAGACTTAATTTTTACAATAAGAAAAATCAATTAATAAAAATCGAGAAATACATATATCTATGTTTTGTAGACCTAGAGAAGGCAAGATATCCGGAAATATTTAGAAACAGGAGGAGTGGACGCTGAGACTATAGAAGTGATATAGGCAATGTATAAACACAATAAAAATACTGTCAGAATGAATAATGAGCCCTCTTTTGTTCTCAGCCATAATAGATGATGATATAAAAGAAGCAAAGAAGAATGAGAAGAATAAAAGTTGGAAACTGGAAGAAGGAAGAAATTAAAATAGCGGAGTTAATGTATGCAGACAACATGCCTACATGCCTAAACTCAGAAAAAAATTTACAGCATAACCTAAATATACTTAATGAAGAGCTAGATAAAGTAAACATAAAAATAAACATATAGAAAACTAAAACTTTAATAATTGCAAAGAAGGATCAAACACATACAGGGTGACCCAGGGGTGTGTGCGTACTCCATAACTTTTTTTCTACCCAAGCTATCCATTTGATGTTTTTTTTAAACGATAAGACCGACAATCAGGCACATTCTAAAAATATTTCTATTTATATACAGGATGTCCCAAATAAGATACACAACTAAGTTTTTTTTTTTTAATTTTTTTTACATTTTTTCATTTTTTCCAGTCGATTCCTTAAGCTTTAGCGCATCTTTCGAGATAGAAGAAACCGTCAAACATTTCTTATTTTGCATAAATCTCGTAAGTTTTACAAAATGAACCCAACAAACCGTATATCAGCAAAAATATCTTAAAAATGCCATGCAATCATTTAATAAAATATAGGGTGATGCATTTGAAAAAGTCGAGTTATTGCTATTTGTAATTTGTCATTTTCAATCTTGAACAGTTCTGAAGTTCTGAATTTTTTGTGGATCTCTGCACAACGCTATTTTGACACATAAATTGACATAAGTCAAAAACTATTGCAAATAAGTCGAAGAAACCTGGGTTCGTTATATCGATAATTTAATGGCGAATCTAAATATGTAACAAAAATTGGGGGTTGCCATTTAAAAAAACAGAACTTAGTTGTGTATCTTATTTGGGATATCCTGTATGTAAATAGAAATATTTTGGGTAGAAAGTTATGGAGCATTCACACACCCCTGGGTCACCCTGTAGTATTAAATTTAATGGACAAAATATAGAGCAAGTAGATAGTTCCAAATATTTGGGCACGATAATAGAGAAAAATGGAAAGTTGGATAAGGAGATAAATGAAAGATTAAATAAAACTGGAAGAATATATAATATGATGAAGAGCACATTTCTTGGAAAAAGGAAAATACAGGAAAATGTTAAAACAGAAGTAGTGAAAAGAATAGTCAGACCAACAATGTTATATCCCTGTATATAGTTTATAAATACACCTTAGAATGTGTGATAATACAGAAATTGATTTATATAAATAGATAAACACTATTGTGAAAACGAATGCTGTAAAAAATGATTATTTTAAAACATAAGTTTTATTAAAGAGAGACAACGTTCATCATTTTAATTATTTTTGCTGTATTGAAGAGAGACTTGCGGTGTGATGAGAGTATGTATCAGTTTGGCCACATAATAATAATAATGATAAAGGAAAACGACTTTCGAAATAAAAGTCGAAACGTCAAAATTAAAAAACTTTTTAATAAAATAAGTGGTTTTACTATCCATTAAGAAGAGTATTTGAAGTACCAAGAGTTATAGAAATGAATAATAATAATAATAATAATAATAATTAATAATAACAACCCCCCTCACGAGTGAACCCAAGAAGCATTGTGTATTTAAAAAATATATAGTAAATTTAGATGCTGCGTTTTTTAAAGTTGGTATTAATATTTTTTTATTTTACGCATTTTTTTTTAAATTTCGATGAGAATATAAGTAATTCAAGTGTATTTGCTAATAATATATTAGGTAAATGTGTAGATATTGATTAATATATAGAATATTTTTTTAAAAATAAAATTAAATATATTTTTTTAAATTACAGGCGATTTTTATTATCGGCAGTCGGGTCCCTATTTGCATTACTACAAAAGGTAAATCGTCTGCCAAATATTGACGGCCGGTTTGAGCCTCATATAATCTTAGTCGGCTCAGCTCCGGCTAAAATAATGTAAGAGTTTTAGCTTTCCCGCGTAAATCCCATTCCTAACAACCCAAATTTTACAAAAAAAAAAAAGTGAAATCAAATCGTATCATGATAAACAAATTATAATTGAACGATTACTTACCCGTTTTCTTTCTCACTTTCTGTCACAGATTAATCTTATTTAGTAGGTCACTCGAGTGTTATTATTTTATTTAAAGCAAATGTTGTTATTGACATTGACTATTAGAGAGCACCGCACTGAGTGAAGAAAAAGGCGACTCGCGAAAAGTTATATCCAATTCAATTCACAAATAAATATACAATCACCTTATGTACGGGGTCTGTCATTTATTTAATACAATTTGTTTAGTAGAGGAGATTTAAATGTTACAGTGGATTGTTCTGTTAGAGGAGAGGGGGCTCGATTTTTCAGGCGTTCCCTATTGACTTCGGGATGTCGTGGTACGACAAAGAGTGATGCTGATCTTTCACTTGATATCTCTAACATAACAAGTTTGACAGATAGTCTGTCAAAATCGCCATTTTATATGTCAAATTTGACATAAATAAATCGCGCCAAACATCTAAGAATATTGACAATTTTTGTAATTTAAATCTATGTTGAGCAATAGCAAAATACTGGAAGGAAAATTAAAGTAGGTGTATATGCGGGAACGACTTGCATGAAAGGATATTTTTGGAAAATCAAAGGCAAAGAAAAAACTGCTTAATTAACACATGGCGACCCTTTTGAATCCTCGATATTCTGAAGTAAATGCTCTGGAAAAAAGGGAATACTTAATTCTAAAGAAAATTGGTCAAGGTTCATACAGATGTCTGGTTTTTGGGTATAATTGTATAATTGTATAATTCTATTTACGTTCATGTGAAACAAGTGCAGTAGCACTTATCGCTAATCATTCATTGTATTTATTGAATAAAGTAAGTAACAATCACCTGGCATTTTGATATAAATTGAAAAAATCTTGATAGAAAATACTTAAAACTTAATACAGACCAACCACCTGTTAGAAATCGAGTTTAATTTTGACAGATCTCACAAGAATCTACGTATTGTACTAGAAAATTTTTGAATATTTGAAAAATCAGGCAAATTTAACATGAAACAGTATTGTGGCATGGAAGCTGTCAAAGAACGTATAGATCTTTCTACAATTACCCACATCTAGAGCTTTAACGACCGCCATCTTTAAGTTATTAGAAGTTAGCGACATGCTGACTGTTGACAGGGTGAAAGTTTGATAGATGATAGATGCCAATCAATTTTTAATTAACTTATATGGTTTGGTATGTAATAATAATTTACCATAGAAACAGATCACTGGATAATTTCACGAGATATGTTAACAACATAGGACAGAGAAATAGATTTTGAAATTTAAGATATCAAAATCTATTGCCAACATATTAGTTGTGGTAACAATTTGCATATTATAAGATAATTATACTATATCTATACTTCATCATAAATGAAGTTTTCATAATAATATTATCACTAGAAATCTCCCTAGAGCTTGAATTACTATCGGAAATATTTCCGAAATCATGAATTTTTTAAAAGTTATCCCGAGTAACAGACGAGGGAAACTTTTTTTTTGAGGAGATATAATAATGTAGTAGAAAAGTTCAATTGTATTTTATGGCCAAAATCCCAAGCATATTCACATATTTTTGATTTACCGATTTGTTTATTTTTAATGTATGATTGATGTTCATTAAGTCTTATATGAAAAGGGCTAGATGTTTCTCCTATATTAATTACATCATATCTTGTGAAATTGCCCAGTGATTTGTTTCTATAGTAAATTATTATTATACTTTTTGTAATTTTTTAAAAACATTTTGACTTTAAAAAAGTTGTTTTAACATCAATAAAGAAGAGCATTTAAAATAACAAACCACTATGAACTATAGAAATGACTTACTTTTGTTTAAAACTATTTCAAAATAAAACATACAAATAAAGTGGATAAAGACAACGTTTCGGTAACCGGTGAAAGAATCGTTAAAGATGGTGTTGTTTCGAGATGTCATACAATTTTTTTTACATATTTTATTGTCACTTCTGGCAAACGAAGTAACAATTCGCATATCGTAAACATTTTCCAATTATATTTAAAAAAATATTTCGTTTATGGAGAATAATGAACCATTATTTTAATGTTTCTATTCAAAGTTACGAAGAGTCACATTTCATAATATTTGCAGCATTGGTATTCAACAAATCTTGTGTAACAACACATGATTTTAATTCTTAAAATGATTGTTTTTTTTTATTAAATTTCGAGTCTTTAAGAAAGTAACATCTCTGTATCTGTAAAGATAGAAGGGTGGGTCACCCCACAGTACGTAGGCCACACATGGTCCATTGTGCTTTCTTCTGAGCTCCGTCTAACTCGTCAGTAGCATCCTCATATTGGCAGAGCTGGAAAACAAACGTCCACTGTCAGAAAACCAATTTGGGTTCACCAAGGGTAAATCCACCTTGGATGCGATCGACAGCCTGCGTGCACAGAAGGAATTGGGGAGTCGTAATACTAATTGATATCAGAAACGCGTTCAATACGGCCAGGTGGAGTAATATTATTAAAGTCCTAGAAAAGGCAAATATAGAGTAGTACTTACTCAACATCGTAGCTGACTATTTCGGAGAGAGATCCCTGGTGGTAGAAAGGAGTGATATGTATATGACTCAAGGGGTACCGCAGGATTCAGTGTTGGGCGCCTTGCTATGGAATGTTCTATACGATGATATCCTTAGGTTAGAACTTCCGGAAGGATGCAGCACAACAGCCTATGCGGATGATCTTATACACAAGGCAAATGAAAACATAGAACAGATTGTTTACTGGATAAAGCAGCAGGGGTTACAAGTGGCTCCTAAAAAGACTGAGGCGATCATCCTTAAAGGCCCAAGAAATAGAGAGGGAGTCAAGTTTAATGGCATGGAAGAAGGCATGGAGACAACGCAAAGTAAGTTTGTAAAGTATCTCGGGGTATGGTTGGACGATAAATTGATCTTCAACGAACACGTACGAAAGACCTGCGAGAAAGTTAGCAGACAAGCCAACTCGCTTAGCAGTCAGTTTTATTGTATGCCGCCCCCATCTGGGAGAAAGTATTAAAGGTAGACAAGTATAAAAAACTGCTGTTGTCAACTCAAAGAAAATTTGCCCTCAGAACCATCTGTGCCTACAGGACGGTGTCCTTAAAGGCCGTACAGGTCATTTCAGGAATCCCACCTATAGACATACTTATAGGTGAAAGGAGCAGGAAGAAGCAACATGAGTTATTGACAAAGGAACTGAAAAAGGGTGATGAAGAAGTGGCCAAACAAGATGGAACCAAACGATTAACGTGGGACAATGGACGAAACGCTTGATACCGGCTATAGAGCAATGGTGTAAATGCAGATTCAGAGAGACGAACTACTACATGACTCAATTCTTAACAGGGCATGGGAGCTTTAAGACATATACCCACAGAATAAAAAAGAGCGACGAATTATACAGATACTGTGGCGAGGTCGACACAGTGGCCCACACATGCTTTGAACGCCCGCGATGGCAGGAGAACCGAATAATACTGGGATGGGAGGTCGATGCCAACAACCCGAGTGGTTTTATAAACAATATGATGGAGAGTAGACGGAATTGGAATAAAGGCTTTAACTTTATTACGGCACTTATGAAGGAGAAAGAGATGGAAGAAAGACAATCCCAAGGCGCAGAGAGGAGGGAAGCAGAAGGAAGATAGCTACCAAACCTTGATGTATGTCGGAACGGACGGTCACGAGATTTGGTGAGCTAGGGGGGTTTTAGTGAGGATAGCGTCCCACACTACCCGATCGAGAGCGGTCGGGTGCCAAGCGGTTTCCGCTCTCCCAAAAAAAAAAAAAAAAAAAAAAGGGGGTAAAAACACAGTGGAGCAGGGCAGGTCGCAGGTCGCATACTCGCTGGTTACCTGACATCAAGCTGTAAACACATACACTGGAGCTTCAGTCAGTCGCTTGTCGGCGCGTTAAAGATGGAGAGTTTATTTTTATTAACAATAAAAACATTTTGTTGCATACTTAAAAACATTGTATCTCCAGAATATTCAAAGGAGGTATAAATTCAACATACAAAAGTGTGTCTTGCTTAAAAAAATCCATGTGTGTAATTTATAACGTAGGTAGACGGTTTTAGTCTTCGACAGAATTAAATTACACATACCACTTAATTTTCGTAGTATAAATTACGCTACATGCTATATTATGTTAATAATAATAATAAAATTTAATTACCAATCTATTTAGCTTTAAGATTTAATCACCTATTATTAATTATATTGTGTTTTTAGAAAATGGTATTATTTAAAGTCACATAAAATGCGCGAGCCGCGGCATCCTCGCTCTAAGCGATGTAAACAATCGACTTGGCAATTATATCAGCTTACAGCTAAGATCACTGCTACTATCCCAGCTAACTGCTATGCTCCACCGTGTACACGCCCGTAAGGAATCACGCTTTAATCTAGGCTACCAGCGGCCTGCCCTGCTCCACTGTGTTTTTAACCGTAGCCAGCCTGTGCTCGCCGAAAAGAAAATTTGTGAGAGTATCGGGCATTCGCAAAGAATGCGTTCGACAGTCTCATTTTCCTGTTCGCATCCTCTACACAGTGGAGTTTCAGATAACCCCGTCCTGTAGAGGTGTTTTCGTAGATGGCAGTGGCCATTCAGGATATCAGTGGCTCTGCGCAAGTTCTGTCTGTTCATAGTCATGTATTTTTTGGCTGTTATTCTTTTCGGATACTTTAGTAGTTACTTGGCTAGCTTGCAGTCTTTTTCGTCGTCCTATCTACCCTTAAACTTGTTAAGGGAGTGCTTCTTTAGTAGGTCAGCCACAGCTGATGCCGATAAGCCTATGAAAGTGCAAGTTTTTGGGAACCTGCTTTCTTAGCTGACGAGTCAGCTATACGGTTGCCTTTTGATTTTCCATGGTCTTTGATCCAAGCTAAAGTGACCACGTTGTTGTTGCAAGCTTCGATCAGGGCCTGGCGACATTCTAGTACTAGACCTGATGTAATGCGTGGTCTATTCAGAGCTAGTAGTACCTGTCTGCTGTCCGTTAGGATTTTTAATTTACAATCTTTTCACTCTGGCTCTCGAGCTATAAACTAAAGTGAACACTTTTGTGCGACCGTGATAGACCCTGCATTATACCAAGTTTTAAATAAATTCATAATAACCTACATTATTTGGCGAAATACTAATATTTTAATATCTATGGTTAACATTTATGAATCACCATAATATGAATTTAGTGTTCAGAGTTGCTCGACTGTAGCGCAATAATTTCAAAATGTCAATGTACCCTGTAAATCTTTTTTATCAATAATTATAAACGTTATCGTTATATCAGCAAAAATAAACGTCTTCATTTTCTGAAAGCATCTATTAATATATCGGCTTGTATAGGTGTGTAAAGGTGGGAATACGTATATTTTCAAAATGGATACTTATTTGTAAACTACGATAAAATTCTATATAAACCATTAATTCTAATAATTACCTATTACAATCGTGATTAAAGCTATAAGGTCGGTTCAATAATTTTGGCGTCAATGTCAAAATTAAAATGGGAGCGACGAAACATTTACATTTTTCTAATAATGACTTAATAATTGTTGTTAATTTGTTCAATTACTCAGAAAATAGCAAGAAATCTGTTACGAAATATTATGTTACCGGTTTTTAAAAATAGCGTCTTTTAAAATCAGTTCAGCGAATTAAAAATGGTTTCCTTAATTCGATTTCTTATGAAAAACAAATTGATACAAGTTGAGACGCAAATATGCTACCATCTATCAGCGAAATGATAAATGACACCAGGAAGTGAGTTTTGACAATTTTATAAAGCAAAATTCATTAGATTGAGAAGTCTAACTGATGAAGCCGAAAAGAGACTCTTGATTTTTGTAATAAAAGTTTGTTTAAATAATTGCGAGGAGAATGAAAAAAAATACAAAAGTGAGGAAATAAAGAAAAAGGTTACTACTATTTTACATGTCTTAAGGGGGTTCTACACTCTCCGCCATATTGAAAATGCCAATGTTAAAATTTCGGGCTGAATACTCAACACAAAAAATATTTTTTTCTATCCGAGTTTATTATTCATCGTAGAATGGCTGATAATCACTTTTTTTATATACATAAAAGAAATAACCTGAAAAAAATATAAAAAAAGTCATAAACGTATATAAGTTATCATCCGCCGTTCTTCATTTGCCACTGAACAACTTTTGTATTTATCATTTTTGAAAAAAGTAAGTAGTTTTTTCTAAAATTGAACATTGCTTTAAAATCTCAGAGGGTACCGGGAGGTGCTGCCCCCCGACGGTCCTCTTTTAAAGCAATTAAAAATTAAAATTTTACCAGAAGATTTATATTTCGAAAGGTATGTCTTGTGTTTAGCGGCTCCCGGAAACCTCTCGAATTGCGCTCGTGTTCTGTCGGATTTTTACAGAATCCCGGCCAATCAGAAAAGGTCATTGTACGGCGAAACCCGAATTCGGGTTTCGTTAACGCAAACGAGGAAGTTAATTAGAGACAACAGTTATTCTCATTGTATTTATTTACATTGGATTGTTGGATTGACTTGAATATAGACCATGGATGACGCAGGTGACAGGTCGGCCATATTTACTAGGAGGCACACAACTTTATGACACAACGTTTCATATGTAAACATCAGAAAGGTTTTTTTTAAAGTTCTTTATTCAGAAGAAATAAATAGAAAATGCTACATTTTTGTAGTGTTACTAAATGCTCAATCCGTTCTGAAAGAGATAATGTATCATTTTTCCGGTATCCTGCTGTTTTGACAAACGGATTTGGATTTGGATTTGGAAAATACACATAATATTGCCACTGTACGAATTCATGTAGAACGAATTATTGGTATTTAAAAAAAATAAGATTTTTCATGAAACAATACCAATGAGTATGTTGTCTAAAAAAAGAGATGGTTTTATACTGCATTGGACAAAATTCTAGTAGTGTGTAGGGCATTTATAAATATGTGTCCCTCGCAAATACCATTGAATTAATTTTTTTTTTCATAATTTATTTTATTTTATGAATATATAAACATCTAAGATTTAGAATTTGTTGTATTCGTATTATTTCTGTATATTAAACACAATTTTCACAATTTGGCTAAAACACAATGAACAGCCCTGGCCTCATACTGCTTATAGGCTTGCAAACTTTTGTAAGCCTTAAGCTGTTGTCCCGAATAAAAACTGTGAGTTAGTATGCACAATTTATAGAAAAGAGGTTTCTATTCAAGTTATTCATATTAGTTTCGTTCGCCCTCAAATTCAAATGCTCAAATGTCAAACTGCAGATAAACAAACAAACATACTGCTAGATCCCATAAAGTTGTGTTCATGTCAATAGAAATCTAATTTCTATCCACGACTGAAAATGCTACGTCTAGATGTCGTCCTTATCCGAGAATTGCAACCGCAACTATGCAACCGCAAATACACAGATTTATTTGATGCTGCCTAACAATTTCTTCAGAGGGCTGTTCAGCGAAGACGTAAGGGGCGAGGATTTCGAGGTTATGTATGAAATTGACAGAGTTGATTGGTATAGAACACTCTTAAAGAAAAGTCAAACAAGAAGGAGTTTACCATTTAGTCCCAGCTAACACCAATAGCTTCCGGGCCCGGATTGGGGGAAATTTTCGGCCCGGGTGTTACTATAAATCGGCCCTTCCTCGCATAACCTACAACTATTTTTTGCTACAGATACAGCAATTAAAAATATTATAATAGGAGGAATAATTTTGACAGTTTTGACACTTACAGTTTTATTTAAATACAAAGCTGTCAAACAACTGTCAGCCCAAAATGGATCAATTATCACTAGTCTACGGACTACGCCAATAAAAACATTTTTTCGAGAAACATATAATATATTTCAAACAATCGACAACTTTTTCAAAGATTGGCTTTTAGTCGCTAAATCGTTGCTAATATCGTCGGTGTCTATATCCACAATGATATCTTTTTCAACGGACATCAAGAATAAAAGTGTTCCTGTGAAAGACAACTACTTAGTCTGTTCAGGACAAATTTCAACTTTATTTATAAGCATAATATAGATTATTACATGACACCTTATGTAATTTATACTGTAGCTGAAATATTTTAGTACTAAATGCAAAAAAAATCAACAAAAAAGCGCATAGAAATCGCTAAGAAATCTCATGTTAAAAAGTAAGGCCGCGACAATTTCTACTTGCACAAGCCTTCTGTTTAAATTTGAGGATTGCTCGTGGGGTGTCAACAAAGATGACGATAAATTTTAAATTTAAATTTAATTATTATTAAAATATAATTAAAAACCTCCAGTATGAGGTATTAAATAAAAAAATAATTTTACAAACTCCATTTTGTAATAAATAATATGAACCGTGAGAATGTCAGGAACATCGGAAATAAAAAAATAATGATATCAATACTCTCATTCAAGGACTTTTTCATTATTCGTAATTCGTGAATTGTTATTGTCCTTTTCTAAAGTCCTTGTCCTTATACATTTATATTGTACCAAAAACGCATAATAATTTAAAATTATAATTTGCAATTTTTTAGTAATATTTTTAAATAACCGCGAGGGTCAATTTTTATTTATAAAATATTGTAAATTTATACGTTTTGTATATTTGTCTCTTTTACAGTAATAGACAGAAAAAACGTTTAAAAAAATTAAAGCATACCTACAGGGTGTATAACATAAATAAAAAAAGACAAATAAAATAAATAAGAAGAAAAATACTCAAAAAGGAGGGAAAGAACAATTTCCTAGCGTGATGGACGATACGTGTCGGGATATGACGTCTGAAATAACAACATGAATTTGAATCCTATTTTTTTAAACTATACATTTTATTTTTATTTTTCAGTCTCGATATCCAGGACGTTATTTTTTTAATGATCAACTTTGACAATTTATATTTTAATAATGAGTACAGAAATAGAAGAATTACAATAATTTTGTACAAAATTCTATGAATAAATGAAATTATTTAGAAATAATTTTTTTGTATATTATTAGCATTCATAAAAATAATTATTCTTTGGAGAGCAGTCCAGATTTTGTAATGTATTTGATAGGGGGTTGAAAAAAATGTGACGCAGCTTGAGAAATGATGCGGGGAAGGGGGAATGTGTGAATTTTGTGAAGAATTTGTATGGATTTTAAAACCAGCGATTTAGAAGTGAGAAACGAAGAACGTGGAAGACCACCGAAAAAGTTTAAAGACGCCGAATTACAAGCATTGTTGAAAGAGGATAAACGATAACCTTCAAACGCAACAATAATTCGCGAAAATACATCTCCATATGTTTGAAATCCATGGGAAAGATTCAGATATTGGGGAAATGGGTTCTACACAAACTAAATGAAAGACAGCAGGAAAATGCTGCCCTGGGACAAAAAAGTCATTTCTCCTTGACCATTCGTTAATATTATAATTTCAATATCAATTTTAGTAATAGAACAAAAATATTCTCTCTAGAGTGAGAATATTTATTCTGAAACACTTGCTTCTTATGCGATTTGCATGTATTTTCATTCTATAACAAGTTACAGAATGAATTTTCTGCAAGGCCACTACTGAATGTACTTATTCTGAAACCACTTATAATAACAGAAAAGAAACATTCTCGCTCTTGAGATTGAAAGAAAATTCTGAAACACTTGTCTTTTATGTATTTTATACGTATTTCATTCTTACTCTAGTGTCAGAATGTTTATTCTGTAACACCTAGCTGTAAATATCACGTCCGCATCCTAGATATCCATGAATTTCATGTTTGACAGTTCTACGCGACGTATTATTTATTTAGTTTGAATTTGCCTGAACGAAGATATGCTGCGTTTTTTGAGGTTTCATTTTACTATATTCAACTCCTTCTTTCTGTGATCGTGGAGAAAGTACAGTCTGTTACTCTGTTGGAATGAAAATTCTACCCTCGTATCGAATTCTCATTCCAACACAGATGATTACACTGGGCATTGTTGCTTCAGCCACCATATTGGTAAATGCAGGTACAGATCTAACAACGGTAAAAAGACATGGAGGAAATCTTCTCAAGTAGCAGAAGGCTATATAGAAAATTCTTTGCAAAATAGAGTAAAGGTAACAAATTAATTAGTTTCCTCTTTAACTGGATCTAATTCAACCGTAAACGTCCACTCAACATCCAATTCTTCCTGCTACACAAGTATTACATCTTCCTCGTCCAACCAGTTTGTTCTAAAAAATATTTCTAATGCTTCAGTGTTAAATTTTAATAATTGTACCAACACTATAAATATTAATATTAATACAATGTAATGTATGTCTTTAATCAAAATAACTTTAGCTGTTTAAATTTAATTTATTTTGAATTAATTCTTTTTGGTCGTAGAGAAAATATAGTCTGCTACTCGGTTAGAATGAAAAATTAGATATTCGTATCGAAAAATGGGTATATTTCAATTTCCCTAAGCGTAAAAGATCATGGATAACTCCAGGTAAACCAGCGCCACTGACTGCAACACCAAATCGCTATTGTTCTCTTTTTGGTAGGATCAGAAGAGTGTTATCTATCATGAGCGGCTAATAAATGCTGGTAAAACCGTTAATACTGAACGATGCCGACAACAAATGATCGATTTGAAACAAGAATTCCGTAAAAAAACGACCAGAAAATCAAAAGAGTCAACACAAAATGATTTTGCTTCATGCACCATAGGGAACGATTGGGGCGTTTAGTTGGGAAATACTTTTGCATGCCGCACACTCACCAGACTTGACCCCATCAGATTACTACTTATTTGCATCGTTGTGACATGCACTTCTTAAAAAATGAAGATTGGTTTCTCTCAAAAGAACAATAGTTTTTTTGACGTGACAATTAGAGTATCATAGACATCTTTTTTGTAATAAAAATTTCTAAACATTCTAAAATTTAATTCAACAATAAAAGAATGCAGATAAACAAACAAAAAAACAACAATATTTACGCTTTATAATTATGTTAAACGAGTTTATGAATATTATAAATAAAAACTGCTACAACGATATTGATGGGCTTCATCTTAATGTAAAGAGTAAAAGTTATGAGGGAAAGTAAAATGTTAGTTAAAACGTAAATTTCACCTTATTAGTTTATTATGTTAAAAAGATATAATCTGTGATGCCTTCAAGGTGAATTGGCCATTTGTCTTTTTTGGTTCAATTGTCAGTGGGCGTTTCCTTTTTATTTATTTATTCAGAATTATTGAATGTAATAAAAATACTTAACACCTTGTAATTATTGTAATTGTATTTTTTTAAGCATTCAATTAAATAAAACGTTCGATTTTTGGCTAGCTCACTGGGTACATTTTTAATTCTTTAACGAAGCAACTATAGACCAGTGCCGATAATTTTTGAAACCAAATAAAATAATAGTAGGATGCTACCCATTGGAAAAGGTAGAGAATATAACAAAAATGAAAGGAAAATAATTTCCGGGGATCTGAGGTTGGGAAGTAGAAGGTGGTGAGTTTTTATGGGTAAAAAACTATTTATCTCGATTTCCAGCAAAACTACAAGTCCTATGGAAAAAAGTTGTAGGTAATAAAAAGATCTACAACTTTTGTATTTACAGTTTTTTCACATAACCTCAAAATTTTTTGTGTGAAAAATTCAAATAAGTAACCAAGTTTTTGGTTTTTTATTTTTATCTTTTACAAAAAAAAATCACGAAATTTGGTAAAAACTTACCTTTTTATGTCCCAAACACACTGTAATTTTTTTGTTTTAAAATATTTATTTTTTAACCTTATTTTGACTTAATATCGAAAAAGCAGTCTAATTTTCAATCGAAAATTCTCACGTCAAAATATCTGCTTTTTTAAAAAACTCGATGGGCTTTTTGTTCGTTGAAATCTCTACTTTTTGATGGTGTAAAAAAAATATACATTACTATGGTAAATGTTCTCAAAAAATGCAAAGAAACGAATAAAATTCGAATCCGAATTTTTTTTTAAATCATCATGTACAATTTTGAGCTATTTATTAAAATGTATACTTTAATTACTCGAAAAACGTAAATGTAACACAGAATCTTACTTTTTCGAGGAATTAAACTATAAATTTTAATAAATAGCTCAAAATTGTACATGATTTAAAAGAATAATTCGGATTCCAATTTTATTCGTTTCTTTGCATTTTTTGAGAACATTTACCATAGTAAAAGTAGAGATTTCAACGAACAAAAAGCCCACCGAGTTTTTTAAAAAAGCAGATATTTTGACGTGAGAATTTTCGATTGAAAATTAGACTGCTTTTTCGATATTAAGTGAAAATAAGGTTAAAAAAATAAATATTTTAAAACAAAAAAATTACAGTGTGTTTGGGACATAAAAAGGTAAGTTTTCACCAAATTTCGTGAAAAAAAGTTTTTTTTTGTAAAAGATAAAAATAAAAAACCAAAAACTTGGTTACTTGAATTTTTCACATAAATTTTGAGGTTATGTGAAAAAAGTGTAAATACAAAAGTTGTAGATCTTTTTATTACCTACAACTTTGCCATAGGACTTGTAGTTTTGCCGGAAATCGAGATAAACAGTTTTCTACCCTTAAAAACTCCCCCCTTCCATTTCCCGACCCAAGATCGCCCGTAAATTATTTTTCCTTTCATATTTGTTATATTCTCTTCCTTTTCCAATGGGTTTCATCCTACTATTATTTTATTTCACTTTTTACCATTTTCAAAGGCATCTGCAGTGGTCTACTACGGCCTAATCGCTGGCTCCACGCTCAATACCTATGTAGAAATAGTAGGGAAAATATCCGTAGAGTATAAATGGTTTCAGAATTTTAAAATAAAATTCATTCTTGTTCTATGATTTCACCGGTCAGAATTAAGACCTTAGAAAGCTTGTGTCCGAATTTTTCCGCCGTAAAGTAAAAAACCGAGGTAAACATTGATAAGTTGTTCACCGTATAAGTAGTAAATTATCTTGATTTTAAATCACGCAATACATCAAGGGCGGATTTAGCTTTTTTTTATGGGAGGGGTAAAACTTACCAAGTAGTCCAAGAAAGCTAGTAAATTTTTTTGTAATATCGGGCAGAAACTAGTGACTGATCAGATCGACTTAAATTTTTTTGCAAATTGCTAGGAAAGGTGTCCAGAAGTAGAAAACTTTTGTTAGGTGCGTTTTGAGTGAGGGCAAGGGGGGTGTGAAAAAAAGAAAAAAATTTTTCGCAATTGATAAATTACCTTTTTTAATGAATTAATGTTCCCTCCCGAGTTATAGTGCGCAGAAAATTACAATTTTCACCACAACAATCGTACATTTCTAAAAAAAAATGTATGTATTTTGTGCCCGTAACTTTTTTTTAGCTGATAATATTAAATAATGTACAATAATCCATTTTAAAGCTTAGGATATCGCCGAAATATCATGTTATGACAAACTTTTTCATTGGAATGACCGTTTATTCAATATTTGACCCGAAAAAATGACATTGACGGTTATAAATGCAAAGATAAAAAAAATGGTAATTATTCGGAAGAACATTTGCTCAAAGTCTTGTCTCTTTAATTTTTTTTCAAAAATCAATACTTTTCACGGTATTGACCAAAAATTGAATAAAAAACAAAAATTTAGCTCAACTTTAACAGACCAAAACTTAAAAAATAATTATCCATAGCTAAAAATTACTAGACAATTGTAAAAACATATGTTGGCGCTAAAAAAATGGCGAAAAAAAAAATTGAAAAAAATTTATTTTGTCCATAACTTTTTTTCTGCTTATGTTAAACGGTTCTGGATGGTCAGGAAAAACTCGGTTTGACTACGCAATTTTCTGAGCCAGGTCAAATCAAAGGGAAAAAATGGAAATTATTCGGAAGAACATTTGCTTAAAGTCTTGTCTGTTTAAATTTTTTTCAAAAAAACAATACTTTTCACGTTAGTGACCAAAAATTGAAAATGTCTTATAAAAAACAAAAATTTTGATCAACTTTAACAGACCAAAACTAATTATCCCACAGGACTAAAAATTACTGGACAATTGTAGAAACATATGTTACGTTTTTTGCAAATACCACAGTCTAGGTGGTGCTAAAAAAATGGCGTAAAAAAAATTAAAAAAACTTATTTTGTCCACGCATTTCTCATTAAGATGTTATATACATTTTTTTGTGGAAGTTTTATTTTTTCAGATATTTACGCTAGAACAGCGGTTCTCAAACTTTTCAAATTTTGTACCACATAAATATGAAACAAAAATATATGTACCACCATAAAAGAATTTCGCCGTTAAAAATCAATGTGTCGCGAAATTGTTCGAAGTTTTTGAAAAAGTCATCATTTCAATATTAAAGCTAGAGCCGTTAAAGTCAAAAACTTGAAGAAAAATATATGTGTTTCTGAAAACAAGATGTTAAAAATTAAATTGTACCACTAAAACATTGTAACGTACCACAGTTTGAGAACCCCTGCGCTAGAACGATACAGTTTCTTTAAAAACCCATTCTTCCTTCGTATCAATCGTAGAAAAATAAACAAAAATAATTTTAATTGTTAGCTCAAGGCCATAAAATTAGTTCATATCAATTTTTATGTAATAATATCAGATTTTCGGTTATGTTTAAAAAACTTTTAGAAATGTACGATTTTTATGGTAAAAATATGTGTCTCGAGCTAATTCCAAAAATGAAACAAACTTTCATTATCATAGTAAGTAAACGAATTAGGAATTCAATTTATTATATCCTACATCTTAGCAGGAATCAATCAACGACTGAAGGCTGGCGTGCTAGTTGGCCCCTTGTAAACACTTTTTCGTATCAGTGACAGCGCTGGACTGGCACGAAAAAGTGCTTACATGGGTCCAACTAGCACGCCAGCTCTGGCGGCCAGTGAAACTGTCGCCAGCTACTGGATACGTCTAAATCAGACTTGATGCTCGAAAATCTAACTTGTTGGTACTTTTTTAGTGCACAAATATAAATTTTAATGGACTAATGCTCTTTCACTCCAAAATTCCATATTGTAACTTCAGTTTTTAACAATTTTCTTAACGAGTTTTTCCTCAAATTCTAAAATATCTTGTTTATTTCTAAATTGAAACTTGTCGTTGCAGATATTCCTCGCCAATTATTTTGTCTGTCTTCTTTCATTCAGAGGCACGTGCGGCAATCATATTGTCCACTCCAAATTAAGAAGAAAAAACAAGACGTTTCAAGGCGAATCCATAAATCTACTGAATATCTTGATTTGTCGCAAAGTCGTCTAACAATAATTCACTTCTGAGAAGCAATAATATTTGACAGATATGACGAAAAGATTTTGCGGTTTAACGTAACCACGAAAATAAATCAGAATATCATTAAAAGTATTTACTTTTTTTTTTGGAAAAATAGGTCAAGAAGGCGTATAGGTGCGGTGTTTTATTACACGCAAGATGAGTAAGACATCAAATTGAAATAAATACAAAGTATATGAACCTTCAAATGTCAGCTAATTTTTAATTATATTTATTTTAGTCGGCTGCTTCAATAAAAAATTTTCTTTGGATATAAAGTGTCCCCCAAAATGTATGTTTAATTGATTTTGGGGTCATCATTCGTATATATTTTAAAACTAATTGTAATAAAATAGTTTTGTTTGCCTTATAAGCCCAACTACGAGGATTGGATGATAAATCTCGTTTCCATTCATCAATTCTCGCTAATAAATTTTTAGTTTCCACGATTATTTCTTACAATAAGGACTTCATGTATCTCCAGACGAAAAATCGATGTAGTTTAGATCGAGTTATAGTGGAGGCCACATTTTTGGACCATTAATCTCTCCGTAGAACGTGCTGAGATCACGTGTGTCTTCTGATATTGAGCGGTGGATTTTTTAACAATTCTTCGCTTACCGGTTGTCCAAAAAGTCTGGATAAGGTCGAAAAATATACTTTGAACACTGAACGAAAAAAGTACGTGTAATTAATAAAAAAGTACATCAAATCAATGGACGTAAACATTAATTTTCAGCCGATGACAGCTGCTTACAATAAACGTTCGTACGTAAATTTTCTTAACCCTTAAGTTACGATTTTTGTACGTAAAATCAGTAAAATATGAGCATAGATTTATGATCGCCGGTTATCAATGTTACGAACGATAGATATCAATCTATGGTTAATGTTTTTAAAAACAATGAAAAGTAAGTATACATCTATGATCTCTGTACATTAAAACCATAAATAAAAAGCATGGGTCTACGATCGTCGGTTATTAACGTTAGGGATGATTGACATTAATCTATAACACCAGTACATTAAAACAATAAATAGTGAGCATAGATTCATAATCACCAGTTATTAATATTATTAAGTTTTATTTATTAGACCTCGCTAAATTAGGTATACTGGTAATTACTTTATCAAAAATATTAATACAAAACGATATTTCTAAAAAAAATTAAAACACCTACCTACTAATCATTGGCTCATCCATGTCTACTAATTTTATGTGTCGCGTTTTCCCAAAACCTATATTTTCGAATTTCCCATATGAACAATCAAGATTCAACCAACTGGAAGAGGATTATACAAAAAAATGTATTACCTAGGTAGTTATTTTTTATTGTTCTAATGTTATTGGTTCACAAATTATTTGTACCCTAGGGCTTTCAAAGGGAACAGCATGTTTATAAAAACACTTTTCCAAAAAGTTCCAAAACTTTAAGTATATGAAAGAATTTAAAACGAATTTCGTCAAAGTAGACGCAAATATTTGAAATTTTAGAGATGTCATCTCCAAGGCATAAAATAAAGGTTTAAGTTGCTGATTTTCTCAATTTCCAGCTCCTGTTGGGTTTTAGCACAAAACAAAAATGATTCCTGGGAGTCCTTTATTGTAAATTTTATATGGGTCGTCTTTCCAAATGAATTTTTGGAACAAAATTTGGTCGCCAAATATAAAAGTGAAACATATTTTCCATCTAAAAAAATCAAAAATTAATATGCTACTTTTTGGCATATTATAATTTGAACTTACTTTCGTCGCACGTTTCCTTGAAGGCGTTATCTAATAGGGCTCTAGCAGCTTTATCCTTTCTGCAATAATGCCAGTATTTGCGGAAAACATTTTTCCCAATTTTTTAAAAAGAATTCCCCACTTTCGAACGCGACATTATCAACCTAAAATAAATTTTTAGACATAGAATTTTAGTAGACGTATAATGTGTGCCAAAATAATATTTACCAAGCGGTATCACTAGTGTTTTTTGTAACTATCAGAATGTACCTTCCATTCTCTGTCGATCTCTAGTCCAGAAGTAACTAATTTGGCACAATAATTATTATTTTACTGTCCACAAAACACAAACTGTATCGGAACACCTAACCTCTGCATGTCGTTGCACTTATATAGGCTATGGGCGCGGCGCGAAGAGTTAAACATCTACGCTAGTTGTTCGTAATATTAATGTTCGTAGAGATTGATTTACTATCAGGTAGCATTATTTTGGAGCTTTTTTAAGCAGTCAATGGAGGCATTCATAGATTTAACGTTTAGTGTTCATCAAAACAATGAGAACCGTTAATTAATTTTGAAGGTTTGTAGTTCTTGGATTTATAAAAAGTTTTTATGGTTTTAATGGTAAAGTGCATAGGTTTATAATCGCAAAACATTGATTTGATTAATATTTGTATTATATTAAGGATACAGTTAATTAGTTTTTGATGTTTTAGGTTTATTGCTTAACGATTTTTCGGTTATTGTTTTAATACACTAGTTAATTGTTTTATAACGTGAAATTATTCTCCCAATCAGCGAATTATAGCATTAATGTCCAATAAATTGACGACGATACTTTATTGATTTTACGTAAATATATTTTTTCAGTGAATTAAAAAATATCTGAGTGGATTTAAGAAAAATATAATTTAATATTGTCCGTTTCAGGCCCACAGTTTTTGTTGTTGCTTGTTTTCCTGCATTATTTTTTTTAAGTAATAATTTTCCATTTAGTTCAATTTTAGTAAACGTAAAGTTATGCGGAATTTAACGACTGGAGAATCTTTGTTTGTACGAACGACCTGCCATTCTATCATTTTTCGAGCTTCCTTGCAGATGGTCAAAATATTGGTCACTTTCTCGAATGAAAAAAATCATTTTGTTAATGTCAGAATTAATTTAAACTTCATTCAAAACTTTTTCAAGTTGTCTATTTTTAAAACAAAAACAAGCAATTAAAAATAAAAATATTTTATTTTGTCTTTATTTTATTAATTAAACTGTGGATTTCCCAGCCTATCCTCGCTAGATTCTTGACTGTACCTGGATTTAGGCAACACTATTAGCAATTCTATAGCACTAATTTTGACACTTGAAATATTTCAAGATTTATTTATTGGAAGAGTCTCGGGGTCCGCAAATTGCGGATTCCTATTACTAATTCACCTTTAGGTATCCAAAATAGGGATCCGCAAATTGTATTATGAAAGATCAGTCCATAAAATGGTTAATTATATTAAAATTTTTAGAATCTAAAATCTTTGTGGTAAAACCAACAACCTGAAATACAAATCTATTTGAACGGGGTAGTTTAGAGACTTAAGAACAACTTTTATTTACCCACATCAAACATGAGTCACACCTCACACTTGGCTGAATGCTTTCAATGTATAAATGACACCTTGCAAAACCATTTTTTCTTTCGTGTATAAGCTTTTCAAGCGGTAGAAATGCATATTCCTCAAAAAATATAAAATTTGAATGCTTTTCCTAAACACCCTGTGCAAAATATCGAAATCCTACACAGTGCAAATGAAAGCCCTAAAAGTCAGAATAAATCGATATAAATTTGTGTTATTGAAAGTAAGAGGTTTCCGTGTTTTTAGTTCTTGTTTAAATAGAATATTTTCCTTAAAATCACAATATTCTCAAAATTGGTAAGCGATAGATATACTTAGGGAACGTTGAATCAAGTTGACTTAGTTTTTAATCTAAAAATCTAAAAATAGCATAAAATACAGGGTGTTGCATTTAGAAAAACCTAACTTTGATAAATTACAATTTTCTGGGTCACGCTGTATAATTTAAACAAATAGATCTTATCAATTTACATATGCCACCAAAAAATTAAGATTATGTTGTACCGTTTAGGCACAAGAGAACGAGGGAATAGTCGTGGGTCACCCTGTATACATGTTATAAATTAGTTGTATGTACTTACAGAGCTCGTCGTTCTCGTGCAATCCATAATTTCTTGCGATCAACTTCCCAAGCACCATTTGGAAAAGAGTAAGTTAATGTCGCGATTGATCTGTTCTTTATTTGTGTATTCTGGCACACAGCACGTTTTTCCGATTCCTCCAATTGAAGCTCGTGCATTCATTTTTGTCAAAATACCGTTCAATTTATTGTAATAAATGTCTTTTTTTACAAGTGTACGCAAAGTAGCTACTTTGCGTATTGATTTGCCTGCGCAAAGTAGCACTTTTCCGCACACTTGCACTTTCCCGCATACTTGCAGCATTTTCCCGCACGCTTTTTTTAAACAAAATTACCATGTATGTAAGAATTGTACTTTATGCAAAAATACTCGATTTCTTTTATATTTAAACAAAATAAGAGCAAAATAAAATAATGCAGATTTAGGTATAGTTTACATCAACTTTGACGTGTTACAATATTTTTATGTCAAATGCGGTTTGTTCACATAGCAACCAAAATATATTGTCATACAACGCTTTCATGTAAGTGATATTTTCAGTGGCATTAAAAAAACTGTTTTAAAAATGGACACTGAAGGAGGACTTCCAGAAGATGTCCACTGGGCTCGAGTAAGTGGAGACCAATAACGGTGACGTCATGCAGATATGACGCGGTGTGATATTCTCATCGTGTTTTGTCTTTACAAGCCGCCAAAGCAGATCAAAGGAACTTGTCGGTACATCTGGGAATTTTGTTTCTGCAATTTTTAATGGAAAAACTATAAGTGTTAATTTGGTACTTTTCAAATAAAAATTTCATTATAAATTTTTATCTATATTGCAGTGGATCACATTAAATTTATTTTTTATTGCGCCATATTGTTCGGCCCACGCGATTTAATATATATGTATATATATTTCTGAAAATTATTGGAAAGAACAAGTTAATTTTTTGTTAATTAACCATGAAGTTTACACTATTTGTTTCGTGTTTGTTGGTAAGAAAATATTTGTTTATTGTTGATTTTTATAAACTATTCGAGTGTTATTTTTTTCAAACAAAAATGATCAATAAACGTTTTAGATTTTTTAATTATCTACAACTTTTACAGTAAATTTTTTTCGGTAAGATGAATATTTCAGGTCGTAAAAATCGTAAAAAACCAATACCCACCCTCAAAACGTATATTTACCTACCCCCACCCTCTTCCGGAACTTTTAATCTTCTTTTCTTGATTTTTTCCGACCATCCACATACTTCTAAGATTTTTTTTCAAACATGATTGGCCTTGGTGTAATACCCAAACTGGGATTTTAGAATCTTAAGAGGGGCGTCGCGACAGGTATGCCAAACTACAAACACCAAAAATCCCCATCTTTATCTTTATCTTTTATCACTGTCTTTCTGCAATAATGAAGAGAGATAGATATCTTAAGACTTCAGTGAATCTCCTGTATGCTAGGTGGCGCTGCTAGTATTAAAATATAATATATTATTTGGGATATCTAAGGAATCTGAGAGAATAAATTTTCTTTATTTTCACGGTTAGTCTTGTCGCAGAGAGCGCTAATAATCCATTTGTCATGAGTTCGATACCGGCTTCAGCCACGACAGAAATTTTATTTTTTATTTTTAGGAAATTACATTTTTTTTGTTTACTATTTTTTTTCTAGCATCAAAATAGAGTTTATATTTTATTAATTTAATTAATTTTCAATTATTTTCGTATAAATCCGTTTATTTTAATATGAATAGCGCTGCCACGCGACTAATCCCACTAAATACATCAGATAGGAATGGAGCTCGGAAAATAATATTTCTAACATAAAAAAAATATTTAAACATGAATGGATTCATACGAAAATTGAGAATTATATAAATGTATAATCTTTAGGGTGAAGCAAGAATTTTTTTAAAAAATGAATTAATAAATAATTGGCAGCCCCAAACGCAAAATGTTTTTATCAATATCTATTTGTTTAAACAATTGCAGAATACATGAGTTATCGACACAAAAAACTGCGTTCTATGAACAAAATGCAACATTGTAACCACAATAAATTATCTGCAAGTCCTTTTATAAAAAAAATTGTTAATGTTGGAACATTAATTTGTATATAACAATTGAACGGTTACAGATAAAAAATCGCTGCAAGTCTTAAACCATGGGTTATGATAAATTGTTCATGTTTCATCCCTTGAAATTTTTTTTGTCCGTGTCACTGTTTTCGTTAAAAAGTCCAAAAAAAGGGTTGAAAAATTAAAATGCTCACCAAAAACCATCGCTTTTAACAATGAAGACGGCTATTTGTTTGCAACTAATGTTTTGTGATGTTTTTGGCGGTTTTTCCATCCGTTTTGTGACGTGATTTTACAATTTAGTTATTGTTATTATTCGTGATTTGGTTGGTCTCTGATTGAGCAGGTCACCTAACGCATATTGCATTTTTGCTTTTATCTCCGTTAGAGCTACATTATTACGGTACAAAAGTGGTGTGAAACGAACACAACAGTATTTTTAGGTTTTAGATTCTGATTGTTTACCCTCCTCGGTGAAAAAGGACACCCTTTTCATTTTTGTGAAAAAAGACAAAAAATTTTTTTATTATTTTTTTATATAGGGTAGGATATTATCCAAAGATGCCTCGAAGTTCGCGTAAAACTAGAAAGAAGAACAAGTGCACTGCAGCAGCGCGATTGAATTGGGAAAATAGAGAAAACAGGGACATTTCCACAGAAATATTACAGAAAGAAAGAAAGAAGCTGACAAGATGAGAGTTTTCTGCAAGAGGATATTTTAGAAGAGGTCATCCAACTCAATGACTTTCCACGAGAAGGAAATACAGAAGAGGATTTCACACAAGAAAATTTAGAAGAGCACTTCCTGAGCCAAGAAGAAATAAATTTAAAATCATATAATAATTCAAAACCTGGAATAATTTCTTCAGATGAATATGACAGATAAGAAATATTAGAATATTTGCATAAATAGAGTTTTTACATACCAAGAATTTAACTAGATAACAACAAGGAAATTCTTGTGTCCGTTTTGTTGACAGTATTGACCAAGGCATTCTAATTAGGTGAATTAATATTTTTAATGCATGGGTACATTATATCTATCTTTAGACTTATAAACCATAATGAAAATTCTTGGCCAGCTAGCTATCGACATGTTCTAGTACTTGCATTTATTAATCATAAATTTATTTCAGATTTTCAGTTCGAGTACTTGCATTTATTTCATATTTTCAGTTTGAGTACTTGTATTTATTAATCATAAATTTATTTCAGAATCTTATTTCTAGTACCGAGTACTTGCATTTATTAATCATATATTTATTTCAGATTCTTATTTCTAGTACTTGCATTTATTAATCATAAATTTATTTCAGATTTTCAGTTCGAGTACTTGCATTTATTAATCACAAATTTATTTCAGATTCTTAGTTCTAATACTTGCATGTATTAATTGTAAACTCATTTCTTTAATGTTAACTTTATTGTAAATCATTAAATATTATAAAATCATTTTTGTAAGAAAATAAATTGAACAATTAATAATTATTTCTTTATTTAAAAGTACCTAATTACAGTTATTCACTAAAACAAAAACAAAACAATACACTATGAAAAAACTGCATTGCTTTTTAGCAATGAACAAAAGACATAATAGCAAATAAAATGTGTAACAAACCTACATCAAGAGTTCCATGGACGGGTTAATATGTGAGACATACTGTAAATATTAATTTCTGCAAATGTCTGTGAGTCCCAACTATGCAGACACTATTTTGAATGCACGAATAAAAATCACAAAAAACTGTTATAGTTGAATTGCACATTCTCCATATTACTAATCACTAATTTTGCACACTTTCACACTTCCTTCGAATATGCATAAAAATTGAAGATTTTTTGAACAGCCTCTCGAGAATGGAATTTTTGTTCGTGGAAATATTTTTACCCGTTATAGCTTACACCTTGGAATAGGACATCTCCATTTTTCAACAAATTTTAAAGAATAATAAACATATTAATCATTTAGTGGAAGGTGTGCTTTTGACAATTTGTGATCACCAATTTTAAAGTGAAACATGTCCTACATGAGGTATACGGCATTAATTGAAATACTTTAAATTGAAGAACTGGTTTTAGTTAATACTAATTTACTCATTAAAAAAAATTGCAAAACACACGAATAAATTAGCCAACATAACCTAAAATGTCATTTCTAAACATCTAAACTTTCTTTCTTCCTAACTTCGTATTCGTAAAACTGGTTACATACATCGTTCAAAATAAAACCAAAAAGCGCCACTGTCTCAAAGTGTCAGGCGGAAAACGCCTGAACATCTCCTTTTCACGTTAAAATTGGTGATCACAAATTGTCAAAACTGTCAAAAACACACCTCCACTAAATGGCTGATATCTTTTTTATTAATCCCTCAAATTGACTCAAAAAAGGAGATGTCCTATTCCAAGGTATAAGCTATAACGGGTATAAATATTTCCACAAACAAAAATTCCGTTCTCGAGATTAACTCTCCAAAAAATCGTCAAATTTTTATGCATATTCAGTATTGCCAACTGAAAACGAGGTCGGCAGTGGCAAGGCCCCTCTTAAACACTTCATGCCGTTTAAAAATCAGCAACTTTATCGTTTTATTTGTTCTTTTTTTCAGGTTATTTTTTGTACAATGTCATTTTACGCTTCAGTTGGCGGCCAATGTTGTCCACATCCAGGGTAAGATTTCTTCTCAATCGATTTATATTTATTTTTCTTTTTTATATTTACCGACTATATCATAAATTCATAAATTATAAAAATATAAAGTTGAAGAAAAAAAAATTATTTGAAACATTCTTATTTTTTAGGTTCCCGCCACCATTTTTCGGATCACCACCATATGGAAACAAAAGACAGATAACAAATAAAAGCTGATGAATAATTGTTATTATTCAAATGTTCTTTTATAAAGAAATTAATTAATTTTTCAAATAAAAATATCCAAAATAATTATTGTTTCATCATTTAAAAATCAATTAATTTTAAGGTAGGCTAGGAATTTTGAAAGTATTTTTTTAACGTCGTATTGTTGTGCCTCCTCGTTTTAAAATTAATATATACGATGAGTTTTGTGTAAAAAAAATTATATCATTCTATGTAATCATGAAGTTCGCAATATTTATTTCGTGTTTGTTGGTAAAAAAATATTTGTTTATTGTTTTGAAAAATTATTTTATTTTTCAACTAGAAAAAACGGTTAAAAAAGCCAAACAGATATCTTGGGAAGAAGTCGGAAAATTATTTTACTGAAAAATAGACAAAAAAATAAATCAATCTTTTTTAACGATATATAGGGTGATCCCAAATTGAAAAAAATGAACATACTGTTTAGAAAAATTGGTTGTTTCACAAAAATCGATGTGGTATAAGTATTTGATTGTGAGTGAACTTTTTTGATATAATTTTAATTAGAAAAATATATTAATTATTCTGTTTTTTAGGTGACTACCACTATTTTCCACCAAAATCGGGGAAGAGAAAATGTAGACTAGATAAAAGCCGATAATATATTAATTCTTATTTGAAATGACTAATTCATTTTCCAAATAAAAACCATATGAGAATGCTCTTCTAGCATTGCCATAGACCGAACAAATTGTAATGAAACTATTAATAAAATTTTAGATTGACAGTTCCTATTCTAATAATACGTTCTTCCAAATCATTTAAATTTTGAAGGCATTCCGGAATTACTGGAAAATCTAATCCATTTGAAATGGCCAGTCGAGCTTTAATAGTCACTGCACAATAATTTTGTGTTTTCTTGATTATTATTACAATAATTAACATCTTTCACAAAGTTATTAAATTGGGAAGAAGTCTTATTTATAAGTTATTTTTTTGTTTTAAGTTCTTAATTTAATATTCGTCATTTGAGATGAAAACCAAAGACAACCACAACAAACACACGTTTTTTTGATCATATTGCGGTTTACCATTCTTTCCCGATTTGCATCACGTTCTGGTTGACGGAACTCTTCATCATTTCGTATAGAAGCTATTCTTCTTGACTATGAAAATCAAAATCCCTTTTTCTTTTTTCGGCTATTCTGACTTTTTCGATTTTTTTCTTACGATTTCTTGCTTCTTCATTAGCTTTTCGTTTATCTGCTGTTATTTGCCGTTTTGCTTCTAAGTCACGGATTCGGTCATTCATTATTTTTAATTTCACTTTACCTATATATTTTATCTACTTAAACTATATATTTTTTATATATACTTTTGCCATCTGCCACCTGTCATACTAATAAAATTTTAGACAGTTCTTCTAATCAACACGGATCATGGGCGGACCCAGAGGGGAGGGGGGGCTGCAGCCCCACGGCCCCCCTTTAGGTTATGCTTTTTAGATTTTCCCATGAAAAAAAGTTCTACAGTTACACGGTGGTCTCGTAAACGATTTTCCGCCTGTAAAAAAAAATATGTTTTCTTTTATTCCCACACATAAAATTAGACATGAATTCACTGAGAAAAGTTTTACACAACACATAATTGCAACAGTAGATATTAAAGTTGCAGGTAAAAAGGGGCTAAAAAAGTTACAGCCACATGATTGAAACATTTTTTAAATTATAAAGAATATCATAAATATAATTAAAAATATCGAACTTACATTTTCTACCGCACGCACTACACGAAATTACATACAGGGTGTCCCAACTAAAATGTGCACCCAAATATTTCGAGTTGAAAAAAGCATTTTGAAACTACGATAAAAATTGAGCCCCCTCTAGGTTAAAATTGACCTGTTTCGGCATTTTTTCAAAATTTGAACAAAAATCGAAATATTTGGGTGCACATTTTAGTTGGGACACCCTGTATGTAATTTCGTGTAGTATAAAGTCGCATCTTTTCAGTCAATTCAGCTGCATTCTGTGACTCGGTCGAACATACAAATAATTAAAAAAAAATCGACTTGGTAATTTTTCAATTTTAATCCATTAGAACCTGGCGTGTGGCTCAAAATGTCAGTTAAAACAAAACAAAAAAATGAAGTGTGGTGATTACCAAAATTGAATTCTCAATTTTCTCAATCCGAGAACTGATGAAAAATACTCTGTAGTAATAAGTTGAAAATTCTGGTTACGGTACTATTATTAAACCTGTTTGAGGATTTTGAATAAAAACTACCATGAAAAAGTCTTGGAATTAAATTTTATTATTTTTTTAAACAAATGCGCTATACATTTTAACATATATAAGATATTTTAATAACTTATTATGATACAATATGATCCAAATATAACTCAAAATGTACCGTATGTACACAATAATAACGAATATACAAATATATCGGAAGTCATCGTTATTCATACTTATATATTATTTTTATTATTTAATTTTACCTGAATCCTTATACAATAGATATTTTCCAGAAAATTGCTTTTTTTTATTATATATATATAAAAATCGAATACATCAACCAAACATTAATTATTTTTTTTGTCATAAATTTAAAAGCTATTTGACACATTTAATTCTCAGGTAGCAAAACAGATACACTTCATATAATATACAGGGTGACACAGCGACTGTGCAACACGTTGAAATTACTGCGTATTTTAAATAAAATTTCCTACTTATAGAGATGTAAATGACGCCTTAGTGGCCACTTTGGACGTATGTCTTTTTTTGCAAATTTTAAAAATACTATACAGGTTATCAATTGTTTTAAAAGAAGTGAACTGAGTGCGCCAAACTGATAAAAAATTAAAGAATTCTGCTTTTCCCACTACTCCATGGACTACCCGCCCCTACAGGCATTAAATTAAGTCAATCCAAACACTTGTTGATACCCGAAACAATCCAACCGTTTGATTCCGAGCTTGTGATTTCTAAACAGGTTGCGGCATCTTTCTGGCATGGAATCTGGAATCCACTTTGGAAGATAACACAATCAAAATTTCATATAATTAAATCGTAAAAGGATTTATTCAAAAAGAAGTGAACTAAGAGAGCCAACTTGATCCAAAATTGAAGATTTCTACATTTATGTTCAACGCCTGTCGGGGCGGCTAGTTCGAGGAGTAGTTTATTTTAAAATCAGATTTAACCAAATAATAGTATATTCTGTAACAAAGTTGGAATGAGAATTCGATACGAGTGGAGGAACCACGAGTGTCGAATTTTCATTACAACAGAGTAACCGACTATACTTTCTCCACGATCACAGAAAGTAGGAATCGAATAGAGTAAAATGAAACTACAAAAAACGCAGCTTATCTTTGTTCAGACAAATTCAAACTAAATAAATAACACGTCGGGTAGAACTGTCAAACATGAAATTCATGGCTATCTAGGATGCAGACGTGATATTTACATCTAGGTGTAGTGCAGTAAAAATAAATTATGACCTGGGCAAAATTGCAACACAAATGATTATTTTTGCATTGTACTGTGTGAAGTGTCTTTTTTAACATATTCAAAATCCCCATTAATTCCGGCCCAGGAAATCAGTCAAAATCCAAGATGGCGGCTAAATTTTGTATTTTCATTACAAAATGTATAACTGTGTATAACTTTGTATTTTTAATGCCCAGCTTGGCAAAAATGTTTTAAAGTTTTATTTTACATTTCGTTTTTCTTGTTTACAGGTATAGTTGCGGACCATGGAAAGTGATATGACTTATTTGCAAGAAAGACACTAACAGAACAGACAGTGCAGTGTTACAAACAGAAGGTGCAAGTGCTATCAACAGATGCAGATAAACCAGAGGGAGTGATGTAGCAGTTGAAGGGTGTAGAGTACATATTAACTGTCGTAAAAGGTTTACTGATAAGAGAAAGTGCAATGCATAGTCAGATGTTGCAAGTGCTTCAGGTGTTAAGAGGACCAACAAATTTCGGTGAAACTATGAAACAGTGCATTAGAGACCGATCAGATGAATAGGCATTTTCAGTCAGTGCTCGCATACAATATTTCATAGCTGACCTCCACGCAGCTGATTGTGTGTACCATCAGTCATGTAGCGTCAATTTCCTTACTGGGAGAAGAATGCCTGAACAATACATGCAAGAAACATCTGGAAAGAAACCGAAATTAGGACGTCCAGAAAACGACCATCAGGTATCAGCTTTTTTGCAAACATGCAGCTAACGATGTCAGATCTTATTAGTGTCATGGAAAAGGTTTTGGAAGGATCTGATGTGTCAGCCTATGACCGGAGACATATGAAGAGCAAGCTAATTGAACACTTTGAACAAATTATTATTTTCTCTGGAAGTAAAGGCCTAACAGATATAGTGACACTGCGTGAAAGTGCCATTAAATATTCGCTCGGAAATGACTTAGCGAACAGTCTATTCTTTGTACATTCGTATACAGGATATTGCATATTGGAAAGCAGTCAGTTTTGAAACGTATTGTTGAAGATCAACACTTTCGTAAACTTGCACTATCGTTCAGCTCACCAAACCTTAATCCCAGTAAAGTTGAAGAACTTGGAAAGAAGGTAATGGTTTGTTTTTTTGGTGGAAATCCAGATGATACACTAAATACACTTAGGTATAGGTAGAACTATTATTGATAAAGTATCTAAGACAAAATGTTTCGTTCAGCCACAGAGCCTTCCCCCAACGGAATCAGCTGTCTAGTACCATAGCCTCCGTGCATATTTGCAAATTTGTATATGGAAACAAAAGCAAAGAAGGCTTGAACCCAACAGACTGGGGATGGAGTATACATGATAATATGTATGTACCGAAAAGAATGGATTTGCCACCAGCACCTGAAAGTGTATTACACATAATAAGATGTAACCGTAAAACCGGCTGTGGTGCCATGAAATGTAGTTGACGAAAGAATGGTTTGGAATGTACCAGTTCATGTGGTCAGTGTTAAAAAACAAATTGTGAAAATAGTCCGCAGCGAATAGAAGATGAAGAAATGGAAAGTACAGATGATGAATTGTGAAAAAAAACAAATCATTTTAATTTTTGTTCAATAATGGAAAATAACCCATACTTTGAAATAATGGTTTTTTGTTCTTGTAAGTCTAATGTGTAATAAAGTTTTTTCTATTAAATAATAGGCAACTTCAGTGAAATAACCTAACCTAACATAACCTAACCTTACCTATTCAATATCTATTTTATACTTTTATCTTTGTATTTAAAACATTTTTGCCAAGTTATACATTATAAATATAAAGTTATGAATTTTGTAACGAAAAATACCAAATTTAGTCACCATCTTGGATTTTGACTGATTTCCTGGGTCGGGATTAATGGGGATTTTAAATATGTCAAAATAGACACTTTTCACAAAAGAATGCAATTTTTCCCAGGTCAAGGGAATTTTTACACCATAATGACTGCACTAGTGTTACAGAATGAACATTCTGACACTTGAGTAAGAGTGAAATACGTATAAAATACATAAGAGACAAGTGTTTTAGAACTTTCTTTCAATCTCAAGAGTGAGAATGTTTCTTTTCTATTATTATAAGTGGTTTTAGAATAACTGTATTCATTACTGGCCGTGGAGAAAATATGTTATCCAAAAAAACATAAAATTTTAAAGATCAAATGAGGCGACTCAGGTTTCTTTAGTCTATTGTCGATACTGTGTATACAGGGTGTAATTTAAAATACAAAATTCAAGAGTCTAAACGGGCTACTAGGATGCCCTATAAACTACTTGAATTGAAAAATATTGAAAAACTGTAAAAGCTCCAGAGTGTTGCATAATAGCTTTATCACCCTGTATTGTGTCTTATTACTGAATTTGAGCCGAAACGAAACTATAATTCCTAAACGTAATGACAAAGTTTTAATATATTTCAAAAATACTTTGACGAAAAATATAAACGTATCATTAAAGATTGTACTCATTAATTCTTCTGTTTTTTTTTTTGGAAGAACTCTATATGTATTTTACTATACATAAAAATAAATTAGAAACAGGGGCGTCGCTAAGGGGAAGAACATTTTTTATTTCACAAAATTATCGCAACAAATAGTATATTTTCAAGGGGAACGGAATTGTTATTTTTTTTCCTCAAACGATGGTAAATAATTGAATTTAACTTGTAATTTTTTCATACCGGGTGGTCCTCAACGTTTTAACAACATGTTAAAACTGGAATTGTACCGGCTGTTCAAATATGAATGGAGATCGGCCTTATCTCTCACGATCGGGTGTTCATGTACAAAATTATTATTAGAAATCTGATATATCAAGTGTTGTTTTGGGGGTACCCAATTTTGATATAGAAGATGCACACCAAACATTAAAAAAATATACAAAGTACTTCGTAAGTTTCGAATAACCCAAAGACCCTGTGGATGTACATGTCAATAGTGAGACCGATTATCACTTACGGAGCACAAGTCTGGGGCAGCAGAACTAGGCTGGACAGTACAAAGGCAAATATATCGAAAATCCAAAGACTAGCCTGTGTATGCATAACAGGTGCAATGAGAACGTGCCCAACGGCTATCATGGAGGTAATCCTAAGCCTTACACCCCTCCATATGGTAGTGAAGAGTGTAGCGATGAGGACAACATACAGAATGACCAGAGAAGGATCCACCAAACGCAGGTTGCGACTCCTTCCTGAAAATCACCAAACCTGGAATATGCCCCAAGATGAAATGTGAAAGAATTCAACATGAAACTAAGTAACAAAAGCGAATTGGACAAAGATACCATCCAAAGACGGTCCAAAACTCAAGAAAAGTGCCATTAAATGGTACACAGATGGATCCAGAACAACAGAGGGAACAAGAATAGGAGACTGGAACCAAATATTCCGTAAGTCTAGACAAATCTCCGAGCATTCTCCAAGCTAAAATCTACGCCATCAGAAAATATGTTCAGTTCAATATAGAAAGAAATTTTCGCAGACAAGAGATCATCATCATCATGTCAGACAGCCAAACAGCTATTAATGTGCCTAAGGGTAAAAACACAGTGGAGCAGGGCAGGTTGCTGGTAGCCTAGCTGGTCGCTTACTCGCGTACTAGCTGGTCACCTGGTAGGATGAAGAGTTACTTTTTAATAATTCAGCTATTAAACGACTTACAAAAACTTACGTATTAACAACACAACTGTCTGTACTTCACAGAGAAAACGAAGTGAATGATTCCGTGTAGAACACGCAGTGTTGCCAGCGTTAACAAAGTAAAAAGTCGCCATCGATCAGTATGAATTTATGGAATAAAGCAAAATAAACATTATTATAGATACACAAAGAATAAAAAGTAATCAAAAGTTAATAAATACACACGTAAAACGTATAAAATAAAATTCCCTTAATGGCAACACTGACCACGTCACATAAAATGTGTCAATGCGCGTGCGCGAGTCGGGGCATCCTCCCTCTAAGCGATGTAAACAATCGACTTGGCAATTATATCAGCTTACAGCTAAGCTCACTGCTACTATCCCAGCTAACTGCTATGCTCCACCGAGTACACGACCGTAACTATTCACGCTTTAATTCTACTTCGCTCTAAGCGAGTAAGCGACCAGCTAGGCTACCAGCGACCTGCCCTGCTCCACTGTGTTTTTACCCTAAAACCGTTAAATACATTTCCACATTGCTTCGTTTGAATATCCAACCTATTGGAGTCGAGTCCACGTTGACTGAGACCAAGGACGCGGCTTATGTTTATAGGGTAATGTTTTTTTGGTCTTATCAAAAGAGCAAAACGAGCTGCCTTTTCAAGCTGATAAATTGGGGATACTACAGTATTGCTCGAAATAAACAGTACTGAAACTAAGTTGGCGGTGTCTCTATGGGCGCGATGTCATACCCAAGTTAGCTAGTGTAGACCTGTCAAGTAACTATTCACGCTTTAATTCTACTTCGCTCTAAGCGAGTAAGCGACCAGCTAGGCTACCAGCGACCTGCTCTGCTCCACTGTGTTTTTACCCTAATAAACTAAATGAACAACACTGTTACCCTCCTATGGGTTCCTGGACACACTGGAGTGGAAGGTAATAAAATAGCAGACGTACTAGCAAAAAAGGGGCTGAAAAACAAGTTCTGGGACCTGAACCCTTCTGCGGAATAAGCACCAGTACAATACTTGTTGAACTTGAAAAAGAAGTAAATAAGAAAAGATCCCAATATTGGATAGGACTACAAGCAATGAGGCAGGCCAAGACACTACTGGGAAACTATAACCAGAAGAGATCAGACGACTGCATCAGCAAAAGTAAAAACAAACTCAGAATACTAACGGGTATCCTAACACAGCACCTAAAGAAACTCGGATTAGTAGAGGAAGAAGAATGCAGATTCAGAATGCATAACCATGCAAAATCAGATGGTACGATACCTCGGAGAATATCAAATAGAAGAGGGAGATCTACCTAACCTCAAGCCTACCGACATCCTGAACTTTTTGAAAGCAATAGGATTGGAGGAACTGCTCTAATCGTTGAGACCTCCTTAACATCTGGGCAGCAGAAGGGGGACAATAGTTCTTACAGGTCGCATGAGACCCGCAAGTAGAGAGAATTAAGTGTTATGGACGGCTCTCTAAGGATGATCATTAGTAGATATAAAATTTTCGTGTAAATTATTTGCAGCAGACGGAAATATAGAGTAAAAATATACTCAGATAGTCAAGTAATGCACTATAACTGTAAGTGTTTCTTAAAGTGTCTAGGGTCATATTTTAAATCCCTCTTGTTAAAAATACTTGAAATTTTTCCTTTACTTATATACAGTGTCACAATATCCTAATTATTCGGATCTACAACAACAGCAGAACTAACGGACTATATCGCATTATTAGGACACCCTGTAGGTGCCAATTTATTGTTTGTTACACAAATCTGTTTGCAGTTCAGTGTAGGTATTTGAATTATGCGGCAATATTTTCAAATATCAGTATAATAAGAAATTTCGATAGACTTTATTGCCTTTCCATTAGTTGAGAAATTGGCCGTTACAGCGGTTATTGCGCGGATCGCTAGAGTTTTCGCTCGCCCTTGTTTTTATGGCTGGCAGGCAGCTTGCTAAGATGAAACAAGTAGACTATTGGGAAATTATTTTTGTAATGATTGGTTAAATACCTAGATTGTCTGAAAAATGAAGCAAAAAGAAAAACAATCTTGGGTTTGACAAGGAAAAAGTTGTTTGTAAATCAAAATTAACATAACAATAAGCAAACATTTCTTACCTACATCCTTGAAAATATAGTTGTATGGAATTAATTTGTAATTTTCTTCATAATCTTAAATCCGCTGTTTTAGCTACCATTAGCTAAAAAGTCTGGAATTCCGTAAAACAAATACGTGTAATTCACCAGTCCTTTTAGCTACCATTTTATTTGTTATATTTTAGGGCTTATACAATCGGAGTTAAAAACTCAATTGGTTCCTCCCTCAAAAAATAAATACAAGCGACACCCCTGTTTAGACGTAAACAATATGCGGACGATCCCTGTTATCATTAATTTGTTCGTAAATATTTACAACGCTAGCACCGTACGGGTCCCAAGAGGTAAGCGTACGATAATCATTGTGCATCATCATAGAAGGTTGTAAAATATACTTCTCTATTTGAGCTGATTCGTACGACTCAGATTTCCGAGGGATGTTCCCTTCCGATAAACCCTTACGAACACTTTCGTGCGCGGATAAGTCTCTTCTAGATTTGGAACGACGTCTAGGCGCCCAAAACACAACGCCACCTATCACAATCAGAATAAAAATCACTGTAACCGTTACCGAGACAGCTGCAATCCATCCGACGGAGCAATCCATTTGGTGTCTTGAAGCAGAAGCTAGAAGTTTGTTGTGGAGTTCTTCGGGACCTTCGCAGGTGATATCGTCTTCGTCTAATATTAAATCTAGATTGGCGACCTTTTTACCTTGATTTGTAGGGGTAGAAGTCTCGGTGGTGTTAGTAGATTTTAATTTGTACGCGTTAATAAGTTGCCACAGCCAACCTAGAGAGCAATTGCATTGCAAGGGATTACCACCTACTCTTAATTCATGTAACTGGTCCAACGGGAAATGGGAAGCTTCAAGAGTTTGAAGGTTATTAAAACGAGCTGAGATATAAGTTATTTTTGAATTCCCATGAAATAATCTGGTCGGTAATTTCTTAACTTCTATATTATAATCCATATTTATCTTCTCAAGATTAATATTGTCTACGAACGCTCTAACATCAATTTGTTTCAGAGTCTCTAACCGATCTATCTTGAGTGTTCTTAAATTGAACAAACCTCTAAAAGCTATAGGTTGAAGGACGGTAATAAAGTTCCCACTTAATCTTAAAGTAGTGATATTGGAAAGCTTGGCAAGAGATTCGGTTGGCATAGCTGTTAAATTATTATTACTTAAGTCGAGATAAACGAGAGAATTAAGAGTGGATAAACCTGCTGGATGAATGTCCGTTATTACGTTAATATTCAATAGAACTGTATGAAGTAGGGGTAGGTTTGGCATGGCACCTTCTTCAACATACCGAATGTAGTTTCGAGATAAAGACAAGTAGGACAATTGAAAGGTGTCAACCAAAGCATCGGTTGGTACTTCAAGAAATTGGTTGTCGTCCAGATAAAGCTCCTTTAAATTTTTACCAGATCTGAATAATCCAGCTTCAAGGTGAGTTATCTTGTTTCCAGATAACCGGAGTACGATAAGGGAATGTAAATCTCGGAAAGCTACTTCCTGAATTTCTTCTAAATTGTTGTTACTGAGATCTAAGTGAGTTAAAGCCTTCAAACCTTTAAAAGAATCCTTAGTTAAATTTTCTATTTGGTTACCGTTTAAGTCTAAGAGAGTCAAGTTCTTCTGGGAGTTAAAGTTCGAGTTTCCTAAAGTTTTAATCCTATTGCAAGACAAGTTAAGAACGACGAGTTCTTCATAAAACGGAAAAGAGAAGTGAATATGGACGATTCTATTTTTGGATAGATCGAGTTCGTGTAATTCGGGGTTGAGTTGTATTGGGACGAACTCTAGGGAGGCGGAAGAGCACGAAGTTTTAAGAACGTCATTCTCGCATCTACAAGCTGCCGGACATATAGCTCCGTTGCTTTTGGATCCTGTCATAGCCAACACCAACATCATTAGTAGTGCCCGCCAGTACAGGAATTGGATTTTCTCATACTCCATGGCCAGAACGCCGCATCGTCATCATGACACCTGAAACCACAACCTAAAGTGAGATATGTTAGATAATTATTCAAATCACTAATATTTTAAAACATGCACTTAATATTTTACACATTTTGTACCGAGCGGCAGATGTAGCGCACCGAGTTTTCTAGTAAATTTCGTTGAATAACGCTTCTTCCTATAATCGAAATTTAAAACTAAAATTTAAAAATAATTTTTCTAACGATATAAATATCCGGCGGGACCAAAAAAGGTGGACTACAAGTTATAATTTAAAAAAAAATGGATTTAAGAGATGGAAAAAACAGGATTAAGAGAATAACAAGAAGAAGTCCAAAGGAGTTTAGATGGACAGGATGTAATGGAAGAACAAGAAACAACTATTATACAACAAGATTTAAATGAAGAGCAAGAGGTAGATCATATTGCAGAGGTAGCAGAAATAAATGTTAGGGGAAAGGGAGACACAATGTCTGGAGGAGGTAGTCCTATGATAATAGATGCTCTGACAATGTTCTTTAACAGAATTGAACATAGAATGGAAGGAATGGAAGGAATCTTTAGACAAATGAAACAAGAAATAAAAGTGGAAATGAAACAAAATAATGAAAAAATGATAGAAAAAATGGAAGACAGACTAAGAAATGTGGAAAAGAGATTAGAAGAATCAATATTATTATACATGGAAAATAAAATAGAAGTCACTAAACAGGAGATGAGGGAAGAAGTGATTGAAAGAATCGTAGAAATAAAAAATTTACAAATAAATAAAATAAAAGAAATACAAGAAAAAGAAGAGAGTTTCAAAGAAAAAATTAAAAAAGAAGTAAAAGAAGTCAATCAAGACATTAAAGAATGTGGGAAAAATTGAACAGAAGCAGCAGAAAATTGAAAAAGATGTTCAAAGTATCATAAGGGATACAGAAGAAAAAATCAAAAAGACAGAAAACAATATGAGTGATAAAATTGAAGAAATAAATCGTGATAAAGTTGGAGAAATAAAACAACAACAAGAAAAGGAAAGAAAAACGATTTTAGAAGATCAGAAAAAACTGGAAATTAAAAAATTACAACTTTAAACAAAAATGGAATATGGTTTTATAATTGGAAAATGAGGAAGAAAATAAAAAGATGTATGAAAAGAACAAAATTGGATAATATGAAGACGATAGTAGGAAAATATTAAAGAAAATTATAATTAAATATTAAGACATAGGTTAATTAATAGTTTAGTATATTTTTCAGACAATTATAAATTTTAATTATGTGGGGGAATTTGAAATGGAATTTGTTATTAATGCGAGTAAAATGATTAATGAAAAAAATTATGTGTAGGGGACTTTAAAATGTGACAGGGTTTTTAGGATGGTTGTTACGGTATGTTTTGTTTATATTTTTTTTAGATAGTTATGAAAAGATGTCAAAGTGAGAATTAAGAAAATAAAATCTTAAAAAATTAATACTTCTAATTACAAATTTATTACACCTATATTAAAATCAGTTAATAAATAAATTATATTGGACAAAATACAATTAAAACAAAAGTAATTTAAATATTGATTAGCAAATGCAAGTATTATTCTATACATTTAACGCGGAATAAAATTTATGACGTAATTGATGACGTGCAACTATTTTTGTAGTAAAAAGATATATTTGGGTTGAAACCAAATTGTACTACTAATAAATAAAATAAGTTTTAAGCTACAATAATTTCGAAAATATTCCGTCCTAAATAAAATTGATAAAATTATGCATGAGCTATATTGTTTCAGAAGTTCTTCCAGACCAGTTCGTGCGAAACCCGGAGTAGATATTTTAAACTGGAAACTTTTATGGTTATAGCGATCATCGAAATTGGTGGAGGGTTGTGTGGAAAATTTGGTTCAAAATAAAATTGATATTGCAAATAAAATCCTTGAAGAGGAAAATGAAAATATATTTTTTCTTTTACAAGAAATCTTATACAAATATAGAGTCAAAGGCGTAGCTAGGGGAGGGTCATCACGGTTTGGTATCCCGAAATGTTTTTAAAAAAGACTAAAAATGTAATTTAAGAATATGAAAATGGCAATTACCGAATTGTTTTGACACTTCGATAGTGACAAATATCATACGAGTCCGTTAAAGTTGAAAAGAAGAAGCAATATCACACAGTCGTGTGATATTTTCTAATATCGCACAGCGTCTGTCCAAAGAACTGTCAATCGTTATGAGATATGAAATATCGGCGATGGTTAAAATTACCTGCTTAAAGCTGTTGCCCAAAAAATCAAAAGATAGGTACACTTATTCTCCTATTCATACAACCAATTCATGGAGTGGAGAAATGTAAAAGACATTAAAAAGCTGCTTTTTCTGAAGATATTATTTAAATTAAGTTAATAAATATGTTATAATTTTCATAAAAGCACAATAAAATATTATTTTTAAATTTTATTTTAAATCCTCAAATTAATATACCTAATGATTAATATTTTATAAAAAAATAAAATTAGAATATTACAAATATTGGAGTCGTAGGAAAAATAGTGGTTTTTTCTTATGATAATATTAATAAGAAAACTTCATTTATAACGAAGTATAAATTCTCTTATAATATGCAAATGTGCTATCCTTTCAAAATTCGTTCCCAGAAACGTCACAAAAATATGATTGAAACAGATTTTGACATCTTCAATCTCAAAATCTATTCTAAGTGTACATGTTGATGTCGTATTTTTGCAAGATTATCAAGTGTTCTGTTTCTATAGTAAATTTATTAATTTTGTTATGTCATTTTGATAACGGCTTTCGATAGGAAAACCGAAACGTCAATTAAAAACTTTTTTCAACAACTAAGTGGCTTTAATCCAGTGAAGAGAGAGAGAGAAAAATAGTGTATATAACTCGTTGGAAAGTGCATTGGTCACTTGTTACGTAATATACTATTTACATTGTTAGGAATAAGGGCTCACTACTGGTGCAATAAATATTAATTTCGGGTATCCCTACCATAACGAACAATTTTAATTATGTGATGGAAAGATATTAACAGTTTTAATACCATGAAATTTTAACCAACACACCTTCACTTTTTTCTAGCTGTTAACATGTGTACGATGAATATTGTCCGGAGCTTTGAAAAAATTACAGCCCTGATGTCATTTTATATTCAAATTATTGAGTATATTGAAGCAGCCTGCGTCAATCCTGAATTTTTATTGTCTGTATTGGAGATATATGGAATTAGAGGAACTTCTTTAAAATGAATCTCAACCTTTCATAAACACCGACAACAATATGTATCTCTAAACTTTAAAATAGACAACAAAACTAAAGAAGTTAACTCTAATCTGTTAGATACACATATGGGAGTTCCACAAGGGTCAATTTTAGGGCCAATATTGTTTGTTTTATATGTCTCCTTAATAAGTAATATTCCTTATGTTGTATATGCATTTCATCAAACAACGGTGATGCGTTAAATGTTAAAAGGTCTACCCTTTTGGAAAAAACTTCTAAATATTTTAATAGTCGAGATTTGTTTGTTAACACTAATAAACCAGACTTCATTAGGTTGCATAATAGGCAGAATATTTTGGATGAAAGTGTTAGTTTTCTTGGGATTCATATTGATGAATTTCTTAATTGGAAGTAGGTATCATTGTAGTAAACTTGTGGGAAAAGTAAATTCTCGGAAAGTCTAAAATATCTTTTTATTAATTTCCGAGAGGTGCTACAATCTCTTCAACTTGTACGTGTGTACTTTATTCAAGTCGACTCTCGACTTAGATACGGAGTATGTCTCTGGGGTATCTCTTCGCATGCTTCAAATGTTTTCATTGCACAAAAGCGAGTAATACGATGTATGGCTAACATTTCACAAATAAAAATTTGTAATAAAAAATTATAATTTCCTCGGACGTGTTCAAAATCATAATTGAAATTACTCCAAACTATTAGAAATACGTAATTTAACAGTAAGGAACTAGAAATGTATATCCTAACAATCTTTGAATGAAAATTCATCTTTTCAGTAGTCGGCTGTGCAGAATTCATCTGAAGCTAGCACAACATGGTATATTTTTCGTAAAAACGCAGTAGTAACATTAAAAGGGCATTAAATTAGCAATTAATTATTTTAACTCATTCGCTTCGTGTTTTATTAATTTTTAACGACATCAAAATAGTCTGCTCTGCTGATCTCATCTGAAGCTAGCAGAACATGCGCTTTTTTTAAAGAAGCAATTCATTTTTAATCAAGGCATTTAATTAGCATTAGATCAGCATAAAAATTCTAAGTTTGATTGAATCTGGTTTTGCTTCTTTTTCCACTTTTTGTAGTAGTTTTCCCTAGATAGCAGAAAATGAAATATTGAAGAAAAAAATTGATCTTTAGTAAATCATTAATTAGCATTAAATTAGCATTAAACTAGTATTAAATTAGCATTAAATTAGTAGTAAATTAGCATTAAATTAGCATTTAATATTTAAGCGTGATCGAATTCGGTAACACTTTTTTAACATCTTTTTGGTAGTCAGTTCTGCGAAATCTATCTGAGCTATCAGAAAAAACGCAGCAATTAAATTCTAATGAGGTCATTAAATTAGCATTTAATTAGTTAACTTATGTATTTCGTGTTTCATTAATTTTTAACAATATTGAAATAGTCTGCTCTGCTGAGTTCATCTGAAGATATAGAACATGCGTGTTTTTAACGGAAGCAATATATTTTCAATCATGGCATTTAATTAGCATTAGATCAGCATAAAAATTCTAAGCTTGATTGAATCAGGTTTTCTTTTTTTTTCCAAAATTTTGTAGTTGTCTGCTCTGCTCAGTTCTTT